>CM060460.1:15032500-17850000 GCA_030544415.1 Thalia dealbata
TTTCATTCTGACGTCACAAACACGTTTCGTGGTCCATTTCTAACCTATAATCGAGACTTTTTCGGGTTTTCGAGCTAGTGGATCTAATTTCATACCCTCTCTCCTCCCGATTTCTATACGAGGCTTCGTGCTCGTTTTTTCGGTCTGACCTCACAAACACGTTTCGTGGTCAATTTCTAACCTATAATCGAGACTTTTTCGTGTTTTAGAGCTAGTGGATCTAATTTCATACCCTCTCTCCTCCCGATTTCTATACGAGGCTTCGTGCTCGTTTTTTCATTCTGACCTCACAAACACGTCTCGTGGTCCATTTCTAACCTATAATCGAGACTTTTTTGGGTTTTAGAGCTAGTGGATCTAATTTCATACCCTCTCTCCTCCCGATTTCTATACGAGGCTTCGTGCTCGTTTTTTCGGTCTGACCTCACAAACACTTTTCGTGGTCAATTTCTAACCTATAATCGAGACTTTTTCGGATTTTAGAGCTAGTGGATCTAATTTCATACCCTCTATCCTCCCCATTTCTATACGAGGCTTCGTGCTCGTTTTTTCATTCTGACCTCACAAACACGTCTCGTGGTCCATTACTAACCAATAATCGAGACTTTTTCTGGTTTCAAAGCTAGTGGATCTAATTTCATACCCTCTCTCCTCCCGATTTCTATACGAGGCTTCTTGCTCGTTTTTTCATTCTGACGTCACAAACACGTTTCGTGGTCCATTTCTAACCTATAATCGAGACTTTTTCGGGTTTTCGAGCTAGTGGATCTAATTTCATACCCTCTCTCCTCCCGATTTCTATACGAGGCTTCGTGCTCGTTTTTTCGTTCTGACCTCACAAACACGTCTCGTGGTTCATTTCTAACCTATAATCGAGACTTTTTCGGGTTTTAGCGCTAGTGGATCTAATTTCATACCCTCTCTCCTCCCGATTTCTATACGAGGCGTCGTGCTCATTTTTTCGTTATGACCACACAAACATGTCTCGTGGTCTATTTCTAACCTATAATCGAGACATTTTTGGGTTTTAGAGCTAGTGGATCTAATTTCATACCCTCTCTCCTCCCGATTTTTATATGAGGCTACGTGCTCGTTTTTTCGTTCTGACCTCATGAACACGTCTCGTGGTCCATTTCTAACATATAATCGAGACATTTTCAGGTTTTAGAGCTAGTGGATCTAATTTCATACCCTCTCTCCTCCCGATTTCTATACGAGGCTTCGTGCTCGTTTTTTCGTTCTGACTTCACAAACACGTCTCGTGGTCCATTTCTAACCTATAATCGAGACTTTTTTGGGTTTTAGAGCTAGTGGATCTAATTTCATACCCTCTCTCCTCCCGATTTCTATACAAGGCTTCGTGATCGTTTTTTCGTTCTGACCTCACAAACACGTCTCCTGGTCAATTTCTAACCTACAATCGAAACTTTTTCGGATTTTAGAGCTAGTGGATCTAATTTCATACCATCTGTCCTCCCGATTTCTGTACGAGGCTTCGTGCTCGTTTTTTCGTTCTGACCTCACAAACACGTCTCGTGGTCAATTTCTAATCTATAATCGAGACTTTTTCGGGTTTTAGAGCTAGTGGATCTAATTTCATACACTCTCTCCTCCCGATTTCTATACGAGGCTACGTGCTCGTTTTTTCGTTCTGACCTCATGAACACGTCTCGTGGTCCATTTATAACCTATAATCGAGACTTTTTCGGGTTTTAGAGCTAGTGGATCTAATTTCATACCCTCTCTCCTCCCGATTTCTATACGAGGCTTCGTGCTCGTTTTTTCGTTCTGACCTCACAAACACGTCTCGTGGTTCATTTCTAACCTATAATCGAGACTTTTTCGGGTTTTAGCGCTAGTGGATCTAATTTCATACCCTCTCTCCTCCCGATTTCTATACGAGGCGTCGTGCTCATTTTTTCGTTATGACCACACAAACATGTCTCGTGGTCTATTTCTAACCTATAATCGAGACATTTTTGGGTTTTAGAGCTAGTGGATCTAATTTCATACCCTCTCTCCTCCCGATTTTTATATGAGGCTACGTGCTCGTTTTTTCGTTCTGACCTCATGAACACGTCTCGTGGTCCATTTCTAACATATAATCGAGACATTTTCAGGTTTTAGAGCTAGTGGATCTAATTTCATACCCTCTCTCCTCCCGATTTCTATACGAGGCTTCGTGCTCGTTTTTTCGTTCTGACTTCACAAACACGTCTCGTGGTCCATTTCTAACCTATAATCGAGACTTTTTTGGGTTTTAGAGCTAGTGGATCTAATTTCATACCCTCTCTCCTCCCGATTTCTATACAAGGCTTCGTGATCGTTTTTTCGTTCTGACCTCACAAACACGTCTCCTGGTCAATTTCTAACCTACAATCGAAACTTTTTCGGATTTTAGAGCTAGTGGATCTAATTTCATACCATCTGTCCTCCCGATTTCTGTACGAGGCTTCGTGCTCGTTTTTTCGTTCTGACCTCACAAACACGTCTCGTGGTCAATTTCTAATCTATAATCGAGACTTTTTCGGGTTTTAGAGCTAGTGGATCTAATTTCATACACTCTCTCCTCCCGATTTCTATACGAGGCTACGTGCTCGTTTTTTCGTTCTGACCTCATGAACACGTCTCGTGGTCCATTTATAACCTATAATCGAGACTTTTTCGGATTTTAGAGCTAGTGGATCTAATTTCATACCCTCTCTCCTCCCGATTTCTATACGAGGCTTCGTGCTCGTTTTTTCATTCTGACGTCACAAACACGTTTCGTGGTCCATTTCTAACCTATAATCGAGACTTTTTCGGGTTTTCGAGCTAGTGGATCTAATTTCATACCCTCTCTCCTCCCGATTTCTATACGAGGCTTCGTGCTCGTTTTTTCGGTCTGACCTCACAAACACGTTTCGTGGTCAATTTCTAACCTATAATCGAGACTTTTTCGTGTTTTAGAGCTAGTGGATCTAATTTCATACCCTCTCTCCTCCCGATTTCTATACGAGGCTTCGTGCTCGTTTTTTCATTCTGACCTCACAAACACGTCTCGTGGTCCATTTCCAACCTATAATCGAGACTTTTTTGGGTTTTCAAGCTAGTGGATCTAATTTCATACCCTCTCTCCTCCCGATTTCTATACGAGGCTTCGTGCTCGTTTTTTCGGTCTGACCTCACAAACACTTTTCGTGGTCAATTTCTAACCTATAATCGAGACTTTTTCGGATTTTAGAGCTAGTGGATCTAATTTCATACCCTCTATCCTCCCCATTTCTATACGAGGCTTCGTGCTCGTTTTTTCATTCTGACCTCACAAACACGTCTCGTGGTCCATTTCTAACCTATAATCGAGACTTTTTTGGGTTTTAGAGCTAGTGGATCTAATTTAATACCCTCTCTCCTCCCGATTTCTATACAAGGCTTCGTGATCGTTTTTTCGTTCTGACCTCACAAACACGTCTCCTGGTCAATTTCTAACCTACAATCGAAACTTTTTCGGATTTTAGAGCTAGTGGATCTAATTTCATACCATCTGTCCTCCCGATTTCTATACGAGGATTCGTGCTCGTTTTTTCGTTCTGACCTCACAAACACGTCTCGTGGTCAATTTCTAATCTATAATCGAGACTTTTTCGGGTTTTAGAGCTAGTGGATATAATTTCATACACTCTCTCCTCCTGATTTCTATACGAGGCTACGTGCTCGTTTTTTCGTTCTGACCTCATGAACACGTCTCGTGGTCCATTTATAACCTATAATCGAGACTTTTTCGGATTTTAGAGCTAGTGGATCTAATTTCATACCCTCTCTCCTCCCAATTTCTATACGAGGCTTCGTGCTCGTTTTTTCATTCTGACCTCAAAAAGACGTCTCGTGGTCCATTTCTAACCTATAATCGAGACTTTTTCAGGTTTTAGAGCTAGTGGATCTAATTTTATACCCTCTCTCCTCCCGATTTCTATACGAGGCTTCGTGCTCGTTTTTTTGTTCTGACCTCAAAAACAGGTCTCGTGGTCCATTTCTAACCTATAATCGAGAATTTTTCTGGTTTTGGAACAAGTGGATCTAATTTCATACCCTCTCTCCTCCCGATTCCTATACGAGGCTTCGTGCTCGTTTTTTCGTTCTGACCTCACAAAGACGTCTCGTGGTCCATTTCTAACCTATAATCGAGACTTTTTCGGGTTTTGGAGCTAGTGGATCTAATTTCATACCCTCTCTCTTCCCGATTTCTATACAAGGCTTCGTGCTCGTTTTTTCGTTCTGACCTCACAAACACGTCTCGTGGTCCATTACTAACCAATAATCGAGACTTTTTCTGGTTTTGGAACAAGTGGATCTAATTTCATACCCTCTCTCCTCCCGATTTCTATACGATGCTTCGTGCTCTTTTTTCATTCTGACCTCACAAAGACGTCTCGTGGTCCATTTCTAACCTATAATCGAGACTTTTTCGGGTTTTAGAGTTAGTAGATCTAATTTCATACCCTCTCCCCTCCCGATTTCTATACGAGGCTTCGTCCTCGTTTTTTCGTTCTGACCTCAAAAATAGGTCTCACGGTCCATTTCTAACCTATAATGTAGACTTTTTCAAGTTTTAGAGCTAGTGGATCTAATTTCATACCCTCTCTCCTCCCGATTTCTATACGAGGCTTCGTGCTCGTTTTTTCGTTCTGACCTCACCAACACGTCTCGTGGTCCATTTCTAACCTATAATCGAGACTTTTTCGGGTTTTAGAGGAAGTAGATCTAATTTTATACCCTCTCTCCTACCGATTTCTATACGAGGCTTCGTGCTCGTTTTTTCGTTCTGACCTCACAAACACGTTTCGTGGTCCATTTCTAACCTATAATCGAGACTTTTTCGGGTTTTCGAGCTAGTGGATCTAATTTCATACCCTCTCTCCTCCCGATTTCTATACGAGGCTTCGTGCTCTTTTTTTCGTTCTGACCTCACAAACACGTCTCGTGGTCTATTACTAACCAATAATCAAGACTTTTCCTGGTTTTGGAACAAGTAGATCTAATTTCATACCCTCTCTCCTCCCGATTTCTATACGAGGCTTCGTGCTCGTTTTTTCGTTCTGACCTCACAAAGACGTCTCGTGGTCCATTTCTAACTTATAATCGAGACTTTTTCAGATTTTAGAGCTAGTGGATCTAATTTCATACCCTCTCTCCTCCCGATTTCTATACGAGGCTTCGTGCTCGTTTTTTCATTCTGACCTCACAAACACGTCTCGTGGTCCATTTCTAACCTATAATTGAGACTTTTTCAGGTTTTAGAGCTAGTGGATCTAATTTCATACCCTCTCTCCTCCCGATTTCTATACGAGGCTTCGTGCTCGTTTTTTCGTTCTGACCTCACAAACACGTCTCGTGGTCTATTACTAACCAATAATCGAGACTTTTTCGGGTTTTGGAACAAGTAGATCTAATTTCATACCCTCTCTCCTCCCGATTTCTATACGAGGCTTCTTGCTCGTTTTTTCGTTCTGACCTAACAAATACGTCTCGTGGTCCAATTCTAACCTGTAATCGAGACTTTTTCGGGTGTTAGAGGAAGTGGATTTACTTTCATACCCTCTCTCCTTCCGATTTCTATACGAGGCGTCGTGCTCATTTTTTCGTTATAACCACACAAACACGTCTCGTGGTCCATTTGTAACCTATAATCGAGACTTTTTCGAATTTTAGAGCTAGTGGATCTAATTTCATACCCTCTATCCAACCGATTTCTATACGAGGCTTTGTGCTCGTTTTCTCGTTCTGACCTCACAAAGACGTCTCGTGGTCTATTTCTAACCAATAATCGAGACTTTTTCTGGTTTTGGAACAAGTGGATCTAATTTCATACCCTCTCTCCTCCCGATTTCTATACGAGGCTTCGTGCTCGTTTTTTCGTTCTGACCTCACCAACACGTCTCGTGGTTCATTTCTAACCTATAATCGAGACTTTTTCGGGTTTTAGAGCTAGTGGATCTAATTTCATACCTTCTCTCCTCCCGATTTCTATACGAGGCGTCGTGCTCATTTTTTCGTTATGACCACACAAACACGTCTCGTGGTCTATTTCTAACCTATAATCGAGACATTTTTGGGTTTTAGAGCTAGTGGATCTAATTTCATACCCTCTCTCCTCCCGATTTCTATATGAGGCTACGTGCTCGTTTTTTCGTTCTGACCTCATGAACACGTCTCGTGGTCCATTTCTAACCTATAATCGAGACATTTTCAGGTTTTAGAGCTAGTGGATCTAATTTCATACCCTCTCTCCTCCCGATTTCTATACGAGGCTTCGTGCTCGTTTTTTCGTTCTGACTTCACAAACACGTCTCGTGGTCTATTACTAACCAATAATCGAGACTTTTCCTGGTTTTGGAACAAGTAGATCTAATTTCATACCCTCTCTCCTCCCGATTTCTATACGAGTCTTCGTGCTCGTTTTTTCGTTCTGACCTCACAAAGACGTCTCGTGGTCCATTTCTAACCTATAATCGAGACTTTTTCAGATTTTAGAGCTAGTGGATCTAATTTCATACCCTCTCTCCTCCCGATTTCTATACGAGGCTTCGTGCTCGTTTTTTCATTCTGACCTCACAAACAGGTCTCGTGGTCCATTTCTAACCTATAATCGAGACTTTTTGGGGTTTTAGAGCTAGTGGATCTAATTTCATTCCCTCTCTCCTCCCGATTTCTATACGAGGCTACGTGCTCGTTTTTTCGTTCTGACCTCATGAACACGTCTCGTGGTCCATTTCTAACCTATAATCGAGACTTTTTCAGGTTTTAGAGCTAGGGGATCTAATTTCATACCCTCTCTCCTCCCGATTTCTATACGAGGCTTCGTGCTCGTTTTTTCGTTCTGACCTCATGAACACGTATCGTGGTCCATTTCTAACCTATAATCGAGACTTTTTCAGATTTTAGAGCTAGTGGATCTAATTTCATACCCTCTCTCCTCCCGATTTCTATACGAGGCTTCGTGCTCATTTTTTCATTCTGACCTCACAAACACGTCTCGTGGTCCATTTCTAACCTATAATCGAGACTTTTTCGAATTTTAGAGCTAGTGGATCTAATTTCATACCCTCTCTCCTCCCAATTTCTATACGAGGCTTCGTGCTCGTTTTTTCATTCTGACCTCAAAAAGACGTCTCGTGGTCCATTTCTAACCTATAATCGAGACTTTTTCAGGTTTTAGAGCTAGTGGATCTAATTTCATACCCTCTCTCCTCCCGATTTCTATACGAGGCTTCGTGCTCGTTTTTTTGTTCTGACCTCAAAAACAGGTCTCGTGGTCCATTTCTAACCTATAATCGAGAATTTTTCTGGTTTTGGAACAAGTGGATCTAATTTCATACCCTCTCTCCTCCCGATTCCTATACGAGGCTTCGTGCTCGTTTTTTCGTTCTGACCTCACAAAGACGTCTCGTGGTCCATTTCTAACCTATAATCGAGACTTTTTCGGGTTTTCGAGCTAGTGGATCTAATTTCATACCCTCTCTCTTCCCGATTTCTATACAAGGCTTCGTGCTCGTTTTTTCGTTCTGACCTCACAAACACGTCTCGTGGTCCATTACTAACCAATAATCGAGACTTTTTCTGGTTTTGGAACAAGTGGATCTAATTTCATACCCTCTCTCCTCCCGATTTCTATACGATGCTTCGTGCTCTTTTTTCATTCTGACCTCACAAACACATCTCGTGGTCCATTTCTAACCTATAATCAAGACTTTTTCGGGTTTTAGAGTTAGTAGATCTAATTTCATACCCTCTCACCTCCCGATTTCTATACGAGGCTTCGTCCTCGTTTTTTCGTTCTGACCTCAAAAATAGGTCTCGCGGTCCATTTCTAACCTATAATGTAGACTTTTTCGAGTTTTAGAGCTAGTGGATCTAATTTCATACCCTCTCTCCTCCCGATTTCTATACGAGGCTTCGTGCTCGTTTTTTCGTTCTGACCTCACCAACACGTCTCGTGGTCCATTTCTAACCTATAATCGAGACTTTTTCGGGTTTTAGAGGAAGTGGATCTAATTTTATACCCTCTCTCCTCCCGATTTCTATACGAGGCTTCGTGCTCGTTTTTTCGTTCTGACCTCACAAACACGTTTCGTGGTCCATTTCTAACCTATAATCGAGACTTTTTCGGGTTTTCGAGCTAGTGGATCTAATTTCATACCCTCTCTCCTCCCGATTTCTATACGAGGCTTCGTGCTCGTTTTTTCGTTCTGACCTCACAAACACGTCTCGTGGTCTATTACTAACCAATAATCGAGACTTTTCCTGGTTTTGGAACAAGTAGATCTAATTTCATACCCTCTCTCCTCCCAATTTCTATACGAGGCTTCGTGCTCGTTTTTTCGTTCTGACCTCACAAACACGTCTCGTGGTCTATTACTAACCAATAATCGAGACTTTTTCGGGTTTTGGAACAAGTAGATCTAATTTCATACCCTCTCTCCTCCCGATTTCTATACGAGGCTTCTTGCTCGTTTTTTCGTTCTGACCTAACAAATACGTCTCGTGGTCCAATTCTAACCTGTAATCGAGACTTTTTCGGGTGTTAGAGGAAGTGGATTTACTTTCATACCCTCTCTCCTTCCGATTTCTATACGAGGCGTCGTGCTCATTTTTTCGTTATAACCACACAAACACGTCTCGTGGTCCATTTGTAACCTATAATCGAGACTTTTTCGAATTTTAGAGCTAGTGGATCTAATTTCATACCCTCTATCCAACCGATTTCTATACGAGGCTTTGTGCTCGTTTTCTCGTTCTGACCTCACAAAGACGTCTCGTAGTCTATTTCTAACCAATAATCGAGACTTTTTCTGGTTTTGGAACAAGTGGATCTAATTTCATACCCTCTCTCCTCCCGATTTCTATACGAGGCTTCGTGCTCGTTTTTTCGTTCTGACCTCACCAACACGTCTCGTGGTTCATTTCTAACCTATAATCGAGACTTTTTCGGGTTTTAGAGCTAGTGGATCTAATTTCATACCTTCTCTCCTCCCGATTTCTATACGAGGCGTCGTGCTCATTTTTTCGTTATGACCACACAAACACGTCTCGTGGTCTATTTCTAACCTATAATCGAGACATTTTTGGGTTTTAGAGCTAGTGGATCTAATTTCATACCCTCTCTCCTCCCGATTTCTATATGAGGCTACGTGCTCGTTTTTTCGTTCTGACCTCATGAACACGTCTCGTGGTCCATTTCTAACCTATAATCGAGACATTTTCAGGTTTTAGAGCTAGTGGATCTAATTTCATACTCTCTCTCCTCCCGATTTCTATACGAGGCTTCGTGCTCGTTTTTTCGTTCTGACTTCACAAACACGTCTCGTGGTCTATTACTAACCAATAATCGAGACTTTTCCTGGTTTTGGAACAAGTAGATCTAATTTCATACCCTCTCTCCTCCCGATTTCTATACGAGTCTTCGTGCTCGTTTTTTCGTTCTGACCTCACAAAGACGTCTCGTGGTCCATTTCTAACCTATAATCGAGACTTTTTCAGATTTTAGAGCTAGTGGATCTAATTTCATACCCTCTCTCCTCCCGATTTCTATACGAGGCTTCGTGCTCGTTTTTTCATTCTGACCTCACAAACAGGTCTCGTGGTCCATTTCTAACCTATAATCGAGACTTTTTGGGGTTTTAGAGCTAGTGGATCTAATTTCATTCCCTCTCTCCTCCCGATTTCTATACGAGGCTACGTGCTCGTTTTTTCGTTCTGACCTCATGAACACGTCTCGTGGTCCATTTCTAACCTATAATCGAGACTTTTTCAGGTTTTAGAGCTAGGGGATCTAATTTCATACCCTCTCTCCTCCCGATTTCTATACGAGGCTTCGTGCTCGTTTTTTCGTTCTGACCTCATGAACACGTCTCGTGGTCTATTACTAACCAATAATCGAGACTTTTCCTGGTTTTGGAACAAGTAGATCTAATTTCATACCCTCTCTCCTCCCAATTTCTATACGAGGCTTCGTGCTCGTTTTTTCGTTCTGACCTCACAAAGACGTCTCGTGGTCCATTTCTAACTTATAATCGAGACTTTTTCAGATTTTAGAGCTAGTGGATCTAATTTCATACCCTCTCTCCTCCCGATTTCTATACGAGGCTTCGTGCTCGTTTTTTCGTTCTGACTTCACAAACACGTCTCGTGGTCTATTACTAACCAATAATCGAGACTTTTCCTGGTTTTGGAACAAGTAGATCTAATTTCATACCCTCTCTCCTCCCGATTTCTATACGAGTCTTCGTGCTCGTTTTTTCGTTCTGACCTCACAAAGACGTCTCGTGGTCCATTTCTAACCTATAATCGAGACTTTTTCAGATTTTAGAGCTAGTGGATCTAATTTCATACCCTCTCTCCTCCCGATTTCTATACGAGGCTTCGTGCTCGTTTTTTCATTCTGACCTCACAAACAGGTCTCGTGGTCCATTTCTAACCTATAATCGAGACTTTTTGGGGTTTTAGAGCTAGTGGATCTAATTTCATTCCCTCTCTCCTCCCGATTTCTATACGAGGCTACGTGCTCGTTTTTTCGTTCTGACCTCATGAACACGTCTCGTGGTCCATTTCTAACCTATAATCGAGACTTTTTCAGGTTTTAGAGCTAGGGGATCTAATTTCATACCCTCTCTCCTCCCGATTTCTATACGAGGCTTCGTGCTCGTTTTTTCGTTCTGACCTCATGAACACGTATCGTGGTCCATTTCTAACCTATAATCGAGACTTTTTCAGATTTTAGAGCTAGTGGATCTAATTTCATACCCTCTCTCCTCCCGATTTCTATACGAGGCTTCGTGCTCATTTTTTCATTCTGACCTCACAAACACGTCTCGTGGTCCATTTCTAACCTATAATCGAGACTTTTTCGAATTTTAGAGCTAGTGGATCTAATTTCATACCCTCTCTCCTCCCAATTTCTATACGAGGCTTCGTGCTCGTTTTTTCATTCTGACCTCAAAAAGACGTCTCGTGGTCCATTTCTAACCTATAATCGAGACTTTTTCAGGTTTTAGAGCTAGTGGATCTAATTTCATACCCTCTCTCCTCCCGATTTCTATACGAGGCTTCGTGCTCGTTTTTTTGTTCTGACCTCAAAAACAGGTCTCGTGGTCCATTTCTAACCTATAATCGAGAATTTTTCTGGTTTTGGAACAAGTGGATCTAATTTCATACCCTCTCTCCTCCCGATTCCTATACGAGGCTTCGTGCTCGTTTTTTCGTTCTGACCTCACAAAGACGTCTCGTGGTCCATTTCTAACCTATAATCGAGACTTTTTCGGGTTTTCGAGCTAGTGGATCTAATTTCATACCCTCTCTCTTCCCGATTTCTATACAAGGCTTCGTGCTCGTTTTTTCGTTCTGACCTTACAAACACGTCTCGTGGTCCATTACTAACCAATAATCGAGACTTTTTCTGGTTTTGGAACAAGTGGATCTAATTTCATACCCTCTCTCCTCCCGATTTCTATACGATGCTTCGTGCTCTTTTTTCATTCTGACCTCACAAACACATCTCGTGGTCCATTTCTAACCTATAATCAAGACTTTTTCGGGTTTTAGAGTTAGTAGATCTAATTTCATACCCTCTCACCTCCCGATTTCTATACGAGGCTTCGTCCTCGTTTTTTCGTTCTGACCTCAAAAATAGGTCTCGCGGTCCATTTCTAACCTATAATGTAGACTTTTTCGAGTTTTAGAGCTAGTGGATCTAATTTCATACCCTCTCTCCTCCCGATTTCTATACGAGGCTTCGTGCTCGTTTTTTCGTTCTGACCTCACCAACACGTCTCGTGGTCCATTTCTAACCTATAATCGAGACTTTTTCGGGTTTTAGAGGAAGTGGATCTAATTTTATACCCTCTCTCCTCCCGATTTCTATACGAGGCTTCGTGCTCGTTTTTTCGTTCTGACCTCACAAACACGTTTCGTGGTCCATTTCTAACCTATAATCGAGACTTTTTCGGGTTTTCGAGCTAGTGGATCTAATTTCATACCCTCTCTCCTCCCGATTTCTATACGAGGCTTCGTGCTCGTTTTTTCGTTCTGACCTCACAAACACGTCTCGTGGTCTATTACTAACCAATAATCGAGACTTTTCCTGGTTTTGGAACAAGTAGATCTAATTTCATACCCTCTCTCCTCCCAATTTCTATACGAGGCTTCGTGCTCGTTTTTTCGTTCTGACCTCACAAAGACGTCTCGTGGTCCATTTCTAACTTATAATCGAGACTTTTTCAGATTTTAGAGCTAGTGGATCTAATTTCATACCCTCTCTCCTCCCGATTTCTATACGAGGCTTCGTGCTCGTTTTTTCATTCTGACCTCACAAACACGTCTCGTGGTCCATTTCTAACCTATAATCGAGACTTTTTCGGGTTTTCGAGCTAGTGGATCTAATTTCATACCCTCTCTCTTCCCGATTTCTATACAAGGCTTCGTGCTCGTTTTTTCGTTCTGACCTCACAAACACGTCTCGTGGTCCATTACTAACCAATAATCGAGACTTTTTCTGGTTTTGGAACAAGTGGATCTAATTTCATACCCTCTCTGCTCCCGATTTCTATACGATGCTTCGTGCTCTTTTTTCATTCTGACC
The DNA here is from genome assembly GCA_030544415.1 of Thalia dealbata. NCBI lineage: Eukaryota > Viridiplantae > Streptophyta > Magnoliopsida > Zingiberales > Marantaceae > Thalia > Thalia dealbata. The sequence continues at coordinate 15,045,114 of CM060460.1, forward strand.
TCACAAACACGTCTCGTGGTCCATTTCTAACCTATAATCGAGACTTTTTCGGGTTTTAGAGTTAGTAGATCTAATTTCATACCCTCACCCCTCCCGATTTCTATACGAGGCTTCGTCCTCGTTTTTTCGTTCTGACCTCAAAAATAGGTCTCGCGGTCCATTTCTAACCTATAATGTAGACTTTTTCGAGTTTTAGAGCTAGTGGATCTAATTTCATACCCTCTCTCCTCCCGATTTCTATACGAGGCTTCATGCTCGTTTTTTCGTTCTGACCTCACCAACACGTCTCGTGGTCCATTTCTAACCTATAATCGAGACTTTTTCGGGTTTTAGAGGAAGTGGATCTAATTTTATACCCTCTCTCCTCCCGATTTCTATACGAGGCTTCGTGCTCGTTTTTTCGTTCTGACCTCACAAACACGTTTCGTGGTCCTTTTCTAACCTATAATCGAGACTTTTTCGGGTTTTCGAGCTAGTGGATCTAATTTCATACCCTCTCTCCTCCCGATTTCTATACGAGGCTTCGTGCTCGTTTTTTCGTTCTGACCTCACAAACACGTCTCGTGGTCCATTACTAACCAATAATCGAGACTTTTCCTGGTTTTGGAACAAGTAGATCTAATTTCATACCCTCTCTCCTCCCGATTTCTATACGAGGCTTCGTGCTCGTTTTTTCGTTCTGACCTCACAAAGACGTCTCGTGGTCCATTTCTAACTTATAATCGAGACTTTTTCAGATTTTAGAGCTAGTGGATCTAATTTCATACCCTCTCTCCTCCCGATTTCTATACGAGGCTTCGTGCTCGTTTTTTCATTCTGACCTCACAAACACATCTCGTGGTCCATTTCTAACCTATAATTGAGTCTTTTTCAGGTTTTAGAGCTAGTGGATCTAATTTCATACCCTCTCTCCTCCCGATTTCTATACGAGGCTTCGTGCTCGTTTTTTCGTTCTGACCTCACAAACACGTCTCGTGGTCTATTACTAACCAATAATCGAGACTTTTCCGGGTTTTGGAACAAGTAGATCTAATTTCATACCCTCTCTCCTCCTGATTTCTATACGAGGCTTCTTGCTCGTTTTTTCGTACTGACCTAACAAATACGTCTCGTGGTCCAATTCCAACCTGTAATCGATACTTTTTCGGGTGTTAGAGGAAGTGGATTTACTTTCATACCCTCTCTCCTCCCGATTTCTATACGAGGCGTCGTGCTCCATTTTTCGTTATAACCACACAAACACGTCTCGTGGTCCATTTGTAACCTATAATCGAGACTTTTTCGAATTTTAGAGCTAGTGGATCTAATTTCATACCCTCTATCCAACAGATTTCTATACGAGGCTTTGTGCTCGTTTTCTCGTTCTGACCTCACAAAGACGTCTCGTGGTCTATTTCTAACCAATAATCGAGACTTTTTCTGGTTTTGGAACAAGTGGAACTAATTTCATACCCTCTCTCCTCCCGATTTCTATACGAGGCTTCGTGCTCGTTTTTTCATTCTGACCTCACAAACACGTCTCGTGGTTCATTTCTAACCTATAATCGAGACTTTTTCGGGTTTTAGAGCTAGTGGATCTAATTTCATACCCTCTCTCCTCCCGGTTTCTATACGAGGCGTCGTGCTCATTTTTTCGTTATGACCACACAAACACGTCTCGTGGTCCATTTCTAACCTATAATCGAGACATTTTTGGGTTTTAGAGCTAGTGGATCTAATTTCATACCCTCTCTCCTCCCGATTTCTATATGAGGCTACGTGCTCGTTTTTTCGTTCTGACCTCATGAACACGTCTCGTGGTCCATTTCTAACCTATAATCGAGACTTTTTCAGGTTTTAGAGCTAGTGGATCTAATTTCATACCCTCTCTCCTCCCGATTTCTATACGAGGCTTCGTGCTCGTTTTTTCGTTCTGACTTCACAAACGAGTCTCGTGGTCTATTACTAACCAATAATCGAAACTTTTCCTGGTTTTGGAACAAGTAGATCTAATTTCATACCCTCTCTCCTCCCGATTTCTATACGAGTCTTCGTGCTCGTTTTTTCGTTCTGACCTCACAAAGACGTCTCGTGGTCCATTTCTAACCTATAATCGAGACTTTTTCAGATTTTAGAGCTAGTGGATCTAATTTCATATCCTCTCTCCTCCCGATTTCTATACGAGGCTTCGTGCTCGTTTTTTCGTTCTGACCTCATGAACACGTATCGTGGTCCATTTCTATCCTATAATCGAGACTTTTTCAGATTTTAGAGCTAGTGGATCTAATTTCATATCCTCTCTCCTCCCGATTTCTATACGAGGCTTCGTGCTCGTTTTTTCGTTCTGACCTCATGAACACGTATCGTGGTCCATTTCTAACCTATAATCGAGACTTTTTCGGATTTTAGAGCTAGTGGATCTAATTTCATACCCTCTCTCCTCCCAATTTCTATACGAGGCTTCGTGCTCGTTTTTTCATTCTGACCTCAAAAAGACGTCTCGTGGTCCATTTCTAACCTATAATCGCGACTTTTTCAGGTTTTAGAGCTAGTGGATCTAATTTCATACCCTCTCTCCTCCCGATTTCTATACGAGGCTTCGTGCTCGCTTTTTTGTTCTGACCTCAAAAACAGGTCTCGTGGTCCATTTCTAACCTATAATCGAGAATTTTTCTGGTTTTGGAACAAGTGGATCTAATTTCATACCCTCTCTCCTCCCGATTCCTATACGAGGCTTCGTGCTCGTTTTTTCGTTCTGACCTCACAAAGACGTCTCGTGGTCTATTTCTAACCTATAATCGAGACATTTTTGGATTTTAGAGCTAGTGAATCTAATTTCATACCCTCTCTCCTCCCGATTTCTATATGAGGTTACGTGCTCGTTTTTTCGTTCTGACCTCATGAACACGTCTCGTGGTCCATTTCTATCCTACAATCGAGACTTTCTCAGGTTTTAGAGCTAGTGGATCTAATTTCATACCCTCTCTCCTCCCGATTTCTATACGAGGCTTCGTGCTCGTTTTTTCGTTCTGACTTCACAAACACGTCTCGTGGTCTATTACTAACCAATAATCGAGACTTTTCCTGGTTTTGGAACAAGTAGATCTAATTTCATACCCTCTCTCCTCCCGATTTCTCTACGAGTCTTCGTGCTCGTTTTTTCGTTCTGACCTCACAAAGACGTCTCGTGGTCCATTTCTAACCTATAATCGAGACTTTTTCAGATTTTAGAGCTAGTGGATCTAATTTCATACCCTCTCTCCTCCCGATTTCTATACGAGGCTTCGTGCTCGTTTTTTCATTCTGACCTCACAAACACGTCTCGTGGTCCATTTCTAACCTATAATCGAGACTTTTTTGGGTTTTAGAGCTAGTGGATCTAATTTCATACCCTCTCTCCTCCCGATTTCTATACGAGGCTACGTGCTCGTTTTTTCGTTCTGACCTCATGAACACGTCTCGTGGTCCATTTCTAACCTATAATCGAGACTTTTTCAGGTTTTAGAGCTAGTGGATCTAATTTCATATCCTCTCTCCTCCCGATTTCTATACGAGGCTTCGTGCTCGTTTTTTCGTTCTGACCTCATGAACACGTATCGTGGTCCATTTCTAACCTATAATCGAGACTTTTTCAGATTTTAGAGCTAGTGGATCTAATTTCATACCCTCTCTCCTCCCGATTTCTATATGAGGCTACGTGCTCGTTTTTTCGTTCTGACCTCATGAACACGTCTCGTGGTCCATTTCTAAACTATAATCGAGACTTTTTCAGGTTTTAGAGCTAGTGGATCTAATTTCATACCCTCTCTCCTCCCGATTTCTATACGAGGCTTCGTGCTCGTTTTTTCGTTCTGACTTCACAAACACGTCTCGTGGTCTATTACTAACCAATAATCGAGACTTTTCCTGGTTTTGGAACAAGTAGATCTAATTTCATACCCTCTCTCCTCCCGATTTCTATACGAGTCTTCATGCTCGTTTTTTCGTTCTGACCTCACAAAGACGTCTCGTGGTCCATTTCTAACCTATAATCGAGACTTTTTCAGATTTTAGAGCTAGTGGATCTAATTTCATACCCTCTCTCCTCCCGATTTCTATACGAGGCTTCGTGCTCGTTTTTTCATTCTGACCTCACAAACACGTCTCGTGGTCCATTTCTAACCTATAATCGAGACTTTCTCGGATTTTAGAGCTAGTGGATCTAATTTCATACCCTCTCTCCTCCCGATTTCTATACGAGGTTACGTGCTCATTTTTTTGTTCTGACCACAGGAACACGTCTCGTGGTCCATTTCTAATCTATAATCGAGACTTTTTCGGGTTTTAGAGCTAGTAGATATAATTTCATACCCTCTCTCCTTCCGATTTCAATACGAGGCTTCGTGCTCGTTTTTTTGTTCTGACCTCAGGAACACGTCTCGTGGTCCATTTCTAACCTATAATCGAGACTTTTTCAGATTTTAGAGCTAGTGGATCTAATTTCATACCCTCTCTCCTCCCGATTTCTATACGAGGCTTCGTGCTCGTTTTTTCATTATGACCTCACAAACACGTCTCGTGGTCCATTTCTAACCTATAATCGAGACTTTTTTGGGTTTTAGAGCTAGTGGATCTAATTTCATACCCTCTCTCCTCCCGATTTCTATACGAGGCTACGTGCTTGTTTTTTCGTTCTGACCTCATGAACACGTCTCGTGGTCAATTTCTAACCTATAATCGAGACATTTTTGGATTTTAGAGCTAGTGAATCTAATTTCATACCCTCTCTCCTCCCGATTTCTATATGAGGCTACGTGCTCGTTTTTTCGTTCTGACCTCATGAACACGTCTCGTGGTCCATTTCTATCCTACAATCGAGACTTTCTCAGGTTTTAGAGCTAGTGGATCTAATTTCATACCCTCTCTCCTCCCGATTTCTATACGAGGCTTCGTGCTCGTTTTTTCGTTCTGACTTCACAAACACGTCTCGTGGTCTATTACTAACCAATAATCGAGACTTTTCCTGGTTTTGGAACAAGTAGATCTAATTTCATACCCTCTCTCCTCCCGATTTCTCTACGAGTCTTCGTGCTCGTTTTTTCGTTCTGACCTCACAAAGACGTCTCGTGGTCCATTTCTAACCTATAATCGAGACTTTTTCAGATTTTAGAGCTAGTGGATCTAATTTCATACCCTCTCTCCTCCCGATTTCTATACGAGGCTTCGTGCTCGTTTTTTCATTCTGACCTCACAAACACGTCTCGTGGTCCATTTCTAACCTATAATCGAGACTTTTTTGGGTTTTAGAGCTAGTGGATCTAATTTCATACCCTCTCTCCTCCCGATTTCTATACGAGGCTACGTGCTCGTTTTTTCGTTCTGACCTCATGAACACGTCTCGTGGTCCATTTCTAACCTATAATCGAGACTTTTTCAGGTTTTAGAGCTAGTGGATCTAATTTCATATCCTCTCTCCTCCCGATTTCTATACGAGGCTTCGTGCTCGTTTTTTCGTTCTGACCTCATGAACACGTATCGTGGTCCATTTCTAACCTATAATCGAGACTTTTTCAGATTTTAGAGCTAGTGGATCTAATTTCATACCCTCTCTCCTCCCGATTTCTATATGAGGCTACGTGCTCGTTTTTTCGTTCTGACCTCATGAACACGTCTCGTGGTCCATTTCTAACCTATAATCGAGACTTTTTCAGGTTTTAGAGCTAGTGGATCTAATTTCATACCCTCTCTCCTCCCGATTTCTATACGAGGCTTCGTGCTCGTTTTTTCGTTCTGACTTCACAAACACGTCTCGTGGTCTATTACTAACCAATAATCGAGACTTTTCCTGGTTTTGGAACAAGTAGATCTAATTTCATACCCTCTCTCCTCCCGATTTCTATACGAGTCTTCATGCTCGTTTTTTCGTTCTGACCTCACAAAGACGTCTCGTGGTCCATTTCTAACCTATAATCGAGACTTTTTCAGATTTTAGAGCTAGTGGATCTAATTTCATACCCTCTCTCCTCCCGATTTCTATACGAGGCTTCGTGCTCGTTTTTTCATTCTGACCTCACAAACACGTCTCGTGGTCCATTTCTAACCTATAATCGAGACTTTCTCGGATTTTAGAGCTAGTGGATCTAATTTCATACCCTCTCTCCTCCCGATTTCTATACGAGGTTACGTGCTCATTTTTTTGTTCTGACCACAGGAACACGTCTCGTGGTCCATTTCTAATCTATAATCGAGACTTTTTCGGGTTTTAGAGCTAGTAGATATAATTTCATACCCTCTCTCCTTCCGATTTCAATACGAGGCTTCGTGCTCGTTTTTTTGTTCTGACCTCAGGAACACGTCTCGTGGTCCATTTCTAACCTATAATCGAGACTTTTTCAGATTTTAGAGCTAGTGGATCTAATTTCATACCCTCTCTCCTCCCGATTTCTATACGAGGCTTCGTGCTCGTTTTTTCATTCTGACCTCACAAACACGTCTCGTGGTCCATTTCTAACCTATAATCGAGACTTTTTTGGGTTTTAGAGCTAGTGGATCTAATTTCATACCCTCTCTCCTCCCGATTTCTATACGAGGCTACGTGCTTGTTTTTTCGTTCTGACCTCATGAACACGTCTCGTGGTCAATTTCTAACCTATAATCGAGACTTTTTCAGGTTTTAGAGCTAGTGGATCTAATTTCATACCCTCTCTCCTCCCGATTTCTATACGAGGCTTCGTGCTCGTTTTTTCGTTCTGACTTCACAAACAAGTCTCGTGGTCTATTACTAACCAATAATCGAGACTTTTCCTGGTTTTGGAACAAGTAGATCTAATTTCATACCCTCTCTCCTCCCGATTTCTATACGAGTCTTCGTGCTCGTTTTTTCGTTCTGACCTCACAAAGACGTCTCGTGGTCCATTTCTAACCTATAATCGAGACTTTTTCAGATTTTAGAGCTAGTGGATCTAATTTCATATCCTCTCTCCTCCCGATTTCTATACGAGGCTTCGTGCTCGTTTTTTCGTTCTGACCTCATGAACACGTATCGTGGTCCATTTCTATCCTATAATCGAGACTTTTTCAGATTTTAGAGCTAGTGGATCTAATTTCATACCCTCTCTCCTCCCGATTTCTATACGAGGCTTCGTGCTCATTTTTTCATTCTGACCTCACAAACACGTCTCGTGGTCCATTTCTAACCTATAATCGAGACTTTTTCGGATTTTAGAGCTAGTGGATCTAATTTCATACCCTCTCTCCTCCCAATTTCTATACGAGGCTTCGTGCTCGTTTTTTCATTCTGACCTCAAAAAGACGTTTCGTGGTCCATTTCTAACCTATAATCGCGACTTTTTCAGGTTTTAGAGCTAGTGGATCTAATTTCATACCCTCTCTCCTCCCGATTTCTATACGAGGCTTCGTGCTCGCTTTTTTGTTCTGACCTCAAAAACAGGTCTCGTGGTCCATTTCTAACCTATAATCGAGAATTTTTCTGGTTTTGGAACAAGTGGATCTAATTTCATACCCTCTCTCCTCCCGATTCCTATACGAGGCTTCGTGCTCGTTTTTTCGTTCTGACCTCACAAAGACGTCTCGTGGTCTATTTCTAACCTATAATCGACACATTTTTGGGTTTTAGAGCTAGTGGATCTAATTTCATACCCTCTCTCCTCCCGATTTCTATATGAGGCTACGTGCTCGTTTTTTCGTTCTGACCTCATGAACACGTCTCGTGGTCCATTTCTAACCTACAATCGAGACTTTTTCAGGTTTTAGAGCTAGTGGATCTAATTTCATACCCTCTCTCCTCCCGATTTCTATACGAGGCTTCGTGCTCGTTTTTTCATTCTGACTTCACAAACACGTCTCGTGGTCTATTACTAACCAATAATCGAGACTTTTCCTGGTTTTGGAACAAGTAGATCTAATTTCATACCCTCTCTCCTCCCGATTTCTATACGAGTCTTCGTGCTCGTTTTTTCGTTCTGACCTCACAAAGACGTCTCGTGGTCCATTTCTAACCTATAATCGAGACTTTTTCAGATTTTAGAGCTAGTGGATCTAATTTCATACCCTCTCTCCTCCCGATTTCTATACGAGGCTTCGTGCTCGTTTTTTCGTTCTGACTTCACAAACACGTCTCGTGGTCTATTACTAACCAATAATCGAGACTTTTCCTGGTTTTGGAACAAGTAGATCTAATTTCATACCCTCTCTCCTCCCGATTTCTATACGAGTCTTCATGCTCGTTTTTTCGTTCTGACCTCACAAAGACGTCTCGTGGTCCATTTCTAACCTATAATCGAGACTTTTTCAGATTTTAGAGCTAGTGGATCTAATTTCATACCCTCTCTCCTCCCGATTTCTATACGAGGCTTCGTGCTCGTTTTTTCATTCTGACCTCACAAACACGTCTCGTGGTCCATTTCTAACCTATAATCGAGACTTTCTCGGATTTTAGAGCTAGTGGATCTAATTTCATACCCTCTCTCCTCCCGATTTCTATACGAGGTTACGTGCTCATTTTTTTGTTCTGACCACAGGAACACGTCTCGTGGTCCATTTCTAATCTATAATCGAGACTTTTTCGGGTTTTAGAGCTAGTAGATATAATTTCATACCCTCTCTCCTTCCGATTTCAATACGAGGCTTCGTGCTCGTTTTTTTGTTCTGACCTCAGGAACACGTCTCGTGGTCCATTTCTAACCTATAATCGAGACTTTTTCAGATTTTAGAGCTAGTGGATCTAATTTCATACCCTCTCTCCTCCCGATTTCTATACGAGGCTTCGTGCTCGTTTTTTCATTCTGACCTCACAAACACGTCTCGTGGTCCATTTCTAACCTATAATCGAGACTTTTTTGGGTTTTAGAGCTAGTGGATCTAATTTCATACCCTCTCTCCTCCCGATTTCTATACGAGGCTACGTGCTTGTTTTTTCGTTCTGACCTCATGAACACGTCTCGTGGTCAATTTCTAACCTATAATCGAGACTTTTTCAGGTTTTAGAGCTAGTGGATCTAATTTCATACCCTCTCTCCTCCCGATTTCTATACGAGGCTTCGTGCTCGTTTTTTCGTTCTGACTTCACAAACAAGTCTCGTGGTCTATTACTAACCAATAATCGAGACTTTTCCTGGTTTTGGAACAAGTAGATCTAATTTCATACCCTCTCTCCTCCCGATTTCTATACGAGTCTTCGTGCTCGTTTTTTCGTTCTGACCTCACAAAGACGTCTCGTGGTCCATTTCTAACCTATAATCGAGACTTTTTCAGATTTTAGAGCTAGTGGATCTAATTTCATATCCTCTCTCCTCCCGATTTCTATACGAGGCTTCGTGCTCGTTTTTTCGTTCTGACCTCATGAACACGTATCGTGGTCCATTTCTATCCTATAATCGAGACTTTTTCAGATTTTAGAGCTAGTGGATCTAATTTCATACCCTCTCTCCTCCCGATTTCTATACGAGGCTTCGTGCTCATTTTTTCATTCTGACCTCACAAACACGTCTCGTGGTCCATTTCTAACCTATAATCGAGACTTTTTCGGATTTTAGAGCTAGTGGATCTAATTTCATACCCTCTCTCCTCCCAATTTCTATACGAGGCTTCGTGCTCGTTTTTTCATTCTGACCTCAAAAAGACGTTTCGTGGTCCATTTCTAACCTATAATCGCGACTTTTTCAGGTTTTAGAGCTAGTGGATCTAATTTCATACCCTCTCTCCTCCCGATTTCTATACGAGGCTTCGTGCTCGCTTTTTTGTTCTGACCTCAAAAACAGGTCTCGTGGTCCATTTCTAACCTATAATCGAGAATTTTTCTGGTTTTGGAACAAGTGGATCTAATTTCATACCCTCTCTCCTCCCGATTCCTATACGAGGCTTCGTGCTCGTTTTTTCGTTCTGACCTCACAAAGACGTCTCGTGGTCTATTTCTAACCTATAATCGACACATTTTTGGGTTTTAGAGCTAGTGGATCTAATTTCATACCCTCTCTCCTCCCGATTTCTATATGAGGCTACGTGCTCGTTTTTTCGTTCTGACCTCATGAACACGTCTCGTGGTCCATTTCTAACCTACAATCGAGACTTTTTCAGGTTTTAGAGCTAGTGGATCTAATTTCATACCCTCTCTCCTCCCGATTTCTATACGAGGCTTCGTGCTCGTTTTTTCATTCTGACTTCACAAACACGTCTCGTGGTCTATTACTAACCAATAATCGAGACTTTTCCTGGTTTTGGAACAAGTAGATCTAATTTCATACCCTCTCTCCTCCCGATTTCTATACGAGTCTTCGTGCTCGTTTTTTCGTTCTGACCTCACAAAGACGTCTCGTGGTCCATTTCTAACCTATAATCGAGACTTTTTCAGATTTTAGAGCTAGTGGATCTAATTTCATACCCTCTCTCCTCCCGATTTCTATACGAGGCTTCGTGCTCGTTTTTTCATTCTGACCTCACAAACACGTCTCGTGGTCCATTTCTAACCTATAATCGAGACTTTTTTAGGTTTTAGAGCTAGTGGATCTAATTTCATACCCTCTCTCCTCCCGATTTCTATACGATGCTTCGTGCTCTTTTTTCATTCTGACCTCACAAACACGTCTCGTGGTCCATTTCTAACCTATAATCGAGACTTTTTCGGGTTTTAGAGTTAGTAGATCTAATTTCATACCCTCTCCCCTCCCGATTTCTATACGAGGCTTCGTCCTCGTTTTTTCGTTCTGACCTCAAAAATAGGTCTCGCGGTCCATTTCTAACCTATAATGTAGACTTTTTCGAGTTTTAGAGATAGTGGATCTAATTTCATACACTCTTTCCTCCCGATTTCTATACGAGGCTTCGTGCTCGTTTTTTCGTTCTGACCTCACCAACACGTCTCGTGGTCCATTTCTAACCTATAATCGAGACTTTTTCGGGTTTTAGAGGAAGTGGATCTAATTTTATACCCTCTCTCCTCCCGATTTCTATACGAGGCTTCGTGCTCGTTTTTTCGTTCTGACCTCACAAACACGTTTCGTGGTCCTTTTCTAACCTATAATCGAGACTTTTTCGGGTTTTCGAGCTAGTGGATCTAATTTCATACCCTCTCTCCTCCCGATTTCTATACGAGGCTTCGTGCTCGTTTTTTCGTTCTGACCTCACAAACACGTCTCGTGGTCCATTACTAACCAATAATCGAGACTTTTCCTGGTTTTGGAACAAGTAGATCTAATTTCATACCCTCTCTCCTCCCGATTTCTATACGAGGCTTCGTGCTCGTTTTTTCGTTCTGACCTCACAAAGACGTCTCGTGGTCCATTTCTAACTTATAATCGAGACTTTTTCAGATTTTAGAGCTAGTGGATCTAATTTCATACCCTCTCTCCTCCCGATTTCTATACGAGGCTTCGTGCTCGTTTTTTCATTCTGACCTCACAAACACGTCTCGTGGTCCATTTCTAACCTATAATTGAGTCTTTTTCAGGTTTTAGAGCTAGTGGATCTAATTTCATACCCTCTCTCCTCCCGATTTCTATACGAGGCTTCGTGCTCGTTTTTTCGTTCTGACCTCACAAACACGTCTCGTGGTCTATTACTAACCAATAATCGAGACTTTTCCGGGTTTTGGAACAAGTAGATCTAATTTCATACCCTCTCTCCTCCCGATTTCTATACGAGGCTTCTTGCTCGTTTTTTCGTTCTGACCTAACAAATACGTCTCGTGGTCCAATTCCAACCTGTAATCGATACTTTTTCGGGTGTTAGAGGAAGTGGATTTACTTTCATACCCTCTCTCCTCCCGATTTCTATACGAGGCGTCGTGCTCCATTTTTCGTTATAACCACACAAACACGTCTCGTGGTCCATTTGTAACCTATAATCGAGACTTTTTCGAATTTTAGAGCTAGTGGATCTAATTTCATACCCTCTATCCAACAGATTTCTATAGGAGGCTTTGTGCTCGTTTTCTCGTTCTGACCTCACAAAGACGTCTCGTGGTATATTTCTAACCAATAATCGAGACTTTTTCTGGTTTTGGAACAAGTGGAACTAATTTCATACCCTCTCTCCTCCCGATTTCTATACGAGGCTTCGTGCTCGTTTTTTCATTCTGACCTCACAAACACGTCTCGTGGTTCATTTCTAACCTATAATCGAGACTTTTTCGGGTTTTAGAGCTAGTGGATCTAATTTCATACCCTCTCTCCTCCCGGTTTCTATACGAGGCGTCGTGCTCATTTTTTCGTTATGACCACACAAACACGTCTCGTGGTCCATTTCTAACCTATAATCGAGACATTTTTGGGTTTTAGAGCTAGTGGATCTAATTTCATACCCTCTCTCCTCCCGATTTCTATACGAGGCGTCGTGCTCCATTTTTCGTTATAACCACACAAACACGTCTCGTGGTCCATTTGTAACCTATAATCGAGACTTTTTCGAATTTTAGAGCTAGTGGATCTAATTTCATACCCTCTATCCAACAGATTTCTATACGAGGCTTTGTGCTCGTTTTCTCGTTCTGACCTCACAAAGACGTCTCGTGGTATATTTCTAACCAATAATCGAGACTTTTTCTGGTTTTGGAACAAGTGGAACTAATTTCATACCCTCTCTCCTCCCGATTTCTATACGAGGCTTCGTGCTCGTTTTTTCATTCTGACCTCACAAACACGTCTCGTGGTTCATTTCTAACCTATAATCGAGACTTTTTCGGGTTTTAGAGCTAGTGGATCTAATTTCATACCCTCTCTCCTCCCGGTTTCTATACGAGGCGTCGTGCTCATTTTTTCGTTATGACCACACAAACACGTCTCGTGGTCCATTTCTAACCTATAATCGCGACATTTTTGGGTTTTAGAGCTAGTGGATCTAATTTCATACCCTCTCTCCTCCCGATTTCTATATGAGGCTACGTGCTCGTTTTTTCGTTCTGACCTCATGAACACGTCTCGTGGTCCATTTCTAACCTATAATCGAGACTTTTTCAGGTTTTAGAGCTAGTGGATCTAATTTCATACCCTCTCTCCTCCCGATTTCTATACGAGGCTTCGTGCTCGTTTTTTCGTTCTGACTTCACAAACAAGTCTCGTGGTCTATTACTAACCAATAATCGAGACTTTTCCTGGTTTTGGAACAAGTAGATCTAATTTCATACCCTCTCTCCTCCCGATTTCTATACGAGTCTTCGTGCTCGTTTTTTCGTTCTGACCTCACAAAGACGTCTCGTGGTCCATTTCTAACCTATAATCGAGACTTTTTCAGATTTTAGAGCTAGTGGATCTAATTTCATATCCTCTCTCCTCCCGATTTCTATACGAGGCTTCGTGCTCGTTTTTTCGTTCTGACCTCATGAACACGTATCGTGGTCCATTTCTATCCTATAATCGAGACTTTTTCAGATTTTAGAGCTAGTGGATCTAATTTCATACCCTCTCTCCTCCCGATTTCTATACGAGGCTTCGTGCTCATTTTTTCATTCTGACCTCACAAACACGTCTCGTGGTCCATTTCTAACCTATAATCGAGACTTTTTCGAATTTTAGAGCTAGTGGATCTAATTTCATACCCTCTCTCCTCCCAATTTCTATACGAGGCTTCGTGCTCGTTTTTTCATTCTGACCTCAAAAAGACGTCTCGTGGTCCATTTCTAACCTATAATCGCGACTTTTTCAGGTTTTAGAGCTAGTGGATCTAATTTCATACCCTCTCTCCTCCCGATTTCTATATGAGCCTTCGTGCTCGCTTTTTTGTTCTGACCTCAAAAACAGGTCTCGTGGTCCATTTCTAACCTATAATCGAGAATTTTTCTGGTTTTGGAACAAGTGGATCTAATTTCATACCCTCTCTCCTCCCGATTCCTATACGAGGCTTCGTGCTCGTTTTTTCGTTCTGACCTCACAAAGACGTCTCGTGGTCTATTTCTAACCTATAATCGAGACATTTTTGGGTTTTAGAGCTAGTGAATCTAATTTCATACCCTCTCTCCTCCCGATTTCTATATGAGGCTACGTGCTCGTTTTTTCGTTCTGACCTCATGAACACGTCTCGTGGTCCATTTCTAACCTACAATCGAGACTTTTTCAGGTTTTAGAGCTAGTGGATCTAATTTCATACCCTCTCTCCTCCCGATTTCTATACGAGGCTTCGTGCTCGTTTTTTCGTTCTGACTTCACAAACACGTCTCGTGGTCTATTACTAACCAATAATCGAGACTTTTCCTGGTTTTGGAACAAGTAGATCTAATTTCATACCCTCTCTCCTCCCGATTTCTCTACGAGTCTTCGTGCTCGTTTTTTCGTTCTGACCTCACAAAGACGTCTCGTGGTCCATTTCTAACCTATAATCGAGACTTTTTCAGATTTTAGAGCTAGTGGATCTAATTTCATACCCTCTCTCCTCCCGATTTCTATACGAGGCTTCGTGCTCGTTTTTTCATTCTGACCTCACAAACACGTCTCGTGGTCCATTTCTAACCTATAATCGAGACTTTTTTGGGTTTTAGAGCTAGTGGATCTAATTTCATACCCTCTCTCCTCCCGATTTCTATACGAGGCTACGTGCTCGTTTTTTCGTTCTGACCTCATGAACACGTCTCGTGGTCCATTTCTAACCTATAATCGAGACTTTTTCAGGTTTTAGAGCTAGTGGATCTAATTTCATATCCTCTCTCCTCCCGATTTCTATACGAGGCTTCGTGCTCGTTTTTTCGTTCTGACCTCATGAACACGTATCGTGGTCCATTTCTAACCTATAATCGAGACTTTTTCAGATTTTAGAGCTAGTGGATCTAATTTCATACCCTCTCTCCTCCCGATTTCTATATGAGGCTACGTGCTCGTTTTTTCGTTCTGACCTCATGAACACGTCTCGTGGTCCATTTCTAACCTATATTCGAGACTTTTTCAGGTTTTAGAGCTAGTGGATCTAATTTCATACCCTCTCTCCTCCCGATTTCTATACGAGGCTTCGTGCTCGTTTTTTCGTTCTGACTTCACAAACACGTCTCGTGGTCTATTACTAACCAATAATCGAGACTTTTTCTGGTTTTGGAACAAGTAGATCTAATTTCATACCCTCTCTCCTCCCGATTTCTATACGAGTCTTCATGCTCGTTTTTTCGTTCTGACCTCACAAAGACGTCTCGTGGTCCATTTCTAACCTATAATCGAGACTTTTTCAGATTTTAGAGCTAGTGGATCTAATTTCATACCCTCTCTCCTCCCGATTTCTATACGAGGCTTCGTGCTCGTTTTTTCATTCTGACCTCACAAACACGTCTCGTGGTCCATTTCTAACCTATAATCGAGACTTTCTCGGATTTTAGAGCTAGTGGATCTAATTTCATACCCTCTCTCCTCCCGATTTCTATACGAGGTTACGTGCTCATTTTTTTGTTCTGACCACAGGAACACGTCTCGTGGTCCATTTCTAATCTATAATCGAGACTTTTTCGGGTTTTAGAGCTAGTAGATATAATTTCATACCCTCTCTCCTTCCGATTTCAATACGAGGCTTCGTGCTCGTTTTTTTGTTCTGACCTCAGGAACACGTCTCGTGGTCCATTTCTAACCTATAATCGAGACTTTTTCAGATTTTAGAGCTAGTGGATCTAATTTCATACCCTCTCTCCTCCCGATTTCTATACGAGGCTTCGTGCTCGTTTTTTCATTCTGACCTCACAAACACGTCTCGTGGTCCATTTCTAACCTATAATCGAGACTTTTTTGGGTTTTAGAGCTAGTGGATCTAATTTCATACCCTCTCTCCTCCCGATTTCTATACGAGGCTACGTGCTTGTTTTTTCGTTCTGACCTCATGAACACGTCTCGTGGTCAATTTCTAACCTATAATCGAGACTTTTTCAGGTTTTAGAGCTAGTGGATCTAATTTCATACCCTCTCTCCTCCCGATTTCTATACGAGGCTTCGTGCTCGTTTTTTCGTTCTGACTTCACAAACAAGTCTCGTGGTCTATTACTAACCAATAATCGAGACTTTTCCTGGTTTTGGAACAAGTAGATCTAATTTCATACCCTCTCTCCTCCCGATTTCTATACGAGTCTTCGTGCTCGTTTTTTCGTTCTGACCTCACAAAGACGTCTCGTGGTCCATTTCTAACCTATAATCGAGACTTTTTCAGATTTTAGAGCTAGTGGATCTAATTTCATATCCTCTCTCCTCCCGATTTCTATACGAGGCTTCGTGCTCGTTTTTTCGTTCTGACCTCATGAACACGTATCGTGGTCCATTTCTATCCTATAATCGAGACTTTTTCAGATTTTAGAGCTAGTGGATCTAATTTCATACCCTCTCTCCTCCCGATTTCTATACGAGGCTTCGTGCTCATTTTTTCATTCTGACCTCACAAACACGTCTCGTGGTCCATTTCTAACCTATAATCGAGACTTTTTCGGATTTTAGAGCTAGTGGATCTAATTTCATACCCTCTCTCCTCCCAATTTCTATACGAGGCTTCGTGCTCGTTTTTTCATTCTGACCTCAAAAAGACGTCTCGTGGTCCATTTCTAACCTATAATCGCGACTTTTTCAGGTTTTAGAGCTAGTGGATCTAATTTCATACCCTCTCTCCTCCCGATTTCTATACGAGGCTTCGTGCTCGCTTTTTTGTTCTGACCTCAAAAACAGGTCTCGTGGTCCATTTCTAACCTATAATCGAGAATTTTTCTGGTTTTGGAACAAGTGGATCTAATTTCATACCCTCTCTCCACCCGATTCCTATACGAGGCTTCGTGCTCGTTTTTTCGTTCTGGCCTCACAAAGACGTCTCGTGGTCTATTTCTAACCTATAATCGACACATTTTTGGGTTTTAGAGCTAGTGGATCTAATTTCATACCCTCTCTCCTCCCGATTTCTATATGAGGCTACGTGCTCGTTTTTTCGTTCTGACCTCATGAACACGTCTCGTGGTCCATTTCTAACCTACAATCGAGACTTTTTCAGGTTTTAGAGCTAGTGGATCTAATTTCATACCCTCTCTCCTCCCGATTTCTATACGAGGCTTCGTGCTCGTTTTTTCGTTCTGACTTCACAAACACGTCTCGTGGTCTATTACTAACCAATAATCGAGACTTTTCCTGGTTTTGGAACAAGTAGATCTAATTTCACACCCTCTCTCCTCCCGATTTCTATACGAGTCTTCGTGCTCGTTTTTTCGTTCTGACCTCACAAAGACGTCTCGTGGTCCATTTCTAACCTATAATCGAGACTTTTTCAGATTTTAGAGCTAGTGGATCTAATTTCATACCCTCTCTCCTCCCGATTTCTATACGAGGCTTCGTGCTCGTTTTTTCATTCTGACCTCACAAACACGTCTCGTGGTCCATTTCTAACCTATAATCGAGACTTTTTTGGGTTTTAGAGCTAGTGGATCTAATTTCATACCCTCTCTCCTCCCGATTTCTATACGATGCTTCGTGCTCTTTTTTCATTCTGACCTCACAAACACGTCTCGTGGTCCATTTCTAACCTATAATCGAGACTTTTTCGGGTTTTAGAGTTAGTAGATCTAATTTCATACCCTCTCCCCTCCCGATTTCTATACGAGGCTTCGTCCTCGTTTTTTCGTTCTGACCTCAAAAATAGGTCTCGCGGTCCATTTCTAACCTATAATGTAGACTTTTTCGAGTTTTAGAGATAGTGGATCTAATTTCATACACTCTCTCCTCCCGATTTCTATACGAGGCTTCGTGCTCGTTTTTCGTTCTGACCTCACCAACACGTCTCGTGGTCCATTTCTAACCTATAATCGAGACTTTTTCGGGTTTTAGAGGAAGTGGATCTAATTTTATACCCTCTCTCCTCCCGATTTCTATACGAGGCTTCGTGCTCGTTTTTTCGTTCTGACCTCACAAACACGTTTCGTGGTCCATTTCTAACCTATAATCGAGACTTTTTCGGGTTTTTGAGCTAGTGGATCTAATTTCATACCCTCTCTCCTCCTGATTTCTATACGAGGCTTCGTGCTCGTTTTTTCGTTCTGACCTCACAAACACGTCTCGTGGTCTATTACTAACCAATAATCGAGACTTTTCCTGGTTTTGGAACAAGTAGATCTAATTTCATACCCTCTCTCCTCCCGATTTCTATACGAGGCTTCGTGCTCGTTTTTTCGTTCTGACCTCACAAAGACGTCTCGTGGTCCATTTCTAACTTATAATCGAGAATTTTTCAGATTTTAGAGCTAGTGGATCTAATTTCATACCCTCTCTCCTCCCGATTTCTATACGAGGCTTCGTGCTCGTTTTTTCATTCTGACCTCACAAAGACGTCTCGTGGTCCATTTCTAACCTATAATCGAGACTTTTTCGGGTTTTCGAGCCAGTGGATCTAATTTCATACCCTCTCTCTTCCCGATTTCTATACAAGGCTTCGTGCTCGTTTTTTCGTTCTGACCTCACAAACACGTCTCGTGGTCCATTACTAACCAATAATCGAGACTTTTTCTGGTTTTGGAACAAGTGGATCTAATTTCACACCCTCTCTCCTCCAGATTTCTATACGATGCTTCGTGCTCTTTTTTCATTCTGACCTCACAAACACGTCTCGTGGTCCATTTCTAACCTATAATCGAGACTTTTTCGGGTTTTAGAGTTAGTAGATCTAATTTCATACCCTCTCCCCTCCCGATTTCTATACGAGGCTTCGTCCTCGTTTTTTCGTTCTGACCTCAAAAATAGGTCTCGCGGTCCATTTCTAACCTATAATGTAGACTTTTTCGAGTTTTAGAGCTAGTGGATCTAATTTCATACCCTCTCTCCTCCCGATTTCTATACGAGGCTTCGTGCTCGTTTTTTCGTTCTGACCTCACCAACACGTCTCGTGGTCCATTTCTAACCTATAATCGAGACTTTTTCGGGTTTTAGAGGAAGTAGATCTAATTTTATACCCTCTCTCCTCCCGATTTCTATACGAGGCTTCGTGCTCGTTTTTTCGTTCTGACCTCACAAACACGTTTCGTGGTCCATTTCTAACCTATAATCGAGACTTTTTCGGGTTTTCGAGCTAGTGGATCTAATTTCATACCCTCTCTCCTCCCGATTTCTATACGAGGCTTCGTGCACGTTTTTTCGTTCTGACCTCACAAACACGTCTCGTGGTCTATTACTAACCAATAATCGAGACTTTTCCTGGTTTTGGAACAAGTAGATCTAATTTCATACCCTCTCTCCTCCCGATTTCTATACGAGGCTTCGTGCTCGTTTTTTCGTTCTGACCTCACAAAGACGTCTCGTGGTCCATTTCTAACTTATAATCGAGACTTTTTCAGATTTTAGAGCTAGTGGATCTAATTTCATACCCTCTCTCCTCCCGATTTCTATACGAGGCTTCGTGCTCGTTTTTTCATTCTGACCTCACAAACACGTCTCGTGGTCCATTTCTAACCTATAATTGAGACTTTTTCAGGTTTTAAAGCTAGTGGATCTAATTTCATACCCTCTCTCCTCCCGATTTCTATACGAGGCTTCGTGCTCGTTTTTTCGTTCTGACCTCACAAACACGTCTCGTGGTCTATTACTAACCAATAATCGAGACTTTTCCGGGTTTTAGAACAAGTAGATCTAATTTCATACCCTCTCTCCTCCCGATTTCTATACGAGGCTTCTTGCTCGTTTTTTCGTTCTGACCTAACAAATACGTCTCGTGGTCCAATTCTAACCTGTAATCGAGACTTTTTCGGGTGTTAGAGGAAGTCGATTTACTTTCATACCCTCTCTCCTCCCGATTTCTATACGAGGCGTCGTGCTCCATTTTTCGTTATAACCACACAAACACGTCTCGTGGTCCATTTGTAACCTATAATCGAGACTTTTTCGAATTTTAGAGCTAGTGGATCTAATTTCATACCCTCTATCCAACCGATTTCTATACGAGGCTTTGTGCTCGTTTTCTCGTTCTGACCTCACAAAGACGTCTCGTGGTCTATTTCTAACCAATAATCGAGACTTTTTCTGGTTTTGGAACAAGTGGATCTAATTTCATACCCTCTCTCCTCCCGATTTCTATACGAGGCTTCGTGCTCGTTTTTTCGTTCTGACCTCACAAACACGTCTCGTGGTTCATTTCTAACCTATAATCGAGACTTTTTCGGGTTTTAGAGCTAGTGGATCTAATTTCATACCCTCTCTCCTCCCGATTTCTATACGAGGCTTCGTGCTCGTTTTTTCGTTCTGACCTCACAAACACGTTTCGTGGTCCATTTCTAACCTATAATCGAGACTTTTTCGGGTTTTCGAGCTAGTGGATCTAATTTCATACCCTCTCTCCTCCCGATTTCTATACGAGGCTTCGTGCTCGTTTTTTCGTTCTGACCTCACAAACACGTCTCGTGGTCTATTACTAACCAATAATCGAGACTTTTCCTGGTTTTGGAACAAGTAGATCTAATTTCATACCCTCTCTCCTCCCGATTTCTATACGAGGCTTCGTGCTCGTTTTTTCGTTCTGACCTCACAAAGACGTCTCGTTGTCCATTTCTAACTTATAATCGAGAATTTTTCAGATTTTAGAGCTAGTGGATCTAATTTCATACCCTCTCTCCTCCCGATTTCTATACGAGGCTTCGTGCTCGTTTTTTCATTCTGACCTCACAAAGACGTCTCGTGGTCCATTTCTAACCTATAATCGAGACTTTTTCGGGTTTTCGAGCTAGTGGATCTAATTTCATACCCTCTCTCTTCCCGATTTCTATACAAGGCTTCGTGCTCGTTTTTTCGTTCTGACCTTACAAACACGTCTCGTGGTCCATTACTAACCAATAATCGAGACTTTTTCTGGTTTTGGAACAAGTGGATCTAATTTCATACCCTCTCTCCTCCAGATTTCTATACGATGCTTCGTGCTCTTTTTTCATTCTGACCTCACAAACACGTCTCGTGGTCCATTTCTAACCTATAATCGAGACTTTTTCGGGTTTTAGAGTTAGTAGATCTAATTTCATACCCTCTCCCCTCCCGATTTCTATACGAGGCTTCGTCCTCGTTTTTTCGTTCTGACCTCAAAAATAGGTCTCGCGGTCCATTTCTAACCTATAATGTAGACTTTTTCGAGTTTTAGAGCTAGTGGATCTAATTTCATACCCTCTCTCCTCCCGATTTCTATACGAGGCTTCGTGCTCGTTTTTTCGTTCTGACCTCACCAACACGTCTCGTGGTCCATTTCTAACCTATAATCGAGACTTTTTCGGGTTTTAGAGGAAGTGGATCTAATTTTATACCCTCTCTCCTCCCGATTTCTATACGAGGCTTCGTGCTCGTTTTTTCGTTCTGACCTCACAAACACGTTTCGTGGTCCATTTCTAACCTATAATCGAGACTTTTTCGGGTTTTCGAGCTAGTGGATCTAATTTCATACCCTCTCTCCTCCCGATTTCTATACGAGGCTTCGTGCTCGTTTTTTCGTTCTGACCTCACAAACACGTCTCGTGGTCTATTACTAACCAATAATCGAGACTTTTCCTGGTTTTGGAACAAGTAGATCTAATTTCATACCCTCTCTCCTCCCGATTTCTATACGAGGCTTCGTGCTCGTTTTTTCGTTCTGACCTCACAAAGACGTCTCGTGGTCCATTTCTAACTTATAATCGAGACTTTTTCAGATTTTAGAGCTAGTGGATCTAATTTCATACCCTCTCTCCTCCCGATTTCTATACGAGGCTTCGTGCTCGTTTTTTCATTCTGACCTCACAAACACGTCTCGTGGTCCATTTCTAACCTATAATTGAGACTTTTTCAGGTTTTAAAGCTAGTGGATCTAATTTCATACCCTCTCTCCTCCCAATTTCTATACGAGGCTTCGTGCTCGTTTTTTCGTTCTGACCTCACAAACACGTCTCGTGGTCTATTACTAACCAATAATCGAGACTTTTCCGGGTTTTGGAACAAGTAGATCTAATTTCATACCCTCTCTCCTCCCGATTTCTATACGAGGCTTCTTGCTCGTTTTTTCGTTCTGACCTAACAAATACGTCTCGTGGTCCAATTCTAACCTGTAATCGAGACTTTTTCGGGTGTTAGAGGAAGTGGATTTACTTTCATACTCTCTCTCCTCCCGATTTCTATACGAGGCGTCGTGCTCCATTTTTCGTTATAACCACACAAACACGTCTCGTGGTCCATTTGTAACCTATAATCGAGACTTTTTCGAATTTTAGAGCTAGTGGATCTAATTTCATACCCTCTATCCAACCGATTTCTATACGAGGCTTTGTGCTCGTTTTCTCGTTCTGACCTCACAAAGACGTCTCGTGGTCTATTTCTAACCAATAATCGAGACTTTTTCTGGTTTTGGAACAAGTGGATCTAATTTCATACCCTCTCTCCTCCCGATTTCTATACGAGGCTTCGTGCTCGTTTTTTCGTTCTGACCTCACAAACACGTCTCGTGGTTCATTTCTAACCTATAATCGAGACTTTTTCGGGTTTTAGAGCTAGTGGATCTAATTTCATACCCTCTCTCCTCCCGATTTCTATACGAGGCTTCCTGCTCGTTTTTTTGTTCTGACCTCAAAAACAGGTCTCGTGGTCCATTTCTAACCTATAATCGAGAATTTTTCAGGTTTTAGAGCTAGTGGATCTAATTTCATACCCTCTCTCCTCCGGATTTCTATACGAGGCTTCGTGCTCGTTTTTTCGTTCTGACTTCACAAACACGTCTCGTGGTCTATTACTAACCTATAATCGAGACTTTTTCAGGTTTTAGAGCTAGTGGATCTAATTTCATACCCTCTCTCCTCCGGATTTCTATACGAGGCTTCGTGCTCGTTTTTTCGTTCTGACTTCACAAACACGTCTCGTGGTCTATTACTAACCAATAATCGAGACTTTTCCTGGTTTTGGAACAAGTAGATCTAATTTCATACCCTCTCTCCTCCCGATTTCTATACGAGTCTTCGTGCTCGTTTTTTCGTTCTGACCTCACAAAGACGTCTCGTGGTCCATTTCTAACCTATAATCGAGACTTTTTCAGATTTTAGAGCTAGTGGATCTAATTTCATACCCTCTCTCCTCCCGATTTCTATACGAGGCTTCGTGCTCGTTTTTTCATTCTGACCTCACAAACACGTCTCGTGGTCCATTTCTAACCTATAATCGAGACATTTTTGGGTTTTAGAGCTAGTGGATCTAATTTCATACCCTCTCTCCTCCCGATTTCTATATGAGGCTACGTGCTCGTTTTTTCGTTCTGACCTCATGAACACGTCTCGTGGTCCATTTCTAACCTATAATCGAGACTTTTTCAGGTTTTAGAGCTAGTGGATCTAATTTCATACCCTCTCTCCTCCGGATTTCTATACGAGGCTTCGTGCTCGTTTTTTCGTTCTGACTTCACAAACACGTCTCGTGGTCTATTACTAACCAATAATCGAGACTTTTCCTGGTTTTGGAACAAGTAGATCTAATTTCATACCCTCTCTCCTCCCGATTTCTATACGAGTCTTCGTGCTCGTTTTTTCGTTCTGACCTCACAAAGACGTCTCGTGGTCCATTTCTAACCTATAATCGAGACTTTTTCAGATTTTAGAGCTAGTGGATCTAATTTCATACCCTCTCTCCTCCCGATTTCTATACGAGGCTTCGTGCTCGTTTTTTCATTCTGACCTCACAAACACGTCTCGTGGTCCATTTCTAACCTATAATCGAGACTTTTTTGGGTTTTAGAGCTAGTGGATCTAATTTCATACCCTCTCTCCTCCCGTTTCTATATGAGGCTACGTGCTCGTTTTTTCGTTCTGACCTCATGAACACGTCTCGTGGTCAATTTCTAACCTATAATCGAGACTTTTTCAGGTTTTAGAGCTAGTGGATCTAATTTCATACCCTCTCTCCTCCCGATTTCTATACGAGGCTTCGTGCTCGTTTTTTCGTTCTGACCTCATGAACACGTATCGTGGTCCATTTCTAACCTATAATCGAGACTTTTTCAGATTTTAGAGCTAGTGGATCTAATTTCATACCCTCTCTCCTCCCGATTTCTATACGAGGCTTCGTGCTCATTTTTTCATTCTGACCTCACAAACACGTCTCGTGGTCCATTTCTAACCTATAATCGAGACTTTTTCGGATTTTAGAGCTAGTGGATCTAATTTCATACCCTCTCTCCTCCCAATTTCTATACGAGGCTTCGTGCTCGTTTTTTCATTCTGACCTTAAAAAGACGTCTCGTGGTCCATTTCTAACCTATAATCGCGACTTTTTCAGGTTTTAGAGCTAGTGGATCTAATTTCATACCCTCTCTCCTCCCGATTTCTATACGAGGCTTCGTGCTCGTTTTTTTGTTCTGACCTCAAAAACAGGTCTCGTGGTCCATTTCTAACCTATAATCGAGAATTTTTCTGGTTTTGGAACAAGTGGATCTAATTTCATACCCTCTCTCCTCCCGATTCCTATACGAGGCTTCGTGCTCGTTTTTTCGTTCTGACCTCACAAAGACGTCTCGTGGTCCATTTCTAACCTATAATCGAGACTTTTTCGGGTTTTCGAGCTAGTGGATCTAATTTCATACCCTCTCTCTTCCCGATTTCTATACAAGGCTTCGTGCTCGTTTTTTCATTCTGACCTCACAAACACGTCTCGTGGTCCATTTCTAACATATAATCGAGACTTTTTTGGGTTTTAGAGCTAGTGGATCTAATTTCATACCCTCTCTCCTCCCGATTTATATACGATGCTTCGTGCTCGTTTTTTCGTTCTCACCTCACCAACACGTCTCGCGGTCCATTTCTAACCTATAATCGAGACTTTTTCGGGTTTTAGAGGAAGTGGATCTAATTTTATACCCTCTCTCCTCCCGATTTCTATACGAAGCTTCGTGCTCGTTTTTTCGTTCTGACCTCACAAACACTTTTCGTGGTCCATTTCTAACCTATAATGGAGACTTTTTCGGGTTTTTGAGCTAGTGGATCTAATTTCATACCCTCTCACCTCCCGATTTCGTTCCGAGGCTACGTGCTCGTTTTTTCGTTCTGACCTCATGAACACGTCTCGTGGTCCATTTCTAACTTATAATCGAGACTTTTTCGGGTTTTAGAGGAAGTGGATCTAATTTCATACCCTCTCTCCTTCCGATTTCTATACGAGACTTCGTGCTCGTTTTTTCGTTCTGACCTCACAAACACGTCTCGTGGTCCATTTCTAACCTATAATCGAGACTTTCTCGGGTTTTAGAGCTAGTGGATCTAATTTCATACCCTCTCTCCTCCCGATTTCTATACGAGGCTACGTGCTCGTTTTTTCGTTCTGACCTCAGGAACACGTCTCGTGGTCCATTTCTTACCTATAATCGAGACTTTTTCGGGTTTTAGAGCTAGTGGATCTAATTTCATACCCTCTCTCCTCCCGATTTCTATACGAGGCTTCGTGCTCGTTTTTTCGTTCTGACCTCACCAACACGTTTCGTGGTCCATTTCTAACCTATAATCGAGACTTTTTCGGGTTTTCGAGCTAGTGGATCTAATTTCATACCCTCTATCCTCCCTATTTCCATACAAGGCTACGTGCTCGTTTTTTCGTTCTGACCTCACCAACACCTCTCGTTGTCCATTTCTAACCTATATTCGAGACTTTTTCGGGTTTTAGAGTTAGTAGATCTAATTTCATACCCTCTCCCCTCCCGATTTCTATACGAGGCTTCGTCCTCGTTTTTTCGTTCTGACCTCAAAAATAGGTCTCGCGGTCCATTTCTAACCTATAATAGAGACTTTTTCGAGTTTTAGAGCTAGTGGATCTAATTTCATACCCTCTCTCCTCCCGATTTCTATACGAGGCTTCGTGCTCGTTTTTTCGTTCTGACCTCACCAGCACGTCTCGTGGTCCATTTCTAACCTATAATCGAGACTTTTTCGGGTTTTAGAGGAAGTGGATCTAATTTCATACCCTTCATACCCTCTCTCCTCCCGATTTCTATACGAGGCTACGTGCTCGTTTTTTCGTTCTGACCTCAGGAACACGTCTCGTGGTCCATTTCTAACCTATAATCGAGACATTTTTGGGTTCTAGAGCTAGTGGATCTAATTTCAAACCCTCTCTCCTCCCGATTTCTATACGAGGCTTCTTGCTCGTTTTTTCGTTCTGACCTAACAAATACGTCTCGTGGTCTAATTCTAACCTGTAATCGAGACTTTTTCGGGTGTTAGAGGAAGTGGATTTACTTTCATACCCTCTCTCCTCCCGATTTCTATACGAGGCGTCGTGCTCATTTTTTCGTTATAACCACACAAACACGTCTCGTGGTCCATTTGTAACCTATAATCGAGACTTTTTCGGATTTTAGAGCTAGTGGATCTAATTTCATACCCTCTATCCAACCGATTTCTATACGAGGCTTTGTGCTCGTTTTCTCGTTCTGACCTCACAAAGACGTCTCGTGGTCCATTTCTAACCTCTAATCGAGACTTTTTCGAGTTTTAGAGCTAGTGGATCTAATTTCATACCCTCTCTCCTCCCGATTTCTATACGAGGCTTCGTGCTCGTTTTTTCGTTCTGACCTCACCAACATGTCTCATGGTCCATTTCTAACGTATAATCGAGACTTTTTCTGGTTTTAGAGGAAATGGATCTAATTTCATACCCTCTCTCCTCCCGATTTCTATACGAGGCTTCGTGCTCGTTTTTTCGTTCTGACCTCACAAACACGTCTCGTGGTCCATTTCTAACCTATAATCGAGACTTTTTCGGGTTTTCGAGCTAGTGGATCTAATTTCATACCCTCTCTCCTCCCGATTTCTATACGAGGCTACGTGCTCGTTTTTTCGTTCTGACCTCAGGAACACGTCTCGTGGTCCATTTCTAACCTATAATCGAGACTTTTTCGGGTTTTCGAGCTAGTGGATCTAATTTCATACCCTCTCACCTCACGATTTCTTTACGAGGCAACGTGCTCGTTTTTTCGTTCTGACCTCATGAACACGTCTCGTGGTCCATTTCTAACATATAATCGAGACTTTTTCGGGTTTTAGAGGAAATGGATCTAATTTCATACCCTCTCTACTTCCGATTTCTATAGGAGGCTTCGTGCTCGTTTTTTCATTTTGACCTCACCAACACATCTCGTGGTCTATTTCTAACCTATATTCGAGAATTTTTCGGGTTTTAGAGCTAGTAGATCTAATTTAATACCCTTTCTCCTCCCGATTTCTATACGAGGCATCGTGCTCGTTTTTTCGTTCTGACCTCACCAACATTTCTCATGGTCCATTTCTAACGTATAATCGAGACTTTTTCTGGTTTTAGAGGAAATGGATCTGATTTCATACCCTCTCTCCTCCCGATTTCTATACGAGGCTTCGTGCTCGTTTTTTGGTTCTGACCTCACCAACACGTATCGTGGTCCATTTCTAACCTATAATCGATACTATTTCGGGTTTTCGAGCTAGTTGATCTAATTTCATACCCTCTCTCCTCCCGATTTCTATACGAGGCTTCGTGCTCGTTTTTTCGTTCTGACCTCACAAACACGTCTCGTGGTCCATTTCTAACATATAATCGAGACTTTTTTGGGTTTTAGAGCTAGTGGATCTAATTTCATACCCTCTCTCCTCCCGATTTATATACGATGCTTCGTGCTCGTTTTTTCGTTCTCACCTCACCAACACGTCTCGCGGTCCATTTCTAACCTATAATCGAGACTTTTTCGGGTTTTAGAGGAAATGGATCTAATTTTATACCCTCTCTCCTCCCGATTTCTATACGAAGCTTCGTGCTCGTTTTTTCGTTCTGACCTCACAAACACGTTTCTGGTCCATTTCTAACCTATAATTGAGACTTTTTCGGGTTTTCGAGCTAGTGGATCTAATTTCATACCCTCTCACCTCCCGATTTCTATACGAGGCTACGTGCTCGTTATTTCGTTCTGACCTCATGAACACGTCTCGTGGTCCATTTCTAACCTATAATCGAGACTTTTTCGGGTTTTAGAGTAAATGGATCTAATTTCATACTCTCTCTCCTCCCGATTTCTATACGAGGCTTTGTGCTCGTTTTTTCGTTCTGACCTCACCAACACGTTTCGTGGTCCATTTCTAACCTATAATCGAGACTTTTTCAGGTTTTCGAGCTAGTGGATCTAATTTAATACCCTCTCTCATCCCGATTTCTATACAAGGCTACGTGCTCGTTTTTTCGTTCTGACCTCACCAACACGTCTCGTTGTCCATTTCTAACCTATATTCGAGACTTTTTCGGGTTTTAGAGCTAGTAGATCTAATTCATACCCTCTCCCCTCCCGATTTCTATACGAGGCTTCGTCCTCGTTTTTTCGTTCTGACCTCAAAAATAGGTCTCGTGGTCCATTTCTAACCTATAATTGAGTCTTTTTCGGGTTTTAGAGCTAGTGGATCTAATTTCATACCCTCTCTCCTCCTAATTTCTATACGAGGCTTCGTGTTCGTTTTTTCGTTCTGACCTCAAAAATACGTCTCGTGGTTCATTTCTAACCTATAATCGAGACTTTTTCGGGTTTTAGAGCTAGTGGATCTAATTTCATACCCTCTCTCCTCCCGATTTCTATACGAGGTTTCGTACTCGTTTTTTCATTCTGACCTCACAAACACGGCTCGTGGTCCATTTCTAACCTATAATCGAGACATTTTCGGATTTTAGAGCTAGTGGATCTAATTTCATACCCTCTCTCCTCCCGATTTCTATACGAGGCTTCGTGCTCATTTTTTCGTTCTGACCTCACAAACACGTCTCGTGGTTCATTTCTAACCTATAATCGATACTTTTTCGGGTTTTAGAGCTAGTAGATCTAATTTCATACCCTCTCTCCTCCCGATTTCTATACGAGGCTTCGTGCTCGTTTTTTCGTTCTGACCTCACCAACACGTCTCATGGGCCATTTCTAACGTATAATCGAGACTTTTTCGGGTTTTAGAGGAAGTGGATCTAATTTCATACCCTTTCTCCTCCCGATTTCTATACGAGGCTTCGTACTCGTTTTTTCGTTCTGACCACAAAAATAGGTCTCGCGGTCCATTTCTAACCTATAATGGAGACTTTTTCGAGTTTTAGAGCTAGTGGATCTAATTTCATACCCTCTCTCCTCCCGATTTCTATACGAGGCTTCGTGCTCATTTTTTCGTTCTGACCTCACCAACACGTCTCGTGGTCCATTTCTAACCTATAATCGAGACTTTCTCGGGTTTTAGACGAAGTGGATCTAATTTTATACCCTCTCTCCTCCCGATTTCTATACGAGGCTTCGTGCTCGTTTTTTCGTTCTGACCTCACAAACACGTTTCGTGGTCCATTTCTAACCTATAATCGATACTTTTTCGGGTTTTAGAGCTAGTAGATCTAATTTCATACCCTCTCTCCTCCCGATTTCTATACGAGGCTTCGTGCTCGTTTTTTCGTTCTGACCTCACCAACACGTCTCATGGGCCATTTCTAACGTATAATCGAGACTTTTTCGGGTTTTAGAGGAAGTGGATCTAATTTCATACCCTTTCTCCTCCCGATTTCTATACGAGGCTTCGTACTCGTTTTTTCGTTCTGACCACAAAAATAGGTCTCGCGGTCCATTTCTAACCTATAATGGAGACTTTTTCGAGTTTTAGAGCTAGTGGATCTAATTTCATACCCTCTCTCCTCCCGATTTCTATACGAGGCTTCGTGCTCATTTTTTCGTTCTAACCTCACCAACACGTCTCGTGGTCCATTTCTAACCTATAATCGAGACTTTCTCGGGTTTTAGACGAAGTGGATCTAATTTTATACCCTCTCTCCTCCCGATTTCTATACGAGGCTTCGTGCTCGTTTTTTCATTCTGACCTCACAAACACGTCTCGTGGTCCATTTCTAACATATAATCGAGACTTTTTTGGGTTTTAGAGCTAGTGGATCTAATTTCATACCCTCTCTCCTCCCGATTTATATACGATGCTTCGTGCTCGTTTTTTCGTTCTCACCTCACCAACACGTCTCGCGGTCCATTTCTAACCTATAATCGAGACTTTTTCGGGTTTTAGAGGAAATGGATCTAATTTTATACCCTCTCTCCTCCCGATTTCTATACGAAGCTTCGTGCTCGTTTTTTCGTTCTGACCTCACAAACACGTTTCTGGTCCATTTCTAACCTATAATTGAGACTTTTTCGGGTTTTCGAGCTAGTGGATCTAATTTCATACCCTCTCACCTCCCGATTTCTATACGAGGCTACGTGCTCGTTATTTCGTTCTGACCTCATGAACACGTCTCGTGGTCCATTTCTAACCTATAATCGAGACTTTTTCGGGTTTTAGAGTAAATGGATCTAATTTCATACTCTCTCTCCTCCCGATTTCTATACGAGGCTTTGTGCTCGTTTTTTCGTTCTGACCTCACCAACACGTTTCGTGGTCCATTTCTAACCTATAATCGAGACTTTTTCTGGTTTTCGAGCTAGTGGATCTAATTTAATACCCTCTCTCATCCCGATTTCTATACAAGGCTACGTGCTCGTTTTTTCGTTCTGACCTCACCAACACGTCTCGTTGTCCATTTCTAACCTATATTCGAGACTTTTTCGGGTTTTAGAGCTAGTAGATCTAATTCATACCCTCTCCCCTCCCGATTTCTATACGAGGCTTCGTCCTCGTTTTTTCGTTCTGACCTCAAAAATAGGTCTCGTGGTCCATTTCTAACCTATAATTGAGTCTTTTTCGGGTTTTAGAGCTAGTGGATCTAATTTCATACCCTCTCTCCTCCTAATTTCTATACGAGGCTTCGTGTTCGTTTTTTCGTTCTGACCTCAAAAATACGTCTCGTGGTTCATTTCTAACCTATAATCGAGACTTTTTCGGGTTTTAGAGCTAGTGGATCTAATTTCATACCCTCTCTCCTCCCGATTTCTATACGAGGTTTCGTACTCGTTTTTTCATTCTGACCTCACAAACACGGCTCGTGGTCCATTTCTAACCTATAATCGAGACATTTTCGGATTTTAGAGCTAGTGGATCTAATTTCATACCCTCTCTCCTCCCGATTTCTATACGAGGCTTCGTGCTCATTTTTTCGTTCTGACCTCACCAACACGTCTCGTGGTCCATTTCTAACCTATAATCGAGACTTTCTCGGGTTTTAGACGAAGTGGATCTAATTTTATACCCTCTCTCCTCCCGATTTCTATACGAGGCTTCGTGCTCGTTTTTTCATTCTGACCTCACAAACACGTCTCGTGGTCCATTTCTAACATATAATCGAGACTTTTTTGGGTTTTAGAGCTAGTGGATCTAATTTCATACCCTCTCTCCTCCCGATTTATATACGATGCTTCGTGCTCGTTTTTTCGTTCTCACCTCACCAACACGTCTCGCGGTCCATTTCTAACCTATAATCGAGACTTTTTCGGGTTTTAGAGGAAATGGATCTAATTTTATACCCTCTCTCCTCCCGATTTCTATACGAAGCTTCGTGCTCGTTTTTTCGTTCTGACCTCACAAACACGTTTCTGGTCCATTTCTAACCTATAATTGAGACTTTTTCGGGTTTTCGAGCTAGTGGATCTAATTTCATACCCTCTCACCTCCCGATTTCTATACGAGGCTACGTGCTCGTTATTTCGTTCTGACCTCATGAACACGTCTCGTGGTCCATTTCTAACCTATAATCGAGACTTTTTCGGGTTTTAGAGTAAATGGATCTAATTTCATACTCTCTCTCCTCCCGATTTCTATACGAGGCTTTGTGCTCGTTTTTTCGTTCTGACCTCACCAACACGTTTCGTGGTCCATTTCTAACCTATAATCGAGACTTTTTCAGGTTTTCGAGCTAGTGGATCTAATTTAATACCCTCTCTCATCCCGATTTCTATACAAGGCTACGTGCTCGTTTTTTCGTTCTGACCTCACCAACACGTCTCGTTGTCCATTTCTAACCTATATTCGAGACTTTTTCGGGTTTTAGAGCTAGTAGATCTAATTCATACCCTCTCCCCTCCCGATTTCTATACGAGGCTTCGTCCTCGTTTTTTCGTTCTGACCTCAAAAATAGGTCTCGTGGTCCATTTCTAACCTATAATTGAGTCTTTTTCGGGTTTTAGAGCTAGTGGATCTAATTTCATACCCTCTCTCCTCCTAATTTCTATACGAGGCTTCGTGTTCGTTTTTTCGTTCTGACCTCAAAAATACGTCTCGTGGTTCATTTCTAACCTATAATCGAGACTTTTTCGGGTTTTAGAGCTAGTGGATCTAATTTCATACCCTCTCTCCTCCCGATTTCTATACGAGGTTTCGTACTCGTTTTTTCATTCTGACCTCACAAACACGGCTCGTGGTCCATTTCTAACCTATAATCGAGACATTTTCGGATTTTAGAGCTAGTGGATCTAATTTCATACCCTCTCTCCTCCCGATTTCTATACGAGGCTTCGTGCTCATTTTTTCGTTCTGACCTCACAAACACGTCTCGTGGTTCATTTCTAACCTATAATCGATACTTTTTCGGGTTTTAGAGCTAGTAGATCTAATTTCATACCCTCTCTCCTCCCGATTTCTATACGAGGCTTCGTGCTCGTTTTTTCGTTCTGACCTCACCAACACGTCTCATGGGCCATTTCTAACGTATAATCGAGACTTTTTCGGGTTTTAGAGGAAGTGGATCTAATTTCATACCCTTTCTCCTCCCGATTTCTATACGAGGCTTCGTACTCGTTTTTTCGTTCTGACCACAAAAATAGGTCTCGCGGTCCATTTCTAACCTATAATGGAGACTTTTTCGAGTTTTAGAGCTAGTGGATCTAATTTCATACCCTCTCTCCTCCCGATTTCTATACGAGGCTTCGTGCTCATTTTTTCGTTCTGACCTCACCAACACGTCTCGTGGTCCATTTCTAACCTATAATCGAGACTTTCTCGGGTTTTAGACGAAGTGGATCTAATTTTATACCCTCTCTCCTCCCGATTTCTATACGAGGCTTCGTGCTCGTTTTTTCGTTCTGACCTCACAAACACGTTTCGTGGTCCATTTCTAACCTATAATCGATACTTTTTCGGGTTTTAGAGCTAGTAGATCTAATTTCATACCCTCTCTCCTCCCGATTTCTATACGAGGCTTCGTGCTCGTTTTTTCGTTCTGACCTCACCAACACGTCTCATGGGCCATTTCTAACGTATAATCGAGACTTTTTCGGGTTTTAGAGGAAGTGGATCTAATTTCATACCCTTTCTCCTCCCGATTTCTATACGAGGCTTCATACTCGTTTTTTCGTTCTGACCACAAAAATAGGTCTCGCGGTCCATTTCTAACCTATAATGGAGACTTTTTCGAGTTTTAGAGCTAGTGGATCTAATTTCATACCCTCTCTCCTCCCGATTTCTATACGAGGCTTCGTGCTCATTTTTTCGTTCTGACCTCACCAACACGTCTCGTGGTCCATTTCTAACCTATAATCGAGACTTTCTCGGGTTTTAGACGAAGTGGATCTAATTTTATACCCTCTCTCCTCCCGATTTCTATACGAGGCTTCGTGCTCGTTTTTTCGTTCTGACCTCACAAACACGTTTCGTGGTCCATTTCTAACCTATAATCGAGACTTTTTAGGGTTTTCGAGCTAGTGGATCTAATTTCATACCCTCTCACCTCCCGATTTCTATACGAGGCTACGTGCTCGTTTTTTCGTTCTGACCTCACAAACACGTCTCCTGGTCCATTTCTAACGTATAATCGAGACTTTTTCGGGTTTTAGAGGAAATGGATCTAATTTCATACCCTCTCTCCTCCCGATTTCTGTACGAGGCTTCGTGCTCGTTTTTTCGTTCTGACCTCACAAACACGTCTCCTGGTCCATTTCTAACGTATAATCGAGACTTTTTTGGGTTTTAGAGGAAATGGATCTAATTTTATACCCTCTCTCCTCCCGATTTCTATACGAGGCTTCGTGCTCGTTTTTTCGTTCTGACCTCACAAACACGTCTCGTGGTCCATTTCTAACCTATAATCGAGACTTTTTCGGGTTTTCGAGCTAGTGGATCTAATTTCATACCCTCTCTCCTCCCGATTTCTATACGAGGCTACGTGTTCGTTTTTTCGTTCTGACCTCAGGAACACGTCTCGTGGTCCATTTCTAACCTATAATCGAGACTTTTTCGGGTTTTAGAGCTAGTGGATCTAATTTCATACCCTCTCTCCTCCCGATTTTTATACGAGGCTTCGTGCTCGTTTTTTCGTTCTGACCTCACAAACACATCTCGTGGTCCATTTCTAACATATAATCGAGACTTTTTCGGGTTTTAGAGCTAGTGGATCTAATTTCATACCCTCTCTCCTCCCGATTTCTATACGAGGCTTCGTGCTCGTTTTTTCGTTCTGACCTCACAAACACGTCTCGTTGTCTATTACTAACAAATAATCGAGACTTTTCCTGGTTTTGGAAAAAGTAAATCTAATTTCATACCCTCTCTCCTCCCGATTTCTATACGAGGCTTCGTGCTCGTTTTTTCGTTCTGACCTCACAAACACGTTTCGTGGTCCATTTCTAACCTATAATTGAGACTTTTTCGAGTTTTAGAGGAAATGAATCTAATTTCATACCCTCTCTCCTCCCGATTTCTATATGAGGCTTCGTGCTCGTTTTTTCGTTCTGACCTCACAAACACGTCTCGTTGTCTATTACTAACAAATAATCGAGACTTTTCCTGGTTTTGGAACAAGTAGATCTAATTTCATACCCTCTCTCCTCCCGATTTCTATACGAGGCTTCGTGCTCGTTTTTTCGTTCTGACCTCACAAACACGTCTCCTGGTCCATTTCTAACGTATAATCGAGACTTTTTCGGGTTTTAGAGGAAATGGATTTAATTTCATACTCTCTCTCCTCCCGATTTCTATACGAGGCTTCGTGCTCGTTTTTTCGTTCTGACCTCACAAACACGTCTCCTGGTCCATTTCTAACGTATAATCGAGACTTTTTCGGGTTTGAGAGGAAATGGATCTAATTTCATACCCTCTCTACTCCCGATTTCTATACGAGGCTTCGTGCTCGTTTTTTCGTTCTGAGCTCACAAACACGTCTCGTGGTCCATTTCTAACCTATAATCGAGACTTTTTCGGGTTTTCGAGCTAGTGGATCTAATTTCATACCCTCTCTCCTCCCGATTTCTATACGAGGCTACGTGCTCGTTTTTTCGTTCTGACCTCAGGAACACGTCTCGTGGTCCATTTCTAACCTATAATCGAGACTTTTTCGGGTTTTAGAGCTAGTGGATCTAATTTCATACCCTCTCTCCTCCCGATTTTTATACGAGGCTTCGTGCTCGTTTTTTCGTTCTGACCTCACAAACACGTCTCGTGGTCCATTTCTAACCTATAATCGAGACTTTTTCGGGTTTTAGAGCTAGTGGATCTAATTTCATACCCTCTCTCCTCCCGATTTCTATACGAGGCTTCGTGCTCGTTTTTTCGTTCTGACCTCACAAACACGTCTCGTGGTCTATTACTAACAAATAATCGAGACTTTTCCTGGTTTTGGAACAAGTAGATCTAATTTCATACCCTCTCTCCTCCCGATTTCTATACGAGGCTTCGTGCTCGTTTTTTCGTTCTGACCTCACAAACACGTTTCGTGGTCCATTTCTAACCTATAATGGAGACTTTTTCGAGTTTTAGAGGAAATGGATCTAATTTCATACCCTCTCTCCTCCCGATTTCTATACGAGGCTTCGTGCTCGTTTTTTCGTTCTGACCTCACAAACACGTCTCCTGGTCCATTTCTAACGTATAATCGAGACTTTTTCGGGTTTTAGAGGAAATGGATCTAATTTCATACCCTCTCTCCTCCCGATTTCTATACGAGGCTTCGTGCTCGTTTTTTCGTTCTGACCTCAGGAACACGTCTCGTGGTCCATTTCTAACCTATATTCGAGACTTTTTCGGGTTTTAGAGCGAGTGGATCTAATTTCATACCCTCTCTCCTCCCGATTTCTATACGAGGCTACGTGCTCGTTTTTTTGTTCTGACCTCAGGAACACTTCTCGTGGTCCATTTCTAACCTATAATCGAGACTTTTTCGGGTTTTAGAGCTAGTGGATCTAATTTCATACCCTCTCTCCTCCCGATTTCTATACGAGGCTTCGTGCTCGTTTTTTCGTTCTGACCTCACAAACACGTTTCTGGTCCATTTCTAACCTATAATTAAGACTTTTTCGGGTTTTCGAGCTAGTGGATCTAATTTCATACCCTCTCACCTCCCGATTTTTATACGAGGCTACGTGCTCGTTATTTCGTTCTGACCTCATGAACACGTCTCGTGGTCCATTTCTAACCTATAATCGAGACTTTTTCGGGTTTTAGAACTAGTGGATCTAATTTCATACCCTCTCTCCTCCCGATTTCTATACGAGGCTTCGTGCTCGTTTTTTGGTTCTGACCTCACCAACACGTTTCGTGGTCCATTTCTAACCTATAATCGATACTTTTTCGGGTTTTCGAGCTAGTTGATCTAATTTTATACCCTCTCTCCTCTCGATTTCTATACGAGGCTACGTGCTCGTTTTTTTGTTCTGACCTCAGGAACACGTCTCGTGGTCCATTTCTAACCTATAATCGAGACTTTTTCGGGTTTTAGAGCTAGTAGATCTAATTTCATACCCTCTCCTCCCGATTTCTATACGAGGCTTCGTGCTCGTTTTTTCGTTCTGACCTCACCAACACGTCTCGTGGTCCATTTCTAACCTATAATCGAGACTTTTTCCGGTTTTAGAGCTAGTGGATCTAATTTCATACCCTCTCTCCTCCCGATTTCTATACGAGGCTTCGTGCTCATTTTTTCGTTCTGACCTCACCAACACGTCTCGTGGTCCATTTCTAACCTATAATCGAGACTTTCTCGGGTTTTAGACGAAGTGGATCTAATTTTATACCCTCTCTCCTCCCGATTTCTATACGTGGCTTCGTGCTCGTTTTTTCGTTCTGACCTCACAAACACGTTTCTGGTCCATTTCTAACCTATAATTGAGACTTTTTCGGGTTTTCGAGCTAGTGGATCTAATTTCATACCCTCTCACCTCCCGATTTCTATACGAGGCTACGTGCTCGTTATTTCGTTCTGACCTCATGAACACGTCTCGTGGTCCATTTCTAACCTATAATCGAGACTTTTTCGGGTTTTAGTGGAAATGGATCTAATTTCATACCCTCTCTCCTTCCGATTTCTATACGAGGCTTCGTGCTCGTTTTTTCGTTCTGACCTCACAAACACGTCTCGTGGTCCATTTCTAACCTATAATCGAGACTTTCTCGGGTTTTAGAGCTAGTGGATCTAATTTCATACCCTCTCTCCTCCCGATTTCTATACGAGGCTACGTGCTCGTTTTTTCGTTCTGACCTCATGAACACGTCTCGTGGTCCATTTCTAACCTATAATCGAGACTTTTTCGGGTTTAGAGCTAGTGGATCTAATTTCATACCCCCTCTCCTCCCGATTTCTATAGAGGCTTCGTGCTCGTTTTTTCGTTCTGACCTCACAAACACGTCTCGTGGTCCATTTCTAACCTATAATCGAGACTTTTTCGGGTTTTAGAGGAAATGGATCTAATTTCATACCCTCTCTCCTCCCGATTTCTATACGAGGCTTCGTGCTCGTTTTTTCGTTCTGACCTCACAAACACGTCTCGTTGTCTATTACTAACAAATAATCGAGACTTTTCCTGGTTTTGGAAAAAGTAAATCTAATTTCATACCCTCTCTCCTCCCGATTTCTATACGAGGCTTCGTGCTCGTTTTTTCGTTCTGACCTCACAAACACGTTTCGTGGTCCATTTCTAACCTATAATTGAGACTTTTTCGAGTTTTAGAGGAAATGAATCTAATTTCATACCCTCTCTCCTCCCGATTTCTATATGAGGCTTCGTGCTCGTTTTTTCGTTCTGACCTCACAAACACGTCTCGTTGTCTATTACTAACAAATAATCGAGACTTTTCCTGGTTTTGGAACAAGTAGATCTAATTTCATACCCTCTCTCCTCCCGATTTCTATACGAGGCTTCGTGCTCGTTTTTTCGTTCTGACCTCACAAACACGTCTCCTGGTCCATTTCTAACGTATAATCGAGACTTTTTCGGGTTTTAGAGGAAATGGATTTAATTTCATACTCTCTCTCCTCCCGATTTCTATACGAGGCTTCGTGCTCGTTTTTTCGTTCTGACTTCACAAACACGTCTCCTGGTCCATTTCTAACGTATAATCGAGACTTTTTCGGGTTTGAGAGGAAATGGATCTAATTTCATACCCTCTCTACTCCCGATTTCTATACGAGGCTTCGTGCTCGTTTTTTCGTTCTGAGCTCACAAACACGTCTCGTGGTCCATTTCTAACCTATAATCGAGACTTTTTCGGGTTTTCGAGCTAGTGGATCTAATTTCATACCCTCTCTCCTCCCGATTTCTATACGAGGCTACGTGCTCGTTTTTTCGTTCTGACCTCAGGAACACGTCTCGTGGTCCATTTCTAACCTATAATCGAGACTTTTTCGGGTTTTAGAGCTAGTGGATCTAATTTCATACCCTCTCTCCTCCCGATTTTTATACGAGGCTTCGTGCTCGTTTTTTCGTTCTGACCTCACAAACACGTCTCGTGGTCCATTTCTAACCTATAATCGAGACTTTTTCGGGTTTTAGAGCTAGTGGATCTAATTTCATACCCTCTCTCCTCCCGATTTCTATACGAGGCTTCGTGCTCGTTTTTTCGTTCTGACCTCACAAACACGTCTCGTGGTCTATTACTAACAAATAATCGAGACTTTTCCTGGTTTTGGAACAAGTAGATCTAATTTCATACCCTCTCTCCTCCCGATTTCTATACGAGGCTTCGTGCTCGTTTTTTCGTTCTGACCTCACAAACACGTTTCGTGGTCCATTTCTAACCTATAATGGAGACTTTTTCGAGTTTTAGAGGAAATGGATCTAATTTCATACCCTCTCTCCTCCCGATTTCTATACGAGGCTTCGTGCTCGTTTTTTCGTTCTGACCTCACAAACACGTCTCCTGGTCCATTTCTAACGTATAATCGAGACTTTTTCGGGTTTTAGAGGAAATGGATCTAATTTCATACCCTCTCTCCTCCCGATTTCTATACGAGGCTTCGTGCTCGTTTTTTCGTTCTGACCTCAGGAACACGTCTCGTGGTCCATTTCTAACCTATATTCGAGACTTTTTCGGGTTTTAGAGCGAGTGGATCTAATTTCATACCCTCTCTCCTCCCGATTTCTATACGAGGCTACGTGCTCGTTTTTTTGTTCTGACCTCAGGAACACTTCTCGTGGTCCATTTCTAACCTATAATCGAGACTTTTTCGGGTTTTAGAGCTAGTGGATCTAATTTCATACCCTCTCTCCTCCCGATTTCTATACGAGGCTTCGTGCTCGTTTTTTCGTTCTGACCTCACAAACACGTTTCTGGTCCATTTCTAACCTATAATTAAGACTTTTTCGGGTTTTCGAGCTAGTGGATCTAATTTCATACCCTCTCACCTCCCGATTTTTATACGAGGCTACGTGCTCGTTATTTCGTTCTGACCTCATGAACACGTCTCGTGGTCCATTTCTAACCTATAATCGAGACTTTTTCGGGTTTTAGAACTAGTGGATCTAATTTCATACCCTCTCTCCTCCCGATTTCTATACGAGGCTTCGTGCTCGTTTTTTGGTTCTGACCTCACCAACACGTTTCGTGGTCCATTTCTAACCTATAATCGATACTTTTTCGGGTTTTCGAGCTAGTTGATCTAATTTTATACCCTCTCTCCTCTCGATTTCTATACGAGGCTACGTGCTCATTTTTTTGTTCTGACCTCAGGAACACGTCTCGTGGTCCATTTCTAACCTATAATCGAGACTTTTTCGGGTTTTAGAGCTAGTAGATCTAATTTCATACCCTCTCCTCCCGATTTCTATACGAGGCTTCGTGCTCGTTTTTTCGTTCTGACCTCACCAACACGTCTCGTGGTCCATTTCTAACCTATAATCGAGACTTTTTCCGGTTTTAGAGCTAGTGGATCTAATTTCATACCCTCTCTCCTCCCGATTTCTATACGAGGCTTCGTGCTCATTTTTTCGTTCTGACCTCACCAACACGTCTCGTGGTCCATTTCTAACCTATAATCGAGACTTTCTCGGGTTTTAGACGAAGTGGATCTAATTTTATACCCTCTCTCCTCCCGATTTCTATACGTGGCTTCGTGCTCGTTTTTTCGTTCTGACCTCACAAACACGTTTCTGGTCCATTTCTAACCTATAATTGAGACTTTTTCGGGTTTTCGAGCTAGTGGATCTAATTTCATACCCTCTCACCTCCCGATTTCTATACGAGGCTACGTGCTCGTTATTTCGTTCTGACCTCATGAACACGTCTCGTGGTCCATTTCTAACCTATAATCGAGACTTTTTCGGGTTTTAGTGGAAATGGATCTAATTTCATACCCTCTCTCCTTCCGATTTCTATACGAGGCTTCGTGCTCGTTTTTTCGTTCTGACCTCACAAACACGTCTCGTGGTCCATTTCTAACCTATAATCGAGACTTTCTCGGGTTTTAGAGCTAGTGGATCTAATTTCATACCCTCTCTCCTCCCGATTTCTATACGAGGCTACGTGCTCGTTTTTTCGTTCTGACCTCATGAACACGTCTCGTGGTCCATTTCTAACCTATAATCGAGACTTTTTCGGGTTTAGAGCTAGTGGATCTAATTTCATACCCCCTCTCCTCCCGATTTCTATAGAGGCTTCGTGCTCGTTTTTTCGTTCTGACCTCACAAACACGTCTCGTGGTCCATTTCTAACCTATAATCGAGACTTTTTCGGGTTTTAGAGGAAATGGATCTAATTTCATACCCTCTCTCCTTCCGATTTCTATACGAGGCTTCGTGCTCGTTTTTTCGTTCTGACCTCACGAGCACGTCTCGTGGTCCATTTCTAACCTATAATCGAGACTTTCTCGGGTTTTAGAGCTAGTGGATCTAATTTCATACCCTCTCTCCTCCCGATTTCTATACGAGGCTTCGTGCTCGTTTTTTCGTTCTGACCTCACGAGCACGTCTCGTGGTCCATTTCTAACCTATAATCGAGACTTTCTCGGGTTTTAGAGCTAGTGGATCTAATTTCATACCCTCTCTCCTCCCGATTTCTATACGAGGCTACGTGCTCGTTTTTTCGTTCTGACCTCATCAACACGTCTCGTGGTCCATTTCTAACCTATAATCGAGACTTTTTCGGGTTTTAGAGGAAATGGATCTAATTTCATACCCTCTCTCCTCCCGATTTCTATACGAGGCTTCGTGCTTGTTTTTTCGTTCTGACCTCACCAACACGTTTCGTGGTCCATTTCTAACCTATAATCGAGACTTTTTCGGTTTTTCGAGCTAGTGGATCTAATTTCATACCCTCTCTCCTCCCGATTTCTATACAAGGCTACGTGCTCATTTTTTCGTTCTGACCTCACCAACACGTCTCGTTGTCCATTTCTAACCTATATTCGAGACTTTTTCGGGTTTTAGAATTAGTAGATCTAATTTCATACCCTCTCCCCTCCCGATTTCTATACGAGGCTTCGTCCTCGTTTTTTCGTTCTGACCTCAAAAATAGGTCTCGTGGTCCATTTCTAACCTATAATTGAGACTTTTTCGAGTTTTCGAGCTAGTGGATCTAATTTCATACCCTCTCACCTCCCGATTTCTATACGAGGCTACGTGCTCGTTATTTCGTTCTGACCTCATGAACACGTCTCATGGTCCATTTCTAACCTATAATCGAGACTTTTTCGGGTTTTAGAGGAAATGGATGTAATTTCATACCCTCTCTCCTTCCGATTTCTATACAAGGCTTCGTGCTCGTTTTTTCGTTCTGACCTCACAAACACTTCTCGTGGTCCATTTCTAACCTATAATCGAGACTTTCTCGGGTTTTAGAGCTAGTGGATCTAATTTCATACCCTCTCTCCTCCCGATTTCTATACGAGGCTACGTGCTCGTTTTTTCGTTCTGACCTCAGGAACACGTCTCGTGGTCCATTTCTAACCTATAATCGAGACTTTTTCGGGTTTTAGAGCTAGTAGATCTAATTTCATACCCTCTCCTCCCGATTTCTATACGAGGCTTCGTGCTCGTTTTTTCGTTCTGACCTCACCAACACGTCTCGTGGTCCATTTCTAACCTATAATCGAGACTTTTTCCGGTTTTAGAGGAAGTGGATCTAATTTTATACCCTCTCTCCTCCCGATTTCTATACGAGGCTTCGTGCTCGTTTTTTCGTTCTGACCTCACAAACACGTTTCTGGTCCATTTCTAACCTATAATTGAGACTTTTTCGGGTTTTCGAGCTAGTGGATCTAATTTCATACCCTCTCACCTCCCGATTTCTATACGAGGCTACGTGCTCGTTATTTCGTTCTGACCTCATGAACACGTCTCGTGGTCCATTTCTAACCTATAATCGAGACTTTTTCGGGTTTTAGTGGAAATGGATCTAATTTCATACCCTCTCTCCTTCCGATTTCTATACGAGGCTTCGTGCTCGTTTTTTCGTTCTGACCTCACAAACACGTCTCGTGGTCCATTTCTAACCTATAATCGAGACTTTCTCGGGTTTTAGAGCTAGTGGATCTAATTTCATACCCTCTCTCCTCCCGATTTCTATACGAGGCTACGTGCTCGTTTTTTCGTTCTGACCTCATGAACACGTCTCGTGGTCCATTTCTAACCTATAATCGAGACTTTTTCGGGTTTAGAGCTAGTGGATCTAATTTCATACCCCCTCTCCTCCCGATTTCTATAGAGGCTTCGTGCTCGTTTTTTCGTTCTGACCTCACAAACACGTCTCGTGGTCCATTTCTAACCTATAATCGAGACTTTTTCGGGTTTTAGAGGAAATGGATCTAATTTCATACCCTCTCTCCTTCCGATTTCTATACGAGGCTTCGTGCTCGTTTTTTCGTTCTGACCTCACGAGCACGTCTCGTGGTCCATTTCTAACCTATAATCGAGACTTTCTCGGGTTTTAGAGCTAGTGGATCTAATTTCATACCCTCTCTCCTCCCGATTTCTATACGAGGCTTCGTGCTCGTTTTTTCGTTCTGACCTCACGAGCACGTCTCGTGGTCCATTTCTAACCTATAATCGAGACTTTCTCGGGTTTTAGAGCTAGTGGATCTAATTTCATACCCTCTCTCCTCCCGATTTCTATACGAGGCTACGTGCTCGTTTTTTCGTTCTGACCTCATCAACACGTCTCGTGGTCCATTTCTAACCTATAATCGAGACTTTTTCGGGTTTTAGAGGAAATGGATCTAATTTCATACCCTCTCTCCTCCCGATTTCTATACGAGGCTTCGTGCTTGTTTTTTCGTTCTGACCTCACCAACACGTTTCGTGGTCAATTTCTAACCTATAATCGAGACTTTTTCGGTTTTTCGAGCTAGTGGATCTAATTTCATACCCTCTCTCCTCCCGATTTCTATACAAGGCTACGTGCTCATTTTTTCGTTCTGACCTCACCAACACGTCTCGTTGTCCATTTCTAACCTATATTCGAGACTTTTTCGGGTTTTAGAATTAGTAGATCTAATTTCATACCCTCTCCCCTCCCGATTTCTATACGAGGCTTCGTCCTCGTTTTTTCGTTCTGACCTCAAAAATAGGTCTCGTGGTCCATTTCTAACCTATAATTGAGACTTTTTCGAGTTTTCGAGCTAGTGGATCTAATTTCATACCCTCTCACCTCCCGATTTCTATATGAGGCTACGTGCTCGTTATTTCGTTCTGACCTCATGAACACGTCTCATGGTCCATTTCTAACCTATAATCGAGACTTTTTCGGGTTTTAGAGGAAATGGATCTAATTTCATACCCTCTCTCCTTCCGATTTCTATACAAGGCTTCGTGCTCGTTTTTTCGTTCTGACCTCACAAACACTTCTCGTGGTCCATTTCTAACCTATAATCGAGACTTTCTCGGGTTTTAGAGCTAGTGGATCTAATTTCATACCCTCTCTCCTCCCGATTTCTATACGAGGCTACGTGCTCGTTTTTTCGTTCTGACCTCAGGAACACGTCTCGTGGTCCATTTCTAACCTATAATCGAGACTTTTTCGGGTTTTAGAGGAAATGGATCTAATTTCATACCCTCTCTCCTCCCGATTTCTATACGAGGCTTCGTGCTCGTTTTTTCGTTCTGACCTCACCAACACGTTTCGTGGTCCATTTCTAACCTATAATCGAGACTTTTTCGGGTTTTCGAGCTAGTGGATCTAATTTCATACCCTCTCTCCTCCCGATTTATATACGAGGCTTCGTGCTCGTTTTTTCGTTCTGACCTCACAAACACGTCTCGTGGTCCATTTCTAACATATAATCGAGACTTTTTCGGGTTTTAGAGCTAGTGGATCTAATTTCATACCCTCTCTCCTCCCGATTTCTATACGAGGCTACGTGCTCGTTTTTTTGTTCTGACCTCAGGAACACGTCTCGTGGTCCATTTCTTACCTATAATCGAGACTTTTTCGGGTTTTAGAGCTTGTGGATCTAATTTCATACCCTCTCTCCTCCCGATTTCTATACGAGGCTTCGTGCTCGTTTTTTCGTTCTGACCTCACAAACACGTTTCTGGTCCATTTCTAACCTATAATTAAGACTTTTTCGGGTTTTCGAGCTAGTGGATCTAATTTCATACCCTCTCACCTCCCGATTTTTATACGAGGCAACGTGCTCGTTATTTCGTTCTGACCTCATGAACACGTCTCGTGGTCCATTTCTAACCTATAATCGAGACTTTTTCGGGTTTTAGAACTAGTGGATCTAATTTCATACCCTCTCTCCTCCCGATTTCTATACGAGGCTTCGTGCTCGTTTTTTCGTTCTGACCTCACCAACACGTTTCGTGGTCCATTTCTAACCTATAATCGAGACTTTTTCGGGTTTTCGAGCTAGTGGATCTAATTTCATACCCTCTCTCCTCCCGATTTCTATACGAGGCTTCGTGCTCGTTTTTTCGTTCTGACCTCAC
Organism: Thalia dealbata; assembly: GCA_030544415.1. Taxonomy (NCBI): domain Eukaryota; kingdom Viridiplantae; phylum Streptophyta; class Magnoliopsida; order Zingiberales; family Marantaceae; genus Thalia; species Thalia dealbata. The sequence continues at coordinate 15,090,033 of CM060460.1, forward strand.
AAACACGTCTCGTGGTTCATTTCTAACCTATAATCGAGACTTTTTCGGGTTTTATAGCTAGTGGATCTAATTTCATACCCTCTCTCCTCCCGATTTCTATACGAGGCTACGTGCTCGTTTTTTCGTTCTGACCTCAGGAACACGTCTCGTGGTCCATTTCTAACCTATAATCGAGACTTTTTCGGGTTTTAGAGCTAGTGGATCTAATTTCATACCCTCTCTCCTCCCAATTTTTATACGAGGCTTCGTGCTCGTTTTTTCGTTCTGACCTCACAAACACGTCTCGTGGTCCATTTCTAACCTATAATCGAGACTTTTTCGGGTTTTAGAGCTAGTGGATCTAATTTCATACCCTCTCTCCTCCCGATTTCTATACGAGGCTTCGTGCTCGTTTTTTCGTTCTGACCTCATAAACACGTCTCGTGGTCTATTACTAACAAATAATCGAGACTTTTCCTGGTTTTGGAACAAGTAGATCTAATTTCATTCCCTCTCTCCTCCCGATTTCTATACGAGGCTTCGTGCTCGTTTTTTCGTTCTGACCTCACAAACACGTTTCGTGGTCCATTTCTAACCTATAATGGAGACTTTTTCGAGTTTTAGAGGAAATGGATCTAATTTCATACCCTCTCTCCTCCCGATTTCTATACGAGGCTTCGTGCTCGTTTTTTCGTTCTGACCTCACAAACACGTCTCCTGGTCCATTTCTAACGTATAATCGAGACTTTTTCGGGTTTTAGAGGAAATGGATCTAATTTCATACCCTCTCTCCTCCCGATTTCTATACGAGGCTTCGTGCTCGTTTTTTCGTTCTGACCTCAGGAACACGTCTCGTGGTCCATTTCTAACCTATAATCGAGACTTTTTCGGGTTTTAGAGCTAGTGGATCTAATTTCATACCCTCTCTCCTCCCGATTTCTATACGAGGCTACGTGCTCGTTTTTTTGTTCAGACCTCAGGAACACGTCTCGTGGTCCATTTCTAACCTATAATCGAGACTTTTTCGGGTTTTAGAGCTAGTAGATCTAATTTCATACCCTCTCCTCCCGATTTCTATATGAGGCTTCGTGCTCGTTTTTTCGTTCTGACCTCAGGAACACGTCTCGTGGTCCATTTCTTACCTATAATCGAGACTTTTTGGGTTTTAGAGCTAGTGGATCTAATTTCATACCCTCTCTCCTCCCTATTTCTATACGAGGCTTCGTGCTCGTTTTTTCGTTCTGACCTCACCAACACGTTTCGTGGTCCATTTCTAACCTATAATCGAGACTTTTTCGGGTTTTCGAGCTAGTGGATCTAATTTCATACCCTCTCTCCTCCCGATTTCTATACGAGGCTTCGTGCTCGTTTTTTCGTTCTGACCTCACAAACACGTCTCGTGGTTCATTTCTAACCTATAATCGAGACTTTTTCGGGTTTTATAGCTAGTGGATCTAATTTCATACCCTCTCTCCTCCCGATTTCTATACGAGGCTACGTGCTCGTTTTTTCGTTCTGACCTCAGGAACACGTCTCGTGGTCCATTTCTAACCTATAATCGAGACTTTTTCGGGTTTTAGAGCTAGTGGATCTAATTTCATACCCTCTCTCCTCCCTATTTCTATACGAGGCTTCGTGCTCGTTTTTTCGTTCTGACCTCACCAACACGTTTCGTGGTCCATTTCTAACCTATAATCGAGACTTTTTCGGGTTTTCGAGCTAGTGGATCTAATTTCATACCCTCTCTCCTCCCGATTTCTATACGAGGCTTCGTGCTCGTTTTTTCGTTCTGACCTCACAAACACGTCTCGTGGTTCATTTCTAACCTATAATCGAGACTTTTTCGGGTTTTATAGCTAGTGGATCTAATTTCATACCCTCTCTCCTCCCGATTTCTATACGAGGCTTCGTGCTCGTTTTTTCGTTCTGACCTCACAAACACGTCTCGTGGTTCATTTCTAACCTATAATCGAGACTTTTTCGAGTTTTAGAGGAAATGGATCTAATTTCGTACCCTCTCTCCTTCCGATTTCTATACGAGGCTTCGTGCTCGTTTTTTCGTTCTGACCTCACAAGCACGTCTCGTGGTCCATTTCTAACCTATAATCGAGACTTTCTCGGGTTTTAGAGCTAGTGGATCTAATTTCCTACCCTCTCTCCTCCCGATTTCTATACGAGGCTATGTGCTCGTTTTTTTGTTCTGACCTCATGAACACGTCTCGTGGTCCATTTCTTACCTATAATCGAGACTTTCTCGGGTTTTAGAGCTAGTGGATCTAATTTCATACCCTCTCTCCTCCCGATTTCTATACGAGGCTTCGTGCTCGTTTTTTCGTTCTGACCTCAGCAACACGTTTCGTGGTCCATTTCTAACCTATAATCGATACTTTTTCGTGTTTTCGAGCTAGTGGATCTAATTTCATACCCTCTCTCCTCCCGATTTCTATACGAGGCTTCGTGCTCGTTTTTTCGTTCTGACCTCACAAACACGTTTCTGGTGCATTTCTAACTTATAATTGAGACTTTTTCGAGTTTTCGAGCTAGTGGATCTAATTTCATACCCTCTCACCTCCCGATTTCTATACGAGGCTACGTGCTCGTTATTTCGTTCTGACCTCATGAACACGTCTCGTGGTCCATTTCTAACCTATAATCGAGACTTTTTCGGGTTTTAGAGGAAATGGATCTAATTTCATACCCTCTCTCCTTCCGATTTCTATACGAGGCTTCGTGCTCGTTTTTTCGTTCTGACCTCAGGAACACGTCTCGTGGTCCATTTCTAACCTTTAATCGAGACTTTTTCGGGTTTAGAGCTAGTGGATCTAATTTCATACCCTCTCTCCTCCCGATTTCTATACGAGGCTTCGTGCTCGTTTTTTCGTTCTGACCTCACCAACACGTTTCGTGGTCCATTTCTAACCTATAATCGATACTTTTTCGGGTTTTAGAGCTAGTAGATCTAATTTAATACCCTCTCTCCTCCCGATTTCTATACGAGGCTTCGTGCTTGTTTTTTCGTTCTGACCTCACAAGCACGTCTCGTGGTCCATTTCTAACCTATAATCGAGACTTTCTCGGGTTTTAGAGCTAGTGGATCTAATTTCATACCCTCTCTCCTCCCGATTTCTATACGAGGCTACGTGCTCGTTTTTTCGTTCTGACCTCAGGAACACGTTTCGTGGTCCATTTCTAACGTATAATCGAGACTTTCTCGGGTTTTAGAGCTAGTGGATCTAATTTCATACCCTCTCTCCTCCCGATTTCTATACGAGGCTACGTGCTCGTTTTTTCGTTCTGACCTCAGGAACACGTCTCGTGGTCCATTTCTAACCTTTAATCGAGACTTTTTCGGGTTTAGAGCTAGTGGATCTAATTTCATACCCTCTCTCCTCCCGATTTCTATACGAGGCTTCGTGCTCGTTTTTTCGTTCTGACCTCACCAACACGTTTCGTGGTCCATTTCTAACCTATAATCGATACTTTTTCGGGTTTTAGAGCTAGTAGATCTAATTTAATACCCTCTCTCCTCCCGATTTCTATACGAGGCTTCGTGCTTGTTTTTTCGTTCTGACCTCACAAGCACGTCTCGTGGTCCATTTCTAACCTATAATCGAGACTTTCTCGGGTTTTAGAGCTAGTGGATCTAATTTCATACCCTCTCTCCTCCCGATTTCTATACGAGGCTACGTGCTCGTTTTTTCGTTCTGACCTCAGGAACACGTCTCGTGGTCCATTTCTAACCTATAATCGAGACTTTTTCGGGTTTAGAGCTAGTGGATCTAATTTCATACCCTCTCTCCTCCCGATTTCTATACGAGGCTTCGTGCTCGTTTTTTCGTTCTGACCTCACCAACACGTTTCGTGGTCCATTTCTAACCTATAATCGATACTTTTTCGGGTTTTAGAGCTAGTAGATCTAATTTCATACCCTCTCTCCTCCCGATTTCTATACGAGGCTTCGTGCTCGTTTTTTCGTTCTGACCTCACAAACACGTCTCGTGGTTCATTTCTAACCTATAATCGAGACTTTTTCGAGTTTTAGAGGAAATGGATCTAATTTCGTACCCTCTCTCCTTCCGATTTCTATACGAGGCTTCGTGCTCGTTTTTTCGTTCTGACCTCACAAGCACGTCTCGTGGTCCATTTCTAACCTATAATCGAGACTTTCTCGGGTTTTAGAGCTAGTGGATCTAATTTCCTACCCTCTCTCCTCCCGATTTCTATACGAGGCTACGTGCTCGTTTTTTCATTCTGACCTCATGAACACGTCTCGTGGTCCATTTCTAACCTATAATCGAGACTTTTTCGGGTTTTAGAGGAAATGGATCTAATTTCATACCCTCTCTCCTCCCGATTTCTATACGAGGCTACGTGCTCGTTTTTTCGTTCTGACCTCACCAACACGTTTCGTGGTCCATTTCTAACCTATAATCGAGACTTTTTCGGGTTTTCGAGTTAGTGGATCTAATTTCATACCCTCTCTCCTCCCGATTTCTATACAAGGCTACGTGCTCATTTTTTCGTTCTGACCTCACCAACACGTCTCGTTGTCCATTTCTAACCTATATTCGAGACTTTTTCGGGTTTTAGAATTAGTAGATCTAATTTCATACCCTCTCCCCTCCCGATTTCTATACGAGGCTTCGTCCTCGTTTTTTCGTTCTGACCTCAAAAATAGGTCTCGTGGTCCATTTCTAACCTATAATTGAGACTTTTTCGGATTTTAGAGCTAGTGGATCTAATTTCATACCCTCTCTCCTCCGGATTTCTATACGAGGCTTCGTGCTCGTTTTTTCGTTCTGACCTCACCAACACGTATCGTGGTCCATTTCTAACCTATAATCGAGACTTTTTCGGGTTTTAGAGGAAGTGGATCTAATTTTATACCCTCTCTCCTCCCGATTTCTATACGAGGCTTCGTGCTCGTTTTTTCGTTCTGACCTCAGGAACACGTCTCGTGGTCCATTTCTAACCTATAATCGAGACTTTTTCGGGTTTAGAGCTAGTGGATCTAATTTCATACCCTCTCTCCTCCCGATTTCTATACGAGGCTTCGTGCTCGTTTTTTCGTTCTGACCTCACCAACACGTTTCGTGGTCCATTTCTAACCTATAATCGATACTTTTTCGGGTTTTAGAGCTAGTAGATCTAATTTCATACCCTCTCTCCTCCCGATTTCTATACGAGGCTTCGTGCTCGTTTTTTCGTTCTGACCTCACAAACACGTCTCGTGGTTCATTTCTAACCTATAATCGAGACTTTTTCGAGTTTTAGAGGAAATGGATCTAATTTCGTACCCTCTCTCCTTCCGATTTCTATACGAGGCTTCGTGCTCGTTTTTTCGTTCTGACCTCACAAGCACGTCTCGTGGTCCATTTCTAACCTATAATCGAGACTTTCTCGGGTTTTAGAGCTAGTGGATCTAATTTCCTACCCTCTCTCCTCCCGATTTCTATACGAGGCTACGTGCTCGTTTTTTCATTCTGACCTCATGAACACGTCTCGTGGTCCATTTCTAACCTATAATCGAGACTTTTTCGGGTTTTAGAGGAAATGGATCTAATTTCATACCCTCTCTCCTCCCGATTTCTATACGAGGCTACGTGCTCGTTTTTTCGTTCTGACCTCACCAACACGTTTCGTGGTCCATTTCTAACCTATAATCGAGACTTTTTCGGGTTTTCGAGTTAGTGGATCTAATTTCATACCCTCTCTCCTCCCGATTTCTATACAAGGCTACGTGCTCATTTTTTCGTTCTGACCTCACCAACACGTCTCGTTGTCCATTTCTAACCTATATTCGAGACTTTTTCGGGTTTTAGAATTAGTAGATCTAATTTCATACCCTCTCCCCTCCCGATTTCTATACGAGGCTTCGTCCTCGTTTTTTCGTTCTGACCTCAAAAATAGGTCTCGTGGTCCATTTCTAACCTATAATTGAGACTTTTTCGGATTTTAGAGCTAGTGGATCTAATTTCATACCCTCTCTCCTCCGGATTTCTATACGAGGCTTCGTGCTCGTTTTTTCGTTCTGACCTCACCAACACGTATCGTGGTCCATTTCTAACCTATAATCGAGACTTTTTCGGGTTTTAGAGGAAGTGGATCTAATTTTATACCCTCTCTCCTCCCGATTTCTATACGAGGCTTCGTGCTCGTTTTTTCGTTCTGACCTCACAAACACGTTTCGTGGTCCATTTCTAACCTATAATGGAGACTTTTTCGGGTTTTTGAGCTAGTGGATCTAATTTCATACCCTCTCACCTCCCGATTTCTATACGAGGCTACGTGCTCGTTTTTTCATTCTGACCTCATGAACACGTCTCGTGGTCCATTTCTAACTTATAATCGAGACTTTTTCGGGTTTTAGAGCTAGTGGATCTAATTTCATACCCTCTCTCCTCCCGATTTCTATACGAGGCTTCGTGCTCGTTTATTCGTTCTGACCTCAGCAACACGTTTCGTGGTCCATTTCTAACCTATAATCGATACTTTTTCGTGTTTTCGAGCTAGTGGATCTAATTTCATACCCTCTCTCCTCCCGATTTCTATACGAGGCTTCGTGCTCGTTTTTTCGTTCTGACCTCACAAACACGTTTCTGGTGCATTTCTAACTTATAATTGAGACTTTTTCGAGTTTTCGAGCTAGTGGATCTAATTTCATACCCTCTCACCTCCTGATTTCTATACGAGGCTACGTGCTCGTTATTTCGTTCTGACCTCATGAACACGTCTCGTGGTCCATTTCTAACCTATAATCGAGACTTTTTCGGGTTTTAGAGGAAAGGGATCTAATTTCATACCCTCTCTCCTTCCGATTTCTATACGAGGCTTCGTGCTCGTTTTTTCATTCTGACCTCACAAACACGTCTCGTGGTCAATTTCTAACGTATAATCGAGACTTTCTCGGGTTTTAGAGCTAGTGGATCTAATTTCATACCCTCTCTCCTCCCGATTTCTATACGAGGCTACGTGCTCGTTTTTTCGTTCTGACCTCAGGAACACGTCTCGTGGTCCATTTCTAACCTTTAATCGAGACTTTTTCGGGTTTAGAGCTAGTGGATCTAATTTCATACCCTCTCTCCTCCCGATTTCTATACGAGGCTTCGTGCTCGTTTTTTCGTTCTGACCTCACCAACACGTTTCGTGGTCCATTTCTAACCTATAATCGATACTTTTTCGGGTTTTAGAGCTAGTAGATCTAATTTAATACCCTCTCTCCTCCCGATTTCTATACGAGGCTTCGTGCTCGTTTTTTCGTTCTGACCTCACAAACACGTCTCGTGGTCCATTTCTAACCTATAATCGAGACTTTTTCGAGTTTTAGAGGAAATGGATCTAATTTCATACCCTCTCTCCTTCCGATTTCTATACGAGGCTTCGTGCTCGTTTTTTCGTTCTGACCTCACAAGCACGTCTCGTGATCCATTTCTAACCTATAATTGAGACTTTCTCGGGTTTTAGAGCTAGTGGATCTAATTTCATACCCTCTCTCCTCCCGATTTCTATACGAGGCTACGTGCTCGTTTTTTCATTCTGACCTCATGAACACGTCTCGTGGTCCATTTCTAACCTATAATCGAGACTTTTTCGGGTTTTAGAGGAAATGGATCTAATTTCATACCCTCTCTCCTCCCGATTTCTATACGAGGCTTCGTGCTCGTTTTTTCGTTCTGACCTCACCAACACGTTTCGTGGTCCATTTCTAACCTATAATCGAGACTTTTTCGGGTTTTCGAGCTTGTGGATCTAATTTCATACCCTCTCTCCTCCCGATTTCTATACAAGGCTACGTGCTCATTTTTTCGTTCTGACCTCACCAACACGTCTCGTTGTCCATTTCTAACCTATATTCGAGACTTTTTCGGGTTTTAGAATTAGTAGATCTAATTTCATACCCTCTCCCCTCCCGATTTCTATACGAGGCTTCGTCCTCGTTTTTTCGTTCTGACCTCAAAAATAGGTCTCGTGGTCCATTTCTAACCTATAATTGAGACTTTTTCGGATTTTAGAGCTAGTGGATCTAATTTCATACCCTCTCTCCTCCGGATTTCTATACGAGGCTTTGTGCTCGTTTTTTCGTTCTGACCTCACCAACTTGTCTCATGGTCCATTTCTAACGTATAGTAGAGACTTTTTCGGGTTTTATAGGAAATGGATCTAATTTCATACCCTTTCTCCGCCCGATTTCTATACGAGGCTTCGTGCTCGTTTTTTCGTTCTGACCTCAAAAATAGGTCTCGCGGTCAATTTCTAACCTATAATGGAGACTTTTTCGAGTTTTAGAGCTAGTGGATCTAATTTCATACCCTCTCTCCTCCTGATTTCTATATGAGGCTTCGTGCTCGTTTTTTCGTTCTGACCTCACCAACACTTATCGTGGTCCATTTCTAACCTATAATCGAGAATTTTTCGGGTTTTAGAGGAAGTGGATCTAATTTTATACCCTCTCTCCTCCCGATTTCTATACGAGGCTTCGTGCTCGTTTTTTCGTTCTGACCTCACAAACACGTTTCGTGGTCCATTTCTAACCTATAATGGAGACATTTTCGGGTTTTTGACCTAGTGGATCTAATTTCATACCCTCTCACCTCCCAATTTCTATACGAGGCTACGTGCTCGTTTTTTCATTCTGACCTCATGAACACGTCTCGTGGTCCATTCCTAACTTATAATCGAGACTTTTTTGGGTTTTAGAGGAAGTGGATCTAATTTCATACCCTCTCTCCTCCCGATTTCTATACGAGGCTACGTGCTCGTTTTTTTGTTCTGACCTCATGAACACGTCTCGTGGTCCATTTCTTACCTATAATCGAGACTTTCTCGGGTTTTAGAGCTAGTGGATCTAATTTCATACCCTCTCTCCTCCCGATTTCTATACGAGGCTTCGTGCTCGTTTTTTCGTTCTGACCTCACCAACACGTTTCGTGGTCCATTTCTAACCTATAATCGATACTTTTTCGTGTTTTCGAGCTAGTGGATCTAATTTCATACCCTCTCTCCTCCCGATTTCTATACGAGGCTACGTGCTCGTTTTTTCGTTCTGACCTCATTAACACGTCTCGTGGTCCATTTCTAACCTATAATCGAGACTTTTTCGGGTTTTAGAGCTAGTGGATCTAATTTCATACCCTCTCTCCTCCCGATTTCTATACGAGGCTTCGTGCTCGTTTTTTCGTTCTGACCTCACCAACATGTCTCGTTGTCCATTTCTAACCTATATTCGAGACTTTTTCGGGTTTTAGAATTAGTAGATCTAATTTCATAACCTCTCCCCTCCCGATTTCTATACGAGGCTTCGTCCTCGTTTTTTCGTTCTGACCTCAAAAATAGGTCTCGTGGTCCATTTCTAACCTATAATTGAGACTTTTTCGGACTTTAGAGCTAGTTGATCTAATTTCATACCCTCTCTCCTCCGGATTTCTATACGAGGCTTTGTGCTCGTTTTTTCGTTCTGACCTCACCAACTTGTCTCATGGTCCATTTCTAACGTATAGTAGAGACTTTTTCGGGTTTTATAGGAAGTGGATCTAATTTCATACCCTTTCTCCGCCCGATTTCTATACGAGGCTTCGTGCTCGTTTTTTCGTTCTGACCTCAAAAATAGGTCTCGCGGTCAATTTCTAACCTATAATGGAGACTTTTTCGAGTTTTAGAGCTAGTGGATCTAATTTTATACCCTCTCTCCTCCTGATTTCTATACGAGGCTTCGTGCTCGTTTTTTCGTTCTGACCTCACCAACACGTATCGTGGTCCATTTCTAACCTATAATCGAGAATTTTTCGGGTTTTAGAGGAAGTGGATCTAATTTTATACCCTCTCTCCTCCCGATTTCTATACGAGGCTTCGTGCTCGTTTTTTCATTCTGACCTCACAAACACGTTTCGTGGTCCATTTCTAACCTATAATGGAGACTTTTTCGGGTTTTTGAGCTAGTGGATCTAATTTCATACCCTCTCACCTCCCGATTTCTATACGAGGCTACGTGCTCGTTTTTTCATTCTGACCTCATGAACACGTCTCGTGGTCCATTTCTAACTTATAATCGAGACTTTTTCGGGTTTTAGAGGAAGTGGATCTAATTTCATACCCTCTCTCCTCCCGATTTCTATACGAGGCTACGTGCTCGTTTTTTTGTTCTGACCTCATGAACACGTCTCCTGGTCCATTTCTTACCTATAATCGAGACTTTCTCGGGTTTTAGAGCTAGTGGATCTAATTTCATACCCTCTCTCCTCCCGATTTCTATACGAGGCTTCGTGCTCGTTTTTTCGTTCTGACCTCACCAACACGTTTCGTGGTCCATTTCTAACCTATAATCGATACTTTTTCGTGTTTTCGAGCTAGTGGATCTAATTTCATACCCTCTCTCCTCCCGATTTCTATACGAGGCTTCGTGCTCGTTTTTTCGTTCTGACCTCACAAACACGTTTCTGGTGCATTTCTAACTTATAATTGAGACTTTTTCGAGTTTTCGAGCTAGTGGATCTAATTTCATACCCTCTCACCTCCCGATTTCTATACGAGGCTACGTGCTCGTTATTTCGTTCTGACCTCATGAACACGTCTCGTGGTCCATTTCTAACCTATAATCGAGACTTTTTCGGGTTTTAGAGGAAATGGATCTAATTTCATACCCTCTCTCCTTCCGATTTCTATACGAGGCTTCGTGCTCGTTTTTTCGTTCTGACCTCACAAACACGTCTCGTGGTCCATTTCTAACGTATAATCGAGACTTTCTCGGGTTTTAGAGCTAGTGGATCTAATTTCATACCCTCTCTCCTCCCGATTTCTATACGAGGCTACGTGCTCGTTTTTTCGTTCTGGCCTCAGGAACACGTCTCGTGGTCCATTTCTAACCTATAATCGAGACTTTTTCGGGTTTAGAGCTAGTGGATCTAATTTCATACCCTCTCTCCTCCCGATTTCTATACGAGGCTTCGTGCTCGTTTTTTCGTTCTGACCTCACCAACACGTTTCGTGGTCCATTTCTAACCTATAATCGATACTTTTTCGGGTTTTAGAGCTAGTAGATCTAATTTCATACCCTCTCTCCTCCCGATTTCTATACGAGCCTTCGTGCTCGTTTTTTCGTTCTGACCTCACCAACACGTTTCGTGGTCCATTTCTAACCTATAATCGAGACTTTTTCGGGTTTTCGAGCTAGAGGATCTAATTTCATACCCTCTCTCCTCCCGATTTCTATACCAGGCTACGTGCTCATTTTTTCGTTCTGACCTCACCAACACGTCTCGTTGTCCATTTCTAACCTATATTCGAGACTTTTTCGGGTTTTAGAATTAGTAGATCTAATTTCATACCCTCTCCCCCCCCGATTTCTATACGAGGCTTCGTCCTCGTTTTTTCGTTCTGACCTCAAAAATAGGTCTCGTGGTCCATTTCTAACCTATAATTGAGACTTTTTCGGATTTTAGAGCTAGTGGATCTAATTTCATACCCTCTCTCCTCCGGATTTCTATACGAGGCTTTGTGCTCGTTTTTTTGTTCTGACCTCACCAACTTGTCTCATGGTCCATTTCTAACTTATAATCGACACTTTTTCGGGTTTTAGAGGAAGTGGATCTAATTTCATACCCTCTCTCCTTCCGATTTCTATACGAGGCTTCATGCTCGTTTTTTCGTTCTGACCTCACAAACACGTCTCGTGGTCCATTTCTAACCTATAATCGAGACTTTTTCGAGTTTTAGAGCTAGTGGATCTAATTTCATACCCTATCTCCTCCCGATTTCTATACGAGGCTTCGTGCTCGTTTTTTCGTTCTGACCTAACCAACACGTATCGTGGTCCATTTCTAACCAATAATCGAGACTTTTTCGGGTTTTAGAGGAAGTGGATCAAATTTCATACCCTCTCTCCTCCCGATTTCTATACGAGGCTTCGTGCTCGTTTTTTCGTTCTGACCTCACAAACACGTTTCGTGGTCCATTTCTAACCTATAATGGAGACTTTTTCGGGTTTTTGAGCTAGTGGATCTAATTTCATACCCTCTCACCTCCCGATTTCTATACGAGGCTACGTGCTCGTTTTTTCGTTCTGACCTCATGAACACGTCTCGTGGTCCATTTCTAACTTATAATCGAGACTTTTTCGGGTTTTAGAGGAAGTGGATCTAATTTCATACCCTGTCTCCTTCCGATTTCTATACGAGGCTTCGTGCTCGTTTTTTCGTTCTGACCTCACAAACACGTCTCGTGGTCCATTTCTAACCTATAATCAAGACTTTCTCGGGTTTTAGAGCTAGTGGATCTAATTTCATACCCTCTCTCCTCCCGATTTCTATACGAGGCTACGTGCTCGTTTTTTTGTTCTGACCTCATGAACACGTCTCGTGGTCCATTTCTTACCTATAATCGAGACTTTTTCGGGTTTTAGAGCTAGTGGATCAAATTTCATACCCTCTCTCCTCCCGATTTCTATACGAGGCTTCGTGCTCGTTTTTTCGTTCTGACCTCACCAACACGTTTCGTTGTTCATTTCTAACCTATAATGGATTCTTTTTCGTGTTTTCGAGCTAGTGGATCTAATTTCATACCCTCTCTCCTCCCGATTTCTATACGAGGCTTCGTGCTCGTTTTTTCATTCTGACCTCACAAACATGTTTCTGGTCCATTTCTAATTTCGAGTTTTCGAGCTAGTGGATCTAATTTCATACCCTCTCACCTCCCGATTTCTATACGAGGCTACGTGCTCGTTATTTCGTTCTGACCTCATGAACACGTCTCGTGGTCCATTTCTAACCTATAATCGAGACTTTTTCGTGTTTTAGAGGAAATGGATCTAATTTCATACCCTCTCTCCTTCCGATTTCTATACGAGGCTTCGTGCTCGTTTTTTCGTTCTGACCTCACAAACACGTCTCGTGGTCCATTTCTAACCAATAATCGAGACTTTCTCGTGTTTTAGAGCTAGTGGATCTAATTTCATACCCTCTCTCCTCCCGATTTCTATACGAGGCTACGTGCTCGTTTTTTCGTTCTGACCTCAGGAACACGTCTCGTGGTCCATTTCTAACCTATAATCGAGACTTTTTCGGGTTTAGAGCTAGTGGATCTAATTTCATACCCTCTCTCCTCCCGATTTCTATACGAGGCTTCGTGCTCGTTTTTTCGTTCTGACCTCACCAACACGTTTCGTGGTCCATTTCTAACCTATAATCGATACTTTTTCGGGTTTTAGAGCTAGTAGATCTAATTTCATACCCTCTCTCCTCCCGATTTCTATACGAGGCTTCGTGCTTGTTTTTTCGTTCTGACCTCACCAAAATGTTTCGTGGTCCATTTCTAACCTATAATCGAGACTTTTTCGGGTTTTCGAGCTAGTGGATCTAATTTCATACCCTCTCTCCTCCCGATTTCTATACAAGGCTACGTGCTCATTTTTTCGTTCTGACCTCACCAACACGTCTCGTTGTCCATTTCTAACCTATATTCGAGACTTTTTCGAGTTTTAGAGCTAGTGGATCTAATTTCATACCCTATCTCCTCCCGATTTCTATACGAGGCTTCGTGCTCGTTTTTTCGTTCTGACCTAACCAACACGTATCGTGGTCCATTTCTAACCTATAATCGAGACTTTTTCGGGTTTTAGAGGAAGTGGATCAAATTTTATACCCTCTCTCCTCCCGATTTCTATACGAGGCTTCGTGCTCGTTTTTTCGTTCTGACCTCACAAACACGTTTCGTGGTCCATTTCTAACCTATAATGGAGACTTTTTCGGGTTTTTGATCTAGTGGATCTAATTTCATACCCTCTCACCTCCCGATTTCTATACGAGGCTACGTGCTCGTTTTTTCGTTCTGACCTCATGAACACGTCTCGTGGTCCATTTCTAACTTATAATCGAGACTTTTTCGGGTTTTAGAGGAAGTGGATCTAATTTCATACCCTGTCTCCTTCCGATTTCTATACGAGGCTTCGTGCTCGTTTTTTCGTTCTGACCTCACAAACACGTCTCGTGGTCCATTTCTAACCTATAATCAAGACTTTCTCGGGTTTTAGAGCTAGTGGATCTAATTTCATACCCTCTCTCCTCCCGATTTCTATACGAGGCTACGTGCTCGTTTTTTTGTTCTGACCTCATGAACACGTCTCGTGGTCCATTTCTTACCTATAATCGAGACTTTTTCGGGTTTTAGAGCTAGTGGATCAAATTTCATACCCTCTCTCCTCCCGATTTCTATACGAGGCTTCGTGCTCGTTTTTTCGTTCTGACCTCACCAACACGTTTCGTTGTTCATTTCTAACCTATAATGGATTCTTTTTCGTGTTTTCGAGCTAGTGGATCTAATTTCATACCCTCTCTCCTCCCGATTTCTATACGAGGCTTCGTGCTCGTTTTTTCATTCTGACCTCACAAACATGTTTCTGGTCCATTTCTAATTTCGAGTTTTCGAGCTAGTGGATCTAATTTCATACCCTCTCACCTCCCGATTTCTATACGAGGCTACGTGCTCGTTATTTCGTTCTGACCTCATGAACACGTCTCGTGGTCCATTTCTAACCTATAATCGAGACTTTTTCGTGTTTTAGAGGAAATGGATCTAATTTCATACCCTCTCTCCTTCCGATTTCTATACGAGGCTTCGTGCTCGTTTTTTCGTTCTGACCTCACAAACACGTCTCGTGGTCCATTTCTAACCTATAATGGAGACTTTCTCGTGTTTTAGAGCTAGTGGATCTAATTTCATACCCTCTCTCCTCCCGATTTCTATACGAGGCTACGTGCTCGTTTTTTCGTTCTGACCTCAGGAACACGTCTCGTGGTCCATTTCTAACCTATAATCGAGACTTTTTCGGGTTTAGAGCTAGTGGATCTAATTTCATACCCTCTCTCCTCCCGATTTCTATACGAGGCTTCGTGCTCGTTTTTTCGTTCTGACCTCACCAACACGTTTCGTGGTCCATTTCTAACCTATAATCGATACTTTTTCGGGTTTTAGAGCTAGTAGATCTAATTTCATACCCTCTCTCCTCCCGATTTCTATACGAGGCTTCGTGCTTGTTTTTTCGTTCTGACCTCACCAAAACGTTTCGTGGTCCATTTCTAACCTATAATCGAGACTTTTTCGGGTTTTCGAGCTAGTGGATCTAATTTCATACCATCTCTCCTCCCGATTTCTATACAAGGCTACGTGCTCATTTTTTCGTTCTGACCTCACCAACACGTCTCGTTGTCCATTTCTAACCTATATTCGAGACTTTTTCGGGTTTTAGAATTAGTAGATCTAATTTCGTACCCTCTCCCCTCCCGATTTCTATACGAGGCTTCGTCCTCGTTTTTTCGTTCTGACCTAAAAAATAGGTCTCGTGGTCCATTTCTAACCTATAATTGAGACTTTTTCGGGTTTTAGAGCTAGTGGATCTAATTTCATACCCTCTTTCGGGTTTTAGGCTTCGTCCTCGCTTTGTGCTCGTTTTTTCGTTCTGACCTCACCAACATGTCTCATGGTCCATTTCTAACGTATAGTAGAGACTTTTTCGGGTTTTATAGGAAGTGGATCTAATTTCATACCCTTTCTCCTCCCGATTTCTATACGAGGCTTCGTGCTCGTTTTTTCGTTAAGACCACACAAACACGTCTCGTGGTCCATTTCTAACCTATAATCGAGACATTTTTGGGTTTTAGAGCTAGTTGATCTAATTTCATACCCTCTCTCCTCCCGATTTCTATACGAGGCTTCGTGCTCGTTTTTTCGTTCTGACCTCACCAACACGTCTCGTGCTCCATTTCTAACCTATAATCGAGACTTTTTCGGGTTTTAGAGGAAGTGGATCAAATTTTATACCCTCTCTCCTCCCGATTTCTATACGAAGCTTCGTGCTCGTTTTTTCGTTCTGACCTCACAAACACGTTTCGTGGTCCATTTCTAACCTATAATGGAGACTTTTTCGGGTTTTTGAGCTAGTGGATCTAATTTCATACCCTCTCACCTCCCGATTTCTATACGAGGCTACGTGCTCGTATTTTCGTTCTGACCTCATGAACACGTCTCGTGGTCCATTTCTAACTTATAATCGAGACTTTTTCGGGTTTTAGAGGAAGTGGATCTAATTTCATACCCTCTCTCCTTCCGATTTCTATACGAGGCTTCGTGCTCGTTTTTTCGTTCTGACCTCACAAACACGTCTCGTGGTCCATTTCTAACCTATAATCGAGACTTTCTCGGGTTTTAGAGCTAGTGGATCTAATTTCATACCCTCTCTTCTCCCGATTTCTATACGAGGCTACGTGCTCGTTTTTTCGTTCTGACCTCAGGAACACGTCTCGTGGTCCATTTCTTACCTATAATCGAGACTTTTTCGGGTTTTAAAGCTAGTGGACCTAATTTCATACCCTCTCTCCTCCCGATTTCTATACGAGGCTTCGTGCTCGTTTTTTCGTTCTGACCTCACCAACACGTTTCGTGGTCCATTTCTAACCTATAATCGAGACTTTTTCGGGTTTTCGAGCTAGTGGATCTAATTTCATACCCTCTCTCCTCCCTATTTCTATACAAGGCTACGTGCTCGTTTTTTCGTTCTGACCTCACCAACACGTCTCGTTGACCATTTCTAACCTATATTCAAGACTTTTTCGGGTTTTAGAGTTAGTAGATCTAATTTCATACCCTCTCCCCTCCCGATTTCTATACGAGGCTTCGTGCTCGTTTTTTCGTTCTGACCTCGAAAATAGGTCTCGCGGTCCATTTCTAACCTATAATAGAGACTTTTTTCGAGTTTTAAAGCTAGTGGATCTAATTTCATACCCTCTCTCCTCCCGATTTCTATACGAGGCTTCGTGCTCGTTTTTTCGTTCTGACCTCACCAGCACGTCTCGTGGTCCATTTCTAACCTATAATCGAGACTTTTTCGGGTTTTAGAGGAAGTGGATCTAATTTCATACCCTTCATACCCTCTCTCCTCCCGATTTCTATACGAGGCTACGTGCTCGTTTTTTCGTTCTGACCTCAGGAACACGTCTCGTGGTCCATTTCTAACCTATAATCGAGACATTTTTGGGTTCTAGAGCTAGTGGATCTAATTTCATACCCTCTCTCCTCCCGATTTCTATACGAGGCAACGTGCTCGTTTTTTCGTTCTGACCTCATGAACACGTCTCGTGGTCCATTTCTAACATATAATCGAGACTTTTTCGGGTTTTAGAGGAAATGGATCTAATTTCATACCCTCTCTACTTCCGATTTCTATACGAGGCTTCGTGCTCGTTTTTTCATTTTGACCTCACCAACACGTCTCGTGGTCCATTTCTAACCTATATTCGAGACTTTTTCTGGTTTTAGAGCTAGTAGATCTAATTTCATACCCTCTCTCCTCCCGATTTCTATACGAGGCTTCGTGCTCGTTTTTTCGTTCTGACCTCACAAACACGTCTCGTGGTCCATTTCTAACCTATAATCGAGACTTTCTCGGGTTTTAGAGCTAGTGGATCTAATTTCATACCCTCTCTCCTCCTGATTTCTATACGAGGCTACATGCTCGTTTTTTCGTTCTGACCTCAGGAACACGTCTCGTGGTCCATTTCTAACCTATAATCGAGACTTTTTCGGGTTTTAGAGCTAGTGGATCTAATTTCATACCCTCTCTCCTACCGATTTCTATACGAGGCTTCGTGCTCGTTTTTTCGTTCTGACCTCACCAACATGTCTCATGGTCCATTTCTAACGTATAATCGAGACTTTTTCTGGTTTTAGAGGAAATGGATCTAATTTCATACCCTCTCTCCTCCCGATTTCTATACGAGGCTTCGTGCTCGTTTTTTCGTTCTGACCTCACAAACACGTCTCGTGGTCCATTTCTAACCTATAATCTAGACTTTTTCGGGTTTTCGAGCTAGTGGATCTAATTTCATACCTTCTCTCCTCCCGATTTCTATACGAGGCTACGTGCTCGTTTTTTCGTTCTGACCTCAGGAACACGTCTCGTGGTCCATTTCTAACCTATAATCGAGACTTTTTCGGGTTTTAGAGCTAGTGGATCTAATTTCATACCCTCTCTCCTCCCGATTTTTATACGAGGCTTCGTGCTCGTTTTTTCGTTCTGACCTCACAATCACGTCTCGTGGTCCATTTCTAAACTATAATCGAGACTTTTTCGGGTTTAAGAGCTAGTGGATCTAATTTCATACCCTCTCTCCTCCCGATTTCTATACGAGGCTTCGTGCTCGTTTTTTCGTTTTGACCTCACCAACACGTCTCGTGGTCCATTTCTAACCTATATTCGAGACTTTTTCGGGTTTTAGAGCTAGTAGATCTAATTTCATACCCTCTCTCCTCCCGATTTCTATACGAGGCTTCGTGCTCGTTTTTTCGTTCTGACCTCACCAACACGTCTCGTGGTCCATTTCTAACCTATAATCGAGACTTTTTCGGGTTTTAGAGTTAGTAGATCTAATTTCATACCCTCTCCCCTCCCGATTTCTATACGAGGCTTCGTCCTCGTTTTTTCGTTCTGACCTCAAAAATAGGTCTCGCGGTCCGTTTCTAACCTATAATGTGGACTTTTTCGAGTTTTAGAGCTAGTGGATCTAATTTCATACCCTCTCTCCTCCCGATTTCTATACGAGGCTTCGTGCTCGTTTTTTCGTTCTGACCTTATGAACACGTCTCGTGGTCCATTTCTAACCTATAATCGAGACTTTTTCGGGTTTTCGAGCTAGTGGATCTAATTTCATACCCTCTCTCCTCCCGATTTCTATACGAGGCTACGTGCTCGTTTTTTAGTTCTGACCTCAGGAACACGTCTCGTGGTCCATTTCTAACCTATAATCGAGACTTCTTCGAGTTTTAGAGCTAATGAATCTAATTTCATACCCTCTCTCCTCCCGATTTCTATACGAGGCTACGTGCTCGTTTTTTCGTTCTGACCTCATGAACACGTCTCGTGGTCCATTTCTAACTTATAATCGAGACTTTTTCGGGTTTTAGAGGAAGTGGATCTAATTTCATACCCTTTCTCCTCCCGATTTCTATACGAGGCTTCGTGCTCGTTTTTTCGTTCTGACCTCAAAAATAGGTCTCGCGGTCCATTTCTAACCTATAATGGAGACTTTTTCGGGTTCTAGAGCTAGTGGATCTAATTTCATACCCTCTCTCCTCCCGATTTCTAGACGAGGCTACGTGCTCGTTTTTTCGTTTTGACCTCACCAACACGTCTCGTGGTCCATTTCTAACCTATATTCGAGACTTTTTCTGGTTTTAGAGCTTGTAGATCTAATTTCATACCCTCTCTCCTCCCGATTTCTATACGAGGCTTTGTGCTCGTTTTTCGTTCTGACCTCACCAACACGTTTCGTGGTCCATTTCTAACCTATAATCGAGACTTTTTCAGGTTTTCGAGCTAGTGGATCTAATTTCATACCCTCTCTCCTCCCGATTTCTATACAAGGCTACGTGCTCGTTTTTTCGTTCTAACCTCACCAACACGTCTCGTTGTCCATTTCTAACCTATATTCGAGACTTTTTCGGGTTTTAGAGCTAGTAGATCTAATTCATACCCTCTCCCCTCTCGATTTCTATACGAGGCTTCGTCCTCGTTTTTTCGTTCTGACCTCAAAAATAGGTCTCGTGGTCCATTTCTAACCTATAATGGAGACTTTTTCGGGTTTTAGAGCTAGTGGATCTAATTTCATACCCTCTCTCCTCCGGATTTCTATACGAGGCTTCGTGCTCGTTTTTTCGTTCTGACCTCACCAACACGTCTCATGGACCATTTCTAACGTATAATCGAGACTTTTTCGGGTTTTAGAGGAAGTGGATCTAATTTCATACCCTCTCTCCTTCCGATTTCTATACGAGGCTTCGTCCTCGTTTTTTCGTTCTGACCTCACAAACACGTCTCGTGGTCCATTTCTAACCTATAATCGAGACTTTCTCGGGTTTTAGAGCTAGTGGATCTAATTTCATACCCTCTCTCCTCCCGATTTCTATACGAGGCTACGTGCTCGTTTTTTCGTTCTGACCTCAGGAACACGTCTCGTGGTCCATTTGTTACCTATAATCGAGACTTTTTCGGGTTTTAGAGCTAGTGGATCTAATTTCATACCCTCTCTCCTCCCGATTTCTATACGAGGCTTCGTGCTCGTTTTTTCGTTCTGACCTCACCAACACGTTTCGTGGTCCATTTCTAACCTATAATCGAGAATTTTTCGGGTTTTCGAGCTAGTTGATCTAATTTCATACCCTCTCTCCTCCCGATTTCTATACGAGGCTACGTGCTCGTTTTTTCGTTCTGACCTCAGGAACACGTCTCGTGGTCCCTTTCTTACCTATAATCGAGTCTTTTTCGGGTTTTAGAGCTAGTGGATCTAATTTCATACCCTCTCTCCTCCCGATTTTTATACGAGGCTTCGTGCTCGTTTTTTCGTTCTGACCTCACGAACACGTCTCGTGGTCCATTTCTAACCTATAATCGAGACTTTTTCGGGTTTTAGAGCTAGTGGATCTAATTTCATACCCTCTCTCCTCCCGATTTCTATACGAGGCTACGTGCTCGTTTTTTCGTTCTGACCTCAGGAACACGTCTCGTGGTCCATTTCTGACCTATTATCGAGACTTTTTCGGGTTTTAGAGCTAGTGGATCTAATTTCATACCCTCTCTCCTCCCGATTTCTATACGAGGCTTCGTGCTCGTTTTTTCGTTCTGACCTCACCAACACGTCTCGTGGTCCATTTCTAACCTATAATCGAGACTTTTTCGGGTTTTAGAGTTAGTAGATCTAATTTCATACCCTCTCCCCTCTCGATTTCTATACGAGGCTTCATCATCGTTTTTTCGTTCTGACCTCAAAAATAGGTCTCGTGGTCCATTTCTAACCTATAATCGAGACTTTCTCGGGTTTTAGAGCTAGTGGATCTAATTTCATACCCTCTCTCCTCCCGATTTCTATACGAGGCTACGTGCTCGTTTTTTCGTTCTGACCTCAGGAACACGTCTCGTGGTCCATTTGTTACCTATAATCGAGACTTTTTCGGGTTTTAGAGCTAGTGGATCTAATTTCATACCCTCTCTCCTCCCGATTTCTATACGAGGCTTCGTGCTCGTTTTTTCGTTCTGACCTCACCAACACGTTTCGTGGTCCATTTCTAACCTATAATCGAGAATTTTTCGGGTTTTCGAGCTAGTTGATCTAATTTCATACCCTCTCCTCCCGATTTCTATACGAGGCTACGTGCTCGTTTTTTCGTTCTGACCTCAGGAACACGTCTCGTGGTCCCTTTCTTACCTATAATCGAGACTTTTTCGGGTTTTAGAGCTAGTGGATCTAATTTCATACCCTCTCTCCTCCCGATTTTTATACGAGGCTTCGTGCTCGTTTTTTCGTTCTGACCTCACGAACACGTCTCGTGGTCCATTTCTAACCTATAATCGAGACTTTTTCGGGTTTTAGAGCTAGTGGATCTAATTTCATACCCTCTCTCCTCCCGATTTCTATACGAGGCTTCGTGCTCGTTTTTTCGTTCTGACCTCACGAACACGTCTCGTGGTCCATTTCTAACCTATAATCGAGACTTTCTCGGGTTTTAGAGCTAGTGGATCTAATTTCATACCCTCTCTCCTCCCGATTTCTATACGAGGCTACGTGCTCGTTTTTTCGTTCTGACCTCAGGAACACGTCTCGTGGTCCATTTCTTACCTATAATCGAGACTTTTTCGGGTTTTAGAGCTAGTGGATCTAATTTCATACCCTCTCTCCTCCCGATTTCTATACGAGGCTTCGTGCTCGTATTTTCGTTCTGACCTCACCAACACGTTTCGTGGTCCATTTCTAACCTATAATCGAGACTTTTTCGCGTTTTCGAGCTAGTGGATCTAATTTCATACCCTCTCTCCTCCCGATTTCTATACGAGGCTACGTGCTCGTTTTTTCGTTCTGACCTCAGGAACACGTCTCGTGGTCCATTTCTGACCTATTATCGAGACTTTTTCGGGTTTTAGAGCTAGTGGATCTAATTTCATACCCTCTCTCCTCCCGATTTCTATACGAGGCTTCGTGCTCGTTTTTTCGTTCTGACCTCACCAACACGTCTCGTGGTCCATTTCTAACCTATAATCGAGACTTTTTCGGGTTTTAGAGTTAGTAGATCTAATTTCATACCCTCTCCCCTCTCGATTTCTATACGAGGCTTCATCCTCGTTTTTTCGTTCTGACCTCAAAAATAGGTCTCGCGGTCCGTTTCTAACCTATAATGTAGACTTTTTCGAGTTTTAGAGCTAGTGGATCTAATTTCATACCCTCTCTCCTCCCGATTTCTATACGAGGCTTCGTGCTCGTTTTTTCGTTCTGACCTCACCAACACGTCTCGTGGTCCATTTCTAACCTATAATCGATACTTTTTCGGGTTTTAGAGGAAGTGGATCTAATTTTATACCCTCTCTCCTCCCGATTTCTATACGAGGCTTCGTGCTCGTTTTTTCGTTCTGACCTCACCAACACGTCTCGTGGTCCATTTCTAACTTATAATCGAGACTTTTTCAGATTTTAGAGCTAGTGGATCTAATTTCATACCCTCTCTCCTCCCGATTTCTATACGAGGCTTCGTGCTCGTTTTTTCATTCTGACCTCACAAACACGTCTCGTGGTCCATTTCTAACCAATAATCGAGACTTTTCCTCGTTTTGGAACAAGTAGATCTAATTTCATACCCTCTCTCCTCCCGATTTCTATACGAGGCGTCGTGCTCATTTTTTCGTTATGACCACACAAGCACGTCTCGTGGTCCATTCCTAACCTATAATCGAGACATTTTTGGGTTTTAGAGCTAGTGGATCTAATTTCATACCCTCTCTCCTCCCGATTTCTATACGAGGCTTCTTGCTCGTTTTTTCGTTCTGACCTAACAAATACGTCTCGTGGTCCAATTCTAACCTGTAATCGAGACTTTTTCGGGTGTTAGAGGAAGTGGATTTACTTTCATATCCTCTCTCCTCCCGATTTCTATACGAGGCGTCGTGCTCATTTTTTCGTTATAACCACACAAACACGTCTCGTGGTCCATTTGTAACCTATAATCGAGACTTTTTCGGATTTTAGAGCTAGTGGATCTAATTTCATACCCTCTATCCAACCGATTTCTATACGAGGCTTTGTGCTCGTTTTCTCATTCTGACCTGACAAAGACGTCTCGTGGTCCATTTCTAACCTCTAATCGAGACTTTTTCGAGTTTTAGAGCTAGTGGATCTAATTTCATACCCTCTCTCCTCCCGATTTCTATACGAGGCTTCGTGCTCGTTTTTTCGTTCTGACCTCACCAACATGTCTCATGGTCCATTTCTAACGTATAAACGAGACTTTTTCTGGTTTTAGAGGAAATGGATCTAATTTCATACCCTCTCTCCTCCCGATTTCTATACGAGGCTTCGTGCTCGTTTTTTCGTTCTGACCTCACAAACACGTCTCCTGGTCCATTTCTAACGTATAATCGAGACTTTTTCGGGTTTTAGAGGAAGTGGATTTACTTTCATACCCTCTCTCCTCCCGATTTCTATACGAGGCGTCGTGCTCATTTTTTCGTTATAACCACACAAACACGTCTCGTGGTCCATTTGTAACCTATAATCGAGACTTTTTCGGATTTTAGAGCTAGTGGATCTAATTTCATACCCTCTATCCAACCGATTTCTATACGAGGCTTTGTGCTCGTTTTCTCGTTCTGACCTGACAAAGACGTCTCGTGGTCCATTTCTAACCTCTAATCGAGACTTTTTCGAGTTTTAGAGCTAGTGGATCTAATTTCATACCCTCTCTCCTCCCGATTTCTATACGAGGCTTCGTGCTCGTTTTTTCGTTCTGACCTCACCAACATGTCTCATGGTCCATTTCTAACGTATAAACGAGACTTTTTCTGGTTTTAGAGGAAATGGATCTAATTTCATACCCTCTCTCCTCCCGATTTCTATACGAGGCTTCGTGCTCGTTTTTTCGTTCTGACCTCACAAACACGTCTCGTGGTCCATTTCTAACCTATAATCGAGACTTTTTCGGGTTTTCGAGCTAGTGGATCTAATTTCATACCCTCTCTCCTCCCGATTTCTATACGAGGCTACGTGCTCGTTTTTTCGTTCTGACCTCAGGAACACGTCTCGTGGTCCATTTCTAACCTATAATCGAGACTTTTTCGGGTTTTCGAGCTAGTGGATCTAATTTCATACCCTCTCACCTCCCGATTTCTATACGAGGCAACGTGCTCGTTTTTTCGTTCTGACCTCATGAACACGTCTCGTGGTCCATTTCTAACATATAATCGAGACTTTTTCGGGTTTTAGAGGAAATGGATCTAATTTCATACCCTCTCTACTTCCGATTTCTATACGAGGCTTCGTGCTCGTTTTTTCATTTTGACCTCACCAACACGTCTCGTGGTCCATTTCTAACCTATATTCGAGACTTTTTCTGGTTTTAGAGCTAGTAGATCTAATTTCATACCCTCTCTCCTCCCGATTTCTATACGAGGCTTTGTGCTCGTTTTTTCGTTCTGACCTCACCAACACGTTTCGTGGTCCATTTCTAACCTATAATCGAGACTTTTTCAGGTTTTCGAGCTAGTGGATCTAATTTCATACCCTCTCTCCTCCCGATTTCTATACAAGGCTACGTGCTCATTTTTTCGTTCTAACCTCACCAACACGTCTCGTTGTCCATTTCTAACCTATATTCGAGACTTTTTCGGGTTTTAGAGCTAGTAGATCTAATTCATACCCTCTCCCCTCCCGATTTCTATACGAGGCTTCGTCCTCGTTTTTTCGTTCTGACCTCAAAAATAGGTCTCGTGGTCCATTTCTAACCTATAATTGAGACTTTTTCGGGTTTTAGAGCTAGTGGATCTAATTTCATACCCTCTCTCCTCCGGATTTCTATACGAGGCTTCGTGCTCGTTTTTTCGTTCTGACCTCACCAACACGTCTCATGGACCATTTCTAACGTATAATCGAGACTTTTTCGGGTTTTAGAGGAAGTGGATCTAATTTCATACCCTTTCTCCTCCCGATTTCTATACGAGGCTTCGTGCTCGTTTTTTCGTTCTGACCTCAAAAATAGGTCTCGCGGTCCATTTCTAACCTATAATGGAGACTTTTTCGAGTTTTAGAGCTAGTGGATCTAATTTCATACCCTCTCTCCTCCCGATTTCTATACGAGGCTACGTGCTCGTTTTTTCGTTCTGACCTCACAAACACGTCTCCTGGTCCATTTCTAACGTATAATCGAGACTTTTTCGGGTTTTAGAGGAAGTGGATCTAATTTCATACCCTCTCTCCTTCCGATTTCTATACGAGGCTTCGTGCTCGTTTTTTCGTTCTGACCTCACAAACACGTCTCGTGGTCTATTACTAACCAATAATCGAGACTTTTCCTGGTTTTGGAACGAGTAGATCTAATTTCATACCCTCTCTCCTCCCAATTTCTATACGAGGCTTCGTGCTCGTTTTTTCGTTCTGACCTCACAAACACGTCTCGTGGTCCATTTCTAACCTATAATCGAGACTTTCTGGGTTTTAGAGCTAGTGGATCTAATTTCATACCCTCTCTCCTCCCGATTTCTATACGAGGCTACGTGCTCGTTTTTTCGTTCTGACCTCAGGAACACGTCTCGTGGTCCATTTCTTACCTATAATCGAGACTTTTTCGGGTTTTAGAGCTAGTGGATCTAATTTCATACCCTCTCTCCTCCCGATTTCTATACGAGGCTTCGTGCTCGTTTTTTCGTTCTGACCTCACCAACACGTTTCGTGGTCCATTTCTAACCTATAATCGAGACTTTTTCGGGTTTTCGAGCTAGTGGATCTAATTTCATACCCTCTCTCCTCCCGATTTCTATACGAGGCTACGTGCTCGTTTTTTCGTTCTGACCTCAGGAACACGTCTCGTGGTCCATTTCTGACCTATTATCGAGACTTTTTCGGGTTTTAGAGCTAGTGGATCTAATTTCATACCCTCTCTCCTCCCGATTTCTATACGAGGCTTCGTGCTCGTTTTTTCGTTCTGACCTCACCAACACGTCTCGTGGTCCATTTCTAACCTATAATCGAGACTTTTTCGGGTTTTAGAGTTAGTAGATCTAATTTCATACCCTCTCCCCTCTCGATTTCTATACGAGGCTTCGTCCTCGTTTTTTCGTTCTGACCTCAAAAATAGGTCTCGCGGTCCGTTTCTAACCTATAATGTAGACTTTTTCGAGTTTTAGAGCTAGTGGATCTAATTTCATACCCTCTCTCCTCCCGATTTCTATACGAGGCTTCGTGCTCGTTTTTTCGTTCTGACCTCACCAACACGTCTCGTGGTCCATTTCTAACCTATAATCGATACTTTTTCGGGTTTTAGAGGAAGTGGATCTAATTTTATACCCTCTCTCCTCCCGATTTCTATACGAGGCTTCGTGCTCGTTTTTTCGTTCTGACCTCACCAACACGTCTCGTGGTCCATTTCTAACCTATAATCGATACTTTTTCGGGTTTTAGAGGAAGTGGATCTAATTTTATACCCTCTCTCCTCCCGATTTCTATACGAGGCTTCGTGCTCGTTTTTTCGTTCTGACCTCACAAACACATTTCGTGGTCCATTTCTAACCTATAATCGAGACTTTTTTGGGTTTTCGAGCTAGTGGATCTAATTTCATACCCTCTCTCCTCCCGATTTCTATACGAGGCTTCGTGCTCGTTTTTTCGTTCTGACCTCACAAACACGTCTCGTGGTCTATTACTAACCAATAATCGAGACTTTTCCTGGTTTTGGAACAAGTAGATCTAATTTCATACCCTCTCTCCTCCCGATTTCTATACGAGGCTTCGTGCTCGTTTTTTCGTTCTGACCTCACAAAGACGTCTCGTGGTCCATTTCTAACTTATAATCGAGACTTTTTCGGATTTTAGAGCTAGTGGATCTAATTTCATACCCTCTCTCCTCCCGATTTCTATACGAAGCTTCGTGCTCGTTTTTTCATTCTGACCTCACAAACACGTCTCGTGGTCCATTTCTAACCTATAATCGAGACTTTTTCAGGTTTTAGAGCTAGTGGATCTAATTTCATACCCTCTCTCCTCCCGAGTTCTATACGAGGCGTCGTGCTCATTTTTTCGTTATGACCACACAAACACGTCTCGTGGTCCATTTCTAACCTATAATCGAGACATTTTTGGGTTTTAGAGCTAGGGGATCTAATTTCATACCCTCTCTCCTCCCGATTTCTATACGAGGCTTCTTGCTCGTTTTTTCGTTCTGACCTAACAAATACGTCTCGTGGTCCAATTCTAACCTGTAATCGAGACTTTTTCGGGTGTTAGAGGAAGTGGATTTACTTTCATACCCTCTCTCCTCCCGATTTCTATACGAGGCGTCGTGCTCATTTTTTCGTTATAACCACACAAACACGTCTCGTGGTCCATTTGTAACCTATAATCGAGACTTTTTCGGATTTTAGAGCTAGTGGATCTAATTTCATACCCTCTATCCAACCGATTTCTATACGAGGCTTTGTGCTCGTTTTCTCATTCTGACCTGACAAAGACGTCTCGTGGTCCATTTCTAACCTCTAATCGAGACTTTTTCGAGTTTTAGAGCTAGTGGATCTAATTTCATACCCTCTCTCCTCCCGATTTCTATACGAGGCTTCGTGCTCATTTTTTCGTTCTGACCTCACCAACATATCTCATGGTCCATTTCTAACGTATAAACGAGACTTTTTCTGGTTTTAGAGGAAATGGATCTAATTTCATACCCTCTCTCCTCCCGATTTCTATATGAGCCTTCGTGCTCGTTTTTTCGTTCTGACCTCACAAACACGTCTCGTGGTCCATTTCTTACCTATAATCGAGACTTTTTCGAGTTTTCGAGCTAGTGGATCTAATTTCATACCCTCTCTCCTCCCGATTTCTATACGAGGCTACGTGCTCGTTTTTTCGTTCTGACCTCAGGAACACGTCTCGTGGTCCATTTCTAACCTATAATCGAGACTTTTTCGGGTTTTCGAGCTAGTGGATCTAATTTCATACCCTCTCTCCTCCCGATTTCTATACGAGGCAACGTGCTCGTTTTTTCGTTCTGACCTCATGAACACGTCTCGTGGTCCATTTCTAACATATAATCGAGACTTTTTCGGGTTTTAGAGGAAATGGATCTAATTTCATACCCTCTCTACTTCCGATTTCTATACGAGGCTTCGTGCTCGTTTTTTCATTTTGACCTCACCAACACGTCTCGTGGTCCATTTCTAACCTATATTCGAGACTTTTTCTGGTTTTAGAGCTAGTAGATCTAATTTCATACCCTCTCTCCTCCCGATTTCTATACGAGGCTTTGTGCTCGTTTTTTCGTTCTGACCTCACCAACACGTTTCGTGGTCCATTTCTAACCTATAATCGAGACTTTTTCAGGTTTTCGAGCTAGTGGATCTAATTTCATACCCTCTCTCCTCCCGATTTCTATACAAGGCTACGTGCTCGTTTTTTCGTTCTGACCTCACCAACACGTCTCGTAGTCCATTTCTAACCTATATTCGAGACTTTTTCGGGTTTTAGAGCTAGTAGATCTAATTCATACCCTCTCCCCTCCCGATTTCTATACGAGGCTTCGTCCTCGTTTTTTCGTTCTGACCTCAAAAATAGGTCTCGTGGTCCATTTCTAACCTATAATTGAGACTTTTTCGGGTTTTAGAGCTAGTGGATCTAATTTCATACCCTCTCTCCTCCGGATTTCTATACGAGGCTTCGTGCTCGTTTTTTCGTTCTGACCTCACCAACACGTCTCATGGACCATTTCTAACGTATAATCGAGACTTTTTCGGGTTTTAGAGGAAGTGGATCTAATTTCATACCCTTTCTCCTCCCGATTTCTATACGAGGCTTCGTGCTCGTTTTTTCGTTCTGACCTCAAAAATAGGTCTCGCGGTCCATTTCTAACCTATAATGGAGACTTTTTCGAGTTTTAGAGTTAGTGGATCTAATTTCATACCCTCTCTCCTCCCGATTTCTATACGAGGCTACATGCTCGTTTTTTCGTTCTGACCTCACAAACACGTCTCCTGGTCCATTTCTAACGTATAATCGAGACTTTTTCGGGTTTTAGAGGAAGTGGATTTACTTTCATACCCTCTCTCCTCCCGATTTCTATACGAGGCGTCGTGCTCATTTTTTCGTTATAACCACACAAACACGTCTCGTGGTCCATTTGTAACCTATAATCGAGACTTTTTCGGATTTTAGAGCTAGTGGATCTAATTTCATACCCTCTATCCAACCGATTTCTATACGAGGCTTTGTGCTCGTTTTCTCGTTCTGACCTGACAAAGACGTCTCGTGGTCCATTTCTAACCTCTAATCGAGACTTTTTCGAGTTTTAGAGCTAGTGGATCTAATTTCATACCCTCTCTCCTCCCGATTTCTATACGAGGCTTCGTGCTCGTTTTTTCGTTCTGACCTCACCAACATGTCTCATGGTCCATTTCTAACGTATAAACGAGACTTTTTCTGGTTTTAGAGGAAATGGATCTAATTTCATACCCTCTCTCCTCCCGATTTCTATACGAGGCTTCGTGCTCGTTTTTTCGTTCTGACCTCACAAACACGTCTCGTGGTCCATTTCTAACCTATAATCGAGACTTTTTCGGGTTTTCGAGCTAGTGGATCTAATTTCATACCCTCTCTCCTCCCGATTTCTATACGAGGCTACGTGCTCGTTTTTTCGTTCTGACCTCAGGAACACGTCTCGTGGTCCATTTCTAACCTATAATCGAGACTTTTTCGGGTTTTCGAGCTAGTGGATCTAATTTCATACCCTCTCACCTCCCGATTTCTATACGAGGCAACGTGCTCGTTTTTTCGTTCTGACCTCATGAACACGTCTCGTGGTCCATTTCTAACATATAATCGAGACTTTTTCGGGTTTTAGAGGAAATGGATCTAATTTCATACCCTCTCTACTTCCGATTTCTATACGAGGCTTCGTGCTCGTTTTTTCATTTTGACCTCACCAACACGTCTCGTGGTCCATTTCTAACCTATATTCGAGACTTTTTCTGGTTTTAGAGCTAGTAGATCTAATTTCATACCCTCTCTCCTCCCGATTTCTATACGAGGCTTTGTGCTCGTTTTTTCGTTCTGACCTCACCAACACGTTTCGTGGTCCATTTCTAACCTATAATCGAGACTTTTTCAGGTTTTCGAGCTAGTGGATCTAATTTCATACCCTCTCTCCTCCCGATTTCTATACAAGGCTACGTGCTCGTTTTTTCGTTCTGACCTCACCAACACGTCTCGTTGTCCATTTCTAACCTATATTCGAGACTTTTTCGGGTTTCAGAGCTAGTAGATCTAATTCATACCCTCTCCCCTCCCCATTTCTATACGAGGCTTCGTCCTCGTTTTTTCGTTCTGACCTCAAAAATAGGTCTCGTGGTCCATTTCTAACCTATAATTGAGACTTTTTCGGGTTTTAGAGCTAGTGGATCTAATTTCATACCCTCTCTCCTCCGGATTTCTATACGAGGCTTCGTGCTCGTTTTTTCGTTCTGACCTAACCAACACGTCTCATGGACCATTTCAAACGTATAATCGAGACTTTTTCGGGTTTTAGAGGAAGTGGATCTAATTTCATACCCTTTCTCCTCCCGATTTCTATACGAGGCTTCGTGCTCGTTTTTTCGTTCTGACCTCAAAAATAGGTCTCGCGGTCCATTTCTAACCTATAATGGAGACTTTTTCGAGTTTTAGAGCTAGTGGATCTAATTTCATACCCTCTCTCCTCCCGATTTCTATACGAGGCTACGTGCTCGTTTTTTCGTTCTGACCTCACAAACACGTCTCCTGGTCCATTTCTAACGTATAATCGAGACTTTTTCGGGTTTTAGAGGAAGTGGATCTAATTTCATACCCTCTCTCCTTCCGATTTCTATACGAGGCTTCGTGCTCGTTTTTTCGTTCTGACCTCACAAACACGTCTCGTGGTCTATTACTAACCAATAATCGAGACTTTTCCTGGTTTTGGAACGAGTAGATCTAATTTCATACCCTCTCTCCTCCCAATTTCTATACGAGGCTTCGTGCTCGTTTTTTCGTTCTGACCTCACAAACACGTTTCGTGGTCCATTTCTAACCTATAATTGAGACTTTTTCGAGTTTTCGAGCTAGTGGATCTAATTTCATACCCTCTCACCTCCCGATTTCTATACGAGGCTACGTGCTCGTTTTTTCGTTCTGACCTCATGAACACGTCTCGTGGTCTATTTCTAACCTATAATCGAGACTTTTTCGGGTTTTAGAGGAAATGGATCTAATTTCATACCCTCTACCCTTCCGATTTCTATACGAGGCTTCGTGCTCGTTTTTTCGTTCTGACCTCACAAACACGTCTCGTGGTCCATTTCTAACCTATAATCGAGACTTTCTCGGGTTTTAGAGCTAGTGGATCTAATTTCATACCCTCTCTCCTCCCGATTTCTATACTAGGCTACATGCTCGTTTTTTCGTTCTGACCTCAGGAACACGTCTCGTGGTCCATTTCTAACCTATAATCGAGACTTTTTCGGGTTTTAGAGATAGTGGATCTAATTTCATACCCTCTCTCCTACCGATTTCTATACGAGGCTTCGTGCTCGTTTTTTCGTTCTGACCTCACCAACATGTCTCATGGTCCATTTCTAACGTATAATCGAGACTTTTTCTGGTTTTAGAGGAAATGGATCTAATTTCATACCCTCTCTCCTCCCGATTTCTATACGAGGCTTCGTGCTCGTTTTTTCGTTCTTACCTCACAAACACGTCTCGTGGTCCATTTCTAACCTATAATCGAGACTTTTTCGGGTTTTCGAGCTAGTGGATCTAATTTCATACCCTCTCTCCTCCCGATTTCTATACGAGGCTACGTGCTCGTTTTTTCGTTCTGACCTCAGGAACACGTCTCGTGGTCCATTTCTAACCTATAATCGAGACTTTTTCGGGTTTTAGAGCTAGTGGATCTAATTTCATACCCTCTCTCCTCCCGATTTTTATACGAGGCTTCGTGCTCGTTTTTTCGTTCTGACCTCACAATCACGTCTCATGGTCCATTTCTAACCTATAATCGAGACTTTTTCGGGTTTTAGAGCTAGTGGATCTAATTTCATACCCTCTCTCCTCCCGATTTCTATACGAGGCTTCGTGCTCGTTTTTTCGTTTTGACCTCACCAACACGTCTCGTGGTCCATTTCTAACCTATATTCGAGACTTTTTCGGGTTTTAGAGCTAGTAGATCTAATTTCATACCCTCTCTCCTCCCGATTTCTATACGAGGCTTCGTGCTCGTTTTTTCGTTCTGACCTCACCAACACGTCTCGTGGTCCATTTCTAACCAATAATCGAGACTTTTTCGGGTTTTAGAGTTAGTAGATCTAATTTCATACCCTCTCCCCTCCCGATTTCTATATGAGGCTTCGTCCTCGTTTTTTCGTTCTGACCTCAAAAATAGGTCTCGCGGTCCGTTTCTAACCTATAATGTAGACTTTTTCGAGTTTTAGAGCTAGTGGATCTAATTTCATACCCTCTCTCCTCCCGATTTCTATACGAGGCTACGTGCTCGTTTTTTAGTTCTGACCTCAGGAACACGTCTCGTGGTCCATTTCTAACCTATAATCGAGACTTTTTCGAGTTTTAGAGCTAATGAATCTAATTTCATACCCTCTCTCCTCCCGATTTCTATACGAGGCTTCGTCCTCGTTTTTTCGTTCTGACCTCAAAAATAGGTCTCGCGGTCCGTTTCTAACCTATAATGTAGACTTTTTCGAATTTTAGAGCTAGTGGATCTAATTTCATACCCTCTCTCCTCCCGATTTCTATACGAGGCTTCGTGCTCGTTTTTTCGTTCTGACCTCACCAACACGTCTCGTGGTCCATTTCTAACCTATAATCGATACTCTTTCGGGTTTTAGAGGAAGTGGATCTAATTTTATACCCTCTCTCCTCCCGATTTCTATACGAGGCTTCGTGCTCGTTTTTTCGTTCTGACCTCACAAACACGTTTCGTGGTCCATTTCTAAACTATAATCGAGACTTTCTCGGGTTTTAGAGCTAGTGGATCAAATTTCATACCCTCTCTCCTCCCGATTTCTATACGAGGCTTCGTGCTCGTTTTTTCGTTCTGACCTCACAAACACGTCTCGTGGTCTATTACTAACTTATAATCGAGACTTTTTCGGGTTTTAGAGGAAGTGGATCTAATTTCATACCCTCTCTCCTTCCGATTTCTATACGAGGCTTCGTGCTCGTTTTTTCGTTCTGACCTCACAAACACGTCTCGTGGTCCATTTCTAACCTATAATCGAGACTTTCTCGGGTTTTAGAGCTAGTGGATCTAATTTCATACCCTCTCTCCTCCCGATTTCTATACGAGGCTTCGTGCTCGTTTTTTCGTTCTGACCTCACAAACACGTCTCGTGGTCCATTTCTAACCTATAATCGAGACTTTCTCGGGTTTTAGAGCTAGTGGATCTAATTTCATACCCTCTCTCCTCCCGATTTCTATACGAGGCTACGTGCTCGTTTTTTCGTTCTGACCTCAGGAACACGTCTCGTGGTCCATTTCTTACCTATAATCGAGAGTTTTTCGGGTTTTCGAGCTAGTGGATCTAATTTCATACCCTCTCTCCTCCCGATTTCTATACGAGGCTTCGTGCTCGTTTTTTCGTTCTGACCTCACCAACACGTTTCGTGGTCCATTTCTAACCTATAATCGAGACTTTTTCGGGTTTTCGAGCTAGTTGATCGAATTTCATACCCTCTCTCCTCCCGATTTCTATACGAGGCTACGTGCTCGTTTTTTCGTTCTGACCTCAGGAACACGTCTCGTGGTCCATTTCTAACCTATAATCGAGACTTTTTCGGGTTTTAGAGCTAGTGGATCTAATTTCATACCCTCTCTCCTCCCGATTTCTATACGAGGCTTTGTGCTCGTTTTTTCGTTTTGACCTCACCAACACGTCTCGTGGTCCATTTCTAACCTATATTCGAGACTTTTTCGAGTTTTAGAGCTAGTAGATCTAATTTCATACCCTCTCTCCTCCCGATTTCTATACGAGGCTTCGTGCTCGTTTTTTCGTTCTAACCTCACCAACACGTTTCGTGGTCCATTTCTAACCTATAATCGAGACTTTTTCGGGTTTTCGAGCTAGTTGATCTAATTTCATACCCTCTCTCCTCCCGATTTCTATACGAGGCTACGTGCTCGTTTTTTCGTTCTGACCTCAGGAACACGTCTCGTGGTCCATTTCTAACCTATAATCGAGACTTTTTCGGGTTTTAGAGCTAGTGGATCTAATTTCATACCCTCTCTCCTCCCGATTTTTATACGAGACTTCGTGCTCGTTTTTTCGTTCTGACCTCACCAACATGTCTCATGGTCCATTTCTAACGTATAATCGAGACTTTTTCTGGTTTTAGAGGAAATGGATCTAATTTCATACCCTCTCTCCTCCCGATTTCTATACGAGGCTTCGTGCTCGTTTTTTCGTTCTTACCTCACAAACACGTCTCGTGGTCCATTTCTAACCTATAATCGAGACTTTTTCGGGTTTTCGAGCTAGTGGATCTAATTTCATACCCTCTCTCCTCCCGATTTCTATACGAGGCTACGTGCTCGTTTTTTCGTTCTGACCTCAGGAACACGTCTCGTGGTCCATTTCTAACCTATAATCGAGACTTTTTCGGGTTTTAGAGCTAGTGGATCTAATTTCATACCCTCTCTCCTCCCGATTTTTATACGAGGCTTCGTGCTCGTTTTTTCGTTCTGACCTCACAATCACGTCTCATGGTCCATTTCTAACCTATAATCGAGACTTTTTCGGGTTTTAGAGCTAGTGGATCTAATTTCATACCCTCTCTCCTCCCGATTTCTATACGAGGCTTCGTGCTCGTTTTTTCGTTTTGACCTCACCAACACGTCTCGTGGTCCATTTCTAACTTATATTCGAGACTTTTTCGGGTTTTAGAGCTAGTAGATCTAATTTCATACCCTCTCTCCTCCCGATTTCTATACGAGGCTTCGTGCTCGTTTTTTCGTTCTGACCTCACCAACACGTCTCGTGGTCCATTTCTAACCAATAATCGAGACTTTTTCGGGTTTTAGAGTTAGTAGATCTAATTTCATACCCTCTCCCCTCCCGATTTCTATACGAGGCTTCGTCCTCGTTTTTTCGTTCTGACCTCAAAAATAGGTCTCGCGGTCCGTTTCTAACCTATAATGTAGACTTTTTCGAGTTTTAGAGCTAGTGGATCTAATTTCATACCCTCTCTCCTCCCGATTTCTATACGAGGCTACGTGCTCGTTTTTTCGTTCTGACCTCACAAACACGTCTCCTGGTCCATTTCTAACGTATAATCGAGACTTTTTCGGGTTTTAGAGGAAGTGGATCTAATTTCATACCCTCTCTCCTTCCGATTTCTATACGAGGCTTCGTGCTCGTTTTTTCGTTCTGACCTCACAAACACGTCTCGTGGTCTATTACTAACCAATAATCGAGACTTTTCCTGGTTTTGGAACGAGTAGATCTAATTTCATACCCTCTCTCCTCCCAATTTCTATACGAGGCTTCGTGCTCGTTTTTTCGTTCTGACCTCACAAACACGTTTCGTGGTCCATTTCTAACCTATAATTGAGACTTTTTCGAGTTTTCGAGCTAGTGGATCTAATTTCATACCCTCTCACCTCCCGATTTCTATACGAGGCTACGTGCTCGTTTTTTCGTTCTGACCTCATGAACACGTCTCGTGGTCTATTTCTAACCTATAATCGAGACTTTTTCGGGTTTTAGAGGAAATGGATCTAATTTCATACCCTCTACCCTTCCGATTTCTATACGAGGCTTCGTGTTCGTTTTTTCGTTCTGACCTCACAAACACGTCTCGTGGTCCATTTCTAACCTATAATCGAGACTTTCTCGGGTTTTAGAGCTAGTGGATCGAATTTCATACCCTCTCTCCTCCCGATTTCTATACGAGGCTTCGTCCTCGTTTTTTCGTTCTGACCTCAAAAATAGGTCTCGCGGTCCGTTTCTAACCTATAATGTAGACTTTTTCGAATTTTAGAGCTAGTGGATCTAATTTCATACCCTCTCTCCTCCCGATTTCTATACGAGGCTTCGTGCTCGTTTTTTCGTTCTGACCTCACCAACACGTCTCGTGGTCCATTTCTAACCTATAATCGATACTCTTTCGGGTTTTAGAGGAAGTGGATCTAATTTTATACCCTCTCTCCTCCCGATTTCTATACGAGGCTTCGTGCTCGTTTTTTCGTTCTGACCTCACAAACACGTTTCGTGGTCCATTTCTAAACTATAATCGAGACTTTCTCGGGTTTTAGAGCTAGTGGATCTAATTTCATACCCTCTCTCCTCCCGATTTCTATACGAGGCTTCGTGCTCGTTTTTTCGTTCTGACCTCACAAACACGTCTCGTGGTCTATTACTAACTTATAATCGAGACTTTTTCGGGTTTTAGAGGAAGTGGATCTAATTTCATACCCTCTCTCCTTCCGATTTCTATACGAAGCTTCGTGCTCGTTTTTTCGTTCTGATCTCACAAACACGTCTCGTGGTCCATTTCTAACCTATAATCGAGACTTTCTCGGGTTTTAGAGCTAGTGGATCTAATTTCATACCCTCTCTCCTCCCGATTTCTATACGAGGCTTCGTGCTCGTTTTTTCGTTCTGACCTCACAAACACGTCTCGTGGTCCATTTCTAACCTATAATCGAGACTTTCTCGGGTTTTAGAGCTAGTGGATCTAATTTCATACCCTCTCTCCTCCCGATTTCTATACGAGGCTACGTGCTCGTTTTTTCGTTCTGACCTCAGGAACACGTCTCGTGGTCCATTTCTTACCTATAATCGAGACTTTTTCGGGTTTTCGAGCTAGTGGATCTAATTTCATACCCTCTCTCCTCCCGATTTCTATACGAGGCTTCGTGCTCGTTTTTTCGTTCTGACCTCACCAACACGTTTCGTGGTCCATTTCTAACCTATAATCGAGACTTTTTCGGGTTTTCGAGCTAGTTGATCGAATTTCATACCCTCTCTCCTCCCGATTTCTATACGAGGCTACGTGCTCGTTTTTTCGTTCTGACCTCAGGAACACGTCTCGTGGTCCATTTCTAACCTATAATCGAGACTTTTTCGGGTTTTAGAGCTAGTGGATCTAATTTCATACCCTCTCTCCTCCCGATTTCTATACGAGGCTTTGTGCTCGTTTTTTCGTTTTGACCTCACCAACACGTCTCGTGGTCCATTTCTAACCTATATTCGAGACTTTTTCGAGTTTTAGAGCTAGTAGATCTAATTTCATACCCTCTCTCCTCCCGATTTCTATACGAGGCTTCGTGCTCGTTTTTTCGTTCTGACCTCACCAACACGTTTCGTGGTCCATTTCTAACCTATAATCGAGACTTTTTCGGGTTTTCGAGCTAGTTGATCTAATTTCATACCCTCTCTCCTCCCGATTTCTATACGAGGCTACGTGCTCGTTTTTTCGTTCTGACCTCAGGAACACGTCTCGTGGTCCATTTCTAATCTATAATCGAGACTTTTTCGGGTTTTAGAGCTAGTGGATCTAATTTCATACCCTCTCTCCTCCCGATTTTTATACGAGGCTTCGTGCTCGTTTTTTCGTTCTGACCTCACGAACACGTCTCGTGGTCCATTTCTAAACTATGATCGAGTCTTTTTCGGGTTTTAGAGCTAGTGGATCTAATTTCATACCCTCTCTCCTCCCGATTTCTATACGAGGCTTTGTGCTCGTTTTTTCGTTTTGACCTCACCAACACGTCTCGTGGTCCATTTCTAACCTATATTCGAGACTTTTTCGAGTTTTAGAGCTAGTGGATCTAATTTCATACCCTCTCTCCTCCCGATTTCTATACGAGGCTTCGTGCTCGTTTTTTCGTTCTCACCTCACCAACACGTCTCGTGGTCCATTTCTAACCTATAATCGATACTTTTTCGGGTTTTAAAGGAAGTGGATCTAATTTTATACCCTCTCTCCTCCCGATTTCTATACGAGGCTTCGTGCTCGTTTTTTCGTTCTGACCTCACAAACACGTTTCGTGGTCCATTTCTAACCTATAATCGAGACTTTTTCGGGTTTTCGAGCTAGTGGATCTAATTTCATACCCTCTCTCCTCCCGATTTCTATACGAGGCTTCGTGCTCGTTTTTTCGTTCTGACCTCACAAACACGTCTCGTGGTCTATTACTAACGAATAATCGAGACTTTTCCTGGTTTTGGAACAAGTAGATCTAATTTCATACCCTCTCTCCTCCCGATTTCTATACGAGGCTTCGTGCTCGTTTTTTCGTTCTGACCTCACAAAGACGTCTCGTGGTCCATTTCTAACTTATAATCGAGACTTTTTCAGATTTTAGAGCTAGTGGATCTAATTTCATACCCTCTCTCCTCCCGATTTCTATACGAGGCTTCGTGCTCGTTTTTTCATTCTGACCTCACAAACACGTCTCGTTGTCCATTTCTAACCTATAATCGAGACTTTTTCAGGTTTTCAAGCTAGTGGATCTAATTTCATACCCTCTCTCCTCCCGATTTCTATACGAGGCGTCGTGCTCATTTTTTCGTTATGACCACACAAACACGTGTCGTGGTCCATTTCTAACCTATAATCGAGACATTTTTGGGTTTTAGAGCTAGTGGATCTAATTTCATACCCTCTCTCCTCCCGATTTCTATACGAGGCTTCGTGCTCGTTTTTTCGTTCTGACCTCACAAACACGTCTCGTGGTCTATTACTAACCAATAATCGAGACTTTTCCTGGTTTTGGAACGAGTAGATCTAATTTCATATCCTCTCTCCTCCCAATTTCTATACGAGGCTTCGTGCTCGTTTTTTCGTTCTGACCTCACAAACACGTTTCGTGGTCCATTTCTAACCTATAATTGAGACTTT
This sequence comes from Thalia dealbata, assembly GCA_030544415.1. Taxonomy (NCBI): domain Eukaryota; kingdom Viridiplantae; phylum Streptophyta; class Magnoliopsida; order Zingiberales; family Marantaceae; genus Thalia; species Thalia dealbata. The sequence goes on from CM060460.1 coordinate 15,128,939, forward strand.
TTCGAGTTTTCGAGCTAGTGGATCTAATTTCATACCCTCTTACCTCCCGATTTCTATACGAGGCTACGTGCTCGTTTTTTCGTTCTGACCTCATGAACACGTCTCGTGGTCTATTTCTAACCTATAATCGAGACTTTTTCGGGTTTTAGAGGAAATGGATCTAATTTCATACCCTCTACCCTTCCGATTTCTATACGAGGCTTCGTGTTCGTTTTTTCGTTCTGACCTCACAAACACGTCTCGTGGTCCATTTCTAACCTATAATCGAGACTTTCTCGGGTTTTAGAGCTAGTGGATCGAATTTCATACCCTCTCTCCTCCCGATTTCTATACGAGGCTTCGTCCTCGTTTTTTCGTTCTGACCTCAAAAATAGGTCTCGCGGTCCGTTTCTAACCTATAATGTAGACTTTTTCGAATTTTAGAGCTAGTGGATCTAATTTCATACCCTCTCTCCTCCCGATTTCTATACGAGGCTTCGTGCTCGTTTTTTCGTTCTGACCTCACCAACACGTCTCGTGGTCCATTTCTAACCTATAATCGATACTCTTTCGGGTTTTAGAGGAAGTGGATCTAATTTTATACCCTCTCTCCTCCCGATTTCTATACGAGGCTTCGTGCTCGTTTTTTCGTTCTGACCTCACAAACACGTTTCGTGGTCCATTTCTAAACTATAATCGAGACTTTCTCGGGTTTTAGAGCTAGTGGATCTAATTTCATACCCTCTCTCCTCCCGATTTCTATACGAGGCTTCGTGCTCGTTTTTTCGTTCTGACCTCACAAACACGTCTCGTGGTCTATTACTAACTTATAATCGAGACTTTTTCGGGTTTTAGAGGAAGTGGATCTAATTTCATACCCTCTCTCCTTCCGATTTCTATACGAAGCTTCGTGCTCGTTTTTTCGTTCTGACCTCACAAACACGTCTCGTGGTCCATTTCTAACCTATAATCGAGACTTTCTCGGGTTTTAGAGCTAGTGGATCTAATTTCATACCCTCTCTCCTCCCGATTTCTATACGAGGCTTCGTGCTCGTTTTTTCGTTCTGACCTCACAAACACGTCTCGTGGTCCATTTCTAACCTATAATCGAGACTTTCTCGGGTTTTAGAGCTAGTGGATCTAATTTCATACCCTCTCTCCTCCCGATTTCTATACGAGGCTACGTGCTCGTTTTTTCGTTCTGACCTCAGGAACACGTCTCGTGGTCCATTTCTTACCTATAATCGAGACTTTTTCGGGTTTTCGAGCTAGTGGATCTAATTTCATACCCTCTCTCCTCCCGATTTCTATACGAGGCTTCGTGCTCGTTTTTTCGTTCTGACCTCACCAACACGTTTCGTGGTCCATTTCTAACCTATAATCGAGACTTTTTCGGGTTTTCGAGCTAGTTGATCGAATTTCATACCCTCTCTCCTCCCGATTTCTATACGAGGCTACGTGCTCGTTTTTTCGTTCTGACCTCAGGAACACGTCTCGTGGTCCATTTCTAACCTATAATCGAGACTTTTTCGGGTTTTAGAGCTAGTGGATCTAATTTCATACCCTCTCTCCTCCCGATTTCTATACGAGGCTTTGTGCTCGTTTTTTCGTTTTGACCTCACCAACACGTCTCGTGGTCCATTTCTAACCTATATTCGAGACTTTTTCGAGTTTTAGAGCTAGTAGATCTAATTTCATACCCTCTCTCCTCCCGATTTCTATACGAGGCTTCGTGCTCGTTTTTTCGTTCTGACCTCACCAACACGTTTCGTGGTCCATTTCTAACCTATAATCGAGACTTTTTCGGGTTTTCGAGCTAGTTGATCTAATTTCATACCCTCTCTCCTCCCGATTTCTATACGAGGCTACGTGCTCGTTTTTTCGTTCTGACCTCAGGAACACGTCTCGTGGTCCATTTCTAATCTATAATCGAGACTTTTTCGGGTTTTAGAGCTAGTGGATCTAATTTCATACCCTCTCTCCTCCCGATTTTTATACGAGGCTTCGTGCTCGTTTTTTCGTTCTGACCTCACGAACACGTCTCGTGGTCCATTTCTAAACTATGATCGAGTCTTTTTCGGGTTTTAGAGCTAGTGGATCTAATTTCATACCCTCTCTCCTCCCGATTTCTATACGAGGCTTTGTGCTCGTTTTTTCGTTTTGACCTCACCAACACGTCTCGTGGTCCATTTCTAACCTATATTCGAGACTTTTTCGAGTTTTAGAGCTAGTGGATCTAATTTCATACCCTCTCTCCTCCCGATTTCTATACGAGGCTTCGTGCTCGTTTTTTCGTTCTCACCTCACCAACACGTCTCGTGGTCCATTTCTAACCTATAATCGATACTTTTTCGGGTTTTAAAGGAAGTGGATCTAATTTTATACCCTCTCTCCTCCCGATTTCTATACGAGGCTTCGTGCTCGTTTTTTCGTTCTGACCTCACAAACACGTTTCGTGGTCCATTTCTAACCTATAATCGAGACTTTTTCGGGTTTTCGAGCTAGTGGATCTAATTTCATACCCTCTCTCCTCCCGATTTCTATACGAGGCTTCGTGCTCGTTTTTTCGTTCTGACCTCACAAACACGTCTCGTGGTCTATTACTAACGAATAATCGAGACTTTTCCTGGTTTTGGAACAAGTAGATCTAATTTCATACCCTCTCTCCTCCCGATTTCTATACGAGGCTTCGTGCTCGTTTTTTCGTTCTGACCTCACAAAGACGTCTCGTGGTCCATTTCTAACTTATAATCGAGACTTTTTCAGATTTTAGAGCTAGTGGATCTAATTTCATACCCTCTCTCCTCCCGATTTCTATACGAGGCTTCGTGCTCGTTTTTTCATTCTGACCTCACAAACACGTCTCGTTGTCCATTTCTAACCTATAATCGAGACTTTTTCAGGTTTTCAAGCTAGTGGATCTAATTTCATACCCTCTCTCCTCCCGATTTCTATACGAGGCGTCGTGCTCATTTTTTCGTTATGACCACACAAACACGTGTCGTGGTCCATTTCTAACCTATAATCGAGACATTTTTGGGTTTTAGAGCTAGTGGATCTAATTTCATACCCTCTCTCCTCCCGATTTCTATACGAGGCTTCGTGCTCGTTTTTTCGTTCTGACCTCACAAACACGTCTCGTGGTCTATTACTAACCAATAATCGAGACTTTTTCTGGTTTTGGAACAAGTGGATCTAATTTCATACCCTCTCTCCTCCCGATTTCTATACGATGCTTCGTGCTCTTTTTTCATTCTGACCACACAAACACGTCTCGTGGTCCATTTCTAACCTATAATCGAGACTTTTTCGGGTTTTAGAGTTAGTAGATCTAATTTCATACCCTCTCCCCTCCCGATTTCTATACGAGGCTTCGTCCTCGTTTTTTCGTTCTGACCTCAAAAATAGGTCTCGCGGTCCATTTCTAACCTATAATGTAGACTTTTTCGAGTTTTAGAGCTAGTGGATCTAATTTCATACCCTCTCTCCTCCCGATTTCTGTACGAGGCTTCGTGCTCGTTTTTTCGTTCTGACCTCACCAACATGTCTCATGGTCCATTTCTAACGTATAATCGATACTTTTTCGGGTTTTAGAGGAAATGGATCTAATTTCATACCCTCTCTCCTCCCGATTTCTATACGAGGCTTCGTGCTCGTTTTTTCGTTCTGACCTCACAAACACGTCTCGTGGTCCATTTCTAACCTATAATCGAGACTTTTTCGGGTTTTTGAGCTAGTGGATCTAATTTCATACCCTCTCACCTCCCGATTTCTATACGAGGCTACGTGCTCGTTTTTTCGTTCTGACCTCATGAACACGTCTCGTGGTCCATTTCTAACTTATAATCGAGACATTTTCGGGTTTTAGAGGAAGTGGATCTAATTTCATACCCTCTCTCCTTCCGATTTCTATACGAGGCTTCGTGCTCGTTTTTTCGTTCTGACCTCACAAACACGTCTCGTGGTCCATATCTAACCTATAATCGAGACTTTCTCGGGTTTTAGAGCTAGTGGATCTAATTTCATACCCTCTCTCCTCCCGATTTCTATACGAGGCTACGTAATCGTTTTTTCGTTCTGACCTCAGGAACACGTCTCGTGGTCCATTTCTTACCTATAATCGAGACTTTTTCGGGTTTTAGAGCAAGTGGATCTAATTTCATACCCTCTCTCCTCCCGATTTCTATACGAGGCTTCGTGCTCGTTTTTTCGTTCTGACCTCACCAACACGTTTCGTGGTCCATTTCTAACCTATAATCGAGACTTTTTCGGGTTTTCAAGCTAGTGGATCTAATTTCATACCTTCTCTCCTCCCTATTTCTATGCAAGGCTACGTGCTCGTTTTTTCGTTCTGACCTCACCAACACGTCTCGTTGTCCATTTCTAACCTATATTCGAGACTTTTTCGGGTTTTAGAGTTAGTAGATCTAATTTCATACCCTCTCCCCTCCCGATTTCTATACGAGGCTTCGTCCTCGTTTTTTCGTTCTGACCTCAAAAATAGGTCTCGCGGTCCATTTCTAACCTATAATAGAGACTTTTTCGAGTTTTAGAGCTAGTGGATCTAATTTCATACACTCTCTCCTCCCGATTTCTATACGAGGCTTCGTGCTCGTTTTTTCGTTCTGACCTCACCAACACGTCTCGTGGTCCATTTCTAACCTATAATCGAGACTTTTTCGGGTTTTAGAGGAAGTGGATCTAATTTCATACCCTTCATACCCTCTCTCCTCCCGATTTCTATACGAGGCCACGTGCTCGTTTTTTCGTTCTGACCTCAGGAACACGTCTCGTGTTCCATTTCTAACCTATAATCGAGACTTTTTCGGCTTTTCGAGCTAGTGGATCTAATTTCATACCCTCTCACCTCCCGATTTCTATACGAGGCTACGTGCTCGTTTTTTAGTTCTGACCTCAGGATCACGTCTCGTGGTCCATTTCTAACCTATAATCGAGACTTTTTCGGCTTTTCGAGCTAGTGGATCTAATTTCATACCCTCTCACCTCCCGATTTCTATACGAGGCTACGTGCTCGTTTTTTCGTTCTGACCTCATGAACACGTCTCGTGGTCCATTTCTAACCTATAATCGAGACTTTTTCGGGTTTTAGAGGAAATGGATCTAATTTCATACCCTTTCTCCTCCCGATTTCTATACGAGGCTTCGTGCTCGTTTCTTCGTTCTGACCTCATGAACACGTCTCGTGGTCCATTTCTAACCTATAATCGAGACTTTTTCGGGTTTTAGAGGAAATGGATCTAATTTCATACCCTTTCTCCTCCCGATTTCTATACGAGGCTTCGTGCTCGTTTTTTCGTTCTGACCTCAGGAACACGTCTCGTGGTCCATTTCTAACCTATAATCGAGACTTTTTCGAGTTTTCGAGCTAGTGGATCTAATTTCATACCCTCTCTCCTCCCGATTTCTATACGACGCTTCGAGCTCGTTTTTTCGTTCTGACCTTATGAACACGTCTCGTGGTCCATTTCTAACCTATAATCGAGACTTTTTCGGGTTTTCGAGCTAGTGGATCTAATTTCATACCCTCTCTCCTCCCGATTTCTATACGAGGCTACGTGCTCGTTTTTTAGTTCTGACCTCAGGAACACGTCTCGTGGTACATTTCTAACCTATAATCGAGACTTTTTCGAGTTTTAGAGCTAGTGGATCTAATTTCATACCCTCTCTCCTCCCGATTTCTATACGAGGCTACGTGCTCGTTTTTTCGTTCTAACCTCATGAACACGTCTCGTGGTCCATTTCTAACTTATAATCGAGACTTTTTCGGGTTTTAGAGGAAGTGGATCTAATTTTATACCCTCTCTCCTTCCGATTTCTATACGAGGCTTCGTGCTCGTTTTTTCGTTCTGACCTCACAAACACGTCTCGTGGTCCATTTCTAACCTATAATCGAGACTTTCTCGGGTTTTAGAGCTAGTGGATCTAATTTCATACCCTCTCTCCTCCCGATTTCTATACGAGGCTACGTGCTCGTTTTTTCGTTCTGACCTCAGGAACACGTCTCGTGGTCCATTTCTTACCTATAATCGAGACTTTTTCGGGTTTTAGAGCTAGTGGATCTAATTTCATACCCTCTCTCCTCCCGATTTCTATACAAGGCTTCGTGCTCGTTTTTTCGTTCTGACCTCACCAACACGTTTCGTGGTCCATTTCTAACCTATAATCGAGACTTTTTCGGGTTTTCGAGCTAGTGGATCTAATTTCATACCCTCTCTCCTCCCGATTTCTATACAAGGCTACGTGCTCGTTTTTTCGTTCTGACCTCAGGAACACGTCTCGTGGTCCATTTCTAACCTATAATCGAGACTTTTTCGTGTTTTAGAGCTAGTAGATCTAATTTCATACCCTCTCTCCTCCCGATTTCTATACGAGGCTTCGTGCTCGTTTTTTCGTTCTGACCTCACCAACACGTCTCGTGGTCCATTTCTAACCTATAATCGAGACTTTTTCGGGTTTTAGAGTTAGTAGATATAATTTCATACCCTCTCCCCTCCCGATTTCTATACGAGGCTTCGTCCTCGTTTTTTCGTTCTGACCTCAAAAATAGGTCTCGCGGTCCGTTTCTAACCTATAATGTAGACTTTTTCCAGTTTTAGAGCTAGTGGATCTAATTTCATACCCTCTCTCCTCCCGATTTCTATACGAGGCTTCGTGCTCGTTTTTTCGTTCTGACCTCACCAACACGTCTCGTGGTCCATTTCTAACCTATAATCGATACTTTTTCGGGTTTTAGAGGAAGTGGATCTAATTTTATACCCTCTCTCCTCCCGATTTCTATACGAGGCTTCGTGCTCGTTTTTTCGTTCTGACCTCACAAACACGTTTCGTGGTCCATTTCTAACCTATAATCGAGACTTTTTCGGGTTTTCGAGCTAGTGGATCTAATTTCATACCCTCTCTCCTCCCGATTTCTATACGAGGCTTCGTGCTCGTTTTTTCGTTCTGACCTCACAAACACGTCTCGTGGTCTATTACTAACCAATAATCGAGACTTTTCCTGGTTTTGGAACAAGTAGATCTAATTTCATACCCTCTCTCCTCCCGATTTCTATACGAGGCTTCGTGCTCGTTTTTTCGTTCTGACCTCACAAAGACGTCTCGTGGTCCATTTCTAACTTATAATCGAGACTTTTTCAGATTTTAGAGCTAGTGGATCTAATTTCATACCCTCTCTCCTCCCGATTTCTATACGAGGCTTCGTGCTCGTTTTTTCATTCTGACCTCACAAACACGTCTCGTGGTCCATTTCTAACCTATAATCGAGACTTTTTCAGGTTTTAAAGCTAGTGGATCTAATTTCATACCCTCTCTCCTCCCGATTTCTATACGAGGCGTCGTGCTCATTTTTTCGTTATGACCACACAAACACGTGTCGTGGTCCATTTCTAACCTATAATCGAGACATTTTTGGGTGTTAGAGCTAGTGGATCTAATTTCATACCCTCTCTCCTCCTGATTTCTATACGAGGCTTCGTGCTTGTTTTTTCGTTCTGACCTCACAAACACGTCTCGTGGTCTATTACTAACCAATAATCGAGACTTTTTCTGGTTTTGGAACAAGTGGATCTAATTTCATACCCTCTCTCCTCCCGATTTCTATACGATGCTTCGTGCTCTTTTTTCATTCTGACCTCACAAACACGTCTCGTGGTCCATTTCTAACCTATAATCGAGACTTTTTCGGGTTTTAGAGTTAGTAGATCTAATTTCATGCCCTCTCCCCTCCCGATTTCTATACGAGGCTTCGTCCTCGTTTTTTCGTTCTGACCTCAAAAATAGGTCTCGCGGTCCATTTCTAACCTATAATGTAGACTTTTTTGAGTTTTAGAGCTAGTGGATCTAATTTCATACCCTCTCTCCTCCCGATTTCTGTACGAGGCTTCGTGCTCGTTTTTTCGTTCTGACCTCACCAACATGTCTCATGGTCCATTTCTAACGTATAATCGAGACTTTTTCGGGTTTTAGAGGAAATGGATCTAATTTCATACCCTCTCTCCTCCTGATTTCTATACGAGGCTTCGTGCTCGTTTTTTTGTTCTGACCTCACAAACACGTCTCGTGGTCCATTTCTAACCTATAATCGAGACTTTTTCGGGTTTTTGAGCTAGTGGATCTAATTTCATACCCTCTCACCTCCCGATTTCTATACGAGGCTACGTGCTCGTTTTTTCGTTCTGACCTCATGAACACGTCTCGTGGTCCATTTCTAACTTATAATCGAGACATTTTCGGGTTTTAGAGGAAGTGGATCTAATTTCATACCCTCTCTCCTTCCGATTTCTATACGAGGCTTCGTGCTCGTTTTTTCGTTCTGACCTCACAAACACGTCTCGTGGTCCATATCTAACCTATAATCGAGACTTTCTCGGGTTTTAGAGCTAGTGGATCTAATTTCATACCCTCTCTCCTCCCGATTTCTATACGAGGCTACGTGCTCGTTTTTTCGTTCTGACCTCAGGAACACATCTCGTGGTCCATTTCTTACCTATAATCGAGACTTTTTCGGGTTTTAGAGCTAGTGGATCTAATTTCATACCCTCTCTCCTCCCGATTTCTATACGAGGCTTTGTGCTCGTTTTTTCGTTCTGACCTCACCAACACGTTTCGTGGTCCATTTCTAACCTATAATCGAGACTTTTTCGGGTTTTAGAGGAAATGGATCTAATTTCATACCCTTTCTCCTCCCGATTTCTATACGAGGCTTCGTGCTCGTTTCTTCGTTCTGACCTCATGAACACGTCTCGTGGTCCATTTCTAACCTATAATCGAGACTTTTTCGGGTTTTAGAGGAAATGGATCTAATTTCATACCCTTTCTCCTCCCGATTTCTATACGAGGCTTCGTGCTCGTTTTTTCGTTCTGACCTCAGGAACACGTCTCGTGGTCCATTTCTAACCTATAATCGAGACTTTTTCGTGTTTTCGAGCTAGTGGATCTAATTTCATACCCTCTCTCCTCCCGATTTCTATACGACGCTTCGTGCTCGTTTTTTCGTTCAGACCTTATGAACACGTCTCGTGGTCCATTTCTAACCTATAATCGAGACTTTTTCGGGTTTTCGAGCTAGTGGATCTAATTTCATACCCTCTCTCCTCCCGATTTCTATACGAGGCTACGTGCTCGTTTTTTAGTTCTGACCTCAGGAACACGTCTCGTGGTACATTTCTAACCTATAATCGAGACTTTTTCGAGTTTTAGAGCTAGTGGATCTAATTTCATACCCTCTCTCCTCCCGATTTCTATACGAGGCTACGTGCTCGTTTTTTCGTTCTAACCTCATGAACACGTCTCGTGGTCCATTTCTAACTTATAATCGAGACTTTTTCGGGTTTTAGAGGAAGTGGATCTAATTTTATACCCTCTCTCCTTCCGATTTCTATACGAGGCTTCGTGCTCGTTTTTTCGTTCTGACCTCACAAACACGTCTCGTGGTCCATTTCTAACCTATAATCGAGACTTTCTCGGGTTTTAGAGCTAGTGGATCTAATTTCATACCCTCTCTCCTCCGATTTCTATACGAGGCTACGTGCTCGTTTTTTCGTTCTGACCTCAGGAACACGTCTCGTGGTCCATTTCTTACCTATAATCGAGACTTTTTCGGGTTTTAGAGCTAGTGGATCTAATTTCATACCCTCTCTCCTCCCGATTTCTATACAAGGCTTCGTGCTCGTTTTTTCGTTCTGACCTCACCAACACGTTTCGTGGTCCATTTCTAACCTATAATCGAGACTTTTTCGGGTTTTCGAGCTAGTGGATCTAATTTCATACCCTCTCTCCTCCCGATTTCTATACGAGGCTATGTGCTCGTTTTTTCGTTCTGACCTCAGGAACACGTCTCGTGGTCCATTTCTAACCTATAATCGAGACTTTTTCGTGTTTTAGAGCTAGTAGATCTAATTTCATACCCTCTCTCCTCCCGATTTCTATACGAGGCTTCGTGCTCGTTTTTTCGTTCTGACCTCACCAACACGTCTCGTGGTCCATTTCTAACCTATAATCGAGACTTTTTCGGGTTTTAGAGTTAGTAGATCTAATTTCATACCCTCTCCCCTCCCGATTTCTATACGAGGCTTCGTCCTCGTTTTTTCGTTCTGACCTCAAAAATAGGTCTCGCGGTCCGTTTCTAACCTATAATGTAGACTTTTCGAGTTTTAGAGCTAGTGGATCTAATTTCATACCCTCTCTCCTCCCGATTTCTATACGAGGCTTCGTGCTCGTTTTTTCGTTCTGACCTCACCAACACGTCTCGTGGTCCATTTCTAACCTATAATCGATACTTTTTCGGGTTTTAGAGGAAGTGGATCTAATTTTATACCCTCTCTCCTCCCGATTTCTATACGAGGCTTCGTGCTCGTTTTTTCGTTCTGACCTCACAAACACGTTTCGTGGTCCATTTCTAACCTATAATCGAGACTTTTTCGGGTTTTCGAGCTAGTGGATCTAATTTCATACCCTCTCTCCTCCCGATTTCTATACGAGGCTTCGTGCTCGTTTTTTCGTTCTGACCTCACAAACACGTCTCGTGGTCTATTACTAACCAATAATCGAGACTTTTCCTGGTTTTGGAACAAGTAGATCTAATTTCATACCCTCTCTCCTCCCGATTTCTATACGAGGCTTCGTGCTCGTTTTTTCGTTCTGACCTCACAAAGACGTCTCGTGGTCCATTTCTAACTTATAATCGAGACTTTTTCAGATTTTAGAGCTAGTGGATCTAATTTCATACCCTCTCTCCTCCCGATTTCTATACGAGGCTTCGTGCTCGTTTTTTCATTCTGACCTCACCAACACGTCTCGTGGTCCATTTCTAACCTATAATCGAGACTTTTTCAGGTTTTAGAGCTAGTGGATCTAATTTCATACCCTCTCTCCTACCGATTTCTATACGAGGCGTCGTGCTCATTTTTTCATTATGACCACACAAACACGTCTCGTGGTCCATTTCTAACCTATAATCGAGACATTTTTGGGTTTTAGAGCTAGTGGATCTAATTTCATACCCTCTCTCCTCCCGATTTCTATACGAGGCTTCTTGCTCGTTTTTTCGTTCTGACCTAACAAATACGTCTCGTGGTCCAATTCTAACCTGTAATCGAGATTTTTTCGGGTGTTAGAGGAAGTGGATTTACTTGCATACCCTCTCTCCTACCGATTTCTATACGAGGCGTCGTGCTCATTTTTTCGTTATAACCACACAAACTCGTCTCGTGGTCCATTTGTAACCTATAATCGAGACTTTTTCGGATTTTAGAGGTAGTGGATCTAATTTCATACCCTCGATCCAACCGATTTCTATACGAGGCTTTGTGCTCGTTTTCTCGTTCTGACCTCACAAAGACGTCTCGTGGTCCATTTCTAACCTATAATCGAGACTTTTTCGAGTTTTAGAGCTAGTGGATCTAATTTCATACCCTCTCTCCTCCCGATTTCTATACGAGGCTTCGTGCTCGTTTTTTCGTTCTGACCTCACCAACATCTCTCATGGTCCATTTCTAACGTATAATCGAGACTTTTTCTGGTTTTAGAGGAAATGGTTCTAATTTTATACCCTCTCTCCTCCCGATTTCTATACGAGGCTTCGTGCTCGTTTTTTCGTTCTGACCTCACAAACACTTCTCGTGGTCCATTTCTACCCTATAATCGAGACTTTTTCGGGTTTTCGAGCTAGTGGATCTAATTTCATACCCTCTCTCCTCCCGATTTCTATACGAGGCTACGTGCTCGTTTTTTCGTTCTGACCTCAGGAACACGTCTCGTGGTCCATTTCTAACCTATAATCGAGACTTTTTCGGGTTTTAGAGCGAGTGGATCTAATTTCATACCCTCTCTCCTCCCGATTTCTATACGAGTCTTCGTGCTCGTTTTTTCGTTCTGACCTCACCAACACGTCTCGTGGTCCATTTCTAACCTATAATCGAGACTTTTTCGGGTTTTAGAGCGAGTGGATCTAATTTCATACCCTCTCTCCTCCCGATTTCTATACGAGGCTACGTGCTCGTTTTTTCGTTCTGACCTCACCAACACGTCTCGTTGTCCATTTCTAACCTATATTCGAGACTTTTTCGGGTTTTAGAGCTAGTAGATCTAATTCATACCCTCTCCCCTCCCGATTTCAATACGAGGCTTCGTCCTCGTTTTTTCGTTCTGACCTCAAAAATAGGTCTCGTGGTCCATTTCTAACCTATAATTGAGACTTTTTCGGGTTTTAGAGCTAGTGGATCTAATTTCATACCCTCTCTCCTCCGGATTTCTATACGAGGCTTCGTGCTCGTTTTTTCGTTCTGACCTCACCAACACGTCTCGTGGACCATTTCTAACGTATAATCGAGACTTTTTCGGGTTTTAGAGGAAGTGGATCTAATTTCATACCCTTTCTCCTCCCGATTTCTATACGAGGCTTCGTGGTCGTTTTTTCGTTCTGACCTCAAAAATAGGTCTCGCGGTCCATTTCTAACCTATAATGGAGACTTTTTCGAGTTTTAGAGCTAGTGGATCTAATTTCATACACTCTCTCCTCCCGATTTCTATACGAGGCTTCGTGCTCATTTTTTAGTTCTGACCTCACCAACACGTCTCGTGGTCCATTTCTAACCTATAATCGAGACTTTCTCGGGTTTTAGAGGAAGTGGATCTAATTTTATACCCTCTCTCCTCCCGATTTCTATACGAGGCTTCGTGCTCGTTTTTTCGTTCTGACCTCACAAACACGTCTCGTGGCCTATTACTAACAAATAATCTAGACTTTTCCTGGTTTTGGAACAAGTAGATCTAATTTCATACCCTCTCTCCTCCCGATTTCTATACGAGGCTTCGTGGTCGTTTTTTCGTTCTGACCTCACAAACACGTCTCCTGGTCCATTTCTAACGTATAATCGAGACTTTTTCGGGTTTTAGAGGAAATGGATCTAATTTCATACCCTCTCTCCTCCCGATTTCTATACGAGGCTTCGTGCTCGTTTTTTCGTTCTGACCTTACAAACACGTCTCGTGGTCCATTTCTAACCTATAATCGAGACTTTTTCGGGTTTTCGAGCTAGTGGATCTAATTTCATACCCTCTCTCCTCCCGATTTCTATACGAGGCTACGTGCTCGTTTTTTCGTTCTGACCTCAGGAACACGTCTCGTGGTCCATTTCTAACCTATAATCGAGACTTTTTCGGGTTTTAGATCTAGTGGATCTAATTTCATACCCTCTCTCCTCCCGATTTTTATACGAGGCTTCGTGCTCGTTTTTTCGTTCTGACCTCACAAACACGTCTCGTGGTCCATTTCTAACCTATAATCGAGACTTTTTCCGGTTTTAGAGCTAGTGGATCTAATTTCATACCCTCTCTCCTCCCGATTTCTATACGAGGCTTCGTGCTCGTTTTTTCGTTCTGACCTCACAAACACGTCTCCTGGTCCATTTCTAACGTATAATCGAGACTTTTTCGGGTTTTAGAGGAAATGGATCTAATTTCATACACTCTCTCCTCCCGATTTCTATACGAGGCTTCGTGCTCGTTTTTTCGTTCTGACCTCAGGAACACGTCTCGTGGTCCATTTCTAACCTATAATCGAGACTTTCTCGGGTTTTAGAGGAAGTGGATCTAATTTTATACCCTCTCTCCTCCCGATTTCTATACGAGGCTTCGTGCTCGTTTTTTCGTTCTGACCTCACAAACACGATTTGTGGTCCATTTCTAACCTATAATCGAGACTTTTTCGGGTTTTCGAGCTAGTGGATCTAATTTTATACACTCTCACCTCCCGATTTCTATACGAGGCTACGTGCTCGTTTTTTCGTTCTGACCACATGAACACGTCTCGTGGTCCATTTCTAATCTATAATCGAGACTTTTTCAGGTTTTAGAGCTAGTGGATCTAATTTCATACCCTCTCTCCTCCCGATTTCTATACGAGGCTTCGTGCTCGTTTTTTCGTTCTGACCTCACAAACACGTCTCGTGGTCTATTACTAACAAATAATCGAGACTTTTCCTGGTTTTGGAACAAGTAAATCTAATTTCATACCCTCTCTCCTCCCGATTTCTATACGAGTCTTCGTGCTCGTTTTTTCGTTCTGACCTCACAAAGACCTCTCGTGGTCCATTTCTAATCTATAATCGAGACTTTTTCAGATTTTAGAGCTAGTGGATCTAATTTCATACCCTCTCTCCTCCCGATTTCTATACGAGGCTTCGTGCTCGTTTTTTCATTCTGACCTCACAAACACGTCTCGTGGTCCATTTCTAACCTATAATCGAGACTTTTTTGGGTTTTAGAGCTAGTGGATCTAATTTCATACCCTCTCTCCTCCCGATTTCTATACGAGGCTACGTGCTCGTTTTTTCGATCTGACCTCATGAACACGTCTCGTGGTCCATTTCTAACCTATAATTGAGACTTTTTTGGGTTTTAGTGCTAGTGGATCTAATTTCATACCCTCTCTCCTCCCGATTTCTATACGAGGCTACGTGCTCATTTTTTCGTTCTGACCTCATGAACACGTCTCGTTGTCCATTTCTAACCTATAATCGAGACTTTTTCAGGTTTTCGAGCTAGTGGATCTAATTTCATACCCTCTCTCCTCCCGATTTCTATACGAGGCTTTGTGCTCGTTTTTTCGTTCTGACCTCACCAACACGTTTCGTGGTCCATTTCTAACCTATAATCGAGACTTTTTCAGGTTTTCGAGCTAGTGGATCTAATTTCATACCCTCTCTCCTCCCGATTTCTATACGAGGCTTTGTGCTCGTTTTTTCGTTCTGACCTCACCAACACGTTTCGTGGTCCATTTCTAACCTATAATCGAGACTTTTTCAGGTTTTCGAGCTAGTGGATCTAATTTCATACCCTCTCTCCTCCCGATTTCTATACAAGGCTACGTGCTCGTTTTTTCGTTCTGACCTCACCAACACGTCTCGTTGTCCATTTCTAACCTATATTCGAGACTTTTTCGGGTTTTAGAGCTAGTAGATCTAATTCATACCCTCTCCCCTCCCGATTTCTATACGAGGCTTCGTCCTCGTTTTTTCGTTCTGACCTCAAAAATAGGTCTCGTGGTCCATTTCTAACCTATAATTGAGACTTTTTCGGGTTTTAGAGCTAGTGGATCTAATTTCATACCCTCTCTCCTCCGGATTTCTATACGAGGCTTCGTGCTCGTTTTTTCGTTCTTACCTCACCAACACGTCTCGTGGACCATTTCTAACTTATAATCGAGACTTTTTCGGGTTTTAGAGGAAGTGGATCTAATTTCATACCCTTTCTCCTCCCGATTTCTATATGAGGCTTCGTGCTCGTTTTTTCGTTCTGACCTCAAAAATAGGTCTCGCGGTCCATTTCTAACCTATAATGGAGACTTTTTCGAGTTTTAGAGCTAGTGGATCTAATTTCATACCCTCTCTCCTCCCGATTTCTATACGAGGCTTCGTGCTCATTTTTTCGTTCTGACCTCACCAACACGTCTCGTGGTCCATTTCTAACCTATAATCGAGACTTTCTCGGGTTTTAGAGGAAGTGGATCTAATTTTATACCCTCTCTCCTCCCGATTTCTATACGAGGCTTCGTGCTCGTTTTTTCGTTCTGACCTCACAAACACGTTTCGTGGTCCATTTCTAACCTATAATCGAGACTTTTTCGGGTTTTCGAGCTAGTGGATCTAATTTCATACCCCCTCACCTCCCGATTTCTATACGAGGCTACATGCTCGTTTTTTCGTTCTGACCTCACAAACACGTCTCCTGGTCCATTTCTAACGTATAATCGAGACTTTTTCGGGTTTTAGAGGAAATGGATCTAATTTCATACCCTCTCTCCTCCCGATTTCTATACGAGGCTTCGTGCTCGTTTTTTCGTTCTGACCTCACAAACACGTCTCCTGGTCCATTTCTAACGTATAATCGAGACTTTTTCGGGTTTTAGAGGAAATGGATCTAATTTCATACCCTCTCTCCTCCCGATTTCTATACGAGGCTTCGTGCTCGTTTTTTCGTTCTGACCTCACAAACACGTCTCGTGGTCCATTTCTAACCTATAATCGAGACTTTTTCGGGTTTTCGAGCTAGTGGATCTAATTTCATACCCTCTCTCCTCCCGATTTCTATACGAGGCTACGTGCTCGTTTTTTCGTTCTGACCTCAGGAACACGTCTCGTGGTCCATTTCTAACCTATAATCGAGACTTTTTCGGGTTTTAGATCTAGTGGATCTAATTTCATACCCTCTCTCCTCCCGATTTTTATACGAGGCTTCGTGCTCGTTTTTTCGTTCTGACCTCACAAACACGTCTCGTGGTCCATTTCTAACCTATAATCGAGACTTTTTCCGGTTTTAAAGCTAGTGGATCTAATTTCATACCCTCTCTCCTACCGATTTCTATACGAGGCGTCGTGCTCATTTTTTCGTTATGACCACACAAACACGTCTCGTGGTCCATTTCTAACCTATAATCGAGACATTTTTGGGTTTTAGAGCAAGTGGATCTAATTTCATACCCTCTCTCCTCCCGATTTCTATACGAGGCTTCTTGCTCGTTTTTTCGTTCTGACCTAACAAATACGTATCCTGGTCCAATTCTAACCTGTAATCGAGATTTTTTCGGGTGTTAGAGGAAGTGGATTTACTTGCATACCCTCTCTCCTCCCGATTTCTATACGAGGCGTCGTGCTCATTTTTTCATTATAACCACACAAACTCGTCTCGTGGTCCATTTGTAACCTATAATCGAGACTTTTTCGGATTTTAGAGGTAGTGGATCTAATTTCATACCCTCGATCCAACCGATTTCTATACGAGGCTTTGTGCTCGTTTTCTCGTTCTGACCTCACAAAGACGTCTCGTGGTCCATTTCTAACCTATAGTCGAGACTTTTTCGAGTTTTAGAGCTAGTGGATCTAATTTCATACCCTCTCTCCTCCCGATTTCTATACGAGGCTTCGTGCTCGTTTTTTCGTTCTGACCTCACCAACATCTCTCATGGTCCATTTCTAACGTATAATCGAGACTTTTTCTGGTTTTAGAGGAAATGGATCTAATTTCATACCCTCTCTCCTCCCGATTTCTATACGAGGCTTCGTGCTCGTTTTTTCGTTCTGACCTCACAAACACTTCTCGTGGTCCATTTCTACCCTATAATCGAGACTTTTTCGGGTTTTCGAGCTAGTGGATCTAATTTCATACCCTCTCTCCTCCCGATTTCTATACGAGGCTACGTGCTCGTTTTTTCGTTCTGACCTCAGGAACACGTCTCGTGGTTCATTTCTAACCTATAATCGAGACTTTTTCGGGTTTTAGAGCGAGTGGATCTAATTTCATACCCTCTCTCCTCCCGATTTCTATACGAGGCTTCGTGCTCGTTTTTTCGTTCTGACCTCACCAACACGTCTCGTGGTCCATTTCTAACCTATAATCGAGACTTTTTCAGGTTTTCGAGCTAGTGGATCTAATTTCATACCCTCTCTCCTCCCGATTTCTATACAAGGCTACGTGCTCGTTTTTTCGTTCTGACCTCACCAACACGTCTCGTTGTCCATTTCTAACCTATATTCGAGACTTTTTCGGGTTTTAGAGCTAGTACATCTAATTCATACCCTCTCCCCTCCCGATTTCTATACGAGGCTTCGTCCTAGTTTTTTCGTTCTGACCTCAAAAATAGGTCTCGTGGTCCATTTCTAACCTATAATTGAGACTTTTTCGGGTTTTAGAGCTAGTGGATCTAATTTCATACCCTCTCTCCTCCGGATTTCTATACAAGGCTACGTGCTCGTTTTTTCGTTCTGACCTCACAAACACTTCTCGTGGTCCATTTCTACCCTATAATCGAGACTTTTTCGGGTTTTCGAGCTAGTGGATCTAATTTCATACCCTCTCTCCTCCCGATTTCTATACGAGGCTACGTGCTCGTTTTTTCGTTCTGACCTCAGGAACACGTCTCGTGGTCCATTTCTTACCTATAATCGAGACTTTTTCGGGTTTTAGAGCTAGTGGATCTAATTTCATACCCTCTCTCCTCCCGATTTCTATACAAGGCTTCGTGCTCGTTTTTTCGTTCTGACCTCACCAACACGTTTCGTGGTCCATTTCTAACCTATAATCGAGACTTTTTCGGGTTTTCGAGCTAGTGGATCTAATTTCATACCCTCTCTCCTCCCGATTTCTATACGAGGCTATGTGCTCGTTTTTTCGTTCTGACCTCAGGAACACGTCTCGTGGTCCATTTCTAACCTATAATCGAGACTTTTTCGTGTTTTAGAGCTAGTAGATCTAATTTCATACCCTCTCTCCTCCCGATTTCTATACGAGGCTTCGTGCTCGTTTTTTCGTTCTGACCTCACCAACACGTCTCGTGGTCCATTTCTAACCTATAATCGAGACTTTTTCGGGTTTTAGAGTTAGTAGATCTAATTTCATACCCTCTCCCCTCCCGATTTCTATACGAGGCTTCGTCCTCGTTTTTTCGTTCTGACCTCAAAAATAGGTCTCGCGGTCCGTTTCTAACCTATAATGTAGACTTTTCGAGTTTTAGAGCTAGTGGATCTAATTTCATACCCTCTCTCCTCCCGATTTCTATACGAGGCTTCGTGCTCGTTTTTTCGTTCTGACCTCACCAACACGTCTCGTGGTCCATTTCTAACCTATAATCGATACTTTTTCGGGTTTTAGAGGAAGTGGATCTAATTTTATACCCTCTCTCCTCCCGATTTCTATACGAGGCTTCGTGCTCGTTTTTTCGTTCTGACCTCACAAACACGTTTCGTGGTCCATTTCTAACCTATAATCGAGACTTTTTCGGGTTTTCGAGCTAGTGGATCTAATTTCATACCCTCTCTCCTCCCGATTTCTATACGAGGCTTCGTGCTCGTTTTTTCGTTCTGACCTCACAAACACGTCTCGTGGTCTATTACTAACCAATAATCGAGACTTTTCCTGGTTTTGGAACAAGTAGATCTAATTTCATACCCTCTCTCCTCCCGATTTCTATACGAGGCTTCGTGCTCGTTTTTTCGTTCTGACCTCACAAAGACGTCTCGTGGTCCATTTCTAACTTATAATCGAGACTTTTTCAGATTTTAGAGCTAGTGGATCTAATTTCATACCCTCTCTCCTCCCGATTTCTATACGAGGCTTCGTGCTCGTTTTTTCATTCTGACCTCACCAACACGTCTCGTGGTCCATTTCTAACCTATAATCGAGACTTTTTCAGGTTTTAGAGCTAGTGGATCTAATTTCATACCCTCTCTCCTACCGATTTCTATACGAGGCGTCGTGCTCATTTTTTCATTATGACCACACAAACACGTCTCGTGGTCCATTTCTAACCTATAATCGAGACATTTTTGGGTTTTAGAGCTAGTGGATCTAATTTCATACCCTCTCTCCTCCCGATTTCTATACGAGGCTTCTTGCTCGTTTTTTCGTTCTGACCTAACAAATACGTCTCGTGGTCCAATTCTAACCTGTAATCGAGATTTTTTCGGGTGTTAGAGGAAGTGGATTTACTTGCATACCCTCTCTCCTCCCGATTTCTATACGAGGCGTCGTGCTCATTTTTTCGTTATAACCACACAAACTCGTCTCGTGGTCCATTTGTAACCTATAATCGAGACTTTTTCGGATTTTAGAGGTAGTGGATCTAATTTCATACCCTCGATCCAACCGATTTCTATACGAGGCTTTGTGCTCGTTTTCTCGTTCTGACCTCACAAAGACGTCTCGTGGTCCATTTCTAACCTATAATCGAGACTTTTTCGAGTTTTAGAGCTAGTGGATCTAATTTCATACCCTCTCTCCTCCCGATTTCTATACGAGGCTTCGTGCTCGTTTTTTCGTTCTGACCTCACCAACATCTCTCATGGTCCATTTCTAACGTATAATCGAGACTTTTTCTGGTTTTAGAGGAAATGGTTCTAATTTTATACCCTCTCTCCTCCCGATTTCTATACGAGGCTTCGTGCTCGTTTTTTCGTTCTGACCTCACAAACACTTCTCGTGGTCCATTTCTACCCTATAATCGAGACTTTTTCGGGTTTTCGAGCTAGTGGATCTAATTTCATACCCTCTCTCCTCCCGATTTCTATACGAGGCTACGTGCTCGTTTTTTCGTTCTGACCTCAGGAACACGTCTCGTGGTCCATTTCTAACCTATAATCGAGACTTTTTCGGGTTTTAGAGCGAGTGGATCTAATTTCATACCCTCTCTCCTCCCGATTTCTATACGAGTCTTCGTGCTCGTTTTTTCGTTCTGACCTCACCAACACGTCTCGTGGTCCATTTCTAACCTATAATCGAGACTTTTTCGGGTTTTAGAGCGAGTGGATCTAATTTCATACCCTCTCTCCTCCCGATTTCTATACGAGGCTACGTGCTCGTTTTTTCGTTCTGACCTCACCAACACGTCTCGTTTTCCATTTCTAACCTATATTCGAGACTTTTTCGGGTTTTAGAGCTAGTAGATCTAATTCATACCCTCTCCCCTACCGATTTCTATACGAGGCTTCGTCCTCGTTTTTTCGTTCTGACCTCAAAAATAGGTCTCGTGGTCCATTTCTAACCTATAATTGAGACTTTTTCGGGTTTTAGAGCTAGTGGATCTAATTTCATACCCTCTCTCCTCCGGATTTCTATACAAGGCTACGTGCTCGTTTTTTCGTTCTGACCTCACTAACACGTCTCGTTGTCCATTTCTAACCTATATTCGAGACTTTTTCGGGTTTTAGAGCTAGTAGATCTAATTCATACCCTCTCCCCTCCCGATTTCTATACGAGGCTTCGTCCTCGTTTTTTCGTTCTGACCTCAAAAATAGGTCTCGTGGTCCATTTCTAACCTATAATTGAGACTTTTTCGGGTTTTAGAGCTAGTGGATCTAATTTCATACCCTCTCTCCTCCGGATTTCTATACGAGGCTTCGTGCTCGTTTTTTCGTTCTGACCTCACCAACACGTCTCGTGGACCATTTCTAACGTATAATCGAGACTTTTTCGGGTTTTAGAGGAAGTGGATCTAATTTCATACCCTTTCTCCTCCCGATTTCTATACGAGGCTTCGTGCTCGTTTTTTCGTTCTGACCTCAAAAATAGGTCTCGCGGTCCATTTCTAACCTATAATGGAGACTTTTTCGAGTTTTAGAGCTAGTGGATCTAATTTCATACACTCTCTCCTCCCGATTTCTATACGAGGCTTCGTGCTCATTTTTTAGTTCTGACCTCACCAACACGTCTCGTGGTCCATTTCTAACCTATAATCGAGACATTCTCGGGTTTTAGAGGAAGTGGATCTAATTTTATACCCTCTCTTCTCCCGATTTCTATACGAGGCTTCGTGCTCGTTTTTTCGTTCTGACCTCACAAACACGTCTCGTGGCCTATTACTAACAAATAATCGAGACTTTTCCTGGTTTTGGAACAAGTAGATCTAATTTCATACCCTCTCTCCTCCCGATTTCTATACGAGGCTTCGTGGTCGTTTTTTCGTTCTGACCTCACAAACACGTCTCCTGGTCCATTTCTAACGTATAATCGAGACTTTTTCGGGTTTTAGAGGAAATGGATCTAATTTCATACCCTCTCTCCTCCCGATTTCTATACGAGGCTTCGTGCTCGTTTTTTCGTTCTGACCTTACAAACACGTCTCGTGGTCCATTTCTAACCTATAATCGAGACTTTTTCGGGTTTTCGAGCTAGTGGATCTAATTTCATACCCTCTCTCCTCCCGATTTCTATACGAGGCTACGTGCTCGTTTTTTCGTTCTGACCTCAGGAACACGTCTCGTGGTCCATTTCTAACCTATAATCGAGACTTTTTCGGGTTTTAGATCTAGTGGATCTAATTTCATACCCTCTCTCCTCCCGATTTTTATACGAGGCTTCGTGCTCGTTTTTTCGTTCTGACCTCACAAACACGTCTCGTGGTCCATTTCTAACCTATAATCGAGACTTTTTCCGGTTTTAGAGCTAGTGGATCTAATTTCATACCCTCTCTCCTCCCGATTTCTATACGAGGCTTCGTGCTCGTTTTTTCGTTCTGACCTCACAAACACGTCTCCTGGTCCATTTCTAACGTATAATCGAGACTTTTTCGGGTTTTAGAGGAAATGGATCTAATTTCATACACTCTCTCCTCCCGATTTCTATACGAGGCTTCGTGCTCGTTTTTTCGTTCTGACCTCAGGAACACGTCTCGTGGTCCATTTCTAACCTATAATCGAGACTTTCTCGGGTTTTAGAGGAAGTGGATCTAATTTTATACCCTCTCTCCTCCCGATTTCTATACGAGGCTTCGTGCTCGTTTTTTCGTTCTGACCTCACAAACACGTTTTGTGGTCCATTTCTAACCTATAATCGAGACTTTTTCGGGTTTTCGAGCTAGTGGATCTAATTTTATACACTCTCACCTCCCGATTTCTATACGAGGCTACGTGCTCGTTTTTTCGTTCTGACCACATGAACACGTCTCGTGGTCCATTTCTAACCTATAATCGAGACTTTTTCAGGTTTTAGAGCTAGTGGATCTAATTTCATACCCTCTCTCCTCCCGATTTCTATACGAGGCTTCGTGCTCGTTTTTTCGTTCTGACCTCACAAACACGTCTCGTGGTCTATTACTAACAAATAATCGAGACTTTTCCTGGTTTTGGAACAAGTAAATCTAATTTCATACCCTCTCTCCTCCCGATTTCTATACGAGTCTTCGTGCTCGTTTTTTCGTTCTGACCTCACAAAGACCTCTCGTGGTCCATTTCTAATATATAATCGAGACTTTTTCAGATTTTAGAGCTAGTGGATCTAATTTCATACCCTCTCTCCTCCCGATTTCTATACGAGGCTTCGTGCTCGTTTTTTCATTCTGACCTCACAAACACGTCTCGTGGTCCATTTCTAACCTATAATCGAGACTTTTTTGGGTTTTAGAGCTAGTGGATCTAATTTCATACCCTCTCTCCTCCCGATTTCTATACGAGGCTACGTGCTCGTTTTTTCGATCTGACCTCATGAACACGTCTCGTGGTCCATTTCTAACCTATAATTGAGACTTTTTTGGGTTTTAGTGCTAGTGGATCTAATTTCATACCCTCTCTCCTCCCGATTTCTATACGAGGCTACGTGCTCATTTTTTCGTTCTGACCTCATGAACACGTCTCGTTGTCCATTTCTAACCTATAATCGAGACTTTTTCAGGTTTTCGAGCTAGTGGATCTAATTTCATACCCTCTCTCCTCCCGATTTCTATACGAGGCTACGTGCTCGTTTTTTCGTTCTGACCTCAGGAACACGTCTCGTGGTCCATTTCTAACCTATAATCGAGACTTTTTCGGGTTTTCGAGCTAGTGGATCTAATTTCATACCCTCTCACCTCCCGATTTCTATACGAGGCAACCTGCTCGTTTTTTCGTTCTGACCTTATGAACACGTCTCGTGGTCCATTTCTAACATATAATCGAGACTTTTTCGGGTTTTAGAGGAAATGGATCTAATTTCATACCCTCTCTACTTCCGATTTCTATACGAGGCTTCGTGCTCGTTTTTTCATTTTGACCTCACCAACACGTCTCGTGGTCCATTTCTAACCTATATTCGAGACTTTTTCGGGTTTTAGAGCTAGTAGATCTAATTTCATACCCTCTCTCCTCCCGATTTCTATACGAGGCTTTGTGCTCGTTTTTTCGTTCTGACCTCACCAACACGTTTCGTGGTCCATTTCTAACCTATAATCGAGACTTTTTCAGGTTTTCGAGCTAGTGGATCTAATTTCATACCCTCTCTCCTCCCGATTTCTATACAAGGCTACGTGCTCGTTTTTTCGTTCTGACCTCACCAACACGTCTCGTTGTCCATTTCTGACCTATATTCGAGACTTTTTCGGGTTTTAGAGCTAGTAGATCTAATTCATACCCTCTCCCCTCCCGATTTCAATACGAGGCTTCGTCCTCGTTTTTTCGTTCTGACCTCAAAAATAGGTCTCGTGGTCCATTTCTAACCTATAATTGAGACTTTTTCGGGTTTTAGAGCTAGTGGATCTAATTTCATACCCTCTCTCCTCCGGATTTCTATACGAGGCTTCGTGCTCGTTTTTTCGTTCTTACCTCACCAACACGTCTCGTGGACCATTTCTAACTTATAATCGAGACTTTTTCGGGTTTTAGAGGAAGTGGATCTAATTTCATACCCTTTCTCCTCCCGATTTCTATATGAGGCTTCGTGCTCGTTTTTTCGTTCTGACCTCAAAAATAGGTCTCGCGGTCCATTTCTAACCTATAATGGAGACTTTTTCGAGTTTTAGAGCTAGTGGATCTAATTTCATACCCTCTCTCCTCCCGATTTCTATACGAGGCTTCGTGCTCATTTTTTCGTTCTGACCTCACCAACACGTCTCGTGGTCCATTTCTAACCTATAATCGAGACTTTCTCGGGTTTTAGAGGAAGTGGATCTAATTTTATACCCTCTCTCCTCCCGATTTCTATACGAGGCTACGTGCTCGTTTTTTCGTTCTGACCTCAGGAACACGTCTCGTGGTTCATTTCTAACCTATAATCGAGACTTTTTCGGGTTTTAGAGCGAGTGGATCTAATTTCATACCCTCTCTCCTCCCGATTTCTATACGAGGCTTCGTGCTCGTTTTTTCGTTCTGACCTCACAAACACGTTTCGTGGTCCATTTCTAACCTATAATCGAGACTTTTTCGGGTTTTCGAGCTAGTGGATCTAATTTCATACCCCCTCACCTCCCGATTTCTATACGAGGCTACATGCTCGTTTTTTCGTTCTGACCTCACAAACACGTCTCCTGGTCCATTTCTAACGTATAATCGAGACTTTTTCGGGTTTTAGAGGAAATGGATCTAATTTCATACCCTCTCTCCTCCCGATTTCTATACGAGGCTTCGTGCTCGTTTTTTCATTTTGACCTCACCAACACGTCTCGTGGTCCATTTCTAACCTATATTCGAGACTTTTTCGGGTTTTAGAGGAAATGGATCTAATTTCATACCCTCTCTCCTCCCGATTTCTATACGAGGCTTCGTGCTCGTTTTTTCGTTCTGACCTCACAAACACGTCCCGTGGTCCATTTCTAACCTATAATCGAGACTTTTTCGGGTTTTCGAGCTAGTGGATCTAATTTCATACCCTCTCTCCTCCCGATTTCTATACGAGGCTACGTGCTCGTTTTTTCGTTCTGACCTCAGGAACACGTCTCGTGGTCCATTTCTAACCTATAATCGAGACTTTTTCGGGTTTTAGATCTAGTGGATCTAATTTCATACCCTCTCTCCTCCCGATTTTTATACGAGGCTTCGTGCTCGTTTTTTCGTTCTGACCTCACAAACACGTCTCGTGGTCCATTTCTAACCTATAATCGAGACTTTTTCCGGTTTTAAAGCTAGTGGATCTAATTTCATACCCTCTCTCCTACCGATTTCTATACGAGGCGTCGTGCTCATTTTTTCGTTATGACCACACAAACACGTCTCGTGGTCCATTTCTAACCTATAATCGAGACATTTTTGGGTTTTAGAGCAAGTGGATCTAATTTCATACCCTCTCTCCTCCCGATTTCTATACGAGGCTTCTTGCTCGTTTTTTCGTTCTGACCTAACAAATACGTATCGTGGTCCAATTCTAACCTGTAATCGAGATTTTTTCGGGTGTTAGAGGAAGTGGATTTACTTGCATACCCTCTCTCCTCCCGATTTCTATACGAGGCGTCGTGCTCATTTTTTCGTTATAACCACACAAACTCGTCTCGTGGTCCATTTGTAACCTATAATCGAGACTTTTTCGGATTTTAGAGGTAGTGGATCTAATTTCATACCCTCGATCCAACCGATTTCTATACGAGGCTTTGTGCTCGTTTTCTCGTTCTGACCTCACAAAGACGTCTCGTGGTCCATTTCTAACCTATAGTCGAGACTTTTTCGAGTTTTAGAGCTAGTGGATCTAATTTCATACCCTCTCTCCTCCCGATTTCTATACGAGGCTTCGTGCTCGTTTTTTCGTTCTGACCTCACCAACATCTCTCATGGTCCATTTCTAACGTATAATCGAGACTTTTTCTGGTTTTAGAGGAAATGGATCTAATTTCATACCCTCTCTCCTCCCGATTTCTATACGAGGCTTCGTGCTCGTTTTTTCGTTCTGACCTCACAAACACTTCTCGTGGTCCATTTCTACCCTATAATCGAGACTTTTTCGGGTTTTCGAGCTAGTGGATCTAATTTCATACCCTCTCTCCTCCCGATTTCTATACGAGGCTACGTGCTCGTTTTTTCGTTCTGACCTCAGGAACACGTCTCGTGGTTCATTTCTAACCTATAATCGAGACTTTTTCGGGTTTTAGAGCGAGTGGATCTAATTTCATACCCTCTCTCCTCCCGATTTCTATACGAGGCTTCGTGCTCGTTTTTTCGTTCTGACCTCACCAACACGTCTCGTGGTCCATTTCTAACCTATAATCGAGACTTTTTCAGGTTTTCGAGCTAGTGGATCTAATTTCATACCCTCTCTCCTCCCGATTTCTATACAAGGCTACGTGCTCGTTTTTTCGTTCTGACCTCACCAACACGTCTCGTAGTCCATTTCTAACCTATATTCGAGACTTTTTCGGGTTTTAGAGCTAGTACATCTAATTCATACCCTCTCCCCTCCCGATTTCTATACGAGGCTTCGTCCTAGTTTTTTCGTTCTGACCTCAAAAATAGGTCTCGTGGTCCATTTCTAACCTATAATTGAGACTTTTTCGGGTTTTAGAGCTAGTGGATCTAATTTCATACCCTCTCTCCTCCGGATTTCTATACAAGGCTACGTGCTCGTTTTTTCGTTCTGACCTCACAAACACTTCTCGTGGTCCATTTCTACCCTATAATCGAGACTTTTTCGGGTTTTCGAGCTAGTGGATCTAATTTCATACCCTCTCTCCTCCCGATTTCTATACGAGGCTACGTGCTCGTTTTTTCGTTCTGACCTCAGGAACACGTCTCGTGGTTCATTTCTAACCTATAATCGAGACTTTTTCGGGTTTTAGAGCGAGTGGATCTAATTTCATACCCTCTCTCCTCCCGATTTCTATACGAGGCTTCGTGCTCGTTTTTTCGTTCTGACCTCACCAACACGTCTCGTGGTCCATTTCTAACCTATAATCGAGACTTTTTCAGGTTTTCGAGCTAGTGGATCTAATTTCATACCCTCTCTCCTCCCGATTTCTATACAAGGCTACGTGCTCGTTTTTTCGTTCTGACCTCACCAACACGTCTCGTTGTCCATTTCTAACCTATATTCGAGACTTTTTCGGGTTTTAGAGCTAGTACATCTAATTCATACCCTCTCCCCTCCCGATTTCTATACGAGGCTTCGTCCTCGTTTTTTCGTTCTGACCTCAAAAATAGGTCTCGTGGTCCATTTCTAACCTATAATTGAGACTTTTTCGGGTTTTAGAGCTAGTGGATCTAATTTCATACCCTTTCTCCTCCGGATTTCTATACAAGGCTACGTGCTCGTTTTTTCGTTCTGACCTCACCAACACGTCTCGTTGTCCATTTCTAACCTATATTCGAGACTTTTTCGGGTTTTAGAGCTAGTAGATCTAATTCATACCCTCTCCCCTCCCGATTTCTATACGAGGCTTCGTCCTCGTTTTTTCGTTCTGACCTCAAAAATAGGTCTCGTGGTCCATTTCTAACCTATAATTGAGACTTTTTCGGGTTTTAGAGCTAGTGGATCTAATTTCATACCCTCTATCCTCCGGATTTCTATACGAGGCTTCGTGCTCGTTTTTTCGTTCTGACCTCACCAACACGTCTCGTGGACCATTTCTAACGTATAATCGAGACTTTTTCGGGTTTTAGAGGAAGTGGATCTAATTTCATACCCTTTCTCCTCCCGATTTCTATACGAGGCTTCGTGCTCGTTTTTTCGTTCTGACCTCAAAAAATAGGTCTCGCGGTCCATTTCTAACCTATAATGGAGACTTTTTCGAGTTTTAGAGCTAGTGGATCTAATTTCATACCCTCTCTCCTCCCGATTTCTATACGAGGCTTCGTGCTCGTTTTTTCGTTCTGACCTCACAAACACGTTTCGTGGTCCATTTCTAACCTATAATCGAGACTTTTTCGGGTTTTCGAGCTAGTGGATCTAATTTCATACCCCCTCACCTCCCGATTTCTATACGAGGCTACATGCTCGTTTTTTCGTTCTGACCTCACAAACACGTCTCCTGGTCCATTTCTAACGTATAATCGAGACTTTTTCGGGTTTTAGAGGAAATGGATCTAATTTCATACCCTCTCTCCTCCCGATTTCTATACGAGGCTTCGTGCTCGTTTTTTCGTTCTGACCTCACAAACACGTCTCCTGGTCCATTTCTAACGTATAATCGAGACTTTTTCGGGTTTTAGAGGAAATGGATCTAATTTCATACCCTCTCTCCTCCCGATTTCTATACGAGGCTTCGTGCTCGTTTTTTCGTTCTGACCTCACAAACACGTCTCGTGGTCCATTTCTAACCTATAATCGAGACTTTTTCGGGTTTTCGAGCTAGTGGATCTAATTTCATACCCTCTCTCCTCCCGATTTCTATACGAGGCTACGTGCTCGTTTTTTCGTTCTGACCTCAGGAACACGTCTCGTGGTCCATTTCTAACCTATAATCGAGACTTTTTCGGGTTTTAGATCTAGTGGATCTAATTTCATACCCTCTCTCCTCCCGATTTTTATACGAGGCTTCGTGCTCGTTTTTTCGTTCTGACCTCACAAACACGTCTCGTGGTCCATTTCTAACCTATAATCGAGACTTTTTCCGGTTTTAGAGCTAGTGGATCTAATTTCATACCCTCTCTCCTACCGATTTCTATACGAGGCGTCGTGCTCATTTTTTCGTTATGACCACACAAACACGTCTCGTGGTCCATTTCTAACCTATAATCGAGACATTTTTGGGTTTTAGAGCAAGTGGATCTAATTTCATACCCTCTCTCCTCCCGATTTCTATACGAGGCTTCTTGCTCGTTTTTTCGTTCTGACCTAACAAATACGTATCGTGGTCCAATTCTAACCTGTAATCGAGATTTTTTCGGGTGTTAGAGGAAGTGGATTTACTTGCATACCCTCTCTCCTCCCGATTTCTATACGAGGCGTCGTGCTCATTTTTTCGTTATAACCACACAAACTCGTCTCGTGGTCCATTTGTAACCTATAATCGAGACTTTTTCGGATTTTAGAGGTAGTGGATCTAATTTCATACCCTCGATCCAACCGATTTCTATACGAGGCTTTGTGCTCGTTTTCTCGTTCTGACCTCACAAAGACGTCTCGTGGTCCATTTCTAACCTATAATCGAGACTTTTTCGAGTTTTAGAGCTAGTGGATCTAATTTCATACCCTCTCTCCTCCCGATTTCTATACGAGGCTTCGTGCTCGTTTTTTCGTTCTGACCTCACCAACATCTCTCATGGTCCATTTCTAACGTATAATCGAGACTTTTTCTGGTTTTAGAGGAAATGGATCTAATTTCATACCCTCTCTCCTCCCGATTTCTATACGAGGCTTCGTGCTCGTTTTTTCGTTCTGACCTCACAAACACTTCTCGTGGTCCATTTCTACCCTATAATCGAGACTTTTTCGGGTTTTCGAGCTAGTGGATCTAATTTCATACCCTCTCTCCTCCCGATTTCTATACGAGGCTACGTGCTCGTTTTTTCGTTCTGACCTCAGGAACACGTCTCGTGGTCCATTTCTAACCTATAATCGAGACTTTTTCGGGTTTTAGAGCGAGTGGATCTAATTTCATACCCTCTCTCCTCCCGATTTCTATACGAGGCTTCGTGCTCGTTTTTTCGTTCTGACCTCACCAACACGTCTCCTGGTCCATTTCTAACCTATAATCGAGACTTTTTCAGGTTTTCGAGCTAGTGCATCTAATTTCATACCCTCTCTCCTCCCGATTTCTATACAAGGCTACGTGCTCGTTTTTTCGTTCTGACCTCACCAACACGTCTCGTTGTCCATTTCTAACCTATATTCGAGACTTTTTCGGGTTTTAGAGCTAGTAGATCTAATTCATACCCTCTCCCCTCCCGATTTCTATACGAGGCTTCGTCCTCGTTTTTTCGTTCTGACCTCAAAAATAGGTCTCGTGGTCCATTTCTAACCTATAATTGAGACTTTTTCGGGTTTTAGAGCTAGTGGATCTAATTTCATACCCTCTCTCCTCCGGATTTCTATACAAGGCTACGTGCTCGTTTTTTCGTTCTGACCTCACCAACACGTCTCGTTGTCCATTTCTAACCTATATTCGAGACTTTTTCGGGTTTTAGAGCTAGTAGATCTAATTCATACCCTCTCCCCTCCCGATTTCTATACGAGGCTTCGTCCTCGTTTTTTCGTTCTGACCTCAAAAATAGGTCTCGTGGTCCATTTCTAACCTATAATTGAGACTTTTTCGGGTTTTAGAGCTAGTGGATCTAATTTCATACCCTCTATCCTCCGGATTTCTATACGAGGCTTCGTGCTCGTTTTTTCGTTCTGACCTCACCAACACGTCTCGTGGACCATTTCTAACGTATAATCGAGACTTTTTCGGGTTTTAGAGGAAGTGGATCTAATTTCATACCCTTTCTCCTCCCGATTTCTATACGAGGCTTCGTGCTCGTTTTTTCGTTCTGACCTCAAAAATAGGTCTCGCGGTCCATTTCTAACCTATAATGGAGACTTTTTCGAGTTTTAGAGCTAGTGGATCTAATTTCATACCCTCTCTCCTCCCGATTTCTATACGAGGCTTCGTGCTCATTTTTTAGTTCTGACCTCACCAACACGTCTCGTGGTCCATTTCTAACCTATAATCGAGACTTTCTCGGGTTTTAGAGGAAGTGGATCTAATTTTATACCCTCTCTCCTCCCGATTTCTATACGAGGCTTCGTGCTCGTTTTTTCGTTCTGACCTCACAAACACGTTTCGTGGTCCATTTCTAACCTATAATCGAGACTTTTTCTGGTTTTCGAGCTAGTGGATCTAATTTCATACCCCCTCACCTCCCGATTTCTATACGAGGCTACGTGCTCGTTTTTTCGTTCTGACCTCACAAACACGTCTCCTGGTCCATTTCTAACGTATAATCGAGACTTTTTCGAGTTTTAGAGGAAATGGATCTAATTTCATACCCTCTCTCCTCCCGATTTCTATACGAGGCTTCGTGCTCGTTTTTTCGTTCTGACCTCAAAAACACGTCTCCTGGTCCATTTCTAACGTATAATCGAGACTTTTTCGGGTTTTAGAGGAAATGGATCTAATTTCATACCCTCTCTCCTCCCGATTTCTATACGAGGCTTCGTGCTCGTTTTTTCGTTCTGACCTCACAAACACGTCTCGTGGTCCATTTCTAACCTATAATCGAGACTTTTTCGGGTTTTCGAGCTAGTGGATCTAATTTCATACCCTCTCTCCTCCCGATTTCTATACGAGGCTACGTGCTCGTTTTTTCGTTCTGACCTCAGGAACACGTCTCGTGGTCCATTTCTAACCTATAATCGAGACTTTTTCGGGTTTTAGATCTAGTGGATCTAATTTCATACCCTCTCTCCTCCCGATTTTTATACGAGACTTCGTGCTCGTTTTTTCGTTCTGACCTCACAAACACGTCTCGTGGTCCATTTCTAACCTATAATCGAGACTTTTTCCGGTTTTAGAGCTAGTGGATCTAATTTCATACCCTCTCTCCTCCCGATTTCTATACGAGGCTTCGTGCTCGTTTTTTCGTTCTGACCTCACAAACACGTCTCGTGGTCTATTACTAACAAATAATCGAGACTTTTCCTGGTTTTGGAACAAGTAGATCTAATTTCATACCCTCTCTCCTCCCGATTTCTATACGAGGCTTCGTGCTCGTTTTTTCGTTCTGACCTCACAAACACGTCTCGTGGTCCATTTCTAACCTATAATCGAGACTTTCTCGGGTTTTCGAGCTAGTGGATCTAATTTCATACCCTCTCTCCTCCAGATTTCTATACGAGGCTATGTGCTCGTTTTTTCGTTCTGACCTCAGGGACACGTCTCGTGGTCCATTTCTAACCAATAATCGAGACTTTTTCGGGTTTTCGAGCTAGTGGATCTAATTTCATACCCTCTCACCTCCCGATTTCTATACGAGGCTACGTGCTCGTTTTTTCGTTCTGACCTCATGAACACGTCTCGTGGTCCATTTATAACCTATAATCGAGACTTTTTCGGGTTTTAGAGGAAATGGATCTCATTTCATACCCTCTCTCCGTCCGATTTCTATACGAGGCTTCGTGCTCGTTTTTTCGTTTTGACCTCACCAACACGTCTCGTGGTCCATTTCTAACCTATATTCGAGACTTTTTCGGGTTTTAGAGCTAGTAGATCTAATTTCATACCCTCTCTCCTCCCGATTTCTATACGAGGCTTTGTGCTCGTTTTTTCGTTCTGACCTCACCAACACGTTTCGTGGTCCATTTCTAACCTATAATCGAGACTTTTTCGGGTTTTCGAGCTAGTGGATCTAATTTCATACCCTCTCTCCTCCCGATTTCTATACAAGGCTACGTGCTCGTTTTTTCGTTCTGACCTCACCAACACGTCTCGTTGTCCATTTCTAACCTATATTCGAGACTTTTTCAGGTTTTAGAGCTAGTAGATCTAATTCATACCCTCTCCCCTCCCGATTTCTATACGAGGCTTCGTTCTCGTTTTTTCGTTCTGACCTCAAAAATGGGTCTCGTGGTCCATTTCTAACCTATAATTGAGACTTTTTCGGGTTTTAGAGCTAGTGGATCTAATTTCATACCCTCTCTCCTCCGGATTTCTATACGAGGCTTCGTGCTCGTTTTTTCGTTCTGACCTCACAAACACGTCTCGTGGTCAATTTCTAACCTATAATCGAGACTTTCTCGGGTTTTAGAGCTAGTGGATCTAATTTCATACCCTTTCTCCTCCCGATTTCTATACGAGGCTTCGTGCTCGTTTTTTCGTTCTGACCTCAAAAATAGGTCTCACGGTCCATTTCTAACCTATAATGGAGACTTTTTCGAGTTTTAGAGCTAGTGGATCAAATTTCATACCCTCTCTCCTCCCGATTTCTATACGAGGCTTCGTGCTCGTTTTTTCGTTCTGACCTCACCAACACGTCTCGTGGTCCATTTCTAACCAATAATCTAGACTTTTTCGGGTTTTAGAGGAAGTGGATCTAATTTTATACCCTCTCTCCTCCCGATTTCTATACGAGGCTTCGTGCTCGTTTTTTCGTTCTGACCTCACAAACACGTTTCGTGGTCCATTTCTAACCTATAATCGAGACTTTTTCGAGTTTTCGAGCTAGTGGATCTAATTTCATACCCTCTCACCTCCCGATTTCTATACGAGGCTACGTGCTCGTTTTTTCGTTCTGACCTTATGAACACGTCTCGTAGTCCATTTCTAACCTATAATCAAGACTTTTTCGTGTTTTAGAGGAAATGGATCTAATTTCATACCCTCTCTCCTTCCGATTTCTATACGGGGCTTCGTGCTCGTTTTTTCGTTCTGACCTCACAAACACGTCTCGTGGTCCATTTCTAACCTATAATCGAGACTTTCTCGGGTTTTAGAGCTAGTGGATCTAATTTCATACCCTCTCTCCTCTCGATTTCTATACGAGGCTTCGTGCTCGTTTTTTCGTTCTGACCTCACCAACACGTCTCGTGGTCCATTTCTAACCTATAATCGAGACTTTTTCGGGTTTTAGAGGAAGTGGATCTAATTTTATACCCTCTCTCCTCCCGATTTCTATACGACGCTTCGTGCTCGTTTTTTCGTTCTAACCTCACAAACACGTTTCGTGGTCCATTTCTGACCTATAATCGAGACTTTTTCGAGTTTTCGAGCTAGTGGATCTAATTTCATACCCTCTCACCTCCCGATTTCTATACGAGGCTACGTGCTCGTTTTTTCGTTCTGACCTCATGAACACGTCTCGTGGTCCATTTCTAACCTATAATCGAGACTTTTTCGGGTTTTAGAGGAAATGGATCTAATTTCATACCCTCTCTCCTTCCGATTTCTATACGAGGCGTCGTGCTCGTTTTTTCGTTATGACCTCACAAACACGTCTCGTGGTCCATTTCTAAGCTATAATCGAGACTTTCTCGGGTTTTAGAGCTAGTGGATCTAATTTCATACCCTCTCTCCTCCCGATTTCTATACGAGGCTACGTACTCATTTTTTCGTTCTGACCTCATGAACACGTCTCGTGGTCCATTTCTAACCTATAATCGAGACTTTTTCGGGTTTTAGAGCTAGTGGATCTAATTTCATACACTCTCTCCTCCGGATTTCTATACGGGGCTTCGTGCTCGTTTTTTCGTTATGACCTCACAAACACGTCTCGTGGTCCATTTCGAACCTATAATCGAGACTTTTTCGGGATTTAGAGGAAGTAGATCTAATTTCATACCCTCTCTTCTCCCGCTTTCTATACGAGGCTTCGTGCTCGTTTTTTCGTTCTGACCTCACAAACACGTTTCGTGGTCCATTTCTAACCTAATCGAGACTTTTTCGAGTTTTCGAGCTAGTGGATCTAATTTCATACCCCCTCACCTCCCGATTTCTATACGAGGCTACGTACTCGTTTTTTCGTTCTGACCTCATGAACACGTCTCGTGGTCCATTTCTAACCTATAATCGGGACTTTTTCGGGTTTTAGAGGAAATGGATCTAATTTCATACCCTCTCTCCTTCCGATTTCTATACGAGGCTTCGTGCTCGTTTTTTCGTTCTGACCTCACAAACACGTCTCGTGGTCCATTTCTAACCTATAATCGAGACTTTTTCGGGTTTTAGAGCTAGTAGATCTAATTTCATACCCTCTCTCCTCCCGATTTCTATACGAGGCTTCGTGCTCGTTTTTTCGTTCTGACCTCACCAACACGTTTCGTGGTCCATTTCTAACCTATAATCGAGACTTTTTCGGGTTTTCGAGCTAGTGGATCTCATTTCATACCCTCTCTCCTCCCGATTTCTATATAAGGGTACGTGCTCGTTTTTTCGTTCTGACCTCACCAACACGTCTCGTTGTCCATTTCTAACCTATATTCGAGACTTTTTCGGGTTTTAGAGCTAGTAGATCTAATTTCATACCCTCTCACCTCCGGATTTCTATACGAGGCTTCGTGCTCGTTTTTTCGTTCTGACCTCACCAACACGTCTCATGGACCATTTCTAACGTATAATCGAGACATTTTCGGGTCTTAGAGGAAGTGGATCTAATTTCATACCCTTTCTCCTCCCGATTTCTATACGAGGCTTCGTGCTCGTTTTTTCGTTCTGACATCAAAAATAGGTCTCGCGGTCCATTTCTAACCTATAATGGAGACTTTTTCGAGTTTTAGAGCTAGTGGATCTAATTTCATACCCTCTCTCCTCCCGATTTCTATACGAGGCTTCGTGCTCGTTTTTTCGTTCTGACCTCACCTACACGTCTCATGGTCCATTTCTAACGTATAATCGAGACTTTTTCGGGTTTTAGAGGAAGTGGATCTAATTTCATACCCTCTCTCCTCCCGATTTCTATACGAGGCTTCGTGCTCGTTTTTTCGTTTTGACCTCACAAACACGTCTCGTGGTCCATTTCTAACCTATAATCGAGACTTTTTCGGATTTTAGAGTAAGTGGATCTAATTTCATACCCTCTCTCCTCCCGATTGCTATACGAGGCTTCGTGCTCGTTTTTTCGTTCTGACCTCAAAAATGGGTCTCGTGGTCCATTTCTAACCTATAATTGAGACTTTTTCGGGTTTTAGAGCTAGTGGATCTAATTTCATACCCTCTCTCCTCCGGATTTCTATACGAGGCTTCGTGCTCGTTTTTTCGTTCTGACCTCACAAACACGTCTCGTGGTCAATTTCTAACCTATAATCGAGACTTTCTCGGGTTTTAGAGCTAGTGGATCTAATTTCATACCCTTTCTCCTCCCGATTTCTATACGAGGCTTCGTGCTCGTTTTTTCGTTCTGACCTCAAAAATAGGTCTCACGGTCCATTTCTAACCTATAATGGAGACTTTTTCGAGTTTTAGAGCTAGTGGATCAAATTTCATACCCTCTCTCCTCCCGATTTCTATACGAGACTTCGTGCTCGTTTTTTCGTTCTGACCTCACCAACACGTCTCGTGGTCCATTTCTAACCAATAATCTAGACTTTTTCGGGTTTTAGAGGAAGTGGATCTAATTTTATACCCTCTCTCCTCCCGATTTCTATACGAGGCTTCGTGCTCGTTTTTTCGTTCTGACCTCACAAACACGTTTCGTGGTCCATTTCTAACCTATAATCGAGACTTTTTCGGGTTTTCGAGCTAGTGGATCTAATTTCATACCCTCTCACCTCCCGATTTCTATACGAGGCTACGTGCTCGTTTTTTCGTTCTGACCTCATGAACACGTCTCGTAGTCCATTTCTAACCTATAATCGGGACTTTTTCGTGTTTTAGAGGAAATGGATCTAATTTCATACCCTCTCTCCTTCCGATTTCTATACGAGGCTTCGTGCTCGTTTTTTCGTTCTGACCTCACAACACGTCTCGTGGTCCATTTCTAACCTATAATCGAGACTTTTTCGGGTTTTAGAGCTAGTAGATCTAATTTCATACCCTCTCTCCTCCCGATTTCTATACGAGGCTTCGTGCTCGTTTTTTCGTTCTGACCTCACCAACACGTTTCGTGGTCCATTTCTAACCTATAATCGAGACTTTTTCGGGTTTTAGAGGAAGTGGATCTAATTTCATACCCTCTCTCCTCCCGATTTCTATATAAGGGTACGTGCTCGTTTTTTCGTTCTGACCTCACCAACACGTCTCGTTGTCCATTTCTAACCTATATTCGAGACTTTTTCGGGTTTTAGAGCTAGTAGATCTAATTTCATACCCTCTCACCTCCGGATTTCTATACGAGGCTTCGTGCTCGTTTTTTCGTTCTGACCTCACCAACACGTCTCATGGACCATTTCTAACGTATAATCGAGACATTTTCGGGTCTTAGAGGAAGTGGATCTAATTTCATACCCTTTCTCCTCCCGATTTCTATACGAGGCTTCGTGCTCGTTTTTTCATTCTGACATCAAAAATAGGTCTCGCGGTCCATTTCTAACCTATAATGGAGACTTTTTCGAGTTTTAGAGCTAGTGGATCTAATTTCATACCCTCTCTCCTCCCGATTTATATACGAGGCTTCGTGCTCGTTTTTTCGTTCTGACCTCACCAACACGTCTCGTGGTCCATTTCTAACCTATAATCGAGACTTTCTCGGGTTTTAGAGGAAGTGGATCTAATTTTATACCCTCTCTCCTCCCGATTTCTATACGAGGCTTCGTGCTCGTTTTTTCGTTCTGACCTCACCAACACGTTTCGTGGTCCATTTCTAACCTATAATCGAGACTTTTTCGGGTTTTCGAGCTAGTGGATCTCATTTCATACCCTCTCTCCTCCCGATTTCTATATAAGGGTACGTGCTCGTTTTTTCGTTCTGACCTCACCAACACGTCTCGTTGTCCATTTCTAACCTATATTCGAGACTTTTTCGGGTTTTAGAGCTAGTAGATCTAATTTCATACCCTCTCACCTCCGGATTTCTATACGAGGCTTCGTGCTCGTTTTTTCGTTCTGACCTCACCAACACGTCTCATGGACCATTTCTAACGTATAATCGAGACATTTTCGGGTCTTAGAGGAAGTGGATCTAATTTCATACCCTTTCTCCTCCCGATTTCTATACGAGGCTTCGTGCTCGTTTTTTCGTTCTGACATCAAAAATAGGTCTCGCGGTCCATTTCTAACCTATAATGGAGACTTTTTCGAGTTTTAGAGCTAGTGGATCTAATTTCATACCCTCTCTCCTCCCGATTTCTATACGAGGCTTCGTGCTCGTTTTTTCGTTCTGACCTCACCTACACGTCTCATGGTCCATTTCTAACGTATAATCGAGACTTTTTCGGGTTTTAGAGGAAGTGGATCTAATTTCATACCCTCTCTCCTCCCGATTTCTATACGAGGCTTCGTGCTCGTTTTTTCGTTTTGACCTCACAAACACGTCTCGTGGTCCATTTCTAACCTATAATCGAGACTTTTTCGGATTTTAGAGTAAGTGGATCTAATTTCATACCCTCTCTCCTCCCGATTGCTATACGAGGCTTCGTGCTCGTTTTTTCGTTCTGACCTCAAAAATGGGTCTCGTGGTCCATTTCTAACCTATAATTGAGACTTTTTCGGGTTTTAGAGCTAGTGGATCTAATTTCATACCCTCTCTCCTCCGGATTTCTATACGAGGCTTCGTGCTCGTTTTTTCGTTCTGACCTCACAAACACGTCTCGTGGTCAATTTCTAACCTATAATCGAGACTTTCTCGGGTTTTAGAGCAAGTGGATCTAATTTCATACCCTTTCTCCTCCCGATTTCTATACGAGGCTTCGTGCTCGTTTTTTCGTTCTGACCTCAAAAATAGGTCTCACGGTCCATTTCTAACCTATAATGGAGACTTTTTCGAGTTTTAGAGCTAGTGGATCAAATTTCATACCCTCTCTCCTCCCGATTTCTATACGAGACTTCGTGCTCGTTTTTTCGTTCTGACCTCACCAACACGTCTCGTGGTCCATTTCTAACCAATAATCTAGACTTTTTCGGGTTTTAGAGGAAGTGGATCTAATTTTATACCCTCTCTCCTCCCGATTTCTATACGAGGCTTCGTGCTCGTTTTTTCGTTCTGACCTCACAAACACGTTTCGTGGTCCATTTCTAACCTATAATCGAGACTTTTTCGGGTTTTCGAGCTAGTGGATCTAATTTCATACCCTCTCACCTCCCGATTTCTATACGAGGCTACGTGCTCGTTTTTTCGTTCTGACCTCATGAACACGTCTCGTAGTCCATTTCTAACCTATAATCGGGACTTTTTCGTGTTTTAGAGGAAATGGATCTAATTTCATACCCTCTCTCCTTCCGATTTCTATACGAGGCTTCGTGCTCGTTTTTTCGTTCTGACCTCACAACACGTCTCGTGGTCCATTTCTAACCTATAATCGAGACTTTTTCGGGTTTTAGAGCTAGTAGATCTAATTTCATACCCTCTCTCCTCCCGATTTCTATACGAGGCTTCGTGCTCGTTTTTTCGTTCTGACCTCACCAACACGTTTCGTGGTCCATTTCTAACCTATAATCGAGACTTTTTCGGGTTTTAGAGGAAGTGGATCTAATTTCATACCCTCTCTCCTCCCGATTTCTATATAAGGGTACGTGCTCGTTTTTTCGTTCTGACCTCACCAACACGTCTCGTTGTCCATTTCTAACCTATATTCGAGACTTTTTCGGGTTTTAGAGCTAGTAGATCTAATTTCATACCCTCTCACCTCCGGATTTCTATACGAGGCTTCGTGCTCGTTTTTTCGTTCTGACCTCACCAACACGTCTCATGGACCATTTCTAACGTATAATCGAGACATTTTCGGGTCTTAGAGGAAGTGGATCTAATTTCATACCCTTTCTCCTCCCGATTTCTATACGAGGCTTCGTGCTCGTTTTTTCATTCTGACATCAAAAATAGGTCTCGCGGTCCATTTCTAACCTATAATGGAGACTTTTTCGAGTTTTAGAGCTAGTGGATCTAATTTCATACCCTCTCTCCTCCCGATTTATATACGAGGCTTCGTGCTCGTTTTTTCGTTCTGACCTCACCAACACGTCTCGTGGTCCATTTCTAACCTATAATCGAGACTTTCTCGGGTTTTAGAGGAAGTGGATCTAATTTTATACCCTCTCTCCTCCCGATTTCTATACGAGGCTTCGTGCTCGTTTTTTCGTTCTGACCTCACAAACACGTTTCGTGGTCCATTTCTAACCTATAATCGAGACTTTTTCGGGTTTTCGAGCTAGTGGATCTAATTTCATACCCTCTCACCTCCCGATTTCTATACGAGGCTACGTGCTCGTTTTTTCGTTCTGACCTCATTAACACGTCTCGTGGTCCATTTCTAACCTATAATCGAGACTTTTTCGGGTTTTAGAGGAAATGGATCTAATTTCATACCCTCTCTCCTTCCGATTTCTATACGAGGCTTCGTGCTCATTTTTTCGTTCTGACCTCACAAACACGTCTCGTGGTCCATTTCTAACCTATAATCGAGACTTTCTCGGGTTTTAGAGCTAGTGGATCTAATTTCATACCCTCTCTCCTCCCGATTTCTATACGAGGCTACGTGCTCGTTTTTTCGTTCTGACCTCATGAACACGTCTCGTGGTCCATTTCTAACCTATAATCGAGACTTTTTCGGGTTTTAGAGCTAGTGGATCTAATTTCATACCCTCTCTCCTCACGATTTCTATACGAGGCTTCGTGCTCGTTTTTTCGTTCTGACCTCACCAACACGTTTCGTGGTCCATTTCTAACCTATAATCGATACTTTTTCGGATTTTCAAGCTAGTGGATCTAATTTCATACCATCTCTCCTCCCGATTTCTATACGAGGCTACGTGCTCGTTTTTTTGTTCTGACCTCAGGAACACGTCTCGTGGTCCATTTCTAACCTATAATCGAGACTTTTTCGGGTTTTAGAGCTAGTAGATCTAATTTCATACCCTCTCTCCTTCCGATTTCAATACGAGGCTTCGTGCTCGTTTTTTTGTTCTGACCTCAGGAACACGTCTCGTGGTCCATTTCTAACCTATAATCGAGACTTTTTCGGATTTTAGAGCTAGTAGATCTAATTTCATAACCTCTCTCCTCCCGATTTTTATACGAGGCTACGTGCTCGTTTTTTTGTTCTGACCTCAGGAACACGTCTCGTGGTCCATTTCTAACCTATAATCGAGACTTTTTCGGGTTTTAGAGCTAGTAGATCTAATTTCATACCCTCTCTCCTTCCGATTTCAATACGAGGCTTCGTGCTCGTTTTTTTGTTCTGACCTCAGGAACACGTCTCGTGGTCCATTTCTAACCTATAATCGAGACTTTTTCGGATTTTAGAGCTAGTAGATCTAATTTCATAACCTCTCTCCTCCCGATTTCTATACGAGGCTACGTGCTCGTTTTTTCGTTCTGACCTCAGGAACACGTCTCGTGGTACATTTCTAACCTATAATCGAGACTTTTTCGGGTTTTAGAGCTAGTGAATCTAATTTCATACCCTCTCTCCTCCCGATTTTTATACAAGGCTTCGTGCTCGGTTTTTCGTTCTGACCTCACAAACACGTCTCGTGGTCCATTTCTAACCTATAATCGAGACTTTTTCGGGTTTTCGAGCTAGTGGATCTAATTTCATACCCTCTCTCCTTCCGATTTCAATACGAGGCTTCGTGCTCGTTTTTTCGTTCTGACCTCACAAACACGTCTCGGGGTCCATTTCTAACCTATAATCGAGACTTTTTCGAGTTTTAGAGCTAGTGGATCTAATTTCATACCCTCTCTCCTCCCGATTTCTATACGAGGCTTCGTGCTCGTTTTTTCGTTCTGACCTCACCAACACGTCTCGAGGTCCATTTCTAACCTATAATCGAGACTTTTTCTGGTTTTAGAGGAAGTGGATCTAATTTTATACCCTCTCTCCTCCCGATTTCTATACGAGGCTTCGTGCTCGTTTTTTCGTTCTGACCTCACAAACACGTCTCGTGGTCTATTACTAACAAATAATCGAGACTTTTCCTGGTTTTGGAACAAGTAGATCTAATTTCATACCCTCTCTCCTCCCGATTTCTATACGAGGCTTCGTGCTCGTTTTTTCGTTCTGACCTCACAAACACGTCTCGTGGTCTATTACTAACAAATAATCGAGACTTTTCCTGGTTTTGGAACAAGTAGATCTAATTTCATACCCTCTCTCCTCCCGATTTCTATACGAGTCTTCGTGCTCGTTTTTTCGTTCTGACCTCACAAAGACGTCTCGTGGTCCATTTCTAATCTATAATCGAGACTTTTTCAGATTTTAGAGCTAGTGGATCTAATTTCATACCCTCTCTCCTCCCGATTTCTATACGAGTCTTCGTGCTCGTTTTTTCGTTCTGACCTCACAAAGACGTCTCGTGGTCCATTTCTAATCTATAATCGAGACTTTTTCAGATTTTAGAGCTAGTGGATCTAATTTCATACCCTCTCTCCTCCCGATTTCTATACGAGGCTTCGTGCTCGTTTTTTCATTCTGACCTCACAAACACGTCTCGTGGTCCATTTCTAACCTATAATCGAGACTTTTTTGGGTTTTAGAGCTAGTGGATCTAATTTCATACCCTCTCTCCTCCCGATTTCTATACGAGGCTACGTGCTCGTTTTTTCGTTCTGACCTCATGAACACGTCTCGTTGTCCATTTCTAACCTATAATTGAGACTTTTTTGGGTTTTAGAGCTAGTGGATCTAATTTCATACCCTCTCTCCTCCCGATTTCTATACGAGGCTACGTGCTCGTTTTTTCGTTATGACCTCACAAACACGTCTCGTGGTCCATTTCGAACCTATAATCGAGACTTTTTCGGGATTTAGAGGAAGTAGATCTAATTTCATACCCTCTCTTCTCCCGCTTTCTATACGAGGCTTCGTGCTCGTTTTTTCGTTCTGACCTCACAAACACGTTTCGTGGTCCATTTCTAACCTAATCGAGACTTTTTCGAGTTTTCGAGCTAGTGGATCTAATTTCATACCCTCTCACCTCCCGATTTCTATACGAGGCTACGTGCTCGTTTTTTCGTTCTGACCTCATGAACACGTCTCGTGGTCCATTTCTAACCTATAATCGAGACTTTTTCGGGTTTTAGAGGAAATGGATCTAATTTCATACCCTCTCTCCTTCCGATTTCTATACGAGGCGTCGTGCTCGTTTTTTCGTTATGACCTCACAAACACGTCTCGTGGTCCATTTCTAAGCTATAATCGAGACTTTCTCGGGTTTTAGAGCTAGTGGATCTAATTTCATACCCTCTCTCCTCCCGATTTCTATACGAGGCTACGTACTCATTTTTTCGTTCTGACCTCATGAACACGTCTCGTGGTCCATTTCTAACCTATAATCGAGACTTTTTCGGGTTTTAGAGCTAGTGGATCTAATTTCATACACTCTCTCCTCCGGATTTCTATACGGGGCTTCGTGCTCGTTTTTTCGTTATGACCTCACAAACACGTCTCGTGGTCCATTTCGAACCTATAATCGAGACTTTTTCGGGATTTAGAGGAAGTAGATCTAATTTCATACCCTCTCTTCTCCCGCTTTCTATACGA
Organism: Thalia dealbata; assembly: GCA_030544415.1. NCBI lineage: Eukaryota > Viridiplantae > Streptophyta > Magnoliopsida > Zingiberales > Marantaceae > Thalia > Thalia dealbata. Next base: position 15,172,142 of record CM060460.1, read on the forward strand.
GGCTTCGTGCTCGTTTTTTCGTTCTGACCTCACAAACACGTTTCGTGGTCCATTTCTAACCTAATCGAGACTTTTTCGAGTTTTCGAGCTAGTGGATCTAATTTCATACCCCCTCACCTCCCGATTTCTATACGAGGCTACGTACTCGTTTTTTCGTTCTGACCTCATGAACACGTCTCGTGGTCCATTTCTAACCTATAATCGGGACTTTTTCGGGTTTTAGAGGAAATGGATCTAATTTCATACCCTCTCTCCTTCCGATTTCTATACGAGGCTTCGTGCTCGTTTTTTCGTTCTGACCTCACAAACACGTCTCGTGGTCCATTTCTAACCTATAATCGAGACTTTTTCGGGTTTTAGAGCTAGTAGATCTAATTTTATACCCTCTCTCCTCCCGATTTCTATACGAGGCTTCGTGCTCGTTTTTTCGTTCTGACCTCACCAACACGTTTCGTGGTCCATTTCTAACCTATAATCGAGACTTTTTCAGGTTTTCGAGCTAGTGGATCTAATTTCATACCCTCTCTCCTCCCGATTTCTATATAAGGGTACGTGCTCGTTTTTTCGTTCTGACCTCACCAACACGTCTCGTTGTCCATTTCTAACCTATATTCGAGACTTTTTCGGGTTTTAGAGCTAGTAGATCTAATTTCATACCCTCTCACCTCCGGATTTCTATACGAGGCTTCGTGCTCGTTTTTTCGTTCTGACCTCACCAACACGTCTCATGGACCATTTCTAACGTATAATCGAGACATTTTCGGGTCTTAGAGGAAGTGGATCTAATTTCATACCCTTTCTCCTCCCGATTTCTATACGAGGCTTCGTGCTCGTTTTTTCGTTCTGACCTCACCAACACGTCTCGTTGTCCATTTCTAACCTATAATGGAGACTTTTTCGAGTTTTAGAGCTAGTGGATCTAATTTCATACCCTCTCTCCTCCCGATTTCTATACGAGGCTTCGTGCTCGTTTTTTCGTTCTGACCTCACCAACACGTCTCGTGGTCCATTTCTAACCTATAATCGAGACTTTCTCGGGTTTTAGAGGAAGTGGATCTAATTTTATACCCTCTCTCCTCCCGATTTCTATACGAGGCTTCGTGCTCGTTTTTTCATTCTGACCTCACAAACACGTTTCGTGGTCCATTTCTAACCTATAATCGAGACTTTTTCGGGTTTTCGAGCTAGTGGATCTAATTTCATACCCTCTCACCTCCCGATTTCTATACGAGGCTACGTGCTCGTTTTTTCGTTCTGACCTCATTAACACGTCTCGTGGTCCATTTCTAACCTATAATCGAGACTTTTTCGGGTTTTAGAGGAAATGGATCTAATTTCATACCCTCTCTCCTTCCGATTTCTATACGAGGCTTCGTGCTCGTTTTTTCGTTCTGACCTCACAAACACGTCTCGTGGTCCATTTCTAACCTATAATCGAGACTTTCTCGGGTTTTAGAGCTAGTGGATCTAATTTCATACCCTCTCTCCTCCCGATTTCTATACGAGGCTACGTGCTCGTTTTTTCGTTCTGACCTCATGAACACGTCTCGTGGTCCATTTCTAACCTATAATCGAGACTTTTTCGGGTTTTAGAGCTAGTGGATCTAATTTCATACCCTCTCTCCTCACGATTTCTATACGAGGCTTCGTGCTCGTTTTTTCGTTCTGACCTCACCAACACGTTTCGTGGTCCATTTCTAACCTATAATCGATACTTTTTCGGATTTTCAAGCTAGTGGATCTAATTTCATACCATCTCTCCTCCCGATTTCTATACGAGGCTACGTGCTCGTTTTTTTGTTCTGACCTCAGGAACACGTCTCGTGGTCCATTTCTAACCTATAATCGAGACTTTTTCGGGTTTTAGAGCTAGTAGATCTAATTTCATACCCTCTCTCCTTCCGATTTCAATACGAGGCTTCGTGCTCGTTTTTTTGTTCTGACCTCAGGAACACGTCTCGTGGTCCATTTCTAACCTATAATCGAGACTTTTTCGGATTTTAGAGCTAGTAGATCTAATTTCATAACCTCTCTCCTCCCGATTTTTATACGAGGCTACGTGCTCGTTTTTTTGTTCTGACCTCAGGAACACGTCTCGTGGTCCATTTCTAACCTATAATCGAGACTTTTTCGGGTTTTAGAGCTAGTAGATCTAATTTCATACCCTCTCTCCTTCCGATTTCAATACGAGGCTTCGTGCTCGTTTTTTTGTTCTGACCTCAGGAACACGTCTCGTGGTCCATTTCTAACCTATAATCGAGACTTTTTCGGATTTTAGAGCTAGTAGATCTAATTTCATAACCTCTCTCCTCCCGATTTCTATACGAGGCTACGTGCTCGTTTTTTCGTTCTGACCTCAGGAACACGTCTCGTGGTACATTTCTAACCTATAATCGAGACTTTTTCGGGTTTTAGAGCTAGTGAATCTAATTTCATACCCTCTCTCCTCCCGATTTTTATACAAGGCTTCGTGCTCGGTTTTTCGTTCTGACCTCACAAACACGTCTCGTGGTCCATTTCTAACCTATAATCGAGACTTTTTCGGGTTTTCGAGCTAGTGGATCTAATTTCATACCCTCTCTCCTTCCGATTTCAATACGAGGCTTCGTGCTCGTTTTTTCGTTCTGACCTCACAAACACGTCTCGGGGTCCATTTCTAACCTATAATCGAGACTTTTTCGAGTTTTAGAGCTAGTGGATCTAATTTCATACCCTCTCTCCTCCCGATTTCTATACGAGGTTTCGTGCTCGTTTTTTCGTTCTGACCTCACCAACACGTCTCGAGGTCCATTTCTAACCTATAATCGAGACTTTTTCTGGTTTTAGAGGAAGTGGATCTAATTTTATACCCTCTCTCCTCCCGATTTCTATACGAGGCTTCGTGCTCGTTTTTTCGTTCTGACCTCACAAACACGTCTCGTGGTCTATTACTAACAAATAATCGAGACTTTTCCTGGTTTTGGAACAAGTAGATCTAATTTCATACCCTCTCTCCTCCCGATTTCTATACGAGTCTTCGTGCTCGTTTTTTCGTTCTGACCTCACAAAGACGTCTCGTGGTCCATTTCTAATCTATAATCGAGACTTTTTCAGATTTTAGAGCTAGTGGATCTAATTTCATACCCTCTCTCCTCCCGATTTCTATACGAGGCTTCGTGCTCGTTTTTTCATTCTGACCTCACAAACACGTCTCGTGGTCCATTTCTAACCTATAATCGAGACTTTTTTGGGTTTTAGAGCTAGTGGATCTAATTTCATACCCTCTCTCCTCCCGATTTCTATACGAGGCTACGTGCTCGTTTTTTCGTTCTGACCTCATGAACACGTCTCGTGGTCCATTTCTAACCTATAATTGAGACTTTTTTGGGTTTTAGAGCTAGTGGATCTAATTTCATACCCTCTCTCCTCCCGATTTCTATACGAGGCTACGTGCTCGTTTTTTCGTTCTGACCTCATGAACACGTCTCGTGGTCCATTTCTAACCTATAATCGAGACTTTTTCGGGTTTTCGAGCTAGTGGATCTAATTTCATACCCTCTCACCTCCCGATTTCTATACGAGGCAACCTGCTCGTTTTTTCGTTCTGACCTTATGAACACGTCTCGTGGTCCATTTCTAACATATAATCGAGACTTTTTCGGGTTTTAGAGGAAATGGATCTAATTTCATACCCTCTCTACTTCCGATTTCTATACGAGGCTTCGTGCTCGTTTTTTCATTTTGACCTCACCAACACGTCTCGTGGTCCATTTCTAACCTATAATCGAGACTTTTTCAGGTTTTAGAGCTAGTGGATCTAATTTCATACCCTCTCTCCTCCCGATTTCTATACGAGGCTTCGTGCTCGTTTTTTCATTCTGACCTCACAAACACGTCTCGTGGTCTATTACTAACCAATAATCGAGACTTTTCCTGGTTTTGGAACGAGTAGATCTAATTTCATACCCTCTCTCCTCCCGATTTCTATACGAGGCTTCGTGCTCGTTTTTTCGTTCTAACCTCCAAACACGTCTCGTGGTCCATTTCTAACCTATAATCGAGACTTTTTCGGGTTTTCGAGCTAGTGGATCTAATTTCATACCCTCTCTCCTTCCGATTTCAATACGAGGCTTCGTGCTCGTTTTTTCGTTCTGACCTCACAAACACGTCTAGGGGTCCATTTCTAACCTATAATCGAGACTTTTTCGAGTTTTAGAGCTAGTGGATCTAATTTCATACCCTCTCTCCTCCCGATTTCTATACGAGGCTTCGTGCTCGTTTTTTCGTTCTGACCTCACCAACACGTCTCGAGGTCCATTTCTAACCTATAATCGAGACTTTTTCTGGTTTTAGAGGAAGTGGATCTAATTTTATACCCTCTCTCCTCCCGATTTCTATACGAGGCTTCGTGCTCGTTTTTTCGTTCTGACCTCACAAACACGTCTCGTGGTCTATTACTAACAAATAATCGAGACTTTTCCTGGTTTTGGAACAAGTAGATCTAATTTCATACCCTCTCTCCTCCCGATTTCTATACGAGTCTTCGTGCTCGTTTTTTCGTTCTGACCTCACAAAGACGTCTCGTGGTCCATTTCTAATCTATAATCGAGACTTTTTCAGATTTTAGAGCTAGTGGATCTAATTTCATACCCTCTCTCCTCCCGATTTCTATACGAGGCTTCGTGCTCGTTTTTTCATTCTGACCTCACAAACACGTCTCGTGGTCCATTTCTAACCTATAATCGAGACTTTTTTGGGTTTTAGAGCTAGTGGATCTAATTTCATACCCTCTCTCCTCCCGATTTCTATACGAGGCTACGTGCTCGTTTTTTCGTTCTGACCTCATGAACACGTCTCGTGGTCCATTTCTAACCTATAATTGAGACTTTTTTGGGTTTTAGAGCTAGTGGATCTAATTTCATACCCTCTCTCCTCCCGATTTCTATACGAGGCTACGTGCTCGTTTTTTCGTTCTGACCTCATGAACACGTCTCGTGGTCCATTTCTAACCTATAATCGAGACTTTTTCAGGTTTTAGAGCTAGTGGATCTAATTTCATACCCTCTCTCCTCCCGATTTCTATACGAGGCTTCGTGCTCGTTTTTTCATTCTGACCTCACAAACACGTCTCGTGGTCTATTACTAACCAATAATCGAGACTTTTCCTGGTTTTGGAACGAGTAGATCTAATTTCATACCCTCTCTCCTCCCGATTTCTATACGAGGCTTCGTGCTCGTTTTTTCGTTCTAACCTCCAAACACGTTTCGTGGTCCATTTCTAACCTATAATTGAGACTTTTTCGAGTTTTCGAGCTAGTGGATCTAATTTCATACCCTCTCACCTCCCGATTTCTATACGAGGCTACGTGCTCGTTTTTTCGTTCTGACCTCATGAACACGTCTCGTGGTCCATTTCTAACCTATAATCGAGACTTTTTCGGGTTTTAGAGGAAATGGATCAAATTTCATACCCTCTCTCCTTCCGATTTCTATACGAGGCTTCGTGCTCGTTTTTTCGTTCTGACCTCACAAACACGTCTCGTGGTCCATTTCTAACCTATAATCGAGACTTTCTCGGGTTTTAGAGCTAGTGGATCTAATTTCATACCCTCTCTCCTCCCGATTTCTATACGAGGCTACATGCTCGTTTTTTCGTTCTGACCTCAAGAACACGTCTCATGGTCCATTTCTAACCTATAATCGAGACTTTTTCGGTTTTAGAGCTAGTGGATCTAATTTCATACCCTCTCTCCTCCCGATTTCTATACGAGGCTTCGTGCTCGTTTTTTCGTTCTGACCTCACCAACACGTTTCTGGTCCATTTCTAACCTATAATTGAGACTTTTTCGGGTTTTCGAGCTAGTGGATCTAATTTCATACCCTCTCACCTCCCGATTTCTATACGAGGCTACGTGCTCGTTATTTCGTTCTGACCTCATGAACACGTCTCGTGGTCCATTTCTAACCTATAATCGAGACTTTTTCGGGTTTTCGAGCTAGTGGATCTAATTTCATACCCTCTCTCCTCCCGATTTCTATACGAGGCTTCGTGCTCGTTTTTTCGTTCTGACCTCACAAACACGTCTCGTGGTCTATTACTAACCAATAATCGAGACTTTTTCTGGTTTTGGAACAAGTGGATCTAATTTCATACCCTCTCTCCTCCCGATTTCTATACGATGCTTCGTGCTCTTTTTTCATTCTGACCTCACAAACACGTCTCGTTGTCCATTTCTAACCTATAATCGAGACTTTTTCGGGTTTTAGAGTTAGTAGATCTAATTTCATACCCTCTCCCCTCCCGATTTCTATACGAGGCTTCGTCCTCGTTTTTTCGTTCTGACCTCAAAAATAGGTCTCGCGGTCCATTTCTAACCTATAATGTAGACTTTTTCGAGTTTTAGAGCTAGTGGATCAAATTTCATACCCTCTCTCCTCCCGATTTCTATACGAGGCTTCGTGCTCGTTTTTTCGTTCTGACCTCACCAACATGTCTCATGGTCCATTTCTAACGTATAATCGAGACTTTTTCGGGTTTTAGAGGAAATGGATCTAATTTCATACCCTCTCTCCTCCCGATTTCTATACGAGGCTTCGTGCTCGTTTTTTCGTTCTGACCTCACAAACACGTCTCATGGTCCATTTCTAACCTATAATAGAGACTTTTTCGGGTTTTAGAGCTAGTGGATCTAATTTCATAACCTCTCTCCTCCCAAATTCTATACGAGGCTACGTGCTCGTTTTTTCATTCTGACCTCAGGAACACGTCTCGTGGTCCATTTCTAACCTATAATCGAGACTTTTTCGGGTTTTCGAGCTAGTGGATCTAATTTCATACCCTCTCACCTCCCGATTTCTATACGAGGCTACGTGCTCGTTTTTTCGTTCTGACCACATGAACACGTCTCGTGGTCCATTTCTAACCTATAATCGAGACTTTTTCGGGTTTTAGAGGAAATGGATCTAATTTCATACCCTCTCTCCATCCGATTTCTATACGAGGCTTCGTGCTCGTTTTTTCGTTTTGACCTCACCAACACGTCTCGTGGTCCATTTCTAACCTATATTCGAGACTTTTTCGGGTTTTAGAGCTAGTAGATCTAATTTCATACCCTCTCTCCTCCCGATTTCTATACGAGGCTTTGTGCTCGTTTTTTCGTTCTGACCTCACCAGCACGTTTCGTGGTCCATTTCTAACCTATAATCAAGCCTTTTTCGGGTTTTCGAGCTAGTGGATCTAATTTTATACCCTCTCTCCTCCCGATTTCTATACAAGGCTACGTGCTCGTTTTTTCGTTCTGACCTCACCAACACGTCTCGTTGTCCATTTCTAACCTATAATCGAGACTTTTTCGGGTTTTAGAGCTAGTGGATCTAATTTCATACCCTCTCTCCTCCCGATTTCTATACGAGGCTTCGTGCTCGTTTTTTCGTTCTGACCTCACCAACACGTTTCTGGTCCATTTCTAATCTATAATTGAGACTTTTTCGGGTTTTCGAGCTAGTGGATCTAATTTCATACCCTCTCACCTCCCGATTTCTATACGAGGCTACGTGCTCGTTATTTCGTTCTGACCTCATGAACACGTCTCGTGGTCCATTTCTAACCTATGATCGATACTTTTTCGGGTTTTCGAGCTAGTGGATCTAATTTCATACCCTCTCTCCTCCCGATTTCTATACGAGGCTTCGTGCTCGTTTTTTCGTTCTGACCTCACAAACACGTCTCGTGGTCTATTACTAACCAATAATCGAGAATTTTTCTGGTTTTGGAACAAGTGGATCTAATTTCATACCCTCTCTCCTCCCGATTTCTATACGATGCTTCGTGCTCTTTTTTCATTCTGACCTCACAAACACGTCTCGTGGTCCATTTCTAACCTATAATCGAGACTTTTTCGGGTTTTAGAGTTAGTAGATCTCATTTCATACCCTCTCCCCTCCCGATTTCTATACGAGGCTTCGTCCTCGTTTTTTCGTTCTGACCTCAAAAATAGGTCTCGCGGTCCATTTCTAACCTATAATGTAGACTTTTTCGAGTTTTAGAGCTAGTGGATCAAATTTCATACCCTCTCTCCTCCCGATTTCTATACGAGGCTTCGTGCTCGTTTTTTCGTTCTGACCTCACCAACATGTCTCATGGTCCATTTCTAACGTATAATCGAGACTTTTTCGGGTTTTAGAGGAAATGGATCTAATTTCATACCCTCTCTCCTCCCGATTTCTATACGAGGCTTCGTGCTCGTTTTTTCGTTCTGACCTCTCAAACACGTCTCATGGTCCATTTCTAACCTATAATCGAGACTTTTTCGGGTTTTCGAGCTAGTGGATCTAATTTCATACCCTCTCTCCTCCGGATTTCTATACGAGGCTTCGTGCTCGTTTTTTCGTTTTAACCTCACCAACACGTCTCAAGGACCATTTCTAACGTATAATCGAGACTTTTTCGGGTTTTAGAGGAAGTGGATCTAATTTCATACCCTTTCTCCTCCCGATTTCTATACGAGGCTTCGTGCTCGTTTTTTCGTTCTGACCTCAAAAATAGGTCTCGCGGTCCATTTCTAACCTATAATGGAGACTTTTTCGAGTTTTAGAGCTAGTGCATCTAATTTCATACCCTCTCTCCTCCCGATTTCTATACGAGGCTTCGTGCTCATTTTTTCGTTTTGACCTCACAAACACGTCTCGTGGTCAATTTCTAACCTATAATCGAGACTTTCTCGGGTTTTAGAGCTAGTGGATCTAATTTCATAACCTCTCTCCTCCCGATTTTTATACGAGGCTACGTGCTCATTTTTTCGTTCTGACCTCAGGAACACGTCTCGTGGTCCATTTCTAACCTATAATCGAGACTTTTTCGGGTTTTCGAGCTAGTGGATCTAATTTCATACCCTCTCACCTCCCGATTTCTATACGAGGCTACGTGCTCGTTTTTTCGTTCTGACCTCAAAAATAGGTCTTGTGGTCCATTTCTAACCTATATTCGAGACTTTTTCGGGTTTTAGAGCAAGTAGATCTAATTTCATACCCTCTCTCCTCCCGATTTCTATACGAGGCTTTGTGCTCGTTTTTTCGTTCTGACCTCACCAACACGTTTCGTGGTCCATTTCTAACCTATAATCGAGACTTTTTCGGGTTTTCGAGCTAGTGGATCTAATTTCATACCCTCTCTCCTCCCGATTTCTATACAAGGCTACGTGCTCGTTTTTTCGTTCTGACCTCACCAACACGTCTCGTTGTCCATTTCTAACCTATATTCGAGACTTTTTCGGGTTTTAGAGCTAGTAGATCTAATTCATACCCTCTCCCCTCCCGATTTCTATACGAGGCTTCGTCCTCGTTTTTTCGTTCTGACCTCAAAAATAGGTCTTGTGGTCCATTTCTAACCTATAATTGAGACTTTTTCGGGTTTTAGAGCTAGTGGATCTAATTTCATACCCTCTCTCCTCCGGATTTCTATACGAGGCTTCGTGCTCGTTTTTTCGTTCTGACCTCACCAACACGTCTCATGGACCATTTCTAACGTATAATCGAGATTTTTTCGGGTTTTAGAGGAAGTGGATCTAATTTCATACCCTTTCTCCTCCCGATTTCTATACGAGGCTTCGTGCTCGTTTTTTCGTTCTGACCTCAAAAATAGGTCTCGCGGTCCATTTCTAACCTATAATGGAGACTTTTTAGAGTTTTAGAGCTAGTGGATCTAATTTCATACCCTCTCTCCTCCCGATTTCTATACGAGGCTTCGTGCTCGTTTTTTTGTTTTGACCTCACCAACACGTCTCGTGGTCCATTTTTAACCTATAATCGAGACTTTCTCGTGTTTTAGAGGAAGTGGATCTAATTTTATACGCTCTCTCCTCCCGATTTCTATACGAGGCTTCGTGCTCGTTTTTTCGTTCTGACCTCACAAACACGTTTCGTGGTCCATTTCTAACCTATAATCGAGACTTTTTCGGGTTTTCGAGCTAGTGGATCTAATTTCATACCCTCTCACCTCCCGATTTCTATACGAGGCTACGTGCTCGTTTTTTCGTTCTGACCTCATGAACACATCTCGTGGTCCATTTCTAACCTAAAATCGAGACTTTTTCGGGTTTTAGAGGAAATGGATCTAATTTCATACCCTCTCTCCTTCCGATTTCTATACGAGGCTTCGTGCTCATTTTTTCGTTCTGACCTCACAAACACGTCTCGTGGTCAATTTCTAACCTATAATCGAGACTTTCTCGGGTTTTAGAGCTAGTGGATCTAATTTCATACCCTCTCTCCTCCCGATTTCTATACGAGGCTACGTGCTCGTTTTTTCATTCTGACCTCAGGAACACGTCTCGTGGTCCATTTCTAACCTATAATCGAGACTTTTTCGGGTTTTCGAGCTAGTGGATCTAATTTCATACCCTCTCACCTCCCGATTTCTATACGAGGCTTCGTGCTCGTTTTTTCGTTTTGACCTCACCAACACGTCTCGTGGTCCATTTCTAACCTATATTCGAGACTTTTTCGGGTTTTAGAGCTAGTAGATCTAATTTCATACCCTCTCTCCTCCCGATTTCTGTACAAGGCTTTGTGCTCGTTTTTTCGTTCTGACCTCACCAACACGTTTCGTGGTCCATTTCTAACCTATAATCGAGACTTTTTCGGGTTTTCGAGCTAGTGGATCTAATTTCATACCCTCTCTCCTCCCGATTTCTATACAAGGCTACGTGCTCGTTTTTTCGTTCTGACCTCACCAACACGTCTCGTTGTCCATTTCTAACCTATAATCGAGACTTTTTCGGGTTTTAGAGCTAGTGGATCTAATTTCATACCCTCTCTCCTCCCGATTTCTATACGAGGCTTCGTGCTCGTTTTTTCGTTCTGACCTCACCAACACGTTTCTGGTCCATTTCTAACCTATAATTGAGACTTTTTCGGGTTTTCGAGCTAGTGGATCTAATTTCATACCCTCTCACCTCCCGATTTCTATACGAGGCTACGTGCTCGTTATTTCGTTCTGACCTCATGAACACGTCTCGTGGTCCATTTCTAACCTATAATCGAGACTTTTTCAGGTTTTCGAGCTAGTGGATCTAATTTCATACCCTCTCTCCTCCCGATTTCTATACGAGGCTTCGTGCTCGTTTTTTCGTTCTGACCTCACAAACACGTCTCGTGGTCTATTACTAACCAATAATCGAGACTTTTTCTGGTTTTGGAACAAGTGGATCTAATTTCATACCCTCTCTCCTCCCAATTTCTATACGATGCTTCGTGCTCTTTTTTCATTCTGACCTCACAAACACATCTCGTGGTCCATTTCTAACCTATAATCGAGACTTTTTCGGGTTTTAGAGTTAGTAGATCTAATTTCATACCCTCTCCCCTCCCGATTTCTATACGAGGCTTCGTCCTCGTTTTTTCGTTCTGACCTCAAAAATAGGTCTCGCGGTCCATTTCTAACCTATAATGTAGACTTTTTCGAGTTTTAGAGCTAGTGGATCAAATTTCACACCCTCTCTCCTCCCGATTTCTATACGAGGCTTCGTGCTCGTTTTTTCGTTCTGACCTCACCAACATGTCTCATGGTCCATTTCTAACGTATAATCGAGACTTTTTCGGGTTTTAAAGGAAATGGATCTAATTTCATACCCTCTCTCCTCCCGATTTCTATACGAGGCTTCGTGCTCGTTTTTTCGTTCTGACCTCACAAACACGTCTCAAGGTCCATTTCTAACCTATAATCGAGACTTTTTCGGGTTTTCGAGCTAGTGGATCTAATTTCATAACCTCTCTCCTCCCGATTTTTATACGAGGCTACGTGCTCGTTTTTTCGTTCTGACCTCAGGAACACGTCTCGTGGTCCATTTCTAACTTATAATCGAGACTTTTTCTGGTTTTCGAGCTAGTGGATCTAATTTCATACCCTCTCACCTCCCGATTTCTATACGAGGCTACGTGCTCGTTTTTTCGTTCTGACCTCATGAACACGTCTCGTGGTCCATTTCTAACCTATAATCGAGAGTTTTTCGGGTTTTAGAGGAAATGGATCTAATTTCATACCCTCTCTCCATCCGATTTCTATACGAGGCATCGTGCTCGTTTTTTCGTTGTGACCTCACCAACACGTCTCGTGGTCCATTTCTAACCTATATTCGAGACTTTTTCGGGTTTTAGAGCTAGTAGATCTAATTTCATAACCTCTCTCCTCCCGATTTCTATACGAGGCTTTGTGCTCGTTTTTTCGTTCTGACCTCACCAACACGTTTCGTGGTCCATTTCTAACCTATAATCGAGACTTTTTCGGGTTTTCGAGCTAGTGGATCTAATTTCATACCCTCTCTCCTCCCGATTTCTATACAAGGCTACGTGCTCGTTTTTTCGTTCTGACCTCACCAACACGTCTCGTTGTCCATTTCTAACCTATATTCGAGACTTTTTCGGGTTTTAGAGCTAGTAGATCTAATTCATACCCTCTCCCCTCCCGATTTCTATACGAGGCTTCGTCGTCGTTTTTTCGTTCTGACCTCAAAAATAGGTCTCGCGGTCCATTTCTAACCTATAATGGAGACTTTTTCGAGTTTTAGAGCTAGTGGATCTAATTTCATACCCTCTCTCCTCCCGATTTCTATACGAGGCTTCGTGCTCGTTTTTTCGTTTTGACCTCACCAACACGTCTCGTGGTCCATTTTTAACCTATAATCGAGACTTTCTCGGGTTTTAGAGGAAGTGGATCTAATTTTATACCCTCTCTCCTCCCGATTTCTATACGAGGTTTCGTGCTCGTTTTTTCGTTCTGACCTCACAAACACGTTTCGTGGTCCATTTCTAACCTATAATCGAGACTTTTTCAGGTTTTCGAGCTAGTGGATCTAATTTCATACCCTCTCACCTCCCGATTTCTATACGAGGCTACGTGCTCGTTTTTTCGTTCTGACCTCATGAACACGTCTCGTGGTCCATTTCTAACCTATAATCGAGACTTTTTCGAGTTTTAGAGGAAATGGATTTAATTTCATACCCTCTCTCCTTCCGATTTCTATACGAGGCTTCGTGCTCGTTTTTTCGTTCTGACCTCACAAACACGTCTCGTGGTCAATTTGTAACCTATAATCGAGACTTTCTCGGGTTTTAGAGCTAGTGGATCTAATTTCATACCCTCTCTCCTCCCGATTTCTATACGAGGCTACGTGCTCGTTTTTTCGTTCTGACCTCATGAACTCGTCTCGTGGTCCATTTCTAACCAATAATCGAGACTTTTTCGGGTTTTAGAGCTAGTGGATCTAATTTCATACCCTCTCTCCTCCCGATTTCTATACGAGGCTTCGTGCTCGTTTTTTCGTTCTGACCTCCCCAACACGTGTCGTGGTCCATTTCTAACCTATAATCGATACTTTTTCGGATTTTCGAGCTAGTGGATCTAATTTCATACCCTCTCTCCTCCCGATTACTATACGAGGCTACGTGCTCGTTTTTTCGTTCTGACCTCAGGAACACGTCTCGTGGTCCATTTCTAACCTATAATCGAGACTTTTTCGGGTTTTAGAGCTAGTGAATCTAATTTCATACCCTCTCTCCTCCCGATTTTTATACGAGGCTTCGTGCTCGTTTTTTCGTTCTGACCTCACAAACACGTCTCGTGGTCTATTTCTAACCTATAATCGAGACTTTTTCGGGTTTTCGAGCTAGTGGATCTAATTTCATACCCTCTCACCTCCCGATTTCTATACGAGACTACGTGCTCGTTTTTTCGTTCTGACCTCAAGAACACGTCTCGTGGTCCATTTCTAACCTATAATCAAGACTTTTTCGGGTTTTAGAGGAAATGGATCTAATTTCATACCCTCTCTCCTTCCGATTTCTATACGAGGCTACGTGCTCGTTTTTTCGTTCTGACCTCACCAACACGTCTCGTTGTCCATTTCTAACCTATATTCGAGACTTTTTCGGGTTTTAGAGTTAGTAGATCTATTTCATACCCTCTCCCCTCCCGATTTCTATACGAGGCTTCGTCCTCGTTTTTTCGTTCTGACCTCAAAAATAGGTCTCGTGGTAAATTTCTAACCTATAATCGAGACTTTTTCGGGTTTTAGAGCTAGTGGATCTAATTTCATACCCTCTCTCTTCCGGATTTCTATACGAGGCTTCGTGCTCGTTTTTTCGTTCTGACCTCACCAACACATCTCATGGTCCATTTCTAACGTATAATCGAGACTTTTTCGGGTTTTAGAGGAAGTGGATCTAATTTCATACCCTTTCTCCTCCCGATTTCTATACGAGGCTTTGTGCTCATTTTTCCGTTCTGACCTCAAAAATAAGTCTCGCGGTCCATTTCTAACCTATAATGGAGACTTTTTCGAGTTTTAGAGCTAGTGGATCTAATTTCATACCCTCTCTCCTCCCGATTTCTATACGAGGCTTCGTGCTCGTTTTTTCGTTTTGACCTCACCAACACGTCTCGTGGTCCATTTTTAACCTATAATCGAGACTTTCTCGGGTTTTAGAGGAAGTGGATCTAATTTTATACCCTCTCTCCTCCCGATTTCTATACGAGGCTTCGTGCTCGTTTTTTCGTTCTGACCTCACAAACACGTTTCGTGGTCCATTTCTAACCTATAATCGAGACTTTTTCAGGTTTTCGAGCTAGTGGATCTAATTTCATACCCTCTCACCTCCCGATTTCTATACGAGGCTACGTGCTCGTTTTTTCGTTCTGACCTCATGAACACGTCTCGTGGTCCATTTCTAACCTATAATCGAGACTTTTTCGAGTTTTAGAGGAAATGGATTTAATTTCATACCCTCTCTCCTTCCGATTTCTATACGAGGCTTCGTGCTCGTTTTTTCGTTCTGACCTCACAAACACGTCTCGTGGTCAATTTGTAACCTATAATCGAGACTTTCTCGGGTTTTAGAGCTAGTGGATCTAATTTCATACCCTCTCTCCTCCCGATTTCTATACGAGGCTACGTGCTCGTTTTTTCGTTCTGACCTCATGAACTCGTCTCGTGGTCCATTTCTAACCAATAATCGAGACTTTTTCGGGTTTTAGAGCTAGTGGATCTAATTTCATACCCTCTCTCCTCCCGATTTCTATACGAGGCTTCGTGCTCGTTTTTTCGTTCTGACCTCCCCAACACGTGTCGTGGTCCATTTCTAACCTATAATCGATACTTTTTCGGATTTTCGAGCTAGTGGATCTAATTTCATACCCTCTCTCCTCCCGATTACTATACGAGGCTACGTGCTCGTTTTTTCGTTCTGACCTCAGGAACACGTCTCGTGGTCCATTTCTAACCTATAATCGAGACTTTTTCGGGTTTTAGAGCTAGTGAATCTAATTTCATACCCTCTCTCCTCCCGATTTTTATACGAGGCTTCGTGCTCGTTTTTTCGTTCTGACCTCACAAACACGTCTCGTGGTCTATTTCTAACCTATAATCGAGACTTTTTCGGGTTTTCGAGCTAGTGGATCTAATTTCATACCCTCTCACCTCCCGATTTCTATACGAGACTACGTGCTCGTTTTTTCGTTCTGACCTCAAGAACACGTCTCGTGGTCCATTTCTAACCTATAATCAAGACTTTTTCGGGTTTTAGAGGAAATGGATCTAATTTCATACCCTCTCTCCTTCCGATTTCTATACGAGGCTACGTGCTCGTTTTTTCGTTCTGACCTCACCAACACGTCTCGTTGTCCATTTCTAACCTATATTCGAGACTTTTTCGGGTTTTAGAGTTAGTAGATCTATTTCATACCCTCTCCCCTCCCGATTTCTATACGAGGCTTCGTCCTCGTTTTTTCGTTCTGACCTCAAAAATAGGTCTCGTGGTAAATTTCTAACCTATAATTGAGACTTTTTCGGGTTTTAGAGCTAGTGGATCTAATTTCATACCCTCTCTCTTCCGGATTTCTATACGAGGCTTCGTGCTCGTTTTTTCGTTCTGACCTCACCAACACATCTCATGGTCCATTTCTAACGTATAATCGAGACTTTTTCGGGTTTTAGAGGAAGTGGATCTAATTTCATACCCTTTCTCCTCCCGATTTCTATACGAGGCTTTGTGCTCATTTTTCCGTTCTGACCTCAAAAATAAGTCTCGCGGTCCATTTCTAACCTATAATGGAGACTTTTTCGAGTTTTAGAGCTAGTGGATCTAATTTCATACCCTCTCTCCTCCCGATTTCTATACGAGGCTTTGTGCTCGTTTTTTCGTTCTGACCTCACCAACACGTTTCGTGGTCCATTTCTAACCTATAATCGAGACTTTTTCGGGTTTTCGAGCTAGTGGATCTAATTTCATACCCTCTCTCCTCCCGATTTCTATACAAGGCTACGTGCTCGTTTTTTCGTTCTGACCTCACCAACACGTCTCGTTGTCCATTTCTAACCTATATTCGAGACTTTTTCGGGTTTTAGAGCTAGTAGATCTATTTCATACCCTCTCCCCTCCCGATTTCTATATGAGGCTTCGTCCTCGTTTTTTCGTTCTGACCTCAAAAATAGGTCTCGTGGTAAATTTCTAACCTATAATTGAGACTTTTTCGGGTTTTAGAGCTAGTGGATCTAATTTCATACCCTCTCTCTTCCGGATTTCTATACGAGGCTTCGTGCTCGTTTTTTCGTTCTGACCTCACCAACACATCTCATGGTCCATTTCTAACGTATAATCGAGACTTTTTCGGGTTTTAGAGGAAGTGGATCTAATTTCATATCCTTTCTCCTCCCGATTTCTATACGAGGCTTCGTGCTCGTTTTTTCGTTCTGACCTCAAAAATAGGTCTCGCGGTCCATTTCTAACCTATAATGGAGACTTTTTCGAGTTTTAGAGCTAGTGGATCTAATTTCATACCCTCTCTCCTCCCGATTTCTATACGAGGCTTCGTGCTCGTTTTTTCGTTCTGACCTCACCAACACGTCTCGAGGTTCATTTCTAACCTATAATCGAGACTTTTTCGGGTTTTAGAGGAAGTGGATCTAATTTTATACCCTCTCTCCTCCCGATTTCTATACGAGGCTTCGTGCTCGTTTTTTTGTTCTGACCTCACAAACACGTCTCGTGGTCAATTTCTAACCTATAATCGAGACTTTCTCAGGTTTTAGAGCTAGTGGATCTAATTTCATACCCTCTCTCGTCCCGATTTATATACGAGGCTACGTGCTCGTTTTTTCGTTCTGACCTCATGAACTCGTCTCGTGGTCCATTTCTAACCTATAATCGAGACTTTTTCGGGTTTTAGAGCTAGTGGATCTAATTTCATACCCTCTCTCCTCCTGATTTCTATACGAGGCTTCGTGCTCGTTTTTTCGTTCTGACCTCACAAACACGTCTCGTGGTCTATTACTAACCAATAATCGAGACTTTTTCTGGTTTTGGAACTAGTGGATCTAATTTCATACCCTCTCTCCTCCCGATTTCTATACGATGCTTCGTGCTCTTTTTTCATTCTGACCTCACAAACACATCTCGTGGTCCATTTCTAACCTATAATCGAGACTTTTTCGGGTTTTAGAGTTAGTAGATCTAATTTCATACCCTCTCCCCTCCCGATTTCTATACGAGGCTTCGTCCTCGTTTTTTCGTTCTGACCTCAAAAAAAGGTCTCGCGGTCCATTTCTAATCTATAATGTAGACTTTTTCGAGTTTTAGAGCTAGTGGATCAAATTTCATACCCTCTCTCCTCCCGATTTCTATACGAGGCTTCGTGCTCGTTTTTTCGTTCTGACCTCACCAACATGTCTCATGGTCCATTTCTAACGTATAATCGAGACTTTTTCGGGTTTTAGAGGAAATGGATCTAATTTCATACCCTCTCTCCTCCCGATTTCTATACGAGGCTTCGTGCTCGTTTTTTCGTTCTGACCTCACAAACACGTCTCATGATCCATTTCTAACCTATAATCGAGACTTTTTCGGGTTTTCGAGCTAGTGGATCTAATTTCATAACCTCTCTCCTCCCGATTTTTATACGAGGCTACGTGCTCGTTTTTTCGTTCTGACCTCAGGAACACGTCTCGTGGTCCATTTCTAACTTATAATCGAGACTTTTTCGGGTTTTCGAGCTAGTGGATCTAATTTCATACCCTCTCGCCTCCCGATTTCTATACGAGGCTACGTGCTCGTTTTTTCGTTCTGACCTCATGAACACGTCTCGTGGTCCATTTCTAACCTATAATCGAGACTTTTTCGGGTTTTAGAGGAAATGGATCTAATTTCATACCCTCTCTCCATCCGATTTCTATACGAGGCTTCGTGCTCGTTTTTTCGTTGTGACCTCACCAACACGTCTCGTGGTCCATTTCTAACCTATATTCGAGACTTTTTCGGGTTTTAGAGCTAGTAGATCTAATTTCATACCCTCTCTCCTCCCGATTTCTATAAGAGGCTTTGTGCTCGTTTTTTCGTTCTGACCTCACCAACACGTTTCGTGGTCCATTTCTAACCTATAATCGAGACTTTTTCGGGTTTTCGAGCTAGTGGATCTAATTTCATACCCTCTCTCATCCCGATTTCTATACAAGGCTACGTGCTCGTTTTTTCGTTCTGACCTCACCAACACGTCTCGTTGTCCATTTCTAACCTATATTCGAGACTTTTTCGGGTTTTAGAGCTAGTAGATCTAATTCATACCCTCTCCCCTCCCGATTTCTATACGAGGCTTCGTCCTCGTTTTTTCGTTCTGACCTCAAAAATAGGTCTTGTGGTCCATTTCTAACCTATAATTGAGACTTTTTCGGGTTTTCGAGCTAGTGGATCTAATTTCATACCCTCTCTCCTCCGGATTTCTATACGAGGCTTCGTGCTCGTTTTTTCGTTTTAACCTCACCAACACGTCTCAAGGACCATTTCTAACGTATAATCGAGACTTTTTCGGGTTTTAGAGGAAGTGGATCTAATTTCATACCCTTTCTCCTCCCGATTTCTATACGAGGCTTCGTGCTCGTTTTTTCGTTCTGACCTCAAAAATAGGTCTCGCGGTCCATTTCTAACCTATAATGGAGACTTTTTCGAGTTTTAGAGCTAGTGCATCTAATTTCATACCCTCTCTCCTCCCGATTTCTATACGAGGCTTCGTGCTCATTTTTTCGTTTTGACCTCACCAACACGTCTCGTGGTCCATTTTTAACCTATAATCGAGACTTTCTCGGGTTTTAGAGCTAGTGAATCTAATTTCATACCCTCTCTCCTCCCGATTTTTATACGAGGCTTCGTGCTCGTTTTTTCGTTCTGACCTCACAAACACGTCTCGTGGTCTATTTCTAACCTATAATCGAGACTTTTTCGGGTTTTCGAGCTAGTGGATCTAATTTCATACCCTCTCACCTCCCGATTTCTATACGAGGCTAAGTGCTCGTTTTCTCGTTCTGACCTCATGAACACGTCTCGTGGTCCATTTCTAACCTATAATCAAGACTTTTTCGGGTTTTAGAGGAAATGGATCTAATTTCATACCCTCTCTCCTTCCTATTTCTATACGAGGCTACGTGCTCGTTTTTTCGTTCTGACCTCACCAACACGTCTCGTTGTCCATTTCTAACCTATATTCGAGACTTTTTCGGGTTTTAGAGTTACTAGATCTATTTCATACCCTCTCCCCTCCCGATTTCTATACGAGGCTTCGTCCTCGTTTTTTCGTTCTGACCTCAAAAATAGGTCTCGTGGTAAATTTCTAACCTATAATTGAGACTTTTTCAGGTTTTAGAGCTAGTGGATCTAATTTCATACCCTCTCTCTTCCGGATTTCTATACGAGGCTTCGTGCTCGTTTTTTCGTTCTGACCTCACCAACACATCTCATGGTCCATTTCTAACGTATAATCGAGACTTTTTCGGGTTTTAGAGGAAGTGGATCTAATTTCATAACCTTTCTCCTCCCGATTTCTATACGAGGCTTCGTGCTCGTTTTTTCGTTCTGACCTCAAAAATAGGTCTCGCGGTCCATTTCTAACCTATAATGGAGACTTTTTCGAGTTTTAGAGCTAGTGGATCTAATTTCATACCCTCTCTCCTCCCGATTTCTATACGAGGCTTTGTGCTCGTTTTTTCGTTCTGACCTCACCAACACGTTTCGTGGTCCATTTCTAACCTATAATCGAGACTTTTTCGGGTTTTAGAGCTAGTAGATCTATTTCATACCCTCTCCCCTCCCGATTTCTATACGAGGCTTCGTCCTCGTTTTTTCGTTCTGACCTCAAAAATAGGTCTCGTGGTAAATTTCTAACCTATAATTGAGACTTTTTCAGGTTTTAGAGCTAGTGGATCTAATTTCATACCCTCTCTCTTCCGGATTTCTATACGAGGCTTCGTGCTCGTTTTTTCGTTCTGACCTCACCAACACATCTCATGGTCCATTTCTAACGTATAATCGAGACTTTTTCGGGTTTTAGAGGAAGTGGATCTAATTTCAAATCCTTTCTCCTCCCGATTTCTATACGAGGCTTCGTGCTCGTTTTTTCGTTCTGACCTCAAAAATAGGTCTCGCGGTCCATTTCTAACCTATAATGGAGACTTTTTCGAGTTTTAGAGCTAGTGGATCTAATTTCATACCCTCTCTCTTCCGGATTTCTATACGAGGCTTCGTGCTCGTTTTTTCGTTCTGACCTCACCAACACATCTCATGGTCCATTTCTAACGTATAATCGAAACTTTTTCGGGTTTTAGAGGAAGTGGATCTAATTTCATATCCTTTCTCCTCCCGATTTCTATACGAGGCTTCGTGCTCGTTTTTTCGTTCTGACCTCAAAAATAGGTCTCGCGGTCCATTTCTAACCTATAATGGAGACTTTTTCGAGTTTTAGAGCTAGTGGATCTAATTTCATACCCTCTCTCCTCCCGATTTCTATACGAGGCTTCGTGCTCGTTTTTTCGTTCTGACCTCACCAACACGTCTCGAGGTTCATTTCTAACCTATAATCGAGACTTTTTCGAGTTTTAGAGGAAGTGGATCTAATTTTATACCCTCTCTCCTCCCGATTTCTATACGAGGCTTCGTGCTCGTTTTTTCGTTCTGACCTCACAAACACGTCTCGTGGTCAATTTCTAACATATAATCGAGACTTTCTCGGGTTTTAGAGCTAGTGGATCTAATTTCATACCCTCTCTCCTCCCGATTTCTATACGAGGCTACGTGCTCGTTTTTTCGTTCTGACCTCAGGAACTCGTCTCGTGGTCCATTTCTAACCTATAATCGAGACTTTTTAGGGTTTTAGAGCTAGTGGATCTAATTTCATACCCTCTCTCCTCCCGATTTCTATACGAGGCTTCGTGCTCGTTTTTTCGTTCTGACCTCCCCAACACGTGTCGTGGTCCATTTCTAACCTATAATCGATACTTTTTCGGATTTTCGAGCTAGTGGATCTAATTTCATACCCTCTCTCCTCCCGATTTCTATACGAGGCTACGTGCTCGTTTTTTCGTTCTGACCTCAGGAACACGTCTCGTGGTCCATTTCTAACCTATAATCGAGACTTTTTCGGGTTTTAGAGCTAGTGGATCTAATTTCATACCCTCTCTCCTCCCGATTTTTATACGAGGCTTCGTGCTCGTTTTTTCGTTCTGACCTCACAAACAGGTCTCGTCGTCCATTTCTAACCTATAATCGAGACTTTTTCGGGTTTTAGAGCTAGTGGATCTAATTTCATACCCTCTCTCCTCCCTATTTCTATACGAGGCTTCGTGCTCGTTTTTTCGTTCTGACCTCCCCAACACGTGTCGTGGTCCATTTCTAACCTATAATCGATACTTTTTCGGATTTTCGAGCTAGTGGATCTAATTTCATACCCTCTCTACTCCCGATTTCTATACAAGGCTACGTGCTCGTTTTTTCGTTCTGACCTCACCAACACGTCTCGTTGTCCATTTCTAACCTATATTCGAGACTTTTTCGGGTTTTAGAGCTAGTAGATCTATTTCATACCCTCTCCCCTCCCGATTTCTATACGAGGCTTCGTCCTCGTTTTTTCGTTCTGACCTCAAAAATAGGTCTCGTGGTAAATTTCTAACCTATAATTGAGACTTTTTCGGGTTTTAGAGCTAGTGGATCTAATTTCATACCCTCACTCTTCCGGATTTCTATACGAGGCTTCGTGCTCGTTTTTTCGTTCTGACCTCACCAACATCTCATGGTCCATTTCTAACGTATAATCGAGACTTTTTCGGGTTTTAGAGGAAGTGGATCTAATTTCATATCCTTTCTCCTCCCGATTTCTATACGAGGCTTCGTGCTCGTTTTTTCGTTCTGACCTCAAAAATAGGTCTCGCGGTCCATTTCTAACCTATAATGGAGACTTTTTCGAGTTTTAGAGCTAGTGGATCTAATTTCAAACCCTCTCTCCTCCCGATTTCTATACGAGGCTTCGTGCTCGTTTTTTCGTTCTGACCTCACCAACACGTCTCGAGGTTCATTTCTAACCTATAATCGAGACTTTTTCGGGTTTTAGAGGAAGTGGATCTAATTTTATACCCTCTCTCCTCCCGATTTCTATACGAGGCTTCGTGCTCGTTTTTTCGTTCTGACCTTACAAACACGTCTCGTGGTCAATTTCTAACCTATAATCGAGACTTTCTCGGGTTTTAGAGCTAGTGGATCTAATTTCATACCCTCTCTCCTCCCGATTTCTATACGAGGCTACGTGCTCGTTTTTTCGTTCTGACCTCACCAACACGTCTCGTGGTCCATTTCTAACGTATAATCGAGACTTTTTCGGGTTTTAGAGCTAGTAGATCTAATTTCATACCCTCTCTCCTCCCGATTTCTATACGAGGCTTTGTGCTCGTTTTTTCGTTCTGACCTCACCAACACGTTTCGTGGTCCATTTCTAACCTATAATCGAGACTTTTTCGGGTTTTCGAGCTAGTGGATCTAATTTCATACCCTCTCACCTCCCGATTTCTATACAAGGCTACGTGCTCGTTTTTTCGTTCTGACCTCATGAACACGTCTCGTGGTCCATTTCTAACCTATAATCTAGACTTTTTCGGGTTTTAGAGGAAATGGATCTAATTTCATACCCTCTCTCCTTCCGATTTCTATACGAGGCTTCGTGCTCGTTTTTTCGTTCTGACCTCACAAACACGTCTCGTGGTCCATTTCTAACCTATAATCGAGACTTTTTCGGGTTTTAGAGCTAGTGGATCTAATTTCATACTCTCTCTCCTCCCGATTTCTATACGAGGCTTCGTGCTCGTTTTTTCGTTTTGACCTCACCAACACGTCTCGTGGTCCATTTCTAACCTATATTCGAGACTTTTTCGGGTTTTAGAGCTTGTAGATCTAATTTCATACCCTCTCTCCTTCCGATTTAAATACGAGGCTTCGTGCTCGTTTTTTCGTTCTGACCTCACAAACACGTCTCGTGGTCCATTTCTAACCTATAATCGAGACTTTTTCGGGTTTTAGAGCTAGTGGATCTAATTTCATACCCTCTCACCTCCCGATTTCTATACGAGGCTACGTGCTCGTTTTTTCGTTCTGACCTCAAGAACACGTCTCGTGGTCCATTTCTAACCTATAATCGAGACTTTTTCGGGTTTTAGAGGAAATAAATCTAATTTCATACCCTCTCTCCTTCCGATTTCTATACGAGGCTTCGTGCTCGTTTTTTCGTTCTGACCTCACAAACACGTCTCGTGGTCCATTTCTAACCTATAATCGAGACTTTTTCGGGTTTTTGAGCTAGTGGATCTAATTTCATACCCTCTCTCCTCCCGATTTCTATACGAGGCTTTGTGCTCGTTTTTTCGTTCTGACCTCACCAACACGTTTCGTGGACCATTTCTAACCTATAATCGAGACTTTTTCGGGTTTTAGAGCTAGTGGATCTAATTTCATACCCTCTCTCTTCCGGATTTCTATACGAGGCTTCGTGCACGTTTTTTCGTTCTGACCTCACCAACACATCTCATGGTCCATTTCTAACGTATAATCGAGACTTTTTCGGGTTTTAGAGGAAGTGGATCTAATTTCATATCCTTTCTCCTCCCGATTTCTATACGAGGCTTCGTGCTCGTTTTTTCGTTCTGACCTCAAAAATAGGTCTCGCGGTCCATTTCTAACCTATAATGGAGACTTTTTCGGGTTTTAGAGCTAGTGGATCTAATTTCATACCCTCTCTCCTCCCGATTTCTATACGAGGCTACGTACTCATTTTTTCGTTCTGACCTCATGAACACGTCTCGTGGTCCATTTCTAACCTATAATCGAGACTTTTTCGGGTTTTAGAGCTAGTGGATCTAATTTCATTCCCTCTCTCCTCCCGATTTCTATACGAGGCTTCGTGCTCGTTTTTTCGTTCTGACCTCACCAACACGTTTCGTGGTCCATTTCTAACCTATAATCGAAACTTTTTCGGGTTTTCGTGCTAGTGGATCTAATTTCATACCCTCTCTCCTCCCGATTTCTATACGAGGCTACGTGCTCGTTTTTTTGTTCTGACCTCAGGAACACGTCTCGTGGTCCATTTCTAACCTATAATCGAGACTTTTTCGGGTTTTAGAGCTAGTAGATCTAATATCATACCCTCTCTCCTTCCGATTTAAATACGAGGCTTCGTGCTCGTTTTTTCGTTCTGACCTCACAAACACGTTTCGTGGTCCATTTCTAACCTATAATCGAGACTTTTTCGAGTTTTCGAGCTAGTGGATCTAATTTCATACCCTCTCACCTCCCGATTTCTATACGAGGCTACGTGCTCGTTTTTTCGTTCTGACCTCAAGAACACGTCTCGTGGTCCATTTCTAACCTATAATCGAGACTTTTTCGGGTTTTAGAGGAAATAAATCTAATTTCATACCCTCTCTCCTTCCGATTTCTATACGAGGCTTCGTGCTCGTTTTTTCGTTCTGACCACACAAACACGTCTCGTGGTCCATTTCTAACCTATAATCGAGACTTTTTCGGGTTTTTGAGCTAGTGGATCTAATTTCATACCCTCTCTCCTCCCGATTTCTATACGAGGCTTTGTGCTCGTTTTTTCGTTCTGACCTCACCAACACGTTTCGTGGACCATTTCTAACCTATAATCGAGACTTTTTCGGGTTTTAGAGCTAGTGGATCTAATTTCATACCCTCTCTCTTCCGGATTTCTATACGAGGCTTCGTGCACGTTTTTTCGTTCTGACCTCACCAACACATCTCATGGTCCATTTCTAACGTATAATCGAGACTTTTTCGGGTTTTAGAGGAAGTGGATCTAATTTCATATCCTTTCTCCTCCCGATTTCTATACGAGGCTTCGTGCTCGTTTTTTCGTTCTGACCTCAAAAATAGGTCTCGCGGTCCATTTCTAACCTATAATGGAGACTTTTTCGAGTTTTAGAGCTAGTGGATCTAATTTCAAACCCTCTCTCCTCCCGATTTCTATACGAGGCTTCGTGCTCGTTTTTTCGTTCTGACCTCACCAACACGTCTCGAGGTTCATTTCTAACCTATAATCGAGACTTTTTCGGGTTTTAGAGGAAGTGGATCTAATTTTATACCCTCTCTCCTCCCGATTTCTATACGAGGCTTCGTGCTCGTTTTTTCGTTCTGACCTTACAAACACGTCTCGTGGTCAATTTCTAACCTATAATCGAGACTTTCTCGGGTTTTAGAGCTAGTGGATCTAATTTCATACCCTCTCTCCTCCCGATTTCTATACGAGGCTACGTGCTCGTTTTTTCGTTCTGACCTCACCAACACGTCTCGTGGTCCATTTCTAACTTATAATCGAGACTTTTTCGGGTTTTAGAGCTAGTAGATCTAATTTCATACCCTCTCTCCTCCCGATTTCTATACGAGGCTTTGTGCTCGTTTTTTCGTTCTGACCTCACCAACACGTTTCGTGGTCCATTTCTAACCTATAATCGAGACTTTTTCGGGTTTTCGAGCTAGTGGATCTAATTTCATACCCTCTCACCTCCCGATTTCTATACAAGGCTACGTGCTCGTTTTTTCGTTCTGACCTCATGAACACGTCTCGTGGTCCATTTCTAACCTATAATCTAGACTTTTTCGGGTTTTAGAGGAAATGGATCTAATTTCATACCCTCTCTCCTTCCGATTTCTATACGAGGCTTCGTGCTCGTTTTTTCGTTCTGACCTCACAAACACGTCTCGTGGTCCATTTCTAACCTATAATCGAGACTTTTTCGGGTTTTAGAGCTAGTGGATCTAATTTCATACTCTCTCTCCTCCCGATTTCTATACGAGGCTTCGTGCTCGTTTTTTCGTTTTGACCTCACCAACACGTCTCGTGGTCCATTTCTAACCTATATTCGAGACTTTTTCAGGTTTTAGAGCTTGTAGATCTAATTTCATACCCTCTCTCCTTCCGATTTAAATACGAGGCTTCGTGCTCGTTTTTTCGTTCTGACCTCACAAACACGTCTCGTGGTCCATTTCTAACCTATAATCGAGACTTTTTCGGGTTTTAGAGCTAGTGGATCTAATTTCATACCCTCTCACCTCCCGATTTCTATACGAGGCTACGTGCTCGTTTTTTCGTTCTGACCTCAAGAACACGTCTCGTGGTCCATTTCTAACCTATAATCGAGACTTTTTCGGGTTTTAGAGGAAATAAATCTAATTTCATACCCTCTCTCCTTCCGATTTCTATACGAGGCTTCGTGCTCGTTTTTTCGTTCTGACCTCACAAACACGTCTCGTGGTCCATTTCTAACCTATAATCGAGACTTTTTCGGGTTTTTGAGCTAGTGGATCTAATTTCATACCCTCTCTCCTCCCGATTTCTATACGAGGCTTTGTGCTCGTTTTTTCGTTCTGACCTCACCAACACGTTTCGTGGACCATTTCTAACCTATAATCGAGACTTTTTCGGGTTTTAGAGCTAGTGGATCTAATTTCATACCCTCTCTCTTCCGGATTTCTATACGAGGCTTCGTGCACGTTTTTTCGTTCTGACCTCACCAACACATCTCATGGTCCATTTCTAACGTATAATCGAGACTTTTTCGGGTTTTAGAGGAAGTGGATCTAATTTCATATCCTTTCTCCTCCCGATTTCTATACGAGGCTTCGTGCTCGTTTTTTCGTTCTGACCTCAAAAATAGGTCTCGCGGTCCATTTCTAACCTATAATGGAGACTTTTTCGAGTTTTAGAGCTAGTGGATCTAATTTCAAACCCTCTCTCCTCCCGATTTCTATACGAGGCTTCGTGCTCGTTTTTTCGTTCTGACCTCACCAACACGTCTCGAGGTTCATTTCTAACCTATAATCGAGACTTTTTCGGGTTTTAGAGCTAGTGGATCTAATTTCATTCCCTCTCTCCTCCCGATTTCTATACGAGGCTTCGTGCTCGTTTTTTCGTTCTGACCTCACCAACACGTTTCGTGGTCCATTTCTAACCTATAATCGAAACTTTTTCGGGTTTTCGTGCTAGTGGATCTAATTTCATACCCTCTCTCCTCCCGATTTCTATACGAGGCTACGTGCTCGTTTTTTTGTTCTGACCTCAGGAACACGTCTCGTGGTCCATTTCTAACCTATAATCGAGACTTTTTCGGGTTTTAGAGCTAGTAGATCTAATATCATACCCTCTCTCCTTCCGATTTAAATACGAGGCTTCGTGCTCGTTTTTTCGTTCTGACCTCACAAACACGTTTCGTGGTCCATTTCTAACCTATAATCGAGACTTTTTCGAGTTTTCGAGCTAGTGGATCTAATTTCATACCCTCTCACCTCCCGATTTCTATACGAGGCTACGTGCTCGTTTTTTCGTTCTGACCTCAAGAACACGTCTCGTGGTCCATTTCTAACCTATAATCGAGACTTTTTCGGGTTTTAGAGGAAATAAATCTAATTTCATACCCTCTCTCCTTCCGATTTCTATACGAGGCTTCGTGCTCGTTTTTTCGTTCTGACCTCACAAACACGTCTCGTGGTCCATTTCTAACCTATAATCGAGACTTTTTCGGGTTTTTGAGCTAGTGGATCTAATTTCATACCCTCTCTCCTCCCGATTTCTATACGAGGCTTTGTGCTCGTTTTTTCGTTCTGACCTCACCAACACGTTTCGTGGACCATTTCTAACCTATAATCGAGACTTTTTCGGGTTTTAGAGCTAGTGGATCTAATTTCATACCCTCTCTCTTCCGGATTTCTATACGAGGCTTCGTGCACGTTTTTTCGTTCTGACCTCACCAACACATCTCATGGTCCATTTCTAACGTATAATCGAGACTTTTTCGGGTTTTAGAGGAAGTGGATCTAATTTCATATCCTTTCTCCTCCCGATTTCTATACGAGGCTTCGTGCTCGTTTTTTCGTTCTGACCTCAAAAATAGGTCTCGCGGTCCATTTCTAACCTATAATGGAGACTTTTTCGGGTTTTAGAGCTAGTGGATCTAATTTCATACCCTCTCTCCTCCCGATTTCTATACGAGGCTACGTGCTCGTTTTTTCGTTCTGACCTCATGAACACGTCTCGTGGTCCATTTCTAACCTATAATCGAGACTTTTTCGGGTTTTAGAGGAAATAGATCTAATTTCATACCCTCTCTCCTTCCGATTTATATACGAGGCTTCGTGCTCGTTTTTTCGTTCTGACCTCACAAACACCTCTCGTGGTCCATTTCTAACCTATAATCGAGACTTACTCGGGTTTTAGAGCTAGTGGATCTAATTTCATACCCTCTCTCCTCCCGATTTCTATACGAGGCTACGTACTCATTTTTTCGTTCTGACCTCATGAACACGTCTCGTGGTCCATTTCTAACCTATAATCGAGACTTTTTCGGGTTTTAGAGCTAGTGGATCTAATTTCATTCCCTCTCTCCTCCCGATTTCTATACGAGGCTTCGTGCTCGTTTTTTCGTTCTGACCTCACCAACACGTTTCGTGGTCCATTTCTAACCTATAATCGAAACTTTTTCGGGTTTTCGTGCTAGTGGATCTAATTTCATACCCTCTCTCCTCCCGATTTCTATACGAGGCTACGTGCTCGTTTTTTTGTTCTGACCTCAGGAACACGTCTCGTGGTCCATTTCTAACCTATAATCGAGACTTTTTCGGGTTTTAGAGCTAGTAGATCTAATATCATACCCTCTCTCCTTCCGATTTAAATACGAGGCTTCGTGCTCGTTTTTTCGTTCTGACCTCACAAACACGTTTCGTGGTCCATTTCTAACCTATAATCGAGACTTTTTCGAGTTTTCGAGCTAGTGGATCTAATTTCATACCCTCTCACCTCCCGATTTCTATACGAGGCTACGTGCTCGTTTTTTCGTTCTGACCTCAAGAACACGTCTCGTGGTCCATTTCTAACCTATAATCGAGACTTTTTCGGGTTTTAGAGGAAATAAATCTAATTTCATACCCTCTCTCCTTCCGATTTCTATACGAGGCTTCGTGCTCGTTTTTTCGTTCTGACCTCACAAACACGTCTCGTGGTCCATTTCTAACCTATAATCGAGACTTTTTCGGGTTTTTGAGCTAGTGGATCTAATTTCATACCCTCTCTCCTCCCGATTTCTATACGAGGCTTTGTGCTCGTTTTTTCGTTCTGACCTCACCAACACGTTTCGTGGACCATTTCTAACCTATAATCGAGACTTTTTCGGGTTTTCGAGCTAGTGGATCTAATTTCATACCCTCTCTCCTCCCGATTTCTATACAAGGCTACGTGCTCGTTTTTTCGTTCTGACCTCACCAACACGTCTCGTTGTCCATTTCTAACCTATATTCGAGACTTTTTCGGGTTTTAGAGCTAGTAGATCTATTTCATACCCTCTCCCCTCCCGATTTCTATACGAGGCTTCGTCCTCGTTTTTTCGTTCTGACCTCAAAAATAGGTCTCGTGGTAAATTTCTAACCTATAATTGAGACTTTTTCGGGTTTTAGAGCTAGTGGATCTAATTTCATACCCTCTCTCTTCCGGATTTCTATACGAGGCTTCGTGCACGTTTTTTCGTTCTGACCTCACCAACACATCTCATGGTCCATTTCTAACGTATAATCGAGACTTTTTCGGGTTTTAGAGGAAGTGGATCTAATTTCATATCCTTTCTCCTCCCGATTTCTATACGAGGCTTCGTGCTCGTTTTTTCGTTCTGACCTCAAAAATAGGTCTCGCGGTCCATTTCTAACCTATAATGGAGACTTTTTCGAGTTTTAGAGCTAGTGGATCTAATTTCATACCCTCTCTCGTCCCGATTTCTATACGTGGCTTCGTGCTCGTTTTTTCGTTCTGACCTCACCAACACGTCTCGAGGTTCATTTCTAACCTATAATCGAGACTTTTTCGGGTTTTATAGGAAGTGGATCTAATTTTATACCCTCTCTCCTCCCGATTTCTATACGAGGCTTCGTGCTCGTTTTTTCGTTCTGACCTCACAAACACGTCTCGTGGTCAATTTCTAACCTATAATCGAGACTTTCTCGGGTTTTAGAGCTAGTGGATCTAATTTCATACCCTCTCTCCTCCCGATTTCTATACGAGGCTACGTGCTCGTTTTTTCGTTCTGACCTCATGAACTCGTCTCGTGGTCCATTTATAACCTATAATCGAGACTTTTTAGGGTTTTAGAGCTAGTGGATCTAATTTCATACCCTCTCTCCTCCCGATTTCTATACGAGGCTTCGTGCTCGTTTTTTCGTTCTGACCTCCCCAACACGTGTCGTCGTCCATTTCTAACCTATAATCGATACTTTTTCGGATTTTCGAGCTAGTGGATCTAATTTCATACCCTCTCTCCTCCCGATTTCTATACGAGGCTACGTGCTCGTTTTTTCGTTCTGACCTCATGAACTCGTCTCGTGGTCCATTTATAACCTATAATCGAGACTTTTTAGGGTTTTAGAGCTAGTGGATCTAATTTCATACCCTCTCTCCTCCCGATTTCTATACGAGGCTTCGTGCTCGTTTTTTCGTTCTGACCTCCCCAACACGTGTCGTCGTCCATTTCTAACCTATAATCGATACTTTTTCGGATTTTCGAGCTAGTGGATCTAATTTCATACCCTCTCTCCTCCCGATTTCTATACGAGGCTACGTGCTCGTTTTTTCGTTCTGACCTCAGGAACATGTCTCGTGGTCCATTTCTACCCTATAATCGAGACTTTTTCGGGTTTTAGAGCTAGTGGATCTAATTTCATACCCTCTCTCCTCCCGATTTTTATACGAGGCTTCGTGCTCGTTTTTTCGTTCTGACCTCACAAACAGGTCTCGTGGTCCATTTCTAACCTATAATCGAGACTTTTTCGGGTTTTAGAGCTAGTGGATCTAATTTCAAACCCTCTCTCCTCCCGATTTCTATACGAGGCTTCGTTCTCGTTTCTTCGTTTTGACCTCACCAACACGTCTCATGGTCCATTTCTAACCTATATTCGAGACTTTTTCGGGTTTTAGAGCTAGTAGATCTAATTTCATACCCTCTCTCCTCCCGATTTCTATACGAGGCTTCGTGCTCGTTTTTTCGTTCTGACCTCACCAACACGTTTCGTGGTCCATTTCTAACCTATAATCGAGACTTTTTCGGGTTTTCGAGCTAGTGGATCTAATTTCATACTCTCTCTCCTCCCGATTTCTATACGAGGCTACGTGCTCGTTTTTTCGTTCTGACCTCAGGAACACGTCTCGTGGTCCATTTCTAACCTATAATCGAGACTTTTTCGGGTTTTAGAGCTAGTGGATCTAATTTCATACCCTCTCTCCTCCCGATTTCTATACGAGGCTTCGTGCTCGTTTTTTCGTTCTGACCTCCCCAACACGTGTCGTCGTCCATTTCTAACCTATAATCGATACTTTTTCGGATTTTCGAGCTAGTGGATCTAATTTCATACCCTCTCTCCTCCCGATTTCTATACGAGGCTACGTGCTCGTTTTTTCGTTCTGACCTCAGGAACATGTCTCGTGGTCCATTTCTACCCTATAATCGAGACTTTTTCGGGTTTTAGAGCTAGTGGATCTAATTTCATACCCTCTCTCCTCCCGATTTTTATACGAGGCTTCGTGCTCGTTTTTTCGTTCTGACCTCACAAACAGGTCTCGTGGTCCATTTCTAACCTATAATCGAGACTTTTTCGGGTTTTAGAGCTAGTGGATCTAATTTCAAACCCTCTCTCCTCCCGATTTCTATACGAGGCTTCGTTCTCGTTTCTTCGTTTTGACCTCACCAACACGTCTCATGGTCCATTTCTAACCTATATTCGAGACTTTTTCGGGTTTTAGAGCTAGTAGATCTAATTTCATACCCTCTCTCCTCCCGATTTCTATACGAGGCTTCGTGCTCGTTTTTTCGTTCTGACCTCACCAACACGTTTCGTGGTCCATTTCTAACCTATAATCGAGACTTTTTCGGGTTTTCGAGCTAGTGGATCTAATTTCATACTCTCTCTCCTCCCGATTTCTATACGAGGCTACGTGCTCGTTTTTTCGTTCTGACCTCAGGAACACGTCTCGTGGTCCATTTCTAACCTATAATCGAGACTTTTTCGGGTTTTAGAGCTAGTGGATCTAATTTCATACCCTCTCTCCTCCCGATTTCTATACGAGGCTTCGTGCTCGTTTTTTCGTTCTGACCTCCCCAACACGTGTCGTCGTCCATTTCTAACCTATAATCGATACTTTTTCGGATTTTCGAGCTAGTGGATCTAATTTCATACCCTCTCTCCTCCCGATTTCTATACGAGGCTACGTGCTCGTTTTTTCGTTCTGACCTCATGAACTCGTCTCGTGGTCCATTTATAACCTATAATCGAGACTTTTTAGGGTTTTAGAGCTAGTGGATCTAATTTCATACCCTCTCTCCTCCCGATTTCTATACGAGGCTTCGTGCTCGTTTTTTCGTTCTGACCTCCCCAACACGTGTCGTCGTCCATTTCTAACCTATAATCGATACTTTTTCGGATTTTCGAGCTAGTGGATCTAATTTCATACCCTCTCTCCTCCCGATTTCTATACGAGGCTACGTGCTCGTTTTTTCGTTCTGACCTCAGGAACATGTCTCGTGGTCCATTTCTACCCTATAATCGAGACTTTTTCGGGTTTTAGAGCTAGTGGATCTAATTTCATACCCTCTCTCCTCCCGATTTTTATACGAGGCTTCGTGCTCGTTTTTTCGTTCTGACCTCACAAACAGGTCTCGTGGTCCATTTCTAACCTATAATCGAGACTTTTTCGGGTTTTAGAGCTAGTGGATCTAATTTCAAACCCTCTCTCCTCCCGATTTCTATACGAGGCTTCGTTCTCGTTTCTTCGTTTTGACCTCACCAACACGTCTCATGGTCCATTTCTAACCTATATTCGAGACTTTTTCGGGTTTTAGAGCTAGTAGATCTAATTTCATACCCTCTCTCCTCCCGATTTCTATACGAGGCTTCGTGCTCGTTTTTTCGTTCTGACCTCACCAACACGTTTCGTGGTCCATTTCTAACCTATAATCGAGACTTTTTCGGGTTTTCGAGCTAGTGGATCTAATTTCATACTCTCTCTCCTCCCGATTTCTATACGAGGCTACGTGCTCGTTTTTTCGTTCTGACCTCAGGAACACGTCTCGTGGTCCATTTCTAACCTATAATCGAGACTTTTTCGGGTTTTAGAGCTAGTGGATCTAATTTCATACCCTCTCTCCTCCCGATTTTTATACGAGGCTTCGTGCTCGTTTTTTCATTCCGACCTCACAAACACGTCTCGTGGTCCATTTCTAACCTATAATCGATACTTTTTCGGGTTTTAGAGCTAGTGGATCTAATTTCAAACCCTCTCTCCTCCCTATTTCTATACGAGGCTACGTGCTCGTTTCTTCGTTCTGACCTCACCAACACGTCTCGTTGTCCATTTCTAACCTATATTCGAGACTTTTTCGGGTTTTAGAGTTAGTACATCTAATTTCATACCCTCTCCCCTCCCGATTTCTACACGAGGCTTCGTCCTCGTTTTTTCGTTCTGACCTCAAAAATAGGTCTCGTGGTCCATTTCTAACCTATAATCGAGACTTTTTCGGGTTTTAGAGCTAGTGGATCTAATTTCATACCCTCTCTCCTCCGGATTTCTATACGAGGCTTCGTGCTCGTTTTTTCGTTCTGACCTCACCAACACGTCTCATGGACCATTTCTAACGTATAATCGAGACATTTTCGGGACTTAGAGGAAGTGGATCTAATTTCATACCCTTTCTCCTCCCGATTTCTATACGAGGCTTCGTGCTCGTTTTTTCGTTCTGACCTCAAAAATAGGTCTCGCGGTCCATTTCTAACCTATAATGGAGACTTTTTCGAGTTTTAGAGCTAGTGGATCTAATTTTATACCCTCTCTCCTCCCGATTTCTATACGAGGCTTCGTGCTCGTTTTTTCGTTCTGACCTCACCAACACGTCTCGTGGTCCATTTCTAACCTATAATCGAGACTTTCTCGGGTTTTAGAGGAAGTGGATCTAATTTTATACCCTCTCTCCTCCCGATTTCTATACGAGGCTTCGTGCTCGTTTTTTCGTTCTGACCTCAAAAACACGTTTCGTGGTCCATTTCTAACCTATAATCGAGACTTTTTTGGGTTTTCGAGCTAGTGGATCTAATTTCATACCCTCTCACCTCCTGATTTCTATACGAGGCTACGTGCTCGTTTTTTCGTTCTGACCTCACAAACACGTCTCGTGGTCCATTTCTAACCTATAATCGAGACTTTTTCGGATTTTAGAGCTAGTGGATCTAATTTCATACCCTCTCTCCTCCCGATTTCTATACAAGGCTACGTGCTCGTTTTTTCGTTCTGACCTCACCAACACGTCTCGTTGTCCATTTCTAACCTATATTCGAGACTTTTTCGGGTTTTAGAGTTAGTACATCTAATTTCATACCCTCTCCCCTCCCGATTTCTACACGAGGCTTCGTCCTCGTTTTTTCGTTCTGACCTCAAAAATAGGTCTCGTGGTCCATTTCTAACCTATAATCGAGACTTTTTCGGGTTTTAGAGCTAGTGGATCTAATTTCATACCCTCTCTCCTCCGATTTCTATACGAGGCTTCGTGCTCGTTTTTTCGTTCTGACCTCACCAACACGTCTCTTGGACCATTTCTAACGTATAATCGAGACATTTTCGGGTCTTAGAGGAAGTGGATCTAATTTCATACCCTTTCTCCTCCCGATTTCTATACGAGGCTTCGTGCTCGTTTTTTCGTTCTGACCTCAAAAATAGGTCTCGCGGTCCATTTCTAACCTATAATGGAGACTTTTTCGAGTTTTAGAGCTAGTGGATCTAATTTTATACCCTCTCTCCTCCCGATTTCTATACGAGGCTTCGTGCTCGTTTTTTCGTTCTGACCTCACCAACACGTCTCGTGGTCCATTTCTAACCTATAATCGAGACTTTCTCGGGTTTTAGAGGAAGTGGATCTAATTTTATACCCTCTCTCCTCCCGATTTCTATACGAGGCTTCGTGCTCGTTTTTTCGTTCTGACCTCAAAAATAGGTCTCGCGGTCCATTTCTAACCTATAATGGAGACTTTTTCGAGTTTTAGAGCTAGTGGATCTAATTTTATACCCTCTCTCCTCCCGATTTCTATACGAGGCTTCGTGCTCGTTTTTTCGTTCTAACCTCACCAACACGTCTCGTGGTCCATTTCTAATCTATAATCGAGACTTTCTCGGGTTTTAGAGGAAGTGGATCTAATTTTATACCCTCTCTCCTCCCGATTTCTATACGAGGCTTCGTGCTCGTTTTTTCGTTCTGACCTCAAAAACACGTTTAGTGGTCCATTTCTAACCTATAATCGAGACTTTTTCGGGTTTTCGAGCTAGTGGATCTAATTTCATACCCTCTCACCTCCTGATTTCTATACGAGGCTACGTGCTCATTTTTTCGTTCTGACCTCACCAACACGTCTCGTGGTCCATTTCTAACCTATAATCGAGACTTTTTCGGGTTTTAGAGGAAATAGATCTAATTTCATACCCTCTCTCCTTCCGATTTATATACGAGGCTTCGTGCTCGTTTTTTCGTTCTGACCTCACAAACACCTCTCGTGGTCCATTTCTAACCTATAATCGAGACTTACTCGGGTTTTAGAGCTAGTGGATCTAATTTCATACCCTCTCTCCTCCCGATTTCTATACGAGGCTACGTGCTCGTTTTTTCGTTCTGACCTCATGAACTCGTCTCGTGGTTCATTTCTAACCTATAATCGAGACTTTTTACGGTTTTAGAGCTAGTGGATCTAATTTCATACCCTCTCTCCTCCCGATTTCTATACGAGGCTTCGTGCTCGTTTTTTCGTTCTGACCTCCCCAACACGTGTCGTGGTCCATTTCTAACCTATAATCGATACTTTTTCGGATTTTCGAGCTAGTGGATAAAATTTCATACCCTCTCTCCTCCCGATTTCTATACGAGGCTTCGTGCTCGTTTTTTCGTTCTGACCTCACAAACACCTCTCGTGGTCCATTTCTAACCTATAATCGAGACTTACTCGGGTTTTAGAGCTAGTGGATCTAATTTCATACCCTCTCTCCTCCCGATTTCTATACGAGGCTACGTGCTCGTTTTTTCGTTCTGACCTCATGAACTCGTCTCGTGGTCCATTTCTAACCTATAATCGAGACTTTTTACGGTTTTAGAGCTAGTGGATCTAATTTCATACCCTCTCTCCTCCCGATTTCTATCCGAGGCTTCGTGCTCGTTTTTTCGTTCTGACCTCCCCAACACGTGTCGTGGTCCATTTCTAACCTATAATCGATACTTTTTCGGATTTTCGAGCTAGTGGATCTAATTTCATACCCTCTCTCCTCCCGATTTCTATACGAGGCTACGTGCTCGTTTTTTCGTTCTGACCTCAGGAACATGTCTCGTGGTCCATTTCTAACCTATAATCGAGACTTTTTCGGGTTTTAGAGCTAGTGGATCTAATTTCATACCCTCTCTCCTCCCGATTTTTATACGAGGCTTCGTGCTCGTTTTTTCGTTCTGACCTCACAAACAGGTCTCGTGGTCCATTTCTAACCTATAATCGAGACTTTTTCGGGTTTTAGAGCTAGTGGATCTAATTTCAAACCCTCTCTCCTCCCGATTTCTATACGAGGCTTCGTTCTCGTTTCTTCGTTTTGACCTCACCAACACGTCTCATGGTCCATTTCTAACCTATATTCGAGACTTTTTCGGGTTTTAGAGCTAGTAGATCTAATTTCATACCCTCTCTCCTCCCGATTTCTATACGAGGCTTCGTGCTCGTTTTTTCGTTCTGACCTCACCAACACGTTTCGTGGTCCAATTCTAACCTATAATCTAGACTTTTTCGGGTTTTCGAGCTAGTGGATCTAAATTCATACTCTCTCTCCTCCCGATTTCTATACGAGGCTACGTGCTCGTTTTTTCGTTCTGACCACAGGAACACGTCTCGTGGTCCATTTCTAACCTATAATCGAGACTTTTTCGGGTTTTAGAGCTAGTGGATCTAATTTCATACCCTCTCTCCTCCCGATTTTTATACGAGGCTTCGTGCTCGTTTTTTCATTCTGACCTCACAAACACGTCTCGTGGTCCATTTCTAACCTATAATCGAGACTTTTTCGGGTTTTAGAGCTAGTGGATCTAATTTCAAACCCTCTCTCCTCCCGATTTCTATACGAGGCTACGTGCTCGTTTCTTCGTTCTGACCTCAACAATACGTCTCGTTGTCCATTTCTAACCTATATTCGAGACTTTTTCGGGTTTTAGAGTTAGTACATCTAATTTCATACCCTCTCCCCTCCCGATTTCTACACGAGGCTTCGTCCTCGTTTTTTCGTTCTGACCTCAAAAATAGGTCTCGTGGTCCATTTCTAACCTATAATCGAGACTTTTTCGGGTTTTAGAGCTAGTGGATCTAATTTCATACCCTCTCTCCTCCGGATTTCTATACGAGGCTTCGTGCTCGTTTTTTCGTTCTGACCTCACCAACACGTCTCATGGACCATTTCTAACGTATAATCGAGACATTTTCGGGTCTTAGAGGAAGTGGATCTAATTTCATACCCTTTCTCCTCCCGATTTCTATACGAGGCTTCGTGCTCGTTTTTTCGTTCTGACCACAAAAATAGGTCTCGCGGTCCATTTCTAACCTATAATGGAGACTTTTTCGAGTTTTAGAGCTAGTGGATCTAATTTTATACCCTCTCTCCTCCCGATTTCTATACGAGGCTTCGTGCTCGTTTTTTCGTTCTGACCTCACAAACACGTCTCGTGGTCCATTTCTAACCTATAATCGAGACTTTTTCGGGTTTTTGAGCTAGTGGATCTAATTTCATACCCTCTCTCCTCCCGATTTCTATACGAGGCTTTGTGCTCGTTTTTTCGTTCTGACCTCACCAACACGTTTCGTGGACCATTTCTAACCTATAATCGAGACTTTTTCGGGTTTTCGAGCTAGTGGATCTAATTTCATACCCTCTCTCCTCCCGATTTCTATACAAGGCTACGTGCTCGTTTTTTCGTTCTGACCTCACCAACACGTCTCGTTGTCCATTTCTAACCTATATTCGAGACTTTTTCGGATTTTAGAGCTAGTAGATCTATTTCATACCCTCTCCCCTCCCGATTTCTATACGAGGCTTCGTCCTCGTTTTTTCGTTCTGACCTCAAAAATAGGTCTCGTGGTAAATTTCTAACCTATAATTGAGTCTTTTTCGGGTTTTAGAGCTAGTGGATCTAATTTCATACCCTCTCTCTTCCGGATTTCTATACGAGGCTTCGTGCTCGTTTTTTCGTTCTGACCTCACCAACACATCTCATGGTCCATTTCTAACGTATAATCGAGACTTTTTCGGGTTTTAGAGGAAGTGGATCTAATTTCATATCCTTTCTCCTACCGATTTCTATACGAGGCTTCGTGCTCGTTTTTTCGTTCTGACCTCAAAAATAGGTCTCGCGGTCCATTTCTAACCTATAATGGAGACTTTTTCGAGTTTTAGAGCTAGTGGATCTAATTTCATACCCTCTCTCCTCCCGATTTCTATACGAGGCTTCGTGCTCGTTTTTTTGTTCTGACCTCACCAACACGTCTCGAGGTTCATTTCTAACCTATAATCGAGACTTTTTCGGGTTTTAGAGGAAGTGGATCTAATTTTATACCCTCTCTCCTCCCGATTTCTATACGAGGCTTCGTGCTCGTTTTTTCGTTCTGACCTCACAAACACGTCTCGTGGTCAATTTCTAACCTATAATCGAGACTTTCTCGGGTTTTAGAGCTAGTGGATCTAATTTCATACCCTCTCTCCTCCCGATTTCTATACGAGGATACGTGCTCGTTTTTTCGTTCTGACCTCAGGAACTCGTCTCGTGGTCCATTTCTAACCTATAATCGAGACTTTTTAGGGTTTTAGAGCTAGTGGATCTAATTTCATACCCTCTCTCCTCCCGATTTCTATACGAGGCTTCGTGCTCGTTTTTTCGTTCTGACCTCCCCAACACGTGTCGTGGTCCATTTCTAACCTATAATCGATACTTTTTCGGATTTTCGAGCTAGTGGATCTAATTTCATACCCTCTCTCCTCCCGATTTCTATACGAGGCTACGTGCTCGTTTTTTCGTTCTGACCTCAGGAACATGTCTCGTGGTCCATTTCTAACCTATAATCGAGACTTTTTCGGGTTTTAGAGCTAGTGGATCTAATTTCATACCCTCTCTCCTCCCGATTTTTATACGAGGCTTCGTGCTCATTTTTTCATTCTGACCTCACAAACAGGTCTCGTGGTCCATTTCTAACCTATAATCGAGACTTTTTCGGGTTTTAGAGCTAGTGGATCTAATTTCAAACCCTCTCTCCTCCCGATTTCTATACGAGGCTTCGTTCTCGTTTCTTCGTTTTGACCTCACCAACACGTCTCATGGTCCATTTCTAACCTATATTCGAGACTTTTTCGGGTTTTAGAGCTAGTAGATCTAATTTCATACCCTCTCTCCTCCCGATTTCTATACGAGGCTTCGTGCTCGTTTTTTCGTTCTGACCTCACCAACACGTTTCGTGGTCCATTTCTAACCTATAATCGAGACTTTTTCGGGTTTTCGAGCTAGTGGATCTAATTTCATACTCTCTCTCCTCCCGATTTCTATACGAGGCTACGTGCTCGTTTTTTCGTTCTGACCTCAGGAACACGTCTCGTGGTCCATTTCTAACCTATAATCGAGACTTTTTCGGGTTTTAGAGCTAGTGGATCTAATTTCATACCCTCTCTCCTCCCGATTTCTATACGAGGCTTCGTGCTCGTTTTTTCGTTCTGACCTCCCCAACACGTGTCGTCGTCCATTTCTAACCTATAATCGATACTTTTTCGGATTTTCGAGCTAGTGGATCTAATTTCATACCCTCTCTCCTCCCGATTTCTATACGAGGCTACGTGCTCGTTTTTTCGTTCTGACCTCATGAACTCGTCTCGTGGTCCATTTATAACCTATAATCGAGACTTTTTAGGGTTTTAGAGCTAGTGGATCTAATTTCATACCCTCTCTCCTCCCGATTTCTATACGAGGCTTCGTGCTCGTTTTTTCGTTCTGACCTCCCCAACACGTGTCGTCGTCCATTTCTAACCTATAATCGATACTTTTTCGGATTTTCGAGCTAGTGGATCTAATTTCATACCCTCTCTCCTCCCGATTTCTATACGAGGCTACGTGCTCGTTTTTTCGTTCTGACCTCAGGAACATGTCTCGTGGTCCATTTCTACCCTATAATCGAGACTTTTTCGGGTTTTAGAGCTAGTGGATCTAATTTCATACCCTCTCTCCTCCCGATTTTTATACGAGGCTTCGTGCTCGTTTTTTCGTTCTGACCTCACAAACAGGTCTCGTGGTCCATTTCTAACCTATAATCGAGACTTTTTCGGGTTTTAGAGCTAGTGGATCTAATTTCAAACCCTCTCTCCTCCCGATTTCTATACGAGGCTTCGTTCTCGTTTCTTCGTTTTGACCTCACCAACACGTCTCATGGTCCATTTCTAACCTATATTCGAGACTTTTTCGGGTTTTAGAGCTAGTAGATCTAATTTCATACCCTCTCTCCTCCCGATTTCTATACGAGGCTTCGTGCTCGTTTTTTCGTTCTGACCTCACCAACACGTTTCGTGGTCCATTTCTAACCTATAATCGAGACTTTTTCGGGTTTTCGAGCTAGTGGATCTAATTTCATACTCTCTCTCCTCCCGATTTCTATACGAGGCTACGTGCTCGTTTTTTCGTTCTGACCTCAGGAACACGTCTCGTGGTCCATTTCTAACCTATAATCGAGACTTTTTCGGGTTTTAGAGCTAGTGGATCTAATTTCATACCCTCTCTCCTCCCGATTTTTATACGAGGCTTCGTGCTCGTTTTTTCATTCCGACCTCACAAACACGTCTCGTGGTCCATTTCTAACCTATAATCGATACTTTTTCGGGTTTTAGAGCTAGTGGATCTAATTTCAAACCCTCTCTCCTCCCTATTTCTATACGAGGCTACGTGCTCGTTTCTTCGTTCTGACCTCACCAACACGTCTCGTTGTCCATTTCTAACCTATATTCGAGACTTTTTCGGGTTTTAGAGTTAGTACATCTAATTTCATACCCTCTCCCCTCCCGATTTCTACACGAGGCTTCGTCCTCGTTTTTTCGTTCTGACCTCAAAAATAGGTCTCGTGGTCCATTTCTAACCTATAATCGAGACTTTTTCGGGTTTTAGAGCTAGTGGATCTAATTTCATACCCTCTCTCCTCCGGATTTCTATACGAGGCTTCGTGCTCGTTTTTTCGTTCTGACCTCACCAACACGTCTCATGGACCATTTCTAACGTATAATCGAGACATTTTCGGGACTTAGAGGAAGTGGATCTAATTTCATACCCTTTCTCCTCCCGATTTCTATACGAGGCTTCGTGCTCGTTTTTTCGTTCTGACCTCAAAAATAGGTCTCGCGGTCCATTTCTAACCTATAATGGAGACTTTTTCGAGTTTTAGAGCTAGTGGATCTAATTTTATACCCTCTCTCCTCCCGATTTCTATACGAGGCTTCGTGCTCGTTTTTTCGTTCTGACCTCACCAACACGTCTCGTGGTCCATTTCTAACCTATAATCGAGACTTTCTCGGGTTTTAGAGGAAGTGGATCTAATTTTATACCCTCTCTCCTCCCGATTTCTATACGAGGCTTCGTGCTCGTTTTTTCGTTCTGACCTCAAAAACACGTTTCGTGGTCCATTTCTAACCTATAATCGAGACTTTTTTGGGTTTTCGAGCTAGTGGATCTAATTTCATACCCTCTCACCTCCTGATTTCTATACGAGGCTACGTGCTCGTTTTTTCGTTCTGACCTCACAAACACGTCTCGTGGTCCATTTCTAACCTATAATCGAGACTTTTTCGGATTTTAGAGCTAGTGGATCTAATTTCATACCCTCTCTCCTCCCGATTTCTATACAAGGCTACGTGCTCGTTTTTTCGTTCTGACCTCACCAACACGTCTCGTTGTCCATTTCTAACCTATATTCGAGACTTTTTCGGGTTTTAGAGTTAGTACATCTAATTTCATACCCTCTCCCCTCCCGATTTCTACACGAGGCTTCGTCCTCGTTTTTTCGTTCTGACCTCAAAAATAGGTCTCGTGGTCCATTTCTAACCTATAATCGAGACTTTTTCGGGTTTTAGAGCTAGTGGATCTAATTTCATACCCTCTCTCCTCCGATTTCTATACGAGGCTTCGTGCTCGTTTTTTCGTTCTGACCTCACCAACACGTCTCTTGGACCATTTCTAACGTATAATCGAGACATTTTCGGGTCTTAGAGGAAGTGGATCTAATTTCATACCCTTTCTCCTCCCGATTTCTATACGAGGCTTCGTGCTCGTTTTTTCGTTCTGACCTCAAAAATAGGTCTCGCGGTCCATTTCTAACCTATAATGGAGACTTTTTCGAGTTTTAGAGCTAGTGGATCTAATTTTATACCCTCTCTCCTCCCGATTTCTATACGAGGCTTCGTGCTCGTTTTTTCGTTCTGACCTCACCAACACGTCTCGTGGTCCATTTCTAACCTATAATCGAGACTTTCTCGGGTTTTAGAGGAAGTGGATCTAATTTTATACCCTCTCTCCTCCCGATTTCTATACGAGGCTTCGTGCTCGTTTTTTCGTTCTGACCTCAAAAATAGGTCTCGCGGTCCATTTCTAACCTATAATGGAGACTTTTTCGAGTTTTAGAGCTAGTGGATCTAATTTTATACCCTCTCTCCTCCCGATTTCTATACGAGGCTTCGTGCTCGTTTTTTCGTTCTAACCTCACCAACACGTCTCGTGGTCCATTTCTAATCTATAATCGAGACTTTCTCGGGTTTTAGAGGAAGTGGATCTAATTTTATACCCTCTCTCCTCCCGATTTCTATACGAGGCTTCGTGCTCGTTTTTTCGTTCTGACCTCAAAAACACGTTTAGTGGTCCATTTCTAACCTATAATCGAGACTTTTTCGGGTTTTCGAGCTAGTGGATCTAATTTCATACCCTCTCACCTCCTGATTTCTATACGAGGCTACGTGCTCATTTTTTCGTTCTGACCTCACCAACACGTCTCGTGGTCCATTTCTAACCTATAATCGAGACTTTTTCGGGTTTTAGAGGAAATAGATCTAATTTCATACCCTCTCTCCTTCCGATTTATATACGAGGCTTCGTGCTCGTTTTTTCGTTCTGACCTCACAAACACCTCTCGTGGTCCATTTCTAACCTATAATCGAGACTTACTCGGGTTTTAGAGCTAGTGGATCTAATTTCATACCCTCTCTCCTCCCGATTTCTATACGAGGCTACGTGCTCGTTTTTTCGTTCT
The DNA here is from genome assembly GCA_030544415.1 of Thalia dealbata. Taxonomy (NCBI): domain Eukaryota; kingdom Viridiplantae; phylum Streptophyta; class Magnoliopsida; order Zingiberales; family Marantaceae; genus Thalia; species Thalia dealbata. The sequence goes on from CM060460.1 coordinate 15,215,843, forward strand.
GACCTCATGAACTCGTCTCGTGGTTCATTTCTAACCTATAATCGAGACTTTTTACGGTTTTAGAGCTAGTGGATCTAATTTCATACCCTCTCTCCTCCCGATTTCTATACGAGGCTTCGTGCTCGTTTTTTCGTTCTGACCTCCCCAACACGTGTCGTGGTCCATTTCTAACCTATAATCGATACTTTTTCGGATTTTCGAGCTAGTGGATAAAATTTCATACCCTCTCTCCTCCCGATTTCTATACGAGGCTTCGTGCTCGTTTTTTCGTTCTGACCTCACAAACACCTCTCGTGGTCCATTTCTAACCTATAATCGAGACTTACTCGGGTTTTAGAGCTAGTGGATCTAATTTCATACCCTCTCTCCTCCCGATTTCTATACGAGGCTACGTGCTCGTTTTTTCGTTCTGACCTCATGAACTCGTCTCGTGGTCCATTTCTAACCTATAATCGAGACTTTTTACGGTTTTAGAGCTAGTGGATCTAATTTCATACCCTCTCTCCTCCCGATTTCTATCCGAGGCTTCGTGCTCGTTTTTTCGTTCTGACCTCCCCAACACGTGTCGTGGTCCATTTCTAACCTATAATCGATACTTTTTCGGATTTTCGAGCTAGTGGATCTAATTTCATACCCTCTCTCCTCCCGATTTCTATACGAGGCTACGTGCTCGTTTTTTCGTTCTGACCTCAGGAACATGTCTCGTGGTCCATTTCTAACCTATAATCGAGACTTTTTCGGGTTTTAGAGCTAGTGGATCTAATTTCATACCCTCTCTCCTCCCGATTTTTATACGAGGCTTCGTGCTCGTTTTTTCGTTCTGACCTCACAAACAGGTCTCGTGGTCCATTTCTAACCTATAATCGAGACTTTTTCGGGTTTTAGAGCTAGTGGATCTAATTTCAAACCCTCTCTCCTCCCGATTTCTATACGAGGCTTCGTTCTCGTTTCTTCGTTTTGACCTCACCAACACGTCTCATGGTCCATTTCTAACCTATATTCGAGACTTTTTCGGGTTTTAGAGCTAGTAGATCTAATTTCATACCCTCTCTCCTCCCGATTTCTATACGAGGCTTCGTGCTCGTTTTTTCGTTCTGACCTCACCAACACGTTTCGTGGTCCAATTCTAACCTATAATCTAGACTTTTTCGGGTTTTCGAGCTAGTGGATCTAAATTCATACTCTCTCTCCTCCCGATTTCTATACGAGGCTACGTGCTCGTTTTTTCGTTCTGACCACAGGAACACGTCTCGTGGTCCATTTCTAACCTATAATCGAGACTTTTTCGGGTTTTAGAGCTAGTGGATCTAATTTCATACCCTCTCTCCTCCCGATTTTTATACGAGGCTTCGTGCTCGTTTTTTCATTCTGACCTCACAAACACGTCTCGTGGTCCATTTCTAACCTATAATCGAGACTTTTTCGGGTTTTAGAGCTAGTGGATCTAATTTCAAACCCTCTCTCCTCCCGATTTCTATACGAGGCTACGTGCTCGTTTCTTCGTTCTGACCTCAACAATACGTCTCGTTGTCCATTTCTAACCTATATTCGAGACTTTTTCGGGTTTTAGAGTTAGTACATCTAATTTCATACCCTCTCCCCTCCCGATTTCTACACGAGGCTTCGTCCTCGTTTTTTCGTTCTGACCTCAAAAATAGGTCTCGTGGTCCATTTCTAACCTATAATCGAGACTTTTTCGGGTTTTAGAGCTAGTGGATCTAATTTCATACCCTCTCTCCTCCGGATTTCTATACGAGGCTTCGTGCTCGTTTTTTCGTTCTGACCTCACCAACACGTCTCATGGACCATTTCTAACGTATAATCGAGACATTTTCGGGTCTTAGAGGAAGTGGATCTAATTTCATACCCTTTCTCCTCCCGATTTCTATACGAGGCTTCGTGCTCGTTTTTTCGTTCTGACCACAAAAATAGGTCTCGCGGTCCATTTCTAACCTATAATGGAGACTTTTTCGAGTTTTAGAGCTAGTGGATCTAATTTTATACCCTCTCTCCTCCCGATTTCTATACGAGGCTTCGTGCTCGTTTTTTCGTTCTGACCTCACAAACACGTCTCGTGGTCCATTTCTAACCTATAATCGAGACTTTTTCGGGTTTTTGAGCTAGTGGATCTAATTTCATACCCTCTCTCCTCCCGATTTCTATACGAGGCTTTGTGCTCGTTTTTTCGTTCTGACCTCACCAACACGTTTCGTGGACCATTTCTAACCTATAATCGAGACTTTTTCGGGTTTTCGAGCTAGTGGATCTAATTTCATACCCTCTCTCCTCCCGATTTCTATACAAGGCTACGTGCTCGTTTTTTCGTTCTGACCTCACCAACACGTCTCGTTGTCCATTTCTAACCTATATTCGAGACTTTTTCGGATTTTAGAGCTAGTAGATCTATTTCATACCCTCTCCCCTCCCGATTTCTATACGAGGCTTCGTCCTCGTTTTTTCGTTCTGACCTCAAAAATAGGTCTCGTGGTAAATTTCTAACCTATAATTGAGTCTTTTTCGGGTTTTAGAGCTAGTGGATCTAATTTCATACCCTCTCTCTTCCGGATTTCTATACGAGGCTTCGTGCTCGTTTTTTCGTTCTGACCTCACCAACACATCTCATGGTCCATTTCTAACGTATAATCGAGACTTTTTCGGGTTTTAGAGGAAGTGGATCTAATTTCATATCCTTTCTCCTACCGATTTCTATACGAGGCTTCGTGCTCGTTTTTTCGTTCTGACCTCAAAAATAGGTCTCGCGGTCCATTTCTAACCTATAATGGAGACTTTTTCGAGTTTTAGAGCTAGTGGATCTAATTTCATACCCTCTCTCCTCCCGATTTCTATACGAGGCTTCGTGCTCGTTTTTTTGTTCTGACCTCACCAACACGTCTCGAGGTTCATTTCTAACCTATAATCGAGACTTTTTCGGGTTTTAGAGGAAGTGGATCTAATTTTATACCCTCTCTCCTCCCGATTTCTATACGAGGCTTCGTGCTCGTTTTTTCGTTCTGACCTCACAAACACGTCTCGTGGTCAATTTCTAACCTATAATCGAGACTTTCTCGGGTTTTAGAGCTAGTGGATCTAATTTCATACCCTCTCTCCTCCCGATTTCTATACGAGGATACGTGCTCGTTTTTTCGTTCTGACCTCAGGAACTCGTCTCGTGGTCCATTTCTAACCTATAATCGAGACTTTTTAGGGTTTTAGAGCTAGTGGATCTAATTTCATACCCTCTCTCCTCCCGATTTCTATACGAGGCTTCGTGCTCGTTTTTTCGTTCTGACCTCCCCAACACGTGTCGTGGTCCATTTCTAACCTATAATCGATACTTTTTCGGATTTTCGAGCTAGTGGATCTAATTTCATACCCTCTCTCCTCCCGATTTCTATACGAGGCTACGTGCTCGTTTTTTCGTTCTGACCTCAGGAACATGTCTCGTGGTCCATTTCTAACCTATAATCGAGACTTTTTCGGGTTTTAGAGCTAGTGGATCTAATTTCATACCCTCTCTCCTCCCGATTTTTATACGAGGCTTCGTGCTCATTTTTTCATTCTGACCTCACTAACAGGTCTCGTGGTCCATTTCTAACCTATAATCGAGACTTTTTCGGGTTTTAGAGCTAGTGGATCTAATTTCAAACCCTCTCTCCTCCCGATTTCTATACGAGGCTTCGTTCTCGTTTCTTCGTTTTGACCTCACCAACACGTCTCATGGTCCATTTCTAACCTATATTCGAGACTTTTTCGGGTTTTAGAGCTAGTAGATCTAATTTCATACCCTCTCTCCTCCCGATTTCTATACGAGGCTTCGTGCTCGTTTTTTCGTTCTGACCTCACCAACACGTTTCGTGGTCCATTTCTAACCTATAATCGAGACTTTTTCGGGTTTTCGAGCTAGTGGATCTAATTTCATACTCTCTCTCCTCCCGATTTCTATACGAGGCTACGTGCTCGTTTTTTCGTTCTGACCACAGGAACACGTCTCGTGGTCCATTTCTAACCTATAATCGAGACTTTTTTGGGTTTTAGAGCTAGTGGATCTAATTTCATACCCTCTCTCCTCCCGATTTTTATACGAGGCTTCGTGCTCGTTTTTTCATTCTGACCTCACAAACACGTCTCGTGGTCCATTTCTAACCTATAATCGAGACTTTTTCGGGTTTTAGAGCTAGTGGATCTAATTTCAAACCCTCTTTCCTCCCGATTTCTATACGAGGCTACGTGCTCGTTTCTTCGTTCTGACCTCACCAACATGTCTCGTTGTCCATTTCTAACCTATATTCGAGACTTTTTCGGGTTTTAGAGTTAGTACATCTAATTTCATACCCTCTCCCCTCCCGATTTCTACACGAGGCTTCGTCCTCGTTTTTTCGTTCTGACCTCAAAAATAGGTCTCGTGGTAAATTTCTAACCTATAATTGAGACTTTTTCGGGTTTTAGAGCTAGTGGATCTAATTTCATACCCTCTCTCCTCCGGATTTCTATACGAGGCTTCGTGCTCGTTTTTTCGTTCTGACCTCACCAACACGTCTCATGGACCATTTCTAACGTATAATCGAGACATTTTCGGGTCTTAGAGGAAGTGGATCTAATTTCATACCCTTTCTCCTCCCGATTTCTATACGAGGCTTCGTGCTCGTTTTTTCGTTCTGACCTCAAAAATAGGTCTCGCGGTCCATTTCTAACCTATAATGGAGACTTTTTCGAGTTTTAGAGCTAGTGGATCTAATTTTATACCCTCTCTCCTCCCGATTTCTATACGAGGCTTCGTGCTCGTTTTTTCGTTCTGACCTCACCAACACGTCTCGTGGTCCATTTCTAACCTATAATCGAGACTTTCTCGGGTTTTAGAGGAAGTGGATCTAATTTTATACCCTCTCTTCTCCCGATTTCTATACGAGGCTTCGTGCTCGTTTTTTCGTTCTGACCTCAAAAATAGGTCTCGCGGTCCATTTCTAACCTATAATGGAGACTTTTTCGAGTTTTAGAGCTAGTGGATCTAATTTTATATCCTCTCTCCTCCCGATTTCTATACGAGGCTTCGTGCTCGTTTTTTCATTCTGACCTCACCAACACGTCTCGTGGTCCATTTCTAACCTATAATCGAGACTTTCTCGGGTTTTAGAGGAAGTGGATCTAATTTTATACCCTCTCTCCTCCCGATTTCTATACGAGGCTTCGTGCTCGTTTTTTCGTTCTGACCTCAAAAACACGTTTCGTGGTCCATTTCTAACCTATAATCGAGACTTTTTCGGGTTTTCGAGCTAGTGGATCTAATTTCATACCCTCTCACCTCCTGATTTCTATACGAGGCTACGTGCTCGTTTTTTCGTTCTGACCTCACCAACACGTCTCGTGGTCCATTTCTAACCTATAATCGAGACTTTCTCGGGTTTTAGAGGAAGTGGATCTAATTTCATACCCTCTCTCCTTCCGATTTCTATACGAGGCTTCGTGCTAGTTTTTTCGTTCTGACCTCACAAACACGTCTCGTGGTCCATTTCTAACCTATAATCGAGACTTTCTAGGGTTTTAGAGCTAGTGGATCTAATTTCATACCCTCTCTCCTCCCGATTTCTATACGAGGCTACGTGCTCGTTTTTTCGTTCTGACCTCAAGAACACGTCTCATGGTCCATTTCTAACCTATAATCGAGACTTTTTCGGGTTTTAGGGCTAGTGAATCTAATTTCATACACTCTCTCCTCCCGATTTTTATACGAGGCTTCGTGCTCGGTTTTTCGTTCTGACCTCACAAACACGTCTCGTGGTCCATTTCTAACCTATAATCGAGACTTTTTCGGGTTTTCGAGCTAGTGGATCTAATTTCATACCCTCTCACCTCCCGATTTCTATACAAGGCTACGTGCTCGTTTTTTAGTTCTGACCTCATGAACACGTCTCGTGGTCCATTTCTAACCTATAATCTAGACTTTTTCGGGTTTTAGAGGAAATGGATCTAATTTCATACCCTCTCTCCTTCCGATTTCTATACGAGGCTTCGTGCTCGTTTTTTCGTTCTGACCTCACAAACACGTCTCGTGGTCCATTTTTAACCTATAATCGAGACTTTTTCGGGTTTTAGAGCTAGTGGATCTAATTCAATACTCTCTCTCCTCCCGATTTTATACGAGGCTTCGTGCTCGTTTTTTCGTTTTGACCTCACCAACACGTCTCGTGGTCCATTTCTAACCTATATTCGAGACTTTTTCGAGTTTTAGAGCTAGTAGATCTAATTTCATACCCTCTCTCCTTCCGATTTAAATACGAGGCTTTGTGCTCGTTTTTTCGTTCTGACCTCACCAACACGTCTCGTGGTCCATTTCTAACCTATAATCGAGACTTTTTCGGGTTTTAGAGCTAGTGGATCTAATTTCATACCCTCTCTCCTCCCGATTTCTATACGAGGCTACGTGCTCGTTTTTTCGTTCTGACCTCACCAACACGTCTCATGGTCCATTTCTGACCTATAATCAAGACTTTTTCGGGTTTTAGAGGAAATGGATCTAATTTCATACCCTCTCTTCTCCCGATTTCTATACGAGGCTTCGTGCTCGTTTTTTCGTTCTGACCTCACAAACACGTCTCGTGGTCTATTACTAACCAATAATCGAGACTTTTTCTGGTTTTGGAACAAGTGGATCTAATTTCATACCCTCTCTCCTCCCGATTTCAATACGATGCTTCGTGCTCTTTTTTCATTCTGACCTCACAAACACGTCTCGTGGTCCATTTCTAACCTATAATCGAGACTTTTTCGGGTTTTCGAGCTAGTGGATCTAATTTCATACTCTCTCTCCTCCCGATTTCTATACGAGGCTTCGTGCTCGTTTTTTCGTTCTGACCTCCCCAACACGTTTCGTGGTCCATTTCTAACCTATAATCGATACTTTTTCGGATTTTCGAGCTAGTGGATCTAATTTCATACCCTCTCTCCTCCCGATTTCTATACGAGGCTACGTGCTCGTTTTTTCGTTCTGACCTCAGGAACACGTCTCGTGGTCCATTTCTAACCTATAATCGAGACTTTTTCGGGTTTTAGAGCTAGTGGATCTAATTTTATACCCTCTCTCCTCCCGATTTTTATACGAGGCTTCGTGCTCGTTTTTTCGTTCTGACCTCATGAACACGTCTCGTGGTCCATTTCTAACCTATAATCGAGACTTTTTCGGGTTTTAGAGGAAATGGATCTAATTTCATACCCTCTCTTCTCCCGATTTCTATACGAGGCTTCGTGCTCGTTTTTTCGTTCTGACCTCACAAACACGTCTCGTGGTCCATTTCTAACCTATAATCGAGACTTTTTCTGGTTTTCGAGCTAGTGGATCTAATTTCATACCCTCTCTCCTCCCGATTTCTATACGAGGCTACGTGCTCGTTTTTTCGTTCTGACCTCACGAACACGTCTCGTGGTCCATTTCTGACCTATAATCGAGACTTTTTCGGGTTTTAGAGCTAGTGGATCTAATTTCATACCCTCTCTCCTCCCGATTTCTATACGAGGCTTCGTGCTCGTTTTTTCGTTCTGACCTCACAAACACGTCTCGTGGTCTATTACTAACCAATAATCGAGACTTTTTCTGGTTTTGGAACAAGTGGATCTAATTTCATACCCTCTCTCCTCCCGTTTTCTATACGATGCTTCGTGCTCTTTTTTCATTCTGACCTCACAAACACGTCTCGTGGTCCATTTCTAACCTATAATCGAGACTTTTTCGGGTTTTCGAGCTAGTGGATCTAATTTCATACTCTCTCTCCTCCCGATTTCTATACGAGGCTTCGTGCTCGTTTTTTCGTTCTGACCTCCCCAACACGTTTCGTGGTCCATTTCTAACCTATAATCGATACTTTTTCGGATTTTCGAGCTAGTGGATCTAATTTCATACCCTCTCTCCTCCCGATTTCTATATGAGGCTACGTGCTCGTTTTTTCGTTCTGACCTCAGGAACACGTCTCGTGGTCCATTTCTAACCTATAATCGAGACTTTTTCGGGTTTTAGAGCTAGTGGATCTAATTTTATACCCTCTCTCCTCCCGATTTTTATACGAGGCTTCGTGCTCGTTTTTTCGTTCTGACCTCATGAACACGTCTCGTGGTCCATTTCTAACCTATAATCGAGACTTTTTCGGGTTTTAGAGGAAATGGATCTAATTTCATACCCTCTCTTCTCCCGATTTCTATACGAGGCTTCGTGCTCGTTTTTTCGTTCTGACCTCACAAACACGTCTCGTGGTCCATTTCTAACCTATAATCGAGACTTTTTCTGGTTTTCGAGCTAGTGGATCTAATTTCATACCCTCTCTCCTCCCGATTTCTATACGAGGCTACGTGCTCGTTTTTTCGTTCTAACCTCAGGAACACGTCTCGTGGTCCATTTCTGACCTATAATCGAGACTTTTTCGGGTTTTAGAGCTAGTGGATCTAATTTCATACCCTCTCTCCTCCCGATTTCTATACGAGGCTTCGTGCTCGTTTTTTCGTTCTGACCTCACAAACACGTCTCGTGGTCTATTACTAACCAATAATCGAGACTTTTTCTGGTTTTGGAACAAGTGGATCTAATTTCATACCCTCTCTCCTCCCGTTTTCTATACGATGCTTCGTGCTCTTTTTTCATTCTGACCTCACAAACACGTCTCGTGGTCCATTTCTAACCTATAATCGAGACTTTTTCGGGTTTTCGAGCTAGTGGATCTAATTTCATACTCTCTCTCCTCCCGATTTCTATACGAGGCTTCGTGCTCGTTTTTTCGTTCTGACCTCCCCAACACGTTTCGTGGTCCATTTCTAACCTATAATCGATACTTTTTCGGATTTTCGAGCTAGTGGATCTAATTTCATACCCTCTCTCCTCCCGATTTCTATACGAGGCTACGTGCTCGTTTTTTCATTCTGACCTCAGGAACACGTCTCGTGGTCCATTTCTAACCTATAATCGAGACTTTTTCGGGTTTTAGAGCTAGTGGATCTAATTTTATACCCTCTCTCCTCCCGATTTTTATACGAGGCTTCGTGCTCGTTTTTTCATTCTGACCTCACAAACACGTCTCGTGGTCCATTTCTAACCTATAATCGAGACTTTTTCGGATTTTAGAGCTAGTGGATCTAATTTCAAACCCTCTTTCCTCCCGATTTCTATACGAGGCTTCGTGCTCGTTTTTTCATTCTGACCTCCCCAACACGTTTCGTGGTCCATTTCTAACCTATAATCGAGACTTTTTCGGATTTTCGAGCTAGTGGATCTAATTTCATACTCTCTCTCCTCCCGATTTCTATACGACGCTTCGTGCTCGTTTTTTCGTTGTGACCTCACCAACATGTCTCGTGGTCCATTTCTAACCTATATTCGAGACTTTTTCGGGTTTTAGAGCTAGTAGATCTAATTTCATACCCTCTCTCCTCCCGATTTCTATACGAGGCTTCGTGCTCGTTTTTTCGTTCTGACCTCACCAACACGTTTCGTGGTCCATTTCTAACCTATAATCGAGACTTTTTCGGGTTTTAGAGCTACTGGATCTAATTTCATACCCTCTCTCCTCCCGATTTCTATACTAGGCTACGTGCTCGTTTTTTCGTTCTGACCTCATGAACACGTCTCGTGGTCCATTTCTAACCTATAATCGAGACTTTTTCGGGTTTTAGAGGAAATAGATCTAATTTCATACCCTCTCTCCTTCCGATTTATATACGAGGCTTCGTGCTCGTTTTTTCGTTCTGACCTCACAAACACCTCTCGTGGTCCATTTCTAACCTATAATCGAGACTTTCTCGGGTTTTAGAGCTAGTGGATCTAATTTCATACCCTCTCTCCTCCCGATTTCTATACGAGGCTACGTACTCATTTTTTCGTTCTGACCTCATGAACACGTCTCGTGGTCCATTTCTAACCTATAATCGAGACTTTTTCGGGTTTTAGAGCTAGTGGATCTAATTTCATACCCTCTCTCCTCCCGATTTCTATACGAGGCTTCGTGCTCATTTTTTCGTTCTGAACTCACCAACATGTTTCGTGGTCCATTTCTAACCTATAATCGAAACATTTTCGGGTTTTCGAGCTAGTGGATCTAATTTCATACCCTCTCTCCTCCCGATTTCTATACGAGGCTACGTGCTCGTTTTTTTGTTCTGACCTCAGGAACACGTCTCGTGGTCCATTTCTAACCTATAATCGAGACTTTTTCGGGTTTTAGAGCTAGTAGATCTAATATCATACCCTCTCTCCTTCCGATTTAAATACGAGGTTTCGTGCTCGTTTTTTCGTTCTGACCTCACAAACACGTTTCGTGGTCCATTTCTAACCTATAATCGAGACTTTTTCGAGTTTTCGAGCTAGTGGATCTAATTTCATACCCTCTCACCTCCCGATTTCTATACGAGGCTACGTGCTCGTTTTTTCGTTCTGACCTCATGAACACGTCTCGTGGTCCATTTCTAACCTATAATCGAGACTTTTTCGGGTTTTAGAGGAAATAGATCTAATTTCATACCCTCTCTCCTTCCGATTTCTATACGAGGCTTCGTGCTCGTTTTTTCGTTCTGACCTCACAAACACGTCTCGTGGTCCATTTCTAACCTATAATCGAGACTTTCTCGGGTTTTAGAGCTAGTGGATCTAATTTCATACCCTCTCTCCTCCCGATTTCTATACGAGGCTACGTACTCATTTTTTCGTTCTGACCTCATGAACACGTCTCGTGGTCCATTTCTAACCTATAATCGAGACTTTTTCGGGTTTTAGAGCTAGTGGATCTAATTTCATACCCTCTCTCCTCCCGATTTCTATACGAGGCTTCGTGCTCGTTTTTTCGTTCTGACCTCACAAACACGTCTCGTGGTCTATTACTAACCAATAATCGAGACTTTTTCTGGTTTTGGAACAAGTGGATCTAATTTCATACCCTCTCTCCTCCCGTTTTCTATACGATGCTTCGTGCTCTTTTTTCATTCTGACCTCACAAACACGTCTCGTGGTCCATTTCTAACCTATAATCGAGACTTTTTCGGGTTTTCGAGCTAGTGGATCTAATTTCATACTCTCTCTCCTCCCGATTTCTATACGAGGCTTCGTGCTCGTTTTTTCGTTCTGACCTCCCCAACACGTTTCGTGGTCCATTTCTAACCTATAATCGATACTTTTTCGGATTTTCGAGCTAGTGGATCTAATTTCATACCCTCTCTCCTCCCGATTTCTATACGAGGCTACGTGCTCGTTTTTTCGTTCTGACCTCAGGAACACGTCTCGTGGTCCATTTCTAACCTATAATCGATACTTTTTCGGGTTTTAGAGCTAGTGGATCTAATTTTATACCCTCTCTCCTCCCGATTTTTATACGAGGCTTCGTGCTCGTTTTTTCGTTCTGACCTCACAAACACGTCTCGTGGTCCATTTCTAACCTATAATCGAGACTTTTTCGGGTTTTAGAGCTAGTGGATCTAATTTTATACCCTCTCTCCTCCCGATTTTTATACGAGGCTTCGTGCTCGTTTTTTCGTTCTGACCTCACAAACACGTCTCGTGGTCCATTTCTAACCTATAATCGAGACTTTTTCGGATTTTCGAGCTAGTGGATCTAATTTCATACTCTCTCTCCTCCCGATTTCTATACGACGCTTCGTGCTCGTTTTTTCGTTTTGACCTCACCAACATGTCTCGTGGTCCATTTCTAACCTATATTCGAGACTTTTTCGGGTTTTAGAGCTAGTAGATCTAATTTCATACCCTCTCTCCTCCCGATTTCTATACGAGGCTTCGTGCTCGTTTTTTCGTTCTGACCTCACCAACACGTTTCGTGGTCCATTTCTAACCTATAATCGATACTTTTTCGGGTTTTAAAGCTAGTGGATCTAATTTCATACCCTCTCTCCTCCCGATTTCTATACGAGGCTACGTGCTCGTTTTTTCGTTCTGACCTCATGAACACGTCTCGTGGTCCATTTCTAACCTATAATCGAGACTTTTTCGGGTTTTAGAGGAAATGGATCTAATTTCATACCCTCTCTTCTCCCGATTTCTATACGAGGCTTCGTGCTCGTTTTTTCGTTCTGACCTCACAAACACGTCTCGTGGTCCATTTCTAACCTATAATCGAGACTTTTTCTGGTTTTCGAGCTAGTGGATCTAATTTCATACCCTCTCTCCTCCCGATTTCTATACGAGGCTACGTGCTCGTTTTTTCGTTCTGACCTCAGGAACACGTCTCGTGGTCCATTTCTGACCTATAATCGAGACTTTTTCGGGTTTTAGAGCTAGTGGATCTAAGTTCATACCCTCTCTCCTCCCGATTTCTATACGAGGCTTCGTGCTCGTTTTTTCGTTCTGACCTCACAAACACGTCTCGTGGTCTATTACTAACCAATAATCGAGACTTTTTCTGGTTTTGGAACAAGTGGATCTAATTTCATACCCTCTCTCCTCCCGTTTTCTATACGATGCTTCGTGCTCTTTTTTCATTCTGACCTCACAAACACGTCTCGTGGTCCATTTCTAACCTATAATCGAGACTTTTTCGGGTTTTCGAGCTAGTGGATCTAATTTCATACTCTCTCTCCTCCCGATTTCTATACGAGGCTTCGTGCTCGTTTTTTCGTTCTGACCTCCCCAACACGTTTCGTGGTCCATTTCTAACCTATAATCGATACTTTTTCGGATTTTCGAGCTAGTGGATCTAATTTCATACCCTCTCTCCTCCCGATTTCTATACGAGGCTACGTGCTCGTTTTTTCGTTCTGACCTCAGGAACACGTCTCGTGGTCCATTTCTAACCTATAATCGAGACTTTTTTGGGTTTTAGAGCTAGTGGATCTAATTTTATACCCTCTCTCCTCCCGATTTTTATACGAGGCTTCGTGCTCGTTTTTTCGTTCTGACCTCACAAACACGTCTCGTGGTCCATTTCTAACCTATAATCGAGACTTTTTCGGATTTTCGAGCTATTGGATCTAATTTCATACTCTCTCTCCTCCCGATTTCTATACGACGCCTCGTGCTCGTTTTTTCGTTTTGACCTCACCAACATGTCTCGTGGTCCATTTCTAACCTATATTCGAGACTTTTTCGGGTTTTAGAGCTAGTAGATCTAATTTCATACCCTCTCTCCTCCCGATTTCTATACGAGGCTTCGTGCTCGTTTTTTCGTTCTGACCTCACCAACACGTTTCGTGGTCAATTTCTAACCTATAATCGAGACTTTTTTGGGTTTTAGAGCTAGTGGATCTAATTTTATACCCTCTCTCCTCCCGATTTTTATACGAGGCTTCGTGCTCGTTTTTTCGTTCTGACCTCACAAACACGTCTCGTGGTCCATTTCTAACCTATAATCGAGACTTTTTCGGATTTTCGAGCTATTGGATCTAATTTCATACTCTCTCTCCTCCCGATTTCTATACGACGCCTCGTGCTCGTTTTTTCGTTTTGACCTCACCAACATGTCTCGTGGTCCATTTCTAACCTATATTCGAGACTTTTTCGGGTTTTAGAGCTAGTAGATCTAATTTCATACCCTCTCTCCTCCCGATTTCTATACGAGGCTTCGTGCTCGTTTTTTCGTTCTGACCTCACCAACACGTTTCGTGGTCAATTTCTAACCTATAATCGAGACTTTTTCGGGTTTTAGAGCTAGTGGATCTAATTTCATACCCTCTCTCCTCCCGATTTCTATACGAGGCTACGTGCTCGTTTTTTGGTTCTGACCTCATGAACACGTCTCGTGGTCCATTTCTAACCTATAATTGAGACTTTTTCGGGTTTTAGAGGAAATAGATCTAATTTCATACCCTCTCTCCTTCCGATTTATATACGAGGCTTCGTGCTCGTTTTTTCGTTCTGACCTCACAAACACCTCTCGTGGTCCATTTCTAACCTATAATCGAGACTTTCTCGGGTTTTAGAGCTAGTGGATCTAATTTCATACCCTCTCTCCTCCCGATTTTTATACGAGGCTACGTACTCATTTTTTCGTTCTGACCTCATGAACACGTCTCGTGGTCCATTTCTAACCTATAATCGAGACTTTTTCGGGTTTTAGAGCTAGTGAATCTAATTTCATACACTCTCTCCTCCCGATTTTTATACGAGGCTTCGTGCTCGGTTTTTCGTTCTGACCTCACAAACACGTCTCGTGGTCCATTTCTATCCTATAATCGAGACTTTTTCGGGTTTTCGAGCTAGTGGATCTAATTTCATACCCTCTCACCTCCCGATTTCTATACAAGGCTACGTGCTCGTTTTTTCGTTCTGACCTCAGGAACACGTCTCGTGGTCCATTTCTAACCTATAATCTGGACTTTTTCGGGTTTTAGAGGAAATGGATCTAATTTCATACCCTCTCTCCTTCCGATTTCTATACGAGGCTTCGTGCTCGTTTTTTCGTTCTGACCTCACAAACACGTCTCGTGGTCCATTTCTAACCTATAATCGAGACTTTTTCGGGTTTTAGAGCTAGTGGATCTAATTTCATACTCTCTCTCCTCCCGATTTCTATACGAGGCTTCGTGCTCGTTTTTTCGTTTTGACCTCACCAACACGTCTCGTGGTCCATTTCTAACCTATATTCGAGACTTTTTCGGGTTTTAGAGCTAGTAGATTTAATTTCATACCCTCTCTCCTTCCGATTTAAATACGAGGCTTCGTGCTCGTTTTTTCGTTCTGACCTCACAAACACGTCTCGTGGTCCATTTCTAACCTATAATCGAGACTTTTTCGGGTTTTCAAGCTAGTGGATCTAATTTCATACCCTCTCACCTCCCGATTTCTATACGAGGCTACGTGCTCGTTTTTTCGTTCTGACCTCAGGAACACGTCTCGTGGTCCATTTCTAACCTATAATCGAGACTTTTCGGGTTTTAGAGGAAATGGATCTAATTTCATACCCTCTCTTCTCCCGATTTCTATACGAGGCTTCGTGCTCGTTTTTTCGTTTTGACCTCACAAACACGTCTCGTGGTCCATTTTTAACCTATAATCGAGACTTTTTCTGGTTTTCGAGCTAGTGGATCTAATTTCATACCCTCTCTCCTCCCGATTTCTATACGAGGCTACGTGCTCGTTTTTTCGTTCTGACCTCAGGAACACGTCTCGTGGTCCATTTCTGACCTATAATCGAGACTTTTTCGGGTTTTAGAGCTAGTGGATCTAATTTCATACCCTCTCTCCTCCCGATTTCTATACGAGGCTACGTACTCATTTTTTCGTTCTGACCTCATGAACACGTCTCGTGGTCCATTTCTAACCTATAATCGAGACTTTTTCGGGTTTTAGAGCTAGTGGATCTAATTTCATACCCTCTCTCCTCCCGATTTCTATACGAGGCTTCGTGCTCGTTTTTTCGTTCTGACCTCACCAACACGTTTCGTGGTCCATTTCTAACCTATAATCGAAACATTTTCGGGTTTTCGAGCTAGTGGATCTAATTTCATACCCTCTCTCCTCCCGATTTCTATACGAGGCTACGTGCTCGTTTTTTTGTTCTGACCTCAGGAACACGTCTCGTGGTCCATTTCTAACCTATAATCGAGACTTTTTCGGGTTTTAGAGCTAGTAGATCTAATATCATACCCTCTCTCCTTCCGATTTAAATACGAGGTTTCGTGCTCGTTTTTTCGTTCTGACCTCACAAACACGTTTCGTGGTCCATTTCTAACCTATAATCGAGACTTTTTCGAGTTTTCGAGCTAGTGGATCTAATTTCATACCCTCTCACCTCCCGATTTCTATACGAGGCTACGTGCTCGTTTTTTCGTTCTGACCTCATGAACAAGTCTCGTGGTCCATTTCTAACCTATAATCGAGACTTTTTCGGGTTTTAGAGGAAATAGATCTAATTTCATACCCTCTCTCCTTCCGATTTCTATACGAGGCTTCGTGCTCGTTTTTTCGTTCTGACCTCACAAACACGTCTCGTGGTCCATTTCTAACCTATAATCGAGACTTTCTCGGGTTTTAGAGCTAGTGGATCTAATTTCATACCCTCTCTCCTCCCGATTTCTATACGAGGCTACGTACTCATTTTTTCGTTCTGACCTCATGAACACGTCTCGTGGTCCATTTCTAACCTATAATCGAGACTTTTTCGGGTTTAGAGCTAGTGGATCTAATTTCATACCCTCTCTCCTCCCGATTTCTATACGAGGCTTCGTGCTCGTTTTTTCGTTCTGACCTTACCAACACGTTTCGTGGTCCATTTCTAACCTATAATCGATATTTTTTCTGGTTTTCGAGCTAGTGGATCTAATTTCATACCCTCTCTCCTCCCGATTTCTATACGAGGCTACGTGCTCGTTTTTTTGTTCTGACCTCAGGAACACGTCTCGTGGTCCATTTCTAACCTATAATCGAGACTTTTTCGGGTTTTAGAGCTAGTAGATCTAATTTCATACCCTCTCTCCTTCCGATTTCTATACGATGCTTCGTGCTCGTTTTTTCGTTCTGACGTCACAAACACGTCTCGTGGTCCATTTCTAACCTATAATCGAGACTTTCTCGGGTTTTAGAGCTAGTGGATCTAATTTCATACCCTCTCTCCTCCCGATTTCTATACGAGGCTACGTTCTCGTTTTTTCGTTCTGACCTCATGAACACATCTCGTGGTCCATTTCTAACCTATAATCGAGACTTTTTCGGGTTTTAGAGCTAGTGGATCTAATTTCATACCCTCTCTCCTCCCGATTTCTATACGAGGCTTCGTGCTCGTTTTTTCGTTCTGACCTCACCAACACGTTTCGTGGTCCATTTCTAACCTATAATCGATACTTTTTCGGATTTTCGAGCTAGTGGATCTAATTTCATACCCTCTCTCCTCCCGATTTCTATACGAGGCTACGTGCTCGTTTTTTTGTTTTGACCACAGGAACACGTCTCGTGGTCCATTTCTAACCTATAATCGAGACTTTTTCGGGTTTTAGAGCTAGTAGATCTAATTTCATACCCTCTCTCCTTCCGATTTCAATACGAAGCTTCGTGCTCGTTTTTTTGTTCTGACCTCAGGAACACGTCTCGTGGTCCATTTCTAACCTATAATCGAGACTTTCTCGGATTTTAGAGCTAGTGGATCTAATTTCATACCCTCTCTCCTCCCGATTTCTATACGAGGTTACGTGCTCATTTTTTTGTTCTGACCACAGGAACACGTCTCGTGGTCCATTTCTAACCTATAATCGAGACTTTTTCGGGTTTTAGAGCTAGTAGATATAATTTCATACCCTCTCTCCTTCCGATTTCAATACGAGGCTTCGTGCTCGTTTTTTTGTTCTGACCTCAGGAACACGTCTCGTGGTCCATTTCTAACCTATAATCGAGACTTTCTCGGATTTTAGAGCTAGTGGATCTAATTTCATACCCTCTCTCCTCCAGATTTCTATACGAGGCTACGTGCTCGTTTTTTCGTTCTGACCTCAGGAACACGTCTCGTGGTCCATTTCTAACCTATAATCGAGACTTTTTCGGGTTTTCGAGCTAGTGGATCTAATTTCATACCCTCTCACCTCCCGATTTCTATACGAGGCTACGTGCTCGTTTTTTCGTTCTGACCTCATGAACACGTCTCGTGGTCCATTTCTAACCTATAATCGAGACTTTTTCGGGTTTTAGAGGAAATGGATCTAATTTCATACCCTCTCTCCATCCGATTTCTATACGAGGCTTCGTGCTCGTTTTTTCGTTTTGACCTCACCAACACGTCTCGTGGTCCATTTCTAACCTATATTCGAGACTTTTTCGGGTTTTAGAGCTAGTAGATCTAATTTCATACCCTCTCTCCTCCCGATTTCTATACGAGGCTTTGTGCTCGTTTTTTCGTTCTGACCTCACCAACACGTTTCGTGGTCCATTTCTAACCTATAATCGAGACTTTTTCGGGTTTTCGAGCTAGTGGATCTAATTTCATACCCTCTCTCCTCCCGATTTCTATACAAGGCTACGTGCTCGTTTTTTCGTTCTGACCTCACCAACACGTCTCGTTGTCCATTTCTAACCTATATTCGAGACTTTTTCGGGTTTTAGAGCTAGTAGATCTAATTCATACCCTCTCCCCTCCCGATTTCTATACGAGGCTTCGTCCTCGTTTTTTCGTTCTGACCTCAAAAATAGGTCTTGTGGTCCATTTCTAACCTATAATCGAGACTTTTTCGGGTTTTAGAGCTAGTGAATCTAATTTCATACCCTCTCTCCTCCCGATTTTTATACGAGGCTTCGTGCTCGTTTTTTCGTTCTGACCTCACAAACACGTCTCGTGGTCTATTTCTAACCTATAATCGAGACTTTTTCGGGTTTTCGAGCTAGTGGATCTAATTTCATACCCTCTCACCTCCCGATTTCTATACGAGGCTTCGTCCTCGTTTTTTCGTTCTGACTTCAGGAACACGTCTCGTGGTCCATTTCTAACCTATAATCAAGACTTTTTCCGGTTTTACAGGAAATGGATCTAATTTCATACCCTCTCTCCTTCCGATTTCTATATGAGGCTACGTGCTCGTTTTTTCGTTCTGACTTCAGGAACACGTCTCGTGGTCCATTTCTAACCTATAATCAAGACTTTTTCGGGTTTTAGAGGAAATGGATCTAATTTCATACCCTCTCTCCTTCCGATTTCTATATGAGGCTACGTGCTCGTTTTTTCGTTCTGACCTCACCAACACGTCTCGTTGTCCATTTCTAACCTATATTCGAGACTTTTTCGGGTTTTAGAGTTAGTAGATCTAATTTCATACCCTCTCCCCTCCCGATTTCTATACGAGGCTTCGTCCTCGTTTTTTCGTTCTGACCTCAAAAATAGGTCTCGTGGTCAATTTCTAACCTATAATTGAGACTTTTTCGGGTTTTAGAGCTAGTGGATCTAATTTCATACCCTCTCTCTTCCGGATTTCTATACGAGGCTTTGTGCTCGTTTTTTCGTTCTGACCTCACCAACACATCTCATGGTCCATTTCTAACGTATAATCGAGACTTTTTCGGGTTTTAGAGGAAGTGGATCTAATTTCATACCCTTTCTCCTCCCGATTTCTATACGAGGCTTCGTGCTCGTTTTTTCGTTCTGACCTCAAAAATAGGTCTCGCGGTCCATTTCTAACCTATAATGGAGACTTTTTCGAGTTTTAGAGCTAGTGGATCTAATTTCATACCCTCCCTCCTCCCGATTTCTATACGAGGCTTCGTGCACGTTTTTTCGTTCTGACCTCACCAACACGTCTCGAGGTTCATTTCTAACCTATAATCGAGACTTTTTCGGGTTTTAGAGGAAGTGGATCTAATTTTATACCCTCTCTCCTCCCGATTTCTATACGAGGCTTCGTGCTCGTTTTTTCGTTCTGACCTCACAAACACGTCTCGTGGTCAATTTCTAACCTATAATCGAGACTTTTTCGGGTTTTAGAGCTAGTGGATCTAATTTCATACCCTCTCTCCTCCCGATTTCTATACGAGGCTTCGTGCTCGTTTTTTCGTTTTGACCTCACCAACACGTCTCGTGGTCCATTTCTAACCTATATTCGAGACTTTTTCGGGTTTTAGAGCTAGTAGATTTAATTTCATACCCTCTCTCCTTCCGATTTAAATACGAGGCTTCGTGCTCGTTTTTTCGTTCTGACCTCACAAACACGTCTCGTGGTCCATTTCTTACCTATAATCGAGACTTTTTCGGGTTTTCAAGCTAGTGGATCTAATTTCATACCCTCTCACCTCCCGATTTCTATACGAGGCTACGTGCTCGTTTTTTCGTTCTGACCTCAGGAACACGTCTCGTGGTCCATTTCTAACCTATAATCGAGACTTTTCGGGTTTTAGAGGAAATGGATCTAATTTCATACCCTCTCTTCTCCCGATTTCTATACGAGGCTTCGTGCTCGTTTTTTCGTTTTGACCTCACAAACACGTCTCGTGGTCCATTTTTAACCTATAATCGAGACTTTTTCTGGTTTTCGAGCTAGTGGATCTAATTTCATACCCTCTCTCCTCCCGATTTCTATACGAGGCTACGTGCTCGTTTTTTCGTTCTGACCTCAGGAACACGTCTCGTGGTCCATTTCTGACCTATAATCGAGACTTTTTCGGGTTTTAGAGCTAGTGGATCTAATTTCATACCCTCTCTCCTCCCGATTTCTATACGAGGCTACGTACTCATTTTTTCGTTCTGACCTCATGAACACGTCTCGTGGTCCATTTCTAACCTATAATCGAGACTTTTTCGGGTTTTAGAGCTAGTGGATCTAATTTCATACCCTCTCTCCTCCCGATTTCTATACGAGGCTTCGTGCTCGTTTTTTCGTTCTGACCTCACCAACACGTTTCGTGGTCCATTTCTAACCTATAATCGAAACATTTTCGGGTTTTCGAGCTAGTGGATCTAATTTCATACCCTCTCTCCTCCCGATTTCTATACGAGGCTACGTGCTCGTTTTTTTGTTCTGACCTCAGGAACACGTCTCGTGGTCCATTTCTAACCTATAATCGAGACTTTTTCGGGTTTTAGAGCTAGTAGATCTAATATCATACCCTCTCTCCTTCCGATTTAAATACGAGGTTTCGTGCTCGTTTTTTCGTTCTGACCTCACAAACACGTTTCGTGGTCCATTTCTAACCTATAATCGAGACTTTTTCGAGTTTTCGAGCTAGTGGATCTAATTTCATACCCTCTCACCTCCCGATTTCTATACGAGGCTACGTGCTCGTTTTTTCGTTCTGACCTCATGAACAAGTCTCGTGGTCCATTTCTAACCTATAATCGAGACTTTTTCGGGTTTTAGAGGAAATAGATCTAATTTCATACCCTCTCTCCTTCCGATTTCTATACGAGGCTTCGTGCTCGTTTTTTCGTTCTGACCTCACAAACACGTCTCGTGGTCCATTTCTAACCTATAATCGAGACTTTCTCGGGTTTTAGAGCTAGTGGATCTAATTTCATACCCTCTCTCCTCCCGATTTCTATACGAGGCTACGTACTCATTTTTTCGTTCTGACCTCATGAACACGTCTCGTGGTCCATTTCTAACCTATAATCGAGACTTTTTCGGGTTTAGAGCTAGTGGATCTAATTTCATACCCTCTCTCCTCCCGATTTCTATACGAGGCTTCGTGCTCGTTTTTTCGTTCTGACCTTACCAACACGTTTCGTGGTCCATTTCTAACCTATAATCGATATTTTTTCTGGTTTTCGAGCTAGTGGATCTAATTTCATACCCTCTCTCCTCCCGATTTCTATACGAGGCTACGTGCTCGTTTTTTTGTTCTGACCTCAGGAACACGTCTCGTGGTCCATTTCTAACCTATAATCGAGACTTTTTCGGGTTTTAGAGCTAGTAGATCTAATTTCATACCCTCTCTCCTTCCGATTTCTATACGATGCTTCGTGCTCGTTTTTTCGTTCTGACGTCACAAACACGTCTCGTGGTCCATTTCTAACCTATAATCGAGACTTTCTCGGGTTTTAGAGCTAGTGGATCTAATTTCATACCCTCTCTCCTCCCGATTTCTATACGAGGCTACGTTCTCGTTTTTTCGTTCTGACCTCATGAACACATCTCGTGGTCCATTTCTAACCTATAATCGAGACTTTTTCGGGTTTTAGAGCTAGTGGATCTAATTTCATACCCTCTCTCCTCCCGATTTCTATACGAGGCTTCGTGCTCGTTTTTTCGTTCTGACCTCACCAACACGTTTCGTGGTCCATTTCTAACCTATAATCGATACTTTTTCGGATTTTCGAGCTAGTGGATCTAATTTCATACCCTCTCTCCTCCCGATTTCTATACGAGGCTACGTGCTCGTTTTTTTGTTTTGACCACAGGAACACGTCTCGTGGTCCATTTCTAACCTATAATCGAGACTTTTTCGGGTTTTAGAGCTAGTAGATCTAATTTCATACCCTCTCTCCTTCCGATTTCAATACGAAGCTTCGTGCTCGTTTTTTTGTTCTGACCTCAGGAACACGTCTCGTGGTCCATTTCTAACCTATAATCGAGACTTTCTCGGATTTTAGAGCTAGTGGATCTAATTTCATACCCTCTCTCCTCCCGATTTCTATACGAGGTTACGTGCTCATTTTTTTGTTCTGACCACAGGAACACGTCTCGTGGTCCATTTCTAACCTATAATCGAGACTTTTTCGGGTTTTAGAGCTAGTAGATATAATTTCATACCCTCTCTCCTTCCGATTTCAATACGAGGCTTCGTGCTCGTTTTTTTGTTCTGACCTCAGGAACACGTCTCGTGGTCCATTTCTAACCTATAATCGAGACTTTCTCGGATTTTAGAGCTAGTGGATCTAATTTCATACCCTCTCTCCTCCAGATTTCTATACGAGGCTACGTGCTCGTTTTTTCGTTCTGACCTCAGGAACACGTCTCGTGGTCCATTTCTAACCTATAATCGAGACTTTTTCGGGTTTTCGAGCTAGTGGATCTAATTTCATACCCTCTCACCTCCCGATTTCTATACGAGGCTACGTGCTCGTTTTTTCGTTCTGACCTCATGAACACGTCTCGTGGTCCATTTCTAACCTATAATCGAGACTTTTTCGGGTTTTAGAGGAAATGGATCTAATTTCATACCCTCTCTCCATCCGATTTCTATACGAGGCTTCGTGCTCGTTTTTTCGTTTTGACCTCACCAACACGTCTCGTGGTCCATTTCTAACCTATATTCGAGACTTTTTCGGGTTTTAGAGCTAGTAGATCTAATTTCATACCCTCTCTCCTCCCGATTTCTATACGAGGCTTTGTGCTCGTTTTTTCGTTCTGACCTCACCAACACGTTTCGTGGTCCATTTCTAACCTATAATCGAGACTTTTTCGGGTTTTCGAGCTAGTGGATCTAATTTCATACCCTCTCTCCTCCCGATTTCTATACAAGGCTACGTGCTCGTTTTTTCGTTCTGACCTCACCAACACGTCTCGTTGTCCATTTCTAACCTATATTCGAGACTTTTTCGGGTTTTAGAGCTAGTAGATCTAATTCATACCCTCTCCCCTCCCGATTTCTATACGAGGCTTCGTCCTCGTTTTTTCGTTCTGACCTCAAAAATAGGTCTTGTGGTCCATTTCTAACCTATAATCGAGACTTTTTCGGGTTTTAGAGCTAGTGAATCTAATTTCATACCCTCTCTCCTCCCGATTTTTATACGAGGCTTCGTGCTCGTTTTTTCGTTCTGACCTCACAAACACGTCTCGTGGTCTATTTCTAACCTATAATCGAGACTTTTTCGGGTTTTCGAGCTAGTGGATCTAATTTCATACCCTCTCACCTCCCGATTTCTATACGAGGCTTCGTCCTCGTTTTTTCGTTCTGACTTCAGGAACACGTCTCGTGGTCCATTTCTAACCTATAATCAAGACTTTTTCCGGTTTTACAGGAAATGGATCTAATTTCATACCCTCTCTCCTTCCGATTTCTATATGAGGCTACGTGCTCGTTTTTTCGTTCTGACTTCAGGAACACGTCTCGTGGTCCATTTCTAACCTATAATCAAGACTTTTTCGGGTTTTAGAGGAAATGGATCTAATTTCATACCCTCTCTCCTTCCGATTTCTATATGAGGCTACGTGCTCGTTTTTTCGTTCTGACCTCACCAACACGTCTCGTTGTCCATTTCTAACCTATATTCGAGACTTTTTCGGGTTTTAGAGTTAGTAGATCTAATTTCATACCCTCTCCCCTCCCGATTTCTATACGAGGCTTCGTCCTCGTTTTTTCGTTCTGACCTCAAAAATAGGTCTCGTGGTCAATTTCTAACCTATAATTGAGACTTTTTCGGGTTTTAGAGCTAGTGGATCTAATTTCATACCCTCTCTCTTCCGGATTTCTATACGAGGCTTTGTGCTCGTTTTTTCGTTCTGACCTCACCAACACATCTCATGGTCCATTTCTAACGTATAATCGAGACTTTTTCGGGTTTTAGAGGAAGTGGATCTAATTTCATACCCTTTCTCCTCCCGATTTCTATACGAGGCTTCGTGCTCGTTTTTTCGTTCTGACCTCAAAAATAGGTCTCGCGGTCCATTTCTAACCTATAATGGAGACTTTTTCGAGTTTTAGAGCTAGTGGATCTAATTTCATACCCTCCCTCCTCCCGATTTCTATACGAGGCTTCGTGCACGTTTTTTCGTTCTGACCTCACCAACACGTCTCGAGGTTCATTTCTAACCTATAATCGAGACTTTTTCGGGTTTTAGAGGAAGTGGATCTAATTTTATACCCTCTCTCCTCCCGATTTCTATACGAGGCTTCGTGCTCGTTTTTTCGTTCTGACCTCACAAACACGTCTCGTGGTCAATTTCTAACCTATAATCGAGACTTTTTCGGGTTTTAGAGCTAGTGGATCTAATTTCAAACCCTCTCTCCTCCCGATTTCTATACGAGGCGTCGTGCTCGTTTCTTCGTTTTGACCTCACCAACACGTCTCATGGTCCATTTCTAACCTATATTCGAGACTTTTTCGGGTTTTAGAGCTAGTAGATCTAATTTCATACCCTCTCTCCTCCCGATTTCTATACGAGGCTTCGTGCTCGTTTTTTCGTTCTGACCTCACCAACACGTTTCGTGGTCCATTTCTAACCTATAATCGAGACTTTTTCGGGTTTTCGAGCTAGTGGATCTAATTTCATACTCTCTCTCCTCCCGATTTCTATACGAGGCTACGTGCTCGTTTTTTCGTTCTGACCTCAGGAACACGTCTCGTGGTCCATTTCTAACCTATAATCGAGACTTTCTCGGGTTTTAGAGCTAGTGGATCTAATTTCATACCCTCTCTCCTCCCGATTTCTATACGAGGCTACGTACTCATTTTTTCGTTCTGACCTCATGAACACGTCTCGTGGTCCATTTCTAACCTATAATCGAGACTTTTTCGGGTTTTAGAGCTAGTGGATCTAATTTCATACCCTCTCTCCTCCCGATTTCTATACGAGGCTTCGTGCTCGTTTTTTCGTTCTGACCTCACAAACACGTCTCGTGGTCTATTACTAACCAATAATCGAGACTTTTTCTGGTTTTGGAACAAGTGGATCTAATTTCATACCCTCTCTCCTCCCGTTTTCTATACGATGCTTCGTGCTCTTTTTTCATTCTGACCTCACAAACACGTCTCGTGGTCCATTTCTAACCTATAATCGAGACTTTTTCGGGTTTTCGAGCTAGTGGATCTAATTTCATACTCTCTCTCCTCCCGATTTCTATACGAGGCTTCGTGCTCGTTTTTTCGTTCTGACCTCCCCAACACGTTTCGTGGTCCATTTCTAACCTATAATCGATACTTTTTCGGATTTTCGAGCTAGTGGATCTAATTTCATACCCTCTCTCCTCCCGATTTCTATACGAGGCTACGTGCTCGTTTTTTCGTTCTGACCTCAGGAACACGTCTCGTGGTCCATTTCTAACCTATAATCGATACTTTTTCGGGTTTTAGAGCTAGTGGATCTAATTTTATACCCTCTCTCCTCCCGATTTTTATACGAGGCTTCGTGCTCGTTTTTTCGTTCTGACCTCACAAACACGTCTCGTGGTCCATTTCTAACCTATAATCGAGACTTTTTCGGGTTTTAGAGCTAGTGGATCTAATTTTATACCCTCTCTCCTCCCGATTTTTATACGAGGCTTCGTGCTCGTTTTTTCGTTCTGACCTCACAAACACGTCTCGTGGTCCATTTCTAACCTATAATCGAGACTTTTTCGGATTTTCGAGCTAGTGGATCTAATTTCATACTCTCTCTCCTCCCGATTTCTATACGACGCTTCGTGCTCGTTTTTTCGTTTTGACCTCACCAACATGTCTCGTGGTCCATTTCTAACCTATATTCGAGACTTTTTCGGGTTTTAGAGCTAGTAGATCTAATTTCATACCCTCTCTCCTCCCGATTTCTATACGAGGCTTCGTGCTCGTTTTTTCGTTCTGACCTCACCAACACGTTTCGTGGTCCATTTCTAACCTATAATCGATACTTTTTCGGGTTTTAAAGCTAGTGGATCTAATTTCATACCCTCTCTCCTCCCGATTTCTATACGAGGCTACGTGCTCGTTTTTTCGTTCTGACCTCATGAACACGTCTCGTGGTCCATTTCTAACCTATAATCGAGACTTTTTCGGGTTTTAGAGGAAATGGATCTAATTTCATACCCTCTCTTCTCCCGATTTCTATACGAGGCTTCGTGCTCGTTTTTTCGTTCTGACCTCACAAACACGTCTCGTGGTCCATTTCTAACCTATAATCGAGACTTTTTCTGGTTTTCGAGCTAGTGGATCTAATTTCATACCCTCTCTCCTCCCGATTTCTATACGAGGCTACGTGCTCGTTTTTTCGTTCTGACCTCAGGAACACGTCTCGTGGTCCATTTCTGACCTATAATCGAGACTTTTTCGGGTTTTAGAGCTAGTGGATCTAAGTTCATACCCTCTCTCCTCCCGATTTCTATACGAGGCTTCGTGCTCGTTTTTTCGTTCTGACCTCACAAACACGTCTCGTGGTCTATTACTAACCAATAATCGAGACTTTTTCTGGTTTTGGAACAAGTGGATCTAATTTCATACCCTCTCTCCTCCCGTTTTCTATACGATGCTTCGTGCTCTTTTTTCATTCTGACCTCACAAACACGTCTCGTGGTCCATTTCTAACCTATAATCGAGACTTTTTCGGGTTTTCGAGCTAGTGGATCTAATTTCATACTCTCTCTCCTCCCGATTTCTATACGAGGCTTCGTGCTCGTTTTTTCGTTCTGACCTCCCCAACACGTTTCGTGGTCCATTTCTAACCTATAATCGATACTTTTTCGGATTTTCGAGCTAGTGGATCTAATTTCATACCCTCTCTCCTCCCGATTTCTATACGAGGCTACGTGCTCGTTTTTTCGTTCTGACCTCAGGAACACGTCTCGTGGTCCATTTCTAACCTATAATCGAGACTTTTTTGGGTTTTAGAGCTAGTGGATCTAATTTTATACCCTCTCTCCTCCCGATTTTTATACGAGGCTTCGTGCTCGTTTTTTCGTTCTGACCTCACAAACACGTCTCGTGGTCCATTTCTAACCTATAATCGAGACTTTTTCGGATTTTCGAGCTATTGGATCTAATTTCATACTCTCTCTCCTCCCGATTTCTATACGACGCCTCGTGCTCGTTTTTTCGTTTTGACCTCACCAACATGTCTCGTGGTCCATTTCTAACCTATATTCGAGACTTTTTCGGGTTTTAGAGCTAGTAGATCTAATTTCATACCCTCTCTCCTCCCGATTTCTATACGAGGCTTCGTGCTCGTTTTTTCGTTCTGACCTCACCAACACGTTTCGTGGTCAATTTCTAACCTATAATCGAGACTTTTTCGGGTTTTAGAGCTAGTGGATCTAATTTCATACCCTCTCTCCTCCCGATTTCTATACGAGGCTACGTGCTCGTTTTTTGGTTCTGACCTCATGAACACGTCTCGTGGTCCATTTCTAACCTATAATTGAGACTTTTTCGGGTTTTAGAGGAAATAGATCTAATTTCATACCCTCTCTCCTTCCGATTTATATACGAGGCTTCGTGCTCGTTTTTTCGTTCTGACCTCACAAACACCTCTCGTGGTCCATTTCTAACCTATAATCGAGACTTTCTCGGGTTTTAGAGCTAGTGGATCTAATTTCATACCCTCTCTCCTCCCGATTTTTATACGAGGCTACGTACTCATTTTTTCGTTCTGACCTCATGAACACGTCTCGTGGTCCATTTCTAACCTATAATCGAGACTTTTTCGGGTTTTAGAGCTAGTGAATCTAATTTCATACACTCTCTCCTCCCGATTTTTATACGAGGCTTCGTGCTCGGTTTTTCGTTCTGACCTCACAAACACGTCTCGTGGTCCATTTCTATCCTATAATCGAGACTTTTTCGGGTTTTCGAGCTAGTGGATCTAATTTCATACCCTCTCACCTCCCGATTTCTATACAAGGCTACGTGCTCGTTTTTTCGTTCTGACCTCAGGAACACGTCTCGTGGTCCATTTCTAACCTATAATCTGGACTTTTTCGGGTTTTAGAGGAAATGGATCTAATTTCATACCCTCTCTCCTTCCGATTTCTATACGAGGCTTCGTGCTCGTTTTTTCGTTCTGACCTCACAAACACGTCTCGTGGTCCATTTCTAACCTATAATCGAGACTTTTTCGGGTTTTAGAGCTAGTGGATCTAATTTCATACTCTCTCTCCTCCCGATTTCTATACGAGGCTTCGTGCTCGTTTTTTCGTTTTGACCTCACCAACACGTCTCGTGGTCCATTTCTAACCTATATTCGAGACTTTTTCGGGTTTTAGAGCTAGTAGATTTAATTTCATACCCTCTCTCCTTCCGATTTAAATACGAGGCTTCGTGCTCGTTTTTTCGTTCTGACCTCACAAACACGTCTCGTGGTCCATTTCTAACCTATAATCGAGACTTTTTCGGGTTTTCAAGCTAGTGGATCTAATTTCATACCCTCTCACCTCCCGATTTCTATACGAGGCTACGTGCTCGTTTTTTCGTTCTGACCTCAGGAACACGTCTCGTGGTCCATTTCTAACCTATAATCGAGACTTTTCGGGTTTTAGAGGAAATGGATCTAATTTCATACCCTCTCTTCTCCCGATTTCTATACGAGGCTTCGTGCTCGTTTTTTCGTTTTGACCTCACAAACACGTCTCGTGGTCCATTTTTAACCTATAATCGAGACTTTTTCTGGTTTTCGAGCTAGTGGATCTAATTTCATACCCTCTCTCCTCCCGATTTCTATACGAGGCTACGTGCTCGTTTTTTCGTTCTGACCTCAGGAACACGTCTCGTGGTCCATTTCTGACCTATAATCGAGACTTTTTCGGGTTTTAGAGCTAGTGGATCTAATTTCATACCCTCTCTCCTCCCGATTTCTATACGAGGCTACGTACTCATTTTTTCGTTCTGACCTCATGAACACGTCTCGTGGTCCATTTCTAACCTATAATCGAGACTTTTTCGGGTTTTAGAGCTAGTGGATCTAATTTCATACCCTCTCTCCTCCCGATTTCTATACGAGGCTTCGTGCTCGTTTTTTCGTTCTGACCTCACCAACACGTTTCGTGGTCCATTTCTAACCTATAATCGAAACATTTTCGGGTTTTCGAGCTAGTGGATCTAATTTCATACCCTCTCTCCTCCCGATTTCTATACGAGGCTACGTGCTCGTTTTTTTGTTCTGACCTCAGGAACACGTCTCGTGGTCCATTTCTAACCTATAATCGAGACTTTTTCGGGTTTTAGAGCTAGTAGATCTAATATCATACCCTCTCTCCTTCCGATTTAAATACGAGGTTTCGTGCTCGTTTTTTCGTTCTGACCTCACAAACACGTTTCGTGGTCCATTTCTAACCTATAATCGAGACTTTTTCGAGTTTTCGAGCTAGTGGATCTAATTTCATACCCTCTCACCTCCCGATTTCTATACGAGGCTACGTGCTCGTTTTTTCATTCTGACCTCATGAACAAGTCTCGTGGTCCATTTCTAACCTATAATCGAGACTTTTTCGGGTTTTAGAGGAAATAGATCTAATTTCATACCCTCTCTCCTTCCGATTTCTATACGAGGCTTCGTGCTCGTTTTTTCGTTCTGACCTCACAAACACGTCTCGTGGTCCATTTCTAACCTATAATCGAGACTTTCTCGGGTTTTAGAGCTAGTGGATCTAATTTCATACCCTCTCTCCTCCCGATTTCTATACGAGGCTACGTACTCATTTTTTCGTTCTGACCTCATGAACACGTCTCGTGGTCCATTTCTAACCTATAATCGAGACTTTTTCGGGTTTAGAGCTAGTGGATCTAATTTCATACCCTCTCTCCTCCCGATTTCTATACGAGGCTTCGTGCTCGTTTTTTCGTTCTGACCTTACCAACACGTTTCGTGGTCCATTTCTAACCTATAATCGATATTTTTTCTGGTTTTCGAGCTAGTGGATCTAATTTCATACCCTCTCTCCTCCCGATTTCTATACGAGGCTACGTGCTCGTTTTTTTGTTCTGACCTCAGGAACACGTCTCGTGGTCCATTTCTAACCTATAATCGAGACTTTTTCGGGTTTTAGAGCTAGTAGATCTAATTTCATACCCTCTCTCCTTCCGATTTCTATACGATGCTTCGTGCTCGTTTTTTCGTTCTGACGTCACAAACACGTCTCGTGGTCCATTTCTAACCTATAATCGAGACTTTCTCGGGTTTTAGAGCTAGTGGATCTAATTTCATACCCTCTCTCCTCCCGATTTCTATACGAGGCTACGTTCTCGTTTTTTCGTTCTGACCTCATGAACACATCTCGTGGTCCATTTCTAACCTATAATCGAGACTTTTTCGGGTTTTAGAGCTAGTGGATCTAATTTCATACCCTCTCTCCTCCCGATTTCTATACGAGGCTTCGTGCTCGTTTTTTCGTTCTGACCTCACCAACACGTTTCGTGGTCCATTTCTAACCTATAATCGATACTTTTTCGGATTTTCGAGCTAGTGGATCTAATTTCATACCCTCTCTCCTCCCGATTTCTATACGAGGCTACGTGCTCGTTTTTTTGTTTTGACCACAGGAACACGTCTCGTGGTCCATTTCTAACCTATAATCGAGACTTTTTCGGGTTTTAGAGCTAGTAGATCTAATTTCATACCCTCTCTCCTTCCGATTTCAATACGTAGCTTCGTGCTCGTTTTTTTGTTCTGACCTCAGGAACACGTCTCGTGGTCCATTTCTAACCTATAATCGAGACTTTCTCGGATTTTAGAGCTAGTGGATCTAATTTCATACCCTCTCTCCTCCCGATTTCTATACGAGGTTACGTGCTCATTTTTTTGTTCTGACCACAGGAACACGTCTCGTGGTCCATTTCTAACCTATAATCGAGACTTTTTCGGGTTTTAGAGCTAGTAGATATAATTTCATACCCTCTCTCCTTCCGATTTCAATACGAGGCTTCGTGCTCGTTTTTTTGTTCTGACCTCAGGAACACGTCTCGTGGTCCATTTCTAACCTATAATCGAGACTTTCTCGGATTTTAGAGCTAGTGGATCTAATTTCATACCCTCTCTCCTCCAGATTTCTATACGAGGCTACGTGCTCGTTTTTTCGTTCTGACCTCAGGAACACGTCTCGTGGTCCATTTCTAACCTATAATCGAGACTTTTTCGGGTTTTCGAGCTAGTGGATCTAATTTCATACCCTCTCACCTCCCGATTTCTATACGAGGCTACGTGCTCGTTTTTTCGTTCTGACCTCATGAACACGTCTCGTGGTCCATTTCTAACCTATAATCGAGACTTTTTCGGGTTTTAGAGGAAATGGATCTAATTTCATACCCTCTCTCCATCCGATTTCTATACGAGGCTTCGTGCTCGTTTTTTCGTTTTGACCTCACCAACACGTCTCGTGGTCCATTTCTAACCTATATTCGAGACTTTTTCGGGTTTTAGAGCTAGTAGATCTAATTTCATACCCTCTCTCCTCCCGATTTCTATACGAGGCTTTGTGCTCGTTTTTTCGTTCTGACCTCACCAACACGTTTCGTGGTCCATTTCTAACCTATAATCGAGACTTTTTCGGGTTTTCGAGCTAGTGGATCTAATTTCATACCCTCTCTCCTCCCGATTTCTATACAAGGCTACGTGCTCGTTTTTTCGTTCTGACCTCACCAACACGTCTCGTTGTCCATTTCTAACCTATATTCGAGACTTTTTCGGGTTTTAGAGCTAGTAGATCTAATTCATACCCTCTCCCCTCCCGATTTCTATACGAGGCTTCGTCCTCGTTTTTTCGTTCTGACCTCAAAAATAGGTCTTGTGGTCCATTTCTAACCTATAATCGAGACTTTTTCGGGTTTTAGAGCTAGTGAATCTAATTTCATACCCTCTCTCCTCCCGATTTTTATACGAGGCTTCGTGCTCGTTTTTTCGTTCTGACCTCACAAACACGTCTCGTGGTCTATTTCTAACCTATAATCGAGACTTTTTCGGGTTTTCGAGCTAGTGGATCTAATTTCATACCCTCTCACCTCCCGATTTCTATACGAGGCTTCGTCCTCGTTTTTTCGTTCTGACTTCAGGAACACGTCTCGTGGTCCATTTCTAACCTATAATCAAGACTTTTTCCGGTTTTACAGGAAATGGATCTAATTTCATACCCTCTCTCCTTCCGATTTCTATATGAGGCTACGTGCTCGTTTTTTCGTTCTGACTTCAGGAACACGTCTCGTGGTCCATTTCTAACCTATAATCAAGACTTTTTCGGGTTTTAGAGGAAATGGATCTAATTTCATACCCTCTCTCCTTCCGATTTCTATATGAGGCTACGTGCTCGTTTTTTCGTTCTGACCTCACCAACACGTCTCGTTGTCCATTTCTAACCTATATT
This sequence comes from Thalia dealbata, assembly GCA_030544415.1. Lineage (NCBI taxonomy): Eukaryota > Viridiplantae > Streptophyta > Magnoliopsida > Zingiberales > Marantaceae > Thalia > Thalia dealbata. The sequence goes on from CM060460.1 coordinate 15,248,199, forward strand.
CGAGACTTTTTCGGGTTTTAGAGTTAGTAGATCTAATTTCATACCCTCTCCCCTCCCGATTTCTATACGAGGCTTCGTCCTCGTTTTTTCGTTCTGACCTCAAAAATAGGTCTCGTGGTCAATTTCTAACCTATAATTGAGACTTTTTCGGGTTTTAGAGCTAGTGGATCTAATTTCATACCCTCTCTCTTCCGGATTTCTATACGAGGCTTTGTGCTCGTTTTTTCGTTCTGACCTCACCAACACATCTCATGGTCCATTTCTAACGTATAATCGAGACTTTTTCGGGTTTTAGAGGAAGTGGATCTAATTTCATACCCTTTCTCCTCCCGATTTCTATACGAGGCTTCGTGCTCGTTTTTTCGTTCTGACCTCAAAAATAGGTCTCGCGGTCCATTTCTAACCTATAATGGAGACTTTTTCGAGTTTTAGAGCTAGTGGATCTAATTTCATACCCTCCCTCCTCCCGATTTCTATACGAGGCTTCGTGCACGTTTTTTCGTTCTGACCTCACCAACACGTCTCGAGGTTCATTTCTAACCTATAATCGAGACTTTTTCGGGTTTTAGAGGAAGTGGATCTAATTTTATACCCTCTCTCCTCCCGATTTCTATACGAGGCTTCGTGCTCGTTTTTTCGTTCTGACCTCACAAACACGTCTCGTGGTCAATTTCTAACCTATAATCGAGACTTTTTCGGGTTTTAGAGCTAGTGGATCTAATTTCAAACCCTCTCTCCTCCCGATTTCTATACGAGGCGTCGTGCTCGTTTCTTCGTTTTGACCTCACCAACACGTCTCATGGTCCATTTCTAACCTATAATCGAGACTTTTTCGGGTTTTAGAGCTAGTGGATCTAATTTCATACCCTCTCTCCTCCCGATTTCTATACGAGGCTTCGTGCTCGTTTTTTCGTTCTGACCTCACCAACACGTTTCGTGGTCCATTTCTAACCTATAATCGAGACTTTTTCGGGTTTTCGAGCTAGTGGATCTAATTTCATACTCTCTCTCCTCCCGATTTCTATACGAGGCTACGTGCTCGTTTTTTCGTTCTGACCTCAGGAACACGTCTCGTGGTCCATTTCTAACCTATAATCGAGACTTTTTCGGGTTTTAGAGCTAGTGGATCTAATTTCATACCCTCTCTCCTTCCGATTTTTATACGAGGCTTCGTGCTCGTTTTTTCATTCTGACCTCACAAACATGTCTCGTGGTCCATTTCTAACCTATAATCGAGACTTTTTCGGGTTTTAGAGCTAGTGGATCTAATTTCATACCCTCTCTCCTCCCGATTTCTATACAAGGCTACGTGCTCGTTTTTTCATTCTGACCTCACCAACACGTCTCGTTGTCCATTTCTAACCTATATTCGAGACTTTTTCGGGTTTTAGAGTTAGTACATCTAATTTCATACCCTCTCCCCTCCCGATTTCTACACGAGGCTTCGTCCTCGTTTTTTCGTTCTGACCTCAAAAATAGGTCTCGTGGTCCATTTCTAACCTATAATTGAGACTTTTTCGAGTTTTAGAGCTAGTGGATCTAATTTCATACCCTCTCTCCTCCGGATTTCTATACGAGGCTTCGTGCTCGTTTTTTCGTTCTGACCTCACCAACACGTCTCATGGTCCATTTCTAACCTATAATCGAGACTTTTTCGGGTTTTAGAGTAAGTGGATCTAATTTCATACCCTTTCTCCTCCCGATTTCTATACGAGGCTTCGTGCTCGTTTTTTCGTTCTGACCTCAAAAATAGGTCTCACGGTCCATTTCTAACCTATAATCGAGACTTTTTCGGGTTTTCGAGCTAGTGGATCTAATTTCATACCGTCTCTCCTCCCGATTTCTATACAAGGTTACGTGCTCGTTTTTTCGTTCTGACCTCACCAACACGTCTCGTTGTCCATTTCTAACCTATATTCAAGACTTTTTCGGGTTTTCGAGCTAGTGGATCTAATTTCATACCGTCTCTCGTCCCGATTTCTATACAAGGTTACGTGCTCGTTTTTTCGTTCTGACCTCACCAACACGTCTCGTTGTCCATTTCTAACCTATATTCGAGACTTTCTCGGGTTTTAGAGCTAGTAGATCTAATTTCATACCCTCTCCCCTCCCGATTTCTATATGAGGCTTCATCCTCGTTTTTTCGTTCAGACCTCAAAAATAGGTCTCGTGGTCCATTTCTAACCTATAATCGAGACTTTTTCGGTTTTAGAGCTAGTGGATCTAATTTCATACCCTCTCTCCTCCGGATTTCTATACGAGGCTTCGTGCTCGTTTTTTCGTTCTGACCTCACCAACACGTCTCATGGTCCATTTCTAACGTATAATCGAGACTTTTTCGGGTTTTAGAGGAAGTGGATCTAATTTCATACCCTTTCTCCTCCCGATTTCTATACGAGGCTTCGTGCTCGTTTTTTCGTTCTGACCTCAAAAATAGGTCTCACGGTCCATTTCTAACCTATAATCGAGACTTTTTCGGGTTTTCGAGCAAGTGGATCTAATTTCATACCGTCTCTACTCCCGAATTCTATACAAGGTTACGTGCTCGTTTTTTCGTTCTGACCTCACCAACACGTCTCGTTGTCCATTTCTAACCTATATTCGAGACTTTTTCGGGTTTTCGAGCTAGTGGATCTAATTTCATACCGTCTCTCCTCCCGATTTCTATACAAGGTTACGTGCTCGTTTTTTCGTTCTGACCTCACCAACACGTCTCGTTGTCCATTTCTAACCTATATTCGAGACTTTCTCGGGTTTTAGAGCTAGTAGATCTAATTTCATACCCTCTCCCCTCCCGATTTCTATATGAGGCTTCATCCTCGTTTTTTCGTTCAGACCTCAAAAATAGGTCTCGTGGTCCATTTCTAACCTATAATCGAGACTTTTTCGGTTTTAGAGCTAGTGGATCTAATTTCATACCCTCTCTCCTCCGGATTTCTATACGAGGCTTCGTGCTCGTTTTTTCGTTCTGACCTCACCAACACGTCTCATGGTCCATTTCTAACGTATAATCGAGACTTTTTCGGGTTTTAGAGGAAGTGGATCTAATTTCATACCCTTTCTCCTCCCGATTTCTATACGAGGCTTCGTGCTCGTTTTTTCGTTCTGACCTCAAAAATAGGTCTCACGGTCCATTTCTAACCTATAATCGAGACTTTTTCGGGTTTTCGAGCAAGTGGATCTAATTTCATACCGTCTCTACTCCCGATTTCTATACAAGGTTACGTGCTCGTTTTTTCGTTCTGACCTCACCAACACGTCTCGTTGTCCATTTCTAACCTATATTCGAGACTTTTTCGGGTTTTCGAGCTAGTGGATCTAATTTCATACCGTCTCTCCTCCCGATTTCTATACAAGGTTACGTGCTCGTATTTTCGTTCTGACCTCACCAACACGTCTCGTTGTCCATTTCTAACCTATATTCGAGACTTTTTCGGGTTTTAGAGTTAGTACATCTAATTTCATACCCTCTCCCCTCCCGATTTCTACACGAGGCTTCGTCCTCGTTTTTTCGTTCTGACCTCAAAAACAGGTCTCGTGGTCCATTTCTAACCTATAATTGAGACTTTTTCGGGTTTTAGAGCTAGTGGATCTAATTTCATACCCTCTCTCCTCCGGATTTCTATACGAGGCTTCGTGCTCGTTTTTTCGTTCTGACCTCACTAACACGTCTCATGGTCCATTTCTAACCTATAATCGAGACTTTTTCGGGTTTTAGAGGAAGTGGATCTAATTTCATACCCTTTCTCCTCCCGATTTCTATACGAGGCTTCGTGCTCGTTTTTTCGTTCTGACCTCAAAAATAGGTCTCACGGTCCATTTCTAACCTATAATCGAGACTTTTTCGGGTTTTCGAGCTAGTAGATCTAATTTCATACCGTCTCTCCTCCCGATTTCTATACAAGGTTACGTGCTCGTTTTTTCGTTCTGACCTCACCAACACGTCTCGTTGTCCATTTCTAACCTATATTCGAGACTTTCTCGGGTTTTAGAGCTAGTAGATCTAATTTCATACCCTCTCCCCTCCCGATTTCTATATGAGGCTTCATCCTCGTTTTTTCGTTCTGACCTCAAAAATAGGTCTCGTGGTCCATTTCTAACCTATAATCGAGACTTTTTCGGGTTTTAGAGCTAGTGGATCTAATTTCATACCCTCTCTCCTCCGGATTTCTATACGAGGCTTCGTGCTCGTTTTTTCGTTCTGACCTCACCAACACGTCTCATGGTCCATTTCTAACGTATAATCGAGACTTTTTCGGGTTTTAGAGGAAGTGGATCTAATTTCATACCCTTTCTCCTCCCGATTTCTATACGAGGCTTCGTGCTCGTTTTCTCGTTCTGACCTCAAAAATAGGTCTCACGGTCCATTTCTAACCTATAATCGAGACTTTTTCGGGTTTTCGAGCTAGTGGATCTAATTTCATACCGTCTCTCCTCCCGATTTCTATACAAGGTTACGTGCTCGTTTTTTCGTTCTGACCTCACCAACACGTCTCGTTGTCCATTTCTAACCTATATTCGAGACTTTTTCGGGTTTTCGAGCTAGTGGATCTAATTTCATACCGTCTCTCCTCCCGATTTCTATACAAGGTTACGTGCTCGTTTTTTCGTTCTGACCTCACCAACACGTCTCGTTGTCCATTTCAAACCTATATTCGAGACTTTTTCGGGTTTTAGAGCTAGTGGATCTAATTTCATACCCTTTCTCCTCCCGATTTCTATACGAGGCTTCGTGCTCGTTTTTTCGTTCTGACCTCAAAAATAGGTCTTGCGGTCCATTTCTAACATATAATGGAGACTTTTTCGAGTTTTAGAGCTAGTGGATCTAATTTCATACCCTCTCTCCTCCCGATTTCTATACGAGGCTTCGTGCTTGTTTTTTCGTTCTGACCTCAAAAACACGTTTCGTGGTCCATTTCTAACCTATAATCGAGACTTTTTCGGGTTTTCGAGCTAGTGGATCTAATTTCATACCCTCTCACCTCCTGATTTCTATACGAGGCTACGTGCTCGTTTTTTCGTTCTGACCTCATGAACACGTCTCGTGGTCCATTTCTCACCTATAATCGAGACTTTTTCGGGTTTTAGAGGAAATGGATCTAATTTCATACCCTCTCTCCTTCCGATTTCTATACGAGGCTTCGTGCTAGTTTTTTCGTTCTGACCTCACAAACACGTCTCGTGGTCCATTTCTAACCTATAATCGAGACTTTCTAGGGTTTTAGAGCTAGTGGATCTAATTTCATACCCTCTCTCCTCCCGATTTCTATACGAGGCTACGTGCTCGTTTTTTCGTTCTGACCTCAGGAATACGTCTCGTGGTCCATTTCTAACCTATAATCGAGACTTTTTCGGGTTTTAGAGCTAGTGAATCTAATTTCATACACTCTCTCCTCCCGATTTTTATACGAGGCTTCGTGCTCGGTTTTTCGTTCTGACCTCACAAACACGTCTCGTGGTCCATTTCTATCCTATAATCGAGACTTTTTCGGGTTTTCGAGCTAGTGGATCTAATTTCATACCCTCTCACCTCCCGATTTCTATACAAGGCTACGTGCTCGTTTTTTCGTTCTGACCTCAGGAACACGTCTCGTGGTCCATTTCTAACCTATAATCTGGACTTTTTCGGGTTTTAGAGGAAATGGATCTAATTTCATACCCTCTCTCCTTCCGATTTCTATACGAGGCTTCGTGCTCGTTTTTTCGTTCTGACCTCACAAACACGTCTCGTGGTCCATTTCTAACCTATAATCGAGACTTTTTCGGGTTTTAGAGCTAGTGGATCTAATTTCATACTCTCTCTCCTCCCGATTTCTATACGAGGCTTCGTGCTCGTTTTTTCGTTTTGACCTCACCAACACGTCTCGTGGTCCATTTCTAACCTATATTCGAGACTTTTTCGGGTTTTAGAGCTAGTAGATTTAATTTCATACCCTCTCTCCTTCCGATTTAAATACGAGGCTTCGTGCTCGTTTTTTCGTTCTGACCTCACAAACACGTCTCGTGGTCCATTTCTAACCTATAATCGAGACTTTTTCGGGTTTTCAAGCTAGTGGATCTAATTTCATACCCTCTCACCTCCCGATTTCTATACGAGGCTACGTGCTCGTTTTTTCGTTCTGACCTCAGGAACACGTCTCGTGGTCCATTTCTAACCTATAATCGAGACTTTTCGGGTTTTAGAGGAAATGGATCTAATTTCATACCCTCTCTTCTCCCGATTTCTATACGAGGCTTCGTGCTCGTTTTTTCGTTTTGACCTCACAAACACGTCTCGTGGTCCATTTTTAACCTATAATCGAGACTTTTTCGGGTTTTAGAGCTAGTGGATCTAATTTCATACTCTCTCTCCTCCCGATTTCTATACGAGGCTTCGTGCTCGTTTTTTCGTTCTGACCTCACCAACACGTCTCGTGGTCCATTTCTAACCTATATTCGAGACTTTTTCGGGTTTTAGAGCTAGTAGATCTAATTTCATACCCTCTCTCCTTCCGATTTAAATACGAGGCTTCATGCTCGTTTTTTCGTTCTGACCTCACAAACACGTCTCGTGGTCCATTTCTAACCTATAATCGAGACTTTTTCGGGTTTTTAGAGCTAGTGGATCTAATTTCATACCCTCTCTCCTCCCGATTTCTATACGAGAATTCGTGCTCGTTTTTTCGTTCTGACCTCACCAACACGTCTCATGGTCCATTTCTAACGTATAATCGAGACTTTTTCGGGTTTTAGAGGAAATGGATCTAATTTCATACCCTCTCTTCTCCCGATTTCTATACGAGGCTTCGTGCTCGTTTTTTCGTTCTGACCTCACAAACACGTCTCGTGGTCCATTTCTAACCTATAATCGAGACTTTTTCGGGTTTTCAAGCTAGTGGATCTAATTTCATACCCTCTCACCTCCCGATTTCTATACGAGGCTACGTGCTCGTTTTTTCGTTCTGACCTCAGGAACACGTCTCGTGGTCCATTTCTAACCTATAATCGAGACTTTTCGGGTTTTAGAGGAAATGGATCTAATTTCATACCCTCTCTTCTCCCGATTTCTATACGAGGCTTCGTGCTCGTTTTTTCGTTTTGACCTCACAAACACGTCTCGTGGTCCATTTTTAACCTATAATCGAGACTTTTTCGGGTTTTAGAGCTAGTGGATCTAATTTCATACTCTCTCTCCTCCCGATTTCTATACGAGGCTTCGTGCTCGTTTTTTCGTTCTGACCTCACCAACACGTCTCGTGGTCCATTTCTAACCTATATTCGAGACTTTTTCGGGTTTTAGAGCTAGTAGATCTAATTTCATACCCTCTCTCCTTCCGATTTAAATACGAGGCTTCGTGCTCGTTTTTTCGTTCTAACCTCACAAACACGTCTCGTGGTCCATTTCTAACCTATAATCGAGACTTTTTCGGGTTTTTAGAGCTAGTGGATCTAATTTCATACCCTCTCTCCTCCCGATTTCTATACGAGAATTCGTGCTCGTTTTTTCGTTCTGACCTCACCAACACGTCTCATGGTCCATTTCTAACGTATAATCGAGACTTTTTCGGGTTTTAGAGGAAATGGATCTAATTTCATACCCTCTCTTCTCCCGATTTCTATACGAGGCTTCGTGCTCGTTTTTTCGTTCTGACCTCACAAACACGTCTCGTGGTCCATTTCTAACCTATAATCGAGACTTTTTCTGGTTTTCGAGCTAGTGGATCTAATTTCATACCCTCTCTCCTCCCGATTTCTATACGAGGCTACGTGCTCGTTTTTTCGTTCTGACCTCAGGAACACGTCTCGTGGTCCATTTCTGACCTATAATCGAGACTTTTTCTGGTTTTAGAGCTAGTAGATCTAATTTCATACCCTCTCTCCTCCCGATTTTTATACGAGGCTTCGTGCTCGTTTTTTCGTTCTGACCTCACAAACACGTCTCGTGGTCCATTTCTAACCTATAATCGAGACTTTTTCGGGTTTTCGAGCTAGTGGATCTAATTTCATACCCTCTCACCTCCCGATTTCTATACAAGGCTACGTGCTCGTTTTTTCGTTCTGACCTCATGAACACGTCTCGTGGTCCATTTCTAACCTATAATCTGGACTTTTTCGGGTTTTAGAGGAAATGGATCTAATTTCATACCCTCTCTCCTTCCGATTTCTATACGAGGCTTCGTGCTCGTTTTTTCGTTCTGACCTCACAAACACGTCTCGTGGTCCATTTCTAAGCTATAATCGAGACTTTTTCGGGTTTTAGAGCAAGTGGATCTAATTTCATACTCTCTCTCCTCCCGATTTCTATACGAGGCTTCGTGCTCGTTCTTTCGTTTTGCCCTCACCAACACGTCTCGTGGTCCATTTCTAACCTATATTCGAGACTTTTTCGGGTTTTAGAGCTAGTAGATCTAATTTCATACCCTCTCTCCTTCCGATTTAAATACGAGGCTTCGTGCTCATTTTTTCGTTCTGACCTCACAAACACGTCTCGTGGTCCATTTCTAAACTATAATCGAGACTTTTTCGGGTTTTCAAGCTAGTGGATCTAATTTCATACCCTCTCACCTCCCGATTTCTATACGAGGCTACGTGCTCGTTTTTTCGTTCTGATCTCAGGAACACGTCTCGTGGTCCATTTCTAACCTATAATCGAGACTTTTTCGGGTTTTAGAGGAAATGGATCTAATTTCATACCCTCTCTTCTCCCAATTTCTATACGAGGCTTCGTGCTCGTTTTTTCGTTTTGACCACACAAACACGTCTCGTGGTCCATTTCTAACCTATAATCGTGACTTTTTCGGGTTTTAGAGCTAGTGGATCTAATTTCATACTCTCTCTCCTCCCGATTTCTATACGAGGCTTCGTGCTCGTTTTTTCGTTCTGACCTCACAAACACGTCTCGTGGTCCATTTCTAACCTATAATCGAGACTTTTTCGGGTTTTAGAGCTAGTGGATCTAATTTCATACCCTCTCTCCTCCCGATTTCTATACAAGACTTCGTGCTCGTTTTTTCGTTCTGACCTCACCAACACGTCTCATGGTCCATTTCTAACGTATAATCGAGACTTTTTCGGGTTTTAGAGGAAATGGATCTAATTTCATACCCTCTCTTCTCCCGATTTCTATACGAGGCTTCGTGCTCGTTTTTTCGTTCTGACCTCACAAACACGTCTCGTGGTCCATTTCTAACCTATAATCGAGACTTTTTCTGGTTTTCGAGCTAGTGGATCTAATTTCATACCCTCTCTCCTCCCGATTTCTATACGAGGCTACGTGCTCGTTTTTTCGTTCTGACCTCAGGAACACGTCTCGTGGTCCATTTCTGACCTATAATCGAGACTTTTTCTGGTTTTAGAGCTAGTAGATCTAATTTCATACCCTCTCTCCTCCCGATTTTTATACGAGGCTTCGTGCTCGTTTTTTCGTTCTGACCTTACAAACACGTCTCGTGGTCCATTTCTAACCTATAATCGAGACTTTTTCGGGTTTTCGAGCTAGTGGATCTAATTTCATACTCTCTCTCCTCCCGATTTCTATACGAGGCTTCGTGCTCGTTTTTTCGTTCTGACCTCCCCAACACGTTTCGTGGTCCATTTCTAACCTATAATCGAGACTTTTTCGAGTTTTCGAGCTTGTGGATCTAATTTCATACCCTCTCACCTCCCGATTTCTATACGAGGCTACGTGCTCGTTTTTTCGTTCTGACCTTATGAACACGTCTCGTGGTCCATTTCTAACTTATAATCGAGACTTTCTCGGATTTTAGAGCTAGTGGATCCAATTTCATACCCTCTCTCCTCCCGATTTCTATACGAGGCTACGTGCTCGTTTTTTCGTTCTGACCTCAGAACACGTCTCGTGGTCCATTTCTAACCTATAATCGAGACTTTTTCGGGTTTTAGAGCTAGTGGATCTAATTTCATACCCTCTCTCCTCCCGATTTTTATACGAGGCTTCGTGGTCGTTTTTTCGTTCTGACCTCACAAACACGTCTCGTGGTCCATTTCTAACCTATAATCGAGACTTTTTCGGATTTTCGAGATAGTGGATCTAATTTCATACTCTCTCTCCTCCCGATTTCTATACGACGCTTCGTGCTCGTTTTTTCGTTTTGACCTCACCAACATGTCTCGTGGTCCATTTCTAACCTATATTCGAGACTTTTTCGGGTTTTAGAGCTAGTAGATCTATTTTCATACCCTCTCTCCTCCCGATTTCTATACGAGGCTTCGTGCTCGTTTTTTCGTTCTGACCTGACCAACACGTTTCGTGGTCCATTTCTAACCTATAATCGAGACTTTTTCGAGTTTTCGAGCTAGTGGATCTAATTTCATACCCTCTCACCTCCCGATTTCTATACGAGGCTACGTGCTCGTTTTTTCGTTCTGACCTCATGAACACGTCTCGTGGTCCATTTCTAACCTATAATCGAGACTTTTTCGGGTTTTAGAGGAAATAGATCTAATTTCATACCCTCTCTCCTCCCGATTTCTATACGAGGCTACGTGCTCGTTTTTTTGTTCTGACCTCAGGAACACGTCTCGTGGTCCATTTCTAACCTATAATCGATACTTTTTCGGGTTTTAGAGCTAGTGGATCTAATTTCATACCCTCTCTCCTCCCGATTTCTATACGAGGCTTCGTGCTCGTTTTTTCGTTCTGACCTCACCAACACGTTTCGTGGTCCATTTCTAACCTATAATCGATACTTTTTCGGATTTTCGAAATAGTGGATCTAATTTCATATCCTCTCTCCTCCCGATTTCTATACGAGGCTACGTGCTCGTTTTTTTGTTCTGACCACAGGAACACGTCTCGTGGTCCATTTCTAACCTATAATCGAGACTTTTTCGGGTTTTAGAGCTAGTAGATCTAATTTCATACCCTCTCTCCTTCCGATTTCAATACGAGGCTTCGTGCTCGTTTTTTTATTCTGACCTCAGGAACACGTCTCGTGGTCCATTTCTAACCTATAATCGAGACTTTCTCGGATTTTAGAGCTAGTGGATCTAATTTCATACCCTCTCTCCTCCCGATTTCTATACGAGGCTACGTGCTCGTTTTTTTGTTCTGACCACAGGAACACGTCTCGTGGTCCATTTCTAATCTATAATCGAGACTTTTTCGGGTTTTAGAGCTAGTAGATCTAATTTCATACCCTCTCTCCTTCCGATTTCAATACGAGGCTTCGTGCTCGTTTTTTTGTTCTGACCTCAGGAACACGTCTCGTGGTCCATTTCTAACCTATAATCGAGACTTTCTCGGATTTTAGAGCTAGTGGATCTAATTTCATACCCTCTCTCCTCACGATTTCTATACGAGGCTACGTGCTCGTTTTTTCGTTCTGACCTCAGGAACACGTCTCGTGGTCCATTTCTAACCTATAATCGAGACTTTTTCGGGTTTTAGAGCTAGTGAATCTAATTTCATACCCTCTCTCCTCCCGATTTTTATACGAGGCTTCGTGCTCGGTTTTTCGTTCTGACCTCACAAACACGTCTCGTGGTCCATTTCTAACCTATAATCGAGACTTTTTCGGGTTTTCGAGCTAGTGGATCTAATTTCATACCCTCTCACCTCCCGATTTCTATACGAGGCTACGTGCTCGTTTTTTCGTTCTGACCTCATGAAAACGTCTCGTGGTCCATTTCTGACCTATAATCGAGACTTTTTCGGGTTTTAGAGCTAGTAGATCTAATTTCATACCCTCTCTCCTCCCGATTTTTATGAGGCTTCGTGCTCATTTTTTCGTTCTGACCTTACAAACACGTCTCGTGGTCCATTTCTAACCTATAATCGAGACTTTTTCGGGTTTTCGAGCTAGTGGATCTAATTTCATACCCTCTCTCCTCCCGATTTCTATACGAGGCTACGTGCTCGTTTTTTTGTTCTGACCACAGGAACACGTCTCGTGGTCCATTTCTAACCTATAATCGAGACTTTTTCGGGTTTTAGAGCTAGTAGATTTAATTTCATACCCTCTCTCCTTCCGATTTGAATACGAGGCTTCGTGCTCGTTTTTTTGTTCTGACCTCAGGAACACGTCTCGTGGTCCATTTCTAACCTATAATCGAGACTTTCTCGGATTTTAGAGCTAGTGGATCTAATTTCATACCCTCTCTCCTCCCGATTTCTATACGAGGCTACGTGCTCGTTTTTTCGTTCTGACATCAGGAACACGTCTCGTGGTCCATTTCTAACCTATAATCGAGACTTTTTCGGGTTTTAGAGCTAGTGAATCTAATTTCATACCCTCTCTCCTCCCGATTTTTATACGAGGCTTCGTGCTCGGTTTTTCGTTCTGACCTCACAAACACGTCTCGTGGTCCATTTCTAACCTATAATCGAGACTTTTTCGGGTTTTCAAGCTAGTGGATCTAATTTCATACCCTCTCACCTCCCGATTTCTATACGAGGCTACGTGCTCGTTTTTTCGTTCTGACCTCATGAACACGTCTCGTGGTCCATTTCTGACCTATAATCGAGACTTTTTAGGGTTTTAGAGCTAGTAGATCTAATTTCATACCCTCTCTCCTTCCGATTTCTATACGAGGCTTCGTGCTCGTTTTTTCGTTCTGACGTCACAAACACGTCTCGTGGTCCATTTCTAACCTATAATCGAGACTTTCTCGGATTTTAGAGCTAGTGGATCTAATTTCATACCATCTCTCCTCCCGATTTCTATACGAGGCTACGTGCTCGTTTTTTCGTTCTGACCTCAGGAACACGTCTCGTGGTCCATTTCTAACCTATAATCGAGACTTTTTCGGGTTTTAGAGCTAGTGGATCTAATTTCATACCCTCTCTCCTCCCGATTTCTATACGAGACTTCGTGCTCGTTTTTTCGTTCTGACCTCACCAACACGTTTCGTGGTCCATTTCTAACCTATAATCGATACTTTTTCGGATTTTCGAGCTAGTGGATCTAATTTCATACCCTCTCTCCTCCCGATTTCTATACGAGGCTATGTGCTCGTTTTTTTGTTTTGACCACAGGAACACGTCTCGTGGACCATTTCTAACCTATAATCGAGACTTTTTCGGGTTTTAGAGCTAGTAGATCTAATTTCATACCCTCTCTCCTTCCGATTTCAATACGAAGCTTCGTGCTCGTTTTTTTGTTCTGACCTCAGGAACACGTCTCGTGGTCCATTTCTAACCTATAATCGAGACTTTCTCGGATTTTAGAGCTAGTGGATCTAATTTCATACCCTCTCTCCTCCCGATTTCTATACGAGGCTACGTGCTCGTTTTTTTGTTCTGACCACAGGAACACGTCTCGTGGTCCATTTCTAACCTATAATCGAGACTTTTTCGGGTTTTAGACCTAGTAGATCTAATTTCATACCCTCTCTCCTTCCGATTTCAATACGAGGCTTCGTGCTCATTTTTTTGTTCTGACCTCAGGAACACGTCTCGTGGTCCATTTCTAACCTATAATCGAGACTTTCTCGGATTTTAGAGCTAGTGGATCTAATTTCATACCCTCTCTCCTCCCGATTTCTATACGAGGCTACGTGCTCGTTTTTTCGTTCTGACCTTAGGAACACGTCTCGTGGTCCATTTCTAACCTATAATCGAGACTTTTTCGGGTTTTCGAGCTAGTGGATCTAATTTCATACCCTCTCACCTCCCGATTTCTATACGAGGCTACGTGCTCGTTTTTTCGTTCTGACCTCATGAACACGTCTCGTGGTCCATTTCTAACCTATAATCGAGACTTTTTCGGGTTTTAGAGGAAATGGATCTAATTTCATACCCTCTCTCCATCCGATTTCTATACGAGGCTTCGTGCTCGTTTTTTCGTTTTGACCTCACCAACACGTCTCGTGGTCCATTTCTAACCTATATTCGAGACTTTTTCGGGTTTTAGAGCTAGTATATCTAATTTCATACCCTCTCTCCTCCCGATTTCTATACGAGGCTTTGTGCTCGTTTTTTCGTTCTGACCTCACCAACACGTTTCGTGGTCCATTTCTAACCTATAATCGAGACTTTTTCGGGTTTTCGAGCTAGTGGATCTAATTTCATACCCTCTCTCCTCCCGATTTCTATACAAGGCTACGTGCTCGTTTTTTCGTTCTGACCTCACCAACACGTCTCGTTGTCCATTTCTAACCTATATTCGAGACTTTTTCGGGTTTTAGAGCTAGTAGATCTAATTCATACCCTCTCCCCTCCCGATTTCTATACGAGGCTTCGTCCTCGTTTTTTCGTTCTGACCTCAAAAATAGGTCTGGTGGTCCATTTCTAACCTATAATCGAGACTTTTTTGGGTTTTAGAGCTAGTGAATCTAATTTCATACCCTCTCTCCTCCCGATTTTTATACGAGGCTTCGTGCTCGTTTTTTCGTTCTGACCTCACAAACACGTCTCGTGGTCTATTTCTAACCTATAATCGAGACTTTTTCGGGTTTTCGAGCTAGTGGATCTAATTTCATACCCTCTCACCTCCCGATTTCTATACGAGGCTACGTGCTCGTTTTTTCGTTCTGACCTCATGAAAACGTCTCGTGGTCCATTTCTGACCTATAATCGAGACTTTTTCGGGTTTTAGAGCTAGTAGATCTAATTTCATACCCTCTCTCCTCCTGATTTTTATACGAGGCTTCGTGCTCGTTTTTTCGTTCTGACCTTACAAACACGTCTCGTGGTCCATTTCTAACCTATAATCGAGACTTTTTCGGGTTTTCGAGCTAGTGGATCTAATTTCATACCCTCTCTCCTCCCGATTTCTATACGAGGCTACGTGCTCGTTTTTTTGTTCTGACCACAGGAACACGTCTCGTGGTCCATTTCTAACCTATAATCGAGACTTTTTCGGGTTTTAGAGCTAGTAGATCTAATTTCATACCCTCTCTCCTTCCGATTTGAATACGAGGCTTCGTGCTCGTTTTTTTGTTCTGACCTCAGGAACACGTCTCGTGGTCCATTTCTAACCTATAATCGAGACTTTCTCGGATTTTAGAGCTAGTGGATCTAATTTCATACCCTCTCTCCTCCCGATTTCTATACGAGGCTACGTGCTCGTTTTTTCGTTCTGACCTCAGGAACACGTCTCGTGGTCCATTTCTAACCTATAATCGAGACTTTTTCGGGTTTTAGAGCTAGTGAATCTAATTTCATACCCTCTCTCCTCCCGATTTTTATACGAGGCTTCGTGCTCGGTTTTTCGTTCTGACCTCACCAACACGTCTCGTGGTCCATTTCTAACCTATAATCGAGACTTTTTCGGGTTTTCAAGCTAGTGGATCTAATTTCATACCCTCTCACCTCCCGATTTCTATACGAGGCTACGTGCTCGTTTTTTCGTTCTAACCTCATGAACACGTCTCGTGGTCCATTTCTGACCTATAATCGAGACTTTTTCGGGTTTTAGAGCTAGTAGATCTAATTTCATACCCTCTCTCCTTCCGATTTCTATACGAGGCTTCGTGCTCGTTTTTTCGTTCTGAAGTCACAAACACGTCTCGTGGTCCATTTCTAACCTATAATCGAGACTTTCTCGGGTTTTAGAGCTAGTGGATCTAATTTCATACCCTCTCTCCTCCCGATTTCTATACGAGGCTACGTGCTCGTTTTTTCGTTCTGACCTCAGGAACACGTCTCGTGGTCCATTTCTAACCTATAATCGAGACTTTTTCGGGTTTTAGAGCTAGTGGATCTAATTTCATACCCTCTCTCCTCCCGATTTCTATACGAGGCTTCGTGCTCGTTTTTTCGTTCTGACCTCACCAACACATTTCGTGGTCCATTTCTAACCTATAATCGATACTTTTTCGGATTTTCGAGCTAGTGGATCTAATTTCATACCCTCTCTCCTCCCGATTTCTATACGAGGCTACGTGCTCGTTTTTTTGATTTGACCACAGGAACACGTCTCGTGGTCCATTTCTAACCTATAATCGAGACTTTTTCGGGTTTTAGAGCTAGTAGATCTAATTTCATACCCTCTCTCCTTCCGATTTCAATACGAAGCTTCGTGCTCGTTTTTTTGTTCTGACCTCAGGAACACGTCTCGTGGTCCATTTCTAACCTATAATCGAGACTTTCTCGGATTTTAGAGCTAGTGGATCTAATTTCATACCCTCTCTCCTCCCGATTTCTATACGAGGCTACGTGCTCGTTTTTTTGTTCTGACCACAGGAACACGTCTCGTGGTCCATTTCTAACCTATAATCGAGACTTTTTCGGGTTTTAGAGCTAGTAGATCTAATTTCATACCCTCTCTCCTTCCGATTTCAATACGAGGCTTCGTGCTCGTTTTTTTGTTCTGACCTCAGGAACACGTCTCGTGGTCCATTTCTAACCTATAATCGAGACTTTCTCGGATTTTAGAGCTAGTGGATCTAATTTCATACCCTCTCTCCTCCCGATTTCTATACGAGGCTACGTGCTCGTTTTTTCGTTCTGACCTCAGGAACACGTCTCGTGGTCCATTTCTAACCTATAATCGAGACTTTTTCGGGTTTTCGAGCTAGTGGATCTAATTTCATACCCTCTCACCTCCCGATTTCTATACGAGGCTACGTGCTCGTTTTTTCGTTCTGACCTCATGAACACGTCTCGTGGTCCATTTCTAACCTATAATCGAGACTTTTTCGGGTTTTAGAGGAAATGGATCTAATTTCATACCCTCTCTCCATCCGATTTCTATACGAGGCTTCGTGCTCGTTTTTTGGTTTTGACCTCACCAACACGTCTCGTGGTCCATTTCTAACCTATATTCGAGACTTTTTCGGGTTTTAGAGCTAGTAGATCTAATTTCATACCCTCTCTCCTCCCGATTTCTATACGAGGCTTTGTGCTCGTTTTTTCGTTCTGACCTCACCAACACGTTTCGTGGTCCATTTCTAACCTATAATCGATACTTTTTCGGGTTTTCGAGCTAGTGGATCTAATTTCATACCCTCTCTCCTCTCGATTTCTATACAAGGCTACGTGCTCGTTTTTTCGTTCTGACCTCACCAACACGTCTCGTTGTCCATTTCTAACCTATATTCGAGACTTTTTCGGGTTTTAGAGCTAGTAGATCTAATTCATACCCTCTCCCCTCCCGATTTCTATACGAGGCTTCGTCCTCGTTTTTTCGTTCTGACCTCAAAAATAGGTCTTGTGGTCCATTTCTAACCTATAATCGAGACTTTTTCGGGTTTTAGAGCTAGTGAATCTAATTTCATACCCTCTCTCCTCCCGATTTTTATACGAGGCTTCGTGCTCGTTTTTTCGTTCTGACCTCACAAACACGTCTCGTGGTCTATTTCTAACCTATAATCGAGACTTTTTCGGGTTTTCGAGCTAGTGGATCTAATTTCATTCCCTCTCACCTCCCGATTTCTATACGAGGATACGTGCTCGTTTTTTCGTTCTGACCTCATGAACACGTCTCGTGGTCCATTTCTAACCTATAATCAAGACTTTTTCGGGTTTTAGAGGAAATGGATCTAATTTCATACACTCTCTCCTTCCGATTTCTATATGAGGCTACGTGCTCGTTTTTTCGTTCTGACCACACCAACACGTCTCGTTGTCCATTTCTAACCTATATTCGAGACTTTTTCGGGTTTTAGAGTTAGTAAATCTAATTTCATACCCTCTCCCCTCCCGATTTCTATACGAGGCTTCGTCCTCGTTTTTTCGTTCTGACCTCAAAAATAGGTCTCGTGGTCAATTTCTAACCTATAATTGAGACTTTTTCGGGTTTTAGAGCTAGTGGATCTAATTTCATACCCTCTCTCTTCCGGATTTCTATACGAGGCTTCGTGCTCGTTTTTTCGTTCTGACCTCACCAACACATCTCATGGTCCATTTCTAACGTATAATCGAGACTTTTTCGAGGAAGTGGATCTAATTTCATATCCTTTCTCCTCCCGATTTCTATACGAGGCTTCGTGCTCGTTTTTTCGTTCTGACCTCAAAAATAGGTCTCGCGGTCCATTTCTAACCTATAATGGAGACTTTTTCGAGTTTTAGAGCTAGTGGATCTAATTTCATACCCTCCCTCCTCCCGATTTCTATACGAGGCTTCGTGCTCGTTTTTTCGTTCTGACCTCACCAACACGTCTCGAGGTTCATTTCTAACCTATAATCGAGACTTTTTCGGGTTTTAGAGGAAGTGGATCTAATTTTATACCCTCTCTCCTCCCGATTTCTATACGAGGCTTCGTGCTCGTTTTTTCGTTCTGACCTCACAAACACGTCTCGTGGTCAATTTCTAACCTATAATCGAGACTTTTTCGGGTTTTAGAGCTAGTGGATCTAATTTCAAACCCTCTCTCCTCCCGATTTCTATACGAGGCGTCGTGCTCGTTTCTTCGTTTTGACCTCACCAACACGTCTCATGGTCCATTTCTAACCTATATTCGAGACTTTTTCGGGTTTTAGAGCTAGTAGATCTAATTTCATACCCTCTCTCCTCCCGATTTCTATACGAGGCTTCGTCCTCGTTTTTTCGTTCTGACCTCAAAAATAGGTCTCGTGGTCAATTTCTAACCTATAATTGAGACTTTTTCGGGTTTTAGAGCTAGTGGATCTAATTTCATACCCTCTCTCTTCCGGATTTCTATACGAGGCTTCGTGCTCGTTTTTTCGTTCTGACCTCACCAACACATCTCATGGTCCATTTCTAACGTATAATCGAGACTTTTTCGGGTTTTAGAGGAAGTGGATCTAATTTCATACCCTTTCTCCTCCCGATTTCTATACGAGGCGTCGTGCTCGTTTCTTCGTTTTGACCTCACCAACACGTCTCATGGTCCATTTCTAACCTATATTCGAGACTTTTTCGGGTTTTAGAGCTAGTAGATCTAATTTCATACCCTCTCTCCTCCCGATTTTTATACGAGGCTTCGTGCTGGTTTTTTCGTTCTGACCTCAGGAACACGTCTCGTGGTCCATTTCTAACCTATAATTGAGACTTTTTCGGGTTTTCGAGCTAGTGGTTCTAATTTCATACTCTCTCTCCTCCCGATTTCTATACGAGGCTACGTGCTCGTTTTTTCGTTCTGACCTCAGGAACACGTCTCGTGGTCCATTTCTAACCTATAATTGAGACTTTTTCGGGTTTTAGAGGAAGTGGATCTAATTTCATACCCTCTCTCCTCCAGATTTCTATACGAGGCGTCGTGCTCGTTTCTTCGTTTTGACCTCACCAACACATCTCCTGGTCCATTTCTAACCTATATTCGAGACTTTTTCGGGTTTTAGAGCTAGTAGATCTAATTTCATACCCTCTCTCCTCCCGATTTTTATACGAGGCTTCGTGCTCGTTTTTTCGTTCTGACCTCAGGAACACGTCTCGTGGTCCATTTCTAACCTATAATTGAGACTTTTTCGGGTTTTCGAGCTAGTGGATCTAATTTCATACTCTCTCTCCTCCCGATTTCTATACGAGGCTACGTGCTCGTTTTTTCGTTCTGACCTCAGGAACACGTCTCGTGGTCCATTTCTAACCTATAATTGAGACTTTTTCGGGTTTTAGAGCTAGTGGATCTAATTTCATACCCTCTCTCCTCCGGATTTCTATACGAGGCTTCGTGCTCGTTTTTTCGTTCTGACCTCACCAACACGTCTCATGGTCCATTTCTAACCTATAATCGAGACTTTTTCGGGTTTTAGAGGAAGTGGATCTAATTTCATACCCTTTCTCCTCCAGATTTCTATACGAGGCTTCGTGCTCGTTTTTTCGTTCTGACCTCAAAAATAAGTCTCACGGTCCATTTCTAACCTATAATCGAGACTTTTTTGGGTTTTCGAGCTAGTGGATCTAATTTCATACTCTCTCTCCTCCCGATTTCTATACGACGCTTCGTGCTCGTTTTTTCGTTCTGACCTCACCAACAAGTCTCGTGGTCCATTTCTAACGTATAATCGAGTCTTTTTCGGGTTTTAGAGCTAGTAGATCTAATTTCATACCCTCTCTCCTCCCGATTTCTATACGAGGCTTCGTGCTCGTTTTTTCGTTCTGACCTCACAAACACGTCTCGTGGTCCATTTCTAACCTATAATCGAGACTTTTTCGGGTTTTAGAGCAAGTGGATCTAATTTCATACCGTCTCTCCTCCCGATTTCTATACGAGGCTTCGTGCTCGTTTTTTCGTTCTGACCTCACCAACACGTCTCGTTGTCCATTTCTAACGTATAATCGAGACTTTTTCGGGTTTTAGAGGAAGTGGATCTAATTTCATACCCTTTCTCCTCCCGATTTCTATACGAGGCTTCGTCCTCGTTTTTTCGTTCTGACCTCAAAAATAGGTCTCGTGGTCCATTTCTAACCTATAATCGAGACTTTTTCGGGTTTTCGAGCTAGTGGATCTAATTTCATACCCTTTCTCCTCCCGATTTCTATACGAGGCTTCGTGCTCGTTTTTTCGTTCTGACCACACCAATACGTCTCGTTGTCCATTTCTAACCTATATTCGAGACTTTTTCGGGTTTTAGAGCTAGTAGATCTAATTTCATACCCTCTCCCCTCCCGATTTCTATATGAGGCTTCATCCTCGTTTTTTCGTTCTGACCTCAAAAATAGGTCTCGTGGTCCATTTCTAACCTATAATCGAGACTTTTTCGAGTTTTAGAGCTAGTGGATCTAATTTCATACCCTTTCTCCTCCCGATTTCTATACGAGGCTTCGTGCTCGTTTTTTCGTTCTGACCTCAAAAATAGGTCTCGCGGTCCATTTCTAACCTATAATGGAGACTTTTTCGAGTTTTAGAGCTAGTGGATCTAATTTCATACCCTCACTCCTCCCGATTTCTATACGAGGCTTCGTGCTCGTTTTTTCGTTCTGACCTCACCAACACGTCTCGTGGTCCATTTCTAACCTATAATCGAGACTTTCTCGGGTTTTAGAGGAAGTGGATCTAATTTTATACCCTCTCTCCTCCCGATTTCTATACGAGGCTTCGTGCTCGTTTTTTCGTTCTGACCTCAAAAACACGTTTCGTGGTCCATTTCTAACCTATAATCGAGACTTTTTCGGGTTTTCGAGCTAGTGGATCTAATTTCATACCCTCTCACCTCCTGATTTCTATACGAGGCTACGTGCTCGTTTTTTCGTTCTGACCTCATGAGCACGTCTCGTGGTCCATTTCTAACCTATAATCGAGACTTTTTCGGGTTTTAGAGGAAATGGATCTAATTTCATACCCTCTCTCCTTCCGATTTCTATACGAGGCTTCGTGCTAGTTTTTTCGTTCTGACCTCACAAACACGTCTCGTGGTCCATTTCTAACCTATAATCGAGACTTTCTAGGGTTTTAGAGCTAGTGGATCTAATTTCATACCCTCTCTCCTCCCGATTTCTATACGAGGCTACGTGCTCGTTTTTTCGTTCTGACCTCAGGAACACGTCTCGTGGTCCATTTCTAACCTATAATCGAGACTTTTTCGGGTTTTAGAGCTAGTGAATCTAATTTCATACACTCTCTCCTCCCGATTTTTATACGAGGCTTCGTGCTCGGTTTTTCGTTCTGACCTCACAAACACGTCTCGTGGTCCATTTCTAACCTATAATCGAGACTTTTTCGGGTTTTCGAGCTAGTGGATCTAATTTCATACCCTCTCACCTCCCGATTTCTATACGAGGCTACGTGCTCGTTTTTTCGTTCTGACCTCATGAACACGTCTCGTGGTCCATTTCTAACCTATAATCTAGACTTTTTCGGGTTTTAGAGGAAATGGATCTAATTTCATACCCTCTCTCCTTCCGATTTCTATACGAGGCTTCGTGCTCGTTTTTTCGTTCTGACCTCACAAACACGTCTCGTGGTCCATTTCTAACCTATAATCGAGACTTTTTCGGGTTTTAGAGCTAGTGGATCTAATTTCATACTCTCTCTCCTCCCGATTTCTATACGAGGCTTCGTGCTCGTTTTTTCGTTCTGACCTCACCAACACGTCTCGTGGTCCATTTCTAACCTATAATCGAGACTTTTTCGGGTTTTAGAGGAAGTGGATCTAATTTCATACCCTTTCTCCTCCCGATTTCTATACGAGGCTTCGTGCTCGTTTTTTCGTTCTGACCTCACAAACACGTCTCACGGTCCATTTCTAACCTATAATCGAGACTTTTTCGGGTTTTCGAGCTAGTGGATCTAATTTCATACCGTCTCTCCTCCCGATTTCTATACGAGGCTACGTGCTCGTTTTTTCGTTCTGACCTCATGAACACGTCTCGTGGTCCATTTCTAACCTATAATCGAGACTTTTTCGGGTTTTAAAGGAAATGGATCTAATTTCATACCCTCTCTTCTCCCGATTTCTATACGAGGCTTCGTGCTCGTTTTTTCGTTCTGACCTCAGGAACACGTCTCGTGGTCCATTTCTAACCTATAATCGAGACTTTTTCGGATTTTCGAGCTAGTGGATCTAATTTCATACTCTCTCTCCTCCGGATTTCTATACGACGCTTCGTGCTCGTTTTTTCGTTTTGACCTCACCAACAAGTCTCGTGGTCCATTTCTAACTTATATTCGAGACTTTTTCGGGTTTTAGAGCTAGTAGATCTAATTTCATACCCTCTCTCCTCCCGATTTCTATACGAGGCTACGTGCTCGTTTTTTCGTTCTGACCTCACAAACACGTCTCGTGGTCCATTTCTAACCTATAATCGAGACTTTTTCGGGTTTTAGAGCTAGTTGATCTAATTTCATACCCTCTCTCCTCCCGATTTCTATACGAGACTTCGTGCTCGTTTTTTCGTTCTGACCTCACCAACACGTCTCCTGGTCCATTTCTAACGTATAATCGAGACTTTTTCGAGTTTTAGAGGAAATGGATCTAATTTCATACCCTCTCTTCTCCCGATTTCTATACGAGGCTTCGTGCTCGTTTTTTCGTTCTGACCTCACAAACACGTCTCGTGGTCCATTTCTAACCTATGATCGAGACTTTTTCTGGTTTTCGAGCTAGTGGATCTAATTTCATACCCTCTCTCCTCCCGATTTCTATACGAGGCTACGTGCTCGTTTTTTCGTTCTGACCTCAGGAACACGTCTCGTGGTCCATTTCTGACCTATAATCGAGACTTTTTCGGGTTTTAGAGCTAGTAGATCTAATTTCATACCCTCTCTCCTCCCGATTTTTATACGAGGCTTCGTGCTCGTTTTTTCGTTCTGACCTTACAAACACGTCTCGTGGTCCATTTCTAACCTATAATCGAGACTTTTTCGGGTTTTCGAGCTAGTGGATCTAATTTCATACTCTCTCTCCTCCCGATTTCTATACGAGGCTTCGTGCTCGTTTTTTCGTTCTGACCTCCCCAACACGTTTCGTGGTCCATTTCTAACCTATAATCGAGACTTTTTCGAGTTTTCGAGCTTGTGGATCTAATTTCATACGCTCTCACCTCCCGATTTCTATACGAGGCTACGTGCTCGTTTTTTCGTTCTGACCTTATGAACACGTCTCGTGGTCCATTTCTAACTTATAATCGAGACTTTCTCGGATTTTAGAGCTAGTGGATCCAATTTCATACCCTCTCTCCTCCCGATTTTTTATACGAGGCTATGTGCTCGTTTTTTCGTTCTGACCTCAGAACACGTCTCGTGGTCCATTTCTAACCTATAATCGAGACTTTTTCGGGTTTTAGAGCTAGTGGATCTAATTTCATACCCTCTCTCCTCCTGATTTTTATACGAGGCTTTGTGCTCGTTTTTTCGTTCTGACCTCACAAACACGTCTCGTGGTCCATTTCTAACCTATAATCGAGACTTTTTCGGATTTTCGAGCTAGTGGATCTAATTTCATACTCTCTCTCCTACCGATTTCTATACGACGCTTCGTGCTCGTTTTTTCGTTGTGACCTCACCAACATGTCTCGTGGTCCATTTCTAACCTATATTCGAGACTTTTTCGGGTTTTAGAGCTAGTAGATCTAATTTCATACCCTCTCTCCTCCCGATTTCTATACGAGGCGTCGTGCTCGTTTCTTCGTTTTGACCTCACCAACACGTCTCATGGTCCATTTCTAACCTATATTCGAGACTTTTTCGGGTTTTAGAGCTAGTAGATCTAATTTCATACCCTCTCTCCTCCCGATTTTTATACGAGGCTTCGTGCTCGTTTTTTCGTTCTGACCTCAGGAACACGTCTCGTGGTCCATTTCTAACCTATAATTGAGACTTTTTCGGGTTTTCGAGCTAGTGGATCTAATTTCATACTCTCTCTCCTCCCGATTTCTATACGAGGCTACGTGCTCGTTTTTTCGTTCTGACCTCAGGAACACGTCTCGTGGTCCATTTCTAACCTATAATTGAGACTTTTTCGGGTTTTAGAGGAAGTGGATCTAATTTCATACCCTCTCTCCTCCAGATTTCTATACGAGGCGTCGTGCTCGTTTCTTCGTTTTGACCTCACCAACACATCTCCTGGTCCATTTCTAACCTATATTCGAGACTTTTTCGGGTTTTAGAGCTAGTAGATCTAATTTCATACCCTCTCTCCTCCCGATTTTTATACGAGGCTTCGTGCTCGTTTTTTCGTTCTGACCTCAGGAACACGTCTCGTGGTCCATTTCTAACCTATAATTGAGACTTTTTCGGGTTTTCGAGCTAGTGGATCTAATTTCATACTCTCTCTCCTCCCGATTTCTATACGAGGCTACGTGCTCGTTTTTTCGTTCTGACCTCAGGAACACGTCTCGTGGTCCATTTCTAACCTATAATTGAGACTTTTTCGGGTTTTAGAGCTAGTGGATCTAATTTCATACCCTCTCTCCTCCCGATTTCTATACGAGGCTTCGTGCTCGTTTTTTCGTTCTGACCTCACAAAGACGTCTCGTGGTCCATTTCTAACCTATAATCGAGACTTTTTCGGGTTTTAGAGCAAGTGGATCTAATTTCATACCGTCTCTCCTCCCGATTTCTATACGAGGCTTCGTGCTCGTTTTTTCGTTCTGACCTCACCAACACGTCTCGTTGTCCATTTCTAACGTATAATCGAGACTTTTTCGGGTTTTAGAGGAAGTGGATCTAATTTCATACCCTTTCTCCTCCCGATTTCTATACGAGGCTTCGTCCTCGTTTTTTCGTTCTGACCTCAAAAATAGGTCTCGTGGTCCATTTCTAACCTATAATCGAGACTTTTTCGGGTTTTCGAGCTAGTGGATCTAATTTCATACCCTTTCTCCTCCCGATTTCTATACGAGGCTTCGTGCTCGTTTTTTCGTTCTGACCACACCAACACGTCTCGTTGTCCATTTCTAACCTATATTCGAGACTTTTTCGGGTTTTAGAGCTAGTAGATCTAATTTCATACCCTCTCCCCTCCCGATTTCTATATGAGGCTTCATCCTCGTTTTTTCGTTCTGACCTCAAAAATAGGTCTCGTGGTCCATTTCTAACCTATAATCGAGACTTTTTCGAGTTTTAGAGCTAGTGGATCTAATTTCATACCCTTTCTCCTCCCGATTTCTATACGAGGCTTCGTGCTCGTTTTTTCGTTCTGACCTCAAAAATAGGTCTCGCGGTCCATTTCTAACCTATAATGGAGACTTTTTCGAGTTTTAGAGCTAGTGGATCTAATTTCATACCCTCACTCCTCCCGATTTCTATACGAGGCTTCGTGCTCGTTTTTTCGTTCTGACCTCACCAACACGTCTCGTGGTCCATTTCTAACCTATAATCGAGACTTTCTCGGGTTTTAGAGGAAGTGGATCTAATTTTATACCCTCTCTCCTCCCGATTTCTATACGAGGCTTCGTGCTCGTTTTTTCGTTCTGACCTCAAAAACACGTTTCGTGGTCCATTTCTAACCTATAATCGAGACTTTTTCGGGTTTTCGAGCTAGTGGATCTAATTTCATACCCTCTCACCTCCTGATTTCTATACGAGGCTACGTGCTCGTTTTTTCGTTCTGACCTCATGAGCACGTCTCGTGGTCCATTTCTAACCTATAATCGAGACTTTTTCGGGTTTTAGAGGAAATGGATCTAATTTCATACCCTCTCTCCTTCCGATTTCTATACGAGGCTTCGTGCTAGTTTTTTCGTTCTGACCTCACAAACACGTCTCGTGGTCCATTTCTAACCTATAATCGAGACTTTCTAGGGTTTTAGAGCTAGTGGATCTAATTTCATACCCTCTCTCCTCCCGATTTCTATACGAGGCTACGTGCTCGTTTTTTCGTTCTGACCTCAGGAACACGTCTCGTGGTCCATTTCTAACCTATAATCGAGACTTTTTCGGGTTTTAGAGCTAGTGAATCTAATTTCATACACTCTCTCCTCCCGATTTTTATACGAGGCTTCGTGCTCGGTTTTTCGTTCTGACCTCACAAACACGTCTCGTGGTCCATTTCTAACCTATAATCGAGACTTTTTCGGGTTTTCGAGCTAGTGGATCTAATTTCATACCCTCTCACCTCCCGATTTCTATACGAGGCTACGTGCTCGTTTTTTCATTCTGACCTCATGAACACGTCTCGTGGTCCATTTCTAACCTATAATCTAGACTTTTTCGGGTTTTAGAGGAAATGGATCTAATTTCATACCCTCTCTCCTTCCGATTTCTATACGAGGCTTCGTGCTCGTTTTTTCGTTCTGACCTCACAAACACGTCTCGTGGTCCATTTCTAACCTATAATCGAGACTTTTTCGGGTTTTAGAGGAAGTGGATCTAATTTCATACCCTTTCTCCTCCCGATTTCTATACGAGGCTTCGTGCTCGTTTTTTCGTTCTGACCTCACAAACACGTCTCACGGTCCATTTCTAACCTATAATCGAGACTTTTTCGGGTTTTAGAGCTAGTGGATCTAATTTCATACTCTCTCTCCTCCCGATTTCTATACGAGGCTTCGTGCTCGTTTTTTCGTTCTGACCTCACCAACACGTCTCGTGGTCCATTTCTAACCTATAATCGAGACTTTTTCGGGTTTTAGAGGAAGTGGATCTAATTTCATACCCTTTCTCCTCCCGATTTCTATACGAGGCTTCGTGCTCGTTTTTTCGTTCTGACCTCACAAACACGTCTCACGGTCCATTTCTAACCTATAATCGAGACTTTTTCGGGTTTTCGAGCTAGTGGATCTAATTTCATACCGTCTCTCCTCCCGATTTCTATACGAGGCTACGTGCTCGTTTTTTCGTTCTGACCTCATGAACACGTCTCGTGGTCCATTTCTAACCTATAATCGAGACTTTTTCGGGTTTTAGAGGAAATGGATCTAATTTCATACCCTCTCTTCTCCCGATTTCTATACGAGGCTTCGTGCTCGTTTTTTCGTTCTGACCTCAGGAACACGTCTCGTGGTCCATTTCTAACCTATAATCGAGACTTTTTCGGATTTTCGAGCTAGTGGATCTAATTTCATACTCTCTCTCCTCCGGATTTCTATACGACGCTTCGTGCTCGTTTTTTCGTTTTGACCTCACCAACAAGTCTCGTGGTCCATTTCTAACTTATATTCGAGACTTTTTCGGGTTTTAGAGCTAGTAGATCTAATTTCATACCCTCTCTCCACCCGATTTCTATACGAGGCTACGTGCTCGTTTTTTCGTTCTGACCTCACAAACACGTCTCGTGGTCCATTTCTAACCTATAATCGAGACTTTTTCGGGTTTTAGAGCTAGTTGATCTAATTTCATACCCTCTCTCCTCCCGATTTCTATACGAGACTTCGTGCTCGTTTTTTCGTTCTGACCTCACCAACACGTCTCCTGGTCCATTTCTAACGTATAATCGAGACTTTTTCGAGTTTTAGAGGAAATGGATCTAATTTCATACCCTCTCTTCTCCCGATTTCTATACGAGGCTTCGTGCTCGTTTTTTCGTTCTGACCTCACAAACACGTCTCGTGGTCCATTTCTAACCTATAATCGAGACTTTTTCTGGTTTTCGAGCTAGTGGATCTAATTTCATACCCTCTCTCCTCCCGATTTCTATACGAGGCTACGTGCTCGTTTTTTCGTTCTGACCTCAGGAACACGTCTCGTGGTCCATTTCTGACCTATAATCGAGACTTTTTCGGGTTTTAGAGCTAGTAGATCTAATTTCATACCCTCTCTCCTCCCGATTTTTATACGAGGCTTCGTGCTCGTTTTTTCGTTCTGACCTTACAAACACGTCTCGTGGTCCATTTCTAACCTATAATCGAGACTTTTTCGGGTTTTCGAGCTAGTGGATCTAATTTCATACTCTCTCTCCTCCCGATTTCTATACGAGGCTTCGTGCTCGTTTTTTCGTTCTGACCTCCCCAACACGTTTCGTGGTCCATTTCTAACCTATAATCGAGACTTTTTCGAGTTTTCGAGCTTGTGGATCTAATTTCATACGCTCTCACCTCCCGATTTCTATACGAGGCTACGTGCTCGTTTTTTCGTTCTGACCTTATGAACACGTCTCGTGGTCCATTTCTAACTTATAATCGAGACTTTCTCGGATTTTAGAGCTAGTGGATCCAATTTCATACCCTCTCTCCTCCCGATTTCTATACGAGGCTATGTGCTCGTTTTTTCGTTCTGACCTCAGAACACGTCTCGTGGTCCATTTCTAACCTATAATCGAGACTTTTTCGGGTTTTAGAGCTAGTGGATCTAATTTCATACCCTCTCTCCTCCTGATTTTTATACGAGGCTTCGTGCTCGTTTTTTCGTTCTGACCTCACAAACACGTCTCGTGGTCCATTTCTAACTTATAATCGAGACTTTTTCGGATTTTCGAGCTAGTGGATCTAATTTCATACTCTCTCTCCTACCGATTTCTATACGACGCTTCGTGCTCGTTTTTTCGTTGTGACCTCACCAACATGTCTCGTGGTCCATTTCTAACCTATATTCGAGACTTTTTCGGGTTTTAGAGCTAGTAGATCTAATTTCATACCCTCTCTCCTCCCGATTTCTATACGAGGCTTCGTGCTCGTTTTTTCGTTCTGACCTGACCAACACGTTTCGTGGTCCATTTCTAACCTATAATCGAGACTTTTTCGAGTTTTCGAGCTAGTGGATCTAATTTCATACCCTCTCACCTCCCGATTTCTATACGAGGCTACGTGCTCGTTTTTTCGTTCTGACCTCATGAACACGTCTCGTGGTCCATTTCTAACCTATAATCGAGACTTTTTCGGGTTTTAGAGGAAATAGATCTAATTTCATACCCTCTCTCCTTCCGATTTCTATACGAGGCTTCGTGCTCGTTTTTTCGTTCTGACCTCACAAACACGTCTCGTGGTCCATTTCTAACCTATAATCGAGACTTTCTCGGGTTTTAGAGCTAGTGGATCTAATTTCATACCCTCTCTCCTCCCGATTTCTATACGAGGCTACGTACTCATTTTTTCGTTCTGACCTCATGAACACGTCTCGTGGTCCATTTCTAACCTATAATCGAGACTTTTTCGGGTTTTAGAGCTAGTGGATCTAATTTCATACCCTCTCTCCTCCCGATTTCTATACGAGGCTTCGTGCTCGTTTTTTCGTTCTGACCTTACCAACACGTTTCGTGGTCCATTTCTAACCTATAATCGATACTTTTTCGGGTTTTCGAGCTAGTGGATCTAATTTCATACCCTCTCTCCTCCCGATTTCTATACGAGGCTACGTGATCGTTTTTTTGTTCTGACCTCAGGAACACGTCTCGTGGTCCATTTCTAACCTATAATCGAGACTTTTTCGGGTTTTAGTGCTAGTAGATCTAATTTCATACCCTCTCTCCTTCCGATTTCTATACGAGGCTTCGTGCTCGTTTTTTCGTTCTGACCTCACAAACACGTCTCGTGGTCCATTTCTAACCTATAATCGAGACTTTTTCGGGTTTTCAAGCTAGTGGATCTAATTTCATACCCTCTCACCTCCCGATTTCTATACGAGGCTACGTGCTCGTTTTTTCGTTCTGACCTCATGAACACGTCTCGTGGTCCATTTCTAACCTATAATCGAGACTTTTTCGGGTTTTAGAGGAAATGGATCTAATTTCATACCCTCTCTCCTTCCAATTTCTATACGAGGCTTCGTGCTCGTTTTTTCGTTCTGACCTCACAAACACGTCTCGTGGTCAATTTCTAACCTATAATCGAGACTTTTTCGGGTTTTAGAGCTAGTGGATCTAATTTCAAACCCTCTCTCCTCCCGATTTCTATACGAGGCGTCGTGCTCGTTTCTTCGTTTTGACCTCACCAACACGTCTCATGGTCCATTTCTAACCTATATTCGAGACTTTTTCGGGTTTTAGAGCTAGTAGATCTAATTTCATACCCTCTCTCCTCCCGATTTCTATACGAGGCTTCGTCCTCGTTTTT
Organism: Thalia dealbata; assembly: GCA_030544415.1. NCBI lineage: Eukaryota > Viridiplantae > Streptophyta > Magnoliopsida > Zingiberales > Marantaceae > Thalia > Thalia dealbata. The sequence goes on from CM060460.1 coordinate 15,278,411, forward strand.
TCGTTCTGACCTCAAAAATAGGTCTCGCGGTCCATTTCTAACCTATAATGGAGACTTTTTCGAGTTTTAGAGCTAGTGGATATAATTTTATACCCTCTCTCCTCCCGATTTCTATACGAGGCTTCGTGCTCGTTTTTTCGTTCTGACCTCAAAAATAGGTCTCGCGGTCCATTTCTAACCTATAATGGAGACTTTTTCGAGTTTTAGAGCTAGTGGATATAATTTTATACCCTCTCTCCTCCCGATTTCTATACGAGGCTTCGTGCTCGTTTTTTCGTTCTGACCTCACCAACACGTCTCGTGGTCCATTTCTAACCTATAATCGAGACTTTTTCGAGTTTTCGAGCTAGTGGATCTAATTTCATACCCTCTCACCTCCCGATTTCTATACGAGGCTACGTGCTCGTTTTTTCGTTCTGACCTCATGAACACGTCTCGTGGTCCATTTCTAACCTATAATCGAGACTTTTTCGGGTTTTAGAGGAAATAGATCTAATTTCATACCCTCTCTCCTTCCGATTTCTATACGAGGCTTCGTGCTCGTTTTTTCGTTCTGACCTCACAAACACGTCTCGTGGTCCATTTCTAACCTATAATCGAGACTTTCTCGGGTTTTAGAGCTAGTGGATCTAATTTCATACCCTCTCTCCTCCCGATTTCTATACGAGGCTACGTACTCATTTTTTCGTTCTGACCTCATGAACACGTCTCGTGGTCCATTTCTAACCTATAATCGAGACTTTTTCGGGTTTTAGAGCTAGTGGATCTAATTTCATACCCTCTCTCCTCCCGATTTCTATACGAGGCTTCGTGCTCGTTTTTTCGTTCTGACCTTACCAACACGTTTCGTGGTCCATTTCTAACCTATAATCGATACTTTTTCGGGTTTTCGAGCTAGTGGATCTAATTTCATACCCTCTCTCCTCTCGATTTCTATACGAGGCTACGTGATCGTTTTTTTGTTCTGACCTCAGGAACACGTCTCGTGGTCCATTTCTAACCTATAATCGAGACTTTTTCGGGTTTTAGTGCTAGTAGATCTAATTTCATACCCTCTCTCCTTCCGATTTCTATACGAGGCTTCGTGCTCGTTTTTTCGTTCTGACCTCACAAACACGTCTCGTGGTCCATTTCTAACCTATAATCGAGACTTTTTCGGGTTTTCAAGCTAGTGAATCTAATTTCATACCCTCTCACCTCCCGATTTCTATACGAGGCTACGTGCTCGTTTTTTCGTTCTGACCTCATGAACACGTCTCGTGGTCCATTTCTAACCTATAATCGAGACTTTTTCGGGTTTTAGAGGAAATGGATCTAATTTCATACCCTCTCTCCTTCCAATTTCTATACGAGGCTTCGTGCTCGTTTTTTCGTTCTGACCTCACAAACACGTCTCGTGGTCAATTTCTAACCTATAATCGAGACTTTTTCGGGTTTTAGAGCTAGTGGATCTAATTTCAAACCCTCTCTCCTCCCGATTTCTATACGAGGCGTCGTGCTCGTTTCTTCGTTTTGACCTCACCAACACGTCTCATGGTCCATTTCTAACCTATATTCGAGACTTTTTCGGGTTTTAGAGCTAGTAGATCTAATTTCATACCCTCTCTCCTCCCGATTTCTATACGAGGCTTCGTCCTCGTTTTTTCGTTCTGACCTCAAAAATAGGTCTCGTGGTCAATTTCTAACCTATAATTGAGACTTTTTCGGGTTTTAGAGCTAGTGGATCTAATTTCATACCCTCTCTCTTCCGGATTTCTATACGAGGCTTCGTGCTCGTTTTTTCGTTCTGACCTCACCAACACATCTCATGGTCCATTTCTAACGTATAATCGAGACTTTTTCGGGTTTTAGAGGAAGTGGATCTAATTTCATACCCTTTCTCCTCCCGATTTCTATACGAGGCGTCGTGCTCGTTTCTTCGTTTTGACCTCACCAACACGTCTCATGGTCCATTTCTAACCTATATTCGAGACTTTTTCGGGTTTTAGAGCTAGTAGATCTAATTTCATACCCTCTCTCCTCCCGATTTTTATACGAGGCTTCGTGCTCGTTTTTTCGTTCTGACCTCAGGAACACGTCTCGTGGTCCATTTCTAACCTATAATTGAGACTTTTTCGGGTTTTCGAGCTAGTGGATCTAATTTCATACTCTCTCTCCTCCCGATTTCTATACGAGGCTACGTGCTCGTTTTTTCGTTCTGACCTCAGGAACACGTCTCGTGGTCCATTTCTAACCTATAATTGAGACTTTTTCGGGTTTTAGAGCTAGTGGATCTAATTTCATACCCTCTCTCCTCCGGATTTCTATACGAGGCTTCGTGCTCGTTTTTTCGTTCTGACCTCACCAACACGTCTCTTGGTCCATTTCTAACCTATAATCGAGACTTTTTCGGGTTTTAGAGGAAGTGGATCTAATTTCATACCCTTTCTCCTCCCGATTTCTATACGAGGCTTCGTGCTCGTTTTTTCGTTCTGACCTCAAAAATAGGTCTCACGGTCCATTTCTAACCTATAATCGAGACTTTTTCGGGTTTTCGAGCTAGTGGATCTAATTTCATACCGTCACTCCTCCCGATTTCTATACAAGGTTACGTGCTCTTTTTTTCGTTCTGACCTCACCAACACGTCTCGTTGTCCATTTCTAACCTATATTCGAGACTTTCTCGGGTTTTAGAGCTAGTAGATCTAATTTCATACCCTCTCCCCTCCCGATTTCTATATGAGGCTTCATCCTCGTTTTTTCGTTCTGACCTCAAAAATAGGTCTCGTGGTCCATTTCTAACCTATAATCGAGACTTTTTCGGGTTTTAGAGCAAGTGGATCTAATTTCATACCCTCTCTCCTCCGGATTTCTATACGAGGCTTCGTGCTCGTTTTTTCGTTCTGACCTCACCAACACGTCTCATGGTCCATTTCTAACGTATAATCGAGACTTTTTCGGGTTTTAGAGGAAGTGGATCTAATTTCATACCCTTTCTCCTCCCGATTTCTATACGAGGCTTCGTGCTCGTTTTTTCGTTCTGACCTCAAAAATAGGTCTCACGGTCCATTTCTAACCTATAATCGAGACTTTTTCGGGTTTTCGAGCTAGTGGATCTAATTTCATACCGTCTCTCCTCCCGATTTCTATACAAGGTTACGTGCTCGTTTTTTCGTTCTGACCTCACCAACACGTCTCGTTGTCCATTTCTAACCTATATTCGAGACTTTTTCGGGTTTTAGAGCTAGTAGATCTAATTTCATACCCTCTCCCCTCCCGATTTCTATATGAGGCTTCATCCTCGTTTTTTCGTTCTGACCTCAAAAATAGGTCTCGTGGTCCATTTCTAACCTATAATCGAGACTTTTTCGGGTTTTAGAGCTAGTGGATCTAATTTCATACCCTTTCTCCTCCCGATTTTTATACGAGGCTTCGTGCTCGTTTTTTCGTTCTGACCTCAAAAATAGGTCTCGCGGTCCATTTCTAACCTATAATGGAGACTTTTTCGAGTTTTAGAGCTAGTGGATCTAATTTCATACCCTCTCTCCTCCCGATTTCTATACGAGGCTTCGTGCTCGTTTTTTCGTTCTGACCTCACCAACACGTCTCGTGGTCCATTTCTAACCTATAATCGAGACTTTCTCGGGTTTTAGAGGAAGTGGATCTAATTTTATACCCTCTCTCCTCCCGATTTCTATACGAGGCTTCGTGCTCGTTTTTTCGTTCTGACCTCAAAAACACGTTTCGTGGTCCATTTCTAACCTATAATCGAGACTTTTTCGGGTTTTCGAGCTACTGGATCTAATTTCATACCCTCTCACCTCCTGATTTCTATACGAGGCTACGTGCTCGTTTTTTCATTCTGACCTCATGAGCACGTCTCGTAGTCCATTTCTAACCTATAATCGAGACTTTTTCGGGTTTTAGAGGAAATGGATCTAATTGCATACCCTCTCTCCTTCCGATTTCTATACGAGGCTTCGTGCTAGTTTTTTCGTTCTGACCTCACAAACACGTCTCGTGGTCCATTTCTAACCTATAATCGAGACTTTCTAGGGTTTTAGAGCTAGTGGATCTAATTTCATACCCTCTCTCCTCCCGATTTCTATACGAGGCTACGTGCTCGTTTTTTCGTTCTGACCTCAGGAACACGTCTCGTGGTCCATTTCTAACCTATAATCGAGACTTTTTCGGGTTTTAGAGCTAGTGAATCTAATTTCATACACTCTCTCCTCCCGATTTTTATACGAGGCTTCGTGCTCGGTTTTTCGTTCTGACCTCACAAACACGTCTCGTGGTCCATTTCTAACCTATAATCGAGACTTTTTCGGGTTTTCGAGCTAGTGGATCTAATTTCATACCCTCTCACCTCCCGATTTCTATACGAGGCTACGTGCTCGTTTTTTCGTTCTGACCTCATGAACACGTCTCGTGGTCCATTTCTAACCTATAATCTAGACTTTTTCGGGTTTTAGAGGAAATGGATCTAATTTCATACCCTCTCTCCTTCCGATTTCTATACGAGGCTTCGTGCTCGTTTTTTCGTTCTGACCTCACAAACACGTCTCGTGGTCCATTTCTAACCTATAATCGAGACTTTTTCGGGTTTTAGAGCTAGTGGATCTAATTTCATACTCTCTCTCCTCCCGATTTCTATACGAGGCTTCGTGCTCGTTTTTTCGTTCTGACCTCACCAACACGTCTCGTGGTCCATTTCTAACCTATAATCGAGACTTTTTCGGGTTTTAGAGGAAGTGGATCTAATTTCATACCCTGTCTCCTCCCGATTTCTATACGAGGCTTCGTGCTCGTTTTTTCGTTCTGACCTCACAAACACGTCTCACGGTCCATTTCTAACCTATAATCGAGACTTTTTCGGGTTTTCGAGCTAGTGGATCTAATTTCATACCCTTTCTCCTCCCGATTTCTATACGAGGCTTCGTGCTCGTTTTTTCGTTCTGACCTCATGAACACGTCTCGTGGTCCATTTCTAACCTATAATCGAGACTTTTTCGGGTTTTAGAGGAAATGGATCTAATTTCATACCCTCTCTTCTCCCGATTTCTATACGAGGCTTCGTGCTCGTTTTTTCGTTCTGACCTCAGGAACACGTCTCGTGGTCCATTTCTAACCTATAATCGAGACTTTTTCGGATTTTCGAGCTAGTGGATCTAATTTCATACTCTCTCTCCTCCCGATTTCTATACGACGCTTCGTGCTCGTTTTTTCGTTTTGACCTCACCAACAAGTCTCGTGGTCCATTTCTAACCTATATTCGAGACTTTTTCGGGTTTTAGAGCTAGTAGATCTAATTTCATACCCTCTCTCCTCCCGATTTCTATACGAGGCTACGTGCTCGTTTTTTCGTTCTGACCTCACAAACACGTCTCGTGGTCCATTTCTAACCTATAATCGAGACTTTTTCGGGTTTTAGAGCTAGTTGATCTAATTTCATACCCTCTCTCCTCCCGATTTCTATACGAGACTTCGTGCTCGTTTTTTCGTTCTGACCTCACCAACACGTCTCCTGGTCCATTTCTAACGTATAATCGAGACTTTTTCGGGTTTTAGAGGAAATGGATCTAATTTCATACCCTCTCTTCTCCCGATTTCTATACGAGGCTTCGTGCTCGTTTTTTCGTTCTGACCTCACAAACACGTCTCGTGGTCCATTTCTAACCTATAATCGAGACTTTTTCTGGTTTTCGAGCTAGTGGATCTAATTTCATACCCTCTCTCCTCCCGATTTCTATACGAGGCTACGTGCTCGTTTTTTCGTTCTGACCTCAGGAACACGTCTCGTGGTCCATTTCTGACCTATAATCGAGACTTTTTCGGGTTTTAGAGCTAGTAGATCTAATTTCATACCCTCTCTCCTCCCGATTTTTATACGAGGCTTCGTGCTCGTTTTTTCGTTCTGACCTTACAAACACGTCTCGTGGTCCATTTCTAACCTATAATCGAGACTTTTTCGGGTTTTCGAGCTAGTGGATCTAATTTCATACTCTCTCTCCTCCCGATTTCTATACGAGGCTTCGTGCTCGTTTTTTCGTTCTGACCTCCCCAACACGTTTCGTGGTCCATTTCTAACCTATAATCGAGTCTTTTTCGAGTTTTCGAGCTTGTGGATCTAATTTCATACCCTCTCACCTCCCGATTTCTATACGAGGCTACGTGCTCGTTTTTTCGTTCTGACCTTATGAACACGTCTCGTGGTCCATTTCTAACTTATAATCGAGACTTTCTCGGATTTTAGAGCTAGTGGATCCAATTTCATACCCTCTCTCCTCCCGATTTCTATACGAGGCTATGTGCTCGTTTTTTCGTTCTGACCTCAGAACACGTCTCGTGGTCCATTTCTAACCTATAATCGAGACTTTTTCGGGTTTTAGAGCTAGTGGATCTAATTTCATACCCTCTCTCCTCCTGATTTTTATACGAGGCTTCGTGCTCGTTTTTTCGTTCTGACCTCACAAACACGTCTCGTGGTCCATTTCTAACCTATAATCGAGACTTTTTCGGATTTTCGAGCTAGTGGATCTAATTTCATACTCTCTCTCCTACCGATTTCTATACGACGCTTCGTGCTCGTTTTTTCGTTTTGACCTCACCAACATGTCTCGTGGTCCATTTCTAACCTATATTCGAGACTTTTTCGGGTTTTAGAGCTAGTAGATCTAATTTCATACCCTCTCTCCTCCCGATTTCTATACGAGGCTTCGTGCTCGTTTTTTCGTTCTGACCTGACCAACACGTTTCGTGGTCCATTTCTAACCTATAATCGAGACTTTTTCGAGTTTTCGAGCTAGTGGATCTAATTTCATACCCTCTCACCTCCCGATTTCTATACGAGGCTACGTGCTCGTTTTTTCGTTCTGACCTCATGAACACGTCTCGTGGTCCATTTCTAACCTATAATCGATACTTTTTCGGGTTTTAGAGGAAATAGATCTAATTTCATACCCTCTCTCCTTCCGATTTCTATACGAGGCTTCGTGCTCGTTTTTTCGTTCTGACCTCACAAACACGTCTCGTGGTCCATTTCTAACCTATAATCGAGACTTTCTCGGGTTTTAGAGCTAGTGGATCTAATTTCATACCCTCTCTCCTCCCGATTTCTATACGAGGCTACGTACTCATTTTTTCGTTCTGACCTCATGAACACGTCTCGTGGTCCATTTCTAACCTATAATCGAGACTTTTTCGGGTTTTAGAGCTAGTGGATCTAATTTCATACCCTATCTCCTCCCGATTTCTATACGAGGCTTCGTGCTCGTTTTTTCGTTCTGACCTTACCAACACGTTTCGTGGTCCATTTCTAACCTATAATCGATACTTTTTCGGGTTTTCGAGCTAGTGGATCTAATTTCATACCCTCTCTCCTCCCGATTTCTATACGAGGCTACGTGATCGTTTTTTTGTTCTGACCTCAGGAACACGTCTCGTGGTCCATTTATAACCTATAATCGAGACTTTTTCGGGTTTTAGTGCTAGTAGATCTAATTTCATACCCTCTCTCCTTCCGATTTCTATACGAGGCTTCGTGCTCGTTTTTTCGTTCTGACCTCACAAACACGTCTCGTGGTCCATTTCTAACCTATAATCGAGACTTTTTCGGGTTTTCAAGCTAGTGGATCTAATTTCATACCCTCTCACCTCCCGATTTCTATACGAGGCTACGTGCTCGTTTTTTCGTTCTGACCTCATGAACACGTCTCGTGGTCCATTTCTAACCTATAATCGAGACTTTTTCGGGTTTTAGAGGAAATGGATCTAATTTCATACCCTCTCTCCTTCCGATTTCTATACGAGGCTTCGTGCTCGTTTTTTCGTTCTGACCTCACAAACACGTCTCGTGGTCCATTTCTAACCTATAATCGAGACTTTTTCGAGTTTTAGAGGAAATCGATCTAATTTCATACCCTCTCTCCTTCCGATTTCTATACGAGGCTTCGTGCTCGTTTTTTCGTTCTGACCTCACAAACAGGTCTCGTGGTCCATTTCTAACCTATAATCGAGACTTTCTCGGGTTTTGGAGCTAGTGGATCTAATTTCATACCCTCTCTCCTCCCGATTTCTATACGAGGCTACGTACTCATTTTTTTGTTCTGACCTCAGGAACACGTCTCGTGGTCCATTTCTAACCTATAATCGAGACTTTTTCGGGTTTTAGAGCTAGTAGATCTAATTTCATACCCTCTCTCCTTCCGATTTCTATACGAGGCTTCGTGCTCGTTTTTTCGTTCTGACCTCACGAACACGTCTCGTGGTCCATTTCTAACCTATAATCGAGACTTTTTCGGGTTTTAGAGCTAGTGGATCTAATTTCATACTCTCTCTCCTCCCGATTTCTATACGAGGCTTCGTGCTCGTTTTTTCGTTTTGACCTCACCAACACGTCTCGTGGTCCATTTCTAACCTATATTCGAGACTTTTCGGGTTTTAGAGCTAGTAGATCTAATTTCCTACCCTCTCTCCTTCCGATTTAAATACGAGGCTTCGTGCTCGTTTTTTCGTTCTGACCTCACAAACACGTCTCGTGGTCCATTTCTAACCTATAATCGAGACTTTTTCGGGTTTTCAAGCTAGTGGATCTAATTTCATACCCTCTCACCTCCCGATTTCTATACGAGGCTACGTGCTCGTTTTTTCGTTCTGACCTCATGAACACGTCTCGTGGTCCATTTCTAACCTATAATCGAGACTTTTTCGGGTTTTAGAGGAAATAGATCTAATTTCATACCCTCTCTCCTTCCGATTTCTATACGAGGCTTCGTGCTCGTTTTTTCGTTCTGACCTCACAAACACGTCTCGTGGTCCATTTCTAACCTATAATCGAGACTTTCTCGGATTTTAGAGCTAGTGGATCTAATTTCATACCCTCTCTCCTCCCGATTTCTATACGAGGCTACGTACTCATTTTTTCGTTCTGACCTCATGAACACGTCTCGTGGTCCATTTCTAACCTATAATCGAGACTTTTTCGGGTTTTAGAGCTAGTGGATCTAATTTCATACCCTCTCTCCTCCCGATTTCTATACGAGGCTTCGTGCTCGTTTTTTCGTTCTGACCTTACCAACACGTTTCGTGGTCCATTTCTAACCTATAATCGATACTTTTTCGGGTTTTCGAGCTAGTGGATCTAATTTCATACCCTCTCTCCTCCCGATTTCTATACGAGGCTACGTGATCGTTTTTTTGTTCTGACCTCAGGAACACGTCTCGTGGTCCATTTATAACCTATAATCGAGACTTTTTCGGGTTTTAGTGCTAGTAGATCTAATTTCATACCCTCTCTCCTTCCGATTTCTATACGAGGCTTCGTGCTCGTTTTTTCATTTTGACCTCACAATCACGTCTCGTGGTCCATTTCTAACCTATAATCGAGACTTTTTCGGGTTTTAGAGCTAGTGGATCTAATTTCATACCCTCTCTCCTCCCGATTTCTATACGAGACTTCGTGCTCGTTTTTTTGTTCTGACCTCACCAACACGTCTCATGGTCCATTTCTAACCTATATTCGAGACTTTTTCGGGTTTTAGAGCTAGTAGATCTAATTTCATACCCTCTCTCCTTCCGATTTAAATACGAGGCTTCGTGCTCGTTTTTTCGTTCTGACCTCACAAACACGTCTCGTGGTCCATTTCTAACCTATAATCGAGACTTTTTCGGGTTTCAGAGCTAGTGGATCTAATTTCATACCCTCTCTCCTCCCGATTTCTATACGAGACTTCGTGCTCGTTTTTTTGTTCTGACCTCACCAACACGTCTCATTGTCCATTTCTAACGTATAATCGAGACTTTTTCGGGTTTTAGAGGAAATGGATCTAATTTCATACCCTCTCTTCTCCCGATTTCTATACGAGGCTTCGTGCTCGTTTTTTCGTTCTGACCTCACAAACATGTCTCGTGGTCCATTTCTAACCTATAATCGAGACTTTTTCGGGTTTTAGAGGAAATAGATCTAATTTCATACCCTCTCTCCTTCCGATTTCTATACGAGGCTTCGTGCTCGTTTTTTCGTTCTGACCTCACAAACACGTCTCGTGGTCCATTTCTAACCTATAATCGAGACTTTCTCGGGTTTTAGAGCTAGTGGATCTAATTTCATACCCTCTCTCCTCCCGATTTCTATACGAGGCTACGTACTCATTTTTTTGTTCTGACCTCAGGAACACGTCTCGTGGTCCATTTCTAACCTATAATCGAGACTTTTTCGGGTTTTAGAGCTAGTAGATCTAATTTCATACCCTCTCTCCTTCCGATTTCTATACGAGGCTTCGTGCTCGTTTTTTCGTTCTGACCTCACGAACACGTCTCGTGGTCCATTTCTAACCTATAATTGAGACTTTTTCGGGTTTTAGAGCTAGTGGATCTAATTTCATACTCTCTCTCCTCCCGATTTCTATACGAGGCTTCGTGCTCGTTTTTTCGTTTTGACCTCACCAACACGTCTCGTGGACCATTTCTAACCTATATTCGAGACTTTTTCGGGTTTTAGAGCTAGTAGATCTAATTTCATACCCTCTCTCCTTCCGATTTAAATACGAGACTTCGTGCTCGTTTTTTCGTTCTGACCTCACAAACACGTCTCGTGGTCCATTTCTAACCTATAATCGAGACTTTTTCGGGTTTTCAAGCTAGTGGATCTAATTTCATACCCTCTCACCTCCCGATTTCTATACGAGGCTACGTGCTCGTTTTTTCGTTCTGACCTCATGAACACGTCTCGTGGTCCATTTCTAACCTATAATCGAGACTTTTTCGGGTTTTAGAGGAAATGGATCTAATTTCATACCCTCTCTTCTCCCGATTTCTATACGAGGCTTCGTGCTCGTTTTTTCATTTTGACCTCACAATCACGTCTCGTGGTCCATTTCTAACCTATAATCGAGACTTTTTCGGGTTTTAGAGCTAGTGGATCTAATTTCATACTCTCTCTCCTCCCGATTTCTATACGAGGCTTCGTGCTCGTTTTTTCGTTCTGACCTCACCAACACGTCTCGTGGTCCATTTCTAACCTATATTCGAGACTTTTTCGGGTTTTAGAGCTAGTAGATCTAATTTCATACCCTCTCTCCTTCCGATTTAAATACGAGGCTTCGTGCTCGTTTTTTCGTTCTGACCTCACAAACACGTCTCGTGGTCCATTTCTAACCTATAATCGAGACTTTTTCGGGTTTCAGAGCTAGTGGATCTAATTTCATACCCTCTCTCCTCCCGATTTCTATACGAGACTTCGTGCTCGTTTTTTTGTTCTGACCTCACCAACACGTCTCATGGTCCATTTCTAACGTATAATCGAGACTTTTTCGGGTTTTAGAGGAAATGGATCTAATTTCATACCCACTCTTCTCCCGATTTCTATACGAGGCTTCGTGCTCGTTTTTTCGTTCTGACCTCACAAACACGTCTCGTGGTCCATTTCTAACCTATAATCGAGACTTTTTCTGGTTTTCGAGCTAGTGGATCTAATTTCATACCCTCTCTCCTCCCGATTTCTATACGAGGCTACGTGCTCGTTTTTTCATTCTGACCTCAGGAACACGTCTCGTGGTCCATTTCTGACCTATAATCGAGACTTTTTCGGGTTTTAGAGCTAGTAGATCTAATTTCATACCCTCTCTCCTCCCGATTTTTATACGAGGCTTCGTGCTCGTTTTTTCGTTCTGACCTTACAAACACGTCTTGTGGTCCATTTCTAACCTATAATCGAGACTTTTTCGGGTTTTCGAGCTAGTGGATCTAATTTCATACTCTCTCTCCTCCCGATTTCTATACGAGGCTTCGTGCTCGTTTTTTCGTTCTGACCTCCCCAACACGTTTCGTGGTCCATTTCTAACCTATAATCGAGACTTTTTCGAGTTTTCGAGCTTGTGGATTTAATTTCATACCCTCTCACCTCCCGATTTCTATACGAGGCTACGTGCTCGTTTTTTCGTTCTGACCTTATGAACACGTCTCGTGGTCCATTTCTAACTTATAATCGAGACTTTCTCGGATTTTAGAGCTAGTGGATCCAATTTCAAAACCTCTCTCCTCCCGATTTCTATACGAGGCTACGTGCTCGTTTTTTCGTTCTGACCTCAGAACACGTCTCGTGGTCCATTTCTAACCTATAATCGAGACTTTTTCGGGTTTTAGAGCTAGTGGATCTAATTTCATACCCTCTCTCCTCCCGATTTTTATACGAGGCTTCGTGCTCGTTTTTTCGTTCTGACCTCACAAACACGTCTCGTGGTCCATTTCTAACCTATAATCGTGACTTTTTCGGATTTTCGAGCTAGTGGATCTAATTTCATACTCTCTCTCCTCCCGATTTCTATACGACGCTTCGTGCTCGTTTTTTCGTTTTGACCTCACCAACATGTCTCGTGGTCCATTTCTAACCTATATTCGAGACTTTTTCGGGTTTTAGAGCTAGTAGATCTAATTTCATACCCTCTCTCCTCCCGATTTCTATACGAGGCTTCGTGCTCGTTTTTTCGTTCTGACCTGACCAACACGTTTCGTGGTCCATTTCTAACCTATAATCGAGACTTTTTCGAGTTTTCGAGCTAGTGGATCTAATTTCATACCCTCTCACCTCCCGATTTCTATACGAGGCTACGTGCTCGTTTTTTCGTTCTGACCTCATGAACACGTCTCGTGGTCCATTTCTAACCTATAATCGAGACTTTTTCGGGTTTTAGAGGAAATAGATCTAATTTCATACCCTCTCTCCTCCCGATTTCTATACGAGGCTTCGTGCTCGTTTTTTCGTTCTGACCTCACAAACACGTCTCGTGGTCCATTTCTAACCTATAATCGAGACTTTCTCGGGTTTTAGAGCTAGTGGATCTAATTTCATACCCTCTCTCCTCCCGATTTCTATACGAGGCTACGTACTCATTTTTTCGTTCTGACCTCATGAACACGTCTCGTGGTCCATTTCTAACCTATAATCGAGACTTTTTCGGGTTTTAGAGCTAGTGGATCTAATTTCATACCCTCTCTCCTCCCGATTTCTATACGAGGCTTCGTGCTCGTTTTTTCGTTCTGACCTTACCAACACGTTTCGTGGTCCATTTCTAACCTATAATCGATACTTTTTCGGGTTTTCGAGCTAGTGGATCTAATTTCATACCCTCTCTCCTCCCGATTTCTATACGAGGCTACGTGATCGTTTTTTTGTTCTGACCTCAGGAACACGTCTCGTGGTCCATTTCTAACCTATAATCGAGACTTTTTCGGGTTTTAGTGCTAGTAGATCTAATTTCATACCCTCTCTCCTTCCGATTTCTATACGAGGCTTCGTGCTCGTTTTTTCGCTCTGACCTCACAAACACGTCTCGTGGTCCATTTCTAACCTATAATCGAGACTTTTTCGGGTTTTCAAGCTAGTGGATCTAATTTCATACCCTCTCACCTCCCGATTTCTATACGAGGCTACGTGCTCGTTTTTTCGTTCTGACCTCATGAACACGTCTCGTGGTCCATTTCTAACCTATAATCGAGACTTTTTCGTGTTTTAGAGGAAATGGATCTAATTTCATACCCTCTCTCCTTCCGATTTCTATACGAGGCTTCCTGCTCGTTTTTTCGTTCTGACCTCACAAACACGTCTCGTGGTCCATTTCTAACCTATAATCGTGACTTTTTCGGATTTTCGAGCTAGTGGATCTAATTTCATACTCTATCTCCTCCCGATTTCTATACGATGCTTCGTGCTCGTTTTTTCGTTTTGACCTCACCAACATGTCTCGTGGTCCATTTCTAACCTATATTCGAGACTTTTTCGGGTTTTAGAGCTAGTAGATCTAATTTCATACCCTCTCTCCTTCCGATTGAAATACGAGGCTTCGTGCTCGTTTTTTCGTTCTGACCTAACAAACACGTCTCGTGGTCCATTTCTAACCTATAATCGAGACTTTTTCAGGTTTTCAAGCTAGTGGATCTAATTTCATACCCTCTCACCTCCCGATTTCTATACGAGGCTACGTGCTCGTTTTTTCGTTCTGACCTCATGAACACGTCTCGTGGTCCATTTCTAACCTATATTCGAGACTTTTTCGGGTTTTAGAGCTAGTAGATCTAATTTCATACCCTCTCTCCTTCCGATTGAAATACGAGGCTTCGTGCTCGTTTTTTCGTTCTGACCTAACAAACACGTCTCGTGGTCCATTTCTAACCTATAATCGAGACTTTTTCAGGTTTTCAAGCTAGTGGATCTAATTTCATACCCTCTCACCTCCCGATTTCTATACGAGGCTACGTGCTCGTTTTTTCATTTTGACCTCACAATCACGTCTCGTGGTCCATTTCTAACCTATAATCGAGACTTTTTCGGGTTTTAGAGCTAGTGGATCTAATTTCATACTCTCTCTCCTCCCGATTTCTATACGAGGCTTCGTGCTCGTTTTTTCGTTCTGACCTCACCAACACGTCTCGTGGTCCATTTCTAACCTATATTCGAGACTTTTTCGGGTTTTAGAGCTAGTAGATCTAATTTCATACCCTCTCTCCTTCCGATTTAAATACGAGGCTTCGTGCTCGTTTTTTCGTTCTGACCTCACAAACACGTCTCGTGGTCCATTTCTAACCTATAATCGAGACTTTTTCGGGTTTCAGAGCTAGTGGATCTAATTTCATACCCTCTCTCCTCCCGATTTCTATACGAGACTTCGTGCTCGTTTTTTTGTTCTGACCTCACCAACACGTCTCATGGTCCATTTCTAACGTATAATCGAGACTTTTTCGGGTTTTAGAGGAAATGGATCTAATTTCATAGCCTCTCTTCTCCCGATTTCTATACGAGGCTTCGTGCTCGTTTTTTCGTTGTGACCTCACAAACACGTCTCGTGGTCCATTTCTAACCTATAATCGAGACTTTTTCTGGTTTTCGAGCTAGTGGATCTAATTTCATACCCTCTCTCCTCCCGATTTCTATACGAGGCTACGTGCTCGTTTTTTCATTCTGACCTCAGGAACACGTCTCGTGGTCCATTTCTGACCTATAATCGAGACTTTTTCGGGTTTTAGAGCTAGTAGATCTAATTTCATACCCTCTCTCCTCCCGATTTTTATACGAGGCTTCGTGCTCGTTTTTTCGTTCTGACCTTACAAACACGTCTCGTGGTCCATTTCTAACCTATAATCGAGACTTTTTCGGGTTTTCGAGCTAGTGGATCTAATTTCATACTCTCTCTCCTCCCGATTTCTATACGAGGCTTCGTGCTCGTTTTTTCGTTCTGACCTCCCCAACACGTTTCGTGGTCCATTTCTAACCTATAATTGAGACTTTTTCGAGTTTTCGAGCTTGTGGATCTAATTTCATACCCTCTCACCTCCCGATTTCTATACGAGGCTACGTGCTCGTTTTTTCGTTCTGACCTTATGAACACGTCTCGTGGTCCATTTCTAACTTATAATCGAGACTTTCTCGGATTTTAGAGCTAGTGGATCCAATTTCAAAACCTCTCTCCTCCCGATTTCTATACGAGGCTACGTGCTCGTTTTTTCGTTCTGACCTCAGAACACGTCTCGTGGTCCATTTCTAACCTATAATCGAGACTTTTTCGGGTTTTAGAGCTAGTGGATCTAATTTCATACCCTCTCTCCTCCCGATTTTTATACGAGGCTTCGTGCTCGTTTTTTCGTTCTGACCTCACAAACACGTCTCGTGGTCCATTTCTAACCTATAATCGTGACTTTTTCGGATTTTCGAGCTAGTGGATCTAATTTCATACTCTCTCTCCTCCCGATTTCTATACGACGCTTCGTGCTCGATTTTTCGTTTTGACCTCACCAACATGTCTCGTGGTCCATTTCTAACCTATATTCGAGACTTTTTCGGGTTTTAGAGCTAATAGATCTAATTTCATACCCTCTCTCCTCCCGATTTCTATACGAGGCTTCGTGCTCGTTTTTTCGTTCTGACCTGACCAACACGTTTCGTGGTCCATTTCTAACCTATAATCGAGACTTTTTCGAGTTTTCGAGCTAGTGGATCTAATTTCATACCCTCTCACCTCCCGATTTCTATACGAGGCTACGTGCTCGTTTTTTCGTTCTGACCTCATGAACACGTCTCGTGGTCCATTTCTAACCTATAATCGAGACTTTTTCGGGTTTTAGAGGAAATAGATCTAATTTCATACCCTCTCTCCTCCCGATTTCTATACGAGGCTTCGTGCTCTTTTTTTCGTTCTGACCTCACAAACACGTCTCGTGGTCCATTTCTAACCTATAATCGAGACTTTCTCGGGTTTTAGAGCTAGTGGATCTAATTTCATACCCTCTCTCCTCCCGATTTCTATACGAGGCTACGTACTCATTTTTTCGTTCTGACCTCATGAACACGTCTCGTGGTCCATTTCTAACCTATAATCGAGACTTTTTCGGGTTTTAGAGCTAGTGGATCTAATTTCATACCCTCTCTCCTCCCGATTTCTATACGAGGCTTCGTGCTCGTTTTTTCGTTCTGACCTTACCAACACGTTTCGTGGTCCATTTCTAACCTATAATCGATACTTTTTCGGGTTTTCGAGCTAGTGGATCTAATTTCATACCCTCTCTCCTCCCGATTTCTATACGAGGCTACGTGATCGTTTTTTTGTTCTGACCTCAGGAACACGTCTCGTGGTCCATTTCTGACCTATAATCGAGACTTTTTCGGGTTTTAGAGCTAGTAGATCTAATTTCATACCCTCTCTCCTCCCGATTTCTATACGAGGCTACGTGCTCGTTTTTTCGTTATGACCTCATGAACACGTCTCGTGGTCCATTTCTAACCTATAATCGAGACTTTTTCGGGTTTTCGAGCTAGTGGATCTAATTTCATACTCTCTCTCCTCCCGATTTCTATACGAGGCTTCGTGCTCGTTTTTTCGTTCTGACCTCCCCAACACGTTTCGTGGTCCATTTCTAACCTATAATCGAGACTTTTTCGAGTTTTCGAGCTTGTGGATCTAATTTCATACCCTCTCACCTCCCGATTTCTATACGAGGCTACGTGCTCGTTTTTTCGTTCTGACCTTATGAACACGTCTCGTGGTCCATTTCTAACTTATAATCGAGACTTTCTCGGATTTTAGAGCTAGTGGATCCAATTTCAAAACCTCTCTCCTCCCGATTTCTATACGAGGCTACGTGCTCGTTTTTTCGTTCTGACCTCAGAACACGTCTCGTGGTCCATTTCTAACCTATAATCGAGACTTTTTCGGGTTTTAGAGCTAGTGGATCTAATTTCATACCCTCTCTCCTCCCGATTTTTATACGAGGCTTCGTGCTCGTTTTTTCGTTCTGACCTCACAAACACGTCTCGTGGTCCATTTCTAACCTATAATCGTGACTTTTTCGGATTTTCGAGCTAGTGGATCTAATTTCATACTCTCTCTCCTCCCGATTTCTATACGACGCTTCGTGCTCGTTTTTTCGTTTTGACCTCACCAACATGTCTCGTGGTCCATTTCTAACCTATATTCGAGACTTTTTCGGGTTTTAGAGCTAGTAGATCTAATTTCATACCCTCTCTCCTCCCGATTTCTATACGAGGCTTCGTGCTCGTTTTTTCGTTCTGACCTGACCAACACGTTTCGTGGTCCATTTCTAACCTATAATCGAGACTTTTTCGAGTTTTCGAGCTAGTGGATCTAATTTCATACCCTCTCACCTCCCGATTTCTATACGAGGCTACGTGCTCGTTTTTTCGTTCTGACCTCATGAACACGTCTCGTGGTCCATTTCTAACCTATAATCGAGACTTTTTCGGGTTTTAGAGGAAATAGATCTAATTTCATACCCTCTCTCCTCCCGATTTCTATACGAGGCTTCGTGCTCGTTTTTTCGTTCTGACCTCACAAACACGTCTCGTGGTCCATTTCTAACCTATAATCGAGACTTTCTCGGGTTTTAGAGCTAGTGGATCTAATTTCATACCCTCTCTCCTCCCGATTTCTATACGAGGCTAAGTACTCATTTTTTCGTTCTGACCTCATGAACACGTCTCGTGGTCCATTTCTAACCTATAATCGAGACTTTTTCGGGTTTTAGAGCTAGTGGATTTAATTTCATACCCTCTCTCCTCCCGATTTCTATACGAGGCTTCGTGCTCGTTTTTTCGTTCTGACCTTACCAACACGTTTCGTGGTCCATTTCTAACCTATAATCGATACTTTTTCGGGTTTTCGAGCTAGTGGATCTAATTTCATACCCTCTCTCCTCCCGATTTCTATACGAGGCTACGTGATCGTTTTTTTGTTCTGACCTCAGGAACACGTCTCGTGGTCCATTTCTAACCTATAATCGAGACTTTTTCGGGTTTTAGTGCTAGTAGATCTAATTTCATACCCTCTCTCCTTCCGATTTCTATACGAGGCTTCGTGCTCGTTTTTTCGCTCTGACCTCACAAACACGTCTCGTGGTCCATTTCTAACCTATAATCGAGACTTTTTCGGGTTTTCAAGCTAGTGGATCTAATTTCATACCCTCTCACCTCCCGATTTCTATACGAGGCTACGTGCTCGTTTTTTCGTTCTGACCTCATGAACACGTCTCGTGGTCCATTTCTAACCTATAATCGAGACTTTTTCGGGTTTTAGAGGAAATGGATCTAATTTCATACCCTCTCTCCTTCCGATTTCTATACGAGGCTTCCTGCTCGTTTTTTCGTTCTGACCTCACAAACACGTCTCGTGGTCCATTTCTAACCTATAATCGTGACTTTTTCGGATTTTCGTGCTAGTGGATCTAATTTCATACTCTCTCTCCTCCCGATTTCTATACGACGCTTCGTGCTCGTTTTTTCGTTTTGACCTCACCAACATGTCTCGTGGTCCATTTCTAACCTATATTCGAGACTTTTTCGGGTTTTAGAGCTAGTAGATCTAATTTCATACCCTCTCTCCTCCCGATTTCTATACGAGGCTTCGTGCTCGTTTTTTCGTTCTGACCTGACCAACACGTTTCGTGGTCCATTTCTAACCTATAATCGAGACTTTTTCGAGTTTTCGAGCTAGTGGATCTAATTTCATACCCTCTCACCTCCCGATTTCTATACAAGGCTACGTGCTCGTTTTTTCGTTCTGACCTCATGAACACGTCTCGTGGTCCATTTCTAACCTATAATCGAGACTTTTTCGGGTTTTAGAGGAAATAGATCTAATTTCATACCCTCTCTCCTTCCGATTTCTATACGAGGCTTCGTGCTCGTTTTTTCGTTCTGACCTCACAAACACGTCTCGTGGTCCATTTCTAACCTATAATCGAGACTTTCTCGGGTTTTAGAGCTAGTGGATCTAATTTCATACCCTCTCTCCTCCCGATTTCTATACGAGGCTACGTACTCATTTTTTCGTTCTAACCTCAGGAACACGTCTCGTGGTCCATTTCTAACCTATAATCGAGACTTTTTCGGGTTTTAGAGCTAGTGGATCTAATTTCATACCCTCTCTCCTCCCGATTTCTATACGAGGCTTCGTGCTCGTTTTTTCATTCTGACTTTACCAACACGTTTCGTGGTCCATTTCTAACCTATAATCGATACTTTTTCGGATTTTCGAGCTAGTGGATCTAATTTCATACCCTCTCTCCTCCCGATTTCTATACGAGGCTACGTGCTCGTTTTTTTGTTCTGACCTCAGGAACACGTCTCGTGGTCCATTTCTAACCTATAATCGAGACCTTTTCGGGTTTTAGTGCTAGTAGATCTAATTTCATACCCTCTCTCCTTCCGATTTCTATACGAGGCTTCGTGCTCGTTTTTTCGTTCTGACCTCACAAACACGTCTCGTGGTCCATTTCTAACCTATAATCGAGACTTTCTCGGATTTTAGAGCTAGTGGATCTAATT
Source organism: Thalia dealbata (assembly GCA_030544415.1). NCBI lineage: Eukaryota > Viridiplantae > Streptophyta > Magnoliopsida > Zingiberales > Marantaceae > Thalia > Thalia dealbata. Next base: position 15,298,221 of record CM060460.1, read on the forward strand.
TCATACCCTCTCTCCTCCCGATTTCTATACGAGGCTACGTGCTCGTTTTTTCGTTCTGACCTCAGGAACACGTCTCGTGGTCCATTTCTAACCTATAATCGAGACTTTTTCGGGTTTTAGAGCTAGTGAATCTAATTTCATACCCTCTCTCCTCCCGATTTTTATTCGAGGCTTCGTGCTCGGTTTTTCGTTCTGACCTCACAAACACGTCTCGTGGTCCATTTCTAACCTATAATCGAGACTTTTTCGGGTTTTAGAGCTAGTGGATCTAATTTCATACCCTCTCTCCTCCCGATTTCTATACGAGGCTTCGTGCTCGTTTTTTCGTTCTGACCTTACCAACACGTTTCGTGGTCCATTTCTAACCTATAATCGATACTTTTTCGGGTTTTCGAGCTAGTGGATCTAATTTCATACCCTCTCTCCTCCCGATTTCTATACGAGGCTACGTGATCGTTTTTTTGTTCTGACCTCAGGAACACGTCTCGTGGTCCATTTCTAACCTATAATCGAGACTTTTTCGGGTTTTAGTGCTAGTAGATCTAATTTCATACCCTCTCTTCTTCCGATTTCTATACGAGGCTTCGTGCTCGTTTTTTCGCTCTGACCTCACAAACACGTCTCGTGGTCCATTTCTAACCTATAATCGAGACTTTTTCGGGTTTTCAAGCTAGTGGATCTAATTTCATACCCTCTCACCTCCCGATTTCTATACGAGGCTACGTGCTCGTTTTTTCGTTCTGACCTCATGAACACGTCTCGTGGTCCATTTCTAACCTATAATCGAGACTTTTTCGGGTTTTAGAGGAAATGGATCTAATTTCATACCCTCTCTCCTTCCGATTTCTATACGAGGCTTCCTGCTCGTTTTTTCGTTCTGACCTCACAAACACGTATCGTGGTCCATTTCTAACCTATAATCGTGACTTTTTCGGATTTTCGTGCTAGTGGTTCTAATTTCATACTCTCTCTCCTCCCGATTTCTATACGACGCTTCGTGCTCGTTTTTTCGTTTTGACCTCACCAACATGTCTCGTGGTCCATTTCTAACCTATATTCGAGACTTTTTCGGGTTTTAGAGCTAGTAGATCTAATTTCATACCCTCTCTCCTCCCGATTTCTATACGAGGCTTCGTGCTCGTTTTTTCGTTCTGACCTGACCAACACGTTTCGTGGTCCATTTCTAACCTATAATCGAGACTTTTTCGACTTTTCGAGCTAGTGGATCTAATTTCATACCCTCTCACCTCCCGATTTCTATACAAGGCTACGTGCTCGTTTTTTCGTTCTGACCTCATGAACACGTCTCGTGGTCTATTTCTAACCTATAATCGAGACTTTTTCGGGTTTTAGAGGAAATAGATCTAATTTCATACCCTCTCTCCTTCCGATTTCTATACGAGGCTTCGTGCTCGTTTTTTCGTTCTGACCTCACAAACACGTCTCGTGGTCCATTTCTAACCTATAATCGAGACTTTCTCGGGTTTTAGAGCTAGTGGATCTAATTTCATACCCTCTCTCCTCCCGATTTCTATACGAGGCTACGTACTCATTTTTTCGTTCTGACCTCAGGAACACGTCTCGTGGTCCATTTCTAACCTATAATCGAGACTTTTTCGGGTTTTAGAGCTAGTGGATCTAATTTCATACTCTCTCTCCTCCCGATTTCTATACGAGGCTTCGTGCTCGTTTTTTCGTTCTGACTTTACCAACACGTTTCGTGGTCCATTTCTAACCTATAATCGATACTTTTTCGAATTTTCGAGCTAGTGGATCTAATTTCATACCCTCTCTCCTCCCGATTTCTATACGAGGCTACGTGCTCGTTTTTTTGTTCTGACCTCAGGAACACGTCTCGTGGTCCATTTCTAACCTATAATCGAGACTTTTTCGGGTTTTAGTGCTAGTAGATCTAATTTCATACCCTCTCTCCTTCCGATTTCTATACGAGGCTTCGTGCTCGTTTTTTCGTTCTGACCTCACAAACACGTCTCGTGGTCCATTTCTAACCTATAATCGAGACTTTCTCGGATTTTAGAGCTAGTGGATCTAATTTCATACCCTCTCTCCTCCCGATTTCTATACGAGGCTACGTGCTCGTTTTTTCGTTCTGACCTCAGGAACACGTCTCGTGGTCCATTTCTAACCTATAATCGAGACTTTTCGGATTTTCGAGCTAGTGGATCTAATTTCATACTCTCTCTCCTCCCGATTTCTATACGACGCTTCGTGCTCGTTTTTTCGTTTTGACCTCACCAACATGTCTCGTGGTCCATTTCTAACCTATATTCGAGACTTTTTCGGGTTTTAGAGCTAGTAGATCTAATTTCATACCCTCTCTCCTCCCGATTTCTATACGAGGCTTCGTGCTCGTTTTTTCGTTCTGACCTGACCAACACGTTTCGTGGTCCATTTCTAACCTATAATCGAGACTTTTTCGACTTTTCGAGCTAGTGGATCTAATTTCATACCCTCTCACCTCCCGATTTCTATACAAGGCTACGTGCTCGTTTTTTCGTTCTGACCTCATGAACACGTCTCGTGGTCTATTTCTAACCTATAATCGAGACTTTTTCGGGTTTTAGAGGAAATAGATCTAATTTCATACCCTCTCTCCTTCCGATTTCTATACGAGGCTTCGTGCTCGTTTTTTCGTTCTGACCTCACAAACACGTCTCGTGGTCCATTTCTAACCTATAATCGAGACTTTCTCGGGTTTTAGAGCTAGTGGATCTAATTTCATACCCTCTCTCCTCCCGATTTCTATACGAGGCTACGTACTCATTTTTTCGTTCTGACCTCAGGAACACGTCTCGTGGTCCATTTCTAACCTATAATCGAGACTTTTTCGGGTTTTAGAGCTAGTGGATCTAATTTCATACTCTCTCTCCTCCCGATTTCTATACGAGGCTTCGTGCTCGTTTTTTCGTTCTGACTTTACCAACACGTTTCGTGGTCCATTTCTAACCTATAATCGATACTTTTTCGAATTTTCGAGCTAGTGGTTCTAATTTCATACTCTCTCTCCTCCCGATTTCTATACGACGCTTCGTGCTCGTTTTTTCGTTTTGACCTCACCAACATGTCTCGTGGTCCATTTCTAACCTATATTCGAGACTTTTTCGGGTTTTAGAGCTAGTAGATCTAATTTCATACCCTCTCTCCTCCCGATTTCTATACGAGGCTTCGTGCTCGTTTTTTCGTTCTGACCTGACCAACACGTTTCGTGGTCCATTTCTAACCTATAATCGAGACTTTTTCGACTTTTCGAGCTAGTGGATCTAATTTCATACCCTCTCACCTCCCGATTTCTATACAAGGCTACGTGCTCGTTTTTTCGTTCTGACCTCATGAACACGTCTCGTGGTCTATTTCTAACCTATAATCGAGACTTTTTCGGGTTTTAGAGGAAATAGATCTAATTTCATACCCTCTCTCCTTCCGATTTCTATACGAGGCTTCGTGCTCGTTTTTTCGTTCTGACCTCACAAACACGTCTCGTGGTCCATTTCTAACCTATAATCGAGACTTTCTCGGGTTTTAGAGCTAGTGGATCTAATTTCATACCCTCTCTCCTCCCGATTTCTATACGAGGCTACGTACTCATTTTTTCGTTCTGACCTCAGGAACACGTCTCGTGGTCCATTTCTAACCTATAATCGAGACTTTTTCGGGTTTTAGAGCTAGTGGATCTAATTTCATACCCTCTCTCCTCCCGATTTCTATACGAGGCTTCGTGCTCGTTTTTTCGTTCTGACTTTACCAACACGTTTCGTGGTCCATTTCTAACCTATAATCGATACTTTTTCGAATTTTCGAGCTAGTGGATCTAATTTCATACCCTCTCTCCTCCCGATTTCTATACGAGGCTACGTGCTCGTTTTTTTGTTCTGACCTCAGGAACACGTCTCGTGGTCCATTTCTAACCTATAATCGAGACTTTTTCGGGTTTTAGTGCTAGTAGATCTAATTTCATACCCTCTCTCCTTCCGATTTCTATACGAGGCTTCGTGCTCGTTTTTTCGTTCTGACCTCACAAACACGTCTCGTGGTCCATTTCTAACCTATAATCGAGACTTTCTCGGATTTTAGAGCTAGTGGATCTAATTTCATACCCTCTCTCCTCCCGATTTCTATACGAGGCTACGTGCTCGTTTTTTCGTTCTGACCTCAGGAACACGTCTCGTGGTCCATTTCTAACCTATAATCGAGACTTTTCGGATTTTCGAGCTAGTGGATCTAATTTCATACTCTCTCTCCTCCCGATTTCTATACGACGCTTCGTGCTCGTTTTTTCGTTTTGACCTCACCAACATGTCTCGTGGTCCATTTCTAACCTATAATCGAGACTTTTTCGGGTTTTAGAGCTAGTGAATCTAATTTCATACCCTCTCTCCTCCCGATTTTTATACGAGGCTTCGTGCTCGGTTTTTCGTTCTGACCTCACAAACACGTCTCGTGGTCCATTTCTAACCTATAATCGAGACTTTTTCGGGTTTTCAAGCTAGTGGATCTAATTTCATACCCTCTCACCTCCCGATTTCTATACGAGGCTACGTGCTCGTTTTTTCGTTCTGACCTCATGAACACGTCTCGTGGTCCATTTCTAACCTATAATCGAGACTTTTTCGGGTTTTAGAGTAAATGGATCTAATTTCATACCCTCTCTCCTCCCGATTTCTATACGAGGCTTCGTGCTCGTTTTTTTGTTCTGACCTCAGGAACACGTCTCGTGGTCCATTTCTAACCTATAATCGAGACTTTTTCGGGTTTTAGAGCTAGTGGATCTAATTTCATACCCTCTCTCCTCCCGATTTCTATACGAGGCTTCGTGCTCGTTTTTTCGTTCTGACCTCACCAACACGTTTCGTGGTCCATTTCTAACCTATAATCGATACTTTTTCGGATTTTCGAAATAGTGGATCTAATTTCATACCCTCTCTCCTCCCGATTTCTATACGAGGCTACGTGCTCGTTTTTTTGTTCTGACCACAGGAACACGTCTCGTGGTCCATTTCTAACCTATAATCGAGACTTTTTCGAGTTTTAGAGCTAGTAGATCTAATTTCATACCCTCTCCCCTTCCGATTTCAATACGAGGCTTCGTGCTCGTTTTTTTATTCTGACCTCAGGAACACGTCTCGTGGTCCATTTCTAACCTATAATCGAGACTTTCTCGGATTTTAGAGCTAGTGGATCTAATTTCATACCCTCTCTCCTCCCGATTTCTATACGAGGCTACGTGCTCGTTTTTTTGTTCTGACCACAGGAACACGTCTCGTGGTCCATTTCTAATCTATAATCGAGACTTTTTCGGGTTTTAGAGCTAGTAGATCTAATTTCATACCCTCTCTCCTTCCGATTTCAATACGAGGCTTCGTGCTCGTTTTTTTGTTCTGACCTCAGGAACACGTCTCGTGGTCCATTTCTAACCTATAATCGAGACTTTCTCGGATTTTAGAGCTAGTGGATCTAATTTCATACCCTCTCTCCTCACGATTTCTATACGAGGCTACGTGCTCGTTTTTTCGTTCTGACCTCAGGAACACGTCTCGTGGTCCATTTCTAACCTATAATCGAGACTTTTCGGGTTTTAGAGCTAGTGAATCTAATTTCATACCCTCTCTCCTCCCGATTTTTATACGAGGCTTCGTGCTCGGTTTTTCGTTCTGACCTCACAAACACGTCTCGTGGTCCATTTCTAACCTATAATCGAGACTTTTTCGGGTTTTCGAGCTAGTGGATCTAATTTCATACCCTCTCACCTCCCGATTTCTATACGAGGCTACGTGCTCGTTTTTTCGTTCTAACCTCATGAAAACGTCTCGTGGTCCATTTCTGACCTATAATCGAGACTTTTTCGGGTTTTCGAGCTAGTAGATCTAATTTCATACCCTCTCTCCTCCCGATTTTTATACGAGGCTTCGTGCTCGTTTTTTCGTTCTGACCTTACAAACACGTCTCGTGGTCCATTTCTAATCTATAATCGAGACTTTTTCGGGTTTTCGAGCTAGTGGATCTAATTTCATACCCTCTCTCCTCCCTATTTCTATACGAGGCTACGTGCTCGTTTTCTTGTTCTGACCACAGGAACACGTCTCGTGGTCCATTTCTAACCTATAATCGAGACTTTTTCGGGTTTTAGAGCTAGTAGATCTAATTTCATACCCTCTCTCCTTCCGATTTCAATACGAGGCTTCGTGCTCGTTTTTTTGTTCTGACCTCAGGAACACGTCTCGTGGTCCATTTCTAACCTATAATCGAGACTTTCTCGGATTTTAGAGCTAGTGGATCTAATTTCATACCCTCTCTCCTCCCGATTTCTATACGAGGCTACGTGCTCGTTTTTTCGTTCTGACCTCAGGAACACGTCTCGTGGTCCATTTCTAACCTATAATCGAGACTTTTTCGGGTTTTAGAGCTAGTGAATCTAATTTCATACCCTCTCTCCTCCCGATTTTTATACGAGGCTTCGTGCTCGGTTTTTCGTTCTGACCTCACAAACACGTCTCGTGGTCCATTTCTAACCTATAATCGAGACTTTTTCGGGTTTTCAAGCTAGTGGATCTAATTTCATACCCTCTCACCTCCCGATTTCTATACGAGGCTACGTGCTCGTTTTTTCGTTCTGACCTCATGAACACGTCTCGTGGTCCATTTCTGACCTATAATCGAGACTTTTTCGGGTTTTAGAGCTAGTAGATCTAATTTCATACCCTCTCTCCTCCCGATTTTTATACGAGGCTTCGTGCTCGTTTTTTCGTTCTGACCTTACAAACACGTCTCGTGGTCCATTTCTAACCTATAATCAAGACTTTTTCGGGTTTTCGAGCTAGTGGATCTAATTTCATACTCTCTCTCCTCCCGATTTCTATACGAGGCTTCGTGCTCGTTTTTTCGTTCTGACCTCCCCAACACGTTTCGTGGTCCATTTTTAACCTATAATCGAGACTTTTTCGAGTTTTTGAGCTTGTGGATCTAATTTCATACCCTCTCACCTCCCGATTTCTATACGAGGCTACGTGCTCGTTTTTTCGTTCTGACCTTATGCACACGTCTCGTGGTCCATTTCTAACTTATAATCGAGACTTTTTCGGGTTTTAGAGCTAGTGGATCTAATTTCATACCCTCTCTCCTCCCGATTTTTATACGAGGCTTCGTGCTCGTTTTTTCGTTCTGACCTCACAAACACGTCTCGTGGTCCATTTCTAACCTATAATCGAGACTTTTCGGATTTTCGAGCTAGTGGATCTAATTTCATACTCTCTCTCCTCCCGATTTCTATACGACGCTTCGTGCTCGTTTTTTCGTTTTGACCTCACCAACATGTCTCGTGGTCCATTTCTAACCTATATTCGAGACTTTTTCTGGTTTTAGAGCTTGTAGATCTAATTTCATACCCTCTCTCCTCCCGATTTCTATACGAGTCTTCGTGCTCGTTTTTTCGTTCTGACCTCACCAACACGTTTCGTGGTCCATTTCTAACCTATAATCGAGACTTTTTCGGGTTTTAGAGCTAGTGGATCTAATTTCATACCCTCTCTCCTCCCGATTTCTATACGAGGCTACGTGCTCGTTTTTTCGTTCTGACCTCATGAACACGTCTCGTGGTCCATTTCTAACCTATAATCGAGACTTTTTCGGGTTTTAGAGGAAATAGATCTAATTTCATACCCTCTCTCCTTCCGATTTATATACGAGGTTTCGTGCTCGTTTTTTCGTTCTGACCTCACAAACACGTCTCGTGGTCCATTTCTAACCTATAATCGAGACTTTCTCGGGTTTTAGAGCTAGTGGATCTAATTTCATACCCTCTCTCCTCCCGATTTCTATACGAGGCTACGTACTCATTTTTTCGTTCTGACCTCAGGAACACGTCTCGTGGTCCATTTCTAACCTATAATCGAGACTTTTTCGGACTTTAGAGCTAGTGGATCTAATTTCATACCCTCTCTCCTCCCGATTTCTATACGAGGCTTCGTGCTCGTTTTTTCGTTCTGACCTCACCAACACGTTTCGTGGTCCATTTCTAACCTATAATCGATACTTTTTCGGGTTTTCGAGCTAGTGGATCAAATTTCATACCCTCTCTCCTCCAGATTTCTATACGAGGCTACGTGCTCGTTTTTTTGTTCTGACCTCAGGAACACGTCTCGTGGTCCATTTCTAACCTATAATCGAGACTTTTTCGGGTTTTAGAGCTAGTAGATCTAATATCATACCCTCTCTCCTTCCGATTTAAATACGAGGCTTCGTGCTCGTTTTTTCGTTCTGACCTCACAAACACGTTTCGTGGTCCATTTCTAACCTATAATCGAGACTTTCTCGGGTTTTAGAACTAGTGGATCTAATTTCATACCCTCTCTCCTCCCGATTTCTATACGAGGCTACGTGCTCGTTTTTTCGTTCTGACCTCATGAACACGTCTCGTGGTCCATTTCTAACCTATAATCGAGACTTTTTCGGGTTTTAGAGCTAGTGGATCTAATTTCATACCCTCTCTCCTCCCGATTTCTACACGAGGCTTCGTGCTCGTTTTTTCGTTCTGACCTCACGAACACGTTTCGTGGTCCATTTCTAACCTATAATCGATACTTTTTCGGATTTTCGAAATAGTGGATCTAATTTCATACCCTCTCTCTTCCCGATTTCTATACTAGGCTACGTGCTCGTTTTTTTGTTCTGACCACAGGAACACGTCTTGTGGTCCATTTCTAACCTATAATCGAGACTTTTTCGGGTTTTCGAGCTAGTGGATCTAATTTCATACCCTCTCACCTCCCGATTTCTATACGAGGCTTCGTGCTCGTTTTTTTGTTCTGACCTCAGGAACACGTCTCGTGGTCCATTTCTAACCTATAATCGAGACTTTCTCGGATTTTAGAGCTAGTGGATCTAATTTCATACCCTCTCTCTTCCCGATTTCTATACGAGGCTACGTGCTCGTTTTTTTGTTCTGACCACAGGAACACGTCTCGTGGTCCATTTCTAACCTATAATCGAGACTTTTTCGGGTTTTCGAGCTAGTGGATCTAATTTCATACCCTCTCACCTCCCGATTTCTATACGAGGCTTCGTGCTCGTTTTTTCGTTCTGACCTCACAAACACGTCTCGTGGTCCATTTCTAACCTATAATCGAGACATTTCGGATTTTCGAGCTAGTGGATCTAATTTCATACTCTCTCTCCTCCCGATTTCTATACGACGCTTCGTGCTCGTTTTTTCGTTTTGACCTCACCAACATGTCTCGTGGTCCATTTCTAACCTATATTCGAGACTTTTTCTGGTTTTAGAGCTAGTAGATCTAATTTCATACCCTCTCTCCTCCCGATTTCTATACGAGTCTTCGTGCTCGTTTTTTCGTTCTGACCTCACCAACACGTTTCGTGGTCCATTTCTAACCTATAATCGATACTTTTTCGGATTTTCGAAATAGTGGATCTAATTTCATACCCTCTCTCCTCCCGATTTCTATACGAGGCTACGTGCTCGTTTTTTTGTTCTGACCACAGGAACACGTCTCGTGGTCCATTTCTAACCTATAATCAAGACTTTTTCGAGTTTTAGAGCTAGTAGATCTAATTTCATACCCTCTCTCCTCCCGATTTCTATACGAGGCTACGTACTCATTTTTTCGTTCTGACCTCAGGAACACGTCTCGTGGTCCATTTCTAACCTATAATCGAGACTTTTTCGGACTTTAGAGCTAGTGGATCTAATTTCATACCCTCTCTCCTCCCGATTTCTATACGAGGCTTCGTACTCGTTTTTTCGTTCTGACCTCACCAACACGTTTCGTGGTCCATTTCTAACCTATAATCGATACTTTTTCGGGTTTTCGAGCTAGTGGATCAAATTTCATACCCTCTCTCTTCCCGATTTCTATACGAGGCTACGTGCTCTGTTTTTTGTTCTGACCACAGGAACACGTCTCGTGGTCCATTTCTAACCTATAATCGAGACTTTTTCGGGTTTTCGAGCTAGTGGATCTAATTTCATACCCTCTCACCTCCCGATTTCTATACGAGGCTACGTGCTCGTTTTTTCGTTCTGACCTCATGAACACGTCTCGTGGTCCATTTCTAACCTATAATCGAGACTTTTTCGGGTTTTAGAGGAAATGGATCTAATTTCATACCCTCTCTCCTCCCGATTTCTATACGAGGCTTCGTGCTCGTTTTTTTGTTCTGACCTCAGGAACACGTCTCGTGGTCTATTTCTAACCTATAATCGAGACTTTTTCGGGTTTTAGAGCTAGTGGATCTAATTTCATACCCTCTCTCCTCCCGATTTCTATACGAGGCTTCGTGCTCGTTTTTTCGTTCTGACCTCACCAACACGTTTCGTGGTCCATTTCTAACCTATAATCGATACTTTTTCGGATTTTCGAAATAGTGGATCTAATTTCATACCCTCTCTCCTCCCGATTTCTATACGAGGCTACGTGCTCGTTTTTTTGTTCTGACCACAGGAACACGTCTCGTGGTCCATTTCTAACCTATAATCAAGACTTTTTCGAGTTTTAGAGCTAGTAGATCTAATTTCATACCCTCTCTCCTTCCGATTTCAATACGAGGCTTCGTGCTCGTTTTTTTATTCTGACCTCAGGAACACGTCTCGTGGTCCATTTCTAACCTATAATCCAGACTTTCTCGGATTTTAGAGCTAGTGGATCTAATTTCATACCCTCTCTCCTCCCGATTTCTATACGAGGCTACGTGCTCGTTTTTTTGTTCTGACCACAGGAACACGTCTCGTGGTCCATTTCTAATCTATAATCGAGACTTTTTCGGGTTTTAGAGCTAGTAGATCTAATTTCATACCCTCTCTCCTTCCGATTTCAATACGAGGCTTCGTGCTCGTTTTTTTGTTCTGACCTCAGGAACACGTCTCGTGGTCCATTTCTAACCTATAATCGAGACTTTCTCGGATTTTAGAGCTAGTGGATCTAATTTCATACCCTCTCTCCTCACGATTTCTATACGAGGCTACGTGCTCGTTTTTTCGTTCTGACCTCAGGAACACGTCTCGTGGTCCATTTCTAACCTATAATCGAGACTTTTCGGGTTTTAGAGCTAGTGAATCTAATTTCATACCCTCTCTCCTCCCGATTTTTATACGAGGCTTCGTGCTCGGTTTTTCGTTCTGACCTCACAAACACGTCTCGTGGTCCATTTCTAACCTATAATCGAGACTTTTTCGGGTTTTCGAGCTAGTGGATCTAATTTCATACCCTCTCACCTCCCGATTTCTATACGAGGCTACGTGCTCGTTTTTTCGTTCTAACCTCATGAAAACGTCTCGTGGTCCATTTCTGACCTATAATCGAGACTTTTTCGGGTTTTCGAGCTAGTAGATCTAATTTCATACCCTCTCTCCTCCCGATTTTTATACGAGGCTTCGTGCTCGTTTTTTCGTTCTGACCTTACAAACACGTCTCGTGGTCCATTTCTAATCTATAATCGAGACTTTTTCGGGTTTTCGAGCTAGTGGATCTAATTTCATACCCTCTCTCCTCCCTATTTCTATACGAGGCTACGTGCTCGTTTTTTTGTTCTGACCACAGGAACACGTCTCGTGGTCCATTTCTAACCTATAATCGATACTTTTTCGGGTTTTCGAGCTAGTAGATCTAATTTCATACCCTCTCTCCTTCCGATTTCAATACGAGGCTTCGTGCTCGTTTTTTTGTTCTGACCTCAGGAACACGTCTCGTGGTCCATTTCTAACCTATAATCGAGACTTTCTCGGATTTTAGAGCTAGTGGATCTAATTTCATACCCTCTCTCCTCCCGATTTCTATACGAGGCTACGTGCTCGTTTTTTCGTTCTGACCTAAGGAACACGTCTCGTGGTCCATTTCTAACCTATAATCGAGACTTTTTCGGGTTTTAGAGCTAGTGAATCTAATTTTATACCCTCTCTCCTCCCGATTTTTATACGAGGCTTCGTGCTCGGTTTTTCGTTCTGACCTCACAAACACGTCTCGTGGTCCATTTCTAACCTATAATCGAGACTTTTTCGGGTTTTCAAGCTAGTGGATCTAATTTCATACCCTCTCACCTCCCGATTTCTATACGAGGCTACGTGCTCGTTTTTTCGTTCTGACCTCATGAACACGTCTCGTGGTCCATTTCTGACCTATAATCGAGACTTTTTCGGGTTTTAGAGCTAGTAGATCTAATTTCATACCCTCTCTCCTCCCGATTTTTATACGAGGCTTCGTGCTCGTTTTTTCGTTCTGACCTTACAAACACGTCTCGTGGTCCATTTCTAACCTATAATCAAGACTTTTTCGGGTTTTCGAGCTAGTGGATCTAATTTCATACTCTCTCTCCTCCCGATTTCTATACGAGGCTTCGTGCTCGTTTTTTCGTTCTGACCTCCCCAACACGTTTCGTGGTCCATTTCTAACCTATAATCGAGACTTTTTCGAGTTTTTGAGCTTGTGGATCTAATTTCATACCCTCTCACCTCCCGATTTCTATACGAGGCTACGTGCTCGTTTTTTCGTTCTGACCTCATGAACACGTCTCATGGTCCATTTCTAACTTATAATCGAGACTTTTTCGGGTTTTAGAGCTAGTGGATCTAATTTCATACCCTCTCTCCTCCCGATTTTTATACGAGGCTTCGTGCTCGTTTTTTCGTTCTGACCTTACAAACACGTCTCGTGGTCCATTTCTAACCTATAATCAAGACTTTTTCGGGTTTTCGAGCTAGTGGATCTAATTTCATACTCTCTCTCCTCCCGATTTCTATACGAGGCTTCGTGCTCGTTTTTTCGTTCTGACCTCCCCAACACGTTTCGTGGTCCATTTCTAACCTATAATCGAGACTTTTTCGAGTTTTTGAGCTTGTGGATCTAATTTCATACCCTCTCACCTCCCGATTTCTATACGAGGCTACGTGCTCGTTTTTTCGTTCTGACCTTATGCACACATCTCATGGTCCATTTCTAACTTATAATCGAGACTTTTTCGGGTTTTAGAGCTAGTGGATCTAATTTCATACCCTCTCTCCTCCCGATTTTTATACGAGGCTTCGTGCTCGTTTTTTCGTTCTGACCTCACAAACACGTCTCGTGGTCCATTTCTAACCTATAATCGAGACTTTTTCGGATTTTCGAGCTAGTGGATCTAATTTCATACTCTCTCTCCTCCCGATTTCTATACGACGCTTCGTGCTCGTTTTTTCGTTTTGACCTCACCAACATGTCTCGTAGTCCATTTCTAACCTATATTCGAGACTTTTTCTGGTTTTAGAGCTAGTAGATCTAATTTCATACCCTCTCTCCTTCCGATTTCAATACGAGGCTTCGTGCTCGTTTTTTTGTTCTGACCTCAGGAACACGTCTCGTGGTCCATTTCTAACCTATAATCGAGACTTTCTCGGATTTTAGAGCTAGTGGATCTAATTTCATACCCTCTCTCCTCCCGATTTCTATACGAGGCTACGTGCTCGTTTTTTCGTTCTGACCTCAGGAACACGTCTCGTGGTCCATTTCTAACCTATAATCGAGACTTTTTCGGGTTTTAGAGCTAGTGAATCTAATTTCATACCCTCTCTCCTCCCGATTTTTATACGAGGCTTCGTGCTCGGTTTTTCGTTCTGACCTCACAAACACGTCTCGTGGTCCATTTCTAACCTATAATCGAGACTTTTTCGGGTTTTCAAGCTAGTAGATCTAATTTCATACCCTCTCTCCTCCCGATTTCTATACGAGGCTACGTGCTCGTTTTTTCGTTCTGACCTCATGAACACGTCTCGTGGTCCATTTCTAACCTATAATCGAGACTTTTTCGGGTTTTAGAGGAAATAGATCTAATTTCATACCCTCTCTCCTTCCGATTTGTATACGAGGTTTCGTGCTCGTTTTTTCGTTCTGACCTCACAAACACGTCTCGTGGTCCATTTCTAACCTATAGTCGAGACTTTCTCGGGTTTTAGAGCTAGTGGATCTAATTTCATACCCTCTCTCCTCCCGATTTCTATACGAGGCTACGTACTCATTTTTTCGTTCTGACCTCAGGAACACGTCTCGTGGTCCATTTCTAACCTATAATCGAGACATTTTCGGACTTTAGAGCTAGTGGATCTAATTTCATACCCTCTCTCCTCCCGATTTCTATACGAGGCTTCGTGCTCGTTTTTTCGTTCTGACCTCACCAACACGTTTCGTGGTCCATTTCTAACCTATAATCGATACTTTTTCGGGTTTTCGAGCTAGTGGATCAAATTTCATACCCTCTCTCCTCCAGATTTCTATACGAGGCTACGTGCTCGTTTTTTTGTTCTGACCTCAGGAACACGTCTCGTGGTCCATTTCTAACCTATAATCGAGACTTTTTCGGGTTTTAGAGCTAGTAGATCTAATATCATACCCTCTCTCCTTCCGATTTAAATACGAGGCGTCGTGCTCGTTTTTTCGTTCTGACCTCACAAACACGTTTCGTGGTCCATTTCTAACCTATAATCGAGACTTTCTAGGGTTTTAGAACTAGTGGATCTAATTTCATACCCTCTCTCCTCCCGATTTCTATACGAGGCTACGTGCTCGTTTTTTCGTTCTGACCTCATGAACACGTCTCGTGGTCCATTTCTAACCTATAATCGAGACTTTTTCGGGTTTTAGAGCTAGTGGATCTAATTTCATACCCTCTCTCCTCCCGATTTCTATACGAGGCTTCGTGCTCGTTTTTTCGTTCTGACCTCACCAACACGTTTCGTGGTCCATTTCTAACCTATAATCGATACTTTTTCGGATTTTCGAAATAGTGGATCTAATTTCATACCCTCTCTCTTCCCGATTTCTATACGAGGCTACGTGCTCGTTTTTTTGTTCTGACCACAGGAACACGTCTCGTGGTCCATTTCTAACCTATAATCGAGACTTTTTCGGGTTTTCGAGCTAGTGGATCTAATTTCATACCCTCTCACCTCCCGATTTCTATACGAGGCTTCGTGCTCGTTTTTTTGTTCTGACCTCAGGAACACGTCTCGTGGTCCATTTCTAACCTATAATCGAGACTTTCTCGGATTTTAGAGCTAGTGGATCTAATTTCATACCCTCTCTCCTCCCGATTTCTATACGAGGCTACGTGCTCGTTTTTTTGTTCTGACCACAGGAACACGTCTCGTGGTCCATTTCTAACCTATAATCGAGACTTTTTCGGGTTTTAGAGCTAGCAGATCTAATTTCATACCCTCTCTCCTTCCGATTTCTATACGAGGCTTCGTGCTCGTTTTTTTGTTCTGACCTCAGGAACACTTCTCGTGGTCCATTTCTAACCTATAATCGAGACTTTTTCGGGTTTTAGAGCTAGTGAATCTAATTTCATACCCTCTCTCCTCCCGATTTTTATACGAGGCTTCGTGCTCGGTTTTTCGTTCTGACCTCACAAACACGTCTCGTGGTCCATTTCTAACCTATAATCAAGACTTTTTCGGCTTTTCGAGCTAGTGGATCTAATTTCATACCCTCTCACCTCCCGATTTCTATACGAGGCTACGTGCTCGTTTTTTCGTTCTGACCTCATGAACACGTCTCGTGGTCCATTTCTAACCTATAATCGAGACTTTTCCGGGTTTTAGAGGAAATGGATCTAATTTCATACCCTCTCTCCTTCCGATTTCTATACGAGGCTTCGTGCTCGTTTTTTCGTTCTGACCTCACAAACACGTCTCGTGGTCCATTTCTAACCTATAATCGAGACTTTCTCGGGTTTTAGAGCTAGTGGATCTAATTTCATACCCTCTCTCCTCCCGATTTCTATACAAGGCTACGTGCTCGTTTTTTCGTTCTGACCTCACCAACACGTCTCGTTGTCCATTTCTAACCTATATTCGAGACTTTTTCGGGTTTTAGAGCTAGCAGATCTAATTTCATACCCTCTCTCCTTCCGATTTCTATACGAGGCTTCGTGCTCGTTTTTTTGTTCTGACCTCAGGAACACTTCTCGTGGTCCATTTCTAACCTATAATCGAGACTTTTTCGGGTTTTAGAGCTAGTGAATCTAATTTCATACCCTCTCTCCTCCCGATTTTTATACGAGGCTTCGTGCTCGGTTTTTTCGTTCTGACCTCACAAACACGTCTCGTGGTCCATTTCTAACCTATAATCAAGACTTTCGGCTTTTCGAGCTAGTGGATCTAATTTCATACCCTCTCACCTCCCGATTTCTATACGAGGCTACGTGCTCGTTTTTTCGTTCTGACCTCATGAACACGTCTCGTGGTCCATTTCTAACCTATAATCGAGACTTTTTCGGGTTTTAGAGGAAATGGATCTAATTTCATACCCTCTCTCCTTCCGATTTCTATACGAGGCTTCGTGCTCGTTTTTTCGTTCTGACCTCACAAACACGTCTCGTGGTCCATTTCTAACCTATAATCGAGACTTTCTCGGGTTTTAGAGCTAGTGGATCTAATTTCATACCCTCTCTCCTCCCGATTTCTATACAAGGCTACGTGCTCGTTTTTTCGTTCTGACCTCACCAACACGTCTCGTTGTCCATTTCTAACCTATATTCGAGACTTTTTCGGGTTTTAGAGTTAGTACATCTAATTTCATACCCTCTCCCCTCCCGATTTCTACACGAGGCTTCGTCCTCGTTTTTTCGTTCTCACCTCAAAAATAGGTCTCGTGGTCCATTTCTAACCTATAATCGAGACTTTTTCGGGTTTTAGAGCTAGTGGATCTAATTTCATACCCTCTCTCCTCCGGATTTCTATACGAGGCTTCGTGCTCGTTTTTTCGTTCTGACCTCACCAACACGTCTCATGGACCATTTCTAACGTATAATCGAGACATTTTCGGGTCTTAGAGGAAGTGGATCTGATTTCATACCCTTTCTCCTCCCGATTTCTATACGTGGCTTCGTGCTCGTTTTTTCGTTCTGACCTCAAAAATAGGTCTCGCGGTCCATTTCTAACCTATAATGGAGACTTTTTCGAGTTTTAGAGCTAGTGGATCTAATTTTATACCCTCTCTCCTCCCGATTTCTATACGAGGCTTCGTGCTCGTTTTTTCGTTCTGACCTCACCAACACGTCTCGTGGTCCATTTCTAACCTATAATCGAGACTTTTTCGGATTTTCGAGCTAGTGGATCTAATTTTATACCCTCTCTCCTCCCGATTTCTATACGAGGCTTCGTGCTCGTTTTTTCGTTCTGACCTCAAAAACACGTTTCGTGGTCCATTTCTAACCTATAATCAAGACTTTTTCGGGTTTTCAAGCTAGTGGATCTAATTTCATACCCTCTCACCTCCTGATTTCTATACGAGGCTACGTGCTCGTTTTTTCGTTCTGACCTCAAGAACACGTCTCGTGGTCCATTTCTAACCTATAATCGAGACTTTTTCGGGTTTTAGAGGAAATGGATCTAATTTCATACCCTCTCTCCTTCCGATTTCTATACGAGGCTTCGTGCTAGTTTTTTCGTTCTGACCTCACAAACACGTCTTGTGGTCCATTTCTAACCTATAATCGAGACTTTCTAGGGTTTTAGAGCTAGTGGATCTAATTTCATACCCTCTCTCCTCCCGATTTCTATACGAGGCTACGTGCTCGTTTTTTCGTTCTGACCTCATGAACACGTCTCGTGGTCCATTTCTAACCTATAATCTAGACTTTTTCGGGTTTTAGAGGAAATGGATCTAATTTCATACCCTCTCTCCTTCCGATTTCTATACGAGGCTTCGTGCTCGTTTTTTCGTTCTGACCTCACAAACACGTCTCGTGGTCCATTTCTAACCTATAATCGAGACTTTTTCGGGTTTTAGAGCTAGTGGATCTAATTTCATACTCTCTCTCCTCCCGATTTCTATACGAGGCTTCGTGCTCGTTTTTTCGTTTTGACCTCACCAACACGTCTCGTGGTCCATTTCTAACCTATATTCGAGACTTTTTCGGGTTTTAGAGCTAGTAGATCTAATTTCATACCCTCTCTCCTTCCGATTTAAATACGAGGCTTCGTGCTCGTTTTTTCCTTCTGACCTCAGAACACGTCTCGTGGTCCATTTCTAACCTATAATCGAGACTTTTTCGGGTTTTAGAGCTAGTGGATCTAATTTCATACCCTCTCTCCTCCCGATTTTTATACGAGGCTTCGTGCACGTTTTTTTCGTTCTGACCTCACAAACACGTCTCGTGGTCCATTTCTAACTTATAATCGAGACTTTTTCGGATTTTCGAGCTAGTGGATCTAATTTCATACTCTCTCTCCTCCCGATTTCTATACGACGCTTCGTGCTCGTTTTTTCGTTTTGACCTCACCAACATGTCTCGTGGTCCATTTCTAACCTATATTCGAGACTTTTTCGGGTTTTAGAGCTAGTAGATCTAATTTCATACCCTCTCTCCTCCCGATTTCTATACGAGTCTTCGTGCTCGTTTTTTCGTTCTGACCTCACCAACACGTTTCGTGGTCCATTTCTAACCTATAATCGAGACTTTTTCGGGTTTTAGAGCTAGTGGATCTAATTTCATACCCTCTCTCCTCCCGATTTCTATACGAGGCTACGTGCTCGTTTTTTCGTTCTGACCTCATGAACACGTCTCGTGGTCCATTTCTAACCTATAATCGAGACTTTTTCGGGTTTTAGAGGAAATAGATCTAATTTCATACCCTCTCTCCTTCCGATTTATATACGAGGTTTCGTGCTCGTTTTTTCGTTCTGACCTCACAAACACGTCTCGTGGTCCATTTCTAACCTATAATCGAGACTTTCTCGGGTTTTAGAACTAGTGGATCTAATTTCATACCCTCTCTCCTCCCGATTTCTATACGAGGCTACGTACTCATTTTTTCGTTCTGACCTCAGGAACACGTCTCGTGGTCCATTTCTAACCTATAATCGAGACTTTTTCGGGCTTTAGAGCTAGTGGATCTAATTTCATACCCTCTCTCCTCCCGATTTCTATACGAGGCTTCGTGCTCGTTTTTTCGTTCTGACCTCACCAACACGTTTCGTAGTCCATTTCTAACCTATAATCGATACTTTTTCGGGTTTTCGAGCTAGTGGATCTAATTTCATACCCTCTCTCCTCCAGATTTCTATACGAGGCTACGTGCTCGTTTTTTTGTTCTGACCTCAGGAACACGTCTCGTGGTCCATTTCTAACCTATAATCGAGACTTTTTCGGGTTTTAGAGCTAGTAGATCTAATATCATACCCTCTCTCCTTCCGATTTAAATACGAGGCTTCGTGCTCGTTTTTTCGTTCTGACCTCACAAACACGTTTCGTGGTCCATTTCTAACCTATAATCGAGACTTTCTCGGGTTTTAGAACTAGTGGATCTAATTTCATACCCTCTCTCCTCCCGATTTCTATACGAGGCTACGTGCTCGTTTTTTAGTTCTGACCTCATGAACACGTCTCGTGGTCCATTTCTAACCTATAATCGAGACTTTTTCGGGTTTTAGAGCTAGTGGATCTAATTTCATACCCTCTCTCCTCCCGATTTCTATACGAGGCTTCGTGCTCGTTTTTTCGTTCTGACCTCACCAACACGTTTCGTGGTCCATTTCTAACCTATAATCGATACTTTTTCGGATTTTCGAAATAGTGGATCTAATTTCATACCCTCTCTCTTCCCGATTTCTATACGAGGCTACGTGCTCGTTTTTTTGTTCTGACCACAGGAACACGTCTCGTGGTCCATTTCTAACCTATAATCGAGACTTTTTCGGGTTTTCGAGCTAGTGGATCTAATTTCATACCCTCTCACCTCCCGATTTCTATACGAGGCTTCGTGCTCGTTTTTTTGTTCTGACCTCAGGAACACGTCTCGTGGTCCATTTCTAACCTATAATCGAGACTTTCTCGGATTTTAGAGCTAGTGGATCTAATTTCATACCCTCTCTCCTCCCGATTTCTATACGAGGCTACGTGCTCGTTTTTTTGTTCTGACCACAGGAACACGTCTCGTGGTCCATTTCTAACCTATAATAGAGACTTTTTCGGGTTTTAGAGCTAGCAGATCTAATTTCATACCCTCTCTCCTCCCGATTTCTATACGAGGCTACGTGCTCGTTTTTTCGTTCTGACCTCAGAACACGTCTCGTGGTCCATTTCTAACCTATAATCGAGACTTTTTCGGGTTTTAGAGCTAGTGAATCTAATTTCATACCCTCTCTCCTCCCGATTTCTATACGAGGCTTCGTGCTCGGTTTTTCGTTCTGACCTCACAAACACGTCTCGTGGTCCATTTCTAACCTATAATCGAGACTTTTTCGGCTTTTCGAGCTAGTGGATCTAATTTCATACCCTCTCACCTCCCGATTTCTATACGAGGCTACGTGCTCGTTTTTTCGTTCTGACCTCATGAACACGTCTCGTGGTCCATTTCTAACCTATAATCGAGACTTTTTCGGGTTTTAGAGGAAATGGATCTAATTTCATACCCTCTCTCCTTCCGATTTCTATACGAGGCTTCGTGCTCGTTTTTTCGTTCTGACCTCACAAACACGTCTCGTGGTCCATTTCTAACCTATAATCGAGACTTTCTCGGGTTTTAGAGCTAGTGGATCTAATTTCATACCCTCTCTCCTCCCGATTTCTATACAAGGCTACGTGCTCGTTTTTACGTTCTGACCTCACCAACACGTCTCGTTGTCCATTTCTAACCTATATTCGAGACTTTTTCGGGTTTTAGAGTTAGTACATCTAATTTCATACCCTCTCCCCTCCCGATTTCTACACGAGGCTTCGTCCTCGTTTTTTCGTTCTGACCTCAAAAATAGGTCTCGTGGTCCATTTCTAACCTATAATCGAGACTTTTTCGGGTTTTAGAGCTAGTGGATCTAATTTCATACCCTCTCTCCTCCGGATTTCTATACGAGGCTTCCTGCTCGTTTTTTCGTTCTGACCTCACCAACACGTCTCATGGACCATTTCTAACGTATAATCGAGACATTTTCGGGTCTTAGAGGAAGTGGATCTAATTTCATACCCTTTCTCCTCCCGATTTCTATACGAGGCTTCGTGCTCGTTTTTTCGTTCTGACCTCAAAAATAGGTCTCGCGGTCCATTTCTAACCTATAATGGAGACTTTTTCGAGTTTTAGAGCTAGTCGATCTAATTTTATTCCCTCTCTCCTCCCGATTTCTATACGAGGCTTCGTGCTCGTTTTTTCGTTCTGACCTCACCAACACGTCTCGTGGTCCATTTCTAACCTATAATCGAGACTTTTTCGGATTTTCGAGCTAGTGGATCTAATTTTATACCCTCTCTCCTCCCGATTTCTATACGAGGCTTCGTGCTCGTTTTTTCGTTCTGACCTCAAAAACACGTTTCGTGGTCCATTTCTAACCTATAATCGAGACTTTTTCGGGTTTTCAAGCTAGTGGATCTAATTTCATACCCTCTCACCTCCTGATTTCTATACGAGGCTACGTGCTCGTTTTTTCGTTCTGACCTCTTGAACACGTCTCGTGGTCCATTTCTAACCTATAATCGAGACTTTTTCGGGTTTTAGAGGAAATGGATCTAATTTCATACCCTCTCTCCTTCCGATTTCTATACGAGGCTTCGTGCTAGTTTTTTCGTTCTGACCTCACAAACACGTCTTGTGGTCCATTTCTAACCTATAATCGAGACTTTCTAGGGTTTTAGAGCTAGTGGATCTAATTTCATACCCTCTCTCCTCCCGATTTCTATACGAGGCTACGTGCTCGTTTTTTCGTTCTGACCTCAGGAACACGTCTCGTGGTCCATTTCTAACCTATAATCGAGACTTTTTCGGGTTTTCGAGCTAGTGGATCTAATTTCATACCCTCTCACCTCCCGATTTCTATACGAGGCTACGTGCTCGTTTTTTCGTTCTGACCTCATGAACACGTCTCGTGGTCCATTTCTAACCTATAATCTAGACTTTTTCGGGTTTTAGAGGAAATGGATCTAATTTCATACCCTCTCTCCTTCCGATTTAAATACGAGGCTTCGTGCTCGTTTTTTCCTTCTGACCTCAGAACACGTCTCGTGGTCCATTTCTAACCTATAATCGAGACTTTTTCGGGTTTTAGAGCTAGTGGATCTAATTTCATACCCTCTCTCCTCCCGATTTTTATACGAGGCTTCGTGCACGTTTTTTTCGTTCTGACCTCACAAACACGTCTCGTGGTCCATTTCTAACTTATAATCGAGACTTTTTCGGATTTTCGAGCTAGTGGATCTAATTTCATACTCTCTCTCCTCCCGATTTCTATACGACGCTTCGTGCTCGTTTTTTCGTTTTGACCTCACCAACATGTCTCGTGGTCCATTTCTAACCTATATTCGAGACTTTTTCGGGTTTTAGAGCTAGTAGATCTAATTTCATACCCTCTCTCCTCCCGATTTCTATACGAGTCTTCGTGCTCGTTTTTTCGTTCTGACCTCACCAACACGTTTCGTGGTCCATTTCTAACCTATAATCGAGACTTTTTCGGGTTTTAGAGCTAGTGGATCTAATTTCATACCCTCTCTCCTCCCGATTTCTATACGAGGCTACGTGCTCGTTTTTTCGTTCTGACCTCATGAACACGTCTCGTGGTCCATTTCTAACCTATAATCGAGACTTTTTCGGGTTTTAGAGGAAATAGATCTAATTTCATACCCTCTCTCCTTCCGATTTATATACGAGGTTTCGTGCTCGTTTTTTCGTTCTGACCTCACAAACACGTCTCGTGGTCCATTTCTAACCTATAATCGAGACTTTCTCGGGTTTTAGAACTAGTGGATCTAATTTCATACCCTCTCTCCTCCCGATTTCTATACGAGGCTACGTACTCATTTTTTCGTTCTGACCTCAGGAACACGTCTCGTGGTCCATTTCTAACCTATAATCGAGACTTTTTCGGGCTTTAGAGCTAGTGGATCTAATTTCATACCCTCTCTCCTCCCGATTTCTATACGAGGCTTCGTGCTCGTTTTTTCGTTCTGACCTCACCAACACGTTTCGTAGTCCATTTCTAACCTATAATCGATACTTTTTCGGGTTTTCGAGCTAGTGGATCTAATTTCATACCCTCTCTCCTCCAGATTTCTATACGAGGCTACGTGCTCGTTTTTTTGTTCTGACCTCAGGAACACGTCTCGTGGTCCATTTCTAACCTATAATCGAGACTTTTTCGGGTTTTAGAGCTAGTAGATCTAATATCATACCCTCTCTCCTTCCGATTTAAATACGAGGCTTCGTGCTCGTTTTTTCGTTCTGACCTCACAAACACGTTTCGTGGTCCATTTCTAACCTATAATCGAGACTTTCTCGGGTTTTAGAACTAGTGGATCTAATTTCATACCCTCTCTCCTCCCGATTTCTATACGAGGCTACGTGCTCGTTTTTTAGTTCTGACCTCATGAACACGTCTCGTGGTCCATTTCTAACCTATAATCGAGACTTTTTCGGGTTTTAGAGCTAGTGGATCTAATTTCATACCCTCTCTCCTCCCGATTTCTATACGAGGCTTCGTGCTCGTTTTTTCGTTCTGACCTCACCAACACGTTTCGTGGTCCATTTCTAACCTATAATCGATACTTTTTCGGATTTTCGAAATAGTGGATCTAATTTCATACCCTCTCTCTTCCCGATTTCTATACGAGGCTACGTGCTCGTTTTTTTGTTCTGACCACAGGAACACGTCTCGTGGTCCATTTCTAACCTATAATCGAGACTTTTTCGGGTTTTCGAGCTAGTGGATCTAATTTCATACCCTCTCACCTCCCGATTTCTATACGAGGCTTCGTGCTCGTTTTTTTGTTCTGACCTCAGGAACACGTCTCGTGGTCCATTTCTAACCTATAATCGAGACTTTCTCGGATTTTAGAGCTAGTGGATCTAATTTCATACCCTCTCTCCTCCCGATTTCTATACGAGGCTACGTGCTCGTTTTTTTGTTCTGACCACAGGAACACGTCTCGTGGTCCATTTCTAACCTATAATAGAGACTTTTTCGGGTTTTAGAGCTAGCAGATCTAATTTCATACCCTCTCTCCTCCCGATTTCTATACGAGGCTACGTGCTCGTTTTTTCGTTCTGACCTCAGAACACGTCTCGTGGTCCATTTCTAACCTATAATCGAGACTTTTTCGGGTTTTAGAGCTAGTGAATCTAATTTCATACCCTCTCTCCTCCCGATTTCTATACGAGGCTTCGTGCTCGGTTTTTCGTTCTGACCTCACAAACACGTCTCGTGGTCCATTTCTAACCTATAATCGAGACTTTTTCGGCTTTTCGAGCTAGTGGATCTAATTTCATACCCTCTCACCTCCCGATTTCTATACGAGGCTACGTGCTCGTTTTTTCGTTCTGACCTCATGAACACGTCTCGTGGTCCATTTCTAACCTATAATCGAGACTTTTTCGGGTTTTAGAGGAAATGGATCTAATTTCATACCCTCTCTCCTTCCGATTTCTATACGAGGCTTCGTGCTCGTTTTTTCGTTCTGACCTCACAAACACGTCTCGTGGTCCATTTCTAACCTATAATCGAGACTTTCTCGGGTTTTAGAGCTAGTGGATCTAATTTCATACCCTCTCTCCTCCCGATTTCTATACAAGGCTACGTGCTCGTTTTTACGTTCTGACCTCACCAACACGTCTCGTTGTCCATTTCTAACCTATATTCGAGACTTTTTCGGGTTTTAGAGTTAGTACATCTAATTTCATACCCTCTCCCCTCCCGATTTCTACACGAGGCTTCGTCCTCGTTTTTTCGTTCTGACCTCAAAAATAGGTCTCGTGGTCCATTTCTAACCTATAATCGAGACTTTTTCGGGTTTTAGAGCTAGTGGATCTAATTTCATACCCTCTCTCCTCCGGATTTCTATACGAGGCTTCCTGCTCGTTTTTTCGTTCTGACCTCACCAACACGTCTCATGGACCATTTCTAACGTATAATCGAGACATTTTCGGGTCTTAGAGGAAGTGGATCTAATTTCATACCCTTTCTCCTCCCGATTTCTATACGAGGCTTCGTGCTCGTTTTTTCGTTCTGACCTCAAAAATAGGTCTCGCGGTCCATTTCTAACCTATAATGGAGACTTTTTCGAGTTTTAGAGCTAGTCGATCTAATTTTATTCCCTCTCTCCTCCCGATTTCTATACGAGGCTTCGTGCTCGTTTTTTCGTTCTGACCTCACCAACACGTCTCGTGGTCCATTTCTAACCTATAATCGAGACTTTTTCGGATTTTCGAGCTAGTGGATCTAATTTTATACCCTCTCTCCTCCCGATTTCTATACGAGGCTTCGTGCTCGTTTTTTCGTTCTGACCTCAAAAACACGTTTCGTGGTCCATTTCTAACCTATAATCGAGACTTTTTCGGGTTTTCAAGCTAGTGGATCTAATTTCATACCCTCTCACCTCCTGATTTCTATACGAGGCTACGTGCTCGTTTTTTCGTTCTGACCTCTTGAACACGTCTCGTGGTCCATTTCTAACCAATAATCGAGACTTTTTCGGGTTTTAGAGGAAATGGATCTAATTTCATACCCTCTCTCCTTCCGATTTCTATACGAGGCTTCGTGCTAGTTTTTTCGTTCTGACCTCACAAACACGTCTTGTGGTCCATTTCTAACCTATAATCGAGACTTTCTAGGGTTTTAGAGCTAGTGGATCTAATTTCATACCCTCTCTCCTCCCGATTTCTATACGAGGCTACGTGCTCGTTTTTTCGTTCTGACCTCAGGAACACGTCTCGTGGTCCATTTCTAACCTATAATCGAGACTTTTTCGGGTTTTCGAGCTAGTGGATCTAATTTCATACCCTCTCACCTCCCGATTTCTATACGAGGCTACGTGCTCGTTTTTTCGTTCTGACCTCATGAACACGTCTCGTGGTCCATTTCTAACCTATAATCTAGACTTTTTCGGGTTTTAGAGGAAATGGATCTAATTTCATACCCTCTCTCCTTCCGATTTCTATACGAGGCTTCGTGCTCGTTTTTTCGTTCTGACCTCACAAACACGTCTCGTGGTCCATTTCTAACCTATAATCGAGACTTTTTCGGGTTTTAGAGCTAGTGGATCTAATTTCATACTCTCTCTCCTCCCGATTTCTATACGAGGCTTCGTGCTCGTTTTTTCGTTTTGACCTCACCAACACGTCTCGTGGTCCATTTCTAACCTATATTCGAGACTTTTTCGGGTTTTAGAGCTAGTAGATCTAATTTCATACCCTCTCTCCTTCCGATTTAAATACGAGGCTTCGTGCTCGTTTTTTCGTTCTGACCTCACAAACACGTCTCGTGGTCCATTTCTAACCTATAATCGAGACTTTTTCGGGTTTTAGAGGAAATGGATCTAATTTCATACCCTCTCTTCTCCCGATTTCTATACGAGGCTTCGTGCTCGTTTTTTCGTTCTGACCTCACAAACACGTCTCGTGGTCCATTTCTAACCTATAATCGAGACTTTTTCTGGTTTTCGAGCTAGTGGATCTAATTTCATACCCTCTCTCCTCCCGATTTCTATACGAGGCTACGTGCTCGTTTTTTCGTTCTGACCTCAGGAACACGTCTCGTGGTCCATTTCTGACCTATAATCGAGACTTTTTCGGGTTTTAGAGCTAGTGGATCTAATTTCATACCCTCTCTCCTCCCGATTTCTATACGAGGCTTCGTGCTCGTTTTTTCGTTCTGACCTCACAAACACTTCTCGTGGTCTATTACTCACCAATAATCGAGACTTTTTCTGGTTTTGGAACAAGTGGATCTAATTTCATACCCTCTCTCCTCCCGATTTCTATACGATGCTTCGTGCTCTTTTTTCATTCTGACCTCACAAACACGTCTCGTGGTCCATTTCTAACCTATAATCGAGACTTTTTCGGGTTTTCGAGCTAGTGGATCTAATTTCATACTCTCTCTCCTCCCGATTTCTATACGAGGCTTCGTGCTCGTTTTTTCGTTCTGACCTCCCCAACACGTTTCGTGGTCCATTTCTAACCTATAATCGATACTTTTTCGGGTTTTCAAGCTAGTGGATCTAATTTCATACCCTCTCACCTCCCGATTTCTATACGAGGCTACGTGCTCGTTTTTTCGTTATGACCTCATGAACACGTCTCGTGGTCCATTTCTAACCTATAATCGAGACTTTTTCGGGTGTTAGAGGAAATGGATCTAATTTCATACCCACTCTCCTCCCGATTTCTATACGAGGCTTCGTGCTCGTTTTTTCGTTCTGACCTCACAAACACGTCTCGTGGTCCATTTCTAACCTATAATCGAGACTTTCTCGGGTTTTAGAACTAGTGGATCTAATTTCATACCCTCTCTCCTCCCGATTTCTATACGAGGCTACGTGCTCGTTTTTTTGTTCTGACCTCAGGAACACGTCTCGTGGTCCATTTCTAACCTATAATCGAGACTTTTTCGGGTTTTTGAGCTAGTGGATCTAATTTCATACCCTCTCTCCTCCCGATTTCTATACGAGGCTTCGTGCTTGTTTTTTCGTTCTGACCTCATCAACACGTTTCGTGGTCCATTTCTAACCTATAATCGATACTTTTTCGGATTTTCGAAATAGTGGATCTAATTTCATACCCTCTCTCCTCCCGATTTCTATACGAGGCTACGTGCTCGTTTTTTTGTTCTGACCACAGGAACACGTCTCGTGGTCCATTTCTAACCTATAATCGAGACTTTTTCGGGTTTTAGAGCTAGTAGATCTAATTTCATACCCTCTCTCCTTCCGATTTCAATACGAGGCTTCGTGCTCGTTTTTTTATTCTGACCTCAGGAACACGTCTCGTGGTCCATTTCTAACCTATAATCGAGACTTTCTCGGATTTTAGAGCTAGTGGATCTAATTTCATACCCTCTCTCCTCCCGATTTCTATACGAGGCTACGTGCTCGTTTTTTTGTTCTGACCACAGGAACACGTCTCGTGGTCCATTTCTAATCTATAATCGAGACTTTTTCGGGTTTTAGAGCTAGTAGATCTAATTTCATACCCTCTCTCCTTCCGATTTCAATACGAGGCTTCGTGCTCGTTTTTTTGTTCTGACCTCAGGAACACGTCTCGTGGTCCATTTCTAACCTATAATCGAGACTTTCTCGGATTTTAGAGCTAGTGGATCTAATTTCATACCCTCTCTCCTCACGATTTCTATACGAGGCTACGTGCTCGTTTTTTCGTTCTGACCTCAGGAACACGTCTCGTGGTCCATTTCTAACCTATAATCGAGACTTTTTCGGGTTTTAGAGCTAGTGAATCTAATTTCATACCCTCTCTCCTCCCGATTTTTATACGAGGCTTCGTGCTCGGTTTTTCGTTCTGACCTCACAAACAAGTCTCGTGGTCCATTTCTAACCTATAATCGAGACTTTTTCGGGTTTTCGAGCTAGTGGATCTAATTTCATACCCTCTCACCTCCCGATTTTTATACGAGGCTACGTGCTCGTTTTTTCGTTCTGACCTCATGAAAACGTCTCGTGGTCCATTTCTGACCTATAATCGAGACTTTTTCGGGTTTTAGAGCTAGTAGATCTAATTTCATACCCTCTCTCCTCCCGATTTTTATACGAGGCTTCGTGCTCGTTTTTTCGTTCTGACCTTACAAACACGTCTCGTGGTCCATTTCTAACCTATAATCGAGACTTTTTCGGGTTTTCGAGCTAGTGGATCTAATTTCATACCCTCTCACCTCCCGATTTCTATACGAGGCTACGTGCTCGTTTTTTCGTTCTGACCTCATGAAAACGTCTCGTGGTCCATTTCTGACCTATAATCGAGACTTTTTCGGGTTTTAGAGCTAGTAGATCTAATATCATACCCTCTCTCCTCCCGATTTTTATACGAGGCTTCGTGCTCGTTTTTTCGTTCTGACCTTACAAACACGTCTCGTGGTCCATTTCTAACCTATAATCGAGACTTTTTCGGGTTTTCGAGCTAGTGGATCTAATTTCATACCCTCTCTCCTCCCGATTTCTATACGAGGCTACGTGCTCGTTTTTTTGTTCTGACCACAGGAACACGTCTCGTGGTCCATTTCTAACCTATAATCGAGACTTTTTCGGGTTTTCGAGCTAGTCGATCTAATTTCATACTCTCTCTCCTCCCGATTTCTATACGAGGCTTCGTGCTCGTTTTTTCGTTCTGACCTCCCCAACACGTTTCGTGGTCCATTTCTAACCTATAATCGATACTTTTTCGGGTTTTAGAGCTAGTAGATCTAATTTCATACCCTCTCTCCTTCCGATTTAAATACGAGGCTTCGTGCTCGTTTTTTCGTTCTGACCTCACAAACACGTCTCGTGGTCCATTTCTAACCTATAATCGAGACTTTTTCGGGTTTTAGAGGAAATGGATCTAATTTCATACCCTCTCTTCTCCCGATTTCTATACGAGGCTTCGTGCTCGTTTTTTCGTTCTGACCTCACAAACACGTCTCGTGGTCCATTTCTAACCTATAATCGAGACTTTTTCTGGTTTTCGAGCTAGTGGATCTAATTTCATACCCTCTCTCCTCCCGATTTCTATACGAGGCTACGTGCTCGTTTTTTCGTTCTGACCTCAGGAACACGTCTCGTGGTCCATTTCTGACCTATAATCGAGACTTTTTCGGGTTTTAGAGCTAGTGGATCTAATTTCATACCCTCTCTCCTCCCGATTTCTATACGAGGCTTCGTGCTCGTTTTTTCGTTCTGACCTCACAAACACTTCTCGTGGTCTATTACTCACCAATAATCGAGACTTTTTCTGGTTTTGGAACAAGTGGATCTAATTTCATACCCTCTCTCCTCCCGATTTCTATACGATGCTTCGTGCTCTTTTTTCATTCTGACCTCACAAACACGTCTCGTGGTCCATTTCTAACCTATAATCGAGACTTTTTCGGGTTTTCGAGCTAGTGGATCTAATTTCATACTCTCTCTCCTCCCGATTTCTATACGAGGCTTCGTGCTCGTTTTTTCGTTCTGACCTCCCCAACACGTTTCGTGGTCCATTTCTAACCTATAATCGATACTTTTTCGGGTTTTCAAGCTAGTGGATCTAATTTCATACCCTCTCACCTCCCGATTTCTATACGAGGCTACGTGCTCGTTTTTTCGTTATGACCTCATGAACACGTCTCGTGGTCCATTTCTAACCTATAATCGAGACTTTTTCGGGTTTTAGAGGAAATGGATCTAATTTCATACCCACTCTCCTCCCGATTTCTATACGAGGCTTCGTGCTCGTTTTTTCGTTCTGACCTCACAAACACGTCTCGTGGTCCATTTCTAACCTATAATCGAGACTTTCTCGGGTTTTAGAACTAGTGGATCTAATTTCATACCCTCTCTCCTCCCGATTTCTATACGAGGCTACGTGCTCGTTTTTTTGTTCTGACCTCAGGAACACGTCTCGTGGTCCATTTCTAACCTATAATCGAGACTTTTTCGGGTTTTTGAGCTAGTGGATCTAATTTCATACCCTCTCTCCTCCCGATTTCTATACGAGGCTTCGTGCTTGTTTTTTCGTTCTGACCTCATCAACACGTTTCGTGGTCCATTTCTAACCTATAATCGATACTTTTTCGGATTTTCGAAATAGTGGATCTAATTTCATACCCTCTCTCCTCCCGATTTCTATACGAGGCTACGTGCTCGTTTTTTTGTTCTGACCACAGGAACACGTCTCGTGGTCCATTTCTAACCTATAATCGAGACTTTTTCGGGTTTTAGAGCTAGTAGATCTAATTTCATACCCTCTCTCCTTCCGATTTCAATACGAGGCTTCGTGCTCGTTTTTTTATTCTGACCTCAGGAACACGTCTCGTGGTCCATTTCTAACCTATAATCGAGACTTTCTCGGATTTTAGAGCTAGTGGATCTAATTTCATACCCTCTCTCCTCCCGATTTCTATACGAGGCTACGTGCTCGTTTTTTTGTTCTGACCACAGGAACACGTCTCGTGGTCCATTTCTAATCTATAATCGAGACTTTTTCGGGTTTTAGAGCTAGTAGATCTAATTTCATACCCTCTCTCCTTCCGATTTCAATACGAGGCTTCGTGCTCGTTTTTTTGTTCTGACCTCAGGAACACGTCTCGTGGTCCATTTCTAACCTATAATCGAGACTTTCTCGGATTTTAGAGCTAGTGGATCTAATTTCATACCCTCTCTCCTCACGATTTCTATACGAGGCTACGTGCTCGTTTTTTCGTTCTGACCTCAGGAACACGTCTCGTGGTCCATTTCTAACCTATAATCGAGACTTTTTCGGGTTTTAGAGCTAGTGAATCTAATTTCATACCCTCTCTCCTCCCGATTTTTATACGAGGCTTCGTGCTCGGTTTTTCGTTCTGACCTCACAAACAAGTCTCGTGGTCCATTTCTAACCTATAATCGAGACTTTTTCGGGTTTTCGAGCTAGTGGATCTAATTTCATACCCTCTCACCTCCCGATTTTTATACGAGGCTACGTGCTCGTTTTTTCGTTCTGACCTCATGAAAACGTCTCGTGGTCCATTTCTGACCTATAATCGAGACTTTTTCGGGTTTTAGAGCTAGTAGATCTAATTTCATACCCTCTCTCCTCCCGATTTTTATACGAGGCTTCGTGCTCGTTTTTTCGTTCTGACCTTACAAACACGTCTCGTGGTCCATTTCTAACCTATAATCGAGACTTTTTCGGGTTTTCGAGCTAGTGGATCTAATTTCATACCCTCTCACCTCCCGATTTCTATACGAGGCTACGTGCTCGTTTTTTCGTTCTGACCTCATGAAAACGTCTCGTGGTCCATTTCTGACCTATAATCGAGACTTTTTCGGGTTTTAGAGCTAGTAGATCTAATATCATACCCTCTCTCCTCCCGATTTTTATACGAGGCTTCGTGCTCGTTTTTTCGTTCTGACCTTACAAACACGTCTCGTGGTCCATTTCTAACCTATAATCGAGACTTTTTCGGGTTTTCGAGCTAGTGGATCTAATTTCATACCCTCTCTCCTCCCGATTTCTATACGAGGCTACGTGCTCGTTTTTTTGTTCTGACCACAGGAACACGTCTCGTGGTCCATTTCTAACCTATAATCGAGACTTTTTCGGGTTTTCGAGCTAGTCGATCTAATTTCATACTCTCTCTCCTCCCGATTTCTATACGAGGCTTCGTGCTCGTTTTTTCGTTCTGACCTCCCCAACACGTTTCGTGGTCCATTTCTAACCTATAATCGATACTTTTTCGGGTTTTCAAGCTAGTGGATCTAATTTCATACCCTCTCACCTCCCGATTTCTATACGAGGCTACGTGCTCGTTTTTTCGTTATGACCTCATGAACACGTCTCGTGGTCCATTTCTAACCTATAATCGAGACTTTTTCGGGTTTTAGAGGAAATGGATCTAATTTCATACCCACTCTCCTCCCGATTTCTATACGAGGCTTCGTGCTCGTTTTTTCGTTCTGACCTCACAAACACGTCTCGTGGTCCATTTCTAACCTATAATCGAGACTTTCTCGGGTTTTAGAACTAGTGGATCTAATTTCATACCCTCTCTCCTCCCGATTTCTATACGAGGCTACGTGCTCGTTTTTTTGTTCTGACCTCAGGAACACGTCTCGTGGTCCATTTCTAACCTATAATCGAGACTTTTTCGGGTTTTTGAGCTAGTGGATCTAATTTCATACCCTCTCTCCTCCCGATTTCTATACGAGGCTTCGTGCTTGTTTTTTCGTTCTGACCTCATCAACACGTTTCGTGGTCCATTTCTAACCTATAATCGATACTTTTTCGGATTTTCGAAATAGTGGATCTAATTTCATACCCTCTCTCCTCCCGATTTCTATACGAGGCTACGTGCTCGTTTTTTTGTTCTGACCACAGGAACACGTCTCGTGGTCCATTTCTAACCTATAATCGAGACTTTTTCGGGTTTTAGAGCTAGTAGATCTAATTTCATACCCTCTCTCCTTCCGATTTCAATACGAGGCTTCGTGCTCGTTTTTTTATTCTGACCTCAGGAACACGTCTCGTGGTCCATTTCTAACCTATAATCGAGACTTTCTCGGATTTTAGAGCTAGTGGATCTAATTTCATACCCTCTCTCCTCCCGATTTCTATACGAGGCTACGTGCTCGTTTTTTTGTTCTGACCACAGGAACACGTCTCGTGGTCCATTTCTAATCTATAATCGAGACTTTTTCGGGTTTTAGAGCTAGTAGATCTAATTTCATACCCTCTCTCCTTCCGATTTCAATACGAGGCTTCGTGCTCGTTTTTTTGTTCTGACCTCAGGAACACGTCTCGTGGTCCATTTCTAACCTATAATCGAGACTTTCTCGGATTTTAGAGCTAGTGGATCTAATTTCATACCCTCTCTCCTCACGATTTCTATACGAGGCTACGTGCTCGTTTTTTCGTTCTGACCTCAGGAACACGTCTCGTGGTCCATTTCTAACCTATAATCGAGACTTTTTCGGGTTTTAGAGCTAGTGAATCTAATTTCATACCCTCTCTCCTCCCGATTTTTATACGAGGCTTCGTGCTCGGTTTTTCGTTCTGACCTCACAAACAAGTCTCGTGGTCCATTTCTAACCTATAATCGAGACTTTTTCGGGTTTTCGAGCTAGTGGATCTAATTTCATACCCTCTCACCTCCCGATTTTTATACGAGGCTACGTGCTCGTTTTTTCGTTCTGACCTCATGAAAACGTCTCGTGGTCCATTTCTGACCTATAATCAAGACTTTTTCGGGTTTTAGAGCTAGTAGATCTAATTTCATACCCTCTCTCCTCCCGATTTTTATACGAGGCTTCGTGCTCGTTTTTTCGTTCTGACCTTACAAACACGTCTCGTGGTCCATTTCTAACCTATAATCGAGACTTTTTCCGGTTTTCGAGCTAGTGGATCTAATTTCATACCCTCTCACCTCCCGATTTCTATACGAGGCTACGTGCTCGTTTTTTCGTTCTGACCTCATGAAAACGTCTCGTGGTCCATTTCTGACCTATAATCTAGACTTTTTCGGGTTTTAGAGCTAGTAGATCTAATATCATACCCTCTCTCCTCCCGATTTTTATACGAGGCTTCGTGCTCGTTTTTTCGTTCTGACCTTACAAACACGTCTCGTGGTCCATTTCTAACCTATAATCGAGACTTTTTCGGGTTTTCGAGCTAGTGGATCTAATTTCATACCCTCTCTCCTCCCGATTTCTATACGAGGCTACGTGCTCGTTTTTTTGTTCTGACCACAGGAACACGTCTCGTGGTCCATTTCTAACCTATAATCGAGACTTTTTCGGGTTTTAGAGCTAGTAGATCTAATTTCATACCCTCTCTCCTTCCGATTTCAATACGAGGCTTCGTGCTCGTTTTTTTGTTCTGACCTCAGGAACACGTCTCGTGGTCCATTTCTAACCTATAATCGAGACTTTCTCGGATTTTAGAGCTAGTGGATCTAATTTCATACCCTCTCTCCTCCCGATTTCTATACGAGGCTACGTGCTCGTTTTTTCGTTCTGACCTCAGGAACACGTCTCGTGGTCCATTTCTAACCTATAATCGAGACTTTTTCGGGTTTTAGAGCTAGTGAATCTAATTTCATACCCTCTCTCCTCCCGATTTTTATACGAGGCTTCGTGCTCGGTTTTTCGTTCTGACCTCACAAACACGTCTCGTGGTCCATTTCTAACCTATAATCGAGGCTTTTTCGGGTTTTCAAGCTAGTGGATCTAATTTCATACCCTCTCACCTCCCGATTTCTATACGAGGCTACGTGCTCGTTTTTTCGTTCTGACCTCATGAACACGTCTCGTGGTCCATTTCTGACCTATAATCGAGACTTTTTCGGGTTTTAGAGCTAGTAGATCTAATTTCATACCCTCTCTCCTCCCGATTTTTATACGAGGCTTCGTGCTCGTTTTTTCGTTCTGACCTTACAAACACGTCTCGTGGTCCATTTCTAACCTATAATCGAGACTTTTTCGGGTTTTCGAGCTAGTGGATCTAATTTCATACTCTCTCTCCTCCCGATTTCTATACGAGGGTTCGTGCTCGTTTTTTCGTTCTGACCTCCCCAACACGTTTCGTGGTCCATTTCTAACCTATAATCGAGACTTTTTCGAGTTTTTCAGCTTGTGGATCTAATTTCATACCCTCTCACCTCCCGATTTCTATACGAGGATACGTGCTCGTTTTTTCGTTCTGACCTTATGAACACGTCTCGTGGTCCATTTCTAACTTATAATCGAGACTTTCTCGGATTTTAGAGCTAGTGGATCCAATTTCATACCCTCTCTCCTCCCGATTTCTATACGAGGCTACGTGCTCGTTTTTTCGTTCTGACATCAGAACACGTCTCGTGGTCCATTTCTAACCTATAATCGAGACTTTTTCGGGTTTTAGAGCTAGTGGATCTAATTTCATACCCTCTCTCCTCCCGATTTTTATACGAGGCTTCGTGCTCGTTTTTTCGTTCTGACCTCACAAACACGTCTCGTGGTCCATTTCTAACCTATAATCGAGACTTTCTCGGATTTTAGAGCTAGTGGATCTAATTTCATACCCTCTCTCCTCACGATTTCTATACGAGGCTACGTGCTCGTTTTTTCGTTCTGACCTCAGGAACACGTCTCGTGGTCCATTTCTAACCTATAATCGAGACTTTTTCGGGTTTTAGAGCTAGTGAATCTAATTTCATACCCTCTCTCCTCCCGATTTTTATACGAGGCTTCGTGCTCGGTTTTTCGTTCTGACCTCACAAACAAGTCTCGTGGTCCATTTCTAACCTATAATCGAGACTTTTTCGGGTTTTCGAGCTAGTGGATCTAATTTCATACCCTCTCACCTCCCGATTTTTATACGAGGCTACGTGCTCGTTTTTTCGTTCTGAGCTCATGAAAACGTCTCGTGGTCCATTTCTGACCTATAATCGAGACTTTTTCGGGTTTTAGAGCTAGTAGATCTAATTTCATACCCTCTCTCCTCCCGATTTTTATACGAGGCTTCGTGCTCGTTTTTTCGTTCTGACCTTACAAACACGTCTCGTGGTCCATTTCTAACCTATAATCGAGACTTTTTCGGGTTTTCGAGCTAGTGGATCTAATTTCATACCCTCTCACCTCCCGATTTCTATACGAGGCTACGTGCTCGTTTTTTCGTTCTGACCTCATGAAAACGTCTCGTGGTCCATTTCTGACCTATAATCGAGACTTTTTCGGGTTTTAGAGCTAGTAGATCTAATATCATACCCTCTCTCCTCCCGATTTTTATACGAGGCTTCGTGCTCGTTTTTTCGTTCTGACCTTACAAACACGTCTCGTGGTCCATTTCTAACCTATAATCGAGACTTTTTCGGGTTTTCGAGCTAGTGGATCTAATTTCATACCCTCTCTCCTCCCGATTTCTATACGAGGCTACGTGCTCGTTTTTTTGTTCTGACCACAGGAACACGTCTCGTGGTCCATTTCTAACCTATAATCGAGACTTTTTCGAGTTTTAGAGCTAGTAGATCTAATTTCATACCCTCTCTCCTTCCGATTTCAATACGAGGCTTCGTGCTCGTTTTTTTGTTCTGACCTCAGGAACACGTCTCGTGGTCCATTTCTAACCTATAATCGAGACTTTCTCGGATTTTAGAGCTAGTGGATCTAATTTCATACCCTCTCTCCTCCCGATTTCTATACGAGGCTACGTGCTCGTTTTTTCGTTCTGACCTCAGGAACACGTCTCGTGGTCCATTTCTAACCTATAATCGAGACTTTTTCGGGTTTTAGAGCTAGTGAATCTAATTTCATACCCTCTCTCCTCCCGATTTTTATACGAGGCTTCGTGCTCGGTTTTTCGTTCTGACCTCACAAACACGTCTCGTGGTCCATTTCTAACCTATAATCGAGGCTTTTTCGGGTTTTCAAGCTAGTGGATCTAATTTCATACCCTCTCACCTCCCGATTTCTATACGAGGCTACGTGCTCGTTTTTTCGTTCTGACCTCATGAACACGTCTCGTGGTCCATTTCTGACCTATAATCGAGACTTTTTCGGGTTTTAGAGCTAGTAGATCTAATTTCATACCCTCTCTCCTCCCGATTTTTATACGAGGCTTCGTGCTCGTTTTTTCATTCTGACCTTACAAACACGTCTCGTGGTCCATTTCTAACCTATAATCGAGACTTTTTCGGGTTTTCGAGCTAGTGGATCTAATTTCATACTCTCTCTCCTCCCGATTTCTATACGAGGCTTCGTGCTCGTTTTTTCGTTCTGACCTCCCCAACACGTTTCGTGGTCCATTTCTAACCTATAATCGAGACTTTTTCGAGTTTTTCAGCTTGTGGATCTAATTTCATACCCTCTCACCTCCCGATTTCTATACGAGGATACGTGCTCGTTTTTTCGTTCTGACCTTATGAACACGTCTCGTGGTCCATTTCTAACTTATAATCGAGACTTTCTCGGATTTTAGAGCTAGTGGATCCAATTTCATACCCTCTCTCCTCCCGATTTCTATACGAGGCTACGTGCTCGTGTTTTCGTTCTGACATCAGAACACGTCTCGTGGTCCATTTCTAACCTATAATCGAGACTTTTTCGGGTTTTAGAGCTAGTGGATCTAATTTCATACCCTCTCTCCTCCCGATTTTTATACGAGGCTTCGTGCTCGTTTTTTCGTTCTGACCTCACAAACACGTCTCGTGGTCCATTTCTAACCTATAATCGAGACTTTTTTGGATTTTCGAGCTAGTGGATCTAATTTCATACTCTCTCTCCTCCCGATTTCTATACGACGCTTCGTGCTCGTTTTTTCGTTTTGACCTCATCAACATGTCTCGTGGTCCATTTCTAACCTATATTCGAGACTTTTTCGGGTTTTAGAGCTAGTAGATCTAATTTCATACCCTCTCTCCTCCCGATTTCTATACGAGGCTTCGTGCTAGTTTTTTCGTTCTGACCTCACCAACACGTTTCGTGGTCCATTTCTAACCTATAATCGAGACTTTTTCGGGTTTTAGAGCTAGTGGATCTAATTTCATACCCTCTCTCCTCCCGATTTCTATACGAGGCTACGTGCTCGTTTTTTCGTTCTGACCTCACAAACACGTCTCGTGGTCCATTTCTAACCTATAATCGAGACTTTCTCGGATTTTAGAGCTAGTGGATCTAATTTCATACCCTCTCTCCTCCCGATTTCTATACGAGGCTACGTACTCATTTTTTCGTTCTGACCTCAGGAACACGTCTCGTGGTCCATTTCTAACCTATAATCGAGACTTTTTCGGGCTTTAGAGCTAGTGGATCAAATTTCATACCCTCTCTCCTCCCGATTTCTATACGAGGCTTCGTGCTCGTTTTTTCGTTCTGACCTCACCAACACGTTTCGTGGTCCATTTCTAACCTATAATCGATACTTTTTCGGGTTTTCGAGCTAGTGGATCTAATTTCATACCCTCTCTCCTCCAGATTTCTATACGAGGCTACGTGCTCGTTTTTTTGTTATGACCTCAGGAACACGTCTCGTGGTCCATTTCTAACCTATAATCGAGACTTTTTCGGGTTTTAGAGCTAGTAGATCTAATATCATACCTTCTCTCCCTCCGATTTAAATACGAGGCTTCGTGCTCGTTTTTTCGTTCTGACCTCACAAACACGTTTCGTGGTCCATTTCTAACCTATAATCGAGACTTTCTCGGGTTTTAGAACTAGTGGATCTAATTTCATACCCTCTCTCCTCCCGATTTCTACACGAGGCTACGTGCTCGTTTTTTCGTTCTGACCTCAGGAACACGTCTCGTGGTCCATTTCTAACCTATAATCGAGACTTTTTCGGGTTTTAGAGCTAGTGGATCTAATTTCATACCCTCTCTCCTCCCGATTTCTATACGAGGCTTCGTGCTCGTTTTTTCGTTCTAACCTCACCAACACGTTTCGTGGTCCATTTCTAACCTATAATCGATACTTTTTCGGATTTTCGAAATAGTGGATCTAATTTCATACCCTCTCTCTTCCCGATTTCTATACGAGGCTACGTGCTCGTTTTTTTGTTCTGACCACAGGAACACGTCTCGTGGTCCATTTCTAACCTATAATCGAGACTTTTTCGGGTTTTAGAGCTAGTAGATCTAATTTCATACCCTCTCTCCTTCCGATTTCAATACGAGGCTTCGTGCTCGTTTTTTTGTTCTGACCTCAGGAACACGTCTCGTGGTCCATTTCTAACCTATAATCGAGACTTTTTCGGGTTTTAGAGCTAGTAGATCTAATTTCATACCCTTTCTCCTTCCGATTTCAATACGAGGCTTCGTGCTCGTTTTTTTGTTCTGACCTCAGGAACACGTCTCGTGGTCCATTTCTAACCTATAATCGAGACTTTCTCGGATTTTAGAGCTAGTGGATCTAATTTCAAACCCTCTCTCCTCCCGATTTCTATACGAGGCTACGTGCTCGTTTTTTTGTTCTGACCACAGGAACACGTCTCGTGGTCCATTTCTAACCTATAATCGAGACTTTTTCGGGTTTTAGAGCTAGCAGATCTAATTTCATACCCTCTCTCCTTCCGATTTCTATACGAGGCTACGTGCTCGTTTTTTCGTTCTGACCTCAGGAACACGTCTCGTGGTCCATTTCTAACCTATAATCGAGACTTTTTCGGGTTTTAGAGCTAGCAGATCTAATTTCATACCCTCTCTCCTTCCGATTTCTATACGAGGCTTCGTGCTCGTTTTTTTGTTCTGACCTCAGGAACACGTCTCGTGGTCCATTTCTAACCTATAATCGAGACTTTCTCGGATTTTAGAGCTAGTGGATCTAATTTCATACCCTCTCTCCTCCCGATTTTTATACAAGCCTACGTGCTCGTTTTTTCGTTCTGACCTCACCAACACGTCTCGTTGTCCATTTCTAACCTATATTCGAGACTTTTTCGGGTTTTAGAGTTAGTACATCTAATTTCATACCCTCTCCCCTCCCGATTTCTACACGAGGCTTCGTCCTCGTTTTTTCGTTCTGACCTCAAAAATAGGTCTCGTGGTCCATTTCTAACCTATAATCGAGACTTTTTCGGGTTTTAGAGCTAGTGGATCTAATTTCATACCCTCTCTCCTCCGGATTTCTATACGAGGCTTCGTGCTCGTTTTTTCGTTCTGACCTCACCAACACGTCTCATGGACCATTTCTAACGTATAATCGAGACATTTTCGGGTCTGAGAGGAAGTGGATCTAATTTCATACCCTTTCTCCTCCCGATTTCTATACGAGGCTTCGTGCTCGTTTTTTCGTTCTGACCTCAAAAATAGGTCTCGCGGTCCATTTCTAACCTATAATGGAGACTTTTTCGAGTTTTAGAGCTAGTGGATATAATTTTATACCCTCTCTCCTCCCGATTTCTATACGAGGCTTCGTGCTCGTTTTTTCGTTCTGACCTCACCAACACGTCTCGTGGTCCATTTCTAACCTATAATCGAGACTTTCTCGGGTTTTAGAGGAAGTGGATCAAATTTTATACCCTCTCTCCTCCCGATTTCTATACGAGGCTTCGTGCTCGTTTTTTCGTTCTGACCTCAAAAACACGTTTCGTGGTCCATTTCTAACCTATAATCGAGACTTTTTCGGGTTTTCGAGCTAGTGGATCTAATTTCATACCCTCTCACCTCCTGATTTCTATACGAGGCTACGTGCTCGTTTTTTCGTTCTGACCTCATGAACACGTCTCGTGGTCCATTTCTAACCTATAATCGAGACTTTTTCGGGTTTTAGAGGAAATGGATCTAATTTCATACCCTCTCTCCTTCCGATTTCTATACGAGGCTTCGTGCTAGTTTTTTCGTTCTGACCTCACAAACACGTCTCGTGGTCCATTTCTAACCTATAATCGAGACTTTCTAGGGTTTTAGAGCTAGTGGATCTAATTTCATACCCTCTCTCCTCCCGATTTCTATACGAGGCTACGTGCTCGTTTTTTCGTTTTGACCTCATCAACATGTCTCGTGGTCCATTTCTAACCTATATTCGAGACTTTTTCGGGTTTTAGAGCTAGTAGATCTAATTTCATACCCTCTCTCCTCCCGATTTCTATACGAGGCTTCGTGCTAGTTTTTTCGTTCTGACCTCACCAACACGTTTCGTGGTCCATTTCTAACCTATAATCGAGACTTTTTCGGGTTTTAGAGCTAGTGGATCTAATTTCATACCCTCTCTCCTCCCGATTTCTATACGAGGCTACGTGCTCGTTTTTTCGTTCTGACCTCATAAACACGTCTCGTGGTCCATTTCTAACCTATAATCAAGACTTTTTCGGGTTTTAGAGGAAATAGATCTAATTTCATACCCTCTCTCCTTCCGATTTATATACGAGGTTTCGTGCTCGTTTTTTCGTTCTGACCTCAGGAACACGTCTCGTGGTCCATTTCTAACCTATAATCGAGACTTTTTCGGGTTTTAGAGCTAGTGAATCTAATTTCATACCCTCTCTCCTCCCGATTTTTATACGAGGCTTCGTGCTCGGTTTTTCGTTCTGACCTCACAAACACGTCTCGTGGTCCATTTCTAACCTATAATCGAGGCTTTTTCGGGTTTTCAAGCTAGTGGATCTAATTTCATACCCTATCACCTCCCGATTTCTATACGAGGCTACGTGCTCGTTTTTTCGTTCTGACCTCATGAACACGTCTCGTGGTCCATTTCTGACCTATAATCGAGACTTTTTCGGGTTTTAGAGCTAGTAGATCTAATTTCATACCCTCTCTCCTCCCGATTTTTATACGAGGCTTCGTGCTCGTTTTTTCGTTCTGACCTTACAAACACGTCTCGTGGTCCATTTCTAACCTATAATCGAGACTTTTTCGGGTTTTCGAGCTAGTGGACCTAATTTCATACTCTCTCTCCTCCCGATTTCTATACGAGGCTTCGTGCTCGTTTTTTCGTTCTGACCTCCCCAACACGTTTCGTGGTCCATTTCTAACCTATAATCGAGACTTTTTCGAGTTTTTCAGCTTGTGGATCTAATTTCATACCGTCTCACCTCCCGATTTCTATACGAGGATACGTGCTCGTTTTTTCGTTCTGACCTTATGAACACGTCTCGTGGTCCATTTCTAACTTATAATCGAGACTTTCTCGGATTTTAGAGCTAGTGGATCCAATTTCATACCCTCTCTCCTCCCGATTTCTATACGAGGCTACGTGCTCGTTTTTTCGTTCTGACCTCAGAACACGTCTCGTGGTCCATTTCTAACCTATAATCGAGACTTTTTCGGGTTTTAGAGCTAGTGGATCTAATTTCATTCCCTCTCTCCTCCCGATTTTTATACGAGGCTTCGTGCTCGTTTTTTCGTTCTGACCTCACAAACACGTCTCGTGGTCCATTTCTAACCTATAATCGAGACTTTTTTGGATTTTCGAGCTAGTGGATCTAATTTCATACTCTCTCTCCTCCCGATTTCTATACGACGCTTCGTGCTCGTTTTTTCGTTTTGACCTCATCAACATGTCTCGTGGTCCATTTCTAACCTATATTCGAGACTTTTTCGGGT
Organism: Thalia dealbata; assembly: GCA_030544415.1. Lineage (NCBI taxonomy): Eukaryota > Viridiplantae > Streptophyta > Magnoliopsida > Zingiberales > Marantaceae > Thalia > Thalia dealbata. Next base: position 15,340,655 of record CM060460.1, read on the forward strand.
TTTAGAGCTAGTAGATCTAATTTCATACCCTCTCTCCTCCCGATTTCTATACGAGGCTTCGTGCTCGTTTTTTCGTTCTGACCTCACCAACACGTTTCGTGGTCCATTTCTAACCTATAATCGAGACTTTTTCGGGTTTTAGAGCTAGTGGATCTAATTTCATACCCTCTCTCCTCCCGATTTCTATACGAGGCTACGTGCTCGTTTTTTCGTTCTGACCTCATGAACACGTCTCGTGGTCCATTTCTAACCTATAATCGAGACTTTTTCGGGTTTTAGAGGAAATAGATCTAATTTCATACCCTCTCTCCTTCCGATTTATATACGAGGTTTCGTGCTCGTTTTTTCGTTCTGACCTCACAAACACGTCTCGTGGTCCATTTCTAACCTATAATCGAGACTTTCTCGGATTTTAGAGCTAGTGGATCTAATTTCATACCCTCTCTCCTCCCGATTTCTATACGAGGCTACGTACTCATTTTTTCGTTCTGACCTCAGGAACACGTCTCGTGGTCCATTTCTAACCTATAATCGAGACCTTTTCAGGCTTTAGAGCTAGTGGATCAAATTTCATACCCTCTCTCCTCCCGATTTCTATACGAGGCTTCGTGCTCGTTTTTTCGTTCTGACCTCACCAACACGTTTCGTGGTCCATTTCTAACCTATAATCGATACTTTTTCGGGTTTTCGAGCTAGTGGATCTAATTTCATACCCTCTCTCCTCCAGATTTCTATACGAGGCTACGTGCTCATTTTTTTGTTCTGACCTCAGGAACACGTCTCGTGGTCCATTTCTAACCTATAATCGAGACTTTTTCGGGTTTTAGAGCTAGTAGATCTAATATCATACCCTCTCTCCTTCCGATTTAAATACGAGGCTTCGTGCTCGTTTTTTCGTTCTGACCTCACAAACACGTTTCGTGGTCCATTTCTAACCTATAATCGAGACTTTCTCGGGTTTTAGAACTAGTGGATCTAATTTCATACCCTCTCTCCTCCCGATTTCTATACGAGGCTACTTGCTCGTTTTTTCGTTCTAACCTCATGAACACGTCTCGTGGTCCATTTCTAACCTATAATCGAGACTTTTTCGGGTTTTAGAGGAAATGGATCTAATTTCATACCCTCTCTCCTTCCGAATTCTATACGAGGCTTCGTGCTCGTTTTTTCGTTCTGACCTCACAAACACGTCTCGTGGTCCATTTCTAACCTATAATCGAGACTTTCTCGGGTTTTAGAGCTAGTGGATCTAATTTCTTACCCTCTCTCCTCCCGATTTCTATACAAGGCTACGTGCTCGTTTTTTCGTTCTGACCTCACCAACACGTCTCGTTGTCCATTTCTAACCTATATTCGAGACTTTTTCGGGTTTTAGAGTTAGTACATCTAATTTCATACCCTCTCCCCTCCCGATTTCTACACGAGGCTTCGTCCTCATTTTTTCGTTCTGACCTCAAAAATAGGTCTCGTGGTCCATTTCTAACCTATAATCGAGACTTTTTCGGGTTTTAGAGCTAGTGGATCTAATTTCATACCCTCTCTCCTCCGGATTTCTATACGAGGCTTCGTGCTCGTTTTTTCGTTCTGACCTCACCAACACGTCTCATGGACCATTTCTAACGTATAATCGAGACATTTTCGGGTCTGAGAGGAAGTGGATCTAATTTCATACCCTTTCTCCTCCCGATTTCTATACGAGGCTTCGTGCTCGTTTTTTCGTTCTGACCTCAAAAATAGGTCTCGCGGTCCATTTCTAACCTATAATGGAGACTTTTTCGAGTTTTAGAGCTAGTGGATATAATTTTATACCCTCTCTCCTCCCGATTTCTATACGAGGCTTCGTGCTCGTTTTTTCGTTCTGACCTCACCAACACGTCTCGTGGTCCATTTCTAACCTATAATCGAGACTTTCTCGGGTTTTAGAGGAAGTGGATCAAATTTTATACCCTCTCTCCTCCCGATTTCTATACGAGGCTTCGTGCTCGTTTTTTCGTTCTGACCTCAAAAACACGTTTCGTGGTCCATTTCTAACCTATAATCGAGACTTTTTCGGGTTTTCGAGCTAGTGGATCTAATTTCATACCCTCTCACCTCCTGATTTCTATACGAGGCTATGTGCTCGTTTTTTCGTTCTGACCTCATGAACACGTCTCGTGGTCCATTTCTAACCTATAATCGAGACTTTTTCGGGTTTTAGAGGAAATGGATCTAATTTCATACCCTCTCTCCTTCCGATTTCTATACGAGGCTTCGTGCTAGTTTTTTCGTTCTGACCTCACAAACACGTCTCGTGGTCCATTTCTAACCTATAATCGAGACTTTCTAGGGTTTTAGAGCTAGTGGATCTAATTTCATACCCTCTCTCCTCCCGATTTCTATACGAGGCTACGTGCTCGTTTTTTCGTTTTGACCTCATCAACATGTCTCGTGGTCCATTTCTAACCTATATTCGAGACTTTTTCGGGTTTTAGAGCTAGTAGATCTAATTTCATACCCTCTCTCCTCCCGATTTCTATACGAGGCTTCGTGCTAGTTTTTTCGTTCTGACCTCACCAACACGTTTCGTGGTCCATTTCTAACCTATAATCGAGACTTTTTCGGGTTTTAGAGCTAGTGGATCTAATTTCATACCCTCTCTCCTCCCGATTTCTATACGAGGCTACGTGCTCGTTTTTTCGTTCTGACCTCATAAACACGTCTCGTGGTCCATTTCTAACCTATAATCGAGACTTTTTCGGGTTTTAGAGGAAATAGATCTAATTTCATACCCTCTCTCCTTCCGATTTATATACGAGGTTTCGTGCTCGTTTTTTCGTTCTGACCTCAGGAACACGTCTCGTGGTCCATTTCTAACCTATAATCGAGACTTTTTCGGGTTTTAGAGCTAGTGAATCTAATTTCATACCCTCTCTCCTCCCGATTTTTATACGAGGCTTCGTGCTCGGTTTTTCATTCTGACCTCACAAACACGTCTCGTGGTCCATTTCTAACCTATAATCGAGGCTTTTTCGGGTTTTCAAGCTAGTGGATCTAATTTCATACCCTATCACCTCCCGATTTCTATACGAGGCTACGTGCTCGTTTTTTCGTTCTGACCTCATGAACACGTCTCGTGGTCCATTTCTGACCTATAATCGAGACTTTTTCGGGTTTTAGAGCTAGTAGATCTAATTTCATACCCTCTCTCCTCCCGATTTTTATACGAGGCTTCGTGCTCGTTTTTTCGTTCTGACCTTACAAACACGTCTCGTGGTCCATTTCTAACCTATAATCGAGACTTTTTCGGGTTTTCGAGCTAGTGGATCTAATTTCATACTCTCTCTCCTCCCGATTTCTATACGAGGCTTCGTGCTCGTTTTTTCGTTCTGACCTCCCCAACACGTTTCGTGGTCCATTTCTAACCTATAATCGAGACTTTTTCGAGTTTTTCAGCTTGTGGATCTAATTTCATACCGTCTCACCTCCCGATTTCTATACGAGGATACGTGCTCGTTTTTTCGTTCTGACCTTATGAACACGTCTCGTGGTCCATTTCTAACTTATAATCGAGACTTTCTCGGATTTTAGAGCTAGTGGATCCAATTTCATACCCTCTCTCCTCCCGATTTCTATACGAGGCTACGTGCTCGTTTTTTCGTTCTGACCTCAGAACACGTCTCGTGGTCCATTTCTAACCTATAATCGAGACTTTTTCGGGTTTTAGAGCTAGTGGATCTAATTTCATACCCTCTCTCCTCCGGATTTCTATACGAGGCTTCGTGCTCGTTTTTTCATTCTGACCTCACCAACACGTCTCATGGACCATTTCTAACGTATAATCGAGACATTTTCGGGTCTTAGAGGAAGTGGATCTAATTTCATACCCTTTCTCCTCCCGATTTCTATACGAGGCTACGTACTCATTTTTTCGTTCTGACCTCAGGAACACGTCTCGTGGTCCATTTCTAACCTATAATCGAGACCTTTTCGGGCTTTAGAGCTAGTGGATCAAATTTCATACCCTCTCTCCTCCCGATTTCTATACGAGGCTTCGTGCTCGTTTTTTCGTTCTGACCTCACCAACACGTTTCGTGGTCCATTTCTAACCTATAATCGATACTTTTTCGGGTTTTCGAGCTAGTGGATCTAATTTCATACCCTCTCTCCTCCAGATTTCTATACGAGGCTACGTGCTCATTTTTTTGTTCTGACCTCAGGAACACGTCTCGTGGTCCATTTCTAACCTATAATCGAGACTTTTTCGGGTTTTAGAGCTAGTAGATCTAATATCATACCCTCTCTCCTTCCGATTTAAATACGAGGCTTCGTGCTCGTTTTTTCGTTCTGACCTCACAAACACGTTTCGTGGTCCATTTCTAACCTATAATCGAGACTTTCTCGGGTTTTAGAACTAGTGGATCTAATTTCATACCCTCTCTCCTCCCGATTTCTATACGAGGCTACTTGCTCGTTTTTTCGTTCTGACCTCATGAACACGTCTCGTGGTCCATTTCTAACCTATAATCGAGACTTTTTCGGGTTTTAAAGGAAATGGATCTAATTTCATACCCTCTCTCCTTCCGAATTCTATACGAGTCTTCGTGCTCGTTTTTTCGTTCTGACCTCACAAACACGTCTCGTGGTCCATTTCTAACCTATAATCGAGACTTTCTCAGGTTTTAGAGCTAGTGGATCTAATTTCTTACCCTCTCTCCTCCCGATTTCTATACAAGGCTACGTGCTCGTTTTTTCGTTCTGACCTCACCAACACGTCTCGTTGTCCATTTCTAACCTATATTCGAGACTTTTTCGGGTTTTAGAGTTAGTACATCTAATTTCATACCCTCTCCCCTCCCGATTTCTACACGAGGCTTCGTCCTCGTTTTTTCGTTCTGACCTCAAAAATAGGTCTCGTGGTCCATTTCTAACCTATAATCGAGACTTTTTCGGGTTTTAGAGCTAGTGGATCTAATTTCATACCCTCTCTCCTCCGGATTTCTATACGAGGCTTCGTGCTCGTTTTTTCGTTCTGACCTCACCAACACGTCTCATGGACCATTTCTAACGTATAATCGAGACATTTTCGGGTCTTAGAGGAAGTGGATCTAATTTCATACCCTTTCTCCTCCCGATTTCTATACGAGGCTTCGTGCTCGTTTTTTCGTTCTGACCTCAAAAATAGGTCTCGCGGTCCATTTCTAACCTATAATGGAGACTTTTTCGAGTTTTAGAGCTAGTGGATCTAATTTTATACCCTCTCTCCTCCCGATTTCTATACGAGGCTTCGTGCTCGTTTTTTCGTTCTGACCTCACCAACACGTCTCATGGTCCATTTCTAACCTATAATCGAGACTTTCTCGGGTTTTAGAGGAAGTGGATCTAATTTTATACCCTCTCTCCTCCCGATTTCTATACGAGGCTTCGTGCTCGTTTTTTCGTTCTGACCTCAAAAACACGTTTCGTGGTCCATTTCTAACCTATAATCGAGACTTTTTCGGGTTTTCGAGCTAGTGGATCTAATTTCATACCCTCTCACCTCCTGATTTCTATACGAGGCTACGTGCTCGTTTTTTCGTTCTGACCTCATGAACACGTCTCGTGGTCCATTTCTAACCTATAATCGAGACTTTTTCGGGTTTTAGAGGAAATGGATCTAATTTCATACCCTCTCTCCTTCCGATTTCTATACGAGGCTTCGTGCTAGTTTTTTCGTTCTGACCTCACAAACACGTCTCGTGGTCCATTTCTAACCTATAATCGAGACTTTCTAGGGTTTTAGAGCTAGTGGATCTAATTTCATACCCTCTCTCCTCCCGATTTCTATACGAGGCTTCGTGCTCGTTTTTTCGTTCTGACCTCACCAACACGTTTCGTGGTCCATTTCTAACCTATAATCGATACTTTTTCGGGTTTTCGAGCTAGTGGATCTAATTTCATACCCTCTCTCCTCCAGATTTCTATACGAGGCTACGTGCTCGTTTTTTTGTTCTGACCTCAGGAACACGTCTCGTGGTCCATTTCTAACCTATAATCGAGACTTTTTCGGGTTTTAGAGCTAGTAGATCTAATATCATACCCTCTCTCCTTCCGATTTAAATACGAGGCTTCGTGCTCGTTTTTTCATTCTGACCTCACAAACACGTTTCGTGGTCCATTTCTAACCTATAATCGAGACTTTCTCGGGTTTTAGAACTAGTGGATCTAATTTCATACCCTCTCTCCTCCCGATTTCTATACGAGGCTACGTGCTCGTTTTTTCGTTCTGACCTCAGGAACACGTCTCGTGGTCCATTTCTAACCTATAATCGAGACTTTTTCGGGTTTTAGAGCTAGTGGATCTAATTTCAGACCCTCTCTCCTCCCGATTTCTATACGAGGCTTCGTGCTCGTTTTTTCGTTCTAACCTCACCAACACGTTTCGTGGTCCATTTCTAACCTATAATCGATACTTTTTCGGATTTTCGAAATAGTGGATCTAATTTCATACCCTCTCTCTTCCCGATTTCTATACGAGGCTACGTGCTCGTTTTTTTGTTCTGACCACAGGAACACGTCTCGTGGTCCATTTCTAACCTATAATCGAGACTTTTTCGGGTTTTAGAGCTAGTAGATCTAATTTCATACCCTCTCTCCTTCCGATTTCAATACGAGGCTTCGTACTCGTTTTTTTGTTCTGACCTCAGGAACACGTCTCGTGGTCCATTTCTAACCTATAATCGAGACTTTCTCGGATTTTAGAGCTAGTGGATCTAATTTCAAACCCTCTCTCCTCCCGATTTCTATACGAGGCTACGTACTCATTTTTTCGTTCTGACCTCAGGAACACGTCTCGTGGTCCATTTCTAACCTATAATCGAGACTTTTTCGGGCTTTAGAGCTAGTGGATCAAATTTCATACCCTCTCTCCTCCCGATTTCTATACGAGGCTTCGTGCTCGTTTTTTCATTCTGACCTCACCAACACGTTTCGTGGTCCATTTCTAACCTATAATCGAGACTTTTTCGGGTTTTAGAGCTAGTAGATCTAATATCATACCCTCTCTCCTTCCGATTTAAATACGAGGCTTCGTGCTCGTTTTTTCGTTCTGACCTCACAAACACGTTTCGTGGTCCATTTCTAACCTATAATCGAGACTTTCTCGGGTTTTAGAACTAGTGGATCTAATTTCATACCCTCTCTCCTCCCGATTTCTATACGAGGTTACTTGCTCGTTTTTTCGTTCTGACCTCATGAACACGTCTCATGGTCCATTTCTAACCTATAATCGAGACTTTTTCGGGTTTTAGAGGAAATGGATCTAATTTCATACCCTCTCTCCTTCCGAATTCTATACGAGGCTTCGTGCTCGTTTTTTCGTTCTGACCTCACAAACACGTCTCGTGGTCCATTTCTAACCTATAATCGAGACTTTCTCGGATTTTAGAGCTAGTGGATCTAATTTCTTACCCTCTCTCCTCCCGATTTCTATACAAGGCTACGTGCTCGTTTTTTCGTTCTGACCTCACCAACACGTCTCGTTGTCCATTTCTAACCTATATTCGAGACTTTTTCGGGTTTTAGAGTTAGTACATCTAATTTCATACCCTCTCCCCTCCCGATTTCTACACGAGGCTTCGTCCTCGTTTTTTCGTTCTGACCTCAAAAATAGGTCTCGTGGTCCATTTCTAACCTATAATCGAGACTTTTTCGGGTTTTAGAGCTAGTGGATCTAATTTCATACCCTCTCTCCTCCGGATTTCTATACGAGGCTTCGTGCTCGTTTTTTCATTCTGACCTCACCAACACGTCTCATGGACCATTTCTAACGTATAATCGAGACATTTTCGGGTCTTAGAGGAAGTGGATCTAATTTCATACCCTTTCTCCTCCCGATTTCTATACGAGGCTTCGTGCTCGTTTTTTCGTTCTGACCTCAAAAATAGGTCTCGCGGTCCATTTCTAACCTATAATGGAGACTTTTTCGAGTTTTAGAGCTAGTGGATCTAATTTTATACCCTCTCTCCTCCCGATTTCTATACGAGGCTTCGTGCTCATTTTTTCGTTCTGACCTCACCAACACGTCTCGTGGTCCATTTCTAACCTATAATCGAGACTTTCTCGGGTTTTAGAGGAAGTGGATCTAATTTTATACCCTCTCTCCTCCCGATTTCTATACGAGGCTTCGTGCTCGTTTTTTCGTTCTGACCTCAAAAACACGTTTCGTGGTCCATTTCTAACCTATAATCGAGACTTTTTCGGGTTTTCGAGCTAGTGGATCTAATTTCATACCCTCTCACCTCCTGATTTCTATACGAGGCTACGTGCTCGTTTTTTCGTTCTGACCTCATGAACACGTCTCGTGGTCCATTTCTAACCTATAATCGAGACTTTTTCGGGTTTTAGAGGAAATGGATCTAATTTCATACCCTCTCTCCTTCCGATTTCTATACGAGGCTTCGTTCTAGTTTTTTCGTTCTGACCTCACAAACACGTCTCGTGGTCCATTTCTAACCTATAATCGAGACTTTCTAGGGTTTTAGAGCTAGTGGATCTAATTTCATACCCTCTCTCCTCCCGATTTCTATACGAGGCTTCGTGCTCGTTTTTTCGTTCTGACCTCACCAACACGTTTCGTGGTCCATTTCTAACCTATAATCGATACTTTTTCGGGTTTTCGAGCTAGTGGATCTAATTTCATACCCTCTCTCCTCCAGATTTCTATACGAGGCTACGTGCTCGTTTTTTTGTTCTGACCTCAGGAACACGTCTCGTGGTCCATTTCTAACCTATAATCGAGACTTTTTCGGGTTTTAGAGCTAGTAGATCTAATATCATACCCTCTCTCCTTCCGATTTAAATACGAGGCTTCGTGCTCGTTTTTTCGTTCTGACCTCACAAACACGTTTCGTGGTCCATTTCTAACCTATAATCGAGACTTTCTCGGGTTTTAGAACTAGTGGATCTAATTTCATACCCTCACTCCTCCCGATTTCTATACGAGGCTACGTGCTCGTTTTTTCGTTCTGACCTCAGGAACACGTCTCGTGGTCCATTTCTAACCTATAATCGAGACTTTTTCGGGTTTTAGAGCTAGTGGATCTAATTTCATACCCTCTCTCCTCCCGATTTCTATACGAGGCTTCGTGCTCGTTTTTTCGTTCTAACCTCACCAACACGTTTCGTGGTCCATTTCTAACCTATAATCGATACTTTTTCGGATTTTCGAAATAGTGGATCTAATTTCATACCCTCTCTCTTCCCGATTTCTATACGAGGCTACGTGCTCGATTTTTTGTTCTGACCACAAGAACACGTCTCGTGGTCCATTTCTAACCTATAATCGAGACTTTTTCGGGTTTTAGAGCTAGTAGATCTAATTTCATACCCTCTCTCCTTCCGATTTCAATACGAGGCTTCGTGCTCGTTTTTTTGTTCTGACCTCAGGAACACGTCTCGTGGTCCATTTCTAACCTATAATCGAGACTTTCTCGGATTTTAGAGCTAGTGGATCTAATTTCAAACCCTCTCTCCTCCCGATTTCTATACGAGGCTACGTGCTCGTTTTTTTGTTCTGACCACAGGAACACGTCTCGTGGTCCATTTCTAACCTATAATCGAGACTTTTTCGGGTTTTAGAGCTAGCAGATCTAATTTCATACCCTCTCTCCTTCCGATTTCTATACGAGGCTTCGTGCTCGTTTTTTTGTTCTGACCTCAGGAACACGTCTCGTGGTCCATTTCTAACCTATAATCGAGTCTTTCTCGGATTTTAGAGCTAGTGGATCAAATTTCATACCCTCTCTCCTCCCGATTTCTATACGAGGCTACGTGCTCGTTTTTTCGTTCTGACCTCAGGAACACGTCTCGTGGTCCATTTCTAACCTATAATCGAGACTTTTTCGGGTTTTAGAGCTAGTGAATCTAATTTCATACCCTCTCTCCTCCCGATTTTTATACGAGGCTTCGTGCTCGGTTTTTCGTTCTGACCTCACAAACACGTCTCGTGGTCCATTTCTAACCTATAATCGAGACTTTTTCGGCTTTTCGAGCTAGTGGATCTAATTTCATACCCTCTCACCTCCCGATTTCTATACGAGGCTACGTGCTCGTTTTTTCGTTCTGACCTCATGAACACGTCTCGTGGTCCATTTCTAACCTATAATCGAGACTTTTTCGGGTTTTAGAGGAAATGGATCTAATTTCATACCCTCTCTCCTTCCGAATTCTATACGAGGCTTCATGCTCGTTTTTTCGTTCTGACCTCACAAACACGTCTCGTGGTCCATTTCTAACCAATAATCGAGACTTTCTCGGGTTTTAGAGCTAGTGGATCTAATTTCATACCCTCTCTCCTCCCGATTTTTATACAAGGCTACGTGCTCGTTTTTTCGTTCTGACCTCACCAACACGTCTCGTTGTCCATTTCTAACCTATATTCGAGACTTTTTCGGGTTTTAGAGTTAGTACATCTAATTTCATACCCTCTCCCCTCCCGATTTCTACACGAGGCTTCGTCCTCGTTTTTTCGTTCTGACCTCAAAAATAGGTCTCGTGGTCCATTTCTAACCTATAATCGAGACTTTTTCGGGTTTTAGAGCTAGTGGATCTAATTTCATACCCTCTCTCCTCCGGATTTCTATACGAGGCTTCGTGCTCGTTTTTTCGTTCTGACCTCACCAACACGTCTCATGGACCATTTCTAACGTATAATCGAGACATTTTCGGGTCTTAGAGGAAGTGGATCTAATTTCATACCCTTTCTCCTCCCGATTTCTATACGAGGCTTCGTGCTCGTTTTTTCGTTCTGACCTCAAAAATAGGTCTCGCGGTCCATTTCTAACCTATAATCGAGACTTTTTCGAGTTTTCGAGCTAGTGGATCTAATTTCATACCCTCTCACCTCCTGATTTCTATACGAGGCTACGTGCTCGTTTTTTCGTTCTGACCTCATGAACACGTCTCGTGGTCCATTTCTAACCTATAATCGAGACTTTTTCGGGTTTTAGAGGAAATGGATCTAATTTCATACCCTCTCTCCTTCCAATTTCTATACGAGGCTTCGTGCTAGTTTTTTCGTTCTGACCTCACAAACACGTCTCGTGGTCCATTTCTAACCTATTATCGAGACTTTCTAGGGTTTTAGAGCTAGTGGATCTAATTTCATACCCTCTCTCCTCCCGATTTCTATACGAGGCTACGTGCTCGTTTTTTCTTTTTGACCTCATCAACATGTCTCGTGGTCCATTTCTAACCTATATTCGAGACTTTTTCGGGTTTTAGAGCTAGTAGATCTAATTTCATACCCTCTCTCCTCCCGATTTCTATACGAGGCTTCGTGCTAGTTTTTTCGTTCTGACCTCACCAACACGTTTCGTGGTCCATTTCTAACCTATAATCGAGACTTTTTCGGGTTTTAGAGCTAGTGGATCTAATTTCATACCCTCTCTCCTCCCGATTTCTATACGAGGCTACGTGCTCGTTTTTTCGTTCTGACCTCATAAACACGTCTCGTGGTCCATTTCTAACCTATAATCGAGACTTTTTCGGGTTTTAGAGGAAATGGATCTAATTTCATACCCTCTCTCCTTCCGATTTATATACGAGGTTTCGTGCTCGTTTTTTCGTTCTGACCTCAGGAACACGTCTCGTGGTCCATTTCTAACCTATAATCGAGACTTTTTCGGGTTTTAGAGCTAGTGAATCTAATTTCATACCCTCTCTCCTCCCGATTTTTATACGAGGCTTCGTGCTCGGTTTTTCGTTCTGACCTCACAAACACGTCTCGTGGTCCATTTCTAACCTATAATCGAGGCTTTTTCGGGTTTTCAAGCTAGTGGATCTAATTTCATACCCTCTCACCTCCCGATTTCTATACGAGGCTACGTGCTCGTTTTTTCGTTCTGACCTCATGAACACGTCTCGTGGTCCATTTCTGACCTATAATCGAGACTTTTTCGGGTTTTAGAGCTAGTAGATCTAATTTCATACCCTCTCTCCTCCCGATTTTTATACGAGGCTTCGTGCTCGTTTTTTCGTTCTGACCTTACAAACACGTCTCGTGGTCCATTTCTAACCTATAATCGAGACTTTTTCGGGTTTTCGAGCTAGTGGATCTAATTTCATACTCTCTCTCCTCCCGATTTCTATACGAGGCTTCGTGCTCGTTTTTTCGTTCTGACCTCCCCAACACGTTTCGTGGTCCATTTCTAACCTATAATCGAGACTTTTTCGAGTTTTTCAGCTTGTGGATCTAATTTCATACCGTCTCACCTCCCGATTTCTATACGAGGATACGTGCTCGTTTTTTCGTTCTGACCTTATGAACACGTCTCGTGGTCCATTTCTAACTTATAATCGAGACTTTCTCGGATTTTAGAACTAGTGGATCCAATTTCATACCCTCTCTCCTCCCGATTTCTATACGAGGCTACGTGCTCGTTTTTTCGTTCTGACCTCAGAACACGTCTCGTGGTCCATTTCTAACCTATAATCGAGACTTTTTCGGGTTTTAGAGCTAGTGGATCTAATTTCATACCCTCTCTCCTCCCGATTTTTATACGAGGCTTCGTGCTCGTTTTTTCGTTCTGACCTCACAAACACGTCTCGTGGTCCATTTCTAACCTATAATCGAGACTTTTTTGGATTTTTGAGCTAGTGGATCTAATTTCATACTCTCTCTCCTCCCGATTTCTATACGACGCTTCGTGCTCGTTTTTTCATTTTGACCTCATCAACATGTCTCGTGGTCCATTTCTAACCTATATTCGAGACTTTTTCGGGTTTTAGAGCTAGTAGATCTAATTTCATACCCTCTCTCCTCCCGATTTCTATACGAGGCTTCGTGCTCGTTTTTTCGTTCTGACCTCACCAACACGTTTCGTGGTCCATTTCTAACCTATAATCGAGACTTTTTCGGGTTTTAGAGCTAGTGGATCTAATTTTCATACCCTCTCTCCTCCCGATTTCTATACGAGGCTACGTGCTCGTTTTTTCGTTCTGACCTCATGAACACGTCTCGTGGTCCATTTCTAACCTATAATCGAGACTTTTTCGGGTTTTAGAGGAAATAGATCTAATTTCATACCCTCTCTCCTTCCGATTTATATACGAGGTTTCGTGCTCGTTTTTTCGTTCTGACCTCACAAACACGTCTCGTGGTCCATTTCTAACCTATAATCGAGACTTTCTCGGATTTTAGAGCTAGTGGATCTAATTTCATACCCTCTCTCCTCCCGATTTATATACGAGGCTACGTACTCATTTTTTCGTTCTGACCTCAGGAACACGTCTCGTGGTCCATTTCTAACCTATAATCGAGACTTTTTCGGGCTTTAGAGCTAGTGGATCAAATTTCATACCCTCTCTCCTCCCGATTTCTATACGAGGCTTCGTGCTCGTTTTTTCGTTCTGACCTCACCAACACGTTTCGTGGTCCATTTCTAACCTATAATCGATACTTTTTCGGGTTTTCGAGCAAGTGGATCTAATTTCATACCCTCTCTCCTCCAGATTTCTATACGAGGCTACGTGCTCGTTTTTTTGTTCTGACCTCAGGAACACGTCTCGTGGTCCATTTCTAACCTATAATCGAGACTTTTTCGGGTTTTAGAGCTAGTAGATCTAATATCATACCCTCTCTCCTTCCGATTTAAATACGAGGCTTCGTGCTCGTTTTTTCGTTCTGACCTCACAAACACGTTTCGTGGTCCATTTCTAACCTATAATCGAGACTTTCTCGGGTTTTAGAACTAGTGGATCTAATTTCATACCCTCTCTCCTCCCGATTTCTATACGAGGCTACGTGCTCGTTTTTTCGTTCTGACCTCATGAACACGTCTCGTGGTCCATTTCTAACCTATAATCGAGACTTTTTCGGGTTTTAGAGGAAATGGATCTAATTTCATACCCTCTCTCCTTCCGAATTCTATACGAGGCTTCGTGCTCGTTTTTTCGTTCTGACCTCACAAACACGTCTCGTGGTCCATTTCTAACCTATAATCGAGACTTTCTCGGGTTTTAGAGCTAGTGGATCTAATTTCTTACCCTCTCTCCTCCCGATTTCTATACAAGGCTACGTGCTCGTTTTTTCGTTCTGACCTCACCAACACGTCTCGTTGTCCATTTCTAACCTATATTCGAGACTTTTTCGGGTTTTAGAGTTAGTACATCTAATTTCATACCCTCTCCCCTCCCGATTTCTACACGAGGCTTCGTCCTCGTTTTTTCGTTCTGACCTCAAAAATAGGTCTCGTGGTCCATTTCTAACCTATAATCGAGACTTTTTCGGGTTTTAGAGCTAGTGGATCTAATTTCATACCCTCTCTCCTCCGGATTTCTATACGAGGCTTCGTGCTCGTTTTTTCGTTCTGACCTCACCAACACGTCTCATGGACCATTTCTAACGTATAATCGAGACATTTTCGGGTCTTAGAGGAAGTGGATCTAATTTCATACCCTTTCTCCTCCCGATTTCTATACGAGGCTTCGTGCTCGTTTTTTCGTTCTGACCTCAAAAATAGGTCTCGCGGTCCATTTCTAACCTATAATGGAGACTTTTTCGAGTTTTAGAGCTAGTGGATCTAATTTTATACCCTCTCTCCTCCCGATTTCTATACGAGGCTTCGTGCTCGTTTTTTCGTTCTGACCTCACCAACACGTCTCGTGGTCCATTTCTAACATATAATCGAGACTTTCTCGGGTTTTAGAGGAAGTGGATCTAATTTTATACCCTCTCTCCTCCCGATTTCTATACGTGGCTTCGTGCTCGTTTTTTCGTTCTGACCTCAAAAACACGTTTCGTGGTCCATTTCTAACCTATAATCGAGACTTTTTCGGGTTTTCGAGCTAGTGGATCTAATTTCATACCCTCTCACCTCCTGATTTCTATACGAGGCTACGTGCTCGTTTTTTCGTTCTGACCTCATGAACACGTCTCGTGGTCCATTTCTAACCTATAATCGAGACTTTTTCGGGTTTTAGAGGAAATGGATCTAATTTCATACCCTCTCTCCTTCCGATTTCTATACGAGGCTTCGTGCTAGTTTTTTCGTTCTGACCTCACAAACACGTCTCGTGGTCCATTTCTAACCTATAATCGAGACTTTCTAGGGTTTTAGGGCTAGTGGATCTAATTTCATACCCTCTCTCCTCCCGATTTCTATACGAGGCTACGTGCTCGTTTTTTCGTTCTGACCTCAGGAACACGTCTCGTGGTCCATTTCTAACCTATAATCAAGACTTTTTCGGGTTTTCGAGCTAGTTGATCTAATTTCATACCCTCTCACCTCCTGATTTCTATACAAGGCTACGTGCTCGTTTTTTCGTTCTGACCTCATGAACACGTCTCGTGGTCCATTTCTAACCTATAATCTAGACTTTTTCGGGTTTTAGAGGAAATGGATCTAATTTCATACCCTCTCTCCTTCCGATTTCTATACGAGGCTTCGTGCTTGTTTTTTCGTTCTGACCTCACAAACACGTCTCGTGGTCCATTTCTAACCTATAATCGAGACTTTTTCGGGTTTTACAGCTAGTGGATCTAATTTCATACTCTCTCTCCTCCCGATTTCTATACGAGGCTTCGTGCTTGTTTTTTCGTTTTGACCTCAGGAACACCTCTCGTGGTCCATTTCTAACCTATAATCGAGACTTTTTCGGGTTTTCGAGCTAGTGGATCTAATTTCATACCCTCTCACCTCCCGATTTCTATACAAGGCTACGTGCTCGTTTTTTCGTTCTGACCTCATGAACACGTCTCGTGGTCCATTTCTAACCTATAATCTAGACTTTTTCGGGTTTTAGAGGAAATGGATCTAATTTCATACCCTCTCTCCTTCCGATTTCTATACGAGGCTTCGTGCTCGTTTTTTCGTTCTGACCTCACAAACACGTCTCGTGGTCCATTTCTAACCTATAATCGAGACTTTTTCGGATTTTCGAGCTAGTGGATCTAATTTCATACTCTCTCTCCTCCCGATTTCTATACGACGCTTCGTGCTCGTTTTTTCGTTTTGACCTCACCAACATGTCTCGTGGTCCATTTCTAACCTATATTCGAGACTTTTTCGGGTTTTAGAGCTAGTAGATCTAATTTCATACCCTCTCTCCTTCCGATTTAAATACGAGGCTTCGTGCTCGTTTTTTCGTTCTGACCTCACAAACACGTCTCGTGGTCCATTTCTAACCTATAATCGAGACTTTTTCGGGTTTTAGAGCTAGTGGATCTAATTTCATACCCTCTCTCCTCCCGATTTCTATACGAGACTTCGTGCTCGTTTTTTCGTTCTGACCTCACCAACACGTCTCATGGTCCATTTCTAACGTATAATCGAGACTTTTTCGGGTTTTAGAGGAAATGGATCTAATTTCATACCCTCTCTTCTCCCGATTTCTATACGAGGCTTCGTGCTCGTTTTTTCGTTCTGACCTCACAAACACGTCTCGTGGTCCATTTCTAACCTATAATCGAGACTTTTTCTGGTTTTCGAGCTAGTGGATCTAATTTCATACCCTCTCTCCTCCCGACTTCTATACGAGGCTACGTGCTCGTTTTTTCGTTCTGACCTCAGGAACACGTCTCGTGGTCCATTTCTGACCTATAATCTAGACTTTTTCGGGTTTTAGAGCTAGTGGATCTAATTTCATACCCTCTCTCCTCCCGATTTCTATACGAGGCTTCGTGCTCGTTTTTTCGTTCTGACCTCACAAACATGTCTCGTGGTCTATTACTAACCAATAATCGAGACTTTTTCTGGTTTTGGAACAAGTGGATCTAATTTCATACCCTCTCTCCTCCCGATTTCTATACGATGCTTCGTGCTCTTTTTTCATTCTGACCTCACAAACACGTCTCGTGGTCCATTTCTAACCTATAATCGAGACTTTTTCGGGTTTTCGAGCTAGTGGATCTAATTTCATACTCTCTCTCCTCCCGATTTCTATACGAGGCTTCGTGCTCGTTTTTTCGTTCTGACCTCCCCAACACGTTTCGTGGTCCATTTCAAACCTATAATCGATACTTTTTCGGATTTTCGAGCTAGTGGATCTAATTTCATACCCTCTCTCCTCCCGATTTCTATACGAGGCTACGTGCTTGTTTTTTCGTTCTGACCTCAGGAACACGTCTCGTGGTCCATTTCTAACCTATAATCGAGACTTTTTCGGGTTTTAGAGCTAGTGGATCTAATTTCATACCCTCTCTCCTCCCGATTTTTATACGAGGCTTCGTGCTCGTTTTTTCGTTCTGACCTCACAAACACGTCTCGTGGTCCATTTCTAAGCTATAATCGAGACTTTTTCGGATTTTCGAGCTAGTGGATCTAATTTCATACTCTCTCTCCTCCCGATTTCTATACGACGCTTCGTGCTCGTTTTTTCGTTTTGACCTCACCAACATGTCTCGTGGTCCATTTCTAACTTATATTCGAGACTTTTTCGGGTTTTAGAGCTAGTAGATCTAATTTCATACCCTCTCTCCTCCCGATTTCTATACGAGGCTTCGTGCTCGTTTTTTCGTTCTGACCTCACCAACACGTTTCGTGGTCCATTTCTAACCTATAATCGAGACTTTTTCGGGTTTTAGAGCTAGTGGATCTAATTTCATACCCTCTCTCCTCCCGATTTCTATACGAGGCTACGTGCTCGTTTTTTCGTTCTGACCTCATGAACACGTCTCGTGGTCCATTTCTAACCTATAATCGAGACTTTTTCGGGTTTTACAGGAAATAGATCTAATTTCATACCCTCTCTCCTTCCGATTTATATACGAGGCTTCGTGCTCGTTTTTTCGTTCTGACCTCATAAACACGTCTCGTGGTCAATTTCTTACCTATAATCGAGACTTTTTCGGGTTTTAGAGGAAATGGATCTAATTTCATACCCTCTCTCCTTCCGATTTCTATACGAGGCTTCGTGCTCGTTTTTTCGTTCTGACCTCACAAACACGTCTCGTGGTCCATTTCTAACCTATAATCGAGACTTTCTCGGGTTTTAGAGCTAGTGGATCTAATTTCATACCCTCTCTCCTCCCGATTTCTATACGAGGCTTCGTGCTCGTTTTTTCGTTCTGACCTCACCAACACGTTTCGTGGTCCATTTCTAACCTATAATCGATACTTTTTCGGATTTTCGAGCTAGTGGATCTAATTTCATACCCTCTCTCCTCCCGATTTCTATACGAGGCTACGTGCTCGTTTTTTTGTTCTGACCTCAGGAACACGTCTCGTGGTCCATTTCTAACCTATAATCGAGACTTTTTCGGGTTTTAGAGCTAGTAGCTCTAATATCATACCCTCTCTCCTTCCGATTTAAATACGAGGCTTCGTGCTCGTTTTTTCGTTCTGACCTCACAAACACGTTTCGTGGTCCATTTCTAACCTATAATCGAGACTTTTTCGAGTTTTCGAGCTAGTGGATCTAATTTCATACCCTCTCACCTCCCGATTTCTATACGAGGCTACGTGCTCGTTTTTTCGTTCTGACCTCATGAACACGTCTCGTGGTCCATTTCAAACCTATAATCGAGACTTTTTCGGGTTTTAGAGGAAATAGATCTAATTTCATACCCTCTCTCCTTCCGATTTCTATACGAGGCTTCGTGCTCATTTTTTCGTTCTGACCTCACAAACACGTCTCGTGGTCCATTTCTAACCTATAATCGAGACTTTCTCGGGTTTTAGAGCTACTGGATCTAATTTCATACCCTCTCTCTTCCCAATTTCTATACGAGGCTAGGTACTCATTTTTTCGTTCTGACCTCATGAACACGTCTCGTGGTCCATTTCTAACCTATAATCGATACTTTTTCGGGTTTACGAGCTAGTGGATCTAATTTCATACCCTCTCTCCTCCCGATTTCTATACGAGGCTACGTGCTCGTTTTTTTGTTCTGACCTCAGGAACACGTCTCGTGGTCCATTTCTAACCTTTAATCGAGACTTTTTCGGATTTTCGAGCTAGTGGATCTAATTTCATACCCTCTCTCCTCCCGATTTCTATACGAGGCTACGTGCTCGTTTTTTCGTTCTGACCTCAGGAACACTTCTCGTGGTCCATTTCTAACCTATAATCGAGACTTTTTCGGGTTTTAGAGCTAGTGGATCTAATTTCATACCCTCTCTCCTCCCGATTTTTATACGAGGCTTCGTGCTCGTTTTTTCGTTCTGACCTCACAAACACGTCTCGTGGTCCATTTCTAACCTATAATCGAGACTTTTTCGGATTTTCGAGCTAGTGGATCTAATTTCATACTCTCTCTCCTCCCGATTTCTATACGACGCTTCGTGCTCGTTTTTTCGTTTTGACCTCACCAACATGTCTCGTGGTCCATTTCTAACCTATATTCGAGACTTTTTCGGGTTTTAGAGCTAGTAGATCTAATTTCATACCCTCTCTCCTCCCGATTTCTATACGAGGCTTCGTGCTCGTTTTTTCGTTCTGACCTCACCAACACGTTTGGTGGTCCATTTCTAACCTATAATCGAGACTTTTTCGGGTTTTAGAGCTAGTGGATCTAATTTCATACCCTCTGTCCTCCCGATTTCTATACGAGGCTACGTGCTCGTTTTTTCGTTCTGACCTCATGAACACGTCTCGTGGTCCATTTCTAACCTATAATCGAGACTTTTTCGGGTTTTAGAGGAAATAGATCTAATTTCATACCCTCTCTCCTTCCGATTTATATACGAGGCTTCGTGCTCGTTTTTTCGTTCTGACCTCACAAACACGTCTCGTGGTCCATTTCTAACCTACAATCGAGACTTTTTCGGGTTTTAGAGGAAATGGATCTAATTTCATACCCTCTCTCCTTCCGATTTCTATACGAGGCTTCGTGCTCGTTTTTTCGTTCTGACCTCACAAACACGTCTCGTGGTCCATTTCTAACCTATAATCGAGACTTTCTCGGGTTTTAGAGCTAGTGGATATAATTTCATACCCTCTCTCCTCCCGATTTCTATACGAGGCTACGTGCTCGTTTTTTTGTTCTGACCTCAGGAACACGTCTCGTGGTCCATTTCTAACCTATAATCGAGACTTTTTCGGGTTTTAGAGCTAGTAGATCTAATATCATACCCTCTCTCCTTCCGATTTAAATACGAGGATTCGTGCTCGATTTTCGTTCTGACCTCACAAACACGTTTCGTGGTCCATTTCTAACCTATAATCGAGACTTTTTCGAGTTTTCGAGCTAGTGGATCTAATTTCATACCCTCTCACCTCCCGATTTCTATTCGAGGCTACGTGCTCGTTTTTTCGTTCTGACCTCATGAACACGTCTCGTGGTCCATTTCTAACCTATAATCGAGACTTTTTCCGATTTTAGTGGAAATAGATCTAATTTCATACCCTCTCTCCTTCCGATTTCTATACGAGGCTTCGTGCTCGTTTTTTCGTTCTGACCTCACAAACACGTCTCGTGGTCCATTTCTAACCTATAATCGAGACTTTCTCGGGTTTTAGAGCTAGTGGATCTAATTTCATACCCTCTCTCCTCCCGATTTCTATACGAGGCTACGTACTCATTTTTTCGTTCTGACCTCACGAACACGTCTCGTGGTCCATTTCTAACCTATAATCGAGACTTTTTCGGGTTTTAGAGCTAGTGGATCTTATTTCATACCCTTTCTCCTCCCGATTTCTATACGAGGCTTCGTGCTCGTTTTTTCGTTCTGACCTTACCAACACGTTTCGTGGTCCATTTCTAACCTATAATCGATACTTTTTCGGGTTTGCGAGCTAGTGGATCTAATTTCATACCCTCTCTCCTCCCGATTTCTATATGAGGCTACGTGCTCGTTTTTTTGTTCTGACCTCAGGAACACGTCTCGTGGTCCATTTCTAACCTATAATCGAGACTTTTTCGGGTTTTAGAGCTAGTAGATCTAATTTCATACCCTCTCTCCTTCCGATTTCTATACGAGGCTTCGTGCTCGTTTTTTCGTTCTGACCTCACAAAGACGTCTCGTGGTCCATTTCTAACCTATAATCGAGACTTTTTCGGGTTTTCAAGCTAGTGGATCTAATTTCATACCCTCTCACCTCCCGATTTCTATACGAGGCTACGTGCTCGTTTTTTCGTTCTGACCTCATAAATACGTCTCGTGGTCCATTTCTAACCTATAATCGAGACTTTTTGGGGTTTTAGAGGAAATGGATCTAATTTCATACCCTCTCTCCTTCCGATTTCTATACGAGGCTTTGTGCTCGTTTTTTCGTTCTGACCTCACAAACACGTCTCGTGGTCCATTTCTAACCTATAATCGAGACTTTCTCGGGTTTTAGAGCTAGTGGATCTAATTTCATACCCTCTCTCCTCCCGATTTCTATACGAGGCTACGTGCTCGTTTTTTCGTTCTGACCTCAGGAACACGTCTCGTGGTCCATTTCTAACCTATAATCGAGACTTTTTCGGGTTTTGGAGCTAGTGGATCTAATTGCATACCTCTCTCCTCCCGATTTCTATACGAGGCTTCGTGCTCGTTTTTTCGTTCTGACCTTACCAACACGTTTCGTGGTCCATTTCTAACCTATAATCGATACTTTTTCGGATTTTCGAGCTAGTGGATCTAAGTTCATACCCTCTCTCCTCCCGATTTCTATACGAGGCTACGTGCTCGTTTTTTTGTTCTGACCACAGGAACACGTCTCGTGGTCCATTTCTAACCTATAATCGAGACTTTTTCGGGTTTTAGAGCTAGTAGATCTAATTTCATACCCTCTCTCATTCCGATTTCAATACGAGGCTTCGTGCTCGTTTTTTCGTTCTGACCTCAGGAACACGTCTCGTGGTCCATTTCTAACCTATAATCGAGACTTTCTCGGGTTTTAGAGCTAGTGGATATAATTTCATACCCTCTCTCCTCCCGATTTCTATACGAGGCTACGTGCTCGTTTTTTTGTTCTGACCTCAGGAACACGTCTCGTGGTCCATTTCTAACCTATAATCGAGACTTTTTCGGGTTTTAGAGCTAGTAGATCTAATATCATACCCTCTCTCCTTCCGATTTAAATACGAGGATTCGTGCTCGATTTTCGTTCTGACCTCACAAACACGTTTCGTGGTCCATTTCTAACCTATAATCGAGACTTTTTCGAGTTTTCGAGCTAGTAGATCTAATTTCATACCCTCTCACCTCCCGATTTCTATTCGAGGCTACGTGCTCGTTTTTTCGTTCTGACCTCATGAACACGTCTCGTGGTCCATTTCTAACCTATAATCGAGACTTTTTCCGATTTTAGTGGAAATAGATCTAATTTCATACCCTCTCTCCTTCCGATTTCTATACGAGGCTTCGTGCTCGTTTTTTCGTTCTGACCTCACAAACACGTCTCGTGGTCCATTTCTAACCTATAATCGAGACTTTCTCGGGTTTTAGAGCTAGTGGATCTAATTTCATACCCTCTCTCCTCCCGATTTCTATACGAGGCTACGTACTCATTTTTTCGTTCTGACCTCACGAACACGTCTCGTGGTCCATTTCTAACCTATAATCGAGACTTTTTCGGGTTTTAGAGCTAGTGGATCTTATTTCATACCCTTTCTCCTCCCGATTTCTATACGAGGCTTCGTGCTCGTTTTTTCGTTCTGACCTTACCAACACGTTTCGTGGTCCATTTCTAACCTATAATCGATACTTTTTCGGGTTTGCGAGCTAGTGGATCTAATTTCATACCCTCTCTCCTCCCGATTTCTATATGAGGCTACGTGCTCGTTTTTTTGTTCTGACCTCAGGAACACGTCTCGTGGTCCATTTCTAACCTATAATCGAGACTTTTTCGGGTTTTAGAGCTAGTAGATCTAATTTCATACCCTCTCTCCTTCCGATTTCTATACGAGGCTTCGTGCTCGTTTTTTCGTTCTGACCTCACAAAGACGTCTCGTGGTCCATTTCTAACCTATAATCGAGACTTTTTCGGGTTTTCAAGCTAGTGGATCTAATTTCATACCCTCTCACCTCCCGATTTCTATACGAGGCTACGTGCTCGTTTTTTCGTTCTGACCTCATAAATACGTCTCGTGGTCCATTTCTAACCTATAATCGAGACTTTTTGGGGTTTTAGAGGAAATGGATCTAATTTCATACCCTCTCTCCTTCCGATTTCTATACGAGGCTTTGTGCTCGTTTTTTCGTTCTGACCTCACAAACACGTCTCGTGGTCCATTTCTAACCTATAATCGAGACTTTCTCGGGTTTTAGAGCTAGTGGATCTAATTTCATACCCTCTCTCCTCCCGATTTCTATACGAGGCTACGTGCTCGTTTTTTCGTTCTGACCTCAGGAACACGTCTCGTGGTCCATTTCTAACCTATAATCGAGACTTTTTCGGGTTTTGGAGCTAGTGGATCTAATTGCATACCTCTCTCCTCCCGATTTCTATACGAGGCTTCGTGCTCGTTTTTTCGTTCTGACCTTACCAACACGTTTCGTGGTCCATTTCTAACCTATAATCGATACTTTTTCGGATTTTCGAGCTAGTGGATCTAAGTTCATACCCTCTCTCCTCCCGATTTCTATACGAGGCTACGTGCTCGTTTTTTTGTTCTGACCACAGGAACACGTCTCGTGGTCCATTTCTAACCTATAATCGAGACTTTTTCGGGTTTTAGAGCTAGTAGATCTAATTTCATACCCTCTCTCATTCCGATTTCAATACGAGGCTTCGTGCTCGTTTTTTTGTTCTGACCTCAGGAACACGTCTCGTGGTCCATTTCTAACATATAATCGAGACTTTCTCGGATTTTAGAGCTAGTGGATCTAATTTCATACCCTCTCTCCTCCCGATTTCTATACGAGGCTACGTGCTCGTTTTTTTGTTCTGACCACAGGAACACGTCTCGTGGTCCATTTCTAACCTATAATCGAGACTTTTTCGGGTTTTAGAGCTAGTAGATCTAATTTCATACCCTCTCTCCTTCCGATTTCAATACGAGGCTTCGTGCTCGTTTTTTTGTTCTGACCTCAGGAACACGTCTCGTGGTCCATTTCTAACCTATAATCGAGACTTTCTCGGATTTTAGAGCTAGTGGATCTAATTTCATACCCTCTCTCGTCCCGATTTCTATACGAGGCTACGTGCTCGTTTTTTCGTTCTGACCTCAGGAACACGTCTCGTGGTCCATTTCTAACCTATAATCGAGACTTTTTCGGGTTTTCGAGCTAGTGGATCTAATTTCATACCCTCTCACCTCCCGATTTCTAAACGAGGCTACGTGCTCGTTTTTTCGTTCTGACCTCACCAACACGTCTCGTTGTCCATTTCTAACCTATATTCGAGACTTTTTCGGGTTTTAGAGTTAGTACATCTAATTTCATACCCTCTCCCCTCCCGATTTCTACACGAGGCTTCGTCCTCGTTTTTTCGTTCTGACCTCAAAAATAGGTCTCGTGGTCCATTTCTAACCTATAATTGAGACTTTTTCGGGTTTTAGAGCTAGTGGATCTAATTTCATACCCTCTCTCCTCCGGATTTCTTTACGAGGCTTCGTGCTCGTTTTTTCGTTCTGACCTCACCAACACGTCTCATGGTCCATTTCTAACGTATAATCGAGACTTTTTCGGGTTTTAGAGGAAGTGGATCTAATTTCATACCCTTTCTCCTCCCGATTTCTATACGAGGCTTCGTGCTCGTTTTTTCGTTCTGACCTCAAAAATAGGTCTGACGGTCCATTTCTAACCTATAATCGAGACTTTTTCGGGTTTTCGAGCTAGTGGATCTAATTTCATACCGTCTCTCCTCCCCATTTCTATACAAGGTTACGTGCTCGTTTTTTCATTCTGACCTCACCAACACGTCTCGTTGTCCATTTCTAACCTATATTCGAGACTTTTTCGGGTTTTAGAGCTAGTAGATCTAATTTCATACCCTCTCCCCTCCCGATTTCTATATGAGGCTTCATCCTCGTTTTTTCGTTCTGACCTCAAAAATAGGTCTCGTGGTCCATTTCTATCCTATAATCGAACTTTTTCGGGTTTTAGAGCTAGTGGATCTAATATCATACCCTCTCTCCTCCGGATTTCTATACGAGGCTTCGTGCTCGTTTTTTCGTTCTGACCTCACCAACACGTCTCATGGACCATTTCTAACGTATAATCGAGACATTTTCGGGTCTTAGAGGAAGTGGATCTAATTCCATACCCTTTCTCCTCCCGATTTCTATACGAGGCTTCGTGCTCGTTTTTTCGTTCTGACCTCAAAAATAGGTCTCGCGGTCCATTTCTAACCTATAATGGAGACTTTTTCGAGTTTTAGAGCTAGTGGATCTAATTTCATACCCTCTCTCCTCCCGATTTCTATACGAGGCTTCGTGCTCGTTTTTTCGTTCTGACCTCACCAACACGTCTCGTGGTCCATTTCTAACCTATAATCGAGACTTTCTCGGGTTTTAGAGGAAGTGGATCTAATTTTATACCCTCTCTCCTCCCGATTTCTATACGAGGCTTCGTGCTCGTTTTTTCGTTCTGACCTCAAAAACACGTTTCGTGGTCCATTTCTAACCTATAATCGAGACTTTTTCGGGTTTTCGAGCTAGTGGATCTAATTTCATACCCTCTCACCTCCTGATTTCTATACGAGGCTACGTGCTCGTTTTTTCGTTTTGTCCTCATGAACACGTCTCGTGGTCCATTTCTAACCTATAATCTAGACTTTTTCGGGTTTTAGAGGAAATGGATCTAATTTCATACCCTCTCTCCTTCCGATTTCTATACGAGGCTTCGTGCTTGTTTTTTCGTTCTGACCTCACAAACACGTCTCGTGGTCCATTTCTAACCTATAATCGAGACTTTTTCGGGTCTTAGAGGAAGTGGATCTAATTCCATACCCTTTCTCCTCCCGATTTCTATACGAGGCTTCGTGCTCGTTTTTTCGTTCTAACCTCAAAAATAGGTCTCGCGGTCCATTTCTAACCTATAATGGAGACTTTTTCGAGTTTTAGAGCTAGTGGATCTAATTTCATACCCTCTCTCCTCCCGATTTCTATACGAGGCTTCGTGCTCGTTTTTTCGTTCTGACCTCATGAACACGTCTCGTGGTCCATTTCTAACCTATAATCTAGACTTTTTCGGGTTTTAGAGGAAATGGATCTAATTTCATACCCTCTCTCCTTCCGATTTCTATACGAGGCTTCGTGCTCGTTTTTTCGTTCTGACCTCACAAACACGTCTCGTGGTCCATTTCTAACCTATAATCGAGACTTTTTCGGATTTTCGAGCTAGTGGATCTAATTTCATACTCTCTCTCCTCCCGATTTCTATACGACGCTTCGTGCTCGTTTTTTCGTTTTGACCTCACCAACATGTCTCGTGGTCCATTTCTAACCTATATTCGAGACTTTTTCGGGTCTTAGAGCTAGTAGATCTAATTTCATACCCTCTCTCCTTCCGATTTAAATACGAGGCTTCGTGCTCGTTTTTTCGTTCTGACCTCACAAACACGTCTCGTGGTCCATTTCTAACCTATAATCGAGACTTTTTCGGGTTTTAGAGCTAGTGGATCTAATTTCATACCCTCTCTCCTCCCGATTTCTATACGAGACTTCGTGCTCGTTTTTTCGTTCTGACCTCACCAACACGTCTCATGGTCCATTTCTAACGTATAATCGAGACTTTTTCGGGTTTTAGAGGAAATGGATCTAATTTCATACCCTCTCTTCTCCCGATTTCTATACGAGGCTTCGTGCTCGTTTTCTCGTTCTGACCTCACAAACACGTCTCGTGGTCCATTTCTAACCTATAATCAAGACTTTTTCTGGTTTTCGAGCTAGTGGATCTAATTTCATACCCTCTCTCCTCCCGATTTCTATACGAGGCTACGTGCTCGTTTTTTCGTTCTGACCTCAGGAACACGTCTCGTGGTCCATTTCTAACCTATAATCGAGACTTTTTCGGGTTTTCGAGCTAGTGGATCTAATTTCATACCCTCTCACCTCCTGATTTCTATACGAGGCTACGTGCTCGTTTTTTCGTTCTGACCTCATGAACACGTCTCGTGGTCCATTTCTAACCTATAATCTAGACTTTTTCGGGTTTTAGAGGAAATGGATCTAATTTCATACCCTCTCTCCTTCCGATTTCTATACGAGGCTTCGTGCTCGTTTTTTCGTTCTGACCTCACAAACACGTCTCGTGGTCCATTTCTAACCTATAATCGAGACTTTTTCGGATTTTCGAGCTAGTGGATCTAATTTCATACTCTCTCTCCTCCCGATTTCTATACGACGCTTCGTGCTCGTTTTTTCGTTCTGACCTCACCAACATGTCTCGTGGTCCATTTCTAACCTATATTCGAGACTTTTTCGGGTCTTAGAGCTAGTAGATCTAATTTCATACCCTCTCTCCTTCCGATTTAAATACGAGGCTTCGTGCTCGTTTTTTCGTTCTGACCTCACAAACACGTCTCGTGGTCCATTTCTAACCTATAATCGAGACTTTTTCGGGTTTTAGAGCTAGTGGATCTAATTTCATACCCTCTCTCCTCCCGATTTCTATACGAGACTTCGTGCTCGTTTTTTCGTTCTGACCTCACCAACACGTCTCATGGTCCATTTCTAACGTATAATCGAGACTTTTTCGGGTTTTAGAGGAAATGGATCTAATTTCATACCCTCTCTTCTCCCGATTTCTATACGAGGCTTCGTGCTCGTTTTCTCGTTCTGACCTCACAAACACGTCTCGTGGTCCATTTCTAACCTATAATCAAGACTTTTTCTGGTTTTCGAGCTAGTGGATCTAATTTCATACCCTCTCTCCTCCCGATTTCTATACGAGGCTACGTGCTCGTTTTTTCGTTCTGACCTCAGGAACACGTCTCGTGGTCCATTTCTGACTTATAATCGAGACTTTTTCGGGTTTTAGAGCTAGTGGATCTAATTTCATACCCTCTCTCCTCCCGATTTCTATACGAGGCTTCGTGCTCGTTTTTTCGTTCTGACCTCACAAACACGTCTCGTGGTCTATTACTAACCAATAATCGAGACTTTTTCTGGTTTTGGAACAAGTGGATCTAATTTCATACCCTCTCTCCTCCCGATTTCTATACGATGCTTCGTGCTCTTTTTTCATTCTGACCTCACAAACACGTCTCGTGGTCCATTTCTAACCTATAATCGAGACTTTTTCGGGTTTTCGAGCTAGTGGATCTAATTTCATACTCTCTCTCCTCCCGATTTCTATACGAGGCTTCGTGCTCGTTTTTTCGTTCTGACCTCCCCAACACGTTTCGTGGTCCATTTCTAACCTATAATCGATACTTTTTCGGATTTTCGAGCTAGTGGATCTAATTTCATACCCTCTCTCCTCCCGATTTCTATACGAGGCTACGTGCTCGTTTTTTCGTTCTGACCTCAGGAACACGTCTCGTGGTCCATTTCTAACCTATAATCGAGACTTTTTCGGGTTTTAGAGCTAGTGGATCTAATTTCATACCCTCTCTCCTCCCGATTTTTATACGAGGCTTCGTGCTCGTTTTTTCGTTCTGACCTCACAAACACGTCTCGTGGTCCATTTCTAACCTATAATCGAGACTTTTTCGGATTTTCGAGCTAGTGGATCTAATTTCATACTCTCTCTCCTCCCGATTTCTATACGACGCTTCGTGCTCGTTTTTTCGTTTTGACCTCACCAACATGTCTCGTGGTCCATTTCTAACCTATATTCGAGACTTTTTCGGGTTTTAGAGCTAGTAGATCTAATTTCATACCCTCTCTCCTCCCGATTTCTATACGAGGCTTCGTGCTCATTTTTTCGTTCTGACCTCACCAACACGTTTCGTGGTCCATTTCTAACCTATAATCGAGACTTTTTCGGGTTTTAGAGCTAGTGGATCTAATTTCATACCGTCTGTCCTCCCGATTTCTATACGAGGCTACGTGCTTGTTTTTTCGTTCTGACCTCATGAACACGTCTCGTGGTCCATTTCTAACCTATAATCGAGACTTTTTCGGGTTTTAGAGGAAATAGATCTAATTTCATACCCTCTCTCCTTCCGATTTATATACGAGGCTTCGTGCTCGTTTTTTCGTTCTGACCTCGCAAACACGTCTCGTGGTCAATTTCTAACCTATAATCGAGACTTTTTCGGGTTTTAGAGGAAATGGATCTAATTTCATACCCTCTCTCCTTCCGATTTCTATACGAGGCTTCGTGCTCGTTTTTTCGTTCTGACCTCACAAACACGTCTCGTGGTCCATTTCTAACCTATAATCGAGACTTTCTCGGGTTTTAGAGCTAGTGGATCTAATTTCATACCCTCTCTCCTCCCGATTTCTATACGAGGCTTCGTGCTCGTTTTTTCGTTCTGACCTCACCAACACGTTTCGTGGTCCATTTCTAACCTATAATCGATACTTTTTCGGATTTTCGAGCTAGTGGATCTAATTTCATACCCTCTCTCCTCCCGATTTCTATACGAGGCTGCGTGCTCGTTTTTTTGTTCTGACCTCAGGAACACGTCTCGTGGTCCATTTCTAACCTATAATCGAGACTTTTTCGGATTTTAGAGCTAGTAGCTCTAATATCATACCCTCTCTCCTTCCGATTTAAATACGAGGCTTCGTGCTCATTTTTTCGTTCTGACCTCACAAACACGTTTCGTGGTCCATTTCTAACCTATAATCGAGACTTTTTCGAGTTTTCGAGCTAGTGGATCTAATTTCATACCCTCTCACCTCCCGATTTCTATACGAGGCTACGTGCTCATTTTTTCGTTCTGACCTCATGAACACGTCTCGTGGTCCATTTCTAACCTATAATCGAGACTTTTTCGGGTTTTAGAGGAAATAGATCTAATTTCATACCCTCTCTCCTTCCGATTTCTATACGAGGCTTCGTGCTCGTTTTTTCGTTCTGACCTCACAAACACGTCTCTGGTCCATTTCTAACCTATAATCGAGACTTTCTCGGGTTTTAGAGCTAGTGGATCTAATTTCATACCCTCTCTCCTCCCGATTTCTATACGAGGCTAGGTACTCATTTTTTCGTTCTGACCTCATGAACACGTCTCGTGGTCCATTTCTAACCTATAATCGAGACTTTTTCGGGTTTTAGAGCTAGTGGATCTAATTTCATACCCTCTCTCTTCCCGATTTCTATACGAGGCTTCGTGCTCGTTTTTTCGTTCTGACCTCACAAACACGTCTCGTGGTCCATTTCTAACCTATAATCGAGACTTTTTCGGATTTTCGAGCTAGTGGATCTAATTTCATACTCTCTCTCCTCCCGATTTCTATACGACGCTTCGTGCTCGTTTTTTCGTTTTGACCTCACCAACATGTCTCGTGGGCCATTTCTAACCTATATTCGAGACTTTTTCGGGTTTTAGAGCTAGTAGATCTAATTTCATACCCTCTCTCCTTCCGATTTAAATACGAGGCTTCGTGCTCGTTTTTTCGTTCTGACCTCACAAACACGTCTCGTGGTCCATTTCTAACCTATAATCGAGACTTTTTCGGGTTTTAGAGCTAGTGGATCTAATTTCATACCCTCTCTCCTCCCGATTTCTATAAGAGACTTCGTGATCGTTTTTTCGTTCTGACCTCACCAACACGTCTCATGGTCCATTTCTAACGTATAATCGAGACTTTTTCGGGTTTTAGAGGAAATGGATCTAATTTCATACCCTCTCTTCTCCCGATTTCTATACGAGGCTTCGTGCTCGTTTTCTCGTTCTGACCTCACAAACACGTCTCGTGGTCCATTTCTAACCTATAATCGAGACTTTTTCTGGTTTTCGAGCTAGTGGATCTAATTTCATACCCTCTCTCCTCCCGATTTCTATACGAGGCTACGTGCTCGTTTTTTCGTTCTGACCTCAGGAACACGTCTCGTGGTCCATTTCTGACTTATAATCGAGACTTTTTCGGGTTTTAGAGCTAGTGGATCTAATTTCATACCCTCTCTCCTCCCGATTTCTATACGTGGCTTCGTGCTCGTTTTTTCGTTCTGACCTCACAAACACGTCTCGTGGTCTATTACTAACCAATAATCGAGACTTTTTCTGGTTTTGGAAGAAGTGGATCTAATTTCATACCCTCTCTCCTCCCGATTTCTATACGATGCTTCGTGCTCTTTTTTCATTCTGACCTCACAAACACGTCTCGTGGTCCATTTCTAACCTATAATCGAGACTTTTTCGGGTTTTCGAGCTAGTGGATCTAATTTCATACTCTCTCTCCTCCCGATTTCTATACGAGGCTTCGTGCTCGTTTTTTCGTTCTGACCTCCCCAACACGTTTCGTGGTCCATTTCTAACCTATAATCGATACTTTTTCGGATTTTCGAGCTAGTGGATCTAATTTCATACCCTCTCTCCTCCCGATTTCTATACGAGGCTACGTGCTCGTTTTTTCGTTCTGACCTCAGGAACACGTCTCGTGGTCCATTTCTAACCTATAATCGAGACTTTTTCGGGTTTTAGAGCTAGTGGATCTAATTTCATACCCTCTCTCCTCCCGATTTTTATACGAGGCTTCGTGCTCGTTTTTTCGTTCTGACCTCACAAACACGTCTCGTGGTCCATTTCTAACCTATAATCGAGACTTTTTCGGATTTTCGAGCTAGTGGATCTAATTTCATACCCTCTCACCTCCCGATTTCTATACGAGGCTACGTGCTCGTTTTTTCGTTCTGACCTCATGAACACGTCTCGTGGTCCATTTCTAACCTATAATCGAGACTTTTTCGGGTTTTAGAGGAAATAGATCTAATTTCATACCCTCTCTCCTTCCGATTTATATACGAGGCTTCGTGCTCGTTTTTTCGTTCTGACCTCGCAAACACGTCTCGTGGTCAATTTCTAACCTATAATCGAGACTTTTTCGGGTTTTAGAGGAAATGGATCTAATTTCATACCCTCTCTCCTTCCGATTTCTATACGAGGCTTCGTGCTCGTTTTTTCGTTCTGACCTCACAAACACGTCTCGTGGTCCATTTCTAACCTATAATCGAGACTTTCTCGGGTTTTAGAGCTAGTGGATCTAATTTCATACCCTCTCTCCTCCCGATTTCTATACGAGGCTTCGTGCTCGTTTTTTCGTTCTGACCTCACCAACACTTTTCGTGGTCCATTTCTAACCTATAATCGATACTTTTTCGGATTTTCGAGCTAGTGGATCTAATTTCATACCCTCTCTCCTCCCGATTTCTATACGAGGCTACGTGCTCTTTTTTTGTTCTGACCTCAGGAACACGTCTCATGGTCCATTTCTAACCTATAATCGAGACTTTTTCGGGTTTTAGAGCTAGTAGCTCTAATATCATACCCTCTCTCCTTCCGATTTAAATACGAGGCTTCGTGCTCGTTTTTTCGTTCTGACCTCACAAACACGTTTCGTGGTCCATTTCTAACCTATAATCGAGACTTTTTCGAGTTTTCGAGCTAGTGGATCTAATTTCATACCCTCTCACCTCCCGATTTCTATACGAGGCTACGTGCTCGTTTTTTCGTTCTGACCTCATAAACACGTCTCGTGGTCCATTTCTAACCTATAATCGAGACTTTTTCGGGTTTTAGAGGAAATAGATCTAATTTCATACCCTCTCTCCTTCCGATTTCTATACGAGGCTTCGTGCTCGTTTTTTCGTTCTGACCTCACAAACACGTCTCGTGGTCCATTTCTAACCTATAATCGAGACTTTCTCGGGTTTTAGAGCTAGTGGATCTAATTTCATACCCTCTCTCCTCCCGATTTCTATACGAGGCTAGGTACTCATTTTTTCGTTCTGACCTCAGGAACACGTCTCGTGGTCCATTTCTAACCTATAATCGAGACTTTTTCGGGTTTTAGAGCTAGTGGATCTAATTTCATACCCTCTCTCCTCCCGATTTCTATACGAGGCTTCGTGCTCGTTTTTTCGTTCTGACCTTACCAACACGTTTCGTGGTCCATTTCTAACCCATAATCGATACTTTTTCGGGTTTACGAGCTAGTGGATCTAATTTCATACCCTCTCTCCTCCCGATTTCTATACGAGGCTACGTGCTCGTTTTTTTGTTCTGACCTCAGGAACACGTCTCGTGGTCCATTTCTAACCTTTAATCGAGACTTTTTCGGATTTTCGAGCTAGTGGATCTAATTTCATACCCTCTCTCCTCCCGATTTCTATACGAGGCTACGTGCTCGTTTTTTCGTTCTGACCTCAGGAACACGTCTCGTGGTCCATTTCTAACCTATAATCGAGACTTTTTCGGGTTTTAGAGCTAGTGGATCTAATTTCATACCCTCTCTCCTCCCGATTTTTATACGAGGCTTCGTGCTCGTTTTTTTGTTCTGACCTCACAAACAAGTCTCGTGGTCCATTTCTAACCTATAATCGAGACTTTTTCGGATTTTCGAGCTAGTGGATCTAATTTCATACTCTCTCTCCTCCCGATTTCTATACGACGCTTCGTGCTCGTTTTTTCGTTTTGACCTCACCAACATGTCTCGTGGTCCATTTCTAACCTATATTCGAGACTTTTTCGGGTTTTAGAGCTAGTAGATCTAATTTCATACCCTCTCTCCTCCCGATTTCTATACGAGGCTTCGTGCTCGTTTTTTCGTTCTGACCTCACCAACACGTTTCGTGGTCCATTTCTAACCTATAATCGAGACTTTTTCGGGTTTTAGAGCTAGTGGATCTAATTTCATACCCTCTCTCCTCCCGATTTCTATACGAGGCTACGTGCTCGTTTTTTCGTTCTGACCTCATGAACACGTCTCGTGGTCCATTTCTAACCTATAATCGAGACTTTTTCGGGTTTTAGAGGAAATAGATCTAATTTCATACCCTCTCTCCTTCCGATTTATATACGAGGCTTCGTGCTCGTTTTTTCGTTCTGACCTCACAAACACGTCTCGTGGTCCATTTCTAACCTACAATCGAGACTTTTTCGGGTTTTAGAGGAAATGGATCTAATTTCATACCCTCTCTCCTTCCGATTTCTATACGAGGCTTCGTGCTCGTTTTTTCGTTCTGACCTCACAAACACGTCTCGTGGTCCATTTCTAACCTATAATCGAGACTTTCTCGGGTTTTAGAGCTAGTGGATCTAATTTCATACCCTCTCTCCTCCCGATTTCTATACGAGGCTACGTGCTCGTTTTTTTGTTCTGACCTCAGGAACACGTCTCGTGGTCCATTTCTAACCTATAATCGAGACTTTTTCGGGTTTTAGAGCTAGTAGATCTAATATCATACCCTCTCTCCTTCCGATTTAAATACGAGGATTCGTGCTCGTTTTTTCGTTCTGACCTCACAAACACGTTTCGTGGTCCATTTCTAACCTATAATCGAGACTTTTTCGAGTTTTCGAGCTAGTGGATCTAATTTCATACCCTCTCACCTCCCGATTTCTATTCGAGGCTACGTGCTCGTTTTTTCGTTCTGACCTCATGAACACCACTCGTGGTCCATTTCTAACCTATAATCGAGACTTTTTCGGGTTTTAGAGGAAATAGATCTAATTTCATACCCTCTCTCCTTCCGATTTCTATACGAGGCTTCGTGCTCGTTTTTTCGTTCTGACCTCACAAACACGTCTCGTGGTACATTTCTAACCTATAATCGAGACTTTCTCGGGTTTTAGAGCTAGTGGATCTAATTTCATACCCTCTCTCCTCCCGATTTCTATACGAGGCTACGTACTCATTTTTTCGTTCTGACCTCAGGAACACGTCTCGCGGTCCATTTCTAACCAATAATCGAGACTTTTTCGGGTTTTAGAGCTAGTGGATCTAATTTCATACCCTCTCTCCTCCCGATTTCTATACGAGGCTTCGTGCTCGTTTTTTCGTTCTGACCTTACCAACACGTTTCGTGGTCCATTTCTAACCTATAATCGATACTTTTTCGGGTTTACGAGCTAGTGGATCTAATTTTATACCCTCTCTCCTCCCGATTTCTATAGGAGGCTACGTGCTCGTTTTTTTGTTCTGACCTCAGAAACACGTCTAGTGGTCCATTTCTAACCTATAATCGAGACTTTCTCGGGTTTTAGAGCTAGTGGATCTAATTTCATACCCTCTCTCCTTCCGATTTCTATACGAGGCTTCGTGCTCGTTTTTTCGTTCTGACCTCACAAACACGTCTCGTGGTCCATTTCTAACCTATAATCGAGACTTTTTCGGGTTTACGAGCTAGTGGATCTAATTTCATACCCTCTCACCTCCCGATTTCTATACGTGGCTACGTGCTCGTTTTTTCGTTCTGACCTCATGAATATGTCTCGTGGTCCATTTCTAACCTATAATCGAGACTTTTTGGGGTCTTAGAGGAAATGGATCTAATTTCATACCCTCTCTCCTTCCGATTTCTATACGAGGCTTTGTCCTCGTTTTTTCGTTCTGACCTCACAAACACGTCTCGTGGTCCATTTCTAACCTATAATCGAGACTTTCTAGGGTTTTAGAGATAGTGGATCTAATTTCATACCCTCTCTCCTCCCGATTTCTATACGAGGCTACGTGCTCGTTTTTTCGTTCTGACCTCATAAACACGTCTCGTGGTCCATTTCTAACCTATAATCGAGACTTTTTCGGGTTTTAGAGGAAATAGATCTAATTTCATACCCTCTCTCCTTCCGATTTCTATACGAGGCTTCGTGCTCGTTTTTTCGTTCTGACCTCACAAACACGTCTCGTGGTCCATTTCTAACCTATAATCGAGACTTTCTCGGGTTTTAGAGCTAGTGGATCTAATTTCATACCCTCTCTCCTCCCGATTTCTATACGAGGCTAGGTACTCATTTTTTCGTTCTGACCTCAGGAACACGTCTCGTGGTCCATTTCTAACCTATAATCGAGACTTTTTCGGGTTTTAGAGCTAGTGGATCTAATTTCATACCCTCTCTCCTCCCGATTTCTATACGAGGCTTCGTGCTCGTTTTTTCGTTCTGACCTTACCAACACGTTTCGTGGTCCATTTCTAACCCATAATCGATACTTTTTCGGGT
This sequence comes from Thalia dealbata, assembly GCA_030544415.1. Taxonomy (NCBI): domain Eukaryota; kingdom Viridiplantae; phylum Streptophyta; class Magnoliopsida; order Zingiberales; family Marantaceae; genus Thalia; species Thalia dealbata. The sequence continues at coordinate 15,376,538 of CM060460.1, forward strand.
TTACGAGCTAGTGGATCTAATTTCATACCCTCTCTCCTCCCGATTTCTATACGAGGCTACGTGCTCGTTTTTTTGTTCTGACCTCAGGAACACGTCTCGTGGTCCATTTCTAACCTTTAATCGAGACTTTTTCGGATTTTCGAGCTAGTGGATCTAATTTCATACCCTCTCTCCTCCCGATTTCTATACGAGGCTACGTGCTCGTTTTTTCGTTCTGACCTCAGGAACACGTCTCGTGGTCCATTTCTAACCTATAATCGAGACTTTTTCGGGTTTTAGAGCTAGTGGATCTAATTTCATACCCTCTCTCCTCCCGATTTTTATACGAGGCTTCGTGCTCGTTTTTTTGTTCTGACCTCACAAACAAGTCTCGTGGTCCATTTCTAACCTATAATCGAGACTTTTTCGGATTTTCGAGCTAGTGGATCTAATTTCATACTCTCTCTCCTCCCGATTTCTATACGACGCTTCGTGCTCGTTTTTTCGTTTTGACCTCACCAACATGTCTCGTGGTCCATTTCTAACCTATATTCGAGACTTTTTCGGGTTTTAGAGCTAGTAGATCTAATTTCATACCCTCTCTCCTCCCGATTTCTATACGAGGCTTCGTGCTCGTTTTTTCGTTCTGACCTCACCAACACGTTTCGTGGTCCATTTCTAACCTATAATCGAGACTTTTTCGGGTTTTAGAGCTAGTGGATCTAATTTCATACCCTCTCTCCTCCCGATTTCTATACGAGGCTACGTGCTCGTTTTTTCGTTCTGACCTCATGAACACGTCTCGTGGTCCATTTCTAACCTATAATCGAGACTTTTTCGGGTTTTAGAGGAAATAGATCTAATTTCATACCCTCTCTCCTTCCGATTTATATACGAGGCTTCGTGCTCGTTTTTTCGTTCTGACCTCACAAACACGTCTCGTGGTCCATTTCTAACCTACAATCGAGACTTTTTCGGGTTTTAGAGGAAATGGATCTAATTTCATACCCTCTCTCCTTCCGATTTCTATACGAGGCTTCGTGCTCGTTTTTTCGTTCTGACCTCACAAACACGTCTCGTGGTCCATTTCTAACCTATAATCGAGACTTTCTCGGGTTTTAGAGCTAGTGGATCTAATTTCATACCCTCTCTCCTCCCGATTTCTATACGAGGCTACGTGCTCGTTTTTTTGTTCTGACCTCAGGAACACGTCTCGTGGTCCATTTCTAACCTATAATCGAGACTTTTTCGGGTTTTAGAGCTAGTAGATCTAATATCATACCCTCTCTCCTTCCGATTTAAATACGAGGATTCGTGCTCGTTTTTTCGTTCTGACCTCACAAACACGTTTCGTGGTCCATTTCTAACCTATAATCGAGACTTTTTCGAGTTTTCGAGCTAGTGGATCTAATTTCATACCCTCTCACCTCCCGATTTCTATTCGAGGCTACGTGCTCGTTTTTTCGTTCTGACCTCATGAACACCACTCGTGGTCCATTTCTAACCTATAATCGAGACTTTTTCGGGTTTTAGAGGAAATAGATCTAATTTCATACCCTCTCTCCTTCCGATTTCTATACGAGGCTTCGTGCTCGTTTTTTCGTTCTGACCTCACAAACACGTCTCGTGGTACATTTCTAACCTATAATCGAGACTTTCTCGGGTTTTAGAGCTAGTGGATCTAATTTCATACCCTCTCTCCTCCCGATTTCTATACGAGGCTACGTACTCATTTTTTCGTTCTGACCTCAGGAACACGTCTCGCGGTCCATTTCTAACCAATAATCGAGACTTTTTCGGGTTTTAGAGCTAGTGGATCTAATTTCATACCCTCTCTCCTCCCGATTTCTATACGAGGCTTCGTGCTCGTTTTTTCGTTCTGACCTTACCAACACGTTTCGTGGTCCATTTCTAACCTATAATCGATACTTTTTCGGGTTTACGAGCTAGTGGATCTAATTTTATACCCTCTCTCCTCCCGATTTCTATAGGAGGCTACGTGCTCGTTTTTTTGTTCTGACCTCAGAAACACGTCTAGTGGTCCATTTCTAACCTATAATCGAGACTTTCTCGGGTTTTAGAGCTAGTGGATCTAATTTCATACCCTCTCTCCTTCCGATTTCTATACGAGGCTTCGTGCTCGTTTTTTCGTTCTGACCTCACAAACACGTCTCGTGGTCCATTTCTAACCTATAATCGAGACTTTTTCGGGTTTACGAGCTAGTGGATCTAATTTCATACCCTCTCACCTCCCGATTTCTATACGTGGCTACGTGCTCGTTTTTTCGTTCTGACCTCATGAATATGTCTCGTGGTCCATTTCTAACCTATAATCGAGACTTTTTGGGGTCTTAGAGGAAATGGATCTAATTTCATACCCTCTCTCCTTCCGATTTCTATACGAGGCTTTGTCCTCGTTTTTTCGTTCTGACCTCACAAACACGTCTCGTGGTCCATTTCTAACCTATAATCGAGACTTTCTAGGGTTTTAGAGATAGTGGATCTAATTTCATACCCTCTCTCCTCCCGATTTCTATACGAGGCTACGTGCTCGTTTTTTCATTCTGACCTTATGAACACGTCTCGTGGTCCATTTCTAACTTATAATCGAGACTTTCTCGGATTTTAGAGCTAGTGGATCCAATTTCATACCCTCTCTCCTCCCGATTTCTATACGAGGCTACGTGCTCGTTTTTTCGTTCTGACCTCAGAACACGTCTCGTGGTCCATTTCTAACCTATAATCGAGACTTTTTCGGGTTTTAGAGCTAGTGGATCTAATTTCATACCCTCTCTCCTCCCGATTTTTATACGAGGCTTCGTGCTCGTTTTTTCGTTCTGACCTCACAAACACGTCTCGTGGTCCATTTCTAACCTATAATCGAGACTTTTTTGGATTTTCGAGCTAGTGGATCTAATTTCATACTCTCTCTCCTCCCGATTTCTATACGAGGCTTTGTGCTCGTTTTTTCGTTCTGACCTCACAAACACGTCTCGTGGTCCATTTCTAACCTATAATAGAGACTTTCTCGGGTTTTAGAGCTAGTGGATCTAATTTCATACCCTCTCTCCTCCCGATTTCTATACGAGGCTACGTGCTCGTTTTTTCGTTCTGACCTCATGAACACGTCTCGTGGTCCATTTCTAACCTATAATCGAGACTTTTTCGGGTTTTAGAGCTAGTGGATCTAATTGCATACCCTCTCTCCTCCCGATTTCTATACGAGGCTTCGTGCTCGTTTTTTCGTTCTGACCTTACCAACACGTTTCGTGGTCCATTTCTAACCTATAATCGATACTTTTTCGGATTTTCGAGCTAGTGGATCTAATTTCATACCCTCTCTCCTCCCGATTTCTATACGAGGCTACGTGCTCGTTTTTTTGTTCTGACCACAGGAACACGTCTCGTGGTCCATTTCTAACCTATAATCGAGACTTTTTCGGGTTTTAGAGCTAGTAGATCTAATTTCATACCCTCTCTCATTCCGATTTCAATACGAGGCTTCGTGCTCGTTTTTTTGTTCTGACCTCAGGAACACGTCTCGTGGTCCATTTCTAACATATAATCGAGACTTTCTCGGATTTTAGAGCTAGTGGATCTAATTTCATACCCTCTCTCCTCCCTATTTCTATACGAGGCTACGTGCTCGTTTTTTTGTTCTGACCACAGGAACACGTCTCGTGGTCCATTTCTAACCTATAATCGAGACTTTTTCGGGTTTTAGAGCTAGTAGATCTAATTTCATACCCTCTCTCCTTCCGATTTCAATACGAGGCTTCGTGCTCGTTTTTTTGTTCTGACCTCAGGAACACGTCTCGTGGTCCATTTCTAACCTATAATCGAGACTTTCTCGGATTTTAGAGCTAGTGGATCTAATTTCATACCCTCTCTCCTCCCGATTTCTATACGAGGCTTCGTGCTCGTTTTTTCGTTCTGACCTCACAAACACGTCTCGTGGTCCATTTCTAACCTATAATCGAGACTTTCTCGGGTTTTAGAGCTAGTGGATCTAATTTCATACCCTCTCTCCTTCCGATTTCTATACGAGGCTTCGTGCTCGTTTTTTCGTTCTGACCTCACAAACACGTCTCGTGGTCCATTTCTAACCTATAATCGAGACTTTTTCGGGTTTACGAGCTAGTGGATCTAATTTCATACCCTCTCACCTCCCGATTTCTATACGTGGCTACGTGCTCGTTTTTTCGTTCTGACCTCATGAATATGTCTCGTGGTCCATTTCTAACCTATAATCGAGACTTTTTGGGGTTTTAGAGGAAATGGATCTAATTTCATACCCTCTCTCCTTCCGATTTCTATACGAGGCTTTGTCCTCGTTTTTTCGTTCTGACCTCACAAACACGTCTCGTGGTCCATTTCTAACCTATAATCGAGACTTTCTAGGGTTTTAGAGATAGTGGATCTAATTTCATACCCTCTCTCCTCCCGATTTCTATACGAGGCTACGTGCTCGTTTTTTCATTCTGACCTTATGAACACGTCTCGTGGTCCATTTCTAACTTATAATCGAGACTTTCTCGGATTTTAGAGCTAGTGGATCCAATTTCATACCCTCTCTCCTCCCGATTTCTATACGAGGCTACGTGCTCGTTTTTTCGTTCTGACCTCAGAACACGTCTCGTGGTCCATTTCTAACCTATAATCGAGACTTTTTCGGGTTTTAGAGCTAGTGGATCTAATTTCATACCCTCTCTCCTCCCGATTTTTATACGAGGCTTCGTGCTCGTTTTTTCGTTCTGACCTCACAAACACGTCTCGTGGTCCATTTCTAACCTATAATCGAGACTTTTTTGGATTTTCGAGCTAGTGGATCTAATTTCATACTCTCTCTCCTCCCGATTTCTATACGACGCTTCGTGCTCTTTTTTTCGTTTTGACCTCACCAACACGTCTCGTGGTCCATTTCTAACCTATAATCGAGACTTTTTTGGGTTTTCAAGCTAGTGGATCTAATTTCATACCCTCTCACCTCCTGATTTCTATACGAGGCTACGTGCTCGTTTTTTCGTTCTGACCTCATGAATATGTCTCGTGGTCCATTTCTAACCTATAATCGAGACTTTTTGGGGTTTTAGAGGAAATGGATCTAATTTCATACCCTCTCTCCTTCCGATTTCTATACGAGGCTTTGTGCTCGTTTTTTCGTTCTGACCTCACAAACACGTCTCGTGGTCCATTTCTAACCTATAATCGAGACTTTCTCGGGTTTTAGAGCTAGTGGATCTAATTTCATACCCTCTCTCCTCCCGATTTCTATACGAGGCAACGTGCTCGTTTTTTCGTTCTGACCTCAGGAACACGTCTCGTGGTCCATTTCTAACCTATAATCGAGACTTTTTCGGGTTTTAGAGCTAGTGGATCTAATTGCATACCCTCTCTCCTCCCGATTTCTATACGAGGCTTCGTGCTCGTTTTTTCGTTCTGACCTTACCAACACGTTTCGTGGTCCATTTCTAACCTATAATCGATACTTTTTCGGATTTTCGAGCTAGTGGATCTAATTTCATACCCTCTCTCCTCCCGATTTCTATACGAGGCTACGTGCTCGTTTTTTTGTTCTGACCACAGGAACACGTCTCGTGGTCCATTTCTAACCTATAATCGAGACTTTTTCGGGTTTTAGAGCTAGTAGATCTAATTTCATACCCTCTCTCATTCCGATTTCAATACGAGGCTTCGTGCTCGTTTTTTTGTTCTGACCTCAGGAACACGTCTCGTGGTCCATTTCTAACATATAATCGAGACTTTCTCGGATTTTAGAGCTAGTGGATCTAATTTCATACCCTCTCTCCTCCCGATTTCTATACGAGGCTACGTGCTCGTTTTTTTGTTCTGACCACAGGAACACGTCTCGTGGTCCATTTCTAACCTATAATCGAGACTTTTTCGGGTTTTAGAGCTAGTAGATCTAATTTCATACCCTCTCTCCTTCCGATTTCAATACGAGGCTTCGTGCTCGTTTTTTTGTTCTGACCTCAGGAACACGTCTCGTGGTCCATTTCTAACCTATAATCGAGACTTTCTCGGATTTTAGAGCTAGTGGATCTAATTTCATACCCTCTCTCGTCCCGATTTCTATACGAGGCTACGTGCTCGTTTTTTCGTTCTGACCTCAGGAACACGTCTCGTGGTCCATTTCTAACCTATAATCGAGACTTTTTCGGGTTTTCGAGCTAGTGGATCTAATTTCATACCCTCTCACCTCCCGATTTCTAAACGAGGCTACGTGCTCGTTTTTTCGTTCTGACCTCACCAACACGTCTCGTTGTCCATTTCTAACCTATATTCGAGACTTTTTCAGGTTTTAGAGGAAATGGATCTAATTTCATACCCTTTCTCCTCCCGATTTCTATACGAGGCTTCGTGCTCGTTTTTTCGTTCTGACCTCAAAAATAGGTCTCGCGGTCCATTTCTAACCTATAATGGAGACTTTTTCGAGTTTTAGAGCTAGTGGATCTAATTTCATACCCTCTCTCCTCCCGATTTCTATACGAGGCTTCGTGCTCGTTTTTTCGTTCTGACCTCACCAACACGTCTCGTGGTCCATTTCTAACCTATAATCGAGACTTTCTCGGGTTTTAGAGGAAGTGGATCTAATTTTATACCCTCTCTCCTCCCGATTTCTATACGAGGCTTCGTGCTCGTTTTTTCGTTCTGACCTCAAAAACACATTTCGTGGTCCATTTCTAACCTATAATCGAGACTTTTTCGGGTTTTCGAGCTAGTGGATCTAATTTCATACCCTCTCACCTCCTGATTTCTATACGAGGCTACGTGCTCGTTTTTTCGTTCTGACCTCATGAACACGTCTCGTGGTCCATTTCTAACCTATAATCGAGACTTTTTCGGGTTTTAGAGGAAATGGATCTAATTTCATACCCTCTCTCCTTCCGATTTCTATACGAGGCTTCGTGCTAGTTTTTTCGTTCTGACCTCACAAACACGTCTCGTGGTCCATTTCTAACCTATAATCGAGACTTTCTAGGGTTTTAGAGCTAGTGGATCTAATTTCATACCCTCTCTCCTCCCGATTTCAATACGAGGCTACGTGCTCGTTTTTTCGTTCTGACCTCAGGAACACGTCTCGTGGTCCATTTCTAACCTATAATCGAGACTTTTTCGGGTTTTAAAGCTAGTGAATCTAATTTCATACACTCTCTCCTCCCGATTTTTATACGAAGCTTCGTGCTCGGTTTTTCGTTCTGACCTCACAAACACGTCTCGTGGTCCATTTCTAACCTATAATCGAGACTTTTTCGGGTTTTCGAGCTAGTTGATCTAATTTCATACCCTCTCACCTCCCGATTTCTATACAAGGCTACGTGCTCGTTTTTTCGTTCTGACCTCATGAACACGTCTCGTGGTCCATTTCTAACCTATAATCTAGACTTTCTCGGGTTTTAGAGGAAATGGATCTAATTTCATACCCTCTCTCCTTCCGATTTCTATACGAGGCTTCGTGCTCGTTTTTTCGTTCTGACCTCACAAACACGTCTCGTGGTCCATTTCTTACCTATAATCGAGACTTTTTCGGGTTTTAGAGCTAGTGGATCTAATTTCATACTCTCTCTCCTCCCGATTTCTATACGAGGCTTCGTGCTCGTTTTTTCGTTTTGACCTCACCAACACGTCTCGTGGTCCATTTCTAACCTATATTCGAGACTTTTTCGGGTTTTAGAGCTAGTAGATCTAATTTCATACCCTCTCTCCTTCCGATAGAAATACGAGGCTTCGTGCTCGTTTTTTCGTTCTGACCTCACAAACACGTCTCGTGGTCCATTTCTAACCTATAATCGAGACTTTTTCGGGTTTTAGAGCTAGTAGATCTAATTTCATACCCTCTCTCCTCCCGATTTCTATACGAGACTTCGTGCTCATTTTTTCGTTCTGACCTCATGAACACGTCTCGTGGTCCATTTCTAACCTATAATCGAGACTTTTTCGGGTTTTAGAGGAAATGGATCTAATTTCATACCCTCTCTCCTTCCGATTTCTATACGAGGCTTCGTGCTTGTTTTTTCGTTCTGACCTCACCAACACGTCTCGTGGTCCATTTCTAACCTATAATCGAGACTTCCTAGGGTTTTAGAGATAGTGGATCTAATTTCATACCCTCTCTCCTCCCGATTTCTATACGAGGCTACGTGCTCGTTTTTTTATTCTGACCTTATGAACACGTCTCGTGGTCCATTTCTAACTTATAATCGAGACTTTCTCGGATTTTAGAGCTAGTGGATCCAATTTCATACCCTCTCTCCTCCCGATTTCTATACGAGGCTACGTGCTCGTTTTTTCGTTCTGACCTCAGAACACGTCTCGTGGTCCATTTCTAACCTATAATCGAGACTTTTTCGGGTTTTAGAGCTAGTGGATCTAATTTCATACCCTCTCTCCTCCCGATTTTTATACGAGGCTTCGTGCTCGTTTTTTCGTTCTGACCTTACAAACACGTCTCGTGGTCCATTTCTAACCTATAATCGAGACTTTTTCGGATTTTCGAGCTAGTGGATCTAATTTCATACTCTCTCTCCTCCCGATTTCTATACGACGCTTCGTGCTCGTTTTTTCGTTTTGACCTCACCAACACGTCTCGTGGTCCATTTCTAACCTATATTCGAGACTTTTTCGGGTTTTAGAGCTAGTAGATCTAATTTCATACCCTCTCTCCTCCCGATTTCTATATGAGGCTACGTGCTCGTTTTTTCGTTCTGACCTCACCAACACGTTTCGTGGTCCATTTCTAACCTATAATCGAGACTTTTTCGGGTTTTAGAGCTAGTGGATCTAATTTCATACCCTCTCTCCTCCCGATTTCTATACGAGGCTACGTGCTCCTTTTTTCATTCTGACCTCATGAACACGTCTCGTGGTCCATTTCTAACCTATAATCGAGACTTTTTCGGGTTTTAGAGGAAATAGATCTAATTTCATACCCTCTCTCCTTCCGATTTTTATACCAGGCTTCGTGCTCGTTTTTTCGTTCTGACCTCACAAACAGGTCTCGTGGTCCATTTCTAACCTATAATCGAGACTTTTTCGGGTTTTCAAGCTAGTGGATCTAATTTCATACCCTCTCACCTCCCGATTTCTATACGAGGCTACGTGCTCGTTTTTTCGTTCTGACCTCATGAATATGTCTCGTGGTCCATTTCTAACCTATAATCGAGACTTTTTGGGGTTTTAGAGGAAATGGATCTAATTTCATACCCTCTCTCCTTCCGATTTCTATACGAGGCTTTGTGCTCGTTTTTTCGTTCTGACCTCACAAACACGTCTCGTGGTCCATTTCTAACCTATAATCGAGACTTTCTCGGGTTTTAGAGCTAGTGGATCTAATTTCATACCCTCTCTCCTCCCGATTTCTATACGAGGCTACGTGCTCGTTTTTTCGTTCTGACCTCATGAACACGTCTCGTGGTCCATTTCTAACCTATAATCGAGACTTTTTCGGGTTTTAGAGCTAGTGGATCTAATTGCATACCCTCTCTCCTCCCGATTTCTATACGAGGCTTCGTGCTCGTTTTTTCGTTCTGACCTTACCAACACGTTTCGTGGTCCATTTCTAACCTATAATCGATACTTTTTCGGATTTTCGAGCTAGTGGATCTAATTTCATACCCACTCTCCTCCCGATTTCTATACGAGGCTACGTGCTCGTTTTTTTGTTCTGACCACAGGAACACGTCTCGTGGTCCATTTCTAACCTATAATCGAGACTTTTACGGGTTTTAGAGCTAGTAGATCTAATTTCATACCCTCTCTCATTCCGATTTCAATACGAGGTTTCGTGCTCGTTTTTTTGTTCTGACCTCAGGAACACGTCTCGTGGTCCATTTCTAACATATAATCGAGACTTTCTCGGATTTTAGAGCTAGTGGATCTAATTTCATACCCTCTCTCCTCCCGATTTCTATACGAGGCTACGTGCTCGTTTTTTTGTTCTGACCACAGGAACACGTCTCGTGGTCCATTTCTAACCTATAATCGAGACTTTTTCGGGTTTTAGAGCTAGTAGATCTAATTTCATACCCTCTCTCCTTCCGATTTCAATACGAGGCTTCGTGCTCGTTTTTTTGTTCTGACCTCAGGAACACGTCTCGTGGTCCATTTCTAACCTATAATCGAGACTTTCTCGGATTTTAGAGCTAGTGGATCTAATTTCATACCCTCTCTCGTCCCGATTTCTATACGAGGCTACGTGCTCGTTTTTTCATTCTGACCTCAGGAACACGTCTCGTGGTCCATTTCTAACCTATAATCGAGACTTTTTCGGGTTTTCGAGCTAGTGGATCTAATTTCATACCCTCTCACCTCCCGATTTCTAAACGAGGCTACGTGCTCGTTTTTTCGTTCTGACCTCACCAACACGTCTCGTTGTCCATTTCTAACCTATATTCGAGACTTTTTCGGGTTTTAGAGTTAGTACATCTAATTTCATACCCTCTCCCCTCCCGATTTCTACACGAGGCTTCGTCCTCGTTTTTTCGTTCTGACCTCAAAAATAGGTCTCGTGGTCCATTTCTAACCTATAATTGAGACTTTTTCGGGTTTTAGAGCTAGTGGATCTAATTTCATACCCTCTCTCCTCCGGATTTCTATACGAGGCTTCGTGCTCGTTTTTTCGTTCTGACCTCACCAACACGTCTCATGGTCCATTTCTAACGTATAATCGAGACTTTTTCGGGTTTTAGAGGAAGTGGATCTAATTTCATACCCTTTCTCCTCCCGATTTCTATACGAGGCTTCGTGCTCGTTTTTTCGTTCTGACCTCAAAAATAGGTCTCACGGTCCATTTCTAACCTATAATCGAGACTTTTTCGGGTTTTTGAGCTAGTGGATCTAATTTCATACCGTCTCTCCTCCCGATTTCTATACAAGGTTACGTGCTCGTTTTTTCATTCTGACCTCACCAACACGTCTCGTTGTCCATTTCTAACCTATATTCGAGACTTTTTCGGGTTTTAGAGCTAGTAGATCTAATTTCATACCCTCTCCCCTCCCGATTTCTATATGAGGCTTCATCCTCGTTTTTTCGTTCTGACCTCAAAAATAGGTCTCGTGGTCCATTTCTAACCTATAATCGAACTTTTTCGGGTTTTAGAGCTAGTGGATCTAATTTCATACCCTCTCTCCTCCGGATTTCTATACGAGGCTTCGTGCTCGTTTTTTCGTTCTGACCTCACCAACACGTCTCATGGACCATTTCTAACGTATAATCGAGACATTTTCGGGTCTTAGAGGAAGTGGATCTAATTTCATACCCTTTCTCCTCCCGATTTCTATACGAGGCTTCGTGCTCGTTTTTTCGTTCTGACCTCAAAAACACATTTCGTGGTCCATTTCTAACCTATAATCGAGACTTTTTCGGGTTTTCGAGCTAGTGGATCTAATTTCATACCCTCTCACCTCCTGATTTCTATACGAGGCTACGTGCTCGTTTTTTCGTTCTGACCTCATGAACACGTCTCGTGGTCCATTTCTAACCTATAATCGAGACTTTTTCGGGTTTTAGAGGAAATGGATCTAATTTCATACCCTCTCTCCTTCCGATTTCTATACGAGGCTTCGTGCTAGTTTTTTCGTTCTGACCTCACAAACACGTCTCGTGGTCCCTTTCTAACCTATAATCGAGACTTTCTAGGGTTTTAGAGCTAGTGGATCTAATTTCATACCCTCTCTCCTCCCGATTTCAATACGAGGCTACGTGCTCGTTTTTTCGTTCTGACCTCAGGAACACGTCTCGTGGTCCATTTCTAACCTATAATCGAGACTTTTTCGGGTTTTAAAGCTAGTGAATCTAATTTCATACACTCTCTCCTCCCGAATTTTATACGAAGCTTCGTGCTCGGTTTTTCGTTCTGACCTCACAAACACGTCTCGTGGTCCATTTCTAACCTATAATCGAGACTTTTTCGGGTTTTCGAGCTAGTTGATCTAATTTCATACCCTCTCACCTCCCGATTTCTATACAAGGCTACGTGCTCGTTTTTTCGTTCTGACCTCATGAACACGTCTCGTGGTCCATTTCTAACCTATAATCTAGACTTTCTCGGGTTTTAGAGGAAATGGATCTAATTTCATACCCTCTCTCCTTCCGATTTCTATACGAGGCTTCGTGCTCGTTTTTTCGTTCTGACCTCACAAACACGTCTCGTGGTCCATTTCTTACCTATAATCGAGACTTTTTCGGGTTTTAGAGCTAGTGGATCTAATTTCATACTCTCTCTCCTCCCGATTTCTATACGAGGCTTCGTGCTCGTTTTTTCGTTTTGACCTCACCAACACGTCTCGTGGTCCATTTCTAACCTATATTCGAGACTTTTTCGGGTTTTAGAGCTAGTAGATCTAATTTCATACCCTCTCTCCTTCCGATAGAAATACGAGGCTTCGTGCTCGTTTTTTCGTTCTGACCTCACAAACACGTCTCGTGGTCCATTTCTAACCTATAATCGAGACTTTTTCGGGTTTTAGAGCTAGTAGATCTAATTTCATACCCTCTCTCCTCCCGATTTCTATACGAGACTTCGTGCTCATTTTTTCGTTCTGACCTCATGAACACGTCTCGTGGTCCATTTCTAACCTATAATCGAGACTTTTTCGGGTTTTAGAGGAAATGGATCTAATTTCATACCCTCTCTCCTTCCGATTTCTATACGAGGCTTCGTGCTTGTTTTTACGTTCTGACCTCACCAACATGTCTCGTGGTCCATTTCTAACCTATAATCGAGACTTCCTAGGGTTTTAGAGATAGTGGATCTAATTTCATACCCTCTCTCCTCCCGATTTCTATACGAGGCTACGTGCTCGTTTTTTTATTCTGACCTTATGAACACGTCTCGTGGTCCATTTCTAACTTATAATCGAGACTTTCTCGGATTTTAGAGCTAGTGGATCCAATTTCATACCCTCTCTCCTCCCGATTTCTATACGAGGCTACGTGCTCGTTTTTTCGTTCTGACCTCAGAACACGTCTCGTGGTCCATTTCTAACCTATAATCGAGACTTTTTCGGGTTTTAGAGCTAGTGGATCTAATTTCATACCCTCTCTCCTCCCGATTTCTATACGACGCTTCGTGCTCGTTTTTTCGTTTTGACCTCACCAACACGTCTCGTGGTCCATTTCTAACCTATATTCGAGACTTTTTCGGGTTTTAGAGCTAGTAGATCTAATTTCATACCCTCTCTCCTCCCGATTTCTATATGAGGCTACGTGCTCGTTTTTTCGTTCTGACCTCACCAACACGTTTCGTGGTCCATTTCTAACCTATAATCGAGACTTTTTCGGGTTTTAGAGCTAGTGGATCTAATTTCATACCCTCTCTCCTCCCGATTTCTATACGAGGCTACGTGCTCCTTTTTTCATTCTGACCTCATGAACACGTCTCGTGGTCCATTTCTAACCTATAATCGAGACGTTTTCGGGTTTTAGAGGAAATAGATCTAATTTCATACCCTCTCTCCTTCCGATTTTTATACCAGGCTTCGTGCTCGTTTTTTCGTTCTGACCTCACAAACAGGTCTCGTGGTCCATTTCTAACCTATAATCGAGACTTTTTCGGGTTTTCAAGCTAGTGGATCTAATTTCATACCCTCTCACCTCCCGATTTCTATACAAGGCTACGTGCTCGTTTTTTCGTTCTGACCTCAGGAACACGTCTCGTGGTCCATTTCTAACCTATAATCTAGACTTTTTCGGGTTTTAGAGCTAGTGGATCTAATTTCATACCCTCTCTCTTCCCGATTTTTATACGAGGCTTCGTGCTCGTTTTTTCGTTCTGACCTCACCAACACGTCTCATGGTCCATTTCTAACGTATAATCGAGACTTTTTCGGGTTTTAGAGGAAGTGGATCTAATTTCATGCCCTTTCTCCTCCCGATTTCTATACGAGGCTTCGTGCTCGTTTTTTCGTTCTGACCTCAAAAATAGGTCTCACGGTCCATTTCTAACCTATAATCGAGACTTTTTCGGGTTTTCGAGCTAGTGGATCTAATTTCATACCGTTTCTCCTCCCGATTTCTATACAAGGTTACGTGCTCGTTTTTTCGTTCTGACCTCACCAACACGTCTCGTTGTCCATTTCTAACCTATATTCAAGACTTTTTCGGGTTTTAGAGCTAGTAGATCTAATTTCATACCCTCTCCCCTCCCGATTTCTATATGAGGCTTCATCCTCGTTTTTTCGTTCTGACCTCAAAAATAGGTCTCGTGCTCCATTTCTAACCTATAATCGAGACTTTTTCGGGTTTTAGAGCTAGTGGATCTAATTTCATACCCTCTCTCCTCCGGATTTCTATACGAGGCTTCGTGCTCGTTTTTTCGTTCTGACCTCACCAACACGTCTCATGGACCATTTCTAACGTATAATCGAGACATTTTCGGGTCTTAGAGGAAGTGGATCTAATTTCATACCCTTTCTCCTCCCGATTTCTATACGAGGCTTCGTGCTCGTTTTTTCGTTCTGACCTCAAAAATAGGTCTCGCGGTCCATTTCTAACCTATAATGGAGACTTTTTCGAGTTTTAGAGCTAGTGGATCTAATTTCATACCCTCTCTCCTCCCGATTTCTATACGAGGCTACGTGCTCGTTTTTTCGTTCTGACCTCAGAACACGTCTCGTGGTCCATTTCTAACCTATAATCGAGACTTTTTCGGGTTTTAGAGCTAGTGGATCTAATTTCATACCCTCTCTCCTCCCGATTTTTATACGAGGCTTCGTGCTCGTTTTTTCGTTCTGACCTCACAAACACGTCTCGTGGTCCATTTCTAACCTATAATCGAGACTTTTTCGGATTTTCGAGCTAGTGGATCTAATTTCATACTCTCTCTCCTCCCGATTTCTATACGACGCTTCGTGCTCGTTTTTTCGTTTTGACCTCACCAACACGTCTCGTGGTCCATTTCTAACCTATATTCGAGACTTTTTCGGGTTTTAGAGCTAGTAGATCTAATTTCATACCCTCTCTCCTCCCGATTTCTATAGGAGGCTTCGTGCTCGTTTTTTCGTTCTGACCTCACCAACACGTTTCGTGGTCCATTTCTAACCTATAATCGAGACTTTTTCGGGTTTTAGAGCTAGTGGATCTAATTTCATACCCTCTCTCCTCCCGATTTCTATACGAGGCTACGTGCTCCTTTTTTCGTTCTGACCTCATGAACACGTCTCGTGGTCCATTTCTAACCTATAATCGAGACTTTTTCTGGTTTTAGAGGAAATAGATCTAATTTCATACCCTCTCTCCTTCCGATTTTTATACGAGGCTTCGTGCTCGTTTTTTCGTTCTGACCTCACAAACAGGTCTCGTGGTCCATTTCTAACCTATAATCGAGACTTTTTCGGGTTTTCGAGCTAGTGGATCTAATTTCATACCCTCTCACCTCCCGATTTCTATACAAGGCTACGTGCTCGTTTTTTCGTTCTGACCTCATGAACACGTCTCGTGGTCCATTTCTAACCTATAATCTAGACTTTTTCGGGTTTTAGAGCTAGTGGATCTAATTTCATACCCTCTCTCCTCCCGATTTTTATACGAGGCTTCGTGCTCGTTTTTTCATTCTGACCTCACAAACATGTCACGTGGTCCATTTCTAACCTATAATCGAGACTTTTTCGGATTTTCGAGCTAGTGGATCTAATTTCATACTCTCTCTCCTCCCGATTTCAATACGACGCTTCGTGCTCGTTTTTTCGTTGTGACCTCACCAACACGTCTCGTGGTCCATTTCTAACCTATATTCGAGACTTTTTCGGGTTTTAGAGCTAGTAGATCTAATTTCATACCCTCTCTCCTCCCGATTTCTATACGAGGCTTCGTGCTCGTTTTTTCGTTCTGACCTCACCAACTCGTTTCGTGGTCCATTTCTTACCTATAATCGAGACTTTTTCGGGTTTTCGAGCTAGTGGATCTAATTTCATACTCTCTCTCCTCCCGATTTCTATACGAGGCTACGTGCTCGTTTTTTCGTTCTGACCTCAGGAACACGTCTCGTGGTCCATTTCTAACCTATAATCGAGACTTTTTCGGGTTTTAGAGCTAGTGGATCTAATTTCATACCCTCTCTCCTCCCGATTTTTATACGAGGCTTCGTGCTCGTTTTTTCGTTCTGACCTCACAAACACCTCTCGTGGTCCATTTCTAACCTATAATTGAGACTTTTTCGGGTTTTAGAGCTAGTGGATCTAATTTCATACCCTCTCTCCTCCGGATTTCTATACGAGGCTTCGTGCTCGTTTTTTCGTTCTGACCTCACCAACACGTCTCATGGTCCATTTCTAACGTATAATCGAGTCTTTTTCGGGTTTTAGAGGAAGTGGATCTAATTTCATACCCTTTCTCCTCCCGATTTCTATACGAGGCTTCGTGCTCGTTTTTTCGTTCTGACCTCAAAAATAGGTCTCACGGTCCATTTCTAACCTATAATCGAGACTTTTTCGGGTTTTCGAGCTAGTGGATCTAATTTCATACCGTCTCTCCTCCCGAATTCTATACAAGGTTACGTGCTCGTTTTTTCGTTCTGACCTCACCAACACGTCTCGTTGTCCATTTCTAACCTATATTCGAGACTTTTTCGGGTTTTAGAGCTAGTAGATCTAATTTCATACCCTCTCCCCTCCCGATTTCTATATGAGGCTTCATCCTTATTTTTTCGTTCTGACCTCAAAAATAGGTCTCGTGGTCCATTTCTAACCTATAATCGAGACTTTTTCGGGTTTTAGAGCTAGTGGATCTAATTTCATACCCTCTCTCCTCCGGATTTCTATACGAGGCTTCGTGCTCGTTTTTTCGTTCTGACCTCACCAACACGTCTTATGGACCATTTCTAACGTATAATCGAGACATTTTCGGGTCTTAGAGGAAGTGGATCTAATTTCATACCCTTTCTCCTCCCGATTTCTATACGAGGCTTCGTGCTCGTTTTTTCGTTCTGACCTCAAAAATAGGTCTCGCGGTCCATTTCTAACCTATAATGGAGACTTTTTCGAGTTTTAGAGGAAGTGGATCTAATTTTATACCCTCTCTCCTCCCGATTTCTATACGAGGCTTTGTGCTCGTTTTTTCGTTCTGACCTCAAAAATACGTTTCGTGGTCCATTTCTAACCTATAATCGAGACTTTTTCGGGTTTTCGAGTTAGTGGATCTAATTTCATACCCTCTCACCTCCTGATTTCTATACGAGGCTACGTGCTCGTTTTTTCGTTCTGACCTCATGAACACGTCTCGTGGTCCATTTCTAACCTATAATCGAGACTTTTTCGGGTTTTAGAGGAAATGGATCTAATTTCATACCCTCTCTCCTTCCGATTTCTATACGAGGCTTCGTGCTAGTTTTTTCGTTCTGACCTCACAAACACGTCTCGTGGTCCATTTCTAACCTATAATCGAGACTTTCTAGGGTTTTAGAGCTAGTGGATCTAATTTCATACCCTCTCTCCTCCCGATTTCTATACGAGGCTACGTGCTCGTTTTTTCGTTCTGACCTCAGGAACACGTCTCGTGGTCCATTTCTAACCTATAATCGAGACTTTTTCGGGTTTTAGAGCTAGTGAATCTAATTTCATACATTCTCTCCTCCCGATTTTTATACGAAGCTTCGTGCTCGGTTTTTCGTTCTGACCTCACAAACACGTCTCGTGGTCCATTTCTAACCTATAATCGAGACTTTTTCGGGTTTTCGAGCTAGTTGATCTAATTTCATACCCTCTCACCTCCCGATTTCTATACAAGGCTACGTGCTCGTTTTTTCGTTCTGACCTCATGAACACGTCTCGTGGTCCATTTCTAACCTATAATCTATACTTTTTCGGGTTTTAGAGGAAATGGATCTAATTTCATACCCTCTCTCCTTCCGATTTCTATACGAGGCTTCGTGCTCGTTTTTTCGTTCTGACCTCACAAACACGTCTCGTGGTCCATTTCTAACCTATAATCGAGACTTTTTCGGGTTTTAGAGCTAGTGGATCTAATTTCATACTCTCTCTCCTCCCGATTTCTTTACGAGGCTTCGTGCTCGTTTTTTCGTTTTGACCTCACCAACACGTCTCGTGGTCCATTTCTAACCTATATTCGAGACTTTTTCGGGTTTTAGAGCTAGTAGATCTAATTTCATACCCTCTCTCCTTCCGATTTAAATACGAGGCTTCGTGCTCGTTTTTTCGTTCTGACCTCCCAAACACGTCTCGTGGTCCATTTCTAACCTATAATCGAGACTTTTTCGGGTTTTAGAGCTAGTGGATCTAATTTCATACCCTCTCTCCTCCCGATTTCTATACGAGACTTCGTGCTCGTTTTTTCGTTCTGACCTCATGAACACGTCTCGTGGTCCATTTCTAACCTATAATCGAGACTTTTTCGGGTTTTAGAGGAAATGGATCTAATTTCATACCCTCTCTCCTCCCGATTTCTATACGAGGCTACGTGCTCGTTTTTTTGTTCTGACCTTATGAACACGTCTCGTGGTCCATTTCTAACTTATAATCGAGACTTTCTCGGATTTTAGAGCTAGTGGATCCAATTTCATACCCTCTCTCCTCCCGATTTCTATACGAGGCTACGTGCTCGTTTTTTCGTTCTGACCTCAGAACACGTCTCGTGGTCCATTTCTAACCTATAATCGAGACTTTTTCGGGTTTTAGAGCTAGTGGATCTAATTTCATACCCTCTCTCCTCCCGATTTTTATACGAGGCTTCGTGCTCGTTTTTTCGTTCTGACCTCACAAACACGTCTCGTGGTGCATTTCTAACCTATAATCGAGACTTTTTCGGATTTTCGAGCTAGTGGATCTAATTTCATACTCTCTCTCCTCCCGATTTCTATACGACGCTTCGTGCTCGTTTTTTCGTTCTGACCTCATGAACCCGTCTCGTGGTCCATTTCTAACCTATAATCGAGACTTTTTCGGGTTTTAGAGCTAGTAGATCTAATTTCATACCCTCTCTCCTCCCGATTTCTATACGAGGCTTCGTGCTCGTTTTTTCGTTCTGACCTCACCAACACGTTTCGTGGTCCATTTCTAACCTATAATCGAGACTTTTTCGGGTTTTAGAGCTAGTGGATCTAATTTCATACCCTCTCTCCTCCCGATTTCTATACGAGGCTACGTGCTCATTTTTTCGTTCTGACCTCATGAACACGTCTCGTGGTCCATTTCTAACCTATAATCGAGACTTTTTCGGGTTTTAGAGGAAATAGATCTAATTTCATACCCTCTCTCCTTCCGATTTATATACGAGGTTTCGTGCTCGTTTTTTCGTTCTGACCTCACAAACACGTCTCGTGGTCCATTTCTAACCTATAATCGAGACTTTCTCGGGTTTTAGAGCTAGTGGATCTAATTTCATACCCTCTCTCCTCCCGATTTCTATACGAGGCTACGTGCTCGTTTTTTCGTTCTGACCTCAGGAACACGTCTCGTGGTCCATTTCTAACCTATAATCGAGACTTTTTCGGGTTTTAGAGGTAGTGGATCTAATTTCATACCCTCTCTCCTCCCGATTTCTATACGAGGCTTCGTGCTCGTTTTTTCGTTCTGACCTCACCAACACGTTTCGTGGTCCATTTCTAACCTATAATCGATACTTTTTCGGATTTTCGAGCTAGTGGATCTAATTTCATACCCTCTCTCCTCCCGATTTCTATACGAGGCTACGTGCTCGTTTTTTTGTTCTGACCACAGGAACACGTCTGGTGGTCCATTTCTAACCTATAATCGAGACTTTTTCGGGTTTTCAAGCTAGTGGATCTAATTTCATACCCTCTCACCTCCCGATTTCTATACGAGGCTACGTGCTCGTTTATTCGTTCTGACCTCATGAACACGTCTCGTGGTCCATTTCTAACCTATAATCGAGACTTTTTCGGGTTTTAGAGGAAATGGATCTAATTTCATACCCTCTCTCCTTCCGATTTCTATACGAGGCTACGTGCTCGTTTTTTTGTTCTGACCTCAGGAACACGTCTCGTGGTCCATTTCTAACCTATAATCGAGACTTTTTCGGGTTTTAGTGCTAGTAGATCTAATATCATACCCTCTCTCCTTCCGATTTAAATACGAGGCTTCGTGCTCGTTTTTTTGTTCTGACCTCACAAACACGTTTCGTGGTCCATTTCTAACCTATAATCGAGACTTTTTCGAGTTTTCGAGCTAGTGGATCTAATTTCATACCCTCTCACCTCCCGATTTCTATACGAGACTTCGTGCTCGTTTTTTCGTTCTGACCTCATGAACACGTCTCGTGGTCCATTTCTAACCTATAATCGAGACTTTTTCGGGTTTTAGAGGAAATGGATCTAATTTCATACCCTCTCTCCTCCCGATTTCTATACGAGGCTACGTGCTCGTTTTTTCGTTCTGACCTCAGAACACGTCTCGTGGTCCATTTCTAACCTATAATCGAGACTTTTTCGGGTTTTAGAGCTAGTGGATCTAATTTCATACCCTCTCTCCTCCCGATTTTTATACGAGGCTTCGTGCTCGTTTTTTCGTTCTGACCTCACAAACACGTCTCGTGGTCCATTTCTAACCTATAATCGAGACTTTTTCGGATTTTCGAGCTAGTGGATCTAATTTCAAACTCTCTCTCCTCCCGATTTCTATACGACGCTTCGTGCTCGTTTTTTCGTTCTGACCTCATGAACCCGTCTCGTGGTCCATTTCTAACCTATAATCGAGACTTTTTCGGGTTTTAGAGCTAGTAGATCTAATTTCATACCCTCTCTCCTCCCGATTTCTATACGAGGCTTCGTGCTCGTTTTTTCGTTCTGACCTCACCAACACGTTTCGTGGTCCATTTCTAACCTATAATCGAGACTTTTTCGGGTTTTAGAGCTAGTGGATCTAATTTCATACCCTCTCTCCTCCCGATTTCTATACGAGGCTACGTGCTCATTTTTTCGTTCTGACCTCATGAACACGTCTCGTGGTCCATTTCTAACCTATAATCGAGACTTTTTCGGGTTTTAGAGGAAATAGATCTAATTTCATACCCTCTCTCCTTCCGATTTATATACGAGGTTTCGTGCTCGTTTTTTCGTTCTGACCTCA
This sequence comes from Thalia dealbata, assembly GCA_030544415.1. Taxonomy (NCBI): domain Eukaryota; kingdom Viridiplantae; phylum Streptophyta; class Magnoliopsida; order Zingiberales; family Marantaceae; genus Thalia; species Thalia dealbata. The sequence continues at coordinate 15,397,577 of CM060460.1, forward strand.
CAAACACGTCTCGTGGTCCATTTCTAACCTATAAACGAGACTTTCTCGGGTTTTAGAGCTAGTGGATCTAATTTCATACCCTCTCTCCTCCCGATTTCTATACGAGGCTACGTGCTCGTTTTTTCGTTCTGACCTCAGGAACACGTCTCGTGGTCCATTTCTAACCTATAATCGAGACTTTTTCGGGTTTTAGAGCTAGTGGATCTAATTTCATACCCTCTCTCCTCCCGATTTCTATACGAGGCTTCGTGCTCGTTTTTTCGTTCTGACCTCACCAACACGTTTCGTGGTCCATTTCTAACCTATAATCGATACTTTTTCGGATTTTCGAGCTAGTGGATCTAATTTCATACCCTCTCTCCTCCCGATTTCTATACGAGGCTACGTGCTCGTTTTTTTGTTCTGACCACAGGAACACGTCTGGTGGTCCATTTCTAACCTATAATCGAGACTTTTTCGGGTTTTCAAGCTAGTGGATCTAATTTCATACCCTCTCACCTCCCGATTTCTATACGAGGCTACGTGCTCGTTTTTTCGTTCTGACCTCATGAACACGTCTCGTGGTCCATTTCTAACCTATAATCGAGACTTTTTCGGGTTTTAGAGGAAATAGATCTAATTTCAAACCCTCTCTCCTTCCGATTTATATACGAGGTTTCGTGCTCGTTTTTTCGTTCTGACCTCACAAACACGTCTCGTGGTCCATTTCTAACCTATAATCGAGACTTTCTCGGGTTTTAGAGCTAGTGGATCTAATTTCATACCCTCTCTCCTCCCGATTTCTATACGAGGCTACGTACTCATTTTTTCGTTCTGACCTCATGAACACGTCTCGTGGTCCATTTCTAACCTATAATCGAGACTTTTTCGGGTTTTAGAGCTAGTGGATCTAATTTCATACCCTCTCTCCTCCCGATTTCTATACGAGGCTTCGTGCTCGTTTTTTCGTTCTGACCTCACCAACACGTCTCGTGGTCCATTTCTGACCTATAATCGAGACTTTTTCGGGTTTTAGAGCTAGTAGATCTAATTTCATACCCTCTCTCCTCCCGATTTCTATACGAGGCTTCGTGCTCGTTTTTTTGTTCTGACCTCAGGAACACGTCTCGTGGTCCATTTCTAACCTATAATCGAGACTTTTTCGGGTTTTCGAGCTAGTGGATCTAATTTCATACCCTCTCTCCTTCCGATCTCTATACGAGGCTTCGTGCTCGTTTTTTCGTTCTGACCTCCCCAACACGTTTCGTGGTCCATTTCTAACCAATAATCGAGACTTTTTCGAGTTTTCGAGCTAGTGGATCTAATTTCATACCCTCTCACCTCCCGATTTCTATACGAGGCTACGTGCTCGTTTTTTCGTTCTAACCTCATGAACACGTCTCGTGGTCCATTTCTAACCTATGATCGAGACTTTTTCGGGTTTTAGAGGAAATAGATCTAATTTCATACCCTCTCTCCTTCCGATTTCTATACGAGGCTTCGTGCTCGTTTTTTCGTTCTGACCTCACAAACACGTCTCGTGGTCCATTTCTAACCTATAATCGAGACTTTCTCGGGTTTTAGAGCTAGTGGATCTAATTTCATACCCTCTCTCCTCCCGATTTCTATACGAGGCTACGTACTCATTTTTTCGTTCTGACCTCATGAACACGTCTCGTGGTCCATTTCTAACCTATAATCGAGACTTTTTCGGGTTTTAGAGCTAGTGGATCTAATTTCATACCCTCTCTCCTCCCGATTTCTATACGAGGCTTCGTGCTCGTTTTTTCGTTCTGACCTCACCAACAAGTCTCGTGGTCCATTTCTAACGTATAATCGAGAATTTTTCGGGTTTTAGAGCTAGTAGATCTAATTTCATACCCTCTCTCCTCCCGATTTCTATACGAGGCTTCGTGCTCGTTTTTTCGTTCTGACCTCACAAACACGTCTCGTGGTCCATTTCTAACCTATATTCGAGACTTTTTCGGGTTTTAGAGCTAGTAGATCTAATTTCATACCCTCTCTCCTCCCGATTTCTATACGAGGCTTCGTGCTCGTTTTTTCGTTCTGACCTCACCAACTCGTTTCGTGGTCCATTTCTTACCTATAATCGAGACTTTTTCGGGTTTTCGAGCTAGTGGATCTAATTTCATACTCTCTCTCCTCCCGATTTCTATACGAGGCTACGTGCTCGTTTTTTTGTTCTGACCTCAGGAACACCTCTCATGGTCCATTTCTAACCTATAATCGAGACATTTTCGGGTTTTAGAGCTAGTAGATCTAATTTCATACCCTCTCTCCTTCCGATTTCTATACGAGGCTTCGTGCTCGTTTTTTCGTTCTGACCTCACAAACACGTCTCGTGGTCCATTTCTAACCTATAATCGAGACTTTTTCGGGTTTTCAAGCTAGTGGATCTAATTTCATACCCTCTCACCTCCCGATTTCTATACGAGGCTACGTGCTCGTTTTCTCGTTCTGACCTCATGAACACGTCTCGTTGTCCATTTCTAACCTATAATCGAGACTTTTTCGGGTTTTAGAGCATGTGGATCTAATTTCATACCCTCTCTCCTCCCGATTTTTATACGAGGCTTCGTGCTCGTTTTTTCGTTCTGACCTCACAAACACGTCTCGTGGTCCATTTCTAACCTATAATCGAGACTTTTTCGGGTTTTAGAGCTAGTGGATCTAATTTCATACCCTCTCTCCTCCCGATTTCTATACGAGGCTACGTGCTCATTTTTTCGTTCTGACCTCATGAACACGTCTCGTGGTCCATTTCTAACCTATAATCGAGACTTTTTCGGGTTTTAGAGGAAATAGATCTAATTTCATACCCTCTCTCCTTCCGATTTATATACGAGGTTTCGTGCTCGTTTTTTCGTTCTGACCTCACAAACACGTCTCGTGGTCCATTTCTAACCTATAAACGAGACTTTCTCGGGTTTTAGAGCTAGTGGATCTAATTTCATACCCTCTCTCCTCCCGATTTCTATACGAGGCTACGTGCTCGTTTTTTCGTTCTGACCTCAGGAACACGTCTCGTGGTCCATTTCTAACCTATAATCGAGACTTTTTCGGGTTTTAGAGCTAGTGGATCTAATTTCATACCCTCTCTCCTCCCGATTTCTATACGAGGCTTCGTGCTCGTTTTTTCGTTCTGACCTCACCAACACGTTTCGTGGTCCATTTCTAACCTATAATCGATACTTTTTCGGATTTTCGAGCTAGTGGATCTAATTTCATACCCTCTCTCCTCCCGATTTCTATACGAGGCTACGTGCTCGTTTTTTTGTTCTGACCACAGGAACACGTCTGGTGGTCCATTTCTAACCTATAATCGAGACTTTTTCGGGTTTTCAAGCTAGTGGATCTAATTTCATACCCTCTCACCTCCCGATTTCTATACGAGGCTACGTGCTCGTTTTTTCGTTCTGACCTCATAAACACGTCTCGTGGTCCATTTCTAACCTATAATCGAGACTTTTTCGGGTTTTAGAGGAAATAGATCTAATTTCAAACCCTCTCTCCTTCCGATTTATATACGAGGTTTCGTGCTCGTTTTTTCGTTCTGACCTCACAAACACGTCTCGTGGTCCATTTCTAACCTATAATCGAGACTTTCTCGGGTTTTAGAGCTAGTGGATCTAATTTCATACCCTCTCTCCTCCCGATTTCTATACGAGGCTACGTACTCATTTTTTCGTTCTGACCTCATGAACACGTCTCGTGGTCCATTTCTAACCTATAATCGAGACTTTTTCGGGTTTTAGAGCTAGTGGATCTAATTTCATACCCTCTCTCCTCCCGATTTCTATACGAGGCTTCGTGCTCGTTTTTTCGTTCTGACCTCACCAACACGTCTCGTGGTCCATTTCTGACCTATAATCGAGACTTTTTCGGGTTTTAGAGCTAGTAGATCTAATTTCATACCCTCTCTCCTCCCGATTTCTATACGAGGCTTCGTGCTCGTTTTTTTGTTCTGACCTCAGGAACACGTCTCGTGGTCCATTTCTAACCTATAATCGAGACTTTTTCGGGTTTTCGAGCTAGTGGATCTAATTTCATACCCTCTCTCCTTCCGATCTCTATACGAGGCTTCGTGCTCGTTTTTTCGTTCTGACCTCCCCAACACGTTTCGTGGTCCATTTCTAACCAATAATCGAGACTTTTTCGAGTTTTCGAGCTAGTGGATCTAATTTCATACCCTCTCACCTCCCGATTTCTATACGAGGCTACGTGCTCGTTTTTTCGTTCTAACCTCATGAACACGTCTCGTGGTCCATTTCTAACCTATGATCGAGACTTTTTCGGGTTTTAGAGGAAATAGATCTAATTTCATACCCTCTCTCCTTCCGATTTCTATACGAGGCTTCGTGCTCGTTTTTTCGTTCTGACCTCACAAACACGTCTCGTGGTCCATTTCTAACCTATAATCGAGACTTTCTCGGGTTTTAGAGCTAGTGGATCTAATTTCATACCCTCTCTCCTCCCGATTTCTATACGAGGCTACGTACTCATTTTTTCGTTCTGACCTCATGAACACGTCTCGTGGTCCATTTCTAACCTATAATCGAGACTTTTTCGGGTTTTAGAGCTAGTGGATCTAATTTCATACCCTCTCTCCTCCCGATTTCTATACGAGGCTTCGTGCTCGTTTTTTCATTCTGACCTCACCAACAAGTCTCGTGGTCCATTTCTAACGTATAATCGAGAATTTTTCGGGTTTTAGAGCTAGTAGATCTAATTTCATACCCTCTCTCCTCCCGATTTCTATACGAGGCTTCGTGCTCGTTTTTTCGTTCTGACCTCACAAACACGTCTCGTGGTCCATTTCTAACCTATATTCGAGACTTTTTCGGGTTTTAGAGCTAGTAGATCTAATTTCATACCCTCTCTCCTCCCGATTTCTATACGAGGCTTCGTGCTCGTTTTTTCGTTCTGACCTCACCAACTCGTTTCGTGGTCCATTTCTTACCTATAATCGAGACTTTTTCGGGTTTTCGAGCTAGTGGATCTAATTTCATACTCTCTCTCCTCCCGATTTCTATACGAGGCTACGTGCTCGTTTTTTTGTTCTGACCTCAGGAACACCTCTCATGGTCCATTTCTAACCTATAATCGAGACATTTTCGGGTTTTAGAGCTAGTAGATCTAATTTCATACCCTCTCTCCTTCCGATTTCTATACGAGGCTTCGTGCTCGTTTTTTCGTTCTGACCTCACAAACACGTCTCGTGGTCCATTTCTAACCTATAATCGAGACTTTTTCGGGTTTTCAAGCTAGTGGATCTAATTTCATACCCTCTCACCTCCCGATTTCTATACGAGGCTACGTGCTCGTTTTCTCGTTCTGACCTCATGAACACGTCTCGTTGTCCATTTCTAACCTATAATCGAGACTTTTTCGGGTTTTAGAGCATGTGGATCTAATTTCATACCCTCTCTCCTCCCGATTTTTATACGAGGCTTCGTGCTCGTTTTTTCGTTCTGACCTCACAAACACGTCTCGTGGTCCATTTCTAACCTATAATCGAGACTTTTTCGGGTTTTCGAGCTAGTGGATCTAATTTCATACTCTCTCTCCTCCCGATTTCTATACGAGGCTTCGTGCTCGTTTTTTCGTTCTGACCTCCCCAACACGTTTCGTGGTCCATTTTTAACCTATAATCGAGACTTTTTCGAATTTTCGAGCTAGTGGATCTAATTTCATACCCTCTCACCTCCCGATTTCTATACGAGGCTACGTGCTCGTTTTTTCGTTCTGACCTCATGAACACGTCTCGTGGTACATTTCTAACCTATAATCGAGACTTTTTCGGGTTTTAGAGGAAATAGATCTAATTTCATACCCTCTCTCCTTCCGATTTCTATACGAGGCTTCGTGCTCGTTTTTTCGTTCTGACCTCCCAAACACGTCTCGTGGTCCATTTCTAACCTATAATCGAGACTTTTTCGGGTTTTAGAGCTAGTGGATCTAATTTCTTACCCTCTCTCCTCCCGATTTCTATACGAGGCTTCGTGCTCGTTTTTTCGTTCTGACCTCACCAACACGTCTCATGGTCCATTTCTAACGTATAATCGAGACTTTTTCGGGTTTTAGAGGAAATGGATCTAATTTCATACCCTCTCTTCTCCCGATTTCTATACGAGGCTTCGTGCTCGTTTTTTCGTTCTGACCTCACAAACACGTCTCGTGGTCCATTTCTAACCTATAATCGAGACTTTTTCGGGTTTTTGAGCTAGTGGATCTAATTTCATACTCTCTCTCCTCCCGATTTCTATACGAGGCTTCGTGCTCGTTTTTTCGTTCTGACCTCCCCAACACGTGTCGTGGTCCATTTCTAACCTATAATCGAGACTTTCTCGGATTTTAGAGCTAGTGGATCTAATTTCATACCCTCTCTCCTCCCGATTTCTATACGAGGCTACGTGCTCGTTTTTTTGTTCTGACCACAGGAACACGTCTCGTGGTCCATTTCTAACCTATAATCGAGACTTTTTCGGGTTTTAGAGCTAGTGGATCTAATTTCATACCCTCTCTCCTCCCGATTTCTATACGAGGCTACGTACTCATTTTTTCGTTCTGACCTCATGAACACGTCTCGTGGTCCATTTCTAACCTATAATCGAGACTTTTTCGGGTTTTAGAGCTAGTGGATCTAATTTCATACCCTCTCTCCTCCCGATTTCTATACGAGGCTTCGTGCTCGTTTTTTCGTTCTGACCTCACAAACACGTCTCGTGGTCCATTTCTAACCTATAATCGAGACTTTTTCGGGTTTTCGAGCTAGTGGATCTAATTTCATACTCTCTCTCCTCCCGATTTCTGTACGAGGCTTCGTGCTCGTTTTTTCGTTCTGACCTCCCCAACACGTTTCGTGGTCCATTTCTAACCTATAATCGAGACTTTCTCGGATTTTAGAGCTAGTGGATCTAATTTCATACCCTCTCTCCTCCCGATTTCTATACGAGGCTACGTGCTCGTTTTTTTGTTCTGACCACAGGAACACGTCTCGTGGTCCATTTCTAACCTATAATCGAGACTTTTTCGGGTTTTAGAGCTAGTAGATCTAATTTCATACCCTCTCTACTTCCGATTTCAATACGAGGCTTCGTGCTCGTTTTTTTGTTCTGACCTCAGGAACACGTCTCGTGGTCCATTTCTAACCTATAATCGAGACTTTCTCGGATTTTAGAGCTAGTGGATCTAATTTCATACCCTCTCTCCTCCCGATTTCTATACGAGGCTACGTGCTCGTTTTCTCGTTCTGACCTCAGGAACACGTCTCGTGGTCCATTTCTAACCTATAATCGAGACTTTTTCGGGTTTTAGAGCTAGTGAATCTAATTTCATACCCTCTCTCCTCCCGATTTTTATACGAGGCTTCGTGCTCGGTTTTTCGTTCTGACCTCACAAACACGTCTCGTGGTCTATTTCTAACCTATAATCGAGACTTTTTCGGGTTTTCGAGCTAGTGGATCTAATTTCATACCCTCTCACCTCCCGATTTCTATACGAGGCTACGTGCTCGTTTTTTCGTTCTGACCTCATGAACACGTCTCGTGGTCCATTTCTAACCTATAATCGAGACTTTTTCGGGTTTTAGAGGAAATGGATCTAATTTCATACCCTCTCTCCTTCTGATTTCTATACGAGGCTTCGTGCTCGTTTTTTCGTTCTGACCACACAAACACGTCTCGTGGTCCATTTCTAACCTATAATCGAGACTTTCTCGGGTTTTAGAGCTAGTGGATCTAATTTCTTACCCTCTCTCCTCCCGATTTCTATACGAGGCTACGTGCTCGTTTTTTTGTTCTGACCTCAGGAACTCGTCTCGTGGTCCATTTCTAACCTATAATCGAGACTTTTTCGGGTTTTAGAGCTAGTGGATCTAATTTCATACCCTCACTCCTCAAGATTTCTATACGAGGCTTCGTGCTCGTTTTTTCGTTCTGACCTCACCAACACGTTTCGTGGTCCATTTCTAACCTATAATCGATACTTTTTCGGATTTTCGAGCTAGTGGATCTAATTTCATACCCTCTCTCCTCCCGATTTCTATACGAGGCTACGTGCTCGTTTTTTTGCTCTGACCACAGGAACACGTCTCGTGGTCCATTTCTAACCTATAATCGAGACTTTTTCGGGTTTTAGAGCTAGTAGATCTAATTTCATACCCTCTCTCCTTCCGATTTCAATACGAGGCTTCGTGCTCGTTTTTTTGTTCTAACCTCAGGAACACGTCTCGTGGTCCATTTCTAACCTATAATCGAGACTTTCTCGGATTTTAGAGCTAGTGGATCTAATTTCATACCCTCTCTCCTCCCAATTTCTATACGAGGCTACGTGCTCATTTTTTCGTTCTGACCTCAGGACACGTCTCGTGGTCCATTTCTAACCTATAATCGAGACTTTTTCGGGTTTTCGAGCTAGTGGATCTAATTTCATACCCTCTCACCTCCCGATTTCTATACGAGGCTACGTGCTCGTTTTTTCGTTCTGACCTCATGAACACGTCTCGTGGTCCGTTTCTAACCTATAATCAAGACTTTTTCGGGTTTTAGAGGAAATGGATCTAATTTCATACCCTCTCTCCTTCCGATTTCTATACGAGGCTTCATGCTCGTTTTTTCGTTCTGACCTCACAAACACGTCTCGTGGTCCATTTCTAACCTATAATCGAGACTTTTTCATGTTTTAGAGCGAGTGGATCTAATTTCATACTCTCTCTCCTCCCGATTTCTATACGAGGCTTCGTGCTCGTTTTTTTGTTTTGACCTCACCAACACGTCTCGTGGTCCATTTCTAACCTATATTCGAGACTTTTTCGGGTTTTAGAGCTAGTAGATCTAATTTCATACCCTCTCTCCTTTCGATTTAAATACGAGGCTTCGTGCTCGTTTTTTCGTTCTGACCTCACAAACACGTCTCGTGGTCCATTTCTAACCTATAATCGAGACTTTTTCGGGTTTTAGAGCTAGTGGATCTAATTTCATACCCTCTCTCCTCCCGATTTCTATACGAGGCTTCGTTCTCGTTTTTTCGTTCTGACCTCACCAACACGTCTCCTGGTCCATTTCTAACGTATAATCAAGACTTTTTCGAGTTTTAGAGGAAATGGATCTAATTTCATACCCTCTCTTCTCCCGATTTCTATACGAGGCTTCGTGCTCGTTTTGTCGTTCTGACCTCACAAACACGTCTCGTGGTCCATTTCTAACCTATAATCGAGACTTTTTCTGGTTTTCGAGCTAGTGGATCTAATTTCATACCCTCTCTCCTCCCGATTTCTATACGAGGCTACGTGCTCGTTTTTTCGTTCTGACCTCAGGAACACGTCTTGTGGTCCATTTCTAACCTATAATCGAGACTTTTTCGGGTTTTAGAGCTAGTGGATCTAATTTCATACCCTCTCTCCTTCCGATTTCTATACGAGGCTTCGTGCTCGTTTTTTCGTTCTGACCTCACAAACACGTCTCGTGGTCCATTTCTAACCTATAATCGAGACTTTCTCGGGTTTTAGAGCTAGTGGATCTAATTTCATACCCTCTCTCCTCCCGATTTCTATACGAGGCTACGTGCTCGTTTTTTCGTTCTGACCTCAGGAACACGTCTCGTGGTCCATTTCTAACCTATAATCGAGACTTTTTCGGGTTTTAGAGCTAGTGGATCTAATTTCATACCCTCTCTCCTCCCGAATTCTATACGAGGCTTCGTGCTCGTTTTTTCGTTCTGACCTCACCAACACGTTTCGTGGTCCATTTCTAACCTATAATCGATACTTTTTCGGATTTTCGAGCTAGTGGATCTAATTTCATACCCTCTCTCCTCCCGATTTCTATACGAGGCTACGTGCTCGTTTTTTTGTTCTGACCACAGGAACACGTCTCGTGGTCCATTTCTAACCTATAATCGAGACTTTTTCGGGTTTTCAAGCTAGTGGATCTAATTTCATACCCTCTCACCTCCCGATTTCTATACGAGGCTACGTGCTCGTTTTTTCGTTCTGACCTCATGAACACGTCTCGTGGTCCATTTCTAACCTATAATCGAGACTTTTTCGGGTTTTAGAGGAAATAGATCTAATTTCATACCCTCTCTCCTTCCGATTTCTATACGAGGCTACGTGCTCGTTTTTTTGTTCTGACCTCAGGAACACGTCTCGTGGTCCATTTCTAACCTATAATCGAGACTTTTTCGGGTTTTAGAGCTAGTAGTTCTAATATTATACCCTCTCTCCTTCCGATTTAAATACGAGGCTTCGTGCTCGTTTTTTTGTTCTGACCTCACAAACACGTTTCGTGGTCCATTTCTAACCTATAATCGAGACTTTTTCGAGTTTTCGAGCTAGTGGATCTAATTTCATACCCTCTCACCTCCCGATTTCTATACGAGGCTATGTGCTCGTTTTTTTGCTCTGACCTCATGAACACGTCTCGTGGTCCATTTCTAACCTATAATCGAGACTTTTTCGGGTTTTAGAGGAAATAGATCTAATTTCATACCCTCTCTCCTTCCGATTTCTATACGAGGCTTCGTACTCGTTTTTTCGTTCTGACCTCACAAACACGTCTCGTGGTCCATTTCTAACCTATAATCGAGACTTTCTCGGGTTTTAGAGCTAGTGGATCTAATTTCATACCCTCTCTCCGACCGATTCCTATACGAGGCTACGTACTCATTTTTTCGTTCTGACCTCAGGAACACGTCTCTTGGTCCATTTCTAACCTATAATCGAGACTTTTTCGGGTTTTAGAGCTAGTAGATCTAATTTCATACCCTCTCTCCTTCCGATTTCTATATGAGGCTTCGTGCTCGTTTTTTCGTTCTGACCTCACAAACACGTCTCGTGGTCCATTTCTAACCTATAATCGAGACTTTTTCGGGTTTTCAAGCTAGTGGATCTAATTTCATACCCTCTCACCTCCCGATTTCTATACGAGGCTACGTGCTCGTTTTTTCGTTCTGACCTCATGAACACGTCTCGTGGTCCATTTCTAACCTATAATCGAGACTTTTTCGGGTTTTAGAGGAAATAGATCTAATTTCATACCCTCTCTCCTCCCGATTTCTATACGAGGCTTCGTGCTCGTTTTTTCGTTCTGACCTGACCAACACGTTTCGTGGTCCATTTCTAACCTATAATCGAGACTTTTTTGAGTTTTCGAGCTAGTGGATCTAATTTCATACCCTCTCACCTCCCGATTTCTATACGAGGCTACGTGCTCGTTTTTTCGTTCTGACCTCATGAACACGTCTCGTGGTCCATTTCTAACCTATAATCGAGACTTTTTCGGGTTTTAGAGGAAATAGATCTAATTTCATACCCTCTCTCCTTCCGATTTCTATACGAGGCTTCGTGCTCGTTTTTTCGTTCTGACCTCACAAACACGTCTCGTGGTCCATTTCTAACCTATAATCGAGACTTTTTCGGGTTTTAGAGCTAGTGGATCTAATTTCATACCCTCTCTCCTCCCGATTTTTATACGAGGCTTCGTGCTCGTTTTTTCGTTCTGACCTCACGAACACGTCTCGTGGTCCATTTCTAACCTATAATCGAGACTTTTTCGGGTTTTCGAGCTAGTGGATCTAATTTCATACTCTCTCTCCTCCCGATTTCTATACGAGGCTTCGTGCTCGTTTTTTCGTTCTGACCTCCCCAACACGTTTCGTGGTCCATTTCTAACCTATAATCGAGACTTTCTCGGATTTTAGAGCTAGTGGATCTAATTTCATACCCTCTCTCCTCCCGATTTCTATACGAGGCTACGTGCTCGTTTTTTTGTTCTGACCACAGGAACACGTCTCGTGGTCCATTTCTAACCTATAATCGAGACTTTTTCGGGTTTTAGAGCTAGTAGATCTAATATCATACCCTCTCTCCTTCCGATTTAAATACGAGGCTTCGTGCTCGTTTTTTCGTTCTGACCTCACAAACACGTTTCGTGGTCCATTTCTAACCTATAATCGAGACTTTTTCGAGTTTTCGAGCTAGTGGATCTAATTTCATACCCTCTCACCTCCCGATTTCTATACGAGGCTACGTGCTCGTTTTTTCGTTCTGACCTCATGAACACGTCTCGTGGTCCATTTCTAACCTATAATCGAGACTTTTTCGGGTTTTAGAGCTAGTGGATCTAATTTCATACCCTCTCTCCTCCCGATTTCTATACGAGGCTACGTGCTCGTTTTTTCGTTCTGACCTCACAAACACGTCTCGTGGTCCATTTCTAACCTATAATCGAGACTTTTTCGAGTTTTAGAGCTAGTGGATCTAATCTCATACTCTCTCTCCTCCCGATTTCTATACGAGGCTTCGTGCTCGTTTTTTCGTTTTGACCTCACCAATACGTCTCGAGGTCCATTTCTAACCTATATTCGAGACTTTTTCGGGTTTTAGAGCTAGTAGATCTAATTTCATACCCTCTCTCCTTCCGATTTAAATACGAGGCTTCGTGCTCGTTTTTTCGTTCTGACCTCATGAACACGTCTCGTGGTCCATTTCTAACCTATAATCGAGACTTTTTCGGGTTTTAGAGGAAATGGATCTAATTTCATACCCTCTCTCCTTCTGATTTCTATACGAGGCTTCGTGCTCGTTTTTTCGTTCTGACCACACAAACACGTCTCGTGGTCCATTTCTAACCTATAATCGAGACTTTCTCGGGTTTTAGAGCTAGTGGATCTAATTTCTTACCCTCTCTCCTCCCGATTTCTATACGAGGCTACGTGCTCGTTTTTTTGTTCTGACCTCAGGAACACGTCTCGTGGTCCATTTCTAACCTATAATCGAGACTTTTTCGGGTTTTAGAGCTAGTGGATCTAATTTCATACCCTCACTCCTCAAGATTTCTATACGAGGCTTCGTGCTCGTTTTTTCGTTCTGACCTCACCAACACGTTTCGTGGTCCATTTCTAACCTATAATCGATACTTTTTCGGATTTTCGAGCTAGTGGATCTAATTTCATACCCTCTCTCCTCCCGATTTTTATACGAGGCTTCGTGCTCGTTTTTTCGTTCTGACCTCACGAACACGTCTCGTGGTCCATTTCTAACCTATAATCGAGACTTTTTCGGGTTTTCGAGCTAGTGGATCTAATTTCATACTCTCTCTCCTCCCGATTTCTATACGAGGCTACGTGCTCGTTTTTTTGCTCTGACCACAGGAACACGTCTCGTGGTCCATTTCTAACCTATAATCGAGACTTTTTCGGGTTTTAGAGCTAGTAGATCTAATTTCATACCCTCTCTCCTTCCGATTTCAATACGAGGCTTCGTGCTCGTTTTTTTGTTCTAACCTCAGGAACACGTCTCGTGGTCCATTTCTAACCTATAATCGAGACTTTCTCGGATTTTAGAGCTAGTGGATCTAATTTCATACCCTCTCTCCTCCCAATTTCTATACGAGGCTACGTGCTCGTTTTTTCGTTCTGACGTCAGGAACACGTCTCGTGGTCCATTTCTAACCTATAATCGAGACTTTTTCGGGTTTTAGAGCTAGTGAATCTAATTTCATACCCTCTCTCCTCCCGATTTTTATACGAGGCTTCGTGCTCGGTTTTTCGTTCTGACCTCACAAACACGTCTCGTGGTCCATTTCTAACCTATAATCGAGACTTTTTCGGGTTTTCGAGCTAGTGGATCTAATTTCATACCCTCTCACCTCCCGATTTCTATACGAGGCTACGTGCTCGTTTTTTCGTTCTGACCTCATGAACACGTCTCGTGGTCCGTTTCTAACCTATAATCAAGACTTTTTCGGGTTTTAGAGGAAATGGATCTAATTTCATACCCTCTCTCCTTCCGATTTCTATACGAGGCTTCATGCTCGTTTTTTCGTTCTGACCTCACAAACACGTCTCGTGGTCCATTTCTAACCTATAATCGAGACTTTTTCATGTTTTAGAGCGAGTGGATCTAATTTCATACTCTCTCTCCTCCCGATTTCTATACGAGGCTTCGTGCTCGTTTTTTTGTTTTGACCTCACCAACACGTCTCGTGGTCCATTTCTAACCTATATTCGAGACTTTTTCGGGTTTTAGAGCTAGTAGATCTAATTTCATACCCTCTCTCCTTTCGATTTAAATACGAGGCTTCGTGCTCGTTTTTTCGTTCTGACCTCACAAACACGTCTCGTGGTCCATTTCTAACCTATAATCGAGACTTTTTCGAGTTTTAGAGCTAGTGGATCTAATTTCATACCCTCTCTCCTCCCGATTTCTATACGAGGCTTCGTTCTCGTTTTTTCGTTCTGACCTCACCAACACGTCTCCTGGTCCATTTCTAACGTATAATCAAGACTTTTTTCGAGTTTTAGAGGAAATGGATCTAATTTCATACCCTCTCTTCTCCCGATTTCTATACGAGGCTTCGTGCTCGTTTTGTCGTTCTGACCTCACAAACACGTCTCGTGGTCCATTTCTAACCTATAATCGAGACTTTTTCTGGTTTTCGAGCTAGTGGATCAAATTTCATACCCTCTCTCCTCCCGATTTCTATACGAGGCTACGTGCTCGTTTTTTCGTTCTGACCTCAGGAACACGTCTTGTGGTCCATTTCTAACCTATAATCGAGACTTTTTCGGGTTTTAGAGCTAGTGGATCTAATTTCATACCCTCTCTCCTTCCGATTTCTATACGAGGCTTCGTGCTCGTTTTTTCGTTCTGACCTCACAAACACGTCTCGTGGTCCATTTCTAACCTATAATCGAGACTTTCTCGGGTTTTAGAGCTAGTGGATCTAATTTCATACCCTCTCTCCTCCCGATTTCTATACGAGGCTACGTGCTCGTTTTTTCGTTCTGACCTCAGGAACACGTCTCGTGGTCCATTTCTAACCTATAATCGAGACTTTTTCGGGTTTTAGAGCTAGTGGATCTAATTTCATACCCTCTCTCCTCCCGAATTCTATACGAGGCTTCGTGCTCGTTTTTTCGTTCTGACCTCACCAACACGTTTCGTGGTCCATTTCTAACCTATAATCGATACTTTTTCGGATTTTCGAGCTAGTGGATCTAATTTCATACCCTCTCTCCTCCCGATTTCTATACGAGGCTACGTGCTCGTTTTTTTGTTCTGACCACAGGAACACGTCTCGTGGTCCATTTCTAACCTATAATCGAGACTTTTTCGGGTTTTCAAGCTAGTGGATCTAATTTCATACCCTCTCATCTCCCGATTTCTATACGAGGCTACGTGCTCGTTTTTTCGTTCTGACCTCATGAACACGTCTCGTGGTCTATTTCTAACCTATAATCGAGACTTTTTCGGGTTTTAGAGGAAATGGATCTAATTTCATACCCTCTCTCCTTCCGATTTCTATACGAGGCTACGTGCTCGTTTTTTTGTTCTGACCTCAGGAACACGTCTCGTGGTCCATTTCTAACCTATAATCGAGACTTTTTCGGGTTTTAGAGCTAGTAGATCTAATATTATACCCTCTCTCCTTCCGATTTAAATACGAGGCTTCGTGCTCTTTTTTTGTTCTGACCTCACAAACACGTTTCGTGGTCCATTTCTAACCTATAATCGAGACTTTTTCGAGTTTTCGAGCTAGTGGATCTAATTTCATACCCTCTCTCCTCCCGATTTCTATACGAGGCTTCGTTCTCGTTTTTTCGTTCTGACCTCACCAACACGTCTCCTGGTCCATTTCTAACGTATAATCAAGACTTTTTCGAGTTTTAGAGGAAATGGATCTAATTTCATACCCTCTCTTCTCCCGATTTCTATACGAGGCTTCGTGCTCGTTTTGTCGTTCTGACCTCACAAACACGTCTCGTGGTCCATTTCTAACCTATAATCGAGACTTTTTCTGGTTTTCGAGCTAGTGGATCTAATTTCATACCCTCTCTCCTCCCGATTTCTATACGAGGCTATGTGCTCGTTTTTTTGTTCTGACCTCATGAACACGTCTCGTGGTCCATTTCTAACGTATAATCGAAACTTTTTCGGGTTTTAGAGGAAATAGATCTAATTTCATACCCTCTCTCCTTCCGATTTCTATACGAGGCTTCGTACTCGTTTTTTCGTTCTGACCTCACAAACACGTCTCGTGGTCCATTTCTAACCTATAATCGAGACTTTCTCGGGTTTTAGAGCTAGTGGATCTAATTTCATACCCTCTCTCCGACCGATTTCTATACGAGGCTACGTACTCATTTTTTCGTTCTGACCTCAGGAACACGTCTCGTGGTCCATTTCTAACCTATAATCGAGACTTTTTCGGGTTTTAGAGCTAGTAGATCTAATTTCATACCCTCTCTCCTTCCGATTTCTATACGAGGCTTCGTGCTCGTTTTTTCGTTCTGACCTCACAAACACGTCTCGTGGTCCATTTCTAACCTATAATCGAGACTTTTTCGGGTTTTCAAGCTAGTGGATCTAATTTCATACCCTCTCACCTCCCGATTTCTATACGAGGCTACGTGCTCGTTTTTTCGTTCTGACCTCATGAACACGTCTCGTGGTCCATTTCTAACCTATAATCGAGACTTTTTCGGGTTTTAGAGGAAATAGATCTAATTTCATACCCTCTCTCCTCCCGATTTCTATACGAGGCTTCGTGCTCGTTTTTTCGTTCTGACCTGACCAACACGTTTCGTGGTCCATTTCTAACCTATAATCGAGACTTTTTCGAGTTTTCGAGCTAGTGGATCTAATTTCATACCCTCTCACCTCCCGATTTCTATACGAGGCTACGTGCTCGTTTTTTCGTTCTGACCTCATGAACACGTCTCGTGGTCCATTTCTAACCTATAATCGAGACTTTTTCGGGTTTTAGAGCTAGTGGATCTAATTTCATACCCTCTCTCCTCCCGATTTCTATACGAGGCTTCGTGCTCGTTTTTTCGTTCTGACCTCACCAACACGTCTCATGGTCCATTTCTAACGTATAATGGAGACTTTTTCGGGTTTTAGAGGAAATGGATCTAATTTCATACCCTCTCTCCTTCCGATTTCTATACGAGGCTACGTGCTCGTTTTTTTGTTCTGACCTCAGGAACACGTCTCGTGGTCCATTTCTAACCTATAATCGAGACTTTTTCGGGTTTTAGAGCTAGTAGATCTAATATCATACCCTCTCTCCTTCCGATTTAAATACGAGGCTTCGTGCTCGTTTTTTTGTTCTGACCTCACAAACACGTTTCGTGGTCCATTTCTAACCTATAATCGAGACTTTTTCGAGTTTTCGAGCTAGTGGATCTAATTTCATACCCTCTCACCTCCCGATTTCTATACGAGGCTACGTGCTCGTTTTTTCGTTCTGACCTCATGAACACGTCTCGTGGTCCATTTCTAACCTATAATCGAGACTTTTTCGGGTTTTAGAGCTAGTGGATCTAATTTCATACCCTCTCTCCTCCCGATTTCTATACGAGGCTACGTGCTCGTTTTTTCGTTCTGACCTCACAAACACGTCTCGTGGTCCATTTCTAACCTATAATCGAGACTTTTTCGAGTTTTAGAGCTAGTGGATCTAATTTCATACTCTCTCTCCTCCCGATTTCTATATGAGGCTTCGTGCTCGTTTTTTCGTTTTGACCTCACCAATACGTCTCGAGGTCCATTTCTAACCTATATTCGAGACTTTTTCGGGTTTTAGAGCTAGTAGATCTAATTTCATACCCTCTCTCCTTCCGATTTAAATACGAGGCTTCGTGCTCGTTTTTTCGTTCTGACCTCACAAACACGTCTCGTGGTCCATTTCTAACCTATAATCGAGACTTTTTCGGGTTTTAGAGCTAGTGGATCTAATTTCATACCCTCTCTCCTCCCGATTTCTATACGAGGCTTCGTGCTCGTTTTTTCGTTCTGACCTCACCAACACGTCTCATGGTCCATTTCTAACGTATAATCGAGACTTTTTCGGGTTTTAGAGAAATGGATCTAATTTCATACCCTCTCTTCTCCCGATTTCTATACGAGGCTTCGTGCTCGTTTTTTTGTTCTGACCTCACAAACACGTCTCGTGGTCCATTTCTAACCTATAATCGAGACTTTTTCTGATTTTCGAGCTAGTGGATCTAATTTCATACCCTCTCTCCTCCCGATTTTTATACGAGGCTACGTGCTCGTTTTTTCGTTCTGACCTCAGGAACACGTCTCGTGGTCCATTTCTAACCTATAATCGAGACTTTTTCGGGTTTTAGAGCTAGTGGATCTAATTTCATACCCTCTCTCCTCCCGATTTTTATACGAGGCTTCGTGCTCGTTTTCTCGTTCTGACCTCACGAACACGTCTCGTGGTCCATTTCTAACCTATAATCGAGACTTTTTCGGGTTTTCGAGCTAGTGGATCTAATTTCATACTCTCTCTCCTCCCGATTTCTATACGAGGCTTCGTGCTCGTTTTTTCGTTCTGACCTCCCCAACACGTTTCGTGGTCCATTTCTAACCTATAATCGAGACTTTCTCGGATTTTAGAGCTAGTGGATCTAATTTCATACCCTCTCTCCTCCCGATTTCTATACGAGGCTACGTGCTCGTTTTTTTGTTCTGACCACAGGAACACGTCTCGTGGTCCATTTCTAACCTATAATCGAGACTTTTTCGGGTTTTAGAGCTAGTAGATCTAATTTCATACCCTCTCTCCTTCCGATTTCAATACGAGGCTTCGTGCTCGTTTTTTTGTTCTGACCTCAGGAACACGTCTCGTGGTCCATTTCTAACCTATAATCGAGACTTTTTCGGGTTTTAGAGCTAGTGGATCTAATTTCATACTCTCTCTCCTCCCGATTTCTATACGAGGCTTCGTGCTCGTTTTTTCGTTGTGACCTCACCAACACGTCTCATGGTCCATTTCTAACCTATATTCGTGACTTTTTCGGGTTTTAGAGCTAGTAGATCTAATTTCATACCCTCTCTCCTTCCGATTTAAATACGAGGCTTCGTGCTCGTTTTTTCGTTCTGACCTCACAAACACGTCTCGTGGTCCATTTCTAACCTATAATCGAGACTTTTTCGGGTTTTAGAGCTAGTGGATCTAATTTCATACCCTCTCTCCTCCCGATTTCTATACGAGGCTTCGTGCTCGTTTTTTCGTTCTGACCTCATGAACACGTCTCGTGGTCCATTTCTAACCTATAATCGAGACTTTTTCGGGTTTTAGAGGAAATAGATCTAATTTCATACCCTCTCTCCTTCCGATTTCTATACGAGGCTTCGTACTCGTTTTTTCGTTCTGACCTCACAAACACGTCTCGTGGTCCATTTCTAACCTATAATCGAGACTTTCTCGGGTTTTAGAGCTAGTGGATCTAATTTCATACCCTCTCTCCGACCGATTTCTATACGAGGCTACGTACTCATTTTTTCGTTCTGACCTCAGGAACACGTCTCGTGGTCCATTTCTAACCTATAATCGAGACTTTTTCGGGTTTTAGAGCTAGTAGATCTAATTTCATACCCTCTCTCCTTCCGATTTCTATACGAGGCTTCGTGCTCGTTTTTTCGTTCTGACCTGACCAACACGTTTCGTGGTCCATTTCTAACCTATAATCGAGACTTTTTCGGGTTTTCAAGCTAGTGGATCTAATTTCATACCCTCTCACCTCCCGATTTCTATACGAGGCTACGTGCTCGTTTTTTCGTTCTGACCTCATGAACACGTCTCGTGGTCCATTTCTAACCTATAATCGAGACTTTTTCGGGTTTTAGAGGAAATAGATCTAATTTCATACCCTCTCTCCTTCCGATTTCTATACGAGGCTTCGTGCTCGTTTTTTCGTTCTGACCTCACAAACACGTCTCGTGGTCCATTTCTAACCTATAATCGAGACTTTTTCGGGTTTTCGAGCTAGTGGATCTAATTTCATACCCTCTCACCTCCCGATTTCTATACGAGGCTACGTGCTCGTTTTTTCGTTCTGACCACAGGAACACGTCTCGAGGTCCATTTCTAACCTATAATCGAAACTTTTTCGGGTTTTAGAGCTAGTGGATCTAATTTCATACCCTCTCTCCTCCCGATTTCTATACGAGGCTTCGTGCTCGTTTTTTCGTTCTGACCTCACCAACACGTCTCATGGTCCATTTCTAACGTATAATGGAGACTTTTTCGGGTTTTAGAGGAAATGGATCTAATTTCATACCCTCTCTCCTTCCGATTTCTATACGAGGCTACGTGCTCGTTTTTTTGTTCTGACCTCAGGAACACGTCTCGTGGTCCATTTCTAACCTATAATCGAGACTTTTTCGGGTTTTAGAGCTAGTAGATCTAATATCATACCCTCTCTCCTTCCGATTTAAATACGAGGCTTCGTGCTCGTTTTTTCGTTTTGACCTCACAAACACGTTTCGTGGTCCATTTCTAACCTATAATCGAGACTTTTTCGAGTTTTCGAGCTAGTGGATCTAATTTCATACCCTCTCACCTCCCGATTTCTATACGAGGCTACGTGCTCGTTTTTTCGTTCTGACCTCATGAACACGTCTCGTGGTCCATTTCTAACCTATAATCGAGACTTTTTCTGGTTTTCGAGCTAGTGGATCTAATTTCATACCCTCTCTCCTCCCGATTTTTATACGAGGCTACGTGCTCGTTTTTTCGTTCTGACCTCAGGAACACGTCTCGTGGTCCATTTCTAACCTATAATCGAGACTTTTTCGGGTTTTAGAGCTAGTGGATCTAATTTCATACCCTCTCTCCTCCCGATTTTTATACGAGGCTTCGTGCTCGTTTTCTCGTTCTGACCTCACGAACACGTCTCGTGGTCCATTTCTAACCTATAATCGAGACTTTTTCGGGTTTTCGAGCTAGTGGATCTAATTTCATACTCTCTCTCCTCCCGATTTCTATACGAGGCTTCGTGCTCGTTTTTTCGTTCTGACCTCCCCAACACGTTTCGTGGTCCATTTCTAACCTATAATCGAGACTTTCTCGGATTTTAGAGCTAGTGGATCTAATTTCATACCCTCTCTCCTCCCGATTTCTATACGAGGCTACGTGCTCGTTTTTTTGTTCTGACCACAGGAACACGTCTCGTGGTCCATTTCTAACCTATAATCGAGACTTTTTCGGGTTTTAGAGCTAGTAGATCTAATTTCATACCCTCTCTCCTTCCGATTTCAATACGAGGCTTCGTGCTCGTTTTTTTGTTCTGACCTCAGGAACACGTCTCGTGGTCCATTTCTAACCTATAATCGAGACTTTTTCGAGTTTTCGAGCTAGTGGATCTAATTTCATACCCTCTCACCTCCCGATTTCTATACGAGGCTACGTGCTCGTTTTTTCGTTCTGACCTCATGAACACGTCTCGTGGTCCATTTCTAACCTATAATCGAGACTTTTTCGGGTTTTAGAGCTAGTG
This sequence comes from Thalia dealbata, assembly GCA_030544415.1. NCBI lineage: Eukaryota > Viridiplantae > Streptophyta > Magnoliopsida > Zingiberales > Marantaceae > Thalia > Thalia dealbata. The sequence goes on from CM060460.1 coordinate 15,418,874, forward strand.
GATCTAATTTCATACCCTCTCTCCTCCCGATTTCTATACGAGGCTACGTGCTCGTTTTTTCGTTCTGACCTCACAAACACGTCTCGTGGTCCATTTCTAACCTATAATCGACACTTTTTCGAGTTTTAGAGCTAGTGGATCTAATTTCATACTCTCTCTCCTCCCGATTTCTATACGAGGCTTCGTGCTCGTTTTTTCGTTTTGACCTCACCAATACGTCTCGAGGTCCATTTCTAACCTATATTCGAGACTTTTTCGGGTTTTAGAGCTAGTAGATCTAATTTCATACCCTCTCTCCTTCCGATTTAAATACGAGGCTTCGTGCTCGTTTTTTCGTTCTGACCTCACAAACACGTCTCGTGGTCCATTTCTAACCTATAATCGAGACTTTTTCGGGTTTTAGAGCTAGTGGATCTAATTTCATACCCTCTCTCCTCCCGATTTCTATACGAGGCTTCGTGCTCGTTTTTTCGTTCTGACCTCACCAACACGTCTCATGGTCCATTTCTAACGTATAATCGAGACTTTTTCGGGTTTTAGAGAAATGGATCTAATTTCATACCCTCTCTTCTCCCGATTTCTATACGAGGCTTCGTGCTCGTTTTTTTGTTCTGACCTCACAAACACGTCTCGTGGTCCATTTCTAACCTATAATCGAGACTTTTTCTGGTTTTCGAGCTAGTGGATCTAATTTCATACCCTCTCTCCTCCCGATTTTTATACGAGGCTACGTGCTCGTTTTTTCGTTCTGACCTCAGGAACACGTCTCGTGGTCCATTTCTAACCTATAATCGAGACTTTTTCGGGTTTTAGAGCTAGTGGATCTAATTTCATACCCTCTCTCCTCCCGATTTTTATACGAGGCTTCGTGCTCGTTTTCTCGTTCTGACCTCACGAACACGTCTCGTGGTCCATTTCTAACCTATAATCGAGACTTTTTCGGGTTTTCGAGCTAGTGGATCTAATTTCATACTCTCTCTCCTCCCGATTTCTATACGAGGCTTCGTGCTCGTTTTTTCGTTCTGACCTCCCCAACACGTTTCGTGGTCCATTTCTAACCTATAATCGAGACTTTCTCGGATTTTAGAGCTAGTGGATCTAATTTCATACCCTCTCTCCTCCCGATTTCTATACGAGGCTACGTGCTCGTTTTTTCGTTCTGACCACAGGAACACGTCTCGTGGTCCATTTCTAACCTATAATCGAGACTTTTTCGGGTTTTAGAGCTAGTAGATCTAATTTCATACCCTCTCTCCTTCCGATTTCAATACGAGGCTTCGTGCTCGTTTTTTTGTTCTGACCTCAGGAACACGTCTCGTGGTCCATTTCTAACCTATAATCGAGACTTTTTCGGGTTTTAGAGCTAGTGGATCTAATTTCATACTCTCTCTCCTCCCGATTTCTATACGAGGCTTCGTGCTCGTTTTTTCGTTGTGACCTCACCAACACGTCTCATGGTCCATTTCTAACCTATATTCGAGACTTTTTCGGGTTTTAGAGCTAGTAGATCTAATTTCATACCCTCTCTCCTTCCGATTTAAATACGAGGCTTCGTGCTCGTTTTTTCGTTCTGACCTCACAAACACGTCTCGTGGTCCATTTCTAACCTATAATCGAGACTTTTTCGGGTTTTAGAGCTAGTGGATCTAATTTCATACCCTCTCTCCTCCCGATTTCTATACGAGGCTTCGTGCTCGTTTTTTCGTTCTGACCTCACCAACACGTCTCATGGTCCATTTCTAACGTATAATCGAGACTTTTTCGGGTTTTAGAGGAAATGGATCTAATTTCATACCCTCTCTTCTCCCGATTTCTATACGAGGCTTCGTGCTCGTTTTTTCGTTCTGACCTCACAAACACGTCTCGTGGTCCATTTCTAACCTACAATCGAGACTTTTTCTGGTTTTCGAGCTAGTGGATCTAATTTCATACCCTCTCTCCTCCCGATTTCTATACGAGGCTTCATGCTCGTTTTTTCGTTCTGACCTCAGGAACACGTCTCGTGGTCAATTTCTAACCTATAATCGAGACTTTTTCGGGTTTTAGAGCTAGTGGATCTAATTTCATACCCTCTCTCCTCCCGATTTTTATACGAGGCTTCGTGCTCGTTTTTTCGTTCTGACCTCACCAACACGTCTCGTGGTCCATTTCTAACCTATAATCGAGACTTTTTCGGGTTTTCGAGCTAGTGGATCTAATTTCATACTCTCTCTCCTCCCGATTTCTATACGAGGCTTCGTGCTCGTTTTTTCGTTCTGACCTCCCCAACACGTTTCGTGGTCCATTTCTAACCTATAATCGAGACTTTCTCGGATTTTAGAGCTAGTGGATCTAATTTCATACCCTCTCTCCTCCCGATTTCTATACGAGGCTACGTGCTCGTTTTTTTGTTCTGACCACAGGAACACGTCTCGTGGTCCATTTCTAACCTATAATCGAGACTTTTTCGGGTTTTAGAGCTAGTAGATCTAATTTCATACCCTCTCTCCTTCCGATTTCAATACGAGGCTTCGTGCTCGTTTTTTCGTTCTGACCTCAGGAACACGTCTCGTGGTCCATTTCTAACCTATAATCGAGACTTTCTCGGATTTTAGAGCTAGTGGATCTAATTTCATACCCTCTCTCCTCCCGATTTCTATACGAGGCTACGTGCTCGTTTTTTCGTTCTGACCTCAGGAACACGTCTCGTGGTCCATTTGTAACCTATAATCGAGACTTTTTCGGGTTTTAGAGCTAGTGAATCTAATTTCATACCCTCTCTCCTCCCGATTTTTATACGAGGCTTCGTGCTCGGTTTTTCGTTCTGACCTCACAAACACGTCTCGTGGTCCATTTCTAACCTATAATCGAGACTTTTTCGGGTTTTCGAGCTAGTGGATCTAATTTCATACCCTCTCACCTCCCGATTTCTATACGAGGCTACGTGCTCGTTTTTTCGTTCTGACCTCATGAACACGTCTCGCGGTCCATTTCTAACCTATAATCGAGACTTTTTCGGGTTTTAGAGGAAATGGATCTAATTTCATACCCTCTCTCCTTCCGATTTCTATACGAGGCTTCGTGCTCGTTTTTTTGTTCTGACCTCAGGAACACGTCTCGTGGTCCATTTCTAACCTATAATCGAGACTTTTTCGGGTTTTCGAGCTAGTGGATCTAATTTCATACTCTCTCTCCTCCCGATTTCTATACGAGGCTTCGTGCTCGTTTTTTCGTTCTGACCTCCCCAACACGTTTCGTGGTCCATTTCTAACCTATAATCGAGACTTTCTCGGATTTTAGAGCTAGTGGATCTAATTTCATACCCTCTCTCCTCCCGATTTCTATACGAGGCTACGTGCTCGTTTTTTTGTTCTGACCACAGGAACACGTCTCGTGGTCCATTTCTAACCTATAATCGAGACTTTTTCGGGTTTTTGAGCTAGTAGATCTAATTTCATACCCTCTCTCCTTCCGATTTCAATACGAGGCTTCGTGCTCGTTTTTTTGTTCTGACCTCAGGAACACGTCTCGTGGTCCATTTCTAACCTATAATCGAGACTTTCTCGGATTTTAGAGCTAGTGGATCTAATTTCATACCCTCTCTCCTCCCGATTTCTATACGAGGCTACGTGCTCGTTTTTTCGTTCTGACCTCAGGAACACATCTCGTGGTCTATTTCTAACCTATAATCGAGACTTTTTCGGGTTTTAGAGCTAGTGAATCTAATTTCATACCCTCTCTCCTCCCGATTTTTATACGAGGCTTCGTGCTCGGTTTTTCGTTCTGACCTCACAAACACGTCTCGTGGTCCATTTCTAACCTATAATCGAGACTTTTTTGGGTTTTCGAGCTAGTGGATCTAATTTCATACCCTCTCACCTCCCGATTTCTATACGAGGCTACGTGCTCGTTTTTTCGTTCTGACCTCATGAACACGTCTCGTGGTCCATTTCTAACCTATAATCGAGACTTTTTCGGGTTTTAGAGGAAATGGATCTAATTTCATACCCTCTCTCCTTCCGATTTCTATACGAGGCTTCGTGCTCGTTTTTTCGTTCTGACCTCACAAACACGTCTCGTGGTCCATTTCTAACCTATAATCGAGACTTTTTCGGGTTTTAGAGGAAATGGATCTAATTTCATACCCTCTCTCCTTCCGATTTCTATACGAGGCTTCGTGCTCGTTTTTTCGTTCTGACCTCACAAACACGTCTCGTGGTCCATTTCTAACCTATAATCGAGACTTTCTCGGGTTTTAGAGCTAGTGGATCTAATTTCATACCCTCTCTCCTCCCGATTTCTATACGAGGCTACGTGCTCGTTTTTTCGTTCTGACCTCAGGAACACGTCTCGTGGTCCATTTCTAACCTATAATCGAGACTTTCTCGGATTTTAGAGCTAGTGGATCTAATTTCATACCCTCTCTCCTCCCGATTTCTATACGAGGCTACGTGCTCGTTTTTTCGTTCTGACCTCAGGAACACATCTCGTGGTCTATTTCTAACCTATAATCGAGACTTTTTCGGGTTTTAGAGCTAGTGAATCTAATTTCATACCCTCTCTCCTCCCGATTTTTATACGAGGCTTCGTGCTCGGTTTTTCGTTCTGACCTCACAAACACGTCTCGTGGTCCATTTCTAACCTATAATCGAGACTTTTTCGGGTTTTAGAGGAAATGGATCTAATTTCATACCCTCTCTCCTTCCGATTTTTATACGAGGCTTCGTGCTCGTTTTTTCGTTCTGACCTCACCAACACGTCTCGTGGTCCATTTCTAACCTATAATCGAGACTTTTTCGGGTTTTCGAGCTAGTGGATCTAATTTCATACTCTCTCTCCTCCCGATTTCTATACGAGGCTTCGTGCTCGTTTTTTCGTTCTGACCTCCCCAACACGTTTCGTGGTCCATTTCTAACCTATAATCGAGACTTTCTCGGATTTTAGAGCTAGTGGATCTAATTTCATACCCTCTCTCCTCCCGATTTCTATACGAGGCTACGTGCTCGTTTTTTTGTTCTGACCACAGGAACACGTCTCGTGGTCCATTTCTAACCTATAATCGAGACTTTTTCGGGTTTTAGAGCTAGTAGATCTAATTTCATACCCTCTCTCCTTCCGATTTCAATACGAGGCTTCGTGCTCGTTTTTTCGTTCTGACCTCAGGAACACGTCTCGTGGTCCATTTCTAACCTATAATCGAGACTTTCTCGGATTTTAGAGCTAGTGGATCTAATTTCATACCCTCTCTCCTCCCGATTTCTATACGAGGCTACGTGCTCGTTTTTTCGTTCTGACCTCAGGAACACGTCTCGTGGTCCATTTGTAACCTATAATCGAGACTTTTTCGGGTTTTAGAGCTAGTGAATCTAATTTCATACCCTCTCTCCTCCCGATTTTTATACGAGGCTTCGTGCTCGGTTTTTCGTTCTGACCTCACAAACACGTCTCGTGGTCCATTTCTAACCTATAATCGAGACTTTTTCGGGTTTTCGAGCTAGTGGATCTAATTTCATACCCTCTCACCTCCCGATTTCTATACGAGGCTACGTGCTCGTTTTTTCGTTCTGACCTCATGAACACGTCTCGCGGTCCATTTCTAACCTATAATCGAGACTTTTTCGGGTTTTAGAGGAAATGGATCTAATTTCATACCCTCTCTCCTTCCGATTTCTATACGAGGCTTCGTGCTCGTTTTTTTGTTCTGACCTCAGGAACACGTCTCGTGGTCCATTTCTAACCTATAATCGAGACTTTTTCGGGTTTTCGAGCTAGTGGATCTAATTTCATACTCTCTCTCCTCCCGATTTCTATACGAGGCTTCGTGCTCGTTTTTTCGTTCTGACCTCCCCAACACGTTTCGTGGTCCATTTCTAACCTATAATCGAGACTTTCTCGGATTTTAGAGCTAGTGGATCTAATTTCATACCCTCTCTCCTCCCGATTTCTATACGAGGCTACGTGCTCGTTTTTTCGTTCTGACCTCAGGAACACATCTCGTGGTCTATTTCTAACCTATAATCGAGACTTTTTCGGGTTTTAGAGCTAGTGAATCTAATTTCATACCCTCTCTCCTCCCGATTTTTATACGAGGCTTCGTGCTCGGTTTTTCGTTCTGACCTCACAAACACGTCTCGTGGTCCATTTCTAACCTATAATCGAGACTTTTTTGGGTTTTCGAGCTAGTGGATCTAATTTCATACCCTCTCACCTCCCGATTTCTATACGAGGCTACGTGCTCGTTTTTTCGTTCTGACCTCATGAACACGTCTCGTGGTCCATTTCTAACCTATAATCGAGACTTTTTCGGGTTTTAGAGGAAATGGATCTAATTTCATACCCTCTCTCCTTCCGATTTCTATACGAGGCTTCGTGCTCGTTTTTTCGTTCTGACCTCACAAACACGTCTCGTGGTCCATTTCTAACCTATAATCGAGACTTTTTCGGGTTTTAGAGGAAATGGATCTAATTTCATACCCTCTCTCCTTCCGATTTCTATACGAGGCTTCGTGCTCGTTTTTTCGTTCTGACCTCACAAACACGTCTCGTGGTCCATTTCTAACCTATAATCGAGACTTTCTCGGGTTTTAGAGCTAGTGGATCTAATTTCATACCCTCTCTCCTCCCGATTTCTATACGAGGCTACGTGCTCGTTTTTTCGTTCTGACCTCAGGAACACGTCTCGTGGTCCATTTCTAACCTATAATCGAGACTTTCTCGGATTTTAGAGCTAGTGGATCTAATTTCATACCCTCTCTCCTCCCGATTTCTATACGAGGCTACGTGCTCGTTTTTTCGTTCTGACCTCAGGAACACATCTCGTGGTCTATTTCTAACCTATAATCGAGACTTTTTCGGGTTTTAGAGCTAGTGAATCTAATTTCATACCCTCTCTCCTCCCGATTTTTATACGAGGCTTCGTGCTCGGTTTTTCGTTCTGACCTCACAAACACGTCTCGTGGTCCATTTCTAACCTATAATCGAGACTTTTTTGGGTTTTCGAGCTAGTGGATCTAATTTCATACCCTCTCACCTCCCGATTTCTATACGAGGCTACGTGCTCGTTTTTTCGTTCTGACCTCATGAACACGTCTCGTGGTCCATTTCTAACCTATAATCGAGACTTTTTCGGGTTTTAGAGGAAATGGATCTAATTTCATACCCTCTCTCCTTCCGATTTCTATACGAGGCTTCGTGCTCGTTTTTTCGTTCTGACCTCACAAACACGTCTCGTGGTCCATTTCTAACCTATAATCGAGACTTTTTCGGGTTTTAGAGGAAATGGATCTAATTTCATACCCTCTCTCCTTCCGATTTCTATACGAGGCTTCGTGCTCGTTTTTTCGTTCTGACCTCACAAACACGTCTCGTGGTCCATTTCTAACCTATAATCGAGACTTTCTCGGGTTTTAGAGCTAGTGGATCTAATTTCATACCCTCTCTCCTCCCGATTTCTATACGAGGCTACGTGCTCGTTTTTTCGTTCTGACCTCAGGAACACGTCTCGTGGTCCATTTCTAACCTATAATCGAGACTTTTTTGGGTTTTCGAGCTAGTGGATCTAATTTCATACCCTCTCACCTCCCGATTTCTATACGAGGCTACGTGCTCGTTTTTTCGTTCTGACCTCATGAACACGTCTCGTGGTCCATTTCTAACCTATAATCGAGACTTTTTTGGGTTTGAGAGGAAATGGATCTAATTTCATACCCTCTCTCCTTCCGATTTCTATACGAGGCTTCGTGCTCGTTTTTTCGTTCTGACCTCACAAACACGTCTCGTGGTCCATTTCTAACCTATAATCGAGACTTTCTGGGTTTTAGAGCTAGTGGATCTAATTTCATACCCTCTCTCCTCCCGATTTCTATACGAGGCTTCGTGCTCGTTTTTTCGTTCTGACCTCACCAACACGTCTCATGGTCTATTTCTAACGTATAATCGAGACTTTTTCGGGTTTTAGAGGAAATGGATCTAATTTCATACCCTCTCTTCTCCCGATTTCTATACGAGGCTTCGTGCTCGTTTTTTCGTTCTGACCTCACAAACACGTCTCGTGGTCCATTTCTAACCTATAATCGAGACTTTTTCTGGTTTTCGAGCTAGTGGATCTAATTTCATACCCTCTCTCCTCCCGATTTCTATACGAGGCTTCATGCTCGTTTTTTCGTTATGACCTCAGGAACACGTCTCGTGGTCAATTTCTAACCTATAATCGAGACTTTTTCGGGTTTTAGAGCTAGTGGATCTAATTTCATACCCTCTCTCCTCCCGATTTTTATACGAGGCTTCGTGCTCGTTTTTTCGTTCTGACCTCACCAACACGTCTCGTGGTCCATTTCTAACCTATAATCGAGACTTTTTCGGGTTTTCGAGCTAGTGGATCTAATTTCATACTCTCTCTCCTCCCGATTTCTATACGAGGCCTCGTGCTCGTTTTTTCGTTCTGACCTCCCCAACACGTTTCGTGGTCCATTTCTAACCTATAATCGAGACTTTCTCGGATTTTAGAGCTAGTGGATCTAATTTCATACCCTCTCTCCTCCCGATTTCTATACGAGGCTACGTGCTCGTTTTTTTGTTCTGACCACAGGAACACGTCTCGTGGTCCATTTCTAACCTATAATCGAGACTTTTTCGGGTTTTAGAGCTAGTAGATCTAATTTCATACCCTCTCTCCTTCCGATTTCAATACGAGGCTTCGTGCTCGTTTTTTCGTTCTGACCTCAGGAACACGTCTCGTGGTCCATTTCTAACCTATAATCGAGACTTTCTCGGATTTTAGAGCTAGTGGATCTAATTTCATACCCTCTCTCCTCCCGATTTCTATACGAGGCTACGTGCTCGTTTTTTCGTTCTGACCTCAGGAACACGTCTCGTGGTCCATTTCTAACCTATAATCGAGACTTTTTCGGGTTTTAGAGCTAGTGAATCTAATTTCATACCCTCTCTCCTCCCGATTTTTATACGAGGCTTCGTGCTCGGTTTTTCGTTCTGACCTCACAAACACGTCTCGTGGTCCATTTCTAACCTATAATCGAGACTTTTTCGGGTTTTCGAGCTAGTGGATCTAATTTCATACCCTCTCACCTCCCGATTTCTATACGAGGCTACGTGCTCGTTTTTTCGTTCTGACCTCATGAACACGTCTCGTGGTCCATTTCTAACCTATAATCGAGACTTTTTCGGGTTTTAGAGGAAATGGATCTAATTTCATACCCTCTCTCCTTCCGATTTCTATACGAGGCTTCGTGCTCGTTTTTTCGTTCTGACCTCACAAACACGTCTCGTGGTCCATTTCTAACCTATAATCGAGACTTTTTCGGGTTTTAGAGGAAATGGATCTAATTTCATACCCTCTCTCCTTCCGATTTCTATACGAGGCTTCGTGCTCGATTTTTCGTTCTGACCTCCCCAACACGTTTCGTGGTCCATTTCTAACCTATAATCGAGACTTTTTTGGGTTTTCGAGCTAGTGGATCTAATTTCATACCCTCTCACCTCCCGATTTCTATACGAGGCTACGTGCTCGTTTTTTCGTTCTGACCTCATGAACACGTCTCGTGGTCCATTTCTAACCTATAATCGAGACTTTTTTGGGTTTGAGAGGAAATGGATCTAATTTCATACCCTCTCTCCTTCCGATTTCTATACGAGGCTTCGTGCTCGTTTTTTCGTTCTGACCTCACAAACACGTCTCGTGGTCCATTTCTAACCTATAATCGAGACTTTCTGGGTTTTAGAGCTAGTGGATCTAATTTCATACCCTCTCTCCTCCCGATTTTTATACGAGGCTACGTGCTCGTTTTTTCGTTCTGACCTCATGAACACGTCTCGTGGTCCATTTCTAACCTATAATCGAGACTTTTTCGGGTTTTAGAGCTAGTGGATCTAATTTCATACCCTCTCTCCTCCCGATTTCTATACGAGGCTTCGTGCTCGTTTTTTCGTTCTGACCTCACCAACACGTCTCCTGGTCCATTTCTAACGTATAATCGAGACTTTTTCGGGTTTTAGTGGAAATGGATCTAATTTCATACCCTCTGTTCTCCCGATTTCTATACGAGGCTTCGTGCTCGTTTTTTCGTTCTGACCTCACAAACACGTCTCGTGGTCCATTTCTAACCTATAATCGAGACTTTTTCTGGTTTTCGAGCTAGTGGATCTAATTTCATACCCTCTCTCCTCCCGATTTCTATACGAGGCTACGTGCTCGTTTTTTCGTTCTGACCTCAGGAACACGTCTCGTGGTCCATTTCTAACCTATATTCGAGACTTTTTCGGGTTTTAGAGCTAGTAGATCTAATTTCATACCCTCTCTCCTTCCGATTTAAATACGAGGCTTCGTGCTCGTTTTTTCGTTCTGACCTCACAAACACGTCTCGTGGACCATTTCTAACCTATAATCGAGACTTTTTCGGGTTTTAGAGCTAGTAGATCTAATTTCATACCCTCTCTCCTCCCGATTTCTATACGAGGCTTCGTGCTCGTTTTTTCGTTCTGACCTCACCAACACGTCTCATGGTCCATTTCTAATGTATATTCGAGACTTTTTCGGGTTTTAGAGGAAATGGATCTAATTTCATACCCTCTCTTCTCCCGATTTCTATACGAGGCTTCGTGCTCGTTTTGTCGTTCTGACCTCAGAAACACGTCTCGTGGTCCATTTCTAACCTATAATCGAGACTTTCTGGGTTTTAGAGCTAGTGGATCTAATTTCATACCCTCTCTCCTCCCGATTTTTATACGAGGCTACGTGCTCGTTTTTTCGTTCTGACCTCATGAACACGTCTCGTGGTCCATTTCTAACCTATAATCGAGACTTTTTCGGGTTTTAGAGCTAGTGGATCTAATTTCATACCCTCTCTCCTCCCGATTTCTATACGAGGCTTCGTGCTCGTTTTTTCGTTCTGACCTCACCAACACGTCTCCTGGTCCATTTCTAACGTATAATCGAGACTTTTTCGGGTTTTAGTGGAAATGGATCTAATTTCATACCCTCTGTTCTCCCGATTTCTATACGAGGCTTCGTGCTCGTTTTTTCGTTCTGACCTCACAAACACGTCTCGTGGTCCATTTCTAACCTATAATCGAGACTTTTTCTGGTTTTCGAGCTAGTGGATCTAATTTCATACCCTCTCTCCTCCCGATTTCTATACGAGGCTACGTGCTCGTTTTTTCGTTCTGACCTCAGGAACACGTCTCGTGGTCCATTTCTAACCTATATTCGAGACTTTTTCGGGTTTTAGAGCTAGTAGATCTAATTTCATACCCTCTCTCCTTCCGATTTAAATACGAGGCTTCGTGCTCGTTTTTTCGTTCTGACCTCACAAACACGTCTCGTGGACCATTTCTAACCTATAATCGAGACTTTTTCGGGTTTTAGAGCTAGTAGATCTAATTTCATACCCTCTCTCCTCCCGATTTCTATACGAGGCTTCGTGCTCGTTTTTTCGTTCTGACCTCACCAACACGTCTCATGGTCCATTTCTAATGTATAATCGAGACTTTTTCGGGTTTTAGAGGAAATGGATCTAATTTCATACCCTCTCTTCTCCCGATTTCTATACGAGGCTTCGTGCTCGTTTTGTCGTTCTGACCTCAGAAACACGTCTCGTGGTCCATTTCTAACCTATAATCGAGACTTTTTCGGGTTTTCGAGCTAGTGGATCTAATTTCATACTCTCTCTCCTCCCGATTTCTATACGAGGCTTCGTGCTCGTTTTTTCGTTCTGACCTCCCCAAAACGTTTCGTGGTCCATTTCTAACCTATAATCGAGACTTTCTCGGATTTTAGAGCTAGTGGATCTAATTTCATACCCTCTCTCCTCCCGATTTCTATACGAGGCTACGTGCTCGTTTTTTTGTTCTGACCACAGGAACACGTCTCGTGGTCCATTTCTAACCTATAATCGAGACTTTTTCGGGTTTTAGAGCTAGTAGATCTAATTTCATACCCTCTCTCCTTCCGATTTCAATACGAGGCTTCGTGCTCGTTTTTTTGTTCTAACCTCAGGAACACGTCTCGTGGTCCATTTCTAACCTATAATCGAGACTTTCTCGGATTTTAGAGCTAGTGGATCTAATTTCATACCCTCTCTCCTTCCGATTTCAATACGAGGCTTCGTGCTCGTTTTTTTGTTCTGACCTCAGGAACACGTCTCGTGGTCCATTTCTAACCTATAATCGAGACTTTCTCGGATTTTAGAGCTAGTGGATCTAATTTCATACCCTCTCTCCTCCCGATTGCTATACGAGGCTACGTGCTCGTTTTTTCGTTCTGACCTCAGGAACACGTCTCGTGGTCCATTTCTAACCTATAATCGAGACTTTTTCGGGTTTTAGAGCTAGTGAATCTAATTTCATACCCTCTCTCCTCCCGATTTTTATACGAGGCTTCGTGCTCGATTTTTCGTTCTGACCTCACAAACACGTCTCGTGGTCCATTTCTAACCTATAATCGAGACTTTTTTGGGTTTTCGAGCTAGTGGATCTAATTTCATACCCTCTCACCTCCCAATTTCTATACGAGGCTACGTGCTCGTTTTTTCGTTCTGACCTCATGAACACGTCTCGTGGTCCATTTCTAACCTATAATCGAGACTTTTTTGGGTTTGAGAGGAAATGGATCTAATTTCATACCCTCTCTCCTTCCGATTTCTATACGAGGCTTCGTGCTCGTTTTTTCGTTCTGACCTCACAAACACGTCTCGTGGTCCATTTCTAACCTATAATCGAGACTTTCTGGGTTTTAGAGCTAGTGGATCTAATTTCATACCCTCTCTCCTCCCGATTTTTATACGAGGCTACGTGCTCGTTTTTTCGTTCTGACCTCATGAACACGTCTCGTGGTCCATTTCTAACCTATAATCGAGACTTTTTCGGGTTTTAGAGCTAGTGGATCTAATTTCATATCCTCTCTCCTCCCGATTTCTATACGAGGCTTCGTGCTCGTTTTTTCGTTCTGACCTCACCAACACGTTTCGTGGTCCATTTCTAACCTATAATCGATACTTTTTCGGATATTCGAGCTAGTGGATCTAATTTCATACCCTCTCTCCTCCCGATTTCTATACGAGGCTACGTGCTCGTTTTTTTGTTCTGACCACAGGAACACGTCTCGTGGTCCATTTCTAACCTATAATCGAGACTTTTTCGGATTTTAGAGCTAGTGGATCTAATTTCATACCCTCTCTCCTCCCAATTTCTATACGAGGCTACGTGCTCGTTTTTTCGTTCTGACGTCAGGAACACGTCTCGTGGTCCATTTCTAACCTATAATCGAGACTTTTTCGGGTTTTAGAGCTAGTGAATCTAATTTCATACCCTCTCTCCTCCCGATTTTTATACGAGGCTTCGTGCTCGGTTTTTCGTTCTGACCTCACAAACACGTCTCGTGGTCCATTTCTAACCTATAATCGAGACTTTTTCGGGTTTTCGAGCTAGTGGATCTAATTTCATACCCTCTCACCTCCCGATTTCTATACGAGGGTACGTGCTCGTTTTTTCGTTCTGACCTCATGAACACGTCTCGTGGTCCGTTTCTAACCTATAATCAAGACTTTTTCGGGTTTTAGAGGAAATGGATCTAATTTCATACCCTCTCTCCTTCCGATTTCTATACGAGGCTTCATGCTCGTTTTTTCGTTCTGACCTCACAAACACGTCTCGTGGTCCATTTCTAACCTATAATCGAGACTTTTTCGGGTTTTAGAGCGAGTGGATCTAATTTCATACTCTCTCTCCTCCCGATTTCTATACGAGGCTTCGTGCTCGTTTTTTCGTTTTGACCTCACCAACACGTCTCGTGGTCCATTTCTAACCTATATTCGAGATTTTTTCGGGTTTTAGAGCTAGTAGATCTAATTTCATACCCTCTCTCCTTCCGATTTAAATACAAGGCTTCGTGCTCGTTTTTTCGTTCCGACCTCACAAACACGTCTCGTGGTCCATTTCTAACCTATAATCGAGACTTTTTCGGGTTTTAGAGCTAGTAGATCTAATTTCATACCCTCTCTCCTTCCGATTTCAATACGAGGCTACGTGCTCGTTTTTTCGTTCTGACCTCAGGAACACGTCTCGTGGTCCATTTCTAACCTATAATCGAGACTTTTTCGGGTTTTAGAGCTAGTGAATCTAATTTCATACCCTCTCTCCTCCCGATTTTTATACGAGGCTTCGTGCTCGGTTTTTCGTTCTGACCTCACAAACACGTCTCGTGGTCCATTTCTATCCTATAATCGAGACTTTTTCGGGTTTTCGAGCTAGTGGATCTAATTTCATACCCTCTCACCTCCCGATTTCTATACGAGGCTACGTGCTCGTTTTTTCGTTCTGACCTCATGAACACGTCTCGTGGTCCGTTTCTAACCTATAATCAAGACTTTTTCGGGTTTTAGAGGAAATGGATCTAATTTCATACCCTCTCTCCTTCCGATTTCTATACGAGGCTTCATGCTCGTTTTTTCGTTCTGACCTCACAAACACGTCTCGTGGTCCATTTCTAACCTATAATCGAGACTTTTTCGAGTTTTAGAGCTAGTGGATCTAATTTCATACTCTCTCTCCTCCCGATTTCTATACGAGGCTTCGTGCTCGTTTTTTCGTTTTGACCTCACCAATACGTCTCGAGGTCCATTTCTAACCTATATTCGAGACTTTTTCGGGTTTTAGAGCTAGTAGATCTAATTTCATACCCTCTCTCCTTCCGATTTAAATACGAGGCTTCGTGCTCGTTTTTTCGTTCTAACCTCACAAACACGTCTCGTGGTCCATTTCTAACCTATAATCGAGACTTTTTCGGGTTTTAGAGCTAGTGGATCTAATTTCATACCCTCTCTCCTCCCGATTTCTATACGAGGCTTCGTGCTCGTTTTTTCGTTCTGACCTCACCAACACGTCTCATGGTCCATTTCTAACCTATATTCGAGACTTTTTCGGGTTTTAGAGGAAATGGATCTAATTTCCTACCCTCTCTTCTCCCGATTTCTATACGAGGCTTCGTGCTCGTTTTTTCGTTCTGACCTCACAAACACGTCTCGTGGTCCATTTCTAACCTATAATCGAGACTTTTCCGGGTTTTCGAGCTAGTGGATCTAATTTCATACTCTCTCTCCTCCCGATTTCTATACGAGGCTTCGTGCTCGTTTTTTCGTTCTGACCTCCCCAACACGTTTCGTGGTCCATTTCTAACCTATAATCGAGACTTTCTCGGATTTTAGAGCTAGTGGATCTAATTTCATACCCTCTCTCCTCCCGATTTCTATACGAGGCTACGTGTTCGTTTTTTTGTTCTGACCACTGGAACACGTCTCGTGGTCCATTTCTAACCTATAATCGAGACTTTTTCGGGTTTTAGAGCTAGTAGATCTAATTTCATACCCTCTCTCCTTCCGATTTCAATACGAGGCTTCGTGCTCGTTTTTTTGTTCTGACCTCAGGAACACGTCTCGTGGTCCATTTCTAACCTATAATCGAGACTTTCTCGGATTTTAGAGCTAGTGGATCTAATTTCATACCCTCTCTCCTCCCGATTTCTATACGAGGCTACGTGCTCGTTTTTTCGTTCTGACCTCAGGAACACGTCTCGTGGTCCATTTCTAACCTATAATCGAGACTTTTTCGGGTTTTAGAGCTAGTGAATCTAATTTCATACCCTCTCTCCTCCCGATTTTTATACGAGGCTTCGTGCTCGGTTTTTCGTTCTGACCTCACAAACACGTCTCGTGGTCCATTTCTAACCTATAATCGAGACTTTTTTGGGTTTTCGAGCTAGTGGATCTAATTTCATACCCTCTCACCTCCCAATTTCTATACGAGGCTACGTGCTCGTTTTTTCGTTCTGACCTCATGAACACGTCTCGTGGTCCATTTCTAACCTATAATCGAGACTTTTTTGGGTTTGAGAGGAAATGGATCTAATTTCATACCCTCTCTCCTTCCGATTTCTATACGAGGCTTCGTGCTCGTTTTTTCGTTCTGACCTCACAAACACGTCTCGTGGTCCATTTCTAACCTATAATCGAGACTTTCTGGGTTTTAGAGCTAGTGGATCTAATTTCATACCCTCTCTCCTCCCGATTTTTATACGAGGCTACGTGCTCGTTTTTTCGTTCTGACCTCATGAACACGTCTCGTGGTCCATTTCTAACCTATAATCGAGACTTTTTCGGGTTTTAGAGCTAGTGGATCTAATTTCATATCCTCTCTCCTCCCGATTTCTATACGAGGCTTCGTGCTCGTTTTTTCGTTCTGACCTCACCAACACGTTTCGTGGTCCATTTCTAACCTATAATCGATACTTTTTCGGATATTCGAGCTAGTGGATCTAATTTCATACCCTCTCTCCTCCCGATTTCTATACGAGGCTACGTGCTCGTTTTTTTGTTCTGACCACAGGAACACGTCTCGTGGTCCATTTCTAACCTATAATCGAGACTTTTTCGGATTTTAGAGCTAGTGGATCTAATTTCATACCCTCTCTCCTCCCAATTTCTATACGAGGCTACGTGCTCGTTTTTTCGTTCTGACGTCAGGAACACGTCTCGTGGTCCATTTCTAACCTATAATCGAGACTTTTTCGGGTTTTAGAGCTAGTGAATCTAATTTCATACCCTCTCTCCTCCCGATTTTTATACGAGGCTTCGTGCTCGGTTTTTCGTTCTGACCTCACAAACACGTCTCGTGGTCCATTTCTAACCTATAATCGAGACTTTTTCGGGTTTTCGAGCTAGTGGATCTAATTTCATACCCTCTCACCTCCCGATTTCTATACGAGGGTACGTGCTCGTTTTTTCGTTCTGACCTCATGAACACGTCTCGTGGTCCGTTTCTAACCTATAATCAAGACTTTTTCGGGTTTTAGAGGAAATGGATCTAATTTCATACCCTCTCTCCTTCCGATTTCTATACGAGGCTTCATGCTCGTTTTTTCGTTCTGACCTCACAAACACGTCTCGTGGTCCATTTCTAACCTATAATCGAGAATTTTTCGGGTTTTAGAGCGAGTGGATCTAATTTCATACTCTCTCTCCTCCCGATTTCTATACGAGGCTTCGTGCTCGTTTTTTCGTTTTGACCTCACCAACACGTCTCGTGGTCCATTTCTAACCTATATTCGAGATTTTTTCGGGTTTTAGAGCTAGTAGATCTAATTTCATACCCTCTCTCCTTCCGATTTAAATACAAGGCTTCGTGCTCGTTTTTTCGTTCCGACCTCACAAACACGTCTCGTGGTCCATTTCTAACCTATAATCGAGACTTTTTCGGGTTTTAGAGCTAGTAGATCTAATTTCATACCCTCTCTCCTTCCGATTTCAATACGAGGCTACGTGCTCGTTTTTTCGTTCTGACCTCAGGAACACGTCTCGTGGTCCATTTCTAACCTATAATCGAGACTTTTTCGGGTTTTAGAACTAGTGAATCTAATTTCA
The DNA here is from genome assembly GCA_030544415.1 of Thalia dealbata. Lineage (NCBI taxonomy): Eukaryota > Viridiplantae > Streptophyta > Magnoliopsida > Zingiberales > Marantaceae > Thalia > Thalia dealbata. Next base: position 15,436,279 of record CM060460.1, read on the forward strand.
TACCCTCTCTCCTCCCGATTTTTATACGAGGCTTCGTGCTCGGTTTTTCGTTCTGACCTCACAAACACGTCTCGTGGTCCATTTCTATCCTATAATCGAGACTTTTTCGGGTTTTCGAGCTAGTGGATCTAATTTCATACCCTCTCACCTCCCGATTTCTATACGAGGCTACGTGCTCGTTTTTTCGTTCTGACCTCATGAACACGTCTCGTGGTCCGTTTCTAACCTATAATCAAGACTTTTTCGGGTTTTAGAGGAAATGGATCTAATTTCATACCCTCTCTCCTTCCGATTTCTATACGAGGCTTCATGCTCGTTTTTTCGTTCTGACCTCACAAACACGTCTCGTGGTCCATTTCTAACCTATAATCGAGACTTTTTCGAGTTTTAGAGCTAGTGGATCTAATTTCATACTCTCTCTCCTCCCGATTTCTATACGAGGCTTCGTGCTCGTTTTTTCGTTTTGACCTCACCAATACGTCTCGAGGTCCATTTCTAACCTATATTCGAGACTTTTTCGGGTTTTAGAGCTAGTAGATCTAATTTCATACCCTCTCTCCTTCCGATTTAAATACGAGGCTTCGTGCTCGTTTTTTCGTTCTAACCTCACAAACACGTCTCGTGGTCCATTTCTAACCTATAATCGAGACTTTTTCGGGTTTTAAAGCTAGTGGATCTAATTTCATACCCTCTCTCCTCCCGATTTCTATACGAGGCTTCGTGCTCGTTTTTTCGTTCTGACCTCACCAACACGTCTCATGGTCCATTTCTAACCTATATTCGAGACTTTTTCGGGTTTTAGAGGAAATGGATCTAATTTCATACCCTCTCTTCTCCCGATTTCTATACGGGGCTTCGTGCTCGTTTTTTCGTTCTGACCTCACAAACACGTCTCGTGGTCCATTTCTAACCTATAATCGAGACTTTTTCGGGTTTTCGAGCTAGTGGATCTAATTTCATACTCTCTCTCCTCCCGATTTCTATACGAGGCTTCGTGCTCGTTTTTTCGTTCTGACCTCCCCAACACGTTTCGTGGTCCATTTCTAACCTATAATCGAGACTTTCTCGGATTTTAGAGCTAGTGGATCTAATTTCATACCCTCTCTCCTCCCGATTTCTATACGACGCTACGTGCTCGTTTTTTTGTTCTGACCACAGGAACACGTCTCGTGGTCCATTTCTAACCTATAATCGAGACTTTTTCGGGTTTTAGAGCTAGTAGATCTAATTTCATACCCTCTCTCCTTCCGATTTCAATACGAGGCTTCGTGCTCGTTTTTTTGTTCTGACCTCAGGAACACGTCTCGTGGTCCATTTCTAACCTATAATCGAGACTTTCTCGGATTTTAGAGCTAGTGGATCTAATTTCATACCCTCTCTCCTCCCGATTTCTATACGAGGCTTCGTGCTCGTTTTTTCGTTCTGACCTCACCAACACGTTTCGTGGTCCATTTCTAACCTATAATCGATACTTTTTCGGATTTTCGAGCTAGTGGATCTAATTTCATACCCTATCTCCTCCCGATTTCTATACGAGGCTACGTGCTCGTTTTTTTGTTCTGACCACAGGAACACGTCTCAAGGTCCATTTCTAACCTATAATCGAGACTTTTTCGGGTTTTAGAGCTAGTAGATCTAATTTCATACCCTCTCTCCTTCCGATTTCAATACGATGCTTCGTGCTCGTTTTTTTGTTCTAACCTCAGGAACACGTCTCGTGGTCCATTTCTAACCTATAATCGAGACTTTCTCGGATTTTAGAGCTAGTGGATCTAATTTCATACCCTCTCTCCTCCCAATTTCTATACGAGGCTACGTGCTCGTTTTTTCGTTCTGACCTCAGGAACACGTCTCGTGGTCCATTTCTAACCTATAATCGAGACTTTTTCGGGTTTTAGAGCTAGTGAATCTAATTTCATACCCTCTCTCCTCCCAATTTTTATACGAGGCTTCGTGCTCGGTTTTTCGTTCTGACCTCACAAACACGTCTCGTTGTCCATTTCTAACCTATAATCGAGACTTTATCGGGTTTTCGAGCTAGTGGATCTAATTTCATACCCTCTCACCTCCCGATTTCTATACGAGGCTACGTGCTCGTTTTTTCGTTCTGACCTCATGAACACGTCTCGTGGTCCGTTTCTAACCTATAATCAAGACTTTTTCGTGTTTTAGAGGAAATGGATCTAATTTCATACCCTCTCTCTTTCCGATTTCTATACGAGGCTTCATGCTCGTTTTTTCGTTCTGACCTCACAAACACGTCTCGTGGTCCATTTCTAACCTATAATCGAGACTTTTTCGGGTTTTAGAGCTAGTGGATCTAATTTCATACTCTCTCTCCTCCCGATTTCTATACGAGGCTTCGTGCTCGTTTTTTCGTTTTGACCTCTCCAACACGTCTCGTGGTCCATTTCTAACCTATATTCGAGACTTTTTCGGGTTTTCGAGCTAGTGGATCTAATTTCATACCCTCTCACCTCCCGATTTCTATACGAGGCTACGTGCTCGTTTTTTCGTTCTGACCTCATGAACACGTCTCGTGGTCCGTTTCTAACCTATAATCAAGACTTTTTCGGGTTTTAGAGGAAATGGATCTAATTCCATACCCTCTCTCCTTCCGATTTCTATACGAGGCTTCATGCTCGTTTTTTCGTTCTAACCTCACAAACACGTCTCGTGGTCCATTTCTAACCTATAATCGAGACTTTTTCGGGTTTTAGAGCGAGTGGATCTAATTTCATACTCTCTCTCCTCCCGATTTCTATACGAGGCTTCGTGCTCGTTTTTTCGTTTTGACCTCACCAACACGTCTCGTGGTCCATTTCTAACCTATATTCGAGACTTTTTCGGGTTTTAGAGCTAGTAGATCTAATTTCATACCCTCTCTCCTTCCGATTTAAATACGAGGCTTCGTGCTCGTTTTTTCGTTCCGACCTCACAAACACGTCTCGTGGTCCATTTCTAACCTATAATCGAGACTTTTTCGGGTTTTAGAGCTAGTAGATCTAATTTCATACCCTCTCTCCTTCCGATTTCAATACGAGGCTACGTGCTCGTTTTTTCGTTCTGACCTCAGGAACACGTCTCGTGGTCCATTTCTAACCTATAATCGAGACTTTTTCGGGTTTTAGAGCTAGTGAATCTAATTTCATACCCTCTCTCCTCCCGATTTTTATACGAGGCTTCGTGCTCGGTTTTTCGTTCTGACCTCACAAACACGTCTCGTGGTCCATTTCTATCCTATAATCGAGACTTTTTCGGGTTTTCGAGCTAGTGGATCTAATTTCATACCCTCTCACCTCCCGATTTCTATACGAGGCTACGTGCTCGTTTTTTCGTTCTGACCTCATGAACACGTCTCGTGGTCCGTTTCTAACCTATAATCAAGACTTTTTCGGGTTTTAGAGGAAATGGATCTAATTTCATACCCTCTCTCCTTCCGATTTCTATACGAGGCTTCATGCTCGTTTTTTCGTTCTGACCTCACAAACACGTCTCGTGGTCCATTTCTAACCTATAATCGAGACTTTTTCGAGTTTTAGAGCTAGTGGATCTAATTTCATACTCTCTCTCCTCCCGATTTCTATACGAGGCTTCGTGCTCGTTTTTTCGTTTTGACCTCACCAATACGTCTCGAGGTCCATTTCTAACCTATATTCGAGACTTTTTCGGGTTTTAGAGCTAGTAGATCTAATTTCATACCCTCTCTCCTTCCGATTTAAATACGAGGCTTCGTGCTCGTTTTTTCGTTCTAACCTCACAAACACGTCTCGTGGTCCATTTCTAACCTATAATCGAGACTTTTTCGGGTTTTAGAGCTAGTGGATCTAATTTCATACCCTCTCTCCTCCCGATTTCTATACGAGGCTTCGTGCTCGTTTTTTCGTTCTGACCTCACCAACACGTCTCATGGTCCATTTCTAACGTATAATCGAGACTTTTTCGGGTTTTAGAGGAAATGGATCTAATTTCCTACCCTCTCTTCTCCCGATTTCTATACGAGGCTTCGTGCTCGTTTTTTCGTTCTGACCTCACAAACACGTCTCGTGGTCCATTTCTAACCTATAATCGAGACTTTTTCGGGTTTTCGAGCTAGTGGATCTAATTTCATACTCTCTCTCCTCCCGATTTCTATACGAGGCTTCGTGCTCGTTTTTTCGTTCTGACCTCCCCAACACGTTTCGTGGTCCATTTCTAACCTATAATCGAGACTTTCTCGGATTTTAGAGCTAGTGGATCTAATTTCATACCCTCTCTCCTCCCGATTTCTATACGAGGCTACGTGTTCGTTTTTTTGTTCTGACCACTGGAACACGTCTCGTGGTCCATTTCTAACCTATAATCGAGACTTTTTCGGGTTTTAGAGCTAGTAGATCTAATTTCATACCCTCTCTCCTTCCGATTTCAATACGAGGCTTCGTGCTCGTTTTTTTGTTCTGACCTCAGGAACACGTCTCGTGGTCCATTTCTAACCTATAATCGAGACTTTCTCGGATTTTAGAGCTAGTGGATCTAATTTCATACCCTCTCTCCTCCCGATTTCTATACGAGGCTACGTGCTCGTTTTTTTGTTCTGACCACAGGAACACGTCTCCAGGTCCATTTCTAACCTATAATCGAGACTTTTTCGGGTTTTAGAGCTAGTAGATCTAATTTCATACCCTCTCTCCTTCCGATTTCAATACGATGCTTCGTGCTCGTTTTTTTGTTCTAACCTCAGGAACACGTCTCGTGGTCCATTTCTAACCTATAATCGAGACTTTCTCGGATTTTAGAGCTAGTGGATCTAATTTCATACCCTCTCTCCTCCCAATTTCTATACGAGGCTACGTGCTCGTTTTTTCGTTCTGACCTCAGGAACACGTCTCGTGGTCCATTTCTAACCTATAATCGAGACTTTTTCGGGTTTTAGAGCTAGTGAATCTAATTTCATACCCTCTCTCCTCCCAATTTTTATACGAGGCTTCGTGCTCGGTTTTTCGTTCTGACCTCACAAACACGTCTCGTTGTCCATTTCTAACCTATAATCGAGACTTTATCGGGTTTTCGAGCTAGTGGATCTAATTTCATACCCTCTCACCTCCCGATTTCTATACGAGGCTACGTGCTCGTTTTTTCGTTCTGACCTCATGAACACGTCTCGTGGTCCGTTTCTAACCTATAATCAAGACTTTTTCGTGTTTTAGAGGAAATGGATCTAATTTCATACCCTCTCTCTTTCCGATTTCTATACGAGGCTTCATGCTCGTTTTTTCGTTCTGACCTCACAAACACGTCTCGTGGTCCATTTCTAACCTATAATCGAGACTTTTTCGGGTTTTAGAGCTAGTGGATCTAATTTCATACTCTCTCTCCTCCCGATTTCTATACGAGGCTTCGTGCTCGTTTTTTCGTTTTGACCTCTCCAACACGTCTCGTGGTCCATTTCTAACCTATATTCGAGACTTTTTCGGGTTTTCGAGCTAGTGGATCTAATTTCATACCCTCTCACCTCCCGATTTCTATACGAGGCTACGTGCTCGTTTTTTCGTTCTGACCTCATGAACACGTCTCGTGGTCCGTTTCTAACCTATAATCAAGACTTTTTCGGGTTTTAGAGGAAATGGATCTAATTCCATACCCTCTCTCCTTCCGATTTCTATACGAGGCTTCATGCTCGTTTTTTCGTTCTAACCTCACAAACACGTCTCGTGGTCCATTTCTAACCTATAATCGAGACTTTTTCGGGTTTTAGAGCGAGTGGATCTAATTTCATACTCTCTCTCCTCCCGATTTCTATACGAGGCTTCGTGCTCGTTTTTTCGTTTTGACCTCACCAACACGTCTCGTGGTCCATTTCTAACCTATATTCGAGACTTTTTCGGGTTTTAGAGCTAGTAGATCTAATTTCATACCCTCTCTCCTTCCGATTTAAATACGAGGCTTCGTGCTCGTTTTTTCGTTCCGACCTCACAAACACGTCTCGTGGTCCATTTCTAACCTATAATCGAGACTTTTTCGGGTTTTAGAGCTAGTAGATCTAATTTCATACCCTCTCTCCTTCCGATTTCAATACGAGGCTACGTGCTCGTTTTTTCGTTCTGACCTCAGGAACACGTCTCGTGGTCCATTTCTAACCTATAATCGAGACTTTTTCGGGTTTTAGAGCTAGTGAATCTAATTTCATACCCTCTCTCCTCCCGATTTTTATACGAGGCTTCGTGCTCGGTTTTTCGTTCTGACCTCACAAACACGTCTCGTGGTCCATTTCTATCCTATAATCGAGACTTTTTCGGGTTTTCGAGCTAGTGGATCTAATTTCATACCCTCTCACCTCCCGATTTCTATACGAGGCTACGTGCTCGTTTTTTCGTTCTGACCTCATGAACACGTCTCGTGGTCCGTTTCTAACCTATAATCAAGACTTTTTCGGGTTTTAGAGGAAATGGATCTAATTTCATACCCTCTCTCCTTCCGATTTCTATACGAGGCTTCATGCTCGTTTTTTCGTTCTGACCTCACAAACACGTCTCGTGGTCCATTTCTAACCTATAATCGAGACTTTTTCGAGTTTTAGAGCTAGTGGATCTAATTTCATACTCTCTCTCCTCCCGATTTCTATACGAGGCTTCGTGCTCGTTTTTTCGTTTTGACCTCACCAATACGTCTCGAGGTCCATTTCTAACCTATATTCGAGACTTTTTCGGGTTTTAGAGCTAGTAGATCTAATTTCATACCCTCTCTCCTTCCGATTTAAATACGAGGCTTCGTGCTCGTTTTTTCGTTCTAACCTCACAAACACGTCTCGTGGTCCATTTCTAACCTATAATCGAGACTTTTTCGGGTTTTAGAGCTAGTGGATCTAATTTCATACCCTCTCTCCTCCCGATTTCTATACGAGGCTTCGTGCTCGTTTTTTCGTTCTGACCTCACCAACACGTCTCATGGTCCATTTCTAACGTATAATCGAGACTTTTTCGGGTTTTAGAGGAAATGGATCTAATTTCCTACCCTCTCTTCTCCCGATTTCTATACGAGGCTTCGTGCTCGTTTTTTCGTTCTGACCTCACAAACACGTCTCGTGGTCCATTTCTAACCTATAATCGAGACTTTTTCGGGTTTTCGAGCTAGTGGATCTAATTTCATACTCTCTCTCCTCCCGATTTCTATACGAGGCTTCGTGCTCGTTTTTTCGTTCTGACCTCCCCAACACGTTTCGTGGTCCATTTCTAACCTATAATCGAGACTTTCTCGGATTTTAGAGCTAGTGGATCTAATTTCATACCCTCTCTCCTCCCGATTTCTATACGAGGCTACGTGTTCGTTTTTTTGTTCTGACCACTGGAACACGTCTCGTGGTCCATTTCTAACCTATAATCGAGACTTTTTCGGGTTTTAGAGCTAGTAGATCTAATTTCATACCCTCTCTCCTTCCGATTTCAATACGAGGCTTCGTGCTCGTTTTTTTGTTCTGACCTCAGGAACACGTCTCGTGGTCCATTTCTAACCTATAATCGAGACTTTCTCGGATTTTAGAGCTAGTGGATCTAATTTCATACCCTCTCTCCTCCCGATTTCTATACGAGGCTTCGTGCTCGTTTTTTCGTTCTGACCTCACCAACACGTTTCGTGGTCCATTTCTAACCTATAATCGATACTTTTTCGGATTTTCGAGCTAGTGGATTTAATTTCATACCCTCTCTCCTCCCGATTTCTATACGAGGCTACGTGCTCGTTTTTTTGTTCTGACCACAGGAACACGTCTCGTGGTCCATTTCTAACCTATAATCGAGACTTTTTCGGGTTTTAGAGCTAGTAGATCTAATTTCATACCCTCTCTCCTTCCGATTTCAATACGATGCTTCGTGCTCGTTTTTTTGTTCTGACCTCAGGAACACGTCTCGTGGTCCATTTCTAACCTATAATCGAGACTTTCTCGGATTTTAGAGCTAGTGGATCTAATTTCATACCCTCTCTCCTCCCAATTTCTATACGAGGCTACGTGCTCGTTTTTTCGTTCTGACCTCAGGAACACGTCTCGTGGTCCATTTCTAACCTATAATCGAGACTTTTTCGGGTTTTAGAGCTAGTGAATCTAATTTCATACCCTCTCTCCTCCCGATTTTTATACGAGGCTTCGTGCTCGGTTTTTCGTTCTGACCTCACAAACACGTCTCGTTGTCCATTTCTAACCTATAATCGAGACTTTATCGGGTTTTCGAGCTAGTGGATCTAATTTCATACCCTCTCACCTCCCGATTTCTATACGAGGCTACGTACTCGTTTTTTCGTTCTGACCTCATGAACACGTCTCGTGGTCCGTTTCTAACCTATAATCAAGACTTTTTCGTGTTTTAGAGGAAATGGATCTAATTTCATACCCTCTCTCCTTCCGATTTCTATACGAGGCTTCATGCTCGTTTTTTCGTTCTGACCTCACAAACACGTCTCGTGGTCCATTTCTAACCTATAATCGAGACTTTTTCGGGTTTTAGAGCTAGTGGATCTAATTTCATACTCTCTCTCCTCCCGATTTCTATACGAGGCTTCGTGCTCGTTTTTTCGTTTTGACCTCTCCAACACGTCTCGTGGTCCATTTCTAACCTATATTCGAGACTTTTTCGGGTTTTAGAGCTAGTAGATCTAATTTCATACCCTCTCTCCTTCCGATTTAAATACGAGGCTTCGTGCTCGTTTTTTCGTTCTGACCTCACAAACACGTCTCGTGGTCCATTTCTAACCTATAATCGAGACTTTTTCGGGTTTTAGAGCTAGTGGATCTAATTTCATACCCTCTCTCCTCCCGATTTCTATACGAGGCTACGTGCTCGTTTTTTCGTTCTGACCTCAGGAACACGTCTCGTGGTCCATTTCTAACCTATATTCGAGACTTTTTCGGGTTTTAGAGCTAGTCGATCTAATTTCATACCCTCTCTCCTTCCGATTTAAATACGAGGCTTCGTGCTCATTTTTTCGTTCTGACCTCACAAACACGTCTCGTGGTCCATTTCTAACCTATAATCGAGACTTTTTCGGGTTTTAGAGCTAGTGGATCTAATTTCATACCCTCTATCCTCCCGATTTCTATACGAGGCTTCGTGCTCGTTTTTTCGTTCTGACCTCACCAACACGTCTTATGGTCCATTTCTAACGTATAATCGAGACTTTTTCGGGTTTTCGAGCTAGTGGATCTAATTTCATACCCTCTCTCCTCCCGATTTCTATACGAGGCTTCGTGCTCGTTTTTTCGTTTTGACCTCACCAACACGTCTCGTGGTCCTTTTCTAACCTATATTCGAGACTTTTTCGGGTTTTCGAGCTAGTGGATCTAATTTCATACCCTCTCTCCTCCCGATTTCTATACGAGGCTACGTGCTTGTTTTTTCGTTCTGACCTCAAGAACACGTCTCGTGGTCCATTTCTAACCTATAATCGAGACTTTTTCGGGTTTTAGAGGAAATGGATCTAATTTCATACCCTCTCTCCTTCCGATTTCTATACGAGGCTTCGTGCTCGTTTTTTCGTTCTGACCTCACAAACACGTCTCGTGGTCCATTTCTAACCTATAATCGAGACTTTTTCGGGTTTTAGAGGAAATGGATCTAATTTCATACCCTCTCTCCTTCCGATTTCTATACGAGGCTTCGTGCTCGTTTTTCCGTTCTGACCTCACAAACACGTCTCGTGGTCCATTTCTAACCTATAATCGAGACTTTCTCGGGTTTTAGAGCTAGTGGATCTAATTTCATACCCTCTCTCCTCCCGATTTCTATACGAGGCTACGTGCTCGTTTTTTCGTTTTGACCTCATGAACACGTCTCGTGGTCCATTTCTAACCTATAATCGAGACTTTTTCGGGTTTTAGAGCTAGTGGATCTAATTTCATACCCTCTCTCCTCCCGATTTCTATACGAGGCTTCGTGCTCGTTTTTTCGTTCTGACCTCACCAACACGTTTCGTGGTCCATTTCTAACCTATAATCGATACTTTTTCGGATTTTCGAGCTAGTGGATCTAATTTCATACCCTCTCTCCTCCCGATTTCTATACGAGGCTACGTGCTCGTTTTTTTGTTCTGACCACAGGAACACGTCTCGTGGTCCTTTTCTAACCTATAATCGAGACTTTTTCGGGTTTTAGAGCTAGTAGATCTAATTTCATACCCTCTCTCCTTCCGATTTCAATACGAGGCTTCGTGCTCGTTTTTTTGTTCTGACCTCAGGAACACGTCTCGTGGTCCATTTCTAACCTATAATCGAGACTTTCTCGGATTTTAGAGCTAGTGGATCTAATTTCATACCCTCTCTCCTCCCAATTTCTATACGAGGCTACGTGCTCGTTTTTTCGTTCTGACCTCAGGAACACGTCTCGTGGTCCATTTCTAACCTATAATCGAGACTTTTTCGGGTTTTAGAGCTAGTGAATCTAATTTCATACCCTCTCTCCTCCCGATTTTTATACGAGACTTCGTGCTCGGTTTTTCGTTCTGACCTCACAAACACGTCTCGTGGTCCATTTCTAACCTATAATCGAGACTTTATCGGGTTTTCGAGCTAGTGGATCTAATTTCATACCCTCTCACCTCCCGATTTCTATACGAGGCTACGTGCTCGTTTTTTCGTTCTGACCTCATGAACACGTCTCGTGGTCCGTTTCTAACCTATAATCAAGACTTTTTCGGGTTTTAGAGGAAATGGATCTAATTTCATACCCTCTCTCCTTCCGATTTCTATACGAGGCTTCATGCTCGTATTTTCGTTCTGACCTCACAAACACGTCTCGTGGTCCATTTCTAACCTATAATCGAGACTTTTTCGGGTTTTAGAGCTAGTGGATCTAATTTCATACTCTCTCTCCTCCCGATTTCTATACGAGGCTTCGTGCTCGTTTTTTCGTTTTGACCTCTCCAACACGTCTCGTGGTCCATTTCTAACCTATATTCGAGACTTTTTCGGGTTTTAGAGCTAGTAGATCTAATTTCATACCCTCTCTCCTTCCGATTTAAATACGAGGCTTCGTGCTCGTTTTTTCGTTCTGACCTTACAAACACGTATCGTGGTCCATTTCTAACCTATAATCGAGACTTTTTCGGGTTTTAGAGCTAGTGGATCTAATTTCATACCCTCTCTCCTCCCGATTTCTATACGAGGCTTCGTGCTCGTTTTTTCGTTCTGACCTCACCAACACGTCTCCTGGTCCATTTCTAACGTATAATCGAGACTTTTTCGGGTTTTAGAGGAAATGGATCTAATTTCATACCCTCTGTTCTCCCGATTTCTATACGAGGCTTCGTGCTCGTTTTTTCGTTCTGACCTCACAAACACGTCTCGTGGTCCATTTCTAACCTATAATCGAGACTTTTTCTGGTTTTCGAGCTAGTGGATCAAATTTCATACCCTCTCTCCTCCCGATTTCTATACGAGGCTACGTGCTCGTTTTTTCGTTCTGACCTCAGGAACACGTCTCGTGGTCCATTTCTAACCTATATTCGAGACTTTTTCGGGTTTTAGAGCTAGTAGATCTAATTTCATACCCTCTCTCCTTCCGATTTAAATACGAGGCTTCGTGCTCGTTTTTTCGTTCTGACCTCACGAACACGTCTCGTGGTCCATTTCTAACCTATAATCGAGACTTTTTCGGGTTTTAGAGCTAGTGGATCTAATTTCATACCCTCTCTCCTCCCGATTTCTATACGAGGCTTCGTGCTCGTTTTTTCGTTCTGACCTCACCAACACGTCTCCTGGTCCATTTCTAACGTATAATCGAGACTTTTTCGGGTTTTAGTGGAAATGGATCTAATTTCATACCCTCTGTTCTCCCGATTTCTATACGAGGCTTCGTGCTCGTTTTTTCGTTCTGACCTCACAAACACGTCTCGTGGTCCATTTCTAACCTATAATCGAGACTTTTTCTGGTTTTCGAGCAAGTGGATCTAATTTCATACCCTCTCTCCTCCCGATTTCTATACGAGGCTACGTGCTCGTTTTTTCGTTCTGACCTCAGGAACACGTCTCGTGGTCCATTTCTAACCTATATTCGAGACTTTTTCGGGTTTTAGAGCTAGTAGATCTAATTTCATACCCTCTCTCCTTCCGATTTAAATACGAGGCTTCGTGCTCGTTTTTTCGTTCTGACCTCACAAACACGTCTCGTGGTCCATTTCTAACCTATAATCGAGACTTTTTCGGGTTTTAGAGCTAGTGGATCTAATTTCATACCCTCTCTCCTCCCGATTTCTATACGAGGCTTCGTGCTCGTTTTTTCGTTCTGACCTCACCAACACGTCTCATGGTCCATTTCTAACCTATATTCGAGACTTTTTCGGGTTTTAGAGGAAATGGATCTAATTTCATACCCTCTCTTCTCCCGATTTCTATACGAGGCTTCGTGCTCGTTTTTTCGTTCTGACCTCACAAACACGTCTCGTGGTCCATTTCTAACCTATAATCGAGACTTTTTCGGGTTTTCGAGCTAGTGGATCTAATTTCATACTCTCTCTCCTCCCGATTTCTATACGAGGCTTCGTGCTCGTTTTTTCGTTCTGACCTCCCCAAAACGTTTCGTGGTCCATTTCTAACCTATAATCGAGACTTTCTCGGATTTTAGAGCTAGTGGATCTAATTTCATACCCTCTCTCCTCCCGATTTCTATACGAGGCTACGTGCTCGTTTTTTCGTTTTGACCTCAGGAACACGTCTCGTGGTCCATTTCTAACCTATAATCGAGACTTTTTCGGGTTTTAGAGCTAGTGGATCTAATTTCATACCCTCTCTCCTCCCGATTTCTATACGAGGCTTCGTGCTCGTTTTTTCGTTCTGACCTCACCAACACGTTTCGTGGTCCATTTCTAACCTATAATCGATACTTTTTCGGATATTCGAGCTAGTGGATCTAATTTCATACCCTCTCTCCTCCCGATTTCTATACGAGGCTACGTGCTCGTTTTTTTGTTCTGACCACAGGAACACGTCTCGTGGTCCATTTCTAACCTATAATCGAGACTTTTTCGGATTTTAGAGCTAGTGGATCTAATTTCATACCCTCTCTCCTCCCAATTTCTATACGAGGCTACGTGCTCGTTTTTTCGTTCTGACGTCAGGAACACGTCTCGTGGTCCATTTCTAACCTATAATCGAGACTTTTTCGGGTTTTAGAGCTAGTGAATCTAATTTCATACCCTCTCTCCTCCCGATTTTTATACGAGGCTTCGTGCTCGGTTTTTCGTTCTGACCTCACAAACACGTCTCGTGGTCCATTTCTAACCTATAATCGAGACTTTATCGGGTTTTCGAGCTAGTGGATCTAATTTCATACCCTCTCACCTCCCGATTTCTATACGAGGCTACGTGCTCGTTTTTTCGTTCTGACCTCATGAACACGTCTCGTGGTCCGTTTCTAACCTATAATCAAGACTTTTTCGGGTTTTAGAGGAAATGGATCTAATTTCATACCCTCTCTCCTTCCGATTTCTATACGAGGCTTCATGCTCGTTTTTTCGTTCTGACCTCACAAACACGTCTCGTGGTCCATTTCTAACCTATAATCGAGACTTTTTCGGGTTTTAGAGCGAGTGGATCTAATTTCATACTCTCTCTCCTCCCGATTTCTATACGAGGCTTCGTGCTCGTTTTTTCGTTTTGACCTCACCAACACGTCTCGTGGTCCATTTCTAACCTATATTCGAGACTTTTTCGGGTTTTAGAGCTAGTAGATCTAATTTCATACCCTCTCTCCTTCCGATTTAAATACAAGGCTTCGTGCTCGTTTTTTCGTTCCGACCTCACAAACACGTCTCGTGGTCCATTTCTAACCTATAATCGAGACTTTTTCGGGTTTTAGAGCTAGTAGATCTAATTTCATACCCTCTCTCCTTCCGATTTCAATACGAGGCTACGTGCTCGTTTTTTCGTTCTGACCTCAGGAACACGTCTCGTGGTCCATTTCTAACCTATAATCGAGACTTTTTCGGGTTTTAGAGCTAGTGAATCTAATTTCATACCCTCTCTCCTCCCGATTTTTATACGAGGCTTCGTGCTCGGTTTTTCGTTCTGACCTCACAAACACGTCTCGTGGTCCATTTCTATCCTATAATCGAGACTTTTTCGGGTTTTCGAGCTAGTGGATCTAATTTCATACCCTCTCACCTCCCGATTTCTATACGAGGCTACGTGCTCGTTTTTTCGTTCTGACCTCATGAACACGTCTCGTGGTCCGTTTCTAACCTATAATCAAGACTTTTTCGGGTTTTAGAGGAAATGGATCTAATTTCATACCCTCTCTCCTTCCGATTTCTATACGAGGCTTCATGCTCGTTTTTTCGTTCTGACCTCACAAACACGTCTCGTGGTCCATTTCTAACCTATAATCGAGACTTTTTCGAGTTTTAGAGCTAGTGGATCTAATTTCATACTCTCTCTCCTCCCGATTTCTATACGAGGCTTCGTGCTCGTTTTTTCGTTTTGACCTCACCAATACGTCTCGAGGTCCATTTCTAACCTATATTCGAGACTTTTTCGGGTTTTAGAGCTAGTAGATCTAATTTCATACCCTCTCTCCTTCCGATTTAAATACGAGGCTTCGTGCTCGTTTTTTCGTTCTAACCTCACAAACACGTCTCGTGGTCCATTTCTAACCTATAATCGAGACTTTTTCGGGTTTTAGAGCTAGTGGATCTAATTTCATACCCTCTCTCCTCCCGATTTCTATACGAGGCTTCGTGCTCGTTTTTTCGTTCTGACCTCACCAACACGTCTCATGGTCCATTTCTAACCTATATTCGAGACTTTTTCGGGTTTTAGAGGAAATGGATCTAATTTCATACCCTCTCTTCTCCCGATTTCTATACGGGGCTTCGTGCTCGTTTTTTCGTTCTGACCTCACAAACACGTCTCGTGGTCCATTTCTAACCTATAATCGAGACTTTTTCGGGTTTTCGAGCTAGTGGATCTAATTTCATACTCTCTCTCCTCCCGATTTCTATACGAGGCTTCGTGCTCGTTTTTTCGTTATGACCTCCCCAACACGTTTCGTGGTCCATTTCTAACCTATAATCGAGACTTTCTCGGATTTTAGAGCTAGTGGATCTAATTTCATACCCTCTCTCCTCCCGATTTCTATACGAGGCTACGTGCTCGTTTTTTTGTTCTGACCACAGGAACACGTCTCGTGGTCCATTTCTAACCTATAATCGAGACTTTTTCGGGTTTTAGAGCTAGTAGATCTAATTTCATACCCTCTCTCCTTCCGATTTCAATACGAGGCTTCGTGCTCGTTTTTTTGTTCTGACCTCAGGAACACGTCTCGTGGTCCATTTCTAACCTATAATCGAGACTTTCTCGGATTTTAGAGCTAGTGGATCTAATTTCATACCCTCTCTCCTCCCGATTTCTATACGAGGCTTCGTGCTCGTTTTTTCGTTCTGACCTCACCAACACGTTTCGTGGTCCATTTCTAACCTATAATCGATACTTTTTCGGATTTTCGAGCTAGTGGATCTAATTTCATACCCTCTCTCCTCCCGATTTCTATACGAGGCTACGTGCTCGTTTTTTTGTTCTGACCACAGGAACACGTCTCGTGGTCCATTTCTAACCTATAATCGAGACTTTTTCGGGTTTTAGAGCTAGTAGATCTAATTTCATACCCTCTCTCCTTCCGATTTCAATACGATGCTTCGTGCTCGTTTTTTTGTTCTGACCTCAGGAACACGTCTCGTGGTCCATTTCTAACCTATAATCGAGACTTTCTCGGATTTTAGAGCTAGTGGATCTAATTTCATACCCTCTCTCCTCCCAATTTCTATACGAGGCTACGTGCTCGTTTTTTCGTTCTGACCTCAGGAACACGTCTCGTGGTCCATTTCTAACCTATAATCGAGACTTTTTCGGGTTTTAGAGCTAGTGAATCTAATTTCATACCCTCTCTCCTCCCAATTTTTATACGAGGCTTCGTGCTCGGTTTTTCATTCTGACCTCACAAACACGTCTCGTTGTCCATTTCTAACCTATAATCGAGACTTTATCGGGTTTTCGAGCTAGTGGATCTAATTTCATACCCTCTCACCTCCCGATTTCTATACGAGGCTACGTGCTCGTTTTTTCGTTCTGACCTCATGAACACGTCTCGTGGTCCGTTTCTAACCTATAATCAAGACTTTTTCGTGTTTTAGAGGAAATGGATCTAATTTCATACCCTCTCTCCTTCCGATTTCTATACGAGGCTTCATGCTCGTTTTTTCGTTCTGACCTCACAAACACGTCTCGTGGTCCATTTCTAACCTATAATCGAGACTTTTTCGGGTTTTAGAGCTAGTGGATCTAATTTCATACTCTCTCTCCTCCCGATTTCTATACGACGCTTCGTGCTCGTTTTTTCATTTTGACCTCTCCAACACGTCTCGTGGTCCATTTCTAACCTATATTCGAGACTTTTTCGGGTTTTAGAGCTAGTAGATCTAATTTCATACCCTCTCTCCTTCCGATTTAAATACGAGGCTTCGTGCTCGTTTTTTTGTTCTGACCTCACAAACACGTCTCGTGGTCCATTTCTAACCTATAATCGAGACTTTTTCGGGTTTTAGAGCTAGTGGATCTAATTTCATACCCTCTCTCCTCCCGATTTCTATACGAGGCTACGTGCTCGTTTTTTCGTTCTGACCTCAGGAACACGTCTCGTGGTCCATTTCTAACCTATATTCGAGACTTTTTCGGGTTTTAGAGCTAGTCGATCTAATTTCATACCCTCTCTCCTTCCGATTTAAATACGAGGCTTCGTGCTCGTTTTTTCGTTCTGACCTCACAAACACGTCTCGTGGTCCATTTCTAACCTATAATCGAGACTTTTTCGGGTTTTAGAGCTAGTGGATCTAATTTCATACCCTCTATCCTCCCGATTTCTATACGAGGCTTCGTGCTCGTTTTTTCGTTCTGACGTCAGGAACACGTCTCGTGGTCCATTTCTAACCTATAATCGAGACTTTTTCGGGTTTTAGAGCTAGTGAATCTAATTTCATACCCTCTCTCCTCCCGATTTTTATACGAGGCTTCGTGCTCGGTTTTTCGTTCTGACCTCACAAACATGTCTCGTGGTCCATTTCTAACCTATAATCGAGACTTTTTCGGGTTTTCGAGCTAGTGGATCTAATTTCATACCCTCTCACCTCCCGATTTCTATACGAGGCTACGTGCTCGTTTTTTCGTTCTGACCTCATGAACACGTCTCGTGGTCCGTTTCTAACCTATAATCAAGACTTTTTCGGGTTTTAGAGGAAATGGATCTAATTCCATACCCTCTCTCCTTCCGATTTCTATACGAGGCTTCATGCTCGTTTTTTCGTTCTGACCTCACAAACACGTCTCGTGGTCCATTTCTAACCTATAATCGAGACTTTTTCGAGTTTTAGAGCGAGTGGATCTAATTTCATACTCTCTCTCCTCCCGATTTCTATACGAGGCTTCGTGCTCGTTTTTTCGTTTTGACCTCACCAACACGTCTCGTGGTCCATTTCTAACCTATATTCGAGACTTTTTCGGGTTTTAGAGCTAGTAGATCTAATTTCATACCCTCTCTCCTTCCGATTTAAATACGAGGCTTCGTGCTCGTTTTTTCGTTCCGACCTCACAAACACGTCTCGTGGTCCATTTCTAACCTATAATCGAGACTTTTTCGGGTTTTAGAGCTAGTAGATCTAATTTCATACCCTCTCTCCTTCCGATTTCAATACGAGGCTACGTGCTCGTTTTTTCGTTCTGACCTCAGGAACACGTCTCGTGGTCCATTTCTAACCTATAATCGAGACTTTTTCGGGTTTTAGAGCTAGTGAATCTAATTTCATACCCTCTCTCCTCCCGATTTTTATACGAGGCTTCGTGCTCGGTTTTTCGTTCTGACCTCACAAACACGTCTCGTGGTCCATTTCTATCCTATAATCGAGACTTTTTCGGGTTTTCGAGCTAGTGGATCTAATTTCATACCCTCTCACCTCCCGATTTCTATACGAGGCTACGTGCTCGTTTTTTCGTTCTGACCTCATGAACACGTCTCGTGGTCCGTTTCTAACCTATAATCAAGACTTTTTCGGGTTTTAGAGGAAATGGATCTAATTTCATACCCTCTCTCCTTCCGATTTCTATACGAGGCTTCATGCTCGTTTTTTCGTTCTGACCTCACAAACACGTCTCGTGGTCCATTTCTAACCTATAATCGAGACTTTTTCGAGTTTTAGAGCTAGTGGATCTAATTTCATACTCTCTCTCCTCCCGATTTCTATACGAGGCTTCGTGCTCGTTTTTTCGTTTTGACCTCACCAATACGTCTCGAGGTCCATTTCTAACCTATATTCGAGACTTTTTCGGGTTTTAGAGCTAGTAGATCTAATTTCATACCCTCTCTCCTTCCGATTTAAATACGAGGCTTCGTGCTCGTTTTTTCGTTCTAACCTCACAAACACGTCTCGTGGTCCATTTCTAACCTATAATCGAGACTTTTTCGGGTTTTAGAGCTACTGGATCTAATTTCATACCCTCTCTCCTCCCGATTTCTATACGAGGCTTCGTGCTCGTTTTTTCGTTCTGACCTCACCAACACGTCTCATGGTCCATTTCTAACGTATAATCGAGACTTTTTCGGGTTTTAGAGGAAATGGATCTAATTTCCTACCCTCTCTTCTCCCGATTTCTATACGAGGCTTCGTGCTCGTTTTTTCGTTCTGACCTCACAAACACGTCTCGTGGTCCATTTCTAACCTATAATCGAGACTTTTTCGGGTTTTCGAGCTAGTGGATCTAATTTCATACTCTCTCTCCTCCCGATTTCTATACGAGGCTTCGTGCTCGTTTTTTCGTTCTGACCTCCCCAACACGTTTCGTGGTCCATTTCTAACCTATAATCGAGACTTTCTCGGATTTTAGAGCTAGTGGATCTAATTTCATACCCTCTCTCCTCCCGATTTCTATACGAGGCTACGTGTTCGTTTTTTTGTTCTGACCACTGGAACACGTCTCGTGGTCCATTTCTAACCTATAATCGAGACTTTTTCGGGTTTTAGAGCTAGTAGATCTAATTTCATACCCTCTCTCCTTCCGATTTCAATACGAGGCTTCGTGCTCGTTTTTTTGTTCTGACCTCAGGAACACGTCTCGTGGTCCATTTCTAACCTATAATCGAGACTTTCTCGGATTTTAGAGCTAGTGGATCTAATTTCATACCCTCTCTCCTCCCGATTTCTATACGAGGCTTCGTGCTCGTTTTTTCGTTCTGACCTCACCAACACGTTTCGTGGTCCATTTCTAACCTATAATCGATACTTTTTCGGATTTTCGAGCTAGTGGATCTAATTTCATACCCTCTCTCCTCCCGATTTCTATACGAGGCTACGTGCTCGTTTTTTTGTTCTGACCACAGGAACACGTCTCGTGGTCCATTTCTAACCTATAATCGAGACTTTTTCGGGTTTTAGAGCTAGTAGATCTAATTTCATACCCTCTCTCCTTCCGATTTCAATACGATGCTTCGTGCTCGTTTTTTTGTTCTGACCTCAGGAACACGTCTCGTGGTCCATTTCTAACCTATAATCGAGACTTTCTCGGATTTTAGAGCTAGTGGATCTAATTTCATACCCTCTCTCCTCCCAATTTCTATACGAGGCTACGTGCTCGTTTTTTCGTTCTGACCTCAAGAACACGTCTCGTGGTCCATTTCTAACCTATAATCGAGACTTTTTCGGGTTTTAGAGCTAGTGAATCTAATTTCATACCCTCTCTCCTCCCGATTTTTATACGAGGCTTCGTGCTCGGTTTTTCGTTCTGACCTCACAAACACGTCTCGTTGTCCATTTCTAACCTATAATCGAGACTTTATCGGGTTTTCGAGCTAGTGGATCTAATTTCATACCCTCTCACCTCCCGATTTCTATACGAGGCTACGTGCTCGTTTTTTCGTTCTGACCTCATGAACACGTCTCGTGGTCCGTTTCTAACCTATAATCAAGACTTTTTCGTGTTTTAGAGGAAATGGATCTAATTTCATACCCTCTCTCCTTCCGATTTCTATACGAGGCTTCATGCTCGTTTTTTCGTTCTGACCTCACAAACACGTCTCGTGGTCCATTTCTAACCTATAATCGAGACTTTTTCGGGTTTTAGAGCTAGTGGATCTAATTTCATACTCTCTCTCCTCCCGATTTCTATACGAGGCTTCGTGCTCGTTTTTTCGTTTTGACCTCTCCAACACGTCTCGTGGTCCATTTCTAACCTATATTCGAGACTTTTTCGGGTTTTAGAGCTAGTAGATCTAATTTCATACCCTCTCTCCTTCCGATTTAAATACGAGGCTTCGTGCTCGTTTTTTCGTTCTGACCTCACAAACACGTCTCGTGGTCCATTTCTAACCTATAATCGAGACTTTTTCGGGTTTTAGAGCTAGTGGATCTAATTTCATACCCTCTCTCCTCCCGATTTCTATACGAGGCTACGTGCTCGTTTTTTCGTTCTGACCTCAGGAACACGTCTCGTGGTCCATTTCTAACCTATATTCGAGACTTTTTCGGGTTTTAGAGCTAGTCGATCTAATTTCATACCCTCTCTCCTTCCGATTTAAATACGAGGCTTCGTGCTCGTTTTTTCGTTCTGACCTCACAAACACGTCTCGTGGTCCATTTCTAACCTATAATCGAGACTTTTTCGGGTTTTAGAGCTAGTGGATCTAATTTCATACCCTCTATCCTCCCGATTTCTATACGAGGCTTCGTGCTCATTTTTTCGTTCTGACCTCACCAACACGTCTTATGGTCCATTTCTAACGTATAATCGAGACTTTTTCGGGTTTTCGAGCTAGTGGATCTAATTTCATACCCTCTCTCCTCCCGATTTCTATACGAGGCTTCGTGCTCGTTTTTTCGTTTTGACCTCACCAACACGTCTCGTGGTCCTTTTCTAACCTATATTCGAGACTTTTTCGGGTTTTCGAGCTAGTGGATCTAATTTCATACCCTCTCTCCTCCCGATTTCTATACGAGGCTACGTGCTTGTTTTTTCGTTCTGACCTCATGAACACGTCTCGTGGTCCATTTCTAACCTATAATCGAGACTTTTTCGGGTTTTAGAGGAAATGGATCTAATTTCATACCCTCTCTCCTTCCGATTTCTATACGAGGCTTCGTGCTCGTTTTTTCGTTCTGACCTCACAAACACGTCTCGTGGTCCATTTCTAACCTATAATCGAGACTTTTTCGGGTTTTAGAGGAAATGGATCTAATTTCATACCCTCTCTCCTTCCGATTTCTATACGAGGCTTCGTGCTCGTTTTTCCGTTCTGACCTCACAAACACGTCTCGTGGTCCATTTCTAACCTATAATCGAGACTTTCTCGGGTTTTAGAGCTAGTGGATCTAATTTCATACCCTCTCTCCTCCCGATTTCTATACGAGGCTACGTGCTCGTTTTTTCGTTTTGACCTCAGGAACACGTCTCGTGGTCCATTTCTAACCTATAATCGAGACTTTTTCGGGTTTTAGAGCTAGTGGATCTAATGTCATACCCTCTCTCCTCCCGATTTCTATACGAGGCTTCGTGCTCGTTTTTTCGTTCTGACCTCACCAACACGTTTCGTGGTCCATTTCTAACCTATAATCGATACTTTTTCGGATTTTCGAGCTAGTGGATCTAAATTCATACCCTCTCTCCTCCCGATTTCTATACGAGGCTACGTGCTCGTTTTTTTGTTCTGACCATAGGAACACGTCTCGTGGTCCATTTCTAACCTATAATCGAGACTTTTTCGGGTTTTAGAGCTAGTAGATCTAATTTCATATCCTCTCTCCTTCCGATTTCGATACGAGGCTTCGTGCTCGTTTTTTTGTTCTGACCTCAGGAACACGTCTCGTGGTCCATTTCTAACCTATAATCGAGACTTTCTCGGATTTTAGAGCTAGTGGATCTAATTTCATACCCTCTCTCCTCCCGATTTCTATACGAGGCTACGTGCTCGTTTTTTCGTTCTGACCTCAGGAACACGTCTCGTGGTCCATTTCTAACCTATAATCGAGACTTTTTCGGATTTTAGAGCTAGAGAATCTAATTTCATACCCTCTCTCCTCCCGATTTTTATACGAGGCTTCGTGCTCGGTTTTTCGTTCTGACCTCACTAACACGTCTCGTGGTCCATTTCTAACCTATAATCGAGACTTTTTCTGGTTTTCGAGCTAGTGGATCTAATTTCATACCCTCTCTCCTCCCGATTTCTATACGAGGCTACGTGCTCGTTTTTTCGTTCTGACCTCAGGAACACGTCTCGTGGTCCATTTCTAACCTATAATCGAGACTTTTTCGGGTTTTAGAGCTAGTGGATCTAATTTCATACCCTCTCTCCTCCCGATTTAAATACGAGGCTTCGTGCTCGTTTTTTCGTTCTGACCTCACCAACACGTCTCGTGGTCCATTTCTAACCTATAATCGAGACTTTTTCGGGTTTTAGAGCTAGTGGATCTAATTTCATACCCTCTATCCTCCCGATTTCTATACGAGGCTTCGTGCTCATTTTTTCGTTCTGACCTCACCAACACGTCTTATGGTCCATTTCTAACGTATAATCGAGACTTTTTCGGGTTTTCGAGCTAGTGGATCTAATTTCATACCCTCTCTCCTCCCGATTTCTATACGAGGCTTCGTGCTCGTTTTTTCGTTTTGACCTCACCAACACGTCTCGTGGTCCTTTTCTAACCTATAATCGAGACTTTTTCGGGTTTTAGAGCTAGTAGATCTAATTTCATACCCTCTCTCCTTCCGATTTCAATACGAGGCTTCGTGCTCGTTTTTTTGTTCTGACCTCAGGAACACGTCTCGTGGTCCATTTCTAACCTATAATCGAGACTTTCTCGGATTTTAGAGCTAGTGGATCTAATTTCATACCCTCTCTCCTCCCAATTTCTATACGAGGCTACGTGCTCGTTTTTTCGTTCTGACCTCAGGAACACGTCTCGTGGTCCATTTCTAACCTATAATCGAGACTTTTTCGGGTTTTAGAGCTAGTGAATCTAATTTCATACCCTCTCTCCTCCCGATTTTTATACGAGACTTCGTGCTCGGTTTTTCGTTCTGACCTCACAAACACGTCTCGTGGTCCATTTCTAACCTATAATCGAGACTTTATCGGGTTTTCGAGCTAGTGGATCTAATTTCATACCCTCTCACCTCCCGATTTCTATACGAGGCTACGTGCTCGTTTTTTCGTTCTGACCTCATGAACACGTCTCGTGGTCCGTTTCTAACCTATAATCAAGACTTTTTCGGGTTTTAGAGGAAATGGATCTAATTTCATACCCTCTCTCCTTCCGATTTCTATACGAGGCTTCATGCTCGTATTTTCGTTCTGACCTCACAAACACGTCTCGTGGTCCATTTCTAACCTATAATCGAGACTTTTTCGGGTTTTAGAGCTAGTGGATCTAATTTCATACTCTCTCTCCTCCCGATTTCTATACGAGGCTTCGTGCTCGTTTTTTCGTTTTGACCTCTCCAACACGTCTCGTGGTCCATTTCTAACCTATATTCGAGACTTTTTCGGGTTTTAGAGCAAGTAGATCTAATTTCATACCCTCTCTCCTTCCGATTTAAATACGAGGCTTCGTGCTCGTTTTTTCGTTCCGACCTCACAAACACGTCTCGTGGTCCATTTCGAACCTATAATCGAGACTTTTTAGGGTTTTAGAGCTAGTAGATCTAATTTCATACCCTCTCTCCTTCCGATTTCAATACGAGGCTACGTGCTCGTTTTTTCGTTCTGACCTCAGGAACACGTCTCGTGGTCCATTTCTAACCTATAATCGAGACTTTTTCGGGTTTTAGAGCTAGTGAATCTAATTTCATACCCTCTCTCCTCCCGATTTCTATACGAGGCTTCGTGCTCGGTTTTTCGTTCTGACCTCACAAACACGTCTCGTGGTCCATTTCTATCCTATAATCGAGACTTTTTCGGGTTTTCGAGCTAGTGGATCTAATTTCATACCCTCTCACCTCCCGATTTCTATACGAGGCTACGTGCTCGTTTTTTCGTTCTGACCTCATGAACACGTCTCGTGGTCCATTTCTAACCTATAATCGAGACTTTTTTGGGTTTTAGAGGAAATGGATCTAATTTCATACCCTCTCTCCTTCCGATTTCTATACGAGGCTTCGTGCTCGTTTTTTCGTTCTGACCTCACAAACACGTCTCGTGGTCCATTTCTAACCTATAATCGAGACTTTCTGGGTTTTAGAGCTAGTGGATCTAATTTCATACCCTCTCTCCTCCCGATTTTTATACGAGGCTACGTGCTCGTTTTTTCGTTCTGACCTCATGAACACGTCTCGTGGTCCATTTCTAACCTATAATCGAGACTTTTTCGGGTTTTAGAGGTAGTGGATCTAATTTCATACCCTCTCTCCTCCCGATTTCTATACGAGGCTTCGTGCTCGTTTTTTCGTTCTGACCTCACCAACACGTTTCGTGGTCCATTTCTAACCTATAATCGATACTTTTTCGGATATTCGAGCTAGTGGATCTAATTTCATACCCTCTCTCCTCCCGATTTCTATATGAGGCTACGTGCTCGTTTTTTTGTTCTGACCACAGGAACACGTCTCGTGGTCCATTTCTAACCTATAATCGAGACTTTTTCGGGTTTTAGAGCTAGTAGATCTAATTTCATACCCTCTCTCCTTCCGATTTCAATACGAGGCTTCATGCTCGTTTTTTTGTTCTGACCTCAGGAACACGTATCGTGGTCCATTTCTAACCTATAATCGAGACTTTCTCGAATTTTAGAGCTAGTGGATCTAATTTCATACCCTCTCTCCTCCCAATTTCTAACCTATAATCAAGACTTTTTCGGGTTTTAGAGGAAATGGATCTAATTTCATACCCTCTCTCCTTCCGATTTCTATACGAGGCTTCATGCTCGTTTTTTCGTTCTGACCTCACAAACACGTCTCGTGGTCCATTTCTAACCTATAATCGAGACTTTTTCGGGTTTTAGAGCGAGTGGATCTAATTTCATACTCTCTCTCCTCCCGATTTCTATACGAGGCTTCGTGCTCGTTTTTTCGTTTTGACCTCACCAACACGTCTCGTGGTCCATTTCTAACCTATATTCGAGACTTTTTCGGGTTTTAGAGCAAGTAGATCTAATTTCATACCCTCTCTCCTTCCGATTTAAATACGAGGCTTCGTGCTCGTTTTTTCGTTCCGACCTCACAAACACGTCTCGTGGTCCATTTCGAACCTATAATCGAGACTTTTTAGGGTTTTAGAGCTAGTAGATCTAATTTCATACCCTCTCTCCTTCCGATTTCAATACGAGGCTACGTGCTCGTTTTTTCGTTCTGACCTCAGGAACACGTCTCGTGGTCCATTTCTAACCTATAATCGAGACTTTTTCGGGTTTTAGAGCTAGTGAATCTAATTTCATACCCTCTCTCCTCCCGATTTCTATACGAGGCTTCGTGCTCGGTTTTTCGTTCTGACCTCACAAACACGTCTCGTGGTCCATTTCTATCCTATAATCGAGACTTTTTCGGGTTTTCGAGCTAGTGGATCTAATTTCATACCCTCTCACCTCCCGATTTCTATACGAGGCTACGTGCTCGTTTTTTCGTTCTGACCTCATGAACACGTCTCGTGGTCCGTTTCTAACCTATAATCAAGACTTTTTCGGGTTTTAGAGGAAATGGATCTAATTTCATACCCTCTCTCCTTCCGATTTCTATACGAGGCTTCATGCTCGTTTTTTCGTTCTGACCTCACAAACACGTCTCGTGGTCCATTTCTAACCTATAATCGAGACTTTTTCGAGTTTTAATGCTAGTGGATCTAATTTCATACTCTCTCTCCTCCCGATTTCTATACGAGGCTTCGTGCTCGTTTTTTCGTTTTGACCTCACCAATACGTCTCGAGGTCCATTTCTAACCTATATTCGAGACTTTTTCGGGTTTTAGAGCTAGTAGATCTAATTTCATACCCTCTCTCCTTCCGATTTAAATACGAGGCTTCGTGCTCGTTTTTTCGTTCTGACCTCACAAACACGTCTCGTGGTCCATTTCTAACCTATAATCGAGACTTTTTCGGGTTTTAGAGCTAGTGGATCTAATTTCATACCCTCTCTCCTCCCGATTTCTATACGAGGCTTCGTGCTCGTTTTTTCGTTCTGACCTCACCAACACGTCTCATGGTCCATTTCTAACGTATAATCGAGACTTTTTCGGGTTTTAGAGGAAATGGATCTAATTTCATACCCTCTCTTCTCCCGATTTCTATACGAGGCTTCGTGCTCGTTTTTTCGTTCTGACCTCACAAACACGTCTCGTGGTCCATTTCTAACCTATAATCGAGACTTTTTCGGGTTTTCGAGCTAGTGGATCTAATTTCATACTCTCTCTCCTCCCGATTTCTATACGAGGCTTCGTGCTCGTTTTTTCGTTCTGACCTCCCCAACACGTTTCGTGGTCCATTTCTAACCTATAATCGAGACTTTCTCGGATTTTAGAGCTAGTGGATCTAATTTCATACCCTCTCTCCTCCCGATTTCTATACGAGGCTACGTGCTCGTTTTTTTGTTCTGACCACAGGAACACGTCTCGTGGTCCATTTCAAACCTATAATCGAGACTTTTTCGGGTTTTAGAGCTAGTAGATCTAATTTCATACCCTCTCTCCTTCCGATTTCAATACGAGGCTTCGTGCTCGTTTTTTTGTTCTGACCTCAGGAACACGTCTCGTGGTCCATTTCTAACCTATAATCGAGACTTTCTCGGATTTTAGAGCTAGTGGATCTAATTTCATACCCTCTCTCCTCCCGATTTCTATACGAGGCTACGTGCTCGTTTTTTCGTTCTTACCTCAGGAACACGTCTCGTGGTCCATTTCTAACCTATAATCGAGACTTTTTCGGGTTTTAGAGCTAGTGAATCTAATTTCATACCCTCTCTCCTCCCGATTTTTATACGAGGCTTCGTGCTCGGTTTTTCGTTCTGACCTCACTAACACGTCTCGTGGTCCATTTCTAACCTATAATCGAGACTTTTTCTGGTTTTCGAGCTAGTGGATCTAATTTCATACCCTCTCTCCTCCCGATTTCTATACGAGGCTACGTGCTCGTTTTTTCGTTCTGACCTCAGGAACACGTCTCGTGGTCCATTTCTAACCTATAATCGAGACTTTTTCGGGTTTTAGAGCTAGTGGATCTAATTTCATACCCTCTCTCCTCCCGATTTTTATACGAGGCTTCGTGCTCGTTTTTTCGTTCTGACCTCACAAACACGTCTCGTGGTCCATTTCTAACCTATAATCGAGACTTTTTCGGGTTTTCGAGCTAGTGGATCTAATTTCATA
Organism: Thalia dealbata; assembly: GCA_030544415.1. NCBI lineage: Eukaryota > Viridiplantae > Streptophyta > Magnoliopsida > Zingiberales > Marantaceae > Thalia > Thalia dealbata. The sequence goes on from CM060460.1 coordinate 15,463,617, forward strand.
CTCTCTCTCCTCCCGATTTCTATACGAGGCTTCGTGCTCGTTTTTTCGTTCTGACCTCCCCAACACGTTTCGTGGTCCATTTCTAACCTATAATCGAGACTTTCTCGGATTTTAGAGCTAGTGGATCTAATTTCATACACTCTCTCCTCCCGATTTCTATACGAGGCTACGTGCTCGTTTTTTTGTTCTGACCAAAGGAACACGTCTCGTGGTCCATTTCTAACCTATAATCGTGACTTTTTCGGGTTTTAGAGCTAGTAGATCTAATTTCATACCCTCTCTCCTTCCGATTTCAATACGAGGCTTCGTGCTCGTTTTTTTGTTCTGACCTCAGGAACACGTCTCGTAGTCCATTTCTAACCTATAATCGAGACTTTTTCGGGTTTTAGAGCTAGTGGATCTAATTTCATACTCTCTCTCCTCCCGATTTCTATACGAGGCTTCGAGCTCGTTTTTTCGTTGTGACCTCACCAACACGTCTCCTGGTCCATTTCTAACCTATATTCGAGACTTTTTCGGCTTTTAGAGCTAGTAGATCTAATTTCATACCCTCTCTCCTTCCGATTTAAATACGAGGCTTCGTGCTCGTTTTTTCGTTCTGACCTCACAAACACGTCTCGTGGTCCATTTCTAACCTATAATCGAGACTTTTTCGGGTTTTAGAGCTAGTGGATCTAATTTTATACCCTCTCTCCTCCCGATTTCTATACGAGGCTTCGTGCTCGTTTTTTCGTTCTGACCTCACCAACACGTCTCCTGGTCCATTTCTAACGTATAATCGAGACTTTTTCGGGTTTTAGAGGAAATGGATCTAATTTCATACCCTCTCTTCTCCCGATTTCTATACGAGGCTTCGTGCTCGTTTTTTCGTTCTGACCTCACAAACACGTCTCGTGGTCCATTTCTAACCTATAATCGAGACTTTTTCTGGTTTTCGAGCTAGTGGATCTAATTTCATACCCTCTCTCCTCCCGATTTCTATACGAGGCTACGTGCTCGTTTTTTCGTTCTGACCTCAGGAACACGTCTCGTGGTCAATTTCTAACCTATAATCGAGACTTTTTCGGGTTTTAGAGCTAGTGGATCTAATTTCATACCCTCTCTCCTCCCGATTTTTATACGAGGCTTCGTGCTCGTTTTTTCGTTCTGACCTCACAAACACGTCTCGTGGTCCATTTCTAACCTATAATCGAGACTTTTTCGGGTTTTCGAGCTAGTGGATCTAATTTCATACTCTCTCTCCTCCCGATTTCTATACGAGGCTTCGTGCTCATTTTTTCGTTCTGACCTCCCCAACACGTTTCGTGGTCCATTTCTAACCTATAATCGAGACTTTCTCGGATTTTAGAGCTAGTGGATCTAATTTCATACCCTCTCTCCTCCCGATTTCTATACGAGGCTACGTGCTCGTTTTTTTGTTCTGACCACAGGAACACGTCTCGTGGTCCATTTCTAACCTATAATCGAGACTTTTTCGGGTTTTAGAGCTAGTAGATCTAATTTCATACCCTCTCTCCTTCCGATTTCAATACGAGGCTTCGTGCTCGTTTTTTTGTTCTGACCTCAGGAACACGTCTCGTGGTCCATTTCTAACCTATAATCGAGACTTTCTCGGATTTTAGAGCTAGTGGATCTAATTTCATACCCTCTCTCCTCCCGATTTCTATACGAGGCTACGTGCTCGTTTTTTCGTTCTGACCTCAGGAACACGTCTCGTGGTCCATTTCTAACCTATAATCGAGACTTTTTCGGGTTTTAGAGCTAGTGAATCTAATTTCATACCCTCTCTCCTCCCGATTTTTATACGAGGCTTCGTGCTCGGTTTTTCGTTCTGACCTCACAAACACGTCTCGTGGTCCATTTCTAACCTATAATCGAGACTTTTTTGGGTTTTCGAGCTAGTGGATCTAATTTCATACCCTCTCACCTCCCGATTTCTATACGAGGCTACGTGCTCGTTTTTTCGTTCTGACCTCAGGAACACGTCTCGTGGTCCATTTCTAACCTATAATCGAGACTTTTTCGGGTTTTAGAGCTAGTGGATCTAATTTCATACCCTCTCTGCTCCCGATTTTTATACGAGGCTTCGTGCTCGTTTTTTCGTTCTGACCTCACAAACACGTCTCGTGGTCCATTTCTAACCTATAATCGAGACTTTTTCGGGTTTTAGAGCTAGTGGATCTAATTTCATACCCTCTCTCCTCCCGATTTCTATACGAGGCTACGTGCTCGTTTTTTCGTTCTGACCTCAGGAACACGTCTCGTGGTCCATTTCTAACCTATATTCGAGACTTTTTCGGGTTTTAGAGCTAGTAGATCTAATTTCATACCCTCTCTCCTTCCGATTTAAATACGAGGCTTCGTGCTCGTTTTTTCGTTCTGACCTCACAAACACGTCTCGTGGTCCATTTCTAACCTATAATCGAGACTTTTTCGGGTTTTAGAGCTAGTGGATCTAATTTCATACCCTCTCTCCTCCCGATTTCTATACGAGGCTTCGTGCTCGTTTTTTCGTTCTGATCTCACCAACACGTCTCATGGTCCATTTCTAACGTATAATCGAGACTTTTTCGGATTTAGAGGAAATGGATCTAATTTCATACCCTCTCTTCTCCCGATTTCTATACGAGGCTTCGTGCTCGTTTTTTCGTTCTGACCTCACAAACACGTCTCGTGGTCCATTTCTAACCTATAATCGAGACTTTTTCGGGTTTTCGAGCTAGTGGATCTAATTTCATACTCTCTCTCCTCCCGATTTCTATACGAGGCTTCGTGCTCGTTTTTTCGTTCTGACCTCCCCAACACGTTTCGTGGTCCATTTCTAACCTATAATCGAGACTTTCTCGGATTTTAGAGCTAGTGGATCTAATTTCATACCCTCTCTCCTCCCGATTTCTATACGAGGCTACGTGCTCGTTTTTTTGTTCTGACCACAGGAACACGTCTCGTGGTCCATTTCTAACCTATAATCGAGACTTTTTCGGGTTTTAGAGCTAGTAGATCTAATTTCATGTCCTCTCTCCTTCCGATTTCGATACGAGGCTTCGTGCTCGTTTTTTTGTTCTGACCTCAGGAACACGTCTCGTGGTCCATTTCTAACCTATAATCGAGACTTTCTCGGATTTTAGAGCTAGTGGATCTAATTTCATACCCTCTCTCCTCCCGATTTCTATACGAGGCTACGTGCTCGTTTTTTCGTTCTGACCTCAGGAACACGTCTCGTGGTCCATTTCTAACCTATAATCGAGACTTTTTCGGATTTTAGAGCTAGAGAATCTAATTTCATACCCTCTCTCCTCCCGATTTTTATACGAGGCTTCGTGCTCGGTTTTTCGTTCTGACCTCACTAACACGTCTCGTGGTCCATTTCTAACCTATAATCGAGACTTTTTCTGGTTTTCGAGCTAGTGGATCTAATTTCATACCCTCTCTCCTCCCGATTTCTATACGAGGCTACGTGCTCGTTTTTTCGTTCTGACCTCAGGAACACGTCTCGTGGTCCATTTCTAACCTATAATCGAGACTTTTTCGGGTTTTAGAGCTAGTGGATCTAATTTCATACCCTCTCTCCTCCCGATTTTTATACGAGGCTTCGTGCTCGTTTTTTCGTTCTGACCTCACAAACACGTCTCGTGGTCCATTTCTAACCTATAATCGAGACTTTTTCGGGTTTTCGAGCTAGTGGATCTAATTTCATACTCTCTCTCCTCCCGATTTCTATACGAGGCTTCGTGCTCGTTTTTTCGTTCTGACCTCCCCAACACGTTTCGTGGTCCATTTCTAACCTATAATCGAGACTTTCTCGGATTTTAGAGCTAGTGGATCTAATTTCATACACTCTCTCCTCCCGATTTCTATACGAGGCTACGTGCTCGTTTTTTTGTTCTGACCAAAGGAACACGTCTCGTGGTCCATTTCTAACCTATAATCGAGACTTTTTCGGGTTTTAGAGCTAGTAGATCTAATTTCATACCCTCTCTCCTTCCGATTTCAATACGAGGCTTCGTGCTCGTTTTTTTGTTCTGACCTCAGGAACACGTCTCGTAGTCCATTTCTAACCTATAATCGAGACTTTTTCGGGTTTTAGAGCTAGTGGATCTAATTTCATACTCTCTCTCCTCCCGATTTCTATACGAGGCTTCGTGCTCCTTTTTTCGTTGTGACCTCACCAACACGTCTCCTGGTCCATTTCTAACCTATATTCGAGACTTTTTCGGGTTTTAGAGCTAGTCGATCTAATTTCATACCCTCTCTCCTTCCGATTTAAATACGAGGCTTCGTGCTCGTTTTTTCGTTCTGACCTCACAAACACGTCTCGTGGTCCATTTCTAACCTATAATCGAGACTTTTTCGGGTTTTAGAGCTAGTGGATCTAATTTCATACCCTCTCTCCTCCCGATTTCTATACGAGGCTTCGTGCTCGTTTTTTCGTTCTGACCTCACCAACACGTCTCCTGGTCCATTTCTAACGTATAATCGAGACTTTTTCGGGTTTTAGAGGAAATGGATCTAATTTCATACCCTCTCTTCTCCCGATTTCTATACGAGGCTTCGTGCTCGTTTTTTCGTTCTGACCTCACAAACACGTCTCGTGGTCCATTTCTAACCTATAATCGAGACTTTTTCGGGTTTTCGAGCTAGTGGATCTAATTTCATACTCTCTCTCCTCCCGATTTCTATACGAGGCTTCGTGCTCGTTTTTTCGTTCTGACCTCCCCAACACGTTTCGTGGTCCATTTCTAACCTATAATCGAGACTTTCTCGGATTTTAGAGCTAGTGGATCTAATTTCATACCCTCTCTCCTCCCGATTTCTATACGAGGCTACGTGCTCGTTTTTTTGTTCTGACCACAGGAACACGTCTCGTGGTCCATTTCTAACCTATAATCGAGACTTTTTCGGGTTTTAGAGCTAGTAGATCTAATTTCATATCCTCTCTCCTTCCGATTTCGATACGAGGCTTCGTGCTCGTTTTTTTGTTCTGACCTTAGGAACACGTCTCGTGGTCCATTTCTAACCTATAATCGAGACTTTCTCGGATTTTAGAGCTAGTGGATCTAATTTCATACCCTCTCTCCTCCCGATTTCTATACGAGGCTACGTGCTCGTTTTTTCGTTCTGACCTCAGGAACACGTCTCGTGGTCCATTTCTAACCTATAATCGAGACTTTTTCGGGTTTTAGAGCTAGTGAATCTAATTTCATACCCTCTCTCCTCCCGATTTTTATACGAGGCTTCGTGCTCGGTTTTTCGTTCTGACCTCACTAACACGTCTCGTGGTCCATTTCTAACCTATAATCGAGACTTTTTCTGGTTTTCGAGCTAGTGGATCTAATTTCATACCCTCTCTCCTCCCGATTTCTATACGAGGCTACGTGCTCGTTTTTTCGTTCTGACCTCAGGAACACGTCTCGTGGTCCATTTCTAACCTATAATCGAGACTTTTTCGGGTTTTAGAGCTAGTGGATCTAATTTTATACCCTCTCTCCTCCCGATTTTTATACGAGGCTTCGTGCTCGTTTTTTCGTTCTGACCTCACAAACACGTCTCGTGGTCCATTTCTAACCTATAATCGAGACTTTTTCGGGTTTTCGAGCTAGTGGATCTAATTTCATACTCTCTCTCCTCCCGATTTCTATACGAGGCTTCGTGCTCGTTTTTTCGTTCTGACCTCCCCAACACGTTTCGTGGTCCATTTCTAACCGATAATCGAGACTTTCTCGGATTTTAGAGCTAGTGGATCTAATTTCATACACTCTCTCCTCCCGATTTCTATACGAGGCTACGTGCTCGTTTTTTTGTTCTGACCAAAGGAACACGTCTCGTGGTCCATTTCTAACCTATAATCGAGACTTTTTCGGGTTTTAGAGCTAGTAGATCTAATTTCATACCCTCTCTCCTTCCGATTTCAATACGAGTCTTCGTGCTCGTTTTTTTGTTCTGACCTCAGGAACACGTCTCGTAGTCCATTTCTAACCTATAATCGAGACTTTTTCGGGTTTTAGAGCTAGTGGATCTAATTTCATACTCTCTCTCCTCCCGATTTCTATACGAGGCTTCGTGCTCCTTTTTTCGTTGTGACCTCACCAACACGTCTCCTGGTCCATTTCTAACCTATATTCGAGACTTTTTCGGGTTTTAGAGCTAGTAGATCTAATTTCATACCCTCTCTCCTTCCGATTTAAATACGAGGCTTCGTGCTCGTTTTTTCGTTCTGACCTCACAAACACGTCTCGTGGTCCATTTCTAACCTATAATCGAGACTTTTTCGGGTTTTAGAGCTAGTGGATCTAATTTCATACCCTCTCTCCTCCCGATTTCTATACGAGGCTTCGTGCTCGTTTTTTCGTTCTGACCTCACCAACACGTCTCCTGGTCCATTTCTAATGTATAATCGAGACTTTTTCGGGTTTTAGAGGAAATGGATCTAATTTCATACCCTCTCTTCTCCCGATTTCTATACGAGGCTTCGTGCTCGTTTTTTCGTTCTGACCTCACAAACACGTCTCGTGGTCCATTTCTAACCTATAATCGAGACTTTTTCTGGTTTTCGAGCTAGTGGATCTAATTTCATACCCTCTCTCCTCCCGATTTCTATACGAGGCTACGTGCTCGTTTTTTCGTTCTGACCTCAGGAACACGTCTCGTGGTCAATTTCTAACCTATAATCGAGACTTTTTCGGGTTTTAGAGCTAGTGGATCTAATTTCATACCCTCTCTCCTCCCGATTTTTATACGAGGCTTCGTGCTCGTTTTTTCGTTCTGACCTCACAAACACGTCTCGTGGTCCATTTCTAACCTATAATCGAGACTTTTTCGGGTTTTCGAGCTAGTGGATCTAATTTCATACTCTCTCTCCTCCCGATTTCTATACGAGGCTTCGTGCTCGTTTTTTCGTTCTGACCTCCCCAACACGTTTCGTGGTCCATTTCTAACCTATAATCAAGACTTTCTCGGATTTTAGAGCTAGTGGATCTAATTTCATACCCTCTCTCCTCCCGATTTCTATACGAGGCTACGTGCTCGTTTTTTTGTTCTGACCACAGGAACACGTCTCGTGGTCCATTTCTAACCTATAATCGAGACTTTTTCGGGTTTTAGAGGTAGTAGATCTAATTTCATACCCTCTCTCCTTCCGATTTCAATACGAGGCTTCGTGCTCGTTTTTTTGTTCTGACCTCAGGAACACGTCTCGTGGTCCATTTCTAACCTATAATCGAGACTTTCTCGGATTTTAGAGCTAGTGGATCTAATTTCATACCCTCTCTCCTCCCGATTTCTATACGAGGCTACGTGCTCGTTTTTTCGTTCTGACCTCAGGAACACGTCTCGTGGTCCATTTCTAACCTATAATCGAGACTTTTTCGGGTTTTAGAGCTAGTGAATCTAATTTCATACCCTCTCTCCTCCCGATTTTTATACGAGGCTTCGTGCTCGGTTTTTCGTTCTGACCTCACAAACACGTCTCGTGGTCCATTTCTAACCTATAATCGAGACTTTTTTGGGTTTTCGAGCTAGTGGATCTAATTTCATACTCTCTCACCTCCCGATTTCTATACGAGGCTACGTGCTCGTTTTTTCGTTCTGACCTCAGGAACACGTCTCGTGGTCCATTTCTATCCTATAATCGAGACTTTTTCGGGTTTTAGAGCTAGTGGATCTAATTTCATACCCTCTCTCCTCCCGATTTTTATACGAGGCTTCGTGCTCGTTTTTTCGTTCTGACCTCACAAACACGTCTCGTGGTCCATTTCTAACCTATAATCGAGACTTTTTCGGGTTTTCGAGCTAGTGGATCTAATTTCATACTCTCTCTCCTCCCGATTTCTATATGAGGCTTCGTGCTCGTTTTTTCGTTCTGACCTCCCCAACACGTTTCGTGGTCCATTTCTAACCTATAATCGAGACTTTCTCGGATTTTAGAGCTAGTGGATCTAATTTCATACACTCTCTCCTCCCGATTTCTATACGAGGCTACGTGCTCGTTTTTTTGTTCTGACCAAAGGAAAACGTCTCGTGGTCCATTTCTAACCTATAATCGAGACTTTTTCGGGTTTTAGAGCTAGTAGATCTAATTTCATACCCTCTCTCCTTCCGATTTCAATACGAGGCTTCGTGCTCGTTTTTTTGTTCTGACCTCAGGAACACGTCTCGTAGTCCATTTCTAACCTATAATCGAGACTTTTTCGGGTTTTAGAGCTAGTGGATCTAATTTCATACTCTCTCTCCTCCCGATTTCTATACGAGGCTTCGTGCTCCTTTTTTCGTTGTGACCTCACCAACACGTCTCCTGGTCCATTTCTAACCTATATTCGAGACTTTTTCGGGTTTTAGAGCTAGTAGATCTAATTTCATACCCTCTCTCCTTCCGATTTAAATACGAGGCTTCGTGCTCGTTTTTTCGTTCTGACCTCACAAACACGTCTCGTGGTCCATTTCTAACCTATAATCGAGACTTTTTCGGGTTTTAGAGCTAGTGGATCTAATTTCATACCCTCTCTCCTCCCGATTTCTATACGAGGCTTCGTGCTCGTTTTTTCGTTCTGACCTCACCAACACGTCTCCTGGTCCATTTCTAACGTATAATCGAGACTTTTTCGGGTTTTAGAGGAAATGGATCTAATTTCATACCCTCTCTTCTCCCGATTTCTATACGAGGCTTCGTGCTCGTTTTTTCGTTCTGACCTCACAAACACGTCTCGTGGTCCATTTCTAACCTATAATCGAGACTTTTTCTGGTTTTCGAGCTAGTGGATCTAATTTCATACCCTCTCTCCTCCCGATTTCTATACGAGGCTACGTGCTCGTTTTTTCGTTCTGACCTCAGGAACACGTCTCGTGGTCAATTTCTAACCTATAATCGAGACTTTTTCGGGTTTTAGAGCTAGTGGATCTAATTTCATACCCTCTCTCCTCCCGATTTTTATACGAGGCTTCGTGCTCGTTTTTTCGTTCTGACCTCACAAAAACGTCTCGTGGTCCATTTCTAACCTATAATCGAGACTTTTTCGGCTTTTCGAGCTAGTGGATCTAATTTCATACTCTCTCTCCTCCCGATTTCTATACGAGGCTTCGTGCTCGTTTTTTCGTTCTGACCTCCCCAACACGTTTCGTGGTCCATTTCTAACCTATAATCGAGACTTTCTCGGATTTTAGAGCTAGTGGATCTAATTTCATACCCTCTCTCCTCCCGATTTCTATACGAGGCTACGTGCTCGTTTTTTTGTTCTGACCACAGGAACACGTCTCGTGGTCCATTTCTAACCTATAATCGAGACTTTTTCGGGTTTTAGAGCTAGTAGATCTAATTTCATACCCTCTCTCCTTCCGATTTCAATACGAGGCTTCGTGCTCGTTTTTTTGTTCTGACCTCAGGAACACGTCTCGTGGTCCATTTCTAACCTATAATCGAGACTTTCTCGGATTTTAGAGCTAGTGGATCTAATTTCATACCCTCTCTCCTCCCGATTTCTATACGAGGCTACGTGCTCGTTTTTTCGTTCTGACCTCAGGAACACGTCTCGTGGTCCATTTCTAACCTATAATCGAGACTTTTTCGGGTTTTAGAGCTAGTGAATCTAATTTCATACCCTCTCTCCTCCCGATTTTTATACGAGGCTTCGTGCTCGGTTTTTCGTTCTGACCTCACAAACACGTCTCGTGGTCCATTTCTAACCTATAATCGAGACTTTTTTGGGTTTTCGAGCTAATGGATCTAATTTCATACCCTCTCACCTCCCGATTTCTATACGAGGCTACGTGCTCGTTTTTTCGTTCTGACCTCATGAACACGTCTCGTGGTCCATTTCTAACCTATAATCGAGACTTTTTCGGGTTTTAGAGGAAATGGATCTAATTTCATACCCTCTCTCCTTCCGATTTCTGTACGAGGCTTCGTGCTCGTTTTTTCGTTCTGACCTCACAAACACGTCTCGTGGTCCATTTCTAACCTATAATCGAGACTTTTTCGGGTTTTAGAGGAAATGGATCTAATTTCATACCCTCTCTCCTTCCGATTTCTATACGAGGCTTCGTGCTCGTTTTTTCGTTCTGACCTCACAAACACGTCTCGTGGTCCATTTCTAACCTATAATCGAGACTTTCTCGGGTTTTAGAGCTAGTGGATCTAATTTCATACCCTCTCTCCTCCCGATTTCTATACGAGGCTACGTGCTCGTTTTTTCGTTTTGACCTCATGAACACGTCTCGTGGTCCATTTCTAACCTATAATCGAGACTTTTTCGGGTTTTAGAGCTAGTGGATCTAATTTCATACCCTCTCTCCTCCCGATTTCTATACGAGGCTTCGTGCTCGTTTTTTCGTTCTGACCTCACCAACACGTTTCGTGGTCCATTTCTAACCTATAATCGATACTTTTTCGGATTTTCGAGCTAGTGGATCTAATTTCATACCCTCTCTCCTCCCGATTTCTATACGAGGCTACGTGCTCGTTTTTTTGTTCTGACCACAGGAACACGTCTCGTGGTCCATTTCTAACCTATAATCGAGACTTTTTCGGGTTTTAGAGCTAGTAGATCTAATTTCATACCCTCTCTCCTTCCGATTTCAATACGAGGCTTCGTGCTCGTTTTTTCGTTCTGACCTCAGGAACACGTCTCGTGGTCCATTTCTAACCTATAATCGAGACTTTATCGGGTTTTCGAGCTAGTGGATCTAATTTCATACCCTCTCACCTCCCGATTTCTATACGAGGCTACGTGCTCGTTTTTTCGTTCTGACCTCATGAACACGTCTCGTGGTCCGTTTCTAACCTATAATCAAGACTTTTTCGGGTTTTAGAGGAAATGGATCTAATTTCATACCCTCTCTCCTTCCGATTTCTATACGAGGCTTCATGCTCGTTTTTTCGTTCTGACCTCACAAACACGTCTCGTGGTCCATTTCTAACCTATAATCGAGACTTTTTCGGGTTTTAGAGCTAGTGGATCTAATTTCATACTCTCTCTCCTCCCGATTTCTATACGAGGCTTCGTGCTCGTTTTTTCGTTTTGACCTCTCCAACACGTCTCGTGGTCGATTTCTAACCTATATTCGAGACTTTTTCGGGTTTTAGAGCTAGTAGATCTAATTTCATACCCTCTCTCCTTCCGATTTATATACGAGGCTTTGTGCTCGTTTTTTCGTTCTGACCTCACAAACACGTCTCGTGGTCCATTTCTAACCTATAATCTAGACTTTTTCGGGTTTTAGAGCTAGTGGATTTAATTTCATACCCTCTCTCCTCCCGATTTCTATACGAGGCTTCGTGCTCGTTTTTTCGTTCTGACCTCACCAACACGTCTCCTGGTCCATTTCTAACGTATAATCGAGACTTTTTCGGGTTTTAGAGGAAATGGATCTAATTTCATACCCTCTCTCCTTCCGATTTCAATACGAGGCTTCGTGCTCGTTTTTTTGTTCCGACCTCAGGAACACGTCTCGTGGTCCATTTCTAACCTATAATCGAGACTTTCTCGGATTTTAGAGCTAGTGGATCTAATTTCATACCCTCTCTCCTCCCAATTTCTATACGAGGCTACGTGCTCGTTTTTTCATTCCGACCTCAGGAACACGTCTCGTGGTCCATTTCTAACCTATAATCGAGACTTTTTCGGGTTTTAGAGGAAATGGATCTAATTTCATACCCTCTCTCCTTCCGATTTCTATACGAGGCTTCGTGCTCGTTTTTTCGTTCTGACCTCACAAACACGTCTCGTGGTCCATTTCTAACCTATAATCGAGACTTTCTCGGGTTTTAGAGCTAGTGGATCTAATTTCATACCCTCTCTCCTCCCGATTTTTATACGAGGCTACGTGCTCGTTTTTTCGTTCTGACCTCATGAACACGTCTCGTGGTCCATTTCTAACCTATAATCGAGACTTTTTCGGGTTTTAGAGCTAGTAGATCTAATTTCATACCCTCTCTCCTTCCGATTTCTATACGAGGCTTCGTGCTCGTTTTTTCGTTCTGACCTCACAAACACGTCTCGTGGTCCATTTCTAACCTATAATCGAGACTTTTTCGGGTTTTCGAGCTAGTGGATCTAATTTCATTCCCTCTCACCTCCCGATTTCTATACGAGGCTACGTGCTCGTTTTTTCGTTCTGACCTTATGAACACGTCTCGTGGTCCATTTCTAACCAATAATCGAGACTTTTTCGGGTTTTCGAGCTAGTGGATCTAATTTCATTCCCTCTCACCTCCCGATTTCTATACGAGGCTACGTGCTCGTTTTTTCGTTCTGACCTTATGAACACGTCTCGTGGTCCGTTTCTAACTTATAATCCAGACTTTTTCGGGTTTTAGAGGAAATGGATCTAATTTCATACCCTCTCTCCTTCCGATTTCTATACGAGGCTACGTGCTCGTTTTTTCGTTCTGACCTCACAAACACGTCTCGTGGTCCATTTCAAACCTATAATCGAGACTTTCTCGGGTTTTAGAGCTAGTGGATCTAATTTCATACCCTCTCTCCTCCCGATTTCTATACGAGGCTACGTGCTCGTTTTTTCGTTTTGACCTCATGAACACGTCTCGTGGTCCATTTCTAACCTATAATCGAGACTTTTTCGGGTTTTAGAGCTAGTGGATCTAATTTCATACCCTCTCTCCTCCCGATTTCTATACGAGGCTTCGTGCTCGTTTTTTCGTTCTGACCTCACCAACACGTTTCGTGGTCCATTTCTAACCTATAATCCATACTTTTTCGGATTTTCGAGCTAGTGGATCTAATTTCATACCCTCTCTCCTCCCGATTTCTATACGAGGCTACGTGCTCGTTTTTTCGTTCTGACCTCACAAACAGGTCTCGTGGTCCATTTCTAACTTATAATCGAGACTTTTTCGGGTTTTAGAGCTAGTGGATCTAATTTCATACTCTCTCTCCTCCCGATTTCTATACGAGGCTTCGTGCTAGTTTTTTCGTTTTGACCTCACCAACACGTTTCGTGGTCCATTTCTAACCTATATTCGAGACTTTTTCGGGTTTTAGAGCTAGTAGATCTAATTTCATACCCTCTCTCCTTCCGATTTAAATACGAGGCTTCGTGCTCGTTTTTTCGTTCTGACCTCACAAACATGTCTCGTGGTCCATTTCTAACCTATAATCGAGACTTTTTCGGGTTTTAGATCTAGTGGATCTAATTTCATACCCTCTCTCCTCCCGATTTCTATACGAGGCTTCGTGCTCGTTTTTTCGTTCTGACCTCACCAACACGTCTCATGGTCCATTTCTAACGTATAATCGAGACTTTTTCGGGTTTTAGAGGAAATGGATCTAATTTCATACCCTCTCTTCTCCCGATTTCTATACGAGGCTTCGTGCTCGTTTTTTCGTTCTGACCTCACAAACACGTCTCGTGGTCCATTTCTAACCTATAATCGAGACTTTTTCTGGTTTTCGAGCTAGTGGATCTAATTTCATACCCTCTCTCCTCCCGATTTCTATACGAGGCTACGTGCTCGTTTTTTCGTTCTGACCTTAGGAACACGTCTCGTGGTCCATTTCTAACCTATAATCGAGACTTTTTCGGGTTTTAGAGCTAGTGGATCTAATTTCATACTCTCTCTCCTCCCGATTTCTATACGAGGCTTCGTGCTCGTTTTTTCGTTCTGACCTCCCCAACACGTTTCGTGGTCCATTTCTAACCTATAATCGAGAATTTCTCGGATTTTAGAGCTAGTGGATCTAATTTCATACCCTCTCTCCTCCCGATTTCTAAACGAGGCTACGTGCTCGTTTTTTTGTTCTGACCACAGGAACACGTCTCGTGGTCCATTTCTAACCTATAATCGAGACTTTTTCGGGTTTTAGAGCTAGTAGATCTAATTTCATACCCTCTCTCCTTCCGATTTCAATACGAGGCTTCGTGCTCGTTTTTTTGTTCTGACCTCAGGAACACGTCTCGTGGTCCATTTCTAACCTATAATCGAGACTTTCCCAGATTTTAGAGCTAGTGGATCTAATTTCATACCCTCTCTCCTCCCGATTTCTATACGAGGCTACGTGCTCGTTTTTTCGTTCTGACCTCAGGAACACGTTTCGTGGTCCATTTCTAACCTATAATCGAGACTTTTTCGGGTTTTAGAGCTAGTGAATCTAATTTCATACCCTCTCTCCTCCCGATTTTTATACGAGGCTTCGTGCTCGGTTTTTCGTTCTGACCTCACAAACACGTCTCGTGGTCCATTTCTAACCTATAATCGAGACTTTTTCGGGTTTTAGAGCTAGTGGATCTAATTTCATACCCTCTCTCCTCCCGATTTCTATACGAGGCTTCGTGCTCGTTTTTTCGTTCTGACCTCCCCAACACGTTTCGTGGTCCATTTCTAACCTATAATCGAGAATTTCTCGGATTTTAGAGCTAGTGGATCTAATTTCATACCCTCTCTCCTCCCGATTTCTATACGAGGCTACGTGCTCGTTTTTTTGTTCGGACCACAGGAACACGTCTCGTAGTCCATTTCTAACCTATAATCGAGACTTTTTCGGGTTTTAGAGCTAGTCGATCTAATTTCATACCCTCTCTCCTTCCGATTTCAATACGAGGCTTCGTGCTCGTTTTTTTCTTCTGACCTCAGGAACACGTCTCGTGGTCCATTTCTAACCTATAATCGAGACTTTCTCGGATTTTAGAGCTAGTGGATCTAATTTCATACCCTCTCTCCTCCCGATTTCTATACGAGGCTACGTGCTCGTTTTTTCGTTCTGACCTCAGGAACACGTCTCGTGGTCCATTTCTAACCTATAATCGAGACTTTTTCGGGTTTTAGAGCTAGTGAATCTAATTTCATACCCTCTCTCCTCCCGATTTTTATACGAGGCTTCGTGCTCGGTTTTTCGTTCTGACCTCACAAACACGTCTCGAGGTCCATTTCTAACCTATAATCGAGACTTTTTCGGGTTTTCGAGCTAGTTGATCTAATTTCATACCCTCTCACCTCCCGATTTCTATACGAGGCTACGTGCTCGTTTTTTCGTTCTGACCTCATGAACACGTCTCGTGGTCCATTTCTAACCTATAATCGAGACTTTTTCGGGTTTTAGAGGAAATGGATCTAATTTCATACCCTCTCTCCTTCCGATTTCTATACGAGGCTTCGTGCTCGTTTTTTCGTTCTGACCTCACAAACACGTCTCGTGGTCCATTTCTAACCTATAATCGAGACTTTCTCGGGTTTTAGAGCTAGTGGATCTAATTTCATACCCTCTCACCTCCCGATTTCTATACGAGGCTACGTGCTCGTTTTTTCGTTCTGACCTCAGGAACACGTCTCGTGGTCCGTTTCTAACCTATAATCAAGACTTTTTCGGATTTTAGAGGAAATGGATCTAATTTCATACCCTCTCTTCTCCCGATTTCTATACGAGGCTTCGTGCTCGTTTTTTCGTTCTGACCTCACAAACACGTCTCGTGGTCCATTTCTAACCTATAATCGAGACTTTTTCTGGTTTTCGAGCTAGTGGATCTAATTTCATACCCTCTCTCCTCCCGATTTCTATACGAGGCTACGTGCTCGTTTTTTCTTTCTGACCTCAGGAACACGTCTCGTGGTCCATTTCTAACCTATAATCGAGACTTTTTCGGGTTTTAGAGCTAGTGAATCTAATTTCATACCCTCTCTCCTCCCGATTTTTATACGAGGCTTCGTGCTCGGTTTTTCGTTCTGACCTCACAAACACGTCTCGTGGTCCATTTCTAACCTATAATCGAGACTTTTTCGGGTTTTAGAGCTAGTGGATCTAATTTCATACCCTCTCTCCTCCCGATTTCTATACGAGGCTTCGTGCTCGTTTTTTCGTTCTGACCTCCCCAACACGTTTCGTGGTCCATTTCTAACCTATAATCGAGAATTTCTCGGATTTTAGAGCTAGTGGATCTAATTTCATACCCTCTCTCCTCCCGATTTCTATACGAGGCTACGTGCTCGTTTTTTTGTTCGGACCACAGGAACACGTCTCGTAGTCCATTTCTAACCTATAATCGAGACTTTTTTGGGTTTTAGAGCTAGTCGATCTAATTTCATACCCTCTCTCCTTCCGATTTCAATACGAGGCTTCGTGCTCGTTTTTTTCTTCTGACCTCAGGAACACGTCTCGTGGTCCATTTCTAACCTATAATCGAGACTTTCTCGGATTTTAGAGCTAGTGGATCTAATTTCATACCCTCTCTCCTCCCGATTTCTATACGAGGCTACGTGCTCGTTTTTTCGTTCTGACCTCAGGAACACGTCTCGTGGTCCATTTCTAACCTATAATCGAGACTTTTTCGGGTTTTAGAGCTAGTGAATCTAATTTCATACCCTCTCTCCTCCCGATTTTTATACGAGGCTTCGTGCTCGGTTTTTCGTTCTGACCTCACAAACACGTCTCGAGGTCCATTTCTAACCTATAATCGAGACTTTTTCGGGTTTTCGAGCTAGTGGATCTAATTTCATACCCTCTCACCTCCCGATTTCTATACGAGGCTACGTGCTCGTTTTTTCGTTCTGACCTCATGAACACGTCTCGTGGTCCATTTCTAACCTATAATCGAGACTTTTTCGGGTTTTAGAGGAAATGGATCTAATTTCATACCCTCTCTCCTTCCGATTTCTATACGAGGCTTCGTGCTCGTTTTTTCGTTCTGACCTCACAAACACGTCTCGTGGTCCATTTCTAACCTATAATCGAGACTTTCTCGGGTTTTAGAGCTAGTGGATCTAATTTCATACCCTCTCACCTCCCGATTTCTATACGAGGCTACGTGCTCGTTTTTTCGTTCTGACCTCAGGAACACGTCTCGTGGTCCGTTTCTAACCTATAATCAAGACTTTTTCGGATTTTAGAGGAAATGGATCTAATTTCATACCCTCTCTTCTCCCGATTTCTATACGAGGCTTCGTGCTCGTTTTTTCGTTCTGACCTCACAAACACGTCTCGTGGTCCATTTCTAACCTATAATCGAGACATTTTCTGGTTTTCGAGCTAGTGGATCTAATTTCATACCCTCTCTCCTCCCGATTTCTATACGAGGCTACGTGCTCGTTTTTTCTTTCTGACCTCAGGAACACGTCTCGTGGTCCATTTCTAACCTATAATCGAGACTTTTTCGGGTTTTAGAGCTAGTGGATCTAATTTCATACACTCTCTCCTCCCGATATTTATACGAGGCTTCGTGCTCGTTTTTTCGTTCTGACCTCACAAACACGTCTCGTGGTCCATTTCTAACCTATAATCGAGACTTTTTCGGGTTTTCGAGCTAGTGGATCTAATTTCATACTCTCTCTCCTCCCGATTTCTATACGACGCTTCGTGCTCGTTTTTTCGTTTTGACCTCACCAACATGTCTCGTGGTCCATTTCTAACCTATATTCGAGACTTTTTCGGGTTTTAGAGCTAGTAGATCTAATTTCATACCCTCTCTCCTCCCGATTTCTATACGAGGCTTCGTGCTCGTTTTTTCGTTCTGACCTCACCAACACGTTTCGTGGTCCATTTCTAACCTATAATCGAGACTTTTTCGGGTTTTCGAGCTAGTGGATCTAATTTCATACCCTCTCTCCTCCCGATTTCTATACAAGGCTACGTGCTCGTTTTTTCGTTCTGACCTCACCAACACGTCTCGTTGTCCATTTCTAACCTATATTCGAGACTTTTTCGGGTTTTAGAGTTAGTAGATCTAATTTCATACCCTCTCCCCTCCCGATTTCTATACGAGGCTTCGTCCTCGTTTTTTCGTTCTGACCTCAAAAATAGGTCTCGTGGTAAATTTCTAACATATAATTGAGACTTTTTCGGGTTTTAGAGCTAGTGGATCTAATTTCATACCCTCTCTCTTCCGGATTTCTATACGAGGCTTCGTGCTCGTTTTTTCGTTCTGACCTCACCAACACATCTCATGGTCCATTTCTAACGTATAATCGAGACTTTTTCAGGTTTTAGAGGAAGTGGATCTAATTTCATACCCTTTCTCCTCCCGATTTCTATACGAGGCTTCGTGCTCGTTTTTTCGTTCTGACCTCAAAAATAGGTCTCGCGGTCCATTTCTAACCTATAATCTAGACTTTTTCGAGTTTTAGAGCTAGTGGATCTAATTTCATACCCTCTCTCCTCCCGATTTCTATACGAGGCTTCGTGCTCGTTTTTTCGTTCTGACCTCAGGAACACGTCTCGTGGTCCATTTCTAACCTATAATCGAGACTTTTTCGGGTTTTAGAGCTAGTGGATCTAATTTCATACCCTCTCTCCTCCCGATTTTTATACGAGGCTTCGTGCTCGTTTTTTCGTTCTGACCTCACAAACACGTCTCGTGGTCCATTTCTAACCTATAATCGAGACTTTTTCGGGTTTTCGAGCTAGTGGATCTAATTTCATACTCTCTCTCCTCCCGATTTCTATACGAGGCTTCGTGCTCGTTTTTTCGTTCTGACCTCCCCAACACGTTTCGTGGTCCATTTCTAACCTATAATCGAGAATTTCTCGGATTTTAGAGCTAGTGGATCTAATTTCATACCCTCTCTCCTCCCGATTTCTAAACGAGGCTACGTGCTCGTTTTTTTGTTCTGACCACAGGAACACGTCTCGTGGTCCATTTCTAACCTATAATCGAGACTTTTTCGGGTTTTAGAGCTAGTAGATCTAATTTCATACCCTCTCTCCTTCCGATTTCAATACGAGGCTTCGTGCTCGTTTTTTTGTTCTGACCTCAGGAACACGTCTCGTGGTCCATTTCTAACCTATAATCGAGACTTTCCCAGATTTTAGAGCTAGTGGATCTAATTTCGTACCCTCTCTCCTCCCGATTTCTATACGAGGCTTCGTGCTCGTTTTTTGGTTCTGACCTCACCAACACGTCTCGAGGTCCATTTCTAACCTATAATCGAGACTTTTTCGGGTTTTAGAGGAAGTGGATCTAATTTTAAACCTTCTCTCCTCCCGATTTCTATATGACGCTTCGTGCTCATTTTTTCGTTCTGACCTCAAAAACACGTCTCGTGGTCCATTTCTAACCTATAATCGAGACTTTTTCGGGTTTTCGAGCTAGTGGATCTAATTTCATACCCTCTCTCCTCCCGATTTCTATACGAGGCTACGTGCTCGTTTTTTCGTTCTGACCTCAGGAACACGTCTCGTGGTCCATTTCTAACCTATAATCGAGACTTTTTCGGGTTTTAGAGCTAGTGGATCTAATTTCATACCCTCTCTCCTCCCGATTTCTATACGAGGCTACGTGCTCGTTTTTTTGTTCTGACCACAGGAACACGTCTCGTGGTCCATTTCTAACCTATAATCGAGACTTTTTCGGGTTTTAGAGCTAGTAGATCTAATTTCATACCCTCTCTCCTTCCGATTTCAATACGAGGCTTCGTGCTCATTTTTTTGTTCTGACCTCAGGAACACGTCTCGTGGTCCATTTCTAACCTATAATCGAGACTTTCTCGGATTTTAGAGCTAGTGGATCTAATTTCATACCCTCTCTCCTCCCGATTTCTATACGAGGCTACGTGCTCGTTTTTTCGTTCTGACCTCAGGAACACGTCTCGTGGTCCATTTCTAACCTATAATCGAGACTTTTTCGGGTTTTCGAGCTAGTGGACCTAATTTCATACCCTCTCACCTCCCGATTTCTATACGAGGCTACGTGCTCGTTTTTTCGTTCTGACCTCAGGAACACGTCTCGTGGTCCATTTCTAACCTATAATCGAGACTTTTTCGGGTTTTAGAGCTAGTGGATCTTATTTCATACCCTCTCTCCTCCCGATTTCTATACGAGGCTACGTGCTCGTTTTTTTGTTCTGACCACAGGAACACGTCTCGTGGTCCATTTCTAACCTATAATCGAGACTTTTTCGGGTTTTAGAGCTAGTAGATCTAATTTCATACCCTCTCTCCTTCCGATTTCAATACGAGGCTTCGTGCTCCTTTTTTTGTTCTGACCTCAGGAACACGTCTCGTGGTCCATTTCTAACCTATAATCGAGACTT
The DNA here is from genome assembly GCA_030544415.1 of Thalia dealbata. Taxonomy (NCBI): domain Eukaryota; kingdom Viridiplantae; phylum Streptophyta; class Magnoliopsida; order Zingiberales; family Marantaceae; genus Thalia; species Thalia dealbata. Next base: position 15,483,583 of record CM060460.1, read on the forward strand.
TCTCGGATTTTAGAGCTAGTGGATCTAATTTCATACCCTCTCTCCTCCCGATTTCTATACGAGGCTACGTGCTCGTTTTTTCGTTCTGACCTCAGGAACACGTCTCGTGGTCCATTTCTAACCTATAATCGAGACTTTTTCGGGTTTTAGAGCTAGTGAATCTGATTTCATACCCTCTCTCCTCCCGATTTTTATACGAGGCTTCGTGCTCGGTTTTTCGTTCTGACCTCACAAACACGTCTCGTGGTCCATTTCTAACCTATAATCGAGACTTTTTCGGGTTTTCGAGCTAGTTGATCTAATTTCATACCCTCTCACCTCCCGATTTCTATACGAGGCTACGTGCTCGTTTTTTCGTTCTGACCTCATGAACACGTCTCGTGGTCCATTTCTAACCTATAATCGAGACTTTTTCGGGTTTTAGTGGAAATGGATCTAATTTCATACCCTCTCTCCTTCCGATTTCTATATGAGGCTTCGTGCTCGTTTTTTCGTTCTGACCTCACAAACACGTCTCGTGGTCCATTTCTAACCTATAATCGAGACTTTCTCGGGTTTTAGAGCTAGTGGATCTAATTTCATACCCTCTCTCCTCCCGATTTCTATACGAGGCTACGTGCTCGTTTTTTCGTTTTGACCTCAAGAACACGTCTCGTGGTCCGTTTCTAACCTATAATCGAGACTTTTTCGGGTTTTAGAGCTAGTGGATCTAATTTCATACCCTCTCTCCTCCCGATTTCTATACGAGGCTTCGTGCTCGTTTTTTCGTTCTGACCTCAGGAACACGTCTCGTGGTCCATTTCTAACCTATATTCGAGACTTTTTCGGGTTTTCGAGCTAGTGGACCTAATTTCATACCCTCTCACCTCCCGATTTCTATACGAGGCTACGTGCTCGTTTTTTCGTTCTGACCTCAGGAACACGTCTCGTGGTCCATTTCTAACCTATAATCGAGACTTTTTCGGGTTTTAGAGCTAGTGGATCTTATTTCATACCCTCTCTCCTCCCGATTTCTATACGAGGCTACGTGCTCGTTTTTTTGTTCTGACCACAGGAACACGTCTCGTGGTCCATTTCTAACCTATAATCGAGACTTTTTCGGGTTTTAGAGCTAGTAGATCTAATTTCATACCCTCTCTCCTTCCGATTTCAATACGAGGCTTCGTGCTCATTTTTTCGTTTTGACCTCAAGAACACGTCTCGTGGTCCGTTTCTAACCTATAATCGAGACTTTTTCGGGTTTTAGAGCTAGTGGATCTAATTTCATACCCTCTCTCCTCCCGATTTCTATACGAGGCTTCGTGCTCGTTTTTTCGTTCTGACCTCAGGAACACGTCTCGTGGTCCATTTCTAACCTATAATCGAGACTTTTTCGGGTTTTCGAGCTAGTGGACCTAATTTCATACCCTGTCACCTCCCGATTTCTATACGAGGCTACGTGCTCGTTTTTTCGTTCTGACCTCAGGAACACGTCTCGTGGTCCATTTCTAACCTATAATCGAGACTTTTTCGGGTTTTAGAGCTAGTGGATCTAATTTCATACCCTCTCACCTCCCGATTTCTATACGAGGCTACGTGCTCGTTTTTTCGTTCTGACCTCATGAACACGTCTCGTGGTCCATTTCTAACCTATAATCGAGACTTTTTCGGGTTTTAGAGGAAATGGATCTAATTTCATACCCTCTCTCCTTCCGATTTCTATACGAGGCTTCGTGCTCGTTTTTTCGTTCTGACCTCACAAACACGTCTCGTGGTCCTTTTCTAACCTATAATCGAGACTTTCTCGGGTTTTAGAGCTAGTGGATCTAATTTCATACCCTCTCTCCTCCCGATTTCTATACGAGGCTACGTGCTCGTTTTTTCGTTTTGACCTCAAGAACACGTCTCGTGGTCCGTTTCTAACCTATAATCGAGACTTTTTCGGGTTTTAGAGCTAGTGGATCTAATTTCATACCCTCTCTCCTCCCGATTTCTATACGAGGTTTCGTGCTCGTTTTTTCGTTCTGACCTCACCAACACGTTTCGTGGTCCATTTCTAACCTATAATCCATACTTTTTCGGATTTTCGAGCTAGTGGATCTAATTTCATACCCTCTCTCCTCCCGATTTCTATACGAGGCTACGTGCTCGTTTTTTTGTTCTGACCACAGGAACACGTCTCGTGATCCATTTCTAACCTATAATGGAGACTTTTTCGGGTTTTAGAGCTAGTGGATCTAATTTCATACCCTCTCTCCTCCCGATTTCTATACGAGGCTACGTGCTCGTTTTTTTGTTCTGACCACAGGAACACGTCTCGTGATCCATTTCTAACCTATAATGGAGACTTTTTCGGGTTTTAGAGCTAGTAGATCTAATTTCATACCCTCTCTCCTCCCGATTTCTATACGAGGCTACGTGCTCGTTTTTTTGTTCTGACCACAGGAACACGTCTCGTGATCCATTTCTAACCTATAATGGAGACTTTTTCGGGTTTTAGAGCTAGTAGATCTAATTTCATACCCTCTCTCCTTCCGATTTCAATACGAGGCTTCGTGCTCGGTTTTTCGTTCTGACCTCAGGAACACGTCTCGTGGTCCATTTCTAACCTATAATCGAGACTTTCTCGGATTTTAGAGCTAGTGGATCTAATTTCATACCCTCTCTCCTCCCAATTTCTATACGAGGCTACGTGCTCGTTTTTTCGTTCCGACCTCAGGAACACGTCTCGTGGTCTATTTCTAACCTATAATCGAGACTTTTTCGGGTTTTCGAGCTAGTGGATCTAATTTCATACTCTCTCTCCTCCCGATTTCTATACGAGGCTTCGTGCTCGTTTTTTCGTTCTGACCTCCCCAACACGTTTCGTGGTCCATTTCTAACCTATAATCGAGACTTTCTCGGATTTTAGAGCTAGTGGATTTAATTTCATACCCTCTCTCCTCCCGATTTCTATACGAGGCTAAGTGCTCGTTTTTTTGTTCTGACCACAGGAACACGTCTCGTGGTCCATTTCTAACCTACAATCGAGACTTTTTCGGGTTTTAGAGCTAGTAGATCTAATTTCATACCCTCTCTCCTTCCGATTTAAATACGAGGCTTCATGCTCGTTTTTTCGTTCTGACCTCACAAACACGTCTCGTGGTCCATTTCTAACCTATAATCGAGACTTTTTCGGGTTTTAGAGCTAGTGGATCTAATTTCATACCCTCTCTCCTCCCGATTTCTATACGAGGCTACGTGCTCGTTTTTTTGTTCTGACCACAGGAACACGTCTCGTGGTCCATTTCTAACCTATAATCGAGACTTTTTCGGGTTTTAGAGCTAGTAGATCTAATTTCATACCCTCTCTCCTTCCGATTTCAATACGAGGCTTCGTGCTCATTTTTTTGTTCTGACCTCAGGAACACGTCTCGTGGTCCATTTCTAACCTATAATCGAGACTTTCTCGGATTTTAGAGCTAGTGGATCTAATTTCATACCCTCTCTCCTCCCGATTTCTATACGAGGCTACGTGCTCGTTTTTTCGTTCTGACCTCAGGAACACGTCTCGTGGTCCATTTCTAACCTATAATCGAGACTTTTTCGGGTTTTAGAGCTAGTGAATCTGATTTCATACCCTCTCTCCTCCCGATTTTTATACGAGGCTTCGTGCTCGGTTTTTCGTTCTGACCTCACAAACACGTCTCGTGGTCCATTTCTAACCTATAATCGAGACTTTTTCGGGTTTTCGAGCTAGTGGATCTAATTTCATACCCTCTCACCCCCCGATTTCTATACGAGGCTACGTGCTCGTTTTTTCGTTCTGACCTCATGAACACGTCTCGTGGTCCATTTCTAACCTATAATCGAGACTTTTTCGGGTTTTAGAGGAAATAGATCTAATTTCATACCCTCTCTCCTTCCGATTTCTATACGAGGCTTCGTACTCGTTTTTTCGTTCTGACCTCACAAACACGTCTCGTGGTCCATTTCTAACTTATAATCGAGACTTTCTCGGGTTTTAGAGCTATTGGATCTAATTTCATACCCTCTCTCCTCCCGATTTCTATACGAGGCTACGTGCTCGTTTTTTCGTTTTGACCTCATGAACACGTCTCGTGGTCCATTTCTAACCTATAATCGAGACTTTTTCGGGTTTTAGAGCTAGTGGATCTAATTTCATACCCTCTCTCCTCCCGATTTCTATACGAGGCTTCGTGCTCGTTTTTTCGTTCTTATCTCACCAACACGTTTCGTGGTCCATTTCTAACCTATAATCCATACTTTTTCGGATTTTCGAGCTAGTGGATCTAATTTCATACCCTCTCTCCTCCCGATTTCTATACGAGGCTACGTGCTCGTTTTTTTGTTCTGACCACAGGAACACGTCTCGTGATCCATTTCTAACCTATAATCGAGACTTTTTCGGGTTTTAGAGCTAGTAGATCTAATTTCATACCCTCTCTCCTTCCGATTTCAATACGAGGCTTCGTGCTCGTTTTTTTGTTCCGACCTCAGGAACACGTCTCGTGGTCCATTTCTAACCTATAATCGAGACTTTCTCGGATTTTAGAGCTAGTGGATCTAATTTCATACCCTCTCTCCTCCCAATTTCTATACGAGGCTACGTGCTCGTTTTTTCATTCCGACCTCAGGAACACGTCTCGTGGTCCATTTCTAACCTATAATCGAGACTTTTTCGGGTTTTAGAGCTAGTGAATCTAATTTCATACCCTCTCTCCTCCCGATTTTTATACGAGGCTTCGTGCTCGGTTTTTCGTTCTGACCTCACAAACACGTCTCGTGGTCCATTTCTAACCTATAATCGAGACTTTTTCGGGTTTTCGAGCTAGTGGATCTAATTTCATACCCTCTCACCTCCCGATTTCTATACGAAGCTACGTGCTCGTTTTTTCGTTCTGACCTCATGAACACGTCTCGTGGTCCGTTTCTAACCTATAATCAAGACTTTTTCGGGTTTTAGAGGAAATGGATCTAATTTCATACCCTCTCTCCTTCCGATTTCTATACGAGGCTTCATGCTCGTTTTTTCGTTCTGACCTCACAAACACGTCTCGTGGTCCATTTCTAACCTATAATCGAGACTTTTTCGAGTTTTAGAGCTAGTGGATCTAATTTCATACTCTCTCTCCTCCCGATTTCTATACGAGGCTTCGTGCTCGTTTTTTCGTTTTGACCTCACCAACACGTCTCGTGGTCCATTTCTAACCTATATTCGAGACTTTTTCGGGTTTTAGAGCTAGTAGATCTAATTTCATACCCTCTCTCCTTCCGATTTAAATACGAGGCTTCATGCTCGTTTTTTCGTTCTGACCTCACAAACACGTCTCGTGGTCCATTTCTAACCTATAATCGAGACTTTTTCGGGTTTTAGAGCTAGTGGATCTAATTTCATACCCTCTCTCCTCCCGATTTTTTATACGAGGCTACGTGCTCGTTTTTTTGTTCTGACCACAGGAACACGTCTCGTGGTCCATTTCTAACCTATAATCGAGACTTTTTCGGGTTTTAGAGCTAGTAGATCTAATTTCATACCCTCTCTCCTTCCGATTTCAATACGAGGCTTCGTGCTCATTTTTTTGTTCTGACCTCAGGAACACGTCTCGTGGTCCATTTCTAACCTATAATCGAGACTTTTTCGGGTTTTAGAGCTACTAGATCTAATTTCATACCCTCTCTCCTTCCGATTTCAATACGAGGCTTCGTGCTCGTTTTTTTGTTCTGACCTCAGGAACACGTCTCGTGGTCCATTTCTAACCTATAATCGAGACTTTCTCGGATTTTAGAGCTAGTGGATCTAAATTCATACCCTCTCTCCTCCCAATTTCTATACGAGGCTACGTGCTCGTTTTTTCGTTCTGACCTCAGGAACACGTCTCGTGGTCCATTTCTAACCTATAATCGAGACTTTTTCGGGTTTTAGAGCTAGTGAATCTAATTTCATACCCTCTCTCCTCCCGATTTTTATACGAGGCTTCGTGCTCGGTTTTTCGTTCTGACCTCACAAACACGTCTCGTGGTCCATTTCTAACCTATAATCGAGACTTTTTCTGGTTTTCGAGCTAGTGGATCTAATTTCATACCCTCTCTCCTCCCGATTTCTATACGAGGCTTCGTGCTCGTTTTTTCGTTCTGACCTCACCAACACGTCTCATGGTCCATTTCTAACGTATAATCGAGACTTTTTCGGGTTTTAGAGTAAATGGATCTAATTTCATACCCTCTCTTCTCCCGATTTCTATACGAGGCTTCGTGCTCGTTTTTTCGTTCTGACCTCACAAACACGTCTCGTGGTCCATTTCTAACCTATAATCGAGACTTTTTCGGGTTTTCGAGCTAGTGGATCTAATTTCATACTCTCTCTCCTCCCGATTTCAATACGAGGCTTCGTGCTCGTTTTTTTGTTCTGACCTCAGGAACACGTCTCGTGGTCCATTTCTAACCTATAATCGAGACTTTCTCGGATTTTAGAGCTAGTGGATCTAATTTCATAACCTCTCTCCTCCCAATTTCTATACGAGGCTACGTGCTCGTTTTTTCGTTCTGACCTCAGGAACACGTCTCGTGGTCCATTTCTAACCTATAATCGAGACTTTTTCGGGTTTTAGAGCTAGTGAATCTAATTTCATACCCTCTCTCCTCCCGATTTTTATACGAGGCTTCGTGCTCGGTTTTTCGTTCTGACCTCACAAACACGTCTCGTGGTCCATTTCTAACCTATAATCGAGACTTTTTCGGGTTTTCGAGCTAGTGGATCTAATTTCATACCCTCTCACCTCCCGATTTCTATACGAGGCTACGTGCTCGTTTTTTCGTTCTGACCTCATGAACACGTCTCGTGGTCCGTTTCTAACCTATAATCAAGACTTTTTCGAGTTTTAGAGGAAATGGATCTAATTTCATACCCTCTCTCCTTCCGATTTCTATACGAGGCTTCATGCTCGTTTTTTCGTTCTGACCTCACAAACACGTCTCGTGGTCCATTTCTAACATATAATCCATACTTTTTCGGATTTTCGAGCTAGTGGATCTAATTTCATACCCTCTCTCCTCCCGATTTCTATACGAGGCTACGTGCTCGTTTTTTCGTTCTGACCTCAGGAACACGTCTCGTGGTTCATTTCTAACCTATAATCGAGACTTTTTCGGGTTTTAGAGCTAGTGGATCTAATTTCATACCCTCTCTCCTCCCGATTTTTATACGAGGCTTCGTGCTCGTTTTTTCGTTCTGACCTCACAAACACGTCTCGTGGTCCATTTCTAACCTATAATCGAGACTTTCTCGGATTTTAGAGCTAGTGGATCTAATTTCATACCCTCTCTCCTCCCGATTTCTATACGAGGCTACGTGCTCGTTTTTTTGTTCTGACCACAGGAACACGTCTCGTGGTCCATTTCTAACCTATAATCGAGACTTTTTCGGGTTTTAGAGCTAGTAGATCTAATTTTATACCGTCTCTCCTTCCGATTTCAATACGAGGCTTCGTGCTCATTTTTTTGTTCTGACCTCAGCAACACGTCTCGTGGTCCATTTCTAACCTATAATCGAGACTTTCTCGGATTTTAGAGCTAGTGGATCTAATTTCATACCCTCTCTCCTCCCGATTTCTATACGAGGCTACGTGCTCGTTTTTTTGTTCTGACCACAGGAACACGTCTCGTGGTCCATTTCTAACCTATAATCGAGACTTTTTCGGGTTTTAGAGCTAGTAGATCTAATTTTATACCGTCTCTCCTTCCGATTTCAATACGAGGCTTCGTGCTCATTTTTTTGTTCTGACCTCAGCAACACGTCTCGTGGTCCATTTCTAACCTATAATCGAGACTTTCTCGGATTTTAGAGCTAGTGGATCTAATTTCATACCCTCTCTCCTCCCGATTTCTATACGAGGCTACGTGCTCGTTTTTTCGTTCTGACCTCAGGAACACGTCTCGTGGTCCATTTCTAACCTATAATCGAGACTTTTTCGGGTTTTAGAGCTAGTGAATCTGATTTCATACCCTCTCTCCTCCCGATTTTTATACGAGGCATCGTGCTCGGTTTTTCGTTCTGACCTCACAAACACGTCTCGTGGTCCATTTCTAACCTATAATCGAGACTTTTTCGGGTTTTCGAGCTAGTGGATCTAATTTCATACCCTCTCACCTCCCGATTTCTATACGAGGCTACGTGCTCGTTTTTTCGTTCTGACCTCATGAACACGTCTCGTGGTCCATTTCTAACCTATAATCGAGTCTTTTTCGGGTTTTAGAGGAAATGGATCTAATTTCATACCCTCTCTCCTTCCGATTTCTATACGAGACTTCGTGCTCGTTTTTTCGTTCTGACCTCACAAACACGTCTCGTGGTCCATTTCTAACCTATAATCGAGTCTTTCTCGGGTTTTAGAGCTAGTGGATCTAATTTCATACCCTCTCTCCTCCCGATTTCTATACGAGGCTACGTGCTCGTTTTTTCGTTTTGACCTCATGAACACGTCTCGTGGTCCATTTCTAACCTATAATCGAGACTTTTTCGGGTTTTAAAGCTAGTGGATCTAATTTCGTACCCTCTCTCCTCCCGATTTCTATACGAGGCTTCGTGCTCGTTTTTTCGTTCTGACCTCACCAACACGTTTCGTGGTCCATTTCTAACCTATAATCCATACTTTTTCGGATTTTCGAGCTAGTGGATCTAATTTCATACCCTCTCTCCTCCCGATTTCTATACGAGGCTACGTGCTCGTTTTTTTGTTCTGACCACAGGAACACGTCTCGTGGTCCATTTCTAACCTATAATCGAGACTTTTTTGGGTTTTAGAGCTAGTAGATCTAATTTCATACCCTCTCTCCTTCCGATTTCAATACGAGGCTTCGTGCTCATTTTTTCGTTCTGACCTCAGGAACACGTCTCGTGGTCCATTTCTAACCTGTAATCGAGACTTTTTCGGGTTTTCGAGCTAGTGGATCTGATTTCATACCCTCTCTCCTCCCGATTTTTATACGAGGCATCGTGCTCGTTTTTTCGTTCTGACCTCATGAACACGTCTCGTGGTCCATTTCTAACCTATAATCGAGTCTTTTTCGGGTTTTAGAGGAAATGGATCTAATTTCATACCCTCTCTCCTTCCGATTTCTATACGAGACTTCGTGCTCGTTTTTTCGTTCTGACCTCACAAACACGTCTCGTGGTCCATTTCTAACCTATAATCGAGACTTTCTCGGGTTTTAGAGCTAGTGGATCTAATTTCATACCCTCTCTCCTCCCGATTTCTATACGAGGCTTCGTGCTCGTTTTTTCGTTCTGACCTCAGGAACACGTCTCGTGGTCCATTTCTAACCTATAATCGAGACTTTTTCGGGTTTTAGAGCTAGTGGATCTAATTTCATACCCTCTCTCCTCCCGATTTCTATACGAGGCTTCGTGCTCGTTTTTTCGTTCTGACCTCACCAACACGTTTCGTGGTCCATTTCTAACCTATAATCCATACTTTTTCGGATTTTCGAGCTAGTGGATCTAATTTCATACCCTCTCTCCTCCCGATTTCTATACGAGGCTACGTGCTCGTTTTTTTGTTCTGACCACAGGAACACGTCTCGTGGTCCATTTCTAACCTATAATCGAGACTTTTTCGGGTTTTAGAGCTAGTAGATCCAATTTCATACCCTCTCTCCTTCCGATTTCAATACGAGGCTTCGTGCTCATTTTTTTGTTCTGACCTCAGGAACACGTCTCGTGGTCCATTTCTAATGTATAATCGAGACTTTTTCGGGTTTTAGAGGAAATGGATCTAATTTCATACCCTCTCTCCTCCCGATTTCTATACGAGGCTTCGTGCTCGATTTTTCGTTCTGACCTCACAAACACGTCTCGTGGTCCATTTCTAACCTATAATCGAGACTTTTTCTGGTTTTCGAGCTAGTGGATCTAATTTCATACCCTCTCTCCTCCCGATATATATACGAGGCTACGTGCTCGTTTTTTCGTTCTGACCTCAGGAACACGTCTTGTGGTCCATTTCTAACCTATAATCGAGACTTTTTCGGGTTTTAGAGCTAGTGGATCTAATTTCATACCCTCTCTCCTCCCGATTTTTATACGAGGCTTCGTGCTCGTTTTTTCGTTCTGACCTCACAAACACGTCTCGTGGTCCATTTCTAACCTATAATCGAGACTTTTTCGGGTTTTAGAGCTTGTGGATCTAATTTCATACCCTCTCTCCTCCCGATTTCTATACGAGGCTTCGTGCTCGTTTTTTCGTTCTGACCTCACCAACACGTTTCGTGGTCCATTTCTAACCTATAATCGACACTTTTTTGGATTTTCGAGCTAGTGGCTCTAATTTCATACCCTCTCTCCTCCCGATTTCTATACGAGGCTACGTGCTCGTTTTTTTGTTCTGACCACAGGAACACGTCTCGTGGTCCATTTCTAACCTATAATCGAGACTTTTTCGGGTTTTAGAGCTAGTAGATCTAATTTCATACCTTCTCTCCTTCCGATTTCAATACGAGGCTTCGTGCTCGTTTTTTTGTTCTGACCTCAGGAACACGTCTCGTGGTCCATTTCTAACCTATAATCGAGACTTTTTCGGGTTTTAGAGCTAGTGGATCTAATTTCATACCCTTTCTCCTCCCGATTTCTATACGAGGCTTCGTGCTCGTTTTTTCGTTCTGACCTCACAAACACGTCTCGTGGTCCATTTCTAACCTATAATCGAGACTTTTTCGGGTTTTCGAGCTAGTGGATCTAATTTCATACCCTCTCACCACCCGATTTCTATACGAGGCTACGTGCTCGTTTTTTCGTTCTGACCTCATGAACACGTCTTGTGGTCCATTTCTAACCTATAATCAAGACTTTTTCGGGTTTTAGAGGAAATGGATCTAATTTCATACCCTCTGTCCTTCCGATTTCTATACGAGGCTTCATGCTCGTTTTTTCGTTCTGACCTCACAAACACGTCTCGTGGTCCATTTCTAACCTATAATCGAGACTTTTTCGGCTTTTAGAGCTAGTGGATCTAATTTCATACTCTCTCTCCTCCCGATTTCTATACGAGGCTTCGTGCTCATTTTTTCGTTTTGACCTCACCAACACGTCTCGTGGTCCATTTCTAACCTATATTCGAGACTTTTTCGGGTTTTAGAGCTAGTGGATCTAATTTCATACCCTCTCTCCTTCCGATTTAAATACGAGGCATCGTGCTCGTTTTTTCGTTCTGACCTCACAAACACGTCTCGTGGTCCATTTCTGACCTATAATCGAGACTTTTTCGGGTTTTAGAGCTAGTGGATCTAATTTCATACCCTCTCTCCTCCCGATTTCTATACGAGGCTTCGTGCTCGTTTTTTCGTTCTGACCTCACCAACACGTCTCATGGTCCATTTCTAACGTATAATCGAGACTTTTTCGGGTTTTAGAGGAAATGGATCTAATTTCATACCCTCTCTTCTCCCGATTTCTATACGAGGCTTCGTGCTCGTTTTTTCGTTCTGACCTCACAAACACGTCTCGTGGTCCATTTCTAACCTATAATCGAGACTTTTTCTGGTTTTCGAGCTAGTGGATCTAATTTCATACCCTCTCTCCTCCCGATTTCGATACAAGGCTACGTGCTCGTTTTTTCGTTCTGACCTCACCAACACGTCTCGTGGTCCATTTCTAACCTATATTCGAGACTTTTTCGGGTTTTAGAGTTAGTAGATCTAATTTCATACCCTCTCCCCTCCCGATTTCTATACGAGGCTTCGTCCTCGTTTTTTCATTCTGACCTCAAAAATAGGTCTCGTGGTAAATTTCGAACCTATAATTGAGACTTTTTCGGGTTTTAGAGCTAGTGGATCTAATTTCATACCCTCTCTCTTCCGGATTTCTATACGAGGCTTCGTGCTCGTTTTTTCGTTCTGACCTCACCAACACATCTCATGGTCCATTTCTAACGTATAATCGAGACTTTTTCAGGTTTTAGAGGAAGTGGATCTAATTTCATACCCTTTCTCCTCCCGATTTCTATACGAGGCTTCGTGCTCGTTTTTTCGTTCTGACCTCAAAAATAGGTCTCGCGGTCCATTTCTAAGCTATAATGCAGACTTTTTCGAGTTTTAGAGCTAGTGGATCTAATTTCATACCCTCACTCCTCCCGATTTCTATACCAGGCTTCGTGCTCGTTTTTTCGTTCTGACCTCACCAACACGTCTCGAGGTCCATTTCTAACCTATAATCGAGACTTTTTCAGGTTTTAGAGGAAGTGGATCTAATTTCATACCCTTTCTCCTCCCGATTTCTATACGAGGCTTCGTGCTCGTTTTTTCGTTCTGACCTCAAAAATAGGTCTCGCGGTCTATTTCTAACCTATAATAAGGACTTTTTCGAGTTTTAGAGCTAGTGGATCTAATTTCATACCCTCTCTCCTCCCGATTTCTATACGAGGCTTCGTGCTCGTTTTTTCGTTCTGACCTCACCAACACGTCTCGAGGTCCATTTCTAACCTATAATCGAGACTTTTTCGGGTTTTAGAGGAAGTGGATCTAATTTTAAACCCTCTCTCCTCCCGATTTCTATACGAGGCTTCGTGCTCGTTTTTTCGTTCTGACCTCAAAAACACGTCTCGTGGTCCATTTCTAACCTATAATCGAGACTTTTTCGGGTTTTCGAGCTAGTGGATCTAATTTCATACCCTCTCTCCTCCCGATTTCTATACGAGGCTACGTGCTCGTTTTTTCGTTCTGACCTCACAAACACGTCTCGTGGTACATTTCTAACCTATAATCGAGACTTTTTCGGGTTTTCGAGCTAGTGGATCTAATTTCATACCCTCTCTCCTCCCGATTTCTATACGAGGCTTCGTGCTCGTTTTTTCGTTCTGACCTCACCAACACGTTTCGTGGTCCATTTCTATCCTATAATCGAGACTTTTTCGGGTTTTCGAGCCAGTGGATCTAATTTCATACCCTCTCTCCTCCCGATTTCTATACAAGGCTACGTGCTCGTTTTTTCGTTCTGACCTCACCAACACGTCTCGTTGTCCATTTCTAACCAATATTCGAGACTTTTTCGGGTTTTAGAGTTAGTAGATCTAATTTCATACCCTCTCCCCTCCCGATTTCTATACGAGGCTTCGTCCTCGTTTTTTCATTCTGACCTCAAAAATAGGTCTCGTGGTAAATTTCTAACCTATAATTGAGACTTTTTCGGGTTTTAGAGCTAGTGGATCTAATTTCATACCCTCTCTCTTCCGGATTTCTATACGAGGCTTCGTGCTCGTTTTTTCGTTCTCACCTCACCAACACATCTCATGGTCCATTTCTAACGTATAATCGAGACTTTTTCAGGTTTTAGAGGAAGTGGATCTAATTTCATACCCTTTCTCCTCCCGATTTCTATACGGGGCTTCGTGCTCGTTTTTTCGTTCTGACCTCAAAAATAGGTCTCGCGGTCCATTTCTAACCTATAATCGAGACTTTTTCGAGTTTTAGAGCTAGTGGATCTAATTTCATACCCTCTCTCCTCCCGATTTCTATACGAGGCTTCGTGCTCGTTTTTTCGTTCTGACCTCACCAACACGTCTCGAGGTCCATTTCTAACTTATAATCGAGACTTTTTCTGGTTTTAGAGGAAGTGGATCTAATTTTAAACCCTCTCTCCTCCCGATTTCTATACGAGGCTTCGTGCTCGTTTTTTCGTTCTGACCTCAAAAACACGTCTCGTGGTCCATTTCTAACCTATAATCGAGACTTTTTCGGGTTTTCGAGCTAGTGGATCTAATTTCATACCCTCTCTCCTCCCGATTTCTATACGAGGCTTCGTGCTCGTTTTTTCGTTCTGACCTCACCAACACGTTTCGTGGTCCATTTCTAACCTAAATTCGAGACTTTTTCGGGTTTTAGAGTTAGTAGATCTAATTTCATACCCTCTCCCCTCCCGATTTCTATACGAGGCTTCGTCCTCGTTTTTTCATTCTGACCTCAAAAATAGGTCTCGTGGTAAATTTCTAACCTATAATCGAGACTTTTTCGGGTTTTAGAGCTAGTGGATCTAATTTCATACCCTCTCTCTTCCGGATTTCTATACGAGGCTTCGTGCTCGTTTTTTCGTTCTGACCTCACCAACACATCTCATGGTCCATTTCTAACGTATAATCGATACTTTTTCAGGTTTTAGAGGAAGTGGATCTAATTTCATACCCTTTCTCCTCCCGATTTCTATACGAGGCTTCGTGCTCGTTTTTTCGTTCTGACCTCAAAAATAGGTCTCGCGGTCCATTTCTAACCTATAATCGAGACTTTTTCGAGTTTTAGAGCTAGTGGATCTAATTTCATACCCTCTCTCCTCCCGATTTCTATACGAGGCTTCGTGCTCGTTTTTTCGTTCTGACCTCACCAACACGTCTCGAGGTCCATTTCTAACCTATAATCGAGACTTTTTCGGGTTTTAGAGGAAGTGGATCTAATTTTAAACCCTCTCTCCTCCCGATTTCTATACGAGGCTTCGTGCTCGTTTTTTCGTTCTGACCTCAAAAACACATCTCGTGGTCCATTTCTAACTTATAATCGAGACTTTTTCGGGTTTTTGAGCTAGTGAATCTAATTTCATACCCTCTCTCCTCCCGATTTCTATACGGGGCTACGTGCTCGTTTTTTCGTTCTGACCTCACAAACACGTCTCGTGGTCCATTTCTAACCTATAATCGAGACTTTTTCGGGTTTTCAAGCTAGTGGATCTAATTTCATACCCTCTCTCCTCCCGATTTCGATACGAGGCTACGTGCTCGTTTTTTCGTTCTGACCTCAGGAACACGTCTCGTGGTCCATTTCTAACCTATAATCGAGACTTTTTCGGGTTTTAGAGCTAGTGGATCTAATTTCATACCCTCTCTCCTCCCGATTTTTATACGAGGCTTCGTGCTCGTTTTTTCGTTCTGACCTCACAAACACGTCTCGTGGTCCATTTCTAACCTATAATCGAGACTTTCTCGGGTTTTAGAGCTAGTGGATCTAATTTCATACCCTCTCTCCTCCCGATTTCTATACGAGGCTTCGTGCTCCTTTTTTCGTTCTGACCTCACCAACACGTTTCGTGGTCCATTTCTAACCTATAATCGAGACTTTTTCGGGTTTTCGAGCTAGTGGATCTAATTTCATACCCTCTCTCCTCCCGATTTCTAAACAAGGCTACGTGCTCGTTTTTTCGTTCTGACCTCACCAACACGTCTCGTTGTCCATTTCTAACCTATATTCGAGACTTTTTCGGGTTTTAGAGTTAGTAGATCTAATTTCATACCCTCTCCCCTCCCGATTTCTATACGAGGCTTCGTCCTCGTTTTTTCATTCTGACCTCAAAAATAGGTCTCGTGGTAAATTTCTAACCTATAATTGAGACTTTTTCGGGTTTTAGAGCTAGTGGATCTAATTTCATACCCTCTCTCTTCCGGATTTCTATACGAGGCTTCGTGCTCGTTTTTTCGTTCTGACCTCACAAACACGTCTCGTGGTCCATTTCTAACCTATAATCGAGTCTTTTTCTGGTTTTCGAGCTAGTGGATCTAATTTCATACTCTCTCTCCTCCCGATTATATACGAGGCTTCGTGCTCGTTTTTTCGTTCTGACCTCAGGAACACGTCTCGTGGTCCATTTCTAACCTATAATCGAGTCTTTTTCGGGTTTTAGAGCTAGTGGATCTAATTTCATACCCTCTCACCTCCCGATTTCTATACGAGGCTACGTGCTCGTTTTTTCATTCTGACCTCAGTAACACGTCTCATGGTCCATTTCTAACCTATAATCGAGACTTTTTCGGGTTTTAGAGCTAGTGGATCTAATTTCATACCCTCTCTCCTCCCGATTTTTATACGAGGCTTCGTGCTCGTTTTTTCGTTCTGACCTCACAAACACGTCTCGTGGTCCATTTCTAACCTATAATCGAGACTTTCTCGGGTTTTAGAGCTAGTGGATCTAATTTCATACCCTCTCTCCTCCCGATTTCTATACGAGGCTTCGTGCTCGTTTTTTCGTTCTGACCTCACCAACACGTTTCGTGGTCCATTTCTAACCTATAATCGAGACTTTTTCGGGTTTTTGAGCTAGTGGATCTAATTTCATACCCTCTCTCCTCCCGATTTCTATACAAGGCTACGTGCTCGTTTTTTCGTTCTGACCTCACCAACACGTCTCGTTGTCCATTTCTAACCTATATTCGAGACTTTTTCGGGTTTTAGAGTTAGTAGATCTAATTTCATACCCTCTCCCCTCCCGATTTCTATACGAGGCTTCGTCCTCGTTTTTTCATTCTGACCTCAAAAATAGGTCTCCTGGTAAATTTCTAACCTATAATTGAGACTTTTTCGGGTTTTAGAGCTAGTGGATCTAATTTCATACCCTCTCTCTTCCGGATTTCTATACGAGGCTTCGTGCTCGTTTTTTCGTTCTGACCTCACCAACACATCTCATGGTCCATTTCTAACGTATAATCGAGACTTTTTCAGGTTTTAGAGGAAGTGGATCTAATTTCATACCCTTTCTCCTCCCGATTTCTATACGAGGCTTCGTGCTCGTTTTTTTGTTCTGACCTCAAAAATAGGTCTCGCGGTCCATTTCTAAGCTATAATGGAGACTTTTTCGAGTTTTAGAGCTAGTGGATCTAATTTCATACCCTCACTCCTCCCGATTTCTATACGAGGCTTCGTGCTCGTTTTTTCGTTCTGACCTCACCAACACGTCTCGAGGTCCATTTCTAACCTATAATCGAGGCTTTTTCGGGTTTTAGAGGAAGTGGATCTAATTTCATACCCTTTCTCCTCCCGATTTCTATACGAGGCTTCGTGCTCGTTTTTTCGTTCTGACCTCAAAAATAAGTCTCGCGGTCCATTTCTAACCTATAATAAGGACTTTTTCGAGTTTTAGAGCTAGTGGATCTAATTTCATACCCTCTCTCCTCCCGATTTCTATACGAGGCTTCGTGCTCGTTTTTTCGTTCTGACCTCACCAACACGTCTCGAGGTCCATTTCTAACCTATAATCGAGACTTTTTCGGGTTTTAGAGGATGTGGATCTAATTTTAAACCCTCTCTCCTCTCGATTTCTATACGAGGCTTCGTGCTCGTTTTTTCGTTCTGACCTCAAAAACACGTCTCGTGGTCAATTTCTAACCTATAATCGAGACTTTTTCGGGTTTTCGAGCTAGTGGATCTAATTTCATACCCTCTCTCCTCCCGATTTCTATACGAGGCTACGTGCTCGTTTTTTCGTTCTGACCTCAGGAACACGTCTCGTGGTCCATTTCTAACCTATAATCGAGACTTTTTCGGGTTTTAGAGCTAGTGAATCTAATTTCATACCCTCTCACCTCCCGATTTCTATACGAGGCTACGTGCTCGTTTTTTCGTTCTGACCTCATGAACACGTCTCGTGGTCCATTTCTAACCTATAATCGAGACTTTTTCGGATTTTAGAGGAAATGGATCAAATTTCATACCCTCTCTCCTTCCGATTTCTATACGAGGCTTCGTGCTCGTTTTTTCGTTCTGACCTCACAAACACGTCTCGTGGTCCATTTCTAACCTATAATCGAGATTTTCTCGGGTTTTAGAGCTAGTGGATCTAATTTCATACTCTCTCTCCTCCCGATTTCTATACGAGGCTTCGTGCTCGTTTTTTCGTTCTGACCTCACAAACACGTCTCGTGGTCCATTTCTAACCAATATTCGAGACTTTTTCGGGTTTTAGAGTTAGTAGATCTAATTTCATACCCTCTCCCCTCCCGATTTCTATACGAGGCTTCGTCCTCGTTTTTTCATTATGACCTCAAAAATAGGTCTCGTGGTAAATTTCTAACCTATAATTGAGACTTTTTCGGGTTTTAGAGCTAGTGGATCTAATTTCATACCCTCTCTCTTCCGGATTTCTATACGAGGCTTCGTGCTCGTTTTTTCGTTCTCACCTCACCAACACATCTCATGGTCCATTTCTAACGTATAATCGAGACTTTTTCAGGTTTTAGAGGAAGTGGATCTAATTTCATACCCTTTCTCCTCCCGATTTCTATACGAGGCTTCGTGCTCGTTTTTTCGTTCTGACCTCACCAACACGTCTCGAGGTCCATTTCTAACCTATAATCGAAACTTTTTCGGGTTTTAGAGGAAGTGGATCTAATTTCATACCCTTTCTCCTCCCGATTTCTATACGAGGCTTCGTGCTCGTTTTTTCGTTCTGACCTCAAAATCACGTCTCGTGGTCCATTTCTAACCTATAATCGAGACTTTTTCGGGTTTTCGAGCTAGTGGATCTAATTTCATACCCTCTCTCCTCCCGATTTCTATACGAGGCTTCGTGCTCGTTTTTTCGTTCTGACCTCACCAACACGTTTCGTGGTCCATTTCTAACCTATAATCGACACTTTTTTGGATTTTCGAGCTAGTGGCTCTAATTTCATACCCTCTCTCCTCCCGATTTCTATACGAGGCTACGTGCTCGTTTTTTTGTTCTGACCACAGGAACACGTCTCGTGGTCCATTTCTAACCTATAATCGAGACTTTTTCGGGTTTTAGAGCTAGTAGATCTAATTTCATACCTTCTCTCCTTCCGATTTCAATACGAGGCTTCGTGCTCGTTTTTTTGTTCTGACCTCAGGAACACGTCTCGTGGTCCATTTCTAACCTATAATCGAGACTTTTTCGGGTTTTAGAGCTAGTGGATCTAATTTCATACCCTTTCTCCTCCCGATTTCTATACGAGGCTTCGTGCTCGTTTTTTCGTTCTGACCTCACAAACACGTCTCGTGGTCCATTTCTAACCTATAATCGAGACTTTTTCGGGTTTTAGAGCTAGTGGATCTAATTTCATACCCTCTCTCCTCCCGATTTTTATACGAGGCTTCGTGCTCGTTTTTTCGTTCTGACCTCACAAACACGTCTCGTGGTCCATTTCTAACCTATAATCGAGACTTTCTCGGGTTTTAGAGCTAGTGGATCTAATTTCATACCCTCTCTCCTCCCGATTTCTATACGAGGCTTCGTGCTCCTTTTTTCGTTCTGACCTCACCAACACGTTTCGTGGTCCATTTCTAACCTATAATCGAGACTTTTTCGGGTTTTCGAGCTAGTGGATCTAATTTCATACCCTCTCTCCTCCCGATTTCTAAACAAGGCTACGTGCTCGTTTTTTCGTTCTGACCTCACCAACACGTCTCGTTGTCCATTTCTAACCTATATTCGAGACTTTTTCGGGTTTTAGAGTTAGTAGATCTAATTTCATACCCTCTCCCCTCCCGATTTCTATACGAGGCTTCGTCCTCGTTTTTTCATTCTGACCTCAAAAATAGGTCTCGTGGTAAATTTCTAACCTATAATTGAGACTTTTTCGGGTTTTAGAGCTAGTGGATCTAATTTCATACCCTCTCTCTTCCGGATTTCTATACGAGGCTTCGTGCTCGTTTTTTCGTTCTGACCTCACAAACACGTCTCGTGGTCCATTTCTAACCTATAATCGAGTCTTTTTCTGGTTTTCGAGCTAGTGGATCTAATTTCATACTCTCTCTCCTCCCGATTATATACGAGGCTTCGTGCTCGTTTTTTCGTTCTGACCTCAGGAACACGTCTCGTGGTCCATTTCTAACCTATAATCGAGTCTTTTTCGGGTTTTAGAGCTAGTGGATCTAATTTCATACCCTCTCACCTCCCGATTTCTATACGAGGCTACGTGCTCGTTTTTTCATTCTGACCTCAGTAACACGTCTCATGGTCCATTTCTAACCTATAATCGAGACTTTTTCGGGTTTTAGAGCTAGTGGATCTAATTTCATACCCTCTCTCCTCCCGATTTTTATACGAGGCTTCGTGCTCGTTTTTTCGTTCTGACCTCACAAACACGTCTCGTGGTCCATTTCTAACCTATAATCGAGACTTTCTCGGGTTTTAGAGCTAGTGGATCTAATTTCATACCCTCTCTCCTCCCGATTTCTATACGAGGCTTCGTGCTCGTTTTTTCGTTCTGACCTCACCAACACGTTTCGTGGTCCATTTCTAACCTATAATCGAGACTTTTTCGGGTTTTTGAGCTAGTGGATCTAATTTCATACCCTCTCTCCTCCCGATTTCTATACAAGGCTACGTGCTCGTTTTTTCGTTCTGACCTCACCAACACGTCTCGTTGTCCATTTCTAACCTATATTCGAGACTTTTTCGGGTTTTAGAGTTAGTAGATCTAATTTCATACCCTCTCCCCTCCCGATTTCTATACGAGGCTTCGTCCTCGTTTTTTCATTCTGACCTCAAAAATAGGTCTCCTGGTAAATTTCTAACCTATAATTGAGACTTTTTCGGGTTTTAGAGCTAGTGGATCTAATTTCATACCCTCTCTCTTCCGGATTTCTATACGAGGCTTCGTGCTCGTTTTTTCGTTCTGACCTCACCAACACATCTCATGGTCCATTTCTAACGTATAATCGAGACTTTTTCAGGTTTTAGAGGAAGTGGATCTAATTTCATACCCTTTCTCCTCCCGATTTCTATACGAGGCTTCGTGCTCGTTTTTTTGTTCTGACCTCAAAAATAGGTCTCGCGGTCCATTTCTAAGCTATAATGGAGACTTTTTCGAGTTTTAGAGCTAGTGGATCTAATTTCATACCCTCACTCCTCCCGATTTCTATACGAGGCTTCGTGCTCGTTTTTTCGTTCTGACCTCACCAACACGTCTCGAGGTCCATTTCTAACCTATAATCGAGGCTTTTTCGGGTTTTAGAGGAAGTGGATCTAATTTCATACCCTTTCTCCTCCCGATTTCTATACGAGGCTTCGTGCTCGTTTTTTCGTTCTGACCTCAAAAATAAGTCTCGCGGTCCATTTCTAACCTATAATAAGGACTTTTTCGAGTTTTAGAGCTAGTGGATCTAATTTCATACCCTCTCTCCTCCCGATTTCTATACGAGGCTTCGTGCTCGTTTTTTCGTTCTGACCTCACCAACACGTCTCGAGGTCCATTTCTAACCTATAATCGAGACTTTTTCGGGTTTTAGAGGATGTGGATCTAATTTTAAACCCTCTCTCCTCCCGATTTCTATACGAGGCTTCGTGCTCGTTTTTTCGTTCTGACCTCAAAAACACGTCTCGTGGTCAATTTCTAACCTATAATCGAGACTTTTTCGGGTTTTCGAGCTAGTGGATCTAATTTCATACCCTCTCTCCTCCCGATTTCTATACGAGGCTACGTGCTCGTTTTTTCGTTCTGACCTCAGGAACACGTCTCGTGGTCCATTTCTAACCTATAATCGAGACTTTTTCGGGTTTTAGAGCTAGTGAATCTAATTTCATACCCTCTCACCTCCCGATTTCTATACGAGGCTACGTGCTCGTTTTTTCGTTCTGACCTCATGAACACGTCTCGTGGTCCATTTCTAACCTATAATCGAGACTTTTTCGGATTTTAGAGGAAATGGATCAAATTTCATACCCTCTCTCCTTCCGATTTCTATACGAGGCTTCGTGCTCGTTTTTTCGTTCTGACCTCACAAACACGTCTCGTGGTCCATTTCTAACCTATAATCGAGATTTTCTCGGGTTTTAGAGCTAGTGGATCTAATTTCATACTCTCTCTCCTCCCGATTTCTATACGAGGCTTCGTGCTCGTTTTTTCGTTCTGACCTCACAAACACGTCTCGTGGTCCATTTCTAACCAATATTCGAGACTTTTTCGGGTTTTAGAGTTAGTAGATCTAATTTCATACCCTCTCCCCTCCCGATTTCTATACGAGGCTTCGTCCTCGTTTTTTCATTATGACCTCAAAAATAGGTCTCGTGGTAAATTTCTAACCTATAATTGAGACTTTTTCGGGTTTTAGAGCTAGTGGATCTAATTTCATACCCTCTCTCTTCCGGATTTCTATACGAGGCTTCGTGCTCGTTTTTTCGTTCTCACCTCACCAACACATCTCATGGTCCATTTCTAACGTATAATCGAGACTTTTTCAGGTTTTAGAGGAAGTGGATCTAATTTCATACCCTTTCTCCTCCCGATTTCTATACGAGGCTTCGTGCTCGTTTTTTCGTTCTGACCTCACCAACACGTCTCGAGGTCCATTTCTAACCTATAATCGAAACTTTTTCGGGTTTTAGAGGAAGTGGATCTAATTTCATACCCTTTCTCCTCCCGATTTCTATACGAGGCTTCGTGCTCGTTTTTTCGTTCTGACCTCAAAATCACGTCTCGTGGTCCATTTCTAACCTATAATCGAGACTTTTTCGGGTTTTCGAGCTAGTGGATCTAATTTCATACCCTCTCTCCTCCCGATTTCTATACGAGGCTACGTGCTCGTTTTTTCGTTCTGACCTCAGGAACACGTCTCGTGGTCCATTTCTAACCTATAATCGAGACTTTTTCGGGTTTTAGAGCTAGTGGATCTAATTTCATACCCTCTCACCTCCCGATTTCTATACGAGGCTACGTGCTCGTTTTTTCGTTCTGACCTCATGAACACGTCTCGTGGTCCATTTCTAACCTATAATCGAGACTTTTTCGGGTTTTAGAGCTAGTAGATCTAATTTCATACCCTCTCTCCTTCCGATTTCAATACGAGGCTTCGTGCTCGTTTTTTTGTTCTGACCTCAGGAACACGTCTCGTGGTCCATTTCTAACCTATAATCGAGACTTTTTCGGATTTTAGAGGAAATGGATTTAATTTTATACCCTCTCTCCTTCCGATTTCTATACGAGGCTTCGTGCTCGTTTTTTCGTTCTGACCTCACCAACACGTTTCGTGGTCCATTTCTAACCTATAATCGATACTTTTTTGGATTTTCGAGCTAGTGGATCTAATTTCATACCCTCTCTCCTCCCGAGTTTTATACGAGGCTTCGTGCTCGTTTTTTCGTTCTGACCTGACAAACACGTCTCGTGGTCCATTTCTAACCTATAATCGAGACTTTTTCGGGTTTTAGAGCTAGTGGATCTAATTTCATACCCTCTCTCCTCCCGATTTCTATACGAGGCTTCGTGCTCGTTTTTTCGTTCTGACCTCACCAACACGTTTCCTGGTCCATTTCTAACCTATAATCGATACTTTTTCGGATTTTTGAGCTAGTGGATCTAATTTCATACCCTCTCTCCTCCCGATTTCTATACGAGGCTACGTGCTCGTTTTTTTGTTCTGACCTCAGGAACACGTCTCGTGGTCCATTTCTAACCTATAATCGAGACTTTTTCGGGTTTTAGAGCTAGTAGATCTAATTTCATACCCTCTCTCCTTCCGATTTCAATACGAGGCTTCGTGCTCGTTTTTTTGTTCTGACCTCAGGAACACGTCTCGTGGTCCATTTCTAACCTATAATCAAGACTTTCTCGGATTTTAGAGCTAGTTGATCTAATTTCATACCCTCTCTCCTCCCGATTTCTATACGAGGCTACGTGCTCGTTTTTTCGTTCTGACCTCAGGAACACGTCTCGTGGTCCATTTCTAACCTATAATCGAGATTTTCTCGGGTTTTAGAGCTAGTGGATCTAATTTCATACTCTCTCTCCTCCCGATTTCTATACGAGGCTTCGTGCTCGTTTTTTCGTTCTGACCTCACAAACACGTCTCGTGGTCCATTTCTAACCAATATTCGAGACTTTTTCGGGTTTTAGAGTTAGTAGATCTAATTTCATACCCTCTCCCCTCCCGATTTCTATACGAGGCTTCGTCCTCGTTTTTTCATTCTGACCTCAAAAATAGGTCTCGTGGTAAATTTCTAACCTATAATTGAGACTTTTTCGGGTTTTAGAGCTAGTGGATCTAATTTCATACCCTCTCTCTTCCGGATTTCTATACGAGGCTTCGTGCTCGTTTTTTCGTTCTCACCTCACCAACACATCTCATGGTCCATTTCTAACGTATAATCGAGACTTTTTCAGGTTTTAGAGGAAGTGGATCTAATTTCATACCCTTTCTCCTCCCGATTTCTATACGAGGCTTCGTGCTCGTTTTTTCATTCTGACCTCAAAAATAGGTCTCGCGGTCCATTTCTAAGCTATAATGGAGACTTTTTCGAGTTTTAGAGCTAGTGGATCTAATTTCATACCCTCACTCCTCCCGATTTCTATACGAGGCTTCGTGCTCGTTTTTTCGTTCTGACCTCACCAACACGTCTCGAGGTCCATTTCTAACCTATAATCGAAACTTTTTTGGGTTTTAGAGGAAGTGGATCTAATTTCATACCCTTTCTCCTCCCGATTTCTATACGAGGCTTCGTGCTCGTTTTTTCGTTCTGACCTCAAAATCACGTCTCGTGGTCCATTTCTAACCTATAATCGAGACTTTTTCGGGTTTTCGAGCTAGTGGATCTAATTTCATACCCTCTCTCCTCCCGATTTCTATACGAGGCTACGTGCTCGTTTTTTCGTTCTGACCTCAGGAACACGTCTCGTGGTCCATTTCTAACCTATAATCGAGACTTTTTCGGGTTTTATAGCTAGTGGATCTAATTTCATACCCTCTCACCTCCCGATTTCTATACGAGGCTACGTGCTCGTTTTTTCGTTCTGACCTCATTAACACGTCTCGTGGTCCATTTCTAACCTATAATCGAGACTTTTTCGGGTTTTAGAGCTAGTAGATCTAATTTCATACCCTCTCTCCTTCCGATTTCAATACGAGGCTTCGTGCTCGTTTTTTTGTTCTGACCTCAGGAACACGTCTCGTGGTCCATTTCTAACCTATAATCGAGACTTTTTCGGATTTTAGAGGAAATGGATTTAATTTTATACCCTCTCTCCTTCCGATTTCTATACGAGGCTTCGTGCTCGTTTTTTCGTTCTGACCTCACCAACACGTTTCGTGGTCCATTTCTAACCTATAATCGATACTTTTTTGGATTTTCGAGCTAGTGGATCTAATTTCATACCCTCTCTCCTCCCGATTTTAAACGAGGCTTCGTGCTCGTTTTTTCGTTCTGACCTAACAAACACGTCTCGTGGTCCATTTCTAACCTATAATCGAGACTTTTTCGGGTTTTAGAGCTAGTGGATCTAATTTCATACCCTCTCTCCTCCCGATTTCTATACGAGGCTTCGTGCTCGTTTTTTCGTTCTGACCTCACCAACACGTTTCCTGGTCCATTTCTAACCTATAATCGATACTTTTTCAGATTTTCGAGCTAGTGGATCTAATTTCATACCCTCTCTCCTCCCGATTTCTATACGAGGCTACGTGCTCGTTTTTTTGTTCTGACCTCAGGAACACGTCTCGTGGTCCATTTCTAACCTATAATCGAGAATTTTTCGGGTTTTAGAGCTAGTAGATCTAATTTCATACCCTCTCTCCTTCCGATTTCAATACGAGGCTTCGTGCTCGTTTTTTTGTTCTGACCTCAGGAACACGTCTCGTGGTCCATTTCTAACCTATAATCAAGACTTTCTCGGATTTTAGAGCTAGTTGATCTAATTTCATACCCTCTCTCCTCCCGATTTCTATACGAGGCTACGTGCTCGTTTTTTCGTTCTGACCTCAGGAACACGTCTCGTGGTCCATTTCTAACCTATAATCGAGACTTTTTCGGGTTTTAGAGCTAGTGGATCTAATTTCATACCCTCTCACCTCCCGATTTCTATACGAGGCTACGTGCTCGTTTTTTCGTTCTGACCTCATGAACACGTCTCGTGGTCCATTTCTAACCTATAATCGAGACTTTTTCGGGTTTTAGAGCTAGTAGATCTAATTTCATACCCTCTCTCCTTCCGATTTCAATACGAGGCTTCGTGCTCGTTTTTTTGTTCTGACCTCAGGAACACGTCTCGTGGTCCATTTCTAACCTATAATCGAGACTTTTTCGGATTTTAGAGGAAATGGATTTAATTTTATACCCTCTCTCCTTCCGATTTCTATACGAGGCTTCGTGCTCGTTTTTTCGTTCTGACCTCACCAACACGTTTCGTGGTCCATTTCTAACCTATAATCGATACTTTTTTGGATTTTCGAGCTAGTGGATCTAATTTCATACCCTCTCTCCTCCCGATTTTTATACGAGGCTTCGTGCTCGTTTTTTCGTTCTGACCTGACAAACACGTCTCGTGGTCCATTTCTAACCTATAATCGAGACTTTTTCGGGTTTTAGAGCTAGTGGATCTAATTTCATACCCTCTCTCCTCCCGATTTCTATACGAGGCTTCGTGCTCGTTTTTTCGTTCTGACCTCACCAACACATTTCCTGGTCCATTTCTAACCTATAATCGATACTTTTTCGGATTTTCGAGCTAGTGGATCTAATTTCATACCCTCTCTCCTCCCGATTTCTATACGAGGCTACGTGCTCGTTTTTTTGTTCTGACCTCAGGAACACGTCTCGTGGTCCATTTCTAACCTATAATCGAGACTTTTTCGGGTTTTAGAGCTAGTAGATCTAATTTCATACCCTCTCTCCTTCCGATTTCAATACGAGGCTTCGTGCTCGTTTTTTTGTTCTGACCTCAGGAACACGTCTCGTGGTCCATTTCTAACCTATAATCAAGACTTTCTCGGATTTTAGAGCTAGTTGATCTAATTTCATACCCTCTCTCCTCCCGATTTCTATACGAGGCTACGTGCTCGTTTTTTCGTTCTGACCTCAGGAACACGTCTCGTGGTCCATTTCTAACCTATAATCGAGATTTTCTCGGGTTTTAGAGCTAGTGGATCTAATTTCATACTCTCTCTCCTCCCGATTTCTATACGAGGCTTCGTGCTCGTTTTTTCGTTCTGACCTCACAAACACGTCTCGTGGTCCATTTCTAACCAATATTCGAGACTTTTTCGGGTTTTAGAGTTAGTAGATCTAATTTCATACCCTCTCCCCTCCCGATTTCTATACGAGGCTTCGTCCTCGTTTTTTCATTCTGACCTCAAAAATAGGTCTCGTGGTAAATTTCTAACCTATAATTGAGACTTTTTCGGGTTTTAGAGCTAGTGGATCTAATTTCATACCCTCTCTCTTCCGGATTTCTATACGAGGCTTCGTGCTCGTTTTTTCGTTCTCACCTCACCAACACATCTCATGGTCCATTTCTAACGTATAATCGAGACTTTTTCAGGTTTTAGAGGAAGTGGATCTAATTTCATACCCTTTCTCCTCCCGATTTCTATACGAGGCTTCGTGCTCATTTTTTCATTCTGACCTCAAAAATAGGTCTCGCGGTCCATTTCTAAGCTATAATGGAGACTTTTTCGAGTTTTAGAGCTAGTGGATCTAATTTCATACCCTCACTCCTCCCGATTTCTATACGAGGCTTCGTGCTCGTTTTTTCGTTCTGACCTCACCAACACGTCTCGAGGTCCATTTCTAACCTATAATCGAAACTTTTTCGGGTTTTAGAGGAAGTGGATCTAATTTCATACCCTTTCTCCTCCCGATTTCTATACGAGGCTTCGTGCTCGTTTTTTCGTTCTGACCTCAAAATCACGTCTCGTGGTCCATTTCTAACCTATAATCGAGACTTTTTCGGGTTTTCGAGCTAGTGGATCTAATTTCATACCCTCTCTCCTCCCGATTTCTATACGAGGCTACGTGCTCGTTTTTTCGTTCTGACCTCAGGAACACGTCTCGTGGTCCATTTCTAACCTATAATCGAGACTTTTTCGGGTTTTAGAGCTAGTGGATCTAATTTCATACCCTCTCACCTCCCGATTTCTATACGAGGCTACGTGCTCGTTTTTTCGTTCTGACCTCATTAACACGTCTCGTGGTCCATTTCTAACCTATAATCGAGACTTTTTCGGGTTTTAGAGCTAGTAGATCTAATTTCATACCCTCTCTCCTTCCGATTTCAATACGAGGCTTCGTGCTCGTTTTTTTGTTCTGACCTCAGGAACACGTCTCGTGGTCCATTTCTAACCTATAATCGAGACTTTTTCGGATTTTAGAGGAAATGGATTTAATTTTATACCCTCTCTCCTTCCGATTTCTATACGAGGCTTCGTGCTCGTTTTTTCGTTCTGACCTCACCAACACGTTTCGTGGTCCATTTCTAACCTATAATCGATACTTTTTTGGATTTTCGAGCTAGTGGATCTAATTTCATACCCTCTCTCCTCCCGATTTTTATACGAGGCTTCGTGCTCGTTTTTTCGTTCTGACCTGACAAACACGTCTCGTGGTCCATTTCGAACCTATAATCGAGACTTTTTCGGGTTTTAGAGCTAGTGGATCTAATTTCATACCCTCTCTCCTCCCGATTTCTATACGAGGCTTCGTGCTCGTTTTTTCGTTCTGACCTCACCAACACGTTTCCTGGTCCATTTCTAACCTATAATCGATACTTTTTCGGATTTTCGAGCTAGTGGATCTAATTTCATACCCTCTCTCCTCCCGATTTCTATACGAGGCTACGTGCTCGTTTTTTTGTTCTGACCTCAGGAACACGTCTCGTGGTCCATTTCTAACCTATAATCGAGACTTTTTCGGGTTTTAGAGCTAGTAGATCTAATTTCATACCCTCTCTCCTTCCGATTTCAATACGAGGCTTCGTGCTCGTTTTTTTGTTCTGACCTCAGGAACACGTCTCGAGGTCCATTTCTAACCTATAATCAAGACTTTCTCGGATTTTAGAGCTAGTTGATCTAATTTCATACCCTCTCTCCTCCCGATTTCTATACGAGGCTACGTGCTCGTTTTTTCGTTCTGACCTCAGGAACACGTCTCGTGGTCCATTTCTAACCTATAATCGAGACTTTTTCGGGTTTTAGAGCTAGTGAATCTAATTTCATACCCTCTCTCCTCCCGATTTTTATACGAGGCTTCGTGCTCGGTTTTTCGTTCTGACCTCACAAACATGTCTCGTGGTCCATTTCTAACCTATAATCGAGACTTTTTCGGGTTTTCGAGCTAGTGAATCTAATTTCATACCCTCTCACCTCCCGATTTCTATACGAGGCTACGTGCTTGTTTTTTCGTTCTGACCTCATGAACACGTCTCGTGGTCCATTTCTAACCTATAATCAAGACTTTTTCGGGTTTTAGAGGAAATGGATCTAATTTCATACCCTCTCTCCTTCCGATTTCTATACGAGGCTTCGTGCTCGTTTTTTCGTTCTGACCTCACAAACACGTCTCGTGGTCCATTTCTAACCTATAATCGAGATTTTCTCGGGTTTTAGAGCTAGTGGATCTAATTTCATACTCTCTCTCCTCCCGATTTCTATACGAGGCTTCGTGCTCGTTTTTTCGTTTTGACCTCACAAACACGTCTCGTGGTCCATTTCTAACCTATATTCGAGACTTTTTCGGGTTTTAGAGCTAGTAGATCTAATTTCATACCCTCTCTCCTTCCGATTTAAATACGAGGCTTCGTGCTAGTTTTTTCGTTCTGACCTCACCAACACGTCTCGTGGTCCATTTCTAACCTATAATCGAGACTTTTTCGGGTTTTAGAGCTAGTGGATCTAATTTCATACCCTCTCTCCTCCCGATTTCTATACGAGGCTTCGTGCTCGTTTTTTCGTTCTGACCTCACCAACACGTTTCCTGGTCCATTTCTAACCTATAATCGATACTTTTTCGGATTTTCGAGCTAGTGGATCTAATTTCATACCCTCTCTCCTCCCGATTTCTATACGAGGCTACGTGCTCGTTTTTTTGTTCTGACCTCAGGAACACGTCTCGTGGTCCATTTCTAACCTATAATCGAGACTTTTTCGGGTTTTAGAGCTAGTAGATCTAATTTCATAGCCTCTCTCCTTCCGATTTCAATACGAGGCTTCGTGCTCGTTTTTTTGTTCTGACCTCAGGAACACGTCTCGTGGTCCATTTCTAACCTATAATCGAGACTTTCTCGGATTTTAGAGCTAGTGGATCTAATTTCATACCCTCTCTCCTCCCGATTTCTATACGAGGCTACGTGCTCGTTTTTTCGTTCTGACCTCAGGAACACGTCTCGTGGTCCTTTTCTAACCTATAATCGAGACTTTTTCGGGTTTTAGAGCTAGTGAATCTAATTTCATACCCTCTCTCCTCCCGATTTTTATACGAGGCTTCGTGCTCGGTTTTTCGTTCTGACCTCACAAACACGTCTCGTGGTCCATTTCTAACCTATAATCGAGACTTTTTCGGGTTTTCGAGCTAGTGGATCTAATTTCATACCCTCTCACCTCCCGATTTCTATACGAGGCTACGTGCTCGTTTTTTCGTTCTGACCTCATGAACACGTCTCGTGGTCCATTTCTAACCTATAATCAAGACTTTTTCGGGTTTTAGAGGAAATGGATCTAATTTCATACCCTCTCTCCTTCCGATTTCTATACGAGGCTTCGTGCTCGTTTTTTCGTTCTGACCTCACAAACACGTCTCGTGGTCCATTTCTAACCTATAATCGAGATTTTCTCGGGTTTTAGAGCTAGTGGATCTAATTTCATACTCTCTCTCCTCCCGATTTCTATACGAGGCTTCGTGCTCGTTTTTTCGTTTTGACCTCACAAACACGTCTCGTGGTCCATTTCTAACCTATATTCGAGACTTTTTCGGGTTTTAGAGCTAGTAGATCTAATTTCATACCCTCTCTCCTTCCGATTTAAATACGAGGCTTCGTGCTCGTTTTTTCGTTCTGACCTCACAAACACGTCTCGTGGTCCATTTCTAACCTATAATCGATACTTTTTCGGGTTTTAGAGCTAGTGGATCTAATTTCATACCCTCTCTCCTCCCGATTTCTATACGAGGCTTCGTGCTCGTTTTTTCGTTCTGACCTCACCAACACGTCTCATGGTCCATTTCTAATGTATAATCGAGACTTTTTCGGGTTTTAGAGGAAATGGATCTAATTTCATACCCTCTCTTCTCCCGATTTCTATACGAGGCTTCGTGCTCGATTTTTCGTTCTGACCTCACAAACACGTCTCGTGGTCCATTTCTAACCTATAATCGAGACTTTTTCTGGTTTTCGAGCTAGTGGATCTAATTTCATACCCTCTCTCCTCCCGATATATATACGAGGCTACGTGCTCGTTTTTTCGTTCTGACCTCAGGAACACGTCTTGTGGTCCATTTCTAACCTATAATCGAGACTTTTTCGGGTTTTAGAGCTAGTGGATCAAATTTCATACCCTCTCTCCTCCCGATTTTTATACGAGGCTTCGTGCTCGTTTTTTCGTTCTGACCTCACAAACACGTCTCGTGGTCCATTTCTAACCTATAATCGAGACTTTTTCGGGTTTTAGAGCTAGTGGATCTAATTTCATACCCTCTCTCCTCCCGATTTCTATACGAGGCTTCGTGCTCGTTTTTTCGTTCTGACCTCACCAACACGTTTCGTGGTCCATTTCTAACCTATAATCGACACTTTTTTGGATTTTCGAGCTAGTGGCTCTAATTTCATACCCTCTCTCCTCCCGATTTCTATACGAGGCTACG
Organism: Thalia dealbata; assembly: GCA_030544415.1. Taxonomy (NCBI): domain Eukaryota; kingdom Viridiplantae; phylum Streptophyta; class Magnoliopsida; order Zingiberales; family Marantaceae; genus Thalia; species Thalia dealbata. The sequence continues at coordinate 15,514,886 of CM060460.1, forward strand.
TGCTCGTTTTTTTGTTCTGACCACAGGAACACGTCTCGTGGTCCATTTCTAACCTATAATCGAGACTTTTTCGGGTTTTAGAGCTAGTAGATCTAATTTCATACCTTCTCTCCTTCCGATTTCAATACGAGGCTTCGTGCTCGTTTTTTTGTTCTGACCTCAGGAACACGTCTCGTGGTCCATTTCTAACCTATAATCGAGACTTTCTCGGATTTTAGAGCTAGTGGATCTAATTTCATACCCTCTCTCCTCCCGATTTCTATACGAGGCTACGTGCTCGTTTTTTCGTTCTGACCTCAGGAACACGTCTCGTGGTCCATTTCTAACCTATAATCGAGACTTTTTCGGGTTTTAGAGCTAGTGAATCGAATTTCATACCCTCTCTCCTCCCGATTTTTATACGAGGCTTCATGCTCGGTTTTTCGTTCTAACCTCACAAACACGTCTCGTAGTTCATTTCTAACCTATAATCGAGACTTTTTCGGGTTTTCGAGCTAGTGGATCTAATTTCATACCCTCTCACCACCCGATTTCTATACGAGGCTACGTGCTCGTTTTTTCGTTCTGACCTCATGAACACGTCTCGTGGTCCATTTCTAACCTATAATCAAGACTTTTTCGGGTTTTAGAGGAAATGGATCTAATTTCATACCCTCTGTCCTTCCGATTTCTATACGAGGCTTCATGCTCGTTTTTTCGTTCTGACCTCACAAACACGTCTCGTGGTCCATTTCTAACCTATAATCGAGACTTTTTCGGCTTTTAGAGCTAGTGGATCTAATTTCATACTCTCTCTCCTCCCGATTTCTATACGAGGCTTCGTGCTCGTTTTTTCGTTTTGACCTCACCAACACGTCTCGTGGTCCATTTGTAACCTATATTCGAGACTTTTTCGGGTTTTAGAGCTAGTAGATCTAATTTCATACCCTCTCTCCTTCCGATTTAAATACGAGGCTTCGTGCTCGTTTTTTCGTTCTGACCTCACAAACACGTCTCGTGGTCCATTTCTAACCTATAATCGAGACTTTTTCGGGTTTTAGAGCTAGTGGATCTAATTTCATACCCTCTCTCCTCCCGATTTCTATACGAGGCTTCGTGCTCGTTTTTTCGTTCTGACCTCACAAACACGTCTCGTGGTCCATTTCTAACCTATAATCGAGACTTTTTCGGGTTTTAGAGCTAGTAGATCTAATTTCATACCTTCTCTCCTTCCGATTTCAATACGAGGCTTCGTGCTCGTTTTTTTGTTCTGACCTCAGGAACACGTCTCGTGGTCCATTTCTAACCTATAATCGAGACTTTCTCGGATTTTAGAGCTAGTGGATCTAATTTCATACCCTCTCTCCTCCCGATTTCTATACGAGGCTACGTGCTCGTTTTTTCGTTATGACCTCAGGAACACGTCTCGTGGTCCATTTCTAACCTATAATCGAGACTTTTTCGGGTTTTAGAGCTAGTGAATCGAATTTCATACCCTCTCTCCTCCCGATTTTTATACGAGGCTTCGTGCTCGGTTTTTCGTTCTGACCTCACAAACACGTCTCGTAGTTCATTTCTAACCTATAATCGAGACTTTTTCGGGTTTTCGAGCTAGTGGATCTAATTTCATACCCTCTCACCACCCGATTTCTATACGAGGCTACGTGCTCGTTTTTTCGTTCTGACCTCATGAACACGTCTCGTGGTCCATTTCTAACCTATAATCAAGACTTTTTCGGGTTTTAGAGGAAATGGATCTAATTTCATACCCTCTGTCCTTCCGATTTCTATACGAGGCTTCATGCTCGTTTTTTCGTTCTGACCTCACAAACACGTCTCGTGGTCCATTTCTAACCTATAATCGAGACTTTTTCGGCTTTTAGAGCTAGTGGATCTAATTTCATACTCTCTCTCCTCCCGATTTCTATACGAGGCTTCGTGCTCGTTTTTTCGTTTTGACCTCACCAACACGTCTCGTGGTCCATTTCTAACCTATATTCGAGACTTTTTCGGGTTTTAGAGCTAGTAGATCTAATTTCATACCCTCTCTCCTTCCGATTTAAATACGAGGCTTCGTGCTCGTTTTTTCGTTCTGACCTCACAAACACGTCTCGTGGTCCATTTCTAACCTATAATCGAGACTTTTTCGGGTTTTAGAGCTAGTGGATCTAATTTCATACCCTCTCTCCTCCCGATTTCTATACGAGGCTTCGTGCTCGTTTTTTCGTTCTGACCTCACAAACACGTCTCGTGGTCCATTTCTAACCTATAATCGAGACTTTTTCGGGTTTTAGAGCTAGTAGATCTAATTTCATACCTTCTTTCCTTCCGATTTCAATACGAGGCTTCGTGCTCGTTTTTTTGTTCTGACCTCAGGAACACGTCTCGTGGTCCATTTCTAACCTATAATCGAGACTTTCTCGGATTTTAGAGTTAGTGGATCTAATTTCATACCCTCTCTCCTCCCGATTTCTATACGAGGCTACGTGCTCGTTTTTTCGTTCTGACCTCAGGAACACGTCTCGTGGTCCATTTCTAACCTATAATCGAGACTTTTTCGGGTTTTAGAGCTAGTGAATCGAATTTCATACCCTCTCTCCTCCCGATTTTTATACGAGGCTTCGTGCTCGTTTTTTCGTTCTGACCTCACAAACACGTCTCGTGGTCCATTTCTAACCTATAATCGAGACTTTTTCGGGTTTTCGAGCTAGTGGATCTAATTTCATACCCTCTCACCACCCGATTTCTATACGAGGCTACGTGCTCGTTTTTTCGTTCTGACCTCAGGAACACGTCTCGTGGTCCATTTCTAACCTATAATCGAGACTTTTTCGGGTTTTAGAGCTAGTGAATCGAATTTCATACCCTCTCTCCTCCCGATTTTTATACGAGGCTTCATGCTCGGTTTTTCGTTCTGACCTCACAAACACGTCTCGTAGTTCATTTCTAACCTATAATCGAGACTTTTTCGGGTTTTCGAGCTAGTGGATCTAATTTCATACCCTCTCACCACCCGATTTCTATACGAGGCTACGTGCTCGTTTTTTCGTTCTGACCTCATGAACACGTCTCGTGGTCCATTTCTAACCTATAATCAAGACTTTTTCGGGTTTTAGAGGAAATAGATCTAATTTCATACCCTCTGTCCTTCCGATTTCTATACGAGGCTTCATGCTCGTTTTTTCGTTCTGACCTCACAAACACGTCTCGTGGTCCATTTCTAACCTATAATCGAGACTTTTTCGGCTTTTAGAGCTAGTGGATCTAATTTCATACTCTCTCTCCTCCCGATTTCTATACGAGGCTTCGTGCTCGTTTTTTCGTTTTGACCTCACCAACACGTCTCGTGGTCCATTTGTAACCTATATTCGAGACTTTTTCGGGTTTTAGAGCTAGTAGATCTAATTTCATACCCTCTCTCCTTCCGATTTAAATACGAGGCTTCGTGCTCGTTTTTTCGTTCTGACCTCACAAACACGTCTCGTGGTCCATTTCTAACCTATAATCGAGACTTTTTCGGGTTTTAGAGCTAGTGGATCTAATTTCATACCCTCTCTCCTCCCGATTTCTATACGAGGCTTCGTGCTCGTTTTTTCGTTCTGACCTCACAAACACGTCTCGTGGTCCATTTCTAACCTATAATCGAGACTTTTTCGGGTTTTAGAGCTAGTAGATCTAATTTCATACCTTCTCTCCTTCCGATTTCAATACGAGGCTTCGTGCTCGTTTTTTTGTTCTGACCTCAGGAACACGTCTCGTGGTCCATTTCTAACCTATAATCGAGACTTTCTCGGATTTTAGAGCTAGTGGATCTAATTTCATACCCTCTCTCCTCCCGATTTCTATACGAGGCTACGTGCTCGTTTTTTCGTTATGACCTCAGGAACACGTCTCGTGGTCCATTTCTAACCTATAATCGAGACTTTTTCGGGTTTTAGAGCTAGTGAATCGAATTTCATACCCTCTCTCCTCCCGATTTTTATACGAGGCTTCGTGCTCGGTTTTTCGTTCTGACCTCACAAACACGTCTCGTAGTTCATTTCTAACCTATAATCGAGACTTTTTCGGGTTTTCGAGCTAGTGGATCTAATTTCATACCCTCTCACCACCCGATTTCTATACGAGGCTACGTGCTCGTTTTTTCGTTCTGACCTCATGAACACGTCTCGTGGTCCATTTCTAACCTATAATCAAGACTTTTTCGGGTTTTAGAGGAAATGGATCTAATTTCATACCCTCTGTCCTTCCGATTTCTATACGAGGCTTCATGCTCGTTTTTTCGTTCTGACCTCACAAACACGTCTCGTGGTCCATTTCTAACCTATAATCGAGACTTTTTCGGCTTTTAGAGCTAGTGGATCTAATTTCATACTCTCTCTCCTCCCGATTTCTATACGAGGCTTCGTGCTCGTTTTTTCGTTTTGACCTCACCAACACGTCTCGTGGTCCATTTCTAACCTATATTCGAGACTTTTTCGGGTTTTAGAGCTAGTAGATCTAATTTCATACCCTCTCTCCTTCCGATTTAAATACGAGGCTTCGTGCTCGTTTTTTCGTTCTGACCTCACAAACACGTCTCGTGGTCCATTTCTAACCTATAATCGAGACTTTTTCGGGTTTTAGAGCTAGTGGATCTAATTTCATACCCTCTCTCCTCCCGATTTCTATACGAGGCTTCGTGCTCGTTTTTTCGTTCTGACCTCACAAACACGTCTCGTGGTCCATTTCTAACCTATAATCGAGACTTTTTCGGGTTTTAGAGCTAGTAGATCTAATTTCATACCTTCTTTCCTTCCGATTTCAATACGAGGCTTCGTGCTCGTTTTTTTGTTCTGACCTCAGGAACACGTCTCGTGGTCCATTTCTAACCTATAATCGAGACTTTCTCGGATTTTAGAGTTAGTGGATCTAATTTCATACCCTCTCTCCTCCCGATTTCTATACGAGGCTTCGTGCTCGTTTTTTCGTTCTGACCTCAGGAACACGTCTCGTGGTCCATTTCTAACCTATAATCGAGACTTTTTCGGGTTTTAGAGCTAGTGAATCGAATTTCATACCCTCTCTCCTCCCGATTTTTATACGAGGCTTCGTGCTCGGTTTTTCGTTCTGACCTCACAAACACGTCTCGTAGTTCATTTCTAACCTATAATCGAGACTTTTTCGGGTTTTCGAGCTAGTGGATCTAATTTCATACCCTCTCACCACCCGATTTCTATACGAGGCTACGTGCTCGTTTTTTCGTTCTGACCTCATGAACACGTCTCGTGGTCCATTTCTAACCTATAATCAAGACTTTTCGGGTTTTAGAGGAAATGGATCTAATTTCATACCCTCTGTCCTTCCGATTTCTATACGAGGCTTCAAGCTCGTTTTTTCGTTCTGACCTCACAAACACGTCTCGTGGTCCATTTCTAACCTATAATCGAGACTTTTTCGGCTTTTAGAGCTAGTGGATCTAATTTCATACTCTCTCTCCTCCCGATTTCTATACGAGGCTTCGTGCTCGTTTTTTCGTTTTGACCTCACCAACACGTCTCGTGGTCCATTTCTAACCTATATTCGAGACTTTTTCGGGTTTTAGAGCTAGTAGATCTAATTTCATACCCTCTCTCCTTCCGATTTAAATACGAGGCTTCGTGCTCGTTTTTTCGTTCTGACCTCACAAACACGTCTCGTGGTCCATTTCTAACCTATAATCGAGACTTTTTCGGGTTTTAGAGCTAGTGGATCTAATTTCATACCCTCTCTCCTCCCGATTTCTATACGAGGCTTCGTGCTCGTTTTTTCGTTCTGACCTCACAAACACGTCTCGTGGTCCATTTCTAACCTATAATCGAGACTTTTTCGGGTTTTAGAGCTAGTGGATCTAATTTCATACCCTCTCTCCTCCCGATTTTTATACGAGGCTTCGTGCTCGTTTTTTCGTTCTGACCTCAGGAACACGTCTCGTGGTCCATTTCTAACCTATAATCGAGACTTTTTCGGGTTTTAGAGCTAGTGGATCTAATTTCATACCCTCTCTCCTCCCGATTTTTATACGAGGCTTCGTGCTCGTTTTTTCGTTCTGACCTCACAAACACGTCTCGTGGTCCATTTCTAACCTATAATCGAGACTTTTTCGGGTTTTCGAGCTAGTGGATCTAATTTCATACTCTCTCTCCTCCCGATTTCTATACGAGGCTTCGTGCTCGTTTTTTCGTTCTGACCTCCCCAACACGTTTCGTGGTTCATTTCTAACCTATAATCGATACTTTTTTGGATTTTCGAGCTAGTGGATCTAATTTCATACCCTCTCTCCTCCCAATTTCTATACGAGGCTACGTTCTCGTTTTTTCGTTCTGACCTCAGGAACACGTCTCGTGGTCCATTTCTAACCTATAATCGAGACTTTTTCGGGTTTTAGAGCTAGTGGATCTAATTTCATACCCTCTCTCCTCCCGATTTTTATACGAGGCTTCGTGCTCGTTTTTTCGTTCTGACCTCACAAACACGTCTCGTGGTCCATTTCTAACCTATAATCAAGACTTTCTCGGGTTTTAGAGCTAGTGGATCTAATTTCATACCCTCTCTCCTCCCGATTTCTATACGAGGCTTCGTGCTCGTTTTTTCGTTCTGACCTCACAAACACGTCTCGTGGTCCATTTCTAACCTATAATCGAGACTTTTTCGGCTTTTAGAGCTAGTGGATCTAATTTCATACTCTCTCTCCTCCCGATTTCTATACGAGGCTTCGTGCTCGTTTTTTCGTTTTGACCTCACCAACACGTCTCGTGGTCCATTTCTAACCTATATTCGAGACTTTTTCGGGTTTTAGAGCTAGTAGATCTAATTTCATACCCTCTCTCCTTCCGATTTAAATACGAGGCTTCGTGCTCGTTTTTTCGTTCTGACCTCACAAACACGTCTCGTGGTCCATTTCTAACCTATAATCGAGACTTTTTCGGGTTTTAGAGCTAGTGGATCTAATTTCATACCCTCTCTCCTCCCGATTTCTATACGAGGCTTCGTGCTCGTTTTTTCGTTCTGACCTCACAAACACGTCTCGTGGTCCATTTCTAACCTATAATCGAGACTTTTTCGGGTTTTAGAGCTAGTGGATCTAATTTCATACCCTCTCTCCTCCCGATTTTTATACGAGGCTTCGTGCTCGTTTTTTCGTTCTGACCTCAGGAACACGTCTCGTGGTCCATTTCTAACCTATAATCGAGACTTTTTCGGGTTTTAGAGCTAGTGGATCTAATTTCATACCCTCTCTCCTCCCGATTTTTATACGAGGCTTCGTGCTCGTTTTTTCGTTCTGACCTCACAAACACGTCTCGTGGTCCATTTCTAACCTATAATCGAGACTTTTTCGGGTTTTCGAGCTAGTGGATCTAATTTCATACTCTCTCTCCTCCCGATTTCTATACGAGGCTTCGTGCTCGTTTTTTCGTTCTGACCTCCCCAACACGTTTCGTGGTCCATTTCTAACCTATAATCGATACTTTTTTGGATTTTCGAGCTAGTGGATCTAATTTCATACCCTCTCTCCTCCCAATTTCTATACGAGGCTACGTTCTCGTTTTTTCGTTCTGACCTCAGGAACACGTCTCGTGGTCCATTTCTAACCTATAATCGAGACTTTTTCGGGTTTTAGAGCTAGTGGATCTAATTTCATACCCTCTCTCCTCCCGATTTTTATACGAGGCTTCGTGCTCGTTTTTTCGTTCTGACCTCACAAACACGTCTCGTGGTCCATTTCTAACCTATAATCGAGACTTTCTCGGGTTTTAGAGCTAGTGGATCTAATTTCATACCCTCTCTCCTCCCGATTTCTATACGAGGCTTCGTGCTCGTTTTTTCGTTCTGACCTCACCAACACGTTTCGTGGTCCATTTCTAACCTATAATCGATACTTTTTTGGATTTTCGAGCTAGTGGCTCTAATTTCATACCCTCTCTCCTCCCGATTTCTATACGAGGCTACGTGCTCGTTTTTTTGTTCTGACCACAGGAACACGTCTCGTGGTCCATTTCTAACCTATAATCGAGACTTTTTCGGGTTTTAGAGCTAGTAGATCTAATTTCATACCTTCTCTCCTTCCGATTTCAATACGAGGCTTCGTGCTCGTTTTTTTGTTCTGACCTCAGGAACACGTCTCGTGGTCCATTTCTAACCTATAATCGAGACTTTCTCGGATTTTAGAGCTAGTGGATCTAATTTCATACCCTCTCTCCTCCCGATTTCTATACGAGGCTACGTGCTCGTTTTTTCGTTCTGACCTCAGGAACACGTCTCGTGGTCCATTTCTAACCTATATTCGAGACTTTTTCGGGTTTTAGAGCTAGTGAATCGAATTTCATACCCTCTCTCCTCCCGATTTTTATACGAGGCTTCGTGCTCGGTTTTTCGTTCTGACCTTACAAACACGTCTCGTAGTCCATTTTTAACCTATAATCGAGACTTTTTCGGGTTTTCGAGCTAGTGGATCTAATTTCATACCCTCTCACCACCCGATTTCTATACGAGGCTACGTGCTCGTTTTTTCGTTCTGACCTCATGAACACGTCTCGTGGTCCATTTCTAACCTATAATCCAGACTTTTTCGGGTTTTAGAGGAAATGGATCTAATTTCATACCCTCTGTCCTTCCGATTTCTATACGAGGCTTCATGCTCGTTTTTTCGTTCTGACCTCACAAACACGTCTCGTGGTCCATTTCTAACCTATAATCGAGACTTTTTCGGCTTTTAGAGCTAGTGGATCTAATTTAATACTCTCTCTCCTCCCGATTTCTATACGAGGCTTCGTGCTCGTTTTTTCGTTTTGACCTCACCAACACGTCTCATGGTCCATTTCTAACGTATAATCGAGACTTTTTCGGGTTTTAGAGGAAATGGATCTAATTTCATACCCTCTCTTCTCCCGATTTCTATACGAGGCTTCGTGCTCGTTTTTTCGTTCTGACCTCACAAACACGTCTCGTGGTCCATTTCTAACCTATAATCGAGACTTTTTCTGGTTTTCGAGCTAGTGGATCTAATTTCATACCCTCTCTCCTCCCGATTTCTATACGAGGCTACGTGCTCGTTTTTTCATTCTAACCTCAGGAACACGTCTCGTGGTCCATTTCTAACCTATAATCGAGACTTTTTCGGGTTTTAGAGCTAGTGGATCTAATTTCATACCCTCTCTCCTCCCGATTTTTATACGAGGCTTCGTGCTCGTTTTTTCGTTCTAACCTCAGGAACACGTCTCGTGGTCCATTTCTAACCTATAATCGAGACTTTTTCGGGTTTTAGAGCTAGTGGATCTAATTTCATACCCTCTCTCCTCCCGATTTTTATACGAGGCTTCGTGCTCGTTTTTTCGTTCTGACCTCACAAACACGTCTCGTGGTCCATTTCTAACCTATAATCGAGACTTTTTCGGGTTTTCGAGCTAGTGGATCTAATTTCATACTCTCTCTCCTCCCGATTTCTATACGAGGCTTCGTGCTCGTTTTTTCGTTCTGACCTCCCCAACACGTTTCGTGGTCCATTTCTAACCTATAATCGATACTTTTTTGGATTTTCGAGCTAGTGGATCTAATTTCATACCCTCTCTCCTCCCGATTTCTATACGAGGCTTCGTGCTCGTTTTTTCGTTCTGACCTCAAAAACACGTCTCGTGGTCCATTTCTAACCTATAATCGAGACTTTTTCGGGTTTTCGAGCTAGTAGATCTAATTTCATACCCTCTCTCCTTCCGATTTAAATACGAGGCTTCGTGCTCGTTTTTTCGTTCTGACCTCACAAACACGTCTTGTGGTCCATTTCTAACCTATAATCGAGACTTTTTTGGGTTTTAGAGCTAGTGGATCTAATTTCATACCCTCTCTCCTCCCGATTTCTATACGAGGCTACGTGCTCGTTTTTTCGTTATGACCTCAGGAACACGTCTCGTGGTCCATTTCTAACCTATAATCGAGACTTTTTCGGGTTTTAGAGCTAGTAGATCTAATTTCATACCCTCTCTCCTTCCGATTTAAATACGAGGCTTCGTGCTCGTTTTTTCGTTCTGACCTCACAAACACGTCTCGTGGTCCATTTCTAACCTATAATCGAGACTTTTTCGGGTTTTAGAGCTAGTGGATCTAATTTCATACCCTCTCTCCTCCCGATTTCTATACGAGGCTTCGTGCTCGTTTTTTCGTTCTGACCTCACAAACACGTCTCGTGGTCCATTTCTAACCTATAATCGAGACTTTTTCGGGTTTTAGAGCTAGTAGATCTAATTTCATACCTTCTTTCCTTCCGATTTCAATACGAGGCTTCGTGCTCGTTTTTTTGTTCTGACCTCAGGAACACGTCTCGTGGTCCATTTCTAACCTATAATCGAGACTTTCTCGGATTTTAGAGTTAGTGGATCTAATTTCATACCCTCTCTCCTCCCGATTTCTATACGAGGCTTCGTGCTCGTTTTTTCGTTCTGACCTCAGGAACACGTCTCGTGGTCCATTTCTAACCTATAATCGAGACTTTTTCGGGTTTTAGAGCTAGTGAATCGAATTTCATACCCTCTCTCCTCCCGATTTTTATACGAGGCTTCGTGCTCGGTTTTTCGTTCTGACCTCACAAACACGTCTCGTAGTTCATTTCTAACCTATAATCGAGACTTTTTCGGGTTTTCGAGCTAGTGGATCTAATTTCATACCCTCTCACCACCCGATTTCTATACGAGGCTACGTGCTCGTTTTTTCGTTCTGACCTCATGAACACGTCTCGTGGTCCATTTCTAACCTATAATCAAGACTTTTCGGGTTTTAGAGGAAATGGATCTAATTTCATACCCTCTGTCCTTCCGATTTCTATACGAGGCTTCAAGCTCGTTTTTTCGTTCTGACCTCACAAACACGTCTCGTGGTCCATTTCTAACCTATAATCGAGACTTTTTCGGCTTTTAGAGCTAGTGGATCTAATTTCATACTCTCTCTCCTCCCGATTTCTATACGAGGCTTCGTGCTCGTTTTTTCGTTTTGACCTCACCAACACGTCTCGTGGTCCATTTCTAACCTATATTCGAGACTTTTTCGGGTTTTAGAGCTAGTAGATCTAATTTCATACCCTCTCTCCTTCCGATTTAAATACGAGGCTTCGTGCTCGTTTTTTCGTTCTGACCTCACAAACACGTCTCGTGGTCCATTTCTAACCTATAATCGAGACTTTTTCGGGTTTTAGAGCTAGTGGATCTAATTTCATACCCTCTCTCCTCCCGATTTCTATACGAGGCTTCGTGCTCGTTTTTTCGTTCTGACCTCACAAACACGTCTCGTGGTCCATTTCTAACCTATAATCGAGACTTTTTCGGGTTTTAGAGCTAGTGGATCTAATTTCATACCCTCTCTCCTCCCGATTTTTATACGAGGCTTCGTGCTCGTTTTTTCGTTCTGACCTCAGGAACACGTCTCGTGGTCCATTTCTAACCTATAATCGAGACTTTTTCGGGTTTTAGAGCTAGTGGATCTAATTTCATACCCTCTCTCCTCCCGATTTTTATACGAGGCTTCGTGCTCGTTTTTTCGTTCTGACCTCACAAACACGTCTCGTGGTCCATTTCTAACCTATAATCGAGACTTTTTCGGGTTTTCGAGCTAGTGGATCTAATTTCATACTCTCTCTCCTCCCGATTTCTATACGAGGCTTCGTGCTCGTTTTTTCGTTCTGACCTCCCCAACACGTTTCGTGGTTCATTTCTAACCTATAATCGATACTTTTTTGGATTTTCGAGCTAGTGGATCTAATTTCATACCCTCTCTCCTCCCAATTTCTATATGAGGCTACGTTCTCGTTTTTTCGTTCTGACCTCAGGAACACGTCTCGTGGTCCATTTCTAACCTATAATCGAGACTTTTTCGGGTTTTAGAGCTAGTGGATCTAATTTCATACCCTCTCTCCTCCCGATTTTTATACGAGGCTTCGTGCTCGTTTTTTCGTTCTGACCTCAGGAACACGTCTCGTGGTCCATTTCTAACCTATAATCGAGACTTTTTCGGGTTTTAGAGCTAGTGGATCTAATTTCATACCCTCTCTCCTCCCGATTTTTATACGAGGCTTCGTGCTCGTTTTTTCGTTCTGACCTCACAAACACGTCTCGTGGTCCATTTCTAACCTATAATCGAGACTTTTTCGGCTTTTAGAGCTAGTGGATCTAATTTCATACTCTCTCTCCTCCCGATTTCTATACGAGGCTTCGTGCTCGTTTTTTCGTTTTGACCTCACCAACACGTCTCGTGGTCCATTTCTAACCTATATTCGAGACTTTTTCGGGTTTTAGAGCTAGTCGATCTAATTTCATACCCTCTCTCCTTCCGATTTAAATACGAGGCTTCGTGCTCGTTTTTTCGTTCTGACCTCACAAACACGTCTCGTGGTCCATTTCTAACCTATAATCGAGACTTTTTCGGGTTTTAGAGCTAGTGGATCTAATTTCATACCCTCTCTCCTCCCGATTTCTATACGAGGCTTCGTGCTCGTTTTTTCGTTCTGACCTCACAAACACGTCTCGTGGTCCATTTCTAACCTATAATCGAGACTTTTTCGGGTTTTAGAGCTAGTGGATCTAATTTCATACCCTCTCTCCTCCCGATTTTTATACGAGGCTTCGTGCTCGTTTTTTCGTTCTGACCTCAGGAACACGTCTCGTGGTCCATTTCTAACCTATAATCGAGACTTTTTCGGGTTTTAGAGCTAGTGGATCTAATTTCATACCCTCTCTCCTCCCGATTTTTATACGAGGCTTCGTGCTCGTTTTTTCGTTCTGACCTCACAAACACGTCTCGTGGTCCATTTCTAACCTATAATCGAGACTTTTTCGGGTTTTCGAGCTAGTGGATCTAATTTCATACTCTCTCTCCTCCCGATTTCTATACGAGGCTTCGTGCTCGTTTTTTCGTTCTGACCTCCCCAACACGTCTCGTGGTCCATTTCTAACCTATAATCAAGACTTTCTCGGGTTTTAGAGCTAGTGGATCTAATTTCATACCCTCTCTCCTCCCGATTTCTATACGAGGCTTCGTGCTCGTTTTTTCGTTCTGACCTCACAAACACGTCTCGTGGTCCATTTCTAACCTATAATCGAGACTTTTTCGGCTTTTAGAGCTAGTGGATCTAATTTCATACTCTCTCTCCTCCCGATTTCTATACGAGGCTTCGTGCTCGTTTTTTCGTTTTGACCTCACCAACACGTCTCGTGGTCCATTTCTAACCTATATTCGAGACTTTTTCGGGTTTTAGAGCTAGTCGATCTAATTTCATACCCTCTCTCCTTCCGATTTAAATACGAGGCTTCGTGCTCGTTTTTTCGTTCTGACCTCACAAACACGTCTCGTGGTCCATTTCTAACCTATAATCGAGACTTTTTCGGGTTTTAGAGCTAGTGGATCTAATTTCATACCCTCTCTCCTCCCGATTTCTATACGAGGCTTCGTGCTCGTTTTTTCGTTCTGACCTCACAAACACGTCTCGTGGTCCATTTCTAACCTATAATCGAGACTTTTTCGGGTTTTAGAGCTAGTGGATCTAATTTCATACCCTCTCTCCTCCCGATTTTTATACGAGGCTTCGTGCTCGTTTTTTCGTTCTGACCTCAGGAACACGTCTCGTGGTCCATTTCTAACCTATAATCGAGACTTTTTCGGGTTTTAGAGCTAGTGGATCTAATTTCATACCCTCTCTCCTCCCGATTTTTATACGAGGCTTCGTGCTCGTTTTTTCGTTCTGACCTCACAAACACGTCTCGTGGTCCATTTCTAACCTATAATCGAGACTTTTTCGGGTTTTCGAGCTAGTGGATCTAATTTCATACTCTCTCTCCTCCCGATTTCTATACGAGGCTTCGTGCTCGTTTTTTCGTTCTGACCTCCCCAACACGTTTCGTGGTCCATTTCTAACCTATAATCGATACTTTTTTGGATTTTCGAGCTAGTGGATCTAATTTCATACCCTCTCTCCTCCCAATTTCTATACGAGGCTACGTTCTCGTTTTTTCGTTCTGACCTCAGGAACACGTCTCGTGGTCCATTTCTAACCTATAATCGAGACTTTTTCGGGTTTTAGAGCTAGTGGATCTAATTTCATACCCTCTCTCCTCCCGATTTTTATACGAGGCTTCGTGCTCGTTTTTTCGTTCTGACCTCACAAACACGTCTCGTGGTCCATTTCTAACCTATAATCGAGACTTTCTCGGGTTTTAGAGCTAGTGGATCTAATTTCATACCCTCTCTCCTCCCGATTTCTATACGAGGCTTCGTGCTCGTTTTTTCGTTCTGACCTCACCAACACGTTTCGTGGTCCATTTCTAACCTATAATCGATACTTTTTTGGATTTTCGAGCTAGTGGCTCTAATTTCATACCCTCTCTCCTCCCGATTTCTATACGAGGCTACGTGCTCGTTTTTTTGTTCTGACCACAGGAACACGTCTCGTGGTCCATTTCTAACCTATAATCGAGACTTTTTCGGGTTTTAGAGCTAGTAGATCTAATTTCATACCTTCTCTCCTTCCGATTTCAATACGAGGCTTCGTGCTCGTTTTTTTGTTCTGACCTCAGGAACACGTCTCGTGGTCCATTTCTAACCTATAATCGAGACTTTCTCGGATTTTAGAGCTAGTGGATCTAATTTCATACCCTCTCTCCTCCCGATTTCTATACGAGGCTACGTGCTCGTTTTTTCGTTCTGACCTCAGGAACACGTCTCGTGGTCCATTTCTAACCTATATTCGAGACTTTTTCGGGTTTTAGAGCTAGTGAATCGAATTTCATACCCTCTCTCCTCCCGATTTTTATACGAGGCTTCGTGCTAAGTTTTTCGTTCTGACCTTACAAACACGTCTCGTAGTCCATTTTTAACCTATAATCGAGACTTTTTCGGGTTTTCGAGCTAGTGGATCTAATTTCATACCCTCTCACCACCCGATTTCTATACGAGGCTACGTGCTCGTTTTTTCGTTCTGACCTCATGAACACGTCTCGTGGTCCATTTCTAACCTATAATCCAGACTTTTTCGGGTTTTAGAGGAAATGGATCTAATTTCATACCCTCTGTCCTTCCGATTTCTATACGAGGCTTCATGCTCGTTTTTTCGTTCTGACCTCACAAACACGTCTCGTGGTCCATTTCTAACCTATAATCGAGACTTTTTCGGCTTTTAGAGCTAGTGGATCTAATTTAATACTCTCTCTCCTCCCGATTTCTATACGAGGCTTCGTGCTCGTTTTTTCGTTTTGACCTCACCAACACGTCTCATGGTCCATTTCTAACGTATAATCGAGACTTTTTCGGGTTTTAGAGGAAATGGATCTAATTTCATACCCTCTCTTCTCCCGATTTCTATACGAGGCTTCGTGCTCGTTTTTTCGTTCTGACCTCACAAACACGTCTCGTGGTCCATTTCTAACCTATAATCGAGACTTTTTCTGGTTTTCGAGCTAGTGGATCTAATTTCATACCCTCTCTCCTCCCGATTTCTATACGAGGCTACGTGCTCGTTTTTTCATTCTGACCTCAGGAACACGTCTCGTGGTCCATTTCTAACCTATAATCGAGACTTTTTCGGGTTTTAGAGCTAGTGGATCTAATTTCATACCCTCTCTCCTCCCGATTTTTATACGAGGCTTCGTGCTCGTTTTTTCGTTCTAACCTCAGGAACACGTCTCGTGGTCCATTTCTAACCTATAATCGAGACTTTTTCGGGTTTTAGAGCTAGTGGATCTAATTTCATACCCTCTCTCCTCCCGATTTTTATACGAGGCTTCGTGCTCGTTTTTTCGTTCTGACCTCACAAACACGTCTCGTGGTCCATTTCTAACCTATAATCGAGACTTTTTCGGGTTTTCGAGCTAGTGGATCTAATTTCATACTCTCTCTCCTCCCGATTTCTATACGAGGCTTCGTGCTCGTTTTTTCGTTCTGACCTCCCCAACACGTTTCGTGGTCCATTTCTAACCTATAATCGATACTTTTTTGGATTTTCGAGCTAGTGGATCTAATTTCATACCCTCTCTCCTCCCGATTTCTATACGAGGCTTCGTGCTCGTTTTTTCGTTCTGACCTCAAAAACACGTCTCGTGGTCCATTTCTAACCTATAATCGAGACTTTTTCGGGTTTTCGAGCTAGTAGATCTAATTTCATACCCTCTCTCCTTCCGATTTAAATACGAGGCTTCGTGCTCGTTTTTTCGTTCTGACCTCACAAACACGTCTCGTGGTCCATTTCTAACCTATAATCGAGACTTTTTTGGGTTTTAGAGCTAGTGGATCTAATTTCATACCCTCTCTCCTCCCGATTTCTATACGAGGCTACGTGCTCGTTTTTTCGTTATGACCTCAGGAACACGTCTCGTGGTCCATTTCTAACCTATAATCGAGACTTTTTCGGGTTTTAGAGCTAGTGAATCGAATTTCATACCCTCTCTCCTCCCGATTTTTATACGAGGCTTCGTGCTCGGTTTTTCGTTCTGACCTCACAAACACGTCTCGTAGTTCATTTCTAACCTATAATCGAGACTTTTTCGGGTTTTCGAGCTAGTGGATCTAATTTCATACCCTCTCACCACCCGATTTCTATACGAGGCTACGTGCTCGTTTTTTCGTTCTGACCTCATGAACACGTCTCGTGGTCCATTTCTAACCTATAATCAAGACTTTTTCGGGTTTTAGAGGAAATGGATCTAATTTCATACCCTCTGTCCTTCCGATTTCTATACGAGGCTTCATGCTCGTTTTTTCGTTCTGACCTCACAAACACGTCTCGTGGTCCATTTCTAACCTATAATCGAGACTTTCTCGGGTTTTAGAGCTAGTGGATCTAATTTCATACTCTCTCTCCTCCCGATTTCTATACGAGGCTTCGTGCTCGTTTTTTCGTTTTGACCTCACCAACACGTCTCGTGGTCCATTTCTAACCTATATTCGAGACTTTTTCGGGTTTTAGAGCTAGTAGATCTAATTTCATACCCTCTCTCCTTCCGATTTAAATACGAGGCTTCGTGCTCGTTTTTTCGTTCTGACCTCACAAACACGTCTCGTGGTCCATTTCTAACCTATAATCGAGACTTTTTCGGGTTTTAGAGCTAGTGGATCTAATTTCATACCCTCTCTCCTCCCGATTTCTATACGAGGCTTCGTGCTCGTTTTTTCGTTCTGACCTCACAAACACGTCTCGTGGTCCATTTCTAACCTATAATCGAGACTTTTTCGGGTTTTAGAGCTAGTAGATCTAATTTCATACCTTCTTTCCTTCCGATTTCAATACGAGGCTTCGTGCTCGTTTTTTTGTTCTGACCTCAGGAACACGTCTCGTGGTCCATTTCTAACCTATAATCGAGACTTTCTCGGATTTTAGAGTTAGTGGATCTAATTTCATACCCTCTCTCCTCCCGATTTCTATACGAGGCTACGTGCTCGTTTTTTCGTTCTGACCTCAGGAACACGTCTCGTGGTCCATTTCTAACCTATAATCGAGACTTTTTCGGGTTTTAGAGCTAGTGAATCGAATTTCATACCCTCTCTCCTCCCGATTTTTATACGAGGCTTCGTGCTCGTTTTTTCGTTCTGACCTCACAAACACGTCTCGTGGTCCATTTCTAACCTATAATCGAGACTTTTTCGGGTTTTCGAGCTAGTGGATCTAATTTCATACCCTCTCACCACCCGATTTCTATACGAGGCTACGTGCTCGTTTTTTCGTTCTGACCTCAGGAACACGTCTCGTGGTCCATTTCTAACCTATAATCGAGACTTTTTCGGGTTTTAGAGCTAGTGAATCGAATTTCATACCCTCTCTCCTCCCGATTTTTATACGAGGCTTCATGCTCGGTTTTTCGTTCTGACCTCACAAACACGTCTCGTAGTTCATTTCTAACCTATAATCGAGACTTTTTCGGGTTTTCGAGCTAGTGGATCTAATTTCATACCCTCTCACCACCCGATTTCTATACGAGGCTACGTGCTCGTTTTTTCGTTCTGACCTCATGAACACGTCTCGTGGTCCATTTCTAACCTATAATCAAGACTTTTTCGGGTTTTAGAGGAAATGGATCTAATTTCATACCCTCTGTCCTTCCGATTTCTATACGAGGCTTCATGCTCGTTTTTTCGTTCTGACCTCACAAACACGTCTCGTGGTCCATTTCTAACCTATAATCGAGACTTTTTCGGCTTTTAGAGCTAGTGGATCTAATTTCATACTCTCTCTCCTCCCGATTTCTATACGAGGCTTCGTGCTCGTTTTTTCGTTTTGACCTCACCAACACGTCTCGTGGTCCATTTGTAACCTATATTCGAGACTTTTTCGGGTTTTAGAGCTAGTAGATCTAATTTCATACCCTCTCTCCTTCCGATTTAAATACGAGGCTTCGTGCTCGTTTTTTCGTTCTGACCTCACAAACACGTCTCGTGGTCCATTTCTAACCTATAATCGAGACTTTTTCGGGTTTTAGAGCTAGTGGATCTAATTTCATACCCTCTCTCCTCCCGATTTCTATACGAGGCTTCGTGCTCGTTTTTTCGTTCTGACCTCACAAACACGTCTCGTGGTCCATTTCTAACCTATAATCGAGACTTTTTCGGGTTTTAGAGCTAGTAGATCTAATTTCATACCTTCTCTCCTTCCGATTTCAATACGAGGCTTCGTGCTCGTTTTTTTGTTCTGACCTCAGGAACACGTCTCGTGGTCCATTTCTAACCTATAATCGAGACTTTCTCGGATTTTAGAGCTAGTGGATCTAATTTCATACCCTCTCTCCTCCCGATTTCTATACGAGGCTACGTGCTCGTTTTTTCGTTCTGACCTCACAAACACGTCTCGTGGTCCATTTCTAACCTATAATCGAGACTTTTTCGGGTTTTAGAGCTAGTGGATCTAATTTCATACCCTCTCTCCTCCCGATTTTTATACGAGGCTTCGTGCTCGTTTTTTCGTTCTGACCTCACAAACACGTCTCGTGGTCCATTTCTAACCTATAATCGACACTTTCTCGGGTTTTAGAGCTAGTGGATCTAATTTCATACCCTCTCTCCTCCCGATTTCTATACGAGGCTTCGTGCTCGTTTTTTCGTTCTGACCTCACCAACACGTTTCGTGGTCCATTTCTAACCTATAATCGAGACTTTTTCGGGTTTTCGAGCTAGTGGATCTAATTTCATACCCTCTCTCCTCCCCATTTCTATACAAGGCTACGTGCTCGTTTTTTCGTTCTGACCTCACCAACACGTCTCGTTGTCCATTTCTAACCTATATTCGAGACTTTTTCGGGTTTTAGAGTTAGTAGATCTAATTTCATACCCTCTCCCCTCCCGATTTCTATACGAGGCTTCGTCCTCGTTTTTTCATTCTGACCTCAAAAATAGGTCTCGTGGTAATTTTCTAACCTATAATTGAGACTTTTTCGGGTTTTAGAGCTAGTGGATCTAATTTCATACCCTCTCTCTTCCGGATTTCTATACGAGGCTTCGTGCTCGTTTTTTCGTTCTGACCTCACCAACACATCTCATGGTCCATTTCTAACGTATAATCGAGACTTTTTCAGGTTTTAGAGGAAGTGGATCTAATTTCATACCCTTTCTCCTCCCGATTTCTATACGAGGCTTCGTGCTCGTTTTTTCGTTCTGACCTCAAAAATAGGTCTCGCGGTCCATTTCTAAGCTATAATGGAGACTTTTTCGAGTTTTAGAGCTAGTGGATCTAATTTCATACCCTCACTCCTCCCGATTTCTATACGAGGCTTCGTGCTCGTTTTTTCGTTCTGACCTCACCAACACGTCTCGAGGTCCATTTCTAACCTATAATCGAGACTTTTTCGGGTTTTAGAGGAAGTGGATCTAATTTCATACCCTTTCTCCTCCCGATTTCTATACGAGACTTCGTGCTCGTTTTTTCGTTCTGACCTCAAAAATAGGTCTCGCGGTCCATTTCTAACCTATAATAAGGTCTTTTTCGAGTTTTAGAGCTAGTGGATCTAATTTCATACCCTCTCTCCTCCCGATTTCTATACGAGGCTTCGTGCTCGTTTTTTCGTTCTGACCTCACCAACACGTCTCGAGGTCCATTTCTAACCTATAATCGAGACTTTTTCGGGTTTTAGAGGAAGTGGATCTAATTTTAAACCCTCTCTCCTCCCGATTTCTATACGAGGCTTCGTGCTCGTTTTTTCGTTCTGACCTCAAAAACATGTCTCGTGGTCCATTTCTAACCTATAATCGAGACTTTTTCGGGTTTTCGAGCTAGTGGATCTAATTTCATACCCTCACTCCTCCCGATTTCTATACGAGGCTTCGTGCTCGTTTTTTCGTTCTGACCTCACCAACACGTCTCGAGGTCCATTTCTAACCTATAATCGAGACTTTTTCGGGTTTTAGAGGATGTGGATCTAATTTCATACCCTTTCTCCTCCCGATTTCTATACGAGGCTTCGTGCTCGTTTTTTCGTTCTGACCTCAAAAATAGGTCTCGCGGTCCATTTCTAACCTATAATAAGGACTTTTTCGAGTTTTAGAGCTAGTGGATCTAATTTTAAACCCTCTCTCCTCCCGATTTCTATACGAGGCTTCGTGCTCGTTTTTTCGTTCTGACCTCACCAACACGTGTCGAGGTCCATTTCTAACCTATAATCGAGACTTTTTCGGGTTTTAGAGGAAGTGGATCTAATTTTAAACCCTCTCTCCTCCCGATTTCTATACGAGGCTTCGTGCTCGTTTTTTCGTTCTGACCTCAAAAACACGTCTCGTGGTCCATTTCTAACCTATAATCGAGACTTTTTCGGGTTTTCGAGCTAGTGGATCTAATTTCATACCCTCTCTCCTCCCGATTTCTATACGAGGCTACGTGCTCGTTTTTTCGTTCTGACCTCACAAACACGTCTCGTGGTACATTTCTAACCTATAATAGAGACTTTTTCGGGTTTTCGAGCTAGTGGATCTAATTTCATACCCTCTCTCCTCCCGATTTCTATACGAGGCTTCGTCCTCGTTTTTTCATTCTGACCTCAAAAATAGGTCTCGTGGTAAATTTCTAACCTATAATTGAGACTTTTTCGGGTTTTAGAGCTAGTGGATCTAATTTCATACCCTCTCACCTCCCGATTTCTATACGAGGCTACGTGCTCGTTTTTTCGTTCTGACCTCAGTAACACGTCTCGTGGTCCATTTCTAACCTATAATCGAGTCTTTTTCGGGTTTTAGAGCTAGTGGATCTAATTTCATACCCTCTCACCTCCCGATTTCTATACGAGGCTACGTGCTCGTTTTTTCGTTCTGACCTCAAAAATAGGTCTCGCGGTCCATTTCTAAGCTATAATGGAGACTTTTTCGAGTTTTAGAGCTAGTGGATCTAATTTCATACCCTCACTCCTCCCGATTTCTATACGAGGCTTCATGCTCGTTTTTTCGTTCTGACCTCACCAACACGTCTCGAGGTCCATTTCTAACGTATAATCGAGACTTTTTCGGGTTTTAGAGGAAGTGGATCTAATTTCATACCCTTTCTCCTCCCGATTTCTATACGAGGCTTCGTGCTCGTTTTTTCGTTGACCTCAAAAATAGGTCTCGCGGTCCATTTCTAACCTATAATAAGGACTTTTTCGAGTTTTAGAGCTAGTGGATCTAATTTCATACCCTCTCTCCTCCCGATTTCTATACGAGGCTTCGTGCTCGTTTTTTCGTTCTGACCTCACCAACACGTTTCGAGGTCCATTTCTAACCTATAATCGAGACTTTTTCGGGTTTTAGAGGAAGTGGATCTAATTTTAAACCCTCTCTCCTCCCGATTTCTATACGAGGCTTCGTGCTCGTTTTTTCGTTCTGACCTCAAAAACACGTCTCGTGGTCCATTTCTAACCTATAATCGAGACTTTTTCGGGTTTTCGAGCTAGTGGATCTAATTTCATACCCTCACTCCTCCCGATTTCTATACGAGGCTTCGTGCTCGTTTTTTCGTTCTGACCTCACCAACACGTCTCGAGGTCCATTTCTAACCTATAATCGAGACTTTTTCGGGTTTTAGAGGATGTGGATCTAATTTCATACCCTTTCTCCTCCCGATTTCTATACGAGGCTTCGTGCTCGTTTTTTCGTTCTGACCTCAAAAATAGGTCTCGCGGTCCATTTCTAACCTATAATAAGGACTTTTTCGAGTTTTAGAGCTAGTGGATCTAATTTTAAACCCTCTCTCCTCCCGATTTCTATACGAGGCTTCGTGCTCGTTTTTTCGTTCTGACCTCACCAACACGTCTCGAGGTCCATTTCTAACCTATAATCGAGACTTTTTCGGGTTTTAGAGGAAGTGGATCTAATTTTAAACCCTCTCTCCTCCCGATTTCTATACGAGGCTTCGTGCTCGTTTTTTCGTTCTGACCTCAAAAACACGTCTCGTGGTCCATTTCTAACCTATAATCGAGACTTTTTCGGGTTTTCGAGCTAGTGGATCTAATTTCATACCCTCTCTCCTCCCGATTTCTATACGAGGCTACGTGCTCGTTTTTTCGTTCTGACCTCACAAACACGTCTCGTGGTACATTTCTAACCTATAATCGAGACTTTTTCGGGTTTTCGAGCTAGTGGATCTAATTTCATACCCTCTCTCCTCCCGATTTCTATACGAGGCTTCGTCCTCGTTTTTTCATTCTGACCTCAAAAATAGGTCTCGTGGTAAATTTCTAACCTATAATTGAGACTTTTTCGGGTTTTAGAGCTAGTGGATCTAATTTCATACCCTCTCTCTTCCGGATTTCTATACGAGGCTTCGTGCTCGTTTTTTCGTTCTGACCTCACCAACACATCTCATGGTCCATTTCTAACGTATAATCGAGACTTTTTCAGGTTTTAGAGGAAGTGGATCTAATTTCATACCCTTTCTCCTCCCGATTTCTATACGAGGCTTCGTGCTCGTTTTTTCGTTCTGACCTCAAAAATAGGTCTCGCGGTCCATTTCTAACCTATAATCGAGACTTTTTCGAGTTTTAGAGCTAGTGTATCTAATTTCATACCCTCTCTCCTCCCGATTTCTATACGAGGCTTCGTGCTCGTTTTTTCGTTCTGACCTCACCAACACGTCTCGAGGTCCATTTCTAACATATAATCGAGACTTTTTCGGGTTTTAGAGGAAGTGGATCTAATTTTAAACCCTCTCTCCTCCCGATTTCTATACGAGGCTTCGTGCTCGTTTTTTCGTTCTGACCTCAAAAACACGTCTCGTGGTCCATTTCTAACCTATAATCGAGACTTTTTCGGGTTTTCGAGCTAGTGGATCTAATTTCATACCCTCTCTCCTCCCGATTTCTATACGAGGCTTCGTGCTCGTTTTTTCGTTCTGACCTCACCAACACGTTTTGTGGTCCATTTCTAACCTAAATTCGAGACTTTTTCGGGTTTTAGAGTTAGTAGATCTAATTTCATACCCTCTCCCCTCCCGATTTCTATACGAGGCTTCGTCCTCGTTTTTTCATTCTGACCTCAAAAATAGGTCTCGTGGTAAATTTCTAACCTATAATTGAGACTTTTTCGGGTTTTAGAGCTAGTGGATCTAATTTCATACCCTCTCTCTTCCGGATTTCTATACGAGGCTTCGTGCTCGTTTTTTCGTTCTGACCTCACAAACACGTCTCGTGGTCCATTTCTAACCTATAATCGAGACTTTCTCGGGTTTTAGAGCTAGTGGATCTAATTTCATACCCTCTCTCCTCCCGATTTCTATACGAGGCTTCGTGCTCGTTTTTTCGTTCTGACCTCACCAACACGTTTCGTGGTCCATTTCTAACCTAAATTCGAGACTTTTTCGGGTTTTAGAGTTAGTAGATCTAATTTCATACCCTCTCCCCTCCCGATTTCTATACGAGGCTTCGTCCTCGTTTTTTCATTCTGACCTCAAAAATAGGTCTCGTGGTAAATTTCTAACCTATAATTGAGACTTTTTCGGGTTTTAGAGCTAGTGGATCTAATTTCGTACCCTCTCTCTTCCGGATTTCTATACGAGGCTTCGTGCTCGTTTTTTCGTTCTGACCTCACCAACACATCTCATGGTCCATTTCTAACGTATAATCGAGACTTTTTCAGGTTTTAGAGGAAGTGGATCTAATTTCATACCCTTTCTCCTCCCGATTTCTATACGAGGCTTCGTGCTCGTTTTTTCGTTCTGACCTCAAAAATAGGTCTCGCGGTCCATTTCTAAGCTATAATGGAGACTTTTTCGAGTTTTAGAGCTAGTGGATCTAATTTCATACCCTCACTCCTCCCGATTTCTATACGAGGCTTCGTGCTCGTTTTTTCGTTCTGACCTCACCAACACGTCTCGAGGTCCATTTCTAACCTATAATCGAGACTTTTTCGGGTTTTAGAGGAAGAGGATCTAATTTCATACCCTTTCTCCTCCCGATTTCTATACGAGGCTTTGTGCTCGTTTTTTCGTTCTGACCTCAAAAACACGTCTCGTGGTCCATTTCTAACCTATAATCGAGACTTTTTCGGGTTTTCGAGCTAGTGGATCTAATTTCATACCCTCTCTTCTCCCGATTTCTATACGAGGCTTCGTGCTCGTTTTTTCGTTCTGACCTCACCAACACGTTTCGTGGTCCATTTCTAACCTATATTCGAGACTTTTTCGGGTTTTAGAGTTAGTAGATCTAATTTCATACCCTCTCCCCTCCCGATTTCTATACGAGGCTTCGTGCTCGTTTTTTCGTTCTGACCTCACCAACACGTCTCGAGGTCCATTTCTAACCTATAATCGAGACTTTTTCGGGTTTTAGAGGAAGTGGATCTAATTTCATACCCTTTCTCCTCCCGATCTCTATACGAGGCTTCGTGCTCGTTTTTTCGTTCTGACCTCAAAAATAGGTCTCGCGGTCCATTTCTAACCTATAATCGAGACTTTTTCGAGTTTTAGAGCTAGTGGATCTAATTTCATACCCTCTCTCCTCCCGATTTCTATACGAGGCTTCGTGCGCGTTTTTTCGTTCTGACCTCACCAACACGTCTCGAGGTCCATTTCTAACCTATAATCGAGACTTTTTCGGGTTTTAGAGGAAGTGGATCTAATTTTAAACCCTCTCTCCTCCCGATTTCTATACGAGGCTTCGTGCTCGTTTTTTCGTTCTGACCTCAAAAACACGTCTCGTGGTCCATTTCTAACCTATAATCGAGACTTTTTCGGGTTTTCGAGCTAGTGGATCTAATTTCATACCCTCACTCCTCCCGATTTCTATACGAGGCTTCGTGCTCGTTTTTTCGTTCTGACCTCACCAACACGTCTCGAGGTCCATTTCTAACCTATAATCGAGACTTTTTCGGGTTTTAGAGGATGTGGATCTAATTTCATACCCTTTCTCCTCCCGATTTCTATACGAGGCTTCGTGCTCGTTTTTTCGTTCTGACCTCAAAAATAGGTCTCGCGGTCCATTTCTAACCTATAATAAGGACTTTTTCGAGTTTTAGAGCTAGTGGATCTAATTTTAAACCCTCTCTCCTCCCGATTTCTATACGAGGCTTCGTGCTCGTTTTTTCGTTCTGACCTCACCAACACGTCTCGAGGTCCATTTCTAACCTATAATCGAGACTTTTTCGGGTTTTAGAGGAAGTGGATCTAATTTTAAACCCTTTCTCCTCCCGATTTCTATACGAGGCTTCGTGCTCGTTTTTTCGTTCTGACCTCAAAAATAGGTCTCGCGGTCCATTTCTAACCTATAATCGAGACTTTTTCGAGTTTTAGAGCTAGTGGATCTAATTTCATACCCTCTCTCCTCCCGATTTCTATACGAGGCTTCGTGCTCGTTTTTTCGTTCTGACCTCACCAACACGTCTCGAGGTCCATTTCTAACCTATAATCGAGACTTTTTCGGGTTTTAGAGGAAGTGGATCTAATTTCATACCCTCTCTCCTCCCGATTTCTATACGAGGCTTCGTCCTCGTTTTTTCATTCTGACCTCAAAAACACGTCTCGTGGTCCATTTCTAACCTATAATCGAGACTTTTTCGGGTTTTCGAGCTAGTGAATCTAATTTCATACCCTCTCTCCTCCCGATTTCTATACGAGGCTACGTGCTCGTTTTTTCGTTCTGACCTCACAAACACGTCTCGTGGTCCATTTCTAACCTATAATCGAGACTTTTTCGGGTTTTCAAGCTAGTGGATCTAATTTCATACCCTCTCTCCTCCCGATTTCGATACGAGGCTACGTGCTCGTTTTTTCGTTCTGACCTCAGGAACACGTCTCGTGGTCCATTTCTAACCTATAATCGAGACTTTTTCGGGTTTTAGAGCTAGTGGATCTAATTTCATACCCTCTCTCCTCCCGATTTTTATACGAGGCTTCGTGCTCGTTTTTTCGTTCTGACCTCACAAACACGTCTCGTGGTCCATTTCTAACCTATAATCGAGACTTTCTCGGGTTTTAGAGCTAGTGGATCTAATTTCATACCCTCTCTCCTCCCGATTTCTATACGAGGCTTCGTGCTCGTTTTTTCGTTCTGACCTCACCAACACGTTTCGTGGTCCATTTCTAACCTATAATCGAGACTTTTTCAGGTTTTCGAGCTAGTGGATCTAATTTCATACCCTCTCTCCTCCCGATTTCTATATAAGGCTACGTGCTCGTTTTTTCGTTCTGACCTCACCAACACGTCTCGTTGTCCATTTCTAACCTATATTCGAGTCTTTTTCGGGTTTTAGAGTTAGTAGATCTAATTTCATACCCTCTCCCCTCCCGATTTCTATACGAGGCTTCGTCCTCGTTTTTTCATTCTGACCTCAAAAATAGGTCTCGTGGTAAATTTCTAACGTATAATTGAGACTTTTTCGGGTTTTAGAGCTAGTGGATCTAATTTCATACCCTCTCTCTTCCGGATTTCTATACGAGGCTTCGTGCTCGTTTTTTCGTTCTGACCTCACAAACACGTCTCGTGGTCCATTTCTAACCTATAATCGAGACTTTTTCGGGTTTTCGAGCTAGTGGATCTAATTTCATACCCTCTCTCCTCCCGATTTCTATACAACGCTACGTGCTCGTTTTTTCGTTCTGACCTCACCAACACGTCTCGTTGTCCATTTCTAACCTATATTCGAGACTTTTTCGGGTTTTAGAGTTAGTAGATCTAATTTCATACCCTCTCCCCTCCCGATTTCTATACGAGGCTTCGTCCTCGTTTTTTCATTCTGACCTCAAAAATAGGTCTCGTGGTAAATTTCTAACCTATAATTGAGACTTTTTCGGGTTTTAGAGCTAGTGGATCTAATTTCATACCCTCTCTCTTCCGGATTTCTATACGAGGCTTCGTGCTCGTTTTTTCGTTCTGACCTCACCAACACATCTCATGGTCCATTTCTAACGTATAATCGAGACTTTTTCAGGTTTTAGAGGAAGTGGATCTAATTTCATACCCTTTCTCCTCCCGATTTCTATACGAGGCTTCGTGCTCGTTTTTTCGTTCTGACCTCAAAAATAGGTCTCGCGGTCCATTTCTAAGCTATAATGGAGACTTTTTCGAGTTTTAGAGCTAGTGGATCTAATTTCATACCCTCACTCCTCCCGATTTCTATACGAGGCTTCGTGCTCGTTTTTTCGTTCTGACCTCACCAACACGTCTCGAGGTCCATTTCTAACATATAATCGAGACTTTTTCGGGTTTTAGAGGAAGTGGATCTAATTTCATACCCTTTCTCCTCCCGATTTCTATACGAGGCTTCGTGCTCGTTTTTTCGTTCTGACCTCAAAAATAGGTCTCGCGGTCCATTTCTAACCTATAATAAGGACTTTTTCGAGTTTTAGAGCTAGTAGATCTAATTTCATACCCTCTCTCCTCCCGATTTCTATACGAGGCTTCGTGCTCGTTTTTTCGTTCTGACCTCACCAACACGTCTCGAGGTCCATTTCTAACCTATAATCGAGACTTTTTCGGGTTTTAGAGTAAGTGGATCTAATTTTAAACCCTCTCTCCTCCCGATTTCTATACGAGGCTTCGTGCTCGTTTTTTCGTTCTGACCTCAAAAACACGTCTCGTGGTCCATTTCTAACCTATAATCGAGACTTTTTCGGGTTTTCGAGCTAGTGGATCTAATTTCATACCCTCTCTCCTCCCGATTTCTATACGAGGCTACGTGCTCGTTTTTTCGTTCTGACCTCACAAACACGTCTCGTGGTACATTTCTAACCTATAATCGAGTCTTTTTCGGGTTTTAGAGCTAGTGGATCTAATTTCATACCCTCTCACCTCCCGATTTCTATACGAGGCTACGTGCTCGTTTTTTCGTTCTGACCTCAGTAACACGTCTCGTGGTCCATTTCTAACCTATAATCGAGTCTTTTTCGGGTTTTAGAGCTAGTGGATCTAATTTCATACCCTCTCACCTCCCGATTTCTATACGAGACTACGTGCTCGTTTTTTCGTTCTGACCTCAGTAACACGTCTCGTGGTCCATTTCTAACCTATTATCGAGACTTTTTCGGGTTTTAGAGCTAGTGGATCTAATTTCATACCCTCTCTCCTCCCGATTTTTATACGAGGCTTCGTGCTCGTTTTTTCGTTCTGACCTCACTAACACGTCTCGTGGTCCATTTCTAACCTATAATCGAGACTTTCTCGGGTTTTAGAGCTAGTGGATCTAATTTCATACCCTCTCTCCTCCCGATTTCTATACGAGGCTTCGTGCTCGTTTTTTCGTTCTGACCTCACCAACACGTTTCGTGGTCCATTTCTAACCTATAATCGAGACTTTTTCGGGTTTTCGAGCTAGTGGATCTAATTTCATACCCTCTCTCCTCCCGATTTCTATACAAGGCTACGTGCTCGTTTTTTCGTTCTGACCTCACCAACACGTCTCGTTGTCCATTTCTAACCTATATTCGAGACTTTTTCGGGTTTTAGAGTTAGTAGATCTAATTTCATACCCTCTCCCCTCCCGATTTCTATACGAGGCTTCGTCCTCGTTTTTTCATTCTGACCTCAAAAATAGGTCTCGTGGTAAATTTCTAACCTATAATTGAGACTTTTTCGGGTTTTAGAGCTAGTGGATCTAATTTCATACCCTCTCTCTTCCGGATTTCTATACGAGGCTTCGTGCTCGTTTTTTCGTTCTGACCTCACCAACACATCTCATGGTCCATTTCTAACGTATAATCGAGACTTTTTCAGGTTTTAGAGGAAGTGGATCTAATTTCATACCCTTTCTCCTCCCGATTTCTATACGAGGCTTCGTGCTCGTTTTTTCGTTCTGACCTCAAAAATAGGTCTCGCGGTCCATTTCTAAGCTATAATGGAGACTTTTTCGAGTTTTAGAGCTAGTGGATCTAATTTCATACCCTCACTCCTCCCGATTTCTATACGAGGCTTCGTGCTCGTTTTTTCGTTCTGACCTCACCAACACGTCTCGAGGTCCATTTCTAACCTATAATCGAGACTTTTTCGGGTTTTAGAGGAAGTGGATCTAATTTCATACCCTTTCTCCTCCCGATTTCTATACGAGGCTTCGTGCTCGTTTTTTCGTTCTGACCTCAAAAATAGGTCTCGCGGTCCATTTCTAACCTATAATAAGGACTTTTTCGAGTTTTAGAGCTAGTGGATCTAATTTCATACCCTCTCTCCTCCCGATTTCTATACGAGGCTTCGTGCTCGTTTTTTCGTTCTGACCTCACCAACACGTCTCGAGGTCCATTTCTAACCTATAATCGAGACTTTTTCGGGTTTTAGAGGAAGTGGATCTAATTTTAAACCCTCTCTCCTCCCGATTTCTATACGAGGCTTCGTGCTCGTTTTTTCGTTCTGACCTCAAAAACACGTCTCGTGGTCCATTTCTAACCTATAATCGAGACTTTTTCGGGTTTTCGAGCTAGTGGATCTAATTTCATACCCTCTCTCCTCCCGATTTCTATACGAGGCTTCGTGCTCGTTTTTTCGTTCTGACCTCACAAACACGTCTCGTGGTACATTTCTAACCTATAATCGAGACTTTTTCGAGTTTTCGAGCTAGTGGATCTAATTTCATACCCTCTCTCCTCCCGATTTCTATACGAGGCTTCGTGCGCGTTTTTTCGTTCTGACCTCACCAACACGTCTCGTTGTCCATTTCTAACCTATATTCGAGACTTTTTCGGGTTTTAGAGTTAGTAGATCTAATTTCATACCCTCTCCCCTCCCGATTTCTATACGAGGCTTCGTCCTCGTTTTTTCATTCTGACCTCAAAAATAGGTCTCGTGGTAAATTTCTAACCTATAATTGAGACTTTTTCGGGTTTTAGAGCTAGTGGATCTAATTTCATACCCTCTCTCTTCCGGATTTCTATACGAGGCTTCGTGCTCGTTTTTTCGTTCTGACCTCACAAACACGTCTCGTGGTCCATTTCTAACCTATAATCGAGACTTTTTCGGGTTTTCGAGCTAGTGGATCTAATTTCATACTCTCTCTCCTCCCGATTATATACGAGGCTTCGTGCTCGTTTTTTCGTTCTGACCTCAGGAACACGTCTCGTGGTCCATTTCTAACCTATAATCGAGTCTTTTTCGGGTTTTAGAGCTAGTGGATCTAATTTCATACCCTCTCTCCTCCCGATTTCTATACGAGGCTACGTGCTCGTTTTTTCGTTCTGACCTCAGTAACACGTCTCGTGGTCCATTTCTAACCTATAATCGAGACTTTTTCGGGTTTTAGAGCTAGTGGATCTAATTTCATACCCTCTCTCCTCCCGATTTTTATACGAGGCTTCGTGCTCGTTTTTTCGTTCTGACCTCACAAACACGTCTCGTGGTCCATTTCTAACCTATAATCGAGACTTTTTCGGGTTTTCGAGCTAGTGGATCTAATTTCATACCCTCTCTCCTCCCGATTTCTATACAAGGCTACGTGCTCGTTTTTTCGTTCTGACCTCACCAACACGTCTCGTTGTCCATTTCTAACCTATATTCGAGACTTTTTCGGGTTTTAGAGTTAGTAGATCTAATTTCATACCCTCTCCCC
Source organism: Thalia dealbata (assembly GCA_030544415.1). Classification (NCBI taxonomy): domain Eukaryota; kingdom Viridiplantae; phylum Streptophyta; class Magnoliopsida; order Zingiberales; family Marantaceae; genus Thalia; species Thalia dealbata. Next base: position 15,545,819 of record CM060460.1, read on the forward strand.
TCCCGATTTCTATACGAGGCTTCGTCCTCGTTTTTTCATTCTGACCTCAAAAATAGGTCTCGTGGTAAATTTCTAACCTATAATTGAGACTTTTTCGGGTTTTAGAGCTAGTGGATCTAATTTCATACCCTCTCTCTTCCGGATTTCTATACGAGGCTTCGTGCTCGTTTTTTCGTTCTGACCTCACAAACACGTCTCGTGGTCCATTTCTAACCTATAATCGAGACTTTTTCGGGTTTTCGAGCTAGTGGATCTAATTTCATACTCTCTCTCCTCCCGATTATATACGAGGCTTCGTGCTCGTTTTTTCGTTCTGACCTCAGGAACACGTCTCGTGGTCCATTTCTAACCTATAATCGAGTCTTTTTCGGGTTTTAGAGCTAGTGGATCTAATTTCATAACCTCTCACCTCCCGATTTCTATACGAGGCTACGTGCTCGTTTCTTCGTTCTGACCTCAGTAACACGTCTCGTGGTCCATTTCTAACCTATAATCGAGTCTTTTTCGGGTTTTAGAGCTAGTGGATCTAATTTCATACCCTCTCACCTCCCGATTTCTATACGAGACTACGTGCTCGTTTTTTCGTTCTGACCTCAGTAACACGTCTCGTGGTCCATTTCTAACCTATTATCGAGACTTTTTCGGGTTTTAGAGCTAGTGGATCTAATTTCATACCCTCTCTCCTCCCGATTTTTATACGAGGCTTCGTGCTTGTTTTTTCGTTCTGACCTCACTAACACGTCTCGTGGTCCATTTCTAACCTATAATCGAGACTTTCTCGGGTTTTAGAGCTAGTGGATCTAATTTCATACCCTCTCTCCTCCCGATTTCTATACGAGGCTTCGTGCTCGTTTTTTCGTTCTGACCTCACCAACACGTTTCGTGGTCCATTTCTAACCTATAATCGAGACTTTTTCGGGTTTTCGAGCTAGTGGATCTAATTTCATACCCTCTCTCCTCCCGATTTCTATACAAGGCTACGTGCTCGTTTTTTCGTTCTGACCTCACCAACACGTCTCGTTGTCCATTTCTAACCTATATTCGAGACTTTTTCGGGTTTTAGAGTTAGTAGATCTAATTTCATACCCTCTCCCCTCCCGATTTCTATACGAGGCTTCGTCCTCGTTTTTTCATTCTGACCTCAAAAATAGGTCTCGTGGTAAATTTCTAACCTATAATTGAGACTTTTTCGGGTTTTAGAGCTAGTGGATCTAATTTCATACCCTCTCTCTTCCGGATTTCTATACGAGGCTTCGTGCTCGTTTTTTCGTTCTGACCTCACCAACACATCTCATGGTCCATTTCTAACGTATAATCGAGACTTTTTCAGGTTTTAGAGGAAGTGGATCTAATTTCATACCCTTTCTCCTCCCGATTTCTATACGAGGCTTCGTGCTCGTTTTTTCGTTCTGACCTCAAAAATAGGTCTCGCGGTCCATTTCTAAGCTATAATGGAGACTTTTTCGAGTTTTAGAGCTAGTGGATCTAATTTCATACCCTCACTCCTCCCGATTTCTATACGAGGCTTCGTGCTCGTTTTTTCGTTCTGACCTCACCAACACGTCTCGAGGTCCATTTCTAACCTATAATCGAGACTTTTTCGGGTTTTAGAGGAAGTGGATCTAATTTCATACCCTTTCTCCTCCCGATTTCTATACGAGGCTTCGTGCTCGTTTTTTCGTTCTGACCTCAAAAATAGGTCTCGCGGTCCATTTCTAACCTATAATAAGGACTTTTTCGAGTTTTAGAGCTAGTGGATCTAATTTCATACCCTCTCTCCTCCCGATTTCTATACGAGGCTTCGTGCTCGTTTTTTCGTTCTGACCTCACCAACACGTCTCGAGGTCCATTTCTAACCTATAATCGAGACTTTTTCGGGTTTTAGAGGAAGTGGATCTAATTTTAAACCCTCTCTCCTCCCGATTTCTATACGAGGCTTCGTGCTCGTTTTTTCGTTCTGACCTCAAAAACACGTCTCGTGGTCCATTTCTAACCTATAATCGAGACTTTTTCGGGTTTTCGAGCTAGTGGATCTAATTTCATACCCTCTCTCCTCCCGATTTCTATACGAGGCTACGTGCTCGTTTTTTCGTTCTGACCTCCCAAACACGTCTCGTGGTACATTTCTAACCTATAATCGAGACTTTTTCGGGTTTTCGAGCTAGTGGATCTAATTTCATACCCTCTCTCCTCCCGATTTCTATACAAGGCTACGTGCTCGTTTTTTCGTTCTGACCTCACCAACACGTCTCGTTGTCCATTTCTAACCTATATTCGAGACTTTTTCGGGTTTTAGAGTTAGTAGATCTAATTTCATACCCTCTCCCCTCCCGATTTCTATACGAGGCTTCGTCCTCGTTTTTTCATTCTGACCTCAAAAATATGTCTCGTGGTAAATTTCTAACCTATAATTGAGACTTTTTCGGGTTTTAGAGCTAGTGGATCTAATTTCATACCCTCTCTCTTCCGGATTTCTATACGAGGCTTCGTGCTCGTTTTTTCGTTCTGACCTCACAAACACGTCTCGTGGTCCATTTCTAACCTATAATCGAGACTTTCTCGGGTTTTAGAGCTAGTGGATCTAATTTCATACTCTCTCTCCTCCCGATTATATACGAGGCTTCGTGCTCGTTTTTTCGTTCTGACCTCAGGAACACGTCTCGTGGTCCATTTCTAACCTATAATCGAGTCTTTTTCGGGTTTTAGAGCTAGTGGATCTAATTTCATACCCTCTCTCCTCCCGATTTCTATACGAGGCTACGTGCTCGTTTTTTCGTTCTGACCTCAGTAACACGTCTCGTGGTCCATTTCTAACCTATAATCGAGACTTTTTCGGGTTTTAGAGCTAGTGGATCTAATTTCATACCCTCTCTCCTCCCGATTTTTATACGAGGCTTCGTGCTCGTTTTTTCGTTCTGACCTCACAAACACGTCTCGTGGTCCATTTCTAACCTATAATCGAGACTTTTTCGGGTTTTCGAGCTAGTGGATCTAATTTCATACCCTCTCTCCTCCCGATTTCTATACAAGGCTACGTGCTCGTTTTTTCGTTCTGACCTCACCAACACGTCTCGTTGTCCATTTCTAACCTATATTCGAGACTTTTTCGGGTTTTAGAGTAAGTAGATCTAATTTCATACCCTCTCCCCTCCCGATTTCTATACGAGGCTTCGTCCTCGTTTTTTCATTCTGACCTCAAAAATAGGTCTCGTGGTAAATTTCTAACCTATAATTGAGACTTTTTCGGGTTTTAGAGCTAGTGGATCTAATTTCATACCCTCTCTCTTCCGGATTTCTATACGAGGCTTCGTGCTCGTTTTTTCGTTCTGACCTCACAAACACGTCTCGTGGTCCATTTCTAACCTATAATCGAGACTTTTTCGGGTTTTCGAGCTAGTGGATCTAATTTCATACTCTCTCTCCTCCCGATTATATACGAGGCTTCGTGCTCGTTTTTTCGTTCTGACCTCAGGAACACGTCTCGTGGTCCATTTCTAACCTATAATCGAGTCTTTTTCGGGTTTTAGAGCTAGTGGATCTAATTTCATACCCTCTCACCTCCCGATTTCTATACGAGGCTACGTGCTCGTTTCTTCGTTCTGACCTCAGTAACACGTCTCGTGGTCCATTTCTAACCTATAATCGAGTCTTTTTCGGGTTTTAGAGCTAGTGGATCTAATTTCATACCCTCTCACCTCCCGATTTCTATACGAGACTACGTGCTCGTTTTTTCGTTCTGACCTCAGTAACACGTCTCGTGGTCCATTTCTAACCTATTATCGAGACTTTTTCGGGTTTTAGAGCTAGTGGATCTAATTTCATACCCTCTCTCCTCCCGATTTTTATACGAGGCTTCGTGCTCGTTTTTTCGTTCTGACCTCACTAACACGTCTCGTGGTCCATTTCTAACCTATAATCGAGACTTTCTCGGGTTTTAGAGCTAGTGGATCTAATTTCATACCCTCTCTCCTCCCGATTTCTATACGAGGCTTCGTGCTCGTTTTTTCGTTCTGACCTCACCAACACGTTTCGTGGTCCATTTCTAACCTATAATCGAGACTTTTTCGGGTTTTCGAGCTAGTGGATCTAATTTCATACCCTCTCTCCTCCCGATTTCTATACAAGGCTACGTGCTCGTTTTTTCGTTCTGACCTCACCAACACGTCTCGTTGTCCATTTCTAACCTATATTCGAGACTTTTTCGGGTTTTAGAGTTAGTAGATCTAATTTCATACCCTCTCCCCTCCCGATTTCTATACGAGGCTTCGTCCTCGTTTTTTCATTCTGACCTCAAAAATAGGTCTCGTGGTAAATTTCTAACCTATAATTGAGACTTTTTCGGGTTTTAGAGCTAGTGGATCTAATTTCATACCCTCTCTCTTCCGGATTTCTATACGAGGCTTCGTGCTCGTTTTTTCGTTCTGACCTCACCAACACATCTCATGGTCCATTTCTAACGTATAATCGAGACTTTTTCAGGTTTTAGAGGAAGTGGATCTAATTTCATACCCTTTCTCCTCCCGATTTCTATACGAGGCTTCGTGCTCGTTTTTTCGTTCTGACCTCAAAAATAGGTCTCGCGGTCCATTTCTAAGCTATAATGGAGACTTTTTCGAGTTTTAGAGCTAGTGGATCTAATTTCATACCCTCACTCCTCCCGATTTCTATACGAGGCTTCGTGCTCGTTTTTTCGTTCTGACCTCACCAACACGTCTCGAGGTCCATTTCTAACCTATAATCGAGACTTTTTCGGGTTTTAGAGGAAGTGAATCTAATTTCATACCCTTTCTCCTCCCGATTTCTATACGAGGCTTCGTGCTCGTTTTTTCGTTCTGACCTCAAAAATAGGTCTCGCGGTCCATTTCTAACCTATAATAAGGACTTTTTCGAGTTTTAGAGCTAGTGGATCTAATTTCATACCCTTTCTCCTCCCGATTTCTATACGAGGCTTCGTGCTCGTTTTTTCGTTCTGACCTCACCAACACGTCTCGAGGTCCATTTCTAACCTATAATCGAGACTTTTTCGGGTTTTAGAGGAAGTGAATCTAATTTTAAACCCTCTCTCCTCCCGATTTCTATACGAGGCTTCGTGCTCGTTTTTTCGTTCTGACCTCAAAAACACGTCTCGTGGTCCATTTCTAACCTATAATCGAGACTTTTTCGGGTTTTCGAGCTAGTGGATCTAATTTCATACCCTCTCTCCTCCCGATTTCTATACGAGGCTACGTGCTCGTTTTTTCGTTCTGACCTCCCAAACACGTCTCGTGGTACATTTCTAACCTATAATCGAGACTTTTTCGGGTTTTCGAGCTAGTGGATCTAATTTCATACCCTCTCTCCTCCCGATTTCTATACAAGGCTACGTGCTCGTTTTTTCGTTCTGACCTCACCAACACGTCTCGTTGTCCATTTCTAACCTATATTCGAGACTTTTTCGGGTTTTAGAGTTAGTAGATCTAATTTCAAACCCTCTCCCCTCCCGATTTCTATACGAGGCTTCGTCCTCGTTTTTTCATTCTGACCTCAAAAATAGGTCTCGTGGTAAATTTCTAACCTATAATTGAGACTTTTTCGGGTTTTAGAGCTAGTGGATCTAATTTCATACCCTCTCTCTTCCGGATTTCTATACGAGGCTTCGTGCTCGTTTTTTCGTTCTGACCTCACAAACACGTCTCGTGGTCCATTTCTAACCTATAATCGAGACTTTCTCGGGTTTTAGAGCTAGTGGATCTAATTTCATACTCTCTCTCCTCCCGATTATATACGAGGCTTCGTGCTCGTTTTTTCGTTCTGACCTCAGGAACACGTCTCGTGGTCCATTTCTAACCTATAATCGAGTCTTTTTCGGGTTTTAGAGCTAGTGGATCTAATTTCATACCCTCTCTCCTCCCGATTTCTATACGAGGCTACGTGCTCGTTTTTTCGTTCTGACCTCAGTAACACGTCTCGTGGTCCATTTCAAACCTATAATCGAGACTTTTTCGGGTTTTAGAGCTAGTGGATCTAATTTCATACCCTCTCTCCTCCCGATTTTTATACGAGGCTTCGTGCTCGTTTTTTCGTTCTGACCTCACAAACACGTCTCGTGGTCCATTTCTAACCTATAATCGAGACTTTTTCGGGTTTTCGAGCTAGTGGATCTAATTTCATACCCTCTCTCCTCCCGATTTCTATACGAGGCTACGTGCTCGTTTTTTCGTTCTGACCTCCCAAACACGTCTCGTGGTACATTTCTAACCTATAATCGAGACTTTTTCGGGTTTTCGAGCTAGTGGATCTAATTTCATACCCTCTCTCCTCCCGATTTCTATACAAGGCTACGTGCTCGTTTTTTCGTTCTGACCTCACCAACACGTCTCGTTGTCCATTTCTAACCTATATTCGAGACTTTTTCGGGTTTTAGAGTTAGTAGATCTAATTTCATACCCTCTCCCCTCCCGATTTCTATACGAGGCTTCGTCCTCGTTTTTTCATTCTGACCTCAAAAATAGGTCTCGTGGTAAATTTCTAACCTATAATTGAGACTTTTTCGGGTTTTAGAGCTAGTGGATCTAATTTCATACCCTCTCTCTTCCGGATTTCTATACGAGGCTTCGTGCTCGTTTTTTCGTTCTGACCTCACAAACACGTCTCGTGGTCCATTTCTAACCTATAATCGAGACTTTCTCGGGTTTTAGAGCTAGTGGATCTAATTTCATACTCTCTCTCCTCCCGATTATATACGAGGCTTCGTGCTCGTTTTTTCGTTCTGACCTCAGGAACACGTCTCGTGGTCCATTTCTAACCTATAATCGAGTCTTTTTCGGGTTTTAGAGCTAGTGGATCTAATTTCATACCCTCTCTCCTCCCGATTTCTATACGAGGCTACGTGCTCGTTTTTTCGTTCTGACCTCAGTAACACGTCTCGTGGTCCATTTCAAACCTATAATCGAGACTTTTTCGGGTTTTAGAGCTAGTGGATCTAATTTCATACCCTCTCTCCTCCCGATTTTTATACGAGGCTACGTGCTCGTTTTTTCGTTCTGACCTCAGTAACACGTCTCGTGGTCCATTTCAAACCTATAATCGAGACTTTTTCGGGTTTTAGAGCTAGTGGATCTAATTTCATACCCTCTCTCCTCCCGATTTCTATACAAGGCTACGTGCTCGTTTTTTCGTTCTGACCTCACCAACACGTCTCGTTGTCCATTTCTAACCTATATTCGAGACTTTTTCGGGTTTTAGAGTTAGTAGATCTAATTTCATACCCTCTCCCCTCCCGATTTCTATACGAGGCTTCGTCCTCGTTTTTTCATTCTGACCTCAAAAATAGGTCTCGTGGTAAATTTCTAACCTATAATTGAGACTTTTTCGGATTTTAGAGCTAGTGGATCTAATTTCATACCCTCTCTCTTCCGGATTTCTATACGAGGCTTCGTGCTCGTTTTTTCGTTCTGACCTCACAAACACGTCTCGTGGTCCATTTCTAACCTATAATCGAGACTTTTTCGGGTTTTCGAGCTAGTGGATCTAATTTCATACTCTCTCTCCTCCCGATTATATACGAGGCTTCGTGCTCGTTTTTTCGTTCTGACCTCAGGAACACGTCTTGTGGTCCATTTCTAACCTATAATCGAGTCTTTTTCGGGTTTTAGAGCTAGTGGATCTAATTTCATACCCTCTCACCTCCCGATTTCTATACGAGGCTACGTGCTCGTTTTTTCGTTCTGACCTCAGTAACACGTCTCGTGGTCCATTTCTAACCTATAATCGAGTCTTTTTCGGGTTTTAGAGCTAGTGGATCTAATTTCATACCCTCTCACCTCCCGATTTCTATACGAGGCTACGTGCTCGTTTTTTCGTTCTGACCTCAGTAACACGTCTCGTGGTCCATTTCTAACCTATAATCGAGACTTTTTCGGGTTTTAGAGCTAGTGGATCTAATTTCATACCCTCTCTCCTCCCAATTTTTATACGAGGCTTCGTGCTCGTTTTTTCGTTCTGACCTCACAAACACGTCTCGTGGTCCATTTCTAACCTATAATCGAGACTTTCTCGGGTTTTAGAGCTAGTGGATCTAATTTCATACCCTCTCTCCTCCCGATTTCTATACGAGGCTACGTGCTCGTTTTTTCGTTTTGACCTCATGAACACGTCTCGTGGTCCATTTCTAACCTATAATCGAGACTTTTCGGGTTTTAGAGCTAGTGGATCTAATTTCATACCCTCTCTCCTCCCGATTTCTATACGAGGCTTCGTGCTCGTTTTTTCGTTCTGACCTCACCAACACGTTTCGTGGTCCATTTCTAACCTATAATCCATACTTTTTCGGATTTTCGAGCTAGTGGATCTAATTTCATACCCTCTCTCCTCCCGATTTCTATACGAGGCTACGTGCTCGTTTATTCGTTGTGACCTCACAAACAGGTCTCGTGGTCCATTTCTAACTTATAATCGAGACTTTTTCGGGTTTTAGAGCTAGTGGATCTAATTTCATACCCTCTCTCTTCCGGATTTCTATACGAGGCTTCGTGCTCGTTTTTTCGTTCTGACCTCACCAACACGTCTCGTGGTCCATTTCTAACCTATAATCGAGACTTTTTCGGGTTTTCGAGCTAGTGGATCTAATTTCATACTCTCTCTCCTCCCGATTATATACGAGGCTTCGTGCTCGTTTTTTCGTTCTGACCTCAGGAACACTTCTCGTGGTCCATTTCTAACCTATAATCGAGTCTTTTTCGGGTTTTAGAGCTAGTGGATCTAATTTCAGACCCTCTCACCTCCCGATTTCTATACGAGGCTACGTGCTCGTTTTTTCGTTCTGACCTCAGTAAAACGTCTCGTGGTCCATTTCTAACCTATAATCGAGACTTTTTCGGGTTTTAGAGCTAGTGGATCTAATTTCATACCCTCTCTCCTCCCGATTTTTATACGAGGCTTCGTGCTCGTTTTTTCGTTCTGACCTCACAAACACGTCTCGTGGTCCATTTCTAACCTATAATCGAGACTTTCTCGGGTTTTAGAGCTAGTGGATCTAATTTCATACCCTCTCTCCTCCCGATTTCTATACGAGGCTTCGTGCTCGTTTTTTCGTTCTGACCTCACCAACACGTTTCGTGGTCCATTTCTAACCTATAATCGAGACTTTTTCGGGTTTTCGAGCTAGTGGATCTAATTTCATACCCTCTCTCCTCCCGATTTCTATACAAGGCTACGTGCTCGTTTTTTCGTTCTGACCTCACCAACACTTCTCGTTGTCCATTTCTAACCTATATTCGAGACTTTTTCGGGTTTTAGAGTTAGTAGATCTAATTTCATACCCTCTCCCCTCCCGATTTCTATACGAGGCTTCGTCCTCGTTTTTTCATTCTGACCTCAAAAATAGGTCTCGTGGTAAATTTCTAACCTATAATTGAGACTTTTTCGGGTTTTAGAGCTAGTGGATCTAATTTCATACCCTCTCTCTTCCGGATTTCTATACGAGGCTTCGTGCTCGTTTTTTCGTTCTGACCTCACCAACACATCTCATGGTCCATTTCTAACGTATAATCGAGACTTTTTCAGGTTTTAGAGGAAGTGGATCTAATTTCATACCCTTTCTCCTCCCGATTTCTATACGAGGCTTCGTGCTCGTTTTTTCGTTCTGACCTCAAAAATAGGTCTCGCGGTCCATTTCTAAGCTATAATGGAGACTTTTTCGAGTTTTAGAGCTAGTGGATCTAATTTCATACCCTCACTCCTCCCGATTTCTATACGAGGCTTCGTGCTCGTTTTTTCGTTCTGACCTCACCAACACGTCTCGAGGTCCATTTCTAACCTATAATCGAGACTTTTTCGGGTTTTAGAGGAAGTGAATCTAATTTCATACCCTTTCTCCTCCCGATTTCTATACGAGGCTTCGTGCTCGTTTTTTCGTTCTGACCTCAAAAATAGGTCTCGCGGTCCATTTCTAACCTATAATAAGGACTTTTTCGAGTTTTAGAGCTAGTGGATCTAATTTCATACCCTTTCTCCTCCCGATTTCTATACGAGGCTTCGTGCTCGTTTTTTCGTTCTGACCTCACCAACACGTCTCGAGGTCCATTTCTAACCTATAATCGAGACTTTTTCGGGTTTTAGAGGAAGTGGATCTAATTTTAAACCCTCTCTCCTCCCGATTTCTATACGAGGCTTCGTGCTCGTTTTTTCGTTCTGACCTCAAAAACACGTCTCGTGGTCCATTTCTAACCTATAATCGAGACTTTTTCGGGTTTTCGAGCTAGTGGATCTAATTTCGTACCCTCTCTCCTCCCGATTTCTATACGAGGCTACGTGCTCGTTTTTTCGTTCTGACCTCCCAAACACGTCCCGTGGTACATTTCTAACCTATAATCGAGACTTTTTCGGGTTTTCGAGCTAGTGGATCTAATTTCATACCCTCTCTCCTCCCGATTTCTATACAAGGCTACGTGCTCGTTTTTTCGTTCTGACCTCACCAACACGTCTCGTTGTCCATTTCTAACCTATATTCGAGACTTTTTCGGGTTTTAGAGTTAGTAGATCTAATTTCATACCCTCTCCCCTCCCGATTTCTATACGAGGCTTCGTCCTCGTTTTTTCATTCTGACCTCAAAAATAGGTCTCGTGGTAAATTTCTAACCTATAATTGAGACTTTTTCGGGTTTTAGAGCTAGTGGATCTAATTTCATACCCTCTCTCTTCCGGATTTCTATACGAGGCTTCGTGCTCGTTTTTTCGTTCTGACCTCACAAACACGTCTCGTGGTCCATTTCTAACCTATAATCGAGACTTTCTCGGGTTTTAGAGCTAGTGGATCTAATTTCATACTCTCTCTCCTCCCGATTATATACGAGGCTTCGTGCTCGTTTTTTCGTTCTGACCTCAGGAACACGTCTCGTGGTCCATTTCTAACCTATAATCGAGTCTTTTTCGGGTTTTAGAGCTAGTGGATCTAATTTCATACCCTCTCTCCTCCCGATTTCTATACGAGGCTACGTGCTCGTTTTTTCGTTCTGACCTCAGTAACACGTCTCGTGGTCCATTTCAAACCTATAATCGAGACTTTTTCGGGTTTTAGAGCTAGTGGATCTAATTTCATACCCTCTCTCCTCCCGATTTTTATACGAGGCTTCGTGCTCGTTTTTTCGTTCTGACCTCACAAACATGTCTCGTGGTCCATTTCTAACCTATAATCGAGACTTTCTCGGGTTTTAGAGCTAGTGGATATAATTTCATACCCTCTCTCCTCCCGATTTCTATACGAGGCTTCGTGCTCGTTTTTTCGTTCTGACCTCACCAACACGTTTCGTGGTCCATTTCTAACCTATAATCGAGACTTTTTCGGGTTTTCGAGCTAGTGGATCTAATTTCATACCCTCTCTCCTCCCGATTTCTATACAAGGCTACGTGCTCGTTTTTTCGTTCTGACCTCACCAACACGTCTCGTTGTCCATTTCTAACCTATATTCGAGACTTTTTCGGGTTTTAGAGTTAGTAGATCTAATTTCATACCCTCTCCCTTCCCGATTTCTATACGAGGCTTCGTCCTCGTTTTTTCATTCTGACCTCAAAAATAGGTCTCGTGGTAAATTTCTAACCTATAATTGAGACTTTTTCGGATTTTAGAGCTAGTGGATCTAATTTCATACCCTCTCTCTTCCGGATTTCTATACGAGGCTTCGTGCTCGTTTTTTCGTTCTGACCTCACAAACACGTCTCGTGGTCCATTTCTAACCTATAATCGAGACTTTTTCGGGTTTTCGAGCTAGTGGATCTAATTTCATACTCTCTCTCCTCCCGATTATATACGAGGCTTCGTGCTCGTTTTTTCGTTCTGACCTCAGGAACACGTCTTGTGGTCCATTTCTAACCTATAATCGAGTCTTTTTCGGGTTTTAGAGCTAGTGGATCTAATTTCATACCCTCTCACCTCCCGATTTCTATACGAGGCTACGTGCTCGTTTTTTCGTTCTGACCTCAGTAACACGTCTCGTGGTCCATTTCTAACCTATAATCGAGTCTTTTTCGGGTTTTAGAGCTAGTGGATCTAATTTCTTACCCTCTCACCTCCCGATTTCTATACGAGGCTACGTGCTCGTTTTTTCGTTCTGACCTCAGTAACACGTCTCGTGGTCCATTTCTAACCTATAATCGAGACTTTTTCGGGTTTTAGAGCTAGTGGATCTAATTTCATACCCTCTCTCCTCCCAATTTTTATACGAGGCTTCGTGCTCGTTTTTTCGTTCTGACCTCACAAACACGTCTCGTGGTCCATTTCTAACCTATAATCGAGACTTTCTCGGGTTTTAGAGCTAGTGGATCTAATTTCATACCCTCTCTCCTCCCGATTTCTATACGAGGCTACGTGCTCGTTTTTTCATTTTGACCTCATGAACACGTCTCGTGGTCCATTTCTAACCTATAATCGAGACTTTTCGGGTTTTAGAGCTAGTGGATCTAATTTCATACCCTCTCTCCTCCCGATTTCTATACGAGGCTTCGTGCTCGTTTTTTCGTTCTGACCTCACCAACACGTTTCGTGGTCCATTTCTAACCTATAATCCATACTTTTTCGGATTTTCGAGCTAGAGGATCTAATTTCATACCCTCTCTCCTCCCGATTTCTATACGAGGCTACGTGCTCGTTTATTCGTTGTGACCTCACAAACAGGTCTCGTGGTCCATTTCTAACTTATAATCGAGACTTTTTCGGGTTTTAGAGCTAGTGGATCTAATTTCATACCCTCTCTCTTCCGGATTTCTATACGAGGCTTCGTGCTCGTTTTTTCGTTCTGACCTCACCAACACGTCTCGTGGTCCATTTCTAACCTATAATCGAGACTTTTTCGGGTTTTCGAGCTAGTGGATCTAATTTCATACTCTCTCTCCTCCCGATTATATACGAGGCTTCGTGCTCGTTTTTTCGTTCTGACCTCAGGAACACGTCTCGTGGTCCATTTCTAACCTATAATCGAGTCTTTTTCGGGTTTTAGAGCTAGTGGATCTAATTTCAGACCCTCTCACCTCCCGATTTCTATACGAGGCTACGTGCTCGTTTTTTCGTTCTGACCTCAGTAAAACGTCTCGTGGTCCATTTCTAACCTATAATCGAGACTTTTTCGGGTTTTAGAGCTAGTGGATCTAATTTCATACCCTCTCTCCTCCCGATTTTTATACGAGGCTTCGTGCTCGTTTTTTCGTTCTGACCTCACAAACACGTCTCGTGGTCCATTTCTAACCTATAATCGAGACTTTCTCGGGTTTTAGAGCTAGTGGATCTAATTTCATACCCTCTCTCCTCCCGATTTCTATACGAGGCTTCGTGCTCGTTTTTTCGTTCTGACCTCACCAACACGTTTCGTGGTCCATTTCTAACCTATAATCGAGACTTTTTCGGGTTTTCGAGCTAGTGGATCTAATTTCATACCCTCTCTCCTCCCGATTTCTATACAAGGCTACGTGCTCGTTTTTTCGTTCTGACCTCACCAACACGTCTCGTTGTCCATTTCTAACCTATATTCGAGACTTTTTCGGGTTTTAGAGTTAGTAGATCTAATTTCATACCCTCTCCCTTCCCGATTTCTATACGAGGCTTCGTCCTCGTTTTTTCATTCTGACCTCAAAAATAGGTCTCGTGGTAAATTTCTAACCTATAATTGAGACTTTTTCGGATTTTAGAGCTAGTGGATCTAATTTCATACCCTCTCTCTTCCGGATTTCTATACGAGGCTTCGTGCTCGTTTTTTCGTTCTGACCTCACAAACACGTCTCGTGGTCCATTTCTAACCTATAATCGAGACTTTCTCGGGTTTTAGAGCTAGTGGATCTAATTTCATACTCTCTCTCCTCCCGATTATATACGAGGCTTCGTGCTCGTTTTTTCGTTCTGACCTCAGGAACACGTCTCGTGGTCCATTTCTAACCTATAATCGAGTCTTTTTCGGGTTTTAGAGCTAGTGGATCTAATTTCATACCCTCTCTCCTCCCGATTTCTATACGAGGCTACGTGCTCGTTTTTTCGTTCTGACCTCAGTAACACGTCTCGTGGTCCATTTCAAACCTATAATCGAGACTTTTTCGGGTTTTAGAGCTAGTGGATCTAATTTCATACCCTCTCTCCTCCCGATTTTTATACGAGGCTTCGTGCTCGTTTTTTCGTTCTGACCTCACAAACATGTCTCGTGGTCCATTTCTAACCTATAATCGAGACTTTCTCGGGTTTTAGAGCTAGTGGATATAATTTCATACCCTCTCTCCTCCCGATTTCTATACGAGGCTTCGTGCTCGTTTTTTCGTTCTGACCTCACCAACACGTTTCGTGGTCCATTTCTAACCTATAATCGAGACTTTTTCGGGTTTTCGAGCTAGTGGATCTAATTTCATACCCTCTCTCCTCCCGATTTCTATACAAGGCTACGTGCTCGTTTTTTCGTTCTGACCTCACCAACACGTCTCGTTGTCCATTTCTAACCTATATTCGAGACTTTTTCGGGTTTTAGAGTTAGTAGATCTAATTTCATACCCTCTCCCTTCCCGATTTCTATACGAGGCTTCGTCCTCGTTTTTTCATTCTGACCTCAAAAATAGGTCTCGTGGTAAATTTCTAACCTATAATTGAGACTTTTTCGGATTTTAGAGCTAGTGGATCTAATTTCATACCCTCTCTCTTCCGGATTTCTATACGAGGCTTCGTGCTCGTTTTTTCGTTCTGACCTCACAAACACGTCTCGTGGTCCATTTCTAACCTATAATCGAGACTTTTTCGGGTTTTCGAGCTAGTGGATCTAATTTCATACTCTCTCTCCTCCCGATTATATACGAGGCTTCGTGCTCGTTTTTTCGTTCTGACCTCAGGAACACGTCTTGTGGTCCATTTCTAACCTATAATCGAGTCTTTTTCGGGTTTTAGAGCTAGTGGATCTAATTTCATACCCTCTCACCTCCCGATTTCTATACGAGGCTACGTGCTCGTTTTTTCGTTCTGACCTCAGTAACACGTCTCGTGGTCCATTTCTAACCTATAATCGAGTCTTTTTCGGGTTTTAGAGCTAGTGGATCTAATTTCTTACCCTCTCACCTCCCGATTTCTATACGAGGCTACGTGCTCGTTTTTTCGTTCTGACCTCAGTAACACGTCTCGTGGTCCATTTCTAACCTATAATCGAGACTTTTTCGGGTTTTAGAGCTAGTGGATCTAATTTCATACCCTCTCTCCTCCCAATTTTTATACGAGGCTTCGTGCTCGTTTTTTCGTTCTGACCTCACAAACACGTCTCGTGGTCCATTTCTAACCTATAATCGAGACTTTCTCGGGTTTTAGAGCTAGTGGATCTAATTTCATACCCTCTCTCCTCCCGATTTCTATACGAGGCTACGTGCTCGTTTTTTCGTTTTGACCTCATGAACACGTCTCGTGGTCCATTTCTAACCTATAATCGAGACTTTTCGGGTTTTAGAGCTAGTGGATCTAATTTCATACCCTCTCTCCTCCCGATTTCTATACGAGGCTTCGTGCTCGTTTTTTCGTTCTGACCTCACCAACACGTTTCGTGGTCCATTTCTAACCTATAATCCATACTTTTTCGGATTTTCGAGCTAGAGGATCTAATTTCATACCCTCTCTCCTCCCGATTTCTATACGAGGCTACGTGCTCGTTTATTCGTTGTGACCTCACAAACAGGTCTCGTGGTCCATTTCTAACTTATAATCGAGACTTTTTCGGGTTTTAGAGCTAGTGGATCTAATTTCATACCCTCTCTCTTCCGGATTTCTATACGAGGCTTCGTGCTCGTTTTTTCGTTCTGACCTCACCAACACGTCTCGTGGTCCATTTCTAACCTATAATCGAGACTTTTTCGGGTTTTCGAGCTAGTGGATCTAATTTCATACTCTCTCTCCTCCCGATTATATACGAGGCTTCGTGCTCGTTTTTTCGTTCTGACCTCAGGAACACGTCTCGTGGTCCATTTCTAACCTATAATCGAGTCTTTTTCGGGTTTTAGAGCTAGTGGATCTAATTTCAGACCCTCTCACCTCCCGATTTCTATACGAGGCTACGTGCTCGTTTTTTCGTTCTGACCTCAGTAAAACGTCTCGTGGTCCATTTCTAACCTATAATCGAGACTTTTTCGGGTTTTAGAGCTAGTGGATCTAATTTCATACCCTCTCTCCTCCCGATTTTTATACGAGGCTTCGTGCTCGTTTTTTCGTTCTAACCTCACAAACACGTCTCGTGGTCCATTTCTAACCTATAATCGAGACTTTCTCGGGTTTTAGAGCTAGTGGATCTAATTTCATACCCTCTCTCCTCCCGATTTCTATACGAGGCTTCGTGCTCGTTTTTTCGTTCTGACCTCACCAACACGTTTCGTGGTCCATTTCTAACCTATAATCGAGACTTTTTCGGGTTTTCGAGCTAGTGGATCTAATTTCATACCCTCTCTCCTCCCGATTTCTATACAAGGCTACGTGCTCGTTTTTTCGTTCTGACCTCACCAACACGTCTCGTTGTCCATTTCTAACCTATATTCGAGACTTTTTCGGGTTTTAGAGTTAGTAGATCTAATTTCATACCCTCTCCCTTCCCGATTTCTATACGAGGCTTCGTCCTCGTTTTTTCATTCTGACCTCAAAAATAGGTCTCGTGGTAAATTTCTAACCTATAATTGAGACTTTTTCGGATTTTAGAGCTAGTGGATCTAATTTCATACCCTCTCTCTTCCGGATTTCTATACGAGGCTTCGTGCTCGTTTTTTCGTTCTGACCTCACAAACACGTCTCGTGGTCCATTTCTAACCTATAATCGAGACTTTTTCGGGTTTTCGAGCTAGTGGATCTAATTTCATACTCTCTCTCCTCCCGATTATATACGAGGCTTCGTGCTCGTTTTTTCGTTCTGACCTCAGGAACACGTCTTGTGGTCCATTTCTAACCTATAATCGAGTCTTTTTCGGGTTTTAGAGCTAGTGGATCTAATTTCATACCCTCTCACCTCCCGATTTCTATACGAGGCTACGTGCTCGTTTTTTCGTTCTGACCTCAGTAACACGTCTCGTGGTCCATTTCTAACCTATAATCGAGTCTTTTTCGGGTTTTAGAGCTAGTGGATCTAATTTCATACCCTCTCACCTCCCGATTTCTATACGAGGCTACGTGCTCGTTTTTTCGTTCTGACCTCAGTAACACGTCTCGTGGTCCATTTCTAACCTATAATCGAGACTTTTTCGGGTTTTAGAGCTAGTGGATCTAATTTCATACCCTCTCTCCTCCCAATTTTTATACGAGGCTTCGTGCTCGTTTTTTCGTTCTGACCTCACAAACACGTCTCGTGGTCCATTTCTAACCTATAATCGAGACTTTCTCGGGTTTTAGAGCTAGTGGATCTAATTTCATACCCTCTCTCCTCCCGATTTCTATACGAGGCTACGTGCTCGTTTTTTCGTTTTGACCTCATGAACACGTCTCGTGGTCCATTTCTAACCTATAATCGAGACTTTTCGGGTTTTAGAGCTAGTGGATCTAATTTCATACCCTCTCTCCTCCCGATTTCTATACGAGGCTTCGTGCTCGTTTTTTCGTTCTGACCTCACCAACACGTTTCGTGGTCCATTTCTAACCTATAATCCATACTTTTTCGGATTTTCGAGCTAGAGGATCTAATTTCATACCCTCTCTCCTCCCGATTTCTATACGAGGCTACGTGCTCGTTTATTCGTTGTGACCTCACAAACAGGTCTCGTGGTCCATTTCTAACTTATAATCGAGACTTTTTCGGGTTTTAGAGCTAGTGGATCTAATTTCATACCCTCTCTCTTCCGGATTTCTATACGAGGCTTCGTGCTCGTTTTTTCGTTCTGACCTCACCAACACGTCTCGTGGTCCATTTCTAACCTATAATCGAGACTTTTTCGGGTTTTCGAGCTAGTGGATCTAATTTCATACTCTCTCTCCTCCCGATTATATACGAGGCTTCGTGCTCGTTTTTTCGTTCTGACCTCAGGAACACGTCTCGTGGTCCATTTCTAACCTATAATCGAGTCTTTTTCGGGTTTTAGAGCTAGTGGATCTAATTTCAGACCCTCTCACCTCCCGATTTCTATACGAGGCTACGTGCTCGTTTTTTCGTTCTGACCTCAGTAAAACGTCTCGTGGTCCATTTCTAACCTATAATCGAGACTTTTTCGGGTTTTAGAGCTAGTGGATCTAATTTCATACCCTCTCTCCTCCCGATTTTTATACGAGGCTTCGTGCTCGTTTTTTCGTTCTGACCTCACAAACACGTCTCGTGGTCCATTTCTAACCTATAATCGAGACTTTCTCGGGTTTTAGAGCTAGTGGATCTAATTTCATACCCTCTCTCCTCCCGATTTCTATACGAGGCTTCGTGCTCGTTTTTTCGTTCTGACCTCACCAACACGTTTCGTGGTCCATTTCTAACCTATAATCGAGACTTTTTCGGGTTTTCGAGCTAGTGGATCTAATTTCATACCCTCTCTCCTCCCGATTTCTATACAAGGCTACGTGCTCGTTTTTTCGTTCTGACCTCACCAACACTTCTCGTTGTCCATTTCTAACCTATATTCGAGACTTTTTCGGGTTTTAGAGTTAGTAGATCTAATTTCATACCCTCTCCCCTCCCGATTTCTATACGAGGCTTCGTCCTCGTTTTTTCATTCTGACCTCAAAAATAGGTCTCGTGGTAAATTTCTAACCTATAATTGAGACTTTTTCGGGTTTTAGAGCTAGTGGATCTAATTTCATACCCTCTCTCTTCCGGATTTCTATACGAGGCTTCGTGCTCGTTTTTTCGTTCTGACCTCACCAACACATCTCATGGTCCATTTCTAACGTATAATCGAGACTTTTTCAGGTTTTAGAGGAAGTGGATCTAATTTCATACCCTGTCTCCTCCCGATTTCTATACGAGGCTTCGTGCTCGTTTTTTCGTTCTGACCTCAAAAATAGGTCTCGCGGTCCATTTCTAAGCTATAATGGAGACTTTTTCGAGTTTTAGAGCTAGTGGATCTAATTTCATACCCTCACTCCTCCCGATTTCTTTACGAGGCTTCGTGCTCGTTTTTTCGTTCTGACCTCACCAATACGTCTCGAGGTCCATTTCTAATCTATAATCGAGACTTTTTCGGGTTTTAGAGGAAGTGGATCTAATTTTAAACCCTCTCTCCTCCCGATTTCTATACGAGGCTTCGTGCTCGTTTTTTCGTTCTGACCTCAAAAATAGGTCTCGTGGTCCATTTCTAACCTATAATCGAGACTTTTTCGGGTTTTAGAGCTAGTGGATCTAATTTCATACCCTCTCTCTTCCGGATTTCTATACGAGGCTTCGTGCTCGTTTTTTCGTTCTGACCTCACCAACACATCTCATGGTCCATTTCTAACGTATAATCGAGACTTTTTCAGGTTTTAGAGGAAGTGGATCTAATTTCATACCCTTTCTCCTCCCGATTTCTATACGAGGCTTCGTGCTTGTTTTTTCGTTCTGACCTCAAAAATAGGTCTCGCGGTCCATTTCTTACCTATAATAAGGACTTTTTCGAGTTTTAGAGCTAGTGGATCTAATTTCATACCCTCTCTCCTCCCGATTTCTATACGAGGCTTCGTGCTCGTTTTTTCGTTCTGACCTCACCAACACGTCTCGAGGTCCATTTCTAACCTATAATCGAGACTTTTTCGGGTTTTAGAGGAAGTGGATCTAATTTTAAACCCTCTCTCCTCCCGATTTCTATACGAGGCTTCGTGCTCGTTTTTTCGTTCTGACCTCAAAAACACGTCTCGTGGTCCATTTCTAACCTATAATCGAGACTTTTTCGGGTTTTCGAGCTAGTGGATCTAATTTCATACCCTCTCTCCTCCCGATTTCTATACGAGGCTACGTGCTCGTTTTTTCGTTCTGACCTCACAAACACGTCTCGTGGTACATTTCTAACCTATAATCGAGACTTTTTCGGGTTTTCGAGCTAGTGGATCTAATTTCATACCCTCTCTCCTCCCGATTTCTATACGAGGCTTCGTCCTCGTTTTTTCATTCTGACCTCAAAAATAGGTATCGTGGTAAATTTCTAACCTATAATTGAGACTTTTTCGGGTTTTAGAGCTAGTGGATCTAATTTCATACCCTCTCTCTTCCGGATTTCTATACGAGGCTTCGTGCTCGTTTTTTCGTTCTGACCTCACCAACACATCTCATGGTCCATTTCTAACGTATAATCGAGACTTTTTCAGGTTTTAGAGGAAGTGGATCTAATTTCATACCCTGTCTCCTCCCGATTTCTATACGAGGCTTCGTCCTCGTTTTTTCATTCTGACCTCAAAAATAGGTCTCGTGGTAAATTTCTAACCTATAATTGAGACTTTTTCGGATTTTAGAGCTAGTGGAGCTAGTGGATCTAATTTCATACCCTCTCTCTTCCGGATTTCTATACGAGGCTTCGTGCTCGTTTTTTCGTTCTGACCTCACAAACACGTCTCGTGGTCCATTTCTAACCTATAATCGAGACTTTTTCGGGTTTTCGAGCTAGTGGATCTAATTTCATACTCTCTCTCCTCCCGATTATATACGAGGCTTCGTGCTCGTTTTTTCGTTCTGACCTCAGGAACACGTCTTGTGGTCCATTTCTAACCTATAATCGAGTCTTTTTCGGGTTTTAGAGCTAGTGGATCTAATTTCATACCCTCTCACCTCCCGATTTCTATACGAGGCTACGTGCTCGTTTTTTCGTTCTGACCTCAGTAACACGTCTCGTGGTCCATTTCTAACCTATAATCGAGTCTTTTTCGGGTTTTAGAGCTAGTGGATCTAATTTCATACCCTCTCACCTCCCGATTTCTATACGAGGCTACGTGCTCGTTTTTTCGTTCTGACCTCAGTAACACGTCTCGTGGTCCATTTCTAACCTATAATCGAGACTTTTTCGGGTTTTAGAGCTAGTGGATCTAATTTCATACCCTCTCTCCTCCCAATTTTTATACGAGGCTTCGTGCTCGTTTTTTCGTTCTGACCTCACAAACACGTCTCGTGGTCCATTTCTAACCTATAATCGAGACTTTCTCGGGTTTTAGAGCTAGTGGATCTAATTTCATACCCTCTCTCCTCCCGATTTCTATACGAGGCTACGTGCTCGTTTTTTCGTTTTGACCTCATGAACACGTCTCGTGGTCCATTTCTAACCTATAATCGAGACTTTTCGGGTTTTAGAGCTAGTGGATCTAATTTCATACCCTCTCTCCTCCCGATTTCTATACGAGGCTTCGTGCTCGTTTTTTCGTTCTGACCTCACCAACACGTTTCGTGGTCCATTTCTAACCTATAATCCATACTTTTTCGGATTTTCGAGCTAGAGGATCTAATTTCATACCCTCTCTCCTCCCGATTTCTATACGAGGCTACGTGCTCGTTTATTCGTTGTGACCTCACAAACAGGTCTCGTGGTCCATTTCTAACTTATAATCGAGACTTTTTCGGGTTTTAGAGCTAGTGGATCTAATTTCATACCCTCTCTCTTCCGGATTTCTATACGAGGCTTCGTGCTCGTTTTTTCGTTCTGACCTCACCAACACGTCTCGTGGTCCATTTCTAACCTATAATCGAGACTTTTTCGGGTTTTCGAGCTAGTGGATCTAATTTCATACTCTCTCTCCTCCCGATTATATACGAGGCTTCGTGCTCGTTTTTTCGTTCTGACCTCAGGAACACGTCTCGTGGTCCATTTCTAACCTATAATCGAGTCTTTTTCGGGTTTTAGAGCTAGTGGATCTAATTTCAGACCCTCTCACCTCCCGATTTCTATACGAGGCTACGTGCTCGTTTTTTCGTTCTGACCTCAGTAAAACGTCTCGTGGTCCATTTCTAACCTATAATCGAGACTTTTTCGGGTTTTAGAGCTAGTGGATCTAATTTCATACCCTCTCTCCTCCCGATTTTTATACGAGGCTTCGTGCTCGTTTTTTCGTTCTGACCTCACAAACACGTCTCGTGGTCCATTTCTAACCTATAATCGAGACTTTCTCGGGTTTTAGAGCTAGTGGATCTAATTTCATACCCTCTCTCCTCCCGATTTCTATACGAGGCTTCGTGCTCGTTTTTTCGTTCTGACCTCACCAACACGTTTCGTGGTCCATTTCTAACCTATAATCGAGACTTTTTCGGGTTTTCGAGCTAGTGGATCTAATTTCATACCCTCTCTCCTCCCGATTTCTATACAAGGCTACGTGCTCGTTTTTTCGTTCTGACCTCACCAACACTTCTCGTTGTCCATTTCTAACCTATATTCGAGACTTTTTCGGGTTTTAGAGTTAGTAGATCTAATTTCATACCCTCTCCCCTCCCGATTTCTATACGAGGCTTCGTCCTCGTTTTTTCATTCTGACCTCAAAAATAGGTCTCGTGGTAAATTTCTAACCTATAATTGAGACTTTTTCGGGTTTTAGAGCTAGTGGATCTAATTTCATACCCTCTCTCTTCCGGATTTCTATACGAGGCTTCGTGCTCGTTTTTTCGTTCTGACCTCACCAACACATCTCATGGTCCATTTCTAACGTATAATCGAGACTTTTTCAGGTTTTAGAGGAAGTGGATCTAATTTCATACCCTGTCTCCTCCCGATTTCTATACGAGGCTTCGTGCTCGTTTTTTCGTTCTGACCTCAAAAATAGGTCTCGCGGTCCATTTCTAAGCTATAATGGAGACTTTTTCGAGTTTTAGAGCTAGTGGATCTAATTTCATACCCTCACTCCTCCCGATTTCTTTACGAGGCTTCGTGCTCGTTTTTTCGTTCTGACCTCACCAATACGTCTCGAGGTCCATTTCTAATCTATAATCGAGATTTTTTCGGGTTTTAGAGGAAGTGGATCTAATTTTAAACCCTCTCTCCTCCCGATTTCTATACGAGGCTTCGTGCTCGTTTTTTCGTTCTGACCTCAAAAATAGGTCTCGTGGTCCATTTCTAACCTATAATCGAGACTTTTTCGGGTTTTAGAGCTAGTGGATCTAATTTCATACCCTCTCTCTTCCGGATTTCTATACGAGGCTTCGTGCTCGTTTTTTCGTTCTGACCTCACCAACACATCTCATGGTCCATTTCTAACGTATAATCGAGACTTTTTCAGGTTTTAGAGGAAGTGGATCTAATTTCATACCCTTTCTCCTCCCGATTTCTATACGAGGCTTCGTGCTTGTTTTTTCGTTCTGACCTCAAAAATAGGTCTCGCGGTCCATTTCTAACCTATAATAAGGACTTTTTCGAGTTTTAGAGCTAGTGGATCTAATTTCATACCCTCTCTCCTCCCGATTTCTATACGAGGCTTCGTGCTCGTTTTTTCGTTCTGACCTCACCAACACGTCTCGAGGTCCATTTCTAACCTATAATCGAGACTTTTTCGGGTTTTAGAGGAAGTGGATCTAATTTTAAACCCTCTCTCCTCCCGATTTCTATACGAGGCTTCGTGCTCGTTTTTTCGTTCTGACCTCAAAAACACGTCTCGTGGTCCATTTCTAACCTATAATCGAGACTTTTTCGGGTTTTCGAGCTAGTGGATCTAATTTCATACCCTCTCTCCTCCCGATTTCTATACGAGGCTACGTGCTCGTTTTTTCGTTCTGACCTCACAAACACGTCTCGTGGTACATTTCTAACCTATAATCGAGACTTTTTCGGGTTTTCGAGCTAGTGGATCTAATTTCATACCCTCTCTCCTCCCGATTTCTATACGAGGCTTCGTCCTCGTTTTTTCATTCTGACCTCAAAAATAGGTATCGTGGTAAATTTCTAACCTATAATTGAGACTTTTTCGGGTTTTAGAGCTAGTGGATCTAATTTCATACCCTCTCTCTTCCGGATTTCTATACGAGGCTTCGTGCTCGTTTTTTCGTTCTGACCTCACCAACACATCTCATGGTCCATTTCTAACGTATAATCGAGACTTTTTCAGGTTTTAGAGGAAGTGGATCTAATTTCATACCCTTTCTCCTCCCGATTTCTATACGAGGCTTCGTGCTCGTTTTTTCGTTCTGACCTCAAAAATAGGTCTCGCGGTCCATTTCTAACCTATAATCGAGACTTTTTCGAGTTTTAGAGCTAGTGGATCTAATTTCATACCCTCTCTCCTCCCGATTTCTATACGAGGCTTCGTGCTCGTTTTTTCGTTCTGACCTCACCAACACGTCTCGAGGTCCATTTCTAACCTATAATCGAGACTTTTTCGGGTTTTAGAGGAAGTGGATCTAATTTTAAACCCTCTCTCCTCCCGATTTCTATACGAGGCTTCGTGCTCGTTTTTTCGTTCTGACCTCAAAAACACGTCTCGTGGTCCATTTCTAACCTATAATCGAGACTTTTTCGGGTTTTCGAGCTAGTGGATCTAATTTCATACCCTCTCTCCTCCCGATTTCTATACGAGGCTTCGTGCTCGTTTTTTCGTTCTGACCTCACCAACACGTTTCGTGGTCCATTTCTAACCTAAATTCGAGACTTTTTCGGGTTTTAGAGTTAGTAGATCTAATTTCATACCCTCTCCCCTCCCGATTTCTATACGAGGCTTCGTCCTCGTTTTTTCATTCTGACCTCAAAAATAGGTCTCGTGGTAAATTTCTAACCTATAATTGAGACTTTTTCGGGTTTTAGAGCTAGTGGATCTAATTTCATACCCTCTCTCTTCCGGATTTCTATACGAGGCTTCGTGCTCGTTTTTTCGTTCTGACCTCACCAACACATCTCATGGTCCATTTCTAACGTATAATCGAGACTTTTTCAGGTTTTAGAGGAAGTGGATCTAATTTCATACCCTTTCTCCTCCCGATTTCTATACGAGGCTTCGTGCTCGTTTTTTCGTTCTGACCTCAAAAATAGGTCTGGCGGTCCATTTCTAACCTATAATCGAGACTTTTTCGAGTTTTAGAGCTAGTGGATCTAATTTCATACCCTCTCTCCTCCCGATTTCTATACGAGGCTTCGTGCTCGTTTTTTCGTTCTAACCTCACCAACACGTCTCGAGGTCCATTTCTAACCTATAATCGAGACTTTTTCGGGTTTTAGAGGAAGTGGATCTAATTTTAAACCCTCTCTCCTCCCGATTTCTATACGAGGCTTCGTGCTCGTTTTTTCGTTCTGACCTCAAAAACACGTCTCGTGGTCCATTTCTAACCTATAATCGAGACTTTTTCGGGTTTTCGAGCTAGTGAATCTAATTTCATGCCCTCTCTCCTCCCGATTTCTATACGAGGCTACGTGCTCGTTTTTTCGTTCTGACCTCACAAACACGTCTCGTGGTCCATTTCTAACCTATAATCGAGACTTTTTCGGGTTTTCAAGCTAGTGGATCTAATTTCATACCCTCTCTCCTCCCGATTTCGATACGAGGCTACGTGCTCGTTTTTTCGTTCTGACCTCAGGAACACGTCTCGTGGTCCATTTCTAACCTATAATCGAGACTTTTTCGGGTTTTAGAGCTAGTGGATCTAATTTCATACCCTCTCTCCTCCCGATTTTTATACGAGGCTTCGTGCTCGTTTTTTCGTTCTGACCTCACAAACACGTCTCGTGGTCCATTTCTAACCTATAATCGAGACTTTCTCGGGTTTTAGAGCTAGTGGATCTAATTTCATACCCTCTCTCCTCCCGATTTCTATACGAGGCTTCGTGCTCCTTTTTACGTTCTGACCTCACCAACACGTTTCGTGGTCCATTTCTAACATATAATCGAGACTTTTTCGGGTTTTCGAGCTAGTGGATCTAATTTCATACCCTCTCTCCTCCCGATTTCTATACAAGGCTACGTGATCGTTTTTTCGTTCTGACCTCACCAACACTTCTCGTTGTCCATTTCTAACCTATATTCGAGACTTTTTCGGGTTTTTGAGTTAGTAGATCTAATTTCATACCCTCTCCCCTCCCGATTTCTATACGAGGCTTCGTCCTCGTTTTTTCATTCTGACCTCAAAAATAGGTCTCGTGGTAAATTTCTAACCTATAATTGAGACTTTTTCGGGTTTTAGAGCTAGTGGATCTAATTTCATACCCTCTCTCTTCCGGATTTCTATACGAGGCTTCGTGCTCGTTTTTTCGTTCTGACCTCACCAACACATCTCATGGTCCATTTCTAACGTATAATCGAGACTTTTTCAGGTTTTAGAGGAAGTGGATCTAATTTCATACCCTGTCTCCTCCCGATTTCTATACGAGGCTTCGTGCTCGTTTTTTCGTTCTGACCTCAAAAATAGGTCTCGCGGTCCATTTCTAAGCTATAATGGAGACTTTTTCGAGTTTTAGAGCTAGTGGATCTAATTTCATACCCTCACTCCTCCCGATTTCTATACGAGGCTTCGTGCTCGTTTTTTCGTTCTGACCTCACCAATACGTCTCGAGGTCCATTTCTAATCTATAATCGAGACTTTTTCGGGTTTTAGAGGAAGTGGATCTAATTTTAAACCCTCTCTCCTCCCGATTTCTATACGAGGCTTCGTGCTCGTTTTTTCGTTCTGACCTCAAAAACACGTCTCGTGGTCCATTTCTAACCTATAATCGAGTCTTTTTCGGGTTTTCGAGCTAGTGGATCTAATTTCATACCCTCTCTCCTCCCGATTTCTATACGAGGCTACGTGCTCGTTTTTTCGTTCTGACCTCACAAACACGTCTCGTGGTACATTTCTAACCTATAATCGAGACTTTTTCGGGTTTTCGAGCTAGTGGATCTAATTTCATACCCTCTCTCCTCCCGATTTCTATACGAAGCTTCGTGCTCGTTTTTTCGTTCTGACCTCACCAACACGTTTCGTGGTCCATTTCTATCCTATAATCGAGACTTTTTCGGGTTTTCGAGCTAGTGGATCAAATTTCATACCCTCTCTCTTCCGGATTTCTATACGAGGCTTCATGCTCGTTTTTTCGTTCTGACCTCACAAACACGTCTCGTGGTCCATTTCTAACCTATAATCGAGACTTTTTCGGGTTTTAGAGTTAGTAGATCTAATTTCATACCCTCTCCCCTCCCGATTTCTATACGAGGCTTCGTCCTCGTTTTTTCATTCTGACCTCAAAAATAGGTCTCGTGGTAAATTTCTAACCTATAATTGAGACTTTTTCGGGTTTTAGAGCTAGTGGATCTAATTTCATACCCTCTCTCTTCCGGATTTCTATACGAGGCTTCGTGCTCGTTTTTTCGTTCTGACCTCACCAACACATCTCATGGTCCATTTCTAACGTATAATCGAGACTTTTTCTGGTTTTAGAGGAAGTGGATCTAATTTCATACCCTTTCTCCTCCCGATTTCTATACGAGGCTTCGTGCTCATTTTTTCGTTCTGACCTCAAAAATAGGTCTCGCGGTCCATTTCTAACCTATAATCGAGACTTTTTCGAGTTTTAGAGCTAGTGGATCTAATTTCATACCCTCTCTCCTCCCGATTTCTATACGAGGCTTCGTGCTCGTTTTTTCGTTCTGACCTCACCAACACGTCTCGAGGTCCATTTCTAACCTATAATCGAGACTTTTTCGGGTTTTAGAGGAAGTGGATCTAATTTTAAACCCTCTCTCCTCCCGATTTCTATACGAGACTTCGTGCTCGTTTTTTCGTTCTGACCTCAAAAACACGTCTCGTGGTCCATTTCTAACCTATAATCGAGACTTTTTCGGGTTTTCGAGCTAGTGAATCTAATTTCATGCCCTCTCTCCTCCCGATTTCTATACGAGGCTACGTGCTCGTTTTTTCGTTCTGACCTCACAAACACGTCTCGTGGTCCATTTCTAACCTATAATCGAGACTTTTTCGGGTTTTCAAGCTAGTGGATCTAATTTCATACCCTCTCTCCTCCCGATTTCGATACGAGGCTACGTGCTCGTTTTTTCGTTCTGACCTCAGGAACACGTCTCGTGGTCCATTTCTAACCTATAATCGAGACTTTTTCGGGTTTTAGAGCTAGTGGATCTAATTTCATACCCTCTCTCCTCCCGATTTTTATACGTGGCTTCGTGCTCGTTTTTTCGTTCTGACCTCACAAACACGTCTCGTGGTCCATTTCTAACCTATAATCGAGACTTTCTCGGGTTTTAGAGCTAGTGGATCTAATTTCATACCCTCTCTCCTCCCGATTTCTATACGAGGCTTCGTGCTCCTTTTTTCGTTCTGACCTCACCAACACGTTTCGTGGTCCATTTCTAACATATAATCGAGACTTTTTCGGGTTTTCGAGCTAGTGGATCTAATTTCATACCCTCTCTCCTCCCGATTTCTATACAAGGCTACGTGATCGTTTTTTCGTTCTGACCTCACCAACACTTCTCGTTGTCCATTTCTAACCTATATTCGAGACTTTTTCGGGTTTTAGAGTTAGTAGATCTAATTTCATACCCTCTCCCCTCCCGATTTCTATACGAGGCTTCGTCCTCGTTTTTTCATTCTGACCTCAAAAATAGGTCTCGTGGTAAATTTCTAACCTATAATTGAGACTTTTTCGGGTTTTAGAGCTAGTGGATCTAATTTCATACCCTCTCTCTTCCGGATTTCTATACGAGGCTTCGTGCTCGTTTTTTCGTTCTGACCTCACCAACACATCTCATGGTCCATTTCTAACGTATAATCGAGACTTTTTCAGGTTTTAGAGGAAGTGGATCTAATTTCATACCCTGTCTCCTCCCGATTTCTATACGAGGCTTCGTGCTCGTTTTTTCGTTCTGACCTCAAAAATAGGTCTCGCGGTCCATTTCTAAGCTATAATGGAGACTTTTTCGAGTTTTAGAGCTAGTGGATCTAATTTCATACCCTCACTCCTCCCGATTTCTATACGAGGCTTCGTGCTCGTTTTTTCGTTCTGACCTCACCAATACGTCTCGAGGTCCATTTCTAATCTATAATCGAGACTTTTTCGGGTTTTAGAGGAAGTGGATCTAATTTTAAACCCTCTCTCCTCCCGATTTCTATACGAGGCTTCGTGCTCGTTTTTTCGTTCTGACCTCAAAAACACGTCTCGTGGTCCATTTCTAACCTATAATCGAGACATTTTCGGGTTTTCGAGCTAGTGGATCTAATTTCATACCCTCTCTCCTCCCGATTTCTATACGAGGCTACGTGCTCGTTTTTTCGTTCTGACCTCACAAACACGTCTCGTGGTACATTTCTAACCTATAATCGAGACTTTTTCGGGTTTTCGAGCTAGTGGATCTAATTTCATACCCTCTCTCCTCCCGATTTCTATACGAGGCTTCGTGCTCGTTTTTTCGTTCTGACCTCACCAACACGTTTCGTGGTCCATTTCTATCCTATAATCGAGACTTTTTCGGGTTTTCGAGCTAGTGGATCTAATTTCATACCCTCTCTCTTTCGGATTTCTATACGAGGCTTCGTGCTCGTTTTTTCGTTCTGACCTCACAAACACGTCTCGTGGTCCATTTCTAACCTATAATCGAGACTTTTTCGGGTTTTCGAGCTAGTGGATCTAATTTCATACTCTCTCTCCTCCCGATTATATACGAGGCTTCGTGCTCGTTTTTTCGTTCTGACCTCAGGAACACGTCTCGTGGTCCATTTCTAACCTATAATCGAGTCTTTTTCGGGTTTTAGAGCTAGTGGATCTAATTTCAGACCCTCTCACCTCCCGATTTCTATACGAGGCTACGTGCTCGTTTTTTCGTTCTGACCTCAGTAACACGTCTCGTGGTCCATTTCTAACCTATAATCGAGACTTTTTCGGGTTTTAGAGCTAGTGGATCTAATTTCATACCCTCTCTCCTCCCGATTTTTATACGAGGCTTCGTGCTCGTTTTTTCGTTCTGACCTCACAAACACGTCTCGTGGTCCATTTCTAACCTATAATCGAGACTTTCTCGGGTTTTAGAGCTAGTGGATCTAATTTCATACCCTCTCTCCTCCCGATTTCTATACGAGGCTTCGTGCTCGTTTTTTCGTTCTGACCTCACCAACACGTTTCGTGGTCCATTTCTAACCTATAATCGAGACTTTTTCGGGTTTTCGAGCTAGTGGATCTAATTTCATACCCTCTCTCCTCCCGATTTCTATACAAGGCTACGTGCTCGTTTTTTCGTTCTGACCTCACCAACACTTCTCGTTGTCCATTTCTAACCTATATTCGAGACTTTTTCGGGTTTTAGAGTTAGTAGATCTAATTTCATACCCTCTCCCCTCCCGATTTCTATACGAGGCTTCGTCCTCGTTTTTTCATTCTGACCTCAAAAATAGGTCTCGTGGTAAATTTCTAACCTATAATTGAGACTTTTTCGGGTTTTAGAGCTAGTGGATCTAATTTCATACCCTCTCTCTTCCGGATTTCTATACGAGGCTTCGTGCTCGTTTTTTCGTTCTGACCTCACCAACACATCTCATGGTCCATTTCTAACGTATAATCGAGACTTTTTCAGGTTTTAGAGGAAGTGGATCTAATTTCATACCCTTTCTCCTCCCGATTTCTATACGAGGCTTCGTGCTTGTTTTTTCGTTCTGACCTCAAAAATAGGTCTCGCGGTCCATTTCTAAGCTATAATGGAGACTTTTTCGAGTTTTAGAGCTAGTGGATCTAATTTCATACCCTCACTCCTCCCGATTTCTATACGAGGCTTCGTGCTCGTTTTTTCGTTCTGACCTCACCAACACGTCTCGAGGTCCATTTCTAACCTATAATCGAGACTTTTTCGGGTTTTAGAGGAAGTGGATCTAATTTCATACCCTTTCTCCTCCCGATTTCTATACGAGGCTTCGTGCTCGTTTTTTCGTTCTGACCTCAAAAATAGGTCTCGCGGTCCATTTCTAACCTATAATAGAGACTTTTTCGAGTTTTAGAGCTAGTGGATCTAATTTCATACCCTCTCTCCTCCCGATTTCTATACGAGGCTTCGTGCTCGTTTTTTCGTTCTGACCTCACCAACACGTCTCGAGGTCCATTTCTAACCTATAATCGAGACTTTTTCGGGTTTTAGAGGAAGTGGATCTAATTTTAAACCCTCTCTCCTCCCGATTATATACGAGGCTTCGTACTCGTTTTTTCGTTCTGACCTCAGGAACACGTCTCGTGGTCCATTTCTAACCTATAATCGAGTCTTTTTCGGGTTTTAGAGCTAGTGGATCTAATTTCAGACCCTCTCACCTCCCGATTTCTATACGAGGCTACGTGCTCGTTTTTTCGTTCTGACCTCAGTAACACGTCTCGTGGTCCATTTCTAACCTATAATCGAGACTTTTTCGGGTTTTAGAGCTAGTGGATCTAATTTCATACCCTCTCTCCTCCCGATTTTTATATGAGGCTTCGTGCTCGTTTTTTCGTTCTGACCTCACAAACACGTCTCGTGGTCCATTTCTAACCTATAATCGAGACATTCTCGGGTTTTAGAGCTAGTGGATCTAATTTCATACCCTCTCTCCTCCCGATTTCTATACGAGGCTTCGTGCTCGTTTTTTCGTTCTGACCTCACCAACACGTTTCGTGGTCCATTTCTAACCTATAATCGAGACTTTTTCGGGTTTTCGAGCTAGTGGATCTAATTTCATACCCTCTCTCCTCCCGATTTCTATACAAGGCTACGTGCTCGTTTTTTCGTTCTGACCTCACCAACACTTCTCGTTGTCCGTTTCTAACCTATATTCGAGACTTTTTCGGGTTTTAGAGTTAGTAGATCTAATTTCATACCCTCTCCCCTCCCGATTTCTATACGAGGCTTCGTCCTCGTTTTTTCATTCTGACCTCAAAAATAGGTCTCGTGGTAAATTTCTAACCTATAATTGAGACTTTTTCGGGTTTTAGAGCTAGTGGATCTAATTTCATACCCTCTCTCTTCCGGATTTCTATACGAGGCTTCGTGCTCGTTTTTTCGTTCTGACCTCACCAACACATCTCATGGTCCATTTCTAACGTATAATCGAGACTTTTTCAGGTTTTAGAGGAAGTGGATCTAATTTCATACCCTATCTCCTCCCGATTTCTATACGAGGCTTCGTGCTTGTTTTTTCGTTCTGACCTCAAAAATAGGTCTCGCGGTCCATTTCTAAGCTATAATGGAGACTTTTTCGAGTTTTAGAGCTAGTGGATCTAATTTCATACCCTCACTCCTCCCGATTTCTATACGAGGCTTCGTGCTCGTTTTTTCGTTCTGACCTCACCAACACGTCTCGAGGTCCATTTCTAACCTATAATCGAGACTTTTTCGGGTTTTAGAGGAAGTGGATCTAATTTCATACCCTTTCTCCTCCCGATTTCTATACGAGGCTTCGTGCTCGTTTTTTCGTTCTGACCTCAAAAATAGGTCTCGCGGTCCATTTCTAACCTATAATAGAGACTTTTTCGAGTTTTAGAGCTAGTGGATCTAATTTCATACCCTCTCTCCTCCCGATTTCTATACGAGGCTTCGTGCTCGTTTTTTCGTTCTGACCTCACCAACACGTCTCGAGGTCCATTTCTAACCTATAATCGAGACTTTTTCGGGTTTTAGAGGAAGTGGATCTAATTTTAAACCCTTTCTCCTCCCGATTTCTATACGAGGCTTCGTGCTCGTTTTTTCGTTCTGACCTCAAAATCACGTCTCGTGGTCCATTTCTAACCTATAATCGAGACTTTTTCGGGTTTTCGAGCTAGTGGATCTAATTTCATACCCTCTCTCCTCCCGATTTCTATACGAGGCTACGTGCTCGTTTTTTCGTTCTGACCTCACAAACACGTCTCGTGGTCCATTTCTAACCTATAATCGAGACTTTTTCGGGTTTTCGAGCTAGTGGATCTAATTTCATACCCTCTCTCCTCCCGATTTCTATACGAGGCTACGTGCTCGTTTTTTCGTTCTGACCTCAGGAACACATCTCGTGGTCCATTTCTAACCTATAATCGAGACTTTTTCGGGTTTTAGAGCTAGTGGATCTAATTTCATACCCTCTCACCTCCCGATTTCTATACGAGGCTACGTGCTCGTTTTTTCGTTCTGACCTCATGAACACGTCTCGTGGTCCATTTCTAACCTATAATCGAGACTTTTTCAGATTTTAGAGGAAATGGATTTAATTTTATACCCTCTCTCCTTCCGATTTCTATACGAGGCTTCGTGCTCGTTTTTTCGTTCTGACCTCACAAACACGTCTCGTGGTCCATTTCTAACATATAATCGAGACTTTCTCGGGTTTTAGAGCTAGTGGATCTAATTTCATACCCTCTCACCTCCCGATTTCTATACGAGGCTACGTGCTCGTTTTTTCGTTCTGACCTCATGAACACGTCTCGTGGTCCATTTCTAACCTATAATCGAGACTTTTTCGGGTTTTAGAGCTAGTGGATCTAATTTCATACCCTCTCACCTCCCGATTTCTATACGAGGCTACGTGCTCGTTTTTTCGTTCTGACCTCAGGAACACGTCTCGTGGTCCTTTTCTAACCTATAATCGAGACTTTTTCGGGTTTTCGAGCTAGTGGATCTAATTTCATACCCTCTCACCTCCCGATTTCTATACGAGGCTACGTGCTCGTTTTTTCGTTCTGACCTCATGAACACGTCTCGTGGTCCATTTCTAACCTATAATCAAGACTTTTTCGGGTTTTAGAGGAAATGGATCTAATTTAATACCCTCTCTCCTTCCGATTTCTATACGAGGCTTCGTGCTCGTTTTTTCGTTCTGACCTCAC
This sequence comes from Thalia dealbata, assembly GCA_030544415.1. Taxonomy (NCBI): domain Eukaryota; kingdom Viridiplantae; phylum Streptophyta; class Magnoliopsida; order Zingiberales; family Marantaceae; genus Thalia; species Thalia dealbata. The sequence goes on from CM060460.1 coordinate 15,579,419, forward strand.
AAACACGTCTCGTGGTCCATTTCTAACCTATAATCGAGATTTTCTCGGGTTTTAGAGCTAGTGGATCTAATTTCATACCCTCTCTCCTCCCGATTTCTATACGAGGCTTCGTGCTCGTTTTTTCGTTCTGACCTCACCAACACGTCTCGAGGTCCATTTCTAACCTATAATCGAGACTTTTTCGGGTTTTAGAGGAAGTGGATCTAATTTTAAACCCTCTCTCCTCCCGATTTCTATACGAGGCTTCGTGCTCATTTTTTCGTTCTGACCTCAGGAACACGTCTCGTGGTCCATTTCTAACCTATAATCGAGACTTTTTCGGGTTTTAGAGCTAGTGGATCTAATTTCATACCCTCTCTCCTCCCGATTTCTATACGAGGCTTCGTGCTCGTTTTTTCGTTCTGACCTCACCAACACGTCTCATGGTCCATTTCTAATGTATAATCGAGACTTTTTCGGGTTTTAGAGGAAATGGATCTAATTTCATACCCTCTCTTCTCCCGATTTCTATACGAGGCTTCGTGCTCGATTTTTCGTTCTGACCTCACAAACACGTCTCGTGGTCCATTTCTAACCTATAATCGAGACTTTTTCTGGTTTTCGAGCTAGTGGATCTAATTTCATACCCTCTCTCCTCCCGATATATATACGAGGCTACGTGCTCGTTTTTTCGTTCTGACCTCAGGAACACGTCTTGTGGTCAATTTCTAACCTATAATCGAGACTTTTTCGGGTTTTAGAGCTAGTGGATCTAATTTCATACCCTCTCTCCTCCCGATTTTTATACGAGGCTTCGTGCTCGTTTTTTCGTTCTGACCTCACAAACACGTCTCGTGGTCCAATTCTAACCTATAATCGAGACTTTTTCGGGTTTTCGAGCTAGTGGATCTAATTTCATACTCTCTCTCCTCCCGATTTCTATACGAGGCTTCGTGCTCGTTTTTTCGTTCTGACCTCCCCAACACGTTTCGTGGTCCATTTCTAACCTATAATCGATACTTTTTTGGATTTTCGAGCTAGTGGATCTAATTTCATACCCTCTCTCCTCCCGATTTCTATACGAGGCTACGTGCTCGTTTTTTCGTTCTGACCTCAGGAACACGTCTCGTGGTCCATTTCTAACCTATAATCGAGACTTTTTCGGGTTTTAGAGCTAGTGGATCTAATTTCATACCCTCTCTCCTCCCGATTTTTATACGAGGCTTCGTGCTCGTTTTTTCGTTCTGACCTCAAAAATAGGTCTCGCGGTCCATTTCTAACCTATAATAGAGACTTTTTCGAGTTTTAGAGCTAGTGGATCTAATTTCATACCCTCTCTCCTCCCGATTTCTATACGAGGCTTCGTGCTCGTTTTTTCGTTCTGACCTCACCAACACGTCTCGAGGTCCATTTCTAACCTATAATCGAGACTTTTTCGGGTTTTAGAGGAAGTGGATCTAATTTTAAACCCTCTCTCCTCCCGATTTCTATACGAGGCTTCGTGCTCATTTTTTCGTTCTGACCTCAGGAACACGTCTCGTGGTCCATTTCTAACCTATAATCGAGACTTTTTCGGGTTTTAGAGCTAGTGGATCTAATTTCATACCCTCTCTCCTCCCGATTTTTATACGAGGCTTCGTGCTCGTTTTTTCGTTCTGAGCTCAAAAATAGGTCTCGCGGTCCATTTCTAACCTATAATAGAGACTTTTTCGAGTTTTAGAGCTAGTGGATCTAATTTCATACCCTCTCTCCTCCCGATTTCTATACGAGGCTTCGTGCTCGTTTTTTCGTTCTGACCTCACCAACACGTCTCGAGGTCCATTTCTAACCTATAATCGAGACTTTTTCGGGTTTTAGAGGAAGTGGATCTAATTTTAAACCCTCTCTCCTCCCGATTTCTATACGAGGCTTCGTGCTCGTTTTTTCGTTCTGACCTCAGGAACACGTCTCGTGGTCCATTTCTAACCTATAATCGAGACTTTTTCGGGTTTTAGAGCTAGTGGATCTAATTTCATACCCTCTCTCCTCCCGATTTTTATACGAGGCTTCGTGCTCGTTTTTTCGTTCTGACCTCAAAAATAGGTCTCGCGGTCCATTTCTAACCTATAATAGAGACTTTTTCGAGTTTTAGAGCTAGTGGATCTAATTTCATACCCTCTCTCCTCCCGATTTCTATACGAGGCTTCGTGCTCGTTTTTTCGTTCTGACCTCGCCAACACGTCTCGAGGTCCATTTCTAACCTATAATCGAGACTTTTTCGGGTTTTAGAGGAAGTGGATCTAATTTTAAACCCTCTCTCCTCCCGATTTCTATACGAGGCTTCGTGCTCGTTTTTTCGTTCTGACCTCAAAAAGACGTCTCGTGGTCCATTTCTATCCTATAATCGAGACTTTTTCGGGTTTTAGAGCTAGTGGATCTAATTTCATACCCTCTCACCTCCCGATTTCTATACGAGGCTACGTGCTCGTTTTTTCGTTCTGACCTCATGAACACGTCTCGTGGTCCATTTCTAACCTATAATCGAGACTTTTTCGGATTTTAGAGGAAATGGATTTAATTTTATACCCTCTCTCCTTCCGATTTCTATACGAGGCTTCGTGCTCGTTTTTTCGTTCTGACCTCACAAACACGTCTCGTGGTCCATTTCTAACATATAATCGAGACTTTCTCGGGTTTTAGAGCTAGTGGATCTAATTTCATACCCTCTCACCTCCCGATTTCTATACGAGGCTACGTGCTCGTTTTTTCGTTCTGACCTCATGAACACGTCTCGTGGTCCATTTCTAACCTATAATCGAGACTTTTTCGGGTTTTAGAGCTAGTGGATCTAATTTCATACCCTCTCTCCTCCCGATTTCTATACGAGGCTTCGTGCTCGTTTTTTCGTTCTGACCTCACCAACACGTTTCCTGGTCCATTTCTAACCTATAATCGATACTTTTTCGGATTTTCGAGCTAGTGGATTTAATTTCATACCCTCTCTCCTCCCGATTTCTATACGAGGCTACGTGCTCGTTTTTTTGTTCTGACCTTAGGAACACGTCTCGTGGTCCATTTCTAACCTATAATCGAGACTTTTTCGGGTTTTAGAGCTAGTAGATCTAATTTCATACCCTCTCTCCTTCCGATTTCAATACGAGGCTTCGTGCTCGTTTTTTTGTTCTGACCTCAGGAACACGTCTCGTGGTCCATTTCTAACCTATAATCGAGACTTTCTCGGATTTTAGAGCTAGTGGATCTAATTTCATACCCTCTCTCCTCCCGATATATATACGAGGCTACGTGCTCGTTTTTTCGTTCTGACCTCAGGAACACGTCTCGTGGTCCTTTTCTAACCTATAATCGAGACTTTTTCGGGTTTTAGAGCTAGTGAATCTAATTTCATACCCTCTCTCCTCCCGATTTTTATACGAGGCTTCGTGCTCGTCTTTTCGTTCTGACCTCACAAACACGTCTCGTGGTCCATTTCTAACCTATAATCGAGACTTTTTCGGGTTTTCGAGCTAGTGGATCTAATTTCATACCCTCTCACCTCCCGATTTCTATACGAGGCTACGTGCTCGTTTTTTTGTTCTGACCTCATGAACACGTCTCGTGGTCCATTTCTAACCTATAATCAAGACTTTTTCGGGTTTTAGAGGAAATGGATCTAATTTCATACCCTCTCTCCTTCCGATTTCTATACGAGGCTTCGTGCTCGTTTTTTCGTTCTGACCTCACAAACACGTCTCGTGGTCCATTTCTAACCTATAATCGAGATTTTCTCGGGTTTTAGAGCTAGTGGATCTAATTTCATACTCTCTCTCCTCCCGATTTCTATACGAGGCTTCGTGCTCGTTTTTTCGTTTTGACCTCACAAACACGTCTCGTGGTCCATTTCTAACCTATATTCGAGACTTTTTCGGGTTTTAGAGCTAGTAGATCTAATTTCATACCCTCTCTCCTTCCGATTTAAATACGAGGCTTCGTGCTCGTTTTTTCGTTCTGACCTCACAAACACGTCTCGTGGTCCATTTCTATCCTATAATCGAGACTTTTTCGGGTTTTAGAGCTAGTGGATCTAATTTCATACCCTCTCTCCTCCCGATTTCTATACGAGGCTTCGTGCTCGTTTTTTCGTTCTGACCTCACCAACACGTCTCATGGTCCATTTCTAATGTATAATCGAGACTTTTTCGGGTTTTAGAGGAAATGGATCTAATTTCATACCCTCTGTTCTCCCGATTTCTATACGAGGCTTCGTGCTCGATTTTTCGTTCTGACCACACAAACACGTCTCGTGGTCCATTTCTAACCTATAATCGAGACTTTTTCTGGTTTTCGAGCTAGTGGATCTAATTTCATACCCTCTCTCCTCCCGATATATATACGAGGCTACGTGCTCGTTTTTTCGTTCTGACCTCAGGAACACGTCTTGTGGTCAATTTCTAACCTATAATCGAGACTTTTTCGGGTTTTAGAGCTAGTGGATCTAATTTCATACCCTCTCTCCTCCCGATTTTTATACGAGGCTTCGTGCTCGTTTTTTCGTTCTGACCTCACAAACACGTCTCGTGGTCCAATTCTAACCTATAATCGAGACTTTTTCGGGTTTTCGAGCTAGTGGATCTAATTTCATACTCTCTCTCCTCCCGATTTCTATACGAGGCTTCATGCTCGTTTTTTCGTTCTGACCTCCCCAACACGTTTCGTGGTCCATTTCTAACCTATAATCGATTCTTTTTTGGATTTTCGAGCTAGTGGATCTAATTTCATACCCTCTCTCCTCCCGATTTCTATACGAGGCTACGTGCTCGTTTTTTCGTTCTGACCTCAGGAACACGTCTCGTGGTCCATTTCTAACCTATAATCGAGACTTTTTCGGGTTTTAGAGCTAGTGGATCTAATTTCATACCCTCTCTCCTCCCGATTTTTATACGAGGCTTCGTGCTCGTTTTTTCGTTCTGACCTCAAAAATAGGTCTCGCGGTCCATTTCTAACCTATAATAGAGACTTTTTCGAGTTTTAGAGCTAGTGGATCTAATTTCATACCCTCTCTCCTCCCGATTTCTATACGAGGCTTCGTGCTCGTTTTTTCGTTCTGACCTCACCAACACGTCTCGAGGTCCATTTCTAACCTATAATCGAGACTTTTTCGGGTTTTAGAGGAAGTGGATCTAATTTTAAACCCTCTCTCCTCCCGATTTCTATACGAGGCTTCGTGCTCATTTTTTCGTTCTGACCTCAGGAACACGTCTCGTGGTCCATTTCTAACCTATAATCGAGACTTTTTCGGGTTTTAGAGCTAGTGGATCTAATTTCATACCCTCTCTCCTCCCGATTTTTATACGAGGCTTCGTGCTCGTTTTTTCGTTCTGACCTCAAAAATAGGTCTCGCGGTCCATTTCTAACCTATAATAGAGACTTTTTCGAGTTTTAGAGCTAGTGGATCTAATTTCATACCCTCTCTCCTCCCGATTTCTATACGAGGCTTCGTGCTCGTTTTTTCGTTCTGACCTCACCAACACGTCTCGAGGTCCATTTCTAACCTATAATCGAGACTTTTTCGGGTTTTAGAGGAAGTGGATCTAATTTTAAACCCTCTCTCCTCCCGATTTCTATACGAGGCTTCGTGCTCGTTTTTTCGTTCTGACCTCAGGAACACGTCTCGTGGTCCATTTCTAACCTATAATCGAGACTTTTTCGGGTTTTAGAGCTAGTGAATCTAATTTCATACCCTCTCTCCTCCCGATTTTTATACGAGGCTTCGTGCTCGTTTTTTCGTTCTGACCTCACAAACACGTCTCGTGGTCCATTTCTAACCTATAATCGAGACTTTTTCGGGTTTTCGAGCTAGTGGATCTAATTTCATACCCTCTCTCCTCCCGATTTCTATACGAGGCTACGTGCTCGTTTTTTCGTTCTGACCTCAGGAACACGTCTCGTGGTCCATTTCTAACCTATAATCGAGACTTTTTCGGGTTTTAGAGCTAGTGGATCTAATTTCATACCCTCTCACCTCCCGATTTCTATACGAGGCTACGTGCTCGTTTTTTCGTTCTGACCTCAGGAACACGTCTCGTGGTCCTTTTCTAACCTATAATCGAGACTTTTTCGGGTTTTAGAGCTCGTGAATCTAATTTCATACCCTCTCTCCTCCCGATTTTTATACGAGGCTTCGTGCTCGGTTTTTCGTTCTGACCTCACAAACACGTCTCGTGGTCCATTTCTAACCTATAATCGAGACTTTTTCGGGGTTTCGAGCTAGTGGATCTAATTTCATACCCTCTCACCTCCCGATTTCTATACGAGGCTACGTGCTCGTTTTTTCGTTCTGACCTCATGAACGACGTCATGGTCCATTTCTAACCTATAATCAAGACTTTTTCGGGTTTTAGAGGAAATGGATCTAATTTAATACTCTCTCTCCTTCCGATTTCTATACGAGGCTTCGTGCTCGTTTTTTCGTTCTGACCTCACAAACACGTCTCGTGGTCCATTTCTAACCTATAATCGAGATTTTCTCGGGTTTTAGAGCTAGTGGATCTAATTTCATACTCTCTCTCCTCCCGATTTCTATACGAGGCTTCGTGCTAGTTTTTTCGTTTTGACCTCACAAACACGTCTCGTGGTCCATTTCTAACCTATATTCGAGACTTTTTCGGGTTTTAGAGCTAGTAGATCTAATTTCATACCCTCTCTCCTTCCGATTTAAATACGAGGCTTCGTGCTCGTTTTTTCGTTCTGACCTCACAAACACGTCTCGTGGTCCATTTCTAACCTATAATCGAGAATTTTTCGGGTTTTAGAGCTAGTGGATCTAATTTCATACCCTCTCTCCTCCCGATTTTTATACGAAGCTTCGTGCTCGTTTTTTCGTTCTGACCTCACAAACACGTCTCGTGGTCCATTTCTAACCTATAATCAAGACTTTTTCGGGTTTTCGAGCTAGTGGATCTAATTTCATACTCTCTCTCCTCCCGATTTCTATACCCCGTTTTTTCGTTCTGACCTCCCCAACACGTTTCGTGGTCCATTTCTAACCTATAATCGATACTTTTTTGGATTTTCGTGCTAGTGGATCTAATTTCATACCCTCTCTCCTCCCGATTTCTATACGAGGCTACGTGCTCGTTTTTTCGTTCTGACCTCAAGAACACGTCTCGTGGTCCATTTCTAACCTATAATCGAGACTTTTTCGGGTTTTAGAGTTAGTGGATCTAATTTCATACCCTCTCTCCTCCCGATTTTTATACGAGGCTTCGTGCTCGTTTTTTCGTTCTGACCTCAAAAATAGGTCTCGCGGTCCATTTCTAACCTATAATAGAGACTTTTTCGAGTTTTAGAGCTAGTGGATCTAATTTCATACCCTCTCTCCTCCCGATTTCTATACGAGGCTTCGTGCTCGTTTTTTCGTTCTGACCTCACCAACACGTCTCGATGTCCATTTCTAACCTATAATCGAGACTTTTTCGGGTTTTAGAGGAAGTGGATCTAATTTTAAACCCTCTCTCCTCCCGATTTCTATACGAGGCTTCGTGCTCGTTTTTTCGTTCTGACCTCAGGAACACGTCTCGTGGTCCATTTCTAACCTATAATCGAGACTTTTTCGGGTTTTTGAGCTAGTGGATCTAATTTCATACCCTCTCTCCTCCCGATTTTTATACGAGGCTTCGTGCTCGTTTTTTCGTTCTGACCTCAAAAATAGGTCTCGCGGTCCATTTCTAACCTATAATAGAGACTTTTTCGAGTTTTAGAGCTAGTGGATCTAATTTCATACACTCTCTCCTCCCGATTTCTATACGAGGCTTCGTGCTCGTTTTTTCGTTCTGACCTCACCAACACGTCTCGAGGTCCATTTCTAACCTATAATCGAGACTTTTTCGGGTTTTAGAGGAAGTGGATCTAATTTTAAACCCTCTCTCCTCCCGATTTCTATACGAGGCTTCGTGCTCGTTTTTTCGTTCTGACCTCAAAAACACGTCTCGTGGTCCATTTCTAACCTATAATCGAGACTTTTTCGGGTTTTCGAGCTAGTGGATCTAATTTCATACCCTCTCTCCTCCCGATTTCTATACGAGGCTACGTGCTCGTTTTTTCGTTCTGACCTCACAAACACGTCTCGTGGTCCATTTCTAACCTATAATCGAGACTTTTTCGGGTTTTCGAGCTAGTGGATCTAATTTCATACCCTCTCTCCTCCCGATTTCTATACGAGGCTACGTGCTCGTTTTTTCGTTCTGACCTCAGGAACACGTCTCGTGGTCCATTTCTAACCTATAATCGAGACTTTTTCGGGTTTTAGAGGAAGTGGATCTAATTTTAAACCCTCTCTCCTCCCGATTTCTATACGAGGCTTCTTGCTCGTTTTTTCGTTCTGACCTCAAAAACACGTCTCGTGGTCCATTTCTAACCTATAATCGAGACTTTTTCGGGTTTTCGAGCTAGTGGATCTAATTTCATACCCTCTCTCCTCCCGATTTCTATACGAGGCTACGTGCTCGTTTTTTCGTTCTGACCTCACAAACACGTCTCGTGGTCCATTTCTAACCTATAATCGAGACTTTTTCGGGTTTTCGAGCTAGTGGATCTAATTTCATACCCTCTCTCCTCCCGATTTCTATACGAGGCTACGTGCTCGTTTTTTCGTTCTGACCTCAGGAACACGTCTCGTGGTCCATTTCTAACCTATAATCGAGACTTTTTCGGGTTTTAGAGCTAGTGGATCTAATTTCATACCCTCTCACCTCCCGATTTCTATACGAGGCTACGTGCTCGTTTTTTCGTTCTGACCTCAGGAACACGTCTCGTGGTCCATTTCTAACCTATAATCGAGACTTTTTCGGATTTTAGAGGAAATGGATCTAATTTCATACCCTCTCTCCTTCCGATTTCTATACGAGGCTTCGTGCTCGTTTTTTCATTCTGACCTCACAAACACGTCTCGTGGTCCATTTCTAACCTATAATCGAGACTTTTTCGGGTTTTCGAGCTAGTGGATCTAATTTCATACCCTCTCTCCTCCCGATTTCTATACGAGGCTTCGTGCTCGTTTTTTCGTTCTGACCTCACCAACACGTCTCGAGGTCCATTTCTAACCTATAATCGAGACTTTTTCGGGTTTTAGAGGATGTGGATCTAATTTTAAACCCTCTCTCCTCCCGATTTCTATACGAGGCTTCGTGCTCGTTTTTTCGTTCTGACCTCAAAAACACGTCTCGTGGTCCATTTCTAACCTATAATCGAGACTTTTTCGGGTTTTCGAGCTAGTGGATCTAATTTCATACCCTCTCTCCTCCCGATTTCTATACGAGGCTACGTGCTCGTTTTTTCGTTCTGACCTCACAAACACGTCTCGTGGTCCATTTCTAACCTATAATCGAGACTTTTTCGGGTTTTCGAGCTAGTGGATCTAATTTCATACCCTCTCTCCTCCCGATTTCTATACGAGGCTACGTGCTCGTTTTTTCGTTCTGACCTCAGGAACACGTCTCGTGGTCCATTTCTAACCTATAATCGAGACTTTTTCGGGTTTTAGAGCTAGTGGATCTAATTTCATACCCTCTCACCTCCCGATTTCTATACGAGGCTACGTGCTCGTGTTTTCGTTCTGACCTCATGAACACGTCTCGTGGTCCATTTCTAACCTATAATCGAGACTTTTTCGGATTTTAGAGGAAATGGATCTAATTTCATACCCTCTCTCCTTCCGATTTCTATACGAGGCTTCGTGCTCGTTTTTTCGTTCTGACCTCACAAACACGTCTCGTGGTCCATTTCTAACATATAATCGAGACTTTCTCGGGTTTTAGAGCTAGTGGATCTAATTTCATACCCTCTCACCTCCCGATTTCTATACGAGGCTACGTGCTCGTTTTTTCGTTCTGACCTCAGGAACACGTCTCGTGGTCCTTTTCTAACCTATAATCGAGACTTTTTTGGGTTTTAGAGCTAGTGAATCTAATTTCATACCCTCTCTCCTCCCGATTTTTATACGAGGCTTCGTGCTCGGTTTTTCGTTCTGACCTCACAAACACGTCTCGTGGTCCATTTCTAACCTATAATCGAGACTTTTTCGGGTTTTCGAGCTAGTGGATCTAATTTCATACCCTCTCACCTCCCGATTTCTATACGAGGCTACGTGCTCGTTTTTTCGTTCTGACCTCATGAACACGTCTCGTGGTCCATTTCTAACCTATAATCAAGACTTTTTCGGGTTTTAGAGGAAATGGATCTAATTTCATACCCTCTCTCCTTCCGATTTCTATACGAGGCTTCGTGCTCGTTTTTTCGTTCTGACCTCACAAACACGTCTCGTGGTCCATTTCTAACCTATAATCGAGATTTTCTCGGGTTTTAGAGCTAGTGGATCTAATTTCATACTCTCTCTCCTCCCGATTTCTATACGAGGCTTCGTGCTAGTTTTTTCGTTTTGACCTCACAAACACGTCTCGTGGTCCATTTCTAACCTATATTCGAGACTTTTTCGGGTTTTAGAGCTAGTAGATCTAATTTCATACCCTCTCTCCTTCCGATTTAAATACGAGGCTTCGTGCTCGTTTTTTCGTTCTGACCTCACAAACACGTCTCGTGGTCCATTTCTAACCTATAATCGAGAATTTTTCGGGTTTTAGAGCTAGTGGATCTAATTTCATACCCTCTCTCCTCCCGATTTCTATACGAGGCTTCGTGCTCGTTTTTTCGTTCTGACCTCACCAACACGTCTCATGGTCCATTTCTAATGTATAATCGAGATTTTCTCGGGTTTTAGAGCTAGTGGATCTAATTTCATACTCTCTCTCCTCCCGATTTCTATACGAGGCTTCGTGCTCGTTTTTTCGTTTTGACCTCACAAACACGTCTCGTGGTCCATTTCTAACCTATATTCCAGACTTTTTCGGGTTTTAGAGCTAGTAGATCTAATTTCATACCCTCTCTCCTCCCGATATATATACGAGGCTACGTGCTCGTTTTTTCGTTCTGACCTCAGGAACACGTCTCGTGGTCCATTTCTAACCTATATTCGAGACTTTTTCGGGTTTTAGAGCTAGTAGATCTAATTTCATACCCTCTCTCCTTCCGATTTAAATACGAGGCTTCGTGCTCGTTTTTTCGTTCTGACCTCACAAACACGTCTCGTGGTCCATTTCTAACCTATAATCGAGAATTTTTCGGGTTTTAGAGCTAGTGGATCTAATTTCATACCCTCTCTCCTCCCGATTTCTATACGAGGCTTCGTGCTCGTTTTTTCGTTCTGACCTCCCCAACACGTTTCGTGGTCCATTTCTAACCTATAATCGATACTTTTTTGGATTTTCGTGCTAGTGGATCTAATTTCATACCCTCTCTCCTCCCGATTTCTATACGAGGCTACGTGCTCGTTTTTTCGTTCTGACCTCAAGAACACGTCTCGTGGTCCATTTCTAACCTATAATCGAGACTTTTTCGGGTTTTAGAGCTAGTGGATCTAATTTCATACCCTCTCTCCTCCCAATTTTTATACGAGGCTTCGTGCTCGTTTTTTCGTTCTGACCTCAAAAATAGGTCTCGCGGTCCATTTCTAACCTATAATAGAGACTTTTTCGAGTTTTAGAGCTAGTGGATCTAATTTCATACCCTCTCTCCTCCCGATTTCTATACGAGGCTTCGTGCTCGTTTTTTCGTTCTGACCTCACCAACACGTCTCGAGGTCCATTTCTAACCTATAATCGAGACTTTTTCGGGTTTTAGAGGAAGTGGATCTAATTTTAAACCCTCTCTCCTCCCGATTTCTATACGAGGCTTCGTGCTCGTTTTTTCGTTCTGACCTCAGGAACACGTCTCGTGGTCCATTTCTAACCTATAATCGAGACTTTTTCGGGTTTTTGAGCTAGTGGATCTAATTTCATACCCTCTCTCCTCCCGATTTTTATACGAGGCTTCGTGCTCGTTTTTTCGTTCTGACCTCAAAAATAGGTCTCGCGGTCCATTTCTAACCTATAATCGAGACTTTTTCGGGTTTTAGAGCTAGTGGATCTAATTTCATACCCTCTCTCCTCCCGATTTCTATACGAGGCTTCGTGCTCGTTTTTTCGTTCTGACCTCACCAACACGTCTCATGGTCCATTTCTAACCTATATTCCAGACTTTTTCGGGTTTTAGAGCTAGTAGATCTAATTTCATACCCTCTCTCCTCCCGATATATATACGAGGCTACGTGCTCGTTTTTTCGTTCTGACCTCAGGTACACGTCTTGTGGTCCATTTCTAACCTATAATCGAGACTTTTTCGGGTTTTAGAGCTAGTGGATCTAATTTCATACCCTCTCTCCTCCCGATTTTTATACGAGGCTTCGTGCTCGTTTTTTCGTTCTGACCTCACAAACACGTCTCGTGGTCCATTTCTAACCTATAATCGAGACTTTTTCGGGTTTTAGAGCTAGTGGATCTAATTTCATACCCTCTCACCTCCCGATTTCTATACGAGGCTACGTGCTCGTTTTTTCGTTCTGACCTCAGGAACACGTCTCGTGGTCCTTTTCTAACCTATAATCGAGACTTTTTCGGGTTTTAGAGCTAGTGAATCTAATTTCATACCCTCTCTCCTCCCGATTTTTATACGAGGCTTCGTGCTCGGTTTTTCGTTCTGACCTCACAAACACGTCTCGTGGTCCATTTCTAACCTATAATCGAGACTTTTTCGGGGTTTCGAGCTAGTGGATCTAATTTCATACCCTCTCACCTCCCGATTTCTATACGAGGCTACGTGCTCGTTTTTTCGTTCTGACCTCATGAACGACGTCATGGTCCATTTCTAACCTATAATCAAGACTTTTTCGGGTTTTAGAGGAAATGGATCTAATTTAATACTCTCTCTCCTTCCGATTTCTATACGAGGCTTCGTGCTCGTTTTTTCGTTCTGACCTCACAAACACGTCTCGTGGTCCATTTCTAACCTATAATCGAGATTTTCTCGGGTTTTAGAGCTAGTGGATCTAATTTCATACTCTCTCTCCTCCCGATTTCTATACGAGGCTTCGTGCTCGTTTTTTCGTTTTGACCTCACAAACACGTCTCGTGGTCCATTTCTAACCTATATTCGAGACTTTTTCGGGTTTTAGAGCTAGTAGATCTAATTTCATACCCTCTCTCCTTCCGATTTAAATACGAGGCTTCGTGCTCGTTTTTTCGTTCTGACCTCACAAACAAGTCTCGTTGTCCATTTCTATCCTATAATCGAGACTTTTTCGGGTTTTAGAGCTAGTGGATCTAATTTCATACCCTCTCTCCTCCCGATTTCTATACGAGGCTTCGTGCTCGTTTTTTCGTTCTGACCTCACCAACACGTCTCATGGTCCATTTCTAATGTATAATCGAGACTTTTTCGGGTTTTAGAGGAAATGGATCTAATTTCATACCCTCTCTTCTCCCGATTTCTATACGAGGCTTCGTGCTCGATTTTTCGTTTTGACCTCACAAACACGTCTCGTGGTCCATTTCTAACCTATATTCGAGACTTTTTCGGGTTTTAGAGCTAGTAGATCTAATTTCATACCCTCTCTCCTCCCGATATATATACGAGGCTACGTGCTCGTTTTTTCGTTCTGACCTCAGGAACACGTCTTGTGGTCCATTTCTAACCTATAATCGAGACTTTTTCGGGTTTTAGAGCTAGTGGATCTAATTTCATACCCTCTCTCCTCCCGATTTTTATACGAGGCTTCGTGCTCGTTTTTTCGTTCTGACCTCACAAACACGTCTCGTGGTCCATTTCTAACCTATAATCAAGACTTTTTCGGGTTTTCGAGCTAGTGGATCTAATTTCATACTCTCTCTCCTCCCGATTTCTATACGAGGCTTCGTGCTCGTTTTTTCGTTCTGACCTCCCCAACACGTTTCGTGGTCCATTTCTAACCTATAATCGATACTTTTTTGGATTTTCGTGCTAGTGGATCTAATTTCATACCCTCTCTCCTCCCGATTTCTATACGAGGCTACGTGCTCGTTTTTTCGTTCTGACCTCAAGAACACGTCTCGTGGTCCATTTCTAACCTATAATCGAGACTTTTTCGGGTTTTAGAGCTAGTGGATCTAATTTCATACCCTCTCTCCTCCCAATTTTTATACGAGGCTTCGTGCTCGTTTTTTCGTTCTGACCTCAAAAATAGGTCTCGCGGTCCATTTCTAACCTATAATAGAGACTTTTTCGAGTTTTAGAGCTAGTGGATCTAATTTCATACCCTCTCTCCTCCCGATTTCTATACGAGGCTTCGTGCTCGTTTTTTCGTTCTGACCTCACCAACACGTCTCGAGGTCCATTTCTAACCTATAATCGAGACTTTTTCGGGTTTTAGAGGAAGTGGATCTAATTTTAAACCCTCTCTCCTCCCGATTTCTATACGAGGCTTCGTGCTCGTTTTTTCGTTCTGACCTCAGGAACACGTCTCGTGGTCCATTTCTAACCTATAATCGAGACTTTTTCGGGTTTTAGAGGAAGTGGATCTAATTTTAAACCCTCTCTCCTCCCGATTTCTATACGAGGCTTCGTGCTCGTTTTTTCGTTCTGACCTCAGGAACACGTCTCGTGGTCCATTTCTAACCTATAATCGAGACTTTTTCGGGTTTTCGAGCTAGTGGATCTAATTTCATACCCTCTCTCCTCCCGATTTCTATACGAGGCTACGTGCTCGTTTTTTCGTTCTGACCTCACAAACACGTCTCGTGGTCCATTTCTAACCTATAATCGAGACTTTTTCGGGTTTTCGAGCTAGTGGATCTAATTTCATACCCTCTCTCCTCCCGATTTCTATACGAGGCTACGTGCTCGTTTTTTCGTTCTGACCTCAGGAACACGTCTCGTGGTCCATTTCTAACCTATAATCGAGACTTTTTCGGGTTTTAGAGCTAGTGGATCTAATTTCATACCCTCTCACCTCCCGATTTCTATACGAGGCTACGTGCTCGTTTTTTCGTTCTGACCTCAGGAACACGTCTCGTGGTCCTTTTCTAACCTATAATCGAGACTTTTTTGGGTTTTAGAGCTAGTGAATCTAATTTCATACCCTCTCTCCTCCCGATTTTTATACGAGGCTTCGTGCTCGGTTTTTCGTTCTGACCTCACAAACACGTCTCGTGGTCCATTTCTAACCTATAATCGAGACTTTTTCGGGTTTTAGAGCTAGTGGATCTAATTTCATACCCTCTCACCTCCCGATTTCTATACGAGGCTACGTGCTCGTTTTTTCGTTCTGACCTCATGAACACGTCTCGTGGTCCATTTCTAACCTATAATCAAGACTTTTTCGGGTTTTAGAGGAAATGGATCTAATTTCATACCCTCTCTCCTTCCGATTTCTATACGAGGCTTCGTGCTCGTTTTTTCGTTCTGACCTCATAAACACGTCTCGTGGTCCATTTCTAACCTATAATCGAGATTTTCTCGGTTTTTAGAGCTAGTGGATCTAATTTCATACTCTCTCTCCTCCCGATTTCTATACGAGGCTTCGTGCTCGTTTTTTCGTTCTGACCTCACCAACACGTCTCGAGGTCCATTTCTAACCTATAATCGAGACTTTTTCGGGTTTTAGAGGAAGTGGATCTAATTTTAAACCCTCTCTCCTCCCGATTTCTATACGAGGCTTCGTGCTAGTTTTTTCGTTTTGACCACACAAACACGTCTCGTGGTCCATTTCTAACCTATATTCGAGACTTTTTCGGGTTTTAGAGCTAGTAGATCTAATTTCATACCCTCTCTCCTTCCGATTTAAATACGAGGCTTCGTGCTCGTTTTTTCGTTCTGACCTCACAAACACGTCTCGTGGTCCATTTCTAACCTATAATCGAGAATTTTTCGGGTTTTAGAGCTAGTGGATCTAATTTCATACCCTCTCTCCTCCCGATTACTATACGAGGCTTCGTGCTCGTTTTTTCGTTCTGACCTCACCAACACGTCTCATGGTCCATTTCTAATGTATAATCGAGATTTTCTCGGGTTTTAGAGCTAGTGGATCTAATTTCATACTCTCTCTCCTCCCGATTTCTATACGAGGCTTCGTGCTCGTTTTTTCGTTTTGACCTCACAAACACGTCTCGTGGTCCATTTCTAACCTATATTCCAGACTTTTTCGGGTTTTAGAGCTAGTAGATCTAATTTCATACCCTCTCTCCTCCCGATATATATACGAGGCTACGTGCTCGTTTTTTCGTTCTGACCTCAGGTACACGTCTTGTGGTCCATTTCTAACCTATAATCGAGACTTTTTCGGGTTTTAGAACTAGTGGATCTAATTTCATACCCTCTCTCCTCCCGATTTTTATACGAGGCTTCGTGCTCGTTTTTTCGTTCTGACCTCAAAAATAGGTCTCGCGGTCCATTTCTAACCTATAATAGAGACTTTTTCGAGTTTTAGAGCTAGTGGATCTAATTTCATACACTCTCTCCTCCCGATTTCTATACGAGGCTTCGTGCTCGTTTTTTCGTTCTGACCTCACCAACACGTCTCGAGGTCCATTTCTAACCTATAATCGAGACTTTTTCGGGTTTTAGAGGAAGTGGATCTAATTTTAAACCCTCTCTCCTCCCGATTTCTATACGAGGCTTCGTGCTCGTTTTTTCGTTCTGACCTCAAAAACACGTCTCGTGGTCCATTTCTAACCTATAATCGAGACTTTTTCGGGTTTTCGAGCTAGTGGATCTAATTTCATACCCTCTCTCCTCCCGATTTCTATACGAGGCTACGTGCTCGTTTTTTCGTTCTGACCTCACAAACACGTCTCGTGGTCCATTTCTAACCTATAATCGAGACTTTTTCGGGTTTTCGAGCTAGTGGATCTAATTTCATACCCTCTCTCCTCCCGATTTCTATACGAGGCTACGTGCTCGTTTTTTCGTTCTGACCTCAGGAACACGTCTCGTGGTCCATTTCTAACCTATAATCGAGACTTTTTCGGGTTTTAGAGGAAGTGGATCTAATTTTAAACCCTCTCTCCTCCCGATTTCTATACGAGGCTTCTTGCTCGTTTTTTCGTTCTGACCTCAAAAACACGTCTCGTGGTCCATTTCTAACCTATAATCGAGACTTTTTCGGGTTTTCGAGCTAGTGGATCTAATTTCATACCCTCTCTCCTCCCGATTTCTATACGAGGCTACGTGCTCGTTTTTTCGTTCTGACCTCACAAACACGTCTCGTGGTCCATTTCTAACCTATAATCGAGACTTTTTCGGGTTTTCGAGCTAGTGGATCTAATTTCATACCCTCTCTCCTCCCGATTTCTATACGAGGCTACGTGCTCGTTTTTTCGTTCTGACCTCAGGAACACGTCTCGTGGTCCATTTCTAACCTATAATCGAGACTTTTTCGGGTTTTAGAGCTAGTGGATCTAATTTCATACCCTCTCACCTCCCGATTTCTATACGAGGCTACGTGCTCGTTTTTTCGTTCTGACCTCATGAACACGTCTCGTGGTCCATTTCTAACCTATAATCGAGACTTTTTCGGATTTTAGAGGAAATGGATCTAATTTCATACCCTCTCTCCTTCCGATTTCGTGCTCGTTTTTTCATTCTGACCTCACAAACACGTCTCGTGGTCCATTTCTAACCTATAATCGAGACTTTTTCGGGTTTTCGAGCTAGTGGATCTAATTTCATACCCTCTCTCCTCCCGATTTCTATACGAGGCTTCGTGCTCGTTTTTTCGTTCTGACCTCACCAACACGTCTCGAGGTCCATTTCTAACCTATAATCGATACTTTTTCGGGTTTTAGAGGAAGTGGATCTAATTTTAAACCCTCTCTCCTCCCGATTTCTATACGAGGCTTCGTGCTCGTTTTTTCGTTCTGACCTCAAAAACACGTCTCGTGGTCCATTTCTAACCTATAATCGAGACTTTTTCGGGTTTTCGAGCTAGTGGATCTAATTTCATACCCTCTCTCCTCCCGATTTCTATACGAGGCTACGTGCTCGTTTTTTCGTTCTGACCTCACAAACACGTCTCGTGGTCCATTTCTAACCTATAATCGAGACTTTTTCGGGTTTTCGAGCTAGTGGATCTAATTTCATACCCTCTCTCCTCCCGATTTCTATACGAGGCTACGTGCTCGTTTTTTCGTTCTGACCTCAGGAACACGTCTCGTGGTCCATTTCTAACCTATAATCGAGACTTTTTCGGGTTTTAGAGCTAGTGGATCTAATTTCATACCCTCTCACCTCCCGATTTCTATACGAGGCTACGTGCTCGTTTTTTCGTTCTGACCTCATGAACACGTCTCGTGGTCCATTTCTAACCTATAATCGAGACTTTTTCGGATTTTAGAGGAAATGGATCTAATTTCATACCCTCTCTCCTTCCGATTTCTATACGAGGCTTCGTGCTCGTTTTTTCGTTCTGACCTCACAAACACGTCTCGTGGTCCATTTCTAACATATAATCGAGACTTTCTCGGGTTTTAGAGCTAGTGGATCTAATTTCATACCCTCTCACCTCCCGATTTCTATACGAGGCTACGTGCTCGTTTTTTCGTTCTGACCTCAGGAACACGTCTCGTGGTCCTTTTCTAACCTATAATCGAGACTTTTTTGGGTTTTAGAGCTAGTGAATCTAATTTCATACCCTCTCTCCTCCCGATTTTTATACGAGCCTTCGTGCTCGGTTTTTCGTTCTGACCTCACAAACACGTCTCGTGGTCCATTTCTAACCTATAATCGAGACTTTTTCGGGTTTTCGAGCTAGTGGATCTAATTTCATACCCTCTCACCTCCCGATTTCTATACGAGGCTACGTGCTCGTTTTTTCGTTCTGACCTCATGAACACGTCTCGTGGTCCATTTCTAACCTATAATCAAGACTTTTTCGGGTTTTAGAGGAAATGGATCTAATTTCATACCCTCTCTCCTTCCGATTTCTATACGAGGCTTCGTGCTCGTTTTTTCGTTCTGACCTCACAAACACGTCTCGTGGTCCATTTCTAACCTATAATCGAGATTTTCTCGGGTTTTAGAGCTAGTGGATCTAATTTCATACTCTCTCTCCTCCCGATTTCTATACGAGGCTTCGTGCTAGTTTTTTCGTTTTGACCTCACAAACACGTCTCGTGGTCCATTTCTAACCTATATTCGAGACTTTTTCGGGTTTTAGAGCTAGTAGATCTAATTTCATACCCTCTCTCCTTCCGATTTAAATACGAGGCTTCGTGCTCGTTTTTTCGTTCTGACCTCACAAACACGTCTCGTGGTCCATTTCTAACCTATAATCGAGAATTTTTCGGGTTTTAGAGCTAGTGGATCTAATTTCATACCCTCTCTCCTCCCGATTTCTATACGAGGCTTCGTGCTCGTTTTTTCGTTCTGACCTCACCAACACGTCTCATGGTCCATTTCTAATGTATAATCGAGATTTTCTCGGGTTTTAGAGCTAGTGGATCTAATTTCATACTCTCTCTCCTCCCGATTTCTATACGAGGCTTCGTGCTCGTTTTTTCGTTTTGACCTCACAAACACGTCTCGTGGTCCATTTCTAACCTATATTCCAGACTTTTTCGGGTTTTAGAGCTAGTAGATCTAATTTCATACCCTCTCTCCTCCCGATATATATACGAGGCTACGTGCTCGTTTTTTCGTTCTGACCTCAGGAACACGTCTCGTGGTCCATTTCTAACCTATATTCGAGACTTTTTCGGGTTTTAGAGCTAGTAGATCTAATTTCATACCCTCTCTCCTTCCGATTTAAATACGAGGCTTCGTGCTCGTTTTTTCGTTCTGACCTCACAAACACGTCTCGTGGTCCATTTCTAACCTATAATCGAGAATTTTTCGGGTTTTAGAGCTAGTGGATCTAATTTCATACCCTCTCTCCTCCCGATTTCTATACGAGGCTTCGTGCTCGTTTTTTCGTTCTGACCTCACCAACACGTCTCATGGTCCATTTCTAATGTATAATCGAGATTTTCTCGGGTTTTAGAGCTAGTGGATCTAATTTCATACTCTCTCTCCTCCCGATTTCTATACGAGGCTTCGTGCTCGTTTTTTCGTTTTGACCTCACAAACACGTCTCGTGGTCCATTTCTAACCTATATTCCAGACTTTTTCGGGTTTTAGAGCTAGTAGATCTAATTTCATACCCTCTCTCCTCCCGATATATATACGAGGCTACGTGCTCGTTTTTTCGTTCTGACCTCAGGTACACGTCTTGTGGTCCATTTCTAACCTATAATCGAGACTTTTTCGGGTTTTAGAGCTAGTGGATCTAATTTCATACCCTCTCTCCTCCCGATTTTTATACGAGGCTTCGTGCTCGTTTTTTCGTTCTGACCTCACAAACACGTCTCGTGGTCCATTTCTAACCTATAATCGAGACTTTTTCGGGTTTTAGAGCTAGTGGATCTAATTTCATACCCTCTCACCTCCCGATTTCTATACGAGGCTACGTGCTCGTTTTTTCGTTCTGACCTCAGGAACACGTCTCGTGGTCCTTTTCTAACCTATAATCGAGACTTTTTCGGGTTTTAGAGCTAGTGAATCTAATTTCATACCCTCTCTCCTCCCGATTTTTATACGAGGCTTCGTGCTCGGTTTTTCGTTCTGACCTCACAAACACGTCTCGTGGTCCATTTCTAACCTATAATCGAGACTTTTTCGGGGTTTCGAGCTAGTGGATCTAATTTCATACCCTCTCACCTCCCGATTTCTATACGAGGCTACGTGCTCGTTTTTTCGTTCTGACCTCATGAACGACGTCATGGTCCATTTCTAACCTATAATCAAGACTTTTTCGGGTTTTAGAGGAAATGGATCTAATTTAATACTCTCTCTCCTTCCGATTTCTATACGAGGCTTCGTGCTCGTTTTTTCGTTCTGACCTCACAAACACGTCTCGTGGTCCATTTCTAACCTATAATCGAGATTTTCTCGGGTTTTAGAGCTAGTGGATCTAATTTCATACTCTCTCTCCTCCCGATTTCTATACGAGGCTTCGTGCTCGTTTTTTCGTTTTGACCTCACAAACACGTCTCGTGGTCCATTTCTAACCTATATTCGAGACTTTTTCGGGTTTTAGAGCTAGTAGATCTAATTTCATACCCTCTCTCCTTCCGATTTAAATACGAGGCTTCGTGCTCGTTTTTTCGTTCTGACCTCACAAACAAGTCTCGTTGTCCATTTCTATCCTATAATCGAGACTTTTTCGGGTTTTAGAGCTAGTGGATCTAATTTCATACCCTCTCTCCTCCCGATTTCTATACGAGGCTTCGTGCTCGTTTTTTCGTTCTGACCTCACCAACACGTCTCATGGTCCATTTCTAATGTATAATCGAGACTTTTTCGGGTTTTAGAGGAAATGGATCTAATTTCATACCCTCTCTTCTCCCGATTTCTATACGAGGCTTCGTGCTCGATTTTTCGTTTTGACCTCACAAACACGTCTCGTGGTCCATTTCTAACCTATATTCGAGACTTTTTCGGGTTTTAGAGCTAGTAGATCTAATTTCATACCCTCTCTCCTCCCGATATATATACGAGGCTACGTGCTCGTTTTTTCGTTCTGACCTCAGGAACACGTCTTGTGGTCCATTTCTAACCTATAATCGAGACTTTTTCGGGTTTTAGAGCTAGTGGATCTAATTTCATACCCTCTCTCCTCCCGATTTCTATACGAGGCTTCGTGCTCGTTTTTTCGTTCTGACCTCAGGAACACGTCTCGAGGTCCATTTCTAACCTATAATCGAGACTTTTTCGGGTTTTAGAGGAAGTGGATCTAATTTCATACCCTCTCTCCTCCCGATTTCTATACGAGGCTTCGTGCTCGTTTTTTCGTTCTGACCTCAAAAACACGTCTCGTGGTCCATTTCTAACCTATAATAGAGACTTTTTCGGGTTTTCGAGCTAGTGGATCTAATTTCATACCCTCTCTCCTCCCAATTTCTATACGAGGCTACGTGCTCGTTTTTTCGTTCTGACCTCACAAACACGTCTCGTGGTCCATTTCTAACCTATAATCGAGACTTTTTCGGGTTTTCGAGCTAGTGGATCTAATTTCATACCCTCTCTCCTCCCGATTTCTATACGAGGCTACGTGCTCGTTTTTTCGTTCTGACCTCAGGAACACGTCTCGTGGTCCATTTCTAACCTATAATCGAGACTTTTTCGGGTTTTCGAGCTAGTGGATCTAATTTCATACCCTCTCTCCTCCCGATTTCTATACGAGGCTACGTGCTCGTTTTTTCGTTCTGACCTCACAAACACGTCTCGTGGTCCATTTCTAACCTATAATCGAGACTTTTTCGGGTTTTCGAGCTAGTGGATCTAATTTCATACCCTCTCACCTCCCGATTTCTATACGAGGCTACGTGCTCGTTTTTTCGTTCTGACCTCATGAACACGTCTCGTGGTCCATTTCTAACCTATAATCGAGACTTTTTCGGGTTTTAGAGGAAATGGATCTAATTTCATACCCTCTCTCCTTCCGATTTCTATACGAGGCTTCGTGCTCGTTTTTTCGTTCTGACCTCACAAACACGTCTCGTGGTCCATTTCTAACCTATAATCGAGATTTTCTCGGGTTTTAGAGCTAGTGGATCTAATTTCATACTCTCTCTCCTCCCGATTTCTATACGAGGCTTCGTGCTAGTTTTTTCGTTTTGACCTCACAAACACGTCTCGTGGTCCATTTCTAACCTATATTCGAGACTTTTTCGGGTTTTAGAGCTAGTAGATCTAATTTCATACCCTCTCTCCTTCCGATTTAAATACGAGGCTTCGTGCTCGTTTTTTCGTTCTGACCTCACAAACACGTCTCGTGGTCCATTTCTAACCTATAATCGAGAATTTTTCGGGTTTTAGAGCTAGTGGTTCTAATTTCATACCCTCTCTCCTCCCGATTTCTATACGAGGCTTCGTGCTCGTTTTTTCGTTCTGACCTCACCAACACGTCTCATGGTCCATTTCTAATGTATAATCGAGATTTTCTCGGGTTTTAGAGCTAGTGGATCTAATTTCATACTCTCTCTCCTCCCGATTTCTATACGAGGCTTCGTGCTCGTTTTTTCGTTTTGACCTCACAAACACGTCTCGTGGTCCATTTCTAACCTATATTCCAGACTTTTTCGGGTTTTAGAGCTAGTAGATCTAATTTCATACCCTCTCTCCTCCCGATATATATACGAGGCTACGTGCTCGTTTTTTCGTTCTGACCTCAGGAACACGTCTCGTGGTCCATTTCTAACCTATATTCGAGACTTTTTCGGGTTTTAGAGCTAGTAGATCTAATTTCATACCCTCTCTCCTTCCGATTTAAATACGAGGCTTCGTGCTCGTTTTTTCGTTCTGACCTCACAAACACGTCTCGTGGTCCATTTCTAACCTATAATCGAGAATTTTTCGGGTTTTAGAGCTAGTGGATCTAATTTCATACCCTCTCTCCTCCCGATTTCTATACGAGGCTTCGTGCTCGTTTTTTCGTTCTGACCTCACCAACACGTCTCATGGTCCATTTCTAATGTATAATCGAGATTTTCTCGGGTTTTAGAGCTAGTGGATCTAATTTCATACTCTCTCTCCTCCCGATTTCTATACGAGGCTTCGTGCTCGTTTTTTCGTTTTGACCTCACCAACACGTCTCGTGGTCCATTTCTAACCTATAATCGAGACTTTTTCGGGTTTTAGAGCTAGTAGATCTAATTTCATACCCTCTCTCCTCCCGATATATATACGAGGCTACGTGCTCGTTTTTTCGTTCTGACCTCAGGTACACGTCTTGTGGTCCATTTCTAACCTATAATCGAGACTTTTTCGGGTTTTAGAGCTAGTAGATCTAATTTCATACCCTCTCTCCTCCCGATATATATACGAGGCTACGTGCTCGTTTTTTCGTTCTGACCTCAGGTACACGTCTTGTGGTCCATTTCTAACCTATAATCGAGACTTTTTCGGGTTTTAGAGCTAGTGGATCTAATTTCATACCCTCTCTCCTCCCGATTTTTATACGAGGCTTCGTGCTCGTTTTTTCGTTCTGACCTCACAAACACGTCTCGTGGTCCATTTCTAACCTATAATCGAGACTTTTTCGGGTTTTAGAGCTAGTGGATCTAATTTCATACCCTCTCACCTCCCGATTTCTATACGAGGCTACGTGCTCGTTTTTTCGTTCTGACCTCAGGAACACGTCTCGTGGTCCTTTTCTAACCTATAATCGAGACTTTTTCGGGTTTTAGAGCTAGTGAATCTAATTTCATACCCTCTCTCCTCCCGATTTTTATACGAGGCTTCGTGCTCGGTTTTTCGTTCTGACCTCACAAACACGTCTCGTGGTCCATTTCTAACCTATAATCGAGACTTTTTCGGGGTTTCGAGCTAGTGGATCTAATTTCATACCCTCTCACCTCCCGATTTCTATACGAGGCTACGTGCTCGTTTTTTCGTTCTGACCTCATGAACGACGTCATGGTCCATTTCTAACCTATAATTAAGACTTTTTCGGGTTTTAGAGGAAATGGATCTAATTTAATACTCTCTCTCCTTCCGATTTCTATACGAGGCTTCGTGCTCGTTTTTTCGTTCTGACCTCACAAACACGTCTCGTGGTCCATTTCTAACCTATAATCGAGATTTTCTCGGGTTTTAGAGCTAGTGGATCTAATTTCATACTCTCTCTCCTCCCGATTTCTATACGAGGCTTCGTGCTCGTTTTTTCGTTTTGACCTCACAAACACGTCTCGTGGTCCATTTCTAACCTATATTCGAGACTTTTTCGGGTTTTAGAGCTAGTAGATCTAATTTCATACCCTCTCTCCTTCCGATTTAAATACGAGGCTTCGTGCTCGTTTTTTCGTTCTGACCTCACAAACAAGTCTCGTTGTCCATTTCTATCCTATAATCGAGACTTTTTCGGGTTTTAGAGCTAGTGGATCTAATTTCATACCCTCTCTCCTCCCGATTTCTATACGAGGCTTCGTGCTCGTTTTTTCGTTCTGACCTCACCAACACGTCTCATGGTCCATTTCTAATGTATAATCGAGACTTTTTCGGGTTTTAGAGGAAATGGATCTAATTTCATACCCTCTCTTCTCCCGATTTCTATACGAGGCTTCGTGCTCGATTTTTCGTTTTGACCTCACAAACACGTCTCGTGGTCCATTTCTAACCTATATTCGAGACTTTTTCGGGTTTTAGAGCTAGTAGATCTAATTTCATACCCTCTCTCCTCCCGATATATATACGAGGCTACGTGCTCGTTTTTTCGTTCTGACCTCAGGAACACGTCTTGTGGTCCATTTCTAACCTATAATCGAGACTTTTTCGGGTTTTAGAGCTAGTGGATCTAATTTCATACCCTCTCTCCTCCCGATTTTTATACGAGGCTTCGTGCTCGTTTTTTCGTTCTGACCTCACAAACACGTCTCGTGGTCCATTTCTAACCTATAATCAAGACTTTTTCGGGTTTTCGAGCTAGTGGATCTAATTTCATACTCTCTCTCCTCCCGATTTCTATACGAGGCTTCGTGCTCGTTTTTTCGTTCTGACCTCCCCAACACGTTTCGTGGTCCATTTCTAACCTATAATCGATACTTTTTTGGATTTTCGTGCTAGTGGATCTAATTTCATACCCTCTCTCCTCCCGATTTCTATACGAGGCTACGTGCTCGTTTTTTCGTTCTGACCTCAAGAACACGTCTCGTGGTCCATTTCTAACCTATAATCGAGACTTTTTCGGGTTTTAGAGCTAGTGGATCTAATTTCATACCCTCTCTCCTCCAAATTTTTATACGAGGCTTCGTGCTCGTTTTTTCGTTCTGACCTCAAAAATAGGTCTCGCGGTCCATTTCTAACCTATAATAGAGACTTTTTCGAGTTTTAGAGCTAGTGGATCTAATTTCATACCCTCTCTCCTCCCGATTTCTATACGAGGCTTCGTGCTCGTTTTTTCGTTCTGACCTCACCAACACGTCTCGAGGTCCATTTCTAACCTATAATCGAGACTTTTTCGGGTTTTAGAGGAAGTGGATCTAATTTTAAACCCTCTCTCCTCCCGATTTCTATACGAGGCTTCGTGCTCGTTTTTTCGTTCTGACCTCAGGAACACGTCTCGTGGTCCATTTCTAACCTATAATCGAGACTTTTTCGGGTTTTAGAGGAAGTGGATCTAATTTTAAACCCTCTCTCCTCCCGATTTCTATACGAGGCTTCGTGCTCGTTTTTTCGTTCTGACCTCAGGAACACGTCTCGTGGTCCATTTCTAACCTATAATCGAGACTTTTTCGGGTTTTCGAGCTAGTGGATCTAATTTCATACCCTCTCTCCTCCCGATTTCTATACGAGGCTACGTGCTCGTTTTTTCGTTCTGACCTCACAAACACGTCTCGTGGTCCATTTCTAACCTATAATCGAGACTTTTTCGGGTTTTCGAGCTAGTGGATCTAATTTCATACCCTCTCTCCTCCCGATTTCTATACGAGGCTACGTGCTCGTTTTTTCGTTCTGACCTCAGGAACACGTCTCGTGGTCCATTTCTAACCTATAATCGAGACTTTTTCGGGTTTTAGAGCTAGTGGATCTAATTTCATACCCTCTCACCTCCCGATTTCTATACGAGGCTACGTGCTCGTTTTTTCGTTCTGACCTCAGGAACACGTCTCGTGGTCCTTTTCTAACCTATAATCGAGACTTTTTTGGGTTTTAGAGCTAGTGAATCTAATTTCATACCCTCTCTCCTCCCGATTTTTATACGAGGCTTCGTGCTCGGTTTTTCGTTCTGACCTCACAAACACGTCTCGTGGTCCATTTCTAACCTATAATCGAGACTTTTTCGGGTTTTAGAGCTAGTGGATCTAATTTCATACCCTCTCACCTCCCGATTTCTATACGAGGCTACGTGCTCGTTTTTTCGTTCTGACCTCATGAACACGTCTCGTGGTCCATTTCTAACCTATAATCAAGACTTTTTCGGGTTTTAGAGGAAATGGATCTAATTTCATACCCTCTCTCCTTCCGATTTCTATACGAGGCTTCGTGCTCGTTTTTTCGTTCTGACCTCACAAACACGTCTCGTGGTCCATTTCTAACCTATAATCGAGATTTTCTCGGTTTTTAGAGCTAGTGGATCTAATTTCATACTCTCTCTCCTCCCGATTTCTATACGAGGCTTCGTGCTAGTTTTTTCGTTTTGACCACACAAACACGTCTCGTGGTCCATTTCTAACCTATATTCGAGACTTTTTCGGGTTTTAGAGCTAGTAGATCTAATTTCATACCCTCTCTCCTTCCGATTTAAATACGAGGCTTCGTGCTCGTTTTTTCGTTCTGACCTCACAAACACGTCTCGTGGTCCATTTCTAACCTATAATCGAGAATTTTTCGGGTTTTAGAGCTAGTGGATCTAATTTCATACCCTCTCTCCTCCCGATTACTATACGAGGCTTCGTGCTCGTTTTTTCGTTCTGACCTCACCAACACGTCTCATGGTCCATTTCTAATGTATAATCGAGATTTTCTCGGGTTTTAGAGCTAGTGGATCTAATTTCATACTCTCTCTCCTCCCGATTTCTATACGAGGCTTCGTGCTCGTTTTTTCGTTTTGACCTCACAAACACGTCTCGTGGTCCATTTCTAACCTATATTCCAGACTTTTTCGGGTTTTAGAGCTAGTAGATCTAATTTCATACCCTCTCTCCTCCCGATATATATACGAGGCTACGTGCTCGTTTTTTCGTTCTGACCTCAGGTACACGTCTTGTGGTCCATTTCTAACCTATAATCGAGACTTTTTCGGGTTTTAGAGCTAGTGGATCTAATTTCATACCCTCTCTCCTCCCGATTTTTATACGAGGCTTCGTGCTCGTTTTTTCGTTCTGACCTCACAAACACGTCTCGTGGTCCATTTCTAACCTATAATCAAGACTTTTTCGGGTTTTCGAGCTAGTGGATCTAATTTCATACTCTCTCTCCTCCCGATTTCTATACGAGGCTTCGTGCTCGTTTTTTCGTTCTGACCTCCCCAACACGTTTCGTGGTCCATTTCTAACCTATAATCGATACTTTTTTGGATTTTTGTGCTAGTGGATCTAATTTCATACCCTCTCTCCTCCCGATTTCTATACGAGGCTACGTGCTCGTTTTTTCGTTCTGACCTCCAGAACACGTCTCGTGGTCCATTTCTAACCTATAATCGAGACTTTTTCGGGTTTTAGAGCTAGTGGATCTAATTTCATACCCTCTCTCCTCCCGATTTTTATACGAGGCTTCGTGCTCGTTTTTTCGTTCTGACCTCAAAAATAGGTCTCGCGGTCCATTTCTAACCTATAATAGAGACTTTTTCGAGTTTTAGAGCTAGTGGATCTAATTTCATACCCTCTCTCCTCCCGATTTCTATACGAGGCTTCGTGCTCGTTTTTTCGTTCTGACCTCACCAACACGTCTCGAGGTCCATTTCTAACCTATAATCGAGACTTTTTCGGGTTTTAGAGGAAGTGGATCTAATTTTAAACCCTCTCTCCTCCCGATTTCTATACGAGGCTTCGTGCTCGTTTTTTCGTTCTGACCTCAGGAACACGTCTCGTGGTCCATTTCTAACCTATAATCGAGACTTTTTCGGGTTTTTGAGCTAGTGGATCTAATTTCATACCCTCTCTCCTCCCGATTTTTATACGAGGCTTCGTGCTCGTTTTTTCGTTCTGACCTCAAAAATAGGTCTCGCGGTCCATTTCTAACCTATAATAGAGACTTTTTCGAGTTTTAGAGCTAGTGGATCTAATTTCATACACTCTCTCCTCCCGATTTCTATACGAGGCTTCGTGCTCGTTTTTTCGTTCTGACCTCACCAACACGTCTCGAGGTCCATTTCTAACCTATAATCGAGACTTTTTCGGGTTTTAGAGGAAGTGGATCTAATTTTAAACCCTCTCTCCTCCCGATTTCTATACGAGGCTTCGTGCTCGTTTTTTCGTTCTGACCTCAAAAACACGTCTCGTGGTCCATTTCTAACCTATAATCGAGACTTTTTCGGGTTTTCGAGCTAGTGGATCTAATTTCATACCCTCTCTCCTCCCGATTTCTATACGAGGCTACGTGCTCGTTTTTTCGTTCTGACCTCACAAACACGTCTCGTGGTCCATTTCTAACCTATAATCGAGACTTTTTCGGGTTTTCGAGCTAGTGGATCTAATTTCATACCCTCTCTCCTCCCGATTTCTATACGAGGCTACGTGCTCGTTTTTTCGTTCTGACCTCAGGAACACGTCTCGTGGTCCATTTCTAACCTATAATCGAGACTTTTTCGGGTTTTAGAGCTAGTGGATCTAATTTCATACCCTCTCACCTCCCGATTTCTATACGAGGCTACGTGCTCGTTTTTTCGTTCTGACCTCATGAACACGTCTCGTGGTCCATTTCTAACCTATAATCGAGACTTTTTCGGATTTTAGAGGAAATGGATCTAATTTCATACCCTCTCTCCTTCCGATTTCTATACGAGGCTACGTGCTCGTTTTTTCGTTCTGACCTCAGGAACACGTCTCGTGGTCCATTTCTAACCTATAATCGAGACTTTTTCGGGTTTTAGAGCTAGTGGATCTAATTTCATACCCTCTCACCTCCCGATTTCTATACGAGGCTACGTGCTCGTTTTTTCGTTCTGACCTCATGAACACGTCTCGTGGTCCATTTATAACCTATAATCGAGACTTTTTCGGATTTTAGAGGAAATGGATCTAATTTCATACCCTCTCTCCTTCCGATTTCTATACGAGGCTTCGTGCTCGTTTTTTCGTTCTGACCTCACAAACACGTCTCGTGGTCCATTTCTAACCTATAATCGAGACTTTTTCGGGTTTTCGAGCTAGTGGATCTAATTTCATACCCTCTCTCCTCCCGATTTCTATACGAGGCTTCGTGCTCGTTTTTTCGTTCTGACCTCACCAACACGTCTCGAGGTCCATTTCTAACCTATAATCGAGACTTTTTCGGGTTTTAGAGGAAGTGGATCTAATTTTAAACCCTCTCTCCTCCCGATTTCTATACGAGGCTTCGTGCTCGTTTTTTCGTTCTGACCTCAAAAACACGTCTCGTGGTCCATTTCTAACCTATAATCGAGACTTTTTCGGGATTTCGAGCTAGTGGATCTAATTTCATACCCTCTCTCCTCCCGATTTCTATACGAGGCTACGTGCTCGTTTTTTCGTTCTGACCTCACAAACACGTCTCGTGGTCCATTTCTAACCTATAATCGAGACTTTTTCGGGTTTTAGAGCTAGTGGATCTAATTTCATACCCTCTCTCCTCCCGATTTCTATACGAGGCTTCGTGCTCGTTTTTTCGTTCTGACCTCACAAACACGTCTCGTGGTCCATTTCTAACCTATAATCGAGACTTTTTCGGGTTTTAGAGCTAGTGGATCTAATTTCATACCCTCTCACCTCCCGATTTCTATACGAGGCTACGTGCTCGTTTTTTCGTTCTGACCTCATGAACACGTCTCGTGGTCCATTTCTAACCTATAATCGAGACTTTTTCGGATTTTAGAGGAAATGGATCTAATTTCATACCCTCTCTCCTTCCGATTTCTATACGAGGCTTCGTGCTCGTTTTTTCATTCTGACCTCACAAACACGTCTCGTGGTCCATTTCTAACCTATAATCGAGACTTTTTCGGGTTTTCGAGCTAGTGGATCTAATTTCATACCCTCTCTCCTCCCGATTTCTATACGAGGCTTCGTGCTCGTTTTTTCGTTCTGACCTCACCAACACGTCTCGAGGTCCATTTCTAACCTATAATCGAGACTTTTTCGGGTTTTAGAGGAAGTGGATCTAATTTTAAACCCTCTCTCCTCCCGATTTCTATACGAGGCTTCGTGCTCGTTTTTTCGTTCTGACCTCAAAAACACGTCTCGTGGTCCATTTCTAACCTATAATCGAGACTTTTTCGGGTTTTCGAGCTAGTGGATCTAATTTCATACCCTCTCTCCTCCCGATTTCTATACGAGGCTACGTGCTCGTTTTTTCGTTCTGACCTCACAAACACGTCTCGTGGTCCATTTCTAACCTATAATCGAGACTTTTTCGGGATTTCGAGCTAGTGGATCTAATTTCATACCCTCTCTCCTCCCGATTTCTATACGAGGCTACGTGCTCGTTTTTTCGTTCTGACCTCAGGAACACGTCTCGTGGTCCTTTTCTAACCTATAATCGAGACTTTTTTGGGTTTTAGAGCTAGTGAATCTAATTTCATACCCTCTCTCCTCCCGATTTTTATACGAGGCTTCGTGCTCGGTTTTTCGTTCTGACCTCACAAACACGTCTCGTGGTCCATTTCTAACCTATAATCGAGACTTTTTCGGGTTTTAGAGCTAGTGGATCTAATTTCATACCCTCTCACCTCCCGATTTCTATACGAGGCTACGTGCTCGTTTTTTCGTTCTGACCTCATGAACACGTCTCGTGGTCCATTTCTAACCTATAATCAAGACTTTTTCGGGTTTTAGAGGAAATGGATCTAATTTCATACCCTCTCTCCTTCCGATTTCTATACGAGGCTTCGTGCTCGTTTTTTCGTTCTGACCTCATAAACACGTCTCGTGGTCCATTTCTAACCTATAATCGAGATTTTCTCGGTTTTTAGAGCTAGTGGATCTAATTTCATACTCTCTCTCCTCCCGATTTCTATACGAGGCTTCGTGCTCGTTTTTTCGTTCTGACCTCACCAACACGTCTCGAGGTCCATTTCTAACCTATAATCGAGACTTTTTCGGGTTTTAGAGGAAGTGGATCTAATTTTAAACCCTCTCTCCTCCCGATTTCTATACGAGGCTTCGTGCTCGTTTTTTCGTTCTGACCTCAAAAACACGTCTCGTGGTCCATTTCTAACCTATAATCGAGACTTTTTCGGGATTTCGAGCTAGTGGATCTAATTTCATACCCTCTCTCCTCCCGATTTCTATACGAGGCTACGTGCTCGTTTTTTCGTTCTGACCTCACAAACACGTCTCGTGGTCCATTTCTAACCTATAATCGAGACTTTTTCGGGTTTTAGAGCTAGTGGATCTAATTTCATACCCTCTCACCTCCCGATTTCTATACGAGGCTACGTGCTCGTTTTTTCGTTCTGACCTCATGAACACGTCTCGTGGTCCATTTCTAACCTATAATCGAGACTTTTTCGGGTTTTAGAGCTAGTGGATCTAATTTCATACCCTCTCTCCTCCCGATTTCTATACGAGGCTTCGTGCTCGTTTTTTCGTTCTGACCTCACAAACACGTCTCGTGGTCCATTCCTAACCTATAATCGAGACTTTTTCGGGTTTTCGAGCTAGTGGATCTAATTTCATACCCTCTCTCCTCCCGATTTCTATACGAGGCTTCGTGCTCGTTTTTTCGTTCTGACCTCACCAACACGTCTCGAGGTCCATTTCTAACCTATAATCGAGACTTTTTCGGGTTTTAGAGGAAGTGGATCTAATTTTAAACCCTCTCTCCTCCCGATTTCTATACGAGGCTTCGTGCTCGTTTTTTCGTTCTGACCTCAAAAACACGTCTCGTGGTCCATTTCTAACCTATAATCGAGACTTTTTCGGGTTTTCGAGCTAGTGGATCTAATTTCATACCCTCTCTCCTCCCGATTTCTATACGAGGCTACGTGCTCGTTTTTTCGTTCTGACCTCACAAACACGTCTCGTGGTCCATTTCTAACCTATAATCGAGACTTTTTCAGGTTTTCGAGCTAGTGGATCTAATTTCATACCCTCTCTCCTCCCGATTTCTATACGAGGCTACGTGCTCGTTTTTTCGTTCTGACCTCAGGAACACGTCTCGTGGTCCATTTCTAACCTATAATCGAGACTTTTTCGGGTTTTAGAGCTAGTGGATCTAATTTCATACCCTCTCACCTCCCGATTTCTATACGAGGCTACGTGCTCGTTTTTTCGTTCTGACCTCATGAACACGTCTCGTGGTCCATTTCTAACCTATAATCGAGACTTTTTCGGATTTTAGAGGAAATGGATCTAATTTCATACCCTCTCTCCTTCCGATTTCTATACGAGGCTTCGTGCTCGTTTTTTCGTTCTGACCTCACAAACACGTCTCGTGGTCCATTTCTAACATATAATCGAGACTTTCTCGGGTTTTAGAGCTAGTGGATCTAATTTCATACCCTCTCACCTCCCGATTTCTATACGAGGCTACGTGCTCGTTTTTTCGTTCTGACCTCATGAACACGTCTCGTGGTCCATTTCTAACCTATAATCGAGACTTTTTCGGGTTTTAGAGCTAGTGGATCTAATTTCATACCCTCTCTCCTCCCGATTTCTATACGAGGCTTCGT
Source organism: Thalia dealbata (assembly GCA_030544415.1). Classification (NCBI taxonomy): domain Eukaryota; kingdom Viridiplantae; phylum Streptophyta; class Magnoliopsida; order Zingiberales; family Marantaceae; genus Thalia; species Thalia dealbata. Next base: position 15,612,657 of record CM060460.1, read on the forward strand.
GCTCGTTTTTTCGTTCTGACCTCACAAACACGTCTCGTGGTCCATTTCTAACCTATAATCGAGACTTTTTCGGGTTTTCGAGCTAGTGGATCTAATTTCATACCCTCTCTCCTCCCGATATCTATACGAGGCTACGTGCTCGTTTTTTCGTTCTGACCTCATGAACACGTCTCGTGGTCCATTTCTAACCTATAATCGAGACTTTTTCGGATTTTAGAGGAAATGGATCTAATTTCATACCCTCTCTCCTTCCGATTTCTATACGAGGCTTCGTGCTCGTTTTTTCGTTCTGACCTCACAAACACGTCTCGTGGTCCATTTCTAACCTATAATCGAGACTTTTTCGGGTTTTCGAGCTAGTGGATCTAATTTCATACCCTCTCTCCTCCCGATTTCTATACGAGGCTTCGTGCTCGTTTTTTCGTTCGGACCTCACCAACACGTCTCGAGGTCCATTTCTAACCTATAATCGAGACTTTTTCGGGTTTTAGAGGAAGTGGATCTAATTTTAAACCCTTTCTCCTCCCGATTTCTATACGAGGCTTCGTGCTCGTTTTTTCGTTCTGACCTCAAAAACACGTCTCGTGGTCCATTTCTAACCTATAATCGAGACTTTTTCGGCTTTTCGAGCTAGTGGATCTAATTTCATACCCTCTCTCCTCCCGATTTCTATACGAGGCTACGTGCTCGTTTTTTCGTTTTGACCTCACAAACACGTCTCGTGGTCCATTTCTAACCTATAATCGATACTTTTTCGGGTTTTCGAGCTAGTGGATCTAATTTCATACCCTCTCTCCTCCCGATTTCTATACGAGGTTACGTGCTCGTTTTTTCGTTCTGACCTCAGGAACACGTCTCGTGGTCCATTTCTAACCTATATTCGAGACTTTTTTGGGTTTTAGAGCTAGTAGATCTAATTTCATACCCTCTCTCCTCCCGATATATATACGAGGCTATGTGCTCGTTTTTTCGTTCTGACCTCAGGAACACGTCTTGTGGTCCATTTCTAACCTATAATCGAGACTTTTTCGGGTTTTAGAGCTAGTGGATCTAATTTCATACCCTCTCTCCTCCCGATTTTTATACGAGGCTTCGTGCTCGTTTTTTCGTTCTGACCTCACAAACACGTCTCGTGGTCCATTTCTAACCTATAATCGAGACTTTTTCGGGTTTTCGAGCTAGTGGATCTAATTTCATACTCTCTCTCCTCCCGATTTCTATACGAGGCTTCGTGCTCGTTTTTTCGTTCTGACCTCCCCAACACGTTTCGTGGTCCATTTCTAACCTATAATCGATACTTTTTTGGATTTTCGTGCTAGTGGATCTAATTTCATACCCTCTCTCCTCCCGATTTCTATACGAGGCTACGTGCTCGTTTTTTCGTTCTGACCTCAAGAACACGTCTCGTGGTCCATTTCTAACCTATAATCGAGACTTTTTCGGGTTTTAGAGCTAGTGGATCTAATTTCATACCCTCTCTCCTCCCGATTTTTATACGAGGCTTCGTGCTCGTTTTTTCGTTCTGACCTCAAAAATAGGTCTCGCGGTCCATTTCTAACCTATAATAGAGACTTTTTCGAGTTTTAGAGCTAGTGGATCTAATTTCATACCATCTCTCCTCCCCGATTTCTATACGAGGCTTCGTGCTCGTTTTTTCGTTCTGACCTCACCAACACGTCTCGAGGTCCATTTCTAACCTATAATCGAGACTTTTTCGGGTTTTAGAGGAAGTGGATCTAATTTTAAACCCTCTCTCCTCCCGATTTCTATACGAGGCTTCGTGCTCGTTTTTTCGTTCTGACCTCAGGAACACGTCTCGTGGTCCATTTCTAACCTATAATCGAGACTTTTTCGGGTTTTTGAGCTAGTGGATCTAATTTCATACCCTCTCTCCTCCCGATTTTTATACGAGGCTTCGTGCTCGTTTTTTCGTTCTGACCTCAAAAATAGGTCTCGCGGTCCATTTCTAACCTATAATAGAGACTTTTTCGAGTTTTAGAGCTAGTGGATCTAGTTTCATACCCTCTCTCCTCCCGATTTCTATACGAGGCTTCGTGCTCGTTTTTTCGTTCTGACCTCACCAACACGTCTCGAGGTCCATTTCTAACCTATAATCGAGACTTTTTCGGGTTTTAGAGGAAGTGGATCTAATTTTAAACCCTCTCTCCTCCCGATTTCTATACGAGGCTTCGTGCTCGTTTTTTCGTTCTGACCTCAAAAACACGTCTCGTGGTCCATTTCTAACCTATAATCGAGACTTTTTCGGGTTTTCGAGCTAGTGGATCTAATTTCATACCCTCTCTCCTCCCGATTTCTATACGAGGCTACGTGCTCGTTTTTTCGTTCTGACCTCAGGAACACGTCTCGTGGTCCTTTTCTAACCTATAATCGAGACTTTTTGGGTTTTAGAGCTAGTGAATCTAATTTCATACCCTCTCTCCTCCCGATTTTTATACGAGGCTTCGTGCTCGGTTTTTCGTTCTGACCTCACAAACACGTCTCGTGGTCCATTTCTAACCTATAATCGAGACTTTTTCGGGTTTTAGAGCTAGTGGATCTAATTTCATACCCTCTCACCTCCCGATTTCTATACGAGGCTACGTGCTCGTTTTTTCGTTCTGACCTCAAAAACACGTCTCGTGGTCCATTTCTAACCTATAATCGAGACTTTTTCGGCTTTTCGAGCTAGTGGATCTAATTTCATACCCTCTCTCCTCCCGATTTCTATACGAGGCTACGTGCTCGTTTTTTCGTTCTGACCTCACAAACACGTCTCGTGGTCCATTTCTAACTTATAATCGATACTTTTTCGGGTTTTCGAGCTAGTGGATCTAATTTCATACCCTCTCTCCTCCCGATTTCTATACGAGGTTACGTGCTCGTTTTTTCGTTCTGACCTCAGGAACACGTCTCGTGGTCCATTTCTAACCTATATTCGAGACTTTTTTGGGTTTTAGAGCTAGTAGATCTAATTTCATACCCTCTCTCCTCCCGATATATATACGAGGCTACGTGCTCGTTTTTTCGTTCTGACCTCAGGAACACGTCCTGTGGTCCATTTCTAACCTATAATCGAGTCTTTTTCGGGTTTTAGAGCTAGTGGATCTAATTTCATACCCTCTCTCCTCCCGATTTTTATACGAGGCTTCGTGCTCGTTTTTTCGTTCTGACCTCACAAACACGTCTCGTGGTCCATTTCTAACCTATAATCGAGACTTTTTCGGGTTTTCGAGCTAGTGGATCTAATTTCATACTCTCTCTCCTCCCGATTTCTATACGAGGCTTCGTGCTCGTTTTTTCGTTCTGACCTCCCCAACACGTTTCGTGGTCCATTTCTAACCTATAATCGATACTTTTTTGGATTTTCGTGCTAGTGGATCTAATTTCATACCCTCTCTCCTCCCGATTTCTATACGAGGCTACGTGCTCGTTTTTTCGTTCTGACCTCAAGAACACGTCTCGTGGTCCATTTCTAACCTATAATCGAGACTTTTTCGGGTTTTAGAGCTAGTGGATCTAATTTCATACCCTCTCTCCTCCCGATTTTTATACGAGGCTTCGTGCTCGTTTTTTCGTTCTGACCTCCCCAACACGTTTCGTGGTCCATTTCTAACCTATAATCGATACTTTTTTGGATTTTTGTGCTAGTGGATCTAATTTCATACCCTCTCACCTCCCGATTTCTATACGAGGCTACGTGCTCGTTTTTTCGTTCTGACCTCAAAAACACGTCTCGTGGTCCATTTCTAACCTATAATCGAGACTTTTTCGGCTTTTCGAGCTAGTGGATCTAATTTCATACCCTCTCTCCTCCCGATTTCTATACGAGGCTACGTGCTCGTTTTTTCGTTCTGACCTCACAAACACGTCTCGTGGTCCATTTCTAACTTATAATCGATACTTTTTCGGGTTTTCGAGCTAGTGGATCTAATTTCATACCCTCTCTCCTCCCGATTTCTATACGAGGTTACGTGCTCGTTTTTTCGTTCTGACCTCAGGAACACGTCTCGTGGTCCATTTCTAACCTATATTCGAGACTTTTTTGGGTTTTAGAGCTAGTAGATCTAATTTCATACCCTCTCTCCTCCCGATATATATACGAGGCTACGTGCTCGTTTTTTCGTTCTGACCTCAGGAACACGTCCTGTGGTCCATTTCTAACCTATAATCGAGTCTTTTTCGGGTTTTAGAGCTAGTGGATCTAATTTCATACCCTCTCTCCTCCCGATTTTTATACGAGGCTTCGTGCTCGTTTTTTCGTTCTGACCTCACAAACACGTCTCGTGGTCCATTTCTAACCTATAATCGAGACTTTTTCGGGTTTTCGAGCTAGTGGATCTAATTTCATACTCTCTCTCCTCCCGATTTCTATACGAGGCTTCGTGCTCGTTTTTTCGTTCTGACCTCCCCAACACGTTTCGTGGTCCATTTCTAACCTATAATCGATACTTTTTTGGATTTTCGTGCTAGTGGATCTAATTTCATACCCTCTCTCCTCCCGATTTCTATACGAGGCTACGTGCTCGTTTTTTCGTTCTGACCTCAAGAACACGTCTCGTGGTCCATTTCTAACCTATAATCGAGACTTTTTCGGGTTTTAGAGCTAGTGGATCTAATTTCATACCCTCTCTCCTCCCGATTTTTATACGAGGCTTCGTGCTCGTTTTTTCGTTCTGACCTCAAAAATAGGGTTCGCGGTCCATTTCTAACCTATAATAGAGACTTTTTCGAGTTTTAGAGCTAGTGGATCTAATTTCATACCCTCTCTCCTCCCGATTTCTATACGAGGCTTCGTGCTCGTTTTTTCGTTCTGACCTCACCAACACGTCTCGAGGTCCATTTCTAACCTATAATCGAGACTTTTTCGGGTTTTAGAGGAAGTGGATCTAATTTTAAACCCTCTCTCCTCCCGATTTCTATACGAGGCTTCGTGCTCGTTTTTTCGTTCTGACCTCAGGAACACGTCTCGTGGTCCATTTCTAACCTATAATCGAGACTTTTTCGGGTTTTTGAGCTAGTGGATCTAATTTCATACCCTCTCTCCTCCCGATTTTTATACGAGGCTTCGTGCTCGTTTTTTCGTTCTGACCTCAAAAATAGGTCTCGCGGTCCATTTCTAACCTATAATAGAGACTTTTTCGAGTTTTAGAGCTAGTGGATCTAATTTCATACCATCTCTCCTCCCGATTTCTATACGAGGCTTCGTGCTCGTTTTTTCGTTCTGACCTCACCAACACGTCTCGAGGTCCATTTCTAACCTATAATCGAGACTTTTTCGGGTTTTAGAGGAAGTGGATCTAATTTTAAACCCTCTCTCCTCCCGATTTCTATACGAGGCTTCGTGCTCGTTTTTTCGTTCTGACCTCAGGAACACGTCTCGTGGTCCATTTCTAACCTATAATCGAGACTTTTTCGGGTTTTTGAGCTAGTGGATCTAATTTCATACCCTCTCTCCTCCCGATTTTTATACGAGGCTTCGTGCTCGTTTTTTCGTTCTGACCTCAAAAATAGGTCTCGCGGTCCATTTCTAACCTATAATAGAGACTATTTCGAGTTTTAGAGCTAGTGGATCTAGTTTCATACCCTCTCTCCTCCCGATTTCTATACGAGGCTTCGTGCTCGTTTTTTCGTTCTGACCTCACAAACACGTCTCGAGGTCCATTTCTATCCTATAATCGAGACTTTTTCGGGTTTTAGAGGAAGTGGATCTAATTTTAAACCCTCTCTCCTCCCGATTTCTATACGAGGCTTCGTGCTCGTTTTTTCGTTCTGACCTCAAAAACACGTCTCGTGGTCCATTTCTAACCTATAATCGAGACTTTTTCGGGTTTTCGAGCTAGTGGATCTAATTTCATACCCTCTCTCCTCCCGATTTCTATACGAGGCTACGTGCTCGTTTTTTCGTTCTGACCTCAGGAACACGTCTCGTGGTCCATTTCTAACCTATAATCGAGACTTTTTCGGGTTTTAGAGCTAGTGGATCTAATTTCATACCCTCTCACCTCCCGATTTCTATACGAGGCTACGTGCTCGTTTTTTCGTTCTGACCTCATGAACACGTCTCGTGGTCCATTTCTAACCTATAATCGAGACTTTTTCGGATTTTAAAGGAAATGGATCTAATTTCATACCCTCTCTCCTTCCGATTTCTATACGAGGATTCGTGCTCGTTTTTTCGTTCTGACCTCACAAACACGTCTCGTGGTCCATTTCTAACCTATAATCGAGACTTTTTCGGGTTTTCGAGCTAGTGGATCTAATTTCATACCCTCTCTCCTCCCGATTTCTATACGAGGCTTCGTGCTCGTTTTTTCGTTCTGACCTCACCAACACGTCTCGAGGTCCATTTCTAACCTATAATCGAGACTTTTTCGGGTTTTAGAGGAAGTGGATCTAATTTTAAACCCTCTCTCCTCCCGATTTCTATACGAGGCTTCGTGCTCGTTTTTTCGTTCTGACCTCAAAAACACGTCTCGTGGTCCATTTCTAACCTATAATCGAGACTTTTTCGGCTTTTCGAGCTAGTGGATCTAATTTCATACCCTCTCTCCTCCCGATTTCTATACGAGGCTACGTGCTCGTTTTTTCGTTCTGACCTCACAAACACGTCTCGTGGTCCATTTCTAACCTATAATCGATACTTTTTCGGGTTTTCGAGCTAGTGGATCTAATTTCATACCCTCTCTCCTCCCGATTTCTATACGAGGTTACGTGCTCGTTTTTTCGTTCTGACCTCAGGAACACGTCTCGTGGTCCATTTCTAACCTATATTCGAGACTTTTTTGGGTTTTAGAGCTAGTAGATCTAATTTCATACCCTCTCTCCTCCAGATATATATACGAGGCTACGTGCTCGTTTTTTCGTTCTGACCTCAGGAACACGTCTTGTGGTCCATTTCTAACCTATAATCGAGACTTTTTCGGGTTTTAGAGCTAGTGGATCTAATTTCATACCCTCTCTCCTCCCGATTTTTATACGAGGCTTCGTGCTCGTTTTTTCGTTCTGACCTCACAAACACGTCTCGTGGTCCATTTCTAACCTATAATCGAGACTTTTTCGGGTTTTCGAGCTAGTGGATCTAATTTCATACTCTCTCTCCTCCCGATTTCTATACGAGGCTTCGTGCTCGTTTTTTCGTTCTGACCTCCCCAACACGTTTCGTGGTCCATTTCTAACCTATAATCGATACTTTTTTGGATTTTCGTGCTAGTGGATCTAATTTCATACCCTCTCTCCTCCCGATTTCTATATGAGGCTACGTGCTCGTTTTTTCGTTCTGACCTCAAGAACACGTCTCGTGGTCCATTTCTAACCTATAATCGAGACTTTTTCGGGTTTTAGAGCTAGTGGATCTAATTTCATACCCTCTCTCCTCCCGATTTTTATACGAGGCTTCGTGCTCGTTTTTTCGTTCTGACCTCAAAAATAGGTTTCGCGGTCCATTTCTAACCTATAATAGAGACTTTTTCGAGTTTTAGAGCTAGTGGATCTAATTTCATACCCTCTCTCCTCCCGATTTCTATACGAGGCTTCGTGCTCGTTTTTTCGTTCTGACCTCACCAACACGTCTCGAGGTCCATTTCTAACCTATAATCGAGACTTTTTCGGGTTTTAGAGGAAGTGGATCTAATTTTAAACCCTCTCTCCTCCCGATTTCTATACGAGGCTTCGTGCTCGTTTTTTCGTTCTGACCTCAGGAACACGTCTCGTGGTCCATTTCTAACCTATAATCGAGACTTTTTCGAGTTTTTGAGCTAGTGGATCTAATTTCATACCCTCTCTCCTCCCGATTTTTATACGAGGCTTCGTGCTCGTTTTTTCGTTCTGACCTCAAAAATAGGTCTCGCGGTCCATTTCTAACCTATAATAGAGACTTTTTCGAGTTTTAGAGCTAGTGGATCTAATTTCATACCCTCTCTCCTCCCGATTTCTATACGAGGCTTCGTGCTCGTTTTTTCGTTCTGACCTCACCAACACGTCTCGAGGTCCATTTCTAACCTATAATCGAGACTTTTTCGGGTTTTAGAGGAAGTGGATCTAATTTTAAACCCTCTCTCCTCCCGATTTCTATACGAGGCTTCGTGCTCGTTTTTTCGTTCTGACCTCAAAAACACGTCTCGTGGTCCATTTCTAACCTATAATCGAGACTTTTTCGGGTTTTCGAGCTAGTGGATCTAATTTCATACCCTCTCTCCTCCCGATTTCTATACGAGGCTACGTGCTCGTTTTTTCGTTCTGACCTCAGGAACACGTCTCGTGGTCCATTTCTAACCTATAATCGAGACTTTTTCGGGTTTTAGAGCTAGTGGATCTAATTTCATACCCTCTCACCTCCCGATTTCTATACGAGGCTACGTGCTCGTTTTTTCGTTCTGACCTCATGAACACGTCTCGTGGTCCATTTCTAACCTATAATCGAGACTTTTTCGGATTTTAGAGGAAATGGATCTAATTTCATACCCTCTCTCCTTCCGATTTCTATACGAGGCTTCGTGCTCGTTTTTTCGTTCTGACCTCACAAACACGTCTCGTGGTCCATTTCTAACCTATAATCGAGACTTTTTCGGGTTTTCGAGCTAGTGGATCTAATTTCATACCCTCTCTCCTCCCGATTTCTATACGAGGCTTCGTGCTCGTTTTTTCGTTCTGACCTCACCAACACGTCTCGAGGTCCATTTCTAACCTATAATCGAGACTTTTTCGGGTTTTAGAGGAAGTGGATCTAATTTTAAACCCTCTCTCCTCCCGATTTCTATACGAGGCTTCGTGCTCGTTTTTTCGTTCTGACCTCAAAAACACGTCTCGTGGTCCATTTCTAACCTATAATCGAGACTTTTTCGGGTTTTCGAGCTAGTGGATCTAATTTCATACCCTCTCTCCTCCCGATTTCTATACGAGGCTACGTGCTCGTTTTTTCGTTCTGACCTCACAAACACGTCTCGTGGTCCATTTCTAACCTATAATCGAGACTTTTTCGGGTTTTCGAGCTAGTGGATCTAATTTCATACCCTCTCTCCTCCCGATTTCTATACGAGGCTACGTGCTCGTTTTTTCGTTCTGACCTCAGGAACACGTCTCGTGGTCCATTTCTAACCTATAATCGAGACTTTTTCGGGTTTTAGAGCTAGTGGATCTAATTTCATACCCTCTCACCTCCCGATTTCTATACGACGCTACGTGCTCGTTTTTTCGTTCTGACCTCATGAACACGTCTCGTGGTCCATTTCTAACCTATAATCGAGACTTTTTCGGATTTTAGAGGAAATGGATCTAATTTCATACCCTCTCTCCTTCCGATTTCTATACGAGGCTTCGTGCTCGTTTTTTCGTTCTGACCTCACAAACACGTCTCGTGGTCCATTTCTAACATATAATCGAGACTTTCTCGGGTTTTAGAGCTAGTGGATCTAATTTCATACCCTCTCACCTCCCGATTTCTATACGAGGCTACGTGCTCGTTTTTTCGTTCTGACCTCATGAACACGTCTCGTGGTCTATTTCTAACCTATAATCGAGACTTTTTCGGGTTTTAGAGCTAGTGGATCTAATTTCATACCCTCTCTCCTCCCGATTTCTATACGAGGCTTCGTGCTCGTTTTTTCGTTCTGACCTCACAAACACGTCTCGTGGTCCATTTCTAACCTATAATCGAGACTTTTTCGGGTTTTCGAGCTAGTGGATCTAATTTCATACCCTCTCTCCTCCCGATATCTATACGAGGCTACGTGCTCGTTTTTTCGTTCTGACCTCATGAACACGTCTCGTGGTCCATTTCTAACCTATAATCGAGACTTTTTCGGATTTTAGAGGAAATGGATCTAATTTCATACCCTCTCTCCTTCCGATTTCTATACGAGGCTTCGTGCTCGTTTTTTCGTTCTGACCTCACAAACACGTCTCGTGGTCCATTTCTAACCTATAATCGAGACTTTTTCGGGTTTTCGAGCTAGTGGATCTAATTTCATACCCTCTCTCCTCCCGATTTCTATACGAGGCTTCGTGCTCGTTTTTTCGTTCTGACCTCACCAACACGTCTCGAGGTCCATTTCTAACCTATAATCGAGACTTTTTCGGGTTTTAGAGGAAGTGGATCTAATTTTAAACCCTCTCTCCTCCCGATTTCTATACGAGGCTTCGTGCTCGTTTTTTCGTTCTGACCTCAAAAACACGTCTCGTGGTCCATTTCTAACCTATAATCGAGACTTTTTCGGGTTTTCGAGCTAGTGGATCTAATTTCATACCCTCTCTCCTCCCGATTTCTATACGAGGCTACGTGCTCGTTTTTTCGTTCTGACCTCACAAACACGTCTCGTGGTCCATTTCTAACCTATAATCGATACTTTTTCGGGTTTTCGAGCTAGTGGATCTAATTTCATACCCTCTCTCCTCCCGATTTCTATACAAGGTTACGTGCTCGTTTTTTCGTTCTGACCTCAGGAACACGTCTCGTGGTCCATTTCTAACCTATATTCGAGACTTTTTTGGGTTTTAGAGCTAGTAGATCTAATTTCATACCCTCTCTCCTCCCGATATATATACGAGGCTACGTGCTCGTTTTTTCGTTCTGACCTCAGGAACACGTCTCGTGGTCCATTTCTAACCTATAATCGAGACTTTTTCGGATTTTAGAGCTAGTGGATCTAATTTCATACCCTCTCTCCTCCCGATTTTTATACGAGGCTTCGTGCTCGTTTTTTCGTTCTGACCTCAAAAATAGGTCTCGCGGTCCATTTCTAACCTATAATAGAGACTTTTTCGAGTTTTAGAGCTAGTGGATCTAATTTCATACCCTCTCTCCTCCCGATTTCTATACGAGGCTTCGTGCTCGTTTTTTCGTTCTGACCTCACCAACACGTCTCGAGGTCCATTTCTAACCTATAATCGAGACTTTTTCGGGTTTTAGAGGAAGTGGATCTAATTTTAAACCCTCTCTCCTCCCGATTTCTATACGAGGCTACGTGCTCGTTTTTTCGTTCTGACCTATGAACACGTCTCGTGGTCCATTTCTAACCTATAATCGAGACTTTTTCGGATTTTAGAGGATATGGATCTAATTTCATACCCTCTCTCCTTCCGATTTCCATACGAGGCTTCGTGCTCGTTTTTTCGTTCTGACCTCACAAACACGTCTCGTGGTCCATTTCTAACATATAATCGAGACTTTCTCGGGTTTTAGAGCTAGTGGATCTAATTTCATACCCTCTCACCTCCCGATTTCTATACGAGGCTACGTGCTCGTTTTTTCGTTCTGACCTCATGAACACGTCTCGTGGTCCATTTCTAACCTATAATCGAGACTTTTTCGGGTTTTAGAGCTAGTGGATCTAATTTCATACCCTCTCTCCTCCCGATTTCTATACGAGGCTTCGTGCTCGTTTTTTCGTTCTGACCTCACCAACACGTTTCCTGGTCCATTTCTAACCTATAATCGATACTTTTTCGGATTTTCGAGCTAGTGGATCTAATTTCATACCCTCTCTCCTCCCGATTTCTATACGAGGCTACGTGCTCGTTTTTTTGTTCTGACCTCAGGAACACGTCTCGTGGTCCATTTCTAACCTATAATCGAGACTTTTTCGGGTTTTCGAGCTAGTAGATCTAATTTCATACCCTCTCTCCTTCCGATTTCAATACGAGGCTTCGTGCTCGTTTTTTTGCTCTGACCTCAGGAACACGTCTCGTGGTCCATTTCTAACCAATAATCGAGACTTTCTCGGATTTTAGAGCTAGTGGATCTAATTTCATACCCTCTCTCCTCCCGATTTCTATACGAGGCTACGTGCTCGTTTTTTCGTTCTGACCTCAGAAACACGTCTCGTGGTCCTTTTCTAACCTATAATCGAGACTTTTTCGGGTTTTAGAGCTAGTGAATCTAATTTCATACCCTCTCTCCTCCCGATTTTTATACGAGGCTTCGTGCTCGGTTTTTCGTTCTGACCTCACAAACACGTCTCGTGGTCCATTTCTAACCTATAATCGAGACTTTTTCGGGATTTCGAGCTAGTGGATCTAATTTCATACCCTCTCACCTCCCGATTTCTATACGAGGCTACATGCTCGTTTTTTCGTTCTGACCTCATGAACACGTCTCGTGGTCCATTTCTAACCTATAATCAAGACTTTTTCGGGTTTTAGATGAAATGGATCTAATTTCATACCCTCTCTCCTTCCGATTTCTATACGAGGCTTCGTGCTCGTTTTTTCGTTCTGACCTCACAAACACGTCTCGTGGTCCATTTTTAACCTATAATCGAGATTTTCTCGGGTTTAAGAGCTAGTGGATCTAATTTCATACTCTCTCTCCTCCCGATTTCTATACGAGGCTTCGTGCTCGTTTTTTCGTTTTGACCTCACAAACACGTCTCGTGGTCCATTTCTAACCTATATTCGAGACTTTTTCGGGTTTTAGAGCTAGTAGATCTAATTTCATACCCTCTCTCCTCCCGATATATATACGAGGCTACGTGCTCGTTTTTTCGTTCTGACCTCAGGAACACGTCTTGTGGTCCATTTCTAACCTATAATCGAGACTTTTTCGGGTTTTAGAGCTAGTGGATCTAATTTCATACCCTCTCTCCTCCCGATTTTTATACGAGGCTTCGTGCTCGTTTTTTCGTTCTGACCTCACAAACACGTCTCGTGGTCCATTTCTAACCTATAATCGAGACTTTTTCGGGTTTTCGAGCTAGTGGATCTAATTTCATACTCTCTCTCCTCCCGATTTCTATACGAGGCTTCGTGCTCGTTTTTTCGTTCTGACCTCCCCAACACGTTTCGTGGTCCATTTCTAACCTATAATCGATACTTTTTCGGATTTTCGAGCTAGTGGATCTAATTTCATACCCTCTCTCCTCCCGATTTCTATACGAGGCTACGTGCTCGTTTTTTCGTTCTGACCTCAAGAACAGGTCTCGCGGTCCATTTCTAACCTATAATCGAGACTTTTTCGGGTTTTAGAGCTAGTGGATCTAATTTCATACCCTCTCTCCTCCCGATTTTTATACGAGGCTTCGTGCTCGTTTTTTTGTTCTGACCTCAAAAATAGGTCTCGCGGTCCATTTCTAACCTATAATAGAGACTTTTTCGGGTTTTAGAGCTAGTGGATCTAATTTCATACCCTCTCTCCTTCCGATTTCAATACGAGGCTTCGTGCTCGTTTTTTTGTTCTGACCGCAGGAACACGTCTCGTGGTCCATTTCTAACCTATAATCGAGACTTTCTCGGATTTTAGAGCTAGTGGATCTAATTTCATACCCTCTCTCCTCCCGATTTCTATACGAGGCTACGTGCTCGTTTTTTCGTTCTGACCTCAGGAACACGTCTCGTGGTCCTTTTCTAACCTATAATCGAGACTTTTTCGGGTTTTAGAGCTAGTGCATCTAATTTCATACCCTCTCTCCTCCCGATTTTTATACGAGGCTTCGTGCTCGTTTTTTCGTTCTGACCTCAAAAATAGGTCTCGCGGTCCATTTCTAACCTATAATAGAGACTTTTTCGGGTTTTAGAGCTAGTGGATCTAATTTCATACCCTCTCTCCTCCCGATTTCTATACGAGGCTTCGTGCTCGTTTTTTCGTTCTGACCTCACCAACACGTCTCGAGGTCCATTTCTAACCTATAATCGAGACTTTTTCGGGTTTTAGAGGAAGTGGATCTAATTTTAAACCCTCTCTCCTCCCGATTTCTATACGAGGCTTCGTGCTCGTTTTTTCGTTCTGACCTCAAAAACACGTCTCGTGGTCCATTTCTAACCTATAATCGAGACTTTTTCGGGTTTTCGAGCTAGTGGATCTAATTTCATACCCTCTCTCCTCCCGATTTCTATACGAGGCTACGTGCTCGTTTTTTCGTTCTGACCTCAGGAACACGTCTCGTGGTCCATTTCTAACCTATAATCGAGACTTTTTCGGGTTTTAGAGCTAGTGGATCTAATTTCATACCCTCTCACCTCCCGATTTCTATACGAGGCTACGTGCTCGTTTTTTCGTTCTGACCTCATGAACACGTCTCGTGGTCCATTTCTAACCTATAATCGAGACTTTTTCGGATTTTAGAGGAAATGGATCTAATATCATACCCTCTCTCCTTCCGATTGCTATACGAGGCTTAGTGCTCGTTTTTTCGTTCTGACCTCACAAACACGTCTCGTGGTCCATTTCTAACATATAATCGAGACTTTCTCGGGTTTTAAAGCTAGTGGATCTAATTTCATACCCTCTCTCCTCCCGATTTCTATACGAGGCTTCGTGCTCGTTTTTTCGTTCTGACCTCACCAACACATCTCATGGTCCATTTCTAATGTATAATCGAGATTTTCTCGGGTTTTAGAGCTAGTGGATCTAATTTCATACTCTCTCTCCTCCCGATTTCTATACGAGGCTTCGTGCTCGTTTTTTCGTTTTGACCTCACAAACACGTCTCGTGGTCCATTTCTAACCTATATTCGAGACTTTTTCGGGTTTTAGAGCTAGTAGATCTAATTTCATACCCTCTCTCCTCCCGATATATATACGAGGCTACGTGCTCGTTTTTTCGTTCTGACCTCAGGAACACGTCTTGTGGTCCATTTCTAACCTATAATCGAGACTTTTTCGGGTTTTAGAGCTAGTGGATCTAATTTCATACCCTCTCTCCTCCCGATTTTTATACGAGGCTTCGTGCTCGTTTTTTCGTTCTGACCTCACAAACACGTCTCGTGGTCCATTTCTAACCTATAATCGAGACTTTTTCGGGTTTTCGAGCTAGTGGATCTAATTTCATACTCTCTCTCCTCCCGATTTCTATACGAGGCTTCGTGCTCGTTTTTTCGTTCTGACCTCCCCAACACGTTTCGTGGTCCATTTCTAACCTATAATCGATACTTTTTTGGATTTTCGTGCTAGTGGATCTAATTTCATACCCTCTCTCCTCCCGATTTCTATACGAGGCTACGTGCTCGTTTTTTCGTTCTGACCTCAAGAACACGTCTCGTGGTCCATTTCTAACCTATAATCGAGACTTTTTCGGGTTTTAGAGCTAGTGGATCTAATTTCATACCCTCTCTCCTCACGATTTTTATACGAGGCTTCGTGCTCGTTTTTTCGTTCTGACCTCAAAAATAGGTCTCGCGGTCTATTTCTAACCTATAATAGAGACTTTTTCGAGTTTTAGAGCTAGTGGATCTAATTTCATACCCTCTCTCCTCCCGATTTCTATACGAGGCTTCGTGCTCGTTTTTTCGTTCTGACCTCACCAACACGTCTCGAGGTCCATTTCTAACCTATAATCGAGACTTTTTCGGGTTTTAGAGGAAGTGGATCTAATTTTAAACCCTCTCTCCTCCCGATTTCTATACGAGGCTTCGTGCTCGTTTTTTCGTTCTGACCTCAGGAACACGTCTCGTGGTCCATTTCTAACCTATAATCGAGACTTTTTCGGGTTTTTGAGCTAGTGGATCTAATTTCATACCCTCTCTCCTCCCGATTTTTATACGAGGCTTCGTGCTCGTTTTTTCGTTCTGACCTCAAAAATAGGTCTCGCGGTCCATTTCTAACCTATAATAGAGACTTTTTCGAGTTTTAGAGCTAGTGGATCTAATTTCATACCCTCTCTCCTCCCGATTTCTATACGAGGCTTCGTGCTCGTTTTTTCGTTCTGACCTCACCAACACGTCTCGAGGTCCATTTCTAACCTATAATCGAGACTTTTTCGGGTTTTAGAGGAAGTAGATCAAATTTTAAACCCTCTCTCCTCCCGATTTCTATACGAGGCTTCGTGCTCGTTTTTTCGTTCTGACCTCAAAAACACGTCTCGTGGTCCATTTCTAACCTATAATCGAGACTTTTTCGGGTTTTCGAGCTAGTGGATCTAATTTCATACCCTCTCTCCTCCCGATTTCTATACGAGGCTACGTGCTCGTTTTTTCGTTCTGACCTCACAAACACGTCTCGTGGTCCATTTCTAACCTATAATCGAGACTTTTTCGGGTTTTCGAGCTAGTGGATCTAATTTCATACCCTCTCTCCTCCGGATTTCTATACGAGGCTACGTGCTCGTTTTTTCGTTCTGACCTCAGGAACACGTCTCGTGGTCCATTTCTAACCTATAATCGAGACTTTTTCGGGTTTTAGAGCTAGTGGATCTAATTTCATACCCTCTCACCTCCCGATTTCTATACGAGGCTACGTGCTCGTTTTTTCGTTCTGACCTCATGAACACGTCTCGTGGTCCATTTCTAACCTATAATCGAGACTTTTTCGGATTTTAGAGGAAATGGATCTAATTTCATACCCTCTCTCCTTCCGATTTCTATACGAGGCTTCGTGCTCGTTTTTTCGTTCTGACCTCAAAAATAGGTCTCGCGGTCCATTTCTAACCTATAATAGAGACTTTTTCGAGTTTTAGAGCTAGTGGATCTAATTTCATACCCTCTCTCCTCCCGATTTTTATACGAGGCTTCGTGCTCGTTTTTTCGTTCTGACCTCAAAAATAGGTCTCGCGGTCCATTTCTAACCTATAATAGAGACTTTTTCGAGTTTTAGAGCTAGTGGATCTAATTTCATACCCTCTCTCCTCCCGATTTCTATACGAGGCTTCGTGCTCGTTTTTTCGTTCTGACCTCACCAACACGTTTCCTGGTCCATTTCTAACCTATAATCGATACTTTTTCGGATTTTCGAGCTAGTGGATCTAATTTCATACCCTCTCTCCTCCCGATTTCTATACGAGGCTACGTGCTCGTTTTTTTGTTCTGACCTCAGGAACACGTCTCGTGGTCCATTTCTAACCTATAATTGAGACTTTTTCGGGTTTTAGAGCTAGTAGATCTAATTTCATACCCTCTCTCCTTCCGATTTCAATACGAGGCTTCGTGCTCGTTTTTTTGTTCTGACCTCAGGAACACGTCTCGTGGTCCATTTCTAACCTATAATCGAGACTTTCTCGGATTTTAGAGCTAGTGGATCTAATTTCATACCCTCTCTCCTCCCGATTTCTATACGAGGCTACGTGCTCGTTTTTTCGTTCTGACCTCAGGAACACGTCTCGTGGTCCTTTTCTAACCTATAATCGAGACTTTTTCGGGTTTTAGAGCTAGTGAATCTAATTTCATACCCTCTCTCCTCCCGATTTTTATACGAGGCTTCGTGCTCGTTTTTTCGTTCTGACCTCAAAAATAGGTCTCGCGGTCCATTTCTAACCTATAATAGAGACTTTTTCGAGTTTTAGAGCTAGTGGATCTAATTTCATACCCTCTCTCCTCCCGATTTCTATACGAGGCTTCGTGCTCGTTTTTTCGTTCTGACCTCACCAACACGTCTCGAGGTCCATTTCTAACCTATAATCGAGACTTTTTCGGGTTTTAGAGGAAGTGGATCTAATTTTAAACCCTCTCTCCTCCCGATTTCTATACGAGGCTTCGTGCTCGTTTTTTCGTTCTGACCTCAAAAACACGTCTCGTGGTCCATTTCTAACCTATAATCGAGACTTTTTCGGGTTTTCGAGCTAGTGGATCTAATTTCATACCCTCTCTCCTCCCGATTTCTATACGAGGCTACGTGCTCGTTTTTTCGTTCTGACCTCACAAACACGTCTCGTGGTCCATTTCTAACCTATAATCGAGACTTTTTCGGGTTTTCGAGCTAGTGGATCTAATTTCATACCCTCTCTCCTCCCGATTTCTATACGAGGCTACGTGCTCGTTTTTTCGTTCTGACCTCAGGAACACGTCTCGTGGTCCATTTCTAACCTATAATCGAGACTTTTTCGGGTTTTAGAGCTAGTGGATCTAATTTCATACCCTCTCACCTCCCGATTTCTATACGAGGCTACGTGCTCGTTTTTTCGTTCTGACCTCATGAACACGTCTCGTGGTCCATTTCTAACCTATAATCGAGACTTTTTCGGATTTTAGAGGAAATGGATCTAATATCATACCCTCTCTCCTTCCGATTGCTATACGAGGCTTAGTGCTCGTTTTTTCGTTCTGACCTCACAAACACGTCTCGTGGTCCATTTCTAACATATAATCGAGACATTCTCGGGTTTTAAAGCTAGTGGATCTAATTTCATACCCTCTCACCTCCCGATTTCTATACGAGGCTACGTGCTCGTTTTTTCGTTCTGACCTCATGAACACGTCTCGTGGTCCATTTCTAACCTATAATCGAGACTTTTTCGGGTTTTAGAGCTAGTGGATCTAATTTCATACCCTCTCTCCTCCCGATTTCTATACGAGGCTTCGTGCTCGTTTTTTCGTTCTGACCTCACCAACACGTTTCCTGGTCCATTTCTAACCTATAATCGATACTTTTTCGGATTTTCGAGCTAGTGGATCTAATTTCATACCCTCTCTCCTCCCGATTTCTATACGAGGCTACGTGCTCGTTTTTTTGTTCTGACCTCAGGAACACGTCTCGTGGTCCATTTCTAACCTATAATCGAGACTTTTTCGGGTTTTAGAGCTAGTAGATCTAATTTGATACCCTCTCTCCTTCCGATTTCAATACGAGGCTTCGTGCTCGTTTTTTTGTTCTGACCTCAGGAACACGTCTCGTGGTCCATTTCTAACCAATAATCGAGACTTTCTCGGATTTTAGAGCTAGTGGATCTAATTTCATACCCTCTCTCCTCCCGATTTCTATACGAGGCTACGTGCTCGTTTTTTCGTTCTGACCTCAGGAACACGTCTCGTGGTCCTTTTCTAACCTATAATCGAGACTTTTTCGGGTTTTAGAGCTAGTGAATCTAATTTCATACCCTCTCTCCTCCCGATTTTTATACGAGGCTTCGTGCTCGGTTTTTCGTTCTGACCTCACAAACACGTCTCGTGGTCCATTTCTAACCTATAATCGAGACTTTTTCGGGTTTTCGAGCTAGTGGATCTAATTTCATACCCTCTCACCTCCCGATTTCTATACGAGGCTACGTGCTCGTTTTTTCGTTCTGACCTCATGAACACGTCTCGTAGTCCATTTCTAACCGATAATCAAGACTTTTTCGGGTTTTAGAGGAAATGGATCTAATTTCATACCCTCTCTCCTTCCGATTTCTATACGAGGCTTCGTGCTCGTTTTTTCGTTCTGACCTCACAAACACGTCTCGTGGTCCATTTCTAACCTATAATCGATACTTTTTCGGGTTTTAGAGCTAGTGGATCTAATTTCATACCCTCTCTCCTCCCGATTTCTATACGAGGCTTCGTGCTCGTTTTTTCGTTCTGACCTCACCAACACGTCTCATGGTCCATTTCTAATGTATAATCGAGACTTTTTCGGGTTTTAGAGGAAATGGATCTAATTTCATACCCTCTCTTCTCCCGATTTCTATACGAGGCTTCGTGCTCGATTTTTCGTTCTGACCTCACAAACACGTCTCGTGGTCCATTTCTAACCTATAATCGAGACTTTTTCTGGTTTTCGAGCTAGTGGATCTAATTTCATACCCTCTCTCCTCCCGATATATATACGAGGCTACGTGCTCGTTTTTTCGTTCTGACCTCAGGAACACGTCTTGTGGTCCATTTCTAACCTATAATCGAGACTTTTTCGGGTTTTAGAGCTAGTGGATCTAATTTCATACCCTCTCTCCTCCCGATTTTTATACGAGGCTTCGTGCTCGTTTTTTCGTTCTGACCTCACAAACACGTCTCGTGGTCCATTTCTAACCTATAATGGAGACTTTTTCGGGTTTTCGAGCTAGTGGATCTAATTTCATACTCTCTCTCCTCCCGATTTCTATACGAGGCTTCGTGCTCGTTTTTTCGTTCTGACCTCCCCAACACGTTTCGTGGTCCATTTCTAACCTATAATCGATACTTTTTTGGATTTTCGAGCTAGTGGATCTAATTTCATACCCTCTCTCCTCCCGATTTCTATACGAGGCTACGTGCTCGTTTTTTCGTTCTGACCTCAAGAACACGTCTCGTGGTCCATTTCTAACCTATAATCGAGACTTTTTCGGATTTTAGAGCTAGTGGATCTAATTTCATACCCTCTCTCCTCCCGATTTTTATACGAGGCTTCGTGCTCGTTTTTTCGTTCTGACCTCAAAAATAGGTCTCGCGGTCCATTTCTAACCTATAATAGAGACTTTTTCGAGTTTTAGAGCTAGTGGATCTAATTTCATACCCTCTCTCCTCCCGATTTCAATACGAGGCTTCGTGCTCGTTTTTTCGTTCTGACCTCACCAACACGTCTCGAGGTCCATTTCTAACCTATAATCGAGACTTTTTCGGGTTTTAGAGGAAGTGGATCTAATTTTAAACCCTCTCTCCTCCCGATTTCTATACGAGGCTTCGTGCTCGTTTTTTCGTTCTGACCTCAAAAACACGTCTCGTGGTCCATTTCTAACCTATAATCGAGACTTTTTCGGGTTTTCGAGCTAGTGGATCTAATTTCATACCCTCTCTCCTCCCGATTTCTATACGAGGCTACGTGCTCGTTTTTTCGTTCTGACCTCAGGAACACGTCTCGTGGTCCATTTCTAACCTATAATCGAGACTTTTTCGGGTTTTAGAGCTAGTGGATCTAATTTCATACCCTCTCACCTCCCGATTTCTATACGAGGCTACGTGCTCGTTTTTTCGTTCTGACCTCATGAACACGTCTCGTGGTCCATTTCTAACCTATAATCGAGACTTTTTCGGATTTTAGAGGAAATGGATCTAATATCATACCCTCTCTCCTTCCGATTGCTATACGAGGCTTAGTGCTCGTTTTTTCGTTCTGACCTCACAAACACGTCTCGTGGTCCATTTCTAACATATAATCGAGACTTTCTCGGGTTTTAAAGCTAGTGGATCTAATTTCATACCCTCTCTCCTCCCGATTTCTATACGAGGCTTCGTGCTCGTTTTTTCGTTCTGACCTCACCAACACATCTCATGGTCCATTTCTAATGTATAATCGAGATTTTCTCGGGTTTTAGAGCTAGTGGATCTAATTTCATACTCTCTCTCCTCCCGATTTCTATACGAGGCTTCGTGCTCGTTTTTTCGTTTTGACCTCACAAACACGTCTCGTGGTCCATTTCTAACCTATATTCGAGACTTTTTCGGGTTTTAGAGCTAGTAGATCTAATTTCATACCCTCTCTCCTCCCGATATATATACGAGGCTACGTGCTCGTTTTTTCGTTCTGACCTCAGGAACACGTCTTGTGGTCCATTTCTAACCTATAATCGAGACTTTTTCGGGTTTTAGAGCTAGTGGATCTAATTTCATACCCTCTCTCCTCCCGATTTTTATACGAGGCTTCGTGCTCGTTTTTTCGTTCTGACCTCACAAACACGTCTCGTGGTCCATTTCTAACCTATAATCGAGACTTTTTCGGGTTTTCGAGCTAGTGGATCTAATTTCATACTCTCTCTCCTCCCGATTTCTATACGAGGCTTCGTGCTCGTTTTTTCGTTCTGACCTCCCCAACACGTTTCGTGGTCCATTTCTAACCTATAATCGATACTTTTTTGGATTTTCGTGCTAGTGGATCTAATTTCATACCCTCTCTCCTCCCGATTTCTATACGAGGCTACGTGCTCGTTTTTTCGTTCTGACCTCAAGAACACGTCTCGTGGTCCATTTCTAACCTATAATCGAGACTTTTTCGGGTTTTAGAGCTAGTGGATCTAATTTCATACCCTCTCTCCTCACGATTTTTATACGAGGCTTCGTGCTCGTTTTTTCGTTCTGACCTCAAAAATAGGTCTCGCGGTCTATTTCTAACCTATAATAGAGACTTTTTCGAGTTTTAGAGCTAGTGGATCTAATTTCATACCCTCTCTCCTCCCGATTTCTATACGAGGCTTCGTGCTCGTTTTTTCGTTCTGACCTCACCAACACGTCTCGAGGTCCATTTCTAACCTATAATCGAGACTTTTTCGGGTTTTAGAGGAAGTGGATCTAATTTTAAACCCTCTCTCCTCCCGATTTCTATACGAGGCTTCGTGCTCGTTTTTTCGTTCTGACCTCAGGAACACGTCTCGTGGTCCATTTCTAACCTATAATCGAGACTTTTTCGGGTTTTTGAGCTAGTGGATCTAATTTCATACCCTCTCTCCTCCCGATTTTTATACGAGGCTTCGTGCTCGTTTTTTCGTTCTGACCTCAAAAATAGGTCTCGCGGTCCATTTCTAACCTATAATAGAGACTTTTTCGAGTTTTAGAGCTAGTGGATCTAATTTCATACCCTCTCTCCTCCCGATTTCTATACGAGGCTTCGTGCTCGTTTTTTCGTTCTGACCTCACCAACACGTCTCGAGGTCCATTTCTAACCTATAATCGAGACTTTTTCGGGTTTTAGAGGAAGTAGATCAAATTTTAAACCCTCTCTCCTCCCGATTTCTATACGAGGCTTCGTGCTCGTTTTTTCGTTCTGACCTCAAAAACACGTCTCGTGGTCCATTTCTAACCTATAATCGAGACTTTTTCGGGTTTTCGAGCTAGTGGATCTAATTTCATACCCTCTCTCCTCCCGATTTCTATACGAGGCTACGTGCTCGTTTTTTCGTTCTGACCTCACAAACACGTCTCGTGGTCCATTTCTAACCTATAATCGAGACTTTTTCGGGTTTTCGAGCTAGTGGATCTAATTTCATACCCTCTCTCCTCCGGATTTCTATACGAGGCTACGTGCTCGTTTTTTCGTTCTGACCTCAGGAACACGTCTCGTGGTCCATTTCTAACCTATAATCGAGACTTTTTCGGGTTTTAGAGCTAGTGGATCTAATTTCATACCCTCTCACCTCCCGATTTCTATACGAGGCTACGTGCTCGTTTTTTCGTTCTGACCTCATGAACACGTCTCGTGGTCCATTTCTAACCTATAATCGAGACTTTTTCGGATTTTAGAGGAAATGGATCTAATTTCATACCCTCTCTCCTTCCGATTTCTATACGAGGCTTCGTGCTCGTTTTTTCGTTCTGACCTCAAAAATAGGTCTCGCGGTCCATTTCTAACCTATAATAGAGACTTTTTCGAGTTTTAGAGCTAGTGGATCTAATTTCATACCCTCTCTCCTCCCGATTTTTATACGAGGCTTCGTGCTCGTTTTTTCGTTCTGACCTCAAAAATAGGTCTCGCGGTCCATTTCTAACCTATAATAGAGACTTTTTCGAGTTTTAGAGCTAGTGGATCTAATTTCATACCCTCTCTCCTCCCGATTTCTATACGAGGCTTCGTGCTCGTTTTTTCGTTCTGACCTCACCAACACGTTTCCTGGTCCATTTCTAACCTATAATCGATACTTTTTCGGATTTTCGAGCTAGTGGATCTAATTTCATACCCTCTCTCCTCCCGATTTCTATACGAGGCTACGTGCTCGTTTTTTTGTTCTGACCTCAGGAACACGTCTCGTGGTCCATTTCTAACCTATAATTGAGACTTTTTCGGGTTTTAGAGCTAGTAGATCTAATTTCATACCCTCTCTCCTTCCGATTTCAATACGAGGCTTCGTGCTCGTTTTTTTGTTCTGACCTCAGGAACACGTCTCGTGGTCCATTTCTAACCTATAATCGAGACTTTCTCGGATTTTAGAGCTAGTGGATCTAATTTCATACCCTCTCTCCTCCCGATTTCTATACGAGGCTACGTGCTCGTTTTTTCGTTCTGACCTCAGGAACACGTCTCGTGGTCCTTTTCTAACCTATAATCGAGACTTTTTCGGGTTTTAGAGCTAGTGAATCTAATTTCATACCCTCTCTCCTCCCGATTTTTATACGAGGCTTCGTGCTCGTTTTTTCGTTCTGACCTCAAAAATAGGTCTCGCGGTCCATTTCTAACCTATAATAGAGACTTTTTCGAGTTTTAGAGCTAGTGGATCTAATTTCATACCCTCTCTCCTCCCGATTTCTATACGAGGCTTCGTGCTCGTTTTTTCGTTCTGACCTCACCAACACGTCTCGAGGTCCATTTCTAACCTATAATCGAGACTTTTTCGGGTTTTAGAGGAAGTGGATCTAATTTTAAACCCTCTCTCCTCCCGATTTCTATACGAGGCTTCGTGCTCGTTTTTTCGTTCTGACCTCAAAAACACGTCTCGTGGTCCATTTCTAACCTATAATCGAGACTTTTTCGGGTTTTCGAGCTAGTGGATCTAATTTCATACCCTCTCTCCTCCCGATTTCTATACGAGGCTACGTGCTCGTTTTTTCGTTCTGACCTCACAAACACGTCTCGTGGTCCATTTCTAACCTATAATCGAGACTTTTTCGGGTTTTCGAGCTAGTGGATCTAATTTCATACCCTCTCTCCTCCGGATTTCTATACGAGGCTACGTGCTCGTTTTTTCGTTCTGACCTCAGGAACACGTCTCGTGGTCCATTTCTAACCTATAATCGAGACTTTTTCGGGTTTTAGAGCTAGTGGATCTAATTTCATACCCTCTCACCTCCCGATTTCTATACGAGGCTACGTGCTCGTTTTTTCGTTCTGACCTCATGAACACGTCTCGTGGTCCATTTCTAACCTATAATCGAGACTTTTTCGGATTTTAGAGGAAATGGATCTAATTTCATACCCTCTCTCCTTCCGATTTCTATACGAGGCTTCGTTCTCGTTTTTTCGTTCTGACCTCAAAAATAGGTCTCGCGGTCCATTTCTAACCTATAATAGAGACTTTTTCGAGTTTTAGAGCTAGTGGATCTAATTTCATACCCTCTCTCCTCCCGATTTTTATACGAGGCTTCGTGCTCGTTTTTTCGTTCTGACCTCAAAAATAGGTCTCGCGGTCCATTTCTAACCTATAATAGAGACTTTTTCGAGTTTTAGAGCTAGTGGATCTAATTTCATACCCTCTCTCCTCCCGATTTCTATACGAGGCTTCGTGCTCGTTTTTTCGTTCTGACCTCACCAACACGTTTCCTGGTCCATTTCTAACCTATAATCGATACTTTTTCGGATTTTCGAGCTAGTGGATCTAATTTCATACCCTCTCTCCTCCCGATTTCTATACGAGGCTACGTGCTCGTTTTTTTGTTCTGACCTCAGGAACACGTCTCGTGGTCCATTTCTAACCTATAATTGAGACTTTTTCGGGTTTTAGAGCTAGTAGATCTAATTTCATACCCTCTCTCCTTCCGATTTCAATACGAGGCTTCGTGCTCGTTTTTTTGTTCTGACCTCAGGAACACGTCTCGTGGTCCATTTCTAACCTATAATCGAGACTTTCTCGGATTTTAGAGCTAGTGGAGCTAATTTCATACCCTCTCTCCTCCCGATTTCTATACGAGGCTACGTGCTCGTTTTTTCGTTCTGACCTCAGGAACACGTCTCGTGGTCCTTTTCTAACCTATAATCGAGACTTTTTCGGGTTTTAGAGCTAGTGAATCTAATTTCATACCCTCTCTCCTCCCGATTTTTATACGAGGCTTCGTGCTCGTTTTTTCGTTCTGACCTCAAAAATAGGTCTCGCGGTCCATTTCTAACCTATAATAGAGACTTTTTCGAGTTTTAGAGCTAGTGGATCTAATTTCATACCCTCTCTCCTCCCGATTTCTATACGAGGCTTCGTGCTCGTTTTTTCGTTCTGACCTCACCAACACGTCTCGAGGTCCATTTCTAACCTATAATCGAGACTTTTTCGGGTTTTAGAGGAAGTGGATCTAATTTTAAACCCTCTCTCCTCCCGATTTCTATACGAGGCTTCGTGCTCGTTTTTTCGTTCTGACCTCAAAAACACGTCTCGTGGTCCATTTCTAACCTATAATCGAGACTTTTTCGGGTTTTCGAGCTAGTGGATCTAATTTCATACCCTCTCTCCTCCCGATTTCTATACGAGGCTACGTGCTCGTTTTTTCGTTCTGACCTCACAAACACGTCTCGTGGTCCATTTCTAACCTATAATCGAGACTTTTTCGGGTTTTCGAGCTAGTGGATCTAATTTCATACCCTCTCTCCTCCCGATTTCTATACGAGGCTACGTGCTCGTTTTTTCGTTCTGACCTCAGGAACACGTCTCGTGGTCCATTTCTAACCTATAATCGAGACTTTTTCGGGTTTTAGAGCTAGTGGATCTAATTTCATACCCTCTCACCTCCCGATTTCTATACGAGGCTACGTGCTCGTTTTTTCGTTCTGACCTCATGAACACGTCTCGTGGTCCATTTCTAACCTATAATCGAGACTTTTTCGGATTTTAGAGGAAATGGATCTAATATCATACCCTCTCTCCTTCCGATTGCTATACGAGGCTTAGTGCTCGTTTTTTCGTTCTGACCTCACAAACACGTCTCGTGGTCCATTTCTAACATATAATCGAGACATTCTCGGGTTTTAAAGCTAGTGGATCTAATTTCATACCCTCTCACCTCCCGATTTCTATACGAGGCTACGTGCTCGTTTTTTCGTTCTGACCTCATGAACACGTCTCGTGGTCCATTTCTAACCTATAATCGAGACTTTTTCGGGTTTTAGAGCTAGTGGATCTAATTTCATACCCTCTCTCCTCCCGATTTCTATACGAGGCTTCGTGCTCGTTTTTTCGTTCTGACCTCACCAACACGTTTCCTGGTCCATTTCTAACCTATAATCGATACTTTTTCGGATTTTCGAGCTAGTGGATCTAATTTCATACCCTCTCTCCTCCCGATTTCTATACGAGGCTACGTGCTCGTTTTTTTGTTCTGACCTCAGGAACACGTCTCGTGGTCCATTTCTAACCTATAATCGAGACTTTTTCGGGTTTTAGAGCTAGTAGATCTAATTTCATACCCTCTCTCCTTCCGATTTCAATACGAGGCTTCGTGCTCGTTTTTTTGTTCTGACCTCAGGAACACGTCTCGTGGTCCATTTCTAACCAATAATCGAGACTTTCTCGGATTTTAGAGCTAGTGGATCTAATTTCATACCCTCTCTCCTCCCGATTTCTATACGAGGCTACGTGCTCGTTTTTTCGTTCTGACCTCAGGAACACGTCTCGTGGTCCTTTTCTAACCTATAATCGAGACTTTTTCGGGTTTTAGAGCTAGTGAATCTAATTTCATACCCTCTCTCCTCCCGATTTTTATACGAGGCTTCGTGCTCGGTTTTTCGTTCTGACCTCACAAACACGTCTCGTGGTCCATTTCTAACCTATAATCGAGACTTTTTCGGGTTTTCGAGCTAGTGGATCTAATTTCATACCCTCTCACCTCCCGATTTCTATACGAGGCTACGTGCTCGTTTTTTCGTTCTGACCTCATGAACACGTCTCGTAGTCCATTTCTAACCGATAATCAAGACTTTTTCGGGTTTTAGAGGAAATGGATCTAATTTCATACCCTCTCTCCTTCCGATTTCTATACGAGGCTTCGTGCTCGTTTTTTCGTTCTGACCTCACAAACACGTCTCGTGGTCCATTTCTAACCTATAATCGATACTTTTTCGGGTTTTAGAGCTAGTGGATCTAATTTCATACCCTCTCTCCTCCCGATTTCTATACGAGGCTTCGTGCTCGTTTTTTCGTTCTGACCTCACCAACACGTCTCATGGTCCATTTCTAATGTATAATCGAGACTTTTTCGGGTTTTAGAGGAAATGGATCTAATTTCATACCCTCTCTTCTCCCGATTTCTATACGAGGCTTCGTGCTCGATTTTTCGTTCTGACCTCACAAACACGTCTCGTGGTCCATTTCTAACCTATAATCGAGACTTTTTCTGGTTTTCGAGCTAGTGGATCTAATTTCATACCCTCTCTCCTCCCGATATATATACGAGGCTACGTGCTCGTTTTTTCGTTCTGACCTCAGGAACACGTCTTGTGGTCCATTTCTAACCTATAATCGAGACTTTTTCGGGTTTTAGAGCTAGTGGATCTAATTTCATACCCTCTCTCCTCCCGATTTTTATACGAGGCTTCGTGCTCGTTTTTTCGTTCTGACCTCACAAACACGTCTCGTGGTCCATTTCTAACCTATAATGGAGACTTTTTCGGGTTTTCGAGCTAGTGGATCTAATTTCATACTCTCTCTCCTCCCGATTTCTATACGAGGCTTCGTGCTCGTTTTTTCGTTCTGACCTCCCCAACACGTTTCGTGGTCCATTTCTAACCTATAATCGATACTTTTTTGGATTTTCGAGCTAGTGGATCTAATTTCATACCCTCTCTCCTCCCGATTTCTATACGAGGCTACGTGCTCGTTTTTTCGTTCTGACCTCAAGAACACGTCTCGTGGTCCATTTCTAACCTATAATCGAGACTTTTTCGGATTTTAGAGCTAGTGGATCTAATTTCATACCCTCTCTCCTCCCGATTTTTATACGAGGCTTCGTGCTCGTTTTTTCGTTCTGACCTCAAAAATAGGTCTCGCGGTCCATTTCTAACCTATAATAGAGACTTTTTCGAGTTTTAGAGCTAGTGGATCTAATTTCATACCCTCTCTCCTCCCGATTTCAATACGAGGCTTCGTGCTCGTTTTTTCGTTCTGACCTCACCAACACGTCTCGAGGTCCATTTCTAACCTATAATCGAGACTTTTTCGGGTTTTAGAGGAAGTGGATCTAATTTTAAACCCTCTCTCCTCCCGATTTCTATACGAGGCTTCGTGCTCGTTTTTTCGTTCTGACCTCAAAAACACGTCTCGTGGTCCATTTCTAACCTATAATCGAGACTTTTTCGGGTTTTCGAGCTAGTGGATCTAATTTCATACCCTCTCTCCTCCCGATTTCTATACGAGGCTACGTGCTCGTTTTTTCGTTCTGACCTCAGGAACACGTCTCGTGGTCCATTTCTAACCTATAATCGAGACTTTTTCGGGTTTTAGAGCTAGTGGATCTAATTTCATACCCTCTCACCTCCCGATTTCTATACGAGGCTACGTGCTCGTTTTTTCGTTCTGACCTCCCCAACACGTTTCGTGGTCCATTTCTAACCTATAATCGATACTTTTTTGGATTTTCGAGCTAGTGGATCTAATTTCATACCCTCTCTCCTCCCGATTTCTATACGAGGCTACGTGCTCGTTTTTTCGTTCTGACCTCAAGAACACGTCTCGTGGTCCATTTCTAACCTATAATCGAGACTTTTTCGGATTTTAGAGCTAGTGGATCTAATTTCATACCCTCTCTCCTCCCGATTTTTATACGAGGCTTCGTGCTCGTTTTTTCGTTCTGACCTCAAAAATAGGTCTCGCGGTCCATTTCTAACCTATAATAGAGACTTTTTCGAGTTTTAGAGCTAGTGGATCTAATTTCATACCCTCTCTCCTCCCGATTTCAATACGAGGCTTCGTGCTCGTTTTTTCGTTCTGACCTCACCAACACGTCTCGAGGTCCATTTCTAACCTATAATCGAGACTTTTTCGGGTTTTAGAGGAAGTGGATCTAATTTTAAACCCTCTCTCCTCCCGATTTCTATACGAGGCTTCGTGCTCGTTTTTTCGTTCTGACCTCAGGAACACGTCTCGTGGTCCATTTCTAACCTATAATCGAGACTTTTTCGGGTTTTAGAGCTAGTGGATCTAATTTCATACCCTCTCTCCTCCCGATTTTTATACGAGGCTTCGTGCTCGTTTTTTCGTTCTGACCTCAAAAATAGGTCTCGCGGTCCATTTCTAACCTATAATAGAGACTTTTTCGAGTTTTAGAGGTACTGGATCTAATTTCATACCCTCTCTCCTCCCGATTTCTATACGAGGCTTCGTGCTCGTTTTTTCGTTCTGACCTCACCAACACGTCTCGAGGTCCATTTCTAACCTATAATCGAGACTTTTTCGGGTTTTAGATGAAGTGGATCTAATTTTAAACCCTCTCTCCTCCCGATTTCTATACGAGGCTTCGTGCTCGTTTTTTCGTTCTGACCTCAAAAACACGTCTCGTGGTCCATTTCTAACCTATAATCGAGACTTTTTCGGGTTTTCGAGCTAGTGGATCTAATTTCATACCCTCTCTCCTCCAGATTTCTATACGAGGCTACGTGCTCGTGTTTTCGTTCTGACCTCACAAACACGTCTCGTGGTCCATTTCTAACCTATAATCGAGACTTTTTCGGGTTTTCGAGCTAGTGGATCTAATTTCATACCCTCTCTCCTCCCGATTTCTATACGAGGCTACGTGCTCGTTTTTTCGTTCTGACCTCAGGAACACGTCTCGTGGTCCATTTCTAACCTATAATCGAGACTTTTTCGGGTTTTAGAGCTAGTGGATCTAATTTCATACCCTCTCACCTCCTGATTTCTATACGAGGCTACGTGCTCGTTTTTTCGTTCTGACCTCATGAACACGTCTCGTGGTCCATTTCTAACCTATAATCGAGACTTTTTCGGATTTTAGAGGAAATGGATCTAATTTAATACCCTCTCTCCTTCCGATTTCTATACGAGGCTTCGTGCTCGTTTTTTCGTTCTGACCTCACAAACACGTCTCGTGGTCCATTTCTAACATATAATCGAGACTTTCTCGGGTTTTAGAGCTAGTGGATCTAATTTCATACCCTCTCACCTCCCGATTTCTATACGAGGCTACGTGCTCGTTTTTTCGTTCTGACCTCATGAACACGTCTCGTGGTCCATTTCTAACCTATAATCGAGACTTTTTCGGGTTTTAGAGCTAGTGGATCTAATTTCATACCCTCTCTCCTCCCGATTTCTATACGAGGCTTCGTGCTCGTTTTTTCGTTCTGACCTCAAAAATAGGTCTCGCGGTCCATTTCTAACCTATAATAGAGACTTTTTCGAGTTTTAGAGGTAGTGGATCTAATTTCATACCCTCTCTCCTCCCGATTTCTATACGAGGCTTCGTGCTCGTTTTTTCGTTCTGACCTCACCAACACGTCTCGAGGTCCATTTCTAACCTATAATCGAGACTTTTTCGGGTTTTAGAGGAAGTGGATCTAATTTTAAACCCTCTCTCCTCCCGATTTCTATACGAGGCTTCGTGCTCGTTTTTTCGTTCTGACCTCAAAAACACGTCTCGTGGTCCATTTCTAACCTATAATCGAGACTTTTTCGGGTTTTCGAGCTAGTGGATCTAATTTCATACCCTCTCTCCTCCCGATTTCTATACGAGGCTACGTGCTCGTTTTTTCGTTCTGACCTCAGGAACACGTCTCGTGGTCCATTTCTAACCTATAATCGAGACTTTTTCGGGTTTTAGAGCTAGTGGATCTAATTTCATACCCTCTCACCTCCTGATTTCTATACGAGGCTACGTGCTCGTTTTTTCGTTCTGACCTCATGAACACGTCTCGTGGTCCATTTCTAACCTATAATCGAGACTTTTTCGGATTTTAGAGGAAATGGATCTAATTTCATACCCTCTCTCCTTCCGATTTCTATACGAGGCTTCGTGCTCGTTTTTTCGTTCTGACCTCACAAACACGTCTCGTGTTCCATTTCTAACCTATAATCGAGACTTTTTCGGGTTTTCGAGCTAGTGGATCTAATTTCATACCCTCTCTCCTCCCGATTTCTATACAAGGCTACGTGCTCGTTTTTTCGTTCTGACCTCACCAACACGTCTCATTGTCCATTTCTAACCTATAATCGAGACTTTTTCGGGTTTTAGAGTTAGTAGATCTAATTTCATACCCTCTCCCCTCCCGATTTCTATACGAGGCTTCGTCCTCGTTTTTTCGTTCTGACCTCAAAAATAGGTCTCGTGGTAAATTTCTAACCTATAATTGAGACTTTTTCGGGTTTTAGAGCTAGTGGATCTAATTTCATACCCTCTCTCTTCCGGATTTCTATACGAGGCTTCGTGCTCGTTTTTTCGTTCTGACCTCACCAACACATCTCATGGTCCATTTCTAACGTATAATCGAGACTTTTTCAGGTTTTAGAGGAAGTGGATCTAATTTCATACCCTTTCTCCTCCCGATTTCTATACGAGGCTTCGTGCTCGTTTTTTCGTTCTGACCTCAAAAATAGGTCTCGCGGTCCATTTCTAACCTATAATAGAGACTTTTTCGAGTTTTAGAGCTAGTGGATCTAATTTCATACCCTCTCACCTCCCGATTTCTATACGAGGCTACGTGCTCGTTTTTTCGTTCTGACCTCATGAACACGTCTCGTGGTCCATTTCTAACCTATAATCGAGACTTTTTCGGATTTTAGAGGAAATGGATCTAATTTCATACCCTCCCTCCTTCCGATTTCTATACGAGGCTTCGTGCTCGTTTTTTCGTTCTGACCTCACAAACCGTCTCGTGGTCCATTTCTAACATAAAATCGAGACTTTCTCGGGTTTTAGAGCTAGTGGATCTAATTTCATACCCTCTCACCTCCCGATTTCTATACGAGGCTACGTGCTCGTTTTTTCGTTCTGACCTCAGGAACACGTCTCGTGGTCCATTTCTAACCTATAATCGAGACTTTTTCGGGTTTTAGAGCTAGTGGATCTAATTTCATACCCTCTCTCCTCCGGATTTCTATACGAGGCTTCGTGCTCGTTTTTTCGTTCTGACCTCAGCAACAAGTTTCCTGGTCCATTTCTAACCTATAATCGATACTTTTTCGGATTTTCGAGCTAGTGGATCTAATTTCATACCCTCTCTCCTCCCGATTTATATACGAGGCTACGTGCTCGTTTTTTTGTTCTGACCTCAGGAACACGTCTCGTGGTCCATTTCTAACCTATAATCGAGACTTTTTCGGGTTTTAGAGCTAGTAGATCTAATTTCATACCCTCTCTCCTTCCGATTTCAATACGAGGCTTCGTGCTCGTTTTTTTGTTCTGACCTCAGGAACACGTCTCGTGGTCCATTTCTAACCTATAATCGAGACTTTCTCGGATTTTAGAGCTAGTGGATCTAATTTCATACCCTCTCTCCTCCCGATTTCTATACGAGGCTACGTGCTCGTTTTTTCGTTCTGACCTCAGGAACACGTCTCGTGGTCCTTTTCTAACCTATAATCGAGACTTTTTCGGGTTTTAGAGCTAGTGAATCTAATTTCATACCCTCTCTCCTCCCGATTTTTATACGAGGCTTCGTGCTCGTTTTTTCGTTCTGACCTCAAAAATAGGTCTCGCGGTCCATTTCTAACCTATAATAGAGACTTTTTCGAGTTTTAGAGCTAGTGGATCTAATTTCATACCCTCTCTCCTCCCGATTTCTATACGAGGCTTCGTGCTCGTTTTTTCGTTCTGACCTCACCAACACGTCTCGAGGTCCATTTCTAACCTATAATCGAGACTTTTTCGGGTTTTAGAGGAAGTGGATCTAATTTTAAACCCTCTCTCCTCCCGATTTCTATACGAGGCTTCGTGCTCGTTTTTTCGTTCTGACCTCACAAACACGTCTCGTGGTCCATTTCTAACATATAATCGACACTTTCTTGGGTTTTAGAGCTAGTGGATCTAATTTCATACCCTCTCACCTCCCGATTTCTATACGAGGCTACGTGCTCGTTTTTTCGTTCTGACCTCAGGAACACGTCTCGTGGTCCATTTCTAACCTATAATCGAGACTTTTTCGGGTTTTAGAGCTAGTGGATCTAATTTCATACCCTCTCTCCTCCCGATTTCTATACGAGGCTTCGTGCTCGTTTTTTCGTTCTGACCTCAGCAACAAGTTTCCTCGTCCATTTCTAACCTATAATCGATACTTTTTCGGATTTTCGAGCTAGTGGATCTAATTTCATACCCTCTCTCCTCCCGATTTCTATACGAGGCTACGTGCTCGTTTTTTTGTTCTGACCTCAGGAACACGTCTCGTGGTCCATTTCTAACCTATAATCGTGACTTTTTCGGGTTTTAGAGCTAGTAGATCTAATTTCATACCCTCTCTCCTTCCGATTTCAATACGAGGCTTCGTGCTTGTTTTTTGGTTCTGACCTCAGGAACACGTCTCGTGGTCCATTTCTAACCAATAATCGAGACTTTCTCGGATTTTAGAGCTAGTGGATCTAATTTCATACACTCTCTCCTCCCGATTTCTATACGAGGCTACGTGCTCGTTTTTTCGTTCTGACCTCAGGAACACGTCTCGTGGTCCTTTTCTAAACTATAATCGAGACTTTTTCGGGTTTTAGAGCTAGTGAATCTAATTTCATACCCTCTCTCCTCCCGATTTTTATACGAGGCTTCGTGCTCGGTTTTTCGTTCTGACCTCACAAACACGTCTCGTGGTCCATTTCTAACCTATAATCGAGACTTTTTCGGGTTTTCGAGCTAGTGGATCTAATTTCATACCCTCTCACCTCCCGATTTCTATACGAGGCTACGTGCTCGTTTTTTCGTTCTGACCTCATGAACACGTCTCGTGGTCCATTTCTAACCTATAATCAAGACTTTTTCGGGTTTTAGAGGAAATGGATCTAATTTCATACCCTCTCTCCTTCCGATTTCTATACGAGGCTTCGTGCTCGTTTTTTCGTTCTGACCTCACAAACACGTCTCGTGGTCCATTTCTAACCTATAATCGAGATTTTCACGGGTTTTAGAGCTAGTGGATCTAATTTCATACTCTCTCTCCTCCCGATTTCTATACGAGGCTTCGTGCTCGTTTTTTCATTTTGACCTCACAAACACGTCTCGTGGTCCATTTCTAACCTATATTCGAGACTTTTTCGGGTTTTAGAGCTAGTAGATCCAATTTCATACCCTCTCTCCTTCCGATTTAAATACGAGGCTTCGTGCTCGTTTTTTCGTTCTGACCTCACAAACACGTCTCGTGGTCCATTTCTAACCTATAATCGATACTTTTTCGGATTTTAGAGCTAGTGGATCTAATTTCATACCCTATCTCCTCCCGATTTCTATACGAGGCTTCGTGCTCGTTTTTTCGTTCTGACCTCACCAACACGTCTCATGGTCCATTTCTAATGTATAATCGAGACTTTTTCGGGTTTTAGAGGAAATGGATCTAATTTCATACCCTCTCTTCTCCCGATTTCTATACGAGGCTTCGTGCTCGATTTTTCGTTCTGACCTCACAAACACGTCTCGTGGTCCATTTCTAACCTATAATCGAGACTTTTTCTGGTTTTCGAGCTAGTGGATCTAATTTCATACCCTCTCTCCTCTCGATATATATACGAGGCTACGTGCTCGTTTTTTCGTTCTGACCTCAGGAACACGTCTTGTGGTCCATTTCTAACCTATAATCGAGACTTTTTCGGGTTTTAGAGCTAGTGGATCTAATTTCATACCCTCTCTCCTCCCGATTTTTATACGAGGCTTCGTGCTCGTTTTTTCGTTCTGACCTCACAAACACGTCTCGTGGTCCATTTCTAACCTATAATCGAGACTTTTTCGGGTTTTCGAGCTAGTGGATCTAATTTCATACTCTCTCTCCTCCCGATTTCTATACGAGGCTTCGTGCTCGTTTTTTCGTTCTGACCTCCCCAACACGTTTCGTGGTCCATTTCTAACCTATAATCGATACTTTTTTGGATTTTCGAGCTAGTGGATCTAATTTCATACCCTCTCTCCTCCCGATTTCTATACGAGGCTACGTGCTCGTTTTTTCGTTCTGACCTCAGGAACACGTCTCGTGGTCCATTTCTAACCTATAATCGAGACTTTTTCGGGTTTTAGAGCTAGTGGATCTAATTTCATACCCTCTCTCCTCCCGATTTTTATACGAGGCTACGTGCTCGTTTTTTTGTTCTGACCTCAGGAACACGTCTCGTGGTCCATTTCTAACCTATAATCGAGACTTTTTCGGGTTTTAGAGCTAGTAAATCTAATTTCATACCCTCTCTCCTTCCGATTTCAATACGAGGCTTCGTGCTCGTTTTTTCGTTCTGACCTCACAAACACGTCTCGTGGTCCATTTCTAACCTATAATCGAGACTTTCTCGGATTTTAGAGCTAGTGGATCTAATTTCATACCCTCTCTCCTCCCGATTTCTATACGAGGCTACGTGCTCGTTTTTTCGTTCTGACCTCATGAACAGGTCTCGTGGTCCATTTCTAACCTATAATCGAGACTTTTTCGGGTTTTAGAGCTAGTGGATCTAATTTCATACCCTCTCTCCTCCCGATTTTTATACGAGGCTTCGTGCTCGTTTTTTCGTTCTGACCTCACAAACACGTCTCGTGGTCCATTTCTAACCTATAATCGAGACTTTTTCGGGTTTTCGAGCTAGTGGATCTAATTTCATACTCTCTCTCCTCCCGATTTCTATACGACGCTTCGTGCTCGTTTTTTCTTTTTGACCTCACCAACATGTCTCGTGGTCCATTTCTAACCTATATTCGAGACTTTTTCGGGTTTTAGAGCTAGTAGATCTAATTTCATACCCTCTCTCCTCCCGATTTCTATACGAGGCTTCGTGCTCGTTTTTTCGTTCTGACCTCACCAACACGTTTCGTGGTCCATTTCTAACCTATAATCGAGACTTTTTCGGGTTTTCGAGCTAGTGGATCTAATTTCATACCCTCTCTCCTCCTGATTTCTATACGAGGCTACGTGCTCGTTTTTTTGTTCTGACCTCAGGAACACGTCTCGTGGTCCATTTCTAACCTATAATCGAGACTTTTTCGGGTTTTAGAGCTAGTAGATCTAATTTCATACCCTCTCTCCTTCCGATTTCAATACGAGGCTTCGTGCTCGTTTTTTCGTTCTGACCTCACAAACACGTCTCGTGGTCCATTTCTAACCTATAATCGAGACTTTCTCGGATTTTAGAGCTAGTGGATCTAATTTCATACCCTCTCTCCTCCCGATTTCTATACAAGGCTTCGTGCTCGTTTTTTCGTTCTGACCTCACAAACACGTCTCGTGGTCCATTTCTAACCTATAATCGAGACTTTTTCGGGTTTTCGAGCTAGTGGATCTAATTTCATACCCTCTCTCCTCCCGATTTCTATACAAGGCTACGTGCTCGTTTTTTCGTTCTGACCTCACCAACACGTCTCATTGTCCATTTCTAACCTATAATCGAGACTTTTTCGGGTTTTAGATTTAGTAGATCTAATTTCATACCCTCTCCCCTCCCGATTTCTATACGAGGCTTCGTCCTCGTTTTTTCGTTCTGACCTCAAAAATAGGTCTCGTGGTAAATTTCTAACCTATAATTGAGACTTTTTCGGGTTTTAGAGCTAGTGGATCTAATTTCATACCCTCTCTCTTCCGGATTTCTATACGAGGCTTCGTGCTCGTTTTTTCGTTCTGACCTCACCAACACATCTCACGGTCCATTTCTAACGTATAATCGAGACTTTTTCAGGTTTTAGAGGAAGTGGATCTAATTTCATACCCTTTCTCCTCCCGATTTCTATACGAGGCTTCGTGCTCGTTTTTTCGTTCTGACCTCAAAAATAGGTCTCGCGGTCCATTTCTAACCTATAATAGAGACTTTTTCGAGATTTAGAGCTAGTGGATCTAATTTCATACCCTCTCTCCTCCCGATTTCTATACGAGGCTTCGTGCTCGTTTTTTCGTTCTGACCTCACCAACACGTCTCGAGGTCCATTTCTAACCTATAATCGAGACTTTTTCGGGTTTTAGAGGAAGTGGATCTAATTTTAAACCCTCTCTCCTCCCGATTTCTATACGAGGCTTCGTGCTCGTTTTTTCGTTCTGACCTCACAAACACGTCTCGTGGTCCATTTCTAACATATAATCGACACTTTCTTGGGTTTTAGAGCTAGTGGATCTAATTTCATACCCTCTCACCTCCCGATTTCTATACGAGGCTACGTGCTCGTTTTTTCGTTCTGACCTCAGGAACACGTCTCGTGGTCCATTTCTAACCTATAATCGAGACTTTTTCGGGTTTTAGAGCTAGTGGATCTAATTTCATACCCTCTCTCCTCCCGATTTCTATACGAGGCTTCGTGCTCGTTTTTTCGTTCTGACCTCAGCAACAAGTTTCCTCGTCCATTTCTAACCTATAATCGATACTTTTTCGGATTTTCGAGCTAGTGGATCTAATTTCATACCCTCTCTCCTCCCGATTTCTATACGAGGCTACGTGCTCGTTTTTTTGTTCTGACCTCAGGAACACGTCTCGTGGTCCATTTCTAACCTATAATCGTGACTTTTTCGGGTTTTAGAGCTAGTAGATCTAATTTCATACCCTCTCTCCTTCCGATTTCAATACGAGGCTTCGTGCTTGTTTTTTTGTTCTGACCTCAGGAACACGTCTCGTGGTCCATTTCTAACCAATAATCGAGACTTTCTCGGATTTTAGAGCTAGTGGATCTAATTTCATACCCTCTCTCCTCCCGATTTCTATACGAGGCTACGTGCTCGTTTTTTCGTTCTGACCTCAGGAACACGTCTCGTGGTCCTTTTCTAACCTATAATCGAGACTTTTTCGGGTTTTAGAGCTAGTGAATCTAATTTCATACCCTCTCTCCTCCCGATTTTTATACGAGGCTTCGTGCTCGGTTTTTCGTTCTGACCTCACAAACACGTCTCGTGGTCCATTTCTAACCTATAATCGAGACTTTTTCGGGTTTTCGAGCTAGTGGATCTAATTTCATACCCTCTCACCTCCCGATTTCTATACGAGGCTACGTGCTCGTTTTTTCGTTCTGACCTCAAGAACACGTCTCGTGGTCCATTTCTAACCTATAATCAAGACTTTTTCGGGTTTTAGAGGAAATGGATCTAATTTCATACCCTCTCTCCTTCCGATTTCTATACGAGGCTTCGTGCTCGTTTTTTCGTTCTGACCTCACAAACACGTCTCGTGGTCCATTTCTAACCTATAATCGAGATTTTCTCGGGTTTTAGAGCTAGTGGATCTAATTTCATACTCTCTCTCCTCCCGATTTCTATACGAGGCTTCGTGCTCGTTTTTTCATTTTGACCTCACAAACACGTCTCGTGGTCCATTTCTAACCTATATTCGAGACTTTTTCGGGTTTTAGAGCTAGTAGATCCAATTTCATACCCTCTCTCCTTCCGATTTAAATACGAGGCTTCGTGCTCGTTTTTTCGTTCTGACCTCACAAACACGTCTCGTGGTCCATTTCTAACCTATAATCGATACTTTTTCGGATTTTAGAGCTAGTGGATCTAATTTCATACCCTCTCTCCTCCCGATTTCTATACGAGGCTTCGTGCTCGTTTTTTCGTTCTGACCTCACCAACACGTCTCATGGTCCATTTCTAATGTATAATCGAGACTTTTTCGGGTTTTAGAGGAAATGGATCTAATTTCATACCCTCTCTTCTCCCGATTTCTATACGAGGCTTCG
Organism: Thalia dealbata; assembly: GCA_030544415.1. Lineage (NCBI taxonomy): Eukaryota > Viridiplantae > Streptophyta > Magnoliopsida > Zingiberales > Marantaceae > Thalia > Thalia dealbata. The sequence continues at coordinate 15,651,699 of CM060460.1, forward strand.
TGCTCGATTTTTCGTTCTGACCTCACAAACACGTCTCGTGGTCCATTTCTAACCTATAATCGAGACTTTTTCTGGTTTTCGAGCTAGTGGATCTAATTTCATACCCTCTCTCCTCCCGATATATATACGAGGCTACGTGCTCGTTTTTTCGTTCTGACCTCAGGAACACGTCTTGTGGTCCATTTCTAACCTATAATCGAGACTTTTTCGGGTTTTAGAGCTAGTGGATCTAATTTCATACCCTCTCTCCTCCCGATTTTTATACGAGGCTTCGTGCTCGTTTTTTCGTTCTGACCTCACAAACACGTCTCGTGGTCCATTTCTAACCTATAATCGAGACTTTTTCGGGTTTTCGAGCTAGTGGATCTAATTTCATACTCTCTCTCCTCCCGATTTCTATACGAGGCTTCGTGCTCGTTTTTTCGTTCTGACCTCCCCAACACGTTTCGTGGTCCATTTCTAACCTATAATCGATACTTTTTTGGATTTTCGAGCTAGTGGATCTAATTTCATACCCTCTCTCCTCCCGATTTCTATACGAGGCTTCGTGCTCGTTTTTTCGTTCTGACCTCACCAACACGTCTCGAGGTCCATTTCTAACCTATAATCGAGACTTTTTCGGGTTTTAGAGGAAGTGGATCTAATTTTAAACCCTCTCTCCTCCCGATTTCTATACGAGGCTTCGTGCTCGTTTTTTCGTTCTGACCTCACAAACACGTCTCGTGGTCCATTTCTAACATATAATCGACACTTTCTTGGGTTTTAGAGCTAGTGGATCTAATTTCATACCCTCTCACCTCCCAATTTCTATACGAGGCTACGTGCTCGTTTTTTCGTTCTGACCTCAGGAACACGTCTCGTGGTCCATTTCTAACCTATAATCGAGACTTTTTCGGGTTTTAGAGCTAGTAAATCTAATTTCATACCCTCTCTCCTTCCGATTTCAATACGAGGCTTCGTGCTCGTTTTTTCGTTCTGACCTCACAAACACGTCTCGTGGTCCATTTCTAACCTATAATCGAGACTTTCTCGGATTTTAGATCTAGTGGATCTAATTTCATACCCTCTCTCCTCCCGATTTCTATACGAGGCTACGTGCTCGTTTTTTCGTTCTGACCTCATGAACACGTCTCGTGGTCCATTTCTAACCTATAATCGAGACTTTTTCGGGTTTTAGAGCTAGTGGATCTAATTTCATACCCTCTCTCCTCCCGATTTTTATACGAGGCTTCGTGCTCGTTTTTTCGTTCTGACCTCACAAACACGTCTCGTGGTCCATTTCTAACCTATAATCGAGACTTTTTCGGGTTTTCGAGCTAGTGGATCTAATTTCATACTCTCTCTCCTCCCGATTTCTATACGACGCTTCGTGCTCGTTTTTTCGTTTTGACCTCACCAACATGTCTCGTGGTCCATTTCTAACCTATATTCGAGACTTTTTCGGGTTTTAGAGCTAGTCGATCTAATTTCATACCCTCTCTCCTCCCGATTTCTATACGAGGCTTCGTGCTCGTTTTTTCGTTCTGACCTCACCAACACGTTTCGTGGTCCATTTCTAACCTATAATCGAGACTTTTTCGGGTTTTCGAGCTAGTGGATCTAATTTCATACCCTCTCTCCTCCTGATTTCTATACGAGGCTACGTGCTCGTTTTTTTGTTCTGACCTCAGGAACACGTCTCGTGGTCCATTTCTAACCTATAATCGAGACTTTTTCGGGTTTTAGAGCTAGTAGATCTAATTTCATACCCTCTCTCCTTCCGATTTCAATACGAGGCTTCGTGCTCGTTTTTTCGTTCTGACCTCACAACACGTCTCGTGGTCCATTTCTAACCTATAATCGAGACTTTCTCGGATTTTAGAGCTAGTGGATCTAATTTCATACCCTCTCTCCTCCCGATTTCTATACAAGGCTTCGTGCTCGTTTTTTCGTTCTGACCTCACAAACACGTCTCGTGGTCCATTTCTAACCTATAATCGAGACTTTTTCGGGTTTTCGAGCTAGTGGATCTAATTTCATACCCTCTCTCCTCCCGATTTCTATACAAGGCTACGTGCTCGTTTTTTCGTTCTGACCTCACCAACACGTCTCATTGTCCATTTCTAACCTATAATCGAGACTTTTTCGGGTTTTAGAGTTAGTAGATCTAATTTCATACCCTCTCCCCTCCCGATTTCTATACGAGGCTTCGTCCTCGTTTTTTCGTTCTGACCTCAAAAATAGGTCTCGTGGTAAATTTCTAACCTATAATTGAGACTTTTTCGGGTTTTAGAGCTAGTGGATCTAATTTCATACCCTCTCTCTTCCGGATTTCTATACGAGGCTTCGTGCTCGTTTTTTCGTTCTGACCTCAAAAACACGTCTCGTGGTCCATTTCTAACCTATAATCGAGACTTTTTCGGGTTTTCGAGCTAGTGGATCTAATTTCATACCCTCTCTCCTCCCGATTTCTATACGAGGCTACGTGCTCGTTTTTTCGTTCTGACCTCACAAACACGTCTCGTGGTCCATTTCTAACCTATAATCGAGACTTTTTCGGGTTTTCGAGCTAGTGGATCTAATTTCATACCCTCTCTCCTCCCGATTTCTATACGAGGCTACGTGCTCGTTTTTTCGTTCTGACCTCAGGAACACGTCTCGTGGTCCATTTCTAACCTATAATCGAGACTTTTTCGGGTTTTAGAGCTAGTGGATCTAATTTCATACCCTCTCACCTCCCGATTTCTATACGAGGCTACGTGCTCGTTTTTTCGTTCTGACCTCACGAACACGTCTCGTGGTCCATTTCTAACCTATAATCGAGACTTTTTCGGATTTTAGAGGAAATGGATCTAATTTCATACCCTCTCTCCTTCCGATTTCTATACGAGGCTTCGTGCTCGTTTTTTCGTTCTGACCTCACAAACACGTCTCGTGGTCCATTTCTAACATATAATCGAGACTTTCTCGGGTTTTAGAGCTAGTGGATCTAATTTCATACCCTCTCACCTCCCGATTTCTATACGAGGCTACGTGCTCGTTTTTTCGTTCTGACCTCAGGAACACGTCTCGTGGTCCATTTCTAACCTATAATCGAGACTTTTTCGGGTTTTAGAGCTAGTGGATCTAATTTCATACCCTCTCTCCTCCCGATTTCTATACGAGGCTTCGTGCTCGTTTTTTCGTTCTGACCTCACCAACACGTTTCCTGGTCCATTTCTAACCTATAATCGATACTTTTTCGGATTTTCGAGCTAGTGGATCTAATTTCATACCCTCTCTCCTCCCGATTTCTATACGAGGCAACGTGCTCGTTTTTTCGTTTTGACCTCACAAACACGTCTCGTGGTCCATTTCTAACCTATATTCGAGACTTTTTCGGGTTTTAGAGCTAGTAGATCCAATTTCATACCCTCTCTCCTTCCGATTTAAATACGAGGCTTCGTGCTCGTTTTTTCGTTCTGACCTCACAAACACGTCTCGTGGTCCATTTCTAACCTATAATCGATACTTTTTCGGATTTTCGAGCTAGTGGATCTAATTTCATACCCTCTCTCCTCCCGATTTCTATACGAGGCTACGTGCTCGTTTTTTTGTTCTGACCTCAGGAACACGTCTCGTGGTCCATTTCTAACCTATAATCGAGACTTTTTCGGATTTTAGAGCTAGTAGATCTAATTTAATACCATCTCTCCTTCCGATTTCAATACGAGGCTTCGTGCTCGTTTTTTTGTTCTGACCTCAGGAACACGTCTCGTGGTCCATTTCTAACCTATAATCGAGACTTTCTCGGATTTTAGAGCTAGTGGATCTAATTTCATACCCTCTCTCCTCCCGATTTCTATACGAGGCTACGTGCTCGTTTTTTCGTTCTGACCTCAGGAACACGTCTCGTGGTCCATTTCTAACCTATAATCGAGACTTTTTCGGGTTTTAGAGCTAGTGGATCTAATTTCATACCCTCTCACCTCCCGATTTCTATACGAGGCTACGTGCTCGTTTTTTCGTTCTGACCTCATGAACACGTCTCGTGGTCCATTTCTAACCTATAATCGAGACTTTTTCGGATTTTAGAGGAAATGGATCTAATTTCATACCCTCCCTCCTTCCGATTTCTATACGAGGCTTCGTGCTCGTTTTTTCGTTCTGACCTCACAAACACGTCTCGTGGTCCATTTCTAACATATAATCGAGACTTTCTCGGGTTTTAGAGCTAGTGGATCTAATTTCATACCCTCTCACCTCCCGATTTCTATACGAGGCTACGTGCTCGTTTTTTCGTTCTGACCTCAGGAACACGTCTCGTGGTCCATTTCTAACCTATAATCGAGACTTTTTCGGGTTTTAGAGCTAGTGGATCTAATTTCATACCCTCTCTCCTCCCGATTTCTATACGAGGCTTCGTGCTCGTTTTTTCGTTCTGACCTCAGCAACAAGTTTTCTGGTCCATTTCTAACCTATAATCGATACTTTTTCGGATTTTCGAGCTAGTGGATCTAATTTCATACCTTCTCTCCTCCCGATTTCTATACGAGGCTACGTGCTCGTTTTTTTGTTCTGACCTCAGGAACACGTCTCGTGGTCCATTTCTAACCTATAATCGAGACTTTTTCGGGTTTTAGAGCTAGTAGATCTAATTTCATACCCTCTCTCCTTCCGATTTCAATACGAGGCTTCGTGCTCGTTTTTTTGTTCTGACCTCAGGAACACGTCTCGTGGTCCATTTCTAACCAATAATCGAGACTTTCTCGGATTTTAGAGCTAGTGGATCTAATTTCATACCCTCTCTCCTCCCGATTTCTATACGAGGCTACGTGCTCGTTTTTTCGTTCTGACCTCAGGAACACGTCTCGTGGTCCTTTTCTAACCTATAATCGAGACTTTTTCGGGTTTTAGAGCTAGTGAATCTAATTTCATACCCTCTCTCCTCCCGATTTTTATACGAGGCTTCGTGCTCGGTTTTTCGTTCTGACCACACAAACACGTCTCGTGGTCCATTTCTAACCTATAATCGAGACTTTTTCGGGTTTTCGAGCTAGTGGATCTAATTTCAAACCCTCTCACCTCCCGATTTCTATACGAGGCTACGTGCTCGTTTTTTCGTTCTGACCTCATGAACACGTCTCGTGGTCCATTTCTAACCTATAATCAAGACTTTTTCGGGTTTTAGAGGAAATGGATCTAATTTCATACCCTCTCTCCTTCCGATTTCTATACGAGGCTTCGTGCTCGTTTTTTCGTTCTGACCTCACAAACACGTCTCGTGGTCCATTTCTAACCTATAATCGAGACTTTTTCGGGTTTTAGAGCTAGTGGATCTAATTTCATACCCTCTCTCCTCCCGATTTTTATACGTGGCTTCGTGCTCGTTTTTTCGTTCTGACCTCAAAAATAGGTCTCGCGGTCCATTTCTAACCTATAATAGAGACTTTTTCGAGTTTTAGAGGTAGTGGATCTAATTTCATACCCTCTCTCCTCCCGATTTCTATACGAGGCTTCGTGCTCGTTTTTTCGTTCTGACCTCACCAACACGTCTCGAGGTCCATTTCTAACCTATAATCGAGACTTTTTCGGGTTTTAGAGGAAGTGGATCTAATTTTAAACCCTCTCTCCTCCCGATTTCTATACGAGGTTTCGTGCTCGTTTTTTCGTTCTGACCTCAAAAACACGTCTCGTGGTCCATTTCTAACCTATAATCGAGACTTTTTCGGGTTTTCGAGCTAGTGGATCTAATTTCATACCCTCTCTCCTCCCGATTTCTATACGAGGCTACGTGCTCGTTTTTTCGTTCTGACCTCACAAACACGTCTCGTGGTCCATTTCTAACCTATAATCGAGACTTTTTCGGGTTTTCTTGCTAGTGGATCTAATTTCATACCCTCTCTCCTCCCGATTTCTATACGAGGCTACGTGCTCGTTTTTTCGTTCTGACCTCAGGAACACGTCTCGTGGTCCATTTCTAACCTATAATCGAGACTTTTTCGGGTTTTAGAGCTAGTGGATCTAATTTCATACCCTCTCACCTCCTGATTTCTATACGAGGCTACGTGCTCGTTTTTTCGTTCTGACCTCACGAACACGTCTCGTGGTCCATTTCTAACCTATAATCGAGACTTTTTCGGATTTTAGAGGAAATGGATCTAATTTCATACCCTCTCTCCTTCCGATTTCTATACGAGGCTTCGTGCTCGTTTTTTCGTTCTGACCTCACAAACACGTCTCGTGGTCCATTTCTAACATATAATCGAGACTTTCTCGGGTTTTAGAGCTAGTGGATCTAATTTCATACCCTCTCACCTCCCGATTTCTATACGAGGCTACGTGCTCGTTTTTTTGTTCTGACCTCATGAACACGTCTCGTGGTCCATTTCTAACCTATAATCGAAACTTTTTCGGGTTTTAGAGCTAGTGGATCTAATTTCATACCCTCTCTCCTCCCGATTTCTATACGAGGCTTCGTGCTCGTTTTTTCGTTCTGACCTCACCAACACGTTTCCTGGTCCATTTCTAACCTATAATCGATACTTTTTCGGATTTTCGAGCTAGTGGATCTAATTTCATACCCTCTCTCCTCCCGATTTCTATACGAGGCTACGTGCTCGTTTTTTTGTTCTGACCTCAGGAACACGTCTCGTGGTCCATTTCTAACCTATAATCGAGACTTTTTCGGGTTTTAGAGCTAGTAGATCTAATTTCGTACCCTCTCTCCTTCCGATCTCAATACGAGGCTTCGTGCTCGTTTTTTTGTTCTGACCTCAGGAACACGTCTCGTGGTCCATTTCTAACCTATAATCGAGACTTTCTCGGATTTTAGAGCTAGTGGATCTAATTTCATACCCTCTCTCCTCCCGATTTCTATACGAGGCTTCGTGCTCGTTTTTTCGTTCTGACCTCACCAACACGTTTCCTGGTCCATTTCTAACCTATAATCGATACTTTTTCGGATTTTCGAGCTAGTGGATCTAATTTCATACCCTCTCTCCTCCCGATTTCTATACGAGGCTACGTGCTCGTTTTTTTGTTCTGACCTCAGGAACACGTCTCGTGGTCCATTTCTAACCTATAATCGAGACTTTTTCGGGTTTTAGAGCTAGTAGATCTAATTTCATACCCTCTCTCCTTCCGATTTCAATACGAGGCTTCGTGCTAGTTTTTTTGTTCTGACCTCAGGAACACGTCTCGTGGTCCATTTCTAACCTATAATCGAGACTTTCTCGGATTTTAGAGCTAGTGGATCTAATTTCATACCCTCTCTCCTCCCGATTTCTATACGAGGCTACGTGCTCGTTTTTTCGTTCTGACCTCAGGAACACGTCTCGTGGTCCTTTTCTAACCTATAATCGAGACTTTTTCGGGTTTTAGAGCTAGTGAATCTAATTTCATACCCTCTCTCCTCCCGATTTTTATACGAGGCTTCGTGCTCGTTTTTTCGTTCTGACCTCAAAAATAGGTCTCGCGGTCCATTTCTAACCTATAATAGAGACTTTTTCGAGTTTTAGAGCTAGTGGATCTAATTTCATACCCTCTCTCCTCCCGATTTCTATACGAGGCTTCGTGCTCGTTTTTTCGTTCTGACCTCACCAACACGTCTCGAGGTCCATTTCTAACTTATAATCGAGACTTTTTCGGGTTTTAGAGGAAGTGGATCTAATTTTAAACCCTCTCTCCTCCCGATTTCTATACGAGGCTTCGTGCTCGTTTTTTCGTTCTGACCTCAAAAACACGTCTCGTGGTCCATTTCTAACCTATAATCGAGACTTTTTCGGGTTTTCGAGCTAGTGGATCTAATTTCATACCCTCTCTCCTCCCGATTTCTATACGAGGCTACGTGCTCGTTTTTTCGTTCTGACCTCACAAACACGTCTCGTGGTCCATTTCTAACCTATAATCGAGACTTTTTCGGGTTTTCGAGCTAGTGGATCTAATTTCATACCCTCTCTCCTCCCGATTTCTATACGAGGCTACGTGCTCGTTTTTTCGTTCTGACCTCAGGAACACGTCTCGTGGTCCATTTCTAACCTATAATCGAGACTTTTTCGGGTTTTAGAGCTAGTGGATCTAATTTCATACCCTCTCACCTCCCGATTTCTATACGAGGCTACGTGCTCGTTTTTTCGTTCTGACCTCATGAATACGTCTCGTGGTCCATTTCTAACCTATAATCGAGACTTTTTCCGATTTTAGAGGAAATGGATCTAATTTCATACCCTCTCTCCTTCCGATTTCTATACGAGGCTTCGTGCTCGTTTTTTCGTTCTGACCTCACAAACACGTCTCGTGGTCCATTTCTAACATATAATCGAGACTTTCTCGGGTTTTAGAGCTAGTGGATCTAATTTCATACCCTCTCACCTCCCGATTTCTATACGAGGCTACGTGCTCATTTTTTCGTTCTGACCTCAGGAACACGTCTCGTGGTCCATTTCTAACCTATAATCGAGACTTTTTCGGGTTTTAGAGCTAGTGGATCTAATTTCATACCCTCTCTCCTCCCGATTTCTATACGAGGCTTCGTGCTCGTTTTTTCGTTCTGACCTCACAAACACGTCTCGTGGTCCATTTCTAACATATAATCGACACTTTCTTGGGTTTTAGAGCTAGTGGATCTAATTTCATACCCTCTCACCTCCCAATTTCTATACGAGGCTACGTGCTCGTTTTTTCGTTCTGACCTCAGGAACACGTCTCGTGGTCCATTTCTAACCTATAATCGAGACTTTTTCGGGTTTTAGAGCTAGTAAATCTAATTTCATACCCTCTCTCCTTCCGATTTCAATACGAGGCTTCGTGCTCGTTTTTTCGTTCTGACCTCACAAACACGTCTCGTGGTCCATTTCTAACCTATAATCGAGACTTTCTCGGATTTTAGATCTAGTGGATCTAATTTCATACCCTCTCTCCTCCCGATTTCTATACGAGGCTACGTGCTCGTTTTTTCGTTCTGACCTCATGAACACGTCTCGTGGTCCATTTCTAACCTATAATCGAGACTTTTTCGGGTTTTAGAGCTAGTGGATCTAATTTCATACCCTCTCTCCTCCCGATTTTTATACGAGGCTTCGTGCTCGTTTTTTCGTTCTGACCTCACAAACACGTCTCGTGGTCCATTTCTAACCTATAATCGAGACTTTTTCGGGTTTTCGAGCTAGTGGATCTAATTTCATACTCTCTCTCCTCCCGATTTCTATACGACGCTTCGTGCTCGTTTTTTCGTTTTGACCTCACCAACATGTCTCGTGGTCCATTTCTAACCTATATTCGAGACTTTTTCGGGTTTTAGAGCTAGTCGATCTAATTTCATACCCTCTCTCCTCCCGATTTCTATACGAGGCTTCGTGCTCGTTTTTTCGTTCTGACCTCACCAACACGTTTCGTGGTCCATTTCTAACCTATAATCGAGACTTTTTCGGGTTTTCGAGCTAGTGGATCTAATTTCATACCCTCTCTCCTCCTGATTTCTATACGAGGCTACGTGCTCGTTTTTTTGTTCTGACCTCAGGAACACGTCTCGTGGTCCATTTCTAACCTATAATCGAGACTTTTTCGGGTTTTAGAGCTAGTAGATCTAATTTCATACCCTCTCTCCTTCCGATTTCAATACGAGGCTTCGTGCTCGTTTTTTCGTTCTGACCTCACAACACGTCTCGTGGTCCATTTCTAACCTATAATCGAGACTTTCTCGGATTTTAGAGCTAGTGGATCTAATTTCATACCCTCTCTCCTCCCGATTTCTATACAAGGCTTCGTGCTCGTTTTTTCGTTCTGACCTCACAAACACGTCTCGTGGTCCATTTCTAACCTATAATCGAGACTTTTTCGGGTTTTCGAGCTAGTGGATCTAATTTCATACCCTCTCTCCTCCCGATTTCTATACAAGGCTACGTGCTCGTTTTTTCGTTCTGACCTCACCAACACGTCTCATTGTCCATTTCTAACCTATAATCGAGACTTTTTCGGGTTTTAGAGTTAGTAGATCTAATTTCATACCCTCTCCCCTCCCGATTTCTATACGAGGCTTCGTCCTCGTTTTTTCGTTCTGACCTCAAAAATAGGTCTCGTGGTAAATTTCTAACCTATAATTGAGACTTTTTCGGGTTTTAGAGCTAGTGGATCTAATTTCATACCCTCTCTCTTCCGGATTTCTATACGAGGCTTCGTGCTCGTTTTTTCGTTCTGACCTCAAAAACACGTCTCGTGGTCCATTTCTAACCTATAATCGAGACTTTTTCGGGTTTTCGAGCTAGTGGATCTAATTTCATACCCTCTCTCCTCCCGATTTCTATACGAGGCTACGTGCTCGTTTTTTCGTTCTGACCTCACAAACACGTCTCGTGGTCCATTTCTAACCTATAATCGAGACTTTTTCGGGTTTTCGAGCTAGTGGATCTAATTTCATACCCTCTCTCCTCCCGATTTCTATACGAGGCTACGTGCTCGTTTTTTCGTTCTGACCTCAGGAACACGTCTCGTGGTCCATTTCTAACCTATAATCGAGACTTTTTCGGGTTTTAGAGCTAGTGGATCTAATTTCATACCCTCTCACCTCCCGATTTCTATACGAGGCTACGTGCTCGTTTTTTCGTTCTGACCTCATGAACACGTCTCGTGGTCCATTTCTAACCTATAATCGAGACTTTTTCGGATTTTAGAGGAAATGGATCTAATTTCATACCCTCTCTCCTTCCGATTTCTATACGAGGCTTCGTGCTCGTTTTTTCGTTCTGACCTCACAAACACGTCTCGTGGTCCATTTCTAACATATAATCGAGACTTTCTCGGGTTTTAGAGCTAGTGGATCTAATTTCATACCCTCTCACCTCCCGATTTCTATACGAGGCTACGTGCTCGTTTTTTCGTTCTGACCTCAGGAACACGTCTCGTGGTCCATTTCTAACCTATAATCGAGACTTTTTCGGGTTTTAGAGCTAGTGGATCTAATTTCATACCCTCTCTCCTCCCGATTTCTATACGAGGCTTCGTGCTCGTTTTTTCGTTCTGACCTCACCAACACGTTTCCTGGTCCATTTCTAACCTATAATCGATACTTTTTCGGATTTTCGAGCTAGTGGATCTAATTTCATACCCTCTCTCCTCCCGATTTCTATACGAGGCAACGTGCTCGTTTTTTCGTTTTGACCTCACAAACACGTCTCGTGGTCCATTTCTAACCTATATTCGAGACTTTTTCGGGTTTTAGAGCTAGTAGATCCAATTTCATACCCTCTCTCCTTCCGATTTAAATACGAGGCTTCGTGCTCGTTTTTTCGTTCAGACCTCACAAACACGTCTCGTGGTCCATTTCTAACCTATAATCGATACTTTTTCGGATTTTCGAGCTAGTGGATCTAATTTCATACCCTCTCTCCTCCCGATTTCTATACGAGGCTACGTGCTCGTTTTTTTGTTCTGACCTCAGGAACACGTCTCGTGGTCCATTTCTAACCTATAATCGAGACTTTTTCGGATTTTAGAGCTAGTAGATCTAATTTAATACCATCTCTCCTTCCGATTTCAATACGAGGCTTCGTGCTCGTTTTTTTGTTCTGACCTCAGGAACACGTCTCGTGGTCCATTTCTAACCTATAATCGAGACTTTCTCGGATTTTAGAGCTAGTGGATCTAATTTCATACCCTCTCTCCTCCCGATTTCTATACGAGGCTACGTGCTCGTTTTTTCGTTCTGACCTCAGGAACACGTCTCGTGGTCCATTTCTAACCTATAATCGAGACTTTTTCGGGTTTTAGAGCTAGTGGATCTAATTTCATACCCTCTCACCTCCCGATTTCTATACGAGGCTACGTGCTCGTTTTTTCGTTCTGACCTCATGAACACGTCTCGTGGTCCATTTCTAACCTATAATCGAGACTTTTTCGGATTTTAGAGGAAATGGATCTAATTTCATACCCTCCCTCCTTCCGATTTCTATACGAGGCTTCGTGCTCGTTTTTTCGTTCTGACCTCACAAACACGTCTCGTGGTCCATTTCTAACATATAATCGAGACTTTCTCGGGTTTTAGAGCTAGTGGATCTAATTTCATACCCTCTCACCTCCCGATTTCTATACGAGGCTACGTGCTCGTTTTTTCGTTCTGACCTCAGGAACACGTCTCGTGGTCCATTTCTAACCTATAATCGAGACTTTTTCGGGTTTTAGAGCTAGTGGATCTAATTTCATACCCTCTCTCCTCCCGATTTCTATACGAGGCTTCGTGCTCGTTTTTTCGTTCTGACCTCAGCAACAAGTTTTCTGGTCCATTTCTAACCTATAATCGATACTTTTTCGGATTTTCGAGCTAGTGGATCTAATTTCATACCTTCTCTCCTCCCGATTTCTATACGAGGCTACGTGCTCGTTTTTTTGTTCTGACCTCAGGAACACGTCTCGTGGTCCATTTCTAACCTATAATCGAGACTTTTTCGGGTTTTAGAGCTAGTAGATCTAATTTCATACCCTCTCTCCTTCCGATTTCAATACGAGGCTTCGTGCTCGTTTTTTTGTTCTGACCTCAGGAACACGTCTCGTGGTCCATTTCTAACCAATAATCGAGACTTTCTCGGATTTTAGAGCTAGTGGATCTAATTTCATACCCTCTCTCCTCCCGATTTCTATACGAGGCTACGTGCTCGTTTTTTCGTTCTGACCTCAGGAACACGTCTCGTGGTCCTTTTCTAACCTATAATCGAGACTTTTTCGGGTTTTAGAGCTAGTGAATCTAATTTCATACCCTCTCTCCTCCCGATTTTTATACGAGGCTTCGTGCTCGGTTTTTCGTTCTGACCACACAAACACGTCTCGTGGTCCATTTCTAACCTATAATCGAGACTTTTTCGGGTTTTCGAGCTAGTGGATCTAATTTCAAACCCTCTCACCTCCCGATTTCTATACGAGGCTACGTGCTCGTTTTTTCGTTCTGACCTCATGAACACGTCTCGTGGTCCATTTCTAACCTATAATCAAGACTTTTTCGGGTTTTAGAGGAAATGGATCTAATTTCATACCCTCTCTCCTTCCGATTTCTATACGAGGCTTCGTGCTCGTTTTTTCGTTCTGACCTCACAAACACGTCTCGTGGTCCATTTCTAACCTATAATCGAGACTTTTTCGGGTTTTAGAGCTAGTGGATCTAATTTCATACCCTCTCTCCTCCCGATTTTTATACGTGGCTTCGTGCTCGTTTTTTCGTTCTGACCTCAAAAATAGGTCTCGCGGTCCATTTCTAACCTATAATAGAGACTTTTTCGAGTTTTAGAGGTAGTGGATCTAATTTCATACCCTCTCTCCTCCCGATTTCTATACGAGGCTTCGTGCTCGTTTTTTCGTTCTGACCTCACCAACACGTCTCGAGGTCCATTTCTAACCTATAATCGAGACTTTTTCGGGTTTTAGAGGAAGTGGATCTAATTTTAAACCCTCTCTCCTCCCGATTTCTATACGAGGTTTCGTGCTCGTTTTTTCGTTCTGACCTCAAAAACACGTCTCGTGGTCCATTTCTAACCTATAATCGAGACTTTTTCGGGTTTTCGAGCTAGTGGATCTAATTTCATACCCTCTCTCCTCCCGATTTCTATACGAGGCTACGTGCTCGTTTTTTCGTTCTGACCTCACAAACACGTCTCGTGGTCCATTTCTAACCTATAATCGAGACTTTTTCGGGTTTTCTTGCTAGTGGATCTAATTTCATACCCTCTCTCCTCCCGATTTCTATACGAGGCTACGTGCTCGTTTTTTCGTTCTGACCTCAGGAACACGTCTCGTGGTCCATTTCTAACCTATAATCGAGACTTTTTCGGGTTTTAGAGCTAGTGGATCTAATTTCATACCCTCTCACCTCCTGATTTCTATACGAGGCTACGTGCTCGTTTTTTCGTTCTGACCTCACGAACACGTCTCGTGGTCCATTTCTAACCTATAATCGAGACTTTTTCGGATTTTAGAGGAAATGGATCTAATTTCATACCCTCTCTCCTTCCGATTTCTATACGAGGCTTCGTGCTCGTTTTTTCGTTCTGACCTCACAAACACGTCTCGTGGTCCATTTCTAACATATAATCGAGACTTTCTCGGGTTTTAGAGCTAGTGGATCTAATTTCATACCCTCTCACCTCCCGATTTCTATACGAGGCTACGTGCTCGTTTTTTTGTTCTGACCTCATGAACACGTCTCGTGGTCCATTTCTAACCTATAATCGAAACTTTTTCGGGTTTTAGAGCTAGTGGATCTAATTTCATACCCTCTCTCCTCCCGATTTCTATACGAGGCTTCGTGCTCGTTTTTTCGTTCTGACCTCACCAACACGTTTCCTGGTCCATTTCTAACCTATAATCGATACTTTTTCGGATTTTCGAGCTAGTGGATCTAATTTCATACCCTCTCTCCTCCCGATTTCTATACGAGGCTACGTGCTCGTTTTTTTGTTCTGACCTCAGGAACACGTCTCGTGGTCCATTTCTAACCTATAATCGAGACTTTTTCGGGTTTTAGAGCTAGTAGATCTAATTTCGTACCCTCTCTCCTTCCGATCTCAATACGAGGCTTCGTGCTCGTTTTTTTGTTCTGACCTCAGGAACACGTCTCGTGGTCCATTTCTAACCTATAATCGAGACTTTCTCGGATTTTAGAGCTAGTGGATCTAATTTCATACCCTCTCTCCTCCCGATTTCTATACGAGGCTTCGTGCTCGTTTTTTCGTTCTGACCTCACCAACACGTTTCCTGGTCCATTTCTAACCTATAATCGATACTTTTTCGGATTTTCGAGCTAGTGGATCTAATTTCATACCCTCTCTCCTCCCGATTTCTATACGAGGCTACGTGCTCGTTTTTTTGTTCTGACCTCAGGAACACGTCTCGTGGTCCATTTCTAACCTATAATCGAGACTTTTTCGGGTTTTAGAGCTAGTAGATCTAATTTCATACCCTCTCTCCTTCCGATTTCAATACGAGGCTTCGTGCTAGTTTTTTTGTTCTGACCTCAGGAACACGTCTCGTGGTCCATTTCTAACCTATAATCGAGACTTTCTCGGATTTTAGAGCTAGTGGATCTAATTTCATACCCTCTCTCCTCCCGATTTCTATACGAGGCTACGTGCTCGTTTTTTCGTTCTGACCTCAGGAACACGTCTCGTGGTCCTTTTCTAACCTATAATCGAGACTTTTTCGGGTTTTAGAGCTAGTGAATCTAATTTCATACCCTCTCTCCTCCCGATTTTTATACGAGGCTTCGTGCTCGTTTTTTCGTTCTGACCTCAAAAATAGGTCTCGCGGTCCATTTCTAACCTATAATAGAGACTTTTTCGAGTTTTAGAGCTAGTGGATCTAATTTCATACCCTCTCTCCTCCCGATTTCTATACGAGGCTTCGTGCTCGTTTTTTCGTTCTGACCTCACCAACACGTCTCGAGGTCCATTTCTAACTTATAATCGAGACTTTTTCGGGTTTTAGAGGAAGTGGATCTAATTTTAAACCCTCTCTCCTCCCGATTTCTATACGAGGCTTCGTGCTCGTTTTTTCGTTCTGACCTCAAAAACACGTCTCGTGGTCCATTTCTAACCTATAATCGAGACTTTTTCGGGTTTTCGAGCTAGTGGATCTAATTTCATACCCTCTCTCCTCCCGATTTCTATACGAGGCTACGTGCTCGTTTTTTCGTTCTGACCTCACAAACACGTCTCGTGGTCCATTTCTAACCTATAATCGAGACTTTTTCGGGTTTTCGAGCTAGTGGATCTAATTTCATACCCTCTCTCCTCCCGATTTCTATACGAGGCTACGTGCTCGTTTTTTCGTTCTGACCTCAGGAACACGTCTCGTGGTCCATTTCTAACCTATAATCGAGACTTTTTCGGGTTTTAGAGCTAGTGGATCTAATTTCATACCCTCTCACCTCCCGATTTCTATACGAGGCTACGTGCTCGTTTTTTCGTTCTGACCTCATGAATACGTCTCGTGGTCCATTTCTAACCTATAATCGAGACTTTTTCCGATTTTAGAGGAAATGGATCTAATTTCATACCCTCTCTCCTTCCGATTTCTATACGAGGCTTCGTGCTCGTTTTTTCGTTCTGACCTCACAAACACGTCTCGTGGTCCATTTCTAACATATAATCGAGACTTTCTCGGGTTTTAGAGCTAGTGGATCTAATTTCATACCCTCTCACCTCCCGATTTCTATACGAGGCTACGTGCTCATTTTTTCGTTCTGACCTCAGGAACACGTCTCGTGGTCCATTTCTAACCTATAATCGAGACTTTTTCGGGTTTTAGAGCTAGTGGATCTAATTTCATACCCTCTCTCCTCCCGATTTCTATACGAGGCTTCGTGCTCGTTTTTTCGTTCTGACCTCAGCAACAAGTTTCCTCGTCCATTTCTAACCTATAATCGATACTTTTTCGGATTTTCGAGCTAGTGGATCTAATTTCATACCCTCTCTCCTCCCGATTTCTATACGAGGCTACGTGCTCGTTTTTTTGTTCTGACCTCAGGAACACGTCTCGTGGTCCATTTCTAACCTATAATCGAGACTTTTTCGGGTTTTAGAGCTAGTAGATCTAATTTCATACCCTCTCTCCTTCCGATTTCAATACGAGGCTTCGTGCTTGTTTTTTTGTTCTGACCTCAGGAACACGTCTCGTGGTCCATTTCTAACCAATAATCGAGACTTTCTCGGATTTTAGAGCTAGTGGATCTAATTTCATACCCTCTCTCCTCCCGATTTCTATACGAGGCTACGTGCTCGTTTTTTCGTTCTGACCTCAGGAACACGTCTCGTGGTCCTTTTCTAACCTATAATCGAGACTTTTTCGGGTTTTAGAGCTAGTGAATCTAATTTCATACCCTCTCTCCTCCCGATTTTTATACGAGGCTTCGTGCTCGGTTTTTCGTTCTGACCTCACAAACACGTCTCGTGGTCCATTTCTAACCTATAATCGAGACTTTTTCGGGTTTTCGAGCTAGTGGATCTAATTTCATACCCTCTCACCTCCCGATTTCTATACGAGGCTACGTGCTCGTTTTTTCGTTCTGACCTCATGAACACGTCTCGTGGTCCATTTCTAACCTATAATCAAGACTTTTTCGGGTTTTAGAGGAAATGGATCTAATTTCATACCCTCTCTCCTCCCGATTTCTATACGAGGCTACGTGCTCGTTTTTTTGTTCTGACCTCAGGAACACTTCTCGTGGTCCATTTCTAACCTATAATCGAGACTTTTTCGGGTTTTAGAGCTAGTAGATCTAATTTCATACCCTCTCTCCTTCCGATTTCAATACGAGGCTTCGTGCTAGTTTTTTTGTTCTGACCTCAGGAACACGTCTCGTGGTCCATTTCTAACCTATAATCGAGACTTTCTCGGATTTTAGAGCTAGTGGATCTAATTTCATACCCTCTCTCCTCCCGATTTCTATACGAGGCTACGTGCTCGTTTTTTCGTTCTGACCACAGGAACACGTCTCGTGGTCCTTTTCTAACCTATAATCGAGACTTTTTCGGGTTTTAGAGCTAGTGAATCTAATTTCATACCCTCTCTCCTCCCGATTTTTATACGAGGCTTCGTGCTCGTTTTTTCGTTCTGACCTCAAAAATAGGTCTCGCGGTCCATTTCTAACCTATAATAGAGACTTTTTCGAGTTTTAGAGCTAGTGGATCTAATTTCATACCCTCTCTCCTCCCGATTTCTATACGAGGCTTCGTGCTCGTTTTTTCGTTCTGACCTCACCAACACGTCTCGAGGTCCATTTCTAACCTATAATCGAGACTTTTTCGGGTTTTAGAGGAAGTGGATCTAATTTTAAACCCTCTCTCCTCCCGATTTCTATACGAGGCTTCGTGCTCGTTTTTTCGTTCTGACCTCAAAAACACGTCTCGTGGTCCATTTCTAACCTATAATCGAGACTTTTTCGGGTTTTCGAGCTAGTGGATCTAATTTCATACCCTCTCTCCTCCCGATTTCTATACGAGGCTACGTGCTCGTTTTTTCGTTCTGACCTCACAAACACGTCTCGTGGTCCATTTCTAACCTATAATCGAGACTTTTTCGGGTTTTCGAGCTAGTGGATCTAATTTCATACCCTCTCTCCTCCCGATTTCTATACGAGGCTACGTGCTCGTTTTTTCGTTCTGACCTCAGGAACACGTCTCGTGGTCCATTTCTAACCTATAATCGAGACTTTTTCGGGTTTTAGAGCTAGTGGATCTAATTTCATACCCTCTCACCTCCCGATTTCTATACGAGGCTACGTGCTTGTTTTTTCGTTCTGACCTCATGAATACGTCTCGTGGTCCATTTCTAACCTATAATCGAGACTTTTTCGGATTTTAGAGGAAATGGATCTAATTTCATACCCTCTCTCCTTCCGATTTCTATACGAGGCTTCGTGCTCGTTTTTTCGTTCTGACCTCACAAACACGTCTCGTGGTCCATTTCTAACATATAATCGAGACTTTCTCGGGTTTTAGAGCTAGTGGATCTAATTTCATACCCTCTCACCTCCCGATTTCTATACGAGGCTACGTGCTCGTTTTTTCGTTCTGACCTCAGGAACACGTCTCGTGGTCCATTTCTAACCTATAATCGAGACTTTTTCGGGTTTTAGAGCTAGTGGATCTAATTTCATACCCTCTCTCCTCCCGATTTCTATACGAGGCTTCGTGCTCGTTTTTTCGTTCTGACCTCAGCAACAAGTTTCCTCGTCCATTTCTAACCTATAATCGATACTTTTTCGGATTTTCGAGCTAGTGGATCTAATTTCATACCCTCTCTCCTCCCGATTTCTATACGAGGCTACGTGCTCGTTTTTTTGTTCTGACCTCAGGAACACGTCTCGTGGTCCATTTCTAACCTATAATCGAGACTTTTTCGGGTTTTAGAGCTAGTAGATCTAATTTCATACCCTCTCTCCTTCCGATTTCAATACGAGGCTTCGTGCTTGTTTTTTTGTTCTGACCTCAGGAACACGTCTCGTGGTCCATTTCTAACCAATAATCGAGACTTTCTCGGATTTTAGAGCTAGTGGATCTAATTTCATACCCTCTCTCCTCCCGATTTCTATACGAGGCTACGTGCTCGTTTTTTCGTTCTGACCTCAGGAACACGTCTCGTGGTCCTTTTCTAACCTATAATCGAGACTTTTTCGGGTTTTAGAGCTAGTGAATCTAATTTCATACCCTCTCTCCTCCCGATTTTTATACGAGGCTTCGTGCTCGGTTTTTCGTTCTGACCTCACAAACACGTCTCGTGGTCCATTTCTAACCTATAATCGAGACTTTTTCGGGTTTTCGAGCTAGTGGATCTAATTTCATACCCTCTCACCTCCCGATTTCTATACGAGGCTACGTGCTCGTTTTTTCGTTCTGACCTCATGAACACGTCTCGTGGTCCATTTCTAACCTATAATCAAGACTTTTTCGGGTTTTAGAGGAAATGGATCTAATTTCATACCCTCTCTCCTTCCGATTTCTATACGAGGCTTCGTGCTCGTTTTTTCGTTCTGACCTCACAAACACGTCTCGTGGTCCATTTCTAACATATAATCGAGACTTTCTCGGGTTTTAGAGCTAGTGGATCTAATTTCATACCCTCTCACCTCCCGATTTCTATACGAGGCTACGTGCTCGTTTTTTTGTTCTGACCTCATGAACACGTCTCGTGGTCCATTTCTAACCTATAATCGAAACTTTTTCGGGTTTTAGAGCTAGTGGATCTAATTTCATACCCTCTCTCCTCCCGATTTCTATACGAGGCTTCGTGCTCGTTTTTTCGTTCTGACCTCACCAACACGTTTCCTGGTCCATTTCTAACCTATAATCGATACTTTTTCGGATTTTCGAGCTAGTGGATCTAATTTCATACCCTCTCTCCTCCCGATTTCTATACGAGGCTACGTGCTCGTTTTTTTGTTCTGACCTCAGGAACACGTCTCGTGGTCCATTTCTAACCTATAATCGAGACTTTTTCGGGTTTTAGAGCTAGTAGATCTAATTTCGTACCCTCTCTCCTTCCGATCTCAATACGAGGCTTCGTGCTCGTTTTTTTGTTCTGACCTCAGGAACACGTCTCGTGGTCCATTTCTAACCTATAATCGAGACTTTCTCGGATTTTAGAGCTAGTGGATCTAATTTCATACCCTCTCTCCTCCCGATTTCTATACGAGGCTTCGTGCTCGTTTTTTCGTTCTGACCTCACCAACACGTTTCCTGGTCCATTTCTAACCTATAATCGATACTTTTTCGGATTTTCGAGCTAGTGGATCTAATTTCATACCCTCTCTCCTCCCGATTTCTATACGAGGCTACGTGCTCGTTTTTTTGTTCTGACCTCAGGAACACGTCTCGTGGTCCATTTCTAACCTATAATCGAGACTTTTTCGGGTTTTAGAGCTAGTAGATCTAATTTCATACCCTCTCTCCTTCCGATTTCAATACGAGGCTTCGTGCTAGTTTTTTTGTTCTGACCTCAGGAACACGTCTCGTGGTCCATTTCTAACCTATAATCGAGACTTTCTCGGATTTTAGAGCTAGTGGATCTAATTTCATACCCTCTCTCCTCCCGATTTCTATACGAGGCTACGTGCTCGTTTTTTCGTTCTGACCTCAGGAACACGTCTCGTGGTCCTTTTCTAACCTATAATCGAGACTTTTTCGGGTTTTAGAGCTAGTGAATCTAATTTCATACCCTCTCTCCTCCCGATTTTTATACGAGGCTTCGTGCTCGTTTTTTCGTTCTGACCTCAAAAATAGGTCTCGCGGTCCATTTCTAACCTATAATAGAGACTTTTTCGAGTTTTAGAGCTAGTGGATCTAATTTCATACCCTCTCTCCTCCCGATTTCTATACGAGGCTTCGTGCTCGTTTTTTCGTTCTGACCTCACCAACACGTCTCGAGGTCCATTTCTAACTTATAATCGAGACTTTTTCGGGTTTTAGAGGAAGTGGATCTAATTTTAAACCCTCTCTCCTCCCGATTTCTATACGAGGCTTCGTGCTCGTTTTTTCGTTCTGACCTCAAAAACACGTCTCGTGGTCCATTTCTAACCTATAATCGAGACTTTTTCGGGTTTTCGAGCTAGTGGATCTAATTTCATACCCTCTCTCCTCCCGATTTCTATACGAGGCTACGTGCTCGTTTTTTCGTTCTGACCTCACAAACACGTCTCGTGGTCCATTTCTAACCTATAATCGAGACTTTTTCGGGTTTTCGAGCTAGTGGATCTAATTTCATACCCTCTCTCCTCCCGATTTCTATACGAGGCTACGTGCTCGTTTTTTCGTTCTGACCTCAGGAACACGTCTCGTGGTCCATTTCTAACCTATAATCGAGACTTTTTCGGGTTTTAGAGCTAGTGGATCTAATTTCATACCCTCTCACCTCCCGATTTCTATACGAGGCTACGTGCTCGTTTTTTCGTTCTGACCTCATGAATACGTCTCGTGGTCCATTTCTAACCTATAATCGAGACTTTTTCCGATTTTAGAGGAAATGGATCTAATTTCATACCCTCTCTCCTTCCGATTTCTATACGAGGCTTCGTGCTCGTTTTTTCGTTCTGACCTCACAAACACGTCTCGTGGTCCATTTCTAACATATAATCGAGACTTTCTCGGGTTTTAGAGCTAGTGGATCTAATTTCATACCCTCTCACCTCCCGATTTCTATACGAGGCTACGTGCTCATTTTTTCGTTCTGACCTCAGGAACACGTCTCGTGGTCCATTTCTAACCTATAATCGAGACTTTTTCGGGTTTTAGAGCTAGTGGATCTAATTTCATACCCTCTCTCCTCCCGATTTCTATACGAGGCTTCGTGCTCGTTTTTTCGTTCTGACCTCAGCAACAAGTTTCCTCGTCCATTTCTAACCTATAATCGATACTTTTTCGGATTTTCGAGCTAGTGGATCTAATTTCATACCCTCTCTCCTCCCGATTTCTATACGAGGCTACGTGCTCGTTTTTTTGTTCTGACCTCAGGAACACGTCTCGTGGTCCATTTCTAACCTATAATCGAGACTTTTTCGGGTTTTAGAGCTAGTAGATCTAATTTCATACCCTCTCTCCTTCCGATTTCAATACGAGGCTTCGTGCTTGTTTTTTTGTTCTGACCTCAGGAACACGTCTCGTGGTCCATTTCTAACCAATAATCGAGACTTTCTCGGATTTTAGAGCTAGTGGATCTAATTTCATACCCTCTCTCCTCCCGATTTCTATACGAGGCTACGTGCTCGTTTTTTCGTTCTGACCTCAGGAACACGTCTCGTGGTCCTTTTCTAACCTATAATCGAGACTTTTTCGGGTTTTAGAGCTAGTGAATCTAATTTCATACCCTCTCTCCTCCCGATTTTTATACGAGGCTTCGTGCTCGGTTTTTCGTTCTGACCTCACAAACACGTCTCGTGGTCCATTTCTAACCTATAATCGAGACTTTTTCGGGTTTTCGAGCTAGTGGATCTAATTTCATACCCTCTCACCTCCCGATTTCTATACGAGGCTACGTGCTCGTTTTTTCGTTCTGACCTCATGAACACGTCTCGTGGTCCATTTCTAACCTATAATCAAGACTTTTTCGGGTTTTAGAGGAAATGGATCTAATTTCATACCCTCTCTCCTCCCGATTTCTATACGAGGCTACGTGCTCGTTTTTTTGTTCTGACCTCAGGAACACTTCTCGTGGTCCATTTCTAACCTATAATCGAGACTTTTTCGGGTTTTAGAGCTAGTAGATCTAATTTCATACCCTCTCTCCTTCCGATTTCAATACGAGGCTTCGTGCTAGTTTTTTTGTTCTGACCTCAGGAACACGTCTCGTGGTCCATTTCTAACCTATAATCGAGACTTTCTCGGATTTTAGAGCTAGTGGATCTAATTTCATACCCTCTCTCCTCCCGATTTCTATACGAGGCTACGTGCTCGTTTTTTCGTTCTGACCACAGGAACACGTCTCGTGGTCCTTTTCTAACCTATAATCGAGACTTTTTCGGGTTTTAGAGCTAGTGAATCTAATTTCATACCCTCTCTCCTCCCGATTTTTATACGAGGCTTCGTGCTCGTTTTTTCGTTCTGACCTCAAAAATAGGTCTCGCGGTCCATTTCTAACCTATAATAGAGACTTTTTCGAGTTTTAGAGCTAGTGGATCTAATTTCATACCCTCTCTCCTCCCGATTTCTATACGAGGCTTCGTGCTCGTTTTTTCGTTCTGACCTCACCAACACGTCTCGAGGTCCATTTCTAACCTATAATCGAGACTTTTTCGGGTTTTAGAGGAAGTGGATCTAATTTTAAACCCTCTCTCCTCCCGATTTCTATACGAGGCTTCGTGCTCGTTTTTTCGTTCTGACCTCAAAAACACGTCTCGTGGTCCATTTCTAACCTATAATCGAGACTTTTTCGGGTTTTCGAGCTAGTGGATCTAATTTCATACCCTCTCTCCTCCCGATTTCTATACGAGGCTACGTGCTCGTTTTTTCGTTCTGACCTCACAAACACGTCTCGTGGTCCATTTCTAACCTATAATCGAGACTTTTTCGGGTTTTCGAGCTAGTGGATCTAATTTCATACCCTCTCTCCTCCCGATTTCTATACGAGGCTACGTGCTCGTTTTTTCGTTCTGACCTCAGGAACACGTCTCGTGGTCCATTTCTAACCTATAATCGAGACTTTTTCGGGTTTTAGAGCTAGTGGATCTAATTTCATACCCTCTCACCTCCCGATTTCTATACGAGGCTACGTGCTTGTTTTTTCGTTCTGACCTCATGAATACGTCTCGTGGTCCATTTCTAACCTATAATCGAGACTTTTTCGGATTTTAGAGGAAATGGATCTAATTTCATACCCTCTCTCCTTCCGATTTCTATACGAGGCTTCGTGCTCGTTTTTTCGTTCTGACCTCACAAACACGTCTCGTGGTCCATTTCTAACATATAATCGAGACTTTCTCGGGTTTTAGAGCTAGTGGATCTAATTTCATACCCTCTCACCTCCCGATTTCTATACGAGGCTACGTGCTCGTTTTTTCGTTCTGACCTCAGGAACACGTCTCGTGGTCCATTTCTAACCTATAATCGAGACTTTTTCGGGTTTTAGAGCTAGTGGATCTAATTTCATACCCTCTCTCCTCCCGATTTCTATACGAGGCTTCGTGCTCGTTTTTTCGTTCTGACCTCAGCAACAAGTTTCCTCGTCCATTTCTAACCTATAATCGATACTTTTTCGGATTTTCGAGCTAGTGGATCTAATTTCATACCCTCTCTCCTCCCGATTTCTATACGAGGCTACGTGCTCGTTTTTTTGTTCTGACCTCAGGAACACGTCTCGTGGTCCATTTCTAACCTATAATCGAGACTTTTTCGGGTTTTAGAGCTAGTAGATCTAATTTCATACCCTCTCTCCTTCCGATTTCAATACGAGGCTTCGTGCTTGTTTTTTTGTTCTGACCTCAGGAACACGTCTCGTGGTCCATTTCTAACCAATAATCGAGACTTTCTCGGATTTTAGAGCTAGTGGATCTAATTTCATACCCTCTCTCCTCCCGATTTCTATACGAGGCTACGTGCTCGTTTTTTCGTTCTGACCTCAGGAACACGTCTCGTGGTCCTTTTCTAACCTATAATCGAGACTTTTTCGGGTTTTAGAGCTAGTGAATCTAATTTCATACCCTCTCTCCTCCCGATTTTTATACGAGGCTTCGTGCTCGGTTTTTCGTTCTGACCTCACAAACACGTCTCGTGGTCCATTTCTAACCTATAATCGAGACTTTTTCGGGTTTTCGAGCTAGTGGATCTAATTTCATACCCTCTCACCTCCCGATTTCTATACGAGGCTACGTGCTCGTTTTTTCGTTCTGACCTCATGAACACGTCTCGTGGTCCATTTCTAACCTATAATCAAGACTTTTTCGGGTTTTAGAGGAAATGGATCTAATTTCATACCCTCTCTCCTTCCGATTTCTATACGAGGCTTCGTGCTCGTTTTTTCGTTCTGACCTCACAAACACGTCTCGTGGTCCATTTCTAACCTATAATCGAGATTTTCTCGGGTTTTAGAGCTAGTGGATCTAATTTCATACTCTCTCTCCTCCCGATTTCTATACGAGGCTTCGTGCTCGTTTTTTCATTCTGACCTCCCCAACACGTTTCGTGGTCCATTTCTAACCTATAATCGATACTTTTTTGGATTTTCGAGCTAGTGGATCTAATTTCATACCCTCTCTCCTCCCGATTTCTATACGAGGCTACGTGCTCGTTTTTTCGTTCTGACCACAGGAACACGTCTCGTGGTCCATTTCTAACCTATAATCGAGACTTTTTCGGGTTTTAGAGCTAGTGGATCTAATTTCATACCCTCTCTCCTCCCGATTTTTATACGAGGCTACGTGCTCGTTTTTTTGTTCTGACCTCAGGAACACGTCTCGTGGTCCATTTCTAACCTATAATCGAGACTTTTTCGGGTTTTAGAGCTAGTAGATCTAATTTCATACCCTCTCTCCTTCCGATTTCAATACGAGGCTTCGTGCTCGTTTTTTCGTTCTGACCTCACAAACACGTCTCGTGGTCCATTTCTAACCTATAATCGAGACTTTCTCGGATTTTAGAGCTAGTGGATCTAATTTCATACCCTCTCTTCTCCCGATTTCTATACGAGGCTACGTGCTCGTTTTTTCGTTCTGACCTCATGAACACGTCTCGTGGTCCATTTCTAACCTATAATCGAGACTTTTTCGGGTTTTAGAGCTAGTGGATCTAATTTCATACCCTCTCTCCTCCCGATTTTTATACGAGGCTTCGTGCTCGTTTTTTCGTTCTGACCTCACAAACACGTCTCGTGGTCCATTTCTAACCTATAATCGAGACTTTTTCGGGTTTTCGAGCTAGTGGATCTAATTTCATACCCTCTCTCCTCCCGATTTCTATACGAGGCTACGTGCTCGTTTTTTTGTTCTGACCTCAGGAACACGTCTCGTGGTCCATTTCTAACCTATAATCGAGACTTTTTCGGGTTTTAGAGCTAGTAGATCTAATTTCATACCCTCTCTCCTTCCGATTTCAATACGAGGCTTCGTGCTTGTTTTTTTGTTCTGACCTCAGGAACACGTCTCGTGGTCCATTTCTAACCAATAATCGAGACTTTCTCGGATTTTAGAGCTAGTGGATCTAATTTCATACCCTCTCTCCTCCCGATTTCTATACGAGGCTACGTGCTCGTTTTTTCGTTCTGACCTCAGGAACACGTCTCGTGGTCCATTTCTAACCTATAATCGAGACTTTTTCGGGTTTTAGAGCTAGTGGATCTAATTTCATACCCTCTCTCCTCCCGATTTTTATACGAGGCTACGTGCTCGTTTTTTTGTTCTGACCTCAGGAACACGTCTCGTGGTCCATTTCTAACCTATAATCGAGACTTTTTCGGGTTTTAGAGCTAGTAGATCTAATTTCATACCCTCTCTCCTTCCGATTTCAATACGAGGCTTCGTGCTCGTTTTTTCGTTCTGACCTCACAAACACGTCTCGTGGTCCATTTCTAACCTATAATCGAGACTTTCTCGGATTTTAGAGCTAGTGGATCTAATTTCATACCCTCTCTCCTCCCGATTTCTATACGAGGCTACGTGCTCGTTTTTTCGTTCTGACCTCATGAACACGTCTCGTGGTCCATTTCTAACCTATAATCGAGACTTTTTCGGGTTTTAGAGCTAGTAGATCTAATTTCATACCCTCTCTCCTTCCGATTTCAATACGAGGCTTCGTGCTAGTTTTTTTGTTCTGACCTCAGGAACACGTCTCGTGGTCCATTTCTAACCTATAATCGAGACTTTCTCGGATTTTAGAGCTAGTGGATCTAATTTCATACCCTCTCTCCTCCCGATTTCTATACGAGGCTACGTGCTCGTTTTTTCGTTCTGACCTCAGGAACACGTCTCGTGGTCCTTTTCTAACCTATAATCGAGACTTTTTCGGGTTTTAGAGCTAGTGAATCTAATTTCATACCCTCTCTCCTCCCGATTTTTATACGAGGCTTCGTGCTCGTTTTTTCGTTCTGACCTCAAAAATAGGTCTCGCGGTCCATTTCTAACCTATAATAGAGACTTTTTCGAGTTTTAGAGCTAGTGGATCTAATTTCATACCCTCTCTCCTCCCGATTTCTATACGAGGCTTCGTGCTCGTTTTTTCGTTCTGACCTCACCAACACGTCTCGAGGTCCATTTCTAACCTATAATCGAGACTTTTTCGGGTTTTAGAGGAAGTGGATCTAATTTTAAACCCTCTCTCCTCCCGATTTCTATACGAGGCTTCGTGCTCGTTTTTTCGTTCTGACCTCAAAAACACGTCTCGTGGTCCATTTCTAACCTATAATCGAGACTTTTTCGGGTTTTCGAGCTAGTGGATCTAATTTCATACCCTCTCTCCTCCCGATTTCTATACGAGGCTACGTGCTCGTTTTTTCGTTCTGACCTCACAAACACGTCTCGTGGTCCATTTCTAACCTATAATCGAGACTTTTTCGGGTTTTCGAGCTAGTGGATCTAATTTCATACCCTCTCTCCTCCCGATTTCTATACGAGGCTACGTGCTCGTTTTTTCGTTCTGACCTCAGGAACACGTCTCGTGGTCCATTTCTAACCTATAATCGAGACTTTTTCGGGTTTTAGAGCTAGTGGATCTAATTTCATACCCTCTCACCTCCCGATTTCTATACGAGGCTACGTGCTCGTTTTTTCGTTCTGACCTCATGAATACGTCTCGTGGTCCATTTCTAACCTATAATCGAGACTTTTTCGGATTTTAGAGGAAATGGATCTAATTTCATACCCTCTCTCCTTCCGATTTCTATACGAGGCTTCGTGCTCGTTTTTTCGTTCTGACCTAACAAACACGTCTCGTGGTCCATTTCTAACATATAATCGAGACTTTCTCGGGTTTTAGAGCTAGTGGATCTAATTTTATACCCTCTCACCTCCCGATTTCTATACGAGGCTACGTGCTCGTTTTTTCGTTCTGACCTCAGGAACACGTCTCGTGGTCCATTTCTAACCTATAATCGAGACTTTTTCGGGTTTTAGAGCTAGTGGATCTAATTTCATACCCTCTCTCCTCCCGATTTCTATACGAGGCTTCGTGCTCGTTTTTTCGTTCTGACCTCAGCAACAAGTTTCCTCGTCCATTTCTAACCTATAATCGATACTTTTTCGGATTTTCGAGCTAGTGGATCTAATTTCATACCCTCTCTCCTCCCGATTTCTATACGAGGCTACGTGCTCGTTTTTTTGTTCTGACCTCAGGAACACGTCTCGTGGTCCATTTCTAACCTATAATCGAGACTTTTTCGGGTTTTAGAGCTAGTAGATCTAATTTCATACCCTCTCTCCTTCCGATTTCAATACGAGGCTTCGTGCTTGTTTTTTTGTTCTGACCTCAGGAACACGTCTCGTGGTCCATTTCTAACCAATAATCGAGACTTTCTCGGATTTTAGAGCTAGTGGATCTAATTTCATACCCTCTCTCCTCCCGATTTCTATACGAGGCTACGTGCTCGTTTTTTCGTTCTGACCTCAGGAACACGTCTCGTGGTCCTTTTCTAACCTATAATCGAGACTTTTTCGGGTTTTAGAGCTAGTGAATCTAATTTCATACCCTCTCTCCTCCCGATTTTTATACGAGGCTTCGTGCTCGGTTTTTCGTTCTGACCTCACAAACACGTCTCGTGGTCCATTTCTAACCTATAATCGAGACTTTTTCGGGTTTTCGAGCTAGTGGATCTAATTTCATACCCTCTCACCTCCCGATTTCTATACGAGGCTACGTGCTCGTTTTTTCGTTCTGACCTCATGAACACGTCTCGTGGTCCATTTCTAACCTATAATCAAGACTTTTTCGGGTTTTAGAGGAAATGGATCTAATTTCATACCCTCTCTCCTTCCGATTTCTATACGAGGCTTCGTGCTCGTTTTTTCGTTCTGACCTCACAAACACGTCTCGTGGTCCATTTCTAACCTATAATCGAGATTTTCTCGGGTTTTAGAGCTAGTGGATCTAATTTCATACTCTCTCTCCTCCCGATTTCTATACGAGGCTTCGTGCTCGTTTTTTCATTCTGACCTTCCCAACACGTTTCGTGGTCCATTTCTAACCTATAATCGATACTTTTTTGGATTTTCGAGCTAGTGGATCTAATTTCATACCCTCTCTCCTCCCGATTTCTATACGAGGCTACGTGCTCGTTTTTTCGTTCTGACCTCAGGAACACGTCTCGTGGTCCATTTCTAACCTATAATCGAGACTTTTTCGGGTTTTAGAGCTAGTGGATCTAATTTCATACCCTCTCTCCTCCCGATTTTTATACGAGGCTACGTGCTCGTTTTTTTGTTCTGACCTCAGGAACACGTCTCGTGGTCCATTTCTAACCTATAATCGAGACTTTTTCGGGTTTTAGAGCTAGTAGATCTAATTTCATACCCTCTCTCCTTCCGATTTCAATACGAGGCTTCGTGCTCGTTTTTTCGTTCTGACCTCACAAACACGTCTCGTGGTCCATTTCTAACCTATAATCGAGACTTTCTCGGATTTTAGAGCTAGTGGATCTAATTTCATACCCTCTCTCCTCCCGATTTCTATACGAGGCTACGTGCTCGTTTTTTCGTTCTGACCTCATGAACACGTCTCGTGGTCCATTTCTAACCTATAATCGAGACTTTTTCGGGTTTTAGAGCTAGTAGATCTAATTTCATACCCTCTCTCCTTCCGATTTCAATACGAGGCTTCGTGCTAGTTTTTTTGTTCTGACCTCAGGAACACGTCTCGTGGTCCATTTCTAACCTATAATCGAGACTTTCTCGGATTTTAGAGCTAGTGGATCTAATTTCATACCCTCTCTCCTCCCGATTTCTATACGAGGCTACGTGCTCGTTTTTTCGTTCTGACCTCAGGAACACGTCTCGTGGTCCTTTTCTAACCTATAATCGAGACTTTTTCGGGTTTTAGAGCTAGTAGATCTAATTTCATACCCTCTCTCCTTCCGATTTCAATACGAGGCTTCGTGCTTGTTTTTTTGTTCTGACCTCAGGAACACGTCTCGTGGTCCATTTCTAACCAATAATCGAGACTTTCTCGGATTTTAGAGCTAGTGGATCTAATTTCATACCCTCTCTCCTCCCGATTTCTATACGAGGCTACGTGCTCGTTTTTTCGTTCTGACCTCAGGAACACGTCTCGTGGTCCATTTCTAACCTATAATCGAGACTTTTTCGGGTTTTAGAGCTAGTGGATCTAATTTCATACCCTCTCTCCTCCCGATTTTTATACGAGGCTACGTGCTCGTTTTTTTGTTCTGACCTCAGGAACACGTCTCGTGGTCCATTTCTAACCTATAATCGAGACTTTTTCGGGTTTTAGAGCTAGTAGATCTAATTTCATACCCTCTCTCCTTCCGATTTCAATACGTGGCTTCGTGCTCGTTTTTTCGTTCTGACCTCAGGAACACGTCTCGTGGTCCATTTCTAACCTATAATCGAGACTTTTTCGGGTTTTAGAGCTAGTGGATCTAATTTCATACCCTCTCTCCTCCCGATTTCTATACGAGGCTACGTGCTCGTTTTTTTGTTCTGACCTCAGGAACACGTCTCGTGGTCCATTTCTAACCTATAATCGAGACTTTCTCGGATTTTAGAGCTAGTGGATCTAATTTCATACCCTCTCTCCTTCCGATTTCTATACGAGGCTACGTGCTCGTTTTTTCGTTCTGACCTCAGGAACACGTCTCGTGGTCCTTTTCTAACCTATAATCGAGACTTTTTCGGGTTTTAGAGCTAGTGAATCTAATTTCATACCCTCTCTCCTCCCGATTTTTATACGAGGCTTCGTGCTCGTTTTTTCGTTCTGACCTCAAAAATAGGTCTCGCGGTCCATTTCTAACCTATAATAGAGACTTTTTCGAGTTTTAGAGCTAGTGGATCTAATTTCATACCCTCTCTCCTCCCGATTTCTATACGAGGCTTCGTGCTCGTTTTTTCGTTCTGACCTCACCAACACGTCTCGAGGTCCATTTCTAACCTATAATCGAGACTTTTTCGGGTTTTAGAGGAAGTGGATCTAATTTTAAACCCTCTCTCCTCCCGATTTCTATACGAGGCTTCGTGCTCGTTTTTTCGTTCTGACCTCAAAAACACGTCTCGTGGTCCATTTCTAACCTATAATCGAGACTTTTTCGGGTTTTCGAGCTAGTGGATCTAATTTCATACCCTCTCTCCTCCCGATTTCTATACGAGGCTACGTGCTCGTTTTTTCGTTCTGACCTCACAAACACGTCTCGTGGTCCATTTCTAACCTATAATCGAGACTTTTTCGGGTTTTCGAGCTAGTGGATCTAATTTCATACCCTCTCTCCTCCCGATTTCTATACGAGGCTACGTGCTCGTTTTTTCGTTCTGACCTCAGGAACACGTCTCGTGGTCCATTTCTAACCTATAATCGAGACTTTTTCGGGTTTTAGAGCTAGTGGATCTAATTTCATACCCTCTCACCTCCCGATTTCTATACGAGGCTACGTGCTCGTTTTTTTGTTCTGACCTCAGGAACACGTCTCGTGGTCCATTTCTAACCTATAATCGAGACTTTTTCGGGTTTTAGAGCTAGTGGATCTAATTTCATACCCTCTCTCCTCCCGATTTTTATACGAGGCTACGTGCTCGTTTTTTTGTTCTGACCTCAGGAACACGTCTCGTGGTCCATTTCTAACCTATAATCGAGACTTTTTCGGGTTTTAGAGCTAGTAGATCTAATTTCATACCCTCTCTCCTTCCGATTTCAATACGAGGCTTCGTGCTCGTTTTTTCGTTC
Source organism: Thalia dealbata (assembly GCA_030544415.1). NCBI lineage: Eukaryota > Viridiplantae > Streptophyta > Magnoliopsida > Zingiberales > Marantaceae > Thalia > Thalia dealbata. Next base: position 15,683,498 of record CM060460.1, read on the forward strand.
TGACCTCACAAACACGTCTCGTGGTCCATTTCTAACCTATAATCGAGACTTTCTCGGAGTTTAGAGCTAGTGGATCTAATTTCATACCCTCTCTCCTCCCGATTTCTATACGAGGCTACGTGCTCGTTTTTTCGTTCTGACCTCATGAACACGTCTCGTGGTCCATTTCTAACCTATAATCGAGACTTTTTCGGGTTTTAGAGCTAGTGGATCTAATTTCATACCCTCTCTCCTCCCGATTTTTATACGAGGCTTCGTGCTCGTTTTTTCGTTCTGACCTCACAAACACGTCTCGTGGTCCATTTCTAACCTATAATCGAGACTTTTTCGGGTTTTCGAGCTAGTGGATCTAATTTCATACCCTCTCTCCTCCCGATTTCTATACGAGGCTACGTGCTCGTTTTTTTGTTCTGACCTCAGGAACACGTCTCGTGGTCCATTTCTAACCTATAATCGAGACTTTTTCGGGTTTTAGAGCTAGTAGATCTAATTTCATACCCTCTCTCCTTCCGATTTCAATACGAGGCTTCGTGCTTGTTTTTTTGTTCTGACCTCAGGAACACGTCTCGTGGTCCATTTCTAACCAATAATCGAGACTTTCTCGGATTTTAGAGCTAGTGGATCTAATTTCATACCCTCTCTCCTCCCGATTTCTATACGAGGCTACGTGCTCGTTTTTTCGTTCTGACCTCAGGAACACGTCTTGTGGTCCTTTTCTAACCTATAATCGAGACTTTTTCGGGTTTTAGAGCTAGTGAATCTAATTTCATACCCTCTCTCCTCCCGATTTTTATACAAGGCTTCGTGCTCGGTTTTTCGTTCTGACCTCACAAACACGTCTCGTGGTCCATTTCTAACCTATAATCGAGACTTTTTCGGGTTTTCGAGCTAGTGGATCTAATTTCATACCCTCTCACCTCCCGATTTCTATACGAGGCTACGTGCTCGTTTTTTCGTTCTGACCTCATGAACACGTCTCGTGGTCCATTTCTAACCTATAATCAAGACTTTTTCGGGTTTTAGAGGAAATGGATCTAATTTCATACCCTCTCTCCTTCCGATTTCTATACGAGGCTTCGTGCTCGTTTTTTCGTTCTGACCTCACAAACACGTCTCGTGGTCCATTTCTAACCTATAATCGAGATTTTCTCGGGTTTTAGAGCTAGTGGATCTAATTTCATACTCTCTCTCCTCCCGATTTCTATACGAGGCTTCGTGCTCGTTTTTTCATTCTGACCTCCCCAACACGTTTCGTGGTCCATTTCTAACCTATAATCGATAATTTTTTGGATTTTCGAGCTAGTGGATCTAATTTCATACCCTCTCTCCTCCCGATTTCTATACGAGGCTACGTGCTCGTTTTTTCGTTCTGACCTCAGGAACACGTCTCGTGGTCCATTTCTAACCTATAATCGAGACTTTTTCGGGTTTTAGAGCTAGTGGATCTAATTTCATACCCTCTCTCCTCCCGATTTTTATACGAGGCTACGTGCTCGTTTTTTTGTTCTGACCTCAGGAACACGTCTCGTGGTCCATTTCTAACCTATAATCGAGACTTTTTCGGGTTTTAGAGCTAGTAGATCTAATTTCATACCCTCTCTCCTTCCGATTTCAATACGAGGCTTCGTGCTCGTTTTTTCGTTCTGACCTCACAAACACGTCTCGTGGTCCATTTCTAACCTATAATCGAGACTTTCTCGGATTTTAGAGCTAGTGGATCTAATTTCATACCCTCTCTCCTTCCGATTTCTATACGAGGCTTCGTGCTCGTTTTTTCGTTCTGACCTCACAAACACGTCTCGTGGTCCATTTCTAACATATAATCGAGACTTTCTCGGGTTTTAGAGCTAGTGGATCTAATTTCATACCCTCTCACCTCCCGATTTCTATACGAGGCTACGTGCTCGTTTTTTTGTTCTGACCTCATGAACACGTCTCGTGGTCCATTTCTAACCTATAATCGAAACTTTTTCGGGTTTTAGAGCTAGTGGATCTAATTTCATACCCTCTCTCCTCCCGATTTCTATACGAGGCTTCGTGCTCGTTTTTTCGTTCTGACCTCACCAACACGTTTCCTGGTCCATTTCTAACCTATAATCGATACTTTTTCGGATTTTCGAGCTAGTGGATCTAATTTCATACCCTCTCTCCTCCCGATTTCTATACGAGGCTACGTGCTCGTTTTTTTGTTCTGACCTCAGGAACACGTCTCGTGGTCCATTTCTAACCTATAATCGAGACTTTTTCGGGTTTTAGAGCTAGTAGATCTAATTTCGTACCCTCTCTCCTTCCGATCTCAATACGAGGCTTCGTGCTCGTTTTTTTGTTCTGACCTCAGGAACACGTCTCGTGGTCCATTTCTAACCTATAATCGAGACTTTCTCGGATTTTAGAGCTAGTGGATCTAATTTCATACCCTCTCTCCTCCCGATTTCTATACGAGGCTTCGTGCTCGTTTTTTCGTTCTGACCTCACCAACACGTTTCCTGGTCCATTTCTAACCTATAATCGATACTTTTTCGGATTTTCGAGCTAGTGGATCTAATTTCATACCCTCTCTCCTCCCGATTTCTATACGAGGCTACGTGCTCGTTTTTTTGTTCTGACCTCAGGAACACGTCTCGTGGTCCATTTCTAACCTATAATCGAGACTTTTTCGGGTTTTAGAGCTAGTAGATCTAATTTCATACCCTCTCTCCTTCCGATTTTAATACGAGGCTTCGTGCTAGTTTTTTTGTTCTGACCTCAGGAACACGTCTCGTGGTCCATTTCTAACCTATAATCGAGACTTTCTCGGATTTTAGAGCTAGTGGATCTAATTTCATACCCTCTCTCCTCCCGATTTCTATACGAGGCTACGTGCTCGTTTTTTCGTTCTGACCTCAGGAACACGTCTCGTGGTCCTTTTCTAACCTATAATCGAGACTTTTTCGGGTTTTAGAGCTAGTGAATCTAATTTCATACCCTCTCTCCTCCCGATTTTTATACGAGGCTTCGTGCTCGTTTTTTCGTTCTGACCTCAAAAATAGGTCTCGCGGTCCATTTCTAACCTATAATAGAGACTTTTTCGAGTTTTAGAGCTAGTGGATCTAATTTCATACCCTCTCTCCTCCCGATTTCTATACGAGGCTTCGTGCTCGTTTTTTCGTTCTGACCTTACCAACACGTCTCGAGGTCCATTTCTAACCTATAATCGAGACTTTTTCGGGTTTTAGAGGAAGTGGATCTAATTTTAAACCCTCTCTCCTCCCGATTTCTATACGAGGCTTCGTGCTCGTTTTTTCGTTCTGACCTCAAAAACACGTCTCGTGGTCCATTTCTAACCTATAATCGAGACTTTTTCGGGTTTTCGAGCTAGTGGATCTAATTTCATACCCTCTCTCCTCCCGATTTCTATACGAGGCTACGTGCTCGTTTTTTCGTTCTGACCTCACAAACACGTCTCGTGGTCCATTTCTAACCTATAATCGAGACTTTTTCGGGTTTTCGAGCTAGTGGATCTAATTTCATACCCTCTCTCCTCCCGATTTCTATACGAGGCTACGTGCTCGTTTTTTCGTTCTGACCTCAGGAACACGTCTCGTGGTCCATTTCTAACCTATAATCGAGACTTTTTCGGGTTTTAGAGCTAGTGGATCTAATTTCATACCCTCTCACCTCCCGATTTCTATACGAGGCTACGTGCTCGTTTTTTCGTTCTGACCTCATGAATACGTCTCGTGGTCCATTTCTAACCTATAATCGAGACTTTTTCGGATTTTAGAGGAAATGGATCTAATTTCATACCCTCTCTCCTTCCGATTTCTATACGAGGCTTCGTGCTCGTTTTTTCGTTCTGACCTCACAAACACGTCTCGTGGTCCATTTCTAACATATAATCGAGACTTTCGCGGGTTTTAGAGCTAGTGGATCTAATTTCATACCCTCTCACCTCCCGATTTCTATACGAGGCTACGTGCTCGTTTTTTCGTTCTGACCTCAGGAACACGTCTCGTGGTCCATTTCTAACCTATAATCGAGACTTTTTCGGGTTTTAGAGCTAGTGGATCTAATTTCATACCCTCTCTCCTCCCGATTTTTATACGAGGCTACGTGCTCGTTTTTTTGTTCTGACCTCAGGAACACGTCTCGTGGTCCATTTCTAACCTATAATCGAGACTTTTTCGGGTTTTAGAGCTAGTAGATCTAATTTCATACCCTCTCTCCTTCCGATTTCAATACGTGGCTTCGTGCTCGTTTTTTCGTTCTGACCTCAGGAACACGTCTCGTGGTCCATTTCTAACCTATAATCGAGACTTTTTCGGGTTTTAGAGCTAGTGGATCTAATTTCATACCCTCTCTCCTCCCGATTTCTATACGAGGCTACGTGCTCGTTTTTTTGTTCTGACCTCAGGAACACGTCTCGTGGTCCATTTCTAACCTATAATCGAGACTTTCTCGGATTTTAGAGCTAGTGGATCTAATTTCATACCCTCTCTCCTTCCGATTTCTATACGAGGCTACGTGCTCGTTTTTTCGTTCTGACCTCAGGAACACGTCTCGTGGTCCTTTTCTAACCTATAATCGAGACTTTTTCGGGTTTTAGAGCTAGTGAATCTAATTTCATACCCTCTCTCCTCCCGATTTTTATACGAGGCTTCGTGCTCGTTTTTTCGTTCTGACCTCAAAAATAGGTCTCGCGGTCCATTTCTAACCTATAATAGAGACTTTTTCGAGTTTTAGAGCTAGTGGATCTAATTTCATACCCTCTCTCCTCCCGATTTCTATACGAGGCTTCGTGCTCGTTTTTTCGTTCTGACCTCACCAACACGTCTCGAGGTCCATTTCTAACCTATAATCGAGACTTTTTCGGGTTTTAGAGGAAGTGGATCTAATTTTAAACCCTCTCTCCTCCCGATTTCTATACGAGGCTTCGTGCTCGTTTTTTCGTTCTGACCTCAAAAACACGTCTCGTGGTCCATTTCTAACCTATAATCGAGACTTTTTCGGGTTTTCGAGCTAGTGGATCTAATTTCATACCCTCTCTCCTCCCGATTTCTATACGAGGCTACGTGCTCGTTTTTTCGTTCTGACCTCACAAACACGTCTCGTGGTCCATTTCTAACCTATAATCGAGACTTTTTCGGGTTTTCGAGCTAGTGGATCTAATTTCATACCCTCTCTCCTCCCGATTTCTATACGAGGCTACGTGCTCGTTTTTTCGTTCTGACCTCATGAACACGTCTCGTGGTCCATTTCTAACCTATAATCGAGACTTTTTCGGGTTTTAGAGCTAGTAGATCTAATTTCATACCCTCTCTCCTTCCGATTTCAATACGAGGCTTCGTGCTAGTTTTTTTGTTCTGACCTCAGGAACACGTCTCGTGGTCCATTTCTAACCTATAATCGAGACTTTCTCGGATTTTAGAGCTAGTGGATCTAATTTCATACCCTCTCTCCTCCCGATTTTTATACGAGGCTTCGTGCTCGTTTTTTCGTTCTGACCTCAAAAATAGGTCTCACGGTCCATTTCTAACCTATAATAGAGACTTTTTCGCGTTTTAGAGCTAGTGGATCTAATTTCATACCCTCTCTCCTCCCGATTTCTATACGAGGCTTCGTGCTCGTTTTTTCGTTCTGACCTCACAAACACGTCTCGTGGTCCATTTCTAACCTATAATCGAGACTTTCTCGGATTTTAGAGCTAGTGGATCTAATTTCATACCCTCTCTCCTCCCGATTTCTATACGAGGCTACGTGCTCGTTTTTTCGTTCTGACCTCAGGAACACGTCTCGTGGTCCTTTTCTAACCTATAATCGAGACTTTTTCGGGTTTTAGAGCTAGTAGATCTAATTTCAGACCCTCTCTCCTTCCGATTTCAATACGAGGCTTCGTGCTTGTTTTTTTGTTCTGACCTCAGGAACACGTCTCGTGGTCCATTTCTAACCAATAATCGAGACTTTCTCGGATTTTAGAGCTAGTGGATCTAATTTCATACCCTCTCTCCTCCCGATTTCTATACGAGGCTACGTGCTCGTTTTTTCGTTCTGACCTCAGGAACACGTCTCGTGGTCCATTTCTAACCTATAATCGAGACTTTTTCGGGTTTTAGAGCTAGTGGATCTAATTTCATACCCTCTCTCCTCCCGATTTTTATACGAGGCTACGTGCTCGTTTTTTTGTTCTGACCTCAGGAACACGTCTCGTGGTCCATTTCTAACCTATAATCGAGACTTTTTCGGGTTTTAGAGCTAGTAGATCTAATTTCATACCCTCTCTCCTTCCGATTTCAATACGTGGCTTCGTGCTCGTTTTTTCGTTCTGACCTCAGGAACACGTCTCGTGGTCCATTTCTAACCTATAATCGAGACTTTTTCGGGTTTTAGAGCTAGTAGATCTAATTTCGTACCCTCTCTCCTTCCGATCTCAATACGAGGCTTCGTGCTCGTTTTTTTGTTCTGACCTCAGGAACACGTCTCGTGGTCCATTTCTAACCTATAATCGAGACTTTCTCGGATTTTAGAGCTAGTGGATCTAATTTCATACCCTCTCTCCTCCCGATTTCTATACGAGGCTTCGTGCTCGTTTTTTCGTTCTGACCTCACCAACACGTTTCCTGGTCCATTTCTAACCTATAATCGATACTTTTTCGGATTTTCGAGCTAGTGGATCTAATTTCATACCCTCTCTCCTCCCGATTTCTATACGAGGCTACGTGCTCGTTTTTTTGTTCTGACCTCAGGAACACGTCTCGTGGTCCATTTCTAACCTATAATCGAGACTTTTTCGGGTTTTAGAGCTAGTAGATCTAATTTCATACCCTCTCTCCTTCCGATTTTAATACGAGGCTTCGTGCTAGTTTTTTTGTTCTGACCTCAGGAACACGTCTCGTGGTCCATTTCTAACCTATAATCGAGACTTTCTCGGATTTTAGAGCTAGTGGATCTAATTTCATACCCTCTCTCCTCCCGATTTCTATACGAGGCTACGTGCTCGTTTTTTCGTTCTGACCTCAGGAACACGTCTCGTGGTCCTTTTCTAACCTATAATCGAGACTTTTTCGGGTTTTAGAGCTAGTGAATCTAATTTCATACCCTCTCTCCTCCCGATTTTTATACGAGGCTTCGTGCTCGTTTTTTCGTTCTGACCTCAAAAATAGGTCTCGCGGTCCATTTCTAACCTATAATAGAGACTTTTTCGAGTTTTAGAGCTAGTGGATCTAATTTCATACCCTCTCTCCTCCCGATTTCTATACGAGGCTTCGTGCTCGTTTTTTCGTTCTGACCTTACCAACACGTCTCGAGGTCCATTTCTAACCTATAATCGAGACTTTTTCGGGTTTTAGAGGAAGTGGATCTAATTTTAAACCCTCTCTCCTCCCGATTTCTATACGAGGCTTCGTGCTCGTTTTTTCGTTCTGACCTCAAAAACACGTCTCGTGGTCCATTTCTAACCTATAATCGAGACTTTTTCGGGTTTTCGAGCTAGTGGATCTAATTTCATACCCTCTCTCCTCCCGATTTCTATACGAGGCTACGTGCTCGTTTTTTCGTTCTGACCTCACAAACACGTCTCGTGGTCCATTTCTAACCTATAATCGAGACTTTTTCGGGTTTTCGAGCTAGTGGATCTAATTTCATACCCTCTCTCCTCCCGATTTCTATACGAGGCTACGTGCTCGTTTTTTCGTTCTGACCTCAGGAACACGTCTCGTGGTCCATTTCTAACCTATAATCGAGACTTTTTCGGGTTTTAGAGCTAGTGGATCTAATTTCATACCCTCTCACCTCCCGATTTCTATACGAGGCTACGTGCTCGTTTTTTCGTTCTGACCTCATGAATACGTCTCGTGGTCCATTTCTAACCTATAATCGAGACTTTTTCGGATTTTAGAGGAAATGGATCTAATTTCATACCCTCTCTCCTTCCGATTTCTATACGAGGCTTCGTGCTCGTTTTTTCGTTCTGACCTCACAAACACGTCTCGTGGTCCATTTCTAACATATAATCGAGACTTTCGCGGGTTTTAGAGCTAGTGGATCTAATTTCATACCCTCTCACCTCCCGATTTCTATACGAGGCTACGTGCTCGTTTTTTCGTTCTGACCTCAGGAACACGTCTCGTGGTCCATTTCTAACCTATAATCGAGACTTTTTCGGGTTTTAGAGCTAGTGGATCTAATTTCATACCCTCTCTCCTCCCGATTTTTATACGAGGCTACGTGCTCGTTTTTTTGTTCTGACCTCAGGAACACGTCTCGTGGTCCATTTCTAACCTATAATCGAGACTTTTTCGGGTTTTAGAGCTAGTAGATCTAATTTCATACCCTCTCTCCTTCCGATTTCAATACGTGGCTTCGTGCTCGTTTTTTCGTTCTGACCTCAGGAACACGTCTCGTGGTCCATTTCTAACCTATAATCGAGACTTTTTCGGGTTTTAGAGCTAGTGGATCTAATTTCATACCCTCTCTCCTCCCGATTTCTATACGAGGCTACGTGCTCGTTTTTTTGTTCTGACCTCAGGAACACGTCTCGTGGTCCATTTCTAACCTATAATCGAGACTTTCTCGGATTTTAGAGCTAGTGGATCTAATTTCATACCCTCTCTCCTTCCGATTTCTATACGAGGCTACGTGCTCGTTTTTTCGTTCTGACCTCAGGAACACGTCTCGTGGTCCTTTTCTAACCTATAATCGAGACTTTTTCGGGTTTTAGAGCTAGTGAATCTAATTTCATACCCTCTCTCCTCCCGATTTTTATACGAGGCTTCGTGCTCGTTTTTTCGTTCTGACCTCAAAAATAGGTCTCGCGGTCCATTTCTAACCTATAATAGAGACTTTTTCGAGTTTTAGAGCTAGTGGATCTAATTTCATACCCTCTCTCCTCCCGATTTCTATACGAGGCTTCGTGCTCGTTTTTTCGTTCTGACCTCACCAACACGTCTCGAGGTCCATTTCTAACCTATAATCGAGACTTTTTCGGGTTTTAGAGGAAGTGGATCTAATTTTAAACCCTCTCTCCTCCCGATTTCTATACGAGGCTTCGTGCTCGTTTTTTCGTTCTGACCTCAAAAACACGTCTCGTGGTCCATTTCTAACCTATAATCGAGACTTTTTCGGGTTTTCGAGCTAGTGGATCTAATTTCATACCCTCTCTCCTCCCGATTTCTATACGAGGCTACGTGCTCGTTTTTTCGTTCTGACCTCACAAACACGTCTCGTGGTCCATTTCTAACCTATAATCGAGACTTTTTCGGGTTTTCGAGCTAGTGGATCTAATTTCATACCCTCTCTCCTCCCGATTTCTATACGAGGCTACGTGCTCGTTTTTTCGTTCTGACCTCATGAACACGTCTCGTGGTCCATTTCTAACCTATAATCGAGACTTTTTCGGGTTTTAGAGCTAGTAGATCTAATTTCATACCCTCTCTCCTTCCGATTTCAATACGAGGCTTCGTGCTAGTTTTTTTGTTCTGACCTCAGGAACACGTCTCGTGGTCCATTTCTAACCTATAATCGAGACTTTCTCGGATTTTAGAGCTAGTGGATCTAATTTCATACCCTCTCTCCTCCCGATTTTTATACGAGGCTTCGTGCTCGTTTTTTCGTTCTGACCTCAAAAATAGGTCTCACGGTCCATTTCTAACCTATAATAGAGACTTTTTCGCGTTTTAGAGCTAGTGGATCTAATTTCATACCCTCTCTCCTCCCGATTTCTATACGAGGCTTCGTGCTCGTTTTTTCGTTCTGACCTCACAAACACGTCTCGTGGTCCATTTCTAACCTATAATCGAGACTTTTTCGGGTTTTAGAGCTAGTAGATCTAATTTCATACCCTCTCTCCTTCCGATTTCAATACGAGGCTTCGTGCTCGTTTTTTCGTTCTGACCTCAGGAACACGTCTCGTGGTCCATTTCTAACCAATAATCGAGACTTTCTCGGATTTTAGAGCTAGTGGATCTAATTTCATACCCTCTCTCCTCCCGATTTCTATACGAGGCTACGTGCTCGTTTTTTCGTTCTGACCTCAGGAACACGTCTCGTGGTCCATTTCTAACCTATAATCGAGACTTTTTCGGGTTTTAGAGCTAGTGGATCTAATTTCATACCCTCTCTCCTCCCGATTTTTATACGAGGCTACGTGCTCGTTTTTTTGTTCTGACCTCAGGAACACGTCTCGTGGTCCATTTCTAACCTATAATCGAGACTTTTTCGGGTTTTAGAGCTAGTAGATCTAATTTCATACCCTCTCTCCTTCCGATTTCAATACGTGGCTTCGTGCTCGTTTTTTCGTTCTGACCTCAGGAACACGTCTCGTGGTCCATTTCTAACCTATAATCGAGACTTTTTCGGGTTTTAGAGCTAGTAGATCTAATTTCGTACCCTCTCTCCTTCCGATCTCAATACGAGGCTTCGTGCTCGTTTTTTTGTTCTGACCTCAGGAACACGTCTCGTGGTCCATTTCTAACCTATAATCGAGACTTTCTCGGATTTTAGAGCTAGTGGATCTAATTTCATACCCTCTCTCCTCCCGATTTCTATACGAGGCTTCGTGCTCGTTTTTTCGTTCTGACCTCACCAACACGTTTCCTGGTCCATTTCTAACCTATAATCGATACTTTTTCGGATTTTCGAGCTAGTGGATCTAATTTCATACCCTCTCTCCTCCCGATTTCTATACGAGGCTACGTGCTCGTTTTTTTGTTCTGACCTCAGGAACACGTCTCGTGGTCCATTTCTAACCTATAATCGAGACTTTTTCGGGTTTTAGAGCTAGTAGATCTAATTTCATACCCTCTCTCCTTCCGATTTTAATACGAGGCTTCGTGCTAGTTTTTTTGTTCTGACCTCAGGAACACGTCTCGTGGTCCATTTCTAACCTATAATCGAGACTTTCTCGGATTTTAGAGCTAGTGGATCTAATTTCATACCCTCTCTCCTCCCGATTTCTATACGAGGCTACGTGCTCGTTTTTTCGTTCTGACCTCAGGAACACGTCTCGTGGTCCTTTTCTAACCTATAATCGAGACTTTTTCGGGTTTTAGAGCTAGTGAATCTAATTTCATACCCTCTCTCCTCCCGATTTTTATACGAGGCTTCGTGCTCGTTTTTTCGTTCTGACCTCAAAAATAGGTCTCGCGGTCCATTTCTAACCTATAATAGAGACTTTTTCGAGTTTTAGAGCTAGTGGATCTAATTTCATACCCTCTCTCCTCCCGATTTCTATACGAGGCTTCGTGCTCGTTTTTTCGTTCTGACCTTACCAACACGTCTCGAGGTCCATTTCTAACCTATAATCGAGACTTTTTCGGGTTTTAGAGGAAGTGGATCTAATTTTAAACCCTCTCTCCTCCCGATTTCTATACGAGGCTTCGTGCTCGTTTTTTCGTTCTGACCTCAAAAACACGTCTCGTGGTCCATTTCTAACCTATAATCGAGACTTTTTCGGGTTTTCGAGCTAGTGGATCTAATTTCATACCCTCTCTCCTCCCGATTTCTATACGAGGCTACGTGCTCGTTTTTTCGTTCTGACCTCACAAACACGTCTCGTGGTCCATTTCTAACCTATAATCGAGACTTTTTCGGGTTTTCGAGCTAGTGGATCTAATTTCATACCCTCTCTCCTCCCGATTTCTATACGAGGCTACGTGCTCGTTTTTTCGTTCTGACCTCAGGAACACGTCTCGTGGTCCATTTCTAACCTATAATCGAGACTTTTTCGGGTTTTAGAGCTAGTGGATCTAATTTCATACCCTCTCACCTCCCGATTTCTATACGAGGCTACGTGCTCGTTTTTTCGTTCTGACCTCATGAATACGTCTCGTGGTCCATTTCTAACCTATAATCGAGACTTTTTCGGATTTTAGAGGAAATGGATCTAATTTCATACCCTCTCTCCTTCCGATTTCTATACGAGGCTTCGTGCTCGTTTTTTCGTTCTGACCTCACAAACACGTCTCGTGGTCCATTTCTAACATATAATCGAGACTTTCGCGGGTTTTAGAGCTAGTGGATCTAATTTCATACCCTCTCACCTCCCGATTTCTATACGAGGCTACGTGCTCGTTTTTTCGTTCTGTCCTCAGGAACACGTCTCGTGGTCCATTTCTAACCTATAATCGAGACTTTTTCGGGTTTTAGAGCTAGTGGATCTAATTTCATACCCTCTCTCCTCCCGATTTCTATACGAGGCTTCGTGCTCGTTTTTTCGTTCTGACCTCAGCAACAAGTTTCCTCGTCCATTTCTAACCTATAATCGATACTTTTTCGGATTTTCGAGCTAGTGGATCTAATTTCATACCCTCTCTCCTCCCGATTTCTATACGAGGCTACGTGCTCGTTTTTTCGTTCTGACCTCACAAACACGTCTCGTGGTCCATTTCTAACCTATAATCGAGACTTTTTCGGGTTTTCGAGCTAGTGGATCTAATTTCATACCCTCTCTCCTCCCGATTTCTATACGAGGCTACGTGCTCGTTTTTTCGTTCTGACCTCAGGAACACGTCTCGTGGTCCATTTCTAACCTATAATCGAGACTTTTTCGGGTTTTAGAGCTAGTGGATCTAATTTCATACCCTCTCACCTCCCGATTTCTATACGAGGCTACGTGCTCGTTTTTTCGTTCTGACCTCATGAATACGTCTCGTGGTCCATTTCTAACCTATAATCGAGACTTTTTCGGATTTTAGAGGAAATGGATCTAATTTCATACCCTCTCTCCTTCCGATTTCTATACGAGGCTTCGTGCTCGTTTTTTCGTTCTGACCTCACAAACACGTCTCGTGGTCCATTTCTAACATATAATCGAGACTTTCGCGGGTTTTAGAGCTAGTGGATCTAATTTCATACCCTCTCACCTCCCGATTTCTATACGAGGCTACGTGCTCGTTTTTTCGTTCTGACCTCACAAACACGTCTCGTGGTCCATTTCTAACCTATAATCGAGATTTTCTCGGATTTTAGAGCTAGTGGATCTAATTTCATACCCTCTCTCCTCCCGATTTTTATACGAGGCTACGTGCTCATTTTTTCGTTCTGACCTCATTAACACGTCTCGTGGTCCATTTCTAACCTATAATCGATACTTTTTCGGGTTTTCGAACTAGTGGATCTAATTTAATACCCTCTCTCCTCCCGATTTCTATACGAGGCTTCGTGCTCGTTTTTTCGTTCTGACCTCACCAACACGTCTCGTGGTCCATTTCTAACCTATAATCGAGACTTTTTCGGGTTTTAGAGGAAATGGATCTAATTTCATACCCTCTCTCCTCCCGATTTCTATACGAGGCTTCGTGCTCGTTTTTTCGTTCTGACCTCACAAACACGTCTCGTGGTCCATTTCTAACCTATAATCGAGACTATTTCGGGTTTTCGAGCTAGTGGATCTAATTTCATAAACTCTCTCCTCCCGATTTCTATACGAGGCTACGTGCTCGTTTTTTCGTTCTGACCTCAGGAATACGTCTCGTGGTCCATTTCTAACCTATAATCGATACTTTTTCGGGTTTTCGAACTAGTGGATCTAATTTTATACCCTCTCTCCTCCCGATTTCTATACGAGGCTACGTGCTCGTTTTTTCGTTCTGACCTCAGGAACACGTCTCGTGGTCCATTTCTAACCTATAATCGAGACTTTTTCGGGTTTTAGAGCTAGTGGATCTAATTTCATACCCTCTCTCCTCCCGATTTCTATACGAGGCTTCGTGCTCGTTTTTTATTCTGACCTCACCAACACGTCTCGTGGTCCATTTCTAACCTATAATAGAGACTTTTTCGGGTTTTAGAGGAAATGGATCTAATTTCATACCCTCTCTCCTTCCGATTTCTATACGAGGCTTCGTGCTCATTTTTTCGTTCTGACCTCACAAACACGTCTCGTGGTCCATTTCTAACCTATAATCGAGACTTTCTCGGGTTTTAGAGCTAGTGGATCTAATTTCATACCCTCTCTCCTCCCGATTTCTATACGAGGCTTCGTGCTCGTTTTTTCGTTCTGACCTCACAAACACGTTTCGTGGTCCATTTATAACCTATAATCGAGACTTTTTCGGGTTTTAGAGGAAGTGGATCTAATTTCATATCCTCTCTCCTCCCGATTTCTATACGAGGCTACGTGCTCGTTTTTTCGTTCTGACCTCACAAACACGTCTCGTGGTCCATTTCTAACCTATAATCGAGACTTTCTCGGATTTTAGAGCTAGTGGATCTAATTTCATACCCTCTCTCCTCCCGATTTTTATACGAGGCCACGTGCTCGTTTTTTCGTTCTGACCTCATTAACACGTCTCGTGGTCCATTTCTAACCTATAATCGAGACTTTTTCGGGTTTTAGAGCTAGTGGATCTAATTTCATACCCTCTCTCCTCCCGATTTCTATACGAGGCTTCGTGCTCGTTTTTTCGTTCTGACCTCACCAACACGTCTCCTGGTCCATTTCTAACGTATAATCGAGACTTTTTCGGGTTTTAGAGGAAATAGATCTAATTTCATACCCTCTCTCCTCCCGATTTCTATACGAGGCTTCGTGCTCGTTTTTTCATTCTGACCTCACCAACACGTCTCGTGGTCCATTTCTAACCTATAATCGATACATTTTCGGGTTTTCGAGCTAGTGGATCTAATTTCATACCCTCTCTCCTTCCGATTTCTATACGAGGCTACGTGCTCGTTTTTTCGTTCTGACCTCAGGAACACGTCTCGTGGTCCTTTTCTAACCTATAATCGAGACTTTTTCGGGTTTTAGAGCTAGTGAATCTAATTTCAAACCCTCTCTCCTCCCGATTTTTATACGAGGCTTCGTGCTCGTTTTTTCGTTCTGACCTCAAAAATAGGTCTCGCGGTCCATTTCTAACCTATAATAGAGACTTTTTCGAGTTTTAGAGCTAGTGGATCTAATTTCATACCCTCTCTCCTCCCGATTTCTATACGAGGCTTCGTGCTCGTTTTTTCGTTCTGACCTCACCAACACGTCTCGAGGTCCATTTCTAACCTATAATCGAGACTTTTTCGGGTTTTAGAGGAAGTGGATCTAATTTTAAACCCTCTCTCCTCCCGATTTCTATACGAGGCTTCGTGCTCGTTTTTTCGTTCTGACCTCAAAAACACGTCTCGTGGTCCATTTCTAACCTATAATCGAGACTTTTTCGGGTTTTCGAGCTAGTGGATCTAATTTCATACCCTCTCTCCTCCCGATTTCTATACGAGGCTACGTGCTCGTTTTTTCGTTCTGACCTCACAAACACGTCTCGTGGTCCATTTCTAACCTATAATCGAGACTTTTTCGGGTTTTCGAGCTAGTGGATCTAATTTCATACCCTCTCTCCTCCCGATTTCTATACGAGGCTACGTGCTCGTTTTTTCGTTCTGACCTCAGGAACACGTCTCGTGGTCCATTTCTAACCTATAATCGAGACTTTTTCGGGTTTTAGAGCTAGTGGATCTAATTTCATACCCTCTCACCTCCCGATTTCTATACGAGGCTACGTGCTCGTTTTTTTGTTCTGACCTCAGGAACACGTCTCGTGGTCCATTTCTAACCTATAATCGAGACTTTTTCGGGTTTTAGAGCTAGTGGATCTAATTTCATACCCTCTCTCCTCCCGATTTTTATACGAGGCTACGTGCTCGTTTTTTTGTTCTGACCTCAGGAACACGTCTCGTGGTCCATTTCTAACCTATAATCGAGACTTTTTCGGGTTTTAGAGCTAGTAGATCTAATTTCATACCCTCTCTCCTTCCGATTTCAATACGAGGCTTCGTGCTCGTTTTTTCGTTCTGACCTCACAAACACGTCTCGTGGTCCATTTCTAACCTATAATCGAGACTTTCTCGGAGTTTAGAGCTAGTGGATCTAATTTCATACCCTCTCTCCTCCCGATTTCTATACGAGGCTACGTGCTCGTTTTTTCGTTCTGACCTCATGAACACGTCTCGTGGTCCATTTCTAACCTATAATCGAGACTTTTTCGGGTTTTAGAGCTAGTGGATCTAATTTCATACCCTCTCTCCTCCCGATTTTTATACGAGGCTTCGTGCTCGTTTTTTCGTTCTGACCTCACAAACACGTCTCGTGGTCCATTTCTAACCTATAATCGAGACTTTTTCGGGTTTTCGAGCTAGTGGATCTAATTTCATACCCTCTCTCCTCCCGATTTCTATACGAGGCTACGTGCTCGTTTTTTTGTTCTGACCTCAGGAACACGTCTCGTGGTCCATTTCTAACCTATAATCGAGACTTTTTCGGGTTTTAGAGCTAGTAGATCTAATTTCATACCCTCTCTCCTTCCGATTTCAATACGAGGCTTCGTGCTTGTTTTTTTGTTCTGACCTCAGGAACACGTCTCGTGGTCCATTTCTAACCAATAATCGAGACTTTCTCGGATTTTAGAGCTAGTGGATCTAATTTCATACCCTCTCTCCTCCCGATTTCTATACGAGGCTACGTGCTCGTTTTTTCGTTCTGACCTCAGGAACACGTCTTGTGGTCCTTTTCTAACCTATAATCGAGACTTTTTCGGGTTTTAGAGCTAGTGAATCTAATTTCATACCCTCTCTCCTCCCGATTTTTATACAAGGCTTCGTGCTCGGTTTTTCGTTCTGACCTCACAAACACGTCTCGTGGTCCATTTCTAACCTATAATCGAGACTTTTTCGGGTTTTCGAGCTAGTGGATCTAATTTCATACCCTCTCACCTCCCGATTTCTATACGAGGCTACGTGCTCGTTTTTTCGTTCTGACCTCATGAACACGTCTCGTGGTCCATTTCTAACCTATAATCAAGACTTTTTCGGGTTTTAGAGGAAATGGATCTAATTTCATACCCTCTCTCCTTCCGATTTCTATACGAGGCTTCGTGCTCGTTTTTTCGTTCTGACCTCACAAACACGTCTCGTGGTCCATTTCTAACCTATAATCGAGATTTTCTCGGGTTTTAGAGCTAGTGGATCTAATTTCATACTCTCTCTCCTCCCGATTTCTATACGAGGCTTCGTGCTCGTTTTTTCATTCTGACCTCCCCAACACGTTTCGTGGTCCATTTCTAACCTATAATCGATAATTTTTTGGATTTTCGAGCTAGTGGATCTAATTTCATACCCTCTCTCCTCCCGATTTCTATACGAGGCTACGTGCTCGTTTTTTCGTTCTGACCTCAGGAACACGTCTCGTGGTCCATTTCTAACCTATAATCGAGACTTTTTCGGGTTTTAGAGCTAGTGGATCTAATTTCATACCCTCTCTCCTCCCGATTTTTATACGAGGCTACGTGCTCGTTTTTTTGTTCTGACCTCAGGAACACGTCTCGTGGTCCATTTCTAACCTATAATCGAGACTTTTTCGGGTTTTAGAGCTAGTAGATCTAATTTCATACCCTCTCTCCTTCCGATTTCAATACGAGGCTTCGTGCTCGTTTTTTCGTTCTGACCTCACAAACACGTCTCGTGGTCCATTTCTAACCTATAATCGAGACTTTCTCGGATTTTAGAGCTAGTGGATCTAATTTCATACCCTCTCTCCTTCCGATTTCTATACGAGGCTTCGTGCTCGTTTTTTCGTTCTGACCTCACAAACACGTCTCGTGGTCCATTTCTAACATATAATCGAGACTTTCTCGGGTTTTAGAGCTAGTGGATCTAATTTCATACCCTCTCACCTCCCGATTTCTATACGAGGCTACGTGCTCGTTTTTTTGTTCTGACCTCATGAACACGTCTCGTGGTCCATTTCTAACCTATAATCGAAACTTTTTCGGGTTTTAGAGCTAGTGGATCTAATTTCATACCCTCTCTCCTCCCGATTTCTATACGAGGCTTCGTGCTCGTTTTTTCGTTCTGACCTCACCAACACGTTTCCTGGTCCATTTCTAACCTATAATCGATACTTTTTCGGATTTTCGAGCTAGTGGATCTAATTTCATACCCTCTCTCCTCCCGATTTCTATACGAGGCTACGTGCTCGTTTTTTTGTTCTGACCTCAGGAACACGTCTCGTGGTCCATTTCTAACCTATAATCGAGACTTTTTCGGGTTTTAGAGCTAGTAGATCTAATTTCGTACCCTCTCTCCTTCCGATCTCAATACGAGGCTTCGTGCTCGTTTTTTTGTTCTGACCTCAGGAACACGTCTCGTGGTCCATTTCTAACCTATAATCGAGACTTTCTCGGATTTTAGAGCTAGTGGATCTAATTTCATACCCTCTCTCCTCCCGATTTCTATACGAGGCTTCGTGCTCGTTTTTTCGTTCTGACCTCACCAACACGTTTCCTGGTCCATTTCTAACCTATAATCGATACTTTTTCGGATTTTCGAGCTAGTGGATCTAATTTCATACCCTCTCTCCTCCCGATTTCTATACGAGGCTACGTGCTCGTTTTTTTGTTCTGACCTCAGGAACACGTCTCGTGGTCCATTTCTAACCTATAATCGAGACTTTTTCGGGTTTTAGAGCTAGTAGATCTAATTTCATACCCTCTCTCCTTCCGATTTTAATACGAGGCTTCGTGCTAGTTTTTTTGTTCTGACCTCAGGAACACGTCTCGTGGTCCATTTCTAACCTATAATCGAGACTTTCTCGGATTTTAGAGCTAGTGGATCTAATTTCATACCCTCTCTCCTCCCGATTTCTATACGAGGCTACGTGCTCGTTTTTTCGTTCTGACCTCAGGAACACGTCTCGTGGTCCTTTTCTAACCTATAATCGAGACTTTTTCGGGTTTTAGAGCTAGTGAATCTAATTTCATACCCTCTCTCCTCCCGATTTTTATACGAGGCTTCGTGCTCGTTTTTTCGTTCTGACCTCAAAAATAGGTCTCGCGGTCCATTTCTAACCTATAATAGAGACTTTTTCGAGTTTTAGAGCTAGTGGATCTAATTTCATACCCTCTCTCCTCCCGATTTCTATACGAGGCTTCGTGCTCGTTTTTTCGTTCTGACCTTACCAACACGTCTCGAGGTCCATTTCTAACCTATAATCGAGACTTTTTCGGGTTTTAGAGGAAGTGGATCTAATTTTAAACCCTCTCTCCTCCCGATTTCTATACGAGGCTTCGTGCTCGTTTTTTCGTTCTGACCTCAAAAACACGTCTCGTGGTCCATTTCTAACCTATAATCGAGACTTTTTCGGGTTTTCGAGCTAGTGGATCTAATTTCATACCCTCTCTCCTCCCGATTTCTATACGAGGCTACGTGCTCGTTTTTTCGTTCTGACCTCACAAACACGTCTCGTGGTCCATTTCTAACCTATAATCGAGACTTTTTCGGGTTTTCGAGCTAGTGGATCTAATTTCATACCCTCTCTCCTCCCGATTTCTATACGAGGCTACGTGCTCGTTTTTTCGTTCTGACCTCAGGAACACGTCTCGTGGTCCATTTCTAACCTATAATCGAGACTTTTTCGGGTTTTAGAGCTAGTGGATCTAATTTCATACCCTCTCACCTCCCGATTTCTATACGAGGCTACGTGCTCGTTTTTTCGTTCTGACCTCATGAATACGTCTCGTGGTCCATTTCTAACCTATAATCGAGACTTTTTCGGATTTTAGAGGAAATGGATCTAATTTCATACCCTCTCTCCTTCCGATTTCTATACGAGGCTTCGTGCTCGTTTTTTCGTTCTGACCTCACAAACACGTCTCGTGGTCCATTTCTAACATATAATCGAGACTTTCGCGGGTTTTAGAGCTAGTGGATCTAATTTCATACCCTCTCACCTCCCGATTTCTATACGAGGCTACGTGCTCGTTTTTTCGTTCTGTCCTCAGGAACACGTCTCGTGGTCCATTTCTAACCTATAATCGAGACTTTTTCGGGTTTTAGAGCTAGTGGATCTAATTTCATACCCTCTCTCCTCCCGATTTCTATACGAGGCTTCGTGCTCGTTTTTTCGTTCTGACCTCAGCAACAAGTTTCCTCGTCCATTTCTAACCTATAATCGATACTTTTTCGGATTTTCGAGCTAGTGGATCTAATTTCATACCCTCTCTCCTCCCGATTTCTATACGAGGCTACGTGCTCGTTTTTTTGTTCTGACCTCAGGAACACGTCTCGTGGTCCATTTCTAACCTATAATCGAGACTTTTTCGGGTTTTAGAGCTAGTAGATCTAATTTCATACCCTCTCTCCTTCCGATTTCAATACGAGGCTTCGTGCTTGTTTTTTTGTTCTGACCTCAGGAACACGTCTCGTGGTCCATTTCTAACCAATAATCGAGACTTTCTCGGATTTTAGAGCTAGTGGATCTAATTTCATACCCTCTCTCCTCCCGATTTCTATACGAGGCTACGTGCTCGTTTTTTCGTTCTGACCTCAGGAACACGTCTCGTGGTCCTTTTCTAACCTATAATCGAGACTTTTTCGGGTTTTAGAGCTAGTGAATCTAATTTCATACCCTCTCTCCTCCCGATTTTTATACGAGGCTTCGTGCTCGGTTTTTCGTTCTGACCTCACAAACACGTCTCGTGGTCCATTTCTAACCTATAATCGAGACTTTTTCGGGTTTTCGAGCTAGTGGATCTAATTTCATACCCTCTCACCTCCCGATTTCTATACGAGGCTACGTGCTCGTTTTTTCGTTCTGACCTCATGAACACGTCTGGTGGTCCATTTCTAACCTATAATCAAGACTTTTTCGGGTTTTAGAGGAAATGGATCTAATTTCATACCCTCTCTCCTTCCGATTTCTATACGAGGCTTCGTGCTCGTTTTTTCGTTCTGACCTCACAAACACGTCTCGTGGTCCATTTCTAACCTATAATCGAGATTTTCTCGGGTTTTAGAGCTAGTGGATCTAATTTCATACTCTCTCTCCTCCCGATTTCTATACGAGGCTTCGTGCTCGTTTTTTCATTCTGACCTCCCCAACACGTTTCGTGGTCCATTTCTAACCTATAATCGATACTTTTTTGGATTTTCGAGCTAGTGGATCTAATTTCATACCCTCTCTCCTCCCGATTTCTATACGAGGCTACGTGCTCGTTTTTTCGTTCTGACCTCAGGAACACGTCTCGTGGTCCATTTCTAACCTATAATCGAGACTTTTTCGGGTTTTAGAGCTAGTGGATCTAATTTCATACCCTCTCTCCTCCCGATTTTTATACGAGGCTACGTGCTCGTTTTTTTGTTCTGACCTCAGGAACACGTCTCGTGGTCCATTTCTAACCTATAATCGAGACTTTTTCGGGTTTTAGAGCTAGTAGATCTAATTTCATACCCTCTCTCCTTCCGATTTCAATACGAGGCTTCGTGCTCGTTTTTTCGTTCTGACCTCACAAACACGTCTCGTGGTCAATTTCTAACCTATAATCGAGACTTTCTCGGATTTTAGAGCTAGTGGATCTAATTTCATACCCTCTCTCCTCCCGATTTCTATACGAGGCTTCGTGCTCGTTTTTTCGTTCTGACCTCACAAACACGTCTCGTGGTCCATTTCTAACATATAATCGAGACTTTCTCGGGTTTTAGAGCTAGTGGATCTAATTTCATACCCTCTCACCTCCCGATTTCTATACGAGGCTACGTGCTCGTTTTTTTGTTCTGACCTCATGAACACGTCTCGTGGTCCATTTCTAACCTATAATCGAAACTTTTTCGGGTTTTAGAGCTAGTGGATCTAATTTCATACCCTCTCTCCTCCCGATTTCTATACGAGGCTTCGTGCTCGTTTTTTCGTTCTGACCTCACCAACACGTTTCCTGGTCCATTTCTAACCTATAATCGATACTTTTTCGGATTTTCGAGCTAGTGGATCTAATTTCATACCCTCTCTCCTCCCGATTTCTATACGAGGCTACGTGCTCGTTTTTTTGTTCTGACCTCAGGAACACGTCTCGTGGTCCATTTCTAACCTATAATCGAGACTTTTTCGGGTTTTAGAGCTAGTAGATCTAATTTCGTACCCTCTCTCCTTCCGATCTCAATACGAGGCTTCGTGCTCGTTTTTTTGTTCTGACCTCAGGAACACGTCTCGTGGTCCATTTCTAACCTATAATCGAGACTTTCTCGGATTTTAGAGCTAGTGGATCTAATTTCATACCCTCTCTCCTCCCGATTTCTATACGAGGCTTCGTGCTCGTTTTTTCGTTCTGACCTCACCAACACGTCTCGAGGTCCATTTCTAACCTATAATCGAGACTTTTTCGGGTTTTAGAGGAAGTGGATCTAATTTGAAACCCTCTCTCCTCCCGATTTCTATACGAGGCTTCGTGCTCGTTTTTTCGTTCTGACCTCAAAAACACGTCTCGTGGTCCATTTCTAACCTATAATCGAGACTTTTTCGGGTTTTCGAGCTAGTGGATCTAATTTCATACCCTCTCTCCTCCCGATATATATACGAGGCTACGTGCTCGTTTTTTCGTTCTGACCTCAGGAACACGTCTTGTGGTCCATTTCTAACCTATAATCGAGACTTTTTCGGGTTTTAGAGCTAGTGGATGTAATTTCATACCCTCTCTCCTCCCGATTTTTATACGAGGCTTCGTGCTCGTTTTTTCGTTCTGACCTTACAAACACGTCTCGTGGTCCATTTCTAACCTATAATCGAGACTTTTTCGGGTTTTCGAGCTAGTGGATCTAATTTCATACTCTCTCTCCTCCCGATTTCTATACGAGGCTTCGTGCTCATTTTTTCGTTCTGACCTCCCCAACACGTTTCGTGGTCCATTTCTAACCTATAATCGATACTTTTTTGGATTTTCGAGCTAGTGGATCTAATTTCATACCCTCTCTCCTCCCGATTTCTATACGAGGCTACGTGCTCGTTTTTTCGTTCTGACCTCAGGAACACGTCTCGTGGTCCATTTCTAACCTATAATCGAGACTTTTTATGGTTTTAGAGCTAGTGGATCTAATTTCATACCCTCTCTCCTCCCGATTTTTATACGAGGCTTCGTGCTCGTTTTTTCGTTCTGACCTCAAAAATAGGTCTCACGGTCCATTTCTAACCTATAATAGAGACTTTTTCGCGTTTTAGAGCTAGTGGATCTAATTTCATACCCTCTCTCCTCCCGATTTCTATACGAGGCTTCGTGCTCGTTTTTTCGTTCTGACCTCACCAACACGTCTCGAGGTCCATTTCTAACCTATAATAGAGACTTTTTCGGGTTTTAGAGGAAGTGGATCTAATTTTAAACCCTCTCTCCTCCCGATTTCTATACGAGGCTTCGTGCTCGTTTTTTCGTTCTGACCTCAAAAACACGTCTCGTGGTCCATTTCTAACCTATAATCGAGACTTTTTCGGGTTTTGGAGCTAGTGGATCTAATTTCATACCCTCTCTCCTCCCGATTTCTATACGAGGCTACGTGCTCGTTTTTTCGTTCTGACCTCACAAACACGTCTCGTGGTCCATTTCTAACCAATAATCGAGACTTTTTCGGGTTTTCGAGCTAGTGGATCTAATTTCATACCCTCTCTCCTTCCGATTTCTATACGAGGCTACGTGCTCGTTTTTTCGTTCTGACCTCAGGAACACGTCTCGTGGTCCATTTCTAACCTATAATCGAGACTTTTTCGGGTTTTAGAGCTAGTGGATCTAATTTCATACCCTCTCACCTCCCGATTTCTATACGAGGCTACGTGCTCGTTTTTTCGTTCTGACCTCATGAACACGTCTCGTGGTCCATTTCTAACCTATAATCGAGACTTTTTCGGATTTTAGAGGAAATGGATCTAATTTCATACCCTCTCTCCTTCCGATTTCTATACGAGGCTTCGTGCTCGTTTTTTCGTTCTGACCTCACAAACACGTCTCGTGGTCCATTTCTAACATATAATCGAGACTTTCTCGGGTTTTAGAGCTAGTGGATCTAATTTCATACCCTCTCACCTCCCGATTTCTATACGAGGCTACGTGCTCGTTTTTTCGTTCTGACCTCAGGAACACGTCTCGTGGTCCATTTCTAACCTATAATCGAGACTTTTTCGGGTTTTAGAGCTAGTGGATCTAATTTCATACCCTCTCTCCTCCCGATTTCTATACGAGGCTTCGTGCTCGTTTTTTCGTTCTGACCTCACCAACACGTTTCCTGGTCCATTTCTAACCTATAATCGATACTTTTTCGGATTTTCGAGCTAGTGGATCTAATTTCATACCCTCTCTCCTCCCGATTTCTATACGAGGCAACGTGCTCGTTTTTTCGTTTTGACCTCACAAACACGTCTCGTGGTCCATTTCTAACCTATATTCGAGACTTTTTCGGGTTTTAGAGCTAGTAGATCCAATTTCATACCCTCTCTCCTTCCGATTTAAATACGAGGCTTCGTGCTCGTTTTTTCGTTCTGACCTCACCAACACGTTTCCTGGTCCATTTCTAACCTATAATCGATACTTTTTCGGATTTTCGAGCTAGTGGATCTAATTTCATACCCTCTCTCCTCCCGATTTCTATACGAGGCTACGTGCTCGTTTTTTTGTTCTGACCTCAGGAACACGTCTCGTGGTCCATTTCTAACCTATAATCGAGACTTTTTCGGATTTTAGAGCTAGTAGATCTAATTTCATACCATCTCTCCTTCCGATTTCAATACGAGGCTTCGTGCTCGTTTTTTTGTTCTGACCTCAGGAACACGTCTCGTGGTCCATTTCTAACCTATAATCGAGACTTTCTCGGATTTTAGAGCTAGTGGATCTAATTTCATACCCTCTCTCCTCCCGATTTCTATACGAGGCTACGTGCTCGTTTTTTCGTTCTGACCTCAGGAACACGTCTCGTGGTCCTTTTCTAACCTATAATCGAGACTTTTTCGGGTTTTAGAGCTAGTGAATCTAATTTCATACCCTCTCTCCTCCCGATTTTTATACGAGGCTTCGTGCTCGGTTTTTCGTTCTGACCTCACAAACACGTCTCGTGGTCCATTTCTAACCTATAATCGAGACTTTTTCGGGTTTTCGAGCTAGTGGATCTAATTTCATACCCTCTCACCTCCCGATTTCTATACGAGGCTACGTGCTCGTTTTTTCGTTCTGACCTCATGAACACGTCTCGTGGTCCATTTCTAACCTATAATCAAGACTTTTTCGGGTTTTAGAGGAAATGGATCTAATTTCATACCCTCTCTCCTTCCGATTTCTATACGAGGCTTCGTGCTCGTTTTTTCGTTCTGACCTCACAAACACGTCTCGTGGTCCATTTCTAACCTATAATCGAGATTTTCTCGGGTTTTAGAGCTAGTGGATCTAATTTCATACTCTCTCTCCTCCCGATTTCTATACGAGGCTTCGTGCTCGTTTTTTCGTTTTGACCTCACAAACACGTCTCGTGGTCCATTTCTAACCTATATTCGAGACTTTTTCGGGTTTTAGAGCTAGTAGATCTAATTTCATACCCTCTCTCCTTCCGATTTAAATACGAGGCTTCGTGCTCGTTTTTTCGTTCTGACCTCACAAACACGTCTCGTGGTCCATTTCTAACCTATAATCGAGACTTTTTCTGGTTTTAGAGCTAGTGGATCTAATTTCATACCCTCTCTCCTCCCGATTTTTATACGAGGCTTCGTGCTCGTTTTTTCGTTCTGACCTCAAAAATAGGTCTCACGGTCCATTTCTAACCTATAATAGAGACTTTTTCGCGTTTTAGAGCTAGTGGATCTAATTTCATACCCTCTCTCCTCCCGATTTCTATACGAGGCTTCGTGCTCGTTTTTTCGTTCTGACCTCACTAACACGTCTCGAGGTCCATTTCTAACCTATAATCGAGACTTTTTCGGGTTTTAGAGGAAGTGGATCTAATTTTAAACCCTCTCTCCTCCCGATTTCTATACGAGGCTTCGTGCTCGTTTTTTCGTTCTGACCTCAAAAACACGTCTCGTGGTCCATTTCTAACCTATAATCGAGACTTTTTCGGGTTTTCGAGCTAGTGGATCTAATTTCATACCCTCTCTCCTCCCGATTTCTATACGAGGCTACGTGCTCGTTTTTTCGTTCTGACCTCACAAACACGTCTCGTGGTCCATTTCTAACCTATAATCGAGACTTTTTCGGGTTTTCGAGCTAGTGGATCTAATTTCATACCCTCTCTCCTCCCGATTTCTATACGAGGCTACGTGCTCGTTTTTTCGTTCTGACCTCAGGAACACGTCTCGTGGTCCATTTCTAACCTATAATCGAGACTTTTTCGGGTTTTAGAGCTAGTGGATCTAATTTCATACCCTCTCACCTCCCGATTTCTATACGAGGCTACGTGCTCGTTTTTTCGTTCTGACCTCATGAACACGTCTCGTGGTCCATTTCTAACCTATAATCGAGACTTTTTCGGATTTTAGAGGAAATGGATCTAATTTCATACCCTCTCTCCTTCCGATTTCTATACGAGGCTTCGTGCTCGTTTTTTCGTTCTGACCTCAGGAACACGTCTCGTGGTCCATTTCTAACATATAATCGAGACTTTCTCGGGTTTTAGAGCTAGTGGATCTAATTTCATACCCTCTCACCTCCCGATTTCTATACGAGGCTACGTGCTCGTTTTTTCGTTCTGACCTCAGGAACACGTCTCGTGGTCCATTTCTAACCTATAATCGAGACTTTTTCGGGTTTTAGAGCTGGTGGATCTAATTTCATACCCTCTCTCCTCCCGATTTCTATACGAGGCTTCGTGCTCGTTTTTTCGTTCTGACCTCACCAACACGTTTCCTGGTCCATTTCTAACCTATAATCGATACTTTTTCGGATTTTCGAGCTAGTGGATCTAATTTCATACCCTCTCTCCTCCCGATTTCTATACGAGGCTACGTGCTCGTTTTTTTGTTCTGACCTCAGGAACACGTCTCGTGGTCCATTTCTAACCTATAATCGAGACTTTTTCGGATTTTAGAGCTAGTAGATCTAATTTCATACCATCTCTCCTTCCGATTTCAATACGAGGCTTCGTGCTCGTTTTTTTGTTCTGACCTCAGGAACACGTCTCGTGGTCCATTTCTAACCTATAATCGAGACTTTCTCGGATTTTAGAGCTAGTGGATCTAATTTCATACCCTCTCTCCTCCCGATTTCTATACGAGGCTACGTGCTCGTTTTTTCGTTCTGACCTCAGGAACACGTCTCGTGGTCCTTTTCTAACCTATAATCGAGACTTTTTCGGGTTTTAGAGCTAGTGAATCTAATTTCATACCCTCTCTCCTCCCGATTTTTATACGAGGCTTCGTGCTCGGTTTTTCGTTCTGACCTCACAAACACGTCTCGTGGTCCATTTCTAACCTATAATCGAGACTTTTTCGGGTTTTCGAGCTAGTGGATCTAATTTCATACCCTCTCACCTCCCGATTTCTATACGAGGCTACGTGCTCGTTTTTTCGTTCTGACCTCATGAACACGTCTCGTGGTCCATTTCTAACCTATAATCAAGACTTTTTCGGGTTTTAGAGGAAATGGATCTAATTTCATACCCTCTCTCCTTCCGATTTCTATACGAGGCTTCGTGCTCGTTTTTTCGTTCTGACCTCACAAACACGTCTCGTGGTCCATTTCTAACCTATAATCGAGATTTTCTCGGGTTTTAGAGCTAGTGGATCTAATTTCATACTCTCTCTCCTCCCGATTTCTATACGAGGCTTCGTGCTCGTTTTTTCGTTTTGACCTCACAAACACGTCTCGTGGTCCATTTCTAACCTATATTCGAGACTTTTTCGGGTTTTAGAGCTAGTAGATCTAATTTCATACCCTCTCTCCTTCCGATTTAAATACGAGGCTTCGTGCTCGTTTTTTCGTTCTGACCTCACAAACACGTCTCGTGGTCCATTTCTAACCTATAATCGAGACTTTTTCTGGTTTTAGAGCTAGTGGATCTAATTTCATACCCTCTCTCCTCCCGATTTTTATACGAGGCTTCGTGCTCGTTTTTTCGTTCTGACCTCAAAAATAGGTCTCACGGTCCATTTCTAACCTATAATAGAGACTTTTTCGCGTTTTAGAGCTAGTGGATCTAATTTCATACCCTCTCTCCTCCCGATTTCTATACGAGGCTTCGTGCTCGTTTTTTCGTTCTGACCTCACTAACACGTCTCGAGGTCCATTTCTAACCTATAATCGAGACTTTTTCGGGTTTTAGAGGAAGTGGATCTAATTTTAAACCCTCTCTCCTCCCGATTTCTATACGAGGCTTCGTGCTCGTTTTTTCGTTCTGACCTCAAAAACACGTCTCGTGGTCCATTTCTAACCTATAATCGAGACTTTTTCGGGTTTTCGAGCTAGTGGATCTAATTTCATACCCTCTCTCCTCCCGATTTCTATACGAGGCTACGTGCTCGTTTTTTCGTTCTGACCTCACAAACACGTCTCGTGGTCCATTTCTAACCTATAATCGAGACTTTTTCGGGTTTTCGAGCTAGTGGATCTAATTTCATACCCTCTCTCCTCCCGATTTCTATACGAGGCTACGTGCTCGTTTTTTCGTTCTGACCTCAGGAACACGTCTCGTGGTCCATTTCTAACCTATAATCGAGACTTTTTCGGGTTTTAGAGCTAGTGGATCTAATTTCATACCCTCTCACCTCCCGATTTCTATACGAGGCTACGTGCTCGTTTTTTCGTTCTGACCTCATGAACACGTCTCGTGGTCCATTTCTAACCTATAATCGAGACTTTTTCGGATTTTAGAGGAAATGGATCTAATTTCATACCCTCTCTCCTTCCGATTTCTATACGAGGCTTCGTGCTCGTTTTTTCGTTCTGACCTCAGGAACACGTCTCGTGGTCCATTTCTAACATATAATCGAGACTTTCTCGGGTTTTAGAGCTAGTGGATCTAATTTCATACCCTCTCACCTCCCGATTTCTATACGAGGCTACGTGCTCGTTTTTTCGTTCTGACCTCAGGAACACGTCTCGTGGTCCATTTCTAACCTATAATCGAGACTTTTTCGGGTTTTAGAGCTAGTGGATCTAATTTCATACCCTCTCTCCTCCCGATTTCTATACGAGGCTTCGTGCTCGTTTTTTCGTTCTGACCTCACCAACACGTTTCCTGGTCCATTTCTAACCTATAATCGATACTTTTTCGGATTTTCGAGCTAGTGGATCTAATTTCATACCCTCTCTCCTCCCGATTTCTATACGAGGCTACGTGCTCGTTTTTTCGTTCTGACCTCAGGAACACGTCTCGTGGTCCATTTCTAACCTATAATCGAGACTTTTTCGGGTTTTAGAGCTAGTGGATCTAATTTCATACCCTCTCTCCTCCCGATTTTTATACGAGGCTTCGTGCTCGTTTTTTCGTTCTGACCTCAAAAATAGGTCTCACGGTCCATTGCTAACCTATAATAGAGACTTTTTCGCGTTTTAGAGCTAGTGGATCTAATTTCATACCCTCTCTCCTCCCGATTTCTATACGAGGCTTCGTGCTCGTTTTTTCGTTCTGACCTCACTAACACGTCTCGAGGTCCATTTCTAACCTATAATCGAGACTTTTTCGGGTTTTAGAGGAAGTGGATCTAATTTTAAACCCTCTCTCCTCCCGATTTCTATACGAGGCTTCGTGCTCGTTTTTTCGTTCTGACCTCACAAACACGTCTCGTGGTCCATTTCTAACCTATAATCGAGACTTTTTCTGGTTTTAGAGCTAGTGGATCTAATTTCATACCCTCTCTCCTCCCGATTTTTATACGAGGCTTCGTGCTCGTTTTTTCGTTCTGACCTCAAAAATAGGTCTCACGGTCCATTTCTAACCTATAATAGAGACTTTTTCGCGTTTTAGAGCTAGTGGATCTAATTTCATACCCTCTCTCCTCCCGATTTCTATACGAGGCTTCGTGCTCGTTTTTTCGTTCTGACCTCACTAACACGTCTCGAGGTCCATTTCTAACCTATAATCGAGACTTTTTCGGGTTTTAGAGGAAGTGGATCTAATTTTAAACCCTCTCTCCTCCCGATTTCTATACGAGGCTTCGTGCTCGTTTTTTCGTTCTGACCTCAAAAACACGTCTCGTGGTCCATTTCTAACCTATAATCGAGACTTTTTCGGGTTTTCGAGCTAGTGGATCTAATTTCATACCCTCTCTCCTCCCGATTTCTATACGAGGCTACGTGCTCGTTTTTTCGTTCTGACCTCACAAACACGTCTCGTGGTCCATTTCTAACCTATAATCGAGACTTTTTCGGGTTTTCGAGCTAGTGGATCTAATTTCATACCCTCTCTCCTCCCGATTTCTATACGAGGCTACGTGCTCGTTTTTTCGTTCTGACCTCAGGAACACGTCTCGTGGTCCATTTCTAACCTATAATCGAGACTTTTTCGGGTTTTAGAGCTAGTGGATCTAATTTCATACCCTCTCACCTCCCGATTTCTATACGAGGCTACGTGCTCGTTTTTTCGTTCTGACCTCATGAACACGTCTCGTGGTCCATTTCTAACCTATAATCGAGACTTTTTCGGATTTTAGAGGAAATGGATCTAATTTCATACCCTCTCTCCTTCCGATTTCTATACGAGGCTTCGTGCTCGTTTTTTCGTTCTGACCTCAGGAACACGTCTCGTGGTCCATTTCTAACATATAATCGAGACTTTCTCGGGTTTTAGAGCTAGTGGATCTAATTTCATACCCTCTCACCTCCCGATTTCTATACGAGGCTACGTGCTCGTTTTTTCGTTCTGACCTCAGGAACACGTCTCGTGGTCCATTTCTAACCTATAATCGAGACTTTTTCGGGTTTTAGAGCTAGTGGATCTAATTTCATACCCTCTCTCCTCCCGATTTCTATACGAGGCTTCGTGCTCGTTTTTTCGTTCTGACCTCACCAACACGTTTCCTGGTCCATTTCTAACCTATAATCGATACTTTTTCGGATTTTCGAGCTAGTGGATCTAATTTCATACCCTCTCTCCTCCCGATTTCTATACGAGGCTACGTGCTCGTTTTTTCGTTCTGACCTCAGGAACACGTCTCGTGGTCCATTTCTAACCTATAATCGAGACTTTTTCGGGTTTTAGAGCTAGTGGATCTAATTTCATACCCTCTCTCCTCCCGATTTTTATACGAGGCTTCGTGCTCGTTTTTTCGTTCTGACCTCAAAAATAGGTCTCACGGTCCATTGCTAACCTATAATAGAGACTTTTTCGCGTTTTAGAGCTAGTGGATCTAATTTCATACCCTCTCTCCTCCCGATTTCTATACGAGGCTTCGTGCTCGTTTTTTCGTTCTGACCTCACTAACACGTCTCGAGGTCCATTTCTAACATATAATCGAGACTTTTTCGGGTTTTAGAGGAAGTGGATCTAATTTTAAACCCTCTCTCCTCCCGATTTCTATACGAGGCTTCGTGCTCGTTTTTTCGTTCTGACCTCACAAACACGTCTCGTGGTCCATTTCTAACCTATAATCGAGACTTTTTCTGGTTTTAGAGCTAGTGGATCTAATTTCATACCCTCTCTCCTCCCGATTTTTATACGAGGCTTCGTGCTCGTTTTTTCGTTCTGACCTCAAAAATAGGTCTCACGGTCCATTTCTAACCTATAATAGAGACTTTTTCGCGTTTTAGAGCTAGTGGATCTAATTTCATACCCTCTCTCCTCCCGATTTCTATACGAGGCTTCGTGCTCGTTTTTTCGTTCTGACCTCACTAACACGTCTCGAGGTCCATTTCTAACCTATAATCGAGACTTTTTCGGGTTTTAGAGGAAGTGGATCTAATTTTAAACCCTCTCTCCTCCCGATTTCTATACGAGGCTTCGTGCTCGTTTTTTCGTTCTGACCTCAAAAACACGTCTCGTGGTCCATTTCTAACCTATAATCGAGACTTTTTCGGGTTTTCGAGCTAGTGGATCTAATTTCATACCCTCTCTCCTCCCGATTTCTATACGAGGCTACGTGCTCGTTTTTTCGTTCTGACCTCACAAACACGTCTCGTGGTCCATTTCTAACCTATAATCGAGACTTTTTCGGGTTTTCGAGCTAGTGGATCTAATTTCATACCCTCTCTCCTCCCGATTTCTATACGAGGCTACGTGCTCGTTTTTTCGTTCTGACCTCACAAACACGTCTCGTGGTCCATTTCTAACCTATAATCGAGACTTTTTCGGGTTTTAGAGCTAGTGGATCTAATTTCATACCCTCTCACCTCCCGATTTCTATACGAGGCTACGTGCTCGTTTTTTCGTTCTGACCTCATGAACACGTCTCGTGGTCCATTTCTAACCTATAATCGAGACTTTTTCGGATTTTAGAGGAAATGGATCTAATTTCATACCCTCTCTCCTTCCGATTTCTATACGAGGCTTCGTGCTCGTTTTTTCGTTCTGACCTCAGGAACACGTCTCGTGGTCCATTTCTAACATATAATCGAGACTTTCTCGGGTTTTAGAGCTAGTGGATCTAATTTCATACCCTCTCACCTCCCGATTTCTATACGAGGCTACGTGCTCGTTTTTTCGTTCTGACCTCAGGAACACGTCTCGTGGTCCATTTCTAACCTATAATCGAGACTTTTTCGGGTTTTAGAGCTAGTGGATCTAATTTCATACCCTCTCTCCTCCCGATTTCTATACGAGGCTTCGTGCTCGTTTTTTCGTTCTGACCTCACCAACACGTTTCCTGGTCCATTTCTAACCTATAATCGATACTTTTTCGGATTTTCGAGCTAGTGGATCTAATTTCATACCCTCTCTCCTCCCGATTTCTATACGAGGCTACGTGCTCGTTTTTTCGTTCTGACCTCAGGAACACGTCTCGTGGTCCATTTCTAACCTATAATCGAGACTTTTTCGGGTTTTAGAGCTAGTGGATCTAATTTCATACCCTCTCTCCTCCCGATTTTTATACGAGGCTTCGTGCTCGTTTTTTCGTTCTGACCTCAAAAATAGGTCTCACGGTCCATTGCTAACCTATAATAGAGACTTTTTCGCGTTTTAGAGCTAGTGGATCTAATTTCATACCCTCTCTCCTCCCGATTTCTATACGAGGCTTCGTGCTCGTTTTTTCGTTCTGACCTCACTAACACGTCTCGAGGTCCATTTCTAACCTATAATCGAGACTTTTTCGGGTTTTAGAGGAAGTGGATCTAATTTTAAACCCTCTCTCCTCCCGATTTCTATACGAGGCTTCGTGCTCGTTTTTTCGTTCTGACCTCACAAACACGTCTCGTGGTCCATTTCTATCCTATAATCGAGACTTTTTCTGGTTTTAGAGCTAGTGGATCTAATTTCATACCCTCTCTCCTCCCGATTTTTATACGAGGCTTCGTGCTCGTTTTTTCGTTCTGACCTCAAAAATAGGTCTCACGGTCCATTTCTAACCTATAATAGAGACTTTTTCGCGTTTTAGAGCTAGTGGATCTAATTTCATACCCTCTCTCCTCCCGATTTCTATACGAGGCTTCGTGCTCGTTTTTTCGTTCTGACCTCACTAACACGTCTCGAGGTCCATTTCTAACCTATAATCGAGACTTTTTCGGGTTTTAGAGGAAGTGGATCTAATTTTAAACCCTCTCTCCTCCCGATTTCTATACGAGGCTTCGTGCTCGTTTTTTCGTTCTGACCTCAAAAACACGTCTCGTGGTCCATTTCTAACCTATAATTGAGACTTTTTCGGGTTTTCGAGCTAGTGGATCTAATTTCATACCCTCTCTCCTCCCGATTTCTATACGAGGCTACGTGCTCGTTTTTTCGTTCTGACCTCACAAACACGTCTCGTGGTCCATTTCTAACCTATAATCGAGACTTTTTCGGGTTTTCGAGCTAGTGGATCTAATTTCATACCCTCTCTCCTCCCGATTTCTATACGAGGCTACGTGCTCGTTTTTTCGTTCTGACCTCACAAACACGTCTCGTGGTCCATTTCTAACCTATAATCGAGACTTTTTCGGGTTTTAGAGCTAGTGGATCTAATTTCATACCCTCTCACCTCCCGATTTCTATACGAGGCTACGTGCTCGTTTTTTCGTTCTGACCTCATGAACACGTCTCGTGGTCCATTTCTAACCTATAATCGAGACTTTTTCGGATTTTAGAGGAAATGGATCTAATTTCATACCCTCTCTCCTTCCGATTTCTATACGAGGCTTCGTGCTCGTTTTTTCGTTCTGACCTCAGGAACACGTCTCGTGGTCCATTTCTAACATATAATCGAGACTTTCTCGGGTTTTAGAGCTAGTGGATCTAATTTCATACCCTCTCACCTCCCGATTTCTATACGAGGCTACGTGCTCGTTTTTTCGTTCTGACCTCAGGAACACGTCTCGTGGTCCATTTCTAACCTATAATCGAGACTTTTTCGGGTTTTAGAGCTAGTGGATCTAATTTCATACCCTCTCTCCTCCCGATTTCTATACGAGGCTTCGTGCTCGTTTTTTCGTTCTGACCTCACCAACACGTTTCCTGGTCCATTTCTAACCTATAATCGATACTTTTTCGGATTTTCGAGCTAGTGGATCTAATTTCATACCCTCTCTCCTCCCGATTTCTATACGAGGCTACGTGCTCGTTTTTTTGTTCTGACCTCAGGAACACGTCTCGTGGTCCATTTCTAACCTATAATCGAGACTTTTTCGGATTTTAGAGCTAGTAGATCTAATTTCATACCATCTCTCCTTCCGATTTCAATACGAGGCTTCGTGCTCGTTTTTTTGTTCTGACCTCAGGAACACGTCTCGTGGTCCATTTCTAACCTATAATCGAGACTTTCTCGGATTTTAGAGCTAGTGGATCTAATTTCATACCCTCTGTCCTCCCGATTTCTATACGAGGCTACGTGCTCGTTTTTTCGTTCTGACCTCAGGAACACGTCTCGTGGTCCTTTTCTAACCTATAATCGAGACTTTTTCGGGTTTTAGAGCTAGTGAATCTAATTTAATACCCTCTCTCCTCCCGATTTTTATACGAGGCTTCGTGCTCGGTTTTTCGTTCTGACCTCACAAACACGTCTCGTGGTCCATTTCTAACCTATAATCGAGACTTTTTCGGGTTTTCGAGCTAGTGGATCTAATTTCATACCCTCTCACCTCCCGATTTCTATACGAGGCTACGTGCTCGTTTTTTCGTTCTGACCTCATGAACACGTCTCGTGGTCCATTTCTAACCTATAATCAAGACTTTTTCGGGTTTTAGAGGAAATGGATCTAATTTCATACCCTCTCTCCTTCCGATTTCTATACGAGGCTTCGTGCTCGTTTTTTCGTTCTGACCTCACAAACACGTCTCGTGGTCCATTTCTAACCTATAATCGAGATTTTCTCGGGTTTTAGAGCTAGTGGATCTAATTTCATACTCTCTCTCCTCCCGATTTCTATACGAGGCTTCGTGCTCGTTTTTTCGTTTTGACCTCACAAACACGTCTCGTGGTCCATTTCTAACCTATATTCGAGACTTTTTCGGGTTTTAGAGCTAGTAGATCTAATTTCATACCCTCTCTCCTTCCGATTTAAATACGAGGCTTCGTGCTCGTTTTTTCGTTCTGACCTCACAAACACGTCTCGTGGTCCATTTCTAACCTATAATCGAGACTTTTTCTGGTTTTAGAGCTAGTGGATCTAATTTCATACCCTCTCTCCTCCCGATTTTTATACGAGGCTTCGTGCTCGTTTTTTCGTTCTGACCTCAAAAATAGGTCTCACGGTCCATTTCTAACCTATAATAGAGACTTTTTCGCGTTTTAGAGCTAGTGGATCTAATTTCATACCCTCTCTCCTCCCGATTTCTATACGAGGCTTCGTGCTCGTTTTTTCGTTCTGACCTCACTAACACGTCTCGAGGTCCATTTCTAACCTATAATCGAGACTTTTTCGGGTTTTAGAGGAAGTGGATCTAATTTTAAACCCTCTCTCCTCCCGATTTCTATACGAGGCTTCGTGCTCGTTTTTTCGTTCTGACCTCAAAAACACGTCTCGTGGTCCATTTCTAACCTATAATCGA
The DNA here is from genome assembly GCA_030544415.1 of Thalia dealbata. Classification (NCBI taxonomy): domain Eukaryota; kingdom Viridiplantae; phylum Streptophyta; class Magnoliopsida; order Zingiberales; family Marantaceae; genus Thalia; species Thalia dealbata. Next base: position 15,719,300 of record CM060460.1, read on the forward strand.
GACTTTTTCGGGTTTTCGAGCTAGTGGATCTAATTTCATACCCTCTCTCCTCCCGATTTCTATACGAGGCTACGTGCTCGTTTTTTCGTTCTGACCTCACAAACACGTCTCGTGGTCCATTTCTAACCTATAATCGAGACTTTTTCGGGTTTTCGAGCTAGTGGATCTAATTTCATACCCTCTCTCCTCCCGATTTCTATACGAGGCTACGTGCTCGTTTTTTCGTTCTGACCTCAGGAACACGTCTCGTGGTCCATTTCTAACCTATAATCGAGACTTTTTCGGGTTTTAGAGCTAGTGGATCTAATTTCATACCCTCTCACCTCCCGATTTCTATACGAGGCTACGTGCTCGTTTTTTCGTTCTGACCTCATGAACACGTCTCGTGGTCCATTTCTAACCTATAATCGAGACTTTTTCGGATTTTAGAGGAAATGGATCTAATTTCATACCCTCTCTCCTTCCGATTTCTATACGAGGCTTCGTGCTCGTTTTTTCGTTCTGACCTCAGGAACACGTCTCGTGGTCCATTTCTAACATATAATCGAGACTTTCTCGGGTTTTAGAGCTAGTTGATCTAATTTCATACCCTCTCACCTCCCGATTTCTATACGAGGCTACGTGCTCGTTTTTTCGTTCTGACCTCAGGAACACGTCTCGTGGTCCATTTCTAACCTATAATCGAGACTTTTTCGGGTTTTAGAGCTAGTGGATCTAATTTCATACCCTCTCTCCTCCCGATTTCTATACGAGGCTTCGTGCTCGTTTTTTCGTTCTGACCTCACCAACACGTTTCCTGGTCCATTTCTAACCTATAATCGATACTTTTTCGGATTTTCGAGTTAGTGGATCTAATTTCATACCCTCTCTCCTCCCGATTTCTATACGAGGCTACGTGCTCGTTTTTTTGTTCTGACCTCAGGAACACGTCTCGTGGTCCATTTCTAACCTATAATCGAGACTTTTTCGGATTTTAGAGCTAGTAGATCTAATTTCATACCATCTCTCCTTCCGATTTCAATACGAGGCTTCGTGCTCGTTTTTTTGTTCTGACCTCAGGAACACGTCTCGTGGTCCATTTCTAACCTATAATCGAGACTTTTTCGGATTTTAGAGCTAGTGGATCTAATTTCATACCCTCTCTCCTCCCGATTTCTATACGAGGCTACGTGCTCGTTTTTTCGTTCTGACCTCAGGAACACGTCTCGTGGTCCTTTTCTAACCTATAATCGAGACTTTTTCGGGTTTTGGAGCTAGTGAATCTAATTTCATACCCTCTCTCCTCCCGATTTTTATACGAGGCTTCGTGCTCGGTTTTTCGTTCTGACCTCACAAACACGTCTCGTGGTCCATTTCTAACCTATAATCGAGACTTTTTCGGGTTTTCGAGCTAGTGGATCTAATTTCATACCCTCTCACCTCCCGATTTCTATACGAGGCTACGTGCTCGTTTTTTCGTTCTGACCTCATGAACACGTCTCGTGGTCCATTTCTAACCTATAATCAAGACTTTTTCGGGTTTTAGAGGAAATGGATCTAATTTCATACCCTCTCTCCTTCCGATTTCTATACGAGGCTTCGTGCTCGTTTTTTCGTTCTGACCTCACAAACACGTCTCGTGGTCCATTTCTAACCTATAATCGAGACTTTTTCGGGTTTTCGAGCTAGTGGATCTAATTTCATACTCTCTCTCCTCCAGATTTCTATACGACGCTTCGTGCTCGTTTTTTAGTTTTGACCTCACCAACATGTCTCGTGGTCCATTTCTAACCTATAATCGAGACTTTTTCGGGTTTTAGAGCTAGTGGATCTAATTTCATACTCTCTCTCCTCCCGATTTCTATACGAGGCTTCGTGCTCGTTTTTTCGTTTTGACCTCACAAACACGTCTCGTGGTCCATTTCTAACCTATATTCGAGACTTTTTCGGGTTTTAGAGCTAGTAGATCCAATTTCATACCCTCTCTCCTTCCGATTTAAATACGAGGCTTCGTGCTCGTTTTTTCGTTCTGACCTCACAAACACGTCTCGTGGTCCATTTCTAACCTATAATCGATACTTTTTCGGGTTTTAGAGCTAGTGGATCTAATTTCATACCCTCTCTCCTCCCGATTTCTATACGAGGCTTCGTGCTCGTTTTTTCGTTCTGACCTCACCAACACGTCTCATGGTCCATTTCTAATGTATAATCGAGACTTTTTCGGGTTTTAGAGGAAGTGGATCTAATTTGAAACCCTCTCTCCTCCCGATTTCTATACGAGGCTTCGTGCTCGTTTTTTCGTTCTGACCTCAAAAACACGTCTCGTGGTCCATTTCTAACCTATAATCGAGACTTTTTCGGGTTTTCGAGCTAGTGGATCTAATTTCATACCCTCTCTCCTCCCGATATATATACGAGGCTACGTGCTCGTTTTTTCGTTCTGACCTCAGGAACACGTCTTGTGGTCCATTTCTAACCTATAATCGAGACTTTTTCGGGTTTTATCGTTAGTGGATCTAATTTCATACCCTCTCTCCTCCCGATTTTTATACGAGGCTTCGTGCTCGTTTTTTCGTTCTGACCTCACAAACACGTCTCGTGGTTCATTTCTAACCTATAATCGAGACTTTTTCGGGTTTTCGAGCTAGTGGATCTAATTTCATACACTCTCTCCTCCCGATTTCTATACGAGGCTTCGTGCTCATTTTTTCGTTCTGACCTCCCCAACACGTTTCGTGGTCCATTTCTAACCTATAATCGATACTTTTTTGGATTTTCGAGCTAGTGGATCTAATTTCATACCCTCTCTCCTCCCGATTTCTATACGAGGCTACGTGCTCGTTTTTTCGTTCTGACCTCAGGAACACGTCTCGTGGTCCATTTCTAACCTATAATCGAGACTTTTTCGGGTTTTAGAGCTACTGGATCTAATTTCATACCCTCTCTCCTCCCGATTTTTATACGTGGCTTCGTGCTCGTTTTTTCGTTCTGACCTCAAAAATAGGTCTCGCGGTCCATTTCTAACCTATAATAGAGACTTTTTCGAGTTTTAGAGCTAGTGGATCTAATTTCATACCCTCTCTCCTCCCGATTTCTATACGAGGCTTCGTGCTCGTTTTTTCGTTCTGACCTCACCAACACGTCTCGAGGTCCATTTCTAACCTATAATCGAGACATTTTCGGGTTTTAGAGGAAGTGGATCTAATTTTAAACCCTCTCTCCTCCCGATTTCTATACGAGGCTTCGTGCTCGTTTTTTCGTTCTGACCTCAAAAACACGTCTCGTGGTCCATTTCTAACCTATAATCGAGACTTTTTCGGGTTTTCGAGCTAGTGGATCTAAATTCATACCCTCTCTCCTCCCGATTTCTATACGAGGCTACGTGCTCGTTTTTTCGTTCTGACCTCAAAAACACGTCTCGTGGTCCATTTCTAACCTATAATCGAGACTTTTTCGGGTTTTCGAGCTAGTGGATCTAATTTCATACCCTCTCTCCTCCCGATTTCTATACGAGGCTACGTGCTCGTTTTTTCGTTCTGACCTCAGGAACACGTCTCGTGGTCCATTTCTAACCTATAATCGAGACTTTTTCGGGTTTTAGAGCTAGTGGATCTAATTTCATACCCTCTCACCTCCCGATTTCTATACGAGGCTACGTGCTCGTTTTTTCGTTCTGACCTCATGAACACGTCTCGTGGTCCATTTCTAACCTATAATCGAGACTTTTTCGGATTTTAGAGGAAATGGATCTAATTTCATACCCTCTCTCCTTCCGATATCTATACGAGGCTTCGTGCTCATTTTTTCGTTCTGACCTCACGAACACGTCTCGTGGTCCATTTCTAACATATAATCGAGACTTTCTCGGGTTTTAGAGCTAGTGGATCTAATTTCATACCCTCTCACCTCCCGATTTCTATACGAGGCTACGTGCTCGTTTTTTCGTTCTGACCTCAGGAACACGTCTCGTGGTCCATTTCTAACCTATAATCGAGACTTTTTCGGGTTTTAGAGCTAGTGGATCTAATTTCATACCCTCTCTCCTCCCGATTTCTATACGAGGCTTCGTGCTCGTTTTTTCGTTCTGACCTAACCAACACGTTTCCTGGTCCATTTCTAACCTATAATCGATACTTTTTCGGATTTTCGAGCTAGTGGATCTAATTTCATACCCTCTCTCCTCCCGATTTCTATACGAGGCAACGTGCTCGTTTTTTCGTTTTGACCTCACAAACACGTCTCGTGGTCCATTTCTAACCTATATTCGAGACTTTTTCGGGTTTTAGAGCTAGTAGATCTAATTTCAGACCCTCTCTCCTTCCGATTTAAATACGAGGCTTCGTGCTCGTTTTTTCGTTCTGACCTCACAAACACGTCTCGTGGTCCATTTCTAACCTATAATCGATACTTTTTTGGATTTTCGAGCTAGTGGATCTAATTTCATACCCTCTCTCCTCCCGATTTCTATACGAGGCTACGTGCTCGTTTTTTCGTTCTGACCTCAGGAACACGTCTCGTGGTCCATTTCTAACCTATAATCGAGACTTTTTCGGGTTTTAGAGCTAGTGGATCTAATTTCATACCCTCTCTCCTCCCGATTTCTATACGAGGCTTCGTGCTCGTTTTTTCGTTGTGACCTCACCAACACGTCTCCTGGTCCATTTCTAACCTATATTCGAGACTTTTTCGGGTTTTAGAGCTAGTAGATCTAATTTCATACCCTCTCTCCTCCCGATTTCTATACGAGGCTTCGTGCTCGTTTTTTCGTTCTGACCTCACCAACACGTTTCGTGGTCCATTTCTAACCTATAATCGAGACTTTTTCTGGTTTTCGAGCTAGTGGATCTAATTTCATACCCTCTCTCCTCCCGATTTCTATACGAGGCTACGTGCTCGTTTTTTCGTTCTGACCTCAGGAACACGTCTCGTGGTCCATTTCTAACCTATAATCGAGACTTTTTCGGGTTTTAGAGCTAGTGGATCTAATTTTATACCCTCTCTCCTCTCGATTTTTATACGAGGCTTCGTGCTCGTTTTTTCGTTCTGACCTCAGGAACACGTCTCGTGGTCCATTTCTAACCTATAATCGAGACTTTTTCGAGTTTTAGAGCTAGTGGATCTAATTTCATACCCTCTCTCCTCCCGATTTCTATACGAGGCTTCGTGCTCGTTTTTTCGTTCTGACCTCACCAACACGTCTCGAGGTCCATTTCTAACCTATAATCGAGACATTTTCGGGTTTTAGAGGAAGTGGATCTAATTTTAAACCCTCTCTCCTCCCGATTTCTATACGAGGCTTCGTGCTCGTTTTTTCGTTCTGACCTCAAAAACACGTCTCGTGGTCCATTTCTAACCTATAATCGAGACTTTTTCGGGTTTTCGAGCTAGTGGATCTAAATTCATACCCTCTCTCCTCCCGATTTCTATACGAGGCTACGTGCTCGTTTTTTCGTTCTGACCTCAGGAACACGTCTCGTGGTCCATTTCTAACATATAATCGAGACTTTCTCGGGTTTTAGAGCTAGTGGATCTAATTTCATACCCTCTCACCTCCCGATTTCTATACGAGGCTACGTGCTCGTTTTTTCGTTCTGACCTCAGGAACACGTCTCGTGGTCCATTTCTAACCTATAATCGAGACTTTTTCGGGTTTTAGAGCTAGTGGATCTAATTTCATACCCTCTCTCCTCCCGATTTCTATACGAGGCTTCGTGCTCGTTTTTTCGTTCTGACCTCACCAACACGTTTCCTGGTCCATTTCTAACCTATAATCGATACTTTTTCGGATTTTCGAGCTAGTGGATCTAATTTCATACCCTCTCTCCTCCCGATTTCTATACGAGGCTACGTGCTCGTTTTTTCGTTCTGACCTCAGGAACACGTCTCGTGGTCCATTTCTAACCTATAATCGAGACTTTTTCGGGTTTTAGAGCTAGTGGATCTAATTTCATACCCTCTCTCCTCCCGATTTTTATACGAGGCTTCGTGCTCGTTTTTTCGTTCTGACCTCAAAAATAGGTCTCACGGTCCATTGCTAACCTATAATAGAGACTTTTTCGCGTTTTAGAGCTAGTGGATCTAATTTCATACCCTCTCTCCTCCCGATTTCTATACGAGGCTTCGTGCTCGTTTTTTCGTTCTGACCTCACTAACACGTCTCGAGGTCCATTTCTAACATATAATCGAGACTTTTTCGGGTTTTAGAGGAAGTGGATCTAATTTTAAACCCTCTCTCCTCCCGATTTCTATACGAGGCTTCGTGCTCGTTTTTTCGTTCTGACCTCACAAACACGTCTCGTGGTCCATTTCTAACCTATAATCGAGACTTTTTCTGGTTTTAGAGCTAGTGGATCTAATTTCATACCCTCTCTCCTCCCGATTTTTATACGAGGCTTCGTGCTCGTTTTTTCGTTCTGACCTCAAAAATAGGTCTCACGGTCCATTTCTAACCTATAATAGAGACTTTTTCGCGTTTTAGAGCTAGTGGATCTAATTTCATACCCTCTCTCCTCCCGATTTCTATACGAGGCTTCGTGCTCGTTTTTTCGTTCTGACCTCACTAACACGTCTCGAGGTCCATTTCTAACCTATAATCGAGACTTTTTCGGGTTTTAGAGGAAGTGGATCTAATTTTAAACCCTCTCTCCTCCCGATTTCTATACGAGGCTTCGTGCTCGTTTTTTCGTTCTGACCTCAAAAACACGTCTCGTGGTCCATTTCTAACCTATAATCGAGACTTTTTCGGGTTTTCGAGCTAGTGGATCTAATTTCATACCCTCTCTCCTCCCGATTTCTATACGAGGCTACGTGCTCGTTTTTTCGTTCTGACCTCACAAACACGTCTCGTGGTCCATTTCTAACCTATAATCGAGACTTTTTCGGGTTTTCGAGCTAGTGGATCTAATTTCATACCCTCTCTCCTCCCGATTTCTATACGAGGCTACGTGCTCGTTTTTTCGTTCTGACCTCACAAACACGTCTCGTGGTCCATTTCTAACCTATAATCGAGACTTTTTCGGGTTTTAGAGCTAGTGGATCTAATTTCATACCCTCTCACCTCCCGATTTCTATACGAGGCTACGTGCTCGTTTTTTCGTTCTGACCTCATGAACACGTCTCGTGGTCCATTTCTAACCTATAATCGAGACTTTTTCGGATTTTAGAGGAAATGGATCTAATTTCATACCCTCTCTCCTTCCGATTTCTATACGAGGCTTCATGCTCGTTTTTTCGTTCTGACCTCAGGAACACGTCTCGTGGTCCATTTCTAACATATAATCGAGACTTTCTCGGGTTTTAGAGCTAGTGGATCTAATTTCATACCCTCTCACCTCCCGATTTCTATACGAGGCTACGTGCTCGTTTTTTCGTTCTGACCTCAGGAACACGTCTCGTGGTCCATTTCTAACCTATAATCGAGACTTTTTCGGGTTTTAGAGCTAGTGGATCTAATTTCATACCCTCTCTCCTCCCGATTTCTATACGAGGCTTCGTGCTCGTTTTTTCGTTCTGACCTCACCAACACGTTTCCTGGTCCATTTCTAACCTATAATCGATACTTTTTCGGATTTTCGAGCTAGTGGATCTAATTTCATACCCTCTCTCCTCCCGATTTCTATACGAGGCTACGTGCTCGTTTTTTCGTTCTGACCTCAGGAACACGTCTCGTGGTCCATTTCTAACCTATAATCGAGACTTTTTCGGGTTTTAGAGCTAGTGGATCTAATTTCATACCCTCTCTCCTCCCGATTTTTATACGAGGCTTCGTGCTCGTTTTTTCGTTCTGACCTCAAAAATAGGTCTCACGGTCCATTGCTAACCTATAATAGAGACTTTTTCGCGTTTTAGAGCTAGTGGATCTAATTTCATACCCTCTCTCCTCCCGATTTCTATACGAGGCTTCGTGCTCGTTTTTTCGTTCTGACCTCACTAACACGTCTCGAGGTCCATTTCTAACCTATAATCGAGACTTTTTCGGGTTTTAGAGGAAGTGGATCTAATTTTAAACCCTCTCTCCTCCCGATTTCTATACGAGGCTTCGTGCTCGTTTTTTCGTTCTGACCTCACAAACACGTCTCGTGGTCCATTTCTATCCTATAATCGAGACTTTTTCTGGTTTTAGAGCTAGTGGATCTAATTTCATACCCTCTCTCCTCCCGATTTTTATACGAGGCTTCGTGCTCGTTTTTTCGTTCTGACCTCAAAAATAGGTCTCACGGTCCATTTCTAACCTATAATAGAGACTTTTTCGCGTTTTAGAGCTAGTGGATCTAATTTCATACCCTCTCTCCTCCCGATTTCTATACGAGGCTTCGTGCTCGTTTTTTCGTTCTGACCTCACTAACACGTCTCGAGGTCCATTTCTAACCTATAATCGAGACTTTTTCGGGTTTTAGAGGAAGTGGATCTAATTTTAAACCCTCTCTCCTCCCGATTTCTATACGAGGCTTCGTGCTCGTTTTTTCGTTCTGACCTCAAAAACACGTCTCGTGGTCCATTTCTAACCTATAATTGAGACTTTTTCGGGTTTTCGAGCTAGTGGATCTAATTTCATACCCTCTCTCCTCCCGATTTCTATACGAGGCTACGTGCTCGTTTTTTCGTTCTGACCTCACAAACACGTCTCGTGGTCCATTTCTAACCTATAATCGAGACTTTTTCGGGTTTTCGAGCTAGTGGATCTAATTTCATACCCTCTCTCCTCCCGATTTCTATACGAGGCTACGTGCTCGTTTTTTCGTTCTGACCTCACAAACACGTCTCGTGGTCCATTTCTAACCTATAATCGAGACTTTTTCGGGTTTTAGAGCTAGTGGATCTAATTTCATACCCTCTCACCTCCCGATTTCTATACGAGGCTACGTGCTCGTTTTTTCGTTCTGACCTCATGAACACGTCTCGTGGTCCATTTCTAACCTATAATCGAGACTTTTTCGGATTTTAGAGGAAATGGATCTAATTTCATACCCTCTCTCCTTCCGATTTCTATACGAGGCTTCGTGCTCGTTTTTTCGTTCTGACCTCAGGAACACGTCTCGTGGTCCATTTCTAACATATAATCGAGACTTTCTCGGGTTTTAGAGCTAGTGGATCTAATTTCATACCCTCTCACCTCCCGATTTCTATACGAGGCTACGTGCTCGTTTTTTCGTTCTGACCTCAGGAACACGTCTCGTGGTCCATTTCTAACCTATAATCGAGACTTTTTCGGGTTTTAGAGCTAGTGGATCTAATTTCATACCCTCTCTCCTCCCGATTTCTATACGAGGCTTCGTGCTCGTTTTTTCGTTCTGACCTCACCAACACGTTTCCTGGTCCATTTCTAACCTATAATCGATACTTTTTCGGATTTTCGAGCTAGTGGATCTAATTTCATACCCTCTCTCCTCCCGATTTCTATACGAGGCTACGTGCTCGTTTTTTTGTTCTGACCTCAGGAACACGTCTCGTGGTCCATTTCTAACCTATAATCGAGACTTTTTCGGATTTTAGAGCTAGTAGATCTAATTTCATACCATCTCTCCTTCCGATTTCAATACGAGGCTTCGTGCTCGTTTTTTTGTTCTGACCTCAGGAACACGTCTCGTGGTCCATTTCTAACCTATAATCGAGACTTTCTCGGATTTTAGAGCTAGTGGATCTAATTTCATACCCTCTGTCCTCCCGATTTCTATACGAGGCTACGTGCTCGTTTTTTCGTTCTGACCTCAGGAACACGTCTCGTGGTCCTTTTCTAACCTATAATCGAGACTTTTTCGGGTTTTAGAGCTAGTGAATCTAATTTAATACCCTCTCTCCTCCCGATTTTTATACGAGGCTTCGTGCTCGGTTTTTCGTTCTGACCTCACAAACACGTCTCGTGGTCCATTTCTAACCTATAATCGAGACTTTTTCGGGTTTTCGAGCTAGTGGATCTAATTTCATACCCTCTCACCTCCCGATTTCTATACGAGGCTACGTGCTCGTTTTTTCGTTCTGACCTCATGAACACGTCTCGTGGTCCATTTCTAACCTATAATCAAGACTTTTTCGGGTTTTAGAGGAAATGGATCTAATTTCATACCCTCTCTCCTTCCGATTTCTATACGAGGCTTCGTGCTCGTTTTTTCGTTCTGACCTCACAAACACGTCTCGTGGTCCATTTCTAACCTATAATCGAGATTTTCTCGGGTTTTAGAGCTAGTGGATCTAATTTCATACTCTCTCTCCTCCCGATTTCTATACGAGGCTTCGTGCTCGTTTTTTCGTTTTGACCTCACAAACACGTCTCGTGGTCCATTTCTAACCTATATTCGAGACTTTTTCGGGTTTTAGAGCTAGTAGATCTAATTTCATACCCTCTCTCCTTCCGATTTAAATACGAGGCTTCGTGCTCGTTTTTTCGTTCTGACCTCACAAACACGTCTCGTGGTCCATTTCTAACCTATAATCGAGACTTTTTCTGGTTTTAGAGCTAGTGGATCTAATTTCATACCCTCTCTCCTCCCGATTTTTATACGAGGCTTCGTGCTCGTTTTTTCGTTCTGACCTCAAAAATAGGTCTCACGGTCCATTTCTAACCTATAATAGAGACTTTTTCGCGTTTTAGAGCTAGTGGATCTAATTTCATACCCTCTCTCCTCCCGATTTCTATACGAGGCTTCGTGCTCGTTTTTTCGTTCTGACCTCACTAACACGTCTCGAGGTCCATTTCTAACCTATAATCGAGACTTTTTCGGGTTTTAGAGGAAGTGGATCTAATTTTAAACCCTCTCTCCTCCCGATTTCTATACGAGGCTTCGTGCTCGTTTTTTCGTTCTGACCTCAAAAACACGTCTCGTGGTCCATTTCTAACCTATAATCGAGACTTTTTCGGGTTTTCGAGCTAGTGGATCTAATTTCATACCCTCTCTCCTCCCGATTTCTATACGAGGCTACGTGCTCGTTTTTTCGTTCTGACCTCACAAACACGTCTCGTGGTCCATTTCTAACCTATAATCGAGACTTTTTCGGGTTTTCGAGCTAGTGGATCTAATTTCATACCCTCTCTCCTCCCGATTTCTATACGAGGCTACGTGCTCGTTTTTTCGTTCTGACCTCAGGAACACGTCTCGTGGTCCATTTCTAACCTATAATCGAGACTTTTTCGGGTTTTAGAGCTAGTGGATCTAATTTCATACCCTCTCACCTCCCGATTTCTATACGAGGCTACGTGCTCGTTTTTTCGTTCTGACCTCATGAACACGTCTCGTGGTCCATTTCTAACCTATAATCGAGACTTTTTCGGATTTTAGAGGAAATGGATCTAATTTCATACCCTCTCTCCTTCCGATTTCTATACGAGGCTTCGTGCTCGTTTTTTCGTTCTGACCTCAGGAACACGTCTCGTGGTCCATTTCTAACATATAATCGAGACTTTCTCGGGTTTTAGAGCTAGTTGATCTAATTTCATACCCTCTCACCTCCCGATTTCTATACGAGGCTACGTGCTCGTTTTTTCGTTCTGACCTCAGGAACACGTCTCGTGGTCCATTTCTAACCTATAATCGAGACTTTTTCGGGTTTTAGAGCTAGTGGATCTAATTTCATACCCTCTCTCCTCCCGATTTCTATACGAGGCTTCGTGCTCGTTTTTTCGTTCTGACCTCACCAACACGTTTCCTGGTCCATTTCTAACCTATAATCGATACTTTTTCGGATTTTCGAGTTAGTGGATCTAATTTCATACCCTCTCTCCTCCCGATTTCTATACGAGGCTACGTGCTCGTTTTTTTGTTCTGACCTCAGGAACACGTCTCGTGGTCCATTTCTAACCTATAATCGAGACTTTTTCGGATTTTAGAGCTAGTAGATCTAATTTCATACCATCTCTCCTTCCGATTTCAATACGAGGCTTCGTGCTCGTTTTTTTGTTCTGACCTCAGGAACACGTCTCGTGGTCCATTTCTAACCTATAATCGAGACTTTTTCGGATTTTAGAGCTAGTGGATCTAATTTCATACCCTCTCTCCTCCCGATTTCTATACGAGGCTACGTGCTCGTTTTTTCGTTCTGACCTCAGGAACACGTCTCGTGGTCCTTTTCTAACCTATAATCGAGACTTTTTCGGGTTTTGGAGCTAGTGAATCTAATTTCATACCCTCTCTCCTCCCGATTTTTATACGAGGCTTCGTGCTCGGTTTTTCGTTCTGACCTCACAAACACGTCTCGTGGTCCATTTCTAACCTATAATCGAGACTTTTTCGGGTTTTCGAGCTAGTGGATCTAATTTCATACCCTCTCACCTCCCGATTTCTATACGAGGCTACGTGCTCGTTTTTTCGTTCTGACCTCATGAACACGTCTCGTGGTCCATTTCTAACCTATAATCAAGACTTTTTCGGGTTTTAGAGGAAATGGATCTAATTTCATACCCTCTCTCCTTCCGATTTCTATACGAGGCTTCGTGCTCGTTTTTTCGTTCTGACCTCACAAACACGTCTCGTGGTCCATTTCTAACCTATAATCGAGACTTTTTCGGGTTTTCGAGCTAGTGGATCTAATTTCATACTCTCTCTCCTCCAGATTTCTATACGACGCTTCGTGCTCGTTTTTTAGTTTTGACCTCACCAACATGTCTCGTGGTCCATTTCTAACCTATAATCGAGACTTTTTCGGGTTTTAGAGCTAGTGGATCTAATTTCATACTCTCTCTCCTCCCGATTTCTATACGAGGCTTCGTGCTCGTTTTTTCGTTTTGACCTCACAAACACGTCTCGTGGTCCATTTCTAACCTATATTCGAGACTTTTTCGGGTTTTAGAGCTAGTAGATCCAATTTCATACCCTCTCTCCTTCCGATTTAAATACGAGGCTTCGTGCTCGTTTTTTCGTTCTGACCTCACAAACACGTCTCGTGGTCCATTTCTAACCTATAATCGATACTTTTTCGGGTTTTAGAGCTAGTGGATCTAATTTCATACCCTCTCTCCTCCCGATTTCTATACGAGGCTTCGTGCTCGTTTTTTCGTTCTGACCTCACCAACACGTCTCATGGTCCATTTCTAATGTATAATCGAGACTTTTTCGTGTTTTAGAGGAAGTGGATCTAATTTGAAACCCTCTCTCCTCCCGATTTCTATACGAGGCTTCGTGCTCGTTTTTTCGTTCTGACCTCAAAAACACGTCTCGTGGTCCATTTCTAACCTATAATCGAGACTTTTTCGGGTTTTCGAGCTAGTGGATCTAATTTCATACCCTCTCTCCTCCCGATATATATACGAGGCTACGTGCTCGTTTTTTCGTTCTGACCTCAGGAACACGTCTTGTGGTCCATTTCTAACCTATAATCGAGACTTTTTCGGGTTTTATCGTTAGTGGATCTAATTTCATACCCTCTCTCCTCCCGATTTTTATACGAGGCTTCGTGCTCGTTTTTTCGTTCTGACCTCACAAACACGTCTCGTGGTTCATTTCTAACCTATAATCGAGACTTTTTCGGGTTTTCGAGCTAGTGGATCTAATTTCATACACTCTCTCCTCCCGATTTCTATACGAGGCTTCGTGCTCATTTTTTCGTTCTGACCTCCCCAACACGTTTCGTGGTCCATTTCTAACCTATAATCGATACTTTTTTGGATTTTCGAGCTAGTGGATCTAATTTCATACCCTCTCTCCTCCCGATTTCTATACGAGGCTACGTGCTCGTTTTTTCGTTCTGACCTCAGGAACACGTCTCGTGGTCCATTTCTAACCTATAATCGAGACTTTTTCGGGTTTTAGAGCTACTGGATCTAATTTCATACCCTCTCTCCTCCCGATTTTTATACGTGGCTTCGTGCTCGTTTTTTCGTTCTGACCTCAAAAATAGGTCTCGCGGTCCATTTCTAACCTATAATAGAGACTTTTTCGAGTTTTAGAGCTAGTGGATCTAATTTCATACCCTCTCTCCTCCCGATTTCTATACGAGGCTTCGTGCTCGTTTTTTCGTTCTGACCTCACCAACACGTCTCGAGGTCCATTTCTAACCTATAATCGAGACATTTTCGGGTTTTAGAGGAAGTGGATCTAATTTTAAACCCTCTCTCCTCCCGATTTCTATACGAGGCTTCGTGCTCGTTTTTTCGTTCTGACCTCAAAAACACGTCTCGTGGTCCATTTCTAACCTATAATCGAGACTTTTTCGGGTTTTCGAGCTAGTGGATCTAAATTCATACCCTCTCTCCTCCCGATTTCTATACGAGGCTACGTGCTCGTTTTTTCGTTCTGACCTCAAAAACACGTCTCGTGGTCCATTTCTAACCTATAATCGAGACTTTTTCGGGTTTTCGAGCTAGTGGATCTAATTTCATACCCTCTCTCCTCCCGATTTCTATACGAGGCTACGTGCTCGTTTTTTCGTTCTGACCTCAGGAACACGTCTCGTGGTCCATTTCTAACCTATAATCGAGACTTTTTCGGGTTTTAGAGCTAGTGGATCTAATTTCATACCCTCTCACCTCCCGATTTCTATACGAGGCTACGTGCTCGTTTTTTCGTTCTGACCTCATGAACACGTCTCGTGGTCCATTTCTAACCTATAATCGAGACTTTTTCGGATTTTAGAGGAAATGGATCTAATTTCATACCCTCTCTCCTTCCGATATCTATACGAGGCTTCGTGCTCATTTTTTCGTTCTGACCTCACGAACACGTCTCGTGGTCCATTTCTAACATATAATCGAGACTTTCTCGGGTTTTAGAGCTAGTGGATCTAATTTCATACCCTCTCACCTCCCGATTTCTATACGAGGCTACGTGCTCGTTTTTTCGTTCTGACCTCAGGAACACGTCTCGTGGTCCATTTCTAACCTATAATCGAGACTTTTTCGGGTTTTAGAGCTAGTGGATCTAATTTCATACCCTCTCTCCTCCCGATTTCTATACGAGGCTTCGTGCTCGTTTTTTCGTTCTGACCTAACCAACACGTTTCCTGGTCCATTTCTAACCTATAATCGATACTTTTTCGGATTTTCGAGCTAGTGGATCTAATTTCATACCCTCTCTCCTCCCGATTTCTATACGAGGCAACGTGCTCGTTTTTTCGTTTTGACCTCACAAACACGTCTCGTGGTCCATTTCTAACCTATATTCGAGACTTTTTCGGGTTTTAGAGCTAGTAGATCTAATTTCAGACCCTCTCTCCTTCCGATTTAAATACGAGGCTTCGTGCTCGTTTTTTCGTTCTGACCTCACAAACACGTCTCGTGGTCCATTTCTAACCTATAATCGATACTTTTTTGGATTTTCGAGCTAGTGGATCTAATTTCATACCCTCTCTCCTCCCGATTTCTATACGAGGCTACGTGCTCGTTTTTTCGTTCTGACCTCAGGAACACGTCTCGTGGTCCATTTCTAACCTATAATCGAGACTTTTTCGGGTTTTAGAGCTAGTGGATCTAATTTCATACCCTCTCTCCTCCCGATTTCTATACGAGGCTTCGTGCTCGTTTTTTCGTTGTGACCTCACCAACACGTCTCCTGGTCCATTTCTAACCTATATTCGAGACTTTTTCGGGTTTTAGAGCTAGTAGATCTAATTTCATACCCTCTCTCCTCCCGATTTCTATACGAGGCTTCGTGCTCGTTTTTTCGTTCTGACCTCACCAACACGTTTCGTGGTCCATTTCTAACCTATAATCGAGACTTTTTCTGGTTTTCGAGCTAGTGGATCTAATTTCATACCCTCTCTCCTCCCGATTTCTATACGAGGCTACGTGCTCGTTTTTTCGTTCTGACCTCAGGAACACGTCTCGTGGTCCATTTCTAACCTATAATCGAGACTTTTTCGGGTTTTAGAGCTAGTGGATCTAATTTTATACCCTCTCTCCTCTCGATTTTTATACGAGGCTTCGTGCTCGTTTTTTCGTTCTGACCTCAGGAACACGTCTCGTGGTCCATTTCTAACCTATAATCGAGACTTTTTCGAGTTTTAGAGCTAGTGGATCTAATTTCATACCCTCTCTCCTCCCGATTTCTATACGAGGCTTCGTGCTCGTTTTTTCGTTCTGACCTCACCAACACGTCTCGAGGTCCATTTCTAACCTATAATCGAGACATTTTCGGGTTTTAGAGGAAGTGGATCTAATTTTAAACCCTCTCTCCTCCCGATTTCTATACGAGGCTTCGTGCTCGTTTTTTCGTTCTGACCTCAAAAACACGTCTCGTGGTCCATTTCTAACCTATAATCGAGACTTTTTCGGGTTTTCGAGCTAGTGGATCTAAATTCATACCCTCTCTCCTCCCGATTTCTATACGAGGCTACGTGCTCGTTTTTTCGTTCTGACCTCACAAACACGTCTCGTGGTCCATTTCTAACCTATAATCGAGACTTTTTCGGGTTTTCGAGCTAGTGGATCTAATTTCATACCCTCTCTCCTCCCGATTTCTATACGAGGCTACGTGCTCGTTTTTTCGTTCTGACCTCAGGAACACGTCTCGTGGTCCATTTCTAACCTATAATCGAGACTTTTTCGGGTTTTAGAGCTAGTGGATCTAATTTCATACCCTCTCACCTCCCGATTTCTATACGAGGCTACGTGCTCGTTTTTTCGTTCTGACCTCATGAACACGTCTCGTGGTCCATTTCTAACCTATAATCGAGACTTTTTCGGATTTTAGAGGAAATGGATCTAATTTCATACCCTCTCTCCTTCCGATATCTATACGAGGCTTCGTGCTCATTTTTTCGTTCTGACCTCACGAACACGTCTCGTGGTCCATTTCTAACATATAATCGAGACTTTCTCGGGTTTTAGAGCTAGTGGATCTAATTTCATACCCTCTCACCTCCCGATTTCTATACGAGGCTACGTGCTCGTTTTTTCGTTCTGACCTCAGGAACACGTCTCGTGGTCCATTTCTAACCTATAATCGAGACTTTTTCGGGTTTTAGAGCTAGTGGATCTAATTTCATACCCTCTCTCCTCCCGATTTCTATACGAGGCTTCGTGCTCGTTTTTTCGTTCTGACCTAACCAACACGTTTCCTGGTCCATTTCTAACCTATAATCGATACTTTTTCGGATTTTCGAGCTAGTGGATCTAATTTCATACCCTCTCTCCTCCCGATTTCTATACGAGGCAACGTGCTCGTTTTTTCGTTTTGACCTCACAAACACGTCTCGTGGTCCATTTCTAACCTATATTCGAGACTTTTTCGGGTTTTAGAGCTAGTAGATCTAATTTCAGACCCTCTCTCCTTCCGATTTAAATACGAGGCTTCGTGCTCGTTTTTTCGTTCTGACCTCACAAACACGTCTCGTGGTCCATTTCTAACCTATAATCGATACTTTTTTGGATTTTCGAGCTAGTGGATCTAATTTCATACCCTCTCTCCTCCCGATTTCTATACGAGGCTACGTGCTCGTTTTTTCGTTCTGACCTCAGGAACACGTCTCGTGGTCCATTTCTAACCTATAATCGAGACTTTTTCGGGTTTTAGAGCTAGTGGATCTAATTTCATACCCTCTCTCCTCCCGATTTCTATACGAGGCTTCGTGCTCGTTTTTTCGTTGTGACCTCACCAACACGTCTCCTGGTCCATTTCTAACCTATATTCGAGACTTTTTCGGGTTTTAGAGCTAGTAGATCTAATTTCATACCCTCTCTCCTCCCGATTTCTATACGAGGCTTCGTGCTCGTTTTTTCGTTCTGACCTCACCAACACGTTTCGTGGTCCATTTCTAACCTATAATCGAGACTTTTTCTGGTTTTCGAGCTAGTGGATCTAATTTCATACCCTCTCTCCTCCCGATTTCTATACGAGGCTACGTGCTCGTTTTTTCGTTCTGACCTCAGGAACACGTCTCGTGGTCCATTTCTAACCTATAATCGAGACTTTTTCGGGTTTTAGAGCTAGTGGATCTAATTTTATACCCTCTCTCCTCTCGATTTTTATACGAGGCTTCGTGCTCGTTTTTTCGTTCTGACCTCAGGAACACGTCTCGTGGTCCATTTCTAACCTATAATCGAGACTTTTTCGGGTTTTAGAGCTAGTGGATCTAATTTCATACTCTCTCTCCTCCCGATTTTTATACGAGGCTTCGTGCTCGTTTTTTCGTTCTGACCTCCCCAACACGTTTCGTGGTCCATTTCTAACCTATAATCGATACTTTTTCGGATTTTCGAGCTAGTGGATCTAATTTCATACCCTCTCTCCTCTCGATTTCTATACGAGACTACGTGCTCGTTTTTTCGTTCTGACCTCAGGAAGACGTCTCGTGGTCCATTTCTAACCTATAATCGAGACTTTTTCGGGTTTTAGAGCTAGTGGATCTAATTTCATACCCTCTCTCCTCCCAAATTTTATACGAGGCTTCGTGCTCGTTTTTTCGTTCTGACCTCACCAACACGTTTCGTGGTCCATTTCTAACCTATAATCGAGACTTTTTCGGGTTTTCGAGCTAGTGGATCTAATTTCATACCCTCTCTCCTCCCGATTTCTATACGAGGCAACGTGCTCGTTTTTTCGTTCTGACCTCAGGAACACGTCTAGTGGTCCATTTCTAACCTATAATCGAGACTTTCTCGGATTTTAGAGCTAGTGGATCTAATTTCATACACTCTCTCCTCCCGATTTCTATACGAGGCTTCGTGCTCGTTTTTTCGTTCTGACCTCACAAACACGTCTCGTGGTCCATTTCTAACCTATAATCGAGACTTTTTCGGGTTTTCGAGCTAGTGGATCTAATTTCATACCCTCTCTCCTCCCGATTTCTATACGAGGCTTCGTGCTCGTTTTTTCGTTTTGACCTCACCAACACGTCTCGTGGTCCTTTTCTAACCTATATTCGAGACTTTTTCGGGTTTTCGAGCTAGTGGATCTAATTTCATACCCTCTCTCCTCCCGATTTCTATACGAGGCTACGTGCTCGTTTTTTCGTTCTGACCTCAGGAACACGTCTAGTGGTCCATTTCTAATCTATAATCGAGACTTTTTCGGGTTTTAGAGCTAGTGGATCTAATTTCATACCCTCTCTCCTCCCGATTTTTATACGAGGCTTCGTGCTCGTTTTTTCGTTCTGACCTCACCAACACGTTTCGTGGTCCATTTCTAACCTATAATCGAGACTTTTTCGGGTTTTCGAGCTAGTGGATCTAATTTCATACCCTCTCTCCTCCCGATTTCTATACGAGGCTACGTGCTCGTTTTTTCGTTCTGACCTCAGGAACACGTCTAGTGGTCCATTTCTAACCGATAATCGAGACTTTCTCGGATTTTAGAGCTAGTGGATCTAATTTCATACCCTCTCTCCTCCCGATTTCTATACGAGGCTTCGTGCTCGTTTTTTCGTTCTGACCTCACAAACACGTCTCGTGGTCCATTTCTAACCTATAATCGAGACTTTTTCGGGTTTTAGAGCTAGTTGATCTAATTTCATACCCTCTCTCCTCCCGATTTCTATACGAGGCTTCGTACTCGTTTTTTCGTTGTGACCTCACCAACACGTCTCGTGGTCCATTTCTAACCTATATTCGAGACTTTTTCTGGTTTTAGAGCTAGTAGATCTAATTTCATACCCTCTCTCCTCCCGATTTCTATACGAGGCTTCGTGCTTGTTTTTTCGTTCTGACCTCACCAACATGTTTCGTGGTCCATTTCTAACCTATAATCGAGACTTTTTCGAATTTTCGAGCTAGTGGATCTAATTTCATACCCTCTCTCCTCCCGATTTCTATGCAAGGCTACGTGCTCGTTTTTTCGTTCTGACCTCACCAACACGTCTCGTTGTCTATTTCAAACTTATATTCGAGACTTTTTCGGGTTTTAGAGTTAGTAGATCTAATTTCATACCCTCTCCCCTCCCGATTTCTATACGAGGCTTCGTCCTCGTTTTTTCGTTCTGACCTCAAAAATAGGTCTCGTGGTCCATTTCTAACCTATAATTTAGACTTTTTCGGGTTTTAGAGCTAGTGGATCTAATTTCATACCCTCTCTCCTCCGGATTTCTATACGAGGCTTCGTGCTCATTTTTTCGTTCTGACCTCCCCAACACGTTTCGTGGTCCATTTCTAACCTATAATCGATACTTTTTTGGATTTTCGAGCTAGTGGATCTAATTTCATACCCTCTCTCCTCCCGATTTCTATACGAGGCTACGTGCTCATTTTTTCGTTCTGACCTCAGGAACACGTCTCGTGGTCCATTTCTAACCTATAATCGAGACTTTTTCGGGTTTTAGAGCTAGTGGATCTAATTTCATACCCTCTCTCCTCCCGATTTTTATACGAGGCTTCGTGCTCGTTTTTTCGTTCTGACCTCAAAAATAGGTCTCGCGGTCCATTTCTAACCTATAATAGAGACTTTTTCGAGTTTTAGAGCTGTCGGATCTAATTTCATACCCTCTCTCCTCCCGATTTCTATACGAGGCTTCGTGCTCGTTTTTTCGTTTTGACCTCACAAACACGTCTCGTGGTCCATTTCTAACCTATAATCGAGACTTTTTCGGGTTTTCGAGCTAGTGGATCTAATTTCATACTCTCTCTCCTCCCGATTTCTATACGAGGCTTCGTGCTCATTTTTTCGTTCTGACCTCCCCAACACGTTTCGTGGTCCATTTCTAACCTATAATCGATACTTTTTTGGATTTTCGAGCTAGTGGATCTAATTTCATACCCTCTCTCCTCCCGATTTCTATACGAGGCTACGTGCTCGTTTTTTCGTTCTGACCTCACAAACACGTCTCGTGGTCCATTTCTAACCTATAATCGAGACTTTTTCGGGTTTTCGAGCTAGTGGATCTAATTTCATACCCTCTCTCCTCCCGATTTCTATACGAGGCTACGTGCTCGTTTTTTCGTTCTGACCTCAGGAACACGACTCGTGGTCCATTTCTAACCTATAATCGAGACTTTTTCGGGTTTTAGAGCTAGTGGATCTAATTTCATACCCTCTCACCTCCCGATTTCTATACGAGGCTACGTGCTCGTTTTTTCGTTCTGAACTCATGAACACGTCTCGTGGTCCATTTCTAACCTATAATCGAGACTTTTTCGGATTTTAGAGGAAATGGATCTAATTTCATACCCTCTCTCCTTCCGATTTCTATACGAGGCTTCGTGCTCGTTTTTTCGTTCTGACCTCACAAACACGTCTCGTGGTCCATTTCTAACATATAATCGAGACTTTCTCGGGTTTTAGAGCTAGTGGATCTAATTTCATACCCTCTCACCTCCCGATTTCTATACGAGGCTACGTGCTCGTTTTTTCATTCTGACCTCAGGAACACGTCTCGTGGTCCATTTCTAACCTATAATCGAGACTTTTTCGGGTTTTAGAGCTAGTGGATCTAATTTCATACCCTCTCTCCTCCCGATTTCTATACGAGGCTTCGTGCTCGTTTTTTCGTTCTGACCTCACCAACACGTTTCCTGGTCCATTTCTAACCTATAATCGATACTTTTTCGGATTTTCGAGCTAGTGGATCTAATTTCATACCCTCTCTCCTCCCGATTTCTATACGAGGCTTCGTGCTCGTTTTTTCGTTTTGACCTCACCAACATGTCTCGTGGTCCTTTTCTAACCTATATTCGAGACTTTTTCGGGTTTTCGAGCTAGTGGATCTAATTTCATACCCTCTCTCCTCCCGATTTCTATACAAGGCTACGTGCTCGTTTTTTCGTTCTGACCTCACCAACACGTCTCATTGTCCATTTCTAACCTATAGTCGAGACTTTTTCGGGTTTTAGAGTTAGTAGATCTAATTTAATACCCTCTCCCCTCCCGATTTCTATACGAGGCTTCGTCCTCGTTTTTTCGTTCTGACCTCAAAAATAGGTCTCGTGGTAAATTTCTAACCTATAATTGAGACTTTTTCGGGTTTTAGAGCTAATGGATCTAATTTCATACCCTCTCTCTTCCGGATTTCTATACGAGGCTTCGTGCTCGTTTTTTCGTTCTGACCTCACAAACACGTCTCGTGGTCCATTTCTAACATATAATCGAGACTTTCTCGGGTTTTAGAGCTAGTGGATCTAATTTCATACCCTCTCACCTCCCGATTTCTATACGAGGCTACGTGCTCGTTTTCTCGTTCTGACCTCAGGAACACGTCTCGTGGTCCATTTCTAACCTATAATCGAGACTTTTTCGGATTTTAGAGGAAATGGATCTAATTTCATACCCTCTCTCCTTCCGATTTCTATACGAGGCTTCGTGCTTGTTTTTTCGTTCTGACCTCACAAACACGTCTCGTGGTCCATTTCTAACATATAATCGAGACTTTCTCGGGTTTTAGAGCTAGTGGATCTAATTTCATACCCTCTCACCTCCCGATTTCTATACGAGGCTACGTGCTCGTTTTTTTGTTCTGACCTCAGGAACACGTCTCGTGGTCCATTTCTAACCTATAATCGAGACTTTTTCGGGTTTTAGAGCTAGTGGATCTAATTTCATACCCTCTCTCCTCCCGATTTCTATACGAGGCTTCGTGCTCGTTTTTTCGTTCTGACCTCACCAACACGTTTCCTGGTCCATTTCTAACCTATAATCGATACTTTTTCGGATTTTCGAGCTAGTGGATCTAATTTCATCCCCTCTCTCCTCCCGATTTCTATACGAGGCAACGTGCTCGTTTTTTCGTTTTGACCTAACAAACACGTCTCGTGGTCCATTTCTAACCTATATTCGAGACTTTTTCGGGTTTTAGAGCTAGTAGATCTAATTTCATTCCCTCTCTCCTTCCGATTTAAATAAGAGGCTTCGTGCTCGTTTTTTCGTTCTGACCTCACAAACACGTCTCGTGGTCCATTTCTAACCTATAATCGAGACTTTTTCTGGTTTTCGAGTTAGTGGATCTAATTTTATACCCTCTCTTCTCCCGATTTCTATACGAGGCTTCGTGCTCGATTTTTCGTTCTGACCTCCCCAACACGTTTCGTGGTCCATTTCTAACCTATAATCGATACTTTTTTGGATTTTCGAGCTAGTGGATCTAATTTCATACCCTCTCTCCTCCCGATTTCTATACGAGGCTACGTGCTCGTTTTTTCGTTCTGACCTCAGGAACACGTCTCGTGGTCCATTTCTAACCTATAATCGAGACTTTTTCGGGTTTTAGAGCTAGTGGATCTAATTTCATACCCTCTCTCCTCCCGATTTCTATACGAGGCTTCGTGCTCGTTTTTTCGTTCTGACTTCAAAAATAGGTCTCGCGGTCCATTTCTAACCTATAATAGAGACTTTTTCGAGTTTTAGAGCTAGTGGATCTAATTTCATACCCTCTCTCCTCCCGATTTCTATACGAGGCTACGTGCTCGTTTTTTCGTTCTGACCTCAGGAACACGTCTCGTGGTCCATTTCTAACCTATAATCGAGACTTTTTCGGGTTTTAGAGCTAGTGGATCTAATTTCATACCCTCTCTCCTCCCGATTTCTATACGAGGCTTCGTGCTCGTTTTTTCGTTCTGACCTCACCAACACGTTTCCTGGTCCATTTCTAACCTATAATCGATACTTTTTCGGATTTTCGAGCTAGTGGATCTAATTTCATCCCCTCTCTCCTCCCGATTTCTATACGAGGCAACGTGCTCGTTTTTTCGTTTTGACCTCACAAACACGTCTCGTGGTCCATTTCTAACCTATATTCGAGACTTTTTTGGGTTTTAGAGCTAGTAGATCTAATTTCATTCCCTCTCTCCTTCCGATTTAAATAAGAGGCTTCGTGCTCGTTTTTTCGTTCTGACCTCACAAACACGTCTCGTGGTCCATTTCTAACCTATAATCGAGACTTTTTCTGGTTTTCGAGCTAGTGGATCTAATTTCATACCCTCTCTTCTCCCGATTTCTATACGAGGCTTCGTGCTCGATTTTTCGTTCTGACCTCCCCAACACGTTTCGTGGTCCATTTCTAACCTATAATCGATACTTTTTTGGATTTTCGAGCTAGTGGATCTAATTTCATACCCTCTCTCCTCCCGATTTCTATACGAGGCTACGTGCTCGTTTTTTCGTTCTGACCTCAGGAACACGTCTCGTGGTCCATTTCTAACCTATAATCGAGACTTTTTCGGGTTTTAGAGCTAGTGGATCTAATTTCATACCCTCTCTCCTCCCGATTTCTATACGAGGCTTCGTGCTCGTTTTTTCGTTCTGACTTCAAAAATAGGTCTCGCGGTCCATTTCTAACCTATAATAGAGACTTTTTCGAGTTTTAGAGCTAGTGGATCTAATTTCATACCCTCTCTCCTCCCGATTTCTATACGAGGCTACGTGCTCGTTTTTTCGTTCTGACCTCAGGAACACGTCTCGTGGTCCATTTCTAACCTATAATCGAGACTTTTTCGGGTTTTAGAGCTAGTGGATCTAATTTCATACCCTCTCTCCTCCCGATTTCTATACGAGGCTTCGTGCTCGTTTTTTCGTTGTGACCTCACCAACACGTCTCGTGGTCCATTTCTAACCTATATTCGAGACTTTTTCGGGTTTTAGAGCTAGTGGATCTAATTTCATACCCTCTCTCCTCCCGATTTTTATACGAGGCTTCGTGCTCGTTTTTTCGTTCTCACCTCACCAACACGTTTCGTGGTCCATTTCTAACCTATAATCGAGACTTTTTCGGGTTTTCGAGCTAGTGGATCTAATTTCATACCCTCTCTCCTCCCGATTTCTATACGAGGCAACGTGCTCGTTTTTTCGTTCTGACCTCAGGAACACGTCTAGTGGTCCATTTCTAACCTATAATCGAGACTTTCTCGGATTTTAGAGCTAGTGGATCTAATTTCATACCCTCTCTCCTCCCGATTTCTATACGAGGCAACGTGCTCGTTTTTTCGTTTTGACCTCACAAACACGTCTCGTGGTCCATTTCTAACCTATATTCGAGACTTTTTCGGGTTTTAGAGCTAGTAGATCTAATTTCATTCCCTCTCTCCTTCCGATTTAAATACGAGGCTTCGTGCTCGTTTTTTCGTTCTGACCTCACAAACACGTCTCGTGGTCCATTTCTAACCTATAATCGAGACTTTCTCGGATTTTAGAGCTAGTGGATCTAATTTCATACTCTCTCTCCTCCCGATTTCTATACGAGGCTTCGTGCTCATTTTTTCGTTCTGACCTCCCCAACACGTTTCGTGGTCCATTTCTAACCTATAATCGATACTTTTTTGGATTTTCGAGCTAGTGGATCTAATTTCATACCCTCTCTCCTCCCGATTTCTATACGAGGCTACGTGCTCGTTTTTTCGTTCTGACCTCAGGAACACGTCTCGTGGTCCATTTCTAACCTATAATCGAGACTTTTTCGGGTTTTAGAGCTAGTGGATCTAATTTCATACCCTCTCTCCTCCCGATTTTTATACGAGGCTTCGTGCTCGTTTTTTCGTTCTGACCTCAAAAATAGGTCTCGCGGTCCATTTCTAACCTATAATGGAGACTTTTTCGAGTTTTAGAGCTAGTGGATCTAATTTCATACCCTCTCTCCTCCCGATTTCTATACGAGGCTTCGTGCTCGTTTTTTCGTTCTGACCTCACCAACACGTCTCGAGGTCCATTTCTAACCTATAATCGAGACTTTTTCGGGTTTTAGAGGAAGTGGATCTAATTTTAAACCCTCTCTCCTCCCGATTTCTATACGAGGCTTCGTGCTTGTTTTTTCGTTCTGACCTCAAAAACACGTCTCGTGGTCCATTTCTAACCTATAATCGAGACTTTTTCGGGTTTTCGAGCTAGTGGATCTAATTTCATACCCTCTCTCCTCCTGATTTCTATACGAGGCTACGTGCTCGTTTTTTCGTTCTGACCTCACAAACACGTCTCCTGGTCCATTTCTAACCTATAATCGAGACTTTTTCGGGTTTTAGAGCTAGTGGATCTAATTTCATACCCTCTCTCCTCCCGATTTCTATACGAGGCTTCGTGCTCGTTTTTTCGTTCTGACCTCACCAACACGTTTCCTGGTCCATTTCTAACCTATAATCGATACTTTTTCGGATTTTCGAGCTAGTGGATCTAATTTCATACCCTCTCTCCTCCCGATTTCTATACGAGGCTTCGTGCTCGTTTTTTCGTTTTGACCTCACCAACATGTCTCGTGGTCCTTTTCTAACCTATATTCGAGACTTTTTCGGGTTTTCGAGCTAGTGGATCTAATTTCATACCCTCTCTCCTCCCGATTTCTATACAAGGCTACGTGCTCGTTTTTTCGTTCTGACCTCACCAACACGTCTCATTGTCCATTTCTAACCTATAGTCGAGACTTTTTCGGGTTTTAGAGTTAGTAGATCTAATTTCATACCCTCTCCCCTCCCGATTTCTATACGAGGCTTCGTCCTCGTTTTTTCGTTCTGACCTCAAAAATAGGTCTCGTGGTAAATTTCTAACCTATAATTGAGACTTTTTCGGGTTTTAGAGCTAGTGGATCTAATTTCATACCCTCTCTCTTCCGGATTTCTATACGAGGCTTCGTGCTCGTTTTTTCGTTCTGACCTCACAAACACGTCTCGTGGTCCATTTCTAACATATAATCGAGACTTTCTCGGGTTTTAGAGCTAGTGGATCTAATTTCATACCCTCTCACCTCCCGATTTCTATACGAGGCTACGTGCTCGTTTTCTCGTTCTGACCTCAGGAACACGTCTCGTGGTCCATTTCTAACCTATAATCGAGACTTTTTCGGATTTTAGAGGAAATGGATCTAATTTCATACCCTCTCTCCTTCCGATTTCTATACGAGGATTCGTGCTTGTTTTTTCGTTCTGACCTCACAAACACGTCTCGTGGTCCATTTCTAACATATAATCGAGACTTTCTCGGGTTTTAGAGCTAGTGGATCTAATTTCATACCCTCTCACCTCCCGATTTCTATACGAGGCTACGTGCTCGTTTTTTTGTTCTGACCTCAGGAACACGTCTCGTGGTCCATTTCTAACCTATAATCGAGACTTTTTCGGGTTTTAGAGCTAGTGGATCTAATTTCATACCCTCTCTCCTCCCGATTTCTATACGAGGCTTCGTGCTCGTTTTTTCGTTCTGACCTCACCAACACGTTTCCTGGTCCATTTCTAACCTATAATCGATACTTTTTCGGATTTTCGAGCTAGTGGATCTAATTTCATACCCTCTCTCCTCCCGATTTCTATACGAGGCTTCGTGCTCGTTTTTTCGTTTTGACCTCACCAACATGTCTCGTGGTCCTTTTCTAACCTATATTCGAGACTTTTTCGGGTTTTCGAGCTAGTGGATCTAATTTCATACCCTCTCTCCTCCCGATTTCTATACAAGGCTACGTGCTCGTTTTTTCGTTCTGACCTCACCAACACGTCTCATTGTCCATTTCTAACCTATAGTCGAGACTTTTTCGGGTTTTAGAGTTAGTAGATCTAATTTCATACCCTCTCCCCTCCCGATTTCTATACGAGGCTTCGTCCTCGTTTTTTCGTTCTGACCTCAAAAATAGGTCTCGTGGTAAATTTCTAACCTATAATTGAGACTTTTTCGGGTTTTAGAGCTAGTGGATCTAATTTCATACCCTCTCTCTTCCGGATTTCTATACGAGGCTTCGTGCTCGTTTTTTCGTTCTGACCTCACAAACACGTCTCGTGGTCCATTTCTAACATATAATCGAGACTTTCTCGGGTTTTAGAGCTAGTGGATCTAATTTCATACCCTCTCACCTCCCGATTTCTATACGAGGCTACGTGCTCGTTTTCTCGTTCTGACCTCAGGAACACGTCTCGTGGTCCATTTCTAACCTATAATCGAGACTTTTTCGGATTTTAGAGGAAATGGATCTAATTTCATACCCTCTCTCCTTCCGATTTCTATACGAGGATTCGTGCTTGTTTTTTCGTTCTGACCTCACAAACACGTCTCGTGGTCCATTTCTAACATATAATCGAGACTTTCTCGGGTTTTAGAGCTAGTGGATCTAATTTCATACCCTCTCACCTCCCGATTTCTATACGAGGCTACGTGCTCGTTTTTTTGTTCTGACCTCAGGAACACGTCTCGTGGTCCATTTCTAACCTATAATCGAGACTTTTTCGGGTTTTAGAGCTAGTGGATCTAATTTCATACCCTCTCTCCTCCCGATTTCTATACGAGGCTTCGTGCTCGTTTTTTCGTTCTGACCTCACCAACACGTTTCCTGGTCCATTTCTAACCTATAATCGATACTTTTTCGGATTTTCGAGCTAGTGGATCTAATTTCATCCCCTCTCTCCTCCCGATTTCTATACGAGGCAACGTGCTCGTTTTTTCGTTTTGACCTCACAAACACGTCTCGTGGTCCATTTCTAACCTATATTCGAGACTTTTTCGGGTTTTAGAGCTAGTAGATCTAATTTCATTCCCTCTCTCCTTCCGATTTAAATAAGAGGCTTCGTGCTCGTTTTTTCGTTCTGACCTCACAAACACGTCTCGTGGTCCATTTCTAACCTATAATCGAGACTTTTTCTGGTTTTCGAGCTAGTGGATCTAATTTCATACCCTCTCTTCTCCCGATTTCTATACGAGGCTTCGTGCTCGATTTTTCGTTCTGACCTCCCCAACACGTTTCGTGGTCCATTTCTAACCTATAATCGATACTTTTTTGGATTTTCGAGCTAGTGGATCTAATTTCATACCCTCTCTCCTCCCGATTTCTATACGAGGCTACGTGCTCGTTTTTTCGTTCTGACCTCAGGAACACGTCTCGTGGTCCATTTCTAACCTATAATCGAGACTTTTTCGGGTTTTAGAGCTAGTGGATCTAATTTCATACCCTCTCTCCTCCCGATTTCTATACGTGGCTTCGTGCTCGTTTTTTCGTTCTGACTTCAAAAATAGGTCTCGCGGTCCATTTCTAACCTATAATAGAGACTTTTTCGAGTTTTAGAGCTAGTGGATCTAATTTCATACCCTCTCTCCTCCCGATTTCTATACGAGGCTACGTGCTCGTTTTTTCGTTCTGACCTCAGGAACACGTCTCGTGGTCCATTTCTAACCTATAATCGAGACTTTTTCGGGTTTTAGAGCTAGTGGATCTAATTTCATACCCTCTCTCCTCCCGATTTCTATACGAGGCTTCGTGCTCGTTTTTTCGTTCTGACCTCACCAACACGTTTCCTGGTCCATTTCTAACCTATAATCGATACTTTTTCGGATTTTCGAGCTAGTGGATCTAATTTCATCCCCTCTCTCCTCCCGATTTCTATACGAGGCAACGTGCTCGTTTTTTCGTTTTGACCTCACAAACACGTCTCGTGGTCCATTTCTAACCTATATTCGAGACTTTTTCGGGTTTTAGAGCTAGTAGATCTAATTTCATTCCCTCTCTCCTTCCGATTTAAATAAGAGGCTTCGTGCTCGTTTTTTCGTTCTGACCTCACAAACACGTCTCGTGGTCCATTTCTAACCTATAATCGAGACTTTTTCTGGTTTTCGAGCTAGTGGATCTAATTTCATACCCTCTCTTCTCCCGATTTCTATACGAGGCTTCGTGCTCGATTTTTCGTTCTGACCTCCCCAACACGTTTCGTGGTCCATTTCTAACCTATAATCGATACTTTTTTGGATTTTCGAGCTAGTGGATCTAATTTCATACCCTCTCTCCTCCCGATTTCTATACGAGGCTACGTGCTCGTTTTTTCGTTCTGACCTCAGGAACACGTCTCGTGGTCCATTTCTAACCTATAATCGAGACTTTTTCGGGTTTTAGAGCTAGTGGATCTAATTTCATACCCTCTCTCCTCCCGATTTCTATACGAGGCTTCGTGCTCGTTTTTTCGTTCTGACTTCAAAAATAGGTCTCGCGGTCCATTTCTAACCTATAATAGAGACTTTTTCGAGTTTTAGAGCTAGTGGATCTAATTTCATACCCTCTCTCCTCCCGATTTCTATACGAGGCTACGTGCTCGTTTTTTCGTTCTGACCTCAGGAACACGTCTCGTGGTCCATTTCTAACCTATAATCGAGACTTTTTCGGGTTTTAGAGCTAGTGGATCTAATTTCATACCCTCTCTCCTCCCGATTTCTATACGAGGCTTCGTGCTCGTTTTTTCGTTGTGACCTCACCAACACGTCTCGTGGTCCATTTCTAACCTATATTCGAGACTTTTTCGGGTTTTAGAGCTAGTGGATCTAATTTCATACCCTCTCTCCTCCCGATTTTTATACGAGGCTTCGTGCTCGTTTTTTCGTTCTGACCTCACCAACACGTTTCGTGGTCCATTTCTAACCTATAATCGAGACTTTTTCGGGTTTTCGAGCTAGTGGATCTAATTTCATACCCTCTCTCCTCCCGATTTCTATACGAGGCAACGTGCTCGTTTTTTCGTTCTGACCTCAGGAACACGTCTAGTGGTCCATTTCTAACCTATAATCGAGACTTTCTCGGATTTTAGAGCTAGTGGATCTAATTTCATACCCTCTCACCTCCCGATTTCTATACGAGGCTACGTGCTCGTTTTCTCGTTCTGACCTCAGGAACACGTCTCGTGGTCCATTTCTAACCTATAATCGAGACTTTTTCGGATTTTAGAGGAAATGGATCTAATTTCATACCCTCTCTCCTTCCGATTTCTATACGAGGATTCGTGCTTGTTTTTTCGTTCTGACCTCACAAACACGTCTCGTGGTCCATTTCTAACATATAATCGAGACTTTCTCGGGTTTTAGAGCTAGTGGATCTAATTTCATACCCTCTCACCTCCCGATTTCTATACGAGGCTACGTGCTCGTTTTTTTGTTCTGACCTCAGGAACACGTCTCGTGGTCCATTTCTAACCTATAATCGAGACTTTTTCGGGTTTTAGAGCTAGTGGATCTAATTTCATACCCTCTCTCCTCCCGATTTCTATACGAGGCTTCGTGCTCGTTTTTTCGTTCTGACCTCACCAACACGTTTCCTGGTCCATTTCTAACCTATAATCGATACTTTTTCGGATTTTCGAGCTAGTGGATCTAATTTCATACCCTCTCTCCTCCCGATTTCTATACGAGGCTTCGTGCTCGTTTTTTCGTTTTGACCTCACCAACATGTCTCGTGGTCCTTTTCTAACCTATATTCGAGACTTTTTCGGGTTTTCGAGCTAGTGGATCTAATTTCATACCCTCTCTCCTCCCGATTTCTATACGAGGCTACGTGCTCGTTTTTTCGTTCTGACCTCACCAACACGTCTCATTGTCCATTTCTAACCTATAGTCGAGACTTTTTCGGGTTTTAGAGTTAGTAGATCTAATTTCATACCCTCTCCCCTCCCGATTTCTATACGAGGCTTCGTCCTCGTTTTTTCGTTCTGACCTCAAAAATAGGTCTCGTGGTAAATTTCTAACCTATAATTGAGACTTTTTCGGGTTTTAGAGCTAGTGGATCTAATTTCATACCCTCTCTCTTCCGGATTTCTATACGAGGCTTCGTGCTCGTTTTTTCGTTCTGACCTCACAAACACGTCTCGTGGTCCATTTCTAACATATAATCGAGACTTTCTCGGGTTTTAGAGCTAGTGGATCTAATTTCATACCCTCTCACCTCCCGATTTCTATACGAGGCTACGTGCTCGTTTTCTCGTTCTGACCTCAGGAACACGTCTCGTGGTCCATTTCTAACCTATAATCGAGACTTTTTCGGATTTTAGAGGAAATGGATCTAATTTCATACCCTCTCTCCTTCCGATTTCTATACGAGGCTTCGTGCTCGTTTTTTCGTTCTGACCTCAGGAACACGTCTCGTGGTCCATTTCTAACATATAATCGAGACTTTCTCGGGTTTTAGAGCTAGTGGATCTAATTTCATACCCTCTCACCTCCCGATTTCTATACGAGGCTACGTGCTCGTTTTTTCGTTCTGACCTCAGGAACACGTCTCGTGGTCCATTTCTAACCTATAATCGAGACTTTTTCGGGTTTTAGAGCTAGTGGATCTAATTTCATACCCTCTCTCCTCCCGATTTCTATACGAGGCTTCGTGCTCGTTTTTTCGTTCTGACCTCACCAACACGTTTCCTGGTCCATTTCTAACCTATAATCGATACTTTTTCGGATTTTCGAGCTAGTGGATCTAATTTCATCCCCTCTCTCCTCCCGATTTCTATACGAGGCAACGTGCTCGTTTTTTCGTTTTGACCTCACAAACACGTCTCGTGGTCCATTTCTAACCTATATTCGAGACTTTTTCGGGTTTTAGAGCTAGTAGATCTAATTTCATTCCCTCTCTCCTTCCGATTTAAATAAGAGGCTTCGTGCTTGTTTTTTCGTTCTGACCTCACAAACACGTCTCGTGGTCCATTTCTAACCTATAATCGAGACTTTTTCTGGTTTTCGAGCTAGTGGATCTAATTTCATACCCTCTCTTCTCCCGATTTCTATACGAGGCTTCGTGCTCGATTTTTCGTTCTGACCTCCCCAACACGTTTCGTGGTCCATTTCTAACCTATAATCGATACTTTTTTGGATTTTCGAGCTAGTGGATCTAATTTCATACCCTCTCTCCTCCCGATTTCTATACGAGGCTACGTGCTCGTTTTTTCGTTCTGACCTCAGGAACACGTCTCGTGGTCCATTTCTAACCTATA
This sequence comes from Thalia dealbata, assembly GCA_030544415.1. Lineage (NCBI taxonomy): Eukaryota > Viridiplantae > Streptophyta > Magnoliopsida > Zingiberales > Marantaceae > Thalia > Thalia dealbata. Next base: position 15,751,764 of record CM060460.1, read on the forward strand.
ATCGAGACTTTTTCGGGTTTTAGAGCTAGTGGATCTAATTTCATACCCTCTCTCCTCCCGATTTCTATACGAGGCTTCGTGCTCGTTTTTTCGTTCTGACTTCAAAAATAGGTCTCGCGGTCCATTTCTAACCTATAATAGAGACTTTTTCGAGTTTTAGAGCTAGTGGATCTAATTTCATACCCTCTCTCCTCCCGATTTCTATACGAGGCTACGTGCTCGTTTTTTCGTTCTGACCTCAGGAACACGTCTCGTGGTCCATTTCTAACCTATAATCGAGACTTTTTCGGGTTTTAGAGCTAGTGGATCTAATTTCATACCCTCTCTCCTCCCGATTTCTATACGAGGCTTCGTGCTCGTTTTTTCGTTGTGACCTCACCAACACGTCTCGTGGTCCATTTCTAACCTATATTCGAGACTTTTTCGGGTTTTAGAGCTAGTGGATCTAATTTCATACCCTCTCTCCTCCCGATTTTTATACGAGGCTTCGTGCTCGTTTTTTCGTTCTGACCTCACCAACACGTTTCGTGGTCCATTTCTAACCTATAATCGAGACTTTTTCGGGTTTTCGAGCTAGTGGATCTAATTTCATACCCTCTCTCCTCCCGATTTCTATACGAGGCAACGTGCTCGTTTTTTCGTTCTGACCTCAGGAACACGTCTAGTGGTCCATTTCTAACCTATAATCGAGACTTTCTCGGATTTTAGAGCTAGTGGATCTAATTTCATACCCTCTCTCCTCCCGATTTCTATACGAGGCTTCGTGCTCGTTTTTTCGTTCTGACCTCACCAACACGTTTCCTGGTCCATTTCTAACCTATAATCGATACTTTTTCGGATTTTCGAGCTAGTGGATCTAATTTCATACCCTCTCTCCTCCCGATTTCTATACGAGGCAACGTGCTCGTTTTTTCGTTTTGACCTCACAAACACGTCTCGTGGTCCATTTCTAACCTATATTCGAGACTTTTTCGGGTTTTAGAGCTAGTAGATCTAATTTCATTCCCTCTCTCCTTCCGATTTAAATACGAGGCTTCGTGCTCGTTTTTTCGTTCTGACCTCACAAACACGTCTCGTGGTCCATTTCTAAACTATAATCGAGACTTTTTCTGGTTTTCGAGCTAGTGGATCTAATTTCATACCCTCTCTTCTCCCGATTTCTATACGAGGCTTCGTGCTCGATTTTTCGTTCTGACCTCCCCAACACGTTTCGTGGTCCATTTCTAACCTATAATCGATACTTTTTTGGATTTTCGAGCTAGTGGATCTAATTTCATACCCTCTCTCCTCCCGATTTCTATACGAGGCTACGTGCTCGTTTTTTCGTTCTGACCTCAGGAACACGTCTCGTGGTCCATTTCTAACCTATAATCGAGACTTTTTCGGGTTTTAGAGCTAGTGGATCTAATTTCATACCCTCTCTCCTCCCGATTTCTATACGAGGCTTCGTGCTCGTTTTTTCGTTTTGACCTCACCAACACGTCTCGTGGTCCATTTCTAACCTATATTCGAGACTTTTTCGGGATTTAGAGCTAGTAGATCTAATTTCATACCCTCTCTCCTCCCGATTTCTATACGAGGCTTCGTGCTCGTTTTTTCGTTCTGACCTCACCAACACGTTTCGTGGTCCATTTCTAACCTATAATCGAGACTTTTTCTGGTTTTCGAGCTAGTGGATCTAATTTCATACCCTCTCTCCTCCCGATTTCTATACGAGGCTACGTGCTCGTTTTTTCGTTCTGACCTCAGGAACACGTCTCGTGGTCCATTTCTAACCTATAATCGAGACTTTTTCGGGTTTTAGAGCTAGTGGATCTAATTTCATACCCTCTCTCCTCTCGATTTTTATACGAGGCTTCGTGCTCGTTTTTTCGTTCTGACCTCACAAACACGTCTCGTGGTCCATTTCTAACCTATAATCGAGACTTTTTCGGGTTTTCGAGCTAGTGGATCTAATTTCATACTCTCTCTCCTCCCGATTTCTATACGAGGCTTCGTGCTCGTTTTTTCGTTCTGACCTCCCCAACACGTTTCGTGGTCCATTTCTAACCTATAATCGATACTTTTTCGGATTTTCGAGCTAGTGGATCTAATTTCATACCCTCTCTCCTCTCGATTTCTATACGAGACTACGTGCTCGTTTTTTCGTTCTGACCTCAGGAAGACGTCTCGTGGTCCATTTCTAACCTATAATCGAGACTTTTTCGGGTTTTAGAGCTAGTGGATCTAATTTCATACCCTCTCTCCTCCCGATTTTTATACGAGGCTTCGTGCTCGTTTTTTCGTTCTGACCTCACCAACACGTTTCGTGGTCCATTTCTAACCTATAATCGAGACTTTTTCGGGTTTTCGAGCTAGTGGATCTAATTTCATACCCTCTCTCCTCCCGATTTCTATACGAGGCAACGTGCTCGTTTTTTCGTTCTGACCTCAGGAACACGTCTAGTGGTCCATTTCTAACCTATAATCGAGACTTTCTCGGATTTTAGAGCTAGTGGATCTAATTTCATACCCTCTCTCCTCCCGATTTCTATACGAGGCTTCGTGCTCGTTTTTTCGTTCTGACCTCACAAACACGTCTCGTGGTCCATTTCTAACCTATAATCGAGACTTTTTCGGGTTTTCGAGCTAGTGGATCTAATTTCATACCCTCTCTCCTCCCGATTTCTATACGAGGCTTCGTGCTCGTTTTTTCATTTTAACCTCACCAACACGTCTCGTGGTCCTTTTCTAACCTATATTCGAGACTTTTTCGGGTTTTCGAGCTAGTGGATCTAATTTCATACCCTCTCTCCTCCCGATTTCTATACGAGGCTACGTGCTCGTTTTTTCGTTCTGACCTCAGGAACACTTCTCGTGGTCCATTTCTAACCTATAATCGAGACTTTTTCGGGTTTTAGAGCTAGTGGATCTAATTTCATACCCTCTCTCCTCCCGATTTTTATACGAGGCTTCGTGCTCGTTTTTTCGTTCTGACCTCACCAACACGTTTCGTGGTCCATTTCTAACCTATAATCGAGACTTTTTCGGATTTTCGAGCTAGTGGATCTAATTTCATACCCTCTCTCCTCCCGATTTCTATACGAGGCTACGTGCTCGTTTTTTCGTTCTGACCTCAGGAACACGTCTAGTGGTCCATTTCTAACCTATAATCGAGACTTTCTCGGATTTTAGAGCTAGTGGATCTAATTTCAAACCCTCTCTCCTCCCGATTTCTATACGAGGCTTCGTGCTCGTTTTTTCGTTCTGACCTCACCAACACGTCTCGTGGTCCATTTCTAACCTATAATCGAGTCTTTTCGGGTTTTAGAGCTAGTTGATCTAATTTCATACCCTCTCTCCTCCCGATTTTTATACGAGGCTTCGTGCTCGTTTTTTCGTTCTGACCTCCCCAACACGTTTCGTGGTCCATTTCTAACCTATAATCGATACTTTTTTGGATTTTCGAGCTAGTGGATCTAATTTCATACCCTCTCTCCTCCCGATTTCTATACGAGGCTACGTGCTCGTTTTTTCGTTCTGACCTCAGGAACACGTCTCGTGGTCCATTTCTAACCTATAATCGAGACTTTCTCGGATTTTAGAGCTAGTGGATCTAATTTCATACGCTCTCTCCTCCCGATTTCTATACGAGGCTTCGTGCTCGTTTTTTCGTTCTGACCTCACCAACACGTCTCGTTGTCTATTTCAAACTTATATTCGAGACTTTTTCGGGTTTTAGAGTTAGTAGATCAAATTTCATACCCTCTCCCCTCCCGATTTCTATACGAGGCTTCGTCCTCGTTTTTTCGTTCTGACCTCAAAAATAGGTCTCGTGGTCCATTTCTAACCTATAATTTAGACTTTTTCGAGTTTTAGAGCTAGTGGATCTAATTTCATACTCTCTCTCCTCCGGATTTCTATACGAGGCTTCGTGCTCATTTTTTCGTTCTGACCTCCCCAACACGTTTCGTGGTCCATTTCTAACCTATAATCGATACTTTTTTGGATTTTCGAGCTAGTGGATCTAATTTCATACCCTCTCTCCTCCCGATTTCTATACGAGGCTACGTGCTCGTTTTTTCGTTCTGACCTCAGGAACACGTCTCGTGGTCCATTTCTAACCTATAATCGAGACTTTTTCGGGTTTTAGAGCTAGTGGATCTAATTTCATACCCTCTCTCCTCCCGATTTTTATACGAGGCTTCGTGCTCGTTTTTTCGTTCTGACCTCAAAAATAGGTCTCGCGGTCCATTTCTAACCTATAATAGAGACTTTTTCGAGTTTTAGAGCTAGTGGATCTAATTTCATACCCTCTCTTCTCCCGATTTCTATACGAGGCTTCGTGCTCGTTTTTTCGTTCTGACCTCACAAACACGTCTCGTGGTCCATTTCTAACCTATAATCGAGACTTTTTCGGGTTTTCGAGCTAGTGGATCTAATTTCATACTCTCTCTCCTCCCGATTTCTATACGAGGCTTCGTGCTCGATTTTTCGTTCTGACCTCCCCAACACGTTTCGTGGTCCATTTCTAACCTATAATCGATACTTTTTTGGATTTTCGAGCTAGTGGATCTAATTTCATACCCTCTCTCCTCCCGATTTCTATACGAGGCTACGTGCTCGTTTTTTCGTTCTGACCTCACAAACACGTCTCGTGGTCCATTTCTAACCTATAATCGAGACTTTTTCGGGTTTTCGAGCTAGTGGATCTAATTTCATACCCTCTCTCCTCCCGATTTCTATACGAGGCTACGTGCTCGTTTTTTCGTTCTGACCTCAGGAACACGTCTCGTGGTCCATTTCTAACCTATAATCGAGACTTTTTCGGGTTTTAGAGCTAGTGGATCTAATTTCATACCCTCTCACCTCCCGATTTCTATACGAGGCTACGTGCTCGTTTTTTCGTTCTGACCTCATGAACACGTCTCGTGGTCCATTTCTAACCTATAATCGAGACTTTTTCGGATTTTAGAGGAAATGGATCTAATTTCATACCCTCTCTCCTTCCGATTTCTATACGAGGCTTCGTGCTCGTTTTTTCGTTCTGACCTCACAAACACGTCTCGTGGTCCATTTCTAACATATAATCGAGACTTTCTCGGGTTTTAGAGCTAGTGGATCTAATTTCATACCCTCTCACCTCCCGATTTCTATACGAGGCTACGTGCTCGTTTTTTCGTTCTGACCTCAGGAACACGTCTCGTGGTCCATTTCTAACCTATAATCGAGACTTTTTCGGGTTTTAGAGCTAGTGGATCTAATTTCATACCCTCTCTCCTCCCGATTTCTATACGAGGCTTCGTGCTCGTTTTTTCGTTCTGACCTCACCAACACGTTTCCTGGTCCATTTCTAACCTATAATCGATACTTTTTCGGATTTTCGAGCTAGTGGATCTAATTTCATACCCTCTCTCCTCCCGATTTCTATACGAGGCAACGTGCTCGTTTTTTCATTTTGACCTCACAAACACGTCTCGTGGTCCATTTCTAACCTATATTCGAGACTTTTTCGGGTTTTAGAGCTAGTAGATCTAATTTCATTCCCTCTCTCCTTCCGATTTAAATACGAGGCTTCGTGCTCGTTTTTTCGTTCTGACCTCACAAACACGTCTCGTGGTCCATTTCTAACCTATAATCGATACTTTTTCGGATTTTCGAGCTAGTGGATCTAATTTCATACCCTCTCTCCTCCCGATTTCTATACGAGGCAACGTGCTCGTTTTTTCGTTTTGACCTCACAAACACGTCTCGTGGTCCATTTCTAACCTATATTCGAGACTTTTTCGGGTTTTAGAGCTAGTAGATCTAATTTCATTCCCTCTCTCCTTCCGATTTAAATACGAGGCTTCGTGCTCGTTTTTTCGTTCTGACCTCACAAACACGTCTCGTGGTCCATTTCTAACCTATAATCGAGACTTTTTCTGGTTTTCGAGCTAGTGGATCTAATTTCATACCCTCTCTTCTCCCGATTTCTATACGAGGCTTCGTGCTCGATTTTTCGTTCTGACCTCCCCAACACGTTTCGTGGTCCATTTATAACCTATAATCGATACTTTTTTGGATTTTCGAGCTAGTGGATCTAATTTCATACCCTCTCTCCTCCCGATTTCTATACGAGGCTTCGTGCTCGTTTTTTCGTTCTGACCTCACCAACACGTTTCGTGGTCCATTTCTAACCTATAATCGAGACTTTTTCTGGTTTTCGAGCTAGTGGATCTAATTTCATACCCTCTCTCCTCCCGATTTCTATACGAGGCTACGTGCTCGTTTTTTCGTTCTGACCTCAGGAACACGTCTCGTGGTCCATTTCTAACCTATAATCGAGACTTTTTCGGGTTTTAGAGCTAGTGGATCTAATTTCATACCCTCTCTCCTCTCGATTTTTATACGAGGCTTCGTGCTCGTTTTTTCGTTCTGACCTCACAAACACGTCTCGTGGTCCATTTCTAACCTATAATCGAGACTTTTTCGGGTTTTCGAGCTAGTGGATCTAATTTCATACTCTCTCTCCTCCCGATTTCTATACGAGGCTTCGTGCTCGTTTTTTCGTTCTGACCTCCCCAACACGTTTCGTGGTCCATTTCTAACCTATAATCGATACTTTTTCGGATTTTCGAGCTAGTGGATCTAATTTCATACCCTCTCTCCTCTCGATTTCTATACGAGACTACGTGCTCGTTTTTTCGTTCTGACCTCAGGAAGACGTCTCGTGGTCCATTTCTAACCTATAATCGAGACTTTTTCGGGTTTTAGAGCTAGTGGATCTAATTTCATACCCTCTCTCCTCCCGATTTTTATACGAGGCTTCGTGCTCGTTTTTTCGTTCTGACCTCACCAACACGTTTCGTGGTCCATTTCTAACCTATAATCGAGACTTTTTCGGGTTTTCGAGCTAGTGGATCTAATTTCATACCCTCTCTCCTCCCGATTTCTATACGAGGCAACGTGCTCGTTTTTTCGTTCTGACCTCAGGAACACGTCTAGTGGTCCATTTCTAACCTATAATCGAGACTTTCTCGGATTTTAGAGCTAGTGGATCTAATTTCATACCCTCTCTCCTCCCGATTTCTATACGAGGCTTCGTGCTCGTTTTTTCGTTCTGACCTCACAAACACGTCTCGTGGTCCATTTCTAACCTATAATCGAGACTTTTTCGGGTTTTCGAGCTAGTGGATCTAATTTCATACCCTCTCTCCTCCCGATTTCTATACGAGGCTTCGTGCTCGTTTTTTCATTTTAACCTCACCAACACGTCTCGTGGTCCTTTTCTAACCTATATTCGAGACTTTTTCGGGTTTTCGAGCTAGTGGATCTAATTTCATACCCTCTCTCCTCCCGATTTCTATACGAGGCTACGTGCTCGTTTTTTCGTTCTGACCTCAGGAACACTTCTCGTGGTCCATTTCTAACCTATAATCGAGACTTTTTCGGGTTTTAGAGCTAGTGGATCTAATTTCATACCCTCTCTCCTCCCGATTTTTATACGAGGCTTCGTGCTCGTTTTTTCGTTCTGACCTCACCAACACGTTTCGTGGTCCATTTCTAACCTATAATCGAGACTTTTTCGGATTTTCGAGCTAGTGGATCTAATTTCATACCCTCTCTCCTCCCGATTTCTATACGAGGCTACGTGCTCGTTTTTTCGTTCTGACCTCAGGAACACGTCTAGTGGTCCATTTCTAACCTATAATCGAGACTTTCTCGGATTTTAGAGCTAGTGGATCTAATTTCAAACCCTCTCTCCTCCCGATTTCTATACGAGGCTTCGTGCTCGTTTTTTCGTTCTGACCTCACAAACACGTCTCGTGGTCCATTTCTAACCTATAATCGAGTCTTTTCGGGTTTTAGAGCTAGTTGATCTAATTTCATACCCTCTCTCCTCCCGATTTTTATACGAGGCTTCGTGCTCGTTTTTTCGTTCTGACCTCCCCAACACGTTTCGTGGTCCATTTCTAACCTATAATCGATACTTTTTTGGATTTTCGAGCTAGTGGATCTAATTTCATACCCTCTCTCCTCCCGATTTCTATACGAGGCTACGTGCTCGTTTTTTCGTTCTGACCTCAGGAACACGTCTCGTGGTCCATTTCTAACCTATAATCGAGACTTTCTCGGATTTTAGAGCTAGTGGATCTAATTTCATACCCTCTCTCCTCCCGATTTCTATACGAGGCTTCGTGCTCGTTTTTTCGTTTTGACCTCACCAACACGTCTCGTGGTCCATTTCTAACCTATATTCGAGACTTTTTCGGGATTTAGAGCTAGTAGATCTAATTTCATACCCTCTCTCCTCCCGATTTCTATACGAGGCTTCGTGCTCGTTTTTTCGTTCTGACCTCACCAACACGTTTCGTGGTCCATTTCTAACCTATAATCGAGACTTTTTCTGGTTTTCGAGCTAGTGGATCTAATTTCATACCCTCTCTCCTCCCGATTTCTATACGAGGCTACGTGCTCGTTTTTTCGTTCTGACCTCAGGAACACGTCTCGTGGTCCATTTCTAACCTATAATCGAGACTTTTTCGGGTTTTAGAGCTAGTGGATCTAATTTCATACCCTCTCTCCTCTCGATTTTTATACGAGGCTTCGTGCTCGTTTTTTCGTTCTGACCTCACAAACACGTCTCGTGGTCCATTTCTAACCTATAATCGAGACTTTTTCGGGTTTTCGAGCTAGTGGATCTAATTTCATACTCTCTCTCCTCCCGATTTCTATACGAGGCTTCGTGCTCGTTTTTTCGTTCTGACCTCCCCAACACGTTTCGTGGTCCATTTCTAACCTATAATCGATACTTTTTCGGATTTTCGAGCTAGTGGATCTAATTTCATACCCTCTCTCCTCTCGATTTCTATACGAGACTACGTGCTCGTTTTTTCGTTCTGACCTCAGGAAGACGTCTCGTGGTCCATTTCTAACCTATAATCGAGACTTTTTCGGGTTTTAGAGCTAGTGGATCTAATTTCATACCCTCTCTCCTCCCGATTTTTATACGAGGCTTCGTGCTCGTTTTTTCGTTCTGACCTCACCAACACGTTTCGTGGTCCATTTCTAACCTATAATCGAGACTTTTTCGGGTTTTCGAGCTAGTGGATCTAATTTCATACCCTCTCTCCTCCCGATTTCTATACGAGGCAACGTGCTCGTTTTTTCGTTCTGACCTCAGGAACACGTCTAGTGGTCCATTTCTAACCTATAATCGAGACTTTCTCGGATTTTAGAGCTAGTGGATCTAATTTCATACCCTCTCTCCTCCCGATTTCTATACGAGGCTTCGTGCTCGTTTTTTCGTTCTGACCTCACAAACACGTCTCGTGGTCCATTTCTAACCTATAATCGAGACTTTTTCGGGTTTTCGAGCTAGTGGATCTAATTTCATACCCTCTCTCCTCCCGATTTCTATACGAGGCTTCGTGCTCGTTTTTTCATTTTAACCTCACCAACACGTCTCGTGGTCCTTTTCTAACCTATATTCGAGACTTTTTCGGGTTTTCGAGCTAGTGGATCTAATTTCATACCCTCTCTCCTCCCGATTTCTATACGAGGCTACGTGCTCGTTTTTTCGTTCTGACCTCAGGAACACGTCTCGTGGTCCATTTCTAACCTATAATCGAGACTTTTTCGGGTTTTAGAGCTAGTGGATCTAATTTCATACCCTCTCTCCTCCCGATTTTTATACGAGGCTTCGTGCTCGTTTTTTCGTTCTGACCTCACCAACACGTTTCGTGGTCCATTTCTAACCTATAATCGAGACTTTTTCGGATTTTCGAGCTAGTGGATCTAATTTCATACCCTCTCTCCTCCCGATTTCTATACGAGGCTACGTGCTCGTTTTTTCGTTCTGACCTCAGGAACACGTCTAGTGGTCCATTTCTAACCTATAATCGAGACTTTCTCGGATTTTAGAGCTAGTGGATCTAATTTCAAACCCTCTCTCCTCCCGATTTCTATACGAGGCTTCGTGCTCGTTTTTTCGTTCTGACCTTACAAACACGTCTCGTGGTCCATTTCTAACCTATAATCGAGTCTTTTCGGGTTTTAGAGCTAGTTGATCTAATTTCATACCCTCTCTCCTCCCGATTTTTATACGAGGCTTCGTGCTCGTTTTTTCGTTCTGACCTCCCCAACACGTTTCGTGGTCCATTTCTAACCTATAATCGATACTTTTTTGGATTTTCGAGCTAGTGGATCTAATTTCATACCCTCTCTCCTCCCGATTTCTATACGAGGCTACGTGCTCGTTTTTTCGTTCTGACCTCAGGAACACGTCTCGTGGTCCATTTCTAACCTATAATCGAGACTTTCTCGGATTTTAGAGCTAGTGGATCTAATTTCATACCCTCTCTCCTCCCGATTTCTATACGAGGCTTCGTGCTCGTTTTTTCGTTCTGACCTCACCAACACGTCTCGTTGTCTATTTCAAACTTATATTCGAGACTTTTTCGGGTTTTAGAGTTAGTAGATCAAATTTCATACCCTCTCCCCTCCCGATTTCTATACGAGGCTTCGTCCTCGTTTTTTCGTTCTGACCTCAAAAATAGGTCTCGTGGTCCATTTCTAACCTATAATTTAGACTTTTTCGAGTTTTAGAGCTAGTGGATCTAATTTCATACTCTCTCTCCTCCGGATTTCTATACGAGGCTTCGTGCTCATTTTTTCGTTCTGACCTCCCCAACACGTTTCGTGGTCCATTTCTAACCTATAATCGATACTTTTTTGGATTTTCGAGCTAGTGGATCTAATTTCATACCCTCTCTCCTCCCGATTTCTATACGAGGCTACGTGCTCGTTTTTTCGTTTTGACCTCAGGAACACGTCTCGTGGTCCATTTCTAACCTATAATCGAGACTTTTTCGGGTTTTAGAGCTAGTGGATCTAATTTCATACCCTCTCTCCTCCCGATTTTTATACGAGGCTTCGTGCTCGTTTTTTCGTTCTGACCTCAAAAATAGGTCTCGCGGTCCATTTCTAACCTATAATAGAGACTTTTTCGAGTTTTAGAGCTAGTGGATCTAATTTCATACCCTCTCTTCTCCCGATTTCTATACGAGGCTTCGTGCTCGTTTTTTCGTTCTGACCTCACAAACACGTCTCGTGGTCCATTTCTAACCTATAATCGAGACTTTTTCGGGTTTTCGAGCTAGTGGATCTAATTTCATACTCTCTCTCCTCCCGATTTCTATACGAGGCTTCGTGCTCGATTTTTCGTTCTGACCTCCCCAACACGTTTCGTGGTCCATTTCTAACCTATAATCGATACTTTTTTGGATTTTCGAGCTAGTGGATCTAATTTCATACCCTCTCTCCTCCCGATTTCTATACGAGGCTACGTGCTCGTTTTTTCGTTCTGACCTCACAAACACGTCTCGTGGTCCATTTCTAACCTATAATCGAGACTTTTTCGGGTTTTCGAGCTAGTGGATCTAATTTCATACCCTCTCTCCTCCCGATTTCTATACGAGGCTACGTGCTCGTTTTTTCGTTCTGACCTCAGGAACACGTCTCGTGGTCCATTTCTAACCTATAATCGAGACTTTTTCGGGTTTTAGAGCTAGTGGATCTAATTTCATACCCTCTCACCTCCCGATTTCTATACGAGGCTACGTGCTCGTTTTTTCGTTCTGACCTCATGAACACGTCTCGTGGTCCATTTCTAACCTATAATCGAGACTTTTTCGGATTTTAGAGGAAATGGATCTAATTTCATACCCTCTCTCCTTCCGATTTCTATACGAGGCTTCGTGCTCGTTTTTTCGTTCTGACCTCACAAACACGTCTCGTGGTCCATTTCTAACATATAATCGAGACTTTCTCGGGTTTTAGAGCTAGTGGATCTAATTTCATACCCTCTCACCTCCCGATTTCTATACGAGGCTATGTGCTCGTTTTTTCGTTCTGACCTCAGGAACACGTCTCGTGGTCCATTTCTAACCTATAATCGAGACTTTTTCGGGTTTTAGAGCTAGTGGATCTAATTTCATACCCTCTCTCCTCCCGATTTCTATACGAGGCTTCGTGCTCGTTTTTTCGTTCTGACCTCACCAACACGTTTCCTGGTCCATTTCTAACCTATAATCGATACTTTTTCGGATTTTCGAGCTAGTGGATCTAATTTCATACCCTCTCTCCTCCCGATTTCTATACGAGGCAACGTGCTCGTTTTTTCATTTTGACCTCACAAACACGTCTCGTGGTCCATTTCTAACCTATATTCGAGACTTTTTCGGGTTTTAGAGCTAGTAGATCTAATTTCATTCCCTCTCTCCTTCCGATTTAAATACGAGGCTTCGTGCTCGTTTTTTCGTTCTGACCTCACAAACACGTCTCGTGGTCCATTTCTAACCTATAATCGATACTTTTTCGGATTTTCGAGCTAGTGGATCTAATTTCATACCCTCTCTCCTCCCGATTTCTATACGAGGCAACGTGCTCGTTTTTTCGTTTTGACCTCACAAACACGTCTCGTGGTCCATTTCTAACCTATATTCGAGACTTTTTCGGGTTTTAGAGCTAGTAGATCTAATTTCATTCCCTCTCTCCTTCCGATTTAAATACGAGGCTTCGTGCTCGTTTTTTCGTTCTGACCTCACAAACACGTCTCGTGGTCCATTTCTAACCTATAATCGAGACTTTTTCTGGTTTTCGAGCTAGTGGATCTAATTTCATACCCTCTCTTCTCCCGATTTCTATACGAGGCTTCGTGCTCGATTTTTCGTTCTGACCTCCCCAACACGTTTCGTGGTCCATTTATAACCTATAATCGATACTTTTTTGGATTTTCGAGCTAGTGGATCTAATTTCATACCCTCTCTCCTCCCGATTTCTATACGAGGCTTCGTGCTCGTTTTTTCGTTCTGACCTCACCAACACGTTTCGTGGTCCATTTCTAACCTATAATCGAGACTTTTTCTGGTTTTCGAGCTAGTGGATCTAATTTCATACCCTCTCTCCTCCCGATTTCTATACGAGGCTACGTGCTCGTTTTTTCGTTCTGACCTCAGGAACACGTCTCGTGGTCCATTTCTAACCTATAATCGAGACTTTTTCGGGTTTTAGAGCTAGTGGATCTAATTTCATACCCTCTCTCCTCTCGATTTTTATACGAGGCTTCGTGCTCGTTTTTTCGTTCTGACCTCACAAACACGTCTCGTGGTCCATTTCTAACCTATAATCGAGACTTTTTCGGGTTTTCGAGCTAGTGGATCTAATTTCATACTCTCTCTCCTCCCGATTTCTATACGAGGCTTCGTGCTCGTTTTTTCGTTCTGACCTCCCCAACACGTTTCGTGGTCCATTTCTAACCTATAATCGATACTTTTTCGGATTTTCGAGCTAGTGGATCTAATTTCATACCCTCTCTCCTCTCGATTTCTATACGAGACTACGTGCTCGTTTTTTCGTTCTGACCTCAGGAAGACGTCTCGTGGTCCATTTCTAACCTATAATCGAGACTTTTTCGGGTTTTAGAGCTAGTGGATCTAATTTCATACCCTCTCTCCTCCCGATTTTTATACGAGGCTTCGTGCTCGTTTTTTCGTTCTGACCTCACCAACACGTTTCGTGGTCCATTTCTAACCTATAATCGAGACTTTTTCGGGTTTTCGAGCTAGTGGATCTAATTTCATACCCTCTCTCCTCCCGATTTCTATACGAGGCAACGTGCTCGTTTTTTCGTTCTGACCTCAGGAACACGTCTAGTGGTCCATTTCTAACCTATAATCGAGACTTTCTCGGATTTTAGAGCTAGTGGATCTAATTTCATACCCTCTCTCCTCCCGATTTCTATACGAGGCTTCGTGCTCGTTTTTTCGTTCTGACCTCACAAACACGTCTCGTGGTCCATTTCTAACCTATATTCGAGACTTTTTCGGGTTTTAGAGCTAGTAGATCTAATTTCATTCCCTCTCTCCTTCCGATTTAAATACGAGGCTTCGTGCTCGTTTTTTCGTTCTGACCTCACAAACACGTCTCGTGGTCCATTTCTAACCTATAATCGAGACTTTTTCTGGTTTTCGAGCTAGTGGATCTAATTTCATACCCTCTCTTCTCCCGATTTCTATACGAGGCTTCGTGCTCGATTTTTCGTTCTGACCTCCCCAACACGTTTCGTGGTCCATTTATAACCTATAATCGATACTTTTTTGGATTTTCGAGCTAGTGGATCTAATTTCATACCCTCTCTCCTCCCGATTTCTATACGAGGCTTCGTGCTCGTTTTTTCGTTCTGACCTCACCAACACGTTTCGTGGTCCATTTCTAACCTATAATCGAGACTTTTTCTGGTTTTCGAGCTAGTGGATCTAATTTCATACCCTCTCTCCTCCCGATTTCTATACGAGGCTACGTGCTCGTTTTTTCGTTCTGACCTCAGGAACACGTCTCGTGGTCCATTTCTAACCTATAATCGAGACTTTTTCGGGTTTTAGAGCTAGTGGATCTAATTTCATACCCTCTCTCCTCTCGATTTTTATACGAGGCTTCGTGCTCGTTTTTTCGTTCTGACCTCACAAACACGTCTCGTGGTCCATTTCTAACCTATAATCGAGACTTTTTCGGGTTTTCGAGCTAGTGGATCTAATTTCATACTCTCTCTCCTCCCGATTTCTATACGAGGCTTCGTGCTCGTTTTTTCGTTCTGACCTCCCCAACACGTTTCGTGGTCCATTTCTAACCTATAATCGATACTTTTTCGGATTTTCGAGCTAGTGGATCTAATTTCATACCCTCTCTCCTCTCGATTTCTATACGAGACTACGTGCTCGTTTTTTCGTTCTGACCTCAGGAAGACGTCTCGTGGTCCATTTCTAACCTATAATCGAGACTTTTTCGGGTTTTAGAGCTAGTGGATCTAATTTCATACCCTCTCTCCTCCCGATTTTTATACGAGGCTTCGTGCTCGTTTTTTCGTTCTGACCTCACCAACACGTTTCGTGGTCCATTTCTAACCTATAATCGAGACTTTTTCGGGTTTTCGAGCTAGTGGATCTAATTTCATACCCTCTCTCCTCCCGATTTCTATACGAGGCAACGTGCTCGTTTTTTCGTTCTGACCTCAGGAACACGTCTAGTGGTCCATTTCTAACCTATAATCGAGACTTTCTCGGATTTTAGAGCTAGTGGATCTAATTTCATACCCTCTCTCCTCCCGATTTCTATACGAGGCTTCGTGCTCGTTTTTTCGTTCTGACCTCACAAACACGTCTCGTGGTCCATTTCTAACCTATAATCGAGACTTTTTCGGGTTTTCGAGCTAGTGGATCTAATTTCATACCCTCTCTCCTCCCGATTTCTATACGAGGCTTCGTGCTCGTTTTTTCATTTTAACCTCACCAACACGTCTCGTGGTCCTTTTCTAACCTATATTCGAGACTTTTTCGGGTTTTCGAGCTAGTGGATCTAATTTCATACCCTCTCTCCTCCCGATTTCTATACGAGGCTACGTGCTCGTTTTTTCGTTCTGACCTCAGGAACACTTCTCGTGGTCCATTTCTAACCTATAATCGAGACTTTTTCGGGTTTTAGAGCTAGTGGATCTAATTTCATACCCTCTCTCCTCCCGATTTTTATACGAGGCTTCGTGCTCGTTTTTTCGTTCTGACCTCACCAACACGTTTCGTGGTCCATTTCTAACCTATAATCGAGACTTTTTCGGATTTTCGAGCTAGTGGATCTAATTTCATACCCTCTCTCCTCCCGATTTCTATACGAGGCTACGTGCTCGTTTTTTCGTTCTGACCTCAGGAACACGTCTAGTGGTCCATTTCTAACCTATAATCGAGACTTTCTCGGATTTTAGAGCTAGTGGATCTAATTTCAAACCCTCTCTCCTCCCGATTTCTATACGAGGCTTCGTGCTCGTTTTTTCGTTCTGACCTCACAAACACGTCTCGTGGTCCATTTCTAACCTATAATCGAGTCTTTTCGGGTTTTAGAGCTAGTTGATCTAATTTCATACCCTCTCTCCTCCCGATTTTTATACGAGGCTTCGTGCTCGTTTTTTCGTTCTGACCTCCCCAACACGTTTCGTGGTCCATTTCTAACCTATAATCGATACTTTTTTGGATTTTCGAGCTAGTGGATCTAATTTCATACCCTCTCTCCTCCCGATTTCTATACGAGGCTACGTGCTCGTTTTTTCGTTCTGACCTCAGGAACACGTCTCGTGGTCCATTTCTAACCTATAATCGAGACTTTCTCGGATTTTAGAGCTAGTGGATCTAATTTCATACCCTCTCTCCTCCCGATTTCTATACGAGGCTTCGTGCTCGTTTTTTCGTTTTGACCTCACCAACACGTCTCGTGGTCCATTTCTAACCTATATTCGAGACTTTTTCGGGATTTAGAGCTAGTAGATCTAATTTCATACCCTCTCTCCTCCCGATTTCTATACGAGGCTTCGTGCTCGTTTTTTCGTTCTGACCTCACCAACACGTTTCGTGGTCCATTTCTAACCTATAATCGAGACTTTTTCTGGTTTTCGAGCTAGTGGATCTAATTTCATACCCTCTCTCCTCCCGATTTCTATACGAGGCTACGTGCTCGTTTTTTCGTTCTGACCTCAGGAACACGTCTCGTGGTCCATTTCTAACCTATAATCGAGACTTTTTCGGGTTTTAGAGCTAGTGGATCTAATTTCATACCCTCTCTCCTCTCGATTTTTATACGAGGCTTCGTGCTCGTTTTTTCGTTCTGACCTCACAAACACGTCTCGTGGTCCATTTCTAACCTATAATCGAGACTTTTTCGGGTTTTCGAGCTAGTGGATCTAATTTCATACTCTCTCTCCTCCCGATTTCTATACGAGGCTTCGTGCTCGTTTTTTCGTTCTGACCTCCCCAACACGTTTCGTGGTCCATTTCTAACCTATAATCGATACTTTTTCGGATTTTCGAGCTAGTGGATCTAATTTCATACCCTCTCTCCTCTCGATTTCTATACGAGACTACGTGCTCGTTTTTTCGTTCTGACCTCAGGAAGACGTCTCGTGGTCCATTTCTAACCTATAATCGAGACTTTTTCGGGTTTTAGAGCTAGTGGATCTAATTTCATACCCTCTCTCCTCCCGATT
The DNA here is from genome assembly GCA_030544415.1 of Thalia dealbata. NCBI lineage: Eukaryota > Viridiplantae > Streptophyta > Magnoliopsida > Zingiberales > Marantaceae > Thalia > Thalia dealbata. Next base: position 15,768,811 of record CM060460.1, read on the forward strand.
TTTATACGAGGCTTCGTGCTCGTTTTTTCGTTCTGACCTCACCAACACGTTTCGTGGTCCATTTCTAACCTATAATCGAGACTTTTTCGGGTTTTCGAGCTAGTGGATCTAATTTCATACCCTCTCTCCTCCCGATTTCTATACGAGGCAACGTGCTCGTTTTTTCGTTCTGACCTCAGGAACACGTCTAGTGGTCCATTTCTAACCTATAATCGAGACTTTCTCGGATTTTAGAGCTAGTGGATCTAATTTCATACCCTCTCTCCTCCCGATTTCTATACGAGGCTTCGTGCTCGTTTTTTCGTTCTGACCTCACAAACACGTCTCGTGGTCCATTTCTAACCTATAATCGAGACTTTTTCGGGTTTTCGAGCTAGTGGATCTAATTTCATACCCTCTCTCCTCCCGATTTCTATACGAGGCTTCGTGCTCGTTTTTTCATTTTAACCTCACCAACACGTCTCGTGGTCCTTTTCTAACCTATATTCGAGACTTTTTCGGGTTTTCGAGCTAGTGGATCTAATTTCATACCCTCTCTCCTCCCGATTTCTATACGAGGCTACGTGCTCGTTTTTTCGTTCTGACCTCAGGAACACGTCTCGTGGTCCATTTCTAACCTATAATCGAGACTTTTTCGGGTTTTAGAGCTAGTGGATCTAATTTCATACCCTCTCTCCTCCCGATTTTTATACGAGGCTTCGTGCTCGTTTTTTCGTTCTGACCTCACCAACACGTTTCGTGGTCCATTTCTAACCTATAATCGAGACTTTTTCGGATTTTCGAGCTAGTGGATCTAATTTCATACCCTCTCTCCTCCCGATTTCTATACGAGGCTACGTGCTCGTTTTTTCGTTCTGACCTCAGGAACACGTCTAGTGGTCCATTTCTAACCTATAATCGAGACTTTCTCGGATTTTAGAGCTAGTGGATCTAATTTCAAACCCTCTCTCCTCCCGATTTCTATACGAGGCTTCGTGCTCGTTTTTTCGTTCTGACCTTACAAACACGTCTCGTGGTCCATTTCTAACCTATAATCGAGTCTTTTCGGGTTTTAGAGCTAGTTGATCTAATTTCATACCCTCTCTCCTCCCGATTTTTATACGAGGCTTCGTGCTCGTTTTTTCGTTCTGACCTCCCCAACACGTTTCGTGGTCCATTTCTAACCTATAATCGATACTTTTTTGGATTTTCGAGCTAGTGGATCTAATTTCATACCCTCTCTCCTCCCGATTTCTATACGAGGCTACGTGCTCGTTTTTTCGTTCTGACCTCAGGAACACGTCTCGTGGTCCATTTCTAACCTATAATCGAGACTTTCTCGGATTTTAGAGCTAGTGGATCTAATTTCATACCCTCTCTCCTCCCGATTTCTATACGAGGCTTCGTGCTCGTTTTTTCGTTCTGACCTCACCAACACGTCTCGTTGTCTATTTCAAACTTATATTCGAGACTTTTTCGGGTTTTAGAGTTAGTAGATCAAATTTCATACCCTCTCCCCTCCCGATTTCTATACGAGGCTTCGTCCTCGTTTTTTCGTTCTGACCTCAAAAATAGGTCTCGTGGTCCATTTCTAACCTATAATTTAGACTTTTTCGAGTTTTAGAGCTAGTGGATCTAATTTCATACTCTCTCTCCTCCGGATTTCTATACGAGGCTTCGTGCTCATTTTTTCGTTCTGACCTCCCCAACACGTTTCGTGGTCCATTTCTAACCTATAATCGATACTTTTTTGGATTTTCGAGCTAGTGGATCTAATTTCATACCCTCTCTCCTCCCGATTTCTATACGAGGCTACGTGCTCGTTTTTTCGTTTTGACCTCAGGAACACGTCTCGTGGTCCATTTCTAACCTATAATCGAGACTTTTTCGGGTTTTAGAGCTAGTGGATCTAATTTCATACCCTCTCTCCTCCCGATTTTTATACGAGGCTTCGTGCTCGTTTTTTCGTTCTGACCTCAAAAATAGGTCTCGCGGTCCATTTCTAACCTATAATAGAGACTTTTTCGAGTTTTAGAGCTAGTGGATCTAATTTCATACCCTCTCTTCTCCCGATTTCTATACGAGGCTTCGTGCTCGTTTTTTCGTTCTGACCTCACAAACACGTCTCGTGGTCCATTTCTAACCTATAATCGAGACTTTTTCGGGTTTTCGAGCTAGTGGATCTAATTTCATACTCTCTCTCCTCCCGATTTCTATACGAGGCTTCGTGCTCGATTTTTCGTTCTGACCTCCCCAACACGTTTCGTGGTCCATTTCTAACCTATAATCGATACTTTTTTGGATTTTCGAGCTAGTGGATCTAATTTCATACCCTCTCTCCTCCCGATTTCTATACGAGGCTACGTGCTCGTTTTTTCGTTCTGACCTCACAAACACGTCTCGTGGTCCATTTCTAACCTATAATCGAGACTTTTTCGGGTTTTCGAGCTAGTGGATCTAATTTCATACCCTCTCTCCTCCCGATTTCTATACGAGGCTACGTGCTCGTTTTTTCGTTCTGACCTCAGGAACACGTCTCGTGGTCCATTTCTAACCTATAATCGAGACTTTTTCGGGTTTTAGAGCTAGTGGATCTAATTTCATACCCTCTCACCTCCCGATTTCTATACGAGGCTACGTGCTCGTTTTTTCGTTCTGACCTCATGAACACGTCTCGTGGTCCATTTCTAACCTATAATCGAGACTTTTTCGGATTTTAGAGGAAATGGATCTAATTTCATACCCTCTCTCCTTCCGATTTCTATACGAGGCTTCGTGCTCGTTTTTTCGTTCTGACCTCACAAACACGTCTCGTGGTCCATTTCTAACATATAATCGAGACTTTCTCGGGTTTTAGAGCTAGTGGATCTAATTTCATACCCTCTCACCTCCCGATTTCTATACGAGGCTACGTGCTCGTTTTTTCGTTCTGACCTCAGGAACACGTCTCGTGGTCCATTTCTAACCTATAATCGAGACTTTTTCGGGTTTTAGAGCTAGTGGATCTAATTTCATACCCTCTCTCCTCCCGATTTCTATACGAGGCTTCGTGCTCGTTTTTTCGTTCTGACCTCACCAACACGTTTCCTGGTCCATTTCTAACCTATAATCGATACTTTTTCGGATTTTCGAGCTAGTGGATCTAATTTCATACCCTCTCTCCTCCCGATTTCTATACGAGGCAACGTGCTCGTTTTTTCATTTTGACCTCACAAACACGTCTCGTGGTCCATTTCTAACCTATATTCGAGACTTTTTCGGGTTTTAGAGCTAGTAGATCTAATTTCATTCCCTCTCTCCTTCCGATTTAAATACGAGGCTTCGTGCTCGTTTTTTCGTTCTGACCTCACAAACACGTCTCGTGGTCCATTTCTAACCTATAATCGATACTTTTTCGGATTTTCGAGCTAGTGGATCTAATTTCATACCCTCTCTCCTCCCGATTTCTATACGAGGCAACGTGCTCGTTTTTTCGTTTTGACCTCACAAACACGTCTCGTGGTCCATTTCTAACCTATATTCGAGACTTTTTCGGGTTTTAGAGCTAGTAGATCTAATTTCATTCCCTCTCTCCTTCCGATTTAAATACGAGGCTTCGTGCTCGTTTTTTCGTTCTGACCTCACAAACACGTCTCGTGGTCCATTTCTAACCTATAATCGAGACTTTTTCTGGTTTTCGAGCTAGTGGATCTAATTTCATACCCTCTCTTCTCCCGATTTCTATACGAGGCTTCGTGCTCGATTTTTCGTTCTGACCTCCCCAACACGTTTCGTGGTCCATTTATAACCTATAATCGATACTTTTTTGGATTTTCGAGCTAGTGGATCTAATTTCATACCCTCTCTCCTCCCGATTTCTATACGAGGCTTCGTGCTCGTTTTTTCGTTCTGACCTCACCAACACGTTTCGTGGTCCATTTCTAACCTATAATCGAGACTTTTTCTGGTTTTCGAGCTAGTGGATCTAATTTCATACCCTCTCTCCTCCCGATTTCTATACGAGGCTACGTGCTCGTTTTTTCGTTCTGACCTCAGGAACACGTCTCGTGGTCCATTTCTAACCTATAATCGAGACTTTTTCGGGTTTTAGAGCTAGTGGATCTAATTTCATACCCTCTCTCCTCTCGATTTTTATACGAGGCTTCGTGCTCGTTTTTTCGTTCTGACCTCACAAACACGTCTCGTGGTCCATTTCTAACCTATAATCGAGACTTTTTCGGGTTTTCGAGCTAGTGGATCTAATTTCATACTCTCTCTCCTCCCGATTTCTATACGAGGCTTCGTGCTCGTTTTTTCGTTCTGACCTCCCCAACACGTTTCGTGGTCCATTTCTAACCTATAATCGATACTTTTTCGGATTTTCGAGCTAGTGGATCTAATTTCATACCCTCTCTCCTCTCGATTTCTATACGAGACTACGTGCTCGTTTTTTCGTTCTGACCTCAGGAAGACGTCTCGTGGTCCATTTCTAACCTATAATCGAGACTTTTTCGGGTTTTAGAGCTAGTGGATCTAATTTCATACCCTCTCTCCTCCCGATTTTTATACGAGGCTTCGTGCTCGTTTTTTCGTTCTGACCTCACCAACACGTTTCGTGGTCCATTTCTAACCTATAATCGAGACTTTTTCGGGTTTTCGAGCTAGTGGATCTAATTTCATACCCTCTCTCCTCCCGATTTCTATACGAGGCAACGTGCTCGTTTTTTCGTTCTGACCTCAGGAACACGTCTAGTGGTCCATTTCTAACCTATAATCGAGACTTTCTCGGATTTTAGAGCTAGTGGATCTAATTTCATACCCTCTCTCCTCCCGATTTCTATACGAGGCTTCGTGCTCGTTTTTTCGTTCTGACCTCACAAACACGTCTCGTGGTCCATTTCTAACCTATAATCGAGACTTTTTCGGGTTTTCGAGCTAGTGGATCTAATTTCATACCCTCTCTCCTCCCGATTTCTATACGAGGCTTCGTGCTCGTTTTTTCATTTTAACCTCACCAACACGTCTCGTGGTCCTTTTCTAACCTATATTCGAGACTTTTTCGGGTTTTCGAGCTAGTGGATCTAATTTCATACCCTCTCTCCTCCCGATTTCTATACGAGGCTACGTGCTCGTTTTTTCGTTCTGACCTCAGGAACACGTCTAGTGGTCCATTTCTAACCTATAATCGAGACTTTCTCGGATTTTAGAGCTAGTGGATCTAATTTCATACCCTCTCTCCTCCCGATTTCTATACGAGGCTTCGTGCTCGTTTTTTCGTTCTGACCTCACAAACACGTCTCGTGGTCCATTTCTAACCTATATTCGAGACTTTTTCGGGTTTTAGAGCTAGTAGATCTAATTTCATTCCCTCTCTCCTTCCGATTTAAATACGAGGCTTCGTGCTCGTTTTTTCGTTCTGACCTCACAAACACGTCTCGTGGTCCATTTCTAACCTATAATCGAGACTTTTTCTGGTTTTCGAGCTAGTGGATCTAATTTCATACCCTCTCTTCTCCCGATTTCTATACGAGGCTTCGTGCTCGATTTTTCGTTCTGACCTCCCCAACACGTTTCGTGGTCCATTTATAACCTATAATCGATACTTTTTTGGATTTTCGAGCTAGTGGATCTAATTTCATACCCTCTCTCCTCCCGATTTCTATACGAGGCTTCGTGCTCGTTTTTTCGTTCTGACCTCACCAACACGTTTCGTGGTCCATTTCTAACCTATAATCGAGACTTTTTCTGGTTTTCGAGCTAGTGGATCTAATTTCATACCCTCTCTCCTCCCGATTTCTATACGAGGCTACGTGCTCGTTTTTTCGTTCTGACCTCAGGAACACGTCTCGTGGTCCATTTCTAACCTATAATCGAGACTTTTTCGGGTTTTAGAGCTAGTGGATCTAATTTCATACCCTCTCTCCTCTCGATTTTTATACGAGGCTTCGTGCTCGTTTTTTCGTTCTGACCTCACAAACACGTCTCGTGGTCCATTTCTAACCTATAATCGAGACTTTTTCGGGTTTTCGAGCTAGTGGATCTAATTTCATACTCTCTCTCCTCCCGATTTCTATACGAGGCTTCGTGCTCGTTTTTTCGTTCTGACCTCCCCAACACGTTTCGTGGTCCATTTCTAACCTATAATCGATACTTTTTCGGATTTTCGAGCTAGTGGATCTAATTTCATACCCTCTCTCCTCTCGATTTCTATACGAGACTACGTGCTCGTTTTTTCGTTCTGACCTCAGGAAGACGTCTCGTGGTCCATTTCTAACCTATAATCGAGACTTTTTCGGGTTTTAGAGCTAGTGGATCTAATTTCATACCCTCTCTCCTCCCGATTTTTATACGAGGCTTCGTGCTCGTTTTTTCGTTCTGACCTCACCAACACGTTTCGTGGTCCATTTCTAACCTATAATCGAGACTTTTTCGGGTTTTCGAGCTAGTGGATCTAATTTCATACCCTCTCTCCTCCCGATTTCTATACGAGGCAACGTGCTCGTTTTTTCGTTCTGACCTCAGGAACACGTCTAGTGGTCCATTTCTAACCTATAATCGAGACTTTCTCGGATTTTAGAGCTAGTGGATCTAATTTCATACCCTCTCTCCTCCCGATTTCTATACGAGGCTTCGTGCTCGTTTTTTCGTTCTGACCTCACAAACACGTCTCGTGGTCCATTTCTAACCTATAATCGAGACTTTTTCGGGTTTTCGAGCTAGTGGATCTAATTTCATACCCTCTCTCCTCCCGATTTCTATACGAGGCTTCGTGCTCGTTTTTTCATTTTAACCTCACCAACACGTCTCGTGGTCCTTTTCTAACCTATATTCGAGACTTTTTCGGGTTTTCGAGCTAGTGGATCTAATTTCATACCCTCTCTCCTCCCGATTTCTATACGAGGCTACGTGCTCGTTTTTTCGTTCTGACCTCAGGAACACTTCTCGTGGTCCATTTCTAACCTATAATCGAGACTTTTTCGGGTTTTAGAGCTAGTGGATCTAATTTCATACCCTCTCTCCTCCCGATTTTTATACGAGGCTTCGTGCTCGTTTTTTCGTTCTGACCTCACCAACACGTTTCGTGGTCCATTTCTAACCTATAATCGAGACTTTTTCGGATTTTCGAGCTAGTGGATCTAATTTCATACCCTCTCTCCTCCCGATTTCTATACGAGGCTACGTGCTCGTTTTTTCGTTCTGACCTCAGGAACACGTCTAGTGGTCCATTTCTAACCTATAATCGAGACTTTCTCGGATTTTAGAGCTAGTGGATCTAATTTCAAACCCTCTCTCCTCCCGATTTCTATACGAGGCTTCGTGCTCGTTTTTTCGTTCTGACCTCACAAACACGTCTCGTGGTCCATTTCTAACCTATAATCGAGTCTTTTCGGGTTTTAGAGCTAGTTGATCTAATTTCATACCCTCTCTCCTCCCGATTTTTATACGAGGCTTCGTGCTCGTTTTTTCGTTCTGACCTCCCCAACACGTTTCGTGGTCCATTTCTAACCTATAATCGATACTTTTTTGGATTTTCGAGCTAGTGGATCTAATTTCATACCCTCTCTCCTCCCGATTTCTATACGAGGCTACGTGCTCGTTTTTTCGTTCTGACCTCAGGAACACGTCTCGTGGTCCATTTCTAACCTATAATCGAGACTTTCTCGGATTTTAGAGCTAGTGGATCTAATTTCATACCCTCTCTCCTCCCGATTTCTATACGAGGCTTCGTGCTCGTTTTTTCGTTTTGACCTCACCAACACGTCTCGTGGTCCATTTCTAACCTATATTCGAGACTTTTTCGGGATTTAGAGCTAGTAGATCTAATTTCATACCCTCTCTCCTCCCGATTTCTATACGAGGCTTCGTGCTCGTTTTTTCGTTCTGACCTCACCAACACGTTTCGTGGTCCATTTCTAACCTATAATCGAGACTTTTTCTGGTTTTCGAGCTAGTGGATCTAATTTCATACCCTCTCTCCTCCCGATTTCTATACGAGGCTACGTGCTCGTTTTTTCGTTCTGACCTCAGGAACACGTCTCGTGGTCCATTTCTAACCTATAATCGAGACTTTTTCGGGTTTTAGAGCTAGTGGATCTAATTTCATACCCTCTCTCCTCTCGATTTTTATACGAGGCTTCGTGCTCGTTTTTTCGTTCTGACCTCACAAACACGTCTCGTGGTCCATTTCTAACCTATAATCGAGACTTTTTCGGGTTTTCGAGCTAGTGGATCTAATTTCATACTCTCTCTCCTCCCGATTTCTATACGAGGCTTCGTGCTCGTTTTTTCGTTCTGACCTCCCCAACACGTTTCGTGGTCCATTTCTAACCTATAATCGATACTTTTTCGGATTTTCGAGCTAGTGGATCTAATTTCATACCCTCTCTCCTCTCGATTTCTATACGAGACTACGTGCTCGTTTTTTCGTTCTGACCTCAGGAAGACGTCTCGTGGTCCATTTCTAACCTATAATCGAGACTTTTTCGGGTTTTAGAGCTAGTGGATCTAATTTCATACCCTCTCTCCTCCCGATTTTTATACGAGGCTTCGTGCTCGTTTTTTCGTTCTGACCTCACCAACACGTTTCGTGGTCCATTTCTAACCTATAATCGAGACTTTTTCGGGTTTTCGAGCTAGTGGATCTAATTTCATACCCTCTCTCCTCCCGATTTCTATACGAGGCAACGTGCTCGTTTTTTCGTTCTGACCTCAGGAACACGTCTAGTGGTCCATTTCTAACCTATAATCGAGACTTTCTCGGATTTTAGAGCTAGTGGATCTAATTTCATACCCTCTCTCCTCCCGATTTCTATACGAGGCTTCGTGCTCGTTTTTTCGTTCTGACCTCACAAACACGTCTCGTGGTCCATTTCTAACCTATAATCGAGACTTTTTCGGGTTTTCGAGCTAGTGGATCTAATTTCATACCCTCTCTCCTCCCGATTTCTATACGAGGCTTCGTGCTCGTTTTTTCATTTTAACCTCACCAACACGTCTCGTGGTCCTTTTCTAACCTATATTCGAGACTTTTTCGGGTTTTCGAGCTAGTGGATCTAATTTCATACCCTCTCTCCTCCCGATTTCTATACGAGGCTACGTGCTCGTTTTTTCGTTCTGACCTCAGGAACACGTCTCGTGGTCCATTTCTAACCTATAATCGAGACTTTTTCGGGTTTTAGAGCTAGTGGATCTAATTTCATACCCTCTCTCCTCCCGATTTTTATACGAGGCTTCGTGCTCGTTTTTTCGTTCTGACCTCACCAACACGTTTCGTGGTCCATTTCTAACCTATAATCGAGACTTTTTCGGATTTTCGAGCTAGTGGATCTAATTTCATACCCTCTCTCCTCCCGATTTCTATACGAGGCTACGTGCTCGTTTTTTCGTTCTGACCTCAGGAACACGTCTAGTGGTCCATTTCTAACCTATAATCGAGACTTTCTCGGATTTTAGAGCTAGTGGATCTAATTTCAAACCCTCTCTCCTCCCGATTTCTATACGAGGCTTCGTGCTCGTTTTTTCGTTCTGACCTTACAAACACGTCTCGTGGTCCATTTCTAACCTATAATCGAGTCTTTTCGGGTTTTAGAGCTAGTTGATCTAATTTCATACCCTCTCTCCTCCCGATTTTTATACGAGGCTTCGTGCTCGTTTTTTCGTTCTGACCTCCCCAACACGTTTCGTGGTCCATTTCTAACCTATAATCGATACTTTTTTGGATTTTCGAGCTAGTGGATCTAATTTCATACCCTCTCTCCTCCCGATTTCTATACGAGGCTACGTGCTCGTTTTTTCGTTCTGACCTCAGGAACACGTCTCGTGGTCCATTTCTAACCTATAATCGAGACTTTCTCGGATTTTAGAGCTAGTGGATCTAATTTCATACCCTCTCTCCTCCCGATTTCTATACGAGGCTTCGTGCTCGTTTTTTCGTTCTGACCTCACCAACACGTCTCGTTGTCTATTTCAAACTTATATTCGAGACTTTTTCGGGTTTTAGAGTTAGTAGATCAAATTTCATACCCTCTCCCCTCCCGATTTCTATACGAGGCTTCGTCCTCGTTTTTTCGTTCTGACCTCAAAAATAGGTCTCGTGGTCCATTTCTAACCTATAATTTAGACTTTTTCGAGTTTTAGAGCTAGTGGATCTAATTTCATACTCTCTCTCCTCCGGATTTCTATACGAGGCTTCGTGCTCATTTTTTCGTTCTGACCTCCCCAACACGTTTCGTGGTCCATTTCTAACCTATAATCGATACTTTTTTGGATTTTCGAGCTAGTGGATCTAATTTCATACCCTCTCTCCTCCCGATTTCTATACGAGGCTACGTGCTCGTTTTTTCGTTTTGACCTCAGGAACACGTCTCGTGGTCCATTTCTAACCTATAATCGAGACTTTTTCGGGTTTTAGAGCTAGTGGATCTAATTTCATACCCTCTCTCCTCCCGATTTTTATACGAGGCTTCGTGCTCGTTTTTTCGTTCTGACCTCAAAAATAGGTCTCGCGGTCCATTTCTAACCTATAATAGAGACTTTTTCGAGTTTTAGAGCTAGTGGATCTAATTTCATACCCTCTCTTCTCCCGATTTCTATACGAGGCTTCGTGCTCGTTTTTTCGTTCTGACCTCACAAACACGTCTCGTGGTCCATTTCTAACCTATAATCGAGACTTTTTCGGGTTTTCGAGCTAGTGGATCTAATTTCATACTCTCTCTCCTCCCGATTTCTATACGAGGCTTCGTGCTCGATTTTTCGTTCTGACCTCCCCAACACGTTTCGTGGTCCATTTCTAACCTATAATCGATACTTTTTTGGATTTTCGAGCTAGTGGATCTAATTTCATACCCTCTCTCCTCCCGATTTCTATACGAGGCTACGTGCTCGTTTTTTCGTTCTGACCTCACAAACACGTCTCGTGGTCCATTTCTAACCTATAATCGAGACTTTTTCGGGTTTTCGAGCTAGTGGATCTAATTTCATACCCTCTCTCCTCCCGATTTCTATACGAGGCTACGTGCTCGTTTTTTCGTTCTGACCTCAGGAACACGTCTCGTGGTCCATTTCTAACCTATAATCGAGACTTTTTCGGGTTTTAGAGCTAGTGGATCTAATTTCATACCCTCTCACCTCCCGATTTCTATACGAGGCTACGTGCTCGTTTTTTCGTTCTGACCTCATGAACACGTCTCGTGGTCCATTTCTAACCTATAATCGAGACTTTTTCGGATTTTAGAGGAAATGGATCTAATTTCATACCCTCTCTCCTTCCGATTTCTATACGAGGCTTCGTGCTCGTTTTTTCGTTCTGACCTCACAAACACGTCTCGTGGTCCATTTCTAACATATAATCGAGACTTTCTCGGGTTTTAGAGCTAGTGGATCTAATTTCATACCCTCTCACCTCCCGATTTCTATACGAGGCTACGTGCTCGTTTTTTCGTTCTGACCTCAGGAACACGTCTCGTGGTCCATTTCTAACCTATAATCGAGACTTTTTCGGGTTTTAGAGCTAGTGGATCTAATTTCATACCCTCTCTCCTCCCGATTTCTATACGAGGCTTCGTGCTCGTTTTTTCGTTCTGACCTCACCAACACGTTTCCTGGTCCATTTCTAACCTATAATCGATACTTTTTCGGATTTTCGAGCTAGTGGATCTAATTTCATACCCTCTCTCCTCCCGATTTCTATACGAGGCAACGTGCTCGTTTTTTCATTTTGACCTCACAAACACGTCTCGTGGTCCATTTCTAACCTATATTCGAGACTTTTTCGGGTTTTAGAGCTAGTAGATCTAATTTCATTCCCTCTCTCCTTCCGATTTAAATACGAGGCTTCGTGCTCGTTTTTTCGTTCTGACCTCACAAACACGTCTCGTGGTCCATTTCTAACCTATAATCGATACTTTTTCGGATTTTCGAGCTAGTGGATCTAATTTCATACCCTCTCTCCTCCCGATTTCTATACGAGGCAACGTGCTCGTTTTTTCGTTTTGACCTCACAAACACGTCTCGTGGTCCATTTCTAACCTATATTCGAGACTTTTTCGGGTTTTAGAGCTAGTAGATCTAATTTCATTCCCTCTCTCCTTCCGATTTAAATACGAGGCTTCGTGCTCGTTTTTTCGTTCTGACCTCACAAACACGTCTCGTGGTCCATTTCTAACCTATAATCGAGACTTTTTCTGGTTTTCGAGCTAGTGGATCTAATTTCATACCCTCTCTTCTCCCGATTTCTATACGAGGCTTCGTGCTCGATTTTTCGTTCTGACCTCCCCAACACGTTTCGTGGTCCATTTATAACCTATAATCGATACTTTTTTGGATTTTCGAGCTAGTGGATCTAATTTCATACCCTCTCTCCTCCCGATTTCTATACGAGGCTTCGTGCTCGTTTTTTCGTTCTGACCTCACCAACACGTTTCGTGGTCCATTTCTAACCTATAATCGAGACTTTTTCTGGTTTTCGAGCTAGTGGATCTAATTTCATACCCTCTCTCCTCCCGATTTCTATACGAGGCTACGTGCTCGTTTTTTCGTTCTGACCTCAGGAACACGTCTCGTGGTCCATTTCTAACCTATAATCGAGACTTTTTCGGGTTTTAGAGCTAGTGGATCTAATTTCATACCCTCTCTCCTCTCGATTTTTATACGAGGCTTCGTGCTCGTTTTTTCGTTCTGACCTCACAAACACGTCTCGTGGTCCATTTCTAACCTATAATCGAGACTTTTTCGGGTTTTCGAGCTAGTGGATCTAATTTCATACTCTCTCTCCTCCCGATTTCTATACGAGGCTTCGTGCTCGTTTTTTCGTTCTGACCTCCCCAACACGTTTCGTGGTCCATTTCTAACCTATAATCGATACTTTTTCGGATTTTCGAGCTAGTGGATCTAATTTCATACCCTCTCTCCTCTCGATTTCTATACGAGACTACGTGCTCGTTTTTTCGTTCTGACCTCAGGAAGACGTCTCGTGGTCCATTTCTAACCTATAATCGAGACTTTTTCGGGTTTTAGAGCTAGTGGATCTAATTTCATACCCTCTCTCCTCCCGATTTTTATACGAGGCTTCGTGCTCGTTTTTTCGTTCTGACCTCACCAACACGTTTCGTGGTCCATTTCTAACCTATAATCGAGACTTTTTCGGGTTTTCGAGCTAGTGGATCTAATTTCATACCCTCTCTCCTCCCGATTTCTATACGAGGCAACGTGCTCGTTTTTTCGTTCTGACCTCAGGAACACGTCTAGTGGTCCATTTCTAACCTATAATCGAGACTTTCTCGGATTTTAGAGCTAGTGGATCTAATTTCATACCCTCTCTCCTCCCGATTTCTATACGAGGCTTCGTGCTCGTTTTTTCGTTCTGACCTCACAAACACGTCTCGTGGTCCATTTCTAACCTATAATCGAGACTTTTTCGGGTTTTCGAGCTAGTGGATCTAATTTCATACCCTCTCTCCTCCCGATTTCTATACGAGGCTTCGTGCTCGTTTTTTCATTTTAACCTCACCAACACGTCTCGTGGTCCTTTTCTAACCTATATTCGAGACTTTTTCGGGTTTTCGAGCTAGTGGATCTAATTTCATACCCTCTCTCCTCCCGATTTCTATACGAGGCTACGTGCTCGTTTTTTCGTTCTGACCTCAGGAACACTTCTCGTGGTCCATTTCTAACCTATAATCGAGACTTTTTCGGGTTTTAGAGCTAGTGGATCTAATTTCATACCCTCTCTCCTCCCGATTTTTATACGAGGCTTCGTGCTCGTTTTTTCGTTCTGACCTCACCAACACGTTTCGTGGTCCATTTCTAACCTATAATCGAGACTTTTTCGGATTTTCGAGCTAGTGGATCTAATTTCATACCCTCTCTCCTCCCGATTTCTATACGAGGCTACGTGCTCGTTTTTTCGTTCTGACCTCAGGAACACGTCTAGTGGTCCATTTCTAACCTATAATCGAGACTTTCTCGGATTTTAGAGCTAGTGGATCTAATTTCAAACCCTCTCTCCTCCCGATTTCTATACGAGGCTTCGTGCTCGTTTTTTCGTTCTGACCTCACAAACACGTCTCGTGGTCCATTTCTAACCTATAATCGAGTCTTTTCGGGTTTTAGAGCTAGTGGATCTAATTTCATACTCTCTCTCCTCCCGATTTCTATACGAGGCTTCGTCCTCGTTTTTTCGTTCTGACCTCAAAAATAGGTCTCGTGGTCCATTTCTAACCTATAATTTAGACTTTTTCGAGTTTTAGAGCTAGTGGATCTAATTTCATACTCTCTCTCCTCCGGATTTCTATACGAGGCTTCGTGCTCATTTTTTCGTTCTGACCTCCCCAACACGTTTCGTGGTCCATTTCTAACCTATAATCGATACTTTTTTGGATTTTCGAGCTAGTGGATCTAATTTCATACCCTCTCTCCTCCCGATTTCTATACGAGGCTACGTGCTCGTTTTTTCGTTCTGACCTCAGGAACACGTCTCGTGGTCCATTTCTAACCTATAATCGAGACTTTTTCGGGTTTTAGAGCTAGTGGATCTAATTTCATACCCTCTCTCCTCCCGATTTTTATACGAGGCTTCGTGCTCGTTTTTTCGTTCTGACCTCAAAAATAGGTCTCGCGGTCCATTTCTAACCTATAATAGAGACTTTTTCGAGTTTTAGAGCTAGTGGATCTAATTTCATACCCTCTCTTCTCCCGATTTCTATACGAGGCTTCGTGCTCGTTTTTTCGTTCTGACCTCACCAACACGTTTCCTGGTCCATTTCTAACCTATAATCGATACTTTTTTGGATTTTCGAGCTAGTGGATCTAATTTCATACCCTCTCTCCTCCCGATTTCTATACGAGGCAACGTGCTCGTTTTTTCGTTCTGACCTCAGGAACACGTCTAGTGGTCCATTTCTAACCTATAATCGAGACTTTCTCGGATTTTAGAGCTAGTGGATCTAATTTCATACCCTCTCTCCTCCCGATTTCTATACGAGGCTTCGTGCTCGTTTTTTCGTTCTGACCTCACAAACACGTCTCGTGGTCCATTTCTAACCTATAATCGAGACTTTTTCGGGTTTTCGAGCTAGTGGATCTAATTTCATACCCTCTCTCCTCCCGATTTCTATACGAGGCTTCGTGCTCGTTTTTTCGTTCTGACCTCACCAACACGTCTCGTTGTCTATTTCAAACTTATATTCGAGACTTTTTCGGGTTTTAGAGTTAGTAGATCAAATTTCATACCCTCTCCCCTCCCGATTTCTATACGAGACTACGTGCTCGTTTTTTCGTTCTGACCTCAGGAAGACGTCTCGTGGTCCATTTCTAACCTATAATCGAGACTTTTTCGGGTTTTAAAGCTAGTGGATCTAATTTCATACCCTCTCTCCTCCCGATTTTTATACGAGGCTTCGTGCTCGTTTTTTCGTTCTGACCTCACCAACACGTTTCGTGGTCCATTTCTAACCTATAATCGAGACTTTTTCGGGTTTTCGAGCTAGTGGATCTAATTTCATACCCTCTCTCCTCCCGATTTCTATACGAGGCAACGTGCTCGTTTTTTCGTTCTGACCTCAGGAACACGTCTAGTGGTCCATTTCTAACCTATAATCGAGACTTTCTCGGATTTTAGAGCTAGTGGATCTAATTTCATACCCTCTCTCCTCCCGATTTCTATACGAGGCTTCGTGCTCGTTTTTTCGTTCTGACCTCACAAACACGTCTCGTGGTCCATTTCTAACCTATAATCGAGACTTTTTCGGGTTTTCGAGCTAGTGGATCTAATTTCATACCCTCTCTCCTCCCGATTTCTATACGAGGCTTCGTGCTCGTTTTTTCATTTTAACCTCACCAACACGTCTCGTGGTCCTTTTCTAACCTATATTCGAGACTTTTTCGGGTTTTCGAGCTAGTGGATCTAATTTCATACCCTCTCTCCTCCCGATTTCTATACGAGGCTACGTGCTCGTTTTTTCGTTCTGACCTCAGGAACACGTCTCGTGGTCCATTTCTAACCTATAATCGAGACTTTTTCGGGTTTTAGAGCTAGTGGATCTAATTTCATACCCTCTCTCCTCCCGATTTTTATACGAGGCTTCGTGCTCGTTTTTTCGTTCTGACCTCACCAACACGTTTCGTGGTCCATTTCTAACCTATAATCGAGACTTTTTCGGATTTTCGAGCTAGTGGATCTAATTTCATACCCTCTCTCCTCCCGATTTCTATACGAGGCTACGTGCTCGTTTTTTCGTTCTGACCTCAGGAACACGTCTAGTGGTCCATTTCTAACCTATAATCGAGACTTTCTCGGATTTTAGAGCTAGTGGATCTAATTTCAAACCCTCTCTCCTCCCGATTTCTATACGAGGCTTCGTGCTCGTTTTTTCGTTCTGACCTCACAAACACGTCTCGTGGTCCATTTCTAACCTATAATCGAGTCTTTTCGGGTTTTAGAGCTAGTTGATCTAATTTCATACCCTCTCTCCTCCCGATTTTTATACGAGGCTTCGTGCTCGTTTTTTCGTTCTGACCTCCCCAACACGTTTCGTGGTCCATTTCTAACCTATAATCGATACTTTTTTGGATTTTCGAGCTAGTGGATCTAATTTCATACCCTCTCTCCTCCCGATTTCTATACGAGGCTACGTGCTCGTTTTTTCGTTCTGACCTCAGGAACACGTCTCGTGGTCCATTTCTAACCTATAATCGAGACTTTCTCGGATTTTAGAGCTAGTGGATCTAATTTCATACCCTCTCTCCTCCCGATTTCTATACGAGGCTTCGTGCTCGTTTTTTCGTTCTGACCTCACCAACACGTCTCGTTGTCTATTTCAAACTTATATTCGAGACTTTTTCGGGTTTTAGAGTTAGTAGATCAAATTTCATACCCTCTCCCCTCCCGATTTCTATACGAGGCTTCGTCCTCGTTTTTTCGTTCTGACCTCAAAAATAGGTCTCGTGGTCCATTTCTAACCTATAATTTAGACTTTTTCGAGTTTTAGAGCTAGTGGATCTAATTTCATACTCTCTCTCCTCCGGATTTCTATACGAGGCTTCGTGCTCATTTTTTCGTTCTGACCTCCCCAACACGTTTCGTGGTCCATTTCTAACCTATAATCGATACTTTTTTGGATTTTCGAGCTAGTGGATCTAATTTCATACCCTCTCTCCTCCCGATTTCTATACGAGGCTACGTGCTCGTTTTTTCGTTCTGACCTCAGGAACACGTCTCGTGGTCCATTTCTAACCTATAATCGAGACTTTTTCGGGTTTTAGAGCTAGTGGATCTAATTTCATACCCTCTCTCCTCCCGATTTTTATACGAGGCTTCGTGCTCGTTTTTTCGTTCTGACCTCAAAAATAGGTCTCGCGGTCCATTTCTAACCTATAATAGAGACTTTTTCGAGTTTTAGAGCTAGTGGATCTAATTTCATACCCTCTCTTCTCCCGATTTCTATACGAGGCTTCGTGCTCGTTTTTTCGTTCTGACCTCACAAACACGTCTCGTGGTCCATTTCTAACCTATAATCGAGACTTTTTCGGGTTTTCGAGCTAGTGGATCTAATTTCATACTCTCTCTCCTCCCGATTTCTATACGAGGCTTCGTGCTCGATTTTTCGTTCTGACCTCCCCAACACGTTTCGTGGTCCATTTCTAACCTATAATCGATACTTTTTTGGATTTTCGAGCTAGTGGATCTAATTTCATACCCTCTCTCCTCCCGATTTCTATACGAGGCTACGTGCTCGTTTTTTCGTTCTGACCTCACAAACACGTCTCGTGGTCCATTTCTAACCTATAATCGAGACTTTTTCGGGTTTTCGAGCTAGTGGATCTAATTTCATACCCTCTCTCCTCCCGATTTCTATACGAGGCTACGTGCTCGTTTTTTCGTTCTGACCTCAGGAACACGTCTCGTGGTCCATTTCTAACCTATAATCGAGACTTTTTCGGGTTTTAGAGCTAGTGGATCTAATTTCATACCCTCTCACCTCCCGATTTCTATACGAGGCTAAGTGCTCGTTTTTTCGTTCTGACCTCATGAACACGTCTCGTGGTCCATTTCTAACCTATAATCGAGACTTTTTCGGATTTTAGAGGAAATGGATCTAATTTCATACCCTCTCTCCTTCCGATTTCTATACGAGGCTTCGTGCTCGTTTTTTCGTTCTGACCTCACAAACACGTCTCGTGGTCCATTTCTAACATATAATCGAGACTTTCTCGGGTTTTAGAGCTAGTGGATCTAATTTCATACCCTCTCACCTCCCGATTTCTATACGAGGCTACGTGCTCGTTTTTTCGTTCTGACCTCAGGAACACGTCTCGTGGTCCATTTCTAACCTATAATCGAGACTTTTTCGGGTTTTAGAGCTAGTGGATCTAATTTCATACCCTCTCTCCTCCCGATTTCTATACGAGGCTTCGTGCTCGTTTTTTCGTTCTGACCTCACCAACACGTTTCCTGGTCCATTTCTAACCTATAATCGATACTTTTTCGGATTTTCGAGCTAGTGGATCTAATTTCATACCCTCTCTCCTCCCGATTTCTATACGAGGCAACGTGCTCGTTTTTTCGTTTTGACCTCACAAACACGTCTCGTGGTCCATTTCTAACCTATATTCGAGACTTTTTCGGGTTTTAGAGCTAGTAGATCTAATTTCATTCCCTCTCTCCTTCCGATTTAAATACGAGGCTTCGTGCTCGTTTTTTCGTTCTGACCTCACAAACACGTCTCGTGGTCCATTTCTAACCTATAATCGAGACTTTTTCTGGTTTTCGAGCTAGTGGATCTAATTTCATACCCTCTCTTCTCCCGATTTCTATACGAGGCTTCGTGCTCGATTTTTCGTTCTGACCTCCCCAACACGTTTCGTGGTCCATTTATAACCTATAATCGATACTTTTTTGGATTTTCGAGCTAGTGGATCTAATTTCATACCCTCTCTCCTCCCGATTTCTATACGAGGCTACGTGCTCGTTTTTTCGTTCTGACCTCAGGAACACGTCTCGTGGTCCATTTCTAACCTATAATCGAGACTTTTTCGGGTTTTAGAGCTAGTGGATCTAATTTCATACCCTCTCTCCTCCCGATTTCTATACGAGGCTTCGTGCTCGTTTTTTCGTTTTGACCTCACCAACACGTCTCGTGGTCCATTTCTAACCTATATTCGAGACTTTTTCGGGTTTTAGAGCTAGTAGATCTAATTTCATACCCTCTCTCCTCCCGATTTCTATACGAGGCTTCGTGCTCGTTTTTTCGTTCTGACCTCACCAACACGTTTCGTGGTCCATTTCTAACCTATAATCGAGACTTTTTCTGGTTTTCGAGCTAGTGGATCTAATTTCATACCCTCTCTCCTCCCGATTTCTATACGAGGCTACGTGCTCGTTTTTTCGTTCTGACCTCAGGAACACGTCTCGTGGTCCATTTCTAACCTATAATCGAGACTTTTTCGGGTTTTAGAGCTAGTGGATCTAATTTCATACCCTCTCTCCTCTCGATTTTTATACGAGGCTTGGTGCTCGTTTTTTCGTTCTGACCTCACAAACACGTCTCGTGGTCCATTTCTAACCTATAATCGAGACTTTTTCGGGTTTTCGAGCTAGTGGATCTAATTTCATACTCTCTCTCCTCCCGATTTCTATACGAGGCTTCGTGCTCGTTTTTTCGTTCTGACCTCCCCAACACGTTTCGTGGTCCTTTTCTAACCTATAATCGAGACTTTTTCTGGTTTTCGAGCTAGTGGATCTAATTTCATACCCTCTCTCCTCCCGATTTCTATACGAGGCTACGTGCTCGTTTTTTCGTTCTGACCTCAGGAACACGTCTCGTGGTCCATTTCTAACCTATAATCGAGACTTTTTCGGGTTTTAGAGCTAGTGGATCTAATTTCATACCCTCTCCACTCTCGATTTTTATACGAGGCTTCGTGCTCGTTTTTTCGTTCTGACCTCACAAACACGTCTCGTGGTCCATTTCTAACCTATAATCGAGACTTTTTCGGGTTTTCGTGCTAGTGGATCTAATTTCATACTCTCTCTCCTCCCGATTTCTATACGAGGCTTCGTGCTCGTTTTTTCGTTCTGACCTCCCCAACACGTTTCGTGGTCCATTTCTAACCTATACTCGATACTTTTTCGGATTTTCGAGCTAGTGGATCTAATTTCATACCCTCTCTCCTCTCGATTTCTATACGAGACTACGTGCTCGTTTTTTCGTTCTGACCTCAGGAAGACGTCTCGTGGTCCATTTCTAACCTATAATCGAGACTTTTTCGGGTTTTAGAGCTAGTGGATCTAATTTCATACCCTCTCTCCTCCCGATTTTTATACGAGGCTTCGTGCTCGTTTTTTCGTTCTGACCTCACCAACACGTTTCGTGGTCCATTTCTAACCTATAATCGAGACTTTTTCGGGTTTTCGAGCTAGTGGATCTAATTTCATACCCTCTCTCCTCCCGATTTCTATACGAGGCAACGTGCTCGTTTTTTCGTTCTGACCTCAGGAACACGTCTAGTGGTCCATTTCTAACCTATAATCGAGACTTTTTCGGATTTTCGAGCTAGTGGATCTAATTTCATACCATCTCTCCTCCCGATTTCTATACGAGGCTACGTGCTCGTTTTTTCGTTCTGACCTCAGGAACACGTCTAGTGGTCCATTTCTAACCTATAATCGAGACTTTTTCGGATTTTCGAGCTAGTGGATCTAATTTCATACCCTCTCTCCTCCCGATTTCTATACGAGGCAACGTGCTCGTTTTTTCGTTCTGACCTCAGGAACACGTCTAGTGGTCCATTTCTAACCTATAATCGAGACTTTTTCGGATTTTAGAGCTAGTGGATCTAATTTCATACCCTCTCTCCTCCCGATTTCTATACGAGGCTTCGTGCTCGTTTTTTCGTTCTGACCTCACAAACACGTCTCGTGGTCCATTTCTAACCTATAATCGAGACTTTTTCGGGTTTTCGAGCTAGTGGATCTAATTTCATACCCTCTCTCCTCCCGATTTCTATACGAGGCTTCGTGCTCGTTTTTTCGTTTTGACCTCACCAACACGTCTCGTGGTCCTTTTCTAACCTATATTCGAGACTTTTTCGGGTTTTCGAGCTAGTGGATCTAATTTCATACCCTCTCTCCTCCCGATTTCTATACGAGGCTACGTGCTCGTTTTTTCGTTCTGACTTCAGGAACACGTCTCGTGGTCCATTTCTAACCTATAATCGAGACTTTTTCGGGTTTTAGAGCTAGTGGATCTAATTTCATACCCTCTCTCCTCCCGATTTTTATACGAGGCTTCGTGCTCGTTTTTTCGTTCTGACCTCACCAACACGTTTCGTGGTCCATTTCTAACCTATAATCGAGACTTTTTCGGATTTTCGAGCTAGTGGATCTAATTTCATACCCTCTCTCCTCCCGATTTCTATACGAGGCTACGTGCTCGTTTTTTCGTTCTGACCTCAGGAACACGTCTAGTGGTCCATTTCTAACCTATAATCGAGACTTTCTCGGATTTTAGAGCTAGTGGATCTAATTTCATACCCTCTCTCCTCCCGATTTCTATACGAGGCTTCGTGCTCGTTTTTTCGTTCTGACCTCACAAACACGTCTCGTGGTCAATTTCTAACCTATAATCGAGACTTTTTCGGGTTTTAGAGCTAGTTGATCTAATTTCATACCCTCTCTCCTCCCGATTTCTATACGAGGCTTCGTACTCGTTTTTTCGTTGTGACCTCACCAACACGTCTCGTGGTCCATTTCTAACCTATATTCGAGACTTTTTCGGGTTTTAGAGCTAGTAGATCTAATTTCATACCCTCTCTCCTCCCGATTTCTATACGAGGCTTCGTGCTCGTTTTTTCGTTCTGACCTCACCAACATGTTTCGTGGTCCATTTCTAACCTATAATCGAGACTTTTTCGAATTTTCGAGCTAGTGGATCTAATTTCATACCCTCTCTCCTCCCGATTTCTATGCAAGGCTACGTGCTCGTTTTTTCGTTCTGACCTCACCAACACGTCTCGTTGTCTATTTCAAACTTATATTCGAGACTTTTTCGGGTTTTAGAGTTAGTGGATCTAATTTCATACCCTCTCTCCTCCCGATTTCTATACGAGGCTACGTGCTCGTTTTTTCGTTCTGACCTCACAAACACGTCTCGTGGTCCATTTCTAACCTATAATCGAGACTTTTTCGGGTTTTCGAGCTAGTGGATCTAATTTCATACCCTCTCTCCTCCCGATTTCTATACGAGGCTACGTGCTCGTTTTTTCGTTCTGACCTCAGGAACACGTCTCGTGGTCCATTTCTAACCTATAATCGAGACTTTTTCGGGTTTTAGAGCTAGTGGATCTAATTTCATACCCTCTCTCCTCCCGATTTCTATGCAAGGCTACGTGCTCGTTTTTTCGTTCTGACCTCACCAACACGTCTCGTTGTCTATTTCAAACTTATATTCGAGACTTTTTCGGGTTTTAGAGTTAGTGGATCTAATTTCATACCCTCTCTCCTCCCGATTTCTTTACGAGGCTACGTGCTCGTTTTTTCGTTCTGACCTCACAAACACGTCTCGTGGTCCATTTCTAACCTATAATCGAGACTTTTTCGGGTTTTCGAGCTAGTGGATCTAATTTCATACCCTCTCTCCTCCCGATTTCTATACGAGGCTACGTGCTCGTTTTTTCGTTCTGACCTCAGGAACACGTCTCGTGGTCCATTTCTAACCTATAATCGAGACTTTTTCGGATTTTCGAGCTAGTGGATCTAATTTCATACCCTCTCTCCTCCCGATTTCTATACGAGGCAACGTGCTCGTTTTTTCGTTCTGACCTCAGGAACACGTCTAGTGGTCCATTTCTAACCTATAATCGAGACTTTTTCGGATTTTAGAGCTAGTGGATCTAATTTCATACCCTCTCTCCTCCCGATTTCTATACGAGGCTTCGTGCTCGTTTTTTCGTTCTGACCTCACAAACACGTCTCGTGGTCCATTTCTAACCTATAATCGAGACTTTTTCGGGTTTTCGAGCTAGTGGATCTAATTTCATACCCTCTCTCCTCCCGATTTCTATACGAGGCTTCGTGCTCGTTTTTTCGTTTTGACCTCACCAACACGTCTCGTGGTCCTTTTCTAACCTATATTCGAGACTTTTTCGGGTTTTCGAGCTAGTGGATCTAATTTCATACCCTCTCTCCTCCCGATTTCTATACGAGGCTACGTGCTCGTTTTTTCGTTCTGACTTCAGGAACACGTCTCGTGGTCCATTTCTAACCTATAATCGAGACTTTTTCGGGTTTTAGAGCTAGTGGATCTAATTTCATACCCTCTCTCCTCCCGATTTTTATACGAGGCTTCGTGCTCGTTTTTTCGTTCTGACCTCACCAACACGTTTCGTGGTCCATTTCTAACCTATAATCGAGACTTTTTCGGATTTTCGAGCTAGTGGATCTAATTTCATACCCTCTCTCCTCCCGATTTCTATACGAGGCTACGTGCTCGTTTTTTCGTTCTGACCTCAGGAACACGTCTAGTGGTCCATTTCTAACCTATAATCGAGACTTTCTCGGATTTTAGAGCTAGTGGATCTAATTTCATACCCTCTCTCCTCCCGATTTCTATACGAGGCTTCGTGCTCGTTTTTTCGTTCTGACCTCACAAACACGTCTCGTGGTCCATTTCTAACCTATAATCGAGACTTTTTCGGGTTTTAGAGCTAGTTGATCTAATTTCATACCCTCTCTCCTCCCGATTTCTATACGAGGCTTCGTACTCGTTTTTTCGTTGTGACCTCACCAACACGTCTCGTGGTCCATTTCTAACCTATATTCGAGACTTTTTCGGGTTTTAGAGCTAGTAGATCTAATTTCATACCCTCTCTCCTCCCGATTTCTATACGAGGCTTCGTGCTCGTTTTTTCGTTCTGACCTCACCAACATGTTTCGTGGTCCATTTCTAACCTATAATCGAGACTTTTTCGAATTTTCGAGCTAGTGGATCTAATTTCATACCCTCTCTCCTCCCGATTTCTATGCAAGGCTACGTGCTCGTTTTTTCGTTCTGACCTCACCAACACGTCTCGTTGTCTATTTCAAACTTATATTCGAGACTTTTTCGGGTTTTAGAGTTAGTGGATCTAATTTCATACCCTCTCTCCTCCCGATTTCTATACGAGGCTACGTGCTCGTTTTTTCGTTCTGACCTCACAAACACGTCTCGTGGTCCATTTCTAACCTATAATCGAGACTTTTTCGGGTTTTCGAGCTAGTGGATCTAATTTCATACCCTCTCTCCTCCCGATTTCTATACGAGGCTACGTGCTCGTTTTTTCGTTCTGACCTCAGGAACACGTCTCGTGGTCCATTTCTAACCTATAATCGAGACTTTTTCGGGTTTTAGAGCTAGTGGATCTAATTTCATACCCTCTCCCCTCCCGATTTCTATACGAGGCTTCGTCCTCGTTTTTTCGTTCTGACCTCAAAAATAGGTCTCGTGGTCCATTTCTAACCTATAATTTAGACTTTTTCGGGTTTTAGAGCTAGTGGATCTAATTTCATACCCTCTCTCCTCCGGATTTCTATACGAGGCTTCGTGCTCATTTTTTCGTTCTGACCTCCCCAACACGTTTCGTGGTCCATTTCTAACCTATAATCGATACTTTTTTGGATTTTCGAGCTAGTGGATCTAATTTCATACCCTCTCTCCTCCCGATTTCTATACGAGGCTACGTGCTTGTTTTTTCGTTCTGACCTCAGGAACACGTCTCATGGTCCATTTCTAACCTATAATCGAGACTTTTTCGGGTTTTAGAGCTAGTGGATCTAATTTCATACCCTCTCTCCTCCCGATTTTTATACGAGGCTTCGTGCTCGTTTTTTCGTTCTGACCTCAAAAATAGGTCTCGCGGTCCATTTCTAACCTATAATAGAGACTTTTTCGAGTTTTAGAGCTAGTGGATCTAATTTCATACCCTCTCTCCTCCCGATTTCTATACGAGGCTTGGTGCTCGTTTTTTCGTTCTGACCTCACAAACACGTCTCGTGGTCCATTTCTAACCTATAATCGAGACTTTTTCGGGTTTTCGAGCTAGTGGATCTAATTTCATACTCTCTCTCCTCCCGATTTCTATACGAGGCTTCGTGCTCGTTTTTTCGTTCTGACCTCCCCAACACGTTTCGTGGTCCTTTTCTAACCTATAATCGAGACTTTTTCTGGTTTTCGAGCTAGTGGATCTAATTTCATACCCTCTCTCCTCCCGATTTCTATACGAGGCTACGTGCTCGTTTTTTCGTTCTGACCTCAGGAACACGTCTCGTGGTCCATTTCTAACCTATAATCGAGACTTTTTCGGGTTTTAGAGCTAGTGGATCTAATTTCATACCCTCTCTACTCTCGATTTTTATACGAGGCTTCGTGCTCGTTTTTTCGTTCTGACCTCACAAACACGTCTCGTGGTCCATTTCTAACCTATAATCGAGACTTTTTCGGGTTTTCGTGCTAGTGGATCTAATTTCATACTCTCTCTCCTCCCGATTTCTATACGAGGCTTCGTGCTCGTTTTTTCGTTCTGACCTCCCCAACACGTTTCGTGGTCCATTTCTAACCTATACTCGATACTTTTTCGGATTTTCGAGCTAGTGGATCTAATTTCATACCCTCTCTCCTCTCGATTTCTATACGAGACTACGTGCTCGTTTTTTCGTTCTGACCTCAGGAAGACGTCTCGTGGTCCATTTCTAACCTATAATCGAGACTTTTTCGGGTTTTAGAGCTAGTGGATCTAATTTCATACCCTCTCTCCTCCCGATTTTTATACGAGGCTTCGTGCTCGTTTTTTCGTTCTGACCTCACCAACACGTTTCGTGGTCCATTTCTAACCTATAATCGAGACTTTTTCGGGTTTTCGAGCTAGTGGATCTAATTTCATACCCTCTCTCCTCCCGATTTCTATACGAGGCAACGTGCTCGTTTTTTCGTTCTGACCTCAGGAACACGTCTAGTGGTCCATTTCTAACCTATAATCGAGACTTTTTCGGATTTTCGAGCTAGTGGATCTAATTTCATACCCTCTCTCCTCCCGATTTCTATACGAGGCTACGTGCTCGTTTTTTCGTTCTGACCTCAGGAACACGATTAGTGGTCCATTTCTAACCTATAATCGAGACTTTTTCGGATTTTCGAGCTAGTGGATCTAATTTCATACCCTCTCTCCTCCCGATTTCTATACGAGGCAACGTGCTCGTTTTTTCGTTCTGACCTCAGGAACACGTCTAGTGGTCCATTTCTAACCTATAATCGAGACTTTTTCGGATTTTAGAGCTAGTGGATCTAATTTCATACCCTCTCTCCTCCCGATTTCTATACGAGGCTTCGTGCTCGTTTTTTCGTTCTGACCTCACAAACACGTCTCGTGGACCATTTCTAACCTATAATCGAGACTTTTTCGGGTTTTCGAGCTAGTGGATCTAATTTCATACCCTCTCTCCTCCCGATTTCTATACGAGGCTTCGTGCTCGTTTTTTCGTTTTGACCTCACCAACACGTCTCGTGGTCCTTTTCTAACCTATATTCGAGACTTTTTTGGGTTTTCGAGCTAGTGGATCTAATTTCATACCCTCTCTCCTCCCGATTTCTATACGAGGCTACGTGCTCGTTTTTTCGTTCTGACCTCAGGAACACGTCTCGTGGTCCATTTCTAACCTATAATCGAGACTTTTTCGGGTTTTAGAGCTAGTGGATCTAATTTCATACCCTCTCTCCTCCCGATTTTTATACGAGGCTTCGTGCTCGTTTTTTCGTTCTGACCTCACCAACACGTTTCGTGGTCCATTTCTAACCTATAATCGAGACTTTTTCGGATTTTCGAGCTAGTGGATCTAATTTCATACCCTCTCTCCTCCCGATTTCTATACGAGGCTACGTGCTCGTTTTTTCGTTCTGACCTCAGGAACACGTCTAGTGGTCCATTTCTAACCTATAATCGAGACTTTCTCGGATTTTAGAGCTAGTGGATCTAATTTCATACCCTCTCTCCTCCCGATTTCTATACGAGGCTTCGTGCTCGTTTTTTCGTTCTGACCTCACAAACACGTCTCGTGGTCCATTTCTAACCTATAATCGAGACTTTTTCGGGTTTTAGAGCTAGTTGATCTAATTTCATACCCTCTCTCCTCCCGATTTCTATACGAGGCTTCGTACTCGTTTTTTCGTTGTGACCTCACCAACACGTCTCGTGGTCCATTTCTAACCTATATTCGAGACTTTTTCGGGTTTTAGAGCTAGTAGATCTAATTTCATACCCTCTCTCCTCCCGATTTCTATACGAGGCTTCGTGCTCGTTTTTTCGTTCTGACCTCACCAACACGTCTCGTGGTCCATTTCTAACCTATATTCGAGACTTTTTCGGGTTTTAGAGCTAGTAGATCTAATTTCATACCCTCTCTCCTCCCGATTTCTATGCAAGGCTACGTGCTCGTTTTTTCGTTCTGACCTCACCAACACGTCTCGTTGTCTATTTCAAACTTATATTCGAGACTTTTTCGGGTTTTAGAGTTAGTAGATCTAATTTCATACCCTCTCCCCTCCCGATTTCTATACGAGGCTTCGTCCTCGTTTTTTCGTTCTGACCTCAAAAATAGGTCTCGTGGTCCATTTCTAACCTATAATTTAGACTTTTTCGGGTTTTAGAGCTAGTGGATCTAATTTCATACCCTCTCTCCTCCGGATTTCTATACGAGGCTTCGTGCTCATTTTTTCGTTCTGACCTCCCCAACACGTTTCGTGGTCCATTTCTAACCTATAATCGATACTTTTTTGGATTTTCGAGCTAGTGGATCTAATTTCATACCCTCTCTCCTCCCGATTTCTATACGAGGCTACGTGCTTGTTTTTTCGTTCTGACCTCAGGAACACGTCTCATGGTCCATTTCTAACCTATAATCGAGACTTTTTCGGGTTTTAGAGCTAGTGGATCTAATTTCATACCCTCTCTCCTCCCGATTTTTATACGAGGCTTCGTGCTCGTTTTTTCGTTCTGACCTCAAAAATAGGTCTCGCGGTCCATTTCTAACCTATAATAGAGACTTTTTCGAGTTTTAGAGCTAGTGGATCTAATTTCATACCCTCTCTCCTCCCGATTTCTATACGAGGCTTCGTGCTCGTTTTTTCGTTCTGACCTCACAAACACGTCTCGTGGTCCATTTCTAACCTATAATCGAGACTTTTTCGGGTTTTCGAGCTAGTGGATCTAATTTCATACTCTCTCTCCTCCCGATTTCTATACGAGGCTTCGTGCTCATTTTTTCGTTCTGACCTCCCCAACACGTTTCGTGGTCCATTTCTAACCTATAATCGATACTTTTTTGGATTTTCGAGCTAGTGGATCTAATTTCATACCCTCTCTCCTCCCGATTTCTATACGAGGCTACGTGCTCGTTTTTTCGTTCTGACCTCAGGAACACGTCTCGTGGTCCATTTCTAACGTATAATCGAGACTTTCTCGGGTTTTAGAGCTAGTGGATCTAATTTCATACCCTCTCACCTCCCGATTTCTATACGAGGCTACGTGCTCGTTTTTTCGTTCTGACCTCAGGAACACGTCTCGTGGTCCATTTCTAACCTATAATCGAGACTTTTTCGGGTTTTAGAGCTAGTGGATCTAATTTCATACCCTCTCTCCTCCCGATTTCTATACGAGGCTTCGTGCTCGTTTTTTCGTTCTGACCTCACCAACACGTTTCCTGGTCCATTTCTAACCTATAATCGATACTTTTTCGGATTTTCGAGCTAGTGGATCTAATTTCATACCCTCTCTCCTCCCGATTTCTATACGAGGCAACGTGCTCGTTTTTTCGTTTTGACCTCACAAACACGTCTCGTGGTCCATTTCTAACCTATATTCGAGACTTTTTCGGGTTTTAGAGCTAGTAGATCTAATTTCATTCCCTCTCTCCTTCCGATTTAAATACGAGGCTTCGTGCTCGTTTTTTCGTTCTGACCTCACAAACACGTCTCGTGGTCCATTTCTAACCTATAATCGAGACTTTTTCTGGTTTTCGAGCTAGTGGATCTAATTTCATACCCTCTCTTCTCCCGATTTCTATACGAGGCTTCGTGCTCGATTTTTCGTTCTGACCTCCCCAACACGTTTCGTGGTCCATTTCTAACCTATAATCGATACTTTTTTGGATTTTCGAGCTAGTGGATCTAATTTCATACCCTCTCTCCTCCCGATTTCTATACGAGGCTACGTGCTCGTTTTTTCGTTCTGACCTCTGGAACACGTCTCGTGGTCCATTTCTAACCTATAATCGAGACTTTTTCGGGTTTTAGAGCTAGTGGATCTAATTTCATACCCTCTCTCCTCCCGATTTCTATACGAGGCTTCGTGCTCGTTTTTTCGTTCTGACCTCACCAACACGTCTCGTGGTCCATTTCTAACCTATATTCGAGACTTTTTCGGGTTTTCGAGCTAGTGGATCTAATTTCATACCCTCTCTCCTCCCGATTTCTATACGAGGCTTCGTGCTCGTTTTTTCGTTTTGACCTCACCAACACGTCTCGTGGTCCTTTTCTAACCTATATTCGAGACTTTTTCGGGTTTTCGAGCTAGTGGATCTAATTTCATACCCTCTCTCCTCCCGATTTCTATACGAGGCTACGTGCTCGTTTTTTCGTTCTGACCTCAGGAACACGTCTCGTGGTCCCTTTCTAACCTATAATCGAGACTTTTTTGGGTTTTAGAGCTAGTGGATCTAATTTCATACCCTCTCTCCTCCCGATTTTTATACGAGGCTTCGTGCTCGTTTTTTCGTTCTGACCTCACCAACACGTTTCGTGGTCCATTTCAAACCTATAATCGAGACTTTTTCGGATTTTCGAGCTAGTGGATCTAATTTCATACCCTCTCTCCTCCCGATTTCTATACGAGGCTACGTGCTCGTTTTTTCGTTCTGACCTCAGGAACACGTCTAGTGGTCCATTTCTAACCTATAATCGAGACTTTCTCGGATTTTAGAGCTAGTGGATCTAATTTCATACCCTCTCTCCTCCCGATTTCTATACGAGGCTACGTGCTTGTTTTTTCGTTCTGACCTCAGGAACACGTCTCCTGGTCCATTTCTAACCTATAATCGAGACTTTTTCGGGTTTTAGAGCTAGTGGATCTAATTTCATACCCTCTCTCCTCCCGATTTTTATACGAGGCTTCGTGCTCGTTTTTTCGTTCTGACCTCAAAAATAGGTCTCGCGGTCCATTTCTAACCTATAATAGAGACTTTTTCGAGTTTTAGAGCTAGTGGATCTAATTTCATACCCTCTCTCCTCCCGATTTCTATACGAGGCTTCGTGCTCGTTTTTTCGTTCTGACCCCACAAACACGTCTCGTGGTCCATTTCTAACCTATAATCGAGACTTTTTCGGGTTTTCGAGCTAGTGGATCTAATTTCATACTCTCTCTCCTCCCGATTTCTATACGAGGCTTCGTGCTCATTTTTTCGTTCTGACCTCCCCAACACATTTCGTGGTCCAATTCTAACCTATAATCGATACTTTTTTGGATTTTCGAGCTAGTGGATCTAATTTCATACCCTCTCTCCTCCCGATTTCTATATGAGGCTACGTGCTCGTTTTTTCGTTCTGACCTCAGGAACACGTCTCGTGGTCCATTTCTAACCTATAATCGAGACTTTTTCGGGTTTTAGAGCTAGTGGATCTAATTTCATACCCTCTCTCCTCCCGATTTTTATACGAGGCTTCGTGCTCGTTTTTTCGTTCTGACCTCAAAAATAGGTCTCGCGGTCCATTTCTAACCTATAATGGAGACTTTTTCGAGTTTTAGAGCTAGTGGATCTAATTTCATACCCTCTCTCCTCCCGATTTCTATACGAGGCTTCGTGCTCGTTTTTTCGTTCTGACCTCACCAACACGTCTCGAGGTCCATTTCTAACCTATAATCGAGACTTTTTCGGGTTTTAGAGGAAGTGGATCTAATTTTAAACCCTCTCTCCTCCCGATTTCTATACGAGGCTTCGTGCTCGTTTTTTCGTTCTGACCTCAAAAACACGTCTCGTGGTCCATTTCTAACCTATAATCGAGACTTTTTCGGGTTTTCGAGCTAGTGGATCTAATTTCATACCCTCTCTCCTCCCGATTTCTATACGAGGCTACACGCTCGTTTTTTCGTTCTGACCTCACAAACACGTCTCGTGGTCCATTTCTAACCTATAATCGAGACTTTTTCGGGTTTTCGAGCTAGTGGATCTAATTTCATACCCTCTCTCCTCCCGATTTCTATACGAGGCTACGTGCTCGTTTTTTCGTTCTGACCTCAGGAACACGTCTCGTGGTCCATTTCTAACCTATAATCGAGACTTTTTCGGGTTTTAGAGCTAGTGGATCTAATTTCATACCCTCTCACCTCCCGATTTCTATACGAGGCTACGTGCTCGTTTTTTCGTTCTGACCTCAGGAACACGTCTCGTGGTCCATTTCTAACCTATAATCGAGACTTTTTTGGATTTTAGAGGAAATGGATCTAATTTCATACCCTCTCTCCTTCCGATTTCTATACGAGGCTTCGTGCTCGTTTTTTCGTTCTGACCTCACAAACACGTCTCGTGGTCCATTTCTAACATATAATCGAGACTTTCTCGGGTTTTAGAGCTAGTGGATCTAATTTCATACCCTCTCACCTCCCGATTTCTATACGAGGCTACGTGCTCGTTTTTTCGTTCTGACCTCAGGAACACGTCTCATGGTCCATTTCTAACCTATAATCGAGACTTTTTCGGGTTTTAGAGCTAGTGGATCTAATTTCATTCCCTCTCTCCTTCCGATTTAAATACGAGGCTTCGTGCTCGTTTTTTCGTTCTGACCTCACAAACACGTCTCGTGGTCCATTTCTAACATATAATCGAGACTTTCTCGGGTTTTAGAGCTAGTGGATCTAATTTCATACCCTCTCACCTCCCGATTTCTATACGAGGCTACGTGCTCGTTTTTTCGTTCTGACCTCAGGAACACGTCTCGTGGTCCATTTGTAACCTATAATCGAGACTTTTTCGGGTTTTAGAGCTAGTGGATCTAATTTCATACCCTCTCTCCTCCCGATTTCTATACGAGGCTTCGTGCTCGTTTTCTCGTTCTGACCTCACCAACACGTTTCCTGGTCCATTTCTAACCTATAATCGATACTTTTTCGGATTTTCGAGCTAGTGGATCTAATTTCATACCCTCTCTCCTCCCGATTTCTATACGAGGCAACGTGCTCGTTTTTTCGTTTTGACCTCACAAACACGTCTCGTGGTCCATTTCTAACCTATATTCGAGACTTTTTCGGGTTTTAGAGCTAGTAGATCTAATTTCATTCCCTCTCTCCTTCCGATTTAAATACGAGGCTTTGTGCTCGTTTTTTCGTTCTGACCTCACAAACACGTTTCGTGGTCCATTTCTAACCTATAATCGAGACTTTTTCTGGTTTTCGAGCTAAAGGATCTAATTTCATACCCTCTCTTCTCCCGATTTCTATACGAGGCTTCGTGCTCGATTTTTCGTTCTGACCTCCCCAACACGTTTCGTGGTCCATTTCTAACCTATAATCGATACTTTTTTGGATTTTCGAGCTAGTGGATCTAATTTCATACCCTCTCTCCTCCCGATTTCTATACGAGGCTACGTGCTCGTTTTTTCGTTCTGACCTCAGGAACACGTCTCGTGGTCCATTTCTAACCTATAATCGAGACTTTTTCGGGTTTTAGAGCTAGTGGATCTAATTTCATACCCTCTCTCCTCCCGATTTCTATACGAGGCTTCGTGCTCGTTTTTTCGTTTTGACCTCACCAACACGTCTCGTGGTCCATTTCTAACCTATATTCGAGACTTTTTCGGGTTTTAGAGCTAGTAGATCTAATTTCATACCCTCTCTCCTCCCGATTTCTATACGAGGCTTCGTGCTCGTTTTTTCGTTCTGACCTCACCAACACGTTTCGTGGTCCATTTCTAACCTATAATCGAGACTTTTTCTGGTTTTCGAGCTAGTGGATCTAATTTCATACCCTCTCTCCTCCCGATTTCTATACGAGGCTACGTGCTCGTTTTTTCGTTCTGACCTCAGGAACACGTCTCGTGGTCCATTTCTAACCTATAATCGAGACTTTTTCGGGTTTTAGAGCTAGTGGATCTAATTTCATACCCTCTCTCCTCTCGATTTTTATACGAGGCTTGGTGCTCGTTTTTTCGTTCTGACCTCACAAACACGTCTCGTGGTCCATTTCTAACCTATAATCGAGACTTTTTCGGGTTTTCGAGCTAGTGGATCTAATTTCATACTCTCTCTCCTCCCGATTTCTATACGAGGCTTCGTGCTCGTTTTTTCGTTCTGACCTCCCCAACACGTTTCGTGGTACTTTTCTAACCTATAATCGAGACTTTTTCTGGTTTTCGAGCTAGTGGATCTAATTTCATACCCTCTCTCCTCCCGATTTCTATACGAGGCTACGTGCTCGTTTTTTCATTCTGACCTCAGGAACACGTCTCGTGGTCCATTTCTAACCTATAATCGAGACTTTTTCGGGTTTTAGAGCTAGTGGATCTAATTTCATACCCTCTCTCCTCTCGATTTTTATACGAGGCTTCGTGCTCGTTTTTTCGTTCTGACCTCACAAACACGTCTCGTGGTCCATTTCTAACCTATAATCGAGACTTTTTCGGGTTTTCGAGCTAGTGGATCTAATTTCATACTCTCTCTCCTCCCGATTTCTATACGAGGCTTCGTGCTCGTTTTTTCGTTCTGACCTCCCCAACACGTTTCGTGGTCCATTTCTAACCTATACTCGATACTTTTTCGGATTTTCGAGCTAGTGGATCTAATTTCATACCCTCTCTCCTCTCGATTTCTATACGAGACTACGTGCTCGTTTTTTCGTTCTGACCTCAGGAAGACGTCTCGTGGTCCATTTCTAACCTATAATCGAGACTTTTTCGGGTTTTAGAGCTAGTGGATCTAATTTCATACCCTCTCTCCTCCCGATTTTTATACGAGGCTTCGTGCTCGTTTTTTCGTTCTGACCTCACCAACACGTTTCGTGGTCCATTTCTAACCTATAATCGAGACTTTTTCGGGTTTTCGAGCTAGTGGATCTAATTTCATACCCTCTCTCCTCCCGATTTCTATACGAGGCAACGTGCTCGTTTTTTCGTTCTGACCTCAGGAACACGTCTAGTGGTCCATTTCTAACCTATAATCGAGACTTTCTCGGATTTTAGAGCTAGTGGATCTAATTTCATACCCTCTCTCCTCCCGATTTCTATACGAGGCTTCGTGCTCGTTTTTTCGTTCTGACCTCACAAACACGTCTCGTGGTCCATTTCTAACCTATAATCGAGACTTTTTCGGGTTTTAGAGCTAGTTGATCTAATTTCATACCCTCTCTCCTCCCGATTTCTATACGAGGCTTCGTACTCATTTTTTCGTTGTGACCTCACCAACACGTCTCGTGGTCCATTTCTAACCTATATTCGAGACTTTTTCGGGTTTTAGAGCTAGTAGATCTAATTTCATACCCTCTCTCCTCCCGATTTCTATACGAGGCTTCGTGCTCGTTTTTTCGTTCTGACCTCACCAACATGTTTCGTGGTCCATTTCTAACCTATAATCGAGACTTTTTCGAATTTTCGAGCTAGTGGATCTAATTTCATACCCTCTCTCCTCCCGATTTCTATGCAAGGCTACGTGCTCGTTTTTTCGTTCTGACCTCACCAACACGTCTCGTTGTCTATTTCAAACTTATATTCGAGACTTTTTCGGGTTTTAGAGTTAGTAGATCTAATTTCATACCCTCTCCCCTCCCGATTTCTATACGAGGCTTCGTCCTCGTTTTTTCGTTCTGACCTCAAAAATAGGTCTCGTGGTCCATTTCTAACCTATAATTTAGACTTTTTCGGGTTTTAGAGCTAGTGGATCTAATTTCATACCCTCTCTCCTCCGGATTTCTATACGAGGCTTCGTGCTCATTTTTTCGTTCTGACCTCCCCAACACGTTTCGTGGTCCATTTCTAACCTATAATCGATACTTTTTTGGATTTTCGAGCTAGTGGATCTAATTTCATACCCTCTCTCCTCCCGATTTCTATACGAGGCTACGTGCTCGTTTTTTCGTTCTGACCTCAGGAACACGTCTCATGGTCCATTTCTAACCTATAATCGAGACTTTTTCGGGTTTTAGAGCTAGTGGATCTAATTTCATACCCTCTCTCCTCCCGATTTTTATACGAGGCTTCGTGCTCGTTTTTTCGTTCTGACCTCAAAAATAGGTCTCGCGGTCCATTTCTAACCTATAATAGAGACTTTTTCGAGTTTTAGAGCTAGTGGATCTAATTTCATACCCTCTCTCCTCCCGATTTCTATACGAGGCTTCGTGCTCGTTTTTTCGTTCTGACCTCACAAACACGTCTCGTGGTCCATTTCTAACCTATAATCGAGACTTTTTCGGGTTTTCGAGCTAGTGGATCTAATTTCATACTCTCTCTCCTCCCGATTTCTATACGAGGCTTCGTGCTCATTTTTTCGTTCTGACCTCCCCAACAAGTTTCGTGGTCCATTTCTAACCTATAATCGATACTTTTTTGGATTTTCGAGCTAGTGGATCTAATTTCATACCCTCTCTCCTCCCGATTTCTATACGAGGCTACGTGCTCGTTTTTTCGTTCTGACCTCAGGAACACGTCTCGTGGTCCATTTCTAACATATAATCGAGACTTTCTCGGGTTTTAGAGCTAGTGGATCTAATTTCATACCCTCTCTCCTCCCGATTTCTATACGAGGCTACGTGCTCGTTTTTTCGTTCTGACCTCAGGAACACGTCTCGTGGTCCATTTCTAACCTATAATCGAGACTTTTTCGGGTTTTAGAGCTAGTGGATCTAATTTCATACCCTCTCTCCTCCCGATTTCTATACGAGGCTTCGTGCTCGTTTTTTCGTTCTGACCTCACCAACACGTCTCGTGGTCCATTTCTAACCTATATTCGAGACTTTTTCGGGTTTTCGAGCTAGTGGATCTAATTTCATACCCTCTCTCCTCCCGATTTCTATACGAGGCTTCGTGCTCGTTTTTTCGTTTTGACCTCACCAACACGTCTCGTGGTCCTTTTCTAACCTATATTCGAGACTTTTTCGGGTTTTCGAGCTAGTGGATCTAATTTCATACCCTCTCTCCTCCCGATTTCTATACGAGGCTTCGTGCTCGTTTTTTCGTTCTGACCTCACCAACACGTTTCGTGGTCCATTTCTAACCTATAATCGAGACTTTTTCGGATTTTCGAGCTAGTGGATCTAATTTCATACCCTCTCTCCTCCCGTTTTCTATACGAGGCTACGTGCTCGTTTTTTCGTTCTGACCTCAGGAACACGTCTAGTGGTCCATTTCTAACCTATAATCGAGACTTTCTCGGATTTTAGAGCTAGTGGATCTAATTTCATACCCTCTCTCCTCCCGATTTCTATACGAGGCTACGTGCTTGTTTTTTCGTTCTGACCTCAGGAACACGTCTCCTGGTCCATTTCTAACCTATAATCGAGACTTTTTCGGGTTTTAGAGCTAGTGGATCTAATTTCATACCCTCTCTCCTCCCGATTTTTATACGAGGCTTCGTGCTCGTTTTTTCGTTCTGACCTCAAAAATAGGTCTCGCGGTCCATTTCTAACCTATAATAGAGACTTTTTCGAGTTTTAGAGCTAGTGGATCTAATTTCATACCCTCTCTCCTCCCGATTTCTATACGAGGCTTCGTGCTCGTTTTTTCGTTCTGACCCCACAAACACGTCTCGTGGTCCATTTCTAACCTATAATCGAGACTTTTTCGGGTTTTCGAGCTAGTGGATCTAATTTCATACTCTCTCTCCTCCCGATTTCTATACGAGGCTTCGTGCTCATTTTTTCGTTCTGACCTCCCCAACACGTTTCGTGGTCCATTTCTAACCTATAATCGATACTTTTTTGGATTTTCGAGCTAGTGGATCTAATTTCATACCCTCTCTCCTCCCGATTTCTATACGAGGCTACGTGCTCGTTTTTTCGTTCTGACCTCTGGAACACGTCTCGTGGTCCATTTCTAACCTATAATCGAGACTTTTTCGGGTTTTAGAGCTAGTGGATCTAATTTCATACCCTCTCTCCTCCCGATTTCTATACGAGGCTTCGTGCTCGTTTTTTCGTTCTGACCTCACCAACACGTCTCGTGGTCCATTTCTAACCTATATTCGAGACTTTTTCGGGTTTTCGAGCTAGTGGATCTAATTTCATACCCTCTCTCCTCCCGATTTCTATACGAGGCTTCGTGCTCGTTTTTTCGTTTTGACCTCACCAACACGTCTCGTGGTCCTTTTCTAACCTATATTCGAGACTTTTTCGGGTTTTCGAGCTAGTGGATCTAATTTCATACCCTCTCTCCTCCCGATTTCTATACGAGGCTACGTGCTCGTTTTTTCGTTCTGACCTCAGGAACACGTCTAGTGGTCCATTTCTAACCTATAATCGAGACTTTCTCGGATTTTAGAGCTAGTGGATCTAATTTCATACCCTCTCTCCTCCCGATTTCTATACGAGGCTACGTGCTTGTTTTTTCGTTCTGACCTCAGGAACACGTCTCCTGGTCCATTTCTAACCTATAATCGAGACTTTTTTGGGTTTTAGAGCTAGTGGATCTAATTTCATACCCTCTCTCCTCCCGATTTTTATACGAGGCTTCGTGCTCGTTTTTTCGTTCTGACCTCAGGAACACGTCTCGTGGTCCATTTCTAACCTATAATCGAGACTTTTTCGGGTTTTAGAGCTAGTGGATCTAATTTCATACCCTCTCTCCTCCGGATTTCTATACGAGGCTTCGTGCTCATTTTTTCGTTCTGACCTCCCCAACACGTTTCGTGGTCCATTTCTAACCTATAATCGATACTTTTTTGGATTTTCGAGCTAGTGGATCTAATTTCATACCCTCTCTCCTCCCGATTTCTATACGAGGCTACGTGCTCGTTTTTTCGTTCTGACCTCAGGAACACGTCTCATGGTCCATTTCTAACCTATAATCGAGACTTTTTCGGGTTTTAGAGCTAGTGGATCTAATTTCATACCCTCTCTCCTCCCGATTTTTATACGAGGCTTCGTGCTCGTTTTTTCGTTCTGACCTCAAAAATAGGTCTCGCGGTCCATTTCTAACCTATAATAGAGACTTTTTCGAGTTTTAGAGCTTGTGGATCTAATTTCATACCCTCTCTCCTCCCGATTTCTATACGAGGCTTCGTGCTCGTTTTTTCGTTCTGACCTCACAAACACGTCTCGTGGTCCATTTCTAACCTATAATCGAGACTTTTTCGGGTTTTCGAGCTAGTGGATCTAATTTCATACTCTCTCTCCTCCCGATTTCTATACGAGGCTTCGTGCTCATTTTTTCGTTCTGACCTCCCCAACAAGTTTCGTGGTCCATTTCTAACCTATAATCGATACTTTTTTGGATTTTCGAGCTAGTGGATCTAATTTCATACCCTCTCTCCTCCCGATTTCTATACGAGGCTACGTGCTCGTTTTTTCGTTCTGACCTCAGGAACACGTCTCGTGGTCCATTTCTAACATATAATCGAGACTTTCTCGGGTTTTAGAGCTAGTGGATCTAATTTCATACCCTCTCACCTCCCGATTTCTATACGAGGCTACGTGCTCGTTTTTTCGTTCTGACCTCAGGAACACGTCTCGTGGTCCATTTCTAACCTATAATCGAGACTTTTTCGGGTTTTAGAGCTAGTGGATCTAATTTCATACCCTCTCACCTCCCGATTTCTATACGAGGCTACGTGCTCGTTTTTTCGTTCTGACCTCAGGAACACGTCTCGTGGTCCATTTCTAACCTATAATCGAGACTTTTTCGGGTTTTAGAGCTAGTGGATCTAATTTCATACCCTCTCTCCTCCCGATTTCTATACGAGGCTTCGTGCTCGTTTTTTCGTTCTGACCTCACCAACACGTCTCGTGGTCCATTTCTAACCTATATTCGAGACTTTTTCGGGTTTTCGAGCTAGTGGATCTAATTTCATACCCTCTCTCCTCCCGATTTCTATACGAGGCTTCGTGCTCGTTTTTTCGTTTTGACCTCACCAACACGTCTCGTGGTCCTTTTCTAACCTATATTCGAGACTTTTTCGGGTTTTCGAGCTAGTGGATCTAATTTCATACCCTCTCTCCTCCCGATTTCTATACGAGGCTTCGTGCTCGTTTTTTCGTTCTGACCTCACCAACACGTTTCGTGGTCCATTTCTAACCTATAATCGAGACTTTTTCGGATTTTCGAGCTAGTGGATCTAATTTCATACCCTCTCTCCTCCCGTTTTCTATACGAGGCTACGTGCTCGTTTTTTCGTTCTGACCTCAGGAACACGTCTAGTGGTCCATTTCTAACCTATAATCGAGACTTTCTCGGATTTTAGAGCTAGTGGATCTAATTTCATACCCTCTCTCCTCCCGATTTCTATACGAGGCTACGTGCTTGTTTTTTCGTTCTGACCTCAGGAACACGTCTCCTGGTCCATTTCTAACCTATAATCGAGACTTTTTCGGGTTTTAGAGCTAGTGGATCTAATTTCATACCCTCTCTCCTCCCGATTTTTATACGAGGCTTCGTGCTCGTTTTTTCGTTCTGACCTCAAAAATAGGTCTCGCGGTCCATTTCTAACCTATAATAGAGACTTTTTCGAGTTTTAGAGCTAGTGGATCTAATTTCATACCCTCTCTCCTCCCGATTTCTATACGAGGCTTCGTGCTCGTTTTTTCGTTCTGACCCCACAAACACGTCTCGTGGTCCATTTCTAACCTATAATCGAGACTTTTTCGGGTTTTCGAGCTAGTGGATCTAATTTCATACTCTCTCTCCTCCCGATTTCTATACGAGGCTTCGTGCTCATTTTTTCGTTCTGACCTCCCCAACACGTTTCGTGGTCCATTTCTAACCTATAATCGATACTTTTTTGGATTTTCGAGCTAGTGGATCTAATTTCATACCCTCTCTCCTCCCGATTTCTATACGAGGCTACGTGCTCGTTTTTTCGTTCTGACCTCTGGAACACGTCTCGTGGTCCATTTCTAACCTATAATCGAGACTTTTTCGGGTTTTAGAGCTAGTGGATCTAATTTCATACCCTCTCTCCTCCCGATTTCTATACGAGGCTTCGTGCTCGTTTTTTCGTTCTGACCTCACCAACACGTCTCGTGGTCCATTTCTAACCTATATTCGAGACTTTTTCGGGTTTTCGAGCTAGTGGATCTAATTTCATACCCTCTCTCCTCCCGATTTCTATACGAGGCTTCGTGCTCGTTTTTTCGTTTTGACCTCACCAACACGTCTCGTGGTCCTTTTCTAACCTATATTCGAGACTTTTTCGGGTTTTCGAGCTAGTGGATCTAATTTCATACCCTCTCTCCTCCCGATTTCTATACGAGGCTACGTGCTCGTTTTTTCGTTCTGACCTCAGGAACACGTCTAGTGGTCCATTTCTAACCTATAATCGAGACTTTCTCGGATTTTAGAGCTAGTGGATCTAATTTCATACCCTCTCTCCTCCCGATTTCTATACGAGGCTACGTGCTTGTTTTTTCGTTCTGACCTCAGGAACACGTCTCCTGGTCCATTTCTAACCTATAATCGAGACTTTTTTGGGTTTTAGAGCTAGTGGATCTAATTTCATACCCTCTCTCCTCCCGATTTTTATACGAGGCTTCGTGCTCGTTTTTTCGTTCTGACCTCAGGAACACGTCTCGTGGTCCATTTCTAACCTATAATCGAGACTTTTTCGGGTTTTAGAGCTAGTGGATCTAATTTCATACCCTCTCTCCTCCCGATTTTTATACGAGGCTTCGTGCTCGTTTTTTCGTTCTGACCTCACCAACACGTTTCGTGGTCCATTTCTAACCTATAATCGAGACTTTTTCGGATTTTCGAGCTAGTGGATCTAATTTCATACCCTCTCTCCTCCCGATTTCTATACGAGGCTACGTGCTCGTTTTTTCGTTCTGACCTCAGGAACACGTCTAGTGGTCCATTTCTAACCTATAATCGAGACTTTCTCGGATTTTAGAGCTAGTGGATCTAATTTCATACCCTCTCTCCTCCCGATTTCTATACGAGGCTACGTGCTTGTTTTTTCGTTCTGACCTCAGGAACACGTCTCCTGGTCCATTTCTAACCTATAATCGAGACTTTTTTGGGTTTTAGAGCTAGTGGATCTAATTTCATACCCTCTCTCCTCCCGATTTTTATACGAGGCTTCGTGCTCGTTTTTTCGTTCTGACCTCAAAAATAGGTCTCGCGGTCCATTTCTAACCTATAATAGAGACTTTTTCGAGTTTTAGAGCTAGTGGATCTAATTTCATACCCTCTCTCCTCCCGATTTCTATACGAGGCTTCGTGCTCGTTTTTTCGTTCTGACCCCACAAACACGTCTCGTGGTCCATTTCTAACCTATAATCGAGACTTTTTCGGGTTTTCGAGCTAGTGGATCTAATTTCATACTCTCTCTCCTCCCGATTTCTATACGAGGCTTCGTGCTCATTTTTTCGTTCTGACCTCCCCAACACGTTTCGTGGTCCATTTCTAACCTATAATCGATACTTTTTTGGATTTTCGAGCTAGTGGATCTAATTTCATACCCTCTCTCCTCCCGATTTCTATACGAGGCTACGTGCTCGTTTTTTCGTTCTGACCTCAGGAACACGTCTCGTGGTCCATTTCTAACATATAATCGAGACTTTCTCGGGTTTTAGAGCTAGTGGATCTAATTTCATACCCTCTCACCTCCCGATTTCTATACGAGGCTACGTGCTCGTTTTTTCGTTCTGACCTCAGGAACACGTCTCGTGGTCCATTTCTAACCTATAATCGAGACTTTTTCGGGTTTTAGAGCTAGTGGATCTAATTTCATACCCTCTCTCCTCCCGATTTCTATACGAGGCTTCGTGCTCGTTTTTTCGTTCTGACCTCACCAACACGTTTCCTGGTCCATTTCTAACCTATAATCGATACTTTTTCGGATTTTCGAGCTAGTGGATCTAATTTCATACCCTCTCTCCTCCCGATTTCTATACGAGGCAACGTGCTCGTTTTTTCGTTTTGACCTCACAAACACGTCTCGTGGTCCATTTCTAACATATATTCGAGACTTTTTCGGGTTTTAGAGCTAGTAGATCTAATTTCATTCCCTCTCTCCTTCCGATTTAAATACGAGGCTTCGTGCTCGTTTTTTCGTTCTGACCTCACAAACACGTCTCGTGGTCCATTTCTAACCTATAATCGAGACTTTTTCGGGTTTTCGAGCTAGTGGATCTAATTTCATACCCTCTCTCCTCCCGATTTCTATACGAGGCTTCGTGCTCGTTTTTTCGTTTTGACCTCACCAACACGTCTCGTGGTCCTTTTCTAACCTATATTCGAGACTTTTTCGGGTTTTCGAGCTAGTGGATCTAATTTCATACCCTCTCTCCTCCCGATTTCTATACGAGGCTACGTGCTCGTTTTTTCGTTCTGACCTCAGGAACACGTCTCGTGGTCCATTTCTAACCTATAATCGAGACTTTTTCGGGTTTTAGAGCTAGTGGATCTAATTTCATACCCTCTCTCCTCCCGATTTTTATACGAGGCTTCGTGCTCGTTTTTTCGTTCTGACCTCACCAACACGTTTCGTGGTCCATTTCTAACCTATAATCGAGACTTTTTCGGATTTTCGAGCTAGTGGATCTAATTTCATACCCTCTCTCCTCCCGTTTTCTATACGAGGCTACGTGCTCGTTTTTTCGTTCTGACCTCAGGAACACGTCTAGTGGTCCATTTCTAACCTATAATCGAGACTTTCTCGGATTTTAGAGCTAGTGGATCTAATTTCATACCCTCTCTCCTCCCGATTTCTATACGAGGCTACGTGCTTGTTTTTTCGTTCTGACCTCAGGAACACGTCTCCTGGTCCATTTCTAACCTATAATCGAGACTTTTTCGGGTTTTAGAGCTAGTGGATCTAATTTCATACCCTCTCTCCTCCCGATTTTTATACG
Organism: Thalia dealbata; assembly: GCA_030544415.1. NCBI lineage: Eukaryota > Viridiplantae > Streptophyta > Magnoliopsida > Zingiberales > Marantaceae > Thalia > Thalia dealbata. The sequence continues at coordinate 15,811,832 of CM060460.1, forward strand.
AGGCTTCGTGCTCGTTTTTTCGTTCTGACCTCAAAAATAGGTCTCGCGGTCCATTTCTAACCTATAATAGAGACTTTTTCGAGTTTTAGAGCTAGTGGATCTAATTTCATACCCTCTCTCCTCCCGATTTCTATACGAGGCTTCGTGCTCGTTTTTTCGTTCTGACCCCACAAACACGTCTCGTGGTCCATTTCTAACCTATAATCGAGACTTTTTCGGGTTTTCGAGCTAGTGGATCTAATTTCATACTCTCTCACCTCCCGATTTCTATACGAGGCTTCGTGCTCATTTTTTCGTTCTGACCTCCCCAACACGTTTCGTGGTCCATTTCTAACCTATAATCGATACTTTTTTGAATTTTCGAGCTAGTGGATCTAATTTCATACCCTCTCTCCTCCCGATTTCTATACGAGGCTACGTGCTCGTTTTTTCGTTCTGACCTCAGGAACACGTCTCGTGGTCCATTTCTAACCTATAATCGAGACTTTTTCGGGTTTTAGAGCTAGTGGATTTAATTTCATACCCTCTATCCTCCCGATTTTTATACGAGGCTTCGTGCTCGTTTTTTCGTTCTGACCTCAAAAATAGGTCTCGCGGTCCATTTCTAACCTATAATGGAGACTTTTTCGAGTTTTAGAGCTAGTGGATCTAATTTCATACCCTCTCTCCTCCCGATTTCTATACGAGGCTTCGTGCTCGTTTTTTCGTTCTGACCCCACAAACACGTCTCGTGGTCCATTTCTAACCTATAATCGAGACTTTTTCGGGTTTTCGAGCTAGTGGATCTAATTTCATACCCTCTCTCCTCCCGATTTCTATACGAGGCTACACGCTCGTTTTTTCGTTCTGACCTCACAAACACGTCTCGTGGTCCATTTCTAACCTATAATCGAGACTTTTTCGGGTTTTCGAGCTAGTGGATCTAATTTCATAACCTCTCTCCTCCCGATTTCTATACGAGGCTACGTGCTCGTTTTTTCGTTCTGACCTCAGGAACACGTCTCGTGGTCCATTTCTAACCTATAATCGAGACTTTTTCTGGTTTTCGAGCTAGTGGATCTAATTTCATACCCTCTCTTCTCCCGATTTCTATACGAGGCTTCGTGCTCGATTTTTCGTTCTGACCTCCCCAACACGTTTCGTGGTCCATTTCTAACCTATAATCGATACTTTTTTGGATTTTCGAGCTAGTGGATCTAATTTCATACCCTCTCTCCTCCCGATTTCTATACGAGGCTACGTGCTCGTTTTTTCGTTCTGACCTCAGGAACACGTCTCGTGGTCCATTTCTAACCTATAATCGAGACTTTTTCGGGTTTTAGAGCTAGTGGATCTAATTTCATACCCTCTCTCCTCCCGATTTCTATACGAGGCTTCGTGCTCGTTTTTTCGTTCTGACCCCACAAACACGTCTCGTGGTCCATTTCTAACCTATAATCGAGACTTTTTCGGGTTTTCGAGCTAGTGGATCTAATTTCATACTCTCTCACCTCCCGATTTCTATACGAGGCTTCGTGCTCATTTTTTCGTTCTGACCTCCCCAACACGTTTCGTGGTCCATTTCTAACCTATAATCGATACTTTTTTGAATTTTCGAGCTAGTGGATCTAATTTCATACCCTCTCTCCTCCCGATTTCTATACGAGGCTACGTGCTCGTTTTTTCGTTCTGACCTCAGGAACACGTCTCGTGGTCCATTTCTAACCTATAATCGAGACTTTTTCGGGTTTTAGAGCTAGTGGATTTAATTTCATACCCTCTATCCTCCCGATTTTTATACGAGGCTTCGTGCTCGTTTTTTCGTTCTGACCTCAAAAATAGGTCTCGCGGTCCATTTCTAACCTATAATGGAGACTTTTTCGAGTTTTAGAGCTAGTGGATCTAATTTCATACCCTCTCTCCTCCCGATTTCTATACGAGGCTTCGTGCTCGTTTTTTCGTTCTGACCTCACCAACACGTCTCGAGGTCCATTTCTAACCTATAATCGAGACTTTTTCGGGTTTTAGAGGAAGTGGATCTAATTTTAAACCCTCTCTCCTCCCGATTTCTATACGAGGCTTCGTGCTCGTTTTTTCGTTCTGACCTCAAAAACACGTCTCGTGGTCCATTTCTAACCTATAATCGAGACTTTTTCGGGTTTTCGAGCTAGTGGATCTAATTTCATACCCTCTCTCCTCCCGATTTCTATACGAGGCTACACGCTCGTTTTTTCGTTCTGACCTCACAAACACGTCTCGTGGTCCATTTCTAACCTATAATCGAGACTTTTTCGGGTTTTCGAGCTAGTGGATCTAATTTCATAACCTCTCTCCTCCCGATTTCTATACGAGGCTACGTGCTCGTTTTTTCGTTCTGACCTCAGGAACACGTCTCGTGGTCCATTTCTAACCTATAATCGAGACTTTTTCTGGTTTTCGAGCTAGTGGATCTAATTTCATACCCTCTCTTCTCCCGATTTCTATACGAGGCTTCGTGCTCGATTTTTCGTTCTGACCTCCCCAACACGTTTCGTGGTCCATTTCTAACCTATAATCGATACTTTTTTGGATTTTCGAGCTAGTGGATCTAATTTCATACCCTCTCTCCTCCCGATTTCTATACGAGGCTACGTGCTCGTTTTTTCGTTCTGACCTCAGGAACACGTCTCGTGGTCCATTTCTAACCTATAATCGAGACTTTTTCGGGTTTTAGAGCTAGTGGATCTAATTTCATACCCTCTCTCCTCCCGATTTCTATACGAGGCTTCGTGCTCGTTTTTTCGTTTTGACCTCACCAACACGTCTCGTGGTCCATTTCTAACCTATATTCGAGACTTTTTCGGGTTTTAGAGCTAGTGGATCTAATTTCATACCCTCTCTCCTCCCGATTTTTATACGAGGCTTCGTGCTCGTTTTTTCGTTCTGACCTCACCAACACGTTTCGTGGTCCATTTCTAACCTATAATCGAGACTTTTTCGGATTTTCGAGCTAGTGGATCTAATTTCATACCCTCTCTCCTCCCGATTTCTATACGAGGCTACGTGCTCGTTTTTTCGTTCTGACCTCAGGAACACGTCTAGTGGTCCATTTCTAACCTATAATCGAGACTTTCTCGGATTTTAGAGCTAGTGGATCTAATTTCATACCCTCTCTCCTCCCGATTTCTATACGAGGCTACGTGCTTGTTTTTTCGTTCTGACCTCAGGAACACGTCTCCTGGTCCATTTCTAACCTATAATCGAGACTTTTTTGGGTTTTAGAGCTAGTGGATCTAATTTCATACCCTCTCTCCTCCCGATTTTTATACGAGGCTTCGTGCTCATTTTTTCGTTCTGACCTCAAAAATAGGTCTCGCGGTCCATTTCTAACCTATAATAGAGACTTTTTCGAGTTTTAGAGCTAGTGGATCTAATTTCATACCCTCTCTCCTCCCGATTTCTATACGAGGCTTCGTGCTCGTTTTTTCGTTCTGACCCCACAAACACGTCTCGTGGTCCATTTCTAACCTATAATCGAGACTTTTTCGGGTTTTCGAGCTAGTGGATCTAATTTCATACACTCTCTCCTCCCGATTTCTGTACGAGGCTTCGTGCTCGATTTTTCGTTCTGACTTTACAAACATGTCTCGTGGTCTATTTCTAACCTATAATCGAGACTTTTTTGGGTTTTAGAGGAAGTGGAACTAATTTCATACCCTCTCTCCTCCCGATTTCTATACGAGGCTACGTGCTCGTTTTTTCGTTCTGACCTCAGGAACACGTCTCGTGGTCCATTTCTAACATATAATCGAGACTTTCTCGGGTTTTAGAGCTAGTGGATCTAATTTCATACCCTCTCACCTCCCGATTTCTATACGAGGCTACGTGCTCGTTTTTTCGTTCTGACCTCAGGAACACGTCTCGTGGTCCATTTCTAACCTATAATCGAGACTTTTTCGGGTTTTAGAGCTAGTGGATCTAATTTCATACCCTCTCTCCTCCCGATTTCTATACGAGGCTTCGTGCTCGTTTTTTCGTTCTGACCTCACCAACACGTTTCCTGGTCCATTTCTAACCTATAATCGATACTTTTTCGGATTTTCGAGCTAGTGGATCTAATTTCATACCCTCTCTCCTCCCGATTTCTATACGAGGCAACGTGCTCGTTTTTTCGTTTTGACCTCACAAACACGTCTCGTGGTCCATTTCTAACCTATATTCGAGACTTTTTCGGGTTTTAGAGCTAGTAGATCTAATTTCATTCCCTCTCTCCTTCCGATTTAAATACGAGGCTTCGTGCTCGTTTTTTCGTTCTGACCTCACAAACACGTCTCGTGGTCCATTTCTAACCTATAATCGAGACTTTTTCTGGTTTTCGAGCTAGTGGATCTAATTTCATACCCTCTCTTCTCCCGATTTCTATACGAGGCTTCGTGCTCGATTTTTCGTTCTGACCTCCCCAACACGTTTCGTGGTCCATTTCTAACCTATAATCGATACTTTTTTGGATTTTCGAGCTAGTGGATCTAATTTCATACCCTCTCTCCTCCCGATTTCTATACGAGGCTACGTGCTCGTTTTTTCGTTCTGACCTCTGGAACACGTCTCGTGGTCCATTTCTAACCTATAATCGAGACTTTTTCGGGTTTTAGAGCTAGTGGATCTAATTTCATACCCTCTCTCCTCCCGATTTCTATACGAGGCTTCGTGCTCGTTTTTTCGTTCTGACCTCACCAACACGTCTCGTGGTCCATTTCTAACCTATATTCGAGACTTTTTCGGGTTTTCGAGCTAGTGGATCTAATTTCATACCCTCTCTCCTCCCGATTTCTATACGAGGCTTCGTGCTCGTTTTTTCGTTTTGACCTCACCAACACGTCTCGTGGTCCTTTTCTAACCTATATTCGAGACTTTTTCGGGTTTTCGAGCTAGTGGATCTAATTTCATACCCTCTCTCCTCCCGATTTCTATACGAGGCTTCGTGCTCGTTTTTTCGTTCTGACCTCACCAACACGTTTCGTGGTCCATTTCTAACCTATAATCGAGACTTTTTCGGATTTTCGAGCTAGTGGATCTAATTTCATACCCTCTCTCCTCCCGTTTTCTATACGAGGCTACGTGCTCGTTTTTTCGTTCTGACCTCAGGAACACGTCTAGTGGTCCATTTCTAACCTATAATCGAGACTTTCTCGGATTTTAGAGCTAGTGGATCTAATTTCATACCCTCTCTCCTCCCGATTTCTATACGAGGCTACGTGCTTGTTTTTTCGTTCTGACCTCAGGAACACGTCTCCTGGTCCATTTCTAACCTATAATCGAGACTTTTTCGGGTTTTAGAGCTAGTGGATCTAATTTCATACCCTCTCTCCTCCCGATTTTTATACGAGGCTTCGTGCTCGTTTTTTCGTTCTGACCTCAAAAATAGGTCTCGCGGTCCATTTCTAACCTATAATAGAGACTTTTTCGAGTTTTAGAGCTAGTGGATCTAATTTCATACCCTCTCTCCTCCCGATTTCTATACGAGGCTTCGTGCTCGTTTTTTCGTTCTGACCCCACAAACACGTCTCGTGGTCCATTTCTAACCTATAATCGAGACTTTTTCGGGTTTTCGAGCTAGTGGATCTAATTTCATACTCTCTCTCCTCCCGATTTCTATACGAGGCTTCGTGCTCATTTTTTCGTTCTGACCTCCCCAACACGTTTCGTGGTCCATTTCTAACCTATAATCGATACTTTTTTGGATTTTCGAGCTAGTGGATCTAATTTCATACCCTCTCTCCTCCCGATTTCTATACGAGGCTACACGCTCGTTTTTTCGTTCTGACCTCACAAACACGTCTCGTGGTCCATTTCTAACCTATAATCGAGACTTTTTCGGGTTTTCGAGCTAGTGGATCTAATTTCATACCCTCTCTCCTCCCGATTTCTATACGAGGCTACGTGCTCGTTTTTTCGTTCTGACCTCAGGAACACGTCTCGTGGTCCATTTCTAACCTATAATCGAGACTTTTTCGGGTTTTAGAGCTAGTGGATCTAATTTCATACCCTCTCTCCTCCCGATTTTTATACGAGGCTTCGTGCTCGTTTTTTCGTTCTGACCTCAAAAATAGGTCTCGCGGTCCATTTCTTTCCTATAATGGAGACTTTTTCGAGTTTTAGAGCTAGTGGATCTAATTTCATACCCTCTCTCCTCCCGATTTCTATACGAGGCTTCGTGCTCGTTTTTTCGTTCTGACCTCACCAACACGTCTCGAGGTCCATTTCTAACCTATAATCGAGACTTTTTCGGGTTTTAGAGGAAGTGGATCTAATTTTAAACCCTCTCTCCTCCCGATTTCTATACGAGGCTTCGTGCTCGTTTTTTCGTTCTGACCTCAAAAACACGTCTCGTGGTCCATTTCTAACCTATAATCGAGACTTTTTCGGGTTTTCGAGCTAGTGGATCTAATTTCATACCCTCTCTCCTCCCGATTTCTATACGAGGCTACACGCTCGTTTTTTCGTTCTGACCTCACAAACACGTCTCGTGGTCCATTTCTAACCTATAATCGAGACTTTTTCGGGTTTTCGAGCTAGTGGATCTAATTTCATAACCTCTCTCCTCCCGATTTCTATACGAGGCTACGTGCTCGTTTTTTCGTTCTGACCTCAGGAACACGTCTCGTGGTCCATTTCTAACCTATAATCGAGACTTTTTCGGGTTTTAGAGCTAGTGGATCTAATTTCATACCCTCTCACCTCCCGATTTCTATACGAGGCTACGTGCTCGTTTTTTCGTTCTGACCTCAGGAACACGTCTCGTGGTCCATTTCTAACCTATAATCGAGACTTTTTTTGATTTTAGAGGAAATGGATCTAATTTCATACCCTCTCTCCTTCCGATTTCTATACGAGGCTTCGTGCTCGTTTTTTCGTTCTGACCTCACAAACACGTCTCGTGGTCCATTTCTAACATATAATCGAGACTTTCTCGGGTTTTAGAGCTAGTGGATCTAATTTCATACCCTCTCACCTCCCGATTTCTATACGAGGCTACGTGCTCGTTTTTTCGTTCTGACCTCAGGAACACGTCTCGTGGTCCATTTCTAACCTATAATCGAGACTTTTTCGGGTTTTAGAGCTAGTGGATCTAATTTCATACCCTCTCTCCTCCCGATTTCTATACGAGGCTTCGTGCTCGTTTTTTCGTTCTGACCTCACCAACACGTTTCCTGGTCCATTTCTAACCTATAATCGATACTTTTTCGGATTTTCGAGCTAGTGGATCTAATTTCATACCCTCTCTCCTCCCGATTTCTATACGAGGCAACGTGCTCGTTTTTTCGTTTTGACCTCACAAACACGTCTCGTGGTCCATTTCTAACCTATATTCGAGACTTTTTCGGGTTTTAGAGCTAGTAGATCTAATTTCATTCCCTCTCTCCTTCCGATTTAAATACGAGGCTTCGTGCTCGTTTTTTCGTTCTGACCTCACAAACACGTCTCGTGGTCCATTTCTAACCTATAATCGAGACTTTTTCTGGTTTTCGAGCTAGTGGATCTAATTTCATACCCTCTCTTCTCCCGATTTCTATACGAGGCTTCGTGCTCGATTTTTCGTTCTGACCTCCCCAACACGTTTCGTGGTCCATTTCTAACCTATAATCGATACTTTTTTGGATTTTCGAGCTAGTGGATCTAATTTCATACCCTCTCTCCTCCCGATTTCTATACGAGGCTACGTGCTCGTTTTTTCGTTCTGACCTCTGGAACACGTCTCGTGGTCCATTTCTAACCTATAATCGAGACTTTTTCGGGTTTTAGAGCTAGTGGATCTAATTTCATACCCTCTCTCCTCCCGATTTCTATACGAGGCTTCGTGCTCGTTTTTTCGTTCTGACCTCACCAACACGTCTCGTGGTCCATTTCTAACCTATATTCGAGACTTTTTCGGGTTTTCGAGCTAGTGGATCTAATTTCATACCCTCTCTCCTCCCGATTTCTATACGAGGCTTCGTGCTCGTTTTTTCGTTTTGACCTCACCAACACGTCTCGTGGTCCTTTTCTAACCTATATTCGAGACTTTTTCGGGTTTTCGAGCTAGTGGATCTAATTTCATACCCTCTCTCCTCCCGATTTCTATACGAGGCTACGTGCTCGTTTTTTCGTTCTGACCTCAGGAACACGTCTCGTGGTCCATTTCTAACCTATAATCGAGACTTTTTCGGGTTTTAGAGCTAGTGGATCTAATTTCATACCCTCTCTCCTCCCGATTTTTATACGAGGCTTCGTGCTCGTTTTTTCGTTCTGACCTCACCAACACGTTTCGTGGTCCATTTCTAACCTATAATCGAGACTTTTTCGGATTTTCGTGCTAGTGGATCTAATTTCATACCCTCTCTCCTCCCGATTTCTATACGAGGCTACGTGCTCGTTTTTTCGTTCTGACCTCAGGAACACGTCTAGTGGTCCATTTCTAACCTATAATCGAGACTTTCTCGGATTTTAGAGCTAGTGGATCTAATTTCATACCCTCTCTCCTCCCGATTTCTATACGAGGCTACGTGCTTGTTTTTTCGTTCTGACCTCAGGAACACGTCTCCTGGTCCATTTCTAACCTATAATCGAGACTTTTTCGGGTTTTAGAGCTAGTGGATCTAATTTCATACCCTCTCTCCTCCCGATTTTTATACGAGGCTTCGTGCTCGTTTTTTCGTTCTGACCTCAAAAATAGGTCTCGCGGTCCATTTCTAACCTATAATAGAGACTTTTTCGAGTTTTAGAGCTAGTGGATCTAATTTCATACCCTCTCTCCTCCCGATTTCTATACGAGGCTTCGTGCTCGTTTTTTCGTTCTGACCCCACAAACACGTCTCGTGGTCCATTTCTAACCTATAATCGAGACTTTTTCGGGTTTTCGAGCTAGTGGATCTAATTTCATACTCTCTCACCTCCCGATTTCTATACGAGGCTTCGTGCTCATTTTTTCGTTCTGACCTCCCCAACACGTTTCGTGGTCCATTTCTAACCTATAATCGATACTTTTTTGAATTTTCGAGCTAGTGGATCTAATTTCATACCCTCTCTCCTCCCGATTTCTATACGAGGCTACGTGCTCGTTTTTTCGTTCTGACCTCAGGAACACGTCTCGTGGTCCATTTCTAACCTATAATCGAGACTTTTTCGGGTTTTAGAGCTAGTGGATCTAATTTCATACCCTCTCTCCTCCCGATTTTTATACGAGGCTTCGTGCTCGTTTTTTCGTTCTGACCTCAAAAATAGGTCTCGCGGTCCATTTCTAACCTATAATGGAGACTTTTTCGAGTTTTAGAGCTAGTGGATCTAATTTCATACCCTCTCTCCTCCCGATTTCTATACGAGGCTTCGTGCTCGTTTTTTCGTTCTGACCTCACCAACACGTCTCGAGGTCCATTTCTAACCTATAATCGAGACTTTTTCGGGTTTTAGAGGAAGTGGATCTAATTTTAAACCCTCTCTCCTCCCGATTTCTATACGAGGCTTCGTGCTCGTTTTTTCGTTCTGACCTCAAAAACACGTCTCGTGGTCCATTTCTAACCTATAATCGAGACTTTTTCGGGTTTTCGAGCTAGTGGATCTAATTTCATACCCTCTCTCCTCCCGATTTCTATACGAGGCTACACGCTCGTTTTTTCGTTCTGACCTCACAAACACGTCTCGTGGTCCATTTCTAACCTATAATCGAGACTTTTTCGGGTTTTCGAGCTAGTGGATCTAATTTCATAACCTCTCTCCTCCCGATTTCTATACGAGGCTACGTGCTCGTTTTTTCGTTCTGACCTCAGGAACACGTCTCGTGGTCCATTTCTAACCTATAATCGAGACTTTTTCTGGTTTTCGAGCTAGTGGATCTAATTTCATACCCTCTCTTCTCCCGATTTCTATACGAGGCTTCGTGCTCGATTTTTCGTTCTGACCTCCCCAACACGTTTCGTGGTCCATTTCTAACCTATAATCGATACTTTTTTGGATTTTCGAGCTAGTGGATCTAATTTCATACCCTCTCTCCTCCCGATTTCTATACGAGGCTACGTGCTCGTTTTTTCGTTCTGACCTCAGGAACACGTCTCGTGGTCCATTTCTAACCTATAATCGAGACTTTTTCGGGTTTTAGAGCTAGTGGATCTAATTTCATACCCTCTCTCCTCCCGATTTCTATACGAGGCTTCGTGCTCGTTTTTTCGTTTTGACCTCACCAACACGTCTCGTGGTCCATTTCTAACCTATATTCGAGACTTTTTCGGGTTTTAGAGCTAGTGGATCTAATTTCATACCCTCTCTCCTCCCGATTTCTATACGAGGCTTCGTGCTCGTTTTTTCGTTCTGACCTCACCAACACGTTTCGTGGTCTATTTCTAACCTATAATCGAGACTTTTTCTGGTTTTCGAGCTAGTGGATCTAATTTCATACCCTCTCTCCTCCCGATTTCTATACGAGGCTACGTGCTCGTTTTTTCGTTCTGACCTCAGGAACACGTCTCGTGGTCCATTTCTAACCTATAATCGAGACTTTTTCGGGTTTTAGAGCTAGTGGATCTAATTTCATACCCTCTCTCCTCTCGATTTTTATACGAGGCTTGGTGCTCGTTTTTTCGTTCTGACCTCACAAACACGTCTCGTGGTCCATTTCTAACCTATAATCGAGACTTTTTCGGGTTTTCGAGCTAGTGGATCTAATTTCATACTCTCTCTCCTCCCGATTTCTATACGAGGCTTCGTGCTCGTTTTTTCGTTCTGACCTCCCCAACACGTTTCGTGGTCCTTTTCTAACCTATAATCGAGACTTTTTCTGGTTTTCGAGCTAGTGGATCTAATTTCATACCCTCTCTCCTCCCGATTTCTATACGAGGCTACGTGCTCGTTTTTTCGTTCTGACCTCAGGAACACGTCTCGTGGTCCATTTCTAACCTATAATCGAGAATTTTTCGGGTTTCAGAGCTAGTGGATCTAATTTCATACCCTCTCTCCTCTCGATTTTTATACGAGGCTTCGTGCTCGTTTTTTCGTTCTGACCTCACAAACACGTCTCGTGGTCCATTTCTAACCTATAATCGAGACTTTTTCGGGTTTTCGAGCTAGTGGATCTAATTTCATACTCTCTCTCCTCCCGATTTCTATACGAGGCTTCGTGCTCGTTTTTTCGTTCTGACCTCCCCAACACGTTTCGTGGTCCATTTCTAACCTATACTCGATACTTTTTCGGATTTTCGAGCTAGTGGATCTAATTTCATACCCTCTCTCCTCTCGATTTCTATACGAGACTACGTGCTCGTTTTTTCGTTCTGACCTCAGGAAGACGTCTCGTGGTCCATTTCTAACCTATAATCGAGACTTTTTCGGGTTTTAGAGCTAGTGGATCTAATTTCATACCCTCTCTCCTCCCGATTTTTATACGAGGCTTCGTGCTCGTTTTTTCGTTCTGACCTCACCAACACGTTTCGTGGTCCATTTCTAACCTATAATCGAGACTTTTTCGGGTTTTCGAGCTAGTGGATCTAATTTCATACCCTCTCTCCTCCCGATTTCTATACGAGGCAACGTGCTCGTTTTTTCGTTCTGACCTCAGGAACACGTCTAGTGGTCCATTTCTAACCTATAATCGAGACTTTTTCGGATTTTCGAGCTAGTGGATCTAATTTCATACCCTCTCTCCTCCCGATTTCTATACGAGGCTACGTGCTCGTTTTTTCGTTCTGACCTCAGGAACACGTCTAGTGGTCCATTTCTAACCTATAATCGAGACTTTTTCGGATTTTCGAGCTAGTGGATCTAATTTCATACCCTCTCTCCTCCCGATTTCTATACGAGGCAACGTGCTCGTTTTTTCGTTCTGACCTCAGGAACATGTCTAGTGGTCCATTTCTAACCTATAATCGAGACTTTTTCGGATTTTAGAGCTAGTGGATCTAATTTCATACCCTCTCTCCTCCCGATTTCTATACGAGGCTACGTGCTCGTTTTTTCGTTCTGACCTCAGGAACACGTCTCGTGGTCCATTTCTAACCTATAATCGAGACTTTTTCGGGTTTTAGAGCTAGTGGATCTAATTTCATACCCTCTCTCCTCCCGATTTTTATACGAGGCTTCGTGCTCGTTTTTTCGTTCTGACCTCAAAAATAGGTCTCGCGGTCCATTTCTAACCTATAATGGAGACTTTTTCGAGTTTTAGAGCTAGTGGATCTAATTTCATACCCTCTCTCCTCCCGATTTCTATACGAGGCTTCGTGCTCGTTTTTTCGTTCTGACCTCACCAACACGTCTCGAGGTCCATTTCTAACCTATAATCGAGACTTTTTCGGGTTTTAGAGGAAGTGGATCTAATTTTAAACCCTCTCTCCTCCCGATTTCTATACGAGGCTTCGTGCTCGTTTTTTCGTTCTGACCTCAAAAACACGTCTCGTGGTCCATTTCTAACCTATAATCGAGACTTTTTCGGGTTTTCGAGCTAGTGGATCTAATTTCATACCCTCTCTCCTCCCGATTTCTATACGAGGCTACACGCTCGTTTTTTCGTTCTGACCTCACAAACACGTCTCGTGGTCCATTTCTAACCTATAATCGAGACTTTTTCGGGTTTTCGAGCTAGTGGATCTAATTTCATAACCTCTCTCCTCCCGATTTCTATACGAGGCTACGTGCTCGTTTTTTCGTTCTGACCTCAGGAACACGTCTCGTGGTCCATTTCTAACCTATAATCGAGACTTTTTCTGGTTTTCGAGCTAGTGGATCTAATTTCATACCCTCTCTTCTCCCGATTTCTATACGAGGCTTCGTGCTCGATTTTTCGTTCTGACCTCCCCAACACGTTTCGTGGTCCATTTCTAACCTATAATCGATACTTTTTTGGATTTTCGAGCTAGTGGATCTAATTTCATACCCTCTCTCCTCCCGATTTCTATACGAGGCTACGTGCTCGTTTTTTCGTTCTGACCTCAGGAACACGTCTCGTGGTCCATTTCTAACCTATAATCGAGACTTTTTCGGGTTTTAGAGCTAGTGGATCTAATTTCATACCCTCTCTCCTCTCGATTTTTATACGAGGCTTGGTGCACGTTTTTTCGTTCTGACCTCAGAAACACGTCTCGTGGTCCATTTCTAACCTATAATCGAGACTTTTTCGGGTTTTCGAGCTAGTGGATCTAATTTCATACTCTCTCTCCTCCCGATTTCTATACGAGGCTTCGTGCTCGTTTTTTCGTTCTGACCTCCCCAACACGTTTCGTGGTCCTTTTCTAACCTATAATCGAGACTTTTTCTGGTTTTCGAGCTAGTGGATCTAATTTCATACCCTCTCTCCTCCCGATTTCTATACGAGGCTACGTGCTCGTTTTTTCGTTCTGACCTCAGGAACACGTCTCGTGGTCCATTTCTAACCTATAATCGAGACTTTTTCGGGTTTCAGAGCTAGTGGATCTAATTTCATACCCTCTCTCCTCTCGATTTTTATACGAGGCTTCGTGCTCGTTTTTTCGTTCTGACCTCACAAACACGTCTCGTGGTCCATTTCTAACCTATAATCGAGACTTTTTCGGGTTTTAGAGCTAGTGGATCTAATTTCATACCCTCTCTCCTCCCGATTTCTATACGAGGCTTCGTGCTCGTTTTTTCGTTCTGACCTCACCAACACGTTTCGTGGTCCATTTCTAACCTATAATCGAGACTTTTTCGGATTTTCGAGCTAGTGGATCTAATTTCATACCCTCTCTCCTCCCGATTTCTATACGAGGCTACGTGCTCGTTTTTTCGTTCTGACCTCAGGAACACGTCTCGTGGTCCATTTCTAACCTATAATCGAGACTTTTTCGGGTTTTAGAGCTAGTGGATCTAATTTCATACCCTCTCTCCTCTCGATTTTTATACGAGGCTTGGTGCTCGTTTTTTCGTTCTGACCTCACAAACACGTCTCGTGGTCCATTTCTAACCTATAATCGAGACTTTTTCGGGTTTTCGAGCTAGTGGATCTAATTTCATACTCTCTCTCCTCCCGATTTCTATACGAGGCTTCGTGCTCGTTTTTTCGTTCTGACCTCCCCAACACGTTTCGTGGTCCTTTTCTAACCTATAATCGAGACTTTTTCTGGTTTTCGAGCTAGTGGATCTAATTTCATACCCTCTCTCCTCCCGATTTCTATACGAGGCTACGTGCTCGTTTTTTCGTTCTGACCTCAGGAACACGTCTCGTGGTCCATTTCTAACCTATAATCGAGACTTTTTCGGGTTTCAGAGCTAGTGGATCTAATTTCATACCCTCTCTCCTCTCGATTTTTATACGAGGCTTCGTGCTCGTTTTTTCGTTCTGACCTCACAAACACGTCTCGTGGTCCATTTCTAACCTATAATCGAGACTTTTTCGGGTTTTCGAGCTAGTGGATCTAATTTCATACTCTCTCTCCTCCCGATTTCTATACGAGGCTTCGTGCTCGTTTTTTCGTTCTGACCTCCCCAACACGTTTCGTGGTCCATTTCTAACCTATACTCGATACTTTTTCGGATTTTCGAGCTAGTGGATCTAATTTCATACCCTCTCTCCTCTCGATTTCTATACGAGACTACGTGCTCGTTTTTTCGTTCTGACCTCAGGAAGACGTCTCGTGGTCCATTTCTAACCTATAATCGAGACTTTTTCGGGTTTTAGAGCTAGTGGATCTAATTTCATACCCTCTCTCCTCCCGATTTTTATACGAGGCTTCGTGCTCGTTTTTTCGTTCTGACCTCACCAACACGTTTCGTGGTCCATTTCTAACCTATAATCGAGACTTTTTCGGGTTTTCGAGCTAGTGGATCTAATTTCATACCCTCTCTCCTCCCGATTTCTATACGAGGCAACGTGCTCGTTTTTTCGTTCTGACCTCAGGAACACGTCTAGTGGTCCATTTCTAACCTATAATCGAGACTTTTTCAGATTTTCGAGCTAGTGGATCTAATTTCATACCCTCTCTCCTCCCGATTTCTATACGAGGCTACGTGCTGGTTTTTTCGTTTTGACCTCAGGAACACGTCTAGTGGTCCATTTCTAACCTATAATCGAGACTTTTTCGGATTTTCGAGCTAGTGGATCTAATTTCATACCCTCTCTCCTCCCGATTTCTATACGAGGCAACGTGCTCGTTTTTTCGTTCTGACCTCAGGAACATGTCTAGTGGTCCATTTCTAACCTATAATCGAGACTTTTTCGGATTTTAGAGCTAGTGGATCTAATTTCATACCCTCTCTCCTCCCGATTTCTATACGAGGCTTCGTGCTCGTTTTTTCGTTCTGACCTCACAAACACGTCTCGTGGTCCATTTCTAACCTATAATCGAGACTTTTTCGGGTTTTCGAGCTAGTGGATCTAATTTCATACCCTCTCTCCTCCCGATTTCTATACGAGGCTTCGTGCTCGTTTTTTCGTTTTGACCTCACCAACACGTCTCGTGGTCCTTTTCTAACCTATATTCGAGACTTTTTCGGGTTTTCGAGCTAGTGGATCTAATTTCATACCCTCTCTCCTCCCGATTTCTATACGAGGCTACGTGCTCGTTTTTTCGTTCTGACCTCAGGAACACGTCTCGTGGTCCATTTCTAACCTATAATCGAGACTTTTTCGGGTTTTAGAGCTAGTGGATCTAATTTCATACCCTCTCTCCTCCCGATTTTTATACGAGGCTTCGTGCTCGTTTTTTCGTTCTGACCTCACCAACACGTTTCGTGGTCCATTTCTAACCTATAATCGAGACTTTTTCGGATTTTCGAGCTAGTGGATCTAATTTCATACCCTCTCTCCTCCCGATTTCTATACGAGGCTACGTGCTCGTTTTTTCGTTCTGACCTCAGGAACACGTCTAGTGGTCCATTTCTAACCTATAATCGAGACTTTCTCGGATTTTAGAGCTAGTGGATCTAATTTCATACCCTCTCTCCTCCCGATTTCTATACGAGGCTTGGTGCTCGTTTTTTCGTTCTGACCTCACGAACACGTCTCGTGGTCCATTTCTAACCTATAATCGAGACTTTTTCGGGTTTTAGAGCTAGTTGATCTAATTTCATACCCTCTCTCCTCCCGATTTCTATACGAGGCTTCGTACTCGTTTTTTCGTTGTGACCTCACCAACACGTCTCGTGGTCCATTTCTAACCTATATTCGAGACTTTTTCGGGTTTTAGAGCTAGTAGATCTAATTTCATACCCTCTCTCCTCCCGATTTCTATACGAGGCTTCGTGCTCGTTTTTTCGTTCTGACCTCACCAACATGTTTCGTGGTCCATTTCTAACCTATAATCGAGACTTTTTCGAATTTTCGAGCTAGTGGATCTAATTTCATACCCTCTCTCCTCCCGATTTCTATGCAAGGCTACGTGCTCGTTTTTTCGTTCTGACCTCACCAACACGTCTCGTTGTCTATTTCAAACTTATATTCGAGACTTTTTCGGGTTTTAGAGTTAGTAGATCTAATTTCATACCCTCTCCCCTCCCGATTTCTATACGAGGCTTCGTCCTCGTTTTTTCGTTCTGACCTCAAAAATAGGTCTCGTGGTCCATTTCTAACCTATAATTTAGACTTTTTCGGGTTTTAGAGCTAGTGGATCTAATTTCATACCCTCTCTCCTCCGGATTTCTATACGAGGCTTCGTGCTCATTTTTTCGTTCTGACCTCCCCAACACGTTTCGTGGTCCATTTCTAACCTATAATCGATACTTTTTTGGATTTTCGAGCTAGTGGATCTAATTTCATACCCTCTCTCCTCCCGATTTCTATACGAGGCTACGTGCTCGTTTTTTCGTTCTGACCTCAGGAACACGTCTCGTGGTCCATTTCTAACCTATAATCGAGACTTTTTCGGGTTTTAGAGCTAGTGGATCTAATTTCATACCCTCTCTCCTCCCGATTTCTATACGAGGCTTCGTGCTCGTTTTTTCGTTTTGACCTCACCAACACGTCTCGTGGTCCATTTCTAACCTATATTCGAGACTTTTTCGGGTTTTAGAGCTAGTAGATCTAATTTCATACCCTCTCTCCTCCCGATTTCTATACGAGGCTTCGTGCTCGTTTTTTCGTTCTGACCTCACCAACACGTTTCGTGGTCCATTTCTAACCTATAATCGAGACTTTTTCTGGTTTTCGAGCTAGTGGATCTAATTTCATACCCTCTCTCCTCCCGATTTCTATACGAGGCTACGTGCTCGTTTTTTCGTTCTGACCTCAGGAACACGTCTCGTGGTCCATTTCTAACCTATAATCGAGACTTTTTCGGGTTTTAGAGCTAGTGGATCTAATTTAATACCCTCTCTCCTCTCGATTTTTATACGAGGCTTGGTGCTCGTTTTTTCGTTCTGACCTCACAAACACGTCTCGTGGTCCATTTCTAACCTATAATCGAGACTTTTTCGGGTTTTCGAGCTAGTGGATCTAATTTCATACTCTCTCTCCTCCCGATTTCTATACGAGGCTTCGTGCTCGTTTTTTCGTTCTGACCTCCCCAACACGTTTCGTGGTCCTTTTCTAACCTATAATCGAGACTTTTTCTGGTTTTCGAGCTAGTGGATCTAATTTCATACCCTCTCTCCTCCCGATTTCTATACGAGGCTACGTGCTCGTTTTTTCGTTCTGACCTCAGGAACACGTCTCGTGGTCCATTTCTAACCTATAATCGAGACTTTTTCGGGTTTTAGAGCTAGTGGATCTAATTTCATACCCTCTCTCCTCTCGATTTTTATACGAGGCTTCGTGCTCGTTTTTTCGTTCTGACCTCACAAACACGTCTCGTGGTCCATTTCTAACCTATAATCGAGACTTTTTCGGGTTTTCGAGCTAGTGGATCTAATTTCATACTCTCTCTCCTCCCGATTTCTATACGAGGCTTCGTGCTCGTTTTTTCGTTCTGACCTCCCCAACACGTTTCGTGGTCCATTTCTAACCTATACTCGATACTTTTTCGGATTTTCGAGCTAGTGGATCTAATTTCATACCCTCTCTCCTCTCGATTTCTATACGAGACTACGTGCTCGTTTTTTCGTTCTGACCTCAGGAAGACGTCTCGTGGTCCATTTCTAACCTATAATCGAGACTTTTTCGGGTTTTAGAGCTAGTGGATCTAATTTCATACCCTCTCTCCTCCCGATTTTTATACGAGGCTTCGTGCTCGTTTTTTCGTTCTGACCTCACCAACACGTTTCGTGGTCCATTTCTAACCTATAATCGAGACTTTTTGGGTTTTCGAGCTAGTGGATCTAATTTCATACCCTCTCTCCTCCCGATTTCTATACGAGGCAACGTGCTCGTTTTTTCGTTCTGACCTCAGGAACACGTCTAGTGGTCCATTTCTAACCTATAATCGAGACTTTTTCGGATTTTCGAGCTAGTGGATCTAATTTCATACCCTCTCTCCTCCCGATTTCTATACGAGGCTACGTGCTCGTTTTTTCGTTCTGACCTCAGGAACACGTCTAGTGGTCCATTTCTAACCTATAATCGAGACTTTTTCGGATTTTCGAGCTAGTGGATCTAATTTCATACCCTCTCTCCTCCCGATTTCTATACGAGGCAACGTGCTCGTTTTTTCGTTCTGACCTCTGGAACACGTCTAGTGGTCCATTTCTAACCTATAATCGAGACTTTTTCGGATTTTCGAGCTAGTGGATCTAATTTCATACCCTCTCTCCTCCCGATTTCTATACGAGGCTTCGTGCTCGTTTTTTCGTTCTGACCTCACCAACACGTTTCCTGGTCCATTTCTAACCTATAATCGATACTTTTTCGGATTTTCGAGCTAGTGGATCTAATTTCATACCCTCTCTCCTCCCGATTTCTATACGAGGCAACGTGCTCGTTTTTTCGTTTTGACCTCACAAACACGTCTCGTGGTCCATTTCTAACCTATATTCGAGACTTTTTCGGGTTTTAGAGCTAGTAGATCTAATTTCATTCCCTCTCTCCTTCCGATTTAAATACGAGGCTTCGTGCTCGTTTTTTCGTTCTGACCTCACAAACACGTCTCGTGGTCCATTTCTAACCTATAATCGAGACTTTTTCTGGTTTTCGAGCTAGTGGATCTAATTTCATACCCTCTCTTCTCCCGATTTCTATACGAGGCTTCGTGCTCGATTTTTCGTTCTGACCTCCCCAACACGTTTCGTGGTCCATTTCTAACCTATAATCGATACTTTTTTGGATTTTCGAGCTAGTGGATCTAATTTCATACCCTCTCTCCTCCCGATTTCTATACGAGGCTACGTGCTCGTTTTTTCGTTCTGACCTCTGGAACACGTCTCGTGGTCCATTTCTAACCTATAATCGAGACTTTTTCGGGTTTTAGAGCTAGTGGATCTAATTTCATACCCTCTCTCCTCCCGATTTCTATACGAGGCTTCGTGCTCGTTTTTTCGTTCTGACCTCACCAACACGTCTAGTGGTCCATTTCTAACCTATAATCGAGACTTTTTCGGATTTTAGAGCTAGTGGATCTAATTTCATACCCTCTCTCCTCCCGATTTCTATACGAGGCTTCGTGCTCGTTTTTTCGTTCTGACCTCACAAACACGTCTCGTGGTCCATTTCTAACCTATAATCGAGACTTTTTCGGGTTTTCGAGCTAGTGGATCTAATTTCATACCCTCTCTCCTCCCGATTTCTATACGAGGCTACGTGCTCGTTTTTTCGTTCTGACCTCAGGAACACGTCTAGTGGTCCATTTCTAACCTATAATCGAGACTTTTTCGGATTTTAGAGCTAGTGGATCTAATTTCATACCCTCTCTCCTCCCGATTTCTATACGAGGCTTCGTGCTCGTTTTTTCGTTCTGACCTCACCAACACGTTTCGTGGTCCATTTCTAACCTATAATCGAGACTTTTTCGGATTTTCGAGCTAGTGGATCTAATTTCATACCCTCTCTCCTCCCGATTTCTATACGAGGCTACGTGCTCGTTTTTTCGTTCTGACCTCAGGAACACGTCTAGTGGTCCATTTCTAACCTATAATCGAGACTTTCTCGGATTTTAGAGCTAGTGGATCTAATTTCATACCCTCTCTCCTCCCGATTTCTATACGAGGCTTCGTGCTCGTTTTTTCGTTCTGACCTCACAAACACGTCTCGTGGTCCATTTCTAACCTATAATCGAGACTTTTTCGGGTTTTAGAGCTAGTTGATCTAATTTCATACCCTCTCTCCTCCCGATTTCTATACGAGGCTTCGTACTCGTTTTTTCGTTGTGACCTCACCAACACGTCTCGTGGTCCATTTCTAACCTATATTCGAGACTTTTTCGGGTTTTAGAGCTAGTAGATCTAATTTCATACCCTCTCTCCTCCCGATTTCTATACGAGGCTTCGTGCTCGTTTTTTCGTTCTGACCTCACCAACATGTTTCGTGGTCCATTTCTAACCTATAATCGAGACTTTTTCGAATTTTCGAGCTAGTGGATCTAATTTCATACCCTCTCTCCTCCCGATTTCTATGCAAGGCTACGTGCTCGTTTTTTCGTTCTGACCTCACCAACACGTCTCGTTGTCTATTTCAAACTTATATTCGAGACTTTTTCGGGTTTTAGAGTTAGTAGATCTAATTTCATACCCTCTCCCCTCCCGATTTCTATACGAGGCTTCGTCCTCGTTTTTTCGTTCTGACCTCAAAAATAGGTCTCGTGGTCCATTTCTAACCTATAATTTAGACTTTTTCGGGTTTTAGAGCTAGTGGATCTAATTTCATACCCTCTCTCCTCCGGATTTCTATACGAGGCTTCGTGCTCATTTTTTCGTTCTGACCTCCCCAACACGTTTCGTGGTCCATTTCTAACCTATAATCGATACTTTTTTGGATTTTCGAGCTAGTGGATCTAATTTCATACCCTCTCTCCTCCCGATTTCTATACGAGGCTACGTGCTCGTTTTTTCGTTCTGACCTCAGGAACACGTCTCGTGGTCCATTTCTAACCTATAATCGAGACTTTTTCGGGTTTTAGAGCTAGTGGATCTAATTTCATACCCTCTCTCCTCCCGATTTCTATACGAGGCTTCGTGCTCGTTTTTTCGTTTTGACCTCACCAACACGTCTCGTGGTCCATTTCTAACCTATATTCGAGACTTTTTCGGGTTTTAGAGCTAGTAGATCTAATTTCATACCCTCTCTCCTCCCGATTTCTATACGAGGCTTCGTGCTCGTTTTTTCGTTCTGACCTCACCAACACGTTTCGTGGTCCATTTCTAACCTATAATCGAGACTTTTTCTGGTTTTCGAGCTAGTGGATCTAATTTCATACCCTCTCTCCTCCCGATTTCTATACGAGGCTACGTGCTCGTTTTTTCGTTCTGACCTCAGGAACACGTCTCGTGGTCCATTTCTAACCTATAATCGAGACTTTTTCGGGTTTTAGAGCTAGTGGATCTAATTTAATACCCTCTCTCCTCTCGATTTTTATACGAGGCTTGGTGCTCGTTTTTTCGTTCTGACCTCACAAACACGTCTCGTGGTCCATTTCTAACCTATAATCGAGACTTTTTCGGGTTTTCGAGCTAGTGGATCTAATTTCATACTCTCTCTCCTCCCGATTTCTATACGAGGCTTCGTGCTCGTTTTTTCGTTCTGACCTCCCCAACACGTTTCGTGGTCCTTTTCTAACCTATAATCGAGACTTTTTCTGGTTTTCGAGCTAGTGGATCTAATTTCATACCCTCTCTCCTCCCGATTTCTATACGAGGCTACGTGCTCGTTTTTTCGTTCTGACCTCAGGAACACGTCTCGTGGTCCATTTCTAACCTATAATCGAGACTTTTTCGGGTTTTAGAGCTAGTGGATCTAATTTCATACCCTCTCTCCTCTCGATTTTTATACGAGGCTTCGTGCTCGTTTTTTCGTTCTGACCTCACAAACACGTCTCGTGGTCCATTTCTAACCTATAATCGAGACTTTTTCGGGTTTTCGAGCTAGTGGATCTAATTTCATACTCTCTCTCCTCCCGATTTCTATACGAGGCTTCGTGCTCGTTTTTTCGTTCTGACCTCCCCAACACGTTTCGTGGTCCATTTCTAACCTATACTCGATACTTTTTCGGATTTTCGAGCTAGTGGATCTAATTTCATACCCTCTCTCCTCTCGATTTCTATACGAGACTACGTGCTCGTTTTTTCGTTCTGACCTCAGGAAGACGTCTCGTGGTCCATTTCTAACCTATAATCGAGACTTTTTCGGGTTTTAGAGCTAGTGGATCTAATTTCATACCCTCTCTCCTCCCGATTTTTATACGAGGCTTCGTGCTCGTTTTTTCGTTCTGACCTCACCAACACGTTTCGTGGTCCATTTCTAACCTATAATCGAGACTTTTTGGGTTTTCGAGCTAGTGGATCTAATTTCATACCCTCTCTCCTCCCGATTTCTATACGAGGCAACGTGCTCGTTTTTTCGTTCTGACCTCAGGAACACGTCTAGTGGTCCATTTCTAACCTATAATCGAGACTTTTTCGGATTTTCGAGCTAGTGGATCTAATTTCATACCCTCTCTCCTCCCGATTTCTATACGAGGCTACGTGCTCGTTTTTTCGTTCTGACCTCAGGAACACGTCTAGTGGTCCATTTCTAACCTATAATCGAGACTTTTTCGGATTTTCGAGCTAGTGGATCTAATTTCATACCCTCTCTCCTCCCGATTTCTATACGAGGCAACGTGCTCGTTTTTTCGTTCTGACCTCAGGAACACGTCTAGTGGTCCATTTCTAACCTATAATCGAGACTTTTTCGGATTTTCGAGCTAGTGGATCTAATTTCATACCCTCTCTCCTCCCGATTTCTATACGAGGCTTCGTGCTCGTTTTTTCGTTCTGACCTCACCAACACGTTTCCTGGTCCATTTCTAACCTATAATCGATACTTTTTCGGATTTTCGAGCTAGTGGATCTAATTTCATACCCTCTCTCCTCCCGATTTCTATACGAGGCAACGTGCTCGTTTTTTCGTTTTGACCTCACAAACACGTCTCGTGGTCCATTTCTAACCTATATTCGAGACTTTTTCGGGTTTTAGAGCTAGTAGATCTAATTTCATTCCCTCTCTCCTTCCGATTTAAATACGAGGCTTCGTGCTCGTTTTTTCGTTCTGACCTCACAAACACGTCTCGTGGTCCATTTCTAACCTATAATCGAGACTTTTTCTGGTTTTCGAGCTAGTGGATCTAATTTCATACCCTCTCTTCTCCCGATTTCTATACGAGGCTTCGTGCTCGATTTTTCGTTCTGACCTCCCCAACACGTTTCGTGGTCCATTTCTAACCTATAATCGATACTTTTTTGGATTTTCGAGCTAGTGGATCTAATTTCATACCCTCTCTCCTCCCGATTTCTATACGAGGCTACGTGCTCGTTTTTTCGTTCTGACCTCTGGAACACGTCTCGTGGTCCATTTCTAACCTATAATCGAGACTTTTTCGGGTTTTAGAGCTAGTGGATCTAATTTCATACCCTCTCTCCTCCCGATTTCTATACGAGGCTTCGTGCTCGTTTTTTCGTTCTGACCTCACCAACACGTCTAGTGGTCCATTTCTAACCTATAATCGAGACTTTTTCGGATTTTAGAGCTAGTGGATCTAATTTCATACCCTCTCTCCTCCCGATTTCTATACGAGGCTTCGTGCTCGTTTTTTCGTTCTGACCTCACAAACACGTCTCGTGGTCCATTTCTAACCTATAATCGAGACTTTTTCGGGTTTTCGAGCTAGTGGATCTAATTTCATACCCTCTCTCCTCCCGATTTCTATACGAGGCTACGTGCTCGTTTTTTCGTTCTGACCTCAGGAACACGTCTAGTGGTCCATTTCTAACCTATAATCGAGACTTTTTCGGATTTTAGAGCTAGTGGATCTAATTTCATACCCTCTCTCCTCCCGATTTCTATACGAGGCTTCGTGCTCGTTTTTTCGTTCTGACCTCACCAACACGTTTCGTGGTCCATTTCTAACCTATAATCGAGACTTTTTCGGATTTTCGAGCTAGTGGATCTAATTTCATACCCTCTCTCCTCCCGATTTCTATACGAGGCTACGTGCTCGTTTTTTCGTTCTGACCTCAGGAACACGTCTAGTGGTCCATTTCTAACCTATAATTGAGACTTTCTCGGATTTTAGAGCTAGTGGATCTAATTTCATACCCTCTCTCCTCCCGATTTCTATACGAGGCTTCGTGCTCGTTTTTTCGTTCTGACCTCACAAACACGTCTCGTGGTCCATTTCTAACCTATAATCGAGACTTTTTCGGGTTTTAGAGCTAGTTGATCTAATTTCATACCCTCTCTCCTCCCGATTTCTATACGAGGCTTCGTACTCGTTTTTTCGTTGTGACCTCACCAACACGTCTCGTGGTCCATTTCTAACCTATATTCGAGACTTTTTCGGGTTTTAGAGCTAGTAGATCTAATTTCATACCCTCTCTCCTCCCGATTTCTTTACGAGGCTTCGTGCTCGTTTTTTCGTTCTGACCTCACCAACATGTTTCGTGGTCCATTTCTAACCTATAATCGAGACTTTTTCGAATTTTCGAGCTAGTGGATCTAATTTCATACCCTCTCTCCTCCCGATTTCTATGCAAGGCTACGTGCTCGTTTTTTCGTTCTGACCTCACCAACACGTCTCGTTGTCTATTTCAAACTTATATTCGAGACTTTTTCGGGTTTTAGAGTTAGTAGATCTAATTTCATACCCTCTCCCCTCCCGATTTCTATACGAGGCTTCGTCCTCGTTTTTTCGTTCTGACCTCAAAAATAGGTCTCGTGGTCCATTTCTAACCTATAATTTAGACTTTTTCCGGTTTTAGAGCTAGTGGATCTAATTTCATACCCTCTCTCCTCCGGATTTCTATACGAGGCTTCGTGCTCATTTTTTCGTTCTGACCTCCCCAACGCGTTTCGTGGTCCATTTCTAACCTATAATCGATACTTTTTTGGATTTTCGAGCTAGTGGATCTAATTTCATACCCTCTCTCCTCCCGATTTCTATACGAGGCTACGTGCTTGTTTTTTCGTTCTGACCTCAGGAACACGTCTCATGGTCCATTTCTAACCTATAATCGAGACTTTTTCGGGTTTTAGAGCTAGTGGATCTAATTTCATACCCTCTCTCCTCCCGATTTTTATACGAGGCTTCGTGCTCGTTTTTTCGTTCTGACCTCAAAAATAGGTCTCGCGGTCCATTTCTAACCTATAATAGAGACTTTTTCGAGTTTTAGAGCTAGTGGATCTAATTTCATACCCTCTCTCCTCCCGATTTCTATACGAGGCTTCGTGCTCGTTTTTTCGTTCTGACCTCACAAACACGTCTCGTGGTCCATTTCTAACCTATAATCGAGACTTTTTCGGGTTTTCGAGCTAGTGGATCTAATTTCATACTCTCTCTCCTCCCGATTTCTATACGAGGCTTCGTGCTCATTTTTTCGTTCTGACCTCCCCAACACGTTTCGTGGTCCATTTCTAACCTATAATCGATACTTTTTTGGATTTTCGAGCTAGTGGATCTAATTTCATACCCTCTCTCCTCCCGATTTCTATACGAGGCTACGTGCTCGTTTTTTCGTTCTGACCTCAGGAACACGTCTCGTGGTCCATTTCTAACCTATAATCGAGACTTTTTCGGGTTTTAGAGCTAGTGGATCTAATTTCATACCCTCTCTCCTCCCGATTTTTATACGAGGCTTCGTGCTCGTTTTTTCGTTCTGACCTCAAAAATAGGTCTCGCGGTCCATTTCTAACCTATAATGGAGACTTTTTCGAGTTTTAGAGCTAGTGGATCTAATTTCATACCCTCTCTCCTCCCGATTTCTATACGAGGCTTCGTGCTCGTTTTTTCGTTCTGACCTCACCAACACGTCTCGAGGTCCATTTCTAACCTATAATCGAGACTTTTTCGGGTTTTAGAGGAAGTGGATCTAATTTTAAACCCTCTCTCCTCCCGATTTCTATACGAGGCTTCGTGCTCGTTTTTTCGTTCTGACCTCAAAAACACGTCTCGTGGTCCATTTCTAACCTATAATCGAGACTTTTTCGGGTTTTCGAGCTAGTGGATCTAATTTCATACCCTCTCTCCTCCCGATTTCTATACGAGGCTACGTGCTCGTTTTTTCGTTCTGACCTCACAAACACGTCTCGTGGTCCATTTCTAACCTATAATCGAGACTTTTTCGGGTTTTCGAGCTAGTGGATCTAATTTCATACCCTCTCTCCTCCCGATTTCTATACGAGGCTACGTGCTCGTTTTTTCGTTCTGACCTCAGGAACACGTCTCGTGGTCCATTTCTAACCTATAATCGAGACTTTTTCGGGTTTTAGAGCTAGTTGATCTAATTTCATACCCTCTCTCCTCCCGATTTCTATACGAGGCTTCGTACTCGTTTTTTCGTTGTGACCTCACCAACACGTCTCGTGGTCCATTTCTAACCTATATTCGAGACTTTTTCGGGTTTTAGAGCTAGTAGATCTACTTTCATACCCTCTCTCCTCCCGATTTCTTTACGAGGCTTCGTGCTCGTTTTTTCGTTCTGACCTCACCAACATGTTTCGTGGTCCATTTCTAACCTATAATCGAGACTTTTTCGAATTTTCGAGCTAGTGGATCTAATTTCATACCCTCTCTCCTCCCGATTTCTATGCAAGGCTACGTGCTCGTTTTTTCGTTCTGACCTCACCAACACGTCTCGTTGTCTATTTCAAACTTATATTCGAGACTTTTTCGGGTTTTAGAGTTAGTAGATCTAATTTCATACCCTCTCCCCTCCCGATTTCTATACGAGGCTTCGTCCTCGTTTTTTCGTTCTGACCTCAAAAATAGGTCTCGTGGTCCATTTCTAACCTATAATTTAGACTTTTTCGGGTTTTAGAGCTAGTGGATCTAATTTCATACCCTCTCTCCTCCGGATTTCTATACGAGGCTTCGTGCTCATTTTTTCGTTCTGACCTCCCCAACGCGTTTCGTGGTCCATTTCTAACCTATAATCGATACTTTTTTGGATTTTCGAGCTAGTGGATCTAATTTCATACCCTCTCTCCTCCCGATTTCTATACGAGGCTACGTGCTTGTTTTTTCGTTCTGACCTCAGGAACACGTCTCATGGTCCATTTCTAACCTATAATCGAGACTTTTTCGGGTTTTAGAGCTAGTGGATCTAATTTCATACCCTCTCTCCTCCCGATTTTTATACGAGGCTTCGTGCTCGTTTTTTCGTTCTGACCTCAAAAATAGGTCTCGCGGTCCATTTCTAACCTATAATAGAGACTTTTTCGAGTTTTAGAGCTAGTGGATCTAATTTCATACCCTCTCTCCTCCCGATTTCTATACGAGGCTTCGTGCTCGTTTTTTCGTTCTGACCTCACAAACACGTCTCGTGGTCCATTTCTAACCTATAATCGAGACTTTTTCGGGTTTTCGAGCTAGTGGATCTAATTTCATACTCTCTCTCCTCCCGATTTCTATACGAGGCTTCGTGCTCATTTTTTCGTTCTGACCTCCCCAACACGTTTCGTGGTCCATTTCTAACCTATAATCGATACTTTTTTGGATTTTCGAGCTAGTGGATCTAATTTCATACCCTCTCTCCTCCCGATTTCTATACGAGGCTACGTGCTCGTTTTTTCGTTCTGACCTCAGGAACACGTCTCGTGGTCCATTTCTAACCTATAATCGAGACTTTTTCGGGTTTTAGAGCTAGTGGATCTAATTTCATACCCTCTCTCCTCCCGATTTTTATACGAGGCTTCGTGCTCGTTTTTTCGTTCTGACCTCAAAAATAGGTCTCGCGGTCCATTTCTAACCTATAATGGAGACTTTTTCGAGTTTTAGAGCTAGTGGATCTAATTTCATACCCTCTCTCCTCCCGATTTCTATACGAGGCTTCGTGCTCGTTTTTTCGTTCTGACCTCACCAACACGTCTCGAGGTCCATTTCTAACCTATAATCGAGACTTTTTCGGGTTTTAGAGGAAGTGGATCTAATTTTAAACCCTCTCTCCTCCCGATTTCTATACGAGGCTTCGTGCTCGTTTTTTCGTTCTGACCTCAAAAACACGTCTCGTGGTCCATTTCTAACCTATAATCGAGACTTTTTCGGGTTTTCGAGCTAGTGGATCTAATTTCATACCCTCTCTCCTCCCGATTTCTATACGAGGCTACGTGCTCGTTTTTTCGTTCTGACCTCACAAACACGTCTCGTGGTCCATTTCTAACCTATAATCGAGACTTTTTCGGGTTTTCGAGCTAGTGGATCTAATTTCATACCCTCTCTCCTCCCGATTTCTATACGAGGCTACGTGCTCGTTTTTTCGTTCTGACCTCAGGAACACGTCTCGTGGTCCATTTCTAACCTATAATCGAGACTTTTTCGGGTTTTAGAGCTAGTGGATCTAATTTCATACCCTCTCACCTCCCGATTTCTATACGAGGCTACGTGCTCGTTTTTTCGTTCTGACCTCAGGAACACGTCTCGTGGTCCATTTCTAACCTATAATCGAGACTTTTTTGGATTTTAGAGGAAATGGATCTAATTTCATACCCTCTCTCCTTCCGATTTCTATACGAGGCTTCGTGCTCGTTTTTTCGTTCTGACCTCACAAACACGTCTCGTGGTCCATTTCTAACATATAATCGAGACTTTCTCGGGTTTTAGAGCTAGTGGATCTAATTTCATACCCTCTCACCTCCCGATTTCTATACGAGGCTACGTGCTCGTTTTTTCATTCTGACCTCAAGAACACGTCTCGTGGTCCATTTCTAACCTATAATCGAGACTTTTTCGGGTTTTAGAGCTAGTGGATCTAATTTCATACCCTCTCTCCTCCCGATTTTTATACGAGGCTTCGTGCTCGTTTTTTCGTTCTGACCTCAAAAATAGGTCTCGCGGTCCATTTCTAACCTATAATAGAGACTTTTTCGAGTTTTAGAGCTAGTGGATCTAATTTCATACCCTCTCTCCTCCCGATTTCTATACGAGGCTTCGTGCTCGTTTTTTCGTTCTGACCTCACGAACACGTCTCGTGGTCCATTTCTAACCTATAATCGAGACTTTTTCGGGTTTTAGAGCTAGTTGATCTAATTTCATACCCTCTCTCCTCCCGATTTCTATACGAGGCTTCGTACTCGTTTTTTCGTTGTGACCTCACCAACACGTCTCGTGGTCCATTTCTAACCTATATTCGAGACTTTTTCGGGTTTTAGAGCTAGTAGATCTAATTTCATACCCTCTCTCCTCCCGATTTCTATACGAGGCTTCGTGCTCGTTTTTTCGTTCTGACCTCACCAACATGTTTCGTGGTCCATTTCTAACCTATAATCGAGACTTTTTCGAATTTTCGAGCTAGTGGATCTAATTTCATACCCTCTCTCCTCCCGATTTCTATGCAAGGCTACGTGCTCGTTTTTTCGTTCTGACCTCACCAACACGTCTCGTTGTCTATTTCAAACTTATATTCGAGACTTTTTCGGGTTTTAGAGTTAGTAGATCTAATTTCATACCCTCTCCCCTCCCGATTTCTATACGAGGCTTCGTCCTCGTTTTTTCGTTCTGACCTCAAAAATAGGTCTCGTGGTCCATTTCTAACCTATAATTTAGACTTTTTCGGGTTTTAGAGCTAGTGGATCTAATTTCATACCCTCTCTCCTCCGGATTTCTATACGAGGCTTCGTGCTCATTTTTTCGTTCTGACCTCCCCAACACGTTTCGTGGTCCATTTCTAACCTATAATCGATACTTTTTTGGATTTTCGAGCTAGTGGATCTAATTTCATACCCTCTCTCCTCCCGATTTCTATACGAGGCTACGTGCTCGTTTTTTCGTTCTGACCTCAGGAACACGTCTCGTGGTCCATTTCTAACCTATAATCGAGACTTTTTCGGGTTTTAGAGCTAGTGGATCTAATTTCATACCCTCTCTCCTCCCGATTTCTATACGAGGCTTCGTGCTCGTTTTTTCGTTTTGACCTCACCAACACGTCTCGTGGTCCATTTCTAACCTATATTCGAGACTTTTTCGGGTTTTAGAGCTAGTAGATCTAATTTCATACCCTCTCTCCTCCCGATTTCTATACGAGGCTTCGTGCTCGTTTTTTCGTTCTGACCTCACCAACACGTTTCGTGGTCCATTTCTAACCTATAATCGAGACTTTTTCTGGTTTTCGAGCTAGTGGATCTAATTTCATACCCTCTCTCCTCCCGATTTCTATACGAGGCTACGTGCTCGTTTTTTCGTTCTGACCTCAGGAACACGTCTCGTGGTCCATTTCTAACCTATAATCGAGACTTTTTCGGGTTTTAGAGCTAGTGGATCTAATTTAATACCCTCTCTCCTCTCGATTTTTATACGAGGCTTGGTGCTCGTTTTTTCGTTCTGACCTCACAAACACGTCTCGTGGTCCATTTCTAACCTATAATCGAGACTTTTTCGGGTTTTCGAGCTAGTGGATCTAATTTCATACTCTCTCTCCTCCCGATTTCTATACGAGGCTTCGTGCTCGTTTTTTCGTTCTGACCTCCCCAACACGTTTCGTGGTCCTTTTCTAACCTATAATCGAGACTTTTTCTGGTTTTCGAGCTAGTGGATCTAATTTCATACCCTCTCTCCTCCCGATTTCTATACGAGGCTACGTGCTCGTTTTTTCGTTCTGACCTCAGGAACACGTCTCGTGGTCCATTTCTAACCTATAATCGAGACTTTTTCGGGTTTTAGAGCTAGTGGATCTAATTTCATACCCTCTCTCCTCTCGATTTTTATACGAGGCTTCGTGCTCGTTTTTTCGTTCTGACCTCACAAACACGTCTCGTGGTCCATTTCTAACCTATAATCGAGACTTTTTCGGGTTTTCGAGCTAGTGGATCTAATTTCATACTCTCTCTCCTCCCGATTTCTATACGAGGCTTCGTGCTCGTTTTTTCGTTCTGACCTCCCCAACACGTTTCGTGGTCCATTTCTAACCTATACTCGATACTTTTTCGGATTTTCGAGCTAGTGGATCTAATTTCATACCCTCTCTCCTCTCGATTTCTATACGAGACTACGTGCTCGTTTTTTCGTTCTGACCTCAGGAAGACGTCTCGTGGTCCATTTCTAACCTATAATCGAGACTTTTTCGGGTTTTAGAGCTAGTGGATCTAATTTCATACCCTCTCTCCTCCCGATTTTTATACGAGGCTTCGTGCTCGTTTTTTCGTTCTGACCTCACCAACACGTTTCGTGGTCCATTTCTAACCTATAATCGAGACTTTTTGGGTTTTCGAGCTAGTGGATCTAATTTCATACCCTCTCTCCTCCCGATTTCTATACGAGGCAACGTGCTCGTTTTTTCGTTCTGACCTCAGGAACACGTCTAGTGGTCCATTTCTAACCTATAATCGAGACTTTTTCGGATTTTCGAGCTAGTGGATCTAATTTCATACCCTCTCTCCTCCCGATTTCTATACGAGGCTACGTGCTCGTTTTTTCGTTCTGACCTCAGGAACACGTCTAGTGGTCCATTTCTAACCTATAATCGAGACTTTTTCGGATTTTCGAGCTAGTGGATCTAATTTCATACCCTCTCTCCTCCCGATTTCTATACGAGGCAACGTGCTCGTTTTTTCGTTCTGACCTCTGGAACACGTCTAGTGGTCCATTTCTAACCTATAATCGAGACTTTTTCGGATTTTCGAGCTAGTGGATCTAATTTCATACCCTCTCTCCTCCCGATTTCTATACGAGGCTTCGTGCTCGTTTTTTCGTTCTGACCTCACCAACACGTTTCCTGGTCCATTTCTAACCTATAATCGATACTTTTTCGGATTTTCGAGCTAGTGGATCTAATTTCATACCCTCTCTCCTCCCGATTTCTATACGAGGCAACGTGCTCGTTTTTTCGTTTTGACCTCACAAACACGTCTCGTGGTCCATTTCTAACCTATATTCGAGACTTTTTCGGGTTTTAGAGCTAGTAGATCTAATTTCATTCCCTCTCTCCTTCCGATTTAAATACGAGGCTTCGTGCTCGTTTTTTCGTTCTGACCTCACAAACACGTCTCGTGGTCCATTTCTAACCTATAATCGAGACTTTTTCTGGTTTTCGAGCTAGTGGATCTAATTTCATACCCTCTCTTCTCCCGATTTCTATACGAGGCTTCGTGCTCGATTTTTCGTTCTGACCTCCCCAACACGTTTCGTGGTCCATTTCTAACCTATAATCGATACTTTTTTGGATTTTCGAGCTAGTGGATCTAATTTCATACCCTCTCTCCTCCCGATTTCTATACGAGGCTACGTGCTCGTTTTTTCGTTCTGACCTCTGGAACACGTCTCGTGGTCCATTTCTAACCTATAATCGAGACTTTTTCGGGTTTTAGAGCTAGTGGATCTAATTTCATACCCTCTCTCCTCCCGATTTCTATACGAGGCTTCGTGCTCGTTTTTTCGTTCTGACCTCACCAACACGTCTAGTGGTCCATTTCTAACCTATAATCGAGACTTTTTCGGATTTTAGAGCTAGTGGATCTAATTTCATACCCTCTCTCCTCCCGATTTCTATACGAGGCTTCGTGCTCGTTTTTTCGTTCTGACCTCACAAACACGTCTCGTGGTCCATTTCTAACCTATAATCGAGACTTTTTCGGGTTTTCGAGCTAGTGGATCTAATTTCATACCCTCTCTCCTCCCGATTTCTATACGAGGCTACGTGCTCGTTTTTTCGTTCTGACCTCAGGAACACGTCTAGTGGTCCATTTCTAACCTATAATCGAGACTTTTTCGGATTTTAGAGCTAGTGGATCTAATTTCATACCCTCTCTCCTCCCGATTTCTATACGAGGCTTCGTGCTCGTTTTTTCGTTCTGACCTCACCAACACGTTTCGTGGTCCATTTCTAACCTATAATCGAGACTTTTTCGGATTTTCGAGCTAGTGGATCTAATTTCATACCCTCTCTCCTCCCGATTTCTATACGAGGCTACGTGCTCGTTTTTTCGTTCTGACCTCAGGAACACGTCTAGTGGTCCATTTCTAACCTATAATCGAGACTTTCTCGGATTTTAGAGCTAGTGGATCTAATTTCATACCCTCTCTCCTCCCGATTTCTATACGAGGCTTCGTGCTCGTTTTTTCGTTCTGACCTCACAAACACGTCTCGTGGTCCATTTCTAACCTATAATCGAGACTTTTTCGGGTTTTAGAGCTAGTTGATCTAATTTCATACCCTCTCTCCTCCCGATTTCTATACGAGGCTTCGTACTCGTTTTTTCGTTGTGACCTCACCAACACGTCTCGTGGTCCATTTCTAACCTATATTCGAGACTTTTTCGGGTTTTAGAGCTAGTAGATCTAATTTCATACCCTCTCTCCTCCCGATTTCTATACGAGGCTTCGTGCTCGTTTTTTCGTTCTGACCTCACCAACATGTTTCGTGGTCCATTTCTAACCTATAATCGAGACTTTTTCGAATTTTCGAGCTAGTGGATCTAATTTCATACCCTCTCTCCTCCCGATTTCTATGCAAGGCTACGTGCTCGTTTTTTCGTTCTGACCTCACCAACACGTCTCGTTGTCTATTTCAAACTTATATTCGAGACTTTTTCGGGTTTTAGAGTTAGTAGATCTAATTTCATACCCTCTCCCCTCCCGATTTCTATACGAGGCTTCGTCCTCGTTTTTTCGTTCTGACCTCAAAAATAGGTCTCGTGGTCCATTTCTAACCTATAATTTAGACTTTTTCGGGTTTTAGAGCTAGTGGATCTAATTTCATACCCTCTCTCCTCCGGATTTCTATACGAGGCTTCGTGCTCATTTTTTCGTTCTGACCTCCCCAACACGTTTCGTGGTCCATTTCTAACCTATAATCGATACTTTTTTGGATTTTCGAGCTAGTGGATCTAATTTCATACCCTCTCTCCTCCCGATTTCTATACGAGGCTACGTGCTCGTTTTTTCGTTCTGACCTCAGGAACACGTCTCGTGGTCCATTTCTAACCTATAATCGAGACTTTTTCGGGTTTTAGAGCTAGTGGATCTAATTTCATACCCTCTCTCCTCCCGATTTCTATACGAGGCTTCGTGCTCGTTTTTTCGTTTTGACCTCACCAACACGTCTCGTGGTCCATTTCTAACCTATATTCGAGACTTTTTCGGGTTTTAGAGCTAGTAGATCTAATTTCATACCCTCTCTCCTCCCGATTTCTATACGAGGCTTCGTGCTCGTTTTTTCGTTCTGACCTCACCAACACGTTTCGTGGTCCATTTCTAACCTATAATCGAGACTTTTTCTGGTTTTCGAGCTAGTGGATCTAATTTCATACCCTCTCTCCTCCCGATTTCTATACGAGGCTACGTGCTCGTTTTTTCGTTCTGACCTCAGGAACACGTCTCGTGGTCCATTTCTAACCTATAATCGAGACTTTTTCGGGTTTTAGAGCTAGTGGATCTAATTTAATACCCTCTCTCCTCTCGATTTTTATACGAGGCTTGGTGCTCGTTTTTTCGTTCTGACCTCACAAACACGTCTCGTGGTCCATTTCTAACCTATAATCGAGACTTTTTCGGGTTTTCGAGCTAGTGGATCTAATTTCATACTCTCTCTCCTCCCGATTTCTATACGAGGCTTCGTGCTCGTTTTTTCGTTCTGACCTCCCCAACACGTTTCGTGGTCCTTTTCTAACCTATAATCGAGACTTTTTCTGGTTTTCGAGCTAGTGGATCTAATTTCATACCCTCTCTCCTCCCGATTTCTATACGAGGCTACGTGCTCGTTTTTTCGTTCTGACCTCAGGAACACGTCTCGTGGTCCATTTCTAACCTATAATCGAGACTTTTTCGGGTTTTAGAGCTAGTGGATCTAATTTCATACCCTCTCTCCTCTCGATTTTTATACGAGGCTTCGTGCTCGTTTTTTCGTTCTGACCTCACAAACACGTCTCGTGGTCCATTTCTAACCTATAATCGAGACTTTTTCGGGTTTTCGAGCTAGTGGATCTAATTTCATACTCTCTCTCCTCCCGATTTCTATACGAGGCTTCGTGCTCGTTTTTTCGTTCTGACCTCCCCAACACGTTTCGTGGTCCATTTCTAACCTATACTCGATACTTTTTCGGATTTTCGAGCTAGTGGATCTAATTTCATACCCTCTCTCCTCTCGATTTCTATACGAGACTACGTGCTCGTTTTTTCGTTCTGACCTCAGGAAGACGTCTCGTGGTCCATTTCTAACCTATAATCGAGACTTTTTCGGGTTTTAGAGCTAGTGGATCTAATTTCATACCCTCTCTCCTCCCGATTTTTATACGAGGCTTCGTGCTCGTTTTTTCGTTCTGACCTCACCAACACGTTTCGTGGTCCATTTCTAACCTATAATCGAGACTTTTTGGGTTTTCGAGCTAGTGGATCTAATTTCATACCCTCTCTCCTCCCGATTTCTATACGAGGCAACGTGCTCGTTTTTTCGTTCTGACCTCAGGAACACGTCTAGTGGTCCATTTCTAACCTATAATCGAGACTTTTTCGGATTTTCGAGCTAGTGGATCTAATTTCATACCCTCTCTCCTCCCGATTTCTATACGAGGCTACGTGCTCGTTTTTTCGTTCTGACCTCAGGAACACGTCTAGTGGTCCATTTCTAACCTATAATCGAGACTTTTTCGGATTTTCGAGCTAGTGGATCTAATTTCATACCCTCTCTCCTCCCGATTTCTATACGAGGCAACGTGCTCGTTTTTTCGTTCTGACCTCAGGAACACGTCTAGTGGTCCATTTCTAACCTATAATCGAGACTTTTTCGGATTTTCGAGCTAGTGGATCTAATTTCATACCCTCTCTCCTCCCGATTTCTATACGAGGCTTCGTGCTCGTTTTTTCGTTCTGACCTCACCAACACGTTTCCTGGTCCATTTCTAACCTATAATCGATACTTTTTCGGATTTTCGAGCTAGTGGATCTAATTTCATACCCTCTCTCCTCCCGATTTCTATACGAGGCAACGTGCTCGTTTTTTCGTTTTGACCTCACAAACACGTCTCGTGGTCCATTTCTAACCTATATTCGAGACTTTTTCGGGTTTTAGAGCTAGTAGATCTAATTTCATTCCCTCTCTCCTTCCGATTTAAATACGAGGCTTCGTGCTCGTTTTTTCGTTCTGACCTCACAAACACGTCTCGTGGTCCATTTCTAACCTATAATCGAGACTTTTTCTGGTTTTCGAGCTAGTGGATCTAATTTCATACCCTCTCTTCTCCCGATTTCTATACGAGGCTTCGTGCTCGATTTTTCGTTCTGACCTCCCCAACACGTTTCGTGGTCCATTTCTAACCTATAATCGATACTTTTTTGGATTTTCGAGCTAGTGGATCTAATTTCATACCCTCTCTCCTCCCGATTTCTATACGAGGCTACGTGCTCGTTTTTTCGTTCTGACCTCTGGAACACGTCTCGTGGTCCATTTCTAACCTATAATCGAGACTTTTTCGGGTTTTAGAGCTAGTGGATCTAATTTCATACCCTCTCTCCTCCCGATTTCTATACGAGGCTTCGTGCTCGTTTTTTCGTTCTGACCTCACCAACACGTCTAGTGGTCCATTTCTAACCTATAATCGAGACTTTTTCGGATTTTAGAGCTAGTGGATCTAATTTCATACCCTCTCTCCTCCCGATTTCTATACGAGGCTTCGTGCTCGTTTTTTCGTTCTGACCTCACAAACACGTCTCGTGGTCCATTTCTAACCTATAATCGAGACTTTTTCGGGTTTTCGAGCTAGTGGATCTAATTTCATACCCTCTCTCCTCCCGATTTCTATACGAGGCTACGTGCTCGTTTTTTCGTTCTGACCTCAGGAACACGTCTAGTGGTCCATTTCTAACCTATAATCGAGACTTTTTCGGATTTTAGAGCTAGTGGATCTAATTTCATACCCTCTCTCCTCCCGATTTCTATACGAGGCTTCGTGCTCGTTTTTTCGTTCTGACCTCACCAACACGTTTCGTGGTCCATTTCTAACCTATAATCGAGACTTTTTCGGATTTTCGAGCTAGTGGATCTAATTTCATACCCTCTCTCCTCCCGATTTCTATACGAGGCTACGTGCTCGTTTTTTCGTTCTGACCTCAGGAACACGTCTAGTGGTCCATTTCTAACCTATAATTGAGACTTTCTCGGATTTTAGAGCTAGTGGATCTAATTTCATACCCTCTCTCCTCCCGATTTCTATACGAGGCTTCGTGCTCGTTTTTTCGTTCTGACCTCACAAACACGTCTCGTGGTCCATTTCTAACCTATAATCGAGACTTTTTCGGGTTTTAGAGCTAGTTGATCTAATTTCATACCCTCTCTCCTCCCGATTTCTATACGAGGCTTCGTACTCGTTTTTTCGTTGTGACCTCACCAACACGTCTCGTGGTCCATTTCTAACCTATATTCGAGACTTTTTCGGGTTTTAGAGCTAGTAGATCTAATTTCATACCCTCTCTCCTCCCGATTTCTTTACGAGGCTTCGTGCTCGTTTTTTCGTTCTGACCTCACCAACATGTTTCGTGGTCCATTTCTAACCTATAATCGAGACTTTTTCGAATTTTCGAGCTAGTGGATCTAATTTCATACCCTCTCTCCTCCCGATTTCTATGCAAGGCTACGTGCTCGTTTTTTCGTTCTGACCTCACCAACACGTCTCGTTGTCTATTTCAAACTTATATTCGAGACTTTTTCGGGTTTTAGAGTTAGTAGATCTAATTTCATACCCTCTCCCCTCCCGATTTCTATACGAGGCTTCGTCCTCGTTTTTTCGTTCTGACCTCAAAAATAGGTCTCGTGGTCCATTTCTAACCTATAATTTAGACTTTTTCCGGTTTTAGAGCTAGTGGATCTAATTTCATACCCTCTCTCCTCCGGATTTCTATACGAGGCTTCGTGCTCATTTTTTCGTTCTGACCTCCCCAACGCGTTTCGTGGTCCATTTCTAACCTATAATCGATACTTTTTTGGATTTTCGAGCTAGTGGATCTAATTTCATACCCTCTCTCCTCCCGATTTCTATACGAGGCTACGTGCTTGTTTTTTCGTTCTGACCTCAGGAACACGTCTCATGGTCCATTTCTAACCTATAATCGAGACTTTTTCGGGTTTTAGAGCTAGTGGATCTAATTTCATACCCTCTCTCCTCCCGATTTTTATACGAGGCTTCGTGCTCGTTTTTTCGTTCTGACCTCAAAAATAGGTCTCGCGGTCCATTTCTAACCTATAATAGAGACTTTTTCGAGTTTTAGAGCTAGTGGATCTAATTTCATACCCTCTCTCCTCCCGATTTCTATACGAGGCTTCGTGCTCGTTTTTTCGTTCTGACCTCACAAACACGTCTCGTGGTCCATTTCTAACCTATAATCGAGACTTTTTCGGGTTTTCGAGCTAGTGGATCTAATTTCATACTCTCTCTCCTCCCGATTTCTATACGAGGCTTCGTGCTCATTTTTTCGTTCTGACCTCCCCAACACGTTTCGTGGTCCATTTCTAACCTATAATCGATACTTTTTTGGATTTTCGAGCTAGTGGATCTAATTTCATACCCTCTCTCCTC
Organism: Thalia dealbata; assembly: GCA_030544415.1. Taxonomy (NCBI): domain Eukaryota; kingdom Viridiplantae; phylum Streptophyta; class Magnoliopsida; order Zingiberales; family Marantaceae; genus Thalia; species Thalia dealbata. The sequence continues at coordinate 15,850,311 of CM060460.1, forward strand.
CCGATTTCTATACGAGGCTACGTGCTCGTTTTTTCGTTCTGACCTCAGGAACACGTCTCGTGGTCCATTTCTAACCTATAATCGAGACTTTTTCGGGTTTTAGAGCTAGTGGATCTAATTTCATACCCTCTCTCCTCCCGATTTTTATACGAGGCTTCGTGCTCGTTTTTTCGTTCTGACCTCAAAAATAGGTCTCGCGGTCCATTTCTAACCTATAATGGAGACTTTTTCGAGTTTTAGAGCTAGTGGATCTAATTTCATACCCTCTCTCCTCCCGATTTCTATACGAGGCTTCGTGCTCGTTTTTTCGTTCTGACCTCACCAACACGTCTCGAGGTCCATTTCTAACCTATAATCGAGACTTTTTCGGGTTTTAGAGGAAGTGGATCTAATTTTAAACCCTCTCTCCTCCCGATTTCTATACGAGGCTTCGTGCTCGTTTTTTCGTTCTGACCTCAAAAACACGTCTCGTGGTCCATTTCTAACCTATAATCGAGACTTTTTCGGGTTTTCGAGCTAGTGGATCTAATTTCATACCCTCTCTCCTCCCGATTTCTATACGAGGCTACGTGCTCGTTTTTTCGTTCTGACCTCACAAACACGTCTCGTGGTCCATTTCTAACCTATAATCGAGACTTTTTCGGGTTTTCGAGCTAGTGGATCTAATTTCATACCCTCTCTCCTCCCGATTTCTATACGAGGCTACGTGCTCGTTTTTTCGTTCTGACCTCAGGAACACGTCTCGTGGTCCATTTCTAACCTATAATCGAGACTTTTTCGGGTTTTAGAGCTAGTTGATCTAATTTCATACCCTCTCTCCTCCCGATTTCTATACGAGGCTTCGTACTCGTTTTTTCGTTGTGACCTCACCAACACGTCTCGTGGTCCATTTCTAACCTATATTCGAGACTTTTTCGGGTTTTAGAGCTAGTAGATCTACTTTCATACCCTCTCTCCTCCCGATTTCTTTACGAGGCTTCGTGCTCGTTTTTTCGTTCTGACCTCACCAACATGTTTCGTGGTCCATTTCTAACCTATAATCGAGACTTTTTCGAATTTTCGAGCTAGTGGATCTAATTTCATACCCTCTCTCCTCCCGATTTCTATGCAAGGCTACGTGCTCGTTTTTTCGTTCTGACCTCACCAACACGTCTCGTTGTCTATTTCAAACTTATATTCGAGACTTTTTCGGGTTTTAGAGTTAGTAGATCTAATTTCATACCCTCTCCCCTCCCGATTTCTATACGAGGCTTCGTCCTCGTTTTTTCGTTCTGACCTCAAAAATAGGTCTCGTGGTCCATTTCTAACCTATAATTTAGACTTTTTCGGGTTTTAGAGCTAGTGGATCTAATTTCATACCCTCTCTCCTCCGGATTTCTATACGAGGCTTCGTGCTCATTTTTTCGTTCTGACCTCCCCAACGCGTTTCGTGGTCCATTTCTAACCTATAATCGATACTTTTTTGGATTTTCGAGCTAGTGGATCTAATTTCATACCCTCTCTCCTCCCGATTTCTATACGAGGCTACGTGCTTGTTTTTTCGTTCTGACCTCAGGAACACGTCTCATGGTCCATTTCTAACCTATAATCGAGACTTTTTCGGGTTTTAGAGCTAGTGGATCTAATTTCATACCCTCTCTCCTCCCGATTTTTATACGAGGCTTCGTGCTCGTTTTTTCGTTCTGACCTCAAAAATAGGTCTCGCGGTCCATTTCTAACCTATAATAGAGACTTTTTCGAGTTTTAGAGCTAGTGGATCTAATTTCATACCCTCTCTCCTCCCGATTTCTATACGAGGCTTCGTGCTCGTTTTTTCGTTCTGACCTCACAAACACGTCTCGTGGTCCATTTCTAACCTATAATCGAGACTTTTTCGGGTTTTCGAGCTAGTGGATCTAATTTCATACTCTCTCTCCTCCCGATTTCTATACGAGGCTTCGTGCTCATTTTTTCGTTCTGACCTCCCCAACACGTTTCGTGGTCCATTTCTAACCTATAATCGATACTTTTTTGGATTTTCGAGCTAGTGGATCTAATTTCATACCCTCTCTCCTCCCGATTTCTATACGAGGCTACGTGCTCGTTTTTTCGTTCTGACCTCAGGAACACGTCTCGTGGTCCATTTCTAACCTATAATCGAGACTTTTTCGGGTTTTAGAGCTAGTGGATCTAATTTCATACCCTCTCTCCTCCCGATTTTTATACGAGGCTTCGTGCTCGTTTTTTCGTTCTGACCTCAAAAATAGGTCTCGCGGTCCATTTCTAACCTATAATGGAGACTTTTTCGAGTTTTAGAGCTAGTGGATCTAATTTCATACCCTCTCTCCTCCCGATTTCTATACGAGGCTTCGTGCTCGTTTTTTCGTTCTGACCTCACCAACACGTCTCGAGGTCCATTTCTAACCTATAATCGAGACTTTTTCGGGTTTTAGAGGAAGTGGATCTAATTTTAAACCCTCTCTCCTCCCGATTTCTATACGAGGCTTCGTGCTCGTTTTTTCGTTCTGACCTCAAAAACACGTCTCGTGGTCCATTTCTAACCTATAATCGAGACTTTTTCGGGTTTTCGAGCTAGTGGATCTAATTTCATACCCTCTCTCCTCCCGATTTCTATACGAGGCTACGTGCTCGTTTTTTCGTTCTGACCTCACAAACACGTCTCGTGGTCCATTTCTAACCTATAATCGAGACTTTTTCGGGTTTTCGAGCTAGTGGATCTAATTTCATACCCTCTCTCCTCCCGATTTCTATACGAGGCTACGTGCTCGTTTTTTCGTTCTGACCTCAGGAACACGTCTCGTGGTCCATTTCTAACCTATAATCGAGACTTTTTCGGGTTTTAGAGCTAGTGGATCTAATTTCATACCCTCTCACCTCCCGATTTCTATACGAGGCTACGTGCTCGTTTTTTCGTTCTGACCTCAGGAACACGTCTCGTGGTCCATTTCTAACCTATAATCGAGACTTTTTTGGATTTTAGAGGAAATGGATCTAATTTCATACCCTCTCTCCTTCCGATTTCTATACGAGGCTTCGTGCTCGTTTTTTCGTTCTGACCTCACAAACACGTCTCGTGGTCCATTTCTAACATATAATCGAGACTTTCTCGGGTTTTAGAGCTAGTGGATCTAATTTCATACCCTCTCACCTCCCGATTTCTATACGAGGCTACGTGCTCGTTTTTTCATTCTGACCTCAAGAACACGTCTCGTGGTCCATTTCTAACCTATAATCGAGACTTTTTCGGGTTTTAGAGCTAGTGGATCTAATTTCATACCCTCTCTCCTCCCGATTTCTATACGAGGCTTCGTGCTCGTTTTTTCGTTCTGACCTCACCAACACGTTTCCTGGTCCATTTCTAACCTATAATCGATACTTTTTCGGATTTTCGAGCTAGTGGATCTAATTTCATACCCTCTCTCCTCCCGATTTCTATACGAGGCAACGTGCTCGTTTTTTCGTTTTGACCTCACAAACACGTCTCGTGGTCCATTTCTAACCTATATTCGAGACTTTTTCGGGTTTTAGAGCTAGTAGATCTAATTTCATTCCCTCTCTCCTTCCGATTTAAATACGAGGCTTCGTGCTCATTTTTTCGTTCTGACCTCACAAACACGTCTCGTGGTCCATTTCTAACCTATAATCGAGACTTTTTCTGGTTTTCGAGCTAGTGGATCTAATTTCATACCCTCTCTTCTCCCGATTTCTATACGAGGCTTCGTGCTCGATTTTTCGTTCTGACCTCCCCAACACGTTTCGTGGTCCATTTCTAACCTATAATCGATACTTTTTTGGATTTTCGAGCTAGTGGATCTAATTTCATACCCTCTCTCCTCCCGATTTCTATACGAGGCTACGTGCTCGTTTTTTCGTTCTGACCTCTGGAACACGTCTCGTGGTCCATTTCTAACCTATAATCGAGACTTTTTCGGGTTTTAGAGCTAGTGGATCTAATTTCATACCCTCTCTCCTCCCGATTTCTATACGAGGCTTCGTGCTCGTTTTTTCGTTCTGACCTCACCAACACGTCTCGTGGTCCATTTCTAACCTATATTCGAGACTTTTTCGGGTTTTCGAGCTAGTGGATCTAATTTCATACCCTCTCTCCTCCCGATTTCTATACGAGGCTTCGTGCTCGTTTTTTCGTTTTGACCTCACCAACACGTCTCGTGGTCCTTTTCTAACCTATATTCGAGACTTTTTCGGGTTTTCGAGCTAGTGGATCTAATTTCATACCCTCTCTCCTCCCGATTTCTATACGAGGCTACGTGCTCGTTTTTTCGTTCTGACCTCAGGAACACGTCTCGTGGTCCATTTCTAACCTATAATTGAGACTTTCTCGGATTTTAGAGCTAGTGGATCTAATTTCATACCCTCTCTCCTCCCGATTTCTATACGAGGCTTCGTGCTCGTTTTTTCGTTCTGACCTCACAAACACGTCTCGTGGTCCATTTCTAACCTATAATCGAGACTTTTTCGGGTTTTAGAGCTAGTTGATCTAATTTCATACCCTCTCTCCTCCCGATTTCTATACGAGGCTTCGTACTCGTTTTTTCGTTGTGACCTCACCAACACGTCTCGTGGTCCATTTCTAACCTATATTCGAGACTTTTTCGGGTTTTAGAGCTAGTAGATCTAATTTCATACCCTCTCTCCTCCCGATTTCTTTACGAGGCTTCGTGCTCGTTTTTTCGTTCTGACCTCACCAACATGTTTCGTGGTCCATTTCTAACCTATAATCGAGACTTTTTCGAATTTTCGAGCTAGTGGATCTAATTTCATACCCTCTCTCCTCCCGATTTCTATGCAAGGCTACGTGCTCGTTTTTTCGTTCTGACCTCACCAACACGTCTCGTTGTCTATTTCAAACTTATATTCGAGACTTTTTCGGGTTTTAGAGTTAGTAGATCTAATTTCATACCCTCTCCCCTCCCGATTTCTATACGAGGCTTCGTCCTCGTTTTTTCGTTCTGACCTCAAAAATAGGTCTCGTGGTCCATTTCTAACCTATAATTTAGACTTTTTCGGGTTTTAGAGCTAGTGGATCTAATTTCATACCCTCTCTCCTCCGGATTTCTATACGAGGCTTCGTGCTCATTTTTTCGTTCTGACCTCCCCAACGCGTTTCGTGGTCCATTTCTAACCTATAATCGATACTTTTTTGGATTTTCGAGCTAGTGGATCTAATTTCATACCCTCTCTCCTCCCGATTTCTATACGAGGCTACGTGCTTGTTTTTTCGTTCTGACCTCAGGAACACGTCTCATGGTCCATTTCTAACCTATAATCGAGACTTTTTCGGGTTTTAGAGCTAGTGGATCTAATTTCATACCCTCTCTCCTCCCGATTTTTATACGAGGCTTCGTGCTCGTTTTTTCGTTCTGACCTCAAAAATAGGTCTCGCGGTCCATTTCTAACCTATAATAGAGACTTTTTCGAGTTTTAGAGCTAGTGGATCTAATTTCATACCCTCTCTCCTCCCGATTTCTATACGAGGCTTCGTGCTCGTTTTTTCGTTCTGACCTCACAAACACGTCTCGTGGTCCATTTCTAACCTATAATCGAGACTTTTTCGGGTTTTCGAGCTAGTGGATCTAATTTCATACTCTCTCTCCTCCCGATTTCTATACGAGGCTTCGTGCTCATTTTTTCGTTCTGACCTCCCCAACACGTTTCGTGGTCCATTTCTAACCTATAATCGATACTTTTTTGGATTTTCGAGCTAGTGGATCTAATTTCATACCCTCTCTCCTCCCGATTTCTATACGAGGCTACGTGCTCGTTTTTTCGTTCTGACCTCACAAACACGTCTCGTGGTCCATTTCTAACCTATAATCGAGACTTTTTCGGGTTTTCGAGCTAGTGGATCTAATTTCATACCCTCTCTCCTCCCGATTTCTATACGAGGCTACGTGCTCGTTTTTTCGTTCTGACCTCAGGAACACGTCTCGTGGTCCATTTCTAACCTATAATCGAGACTTTTTCGGGTTTTAGAGCTAGTGGATCTAATTTCATACCCTCTCACCTCCCGATTTCTATACGAGGCTACGTGCTCGTTTTTTCGTTCTGACCTCAGGAACACGTCTCGTGGTCCATTTCTAACCTATAATCGAGACTTTTTTGGATTTTAGAGGAAATGGATCTAATTTCATACCCTCTCTCCTTCCGATTTCTATACGAGGCTTCGTGCTCGTTTTTTCGTTCTGACCTCACAAACACGTCTCGTGGTCCATTTCTAACATATAATCGAGACTTTCTCGGGTTTTAGAGCTAGTGGATCTAATTTCATACCCTCTCACCTCCCGATTTCTATACGAGGCTACGTGCTCGTTTTTTCGTTCTGACCTCAAGAACACGTCTCGTGGTCCATTTCTAACCTATAATCGAGACTTTTTCGGGTTTTAGAGCTAGTGGATCTAATTTCATACCCTCTCTCCTCCCGATTTCTATACGAGGCTTCGTGCTCGTTTTTTCGTTCTGACCTCACCAACACGTTTCCTGGTCCATTTCTAACCTATAATCGATACTTTTTCGGATTTTCGAGCTAGTGGATCTAATTTCATACCCTCTCTCCTCCCGATTTCTATACGAGGCAACGTGCTCGTTTTTTCGTTTTGACCTCACAAACACGTCTCGTGGTCCATTTCTAACCTATATTCGAGACTTTTTCGGGTTTTAGAGCTAGTAGATCTAATTTCATTCCCTCTCTCCTTCCGATTTAAATACGAGGCTTCGTGCTCGTTTTTTCGTTCTGACCTCACAAACACGTCTCGTGGTCCATTTCTAACCTATAATCGAGACTTTTTCTGATTTTCGAGCTAGTGGATCTAATTTCATACCCTCTCTTCTCCCGATTTCTATACGAGGCTTCGTGCTCGATTTTTCGTTCTGACCTCCCCAACACGTTTCGTGGTCCATTTCTAACCTATAATCGATACTTTTTTGGATTTTCGAGCTAGTGGATCTAATTTCATACCCTCTCTCCTCCCGATTTCTATACGAGGCTACGTGCTCGTTTTTTCGTTCTGACCTCTGGAACACGTCTCGTGGTCCATTTCTAACCTATAATCGAGACTTTTTCGGGTTTTAGAGCTAGTGGATCTAATTTCATACCCTCTCTCCTCCCGATTTCTATACGAGGCTTCGTGCTCGTTTTTTCGTTCTGACCTCACCAACACGTCTCGTGGTCCATTTCTAACCTATATTCGAGACTTTTTCGGGTTTTCGAGCTAGTGGATCTAATTTCATACCCTCTCTCCTCCCGATTTCTATACGAGGCTTCGTGCTCGTTTTTTCGTTTTGACCTCACCAACACGTCTCGTGGTCCTTTTCTAACCTATATTCGAGACTTTTTCGGGTTTTCGAGCTAGTGGATCTAATTTCATACACTCTCTCCTCCCGATTTCTATACGAGGCTACGTGCTCGTTTTTTCGTTCTGACCTCAGGAACACGTCTCGTGGTCCATTTCTAACCTATAATCGAGACTTTTTCGGGTTTTAGAGCTAGTGGATCTAATTTCATACCCTCTCTCCTCCCGATTTTTATACGAGGCTTCGTGCTCGTTTTTTCGTTCTGACCTCACCAACACGTTTCGTGGTCCATTTCTAACCTATAATCGAGACTTTTTCGGATTTTCGAGCTAGTGGATCTAATTTCATACCCTCTCTCCTCCCGATTTCTATACGAGGCTACGTGCTCGTTTTTTCGTTCTGACCTCAGGAACACGTCTTGTGGTCCATTTCTAACCTATAATCGAGACTTTCTCGGATTTTAGAGCTAGTGGATCTAATTTCATACCCTCTCTCCTCCCGATTTCTATACGAGGCTTCGTGCTCGTTTTTTCGTTCTGACCTCACAAACACGTCTCGTGGTCCATTTCTAACCTATAATCGAGACTTTTTCGGGTTTTAGAGCTAGTTGATCTAATTTCATACCCTCTCTCCTCCCGATTTCTATACGAGGCTTCGTACTCGTTTTTTCGTTGTGACCTCACCAACACGTCTCGTGGTCCATTTCTAACCTATATTCGAGACTTTTTCGGGTTTTAGAGCTAGTAGATCTTATTTCATACCCTCTCTCCTCCCGATTTCTATACGAGGCTTCGTGCTCGTTTTTTCGTTCTGACCTCACCAACATGTTTCGTGGTCCATTTCTAACCTATAATCGAGACTTTTTCGAATTTTCGAGCTAGTGGATCTAATTTCATACCCTCTCTCCTCCCGATTTCTATGCAAGGCTACGTGCTCGTTTTTTCGTTCTGACCTCACCAACACGTCTCGTTGTCTATTTCAAACTTATATTCGAGACTTTTTCGGGTTTTAGAGTTAGTAGATCTAATTTCATACCCTCTCCCCTCCCGATTTCTATACGAGGCTTCGTCCTCGTTTTTTCGTTCTGACCTCAAAAATAGGTCTCGTGGTCCATTTCTAACCTATAATTTAGACTTTTTCGGGTTTTAGAGCTAGTGGATCTAATTTCATACCCTCTCTCCTCCGGATTTCTATACGAGGCTTCGTGCTCATTTTTTCGTTCTGACCTCCCCAACACGTTTCGTGGTCCATTTCTAACCTATAATCGATACTTTTTTGGATTTTCGAGCTAGTGGATCTAATTTCATACCCTCTCTCCTCCCGATTTCTATACGAGGCTTCGTGCTCGTTTTTTCGTTCTGACCTCACAAACACGTCTCGTGGTCCATTTCTAACCTATAATCGAGACTTTTTCGGGTTTTCGAGCTAGTGGATCTAATTTCATACTCTCTCTCCTCCCGATTTCTATACGAGGCTTCGTGCTCATTTTTTCGTTCTGACCTCCCCAACACGTTTCGTGGTCCATTTCTAACCTATAATCGATACTTTTTTGGATTTTCGAGCTAGTGGATCTAATTTCATACCCTCTCTCCTCCCGATTTCTATACGAGGCTACGTGCTCGTTTTTTCGTTCTGACCTCAGGAACACGTCTCGTGGTCCATTTCTAACCTATAATCGAGACTTTTTCGGGTTTTAGAGCTAGTGGATCTAATTTCATACCCTCTCTCCTCCCGATTTTTATACGAGGCTTCGTGCTCGTTTTTTCGTTCTGACCTCAAAAATAGGTCTCGCGGTCCATTTCTAACCTATAATGGAGACTTTTTCGAGTTTTAGAGCTAGTGGATCTAATTTCATACCCTCTCTCCTCCCGATTTCTATACGAGGCTTCGTGCTCGTTTTTTCGTTCTGACCTCACCAACACGTCTCGAGGTCCATTTCTAACCTATAATCGAGACTTTTTCGGGTTTTAGAGGAAGTGGATCTAATTTTAAACCCTCTCTCCTCCCGATTTCTATACGAGGCTTCGTGCTCGTTTTTTCGTTCTGACCTCAAAAACACGTCTCGTGGTCCATTTCTAACCTATAATCGAGACTTTTTCGGGTTTTCGAGCTAGTGGATCTAATTTCATACCCTCTCTCCTCCCGATTTCTATACGAGGCTACGTGCTCGTTTTTTCGTTCTGACCTCACAAACACGTCTCGTGGTCCATTTCTAACCTATAATCGAGACTTTTTCGGGTTTTCGAGCTAGTGGATCTAATTTCATACCCTCTCTCCTCCCGATTTCTATACGAGGCTACGTGCTCGTTTTTTCGTTCTGACCTCAGGAACACGTCTCGTGGTCCATTTCTAACCTATAATCGAGACTTTTTCGGGTTTTAGAGCTAGTGGATCTAATTTCATACCCTCTCACCTCCCGATTTCTATACGAGGCTACGTGCTCGTTTTTTCGTTCTGACCTCAGGAACACGTCTCGTGGTCCATTTCTAACCTATAATCGAGACTTTTTTGGATTTTAGAGGAAATGGATCTAATTTCATACCCTCTCTCCTTCCGATTTCTATACGAGGCTTCGTGCTCGTTTTTTCGTTCTGACCTCACAAACACGTCTCGTGGTCCATTTCTAACATATAATCGAGACTTTCTCGGGTTTTAGAGCTAGTGGATCTAATTTTATACCCTCTCACCTCCCGATTTCTATACGAGGCTACGTGCTCGTTTTTTCGTTCTGACCTCAAGAACACGTCTCGTGGTCCATTTCTAACCTATAATCGAGACTTTTTCGGGTTTTAGAGCTAGTGGATCTAATTTCATACCCTCTCTCCTCCCGATTTCTATACGAGGCTTCGTGCTCGTTTTTTCATTCTGACCTCACCAACACGTTTCCTGGTCCATTTCTAACCTATAATCGATACTTTTTCGGATTTTCGAGCTAGTGGATCTAATTTCATACCCTCTCTCCTCCCGATTTCTATACGAGGCAACGTGCTCGTTTTTTCGTTTTGACCTCACAAACACGTCTCGTGGTCCATTTCTAACCTATATTCGAGACTTTTTCGGGTTTTAGAGCTAGTAGATCTAATTTCATTCCCTCTCTCCTTCCGATTTAAATACGAGGCTTCGTGCTCGTTTTTTCGTTCTGACCTCACAAACACGTCTCGTGGTCCATTTCTAACCTATAATCGAGACTTTTTCTGGTTTTCGAGCTAGTGGATCTAATTTCATACCCTCTCTTCTCCCGATTTCTATACGAGGCTTCGTGCTCGATTTTTCGTTCTGACCTCCCCAACACGTTTCGTGGTCCATTTCTAACCTATAATCGATACTTTTTTGGATTTTCGAGCTAGTGGATCTAATTTCATACCCTCTCTCCTCCCGATTTCTATACGAGGCTACGTGCTCGTTTTTTCGTTCTGACCTCTGGAACACGTCTCGTGGTCCATTTCTAACCTATAATCGAGACTTTTTCGGGTTTTAGAGCTAGTGGATCTAATTTCATACCCTCTCTCCTCCCGATTTCTATACGAGGCTTCGTGCTCGTTTTTTCGTTCTGACCTCACCAACACGTCTCGTGGTCCATTTCTAACCTATATTCGAGACTTTTTCGGGTTTTCGAGCTAGTGGATCTAATTTCATACCCTCTCTCCTCCCGATTTCTATACGAGGCTACGTGCTCGTTTTTTCGTTCTGACCTCACAAACACGTCTCGTGGTCCATTTCTAACCTATAATCGAGACTTTTTCGGGTTTTCGAGCTAGTGGATCTAATTTCATACCCTCTCTCCTCCCGATTTCTATACGAGGCTACGTGCTCGTTTTTTCGTTCTGACCTCAGGAACACGTCTCGTGGTCCATTTCTAACCTATAATCGAGACTTTTTCGGGTTTTAGAGCTAGTGGATCTAATTTCATACCCTCTCACCTCCCGATTTCTATACGAGGCTACGTGCTCGTTTTTTCGTTCTGACCTCAGGAACACGTCTCGTGGTCCATTTCTAACCTATAATCGAGACTTTTTTGGATTTTAGTGGAAATGGATCTAATTTCATACCCTCTCTCCTTCCGATTTCTATACGAGGCTTCGTGCTCGTTTTTTCGTTCTGACCTCACAAACACGTCTCGTGGTCCATTTCTAACATATAATCGAGACTTTCTCGGGTTTTAGAGCTAGTGGATCTAATTTCATACCCTCTCACCTCCCGATTTCTATACGAGGCTACGTGCTCGTTTTTTCGTTCTGACCTCAAGAACACGTCTCGTGGTCCATTTCTAACCTATAATCGAGACTTTTTCGGGTTTTAGAGCTAGTGGATCTAATTTCATACCCTCTCTCCTCCCGATTTCTATACGAGGCTTCGTGCTCGTTTTTTCGTTCTGACCTCACCAACACGTTTCCTGGTCCATTTCTAACCTATAATCGATACTTTTTCGGATTTTCGAGCTAGTGGATCTAATTTCATACCCTCTCTCCTCCCGATTTCTATACGAGGCAACGTGCTCGTTTTTTCGTTTTGACCTCACAAACACGTCTCGTGGTCCATTTCTAACCTATATTCGAGACTTTTTCGGGTTTTAGAGCTAGTAGATCTAATTTCATTCCCTCTCTCCTTCCGATTTAAATACGAGGCTTCGTGCTCGTTTTTTCGTTCTGACCTCACAAACACGTCTCGTGGTCCATTTCTAACCTATAATCGAGACTTTTTCTGGTTTTCGAGCTAGTGGATCTAATTTCATACCCTCTCTTCTCCCGATTTCTATACGAGGCTTCGTGCTCGATTTTTCGTTCTGACCTCCCCAACACGTTTCGTGGTCCATTTCTAACCTATAATCGATACTTTTTTGGATTTTCGAGCTAGTGGATCTAATTTCATACCCTCTCTCCTCCCGATTTCTATACGAGGCTACGTGCTCGTTTTTTCGTTCTGACCTCTGGAACACGTCTCGTGGTCCATTTCTAACCTATAATCGAGACTTTTTCGGGTTTTAGAGCTAGTGGATCTAATTTCATACCCTCTCTCCTCCCGATTTCTATACGAGGCTTCGTGCTCGTTTTTTCGTTCTGACCTCACCAACACGTCTCGTGGTCCATTTCTAACCTATATTCGAGACTTTTTCGGGTTTTCGAGCTAGTGGATCTAATTTCATACCCTCTCTCCTCCCGATTTCTATACGAGGCTTCGTGCTCGTTTTTTCGTTTTGACCTCACCAACACGTCTCGTGGTCCTTTTCTAACCTATATTCGAGACTTTTTCGGGTTTTCGAGCTAGTGGATCTAATTTCATACCCTCTCTCCTCCCGATTTCTATACGAGGCTACGTGCTCGTTTTTTCGTTCTGACCTCAGGAACACGTCTCGTGGTCCATTTCTAACCTATAATCGAGACTTTTTCGGGTTTTAGAGCTAGTGGATCTAATTTCATACCCTCTCTCCTCCCGATTTTTATACGAGGCTTCGTGCTCGTTTTTTCGTTCTGACCTCACCAACACGTTTCGTGGTCCATTTCTAACCTATAATCGAGACTTTTTCGGATTTTCGAGCTAGTGGATCTAATTTCATACCCTCTCTCCTCCCGATTTCTATACGAGGCTACGTGCTCGTTTTTTCGTTCTGACCTCAGGAACACGTCTAGTGGTCCATTTCTAACCTATAATCGAGACTTTCTCGGATTTTAGAGCTAGTGGATCTAATTTCATACCCTCTCTCCTCCCGATTTCTATACGAGGCTTCGTGCTCGTTTTTTCGTTCTGACCTCACAAACACGTCTCGTGGTCCATTTCTAACCTATAATCGAGACTTTTTCGGGTTTTAGAGCTAGTTGATCTAATTTCATACCCTCTCTCCTCCCGATTTCTATACGAGGCTTCGTACTCGTTTTTTCGTTGTGACCTCACCAACACGTCTCGTGGTCCATTTCTAACCTATATTCGAGACTTTTTCGGGTTTTAGAGCTAGTAGATCTTATTTCATACCCTCTCTCCTCCCGATTTCTATACGAGGCTTCGTGCTCGTTTTTTCGTTCTGACCTCACCAACATGTTTCGTGGTCCATTTCTAACCTATAATCGAGACTTTTTCGAATTTTCGAGCTAGTGGATCTAATTTCATACCCTCTCTCCTCCCGATTTCTATGCAAGGCTACGTGCTCGTTTTTTCGTTCTGACCTCACCAACACGTCTCGTTGTCTATTTCAAACTTATATTCGAGACTTTTTCGGGTTTTAGAGTTAGTAGATCTAATTTCATACCCTCTCCCCTCCCGATTTCTATACGAGGCTTCGTCCTCGTTTTTTCGTTCTGACCTCAAAAATAGGTCTCGTGGTCCATTTCTAACCTATAATTTAGACTTTTTCGGGTTTTAGAGCTAGTGGATCTAATTTCATACCCTCTCTCCTCCGGATTTCTATACGAGGCTTCGTGCTCATTTTTTCGTTCTGACCTCCCCAACACGTTTCGTGGTCCATTTCTAACCTATAATCGATACTTTTTTGGATTTTCGAGCTAGTGGATCTAATTTCATACCCTCTCTCCTCCCGATTTCTATACGAGGCTACGTGCTTGTTTTTTCGTTCTGACCTCAGGAACACGTCTCATGGTCCATTTCTAACCTATAATCGAGACTTTTTCGGGTTTTAGAGCTAGTGGATCTAATTTCATACCCTCTCTCCTCCCGATTTTTATACGAGGCTTCGTGCTCGTTTTTTCGTTCTGACCTCAAAAATAGGTCTCGCGGTCCATTTCTAACCTATAATAGAGACTTTTTCGAGTTTTAGAGCTAGTGGATCTAATTTCATACCCTCTCTCCTCCCGATTTCTATACGAGGCTTCGTGCTCGTTTTTTCGTTCTGACCTCACAAACACGTCTCGTGGTCCATTTCTAACCTATAATCGAGACTTTTTCGGGTTTTCGAGCTAGTGGATCTAATTTCATACTCTCTCTCCTCCCGATTTCTATACGAGGCTTCGTGCTCATTTTTTCGTTCTGACCTCCCCAACACGTTTCGTGGTCCATTTCTAACCTATAATCGATACTTTTTCGGATTTTCGAGCTAGTGGATCTAATTTCATACCCTCTCTCCTCCCGATTTCTATACGAGGCTACGTGCTCGTTTTTTCGTTCTGACCTCAGGAACACGTCTAGTGGTCCAATTCTAACCTATAATTGAGACTTTCTCGGATTTTAGAGCTAGTGGATCTAATTTCATACCCTCTCTCCTCCCGATTTCTATACGAGGCTTCGTGCTCGTTTTTTCGTTCTGACCTCACCAACATGTTTCGTGGTCCATTTCTAACCTATAATCGAGACTTTTTCGAATTTTCGAGCTAGTGGATCTAATTTCATACCCTCTCTCCTCCCGATTTCTATGCAAGGCTACGTGCTCGTTTTTTCGTTCTGACCTCACCAACACGTCTCGTTGTCTATTTCAAACTTATATTCGAGACTTTTTCGGGTTTTAGAGTTAGTAGATCTAATTTCATACCCTCTCCCCTCCCGATTTCTATACGAGGCTTCGTCCTCGTTTTTTCGTTCTGACCTCAAAAATAGGTCTCGTGGTCCATTTCTAACCTATAATTTAGACTTTTTCGGGTTTTAGAGCTAGTGGATCTAATTTCATACCCTCTCTCCTCCGGATTTCTATACGAGGCTTCGTGCTCATTTTTTCGTTCTGACCTCCCCAACACGTTTCGTGGTCCATTTCTAACCTATAATCGATACTTTTTTGGATTTTCGAGCTAGTGGATCTAATTTCATACCCTCTCTCCTCCCGATTTCTATACGAGGCTACGTGCTCGTTTTTTCGTTCTGACCTCAGGAACACGTCTCGTGGTCCATTTCTAACCTATAATCGAGACTTTTTCGGGTTTTAGAGCTAGTGGATCTAATTTCATACCCTCTCTCCTCCCGATTTCTATACGAGGCTTCGTGCTCGTTTTTTCGTTTTGACCTCACCAACACGTCTCGTGGTCCATTTCTAACCTATATTCGAGACTTTTTCGGGTTTTAGAGCTAGTAGATCTAATTTCATACCCTCTCTCCTCCCGATTTCTATACGAGGCTTCGTGCTCGTTTTTTCGTTCTGACCTCACCAACACGTTTCGTGGTCCATTTCTAACCTATAATCGAGACTTTTTCTGGTTTTCGAGCTAGTGGATCTAATTTCATACCCTCTCTCCTCCCGATTTCTATACGAGGCTACGTGCTCGTTTTTTCGTTCTGACCTCAGGAACACGTCTCGTGGTCCATTTCTAACCTATAATCGAGACTTTTTCGGGTTTTAGAGCTAGTGGATCTAATTTCATACCCTCTCTCCTCTCGATTTTTATACGAGGCTTGGTGCTCGTTTTTTCGTTCTGACCTCACAAACACGTCTCGTGGTCCATTTCTAACCTATAATCGAGACTTTTTCGGGTTTTAGAGCTAGTGGATCTAATTTCATACCCTCTCTCCTCCCGATTTCTATACGAGGCTTCGTGCTCGTTTTTTCGTTCTGACCTCACCAACACGTTTCCTGGTCCATTTCTAACCTATAATCGATACTTTTTCGGATTTTCGAGCTAGTGGATCTAATTTCATACCCTCTCTCCTCCCGATTTCTATACGAGGCAACGTGCTCGTTTTTTCGTTTTGACCTCACAAACACGTCTCGTGGTCCATTTCTAACCTATATTCGAGACTTTTTCGGGTTTTAGAGCTAGTAGATCTAATTTCATTCCCTCTCTCCTTCCGATTTAAATACGAGGCTTCGTGCTCGTTTTTTCGTTCTGACCTCACAAACACGTCTCGTGGTCCATTTCTAACCTATAATCGAGACTTTTTCTGGTTTTCGAGCTAGTGGATCTAATTTCATACCCTCTCTTCTCCCGATTTCTATACGAGGCTTCGTGCTCGATTTTTTGTTCTGACCTCCCCAACACGTTTCGTGGTCCATTTCTAACCTATAATCGATACTTTTTTGGATTTTCGAGCTAGTGGATCTAATTTCATACCCTCTCTCCTCCCGATTTCTATACGAGGCTACGTGCTCGTTTTTTCGTTCTGACCTCTGGAACACGTCTCGTGGTCCATTTCTAACCTATAATCGAGACTTTTTCGGGTTTTAGAGCTAGTGGATCTAATTTCATACCCTCTCTCCTCCCGATTTCTATACGAGGCTTCGTGCTCGTTTTTTCGTTCTGACCTCACCAACACGTCTCGTGGTCCATTTCTAACCTATATTCGAGACTTTTTCGGGTTTTCGAGCTAGTGGATCTAATTTCATACCCTCTCTCCTCCCGATTTCTATACGAGGCTTCGTGCTCGTTTTTTCGTTTTGACCTCACCAACACGTCTCGTGGTCCTTTTCTAACCTATATTCGAGACTTTTTCGGGTTTTCGAGCTAGTGGATCTAATTTCATACCCTCTCTCCTCCCGATTTCTATACGAGGCTACGTGCTCGTTTTTTCGTTCTGACCTCAGGAACACGTCTCGTGGTCCATTTCTAACCTATAATCGAGACTTTTTCGGGTTTTAGAGCTAGTGGATCTAATTTCATACCCTCTCTCCTCCCGATTTTTATACGAGGCTTCGTGCTCGTTTTTTCGTTCTGACCTCACCAACACGTTTCGTGGTCCATTTCTAACCTATAATCGAGACTTTTTCGGATTTTCGAGCTAGTGGATCTAATTTCATACCCTCTCTCCTCCCGATTTCTATACGAGGCTACGTGCTCGTTTTTTCGTTCTGACCTCAGGAACACGTCTAGTGGTCCATTTCTAACCTATAATCGAGACTTTCTCGGATTTTAGAGCTAGTGGATCTAATTTCATACCCTCTCTCCTCCCGATTTCTATACGAGGCTTCGTGCTCGTTTTTTCGTTCTGACCTCACAAACACGTCTCGTGGTCCATTTCTAACCTATAATCGAGACTTTTTCGGGTTTTAGAGCTAGTTGATCTAATTTCATACCCTCTCTCCTCCCGATTTCTATACGAGGCTTCGTACTCGTTTTTTCGTTGTGACCTCACCAACACGTCTCGTGGTCCATTTCTAACCTATATTCGAGACTTTTTCGGGTTTTAGAGCTAGTAGATCTTATTTCATACCCTCTCTCCTCCCGATTTCTATACGAGGCTTCGTGCTCGTTTTTTCGTTCTGACCTCACCAACATGTTTCGTGGTCCATTTCTAACCTATAATCGAGACTTTTTCGAATTTTCGAGCTAGTGGATCTAATTTCATACCCTCTCTCCTCCCGATTTCTATGCAAGGCTACGTGCTCGTTTTTTCGTTCTGACCTCACCAACACGTCTCGTTGTCTATTTCAAACTTATATTCGAGACTTTTTCGGGTTTTAGAGTTAGTAGATCTAATTTCATACCCTCTCCCCTCCCGATTTCTATACGAGGCTTCGTCCTCGTTTTTTCGTTCTGACCTCAAAAATAGGTCTCGTGGTCCATTTCTAACCTATAATTTAGACTTTTTCGGGTTTTAGAGCTAGTGGATCTAATTTCATACCCTCTCTCCTCCGGATTTCTATACGAGGCTTCGTGCTCATTTTTTCGTTCTGACCTCCCCAACACGTTTCGTGGTCCATTTCTAACCTATAATCGATACTTTTTTGGATTTTCGAGCTAGTGGATCTAATTTCATACCCTCTCTCCTCCCGATTTCTATACGAGGCTACGTGCTTGTTTTTTCGTTCTGACCTCAGGAACACGTCTCCTGGTCCATTTCTAACCTATAATCGAGACTTTTTCGGGTTTTAGAGCTAGTGGATCTAATTTCATACCCTCTCTCCTCCCGATTTTTATACGAGGCTTCGTGCTCGTTTTTTCGTTCTGACCTCAAAAATAGGTCTCGCGGTCCATTTCTAACCTATAATAGAGACTTTTTCGAGTTTTAGAGCTAGTGGATCTAATTTCATACCCTCTCTCCTCCCGATTTCTATACGAGGCTTCGTGCTCGTTTTTTCGTTCTGACCTCACAAACACGTCTCGTGGTCCATTTCTAACCTATAATCGAGACTTTTTCGGGTTTTCGAGCTAGTGGATCTAATTTCATACTCTCTCTCCTCCCGATTTCTATACGAGGCTTCGTGCTCATTTTTTCGTTCTGACCTCCCCAACACGTTTCGTGGTCCATTTCTAACCTATAATCGATACTTTTTCGGATTTTCGAGCTAGTGGATCTAATTTCATACCCTCTCTCCTCCCGATTTCTATACGAGGCTACGTGCTCGTTTTTTCGTTCTGACCTCAGGAACACGTCTAGTGGTCCAATTCTAACCTATAATTGAGACTTTCTCGGATTTTAGAGCTAGTGGATCTAATTTCATACCCTCTCTCCTCCCGATTTCTATACGAGGCTTCGTGCTCGTTTTTTCGTTCTGACCTCACCAACATGTTTCGTGGTCCATTTCTAACCTATAATCGAGACTTTTTCGAATTTTCGAGCTAGTGGATCTAATTTCATACCCTCTCTCCTCCCGATTTCTATGCAAGGCTACGTGCTCGTTTTTTCGTTCTGACCTCACCAACACGTCTCGTTGTCTATTTCAAACTTATATTCGAGACTTTTTCGGGTTTTAGAGTTAGTAGATCTAATTTCATACCCTCTCCCCTCCCGATTTCTATACGAGGCTTCGTCCTCGTTTTTTCGTTCTGACCTCCCCAACACGTTTCGTGGTCCATTTCTAACCTATAATCGATACTTTTTTGGATTTTCGAGCTAGTGGATCTAATTTCATACCCTCTCTCCTCCCGATTTCTATACGAGGCTACGTGCTCGTTTTTTCGTTCTGACCTCAGGAACACGTCTCGTGGTCCATTTCTAACCTATAATCGAGACTTTTTCGGGTTTTAGAGCTAGTGGATCTAATTTCATACCCTCTCTCCTCCCGATTTCTATACGAGGCTTCGTGCTCGTTTTTTCGTTTTGACCTCACCAACACGTCTCGTGGTCCATTTCTAACCTATATTCGAGACTTTTTCGGGTTTTCGAGCTAGTGGATCTAATTTCATACCCTCTCTCCTCCCGATTTCTATACGAGGCTACGTGCTTGTTTTTTCGTTCTGACCTCAGGAACACGTCTCATGGTCCATTTCTAACCTATAATCGAGACTTTTTCGGGTTTTAGAGCTAGTGGATCTAATTTCATACCCTCTCTCCTCCCGATTTTTATACGAGGCTTCGTGCTCGTTTTTTCGTTCTGACCTCAAAAATAGGTCTCGCGGTCCATTTCTAACCTATAATAGAGACTTTTTCGAGTTTTAGAGCTAGTGGATCTAATTTCATACCCTCTCTCCTCCCGATTTCTATACGAGGCTTCGTGCTCGTTTTTTCGTTCTGACCTCACAAACACGTCTCGTGGTCCATTTCTAACCTATAATCGAGACTTTTTCGGGTTTTAGAGCTAGTGGATCTAATTTCATACCCTCTCTCCTCCCGATTTTTATACGAGGCTTCGTGCTCGTTTTTTCGTTCTGACCTCACCAACACGTCTCGAGGTCCATTTCTAACCTATAATCGAGACTTTTTCGGGTTTTAGAGGAAGTGGATCTAATTTTAAACCCTCTCTCCTCCCGATTTCTATACGAGGCTTCGTGCTCGTTTTTTCGTTCTGACCTCAAAAACACGTCTCGTGGTCCATTTCTAACCTATAATCGAGACTTTTTCGGGTTTTCGAGCTAGTGGATCTAATTTCATACCCTCTCTCCTCTCGATTTCTATACGAGGCTACGTGCTCGTTTTTTCGTTCTGACCTCACAAACACGTCTCGTGGTCCATTTCTAACCTATAATCGAGACTTTTTCGGGTTTTCGAGCTAGTGGATCTAATTTCATACCCTCTCTCCTCCCGATTTCTATACGAGGCTACGTGCTCGTTTTTTCGTTCTGACCTCAGGAACACGTCTCGTGGTCCATTTCTAACCTATAATCGAGACTTTTTCGGGTTTTAGAGCTAGTGGATCTAATTTCATACCCTCTCACCTCCCGATTTCTATACGAGGCTACGTGCTCGTTTTTTCGTTCTGACCTCAGGAACACGTCTCGTGGTCCATTTCTAACCTATAATCGAGACTTTTTTGGATTTTAGAGGAAATGGATCTAATTTCATACCCTCTCTCCTTCCGATTTCTATACGAGGCTTCGTGCTCGTTTTTTCGTTCTGACCTCACAAACACGTCTCGTGGTCCATTTCTAACATATAATCGAGACTTTCTCGGGTTTTAGAGCTAGTGGATCTAATTTCATACCCTCTCACCTCCCGATTTCTATACGAGGCTACGTGCTCGTTTTTTCGTTCTGACCTCAAGAACACGTCTCGTGGTCCATTTCTAACCTATAATCGAGACTTTTTCGGGTTTTAGAGCTAGTGGATCTAATTTCATACCCTCTCTCCTCCCGATTTCTATACGAGGCTTCGTGCTCGTTTTTTCGTTCTGACCTCACCAACACGTTTCCTGGTCCATTTCTAACCTATAATCGATACTTTTTCGGATTTTCGAGCTAGTGGATCTAATTTCATACCCTCTCTCCTCCCGATTTCTATACGAGGCAACGTGCTCGTTTTTTCGTTTTGACCTCACAAACACGTCTCGTGGTCCATTTCTAACCTATATTCGAGACTTTTTCGGGTTTTAGAGCTAGTAGATCTAATTTCATTCCCTCTCTCCTTCCGATTTAAATACGAGGCTTCGTGCTCGTTTTTTCGTTCTGACCTCACAAACACGTCTCGTGGTCCATTTCTAACCTATAATCGAGACTTTTTCGGGTTTTCGAGCTAGTGGATCTAATTTCATACCCTCTCTTCTCCCGATTTCTATACGAGGCTTCGTGCTCGATTTTTCGTTCTGACCTCCCCAACACGTTTCGTGGTCCATTTCTAACCTATAATCGATACTTTTTTGGATTTTCGAGCTAGTGGATCTAATTTCATACCCTCTCTCCTCCCGATTTCTATACGAGGCTACGTGCTCGTTTTTTCGTTCTGACCTCTGGAACACGTCTCGTGGTCCATTTCTAACCTATAATCGAGACTTTTTCGGGTTTTAGAGCTAGTGGATCTAATTTCATACCCTCTCTCCTCCCGATTTCTATACGAGGCTTCGTGCTCGTTTTTTCGTTCTGACCTCACCAACACGTCTCGTGGTCCATTTCTAACCTATATTCGAGACTTTTTCGGGTTTTCGAGCTAGTGGATCTAATTTCATACCCTCTCTCCTCCCGATTTCTATACGAGGCTTCGTGCTCGTTTTTTCGTTTTGACCTCACCAACACGTCTCGTGGTCCTTTTCTAACCTATATTCGAGACTTTTTCGGGTTTTCGAGCTAGTGGATCTAATTTCATACCCTCTCTCCTCCCGATTTCTATACGAGGCTACGTGCTCGTTTTTTCGTTCTGACCTCAGGAACACGTCTCGTGGTCCATTTCTAACCTATAATCGAGACTTTTTCGGGTTTTAGAGCTAGTGGATCTAATTTCATACCCTCTCTCCTCCCGATTTTTATACGAGGCTTCGTGCTCGTTTTTTCGTTCTGACCTCACCAACACGTTTCGTGGTCCATTTCTAACCTATAATCGAGACTTTTTCGGATTTTCGAGCTAGTGGATCTAATTTCATACCCTCTCTCCTCCCGATTTCTATACGAGGCTACGTGCTCGTTTTTTCGTTCTGACCTCAGGAACACGTCTAGTGGTCCATTTCTAACCTATAATCGAGACTTTCTCGGATTTTAGAGCTAGTGGATCTAATTTCATACCCTCTCTCCTCCCGATTTCTATACGAGGCTTCGTGCTCGTTTTTTCGTTCTGACCTCACAAACACGTCTCGTGGTCCATTTCTAACCTATAATCGAGACTTTTTCGGGTTTTAGAGCTAGTTGATCTAATTTCATACCCTCTCTCCTCCCGATTTCTATACGAGGCTTCGTACTCGTTTTTTCGTTGTGACCTCACCAACACGTCTCGTGGTCCATTTCTAACCTATATTCGAGACTTTTTCGGGTTTTAGAGCTAGTAGATCTTATTTCATACCCTCTCTCCTCCCGATTTCTATACGAGGCTTCGTGCTCGTTTTTTCGTTCTGACCTCACCAACATGTTTCGTGGTCCATTTCTAACCTATAATCGAGACTTTTTCGAATTTTCGAGCTAGTGGATCTAATTTCATACCCTCTCTCCTCCCGATTTCTATGCAAGGCTACGTGCTCGTTTTTTCGTTCTGACCTCACCAACACGTCTCGTTGTCTATTTCAAACTTATATTCGAGACTTTTTCGGGTTTTAGAGTTAGTAGATCTAATTTCATACCCTCTCCCCTCCCGATTTCTATACGAGGCTTCGTCCTCGTTTTTTCGTTCTGACCTCAAAAATAGGTCTCGTGGTCCATTTCTAACCTATAATTTAGACTTTTTCGGGTTTTAGAGCTAGTGGATCTAATTTCATACCCTCTCTCCTCCGGATTTCTATACGAGGCTTCGTGCTCATTTTTTCGTTCTGACCTCCCCAACACGTTTCGTGGTCCATTTCTAACCTATAATCGATACTTTTTTGGATTTTCGAGCTAGTGGATCTAATTTCATACCCTCTCTCCTCCCGATTTCTATACGAGGCTTCGTGCTCGTTTTTTCGTTCTGACCTCACAAACACGTCTCGTGGTCCATTTCTAACCTATAATCGAGACTTTTTCGGGTTTTCGAGCTAGTGGATCTAATTTCATACTCTCTCTCCTCCCGATTTCTATACGAGGCTTCGTGCTCATTTTTTCGTTCTGACCTCCCCAACACGTTTCGTGGTCCATTTCTAACCTATAATCGATACTTTTTTGGATTTTCGAGCTAGTGGATCTAATTTCATACCCTCTCTCCTCCCGATTTCTATACGAGGCTACGTGCTCGTTTTTTCGTTCTGACCTCAGGAACACGTCTCGTGGTCCATTTCTAACCTATAATCGAGACTTTTTCGGGTTTTAGAGCTAGTGGATCTAATTTCATACCCTCTCTCCTCCCGATTTTTATACGAGGCTTCGTGCTCGTTTTTTCGTTCTGACCTCAAAAATAGGTCTCGCGGTCCATTTCTAACCTATAATGGAGACTTTTTCGAGTTTTAGAGCTAGTGGATCTAATTTCATACCCTCTCTCCTCCCGATTTCTATACGAGGCTTCGTGCTCGTTTTTTCGTTCTGACCTCACCAACACGTCTCGAGGTCCATTTCTAACCTATAATCGAGACTTTTTCGGGTTTTAGAGGAAGTGGATCTAATTTTAAACCCTCTCTCCTCCCGATTTCTATACGAGGCTTCGTGCTCGTTTTTTCGTTCTGACCTCAAAAACACGTCTCGTGGTCCATTTCTAACCTATAATCGAGACTTTTTCGGGTTTTCGAGCTAGTGGATCTAATTTCATACCCTCTCTCCTCCCGATTTCTATACGAGGCTACGTGCTCGTTTTTTCGTTCTGACCTCACAAACACGTCTCGTGGTCCATTTCTAACCTATAATCGAGACTTTTTCGGGTTTTCGAGCTAGTGGATCTAATTTCATACCCTCTCTCCTCCCGATTTCTATACGAGGCTACGTGCTCGTTTTTTCGTTCTGACCTCAGGAACACGTCTCGTGGTCCATTTCTAACCTATAATCGAGACTTTTTCGGGTTTTAGAGCTAGTGGATCTAATTTCATACCCTCTCACCTCCCGATTTCTATACGAGGCTACGTGCTCGTTTTTTCGTTCTGACCTCAGGAACACGTCTCGTGGTCCATTTCTAACCTATAATCGAGACTTTTTTGGATTTTAGAGGAAATGGATCTAATTTCATACCCTCTCTCCTTCCGATTTCTATACGAGGCTTCGTGCTCGTTTTTTCGTTCTGACCTCACAAACACGTCTCGTGGTCCATTTCTAACATATAATCGAGACTTTCTCGGGTTTTAGAGCTAGTGGATCTAATTTCATACCCTCTCACCTCCCGATTTCTATACGAGGCTACGTGCTCGTTTTTTCGTTCTGACCTCAAGAACACGTCTCGTGGTCCATTTCTAACCTATAATCGAGACTTTTTCGGGTTTTAGAGCTAGTGGATCTAATTTCATACCCTCTCTCCTCCCGATTTCTATACGAGGCTTCGTGCTCGTTTTTTCGTTCTGACCTCACCAACACGTTTCCTGGTCCATTTCTAACCTATAATCGATACTTTTTCAGATTTTCGAGCTAGTGGATCTAATTTCATACCCTCTCTCCTCCCGATTTCTATACGAGGCAACGTGCTCGTTTTTTCGTTTTGACCTCACAAACACGTCTCGTGGTCCATTTCTAACCTATATTCGAGACTTTTTCGGGTTTTAGAGCTAGTAGATCTAATTTCATTCCCTCTCTCCTTCCGATTTAAATACGAGGCTTCGTGCTCGTTTTTTCGTTCTGACCTCACAAACACGTCTCGTGGTCCATTTCTAACCTATAATCGAGACTTTTTCTGGTTTTCGAGCTAGTGGATCTAATTTCATACCCTCTCTTCTCCCGATTTCTATACGAGGCTTCGTGCTCGATTTTTCGTTCTGACCTCCCCAACACGTTTCGTGGTCCATTTCTAACCTATAATCGATACTTTTTTGGATTTTCGAGCTAGTGGATCTAATTTCATACCCTCTCTCCTCCCGATTTCTATACGAGGCTACGTGCTCGTTTTTTCGTTCTGACCTCTGGAACACGTCTCGTGGTCCATTTCTAACCTATAATCGAGACTTTTTCGGGTTTTAGAGCTAGTGGATCTAATTTCATACCCTCTCTCCTCCCGATTTCTATACGAGGCTACGTGCTCGTTTTTTCGTTCTGACCTCAGGAACACGTCTCGTGGTCCATTTCTAACCTATAATCGAGACTTTTTCGGGTTTTAGAGCTAGTGGATCTAATTTCATACCCTCTCTCCTCCCGATTTCTATACGAGGCTTCGTGCTCGTTTTTTCGTTTTGACCTCACCAACACGTCTCGTGGTCCTTTTCTAACCTATATTCGAGACTTTTTGGGGTTTTCGAGCTAGTGGATCTAATTTCATACCCTCTCTCCTCCCGATTTCTATACGAGGCTACGTGCTCGTTTTTTCGTTCTGACCTCAGGAACACGTCTCGTGGTCCATTTCTAACCTATAATCGAGACTTTTTCGGGTTTTAGAGCTAGTGGATCTAATTTCATACCCTCTCTCCTCCCGATTTTTATACGAGGCTTCGTGCTCGTTTTTTCGTTCTGACCTCACCAACACGTTTCGTGGTCCATTTCTAACCTATAATCGAGACTTTTTCGGATTTTCGAGCTAGTGGATCTAATTTCATACCCTCTCTCCTCCCGATTTCTATACGAGGCTACGTGCTCGTTTTTTCGTTCTGACCTCAGGAACACGTCTAGTGGTCCATTTCTAACCTATAATCGAGACTTTCTCGGATTTTAGAGCTAGTGGATCTAATTTCATACCCTCTCTCCTCCCGATTTCTATACGAGGCTTCGTGCTCGTTTTTTCGTTCTGACCTCACAAACACGTCTCGTGGTCCATTTCTAACCTATAATCGAGACTTTTTCGGGTTTTAGAGCTAGTTGATCTAATTTCATACCCTCTCTCCTCCCGATTTCTATACGAGGCTTCGTACTCGTTTTTTCGTTGTGACCTCACCAACACGTCTCGTGGTCCATTTCTAACCTATATTCGAGACTTTTTCGGGTTTTAGAGCTAGTAGATCTTATTTCATACCCTCTCTCCTCCCGATTTCTATACGAGGCTTCGTGCTCGTTTTTTCGTTCTGACCTCACCAACATGTTTCGTGGTCCATTTCTAACCTATAATCGAGACTTTTTCGAATTTTCGAGCTAGTGGATCTAATTTCATACCCTCTCTCCTCCCGATTTCTATGCAAGGCTACGTGCTCGTTTTTTCGTTCTGACCTCACCAACACGTCTCGTTGTCTATTTCAAACTTATATTCGAGACTTTTTCGGGTTTTAGAGTTAGTAGATCTAATTTCATACCCTCTCCCCTCCCGATTTCTATACGAGGCTTCGTCCTCGTTTTTTCGTTCTGACCTCAAAAATAGGTCTCGTGGTCCATTTCTAACCTATAATTTAGACTTTTTCGGGTTTTAGAGCTAGTGGATCTAATTTCATACCCTCTCTCCTCCGGATTTCTATACGAGGCTTCGTGCTCATTTTTTCGTTCTGACCTCCCCAACACGTTTCGTGGTCCATTTCTAACCTATAATCGATACTTTTTTGGATTTTCGAGCTAGTGGATCTAATTTCATACCCTCTCTCCTCCCGATTTCTATACGAGGCTTCGTGCTTGTTTTTTCGTTCTGACCTCAGGAACACGTCTCGTGGTCCATTTCTAACCTATAATCGAGACTTTTTCGGGTTTTAGAGCTAGTGGATCTAATTTCATACCCTCTCTCCTCCCGATTTTTATACGAGGCTTCGTGCTCGTTTTTTCGTTCTGACCTCAAAAATAGGTCTCGCGGTCCATTTCTAACCTATAATAGAGACTTTTTCGAGTTTTAGAGCTAGTGGATCTAATTTCATACCCTCTCTCCTCCCGATTTCTATACGAGGCTTCGTGCTCGTTTTTTCGTTCTGACCTCACAAACACGTCTCGTGGTCCATTTCTAACCTATAATCGAGACTTTTTCGGGTTTTCGAGCTAGTGGATCTAATTTCATACTCTCTCTCCTCCCGATTTCTATACGAGGCTTCGTGCTCATTTTTTCGTTCTGACCTCCCCAACACGTTTCGTGGTCCATTTCTAACCTATAATCGATACTTTTTCGGATTTTCGAGCTAGTGGATCTAATTTCATACCCTCTCTCCTCCCGATTTCTATACGAGGCTACGTGCTCGTTTTTTCGTTTTGACCTCAGGAACACGTCTAGTGGTCCAATTCTAACCTATAATTGAGACTTTCTCGGATTTTAGAGCTAGTGGATCTAATTTCATACCCTCTCTCCTCCCGATTTCTATACGAGGCTTCGTGCTCGTTTTTTCGTTCTGACCTCACAAACACGTCTCGTGGTCCATTTCTAACCTATAATCGAGACTTTTTCGGGTTTTAG
Source organism: Thalia dealbata (assembly GCA_030544415.1). Lineage (NCBI taxonomy): Eukaryota > Viridiplantae > Streptophyta > Magnoliopsida > Zingiberales > Marantaceae > Thalia > Thalia dealbata. Next base: position 15,877,677 of record CM060460.1, read on the forward strand.
AGCTAGTTGATCTAATTTCATACCCTCTCTCCTCCCGATTTCTATACGAGGCTTCGTACTCGTTTTTTCGTTGTGACCTCACCAACACGTCTCGTGGTCCATTTCTAACCAATATTCGAGACTTTTTCGGGTTTTAGAGCTAGTAGATCTAATTTCATACCCTCTCTCCTCCCGATTTCTATACGAGGCTTCGTGCTCGTTTTTTCGTTCTGACCTCACCAACATGTTTTGTGGTCCATTTCTAACCTATAATCGAGACTTTTTCGAATTTTCGAGCTAGTGGATCTAATTTCATACCCTCTCTCCTCCCGATTTCTATACAAAGCTACGTGCTCGTTTTTTCGTTCTGACCTCACCAACACGTCTCGTTGTCTATTTCAAACTTATATTCGAGACTTTTTCGGGTTTTAGAGTTAGTAGATCTAATTTCATACCCTCTCCCCTCCCGATTTCTATACGAGGCTTCGTCCTCGTTTTTTCGTTCTGACCTCAAAAATAGGTCTCGTGGTCCATTTCTAACCTATAATTTAGACTTTTTCGGGTTTTAGAGCTAGTGGATCTAATTTCATACCCTCTCTCCTCCGGATTTCTATACGAGGCTTCGTGCTCGTTTTTTCGTTCTAACCTCACCAACACGTCTCATGGACCATTTCTAACGTATAATCGAGACTTTTTCGGGTTTTCGAGCTAGTGGATCTAATTTCATACCCTCTCTCCTCCCGATTTCTATACAAGGCTACGTGCTCGTTTTTTCGTTCTGAGCTCAAAAATAGGTCTCGCGGTCCATTTCTAACCTATAATGGAGACTTTTTCGAGTTTTAGAGCTAGTGGATCTAATTTCATACCCTCTCTCCTCCCGATTTCTATACGAGGCTACGTGCTCGTTTTTTCGTTCTGACCTCAGGAACACGTCTCGTGGTCCATTTCTAACCTATAATCGAGACTTTTTCGGGTTTTCGAGCTAGTGGATCTAATTTCATACTCTCTCTCCTCCCGATTTCTATACGACGCTTCGTGCTCGTTTTTTCGTTTTGACCTCACCAACATGTCTCGTGGTCCATTTCTAACCTATATTCGAGACTTTTTCGGGTTTTAGAGCTAGTAGATCTAATTTCATACCCTCTCTCCTCCCGATTTCTATACAAGGCTACGTGCTCGTTTTTTCGTTCTGACCTCACCAACACGTCTCGTTGTCTATTTCAAACTTATATTCGAGACTTTTTAGGGTTTTAGAGTTAGTAGATCTAATTTCATACCCTCTCCCCTCCCGATTTCTATACGAGGCTTCGTCCTCATTTTTTCGTTCTGACCTCAAAAATAGGTCTCGTGGTCCATTTCTAACCTATAATTTAGACTTTTTCGGGTTTTAGAGCTAGTGGATCTAATTTCATACCCTCTCTCCTCCGGATTTCTATACGAGGCTTCGTGCTCGTTTTCTCGTTCTAACCTCACCAACACGTCTCATGGACCATTTCTAACGTATAATCGAGACTTTTCGGGTTTTCGAGCTAGTGGATCTAATTTCATACCCTCTCTCCTCCCGATTTCTATACAAGGCTACGTGCTCGTTTTTTCGTTCTGAGCTCAAAAATAGGTCTCGCGGTCCATTTCTAACCTATAATGGAGACTTTTTCGAGTTTTAGAGCTAGTAGATCTAATTTCATACCCTCTCTCCTCCCGATTTCTATACGAGGCTACGTGCTAGTTTTTTCGTTCTGACCTCAGGAACACGTCTCGTGGTCCATTTCTAACCTATAATCGAGACTTTTTCGGGTTTTAGAGCTAGTGGATCTAATTTCATACCCTCTCACCTCCCGATTTCTATACGAGGCTACGTGCTCGTTTTTTCGTTCTGACCTCAGGAACACGTCTCGTGGTCCATTTCTAACCTATAATCGAGACTTTTTCGGGTTTTAGAGCTAGTGGATCTAATTTCATACCCTCTGTCCTCCCGATTTTTATACGAGGCTTCGTGCTCGTTTTTTCGTTCTGACCTCAAAAACACGTCTCGTGGTCCATTTCTAACCTATAATCGAGACTTTTTCGGGTTTTAGAGGAAATGGATCTAATTTCATACCCTCTCTTCTCCCGATTTCTATACGAGGCTTCGTGCTCGATTTTTCGTTCTGACCTCCCCAACACGTTTCGTGGTCCATTTCTAACCTATAATCGATACTTTTTTGGATTTTCGAGCTAGTGGATCTAATTTCATACCCTCTCTCCTCCCGATTTCTATACGAGGCTACGTGCTCGTTTTTTCGTTCTGACCTCAGGAACACGTCTCGTGGTCCATTTCTAACCTATAATCGAGACTTTTTCGGGTTTTAGAGCTAGTGGATCTAATTTCATACCCTCTGTCCTCCCGATTTTTATACGAGGCTTCGTGCTCGTTTTTTCGTTCTGACCTCACCAACACGTCTCGTGGTCCATTTCTAACCTATAATCGAGACTTTTTCGGGTTTTAGAGCTAGTGGATCTAATTTCATACCCTCTCTCCTCCCGATTTCTATACGAGGCTTCGTGCTCGTTTTTTCGTTCTGACCTCACCAACACGTCTCGTGGTCCATTTCTAACCTATATTCGAGACTTTTTCGGGTTTTCGAGCTAGTGGATCTAATTTCATACCCTCTCTCCTCCCGATTTCTATACGAGGCTTCGTGCTCGTTTTTTCGTTTTGACCTCACCAACACGTCTCGTGGTCCTTTTCTAACCTATATTCGAGACTTTTTCGGGTTTTCGAGCTAGTGGATCTAATTTCATACCCTCTCTCCTCCCGATTTCTATACGAGGCTACGTGCTCGTTTTTTCGTTCTGACCTCAGGAACACGTCTCGTGGTCCATTTCTAACCTATAATCGAGACTTTTTCGGGTTTTAGAGCTAGTGGATCTAATTTCATACCCTCTCTCCTCCCGATTTTTATACGAGGCTTCGTGCTCGTTTTTTCGTTCTGACCTCACCAACACGTTTCGTGGTCCATTTCTAACCTATAATCGAGACTTTTTCGGATTTTCGAGCTAGTGGATCTAATTTCATACCCTCTCTCCTCCCGATTTCTATACGAGGCTACGTGCTCGTTTTTTCGTTCTGACCTCAGGAACACGTCTAGTGGTCCATTTCTAACCTATAATCGAGACTTTCTCGGATTTTAGAGCTAGTGGATCTAATTTCATACCCTCTCTCCTCCCGATTTCTATACGAGGCTTCGTGCTCGTTTTTTCGTTCTGACCTCACAAACACGTCTCGTGGTCCATTTCTAACCTATAATCGAGACTTTTTCGGGTTTTAGAGCTAGTTGATCTAATTTCATACCCTCTCTCCTCCCGATTTCTATACGAGGCTTCGTACTCGTTTTTTCGTTGTGACCTTACCAACACGTCTCGTGGTCCATTTCTAACCTATATTCGAGACTTTTTCGGGTTTTAGAGCTAGTAGATCTTATTTCATACCCTCTCTCCTCCCGATTTCTATACGAGGCTTCGTGCTCGTTTTTTCGTTCTGACCTCACCAACATGTTTCGTGGTACATTTCTAACCTATAATCGAGACTTTTTCGAATTTTCGAGCTAGTGGATCTAATTTCATACCCTCTCTCCTCCCGATTTCTATGCAAGGCTACGTGCTCGTTTTTTCGTTCTGACCTCACCAACACGTCTCGTTGTCTATTTCAAACTTATATTCGAGACTTTTTCGGGTTTTAGAGTTAGTAGATCTAATTTCATACCCTCTCCCCTCCCGATTTCTATACGAGGCTTCGTCCTCGTTTTTTCGTTCTGACCTCAAAAATAGGTCTCGTGGTCCATTTCTAACCTATAATTTAGACTTTTTCGGGTTTTAGAGCTAGTGGATCTAATTTCATACCCTCTCTCCTCCCGATTTCTATACGAGGCTTCGTGCTCATTTTTTCGTTCTGACCTCCCCAACACGTTTCGTGGTCCATTTCTAACCTATAATCGATACTTTTTTGGATTTTCGAGCTAGTGGATCTAATTTCATACCCTCTCTCCTCCCGATTTCTATACGAGGCTACGTGCTTGTTTTTTCGTTCTGACCTCAGGAACACGTCTCATGGTCCATTTCTAACCTATAATCGAGACTTTTTCGGGTTTTAGAGCTAGTGGATCTAATTTCATACCCTCTCTCCTCCCGATTTTTATACGAGGCTTCGTGCTCGTTTTTTCGTTCTGACCTCAAAAATAGGTCTCGCGGTCCATTTCTAACCTATAATAGAGACTTTTTCGAGTTTTAGAGCTAGTGGATCTAATTTCATACCCTCTCTCCTCCCGATTTCTATACGAGGCTTCGTGCTCGTTTTTTCGTTCTGACCTCACAAACACGTCTCGTGGTCCATTTCTAACCTATAATCGAGACTTTTTCGGGTTTTCGAGCTAGTAGATCTAATTTCATACTCTCTCTCCTCCCGATTTCTATACGAGGCTTCGTGCTCATTTTTTCGTTCTGACCTCCCCAACACGTTTCGTGGTCCATTTCTAACCTATAATCGATACTTTTTTGGATTTTCGAGCTAGTGGATCTAATTTCATACCCTCTCTCCTCCCGATTTCTATACGAGGCTACGTGCTCGTTTTTTCGTTCTGACCTCAGGAACACGTCTCGTGGTCCATTTCTAACCTATAATCGAGACTTTTTCGGGTTTTAGAGCTAGTGGATCTAATTTCATACCCTCTCTCCTCCCGATTTTTATACGAGGCTTCGTGCTCGTTTTTTCGTTCTGACCTCAAAAATAGGTCTCGCGGTCCATTTCTAACCTATAATGGAGACTTTTTCGAGTTTTAGAGCTAGTGGATCTAATTTCATACCCTCTCTCCTCCCGATTTCTATACGAGGCTTCGTGCTCGTTTTTTCGTTCTGACCTCACAAACACGTCTCGTGGTCCATTTCTAACCTATAATCGAGACTTTTTCGGGTTTTCGAGCTAGTGGATCTAATTTCATACCCTCTCTCCTCCCGATTTCTATACGAGGCTACGTGCTCGTTTTTTCGTTCTGACCTCAGGAACACGTCTCGTGGTCCATTTCTAACCTATAATCGAGACTTTTTCGGGTTTTAGAGCTAGTGGATCTAATTTCATACCCTCTCACCTCCCGATTTCTATACGAGGCTACGTGCTCGTTTTTTCGTTCTGACCTCAGGAACACGTCTCGTGGTCCATTTCTAACCTATAATCGAGACTTTTTCGGGTTTTAGAGCTAGTGGATCTAATTTCATACCCTCTCTCCTCCCGATTTTTATACGAGGCTTCGTGCTCGTTTTTTCGTTCTGACCTCAAAAATAGGTCTCGCGGTCCATTTCTAACCTATAATGGAGACTTTTTCGAGTTTTAGAGCTAGTGGATCTAATTTCATACCCTCTCTCCTCCCAATTTCTATACGAGGCTTCGTGCTCGTTTTTTCGTTCTGACCTCACCAACACGTCTCGAGGTCCATTTCTAACCTATAATCGAGACTTTTTCGGGTTTTAGAGGAAGTGGATCTAATTTTAAACCCTCTCTCCTCCCGATTTCTATACGAGGCTTCGTGCTCGTTTTTTCGTTCTGACCTCAAAAACACGTCTCGTGGTCCATTTCTAACCTATAATCGTGACTTTTTCGGGTTTTCGAGCTAGTGGATCTAATTTCATACCCTCTCTCCTCCCGATTTCTATACGAGGCTACGTGCTCGTTTTTTCGTTCTGACCTCACAAACACGTCTCGTGGTCCATTTCTAACCTATAATCGAGACTTTTTCGGGTTTTCGAGCTAGTGGATCTAATTTCATACCCTCTCTCCTCCCGATTTCTATACGAGGCTACGTGCTCGTTTTTTCGTTCTGACCTCACAAACACGTCTCGTGGTCCATTTCTAACCTATAATCGAGACTTTTTCGGGTTTTAGAGCTAGTGGATCTAATTTCATACCCTCTCACCTCCCGATTTCTATACGAGGCTACGTGCTCGTTTTTTCGTTCTGACCTCAGGAACACGTCTCGTGGTCCATTTCTAACCTATAATCGAGACTTTTTTGGATTTTAGAGGAAATGGATCTAATTTCATACCCTCTCTCCTTCCGATTTCTATACGAGGCTTCGTGCTCGTTTTTTCGTTCTGACCTCACAAACACGTCTCGTGGTCCATTTCTAACATATAATCGAGACTTTCTCGGGTTTTAGAGCTAGTGGATCTAATTTCATACCCTCTCACCTCCCGATTTCTATACGAGGCTACGTGCTCGTTTTTTCGTTCTGACCTCAGGAACACGTCTCGTGGTCCATTTCTAACCTATAATCGAGACTTTTTCGGGTTTTAGAGCTAGTGGATCTAATTTCATACCCTCTCTCCTCCCGATTTCTATACGAGGCTTCGTGCTCGTTTTTTCGTTCTGACCTCACCAACACGTTTCCTGGTCCATTTCTAACCTATAATCGATACTTTTTCGGATTTTCGAGCTAGTGGATCTAATTTCATACCCTCTCTCCTCCCGATTTCTATACGAGGCAACGTGCTCGTTTTTTCGTTTTGACCTCACAAACACGTCTCGTGGTCCATTTCTAACCTATATTCGAGACTTTTTCGGGTTTTAGAGCTAGTAGATCTAATTTCATTCCCTCTCTCCTTCCGATTTAAATACGAGGCTTCGTGCTCGTTTTTTCGTTCTGACCTCACAAACACGTCTCGTGGTCCATTTCTAACCTATAATCGAGACTTTTTCTGGTTTTCGAGCTAGTGGATCTAATTTCATACCCTCTCTTCTCCCGATTTCTATACGAGGCTTCGTGCTCGATTTTTCGTTCTGACCTCCCCAACACGTTTCGTGGTCCATTTCTAACCTATAATCGATACTTTTTTTGATTTTCGAGCTAGTGGATCTAATTTCATACCCTCTCTCCTCCCGATTTCTATACGAGGCTACGTGCTCGTTTTTTCGTTCTGACCTCTGGAACACGTCTCGTGGTCCATTTCTAACCTATAATCGAGACTTTTTCGGGTTTTAGAGCTAGTGGATCTAATTTCATACCCTCTCTCCTCCCGATTTCTATACGAGGCTTCGTGCTCGTTTTTTCGTTTTCACCTCACCAACACGTCTCGTGGTCCATTTCTAACCTATATTCAAGACTTTTTCGGGTTTTAGAGCTAGTGGATCTAATTTCATACCCTCTCTCCTCCCGATTTTTATACGAGGCTTCGTGCTCGTTTTTTCGTTCTGACCTCAAAAATAGGTCTCGCGGTCCATTTCTAACCTATAATGGAGACTTTTTCGAGTTTTAGAGCTAGTGGATCTAATTTCATACCCTCTCTCCTCCCAATTTCTATACGAGGCTTCGTGCTCGTTTTTTCGTTCTGACCTCACCAACACGTCTCGAGGTCCATTTCTAACCTATAATCGAGACTTTTTCGGGTTTTAGAGGAAGTGGATCTAATTTTAAACCCTCTCTCCTCCCGATTTCTATACGAGGCTTCGTGCTCGTTTTTTCGTTCTGACCTCAAAAACACGTCTCGTGGTCCATTTCTAACCTATAATCGTGACTTTTTCGGGTTTTCGAGCTAGTGGATCTAATTTCATACCCTCTCTCCTCCCGATTTCTATACGAGGCTACGTGCTCGTTTTTTCGTTCTGACCTCACAAACACGTCTCGTGGTCCATTTCTAACCTATAATCGAGACTTTTTCGGGTTTTCGAGCTAGTGGATCTAATTTCATACCCTCTCTCCTCCCGATTTCTATACGAGGCTACGTGCTCGTTTTTTCGTTCTGACCTCACAAACACGTCTCGTGGTCCATTTCTAACCTATAATCGAGACTTTTTCGGGTTTTAGATCTAGTGGATCTAATTTCATACCCTCTCACCTCCCGATTTCTATACGAGGCTACGTGCTCGTTTTTTCGTTCTGACCTCAGGAACACGTCTCGTGGTCCATTTCTAACCTATAATCGAGACTTTTTTGGATTTTAGAGGAAATGGATCTAATTTCATACCCTCTCTCCTTCCGATTTCTATACGAGGCTTCGTGCTCGTTTTTTCGTTCTGACCTCACAAACACGTCTCGTGGTCCATTTCTAACATATAATCGAGACTTTCTCGGGTTTTAGAGCTAGTGGATCTAATTTCATACCCTCTCACCTCCCGATTTCTATACGAGGCTACGTGCTCGTTTTTTCGTTCTGACCTCAGGAACACGTCTCGTGGTCCATTTCTAACCTATAATCGAGACTTTTTCGGGTTTTAGAGCTAGTGGATCTAATTTCATACCCTCTCTCCTCCCGATTTCTATACGAGGCTTCGTGCTCGTTTTTTCGTTCTGACCTCACCAACACGTTTCCTGGTCCATTTCTAACCTATAATCGATACTTTTTCGGATTTTCGAGCTAGTGGATCTAATTTCATACCCTCTCTCCTCCCGATTTCTATACGAGGCAACGTGCTCGTTTTTTCGTTTTGACCTCACAAACACGTCTCGTGGTCCATTTCTAACCTATATTCGAGACTTTTTCGGGTTTTAGAGCTAGTAGATCTAATTTCATTCCCTCTCTCCTTCCGATTTAAATACGAGGCTTCGTGCTCGTTTTTTCGTTCTGACCTCACAAACACGTCTCGTGGTCCATTTCTAACCTATAATCGAGACTTTTTCTGGTTTTCGAGCTAGTGGATCTAATTTCATACCCTCTCTTCTCCCGATTTCTATACGAGGCTTCGTGCTCGATTTTTCGTTCTGACCTCCCCAACACGTTTCGTGGTCCATTTCTAACCTATAATCGATACTTTTTTTGATTTTCGAGCTAGTGGATCTAATTTCATACCCTCTCTCCTCCCGATTTCTATACGAGGCTACGTGCTCGTTTTTTCGTTCTGACCTCTGGAACACGTCTCGTGGTCCATTTCTAACCTATAATCGAGACTTTTTCGGGTTTTAGAGCTAGTGGATCTAATTTCATACCCTCTCTCCTCCCGATTTCTATACGAGGCTTCGTGCTCGTTTTTTCGTTTTGACCTCACCAACACGTCTCGTGGTCCATTTCTAACCTATATTCAAGACTTTTTCGGGTTTTAGAGCTAGTAGATCTAATTTCATACCCTCTCTCCTCCCGATTTCTATACGAGGCTTCGTGCTCGTTTTTTCGTTCTGACCTCACCAACACGTTTCGTGGTCCATTTCTAACCTATAATCGAGACTTTTTCTGGTTTTCGAGCTAGTGGATCTAATTTCATACCCTCTCTCCTCCCGATTTCTATACGAGGCTACGTGCTCGTTTTTTCGTTCTGACCTCAGGAACACGTCTCGTGGTCCATTTCTAACCTATAATCGAGACTTTTTCGGGTTTTAGAGCTAGTGGATCTAATTTCATACCCTCTCTCCTCTCGATTTTTATACGAGGCTTCGTGCTCGTTTTTTCGTTCTGACCTCCCCAACACGTTTCGTGGTCCATTTCTAACCTATAATCGATACTTTTTCGGATTTTCGAGCTAGTGGATCTAATTTCATACCCTCTCTCCTCTCGATTTATATACGAGACTACGTGCTCGTTTTTTCGTTCTGACCTCAGGAACACGTCTCGTGGTCCATTTCTAACCTATAATCGAGACTTTTTCGGGTTTTAGAGCTAGTGGATCTAATTTCATACCCTCTCTCCTCCCGATTTTTATACGAGGCTTCGTGCTCGTTTTTTCGTTCTGACCTCACCAACATGTTTCGTGGTCCTTTTCTAACCTATAATCGAGACTTTTTCGGGTTTTCGAGCTAGTGGATCTAATTTCATACCCTCTCTCCTCCCGATTTCTATACGAGGCTACGTGCTCGTTTTTTCGTTCTGACCTCAGGAACACGTCTAGTGGTCCATTTCTAACCTATAATCGAGACTTTCTCGGATTTTAGAGCTAGTGGATCTAATTTCATACCCTCTTTCCTCCCGATTTCTATACGAGGCTTCGTGCTCGTTTTTTTGTTCTGACCTCACAAACACGTCTCGTGGTCCATTTCTAACCTATAATCGAGACTTTTTCGGGTTTTAGAGCTAGTTGATCTAATTTCATACCCTCTCTCCTCCCGATTTCTATACGAGGCTTCGTACTCGTTTTTTCGTTGTGACCTCACCAACACGTCTCGTGGTCCATTTCTAACCTATATTCGAGACTTTTTCGGGTTTTAGAGCTAGTAGATCTAATTTCATACCCTCTCTCCTCCCGATTTCTATACGAGGCTTCGTGCTCGTTTTTTCGTTCTGACCTCACCAACATGTTTTGTGGTCCATTTCTAACCTATAATCGAGACTTTTTCGAATTTTCGAGCTAGTGGATCTAATTTCATACCCTCTCTCCTCCCGATTTCTATACAAGGCTACGTGCTCGTTTTTTCGTTCTGACCTCACCAACACGTCTCGTTGTCTATTTCAAACTTATATTCGAGACTTTTTCGGGTTTTAGAGTTAGTAGATCTAATTTCATACCCTCTCCCCTCCCGATTTCTATACGAGGCTTCGTCCTCGTTTTTTCGTTCTGACCTCAAAAATAGGTCTCGTGGTCCATTTCTAACCTATAATTTAGACTTTTTCGGGTTTTAGAGCTAGTGGATCTAATTTCATACCCTCTCTCCTCCGGATTTCTATACGAGGCTTCGTGCTCGTTTTTTCGTTCTAACCTCACCAACACGTCTCATGGACCATTTCTAACGTATAATCGAGACTTTTTCGGGTTTTCGAGCTAGTGGATCTAATTTCATACCCTCTCTCCTCCCGATTTCTATACAAGGCTACGTGCTCGTTTTTTCGTTCTGAGCTCAAAAATAGGTCTCGCGGTCCATTTCTAACCTATAATGGAGACTTTTTCGAGTTTTAGAGCTAGTGGATCTAATTTCATACCCTCTCTCCTCCCGATTTCTATACGAGGCTACGTGCTCGTTTTTTCGTTCTGACCTCAGGAACACGTCTCGTGGTCCATTTCTAACCTATAATCGAGACTTTTTCGGGTTTTCGAGCTAGTGGATCTAATTTCATACTCTCTCTCCTCCCGATTTCTATACGACGCTTCGTGCTCGTTTTTTCGTTGTGACCTCACCAACATGTCTCGTGGTCCATTTCTAACCTATATTCGAGACTTTTTCGGGTTTTAGAGCTAGTAGATCTAATTTCATACCCTCTCTCCTCCCGATTTCTATACAAGGCTACGTGCTCGTTTTTTCGTTCTGACCTCACCAACACGTCTCGTTGTCTATTTCAAACTTATATTCGAGACTTTTTCGGGTTTTAGAGTTAGTAGATCTAATTTCATACCCTCTCCCCTCCCGATTTCTATACGAGGCTTCGTCCTCGTTTTTTCATTCTGACCTCAAAAATAGGTCTCGTGGTCCATTTCTAACCTATAATTTAGACTTTTTCGGGTTTTAGAGCTAGTGGATCTAATTTCATACCCTCTCTCCTCCGGATTTCTATACGAGGCTTCGTGCTCGTTTTTTCGTTCTAACCTCACCAACACGTCTCATGGACCATTTCTAACGTATAATCGAGACTTTTTCGGGTTTTCGAGCTAGTGGATCTAATTTCATACCCTCTCTCCTCCCGATTTCTATACAAGGCTACGTGCTCGTTTTTTCGTTCTGAGCTCAAAAATTGGTCTCGCGGTCCATTTCTAACCTATAATGGAGACTTTTTCGAGTTTTAGAGCTAGTAGATCTAATTTCATACCCTCTCTCCTCCCTATTTCTATACGAGGCTACGTGCTAGTTTTTTCGTTCTGACCTCAGGAACACGTCTCGTGGTCCATTTCTAACCTATAATCGAGACTTTTTCGGGTTTTAGAGCTAGTGGATCTAATTTCATACCCTCTCACCTCCCGATTTCTATACGAGGCTACGTGCTCGTTTTTTCGTTCTGACCTCAGGAACACGTCTCGTGGTCCATTTCTAACCTATAATCGAGACTTTTTCGGGTTTTAGAGCTAGTGGATCTAATTTCATACCCTCTGTCCTCCCGATTTTTATACGAGGCTTCGTGCTCGTTTTTTCGTTCTGACCTCAAAAACACGTCTCGTGGTCCATTTCTAACCTATAATCGAGACTTTTTCGGGTTTTAGAGGAAATGGATCTAATTTCATACCCTCTCTTCTCCCGATTTCTATACGAGGCTTCGTGCTCGATTTTTCGTTCTGACCTCCCCAACACGTTTCGTGGTCCATTTCTAACCTATAATCGATACTTTTTTAGATTTTCGAGCTAGTGGATCTAATTTCATACCCTCTCTCCTCCCGATTTCTATACGAGGCTACGTGCTCGTTTTTTCGTTCTGACCTCAGGAACACGTCTCGTGGTCCATTTCTAACCTATAATCGAGACTTTTTCGGGTTTTAGAGCTAGTGGATCTAATTTCATACCCTCTGTCCTCCCGATTTTTATACGAGGCTTCGTGCTCGTTTTTTCGTTCTGACCTCACAACCACGTCTCGTGGTCCATTTCTAACCTATAATCGAGACTTTTTCGGGTTTTCGAGCTAGTGGATCTAATTTCATACTCTCTCTCCTCCCGATTTCTATACGACGCTTCGTGCTCGTTTTTTCGTTTTGACCTCACCAACATGTCTCGTGGTCCATTTCTAACCTATATTCGAGACTTTTTCGGGTTTTAGAGCTAGTAGATCTAATTTCATACCCTCTCTCCTCCCGATTTCTATACGAGGCTTCGTGCTCGTTTTTTCGTTCTGACCTCACCAACACGTTTCGTGGTCCATTTCTAACCTATAATCGAAACTTTTTCGGGTTTTCGAGCTAGTGGATCTAATTTCATACCCTCTGTCCTCCTGATTTCTATACGAGGCTACGTGCTCGTTTTTTTGTTCTGACCTCAGGAACACGTCTCGTGGTCCATTTCTAACCTATAATCGAGACTTTTTCGGGTTTTAGAGCTAGTAGATCTAATTTCATACCCTCTCTCCTCCCGATTTCTATACGAGGCTTCGTGCTCGTTTTTTCGTTCTGACCTCACAAACACGTCTCGTGGTCCATTTCTAACCTATAATCGAGACTTTTTCGGGTTTTTGAGCTAGTGGATCTAATTTCATACCCTCTCTCCTCCCGATTTCTATACAAGGCTACGTGCTCGTTTTTTCGTTCTGACCTCACCAACACGTCTCATTGTCCATTTCTAACCTATAGTCGAGACTTTTTCGGGTTTTAGAGTTAGTAGATCTAATTTCATACCCTCTCCCCTCCCGATTTCTATACGAGGCTTCGTCCTCGTTTTTTCGTTCTGACCTCAAAAATAGGTCTCGTGGTAAATTTCTAACCTATAATTGAGACTTTTTCGGGTTTTAGAGCTAGTGGATCTAATTTCATACCCTCTCTCTTCCGGATTTCTATACGAGGCTTCGTGCTCGTTTTTTCGTTCTGACCTCACCAACACATCTCACGGTCCATTTCTAACGTATAATCGAGACTTTTTCAGGTTTTAGAGGAAGTGGATCTAATTTCATACCCTTTCTCCTCCCGATTTCTATACGAGGCTTCGTGCTCGTTTTTTCGTTCTGACCTCAAAAATTGGTCTCGCGGTCCATTTCTAACCTATAATAGAGACTTTTTCGAGTTTTAGAGCTAGTGGATCTAATTTCATACCCTCTCTCCTCCCGATTTCTATACGAGGCTTCGTGCTCGTTTTTTCGTTCTGACCTCACCAACACGTCTCGAGGTCCATTTCTAACCTATAATCGAGACTTTTTCGGGTTTTAGAGGAAGTGGATCTAATTTGAAACCCTCTCTCCTCCCGATTTCTATACGAGGCTTCGTGCTCGTTTTTTCGTTCTGACCTCAGGAACACGTCTAGTGGTCCATTTCTAACCTATAATCGAGACTTTCTCGGATTTTAGAGCTAGTGGATCTAATTTCATACCCTCTCTCCTCCCGATTTCTATACGAGGCTTCGTGCTCGTTTTTTTGTTCTGACCTCACAAACACGTCTCGTGGTCCATTTCTAACCTATAATCGAGACTTTTTCGGGTTTTAGAGCTAGTTGATCTAATTTCATACCCTCTCTCCTCCCGATTTCTATACGAGGCTTCGTACTCGTTTTTTCGTTGTGACCTCACCAACACGTCTCGTGGTCCATTTCTAACCTATATTCGAGACTTTTTCGGGTTTTAGAGCTAGTAGATCTAATTTCATACCCTCTCTCCTCCCGATTTCTATACGAGGCTTCGTGCTCGTTTTTTCGTTCTGACCTCACCAACATGTTTCGTGGTCCATTTCTAACCTATAATCGAGACTTTTTCGAATTTTCGAGCTAGTGGATCTAATTTCATACCCTCTCTCCTCCCGATTTCTATACAAGGCTACGTGCTCGTTTTTTCGTTCTGACCTCACCAACACGTCTCGTTGTCTATTTCAAACTTATATTCGAGACTTTTTCGGGTTTTAGAGTTAGTAGATCTAATTTCATACCCTCTCCCCTCCCGATTTCTATACGAGGCTTCGTCCTCGTTTTTTCGTTCTGACCTCAAAAATAGGTCTCGTGGTCCATTTCTAACCTATAATTTAGACTTTTTCGGGTTTTAGAGCTAGTGGATCTAATTTCATACCCTCTCTCCTCCGGATTTCTATACGAGGCTTCGTGCTCGTTTTTTCGTTCTGAGCTCAAAAATAGGTCTCGCGGTCCATTTCTAACCTATAATGGAGTCTTTTTCGAGTTTTAGAGCTAGTGGATCTAATTTCATACCCTCTCTCCTCCCGATTTATATACGAGGCTACGTGCTCGTTTTTTCGTTCTGACCTCAGGAACACGTCTCGTGGTCCATTTCTAACCTATAATCGAGACTTTTTCGGGTTTTCGAGCTAGTGGATCTAATTTCATACTCTCTCTCCTCCCGATTTCTATACGACGCTTCGTGCTCGTTTTTTCGTTTTGACCTCACCAACATGTCTCGTGGTCCATTTCTAACCTATATTCGAGACTTTTTCGGGTTTTAGAGCTAGTAGATCTAATTTCATACCCTCTCTCCTCCCCATTTCTATACAAGGCTACGTGCTCGTTTTTTCGTTCTGACCTCACCAACACGTCTCGTTGTCTATTTCAAACTTATATTCGAGACTTTTTCGGGTTTTAGAGTTAGTAGATCTAATTTCATACCCTCTCCCCTCCCGATTTCTATACGAGGCTTCGTCCTCGTTTTTTCGTTCTGACCTCAAAAATAGGTCTCGTGGTCCATTTCTAACCTATAATTTAGACTTTTTCGGGTTTTAGAGCTAGTGGATCTAATTTCATACCCTCTCTCCTCCGGATTTCTATACGAGGCTTCGTGCTCGTTTTTTCGTTCTAACCTCACCAACACGTCTCATGGACCATTTCTAACGTATAATCGAGACTTTTTCGGGTTTTCGAGCTAGTGGATCTAATTTCATACCCTCTCTCCTCCCGATTTCTATACAAGGCTACGTGCTCGTTTTTTCGTTCTGAGCTCAAAAATAGGTCTCGCGGTCCATTTCTAACCTATAATGGAGACTTTTTCGAGTTTTAGAGCTAGTGGATCTAATTTCATACCCTCTCTCCTCCCGATTTCTATACGAGGCTACGTGCTCGTTTTTTCGTTCTGACCTCAGGAACACGTCTCGTGGTCCATTTCTAACCTATAATCGAGACTTTTTCGGGTTTTAGAGCTAGTGGATCTAATTTCATACCCTCTCACCTCCCGATTTCTATACGAGGCTACGTGCTCGTTTTTTCGTTCTGACCTCAGGAACACGTCTCGTGGTCCATTTCTAACCTATAATCGAGACTTTTTCGGGTTTTAGAGCTAGTGGATCTAATTTCATACCCTCTCTCCTCCCGATTTTTATACGAGGCTTCGTGCTCGTTTTTTCGTTCTGACCTCAAAAACACGTCTCGTGGTCCATTTCTAACCTATAATCGAGACTTTTTCGGGTTTTAGAGGAAATGGATCTAATTTCATACCCTCTCTTCTCCCGATTTCTATACGAGGCTTCGTGCTCGATTTTTCGTTCTGACCTCCCCAACACGTTTCGTGGTCCATTTCTAACCTATAATCGATACTTTTTTGGATTTTCGAGCTAGTGGATCTAATTTCATACCCTCTCTCCTCCCGATTTCTATACGAGGCTACGTGCTCGTTTTTTCGTTCTGACCTCAGGAACACGTCTCGTGGTCCATTTCTAACCTATAATCGAGACTTTTTCGGGTTTTAGAGCTAGTGGATCTAATTTCATACCCTCTGTCCTCCCGATTTTTATACGAGGCTTCGTGCTCGTTTTTTCGTTCTGACCTCACCAACACGTCTCGTGGTCCATTTCTAACCTGTAATCGAGACTTTTTCGGGTTTTCGAGCTAGTGGATCTAATTTCATACTCTCTCTCCTCCCGATTTCTATACGACGCTTCGTGCTCGTTTTTTCGTTTTGACCTCACCAACATGTCTCGTGGTCCATTTCTAACCTATATTCGAGACTTTTTCGGGTTTTAGAGCTAGTAGATCTAATTTCATACCCTCTCTCCTCCCGATTTCTATACGAGGCTTCGTGCTCGTTTTTTCGTTCTGACCTCACCAACACGTTTCGTGGTCCATTTCTAACCTATAATCGAGACTTTTTCGGGTTTTCGAGCTAGTGGATCTAATTTCATACCCTATGTCCTCCTGATTTCTATACGAGGCTACGTGCTCGTTTTTTTGTTCTGACCTCAGGAACACGTCTCGTGGTCCATTTCTAACCTATAATCGAGACTTTTTCGGGTTTTAGAGCTAGTAGATCTAATTTCATACCCTCTCTCCTCCCGATTTCTATACGAGGCTTCGTGCTCTTTTTTTCGTTCTGACCTCACAAACACGTCTCGTGGTCCATTTCTAACCTATAATCGAGACTTTTTCGGGTTTTCGAGCTAGTGGATCTAATTTCATACCCTCTCTCCTCCCGATTTTTATACAAGGCTACGTGCTCGTTTTTTCGTTCTGACCTCACCAACACGTCTCATTGTCCATTTCTAACCTATAGTCGAGACTTTTTCGGGTTTTAGAGTTAGTAGATCTAATTTCATACCCTCTCCCCTCCCGATTTCTATACGAGGCTTCGTCCTCGTTTTTTCGTTCTGACCTCAAAAATAGGTCTCGTGGTAAATTTCTAACCTATAATTGAGACTTTTTCGGGTTTTAGAGCTAGTGGATCTAATTTCATACCCTCTCTCTTCCGGATTTCTATACGATGCTTCGTGCTCGTTTTTTCGTTCTGACCTCACCAACACATCTCACGGTCCATTTCTAACGTATAATCGAGACTTTTTCAGGTTTTAGAGGAAGTGGATCTAATTTCATACCCTTTCTCCTCCCGATTTCTATACGAGGCTTCGTGCTCGTTTTTTCGTTCTGACCTCAAAAATAGGTCTCGCGGTCCATTTCTAACCTATAATAGAGACATTTTCGAGTTTTAGAGCTAGTGGATCTAATTTCATACCCTCTCTCCTCCCGATTTCTATACGAGGCTTCGTGCTCGTTTTTTCGTTCTGACCTCACCAACTCGTCTCGAGGTCCATTTCTAACCTATAATCGAGACTTTTTCGGGTTTTAGAGGAAGTGGATCTAATTTGAAACCCTCTCTCCTCCCGATTTCTATACGAGGCTTCGTGCTCGTTTTTTCGTTCTGACCTCAAAAACACGTCTCGTGGTCCATTTCTAACCTATAATCGAGACTTTTTCGGGTTTTCGAGCTAGTGGATCTAATTTCATACCCTCTCTCCTCCCGATTTCTATACGAGGCTACGTGCTCGTTTTTTCGTTCTGACCTCACAAACACGTCTCGTGGTCCATTTCTAACCTATAATGGAGACTTTTTCGAGTTTTAGAGCTAGTGGATCTAATTTCATACCCTCTCTGCTCCCGATTTCTATACGAGGCTACGTGCTCGTTTTTTCGTTCTGACCTCAGGAACACGTCTCGTGGTCCATTTCTAACCTATAATCGAGACTTTTTCGGGTTTTAGAGCTAGTGGATCTAATTTCATACCCTCTCACCTCCCGATTTCTATACGAGGCTACGTGCTCATTTTTTCGTTCTGACCTCAGGAACACGTCTCGTGGTCCATTTCTAACCTATAATCGAGACTTTTTCGGGTTTTAGAGCTAGTGGATCTTATTTCATACCCTCTCTCCTCCCGATTTTTATACGAGGCTTCGTGCTCGTTTTTTCGTTCTGACCTCACAAACACGTCTCGTGGTCCATTTCTAACCTATAATCGAGACTTTCTCGGGTTTTAGAGCTAGTGGATCTAATTTCATACCCTCCCTCCTCCCGATTTCTATACGAGGCTTCGTGCTCGTTTTTTCGTTCTGACCTCACCAACACGTTTCGTGGTCCATTTCTAACCTATAATCGAGACTTTTTCGGGTTTTCGAGCTAGTGGATCTAATTTCATACCCTCTCTCCTCCCGATTTCTATACAAGGCTACGTGCTCGTTTTTTCGTTCTGACCTCAGGAACACGTCTAACCTATAATCGAGACTTTTTCGGGTTTTAGAGCTAGTGGATCTAATTTCATACCCTCTCACCTCCCGATTTATATACGAGGCTACGTGCTCATTTTTTCGTTCTGACCTCAGGAACACGTCTCGTGGTCCATTTCTAACCTATAATCGAGACTTTTTCGGGTTTTAGAGCTAGTGGATCTTATTTCATACCCTCTCTCCTCCCGATTTTTATACGAGGCTTCGTGCTCGTTTTTTCGTTCTGACCTCACAAACACGTCTCGTGGTCCATTTCTAACCTATAATCGAGACTTTCTCGGGTTTTAGAGCTAGTGGATCTAATTTCATACCCTCTCTCCTCCCGATTTCTATACGAGGCTTCGTGCTCGTTTTTTCGTTCTGACCTCACCAACACGTTTCGTGGTCCATTTCTAACCTATAATCGAGACTTTTTCGGGTTTTCGAGCTAGTGGATCTAATTTCATACCCTCTCTCCTCCCGATTTCTATACAAGGCTTCGTGCTCGTTTTTTCGTTCTGACCTCAGGAACACGTCTCGTGGTCCATTTCTAACCTATAATCGAGACTTTTTCGGGTTTTAGAGCTAGTGGATCTGATTTCATACCCTCTCACCTCCCGATTTCTATACGAGGCTACATGCTCGTTTTTTCGTTCTGACCTCAGGAACACGTCTCGTGGTCCATTTCTAACCTATAATCGAGACTTTTTCGGGTTTTAGAGCTAGTGGATCTTATTTCATACCCTCTCTCCTCCCGATTTTTATACGAGGCTTCGTGCTCGTTTTTTCGTTCTGACCTCACAAACACGTCTCGTGGTCCATTTCTAACCTATAATCGAGACTTTCTCGGGTTTTAGAGCTAGTGGATCTAATTTCATACCCTCCCTCCTCCCGATTTCTATACGAGGCTTCGTGCTCGTTTTTTCGTTCTGACCTCACCAACACGTTTCGTGGTCCATTTCTAACCTATAATCGAGACTTTTTCGGGTTTTCGAGCTAGTGGATCTAATTTCATACCCTCTCTCCTCCCGATTTCTATACAAGGCTACGTGCTCGTTTTTTCGTTCTGACCTCAGGAACACGTCTAACCTATAATCGAGACTTTTTCGGGTTTTAGAGCTAGTGGATCTAATTTCATACCCTCTCACCTCCCGATTTCTATACGAGGCTACGTGCTCATTTTTTCGTTCTGACCTCAGGAACACGTCTCGTGGTCCATTTCTAACCTATAATCGAGACTTTTTCGGGTTTTAGAGCTAGTGGATCTTATTTCATACCCTCTCTCCTCCCGATTTTTATACGAGGCTTCGTGCTCGTTTTTTCGTTCTGACCTCACAAACACGTCTCGTGGTCCATTTCTAACCTATAATCGAGACTTTCTCGGGTTTTAGAGCTAGTGGATCTAATTTCATACCCTCTCTCCTCCCGATTTCTATACGAGGCTTCGTGCTCGTTTTTTCGTTCTGACCTCACCAACACGTTTCGTGGTCCATTTCTAACCTATAATCGAGACTTTTTCGGGTTTTCGAGCTAGTGGATCTAATTTCATACCCTCTCTCCTCCCGATTTCTATACAAGGCTACGTGCTCGTTTTTTCGTTCTGACCTCAGGAACACGTCTCGTGGTCCATTTCTAACCTATAATCGAGACTTTTTCGGGTTTTAGAGCTAGTGGATCTTATTTCATACCCTCTCTCCTTCCGATTTCTATACGAGGCTTCGTGCTCGTTTTTTCGTTCTGACCTCACAAACACGTCTCGTGGTCCATTTCTAACCTATAATCGAGACTTTCTCGGGTTTTAGAGCTAGTGGATCTAATTTCATACCCTCCCTCCTCCCGATTTCTATACGAGGCTTCGTGCTCGTTTTTTCGTTCTGACCTCACCAACACGTTTCGTGGTCCATTTCTAACCTATAATCGAGACTTTTTCGGGTTTTCGAGCTAGTGGATCTAATTTCATACCCTCTCTCCTCCCGATTTCTATACAAGGCTACGTGCTCGTTTTTTCGTTCTGACCTCAGGAACACGTCTAACCTATAATCGAGACTTTTTCGGGTTTTAGAGCTAGTGGATCTAATTTCATACCCTCTCACCTCCCGATTTCTATACGAGGCTACGTGCTCATTTTTTCGTTCTGACCTCAGGAACACGTCTCGTGGTCCATTTCTAACCTATAATCGAGACTTTTTCGGGTTTTAGAGCTAGTGGATCTTATTTCATACCCTCTCTCCTCCCGATTTTTATACGAGGCTTCGTGCTCGTTTTTTCGTTCTGACCTCACAAACACGTCTCGTGGTCCATTTCTAACCTATAATCGAGACTTTCTCGGGTTTTAGAGCTAGTGGATCTAATTTCATACCCTCTCTCCTCCCGATTTCTATACAAGGCTACGTGCTCGTTTTTTCGTTCTGACCTCAGGAACACGTCTCGTGGTCCATTTCTAACCTATAATCGAGACTTTTTCGGGTTTTAGAGCTAGTGGATCTTATTTCATACCCTCTCTCCTTCCGATTTCTATACGAGGCTTCGTGCTCGTTTTTTCGTTCTGACCTCACAAACACGTCTCGTGGTCCATTTCTAACCTATAATCGAGACTTTCTCGGGTTTTAGAGCTAGTGGATCTAATTTCATACCCTCTCTCCTCCCGATTTCTATACGAGGCTACGTGGTCGTTTTTTCGTTCTGACCTCATGAACTCGTCTCGTGGTCCATTTCTAACCTATAATCGAGACTTTTTCGGGTTTTAGAGCTAGTAGATCTAATTTCATACCCTCTCTCCTCCCGATTTCTATACGAGGCTTCGTGCTCGTTTTTTCGTTGTGACCTCCCCAACACGTTTCGTGGTCCATTTCTAACCTATAATCGATACTTTTTCGGATTTTCGAGCTAGTGGATCTAATTTCATACCCTCTCTCCTCCCGATTTCTATACGAGGCTACATGCTCGTTTTTTCGTTCTGACCTCATGAACTCGTCTCGTGGTCCATTTCTAACCTATAATCGAGACTTTTTCGGGTTTTAGAGCTAGTGGATCTAATTTCATACCCTCTCTCCTCCCGATTTCTATACGAGGCTTCGTGCTCGTTTTTTCGTTCTGACCTCCCCAACACGTTTCGTGGTCCATTTCTAACCTATAATCGATACTTTTTCGGATTTTCGAGCTAGTGGATCTAATTTCATACCCTCTCTCCTTCCGATTTCTATACGAGGCTTCGTGATCGTTTTTTCGTTCTGACCTCACAAACACGTCTCGTGGTCCATTTCTAACCTATAATCGAGACTTTTTCGGGTTTTAGAGCTAGTGGATCTAATTTCATACCCTCTCTCCTCCCGATTTCTATACGAGGCTTCGTGCTCGTTTTTTCGTTTTGACCACACCAACACGTTTCGTGGTCCATTTCTAACCTATAATCGAGACTTTTTCTGGTTTTCGAGCTAGTGGATCTAATTTCATACCCTCTCTCCTCCCGATTTCTATACGAGGCTACGTGCTCGTTTTTTCGTTCTGACCTCAGGAACACGTCTCGTGGTCCATTTCTAACCAATAATCGAGACTGTTTGGGGTTTTAGAGCTAGTGGATCTAATTTCATACCCTCTCTCCTCTCGATTTTTATACGAGGCTTCGTGCTCGTTTTTTCGTTCTGACCTCACAAACACGTCTCGTGGTCCATTTCTAACCTATAATCGAGACTTTTTCGGGTTTTCGAGCTAGTGGATCTAATTTCATACCCTCTCTCCTCCCGATTTCTATACGAGGCAACGTGCTCGTTTTTTCGTTCTGACCTCAGGAACACGTCTAGTGGTCCATTTCTAACCTATAATCGAGACTTTCTCGGATTTTAGAGCTAGTGGATCTAATTTCATACCCTCTCTCCTCCCGATTTCTATACGAGGCTTCGTGCTCGTTTTTTCGTTCTGACCTCACAAACACGTCTCGTGGTCCATTTCTAACCTATAATCGAGACTTTTTCGGGTTTTCGAGCTAGTGGATCTAATTTCATACCCTCTCTCCTCCCGATTTCTATACGAGGCTTCGTGCTCGTTTTTTCGTTTTGACCTCACCAACACGTCTCGTGGTCCTTTTCTAACCTATATTCGAGACTTTTTCGGGTTTTCGAGCTAGTGGATCTAATTTCATACCCTCTCTCCTCCCGATTTCTATACGAGGCTTCGTGCTCGTTTTTTCGTTCTGACCTCACCAACACGTTTCGTGGTCCATTTCTAACCTATAATCGAGACTTTTTCGGGTTTTCGAGCTAGTGGATCTAATTTCATACCCTCTCTCCTCCTAATTTCTATACGAGGCTACGTGCTCGTTTTTTTGTTCTGACCTCAGGAACACGTCTCGTGGTCCATTTCTAACCTATAATCGAGACTTTTTCGGGTTTTAGAGCTAGTACATCTAATTTCATACCCTCTCTCCTTCCGATTTCAATACGAGGCTTCGTGCTCGTTTTTTCGTTCTGACCTCACCAACACGTCTCGTGGTCCATTTCTAACCTATAATCGAGACTTTCTCGGATTTTAGAGCTAGTGGATCTAATTTCATACCCTCTCTCCTCCCGATTTCTATACGAGGCTTCGTGCTCGTTTTTTCGTTCTGACCTCACCAACACGTCTCGTGGTCCATTTCTAACCTATAATCGAGACTTTCTCGGATTTTAGAGCTAGTGGATCTAATTTCATACCCTCTCTCCTCCCGATTTCTATACGAGGCTTCGTGCTCGTTTTTTCGTTCTGACCTCACAAACACGTCTCGTGGTCCATTTCTAACCTATAATCGAGACTTTTTCGGGTTTTCGAGCTAGTGGATCTAATTTCATACCCTCTCTCTTCCGGATTTCTATACGAGGCTTCGTGCTCGTTTTTTCGTTCTGACCTCACCAACACATCTCACGGTCCATTTCTAACGTATAATCGAGACTTTTTCAGGTTTTAGAGGAAGTGGATCTAATTTCATACCCTTTCTCCTCCCGATTTCTATACGAGGCTTCGTGCTCGTTTTTTCGTTCTGACTTCAAAAATAGGTCTCGCGGTCCATTTCTAACCTATAATAGAGACTTTTTCGAGTTTTAGAGCTAGTGGATCTAATTTCATACCCTCTCTCCTCCCGATTTCTATACGAGGCTTCGTGCTCGTTTTTTCGTTCTGACCTCACCAACACGTCTCGAGGTCAATTTCTAACCTATAATCGAGACTTTTTCGGGTTTTAGAGGAAGTGGATCTAATTTGAAACCCTCTCTCCTCCCGATTTCTATACGAGGCTTCGTGCTCGTTTTTTCGTTCTGACCTCAGGAACACGTCTCGTGGTCCATTTCTAACCTATAATCGAGACTTTTTCGGGTTTTAGAGCTAGTGGATCTAATTTCATACCCTCTCACCTCCCGATTTCTATACGAGGCTACGTGCTCGTTTTTTCGTTCTGACCTCAGGAACACGTCTCGTGGTCCATTTCTAACCTATAATCGAGACTTTTTCGGATTTTAGAGGAAATGGATCTAATTTCATACCCTCTCTCCTCCCGATTTCTATACGAGGCTTCGTGCTCGTTTTTTCGTTCTGACCTCAGGAACACGTCTCGTGGTCCATTTCTAACCTATAATCGAGACTTTTTCGGGTTTTAGAGGAAATGGATCTAATTTCATACCCTCTCTTCTCCCGATTTCCATACGACGCTTCGTGCTCGATTTTTCGTTCTGACCTCCCCAACACGTTTCGTGGTCCATTTCTAACCTATAATCGATACTTTTTTGGATTTTCGAGCTAGTGGATCTAATTTCATACCCTCTCTCCTCCCGATTTCTATACGAGGCTACGTGCTCGTTTTTTCGTTCTGACCTCAGGAACACGTCTCGTGGTCCATTTCTAACCTATAATCGAGACTTTTTCGGGTTTTAGAGCTAGTGGATCTAATTTCATACCCTCTGTCCTCCCGATTTTTATACGAGGCTTCGTGCTCGTTTTTTCGTTCTGACCTCACAAACACGTCTCGTGGTCCATTTCTAACCTATAATCGAGACTTTTTCGGGTTTTCGAGCTAGTGGATCTAATTTCATACTCTCTCTCCTCCCGATTTCTATACGACGCTTCGTGCTCGTTTTTTCGTTTTGACCTCACCAACATGTCTCGTGGTCCATTTCTAACCTATATTCGAGACTTTTTCGGGTTTTAGAGCTAGTAGATCTAATTTCATACCCTCTCTCCTCCCGATTTCTATACGAGGCTTCGTGCTCGTTTTTTCGTTCTGACCTCACCAACACGTTTCGTGGTCCATTTCTAACCTATAATCGAGACTTTTTCGGGTTTTCGAGCTAGTGGATCTAATTTCATACTCTCTCTCCTCCCGATTTCTATACGACGCTTCGTGCTCGTTTTTTCGTTTTGACCTCACCAACATGTCTCGTGGTCCATTTCTAACCTATATTCGAGACTTTTTCGGGTTTTAGAGCTAGTAGATCTAATTTCATACCCTCTCTCCTCCCGATTTCTATACGAGGCTTCGTGCTCGTTTTTTCGTTCTGACCTCACCAACACGTTTCGTGGTCCATTTCTAACCTATAATCGAGACTTTTTCGGGTTTTCGAGCTAGTGGATCTAATTTCATACCCTATGTCCTCCTGATTTCTATACGAGGCTACGTGCTCGTTTTTTTGTTCTGACCTCAGGAACACGTCTCGTGGTCCATTTCTAACCTATAATCGAGACTTTTTCGGGTTTTAGAGCTAGTAGATCTAATTTCATACCCTCTCTCCTCCCGATTTCTATACGAGGCTTCGTGCTCTTTTTTTCGTTCTGACCTCACAAACACGTCTCGTGGTCCATTTCTAACCTATAATCGAGACTTTTTCGGGTTTTCGAGCTAGTGGATCTAATTTCATACCCTCTCTCCTCCCGATTTCTATACAAGGCTACGTGCTCGTTTTTTCGTTCTGACCTCACCAACACGTCTCATTGTCCATTTCTAACCTATAGTCGAGACTTTTTCGGGTTTTAGAGTTAGTAGATCTAATTTCATACCCTCTCCCCTCCCGATTTCTATACGAGGCTTCGTCCTCGTTTTTTCGTTCTGACCTCAAAAATAGGTCTCGTGGTAAATTTCTAACCTATAATTGAGACTTTTTCGGGTTTTAGAGCTAGAGGATCTAATTTCATTCCCTCTCTCTTCCGGATTTCTATACGATGCTTCGTGCTCGTTTTTTCGTTCTGACCTCACCAACACATCTCACGGTCCATTTCTAACGTATAATCGAGACTTTTTCAGGTTTTAGAGGAAGTGGATCTAATTTCATACCCTTTCTCCTCCCGATTTCTATACGAGGCTTCGTGCTCGTTTTTTCGTTCTGACCTCAAAAATAGGTCTCGCGGTCCATTTCTAACCTATAATAGAGACTTTTTCGAGTTTTAGAGCTAGTGGATCTAATTTCATACCCTCTCTCCTCCCGATTTCTATACGAGGCTTCGTGCTCGTTTTTTCGTTCTGACCTCACCAACACGTCTCGAGGTCCATTTCTAACCTATAATCGAGACTTTTTCGGGTTTTAGAGGAAGTGGATCTAATTTGAAACCCTCTCTCCTCCCGATTTCTATACGAGGCTTCGTGCTCGTTTTTTCGTTCTGACCTCAGGAACACGTCTCGTGGTCCATTTCTAACCTATAATCGAGACTTTTTCGGGTTTTAGAGCTAGTGGATCTAATTTCATACCCTCTCACCTCCCGATTTCTATACGAGACTACGTGCTCGTTTTTTCGTTCTGACCTCAGGAACACGTCTCGTGGTCCATTTCTAACCTATAATCGAGACTTTTTCGGATTTTAGAGGAAATGGATCTAATTTCATACCCTCCCTCCTCCCGATTTCTATACGAGGCTTCGTGCTCGTTTTTTCGTTCTGACCTCAGGAACACGTCTCGTGGTCCATTTCTAACCTATAATCGAGACTTTTTCGGGTTTTAGAGGAAATGGATCTAATTTCATACCCTCTCTTCTCCCGATTTCCATACGAGGCTTCGTGCTCGATTTTTCGTTCTGACCTCCCCAACACGTTTCGTGGTCCATTTCTAACCTATAATCGATACTTTTTTGGATTTTCGAGCTAGTGGATCTAATTTCATACCCTCTCTCCTCCCGATTTCTATACGAGGCTACGTGCTCGTTTTTTCGTTCTGACCTCAGGAACACGTCTCGTGGTCCATTTCTAACCTATAATCGAGACTTTTTCGGGTTTTAGAGCTAGTGGATCTAATTTCATACCCTCTGTCCTCCCGATTTTTATACGAGGCTTCGTGCTCGTTTTTTCGTTCTGACCTCACAAACACGTCTCGTGGTCCATTTCTAACCTATAATCGAGACTTTTTCGGGTTTTCGAGCTAGTGGATCTAATTTCATACTCTCTCTCCTCCCGATTTCTATACGACGCTTCGTGCTCGTTTTTTCGTTTTGACCTCACCAACATGTCTCGTGGTCCATTTCTAACCTATATTCGAGACTTTTTCGGGTTTTAGAGCTAGTAGATCTAATTTCATACCCTCTCTCCTCCCGATTTCTATACGAGGCTTCGTGCTCGTTTTTTCGTTCTGACCTCACCAACACGTTTCGTGGTCCATTTCTAACCTATAATCGAGACTTTTTCGGGTTTTCGAGCTAGTGGATCTAATTTCATACCCTATGTCCTCCTGATTTCTATACGAGGCTACGTGCTCGTTTTTTTGTTCTGACCTCAGGAACACGTCTCGTGGTCCATTTCTAACCTATAATCGAGACTTTTTCGGGTTTTAGAGCTAGTAGATCTAATTTCATACCCTCTCTCCTCCCGATTTCTATACGAGGCTTCGTGCTCTTTTTTTCGTTCTGACCTCACAAACACGTCTCGTGGTCCATTTCTAACCTATAATCGAGACTTTTTCGGGTTTTCGAGCTAGTGGATCTAATTTCATACCCTCTCTCCTCCCGATTTCTATACAAGGCTACGTGCTCGTTTTTTCGTTCTGACCTCACCAACACGTCTCATTGTCCATTTCTAACCTATAGTCGAGACTTTTTCGGGTTTTAGAGTTAGTAGATCTAATTTCATACCCTCTCCCCTCCCGATTTCTATACGAGGCTTCGTCCTCGTTTTTTCGTTCTGACCTCAAAAATAGGTCTCGTGGTAAATTTCTAACCTATAATTGAGACTTTTTCGGGTTTTAGAGCTAGTGGATCTAATTTCATACCCTCTCTCTTCCGGATTTCTATACGATGCTTCGTGCTCGTTTTTTCGTTCTGACCTCACCAACACATCTCACGGTCCATTTCTAACGTATAATCGAGACTTTTTCAGGTTTTAGAGGAAGTGGATCTAATTTCATACCCTTTCTCCTCCCGATTTCTATACGAGGCTTCGTGCTCGTTTTTTCGTTCTGACCTCAAAAATAGGTCTCGCGGTCCATTTCTAACCTATAATAGAGACTTTTTCGAGTTTTAGAGCTAGTGGATCTAATTTCATACCCTCTCTCCTCCCGATTTCTATACGAGGCTTCGTGCTCGTTTTTTCGTTCTGACCTCACCAACTCGTCTCGAGGTCCATTTCTAACCTATAATCGAGACTTTTTCGGGTTTTAGAGGAAGTGGATCTAATTTGAAACCCTCTCTCCTCCCGATTTCTATACGAGGCTTCGTGCTCGTTTTTTCGTTCTGACCTCAAAAACACGTCTCGTGGTCCATTTCTAACCTATAATCGAGACTTTTTCGGGTTTTCGAGCTAGTGGATCTAATTTCATACCCTCTCTCCTCCCGATTTCTATACGAGGCTACGTGCTCGTTTTTTCGTTCTGACCTCACAAACACGTCTCGTGGTCCATTTCTAACCTATAATGGAGAC
The DNA here is from genome assembly GCA_030544415.1 of Thalia dealbata. Taxonomy (NCBI): domain Eukaryota; kingdom Viridiplantae; phylum Streptophyta; class Magnoliopsida; order Zingiberales; family Marantaceae; genus Thalia; species Thalia dealbata. The sequence goes on from CM060460.1 coordinate 15,905,978, forward strand.
TTTTTCGGGTTTTAGAGCTAGTGGATCTAATTTCATACCCTCTGTCCTCCCGATTTTTATACGAGGCTTCGTGCTCGTTTTTTCGTTCTGACCTCACAAACACGTCTCGTGGTCCATTTCTAACCTATAATCGAGACTTTTTCGGGTTTTCGAGCTAGTGGATCTAATTTCATACTCTCTCTCCTCCCGATTTCTATACGACGCTTCGTGCTCGTTTTTTCGTTTTGACCTCACCAACATGTCTCGTGGTCCATTTCTAACCTATATTCGAGACTTTTTCGGGTTTTAGAGCTAGTAGATCTAATTTCATACCCTCTCTCCTCCCGATTTCTATACGAGGCTTCGTGCTCGTTTTTTCGTTCTGACCTCACCAACACGTTTCGTGGTCCATTTCTAACCTATAATCGAGACTTTTTCGGGTTTTCGAGCTAGTGGATCTAATTTCATACCCTATGTCCTCCTGATTTCTATACGAGGCTACGTGCTCGTTTTTTTGTTCTGACCTCAGGAACACGTCTCGTGGTCCATTTCTAACCTATAATCGAGACTTTTTCGGGTTTTAGAGCTAGTAGATCTAATTTCATACCCTCTCTCCTCCCGATTTCTATACGAGGCTTCGTGCTCTTTTTTTCGTTCTGACCTCACAAACACGTCTCGTGGTCCATTTCTAACCTATAATCGAGACTTTTTCGGGTTTTCGAGCTAGTGGATCTAATTTCATACCCTCTCTCCTCCCGATTTCTATACAAGGCTACGTGCTCGTTTTTTCGTTCTGACCTCACCAACACGTCTCATTGTCCATTTCTAACCTATAGTCGAGACTTTTTCGGGTTTTAGAGTTAGTAGATCTAATTTCATACCCTCTCCCCTCCCGATTTCTATACGAGGCTTCGTCCTCGTTTTTTCGTTCTGACCTCAAAAATAGGTCTCGTGGTAAATTTCTAACCTATAATTGAGACTTTTTCGGGTTTTAGAGCTAGAGGATCTAATTTCATTCCCTCTCTCTTCCGGATTTCTATACGATGCTTCGTGCTCGTTTTTTCGTTCTGACCTCACCAACACATCTCACGGTCCATTTCTAACGTATAATCGAGACTTTTTCAGGTTTTAGAGGAAGTGGATCTAATTTCATACCCTTTCTCCTCCCGATTTCTATACGAGGCTTCGTGCTCGTTTTTTCGTTCTGACCTCAAAAATAGGTCTCGCGGTCCATTTCTAACCTATAATAGAGACTTTTTCGAGTTTTAGAGCTAGTGGATCTAATTTCATACCCTCTCTCCTCCCGATTTCTATACGAGGCTTCGTGCTCGTTTTTTCGTTCTGACCTCACCAACACGTCTCGAGGTCCATTTCTAACCTATAATCGAGACTTTTTCGGGTTTTAGAGGAAGTGGATCTAATTTGAAACCCTCTCTCCTCCCGATTTCTATACGAGGCTTCGTGCTCGTTTTTTCGTTCTGACCTCAGGAACACGTCTCGTGGTCCATTTCTAACCTATAATCGAGACTTTTTCGGGTTTTAGAGCTAGTGGATCTAATTTCATACCCTCTCACCTCCCGATTTCTATACGAGACTACGTGCTCGTTTTTTCGTTCTGACCTCAGGAACACGTCTCGTGGTCCATTTCTAACCTATAATCGAGACTTTTTCGGATTTTAGAGGAAATGGATCTAATTTCATACCCTCCCTCCTCCCGATTTCTATACGAGGCTTCGTGCTCGTTTTTTCGTTCTGACCTCAGGAACACGTCTCGTGGTCCATTTCTAACCTATAATCGAGACTTTTTCGGGTTTTAGAGGAAATGGATCTAATTTCATACCCTCTCTTCTCCCGATTTCCATACGAGGCTTCGTGCTCGATTTTTCGTTCTAACCTCCCCAACACGTTTCGTGGTCCATTTCTAACCTATAATCGATACTTTTTTGGATTTTCGAGCTAGTGGATCTAATTTCATACCCTCTCTCCTCCCGATTTCTATACGAGGCTACGTGCTCGTTTTTTCGTTCTGACCTCAGGAACACGTCTCGTGGTCCATTTCTAACCTATAATCGAGACTTTTTCGGGTTTTAGAGCTAGTGGATCTAATTTCATACCCTCTGTCCTCCCGATTTTTATACGAGGCTTCGTGCTCGTTTTTTCGTTCTGACCTCACAAACACGTCTCGTGGTCTATTTCTAACCTATAATCGAGACTTTTTCGGGTTTTCGAGCTAGTGGATCTAATTTCATACTCTCTCTCCTCCCGATTTCTATACGACGCTTCGTGCTCGTTTTTTCGTTTTGACCTCACCAACATGTCTCGTGGTCCATTTCTAACCTATAGTCGAGACTTTTTCGGGTTTTAGAGTTAGTAGATCTAATTTCATACCCTCTCCCCTCCCGATTTCTATACGAGGCTTCGTCCTCGTTTTTTCGTTCTGACCTCAAAAATAGGTCTCGTGGTAAATTTCTAACCTATAATTGAGACTTTTTCGGGTTTTAGAGCTAGTGGATCTAATTTCATACCCTCTCTCTTCCGGATTTCTATACGATGCTTCGTGCTCGTTTTTTCGTTCTGACCTCACCAACACATCTCACGGTCCATTTCTAACGTATAATCGAGACTTTTTCAGGTTTTAGAGGAAGTGGATCTAATTTCATACCCTTTCTCCTCCCGATTTCTATACGAGGCTTCGTGCTCGTTTTTTCGTTCTGACCTCAAAAATAGGTCTCGCGGTCCATTTCTAACCTATAATAGAGACTTTTTCGAGTTTTAGAGCTAGTGGATCTAATTTCATACCCTCTCTCCTCCCGATTTCTATACGAGGCTTCGTGCTCGTTTTTTCGTTCTGACCTCACCAACTCGTCTCGAGGTCCATTTCTAACCTATAATCGAGACTTTTTCGGGTTTTAGAGGAAGTGGATCTAATTTGAAACCCTCTCTCCTCCCGATTTCTATACGAGGCTTCGTGCTCGTTTTTTCGTTCTGACCTAAAAACACGTCTCGTGGTCCATTTCTAACCTATAATCGAGACTTTTTCGGGTTTTCGAGCTAGTGGATCTAATTTCATACCCTCTCTCCTCCCGATTTCTATACGAGGCTACGTGCTCGTTTTTTCGTTCTGACCTCACAAACACGTCTCGTGGTCCATTTCTAACCTATAATGGAGACTTTTTCGAGTTTTAGAGCTAGTGGATCTAATTTCATACCCTCTCTCCTCCCGATTTCTATACGAGGCTACGTGCTCGTTTTTTCGTTCTGACCTCAGGAACACGTCTCGTGGTCCATTTCTAACCTATAATCGAGACTTTTTCGGGTTTTAGAGCTAGTGGATCTAATTTCATACCCTCTCACCTCCCGATTTCTATACGAGGCTACGTGCTCATTTTTTCGTTCTGACCTCAGGAACACGTCTCGTGGTCCATTTCTAACCTATAATCGAGACTTTTTCGGGTTTTAGAGCTAGTGGATCTTATTTCATACCCTCTCTCCTCCCGATTTTTATACGAGGCTTCGTGCTCGTTTTTTCGTTCTGACCTCACAAACACGTCTCGTGGTCCATTTCTAACCTATAATCGAGACTTTCTCGGGTTTTAGAGCTAGTGGATCTAATTTCATACCCTCTCTCCTCCCGATTTCTATACGAGGCTTCGTGCTCGTTTTTTAGTTCTGACCTCACAAACACGTCTCGTGGTCCATTTCTAACCTATAATCGAGACTTTCTCGGATTTTAGAGCTAGTGGATCTAATTTCATACCCTCTCTCCTCCCGATTTTTATACGAGGCTACGTGCTCGTTTTTTCGTTCTGACCTCATTAACACGTCTCGTGGTCCATTTCTAACCTATAATCGAGACTTTTTCGGGTTTTAGAGCTAGTGGATCTGATTTCATACCCTCTCACCTCCCGATTTCTATACGAGGCTACATGCTCGTTTTTTCGTTCTGACCTAATGAACACGTCTCGTGGTCCATTTCTAACCTATAATCGAGACTTTCTCGGGTTTTAGAGGAAATGGATCTAATTTCATACTCTCTCTCCTTCCGATTTTTATACGAGGCTTCGTGCTCGTTTTTTCGTTCTGACCTCACAAACACGTCTCGTGGTCCATTTCTAACCTATATTCGAGACTTTTTCGGGTATTAGAGCTAGTAGATCTAATTTCATACCCTCTCTCCTCCCGATTTCTATACGAGGCTACGTGCTCGTTTTTTCGTTCTGACCTCACCAACACGTCTCGTGGTCCATTTCTAACCTATAATCGAGACTTTTTCGGGTTTTAGAGGAAGTGGATCTAATTTTATACCCTCTCTCCTCTCGATTTCTATACGAGGCTTCGTGCTCGTTTTTTCGTTCTGACCTCACCAACACATTTCGTGGTCCATTTCTAACCTATAATCGATACTTTTTTGGATTTTCGAGCTAGTGGATCTAATTTCATACCCTGTCTCCTCCCGATTTCTATACGAGGCTACGTGCTCGTTTTTTCGTTCTGACCTCAGGAACACGTCTCGTGGTCCATTTCTAACCTATAATCGAGACTTTTTCGGGTTTTAGTACTAGTGGATCTAATTTCATACCCTCTCTCCTCCCGATTTCTATACGAGCCTTCGTGCTCGTTTTTTCGTTCTGACCTCACCAACACGTCTCGTGGTCCATTTCTAACCTATAATCGAGACTTTTTCGGGTTTTAGAGGAAATTGATCTAATTTCATACCCTCTCTCCTCCCGATTTCTATACGAGGCTTCGTGCTCGTTTTTTCGTTCTGACCTCACAAACACGTCTCGTGGTCCATTTCTAACCTATAATCGAGACTTTTTCGGGTTTTAGAGCTAGTAGATCTAATTTCATACCCTCTCTCCTCCCGATTTCTATACGAGGCTTCGTGCTCTTTTTTTCGTTCTGACCTCACAAACACGTCTCGTGGTCCATTTCTAACCTATAATCGAGACTTTTTCGGGTTTTCGAGCTAGTGGATCTAATTTCATACCCTCTCTCCTCCCGATTTCTATACAAGGCTACGTGCTCGTTTTTTCGTTCTGACCTCACCAACACGTCTCATTGTCCATTTCTAACCTATAGTCGAGACTTTTTCGGGTTTTAGAGTTAGTAGATCTAATTTCATACCCTCTCCCCTCCCGATTTCTATACGAGGCTTCGTCCTCGTTTTTTCGTTCTGACCTCAAAAATAGGTCTCGTGGTAAATTTCTAACCTATAATTGAGACTTTTTCGGGTTTTAGAGCTAGTGGATCTAATTTCATACCCTCTCTCTTCCGGATTTCTATACGATGCTTCGTGCTCGTTTTTTCGTTCTGACCTCACCAACACATCTCACGGTCCATTTCTAACGTATAATCGAGACTTTTTCAGGTTTTAGAGGAAGTGGATCTAATTTCATACCCTTTCTCCTCCCGATTTCTATACGAGGCTTCGTGCTCGTTTTTTCGTTCTGACCTCAAAAATAGGTCTCGCGGTCCATTTCTAACCTATAATAGAGACTTTTTCGAGTTTTAGAGCTAGTGGATCTAATTTCATACCCTCTCTCCTCCCGATTTCTATACGAGGCTTCGTGCTCGTTTTTTCGTTCTGACCTCACCAACTCGTCTCGAGGTCCATTTCTAACCTATAATCGAGACTTTTTCGGGTTTTAGAGGAAGTGGATCTAATTTGAAACCCTCTCTCCTCCCGATTTCTATACGAGGCTTCGTGCTCGTTTTTTCGTTCTGACCTCAAAAACACGTCTCGTGGTCCATTTCTAACCTATAATCGAGACTTTTTCGGGTTTTCGAGCTAGTGGATCTAATTTCATACCCTCTCTCCTCCCGATTTCTATACGAGGCTACGTGCTCGTTTTTTCGTTCTGACCTCACAAACACGTCTCGTGGTCCATTTCTAACCTATAATGGAGACTTTTTCGAGTTTTAGAGCTAGTGGATCTAATTTCATACCCTCTCTCCTCCCGATTTCTATACGAGGCTACGTGCTCGTTTTTTCGTTCTGACCTCAGGAACACGTCTCGTGGTCCATTTCTAACCTATAATCGAGACTTTTTCGGGTTTTAGAGCTAGTGGATCTAATTTCATACCCTCTCACCTCCCGATTTCTATACGAGGCTACGTGCTCATTTTTTCGTTCTGACCTCAGGAACACGTCTCGTGGTCCATTTCTAACCTATAATCGAGACTTTTTCGGGTTTTAGAGCTAGTGGATCTTATTTCATACCCTCTCTCCTCCCGATTTTTATACGAGGCTTCGTGCTCGTTTTTTCGTTCTGACCTCACAAACACGTCTCGTGGTCCATTTCTAACCTATAATCGAGACTTTCTCGGGTTTTAGAGCTAGTTGATCTAATTTCATACCCTCTCTCCTCCCGATTTCTATACGAGGCTTCGTGCTCGTTTTTTCGTTCTGACCTCACAAACACGTCTCGTGGTCCATTTCTAACCTATAATCGAGACTTTCTCGGATTTTAGAGCTAGTGGATCTAATTTCATACCCTCTCTCCTCCCGATTTTTATACGAGGCTACGTGCTCGTTTTTTCGTTCTGACCTCATTAACACGTCTCGTGGTCCATTTCTAACCTATAATCGAGACTTTTTCGGGTTTTAGAGCTAGTGGATCTGATTTCATACCCTCTCACCTCCCGATTTCTATACGAGGCTACATGCTCGTTTTTTCGTTCTGACCTAATGAACACGTCTCGTGGTCCATTTCTAACCTATAATCGAGACTTTCTCGGGTTTTAGAGGAAATGGATCTAATTTCATACTCTCTCTCCTTCCGATTTTTATACGAGGCTTCGTGCTCGTTTTTTCGTTCTGACCTCACAAACACGTCTCGTGGTCCATTTCTAACCTATATTCGAGACTTTTTCGGGTATTAGAGCTAGTAGATCTAATTTCATACCCTCTCTCCTCCCGATTTCTATACGAGGCTACGTGCTCGTTTTTTCGTTCTGACCTCACCAACACGTCTCGTGGTCCATTTCTAACCTATAATCGAGACTTTTTCGGGTTTTAGAGGAAGTGGATCTAATTTTATACCCTCTCTCCTCTCGATTTCTATACGAGGCTTCGTGCTCGTTTTTTCGTTCTGACCTCACCAACACATTTCGTGGTCCATTTCTAACCTATAATCGATACTTTTTTGGATTTTCGAGCTAGTGGATCTAATTTCATACCCTGTCTCCTCCCGATTTCTATACGAGGCTACGTGCTCGTTTTTTCGTTCTGACCTCAGGAACACGTCTCGTGGTCCATTTCTAACCTATAATCGAGACTTTTTCGGGTTTTAGTACTAGTGGATCTAATTTCATACCCTCTCTCCTCCCGATTTTTATACGAGGCTTCGTGCTCGTTTTTTCGTTCTGACCTCACAAACACGTCTCGTGGTCCATTTCTAACCTATAATCGAGACTTTTTGGGGTTTTCGAGCTAGTGGATCTAATTTCATACTCTCTCTCCTCCCGATTTCTATACGACGCTTCGTGCTCGTTTTTTCGTTTTGACCTCACCAACATGTCTCGTGGTCCATTTCTAACCTATATTCGAGACTTTTTCGGGTTTTAGAGCTAGTAGATCTAATTTCATACCCTCTCTCCTCCCGATTTCTATACGAGGCTTCGTGCTCGTTTTTTCGTTCTGACCTCACCAACACGTTTCGTGGTCCATTTCTAACCTATAATCGAAACTTTTTCGGGTTTTCGAGCTAGTGGATCTAATTTCATACCCTCTGTCCTCCTGATTTCTATACGAGGCTACGTGCTCGTTTTTTTGTTCTGACCTCAGGAACACGTCTCGTGGTCCATTTCTAACCTATAATCGAGACTTTTTCGGGTTTTAGAGCTAGTAGATCTAATTTCATACCCTCTCTCTTCCGGATTTCTATACGATGCTTCGTGCTCGTTTTTTCGTTCTGACCTCACCAACACATCTCACGGTCCATTTCTAACGTATAATCGAGACTTTTTCAGGTTTTAGAGGAAGTGGATCTAATTTCATACCCTTTCTCCTCCCGATTTCTATACGAGGCTTCGTGCTCGTTTTTTCGTTCTGACCTCAAAAATAGGTCTCGCGGTCCATTTCTAACCTATAATAGAGACATTTTCGAGTTTTAGAGCTAGTGGATCTAATTTCATACCCTCTCTCCTCCCGATTTCTATACGAGGCTTCGTGCTCGTTTTTTCGTTCTGACCTCACCAACTCGTCTCGAGGTCCATTTCTAACCTATAATCGAGACTTTTTCGGGTTTTAGAGGAAGTGGATCTAATTTGAAACCCTCTCTCCTCCCGATTTCTATACGAGGCTTCGTGCTCGTTTTTTCGTTCTGACCTCAAAAACACGTCTCGTGGTCCATTTCTAACCTATAATCGAGACTTTTTCGGGTTTTCGAGCTAGTGGATCTAATTTCATACCCTCTCTCCTCCCGATTTCTATACGAGGCTACGTGCTCGTTTTTTCGTTCTGACCTCACAAACACGTCTCGTGGTCCATTTCTAACCTATAATGGAGACTTTTTCGAGTTTTAGAGCTAGTGGATCTAATTTCATACCCTCTCTGCTCCCGATTTCTATACGAGGCTACGTGCTCGTTTTTTCGTTCTGACCTCAGGAACACGTCTCGTGGTCCATTTCTAACCTATAATCGAGACTTTTTCGGGTTTTAGAGCTAGTGGATCTAATTTCATACCCTCTCACCTCCCGATTTCTATACGAGGCTACGTGCTCATTTTTTCGTTCTGACCTCAGGAACACGTCTCGTGGTCCATTTCTAACCTATAATCGAGACTTTTTCGGGTTTTAGAGCTAGTGGATCTTATTTCATACCCTCTCTCCTCCCGATTTTTATACGAGGCTTCGTGCTCGTTTTTTCGTTCTGACCTCACAAACACGTCTCGTGGTCCATTTCTAACCTATAATCGAGACTTTCTCGGGTTTTAGAGCTAGTGGATCTAATTTCATACCCTCCCTCCTCCCGATTTCTATACGAGGCTTCGTGCTCGTTTTTTCGTTCTGACCTCACCAACACGTTTCGTGGTCCATTTCTAACCTATAATCGAGACTTTTTCGGGTTTTCGAGCTAGTGGATCTAATTTCATACCCTCTCTCCTCCCGATTTCTATACAAGGCTACGTGCTCGTTTTTTCGTTCTGACCTCAGGAACACGTCTAACCTATAATCGAGACTTTTTCGGGTTTTAGAGCTAGTGGATCTAATTTCATACCCTCTCACCTCCCGATTTATATACGAGGCTACGTGCTCATTTTTTCGTTCTGACCTCAGGAACACGTCTCGTGGTCCATTTCTAACCTATAATCGAGACTTTTTCGGGTTTTAGAGCTAGTGGATCTTATTTCATACCCTCTCTCCTCCCGATTTTTATACGAGGCTTCGTGCTCGTTTTTTCGTTCTGACCTCACAAACACGTCTCGTGGTCCATTTCTAACCTATAATCGAGACTTTCTCGGGTTTTAGAGCTAGTGGATCTAATTTCATACCCTCTCTCCTCCCGATTTCTATACGAGGCTTCGTGCTCGTTTTTTCGTTCTGACCTCACCAACACGTTTCGTGGTCCATTTCTAACCTATAATCGAGACTTTTTCGGGTTTTCGAGCTAGTGGATCTAATTTCATACCCTCTCTCCTCCCGATTTCTATACAAGGCTTCGTGCTCGTTTTTTCGTTCTGACCTCAGGAACACGTCTCGTGGTCCATTTCTAACCTATAATCGAGACTTTTTCGGGTTTTAGAGCTAGTGGATCTGATTTCATACCCTCTCACCTCCCGATTTCTATACGAGGCTACATGCTCGTTTTTTCGTTCTGACCTCAGGAACACGTCTCGTGGTCCATTTCTAACCTATAATCGAGACTTTTTCGGGTTTTAGAGCTAGTGGATCTTATTTCATACCCTCTCTCCTCCCGATTTTTATACGAGGCTTCGTGCTCGTTTTTTCGTTCTGACCTCACAAACACGTCTCGTGGTCCATTTCTAACCTATAATCGAGACTTTCTCGGGTTTTAGAGCTAGTGGATCTAATTTCATACCCTCCCTCCTCCCGATTTCTATACGAGGCTTCGTGCTCGTTTTTTCGTTCTGACCTCACCAACACGTTTCGTGGTCCATTTCTAACCTATAATCGAGACTTTTTCGGGTTTTCGAGCTAGTGGATCTAATTTCATACCCTCTCTCCTCCCGATTTCTATACAAGGCTACGTGCTCGTTTTTTCGTTCTGACCTCAGGAACACGTCTAACCTATAATCGAGACTTTTTCGGGTTTTAGAGCTAGTGGATCTAATTTCATACCCTCTCACCTCCCGATTTCTATACGAGGCTACGTGCTCATTTTTTCGTTCTGACCTCAGGAACACGTCTCGTGGTCCATTTCTAACCTATAATCGAGACTTTTTCGGGTTTTAGAGCTAGTGGATCTTATTTCATACCCTCTCTCCTCCCGATTTTTATACGAGGCTTCGTGCTCGTTTTTTCGTTCTGACCTCACAAACACGTCTCGTGGTCCATTTCTAACCTATAATCGAGACTTTCTCGGGTTTTAGAGCTAGTGGATCTAATTTCATACCCTCTCTCCTCCCGATTTCTATACGAGGCTTCGTGCTCGTTTTTTCGTTCTGACCTCACCAACACGTTTCGTGGTCCATTTCTAACCTATAATCGAGACTTTTTCGGGTTTTCGAGCTAGTGGATCTAATTTCATACCCTCTCTCCTCCCGATTTCTATACAAGGCTACGTGCTCGTTTTTTCGTTCTGACCTCAGGAACACGTCTCGTGGTCCATTTCTAACCTATAATCGAGACTTTTTCGGGTTTTAGAGCTAGTGGATCTTATTTCATACCCTCTCTCCTTCCGATTTCTATACGAGGCTTCGTGCTCGTTTTTTCGTTCTGACCTCACAAACACGTCTCGTGGTCCATTTCTAACCTATAATCGAGACTTTCTCGGGTTTTAGAGCTAGTGGATCTAATTTCATACCCTCCCTCCTCCCGATTTCTATACGAGGCTTCGTGCTCGTTTTTTCGTTCTGACCTCACCAACACGTTTCGTGGTCCATTTCTAACCTATAATCGAGACTTTTTCGGGTTTTCGAGCTAGTGGATCTAATTTCATACCCTCTCTCCTCCCGATTTCTATACAAGGCTACGTGCTCGTTTTTTCGTTCTGACCTCAGGAACACGTCTAACCTATAATCGAGACTTTTTCGGGTTTTAGAGCTAGTGGATCTAATTTCATACCCTCTCACCTCCCGATTTCTATACGAGGCTACGTGCTCATTTTTTCGTTCTGACCTCAGGAACACGTCTCGTGGTCCATTTCTAACCTATAATCGAGACTTTTTCGGGTTTTAGAGCTAGTGGATCTTATTTCATACCCTCTCTCCTCCCGATTTTTATACGAGGCTTCGTGCTCGTTTTTTCGTTCTGACCTCACAAACACGTCTCGTGGTCCATTTCTAACCTATAATCGAGACTTTCTCGGGTTTTAGAGCTAGTGGATCTAATTTCATACCCTCTCTCCTCCCGATTTCTATACAAGGCTACGTGCTCGTTTTTTCGTTCTGACCTCAGGAACACGTCTCGTGGTCCATTTCTAACCTATAATCGAGACTTTTTCGGGTTTTAGAGCTAGTGGATCTTATTTCATACCCTCTCTCCTTCCGATTTCTATACGAGGCTTCGTGCTCGTTTTTTCGTTCTGACCTCACAAACACGTCTCGTGGTCCATTTCTAACCTATAATCGAGACTTTCTCGGGTTTTAGAGCTAGTGGATCTAATTTCATACCCTCTCTCCTCCCGATTTCTATACGAGGCTACGTGGTCGTTTTTTCGTTCTGACCTCATGAACTCGTCTCGTGGTCCATTTCTAACCTATAATCGAGACTTTTTCGGGTTTTAGAGCTAGTAGATCTAATTTCATACCCTCTCTCCTCCCGATTTCTATACGAGGCTTCGTGCTCGTTTTTTCGTTGTGACCTCCCCAACACGTTTCGTGGTCCATTTCTAACCTATAATCGATACTTTTTCGGATTTTCGAGCTAGTGGATCTAATTTCATACCCTCTCTCCTCCCGATTTCTATACGAGGCTACATGCTCGTTTTTTCGTTCTGACCTCATGAACTCGTCTCGTGGTCCATTTCTAACCTATAATCGAGACTTTTTCGGGTTTTAGAGCTAGTGGATCTAATTTCATACCCTCTCTCCTCCCGATTTCTATACGAGGCTTCGTGCTCGTTTTTTCGTTCTGACCTCCCCAACACGTTTCGTGGTCCATTTCTAACCTATAATCGATACTTTTTCGGATTTTCGAGCTAGTGGATCTAATTTCATACCCTCTCTCCTTCCGATTTCTATACGAGGCTTCGTGATCGTTTTTTCGTTCTGACCTCACAAACACGTCTCGTGGTCCATTTCTAACCTATAATCGAGACTTTTTCGGGTTTTAGAGCTAGTGGATCTAATTTCATACCCTCTCTCCTCCCGATTTCTATACGAGGCTTCGTGCTCGTTTTTTCGTTTTGACCACACCAACACGTTTCGTGGTCCATTTCTAACCTATAATCGAGACTTTTTCTGGTTTTCGAGCTAGTGGATCTAATTTCATACCCTCTCTCCTCCCGATTTCTATACGAGGCTACGTGCTCGTTTTTTCGTTCTGACCTCAGGAACACGTCTCGTGGTCCATTTCTAACCAATAATCGAGACTGTTTGGGGTTTTAGAGCTAGTGGATCTAATTTCATACCCTCTCTCCTCTCGATTTTTATACGAGGCTTCGTGCTCGTTTTTTCGTTCTGACCTCACAAACACGTCTCGTGGTCCATTTCTAACCTATAATCGAGACTTTTTCGGGTTTTCGAGCTAGTGGATCTAATTTCATACCCTCTCTCCTCCCGATTTCTATACGAGGCAACGTGCTCGTTTTTTCGTTCTGACCTCAGGAACACGTCTAGTGGTCCATTTCTAACCTATAATCGAGACTTTCTCGGATTTTAGAGCTAGTGGATCTAATTTCATACCCTCTCTCCTCCCGATTTCTATACGAGGCTTCGTGCTCGTTTTTTCGTTCTGACCTCACAAACACGTCTCGTGGTCCATTTCTAACCTATAATCGAGACTTTTTCGGGTTTTCGAGCTAGTGGATCTAATTTCATACCCTCTCTCCTCCCGATTTCTATACGAGGCTTCGTGCTCGTTTTTTCGTTTTGACCTCACCAACACGTCTCGTGGTCCTTTTCTAACCTATATTCGAGACTTTTTCGGGTTTTCGAGCTAGTGGATCTAATTTCATACCCTCTCTCCTCCCGATTTCTATACGAGGCTTCGTGCTCGTTTTTTCGTTCTGACCTCACCAACACGTTTCGTGGTCCATTTCTAACCTATAATCGAGACTTTTTCGGGTTTTCGAGCTAGTGGATCTAATTTCATACCCTCTCTCCTCCTAATTTCTATACGAGGCTACGTGCTCGTTTTTTTGTTCTGACCTCAGGAACACGTCTCGTGGTCCATTTCTAACCTATAATCGAGACTTTTTCGGGTTTTAGAGCTAGTACATCTAATTTCATACCCTCTCTCCTTCCGATTTCAATACGAGGCTTCGTGCTCGTTTTTTCGTTCTGACCTCACCAACACGTCTCGTGGTCCATTTCTAACCTATAATCGAGACTTTCTCGGATTTTAGAGCTAGTGGATCTAATTTCATACCCTCTCTCCTCCCGATTTCTATACGAGGCTTCGTGCTCGTTTTTTCGTTCTGACCTCACCAACACGTCTCGTGGTCCATTTCTAACCTATAATCGAGACTTTCTCGGATTTTAGAGCTAGTGGATCTAATTTCATACCCTCTCTCCTCCCGATTTCTATACGAGGCTTCGTGCTCGTTTTTTCGTTCTGACCTCACAAACACGTCTCGTGGTCCATTTCTAACCTATAATCGAGACTTTTTCGGGTTTTCGAGCTAGTGGATCTAATTTCATACCCTCTCTCTTCCGGATTTCTATACGAGGCTTCGTGCTCGTTTTTTCGTTCTGACCTCACCAACACATCTCACGGTCCATTTCTAACGTATAATCGAGACTTTTTCAGGTTTTAGAGGAAGTGGATCTAATTTCATACCCTTTCTCCTCCCGATTTCTATACGAGGCTTCGTGCTCGTTTTTTCGTTCTGACTTCAAAAATAGGTCTCGCGGTCCATTTCTAACCTATAATAGAGACTTTTTCGAGTTTTAGAGCTAGTGGATCTAATTTCATACCCTCTCTCCTCCCGATTTCTATACGAGGCTTCGTGCTCGTTTTTTCGTTCTGACCTCACCAACACGTCTCGAGGTCAATTTCTAACCTATAATCGAGACTTTTTCGGGTTTTAGAGGAAGTGGATCTAATTTGAAACCCTCTCTCCTCCCGATTTCTATACGAGGCTTCGTGCTCGTTTTTTCGTTCTGACCTCAGGAACACGTCTCGTGGTCCATTTCTAACCTATAATCGAGACTTTTTCGGGTTTTAGAGCTAGTGGATCTAATTTCATACCCTCTCACCTCCCGATTTCTATACGAGGCTACGTGCTCGTTTTTTCGTTCTGACCTCAGGAACACGTCTCGTGGTCCATTTCTAACCTATAATCGAGACTTTTTCGGATTTTAGAGGAAATGGATCTAATTTCATACCCTCTCTCCTCCCGATTTCTATACGAGGCTTCGTGCTCGTTTTTTCGTTCTGACCTCAGGAACACGTCTCGTGGTCCATTTCTAACCTATAATCGAGACTTTTTCGGGTTTTAGAGGAAATGGATCTAATTTCATACCCTCTCTTCTCCCGATTTCCATACGACGCTTCGTGCTCGATTTTTCGTTCTGACCTCCCCAACACGTTTCGTGGTCCATTTCTAACCTATAATCGATACTTTTTTGGATTTTCGAGCTAGTGGATCTAATTTCATACCCTCTCTCCTCCCGATTTCTATACGAGGCTACGTGCTCGTTTTTTCGTTCTGACCTCAGGAACACGTCTCGTGGTCCATTTCTAACCTATAATCGAGACTTTTTCGGGTTTTAGAGCTAGTGGATCTAATTTCATACCCTCTGTCCTCCCGATTTTTATACGAGGCTTCGTGCTCGTTTTTTCGTTCTGACCTCACAAACACGTCTCGTGGTCCATTTCTAACCTATAATCGAGACTTTTTCGGGTTTTCGAGCTAGTGGATCTAATTTCATACTCTCTCTCCTCCCGATTTCTATACGACGCTTCGTGCTCGTTTTTTCGTTTTGACCTCACCAACATGTCTCGTGGTCCATTTCTAACCTATATTCGAGACTTTTTCGGGTTTTAGAGCTAGTAGATCTAATTTCATACCCTCTCTCCTCCCGATTTCTATACGAGGCTTCGTGCTCGTTTTTTCGTTCTGACCTCACCAACACGTTTCGTGGTCCATTTCTAACCTATAATCGAGACTTTTTCGGGTTTTCGAGCTAGTGGATCTAATTTCATACTCTCTCTCCTCCCGATTTCTATACGACGCTTCGTGCTCGTTTTTTCGTTTTGACCTCACCAACATGTCTCGTGGTCCATTTCTAACCTATATTCGAGACTTTTTCGGGTTTTAGAGCTAGTAGATCTAATTTCATACCCTCTCTCCTCCCGATTTCTATACGAGGCTTCGTGCTCGTTTTTTCGTTCTGACCTCACCAACACGTTTCGTGGTCCATTTCTAACCTATAATCGAGACTTTTTCGGGTTTTCGAGCTAGTGGATCTAATTTCATACCCTATGTCCTCCTGATTTCTATACGAGGCTACGTGCTCGTTTTTTTGTTCTGACCTCAGGAACACGTCTCGTGGTCCATTTCTAACCTATAATCGAGACTTTTTCGGGTTTTAGAGCTAGTAGATCTAATTTCATACCCTCTCTCCTCCCGATTTCTATACGAGGCTTCGTGCTCTTTTTTTCGTTCTGACCTCACAAACACGTCTCGTGGTCCATTTCTAACCTATAATCGAGACTTTTTCGGGTTTTCGAGCTAGTGGATCTAATTTCATACCCTCTCTCCTCCCGATTTCTATACAAGGCTACGTGCTCGTTTTTTCGTTCTGACCTCACCAACACGTCTCATTGTCCATTTCTAACCTATAGTCGAGACTTTTTCGGGTTTTAGAGTTAGTAGATCTAATTTCATACCCTCTCCCCTCCCGATTTCTATACGAGGCTTCGTCCTCGTTTTTTCGTTCTGACCTCAAAAATAGGTCTCGTGGTAAATTTCTAACCTATAATTGAGACTTTTTCGGGTTTTAGAGCTAGAGGATCTAATTTCATTCCCTCTCTCTTCCGGATTTCTATACGATGCTTCGTGCTCGTTTTTTCGTTCTGACCTCACCAACACATCTCACGGTCCATTTCTAACGTATAATCGAGACTTTTTCAGGTTTTAGAGGAAGTGGATCTAATTTCATACCCTTTCTCCTCCCGATTTCTATACGAGGCTTCGTGCTCGTTTTTTCGTTCTGACCTCAAAAATAGGTCTCGCGGTCCATTTCTAACCTATAATAGAGACTTTTTCGAGTTTTAGAGCTAGTGGATCTAATTTCATACCCTCTCTCCTCCCGATTTCTATACGAGGCTTCGTGCTCGTTTTTTCGTTCTGACCTCACCAACACGTCTCGAGGTCCATTTCTAACCTATAATCGAGACTTTTTCGGGTTTTAGAGGAAGTGGATCTAATTTGAAACCCTCTCTCCTCCCGATTTCTATACGAGGCTTCGTGCTCGTTTTTTCGTTCTGACCTCAGGAACACGTCTCGTGGTCCATTTCTAACCTATAATCGAGACTTTTTCGGGTTTTAGAGCTAGTGGATCTAATTTCATACCCTCTCACCTCCCGATTTCTATACGAGACTACGTGCTCGTTTTTTCGTTCTGACCTCAGGAACACGTCTCGTGGTCCATTTCTAACCTATAATCGAGACTTTTTCGGATTTTAGAGGAAATGGATCTAATTTCATACCCTCCCTCCTCCCGATTTCTATACGAGGCTTCGTGCTCGTTTTTTCGTTCTGACCTCAGGAACACGTCTCGTGGTCCATTTCTAACCTATAATCGAGACTTTTTCGGGTTTTAGAGGAAATGGATCTAATTTCATACCCTCTCTTCTCCCGATTTCCATACGAGGCTTCGTGCTCGATTTTTCGTTCTGACCTCCCCAACACGTTTCGTGGTCCATTTCTAACCTATAATCGATACTTTTTTGGATTTTCGAGCTAGTGGATCTAATTTCATACCCTCTCTCCTCCCGATTTCTATACGAGGCTACGTGCTCGTTTTTTCGTTCTGACCTCAGGAACACGTCTCGTGGTCCATTTCTAACCTATAATCGAGACTTTTTCGGGTTTTAGAGCTAGTGGATCTAATTTCATACCCTCTGTCCTCCCGATTTTTATACGAGGCTTCGTGCTCGTTTTTTCGTTCTGACCTCACAAACACGTCTCGTGGTCCATTTCTAACCTATAATCGAGACTTTTTCGGGTTTTCGAGCTAGTGGATCTAATTTCATACTCTCTCTCCTCCCGATTTCTATACGACGCTTCGTGCTCGTTTTTTCGTTTTGACCTCACCAACATGTCTCGTGGTCCATTTCTAACCTATATTCGAGACTTTTTCGGGTTTTAGAGCTAGTAGATCTAATTTCATACCCTCTCTCCTCCCGATTTCTATACGAGGCTTCGTGCTCGTTTTTTCGTTCTGACCTCACCAACACGTTTCGTGGTCCATTTCTAACCTATAATCGAGACTTTTTCGGGTTTTCGAGCTAGTGGATCTAATTTCATACCCTATGTCCTCCTGATTTCTATACGAGGCTACGTGCTCGTTTTTTTGTTCTGACCTCAGGAACACGTCTCGTGGTCCATTTCTAACCTATAATCGAGACTTTTTCGGGTTTTAGAGCTAGTAGATCTAATTTCATACCCTCTCTCCTCCCGATTTCTATACGAGGCTTCGTGCTCTTTTTTTCGTTCTGACCTCACAAACACGTCTCGTGGTCCATTTCTAACCTATAATCGAGACTTTTTCGGGTTTTCGAGCTAGTGGATCTAATTTCATACCCTCTCTCCTCCCGATTTCTATACAAGGCTACGTGCTCGTTTTTTCGTTCTGACCTCACCAACACGTCTCATTGTCCATTTCTAACCTATAGTCGAGACTTTTTCGGGTTTTAGAGTTAGTAGATCTAATTTCATACCCTCTCCCCTCCCGATTTCTATACGAGGCTTCGTCCTCGTTTTTTCGTTCTGACCTCAAAAATAGGTCTCGTGGTAAATTTCTAACCTATAATTGAGACTTTTTCGGGTTTTAGAGCTAGTGGATCTAATTTCATACCCTCTCTCTTCCGGATTTCTATACGATGCTTCGTGCTCGTTTTTTCGTTCTGACCTCACCAACACATCTCACGGTCCATTTCTAACGTATAATCGAGACTTTTTCAGGTTTTAGAGGAAGTGGATCTAATTTCATACCCTTTCTCCTCCCGATTTCTATACGAGGCTTCGTGCTCGTTTTTTCGTTCTGACCTCAAAAATAGGTCTCGCGGTCCATTTCTAACCTATAATAGAGACTTTTTCGAGTTTTAGAGCTAGTGGATCTAATTTCATACCCTCTCTCCTCCCGATTTCTATACGAGGCTTCGTGCTCGTTTTTTCGTTCTGACCTCACCAACTCGTCTCGAGGTCCATTTCTAACCTATAATCGAGACTTTTTCGGGTTTTAGAGGAAGTGGATCTAATTTGAAACCCTCTCTCCTCCCGATTTCTATACGAGGCTTCGTGCTCGTTTTTTCGTTCTGACCTCAAAAACACGTCTCGTGGTCCATTTCTAACCTATAATCGAGACTTTTTCGGGTTTTCGAGCTAGTGGATCTAATTTCATACCCTCTCTCCTCCCGATTTCTATACGAGGCTACGTGCTCGTTTTTTCGTTCTGACCTCACAAACACGTCTCGTGGTCCATTTCTAACCTATAATGGAGACTTTTTCGGGTTTTAGAGCTAGTGGATCTAATTTCATACCCTCTGTCCTCCCGATTTTTATACGAGGCTTCGTGCTCGTTTTTTCGTTCTGACCTCACAAACACGTCTCGTGGTCCATTTCTAACCTATAATCGAGACTTTTTCGGGTTTTCGAGCTAGTGGATCTAATTTCATACTCTCTCTCCTCCCGATTTCTATACGACGCTTCGTGCTCGTTTTTTCGTTTTGACCTCACCAACATGTCTCGTGGTCCATTTCTAACCTATATTCGAGACTTTTTCGGGTTTTAGAGCTAGTAGATCTAATTTCATACCCTCTCTCCTCCCGATTTCTATACGAGGCTTCGTGCTCGTTTTTTCGTTCTGACCTCACCAACACGTTTCGTGGTCCATTTCTAACCTATAATCGAGACTTTTTCGGGTTTTCGAGCTAGTGGATCTAATTTCATACCCTATGTCCTCCTGATTTCTATACGAGGCTACGTGCTCGTTTTTTTGTTCTGACCTCAGGAACACGTCTCGTGGTCCATTTCTAACCTATAATCGAGACTTTTTCGGGTTTTAGAGCTAGTAGATCTAATTTCATACCCTCTCTCCTCCCGATTTCTATACGAGGCTTCGTGCTCTTTTTTTCGTTCTGACCTCACAAACACGTCTCGTGGTCCATTTCTAACCTATAATCGAGACTTTTTCGGGTTTTCGAGCTAGTGGATCTAATTTCATACCCTCTCTCCTCCCGATTTCTATACAAGGCTACGTGCTCGTTTTTTCGTTCTGACCTCACCAACACGTCTCATTGTCCATTTCTAACCTATAGTCGAGACTTTTTCGGGTTTTAGAGTTAGTAGATCTAATTTCATACCCTCTCCCCTCCCGATTTCTATACGAGGCTTCGTCCTCGTTTTTTCGTTCTGACCTCAAAAATAGGTCTCGTGGTAAATTTCTAACCTATAATTGAGACTTTTTCGGGTTTTAGAGCTAGAGGATCTAATTTCATTCCCTCTCTCTTCCGGATTTCTATACGATGCTTCGTGCTCGTTTTTTCGTTCTGACCTCACCAACACATCTCACGGTCCATTTCTAACGTATAATCGAGACTTTTTCAGGTTTTAGAGGAAGTGGATCTAATTTCATACCCTTTCTCCTCCCGATTTCTATACGAGGCTTCGTGCTCGTTTTTTCGTTCTGACCTCAAAAATAGGTCTCGCGGTCCATTTCTAACCTATAATAGAGACTTTTTCGAGTTTTAGAGCTAGTGGATCTAATTTCATACCCTCTCTCCTCCCGATTTCTATACGAGGCTTCGTGCTCGTTTTTTCGTTCTGACCTCACCAACACGTCTCGAGGTCCATTTCTAACCTATAATCGAGACTTTTTCGGGTTTTAGAGGAAGTGGATCTAATTTGAAACCCTCTCTCCTCCCGATTTCTATACGAGGCTTCGTGCTCGTTTTTTCGTTCTGACCTCAGGAACACGTCTCGTGGTCCATTTCTAACCTATAATCGAGACTTTTTCGGGTTTTAGAGCTAGTGGATCTAATTTCATACCCTCTCACCTCCCGATTTCTATACGAGACTACGTGCTCGTTTTTTCGTTCTGACCTCAGGAACACGTCTCGTGGTCCATTTCTAACCTATAATCGAGACTTTTTCGGATTTTAGAGGAAATGGATCTAATTTCATACCCTCCCTCCTCCCGATTTCTATACGAGGCTTCGTGCTCGTTTTTTCGTTCTGACCTCAGGAACACGTCTCGTGGTCCATTTCTAACCTATAATCGAGACTTTTTCGGGTTTTAGAGGAAATGGATCTAATTTCATACCCTCTCTTCTCCCGATTTCCATACGAGGCTTCGTGCTCGATTTTTCGTTCTAACCTCCCCAACACGTTTCGTGGTCCATTTCTAACCTATAATCGATACTTTTTTGGATTTTCGAGCTAGTGGATCTAATTTCATACCCTCTCTCCTCCCGATTTCTATACGAGGCTACGTGCTCGTTTTTTCGTTCTGACCTCAGGAACACGTCTCGTGGTCCATTTCTAACCTATAATCGAGACTTTTTCGGGTTTTAGAGCTAGTGGATCTAATTTCATACCCTCTGTCCTCCCGATTTTTATACGAGGCTTCGTGCTCGTTTTTTCGTTCTGACCTCACAAACACGTCTCGTGGTCTATTTCTAACCTATAATCGAGACTTTTTCGGGTTTTCGAGCTAGTGGATCTAATTTCATACTCTCTCTCCTCCCGATTTCTATACGACGCTTCGTGCTCGTTTTTTCGTTTTGACCTCACCAACATGTCTCGTGGTCCATTTCTAACCTATAGTCGAGACTTTTTCGGGTTTTAGAGTTAGTAGATCTAATTTCATACCCTCTCCCCTCCCGATTTCTATACGAGGCTTCGTCCTCGTTTTTTCGTTCTGACCTCAAAAATAGGTCTCGTGGTAAATTTCTAACCTATAATTGAGACTTTTTCGGGTTTTAGAGCTAGTGGATCTAATTTCATACCCTCTCTCTTCCGGATTTCTATACGATGCTTCGTGCTCGTTTTTTCGTTCTGACCTCACCAACACATCTCACGGTCCATTTCTAACGTATAATCGAGACTTTTTCAGGTTTTAGAGGAAGTGGATCTAATTTCATACCCTTTCTCCTCCCGATTTCTATACGAGGCTTCGTGCTCGTTTTTTCGTTCTGACCTCAAAAATAGGTCTCGCGGTCCATTTCTAACCTATAATAGAGACTTTTTCGAGTTTTAGAGCTAGTGGATCTAATTTCATACCCTCTCTCCTCCCGATTTCTATACGAGGCTTCGTGCTCGTTTTTTCGTTCTGACCTCACCAACTCGTCTCGAGGTCCATTTCTAACCTATAATCGAGACTTTTTCGGGTTTTAGAGGAAGTGGATCTAATTTGAAACCCTCTCTCCTCCCGATTTCTATACGAGGCTTCGTGCTCGTTTTTTCGTTCTGACCTAAAAACACGTCTCGTGGTCCATTTCTAACCTATAATCGAGACTTTTTCGGGTTTTCGAGCTAGTGGATCTAATTTCATACCCTCTCTCCTCCCGATTTCTATACGAGGCTACGTGCTCGTTTTTTCGTTCTGACCTCACAAACACGTCTCGTGGTCCATTTCTAACCTATAATGGAGACTTTTTCGAGTTTTAGAGCTAGTGGATCTAATTTCATACCCTCTCTCCTCCCGATTTCTATACGAGGCTACGTGCTCGTTTTTTCGTTCTGACCTCAGGAACACGTCTCGTGGTCCATTTCTAACCTATAATCGAGACTTTTTCGGGTTTTAGAGCTAGTGGATCTAATTTCATACCCTCTCACCTCCCGATTTCTATACGAGGCTACGTGCTCATTTTTTCGTTCTGACCTCAGGAACACGTCTCGTGGTCCATTTCTAACCTATAATCGAGACTTTTTCGGGTTTTAGAGCTAGTGGATCTTATTTCATACCCTCTCTCCTCCCGATTTTTATACGAGGCTTCGTGCTCGTTTTTTCGTTCTGACCTCACAA
Source organism: Thalia dealbata (assembly GCA_030544415.1). Lineage (NCBI taxonomy): Eukaryota > Viridiplantae > Streptophyta > Magnoliopsida > Zingiberales > Marantaceae > Thalia > Thalia dealbata. Next base: position 15,928,501 of record CM060460.1, read on the forward strand.
ACACGTCTCGTGGTCCATTTCTAACCTATAATCGAGACTTTCTCGGGTTTTAGAGCTAGTGGATCTAATTTCATACCCTCTCTCCTCCCGATTTCTATACGAGGCTTCGTGCTCGTTTTTTAGTTCTGACCTCACAAACACGTCTCGTGGTCCATTTCTAACCTATAATCGAGACTTTCTCGGATTTTAGAGCTAGTGGATCTAATTTCATACCCTCTCTCCTCCCGATTTTTATACGAGGCTACGTGCTCGTTTTTTCGTTCTGACCTCATTAACACGTCTCGTGGTCCATTTCTAACCTATAATCGAGACTTTTTCGGGTTTTAGAGCTAGTGGATCTGATTTCATACCCTCTCACCTCCCGATTTCTATACGAGGCTACATGCTCGTTTTTTCGTTCTGACCTAATGAACACGTCTCGTGGTCCATTTCTAACCTATAATCGAGACTTTCTCGGGTTTTAGAGGAAATGGATCTAATTTCATACTCTCTCTCCTTCCGATTTTTATACGAGGCTTCGTGCTCGTTTTTTCGTTCTGACCTCACAAACACGTCTCGTGGTCCATTTCTAACCTATATTCGAGACTTTTTCGGGTATTAGAGCTAGTAGATCTAATTTCATACCCTCTCTCCTCCCGATTTCTATACGAGGCTACGTGCTCGTTTTTTCGTTCTGACCTCACCAACACGTCTCGTGGTCCATTTCTAACCTATAATCGAGACTTTTTCGGGTTTTAGAGGAAGTGGATCTAATTTTATACCCTCTCTCCTCTCGATTTCTATACGAGGCTTCGTGCTCGTTTTTTCGTTCTGACCTCACCAACACATTTCGTGGTCCATTTCTAACCTATAATCGATACTTTTTTGGATTTTCGAGCTAGTGGATCTAATTTCATACCCTGTCTCCTCCCGATTTCTATACGAGGCTACGTGCTCGTTTTTTCGTTCTGACCTCAGGAACACGTCTCGTGGTCCATTTCTAACCTATAATCGAGACTTTTTCGGGTTTTAGTACTAGTGGATCTAATTTCATACCCTCTCTCCTCCCGATTTCTATACGAGCCTTCGTGCTCGTTTTTTCGTTCTGACCTCACCAACACGTCTCGTGGTCCATTTCTAACCTATAATCGAGACTTTTTCGGGTTTTAGAGGAAATTGATCTAATTTCATACCCTCTCTCCTCCCGATTTCTATACGAGGCTTCGTGCTCGTTTTTTCGTTCTGACCTCACAAACACGTCTCGTGGTCCATTTCTAACCTATAATCGAGACTTTTTCGGGTTTTAGAGCTAGTAGATCTAATTTCATACCCTCTCTCCTCCCGATTTCTATACGAGGCTTCGTGCTCTTTTTTTCGTTCTGACCTCACAAACACGTCTCGTGGTCCATTTCTAACCTATAATCGAGACTTTTTCGGGTTTTCGAGCTAGTGGATCTAATTTCATACCCTCTCTCCTCCCGATTTCTATACAAGGCTACGTGCTCGTTTTTTCGTTCTGACCTCACCAACACGTCTCATTGTCCATTTCTAACCTATAGTCGAGACTTTTTCGGGTTTTAGAGTTAGTAGATCTAATTTCATACCCTCTCCCCTCCCGATTTCTATACGAGGCTTCGTCCTCGTTTTTTCGTTCTGACCTCAAAAATAGGTCTCGTGGTAAATTTCTAACCTATAATTGAGACTTTTTCGGGTTTTAGAGCTAGTGGATCTAATTTCATACCCTCTCTCTTCCGGATTTCTATACGATGCTTCGTGCTCGTTTTTTCGTTCTGACCTCACCAACACATCTCACGGTCCATTTCTAACGTATAATCGAGACTTTTTCAGGTTTTAGAGGAAGTGGATCTAATTTCATACCCTTTCTCCTCCCGATTTCTATACGAGGCTTCGTGCTCGTTTTTTCGTTCTGACCTCAAAAATAGGTCTCGCGGTCCATTTCTAACCTATAATAGAGACTTTTTCGAGTTTTAGAGCTAGTGGATCTAATTTCATACCCTCTCTCCTCCCGATTTCTATACGAGGCTTCGTGCTCGTTTTTTCGTTCTGACCTCACCAACTCGTCTCGAGGTCCATTTCTAACCTATAATCGAGACTTTTTCGGGTTTTAGAGGAAGTGGATCTAATTTGAAACCCTCTCTCCTCCCGATTTCTATACGAGGCTTCGTGCTCGTTTTTTCGTTCTGACCTCAAAAACACGTCTCGTGGTCCATTTCTAACCTATAATCGAGACTTTTTCGGGTTTTCGAGCTAGTGGATCTAATTTCATACCCTCTCTCCTCCCGATTTCTATACGAGGCTACGTGCTCGTTTTTTCGTTCTGACCTCACAAACACGTCTCGTGGTCCATTTCTAACCTATAATGGAGACTTTTTCGAGTTTTAGAGCTAGTGGATCTAATTTCATACCCTCTCTCCTCCCGATTTCTATACGAGGCTACGTGCTCGTTTTTTCGTTCTGACCTCAGGAACACGTCTCGTGGTCCATTTCTAACCTATAATCGAGACTTTTTCGGGTTTTAGAGCTAGTGGATCTAATTTCATACCCTCTCACCTCCCGATTTCTATACGAGGCTACGTGCTCATTTTTTCGTTCTGACCTCAGGAACACGTCTCGTGGTCCATTTCTAACCTATAATCGAGACTTTTTCGGGTTTTAGAGCTAGTGGATCTTATTTCATACCCTCTCTCCTCCCGATTTTTATACGAGGCTTCGTGCTCGTTTTTTCGTTCTGACCTCACAAACACGTCTCGTGGTCCATTTCTAACCTATAATCGAGACTTTCTCGGGTTTTAGAGCTAGTTGATCTAATTTCATACCCTCTCTCCTCCCGATTTCTATACGAGGCTTCGTGCTCGTTTTTTCGTTCTGACCTCACAAACACGTCTCGTGGTCCATTTCTAACCTATAATCGAGACTTTCTCGGATTTTAGAGCTAGTGGATCTAATTTCATACCCTCTCTCCTCCCGATTTTTATACGAGGCTACGTGCTCGTTTTTTCGTTCTGACCTCATTAACACGTCTCGTGGTCCATTTCTAACCTATAATCGAGACTTTTTCGGGTTTTAGAGCTAGTGGATCTGATTTCATACCCTCTCACCTCCCGATTTCTATACGAGGCTACATGCTCGTTTTTTCGTTCTGACCTAATGAACACGTCTCGTGGTCCATTTCTAACCTATAATCGAGACTTTCTCGGGTTTTAGAGGAAATGGATCTAATTTCATACTCTCTCTCCTTCCGATTTTTATACGAGGCTTCGTGCTCGTTTTTTCGTTCTGACCTCACAAACACGTCTCGTGGTCCATTTCTAACCTATATTCGAGACTTTTTCGGGTATTAGAGCTAGTAGATCTAATTTCATACCCTCTCTCCTCCCGATTTCTATACGAGGCTACGTGCTCGTTTTTTCGTTCTGACCTCACCAACACGTCTCGTGGTCCATTTCTAACCTATAATCGAGACTTTTTCGGGTTTTAGAGGAAGTGGATCTAATTTTATACCCTCTCTCCTCTCGATTTCTATACGAGGCTTCGTGCTCGTTTTTTCGTTCTGACCTCACCAACACATTTCGTGGTCCATTTCTAACCTATAATCGATACTTTTTTGGATTTTCGAGCTAGTGGATCTAATTTCATACCCTGTCTCCTCCCGATTTCTATACGAGGCTACGTGCTCGTTTTTTCGTTCTGACCTCAGGAACACGTCTCGTGGTCCATTTCTAACCTATAATCGAGACTTTTTCGGGTTTTAGTACTAGTGGATCTAATTTCATACCCTCTCTCCTCCCGATTTTTATACGAGGCTTCGTGCTCGTTTTTTCGTTCTGACCTCACAAACACGTCTCGTGGTCCATTTCTAACCTATAATCGAGACTTTTTGGGGTTTTCGAGCTAGTGGATCTAATTTCATACTCTCTCTCCTCCCGATTTCTATACGACGCTTCGTGCTCGTTTTTTCGTTTTGACCTCACCAACATGTCTCGTGGTCCATTTCTAACCTATATTCGAGACTTTTTCGGGTTTTAGAGCTAGTAGATCTAATTTCATACCCTCTCTCCTCCCGATTTCTATACGAGGCTTCGTGCTCGTTTTTTCGTTCTGACCTCACCAACACGTTTCGTGGTCCATTTCTAACCTATAATCGAGACTTTTTCGGGTTTTCGAGCTAGTGGATCTAATTTCATACCCTCTCTCCTCCTGATTTCTATACGAGGCTACGTGCTCGTTTTTTTGTTCTGACGTCAGGAACACGTCTCGTGGTCCATTTCTAACCTATAATCGAGACTTTTTCGGGTTTTAGAGCTAGTAGATCTAATTTCATACCCTCTCTCCTTCCGATTTCAATACGAGGCTTCGTGCTCGTTTTTTCGTTCTGACCTCACAAACACGTCTCGTGGTCCATTTCTAACCTATAATCGAGACTTTCTCGGATTTTAGAGCTAGTGGATCTAATTTCATACCCTCTCTCCTCCCGATTTCTATACGAGGCTTCGTGCTCGTTTTTTCGTTCTGACCTCACAAACACGTCTCGTGGTCCATTTCTAACCTATAATTGAGACTTTTTCGGGTTTTAGAGGAAGTGGATCTAATTTCATACCCTTTCTCCTCCCGATTTCTATACGAGGCTTCGTGCTCGTTTTTTCGTTCTGACCTCAAAAATAGGTCTCGCGGTCCATTTCTAACCTATAATAGAGACTTTTTCGAGTTTTAGAGCTAGTGGATCTAATTTCATACCCTCTCTCCTCCCGATTTCTATACGAGGCTTCGTGCTCGTTTTTTCGTTCTGACCTCACCAACACGTCTCGAGGTCCATTTCTAACCTATAATCGAGACTTTTTCGGGTTTTAGAGGAAGTGGATCTAATTTGAAACCCTCTCTCCTCCCGATTTCTATACGAGGCTTCGTGCTCGTTTTTTCGTTCTGACCTCACCAACACGTTTCGTGGTCCATTTCTAACCTATAATCGAGACTTTTTCGGGTTTTCGAGCTAGTGGATCTAATTTCATACCCTCTCTCCTCCCGATTTCTATACGAGGCTACGTGCTCGTTTTTTCGTTCTGACCTCAGGAACACATCTCGTGGTCCATTTCTAACCTATAATCGAGACTTTTTCGGGTTTTAGAGCTAGTGGATCTAATTTCATACCCTCTCTCCTCCCGATTTCTATACGAGGCTACGTGCTAGTTTTTTCGTTCTGACCTCAGGAACACGTCTCGTGGTCCATTTCTAACCTATAATCGAGACTTTTTCGGGTTTTAGAGCTAGTGGATCTAATTTCATACCCTCTCTCCTCCCGATTTCTATACGAGGCTTCGTGCTCGTTTTTTCGTTCTGACCTCACCAACACGTTTCGTGGTCCATTTCTAACCTATAATCGAGACTTTTTCGGGTTTTCGAGCTAGTGGATCTAATTTCATACACTCTCTCCTCCTGATTTCTATACGAGGCTACGTGCTCGTTTTTTTGTTCTGACGTCAGGAACACGTCTCGTGGTCCATTTCTAACCTATAATCGAGACTTTTTCGGGTTTTAGAGCTAGTAGATCTAATTTCATACCCTCTCTCCTTCCGATTTCAATACGAGGCTTCGTGCTCGTTTTTTCGTTCTGACCTCACAAACACGTCTCGTGGTCCATTTCTAACCTATAATCGAGACTTTCTCGGATTTTAGAGCTAGTGGATCTAATTTCATACCCTCTCTCCTCCCGATTTCTATACGAGGCTTCGTGCTCGTTTTTTCGTTCTGACCTCACAAACACGTCTCGTGGTCCATTTCTAACCTATAATCGAGACTTTTTCGGGTTTTCGAGCTAGTGGATCTAATTTCATACCCTCTCTCCTCCCGATTTCTATACAAGGCTACGTGCTCGTTTTTTCGTTCTGACCTCACCAACACGTCTCATTGTCCATTTCTAACCTATAGTCGAGACTTTTTCGGGTTTTAGAGTTAGTAGATCTAATTTCATACCCTCTCCCCTCCCGATTTCTATACGAGGCTTCGTCCTCGTTTTTTCGTTCTGACCTCAAAAATAGGTCTCGTGGTAAATTTCTAACCTATAATTGAGACTTTTTCGGGTTTTAGAGCTAGTGGATCTAATTTCATACCCTCTCTCTTCCGGATTTCTATACGAGGCTTCGTGCTCGTTTTTTCGTTCTGACCTCACCAACACATCTCACGGTCCATTTCTAACGTATAATCGAGACTTTTTCAGGTTTTAGAGGAAGTGGATCTAATTTCATACCCTGTCTCCTCCCGATTTCTATACGAGGCTTCGTGCTCGTTTTTTCGTTCTGACCTCAAAAATAGGTCTCGCGGTCCATTTCTAACCTATAATAGAGACTTTTTCGAGTTTTAGAGCTAGTGGATCTAATTTCATACCCTCTCTCCTCCCGATTTCTATACGAGGCTTCGTGCTCGTTTTTTCGTTCTGACCTCACCAACACGTCTCGAGGTCCATTTCTAACCTATAATCGAGACTTTTTCGGGTTTTAGAGGAAGTGGATCTAATTTGAAACCCTCTCTCCTCCCGATTTCTATACGAGGCTTCGTGCTCGTTTTTTCGTTCTAACCTCAAAAACACGTCTCGTGGTCCATTTCTAACCTATAATCGAGACTTTTTCGGGTTTTCGAGCTAGTGGATCTAATTTCAAACCCTCTCTCCTCCCGATTTCTATACGAGGCTACGTGCTCGTTTTTTCGTTCTGACCTCAGGAACACGTCTCGTGGTCCATTTCTAACCTATAATCGAGACTTTTTCGGGTTTTAGAGCTAGTGGATCTAATTTCATACCCTCTCACCTCCCGATTTCTATACGAGACTACGTGCTCGTTTTTTCGTTCTGACCTCATGAACACGTCTCGTGGTCCATTTCTAACCTATAATCGAGACTTTTTCGGATTTTAGAGGAAATGGATCTAATTTCATACCCTCTCTCCTCCCGATTTCTATACGAGGCTTCGTGCTCGTTTTTTCGTTCTGACCTCAGGAACACGTCTCGTGGTCCATTTCTAACCTATAATCGAGACTTTTTCGGGTTTTCGAGCTAGTGGATCTAATTTCATACCCTCTCTCCTCCCGATTTCTATACAAGGCTACGTGCTCGTTTTTTCGTTCTGACCTCAAAAATAGGTCTCGCGGTCCATTTCTAACCTATAATGGAGACTTTTTCGAGTTTTAGAGCTAGTGGATCTAATTTCATACCCTCTCTCCTCCCGATTTCTATACGAGGCTTCGTGCTCGTTTTTTCGTTCTGACCTCACCAAAACGTCTCCTGGTCCATTTCTAACGTATAATCGAGACTTTTCGGGTTTTAGAGGAAGTGGATCTAATTTCATACCCTCTCTCCTCCTGATTTCTATTCGAGGCTTCGTGCTTGTTTTTTCGTTCTGACCTCACGAACACGTCTCGTGGTCCATTTCTAACCTATAATTGAGACTTTTTCGGGTTTTAGAGCGAGTGGATCTAATTTCATACCCTCTCTCCTCCCGATTTCTATACGAGGCTTCGTGCTCGTTTTTTCGTTCTGACCTCACCAACACATCTCATGGTCCATTTCTAACGTATAATAGAGACTTTTTCAGGTTTTAGAGGAAGTGGATCTAATTTCATACCCTTTCTCCTCCCGATTTCTATACGAGGCTTCGTGCTCGTTTTTTCGTTCTGACCTCAAAAATAGGTCTCGCGGTCCATTTCTAACCTATAATGGAGACTTTTTCGAGTTTTAGAGCTAGTGGATCTAATTTCATACCCTCTCTCCTCCCAATTTCTATACGAGGCTTCGTGCTCGTTTTTTCGTTCTGACCTCACCAACACGTCTCGAGGTCCATTTCTAACCTATAATCGAGACTTTTTCGGGTTTTAGAGGAAGTGGATCTAATTTTAAACCCTCTCTCCTCCCGATTTCTATACGAGGCTTCGTGCTCGTTTTTTCGTTCTGACCTCAAAAACAGGTCTCGTGGTCCATTTCTAACCTATAATCGAGACTTTTTCGGGTTTTCGAGCTAGTGGATCTAATTTCATACCCTCTCTCCTCCCGATTTCTATACGTGGCTACGTGCTCGTTTTTTCGTTCTGACCTCAGGAACACGTCTCGTGGTCCATTTCTAACCTATAATCGAGACTTTTTCGGGTTTTAGAGCTAGTGGATCTGATTTCATACCCTCTCACCTCCCGATTTCTATACGAGGCTACGTGCTCGTTTTTTCGTTCTGACCTCGTGAACACGTCTCGTGGTCCATTTCTAACCTATAATCGAGACTTTTTTGGGTTTTAGAGGAAATGGATCTAATTTCATACCCTCTCTCCTTCCGATTTCTATACGAGGCTTCGTGCTCGTTTTTTCGTTCTGACCTCACAAACACGTCTCGTGGTCCATTTCTAACCTATAATCGAGACTTTCTCGGGTTTTAGAGCTAGTGGATCTAATTTCATACCATCTCTCCTCCCGATTTCTATACGAGGCTACGTGCTCTTTTTTTCGTTCTGACCTCACCAACAAGTTTCGGGGTCCATTTCTAACCTATAATCGATACTTTTTCGGGTTTTCAAGCTAGTGGATCTAATTTCATACCCTCTCTCCTCCGGATTTCTATACGAGGCTTCGTGCTCGTTTTTTCGTTCTGACCTCACCAACACGTCTCGTGGTCCTTTTCTAACCTATATTCGAGACTTTTTCGGGTTTTCGAGCTAGTGGATCTAATTTCATACCCTCTCTCCTCCCGATTTCTATACGAGGCTACGTGCTCGTTTTTTCGTTCTGACCTCAGGAACACGTCTCGTGGTCCATTTCTAACCTATAATCGAGACTTTTTCGGGTTTTCGAGCTAGTGGATCTAATTTCATACCCTCTCTCCTCCCGATTTCTATACGAGGCTACGTGCTAGTTTTTTCGTTCTGACCTCAGGAACACGTCTCGTGATCCATTTCTAACCTATAATCGAGACTTTTTCGGGTTTTCGAGCTAGTGGATCTAATTTCATACCCTCTCTCCTCCCGATTTCTATACGAGGCTACGTGCTCGTTTTTTCGTTCTGACCTCAGGAACACGTCTAGTGGTCCATTTCTAACCTATAATCGAGACTTTCTCGGATTTTAGAGCTAGTGGATCTAATTTCATACCCTCTCTCCTCCCGATTTCTATACGAGGCTTCGTGCTCGTTTTTTCGTTCTGACCTCACAAACACGTCTCGTGGTCCATTTCTAACCTATAATCGAGACTTTTTCGGGTTTTAGAGCTAGTTGATCTAATTTCATACCCTCTCTCCTCCCGATTTCTATACGAGGCTTCGTACTCGTTTTTTCGTTCTGACCTCACCAACACGTCTCGTGGTCCATTTCTAACCTATAATCGAGACTTTCTCGGATTTTAGAGCTAGTGGATCTAATTTCATACCCTCTCTCCTCCCGATTTCTATACGAGGCTTCGTGCTCGTTTTTTCGTTCTGACCTCACAAACACGTCTCGTGGTCCATTTCTAACCTATAATCGAGACTTTTTCGGGTTTTCGAGCTAGTGGATCTAATTTCATACCCTCTCTCCTCCCGATTTCTATACAAGGCTACGTGCTCGTTTTTTCGTTCTGACCTCACCAACACGTCTCACTGTCCATTTCTAACCTATAGTCGAGACTTTTTCGGGTTTTAGAGTTAGTAGATCTAATTTCATACCCTCTCCCCTCCCGATTTCTATACGAGGCTTCGTCCTCGTTTTTTCGTTCTGACCTCAAAAATAGGTCTCGTGGTAAATTTCTAACCTATAATTGAGACTTTTTCGGGTTTTAGAGCTAGTGGATCTAATTTCATACCCTCTCTCTTCCGGATTTCTATACGAGGCTTCGTGCTCGTTTTTTCGTTCTGACCTCACCAACACATCTCACGGTCCATTTCTAACGTATAATCGAGACTTTTTCAGGTTTTAGAGGAAGTGGATCTAATTTCATACCCTTTCTCCTCCCGATTTCTATACGAGGCTTCGTGCTCGTTTTTTCGTTCTGACCTCAAAAATAGGTCTCGCGGTCCATTTCTAACCTATAATAGAGACTTTTTCGAGTTTTAGAGCTAGTGGATCTAATTTCATACCCTCTCTCCTCCCGATTTCTATACGAGGCTTCGTGCTCGTTTTTTCGTTCTGACCTCACCAACACGTCTCGAGGTCCATTTCTAACCTATAATCGAGACTTTTTCGGGTTTTAGAGGAAGTGGATCTAATTTTAAACCCTCTCTCCTCCCGATTTCTATACGAGGCTTCGTGCTCGTTTTTTCGTTCTGACCTCAAAAACACGTCTCGTGGTCCATTTCTAACCTATAATCGAGACTTTTTCGCTTTTCGAGCTAGTGGATCTAATTTCATACCCTCTCTCCTCCCGATTTCTATACGAGGCTACGTGCTCGTTTTTTCGTTCTGACCTCACAAACACGTCTCGTGGTCCATTTCTAACCTATAATCGAGACTTTTTCGGGTTTTCGAGCTAGTGGATCTAATTTCATACCCTCTCTCCTCCCGATTTCTATACGAGGCTACGTGCTAGTTTTTTCGTTCTGACCTCAGGAACACGTCTCGTGGTCCATTTCTAACCTATAATCGAGACTTTTTCGGGTTTTAGAGCTAGTGGATCTAATTTGAAACCCTCTCTCCTCCCGATTTCTATACGAGGCTTCGTGCTCGTTTTTTCGTTCTGACCTCAGGAACACATCTCGTGGTCCATTTCTAACCTATAATCGAGACTTTTCGGGTTTTAGAGCTAGTGGATCTAATTTCATACCGTCTCTCCTCCCGATTTCTATACGAGGCTACGTGCTCGTTTTTTCGTTCTGACCTCAAGAACACGTCTCGTGGTCCATTTCTAACCTATAATCGAGACTTTTTCGGGTTTTAGAGCTAGTGGATCTAATTTCATACCCTCTCACCTCCCGATTTCTATACGAGACTACGTGCTCGTTTTTTCGTTCTGACCTCATGAACACGTCTCGTGGTCCATTTCTAACCTATAATCGAGACTTTTTCGGATTTTAGAGGAAATGGATCTAATTTCATACCCTCTCTCCTCCCGATTTCTATACGAGGCTTCGTGCTCGTTTTTTCGTTCTGACCTCAGGAACACGTCTCGTGGTCCATTTCTAACCTATAATCGAGACTTTTTCGGGTTTTAGAGGAAATGGATCTAATTTCATACCCTCTCTTCTCCCGATTTCTATACGAGGCTTCGTGCTCGATTTTTCGTTCTGACCTCCCCAACACGTTTCGTGGTCCATTTCTAACCTATAATCGATACTTTTTTGGATTTTCGAGCTAGTGGATCTAATTTAATACCCTGTCTCCTCCCGATTTCTATACGAGGCTACGTGCTCGTTTTTTCGTTCTGACCTCAGGAACACGTCTCGTGGTCCATTTCTAACCTATAATCGAGACTTTTTCGGGTTTTAGAGCTAGTGGATCTAATTTCATACCCTCTCTCCTCCCGATTTTTATACGAGGCTTCGTGCTCGTTTTTTCGTTCTGACCTCACAAACACGTCTTGTGGTCCATTTCTAACCTATAATCGAGACTTTTTCGGATTTTCGAGCTAGTGGATCTAATTTCATACTCTCTCTCCTCCCGATTTCTATACGACGCTTCGTGCTCGTTTTTTCGTTGTGACCTCACCAACATGTCTCGTGGTCCATTTCTAACCTATATTCGAGACTTTTTCGGGTTTTAGAGCTAGTAGATCTAATTTCATACCCTCTCTCCTCCCGATTTCTATACGAGGCTTCGTGCTCGTTTTTTCGTTCTGACCTCACCAACACGTTTCGTGGTCCATTTCTAACCTATAATCGAGACTTTTTCGGGTTTTCGAGCTAGTGGATCTAATTTCATACCCTCTCTCCTCCTGATTTCTATACGAGGCTACGTGCTCGTTTTTTTGTTCTGACGTCAGGAACACGTCTCGTGGTCCATTTCTAACCTATAATCGAGACTTTTTCGGGTTTTAGAGCTAGTAGATCTAATTTCATACCCTCTCTCCTTCCGATTTCAATACGAGGCTTCGTGCTCGTTTTTTCGTTCTGACCTCACAAACACGTCTCGTGGTCCATTTCTAACCTATAATCGAGACTTTCTCGGATTTTAGAGCTAGTGGATCTAATTTCATACCCTCTCTCCTCCCGATTTCTATACGAGGCTTCGTGCTCGTTTTTTCGTTCTGACCTCACAAACACGTCTCGTGGTCCATTTCTAACCTATAATCGAGACTTTTTCGGGTTTTCGAGCTAGTGGATCTAATTTCATACCCTCTCTCCTCCCGATTTCTATACAAGGCTACGTGCTCGTTTTTTCGTTCTGACCTCACCAACACGTCTCATTGTCCATTTCTAACCTATAGTCGAGACTTTTTCGGGTTTTAGAGTTAGTAGATCTAATTTCATACCCTCTCCCCTCCCGATTTCTATACGAGGCTTCGTCCTCGTTTTTTCGTTCTGACCTCAAAAATAGGTCTCGTGGTAAATTTCTAACCTATAATTGAGACTTTTTCGGGTTTTAGAGCTAGTGGATCTAATTTAATACCCTCTCTCTTCCGGATTTCTATACGAGGCTTCGTGCTCGTTTTTTCGTTCTGACCTCACCAACACATCTCACGGTCCATTTCTAACGTATAATCGAGACTTTTTCAGGTTTTAGAGGAAGTGGATCTAATTTCATACCCTTTCTCCTCCCGATTTCTATACGAGGCTTCGTGCTCGTTTTTTCGTTCTGACCTCAAAAATAGGTCTCGCGGTCCATTTCTAACCTATAATAGAGACTTTTTCGAGTTTTAGAGCTAGTGGATCTAATTTCATACCCTCTCTCCTCCCGATTTCTATACGAGGCTTCGTGCTCGTTTTTTCGTTCTGACCTCACCAACACGTCTCGAGGTCCATTTCTAACCTATAATCGAGACTTTTTCGGGTTTTAGAGGAAGTGGATCTAATTTGAAACCCTCTCTCCTCCCGATTTCTATACGAGGCTTCGTGCTCGTTTTTTCGTTCTGACCTCAAAAATACGTCTCGTGGTCCATTTCTAACCTATAATCGAGACTTTTTCGGGTTTTCGAGCTAGTGGATCTAATTTCATACCCTCTCTCCTCCCGATTTCTATACGAGGCTACGTGCTCGTTTTTTCGTTCTGACCTCACAAACACGTCTCGTGGTCCATTTCTAACCTATAATCGAGACTTTTTCGGGTTTTCGAGCTAGTGGATCTAATTTCATACCCTCTCTCCTCCCGATTTCTATACGAGGCTACGTGCTAGTTTTTTCGTTCTGACCTCAGGAACACGTCTCGTGGTCCATTTCTAACCTATAATCGAGACTTTTTCGGGTTTTAGAGCTAGTGGATCTAATTTGAAACCCTCTCTCCTCCCGATTTCTATACGAGGCTTCGTGCTCGTTTATTCGTTCTGACCTCAGGAACACATCTCGTGGTCCATTTCTAACCTATAATCGAGACTTTTTCGAGTTTTAGAGCTAGTGGATCTAATTTCATACCCTCTCTCCTCCCGATTTCTATACGAGGCTTCGTGCTCGTTTTTTCGTTCTGACCTCACCAACACGTTTCGTGGTCCATTTCTAACCTATAATCGAGACTTTTTCGGGTTTTCGAGCTAGTGGATCTAATTTCATACCCTCTCTCCTCCCGATTTCTATACAAGGCTACGTGCTCGTTTTTTCGTTCTGACCTCAAAAATAGGTCTCGCGGTCCATTTCTAACCTATAATGGAGACTTTTTCGAGTTTTAGAGCTAGTGGATCTAATTTCATACCCTCTCTCCTCCCGATTTCTATACGAGGCTTCGTGCTCGTTTTTTCGTTCTGACCTCACCAACACGTCTCCTGGTCCATTTCTAACGTATAATCAAGACTTTTCGGGTTTTAGAGGAAGTGGATCTAATTTCATACCCTCTCTCCTCCTGATTTCTATTCGAGGCTTCGTGCTTGTTTTTTCGTTCTGACCTCACAAACACGTCTCGTGGTCCATTTCTAACCTATAATTGAGACTTTTTCGGGTTTTAGAGCGAGTGGATCTAATTTCATACCCTCTCTCCTCCCGATTTCTATACGAGGCTTCGTGCTCGTTTTTTCGTTCTGACCTCACCAACACATCTCATGGTCCATTTCTAACGTATAATAGAGACTTTTTCAGGTTTTAGAGGAAGTGGATCTAATTTCATACCCTTTCTCCTCCCGATTTCTATACGAGGCTTCGTGCTCGTTTTTTCGTTCTGACCTCAAAAATAGGTCTCGCGGTCCATTTCTAACCTATAATGGAGACTTTTTCGAGTTTTAGAGCTAGTGGATCTAATTTCATACCCTCTCTCCTCCCAATTTCTATACGAGGCTTCGTGCTCGTTTTTTCGTTCTGACCTCACCAACACGTCTCGAGGTCCATTTCTAACCTATAATCGAGACTTTTTCGGGTTTTAGAGAAAGTGGATCTAATTTTAAACCCTCTCTCCTCCCGATTTCTATACGAGGCTTCGTGCTCGTTTTTTCGTTCTGACCTCAAAAACAGGTCTCGTGGTCCATTTCTAACCTATAATCGAGACTTTTTCGGGTTTTCGAGCTAGTGGATCTAATTTCATACCCTCTCTCCTCCCGATTTCTATACGTGGCTACGTGCTCGTTTTTTCGTTCTGACCTCAGGAACACGTCTCGTGGTCCATTTCTAACCTATAATCGAGACTTTTTCGGGTTTTAGAGCTAGTGGATCTGATTTCATACCCTCTCACCTCCCGATTTCTATACGAGGCTACGTGCTCGTTTTTTCGTTCTGACCTCATGAACACGTCTCGTGGTCCATTTCTAACCTATAATCGAGACTTTTTTGGGTTTTAGAGGAAATGGATCTAATTTCATACCCTCTCTCCTTCCGATTTCTATACGAGGCTTCGTGCTCGTTTTTTCGTTCTGACCTCACAAACACGTCTCGTGGTCCATTTCTAACCTATAATCGAGACTTTTTCGGGTTTTAGAGCTAGTGGATCTAATTTAATACCCTCTCACCTCCCGATTTCTATACGAGGCTACGTGCTCATTTTTTCGTTCTGACCTCAGGAACACGTCTCGTGGTCCATTTCTAACCTATAATCGAGACTTTTTCGGGTTTTAGAGCTAGTGGATCTTATTTCATACCCTCTCTCCTCCCGATTTTTATACGAGGCTTCGTGCTCGTTTTTTCGTTCTGACCTCACAAACACGTCTCGTGGTCCATTTCTAACCTATAATCGAGACTTTCTCGGGTTTTAGAGCTAGTGGATCTAATTTCATACCCTCTCTCCTCCCGATTTCTATACGAGGCTTCGTGCTCGTTTTTTCGTTTTGACCTCACCAACACGTCTCGTGGTCCTTTTCTAACCTATATTCGAGACTTTTTCGGGTTTTCGAGCTAGTGGATCTAATTTCATACCCTCTCTCCTCCCGATTTCTATACGAGGCTACGTGCTCGTTTTTTCGTTCTGACCTCAGGAACACGTCTCGTGGTCCATTTCTAACCTATAATCGAGACTTTTTCGGGTTTTAGAGCTAGTGGATCTAATTTCATACCCTCTCTCCTCCCGATTTCTATACGAGGCTTCGTGCTCGTTTTTTCGTTCTGACCTCACCAACACGTCTCGAGGTCCATTTCTAACCTATAATCGAGACTTTTTCGGGTTTTAGAGAAAGTGGATCTAATTTTAAACCCTCTCTCCTCCCGATTTCTATACGAGGCTTCGTGCTCGTTTTTTCGTTCTGACCTCAAAAACAGGTCTCGTGGTCCATTTCTAACCTATAATCGAGACTTTTTCGGGTTTTCGAGCTAGTGGATCTAATTTCATACCCTCTCTCCTCCCGATTTCTATACGTGGCTACGTGCTCGTTTTTTCGTTCTGACCTCAGGAACACGTCTCGTGGTCCATTTCTAACCTATAATCGAGACTTTTTCGGGTTTTAGAGCTAGTGGATCTGATTTCATACCCTCTCACCTCCCGATTTCTATACGAGGCTACGTGCTCGTTTTTTCGTTCTGACCTCATGAACACGTCTCGTGGTCCATTTCTAACCTATAATCGAGACTTTTTTGGGTTTTAGAGGAAATGGATCTAATTTCATACCCTCTCTCCTTCCGATTTCTATACGAGGCTTCGTGCTCGTTTTTTCGTTCTGACCTCACAAACACGTCTCGTGGTCCATTTCTAACCTATAATCGAGACTTTTTCGGGTTTTAGAGCTAGTGGATCTAATTTAATACCCTCTCACCTCCCGATTTCTATACGAGGCTACGTGCTCATTTTTTCGTTCTGACCTCAGGAACACGTCTCGTGGTCCATTTCTAACCTATAATCGAGACTTTTTCGGGTTTTAGAGCTAGTGGATCTTATTTCATACCCTCTCTCCTCCCGATTTTTATACGAGGCTTCGTGCTCGTTTTTTCGTTCTGACCTCACAAACACGTCTCGTGGTCCATTTCTAACCTATAATCGAGACTTTCTCGGGTTTTAGAGCTAGTGGATCTAATTTCATACCCTCTCTCCTCCCGATTTCTATACGAGGCTTCGTGCTCGTTTTTTCGTTTTGACCTCACCAACACGTCTCGTGGTCCTTTTCTAACCTATATTCGAGACTTTTTCGGGTTTTCGAGCTAGTGGATCTAATTTCATACCCTCTCTCCTCCCGATTTCTATACGAGGCTACGTGCTCGTTTTTTCGTTCTGACCTCAGGAACACGTCTCGTGGTCCATTTCTAACCTATAATCGAGACTTTTTCGGGTTTTAGAGCTAGTGGATCTAATTTCATACCCTCTCTCCTCCCGATTTCTATACGAGGCTTCGTGCTCGTTTTTTCGTTCTGACCTCACCAACACGTTTCGTGGTCCATTTCTAACCTATAATCGAGACTTTTTCGGGTTTTCGAGCTAGTGGATCTAATTTCATACCCTATGTCCTCCTGATTTCTATACGAGGCTACGTGCTCGTTTTTTTGTTCTGACCTCAGGAACACGTCTCGTGGTCCATTTCTAACCTATAATCGAGACTTTCTCGGATTTTAGAGCTAGTGGATCTAATTTCATACCCTCTCTCCTCCCGATTTCTATACGAGGCTTCGTGCTCGTTTTTTCGTTCTGACCTCACAAACACGTCTCGTGGTCCATTTCTAACCTATAATCGAGACTTTTTCGGGTTTTAGAGCTAGTTGATCTAATTTCATACCCTCTCTCCTCCCGATTTCTATACGAGGCTTCGTACTCGTTTTTTCGTTTTGACCTCACCAACACGTCTCGTGGTCCATTTCTAACCTATATTCGAGACTTTTTCGGGTTTTAGAGCTAGTAGATCTAATTTCATACCCTCTCTCCTCCCGATTTATATACGAGGCTTCGTGCTCGTTTTTTCGTTCTGACCTCACCAACATGTTTCGTGGTCCATTTCTAACCTATAATCGAGACTTTTTCGAATTTTCGAGCTAGTGGATCTAATTTCATACCCTCTCTCCTCCCGATTTCTATACAAGGCTACGTACTCGTTTTTTCGTTCTGACCTCACCAACACGTCTCGTTGTCTATTTCAAACTTATATTCGAGACTTTTTCGGGTTTTAGAGTTAGTAGATCTAATTTCATACCCTCTCCCCTCCCGATTTCTATACGAGGCTTCGTCCTCGTTTTTTCGTTCTGACCTCAAAAATAGGTCTCGTGGTCCATTTCTAACCTATAATTTAGACTTTTTCGGGTTTTAGAGCTAGTGGATCTAATTTCATACCCTCTCTCCTCCGGATTTCTATACGAGGCTTCGTGCTCGTTTTTTCGTTCTAACCTCACCAACACGTCCCATGGACCATTTCTAACGTATAATCGAGACTTTTTCGGGTTTTCGAGCTAGTGGATCTAATTTCATACCCTCTCTCCTCCCGATTTCTATACAAGGCTACGTGCTCGTTTTTTCGTTCTGAGCTCAAAAATAGGTCTCGCGGTCCATTTCTAACCTATAATGGAGACTTTTTCGAGTTTTAGAGCTAGTGGATCTAATTTCATACCCTCTCTCCTCCCGATTTCTATACGAGGCTACGTGCTCGTTTTTTCGTTCTGACCTCAGGAACACCACTCGTGGTCCATTTCTAACCTATAATCGAGACTTTGTCGGGTTTTAGAGCTAGTGGATCTAATTTCATACCCTCTCACCTCCCGATTTCTATACGAGGCTACGTGCTCGTTTTTTCGTTCTGACCTCAGGAACACGTCTCGTGGTCCATTTCTAACCTATAATCGAGACTTTTTCGGGTTTTAGAGCTAGTGGATCTAATTTCATACCCTCTCTCCTCCCGATTTTTATACGAGGCTTCGTGCTCGTTTTTTCGTTCTGACCTCACAAACACGTCTCGTGGTCCATTTCTAACCTATAATCGAGACTTTCTCGGATTTTAGAGCTAGTGGATCTAATTTCATACCCTCTCTCCTCCCGATTTCTATACGAGGCTACGTGCTCGTTTTTTCGTTCTGACCTCAGGAACACGTCTAGTGGTCCATTTCTAACCTATAATCGAGACTTTCTCGGATTTTAGAGCTAGTGGATCTAATTTCATACCCTCTCTCCTCCCGATTTCTATACGAGGCTTCGTGCTCGTTTTTTCGTTCTAACCTCACAAACACGTCTCGTGGTCCATTTCTAACCTATAATCGAGACTTTTTCGGGTTTTAGAGCTAGTTGATCTAATTTCATACCCTCTCTCCTCCCGATTTCTATACGAGGCTTCGTACTCGTTTTTTCGTTTTGACCTCACCAACACGTCTCGTGGTCCATTTCTAACCTATATTCGAGACTTTTTCGGGTTTTAGAGCTAGTAGATCTAATTTCATACCCTCTCTCCTCCCGATTTATATACGAGGCTTCGTGCTCGTTTTTTCGTTCTGACCTCACCAACATGTTTCGTGGTCCATTTCTAACCTATAATCGAGACTTTTTCGAATTTTCGAGCTAGTGGATCTAATTTCATACCCTCTCTCCTCCCGATTTCTATACAAGGCTACGTGCTTGTTTTTTCGTTCTGACCTCACCAACACGTCTCGTTGTCTATTTCAAACTTATATTCGAGACTTTTTCGGGTTTTAGAGTTAGTAGATCTAATTTCATACCCTCTCCCCTCCCGATTTCTATACGAGGCTTCGTCCTCGTTTTTTCGTTCTGACCTCAAAAATAGGTCTCGTGGTCCATTTCTAACCTATAATTTAGACTTTTTCGGGTTTTAGAGCTAGTGGATCTAATTTCATACCCTCTCTCCTCCGGATTTCTATACGAGGCTTCGTGCTCGTTTTTTCGTTCTAACCTCACCAACACGTCCCATGGACCATTTCTAACGTATAATCGAGACTTTTTCGGGTTTTCGAGCTAGTGGATCTAATTTCATACCCTCTCTCCTCCCGATTTCTATACAAGGCTACGTGCTCGTTTTTTCGTTCTGAGCTCAAAAATAGGTCTCGCGGTCCATTTCTAACCTATAATGGAGACTTTTTCGAGTTTTAGAGCTAGTGGATCTAATTTCATACCCTCTCTCCTCCCGATTTCTATACGAGGCTACGTGCTCGTTTTTTCGTTCTGACCTCAGGAACACGTCTCGTGGTCCATTTCTAACCTATAATCGAGACTTTGTCGGGTTTTAGAGCTAGTGGATCTAATTTCATACCCTCTCACCTCCCGATTTCTATACGAGGCTACGTGCTCGTTTTTTCGTTCTGACCTCAGGAACACGTCTCGTGGTCCATTTCTAACCTATAATCGAGACTTTTTCGGGTTTTAGAGCTAGTGGATCTAATTTCATACCCTCTCTCCTCCCGATTTTTATACGAGGCTTCGTGCTCGTTTTTTCGTTCTGACCTCACAAAAACGTCTCGTGGTCCATTTCTAACCTATAATCGAGTCTTTCTCGGGTTTTAGAGCTAGTGGATCTAATTTGAAACCCTCTCTCCTCCCGATTTCTAGACGAGGCTTCGTGCTCGTTTTTTCGTTCTGACCTCACCAACACGTTTCGTGGTCCATTTCTAACCTATAATCTAGACTTTTTCGGGTTTTAGATCTAGTGGATCTAATTTCATACCCTCTCTCCTCCCGATTTTTATACGAGGCTTCGTGCTCGTTTTTTCGTTCTGACCTCACCAACACGTTTCGTGGTCCATTTCTAACCTATAATCGAGACTTTTTCGGGTTTTCGAGCTAGTGGATCTAATTTCATACCCTCTCTCCCGATTTCTATACGAGGCTACGTGCTCGTTTTTTCGTTCTGACCTCAGGAACACGTCTAGTGGTCCATTTCTAACCTATAATCGAGACTTTCTCGGATTTTAGAGCTAGTGGATCTAATTTCATACCCTCTCTCCTCCCGATTTCTATACGAGGCTTCGTGCTCGTTTTTTCGTTCTGACCTCACAAACACGTCTCGTGGTCCATTTCTAACCTATAATCGAGACTTTTTCGGGTTTTAGAGCTAGTTGATCTAATTTCATACCCTCTCTCCTCCCGATTTCTATACGAGGCTTCGTACTCGTTTTTTCGTTTTGACCTCACCAACACGTCTCGTGGTCCATTTCTAACCTATATTCGAGACTTTTTCGGGTTTTAGAGCTAGTAGATCTAATTTCATACCCTCTCTCCTCCCGATTTCTATACGAGGCTTCGTGCTCGTTTTTTCGTTCTGACCTCACCAACATGTTTCGTGGTCCATTTCTAACCTATAATCGAGACTTTTTCAAATTTTCGAGCTAGTGGATCTAATTTCATACCCTCTCTCCTCCCGATTTCTATACATGGCTACGTGCTCGTTTTTTCGTTCTGACCTCACCAACACGTCTCGTTGTCTATTTCAAACTTATATTCGAGACTTTTTCGGGTTTTAGAGTTAGTAGATCTAATTTCATACCCTCTCCCCTCCCGATTTCTATACGAGGCTTCGTCCTCGTTTTTTCGTTGTGACCTCAAAAATAGGTCTCGTGGTCCATTTCTAACCTATAATTTAGACTTTTTCGGGTTTTAGAGCTAGTGGATCTAATTTCATACCCTCTCTGCTCCCGGATTTCTATACGAGGCTTCGTGCTCGTTTTTTAGTTCTAACCTCACCAACACGTCTCATGGACCATTTCTAACGTATAATCGAGACTTTTTCGGGTTTTCGAGCTAGTGGATCTAATTTCATACCCTCTCTCCTCCCGATTTCTATACAAGGCTACGTGCTCGTTTTTTCGTTCTGAGCTCAAAAATAGGTCTCGCGGTCCATTTCTAACCTATAATGGAGACTTTTTCGAGTTTTAGAGCTAGTGGATCTAATTTCATACCCTCTCTCCTCCCGATTTCTATACGAGGCTACGTGCTCGTTTTTTCGTTCTGACCTCAGGAACACGTCTCGTGGTCCATTTCTAACCTATAATCGAGACTTTTTCGGGTTTTAGAGCTAGTGGATCTAATTTCATACCCTCTCACCTCCCGATTTCTATACGAGGCTACGTGCTCATTTTTTCGTTCTGACCTCAGGAACACGTCTCGTGGTCCATTTCTAACCTATAATCGAGACTTTTTCGGGTTTTAGAGCTAGTGGATCTTATTTCATACCCTCTCTCCTCCCGATTTTTATACGAGGCTTCGTGCTCGTTTTTTCGTTCTGACCTCACAAACACGTCTCGTGGTCCATTTCTAACCTATAATCGAGACTTTCTCGGGTTTTAGAGCTAGTGGATCTAATTTCATACCCTCTCTCCTCCCGATTTCTATACGAGGCTTCGTGCTCGTTTTTTCGTTCTGACCTCACCAACACGTTTCGTGGTCCATTTCTAACCTATAATCGAGACTTTTTCGGGTTTTCGAGCTAGTTGATCTAATTTCATACCCTCTCTCCTCCCGATTTCTATACAAGGCTACGTGCTCGTTTTTTCGTTCTGACCTCAAAAATAGGTCTCGCGGTCCATTTCTAACCTATAATGGAGACTTTTTCGAGTTTTAGAGCTAGTGGATCTAATTTCATACCCTCTATCCTCCCGATTTCTATACGTGGCTTCGTGCTCGTTTTTTCGTTCTGACCTCACCAACACGTCTCCTGGTCCATTTCTAACGTATAATCGAGACTTTTCGGGTTTTATAGGAAGTGGATCTAATTTCATACCCTCTCTCCTCCTGATTTCTATTCGAGGCTTCGTGCTTGTTTTTTCGTTCTGACCTCACAAACACGTCTCAGTGGTCCATTTCTAACCTATAATTGAGACTTTTTAGGGTTTTAGAGCGAGTGGATCTAATTTCATACCCTCTCTCCTCCCGATTTCTATACGAGGCTTCGTGCTCGTTTTTTCGTTCTGACCTCACCAACACATCTCATGGTCCATTTCTAACGTATAATAGAGACTTTTTCAGGTTTTAGAGGAAGTGGATCTAATTTCATACCCTTTCTCCTCCCGATTTCTATACGAGGCTTCGTGCTCGTTTTTTCGTTCTGACCTCAAAAATAGGTCTCGCGGTCCATTTCTAACCTATAATGGAGACTTTTTCGAGTTTTAGAGCTAGTGGATCTAATTTCATACCCTCTCTCCTCCCGATTTCTATACGAGGCTTCGTGCTCGTTTTTTCGTTCTGACCTCACCAACACGTCTCGAGGTCCATTTCTAACCTATAATCGAGACTTTTTCGGGTTTTAGAGGAAGTGGATCTAATTTTAAACCCTCTCTCCTCCCGATTTCTATACGAGGCTTCGTGCTCGTTTTTTCGTTCTGACCTCAAAAACATGTCTCGTGGTCCATTTCTAACCTATAATCGAGACTTTTTCGGGTTTTCGAGCTAGTGGATCTAATTTCATACCCTCTCTCCTCCCGATTTCTATACGTGGCTACGTGCTCGTTTTTTCGTTCTGACCTCAGGAACACGTCTCGTGGTCCATTTCTAACCTATAATCGAGACTTTTTCGGGTTTTAGAGCTAGTGGATCTGATTTCATACCCTCTCACCTCCCGATTTCTATACGAGGCTACATGCTCGTTTTTTCGTTCTGACCTCATGAACACGTCTCGTGGTCCATTTCTAACCTATAATCGAGACTTTCTCGGGTTTTAGAGGAAATGGATCTAATTTCATACGCTCTCTCCTTCCGATTTCTATACGAGGCTTCGTGCTCGTTTTTTCGTTCTGACCTCACCAACACGTTTCGTGGTCCATTTCTAACCTATAATCGAGACTTTTTCTGGTTTTCGAGCTAGTGGATCTAATTTCATACCCTCTCTCCTCCCGATTTCTATACGATGCTACGTGCTCGTTTTTTCGTTCTGACCTCAGGAACACGTCTCGTGGTCCATTTCTAACCAATAATCGAGACTTTTTCGGGTTTTAGAGCTAGTGGATCTAATTTCATACCCTCTCTCCTCTCGATTTTTATACGAGGCTTCGTGCTCGTTTTTTCGTTCTGACCTCACAAACACGTCTCGTGGTCCATTTCTAACCTATAATCGAGACTTTTTCGGGTTTTCGAGCTAGTGGATCTAATTTCATACTCTCTCTCCTCCCGATTTCTATACGAGGCTTCGTGCTCGTTTTTTCGTTCTGACCACACCAACACGTTTCGTGGTCCATTTCTAACCTATAATCGATACTTTTTCGGATTTTCGAGCTAGTGGATCTAAATTCATACCCTCTCTCCTCTCGATTTCTATACGAGGCTACGTGCTCGTTTTTTCGTTCTGACCTCAGGAACACGTCTCGTGGTCCATTTCTAACCTATAATCGAGACTTTTTCGGGTTTTAGAGCTAGTGGATCTAATTTCATACCCTCTATCCTCCCGATTTTTATACGAGGCTTCGTGCTCGTTTTTTCGTTCTGACCTCACCAACACGTTTCGTGATCCATTTCTAACCTATAATCGAGACTTTTTCGGGTTTTCGAGCTAGTGGATCTAATTTCATACCCTCTCTCCTCCCGATTTCTATACGAGGCAACGTGCTCGTTTTTTCGTTCTGACCTCAGGAACACGTCTAGTGGTCCATTTCTAACCTATAATCGAGACTTTCTCGGATTTTAGAGCTAGTGGATCTAATTTCATACCCTCTCTCCTCCCGATTTCTATACGAGGCTTCGTGCTCGTTTTTTCGTTCTGACCTCACAAACACGTCTCGTGGTCCATTTCTAACCTATAATCGAGACTTTTTCGGGTTTTCGAGCTAGTGGATCTAATTTCATACCCTCTCTCCTCCCGATTTCTATACGAGGCTTCGTGCTCGTTTTTTCGTTTTGACCTCACCAACACGTCTCGTGGTCCTTTTCTAACCTATATTCGAGACTTTTTCGGGTTTTCGAGCTAGTGGATCTAATTTCATACCCTCTCTCCTCCCGATTTCTATACGAGGCTACGTGCTCGTTTTTTCGTTCTGACCTCAGGAACACGTCTCGTGGTCCATTTCTAACCTATAATCGAGACTTTTTCGGGTTTTAGAGCTAGTGGATCTAATTTCATACCCTCTCTCCTCCCGATTTTTATACGAGGCATCGTGCTCGTTTTTTCGTTCTGACCTCACCAACACATTTCGTGGTCCATTTCTAACCTATAATCGAGACTTTTTCGGGTTTTCGAGCTAGTGGATCTAATTTCATACCCTCTCTCCTCCCGATTTCTATACGAGGCTACGTGCTCGTTTTTTCGTTCTGACCTCAGGAACACGTCTAGTGGTCCATTTCTAACCTATAATCGAGACTTTCTCGGATTTTAGAGCTAGTGGATCTAATTTGATACCCTCTCTCCTCCCGATTTCTATACGAGGCTTCGTGCTCGTTTTTTCGTTCTGACCTCACCAACACGTCTCGTGGTCCATTTCTAACCTATAATCGGGACTTTTTCGGGTTTTCGAGCTAGTGGATCTAATTTCATACCCTCTCTCCTCCCGATTTCTATACGAGGCTTCGTGCTCGTTTTTTCGTTTTGACCTCACCAACACGTCTCGTGGTCCTTTTCTAACCTATATTCGAGACTTTTTCGGGTTTTCGAGCTAGTGGATCTAATTTCATACCCTCTCTCCTCCCGATTTTTATACGAGGCTTCGTGCTCGTTTTTTCGTTCTGACCTCACAAACACGTCTCGTGGTCCATTTCTAACCTATAATCGAGACTTTTTCGGGTTTTAGAGCTAGTTGATCTAATTTCATACCCTCTCTCCTCCCGATTTCTATACGAGGCTTTGTACTCGTTTTTTCGTTTTGACCTCACCAACACGTCTCGTGGTCCATTTCTAACGTATATTCGAGACTTTTTCGGGTTTTAGAGCTAGTAGATCTAATTTCATACCCTCTCTCCTCCCGATTTCTATACGTGGCTTCGTGCTCGTTTTTTCGTTCTGACCTCACCAACATGTTTCGTGGTCCATTTCTAACCTATAATCGAGACTTTTTCGAATTTTCGAGCTAGTGGATCTAATTTCATACCCTCTCTCCTCCCGATTTCTATACAAGGCTACGTGCTCGTTTTTTCGTTCTGACCTCACCAACACGTCTCGTTGTCTATTTCAAACTTATATTCGAGAATTTTTCGGGTTTTAGAGTTAGTAGATCTAATTTCATACCCTCTCCCCTCCCGATTTCTATACGAGGCTTCGTCCTCGTTTTTTCGTTCTGATCTCAAAAATAGGTCTCGTGGTCCATTTCTAACCTATAATTTAGACTTTTTCGGGTTTTAGAGCTAGTGGATCTAATTTCATACCCTCTCTCCTCCGGATTTCTATACGAGGCTTCGTGCTCGTTTTTTCGTTTTAACCTCACCAACACGTCTCATGGACCATTTCTAACGTATAATCGAAACTTTTTCGGGTTTTAGAGGAAGTGGATCAAATTTCATACCATTTCTCCTCCCGATTTCTATACGAGGCTTCGTGCTCATTTTTTCATTATGACCTCAAAAATAGGTCTCGCGGTCCATTTCTAACCTATAATGGAGACTTTTTCGAGTTTTAGAGCTAGTGGATCTAATTTCATACCCTCTGTCCTCCCGATTTCTATACGAGGCTTCGTGCTCGTTTTTTCGTTCTCACCTCACAAACACGTCTCGTGGTCCATTTCTAACCTATAATCGAGACTTTTTCGGGTTTTCGAGGTAGTTGATCTAATTTCATACCCTCTCTCCTCCCGATTTCTATACGAGGCTACGTGCTCGTTTTTTCGTTCTGACCTCAGGAACACGTCTCGTGGTCCATTTCTAACCTATAATCGAGACTTTTTCGGGTTTTAGAGCTAGTGGATCTAATTTCATACCCTCTCTCCTCCCGATTTTTATACGAGGCTTCGTGCTCGTTTTTTCGTTTTGACCTCACCAACACGTCTCGTTGTCCATTTCTAACCTATATTCGAGACTTTTTCGGGTTTTAGAGCTAGTAGATCTAATTTCATACCCTCTCTCCTCCCGATTTCTATACGAGGCTTCATGCTCGTTTTTTCGTTCTGACCTCAACAACACGTTTCGTGGTCCATTTCTAACCTATAATCGAGACTTTTTCGGATTTTCGAGCTAGTGGATCTAATTTCATACCCTCTCTCCTCCCGATTTCTATACAAGGCTACGTGCTCGTTTTCTCGTTCTGACCTCACCAACACGTCTCGTTGTCCATTTCAAACTTATATTCGAGACTTTTTCGGGTTTTAGAGCTAGTGGATCTAATTTCATACCCTCTCTCCTCCCGATTTCTATACGAGGCTTCGTGCTCGTTTTTTCGTTCTGACCTCAAAAACAGGTCTCGTGGTCCATTTCTAACCTATAATCGAGACTTTTTCGGGTTTTCGAGCTAGTGGATCTAATTTCATACCCTCTCTCCTCCCGATTTCTATACGTGGCTACGTGCTCGTTTTTTCGTTCTGACCTCAGGAACACGTCTCGTGGTCCATTTCTAACCTATAATCGAGACTTTTTCGGGTTTTAGAGCTAGTGGATCTGATTTCATACCCTCTCACCTCCCGATTTCTATATGAGGCTACGTGCTCGTTTTTTCGTTCTGACCTCGTGAACACGTCTCGTGGTCCATTTCTAACCTATAATCGAGACTTTTTTGGGTTTTAGAGGAAATGGATCTAATTTCATACCCTCTCTCCTTCCGATTTCTATACGAGGCTTCATGCTCGTTTTTTCGTTCTGACCTCACAAACACGTCTCGTGGTCCATTTCTAACCTATAATCGAGACTTTCTCGGGTTTTAGAGCTAGTGGATCTAATTTCATACCATCTCTCCTCCCGATTTCTATACGTGGCTACGTGCTCTTTTTTTCGTTCTGACCTCACCAACAAGTTTCGGGGTCCATTTCTAACCTATAATCGATACTTTTTCGGGTTTTCAAGCTAGTGGATCTAATTTCATACCATCTCTCCTCCCGATTTCTATACGTGGCTACGTGCTCTTTTTTTCGTTCTGACCTCACCAACAAGTTTCGGGGTCCATTTCTAACCTATAATCGATACTTTTTCGGCTTTTCAAGCTAGTGGATCTAATTTCATACCCTCTCTCCTCCCGATTTCTATACGAGGCTTCGTGCTCGTTTTTTCGTTTTGACCTCACCAACACGTCTCGTGGTCCTTTTCTAACCTATATTCGAGACTTTTTCGGGTTTTCGAGCTAGTGGATCTAATTTCATACCCTCTCTCCTCCCGATTTCTATACGAGGCTACGTGCTCGTTTTTTCGTTCTGACCTCAGGAACACGTCTCGTGGTCCATTTCTAACCTATAATCGAGACTTTTTCGGGTTTTAGAGCTAGTGGATCTAATTTCATACCCTCTCTCCTCCCGATTTTTATACGAGGCTTCGTGCTCGTTTTTTCGTTCTGACCTCACCAACACGTTTCGTGGTCCATTTCTAACCTATAATCGAGACTTTTTCGGGTTTTCGAGCTAGTGGATCTAATTTCATACCCTCTCTCCTCCCGATTTCTATACGAGGCTACGTGCTCGTTTTTTCGTTCTGACCTCAGGAACACGTCTAGTGGTCCATTTCTAACCTATAATCGAGACTTTCTCGGATTTTAGAGCTAGTGGATCTAATTTCATACCCTCTCTCCTCCCGATTTCTATACGAGGCTTCGTGCTCGTTTTTTCGTTCTGACCTCACAAACACGTCTCGTGGTCCATTTCTAACCTATAATCGAGAGTTTTTCGGGTTTTAGAGCTAGTTGATCTAATTTCATACCCTCTCTCCTCCCGATTTCTATACGAGGCTTCGTACTCGTTTTTTCGTTCTGACCTCACCAACACGTCTCGTGGTCCATTTCTAACCTATAATCGAGACTTTCTCGGATTTTAGAGCTAGTGGATCTAATTTCATACCCTCTCTCCTCCCGATTTCTATACGAGGCTTCGTGCTCGTTTTTTCGTTCTGACCTCACAAACACGTCTCGTGGTCCATTTCTAACCTATAATCGAGACTTTTTCGGGTTTTCGAGCTAGTGGATCTAATTTCATACCCTCTCTCCTCCCGATTTCTATACAAGGCTACGTGCTCGTTTTTTCGTTCTGACCTCACCAACACGTCTCATTGTCCATTTCTAACCTATAGTCGAGACTTTTTCGGGTTTTAGAGTTAGTAGATCTAATTTCATACCCTCTCCCCTCCCGATTTCTATACGAGGCTTCGTCCTCGTTTTTTCGTTCTGACCTCAAAAATAGGTCTCGTGGTAAATTTCTAACCTATAATTGAGACTTTTTCGGGTTTTAGAGCTAGTGGATCTAATTTCATACCCTCTCTCTTCCGGATTTCTATACGAGGCTTCGTGCTCGTTTTTTCGTTCTGACCTCACCAACACATCTCACGGTCCATTTCTAACGTATAATCGAGACTTTTTCAGGTTTTAGAGGAAGTGGATCTAATTTCATACCCTTTCTCCTCCCGATTTCTATACGAGGCTTCGTGCTCGTTTTTTCGTTCTGACCTCAAAAATAGGTCTCGCGGTCCATTTCTAACCTATAATAGAGACTTTTTCGAGTTTTAGAGCTAGTGGATCTAATTTCATACCCTCTCTCCTCCCGATTTCTATACGAGGCTTCGTGCTCGTTTTTTCGTTCTGACCTCACCAACACGTCTCGAGGTCCATTTCTAACCTATAATCGAGACTTTTTCGGGTTTTAGAGGAAGTGGATCTAATTTGAAACCCTCTCTCCTCCCGATTTCTATACGAGGCTTCGTGCTCGTTTTTTCGTTCTAACCTCAAAAACACGTCTCGTGGTCCATTTCTAACCTATAATCGAGACTTTTTCGGGTTTTCGAGCTAGTGGATCTAATTTCATACCCTCTCTCCTCCCGATTTCTATATGAGGCTACGTGCTCGTTTTTTCGTTCTGACCTCAGGAACACGTCTCGTGGTCCATTTCTAACCTATAATCGAGACTTTTTCGGGTTTTCGAGCTAGTGGATCTAATTTCATACCCTCTCTCCTCCCGATTTCTATATGAGGCTACGTGCTCGTTTTTTCGTTCTGACCTCATGAACACGTCTCGTGGTCCATTTCTAACCTATAATCGAGACTTTTTCGGATTTTAGAGGAAATGGATCTAATTTCATACCCTCTCTCCTCCCGATTTCTATACGAGGCTTCGTGCTCGTTTTTTCGTTCTGACCTCAGGAACACGTCTCGTGGTCCATTTCTAACCTATAATCGAGACTTTTTCGGGTTTTAGAGGAAATGGATCTAATTTCATACCCTCTCTTCTCCCGATTTCTATACGAGGCTTCGTGCTCGATTTTTCGTTCTGACCTCCCCAACACGTTTCGTGGTCCATTTCTAACCTATAATCGATACTTTTTTGGATTTTCGAACTAGTGGATCTAATTTCATACCCTGTCTCCTCCCGATTTCTATACGAGGCTACGTGCTCGTTTTTTCGTTCTGACCTCAGGAACACGTCTCGTGGTCCATTTCTAACCTATAATCGAGACTTTTTCGGGTTTTAGAGCTAGTGGATCTAATTTCATACCCTCTCTCCTCCCGATTTTTATACGAGGCTTCGTGCTCGTTTTTTCGTTCTGACCTCACAAACACGTCTCGTGGTCCATTTCTAACCTATAATCGAGACTTTTTCGGGTTTTCGAGCTAGTGGATCTAATTTCATACTCTATCTCCTCCCGATTTCTATACGACGCTTCGTGCTCGTTTTTTCGTTGTGACCTCACCAACATGTCTCGTGGTCCATTTCTAACCTATATTCGAGACTTTTTCGGGTTTTAGAGCTAGTAGATCTAATTTCATACCCTCTCTCCTCCCGATTTCTATACGAGGCTTCGTGCTCGTTTTTTCGTTCTGACCTCACCAACACGTTTCGTGGTCCATTTCTAACCTATAATCGAGACTTTTTCGGGTTTTCGAGCTAGTGGATCTAATTTCATACCCTCTCTCCTCCTGATTTCTATACGAGGCTACGTGCTCGTTTTTTTGTTCTGACGTCAGGAACACGTCTCGTGGTCCATTTCTAACCTATAATCGAGACTTTTTCGGGTTTTAGAGCTAGTAGATCTAATTTCATACCCTCTCTCCTTCCGATTTCAATACGAGGCTTCGTGCTCGTTTTTTCGTTCTGACCTCACAAACACGTCTCGTGGTCCATTTCTAACCTATAATCGAGACTTTCTCGGATTTTAGAGCTAGTGGATCTAAGTTCATACCCTCTCTCCTCCCGATTTCTATACGAGGCTTCGTGCTCGTTTTTTCGTTCTGACCTCACAAACACGTCTCGTGGTCCATTTCTAACCTATAATCGAGACTTTTTCGGGTTTTCGAGCTAGTGGATCTAATTTCATACCCTCTCTCCTCCCGATTTCTATACTAGGCTACGTGCTCGTTTTTTCGTTCTGACCTCAGGAACACGTCTCGTGGTCCATTTCTAACCTATAATCGAGACTTTTTCGGGTTTTAGAGCTAGTGGATCTGATTTCATACCCTCTCACCTCCCGATTTCTATACGAGGCTACGTGCTCGTTTTTTCGTTCTGACCTCACCAACACGTCTCATTGTCCATTTCTAACCTATAGTCGAGACTTTTTCGGGTTTTAGAGTTAGTAGATCTAATTTCATACCCTCTCCCCTCCCGATTTCTATACGAGGCTTCGTCCTCGTTTTTTCGTTCTGACCTCAAAAATAGGTCTCGTGCTAAATTTCTAACCTATAATTGAGACTTTTTCGGGTTTTAGAGCTAGTGGATCTAATTTCATACCCTCTCTCTTCCGGATTTCTATACGAGGCTTCGTGCTCGTTTTTTCGTTCTGACCTCACCAACACATCTCACGGTCCATTTCTAACGTATAATCGAGACTTTTTCAGGTTTTAGAGGAAGTGGATCTAATTTCATACCCTTTCTCCTCCCGATTTCTATACGAGGCTTCGTGCTCGTTTTTTCGTTCTGACCTCAAAAATAGGTCTCGCGGTCCATTTCTAACCTATAATAGAGACTTTTTCGAGTTTTAGAGCTAGTGGATCTAATTTCATACCCTCTCTCCTCCCGATTTCTATACGAGGCTTCGTGCTCGTTTTTTCGTTCTGACCTCACCAACACGTCTCGAGGTCCATTTCTAACCTATAATCGAGACTTTTTCGGGTTTTAGAGGAAGTGGATCTAATTTGAAACCCTCTCTCCTCCCGATTTCTATACGAGGCTTCGTGCTCGTTTTTTCGTTCTGACCTCAAAAACACGTCTCGTGGTCCATTTCTAACCTATAATCGAGACTTTTTCGCTTTTCGAGCTAGTGGATCTAATTTCATACCCTCTCTCCTCCCAATTTCTATACGAGGCTACGTGCTCGTTTTTTCGTTCTGACCTCACAAACACGTCTCGTGGTCCATTTCTAACCTATAATCGAGACTTTTTCGGGTTTTCGAGCTAGTGGATCTAATTTCATACCCTCTCTCCTCCCGATTTCTATACGAGGCTACGTGCTAGTTTTTTCGTTCTGACCTCAGGAACACGTCTCGTGGTCCATTTCTAACCTATAATCGAGACTTTTTCGGGTTTTAGAGCTAGTGGATCTAATTTGAAACCCTCTCTCCTCCCGATTTCTATACGAGGCTTCGTGCTCGTTTTTTTGTTCTGACCTCAGGAACACATCTCGTGGTCCATTTCTAACCTATAATCGAGACTTTTCGGGTTTTAGAGCTAGTGGATCTAATTTCATACCGTCTCTCCTCCCGATTTCTATACGAGGCTACGTGCTAGTTTTTTCGTTCTGACCTCAGGAACACGTCTCGTGGTCCATTTCTAACCTATAATCGAGACTTTTTCGGATTTTAGAGCTAGTGGATCTAATTTCATACCCTCTCTCCTCCCGATTTCTATACGAGGCTTCGTGCTCGTTTTTTCGTTCTGACCTCACCAACACGTTTCGTGGTCCATTTCTAACCTATAATCGATACTTTTTTGGGTTTTCGAGCTAGTGGATCTAATTTCATACCCTCTCTCCTCCCGATTTCTATACAAGGCTACGTGCTCGTTTTTTCGTTCTGACCTCAAAAATAGGTCTCGCGGTCCATTTCTAACCTATAATGGAGACTTTTTCGAGTTTTAGAGCTAGTGGATCTAATTTCATACCCTCTCTCCTCCCGATTTCTATACGAGGCTTCGTGCTCGTTTTTTCGTTCTGACCTCACCAACACGTCTCCTGGTCCATTTCTAACGTATAATCGAGACTTTTCGGGTTTTAGAGGAAGTGGATCTAATTTCATACCCTCTCTCCTCCTGATTTCTATTCGAGGCTTCGTGCTTGTTTTTTTGTTCTGACCTCACAAACACGTCTCGTGGTCCATTTCTAACCTATAATTGAGACTTTTTCGGGTTTTAGAGCGAGTGGATCTAATTTCATACCCTCTCTCCTCCCGATTTCTATACGAGGCTTCGTGCTCGTTTTTTCGTTCTGACCTCACCAACACATCTCATGGTCCATTTCTAACGTATAATAGAGACTTTTTCAGGTTTTAGAGGAAGTGGATCTAATTTCATACCCTTTCTCCTCCCGATTTCTAT
Source organism: Thalia dealbata (assembly GCA_030544415.1). Taxonomy (NCBI): domain Eukaryota; kingdom Viridiplantae; phylum Streptophyta; class Magnoliopsida; order Zingiberales; family Marantaceae; genus Thalia; species Thalia dealbata. The sequence goes on from CM060460.1 coordinate 15,961,470, forward strand.
ACGAGGCTTCGTGCTCGTTTTTTCGTTCTGACCTCAAAAATAGGTCTCGCGGTCCATTTCTAACCTATAATGGAGACTTTTTCGAGTTTTAGAGCTAGTGGATCTAATTTCATACCCTCTCTCCTCCCGATTTCTATACGAGGCTTCGTGCTCGTTTTTTCGTTCTGACCTCACCAACACGTCTCGAGGTCCATTTCTAACCTATAATCGAGACTTTTTCGGGTTTTAGAGGAAGTGGATCTAATTTTAAACCCTCTCTCCTCCCGATTTCTATACGAGGCTTCGTGCTCGTTTTTTCGTTCTGACCTCAAAAACAGGTCTCGTGGTCCATTTCTAACCTATAATCGAGACTTTTTCGGGTTTTCGAGCTAGTGGATCTAATTTCATACCCTCTCTCCTCCCGATTTCTATACGTGGCTACGTGCTCGTTTTTTCGTTCTGACCTCAGGAACACGTCTCGTGGTCCATTTCTAACCTATAATCGAGACTTTTTCGGGTTTTAGAGCTAGTGGATCTGATTTCATACCCTCTCACCTCCCGATTTCTATACGAGGCTACGTGCTCGTTTTTTCGTTCTGACCTCATGAACACGTCTCGTGGTCCATTTCTAACCTATAATCGAGACTTTTTTGGGTTTTAGAGGAAATGGATCTAATTTCATACCCTCTCTCCTTCCGATTTCTATACGAGGCTTCGTGCTCGTTTTTTCGTTCTGACCTCACAAACACGTCTCGTGGTCCATTTCTAACCTATAATCGAGACTTTCTCGGGTTTTAGAGCTAGTGGATCTAATTTCATATCATCTCTCCTCCCGATTTCTATACGAGGCTACGTGCTCTTTTTTTCGTTCTGACCTCACCAACAAGTTTCGGGGTCCATTTCTAACCTATAATCGATACTTTTTCGGGTTTTCAAGCTAGTGGATCTAATTTCATACCCTCTCTCCTCCCGATTTCTATACGAGGCTTCGTGCTCGTTTTTTCGTTTTGACCTCACCAACACGTCTCGTGGTCCTTTTCTAACCTATATTCGAGACTTTTTCGGGTTTTCGAGCTAGTGGATCTAATTTCATACCCTCTCTCCTCCCGATTTCTATACGAGGCTACGTGCTAGTTTTTTCGTTCTGACCTCAGGAACACGTCTCGTGGTCCATTTCTAACCTATAATCGAGACTTTTTCGGGTTTTAGAGCTAGTGGATCTAATTTCATACCCTCTCTCCTCCCGATTTCTATACGAGGCTTCGTGCTCGTTTTTTCGTTCTGACCTCACCAACACGTTTCGTGGTCCATTTCTAACCTATAATCGAGACTTTTTCGGGTTTTCGAGCTAGTGGATCTAATTTCATACCCTCTCTCCTCCCGATTTCTATACAAGGCTACGTGCTCGTTTTTTCGTTCTGACCTCAAAAATAGGTCTCGCGGTCCATTTCTAACCTATAATGGAGACTTTTTCGAGTTTTAGAGCTAGTGGATCTAATTTCATACCCTCTCTCCTCCCGATTTCTATACGAGGCTTCGTGCTCGTTTTTTCGTTCTGACCTCACCAACACGTCTCCTGGTCCATTTCTAACGTATAATCGAGACTTTTCGGGTTTTAGAGGAAGTGGATCTAATTTCATACCCTCTCTCCTCCTGATTTCTATTCGAGGCTTCGTGCTTGTTTTTTTGTTCTGACCTCACAAACACGTCTCGTGGTCCATTTCTAACCTATAATTGAGACTTTTTCGGGTTTTAGAGCGAGTGGATCTAATTTCATACCCTCTCTCCTCCCGATTTCTATACGAGGCTTCGTGCTCGTTTTTTCGTTCTGACCTCACCAACACATCTCATGGTCCATTTCTAACGTATAATAGAGACTTTTTCAGGTTTTAGAGGAAGTGGATCTAATTTCATACCCTTTCTCCTCCCGATTTCTATACGAGGCTTCGTGCTCGTTTTTTCGTTCTGACCTCAAAAATAGGTCTCGCGGTCCATTTCTAACCTATAATGGAGACTTTTTCAAGTTTTAGAGCTAGTGGATCTAATTTCATACCCTCTCTCCTCCCGATTTCTATACGAGGCTTCGTGCTCGTTTTTTCGTTCTGACCTCACCAACACGTCTCGAGGTCCATTTCTAACCTATAATCGAGACTTTTTCGGGTTTTAGAGGAAGTGGATCTAATTTTAAACCCTCTCTCCTCCCGATTTCTATACGAGGCTTCGTGCTCGTTTTTTCGTTCTGACCTCAAAAACAGGTCTCGTGGTCCATTTCTAACCTATAATCGAGACTTTTTCGGGTTTTCGAGCTAGTGGATCTAATTTCATACCCTCTCTCCTCCCGATTTCTATACGTGGCTACGTGCTCGTTTTTTCGTTCTGACCTCAGGAACACGTCTCGTGGTCCATTTCTAACCTATAATCGAGACTTTTTCGGGTTTTAGAGCTAGTGGATCTGATTTCATACCCTCTCACCTCCCGATTTCTATACGAGGCTACGTGCTCGTTTTTTCGTTCTGACCTCATGAACACGTCTCGTGGTCCATTTCTAACCTATAATCGAGACTTTTTTGGGTTTTAGAGGAAATGGATCTCATTTCATACCCTCTCTCCTTCCGATTTCTATACGAGGCTTCGTGCTCGTTTTTTCGTTCTGACCTCACAAACACGTCTCGTGGTCCATTTCTAACCTATAATCGAGACTTTCTCGGGTTTTAGAGCTAGTGGATCTAATTTCATATCATCTCTCCTCCCGATTTCTATACGAGGCTACGTGCTCTTTTTTTCGTTCTGACCTCACCAACAAGTTTCGGGGTCCATTTCTAACCTATAATCGATACTTTTTCGGGTTTTCAAGCTAGTGGATCTAATTTCATACCCTCTCTCCTCCCGATTTCTATACGAGGCTTCGTGCTCGTTTTTTCGTTTTGACCTCACCAACACGTCTCGTGGTCCTTTTCTAACCTATATTCGAGACTTTTTCGGGTTTTCGAGCTAGTGGATCTAATTTCATACCCTCTCTCCTCCCGATTTCTATACGAGGCTACGTGCTCGTTTTTTCGTTCTGACCTCAGGAACACGTCTCGTGGTCCATTTCTAACCTATAATCGAGACTTTTTCGGGTTTTAGAGCTAGTGGATCTAATTTGAAACCCTCTCTCCTCCCGATTTCTATACGAGGCTTCGTGCTCGTTTTTTCGTTCTGACCTCAGGAACACATCTCGTGGTCCATTTCTAACCTATAATGGAGACTTTTTCGAGTTTTAGAGCTAGTGGATCTAATTTCATACCCTCTCTCCTCCCGATTTCTATACGAGGCTTCGTGCTCGTTTTTTCGTTCTGACCTCACCAACACGTCTCCAGGTCCATTTCTAACGTATAATCGAGACTTTTCGGGTTTTAGAGGAAGTGGATCTAATTTCATACCCTCTCTCCTCCTGATTTCTATTCGAGGCTTCGTGCTTGTTTTTTTGTTCTGACCTCACAAACACGTCTCGTGGTCCATTTCTAACCTATAATTGAGACTTTTTCGGGTTTTAGAGCGAGTGGATCTAATTTCATACCCTCTCTCCTCCCGATTTCTATACGAGGCTTCGTGCTCGTTTTTTCGTTCTGACCTCACCAACACATCTCATGGTCCATTTCTAACGTATAATAGAGACTTTTTCAGGTTTTAGAGGAAGTGGATCTAATTTCATACCCTTTCTCCTCCCGATTTCTATACGAGGCTTCGTGCTCGTTTTTTCGTTCTGACCTCAAAAATAGGTCTCGCGGTCCATTTCTAACCTATAATGGAGACTTTTTCGAGTTTTAGAGCTAGTGGATCTAATTTCATACCCTCTCTCCTCCCGATTTCTATACGAGGCTTCGTGCTCGTTTTTTCGTTCTGACCTCACCAACACGTCTCGAGGTCCATTTCTAACCTATAATCGAGACTTTTTCGGGTTTTAGAGGAAGTGGATCTAATTTTAAACCCTCTCTCCTCCCGATTTCTATACGAGGCTTCGTGCTCGTTTTTTCGTTCTGACCTCAAAAACAGGTCTCGTGGTCCATTTCTAACCTATAATCGAGACTTTTTCGGGTTTTCGAGCTAGTGGATCTAATTTCATACCCTCTCTCCTCCCGATTTCTATACGTGGCTACGTGCTCGTTTTTTCGTTCTGACCTCAGGAACACGTCTCGTGGTCCATTTCTAACCAATAATCGAGACTTTTTCGGGTTTTAGAGCTAGTGGATCTAATTTCATACCCTCTCTCCTCTCGATTTTTATACGAGGCTTCGTGCTTGTTTTTTCGTTCTGACCTCACAAACACGTCTCGTGGTCCATTTCTAACCTATAATCGAGACTTTTTCGGGTTTTCGAGCTAGTGGATCTAATTTCATACTCTCTCTCCTCCCGATTTCTATACGAGGCTTCGTGCTCGTTTTTTCGTTCTGACCACACCAACACGTTTCGTGGTCCATTTCTAACCTATAATCGATACTTTTTCGGATTTTCGAGCTAGTGGATCTAAATTCATACCCTCTCTCCTCTCGATTTCTATACGAGGCTACGTGCTCGTTTTTTCGTTCTGACCTCAGGAACACGTCTCGTGGTCCATTTCTAACCTATAATCGAGACTTTTTCGGGTTTTAGAGCTAGTGGATCTAATTTCATACCCTCTCTCCTCCCGATTTTTATACGAGGCTTCGTGCTCGTTTTTTCGTTCTGACCTCACCAACACGTTTCGTGATCCATTTCTAACCTATAATCGAGACTTTTTCGGGTTTTCGAGCTAGTGGATCTAATTTCATACCCTCTCTCCTCCCGATTTCTATACGAGGCAACGTGCTCGTTTTTTCGTTCTGACCTCAGGAACATGTCTAGTGGTCCATTTCTAACCTATAATCGAGACTTTCTCGGATTTTAGAGCTAGTGGATCTAATTTCATACCCTCTCTCCTCCCGATTTCTATACGAGGCTTCGTGCTCGTTTTTTCGTTCTGACCTCACAAACACGTCTCGTGGTCCATTTCTAACCTATAATCGAGACTTTTTCGGGTTTTCGAGCTAGTGGATCTAATTTCATACCCTCTCTCCTCCCGATTTCTATACGAGGCTTCGTGCTCGTTTTTTCGTTTTGACCTCACCAACACGTCTCGTGGTCCTTTTCTAACCTATATTCGAGACTTTTTCGGGTTTTCGAGCTAGTGGATCTAATTTCATACCCTCTCTCCTCCCGATTTCTATACGAGGCTACGTGCTCGTTTTTTCGTTCTGACCTCAGGAACACGTCTCGTGGTCCATTTCTAACCTATAATCGAGACTTTTTCGGGTTTTAGAGCTAGTGGATCTAATTTCATACCCTCTCTCCTCCCGATTTTTATACGAGGCATCGTGCTCGTTTTTTCGTTCTGACCTCACCAACACATTTCGTGGTCCATTTCTAACCTATAATCGAGACTTTTTCGGGTTTTCGAGCTAGTGGATCTAATTTCATACCCTCTCTCCTCCCGATTTCTATACGAGGCTACGTGCTCGTTTTTTCGTTCTGACCTCAGGAACACGTCTAGTGGTCCATTTCTAACCTATAATCGAGACTTTCTCGGATTTTAGAGCTAGTGGATCTAATTTGATACCCTCTCTCCTCCCGATTTCTATACGAGGCTTCGTGCTCGTTTTTTCGTTCTGACCTCACCAACACGTCTCGTGGTCCATTTCTAACCTATAATCGGGACTTTTTCGGGTTTTCGAGCTAGTGGATCTAATTTCATACCCTCTCTCCTCCCGATTTCTATACGAGGCTTCGTGCTCGTTTTTTCGTTTTGACCTCACCAACACGTCTCGTGGTCCTTTTCTAACCTATATTCGAGACTTTTTCGGGTTTTCGAGCTAGTGGATCTAATTTCATACCCTCTCTCCTCCCGATTTTTATACGAGGCTTCGTGCTCGTTTTTTCGTTCTGATCTCACAAACACGTCTCGTGGTCCATTTCTAACCTATAATCGAGACTTTTTCGGGTTTTAGAGCTAGTTGATCTAATTTCATACCCTCTCTCCTCCCGATTTCTATACGAGGCTTTGTACTCGTTTTTTCGTTTTGACCTCACCAACACGTCTCGTGGTCCATTTCTAACCTATATTCGAGACTTTTTCGGGTTTTAGAGCTAGTAGATCTAATTTCATACCCTCTCTCCTCCCGATTTCTATACGTGGCTTCGTGCTCGTTTTTTCGTTCTGACCTCACCAACATGTTTCGTGGTCCATTTCTAACCTATAATCGAGACTTTTTCGAATTTTCGAGCTAGTGGATCTAATTTCATACCCTCTCTCCTCCCGATTTCTATACAAGGCTACGTGCTCGTTTTTTCGTTCTGACCTCACCAACACGTCTCGTTGTCTATTTCAAACTTATATTCGAGAATTTTTCGGGTTTTAGAGTTAGTAGATCTAATTTCATACCCTCTCCCCTCCCGATTTCTATACGAGGCTTCGTCCTCGTTTTTTCGTTCTGATCTCAAAAATAGGTCTCGTGGTCCATTTCTAACCTATAATTTAGACTTTTTCGGGTTTTAGAGCTAGTGGATCTAATTTCATACCCTCTCTCCTCCGGATTTCTATACGAGGCTTCGTGCTCGTTTTTTCGTTCTAACCTCACCAACACGTCTCATGGACCATTTCTAACGTATAATCGAGACTTTTTCGGGTTTTAGAGGAAGTGGATCAAATTTCATACCATTTCTCCTCCCGATTTCTATACGAGGCTTCGTGCTCGTTTTTTCATTCTGACCTCAAAAATAGGTCTCGCGGTCCATTTCTAACCTATAATGGAGACTTTTTCGAGTTTTAGAGCTAGTGGATCTAATTTCATACCCTCTGTCCTCCCGATTTCTATACGAGGCTTCGTGCTCGTTTTTTCGTTCTCACCTCACAAACACGTCTCGTGGTCCATTTCTAACCTATAATCGAGACTTTTTCGGGTTTTCGAGGTAGTTGATCTAATTTCATACCCTCTCTCCTCCCGATTTCTATACGAGGCTACGTGCTCGTTTTTTCGTTCTGACCTCAGGAACACGTCTCGTGGTCCATTTCTAACCTATAATCGAGACTTTTTCGGGTTTTAGAGCTAGTGGATCTAATTTCATACCCTCTCTCCTCCCGATTTTTATACGAGGCTTCGTGCTCGTTTTTTCGTTTTGACCTCACCAACACGTCTCGTTGTCCATTTCTAACCTATATTCGAGACTTTTTCGGGTTTTAGAGCTAGTAGATCTAATTTCATACCCTCTCTCCTCCCGATTTCTATACGAGGCTTCGTGCTCGTTTTTTCGTTCTGACCTCAACAACACGTTTCGTGGTCCATTTCTAACCTATAATCGAGACTTTTTCGGATTTTCGAGCTAGTGGATCTAATTTCATACCCTCTCTCCTCCCGATTTCTATACAAGGCTACGTGCTCGTTTTCTCGTTCTGACCTCACCAACACGTCTCGTTGTCCATTTCAAACTTATATTCGAGACTTTTTCGGGTTTTAGAGCTAGTGGATCTAATTTCATACCCTCTCTCCTCCCGATTTCTATACGAGGCTTCGTGCTCGTTTTTTCGTTCTGACCTCAAAAACAGGTCTCGTGGTCCATTTCTAACCTATAATCGAGACTTTTTCGGGTTTTCGAGCTAGTGGATCTAATTTCATACCCTCTCTCCTCCCGATTTCTATACGTGGCTACGTGCTCGTTTTTTCGTTCTGACCTCAGGAACACGTCTCGTGGTCCATTTCTAACCTATAATCGAGACTTTTTCGGGTTTTAGAGCTAGTGGATCTGATTTCATACCCTCTCACCTCCCGATTTCTATACGAGGCTACGTGCTCGTTTTTTCGTTCTGACCTCGTGAACACGTCTCGTGGTCCATTTCTAACCTATAATCGAGACTTTTTTGGGTTTTAGAGGAAATGGATCTAATTTCATACCCTCTCTCCTTCCGATTTCTATACGAGGCTTCATGCTCGTTTTTTCGTTCTGACCTCACAAACACGTCTCGTGGTCCATTTCTAACCTATAATCGAGACTTTCTCGGGTTTTAGAGCTAGTGGATCTAATTTCATACCATCTCTCCTCCCGATTTCTATACGTGGCTACGTGCTCTTTTTTTCGTTCTGACCTCACCAACAAGTTTCGGGGTCCATTTCTAACCTATAATCGATACTTTTTCGGGTTTTCAAGCTAGTGGATCTAATTTCATACCATCTCTCCTCCCGATTTCTATACGTGGCTACGTGCTCTTTTTTTCGTTCTGACCTCACCAACAAGTTTCGGGGTCCATTTCTAACCTATAATCGATACTTTTTCGGGTTTTCAAGCTAGTGGATCTAATTTCATACCCTCTCTCCTCCCGATTTCTATACGAGGCTTCGTGCTCGTTTTTTCGTTTTGACCTCACCAACACGTCTCGTGGTCCTTTTCTAACCTATATTCGAGACTTTTTCGGGTTTTCGAGCTAGTGGATCTAATTTCATACCCTCTCTCCTCCCGATTTCTATACGAGGCTACGTGCTCGTTTTTTCGTTCTGACCTCAGGAACACGTCTCGTGGTCCATTTCTAACCTATAATCGAGACTTTTTCGGGTTTTAGAGCTAGTGGATCTAATTTCATACCCTCTCTCCTCCCGATTTTTATACGAGGCTTCGTGCTCGTTTTTTCGTTCTGACCTCACCAACACGTTTCGTGGTCCATTTCTAACCTATAATCGAGACTTTTTCGGGTTTTCGAGCTAGTGGATCTAATTTCATACCCTCTCTCCTCCCGATTTCTATACGAGGCTACGTGCTCGTTTTTTCGTTCTGACCTCAGGAACACGTCTAGTGGTCCATTTCTAACCTATAATCGAGACTTTCTCGGATTTTAGAGCTAGTGGATCTAATTTCATACCCTCTCTCCTCCCGATTTCTATACGAGGCTTCGTGCTCGTTTTTTCGTTCTGACCTCACAAACACGTCTCGTGGTCCATTTCTAACCTATAATCGAGACTTTTTCGGGTTTTAGAGCTAGTTGATCTAATTTCATACCCTCTCTCCTCCCGATTTCTATACGAGGCTTCGTACTCGTTTTTTCGTTCTGACCTCACCAACACGTCTCGTGGTCCATTTCTAACCTATAATCGAGACTTTCTCGGATTTTAGAGCTAGTGGATCTAATTTCATACCCTCTCTCCTCCCGATTTCTATACGAGGCTTCGTGCTCGTTTTTTCGTTCTGACCTCACAAACACGTCTCGTGGTCCATTTCTAACCTATAATCGAGACTTTTTCGGGTTTTCGAGCTAGTGGATCTAATTTCATACCCTCTCTCCTCCCGATTTCTATACAAGGCTACGTGCTCGTTTTTTCGTTCTGACCTCAAAAATAGGTCTCGCGGTCCATTTCTAACCTATAATAGAGACTTTTTCGAGTTTTAGAGCTAGTGGATCTAATTTCATACCCTCTCTCCTCCCGATTTCTATACGAGGCTTCGTGCTCGTTTTTTCGTTCTGACCTCACCAACACGTCTCCTGGTCCATTTCTAACGTATAATCGAGACTTTTCGGGTTTTAGAGGAAGTGGATCTAATTTCATACCCTCTCTCCTCCTGATTTCTATTCGAGGCTTCGTGCTTGTTTTTTTGTTCTGACCTCACAAACACGTCTCGTGGTCCATTTCTAACCTATAATTGAGACTTTTTCGGGTTTTAGAGCGAGTGGATCTAATTTCATACCCTCTCTCCTCCCGATTTCTATACGAGGCTTCGTGCTCGTTTTTTCGTTCTGACCTCACCAACACATCTCATGGTCCATTTCTAACGTATAATAGAGACTTTTTCAGGTTTTAGAGGAAGTGGATCTAATTTCATACCCTTTCTCCTCCCGATTTCTATACGAGGCTTCGTGCTCGTTTTTTCGTTCTGACCTCAAAAATAGGTCTCGCGGTCCATTTCTAACCTATAATGGAGACTTTTTCGAGTTTTAGAGCTAGTGGATCTAATTTCATACCCTCTCTCCTCCCGATTTCTATACGAGGCTTCGTGCTCGTTTTTTCGTTCTGACCTCACCAACACGTCTCGAGGTCCATTTCTAACGTATAATCGAGACTTTTTCGGGTTTTAGAGGAAGTGGATCTAATTTTAAACCCTCTCTCCTCCCGATTTCTATACGAGGCTTCGTGCTCGTTTTTTCGTTCTGACCTCAAAAACAGGTCTCGTGGTCCATTTCTAACCTATAATCGAGACTTTTTCGGGTTTTCGAGCTAGTGGATCTAATTTCATACCCTCTCTCCTCCCGATTTCTATACGTGGCTACGTGCTCGTTTTTTCGTTCTGACCTCAGGAACACGTCTCGTGGTCCATTTCTAACCTATAATCGAGACTTTTTCGGGTTTTAGAGCTAGTGGATCTGATTTCATACCCTCTCACCTCCCGATTTCTATACGAGGCTACGTGCTCGTTTTTTCGTTCTGACCTCATGAACACGTCTCGTGGTCCATTTCTAACCTATAATCGAGACTTTTTTGGGTTTTAGAGGAAATGGATCTAATTTCATACCCTCTCTCCTTCCGATTTCTATACGAGGCTTCGTGCTCGTTTTTTCGTTCTGACCTCACAAACACGTCTCGTGGTCCATTTCTAACCTATAATCGAGACTTTCTCGGGTTTTAGAGCTAGTGGATCTAATTTCATATCATCTCTCCTCCCGATTTCTATACGAAGCTACGTGCTCTTTTTTTCGTTCTGACCTCACCAACAAGTTTCGGGGTCCATTTCTAACCTATAATCGATACTTTTTCGGGTTTTCAAGCTAGTGGATCTAATTTCATACCCTCTCTCCTCCCGATTTCTATACGAGGCTTCGTGCTCGTTTTTTCGTTTTGACCTCACCAACACGTCTCGTGGTCCTTTTCTAACCTATATTTGAGACTTTTTCGGGTTTTCGAGCTAGTGGATCTAATTTCATACCCTCTCTCCTCCCGATTTCTATACGAGGCTACGTGCTCGTTTTTTCGTTCTGACCTCAGGAACACGTCTCGTGGTCCATTTCTAACCTATAATCGAGACTTTTTCGGGTTTTAGAGCTAGTGGATCTAATTTGAAACCCTCTCTCCTCCCGATTTCTATACGAGGCTTCGTGCTCGTTTTTTCGTTCTGACCTCAGGAACACATCTCGTGGTCCATTTCTAACCTATAATGGAGACTTTTTCGAGTTTTAGAGCTAGTGGATCTAATTTCATACCCTCTCTCCTCCCGATTTCTATACGAGGCTTCGTGCTCGTTTTTTCGTTCTGACCTCACCAACACGTCTCCAGGTCCATTTCTAACGTATAATCGAGACTTTTCGGGTTTTAGAGGAAGTGGATCTAATTTCATACCCTCTCTCCTCCTGATTTCTATTCGAGGCTTCGTGCTTGTTTTTTTGTTCTGACCTCACAAACACGTCTCGTGGTCCATTTCTAACCTATAATCGAGACTTTTTCGGGTTTTCGAGCTAGTGGATCTAATTTCATACCCTCTCTCCTCCCGATTTCTATACGAGGCTACGTGCTAGTTTTTTCGTTCTGACCTCAGGAACACGTCTCGTGGTCCATTTCTAACCTATAATCGAGACTTTTTCGGGTTTTAGAGCTAGTGGATCTAATTTGAAACCCTCTCTCCTCCCGATTTCTATACGAGGCTTCGTGCTCGTTTTTTCGTTCTGACCTCAGGAACACATCTCGTGGTCCATTTCTAACCTATAATCGAGACTTTTCGGGTTTTAGAGCTAGTGGATCTAATTTCATACCGTCTCTCCTCCCGATTTCTATACGAGGCTACGTGCTAGTTTTTTCGTTCTGACCTCAGGAACACGTCTCGTGGTCCATTTCTAACCTATAATCGAGACTTTTTCGGATTTTAGAGCTAGTGGATCTAATTTCATACCCTCTCTCCTCCCGATTTCTATACGAGGCTTCGTGCTCGTTTTTTCGTTCTGACCTCACCAACACGTTTCGTGGTCCATTTCTAACCTATAATCGAGACTTTTTCGGGTTTTCGAGCTAGTGGATCTAATTTCATACCCTCTCTCCTCCCGATTTCTATACAAGGCTACGTGCTCGTTTTTTCGTTCTGACCTCAAAAATAGGTCTCGCGGTCCATTTCTAACCTATAATGGAGACTTTTTCGAGTTTTAGAGCTAGTGGATCTAATTTCATACCCTCTCTCCTCCCGATTTCTATACGAGGCTTCGTGCTCGTTTTTTCGTTCTGACCTCACCAACACGTCTCCTGGTCCATTTCTAACGTATAATCGAGACTTTTCGGGTTTTAGAGGAAGTGGATCTAATTTCATACCCTCTCTCCTCCTGATTTCTATTCGAGGCTTCGTGCTTGTTTTTTTGTTCTGACCTCACAAACACGTCTCGTGGTCCATTTCTAACCTATAATTGAGACTTTTTCGGGTTTTAGAGCGAGTGGATCTAATTTCATACCCTCTCTCCTCCCGATTTCTATACGAGGCTTCGTGCTCGTTTTTTCGTTCTGACCTCACCAACACATCTCATGGTCCATTTCTAACGTATAATAGAGACTTTTTCAGGTTTTAGAGGAAGTGGATCTAATTTCATACCCTTTCTCCTCCCGATTTCTATACGAGGCTTCGTGCTCGTTTTTTCGTTCTGACCTCAAAAATAGGTCTCGCGGTCCATTTCTAACCTATAATGGAGACTTTTTCGAGTTTTAGAGCTAGTGGATCTAATTTCATACCCTCTCTCCTCCCGATTTCTATACGAGGCTTCGTGCTCGTTTTTTCGTTCTGACCTCACCAACACGTCTCGAGGTCCATTTCTAACCTATAATCGAGACTTTTTCGGGTTTTAGAGGAAGTGGATCTAATTTTAAACCCTCTCTCCTCCCGATTTCTATACGAGGCTTCGTGCTCGTTTTTTCGTTCTGACCTCAAAAACAGGTCTCGTGGTCCATTTCTAACCTATAATCGAGACTTTTTCGGGTTTTCGAGCTAGTGGATCTAATTTCATACCCTCTCTCCCGATTTCTATACGAGGCTACGTGCTCGTTTTTTCGTTCTGACCTCAGGAACACGTCTAGTGGTCCATTTCTAACCTATAATCGAGACTTTCTCGGATTTTAGAGCTAGTGGATCTAATTTCATACCCTCTCTCCTCCCGATTTCTATACGAGGCTTCGTGCTCGTTTTTTCGTTCTGACCTCACAAACACGTCTCGTGGTCCATTTCTAACCTATAATCGAGACTTTTTCGGGTTTTAGAGCTAGTTGATCTAATTTCATACCCTCTCTCCTCCCGATTTCTATACGAGGCTTCGTACTCGTTTTTTCGTTTTGACCTCACCAACACGTCTCGTGGTCCATTTCTAACCTATATTCGAGACTTTTTCGGGTTTTAGAGCTAGTAGATCTAATTTCATACCCTCTCTCCTCCCGATTTCTATACGAGGCTTCGTGCTCGTTTTTTCGTTCTGACCTCACCAACATGTTTCGTGGTCCATTTCTAACCTATAATCGAGACTTTTTCGGGTTTTCGAGCTAGTGGATCTAATTTCATACCCTCTCTCCTCCCGATTTCTATACAAGGCTACGTGCTCGTTTTTTCGTTCTGACCTCAAAAATAGGTCTCGCGGTCCATTTCTAACCTATAATGGAGACTTTTTCGAGTTTTAGAGCTAGTGGATCTAATTTCATACCCTCTATCCTCCCGATTTCTATACGAGGCTACGTGCTCGTTTTTTCGTTCTGACCTCAGGAACACGTCTAGTGGTCCATTTCTAACCTATAATCGAGACTTTCTCGGATTTTAGAGCTAGTGGATCTAATTTCATACCCTCTCTCCTCCCGATTTCTATACGAGGCTTCGTGCTCGTTTTTTCGTTCTGACCTCAGGAACACGTCTCGTGGTCCATTTCTAACCTATAATCGAGACTTTCTCGGATTTTAGAGCTAGTGGATCTAATTTCATACCCTCTCTCCTCCCGATTTCTATACGAGGCTTCGTGCTCGTTTTTTCGTTCTGACCTCAGGAACACGTCTCGTGGTCCATTTCTAACCTATAATCGAGACTTTTTCGGGTTTTAGAGCTAGTGGATCTTATTTCATACCCTCTCTCCTCCCGATTTTTATACGAGGCTTCGTGCTCGTTTTTTCGTTCTGACCTCACAAACACGTCTCGTGGTCCATTTCTAACATATAATCGAGACTTTCTCGGGTTTTAGAGCTAGTGGATCTAATTTCATACCCTCTCTCCTCCCGATTTCTATACGAGGCTTCGTGCTCGTTTTTTCGTTCTGACCTCACCAACACGTTTCGTGGTCCATTTCTAACCTATAATCGAGACTTTTTCGGGTTTTCGAGCTAGTGGATCTAATTTCATACCCTCTCTCCTCCCGATTTCTATACAAGGCTACGTGCTCGTTTTTTCGTTCTGACCTCAAAAATAGGTCTCGCGGTCCATTTCTAACCTATAATGGAGACTTTTTCGAGTTTTAGAGCTAGTGGATCTAATTTCATACCCTCTATCCTCCCGATTTCTATACGAGGCTTCGTGCTCGTTTTTTCGTTCTGACCTCACCAACACGTCTCCTGGTCCATTTCTAACGTATAATCGAGACTTTTCGGGTTTTAGAGGAAGTGGATCTAATTTCATACCCTCTCTCCTCCTGATTTCTATTCGAGGCTTCGTGCTTGTTTTTTTGTTCTGACCTCACAAACACGTCTCGTGGTCCATTTCTAACCTATAATTGAGACTTTTTCGGGTTTTAGAGCGAGTGGATCTAATTTCATACCCTCTCTCCTCCCGATTTCTATACGAGGCTTCGTGCTCGTTTTTTCGTTCTGACCTCACCAACACATCTCCTGGTCCATTTCTAACGTATAATAGAGACTTTTTCAGGTTTTAGAGGAAGTGGATCTAATTTCATACCCTTTCTCCTCCCGATTTCTATACGAGGCTTCGTGCTCGTTTTTTCGTTCTGACCTCAAAAATAGGTCTCGCGGTCCATTTCTAACCTATAATGGAGACTTTTTCGAGTTTTAGAGCTAGTGGATCTAATTTCATACCCTCTCTCCTCCCGATTTCTATACGAGGCTTCGTGCTCGTTTTTTCGTTCTGACCTCACCAACACGTCTCGAGGTCCATTTCTAACCTATAATCGAGACTTTTTCGGGGTTTAGAGGAAGTGGATCTAATTTTAAACCCTCTCTCCTCCCGATTTCTATACGAGGCTTCGTGCTCGTTTTTTCGTTCTGACCTCAAAAACATGTGTCGTGGTCCATTTCTAACCTATAATCGAGACTTTTTCGGGTTTTCGAGCTAGTGGATCTAATTTCATACCCTCTCTCCTCCCGATTTCTATACGTGGCTACGTGCTCGTTTTTTCGTTCTGACCTCAGGAACACGTCTCGTGGTCCATTTCTAACCTATAATCGAGACTTTTTCGGGTTTTAGAGCTAGTGGATCTGATTTCATACCCTCTCACCTCCCGATTTCTATACGAGGCTACATGCTCGTTTTTTCGTTCTGACCTCATGAACACGTCTCGTGGTCCATTTCTAACCTATAATCGAGTCTTTCTCGGGTTTTAGAGGAAATGGATCTAATTTCATACGCTCTCTCCTTCCGATTTCTATACGAGGCTTCGTGCTCGTTTTTTCGTTCTGACCTCACCAACACGTTTCGTGGTCCATTTCTAACCTATAATCGAGACTTTTTCTGGTTTTCGAGCTAGTGGATCTAATTTCATACCCTCTCTCCTCCCGATTTCTATACGAGGCTACGTGCTCGTTTTTTCGTTCTGACCTCAGGAACACGTCTCGTGGTCCATTTCTAACCAATAATCGAGACTTTTTCGGGTTTTAGAGCTAGTGGATCTAATTTCATACCCTCTCTCCTCCCGATTTCTATACGAGGCTTCGTGCTCGTTTTTTCGTTCTGACCTCACCAACACGTCTCCAGGTCCATTTCTAACGTATAATCGAGACTTTTCGGGTTTTAGAGGAAGTGGATCTAATTTCATACCCTCTCTCCTCCTGATTTCTATTCGAGGCTTCGTGCTTGTTTTTTTGTTCTGACCTCACAAACACGTCTCGTGGTCCATTTCTAACCTATAATCGAGACTTTTTCGGGTTTTCGAGCTAGTGGATCTAATTTCATACCCTCTCTCCTCCCGATTTCTATACGAGGCTACGTGCTAGTTTTTTCGTTCTGACCTCAGGAACACGTCTCGTGGTCCATTTCTAACCTATAATCGAGACTTTTTCGGGTTTTAGAGCTAGTGGATCTAATTTGAAACCCTCTCTCCTCCCGATTTCTATACGAGGCTTCGTGCTCGTTTTTTCGTTCTGACCTCAGGAACACATCTCGTGGTCCATTTCTAACCTATAATCGAGACTTTTCGGGTTTTAGAGCTAGTGGATCTAATTTCATACCGTCTCTCCTCCCGATTTCTATACGAGGCTACGTGCTAGTTTTTTCGTTCTGACCTCAGGAACACGTCTCGTGGTCCATTTCTAACCTATAATCGAGACTTTTTCGGATTTTAGAGCTAGTGGATCTAATTTCATACCCTCTCTCCTCCCGATTTCTATACGAGGCTTCGTGCTCGTTTTTTCGTTCTGACCTCACCAACACGTTTCGTGGTCCATTTCTAACCTATAATCGAGACTTTTTCGGGTTTTCGAGCTAGTGGATCTAATTTCATACCCTCTCTCCTCCCGATTTCTATACAAGGCTACGTGCTCGTTTTTTCGTTCTGACCTCAAAAATAGGTCTCGCGGTCCATTTCTAACCTATAATGGAGACTTTTTCGAGTTTTAGAGCTAGTGGATCTAATTTCATACCCTCTCTCCTCCCGATTTCTATACGAGGCTTCGTGCTCGTTTTTTCGTTCTGACCTCACCAACACGTCTCCTGGTCCATTTCTAACGTATAATCGAGACTTTTCGGGTTTTAGAGGAAGTGGATCTAATTTCATACCCTCTCTCCTCCTGATTTCTATTCGAGGCTTCGTGCTTGTTTTTTTGTTCTGACCTCACAAACACGTCTCGTGGTCCATTTCTAACCTATAATTGAGACTTTTTCGGGTTTTAGAGCGAGTGGATCTAATTTCATACCCTCTCTCCTCCCGATTTCTATACGAGGCTTCGTGCTCGTTTTTTCGTTCTGACCTCACCAACACATCTCATGGTCCATTTCTAACGTATAATAGAGACTTTTTCAGGTTTTAGAGGAAGTGGATCTAATTTCATACCCTTTCTCCTCCCGATTTCTATACGAGGCTTCGTGCTCGTTTTTTCGTTCTGACCTCAAAAATAGGTCTCGCGGTCCATTTCTAACCTATAATGGAGACTTTTTCGAGTTTTAGAGCTAGTGGATCTAATTTCATACCCTCTCTCCTCCCGATTTCTATACGAGGCTTCGTGCTCGTTTTTTCGTTCTGACCTCACCAACACGTCTCGAGGTCCATTTCTAACCTATAATCGAGACTTTTTCGGGTTTTAGAGGAAGTGGATCTAATTTTAAACCCTCTCTCCTCCCGATTTCTATACGAGGCTTCGTGCTCGTTTTTTCGTTCTGACCTCAAAAACAGGTCTCGTGGTCCATTTCTAACCTATAATCGAGACTTTTTCGGGTTTTCGAGCTAGTGGATCTAATTTCATACCCTCTCTCCCGATTTCTATACGAGGCTACGTGCTCGTTTTTTCGTTCTGACCTCAGGAACACGTCTAGTGGTCCATTTCTAACCTATAATCGAGACTTTCTCGGATTTTAGAGCTAGTGGATCTAATTTCATACCCTCTCTCCTCCCGATTTCTATACGAGGCTTCGTGCTCGTTTTTTCGTTCTGACCTCACAAACACGTCTCGTGGTCCATTTCTAACCTATAATCGAGACTTTTTCGGGTTTTAGAGCTAGTTGATCTAATTTCATACCCTCTCTCCTCCCGATTTCTATACGAGGCTTCGTACTCGTTTTTTCGTTTTGACCTCACCAACACGTCTCGTGGTCCATTTCTAACCTATATTCGAGACTTTTTCGGGTTTTAGAGCTAGTAGATCTAATTTCATACCCTCTCTCCTCCCGATTTCTATACGAGGCTTCGTGCTCGTTTTTTCGTTCTGACCTCACCAACATGTTTCGTGGTCCATTTCTAACCTATAATCGAGACTTTTTCGGGTTTTCGAGCTAGTGGATCTAATTTCATACCCTCTCTCCTCCCGATTTCTATACAAGGCTACGTGCTCGTTTTTTCGTTCTGACCTCAAAAATAGGTCTCGCGGTCCATTTCTAACCTATAATGGAGACTTTTTCGAGTTTTAGAGCTAGTGGATCTAATTTCATACCCTCTATCCTCCCGATTTCTATACGAGGCTACGTGCTCGTTTTTTCGTTCTGACCTCAGGAACACGTCTAGTGGTCCATTTCTAACCTATAATCGAGACTTTCTCGGATTTTAGAGCTAGTGGATCTAATTTCATACCCTCTCTCCTCCCGATTTCTATACGAGGCTTCGTGCTCGTTTTTTCGTTCTGACCTCAGGAACACGTCTCGTGGTCCATTTCTAACCTATAATCGAGACTTTCTCGGATTTTAGAGCTAGTGGATCTAATTTCATACCCTCTCTCCTCCCGATTTCTATACGAGGCTTCGTGCTCGTTTTTTCGTTCTGACCTCAGGAACACGTCTCGTGGTCCATTTCTAACCTATAATCGAGACTTTTTCGGGTTTTAGAGCTAGTGGATCTTATTTCATACCCTCTCTCCTCCCGATTTTTATACGAGGCTTCGTGCTCGTTTTTTCGTTCTGACCTCACAAACACGTCTCGTGGTCCATTTCTAACATATAATCGAGACTTTCTCGGGTTTTAGAGCTAGTGGATCTAATTTCATACCCTCTCTCCTCCCGATTTCTATACGAGGCTTCGTGCTCGTTTTTTCGTTCTGACCTCACCAACACGTTTCGTGGTCCATTTCTAACCTATAATCGAGACTTTTTCGGGTTTTCGAGCTAGTGGATCTAATTTCATACCCTCTCTCCTCCCGATTTCTATACAAGGCTACGTGCTCGTTTTTTCGTTCTGACCTCAAAAATAGGTCTCGCGGTCCATTTCTAACCTATAATGGAGACTTTTTCGAGTTTTAGAGCTAGTGGATCTAATTTCATACCCTCTATCCTCCCGATTTCTATACGAGGCTTCGTGCTCGTTTTTTCGTTCTGACCTCACCAACACGTCTCCTGGTCCATTTCTAACGTATAATCGAGACTTTTCGGGTTTTAGAGGAAGTGGATCTAATTTCATACCCTCTCTCCTCCTGATTTCTATTCGAGGCTTCGTGCTTGTTTTTTTGTTCTGACCTCACAAACACGTCTCGTGGTCCATTTCTAACCTATAATTGAGACTTTTTCGGGTTTTAGAGCGAGTGGATCTAATTTCATACCCTCTCTCCTCCCGATTTCTATACGAGGCTTCGTGCTCGTTTTTTCGTTCTGACCTCACCAACACATCTCCTGGTCCATTTCTAACGTATAATAGAGACTTTTTCAGGTTTTAGAGGAAGTGGATCTAATTTCATACCCTTTCTCCTCCCGATTTCTATACGAGGCTTCGTGCTCGTTTTTTCGTTCTGACCTCAAAAATAGGTCTCGCGGTCCATTTCTAACCTATAATGGAGACTTTTTCGAGTTTTAGAGCTAGTGGATCTAATTTCATACCCTCTCTCCTCCCGATTTCTATACGAGGCTTCGTGCTCGTTTTTTCGTTCTGACCTCACCAACACGTCTCGAGGTCCATTTCTAACCTATAATCGAGACTTTTTCGGGGTTTAGAGGAAGTGGATCTAATTTTAAACCCTCTCTCCTCCCGATTTCTATACGAGGCTTCGTGCTCGTTTTTTCGTTCTGACCTCAAAAACATGTGTCGTGGTCCATTTCTAACCTATAATCGAGACTTTTTCGGGTTTTCGAGCTAGTGGATCTAATTTCATACCCTCTCTCCTCCCGATTTCTATACGTGGCTACGTGCTCGTTTTTTCGTTCTGACCTCAGGAACACGTCTCGTGGTCCATTTCTAACCTATAATCGAGACTTTTTCGGGTTTTAGAGCTAGTGGATCTGATTTCATACCCTCTCACCTCCCGATTTCTATACGAGGCTACATGCTCGTTTTTTCGTTCTGACCTCATGAACACGTCTCGTGGTCCATTTCTAACCTATAATCGAGTCTTTCTCGGGTTTTAGAGGAAATGGATCTAATTTCATACGCTCTCTCCTTCCGATTTCTATACGAGGCTTCGTGCTCGTTTTTTCGTTCTGACCTCACCAACACGTTTCGTGGTCCATTTCTAACCTATAATCGAGACTTTTTCTGGTTTTCGAGCTAGTGGATCTAATTTCATACCCTCTCTCCTCCCGATTTCTATACGAGGCTACGTGCTCGTTTTTTCGTTCTGACCTCAGGAACACGTCTCGTGGTCCATTTCTAACCAATAATCGAGACTTTTTCGGGTTTTAGAGCTAGTGGATCTAATTTCATACCCTCTCTCCTCTCGATTTTTATACGAGGCTTCGTGCTCGTTTTTTCGTTCTGACCTCACAAACACGTCTCGTGGTCCATTTCTAACCTATAATCGAGACTTTTTCGGGTTTTCGAGCTAGTGGATCTAATTTCATACCCTCTCTCCTCCCGATTTCTATACGAGGCTACGTGCTCGTTTTTTCGTTCTGACCTCAGGAACACGTCTCGTGGTCCATTTCTAACCTATAATCGAGACTTTTTCGGGTTTTAGAGCTAGTGGATCTAATTTCATACCCTCTCTCCTCCCGATTTTTATACGAGGCATCGTGCTCGTTTTTTCGTTCTGACCTCACCAACACGTTTCGTGGTCCATTTCTAACCTATAATCGAGACTTTTTCGGGTTTTCGAGCTAGTGGATCTAATTTCATACCCTCTCTCCTCCCGATTTCTATACGAGGCTACGTGCTCGTTTTTTCGTTCTGACCTCAGGAACACGTCTAGTGGTCCATTTCTAACCTATAATCGAGACTTTCTCGGATTTTAGAGCTAGTGGATCTAATTTCATACCCTCTCTCCTCCCGATTTCTATACGAGGCTTCGTGCTCGTTTTTTCGTTCTGACCTCACCAACACGTCTCGTGGTCCATTTCTAACCTATAATCGAGACTTTTTCGGGTTTTAGAGCTAGTTGATCTAATTTCATACCCTCTCTCCTCCCGATTTCTATACGAGGCTTCGTACTCGTTTTTTCGTTTTGACCTCACCAACACGTCTCGTGGTCCATTTCTAACCTATAATCGAGACTTTTTCGAATTTTCGAGCTAGTGGATCTAATTTCATACCCTCTCTCCTCCCGATTTCTATACAAGGCTACGTGCTCGTTTTTTCGTTCTGACCTCACCAACACGTCTCGTTGTCTATTTCAAACTTATATTCGAGACTTTTTCGGGTTTTAGAGTTAGTAGATCTAATTTCATACCCTCTCCCCTCCCGATTTCTATACGAGGCTTCGTCCTCGTTTTTTCGTTCTGACCTCAAAAATAGGTCTCGTGGTCCATTTCTAACCTATAATTTAGACTTTTTCGGGTTTTAGAGCTAGTGGATCTAATTTCATACCCTCTCTCCTCCGGATTTCTATACGAGGCTTCGTGCTCGTTTTTTCGTTCTAACCTCACCAACACGTCTCATGGACCATTTCTAACGTATAATCGAGACTTTTTCGGGTTTTAGAGGAAGTGGATCAAATTTCATACCATTTCTCCTCCCGATTTCTATACGAGGCTTCGTGCTCGTTTTTTCATTCTGACCTCAAAAATAGGTCTCGCGGTCCATTTCTAACCTATAATGGAGACTTTTTCGAGTTTTAGAGCTAGTAGATCTAATTTCATACCCTCTGTCCTCCCGATTTCTATACGAGGCTTCGTGCTCGTTTTTTCGTTCTCACCTCACAAACACGTCTCGTGGTCCATTTCTAACCTATAATCGAGACTTTTTCGGGTTTTCGAGCTAGTTGATCTAATTTCATACCCTCTCTCCTCCCGATTTCTATACGAGGCTACGTGCTCGTTTTTTCGTTCTGACCTCAGGAACACGTCTCGTGGTCCATTTCTAACCTATAATCGAGACTTTTTCGGGTTTTAGAGCTAGTGGATCTAATTTCATACCCTCTCTCCTCCCGATTTTTATACGAGGCTTCGTGCTCGTTTTTTCGTTTTGACCTCACCAACACGTCTCGTTGTCCATTTCTAACCTATATTCGAGACTTTTTCGGGTTTTAGAGCTAGTAGATCTAATTTCATACCCTCTCTCCTCCCGATTTCTATACGAGGCTTCGTGCTCGTTTTTTCGTTCTGACCTCAACAACACGTTTCGTGGTCCATTTCTAACCTATAATCGAGACTTTTTCGGATTTTCGAGCTAGTGGATCTAATTTCATACCCTCTCTCCTCCCGATTTCTATACAAGGCTACGTGCTCGTTTTCTCGTTCTGACCTCACCAACACGTCTCGTTGTCCATTTCTAACCTATATTCGAGACTTTTTCGGGTTTTAGAGTTAGTAGATCTAATTTCATACCCTCTCCCCTCCCGATTTCTATACGAGGCTTCGTCCTCGTTTTTTCGTTCTGACCTCAAAAATAGGTCTCGTGGTCCATTTCTAACCTATAATTGAGACTTTTTCGGGTTTTAGAGCTAGTGGATCTAATTTCATACCCTCTGTCCTCCCGATTTCTATACGAGGCTTCGTGCTCGTTTTTTCGTTCTCACCTCACAAACACGTCTCGTGGTCCATTTCTAACCTATAATCGAGACTTTTTCGGGTTTTCGAGCTAGTTGATCTAATTTCATACCCTCTCTCCTCCCGATTTCTATACGAGGCTACGTGCTCGTTTTTTCGTTCTGACCTCAGGAACACGTCTCGTGGTCCATTTCTAACCTATAATCGAGACTTTTTCGGGTTTTAGAGCTAGTGGATCTAATTTCATACCCTCTCTCCTCCCGATTTTTATACGAGGCTTCGTGCTCGTTTTTTTGTTTTGACCTCACCAACACGTCTCGTTGTCCATTTCTAACCTATATTCGAGACTTTTTCGGGTTTTAGAGCTAGTAGATCTAATTTCATACCCTCTCTCCTCCCGATTTCTATACGAGGATTCGTGCTCGTTTTTTCGTTCTGACCTCAACAACACGTTTCGTGGTCCATTTCTAACCTATAATCGAGACTTTTTCGGATTTTCGAGCTAGTGGATCTAATTTCATACCCTCTCTCCTCCCGATTTCTATACAAGGCTACGTGCTCGTTTTCTCGTTCTGACCTCACCAACACGTCTCGTTGTCCATTTCTAACCTATATTCGAGACTTTTTCGGGTTTTAGAGTTAGTAGATCTAATTTCATACCCTCTCCCCTCCCGATTTCTATACGAGGCTTCGTCCTCGTTTTTTCGTTCTGACCTCAAAAATAGGTCTCGTGGTCCATTTCTAACCTATAATTGAGACTTTTTCGGGTTTTAGAGCTAGTGGATCTAATTTCATACCCTCTCTCCTCCGGATTTCTATACGAGGCTTCGTGCTCGTTTTTTCGTTCTGACCTCACCAACACGTCTTATGGACCATTTCTAACGTATAATCGAGACTTTTTCGGGTTTTAGAGGAAGTGGATCTAATTTCATACCCTTTCTCCTCCCGATTTCTATACGAGGCTTCGTGCTCGTTTTTTCGTTCTGACCTCAAAAATAGGTCTCGCGGTCCATTTCTAACCTATAATGGAGACTTTTTCGAGTTTTAGAGTTAGTGGATCTAATTTCATACCCTCTCTCCTCCCGATTTCTATACGAGGCTACGTGCTCGTTTTTTCGTTCTGACCTCAGGAACACGTCTCGTGGTCCATTTCTAACCAATAATCGAGACTTTTTCGGGTTTTAGAGCTAGTGGATCTAATTTCATACCCTCTCTCCTCTCGATTTTTATACGAGGCTTCGTGCTCGTTTTTTCGTTCTGACCTCACCAACACGTCTCGTGGTCCATTTCTAACCTATAATCGAGACTTTTTCGGGTTTTCGAGCTAGTGGATCTAATTTCATACTCTCTCTCCTCCCGATTTCTATACGAGGCTTCGTGCTCGTTTTTTCGTTCTGACCACACCAACACGTTTCGTGGTCCATTTCTAACCTATAATCGATACTTTTTCGGATTTTCGAGCTAGTGGATCTAATTTCATACCCTCTCTCCTCTCGATTTCTATACGAGGCTACGTGCTCGTTTTTTCGTTCTGACCTCAGGAACACGTCTCGTGGTCCATTTCTAACCTATAATTGAGACTTTTTCGGGTTTTAGAGCTAGTGGATCTAATTTCATACCCTCTCTCCTCCCGATTTTTATACGAGGCTTCGTGCTCGTTTTTTCGTTCTGACCTCACCAACACGTTTCGTGATCCATTTCTAACCTATAATCGAGACTTTTTCGGGTTTTCGAGCTAGTGGATCTAATTTCATACCCTCTCTCCTCCCGATTTCTATACGAGGCAACGTGCTCGTTTTTTCGTTTTGACCTCACCAACACGTCTCGTGGTCCTTTTCTAACCTATATTCGAGACTTTTTCGGGTTTTAGAGCTAGTAGATCTAATTTCATACCCTCTCTCCTCCCGATTTCTATACGAGGCTTCGTGCTCGTTTTTTCGTTCTGACCTCACCAACACGTCTTCTGGACCATTTCTAACGTATAATCGAGACTTTTTCGGGTTTTAGAGGAAGTGGATCTAATTTCATACCCTTTCTCCTCCCGATTTCTATACGAGGCTTCGTGCTCGTTTTTTCGTTCTGACCTCAAAAATAGGTCTCGCGGTCCATTTCTAACCTATAATGGAGACTTTTTCGAGTTTTAGAACTAGTGGATCAAATTTCATACCCTCTGTCCTCCCGATTTCTATACGAGGCTTCGAGCTCGTTTTTTCGTTCTGACCTCACCAACACATTTCGTGGTCCATTTCTAACCTATAATCGATACTTTTTCGGATTTTCGCGCTAGTGGATCTAATTTCATACCCTCTCTCCTCCCGATTTCTATACGAGGCTACGTGCTCGTTTTTTTGTTCTGACCTCAGGAACACGTCTCGTGGTCCATTTCTAACCTATAATCGAGACTTTTTCGGATTTTAGAGCAAGTAGATCTAATTTCCTACCCTCTCTCCTTCCGATTTCTATACGAGGCTTCGTGCTCGTTTTTTCGTTCTGACCTCAAAAATAGGTCTCGCGGTCCATTTCTAACCTATAATGGAGACTTTTTCGAGTTTTAGAGCTAGTGGATCTAATTTTATACCCTCTCTCCTCCCGATTTCTATACGAGGCTTCGTGCTCGTTTTTTCGTTCTGACCTCACCAACACGTCTCGTGGTCCATTTCTAACCTATAATCGAGACTTTCTCGGGTTTTAGAGGAAGTGGATCTAATTTTATACCCTCTCTCCGCCCGATTTCTATACGAGGCTTCGTGCTCGTTTTTTCGTTCTGACCTCACAAACACGTTTCGTGGTCCATTTCTAACCTATAATCGAGACTTTTTCGGGTTTTCGAGCTAGTGGATCTAATTTCATACCCTCTCACCTCCCGATTTCTATACGAGGCTACGTGCTCGTTTTTTCGTTCTGACCTATGAACACGTCTCGTGGTCCATTTCTAACCTATAATCGAGACTTTTTCGGGTTTTAGAGGAAATGGATCTAATTTCATACCCTCTCTCCTTCCGATTTCTATACGAGGCTTCGTGCTCGTTTTTTCGTTCTGACCTCACAAACACGTCTCGTGGTCCATTTCTAACATATAATCGAGACTTTCTCGGGTTTTAGAGCTAGTGGATCTAATTTCATACCCTCTCTCCTCCCGATTTCTATACGAGGCTACGTGCTCGTTTTTTCGTTCTGACCTCAGGAACACGTCTCGTGGTCCATTTCTAACCTATAATCGAGACTTTTTCGGGTTTTAGAGCTAGTGGATCTAATTTCATACCCTCTCTCCTCCCGATTTTTATACGAGGCTTCGTGCTCGTTTTTTCGTTTTGACCTCACCAACACGTCTCGTTGTCCATTTCTAACCTATATTCGAGACTTTTTCGGGTTTTAGAACTAGTAGATCTAATTTCATACCCTCTCTCCTCCCGATTTCTATACGACGCTTCGTGCTCATTTTTTCGTTCTGACCTCAACAACACGTTTCGTGGTCCATTTCTAACCTATAATCGAGACTTTTTCGGATTTTCGAGCTAGTGGATCTAATTTCATACCCTCTCTCCTCCCGATTTCTATACAAGGCTACGTGCTCGTTTTCTCGTTCTGACCTCACCAACACGTCTCGTTGTCCATTTCTAACCTATATTCGAGACTTTTTCGGGTTTTAGAGTTAGTAGATCTAATTTCATACCCTCTCCCCTCCCGATTTCTATACGAGGCTTCGTCCTCGTTTTTTCGTTCTGACCTCAAAAATAGGTCTCGTGGTCCATTTCTAACCTATAATTGAGACTTTTTCGGGTTTTAGAGCTAGTGGATCTAATTTCATACCCTCTCTCCTCCGGATTTCTATACGAGGCTTCGTGCTCGTTTTTTCGTTCTGACCTCACCAACACGTCTTATGGACCATTTCTAACGTATAATCGAGACTTTTTCGGGTTTTAGAGGAAGTGGTTCTAATTTCATACCCTTTCTCCTCCCGATTTCTATACGAGGCTTCGTGCTCGTTTTTTCGTTCTGACCTCAAAAATAGGTCTCGCGGTCCATTTCTAACCTATAATGGAGACTTTTTCGAGTTTTAGAGCTAGTGGATCAAATTTCATACCCTCTCTCCTCCCGATTTCTATACGAGGCTTCGAGCTCGTTTTTTCGTTCTGACCTCACCAACAAGTCTCGTGGTCCATTTCTAACCTATAATCGAGACTTTCTCGGGTTTTAGAGGAAGTGGATCTAATTTTATACCCTCTCTCCGCCCGATTTCTATACGAGGCTTCGTGCTCGTTTTTTCGTTCTGACCTCACAAACACGTTTCGTGGTCCATTTCTAACCTATAATCGAGACTTTTTCGGGTTTTAGAGGAAATGGATCTAATTTCATACCCTCTCTCCTTCCGATTTCTATACGAGGCTTCGTGCTCGTTTTTTCGTTCTGACCTCACAAACACGTGTCGTCGTCCATTTCTAACATATAATCGAGACTTTCTCGGGTTTTAGAGCTAGTGGATCTAATTTCATACCCTCTCTCCTCCCGATTTCTATACGAGGCTACGTGCTCGTTTTTTCGTTCTGACCTCAGGAACACGTCTCTTGGTCCATTTCTAACCTATAATCGAGACTTTTTCGGGTTTTAGAGCTAGTGGATCTAATTTCATACCCTCTCTCCTCCCGATTTCTATACGAGGCTTCGTGCTCGTTTTTTCGTTCTGACCTCACAAACACATTTCGTGGTCCATTTCTAACCTATAATCGATACTTTTTCGGATTTTCGAGCTAGTGGATCTAATTTCATACCTTCTATCCTCCCGATTTCTATACGAGGCTACGTGCTCGTTTTTTCGTTCTGACCTCATGAATACGTCTCGTGGTCCATTTCTAACCTATAATCGAGACTTTTTCGGGTTTTAGAGGAAATGGATCTAATTTCATACCCTCTCTCCTTCCGATTTCTATACGAGGCTTCGTGCTCGTTTTTTCGTTCTGACCTCACAAACACGTCTCGTGGTCCATTTCTAACATATAATCGAGACTTTCTCGGGTTTTAGAGCTAGTGGATCTAATTTCATACCCTCTCTCCTCCCGATTTCTATACGAGGCTACGTGCTCGTTTTTTCGTTCTGACCTCAGGAACACGTCTCTTGGTCCATTTCTAACCTATAATCGAGACTTTTTCGGGTTTTAGAGCTAGTGGATCTAATTTCATACCCTCTCTCCTCCCGATTTCTATACGAGGCTTCGTGCTCGTTTTTTCGTTCTGACCTCACCAACACATTTCGTGGTCCACTTCTAACCTATAATCGATACTTTTTCGGATTTTCGAGCTAGTGGATCTAATTTCATACCCTCTCTCCTCCCGATTTCTATACGAGGCTACGTGCTCGTTTTTTTGTTCTGACCTCAGGAACACGTCTCGTGGTCCATTTCTAACCTATAATCGAGACTTTTTCGGGTTTTAGAGCTAGTAGATCTAATTTCCTACCCTCGCTCCTTCCGATTTCTATACGAGGCTTCGTGCTCGTTTTTTCGTTCTGACCTCAAAAATAGGTCTCGCGGTCCATTTCTAACCTATAATGGAGACTTTTTCAAGTTTTAGAGCTAGTGGATCTAATTTCATACCCTCTCTCCTCCCGATTTCTATACGAGGCTACGTGCTCGTTTTTTCGTTCTGACCTCAAGAACACGTCTCTTGGTCCATTTCTAACCTATAATCGAGACTTTTTCGGGTTTTAGAGCTAGTGGATCTAATTTCATACCCTCTCTCCTCCCGATTTCTATACGAGGCTTCGTGCTCGTTTTTTCGTTCTGACCTCACCAACACATTTCGTGGTCCATTTCTAACCTATAATCGATACTTTTTCGGATTTTCGAGCTAGTGGATCTAATTTCATACCCTCTCTCCTCCCGATTTCTATACGAGGTTACGTGCTCGTTTTTTTGTTCTGACCTCAGGAACACGTCTCGTGGTCCATTTCTAACCTATAATCGAGACTTTTTCGGATTTTAGAGCTAGTAGATCTAATTTCCTACCCTCTCTCCTTCCGATTTCTATACGAGGCTTCGTGCTCGTTTTTTCGTTCTGACCTCAAAAATAGGTCTTGCGGTCCATTTCTAACCTATAATGGAGACTTTTTCGAGTTTTAGAGCTAGTGGATCTAATTTTATACCCTCTCTCCTCCCGATTTCTATACGAGGCTTCGTGCTCGTTTTTTCGTTCTGACCTCACCAACACGTCTCGTGGTCCATTTCTAACCTATAATCGAGACTTTCTCGGGTTTTAGAGGAAGTGGATCTAATTTTATACCCTCTCTCCGCCCGATTTCTATACGAGGCTTCGTGCTCGTTTTTTCGTTCTGACCTCACAAACACGTTTCGTGGTCCATTTCTAACCTATAATCGAGACTTTTTCGGGTTTTCGAGCTAGTGGATCTAATTTCATACCCTCTCACCTCCCGATTTCTATACGAGGCTACGTGCTCGTTTTTTCGTTCTGACCTATGAACACGTCTCGTGGTCCATTTCTAACCTATAATCGAGACTTTTTCGGGTTTTAGAGGAAATGGATCTAATTTCATACCCTCTCTCCTTCCGATTTCTATACGAGGCTTCGTGCTCGTTTTTTCGTTCTGACCTCACAAACACGTCTCGTGGTCCATTTCTAACATATAATCGAGACTTTTTCGGGTTTTAGAGCTAGTGGATCTAATTTCATACCCTCTCTCCTCCCGATTTCTATACGAGGCTTCGTGCTCGTTTTTTCGTTCTGACCTCACCAACACATTTCGTGGTCCATTTCTAACCTATAATCGATACTTTTTCGGATTTTCGAGCTAGTGGATCTAATTTCATACCCTCTCTCCTCCCGATTTCTATACGAGGCTACGTGCTCGTTTTTTTGTTCTGACCTCAGGAACACGTCTCGTGGTCCATTTCTAACCTATAATCGAGACTTTTTCGGATTTTAGAGCTAGTAGATCTAATTTCCTACCCTCTCTCCTTCCGATTTCTATACGAGGCTTCGTGCTCGTTTTTTCGTTCTGACCTCAAAAATAGGTCTCGCGGTCCATTTCTACCCTATAATGGAGACTTTTTCGAGTTTTAGAGCTAGTGGATCTAATTTTATACCCTCTCTCCTCCCGATTTCTATACGAGGCTTCGTGCTCGTTTTTTCGTTCTGACCTCACCAACACGTCTCGTGGTCCATTTCTAACCTATAATCGAGACTTTCTCGGGTTTTAGAGGAAGTGGATCTAATTTTATACCCTCTCTCCGCCCGATTTCTATACGAGGCTTCGTGCTCGTTTTTTCGTTCTGACCTCACAAACACGTTTCGTGGTCCATTTCTAACCTATAATCGAGACATTTTCGGGTTTTCGAGCTAGTGGATCTAATTTCATACCCTCTCACCTCCCGATTTCTATACGAGGCTACGTGCTCGTTTTTTCGTTCTGACCTATGAACACGTCTCGTGGTCCATTTCTAACCTATAATCGAGACTTTTTCGGGTTTTAGAGGAAATGGATCTAATTTCATACCCTCTCTCCTTCCGATTTCTATACGAGGCTTCGTGCTCGTTTTTTCGTTCTGATCTCACAAACACGTCTCGTGGTCCATTTCTAACATATAATCGAGACTTTCTCGGGTTTTAGAGCTAGTGGATCTAATTTCATACCCTCTCTCCTCCCGATTTCTATACGAGGCTACGTGCTCGTTTTTTCGTTCTGACCTCAGGAACACGTCTCGTGGTCCATTTCTAACCTATAATCGAGACTTTTTCGGGTTTTAGAGCTAGTGGATCTAATTTCATACCCTCTCTCCTCCCGATTTTTATACGAGGCTTCGTGCTCGTTTTTTCGTTTTGACCTCACCAACACGTCTCGTTGTCCATTTCTAACCTATATTCGAGACTTTTTCGGGTTTTAGAACTAGTAGATCTAATTTCATACCCTCTCTCCTCCCGATTTCTATTCGAGGCTTCGTGCTCGTTTTTTCGTTCTGACCTCAACAACACGTTTCGTGGTCCATTTCTAACCTATAATCGAGACTTTTTCGGATTTTCGAGCTAGTGGATCTAATTTCATACCCTCTCTCCTCCCGATTTCTATACCAGGCTACGTGCTCGTTTTCTCGTTCTGACCTCACCAACACGTCTCGTTGTCCATTTCTAACCTATATTCGAGACTTTTTCGGGTTTTAGAGTTAGTAAATCTAATTTCATACCCTCTCCCCTCCCGATTTCTATACGAGGCTTCGTCCTCGTTTTTTCGTTCTGACCTCAAAAATAGGTCTCGTGGTCCATTTCTAACCTATAATTGAGACTTTTTCGGGTTTTAGAGCTAGTGGATCTAATTTCATACCCTCTCTCCTCCGGATTTCTATACGAGGCTTCGTGCTCGTTTTTTCGTTCTGACCTCACCAACACGTCTTATGGACCATTTCTAACGTATAATCGAGACTTTTTCGGGTTTTAGAGGAAGTGGATCTAATTTCATACCCTTTCTCCTCCCGATTTCTATACGAGGCTTCGTGCTCGTTTTTTCGTTCTGACATCAAAAATAGGTCTCGCGGTCCATTTCTAACCTATAATGGAGACTTTTTCGAGTTTTAGAGCTAGTAGATCAAATTTCATACCCTCTCTCCTCCCGATTTCTATACGAGGCTTCGAGCTCGTTTTTTCGTTCTGACCTCACCAACAAGTCTCGTGGTCTATTTCTAACCTATAATCGAGACTTTTTCGGGTTTTAGAGCTAGTGGATCTAATTTCATATCCTCTATCCTCTCGATTTCTATACGAGGCTACGTGCTCGTTTTTTCGTTCTGACCTATGAACACGTCTCGTGGTCCATTTCTAACCTATAATCGAGACTTTTTCGGGTTTTAGAGGAAATGGATCTAATTTCATACCCTCTCTCCTTCCGATTTCTATACGAGGCTTCGTGCTCGTTTTTTCGTTCTGACCTCACAAACACGTGTCGTGGTCCATTTCTAACATATAATCGAGACTTTCTCGGGTTTTAGAGCTAGTGGATCTAATTTCATACCCTCTCTCCTCCCGATTTCTATACGAGGCTACGTGCTCGTTTTTTCGTTCTGACCTCAGGAACACGTCTCTTGGTCCATTTCTAACCTATAATCGAGACTTTTTCGGGTTTTAGAGCTAGTGGATCTAATTTCATACCCTCTCTCCTCCCGATTTCTATACGAGGCTTCGTGCTCGTTTTTTCGTTCTGACCTCACCAACACATTTCGTGGTCCATTTCTAACCTATAATCGATACTTTTTCGGATTTTCGAGCTAGTGGATCTAATTTCATACCCTCTCTCCTTCCGATTTCTATACGAGGCTACGTGCTCGTTTTTTCGTTCTGACCTCACCAACACGTCTCGTTGTCCATTTCAAACTTATATTCGAGACTTTTTCGGGTTTAGAGTTAGTAGATCTAATTTCATACCCTCTCCCCTCCCGATTTCTATACGAGGCTTCGTCCTCGTTTTTTCGTTCTGACCTCAAAAATAGGTCTCGTGGTCCATTTCTAACCTATAATTGAGACTTTTTCGGGTTTTAGAGCTAGTGGATCTAATTTCATACCCTCTCTCCTCCGGATTTCTATACGAGGCTTCGTGCTCGTTTTTACGTTCTAACCTCACCAACACGTCTCATGGACCATTTCTAACGTATAATCGATACTTTTTCGGGTTTTAGAGGAAGTGGATCTAATTTCATACCATTTCTCCTCCCGATTTCTATACGAGGCTTCATGCTCGTTTTTTTATTCTGACCTCAAAAATAGGTCTCGCGGTTCATTTCTAACCTATAATGGAGACTTTTTCGAGTTTTAGAGCTAGTGGATCTAATTTCATACCCTCTCTCCTCCCGATTTCTATACGAGGCTTCGTGCTAGTTTTTTCGTTCTCACCTCACCAACACGTCTTGTGGTCCATTTCTAACCTATAATCGAGACTTTCTCGGGTTTTAGAGGAAGTGGATCTAATTTTATACCCTCTCTCCGCCCGATTTCTATACGAGGCTTCGTGCTCGTTTTTTCGTTCTGACCTCACAAACACGTTTCGTGGTCCATTTCTAACCTATAATCGAGACTTTTTCGGGTTTTCGAGCTAGTGGATCTAATTTCATACCCTCTCACCTCCCGATTTCTATACGAGGCTACGTGCTCGTTTTTTCGTTCTGACCTCATGAACACGTCTCGTGGTCCATTTCTAACCTATAATCGAGACTTTTTCGGGTTTTAGAGGAAATGGATCTAATTTCATACCCTCTCTCCTTCCGATTTCTATACGAGGCTTCGTGCTCGTTTTTTCGTTCTGACCTCACAAACACGTCTCGTGGTCCAATTCTAACATATAATCGAGACTTTTTCGGGTTTTAGAGCTAGTGGATCTAATTTCATACCCTCTCTCCTCCCGATTTCTATACGAGGCTACGTGCTCGTTTTTTTGTTCTGACCTCAGGAACACGTCTCGTGGTCCATTTCTAACTTATAATCGAGACTTTTTCGGATTTTAGAGCTAGTAGATCTAATTTCCTACCCTCTCTCCTTCCGATTTCTATACGAGGCTTCGTGCTCGTTTTTTCGTTCTGACCTCAAAAATAGGTCTCGCGGTCCATTTCTAACCTATAATGGAGACTTTTTCGAGTTTTAGAGCTAGTGGATCTAATTTTATACCCTCTCTCCTCCCGATTTCTATACGAGGCTTCGTGCTCGTTTTTTCGTTCTGACCTCACCAACACGTCTCGTGGTCCATTTCTAACCTATAATAGAGACTTTCTCGGGTTTTAGAGGAAGTGGATCAGATTTTATACCCTCTCTCCGCCCGATTTCTATACGAGGCTTCGTGCTCGTTTTTTCGTTCTGACTTCACAAACACGTTTCGTGGACCATTTCTAACCTATAATCGAGACTTTTTCGGGTTTTCGAGCTAGTGGATCTAATTTCATACCCTCTCACCTCCCGATTTCTATACGAGGCTACGTGCTCGTTTTTTCGTTCTGACCTATGAACACGTCTCGTGGTCCATTTCTAACCTATAATCGAGACTTTTTCGGGTTTTAGAGGAAATGGATCTAATTTCATACCCTCTCTCCTTCCGATTTCTATACGAGGCTTCGTGCTCGTTTTTTCGTTCTGACCTCACAAACACGTCTCGTGGTCCATTTCTAACATATAATCGAGACTTTCTTGGGTTTTAGAGCTAGTGGATCTAATTTCATACCCTCTCTCCTCCCGATTTCTATACGAGGCTACGTGTTCGTTTTTTCGTTCTGACCTCAGGAACACGTCTCATGGTCCATTTCTAACCTATAATCGAGACTTTTTCGGGTTTTAGAGCTAGTGGATCTAATTTCATACCCTCTCTCCTCCCGATTTCTATACGAGGCTTCGTGCTCGTTTTTTCGTTCTGACCTCACCAACACATTTCGTGGTCCATTTCTAACCTATAATCGATACTTTTTCGGATTTTCGAGCTAGTGGATCTAATTTCATACCCTCTCTCCTCCCGATTTCTATACGAGGCTACGTGCTCGTTTTTTTGTTCTGACCTCAGGAACACGTCTCGTGGTCCATTTCTAACCTATAATCGAGACTTTTTCGGGTTTTAGAGCTAGTAGATCTAATTTCCTACCCTCTCTCCTTCCGATTTCTATACGAGGCTTCGTGCTCGTTTTTTCGTTCTGACCTCAAAAATAGGTCTCGCGGTCCATTTCTAACCTATAATGGAGTCTTTTTCGAGTTTTAGAGCTAGTGGATCTAATTTCATACCCTCTCTCCTCCCGATTTCTATACGAGGCTACGTGCTCGTTTTTTCGTTCTGACCTCAGGAACACGTCTCTTGGTCTATTTCTAACCTATAATCGAGACTTTTTCGGGTTTTAGAGCTAGTGGATCTAATTTCATACCCTCTCTCCTCCCGATTTCTATACGAGGCTTCGTGCTCGTTTTTTCGTTCTGACCTCACCAACACATTTCGTGGTTCATTTCTAACCTATAATCGATACTTTTTCGGATTTTCGAGCTAGTGGATCTAATTTCATACCCTCTCTCCTCCCGATTTCTATACGAGGCTACGTGCTCGTTTTTTCGTTCTGACCTCACCAACACGTCTCGTTGTCCATTTCAAACTTATATTCGAGACTTTTTCGGGTTTTAGAGTTAGTAGATCTAATTTCATACCCTCTCCCCTCCCGATTTCTATACGAGGCTTCGTCCTCGTTTTTTCGTTCTGACCTCAAAAATAGGTCTCGTGGTCCATTTCTAACCTATAATTGAGACTTTTTCGGGTTTTAGAGCTAGTGGATCTAATTTCATACCCTCTCTCCTCCCGATTTCTATACGAGGCTTCGTGCTCGTTTTTTCGTTCTGACCTCACCAACACATTTCGTGGTCCATTTCTAACCTATAATCGATACTTTTTCGGATTTTCGAGCTAGTGGATCTAATTTCATACCCTCTCTCCTCCCGATTTCTATACGAGGCTACGTGCTCGTTTTTTTGTTCTGACCTCAGGAACACGTCTCGTGGTCCATTTCTAACCTATAATCGAGACTTTTTCGGATTTTAGAGCTAGTAGATCTAATTTCCTACCCTCTCTCCTTCCGATTTCTATACGAGGCTTCGTGCTCGTTTTTTCGTTCTGACCTCAAAAATAGGTCTCGCGGTCCATTTCTACCCTATAATGGAGACTTTTTCGAGTTTTAGAGCTAGTGGATCTAATTTTATACCCTCTCTCCTCCCGATTTCTATACGAGGCTTCGTGCTCGTTTTTTCGTTCTGACCTCACCAACACGTCTCGTGGTCCATTTCTAACCTATAATCGAGACTTTCTCGGGTTTTAGAGGAAGTGGATCTAATTTTATACCCTCTCTCCGCCCGATTTCTATACGAGGCTTCGTGCTCGTTTTTTCGTTCTGACCTCACAAACACGTTTCGTGGTCCATTTCTAACCTATAATCGAGACTTTTTCGGGTTTCTGAGCTAGTGGATCTAATTTCATACCCTCTCACCTCCCGATTTCTATACGAGGCTACGTGCTCGTTTTTTCGTTCTGACCTATGAACACGTCTCGTGGTCCATTTCTAACCTATAATCGAGACTTTTTCGGGTTTTAGAGGAAATGGATCTAATTTCATACCCTCTCTCCTTCCGATTTCTATACGAGGCTTCGTGCTCGTTTTTTCGTTCTGACCTCACAAACACGTCTCGTGGTCCATTTCTAACATATAATCGAGACTTTCTCGGGTTTTAGAGCTAGTGGATCTAATTTCATACCCTCTCTCCTCCCGATTTCTATACGAGGCTACGTGCTCGTTTTTTCGTTCTGACCTCAGGAACACGTCTCGTGGTCCATTTCTAACCTATAATCGAGACTTTTTCGGGTTTTAGAGCTAGTGGATCTAATTTCATACCCTCTCTCCTCCCGATTTTTATACGAGGCTTCGTGCTCGTTTTTTCGTTTTGACCTCACCAACACGTCTCGTTGTCCATTTCTAACCTATATTCGAGACTTTTTCGGGTTTTAGAACTAGTAGATCTAATTTCATACCCTCTCTCCTCCCGATTTCTATTCGAGGCTTCGTGCTCGTTTTTTCGTTCTGACCTCAACAACACGTTTCGTGGTCCATTTCTAACCTATAATCGAGACTTTTTCGGATTTTCGAGCTAGTGGATCTAATTTCATACCCTCTCTCCTCCCGATTTCTATACCAGGCTACGTGCTCGTTTTCTCGTTCTGACCTCACCAACACGTCTCGTTGTCCATTTCTAACCTATATTCGAGACTTTTTCGGGTTTTAGAGTTAGTAGATCTAATTTCATACCCTCTCCCCTCCCGATTTCTATACGAGGCTTCGTCCTCGTTTTTTCGTTCTGACCTCAAAAATAGGTCTCGTGGTCCATTTCTAACCTATAATTGAGACTTTTTCGGGTTTTAGAGCTAGTGGATCTAATTTCATACCCTCTCTCCTCCGGATTTCTATACGAGGCTTCGTGCTCGTTTTTTCGTTCTGACCTCACCAACACGTCTTATGGACCATTTCTAACGTATAATCGAGACTTTTTCGGGTTTTAGAGGAAGTGGATCTAATTTCATACCCTTTCTCCTCCCGATTTCTATACGAGGCTTCGTGCTCGTTTTTTCGTTCTGACATCAAAAATAGGTCTCGCGGTCCATTTCTAACCTATAATGGAGACTTTTTCGAGTTTTAGAGCTAGTGGATCAAATTTCATACCCTCTCTCCTCCCGATTTCTATACGAGGCTTCGAGCTCGTTTTTTCGTTCTGACCTCACCAACAAGTCTCGTGGTCTATTTCTAACCTATAATCGAGACTTTTTCGGGTTTTAGAGCTAGTGGATCTAATTTCATATCCTCTATCCTCTCGATTTCTATACGAGGCTACGTGCTCGTTTTTTCGTTCTGACCTATGAACACGTCTCGTGGTCCATTTCTAACCTATAATCGAGACTTTTTCGGGTTTTAGAGGAAATGGATCTAATTTCATACCCTCTCTCCTTCCGATTTCTATACGAGGCTTCGTGCTCGTTTTTTCGTTCTGACCTCACAAACACGTGTCGTGGTCCATTTCTAACATATAATCGAGACTTTCTCGGGTTTTAGAGCTAGTGGATCTAATTTCATACCCTCTCTCCTCCCGATTTCTATACGAGGCTACGTGCTCGTTTTTTCGTTCTGACCTCAGGAACACGTCTCTTGGTCCATTTCTAACCTATAATCGAGACTTTTTCGGGTTTTAGAGCTAGTGGATCTAATTTCATACCCTCTCTCCTCCCGATTTCTATACGAGGCTTCGTGCTCGTTTTTTCGTTCTGACCTCACCAACACATTTCGTGGTCCATTTCTAACCTATAATCGATACTTTTTCGGATTTTCGAGCTAGTGGATCTAATTTCATACCCTCTCTCCTTCCGATTTCTATACGAGGCTACGTGCTCGTTTTTTCGTTCTGACCTCACCAACACGTCTCGTTGTCCATTTCAAACTTATATTCGAGACTTTTTCGGGTTTAGAGTTAGTAGATCTAATTTCATACCCTCTCCCCTCCCGATTTCTATACGAGGCTTCGTCCTCGTTTTTTCGTTCTGACCTCAAAAATAGGTCTCGTGGTCCATTTCTAACCTATAATTGAGACTTTTTCGGGTTTTAGAGCTAGTGGATCTAATTTCATACCCTCTCTCCTCCGGATTTCTATACGAGGCTTCGTGCTCGTTTTTACGTTCTAACCTCACCAACACGTCTCATGGACCATTTCTAACGTATAATCGATACTTTTTCGGGTTTTAGAGGAAGTGGATCTAATTTCATACCATTTCTCCTCCCGATTTCTATACGAGGCTTCATGCTCGTTTTTTCATTCTGACCTCAAAAATAGGTCTCGCGGTTCATTTCTAACCTATAATGGAGACTTTTTCGAGTTTTAGAGCTAGTGGATCTAATTTCATACCCTCTCTCCTCCCGATTTCTATACGAGGCTTCGTGCTAGTTTTTTCGTTCTCACCTCACCAACACGTCTTGTGGTCCATTTCTAACCTATAATCGAGACTTTCTCGGGTTTTAGAGGAAGTGGATCTAATTTTATACCCTCTCTCCGCCCGATTTCTATACGAGGCTTCGTGCTCGTTTTTTCGTTCTGACCTCACAAACACGTTTCGTGGTCCATTTCTAACCTATAATCGAGACTTTTTCGGGTTTTCGAGCTAGTGGATCTAATTTCATACCCTCTCACCTCCCGATTTCTATACGAGGCTACGTGCTCGTTTTTTCGTTCTGACCTCATGAACACGTCTCGTGGTCCATTTCTAACCTATAATCGAGACTTTTTCGGGTTTTAGAGGAAATGGATCTAATTTCATACCCTCTCTCCTTCCGATTTCTATACGAGGCTTCGTGCTCGTTTTTTCGTTCTGACCTCACAAACACGTCTCGTGGTCCAATTCTAACATATAATCGAGACTTTTTCGGGTTTTAGAGCTAGTGGATCTAATTTCATACCCTCTCTCCTCCCGATTTCTATACGAGGCTACGTGCTCGTTTTTTTGTTCTGACCTCAGGAACACGTCTCGTGGTCCATTTCTAACTTATAATCGAGACTTTTTCGGATTTTAGAGCTAGTAGATCTAATTTCCTACCCTCTCTCCTTCCGATTTCTATACGAGGCTTCGTGCTCGTTTTTTCGTTCTGACCTCAAAAATAGGTCTCGCGGTCCATTTCTAACCTATAATGGAGACTTTTTCGAGTTTTAGAGCTAGTGGATCTAATTTTATACCCTCTCTCCTCCCGATTTCTATACGAGGCTTCGTGCTCGTTTTTTCGTTCTGACCTCACCAACACGTCTCGTGGTCCATTTCTAACCTATAATAGAGACTTTCTCGGGTTTTAGAGGAAGTGGATCAGATTTTATACCCTCTCTCCGCCCGATTTCTATACGAGGCTTCGTGCTCGTTTTTTCGTTCTGACTTCACAAACACGTTTCGTGGACCATTTCTAACCTATAATCGAGACTTTTTCGGGTTTTCGAGCTAGTGGATCTAATTTCATACCCTCTCACCTCCCGATTTCTATACGAGGCTACGTGCTCGTTTTTTCGTTCTGACCTATGAACACGTCTCGTGGTCCATTTCTAACCTATAATCGAGACTTTTTCGGGTTTTAGAGGAAATGGATCTAATTTCATACCCTCTCTCCTTCCGATTTCTATACGAGGCTTCGTGCTCGTTTTTTCGTTCTGACCTCACAAACACGTCTCGTGGTCCATTTCTAACATATAATCGAGACTTTCTTGGGTTTTAGAGCTAGTGGATCTAATTTCATACCCTCTCTCCTCCCGATTTCTATACGAGGCTACGTGCTCGTTTTTTCGTTCTGACCTCAGGAACACGTCTCATGGTCCATTTCTAACCTATAATCGAGACTTTTTCGGGTTTTAGAGCTAGTGGATCTAATTTCATACCCTCTCTCCTCCCGATTTCTATACGAGGCTTCGTGCTCGTTTTTTCGTTCTGACCTCACCAACACATTTCGTGGTCCATTTCTAACCTATAATCGATACTTTTTCGGATTTTCGAGCTAGTGGATCTAATTTCATACCCTCTCTCCTCCCGATTTCTATACGAGGCTACGTGCTCGTTTTTTTGTTCTGACCTCAGGAACACGTCTCGTGGTCCATTTCTAACCTATAATCGAGACTTTTTCGGGTTTTAGAGCTAGTAGATCTAATTTCCTACCCTCTCTCCTTCCGATTTCTATACGAGGCTTCGAGCTCGTTTTTTCGTTCTAACCTCACCAACAAGTCTCGTGGTCTATTTCTAACCTATAATCGAGACTTTTTCGGGTTTTAGAGCTAGTGGATCTAATTTCATATCCTCTATCCTCTCGATTTCTATACGAGGCTACGTGCTCGTTTTTTCGTTCTGACCTATGAACACGTCTCGTGGTCCATTTCTAACCTATAATCAAGACTTTTTCGGATTTTAGAGGAAATGGATCTAATTTCATACCCTCTCTCCTTCCGATTTCTATACGAGGCTTCGTGCTCGTTTTTTCGTTCTGACCTCACAAACACGTGTCGTGGTCCATTTCTAACATATAATCGAGACTTTCTCGGGTTTTAGAGCTAGTGGATCTAATTTCATACCCTCTCTCCTCCCGATTTCTATACGAGGCTTCGTGCTCGTTTTTTCGTTCTGACCTCAGGAACACGTCTCTTGGTCCATTTCTAACCTATAATCGAGACTTTTTCGGGTTTTAGAGCTAGTGGATCTAATTTCATACCCTCTCTCCTCCCGATTTCTATACGAGGCTTCGTGCTCGTTTTTTCGTTCTGACCTCACCAACACATTTCGTGGTCCATTTCTAACCTATAATCGATACTTTTTCGGATTTTCGAGCTAGTGGATCTAATTTCATACCCTCTCTCCTTCCGATTTCTATACGAGGCTACGTGCTCGTTTTTTCGTTCTGACCTCACCAACACGTCTCGTTGTCCATTTCAAACTTATATTCGAGACTTTTTCGGGTTTTAGAGTTAGTAGATCTAATTTCATACCCTCTCCCCTCCCGATTTCTATACGAGGCTTCGTCCTCGTTTTTTCGTTCTGACCTCAAAAATAGGTCTCGTGGTCCATTTCTAACCTATAATTGAGACTTTTTCGGGTTTTAGAGCTAGTGGATCTAATTTCATACCCTCTCTCCTCCGGATTTCTATACGAGGCTTCGTGCTCGTTTTTACGTTCTAACCTCACCAACACGTCTCATGGACCATTTCTAACGTATAATCGATACTTTTTCGGGTTTTAGAGGAAGTGGATCTAATTTCATACCATTTCTCCTCCCGATTTCTATACGAGGCTTCCTGCTCGTTTTTTCATTCTGACCTCAAAAATAGGTCTCGCGGTTCATTTCTAACCTATAATGGAGACTTTTTCGAGTTTTAGAGCTAGTGGATCTAATTTCATACCCTCTCTCCTCCCGATTTCTATACGAGGCTTCGTGCTAGTTTTTCGTTCTCACCTCACCAACACGTCTGGTGGTCCATTTCTAACCTATAATCGAGACTTTCTCGGGTTTTAGAGGAAGTGGATCTAATTTTATACCCTCTCTCCGCCCGATTTCTATACGAGGCTTCGTGCTCGTTTTTTCGTTCTGACCTCACAAACACGTTTCGTGGTCCATTTCTAACCTATAATCGAGACTTTTTCGGGTTTTCGAGCTAGTGGATCTAATTTCATACCCTCTCACCTCCCGATTTCTATACGAGGCTACGTGCTCGTTTTTTCGTTCTGACCTCATGAACACGTCTCGTGGTCCATTTCTAACCTATAATCGAGACTTTTTCGGGTTTTAGAGGAAATGGATCTAATTTCATACCCTCTCTCCTTCCGATTTCTATACGAGGCTTCGTGCTCGTTTTTTCGTTCTGACCTCACAAACACGTCTCGTGGTCCAATTCTAACATATAATCGAGACTTTTTCGGGTTTTAGAGCTAGTGGATCTAATTTCATACCCTCTCTCCTCCCGATTTCTATACGAGGCTACGTGCTCGTTTTTTTGTTCTGACCTCAGGAACACGTCTCGTGGTCCATTTCTAACTTATAATCGAGACTTTTTCGGATTTTAGAGCTAGTAGATCTAATTTCCTACCCTCTCTCCTTCCGATTTCTATACGAGGCTTCGTGCTCGTTTTTTCGTTCTGACCTCAAAAATAGGTCTCGCGGTCCATTTCTAACCTATAATGGAGACTTTTTCGAGTTTTAGAGCTAGTGGATCTAATTTTATACCCTCTCTCCTCCCGATTTCTATACGAGGCTACGTGCTCGTTTTTTGGTTCTGACCTCAGGAACACGTCTCGTGGTCCATTTCTAACCTATAATCGAGACTTTTTCGGGTTTTAGAGCTAGTAGATCTAATTTCCTACCCTCTCTCCTTCCGATTTCTATACGAGGCTTCGTGCTCGTTTTTTCGTTCTGACCTCAAAAATAGGTCTCGCGGTCCATTTCTAACCTATAATGGAGTCTTTTTCGAGTTTTAGAGCTAGTGGATCTAATTTCATACCCTCTCTCCTCCCGATTTCTATACGAGGCTACGTGCTCGTTTTTTCGTTCTGACCTCAGGAACACGTCTCTTGGTCTATTTCTAACCTATAATCGAGACTTTTTCGGGTTTTAGAGCTAGTGGATCTAATTTCATACCCTCTCTCCTCCCGATTTCTATACGAGGCTTCGTGCTCGTTTTTTCGTTCTGACCTCACCAACACATTTCGTGGTCCATTTCTAACCTATAATCGATACTTTTTCGGATTTTCGAGCTAGTGGATCTAATTTCATACCCTCTCTCCTCCCGATTTCTATACGAGGCTACGTGCTCGTTTTTTCGTTCTGACCTCACCAACACGTCTCGTTGTCCATTTCAAACTTATATTCGAGACTTTTTCGGGTTTTAGAGTTAGTAGATCTAATTTCATACCCTCTCCCCTCCCGATTTCTATACGAGGCTTCGTCCTCGTTTTTTCGTTCTGACCTCAAAAATAGGTCTCGTGGTCCATTTCTAACCTATAATTGAGACTTTTTCGGGTTTTAGAGCTAGTGGATCTAATTTCATACCCTCTCTCCTCCGGATTTCTATACGAGGCTTCGTGCTCGTTTTTACGTTCTAACCTCACCAACACGTCTCATGGACCATTTCTAACGTATAATCGAGACTTTTTCGGGTTTTAGAGGAAGTGGATCTAATTTCATACCATTTCTCCTCCCGATTTCTATACGAGGCTTCGTGCTCGTTTTTTCATTCTGACCTCAAAAATAGGTCTCGCGGTTCATTTCTAACCTATAATGGAGACTTTTTCGAGTTTTAGAGCTAGTGGATCTAATTTCATACCCTCTCTCCTCCCGATTTCTATACGAGGCTTCGTGCTAGTTTTTTCGTTCTCACCTCACCAACACGTCTTGTGGTCCATTTCTAACCTATAATCGAGACTTTCTCGGGTTTTAGAGGAAGTGGATCTAATTTTATACCCTCTCTCCGCCCGATTTCTATACGAGGCTTCGTGCTCGTTTTTTCGTTCTGACCTCACAAACACGTTTCGTGGTCTATTTCTAACCTATAATCGAGACTTTTTCGGGTTTTAGAGCTAGTGGATCTAATTTCATATCCTCTATCCTCCCGATTTCTATACGAGGCTACGTGCTCGTTTTTTTGTTCTGACCTCAGGAACACGTCTCGTGGTCCATTTCTAACTTATAATCGAGACTTTTTCGGATTTTAGAGCTAGTAGATCTAATTTCCTACCCTCTCTCCTTCCGATTTCTATACGAGGCTTCGTGCTCGTTTTTTCGTTCTGACCTCAAAAATAGGTCTCGCGGTCCATTTCTAACCTATAATGGAGACTTTTTCGAGTTTTAGAGCTAGTGGATCTAATTTTATACCCTCTCTCCTCCCGATTTCTATACGAGGCTTCGTGCTCGTTTTTTCGTTCTGACCTCACCAACACGTCTCGTGGTCCATTTCTAACCTATAATCGAGACTTTCTCGGGTTTTAGAGGAAGTGGATCTAATTTTATACCCTCTCTCCGCCCGATTTCTATACGAGGCTTCGTGCTCGTTTTTTCGTTCTGACTTCACAAACACGTTTCGTGGACCATTTCTAACCTATAATCGAGACTTTTTCGGGTTTTCGAGCTAGTGGATCTAATTTCATACCCTCTCACCTCCCGATTTCTATACGAGGCTACGTGCTCGTTTTTTCGTTCTGACCTATGAACACGTCTCGTGGTCCATTTCTAACCTATAATCGAGACTTTTTCGGGTTTTAGAGGAAATGGATCTAATTTCATACCCTCTCTCCTTCCGATTTCTATACGAGGCTTCGTGCTCGTTTTTTTGTTCTGACCTCACAAACACGTCTCGTGGTCCATTTCTAACATATAATCGAGACTTTTTCGGGTTTTAGAGTTAGTAGATCTAATTTCATACCCTCTCCCCTCCCGATTTCTATACGAGGCTTCGTCCTCGTTTTTTCGTTCTGACCTCAAAAATAGGTCTCGTGGTCCATTTCTAACCTATAATTGAGACTTTTTCGGGTTTTAGAGCTAGTGGATCTAATTTCATACCCTCTCTCCTCCGGATTTCTATACGAGGCTTCGTGCTCGTTTTTACGTTCTAACCTCACCAACACGTCTCATGGACCATTTCTAACGTATAATCGAGACTTTTTCGGGTTTTAGAGGAAGTGGATCTAATTTCATACCATTTCTCCTCCCGATTTCTATACGAGGCTTCGTGCTCGTTTTTTCATTCTGACCTCAAAAATAGGTCTCGCGGTTCATTTCTAACCTATAATGGAGACTTTTTCGAGTTTTAGAGCTAGTGGATCTAATTTCATACCCTCTCTCCTCCCGATTTCTATACGAGGCTTCGTGCTAGTTTTTTCGTTCTCACCTCACCAACACGTCTTGTGGTCCATTTCTAACCTATAATCGAGACTTTCGAAAGTTTTAGAGGAAGTGGATCTAATTTTATACCCTCTCTCCGCCCGATTTCTATACGAGGCTTCGTGCTCGTTT
Source organism: Thalia dealbata (assembly GCA_030544415.1). Lineage (NCBI taxonomy): Eukaryota > Viridiplantae > Streptophyta > Magnoliopsida > Zingiberales > Marantaceae > Thalia > Thalia dealbata. The sequence continues at coordinate 16,006,259 of CM060460.1, forward strand.
TTTCGTTCTGACCTCACAAACACGTTACGTGGTCCATTTCTAACCTATAATCGAGACTTTTTCGGGTTTTCGAGCTAGTGGATCTAATTTCATACCCTCTCACCTCCCGATTTCTATACGAGGCTACGTGCTCGTTTTTTCGTTCTGACCTCATGAACACGTCTCGTAGTCCATTTCTAACCTATAATCGAGACTTTTTCGGGTTTTAGAGGAAATGGATCTAATTTCATACCGTCTCTCCTTCCGATTTCTATACGAGGCTACGTGCTCGTTTTTTCGTTCTGACCTCAGGAACACGTCTCGTGGTCTATTTCTAACCTATAATCGAGACTTTTTCGGGTTTTAGAGCTAGTGGATCTAATTTCATATCCTCTATCCTCCCGATTTCTATACGAGGCTACGTGCTCGTTTTTTCGTTCTGACCTATGAACACGTCTCGTGGTCCATTTCTAACCTATAATCAAGACTTTTTCGGATTTTAGAGGAAATGGATCTAATTTCATACCCTCTCTCCTTCCGATTTCTATACGAGGCTTCGTGCTCGTTTTTTCGTTCTGACCTCACAAACACGTCTCGTGGTCCATTTCTAACATATAATCGAGACTTTTTCGGGTTTTAGAGCTAGTGGATCTAATTTCATACCCTCTCTCCTCCCGATTTCTATACGAGGCTACGTGCTCGTTTTTTTGTTCTGACCTCAGGAACACGTCTCGTGGTCCATTTCTAACCTATAATCGAGACTTTTTCGGATTTTAGAGCTAGTAGATCTAATTTCCTACCCTCTCTCCTTCCGATTTCTATACGAGGCTTCGTGCTCGTTTTTTCGTTCCGACCTCAAAAATAGGTCTCGCGGTCCATTTCTAACCTATAATGGAGACTTTTTCGAGTTTTAGAGCTAGTGGATCTAATTTTATACCCTCTCTCCTCCCGATTTCTATACGAGGCTTCGTGCTCGTTTTTTCGTTCTGACCTCACCAACACGTCTCGTGGTCCATTTCTAACCTATAATCGAGACTTTCTCGGGTTTTAGAGGAAGTGGATCTAATTTTATACCCTCTCTCCGCCCGATTTCTATACGAGGCTTCGTGCTCGTTTTTTCGTTCTGACTTCACAAACACGTTTCGTGGACCATTTCTAACCTATAATCGAGACTTTTTCGGGTTTTCGAGCTAGTGGATCTAATTTCATACCCTCTCACCTCCCGATTTCTATACGAGGCTACGTGCTCGTTTTTTCGTTCTGACCTATGAACACGTCTCGTGGTCCATTTCTAACCTATAATCGAGACTTTTTCGGGTTTTAGAGGAAATGGATCTAATTTCATACCCTCTCTCCTTCCGATTTCTATACGAGGCTTCGTGCTCGTTTTTTCGTTCTGACCTCACAAACACGTCTCGTGGTCCATTTCTAACATATAATCGAGACTTTCTCGGGTTTTAGAGCTAGTGGATCTAATTTCATACCCTCTCTCCTCCCGATTTCTATACGAGGCTACGTGCTCGTTTTATCGTTCTGACCTCAGGAACACGTCTCATGGTCCATTTCTAACCTATAATCGAGACTTTTTCGGGTTTTAGAGCTAGTGGATCTAATTTCATACCCTCTCTCCTCCCGATTTCTATACGAGGCTTCGTGCTCGTTTTTTCGTTCTGACCTCACCAACACATTTCGTGGTCCATTTCTAACCTATAATCGATACTTTTTCGGATTTTCGAGCTAGTGGATCTAATTTCATACCCTCTCTCCTCCCGATTTCTATACGAGGCTACGTGCTCGTTTTTTTGTTCTGACCTCAGGAACACGTCTCGTGGTCCATTTCTAACCTATAATCGAGACTTTTTCGGGTTTTAGAGCTAGTAGATCTAATTTCCTACCCTCTCTCCTTCCGATTTCTATACGAGGCTTCGTGCTCGTTTTTTCGTTCTGACCTCAAAAATAGGTCTCGCGGTCCATTTCTAACCTATAATGGAGACTTTTTCGAGTTTTAGAGCTAGTGGATCTAATTTCATACCCTCTCTCCTCCCGATTTCTATACGAGGCTACGTGCTCGTTTTTTCGTTCTGACCTCAAGAACACGTCTCTTGGTCCATTTCTAACCTATAATCGAGACTTTTTCGGGTTTTAGAGCTAGTGGATCTAATTTCATACCCTCTCTCCTCCCGATTTCTATACGAGGCTTCGTGCTCGTTTTTTCGTTCTGACCTCACCAACACATTTCGTGGTCCATTTCTAACCTATAATCGATACTTTTTCGGATTTTCGAGCTAGTGGATCTAATTTCATACCTTCTCTCCTCCCGATTTCTATACGAGGCTACGTGCTCGTTTTTTCGTTCTGACCTCACCAACACGTCTCGTTGTCCATTTCAAACTTATATTCGAGACTTTTTCGGGTTTTAGAGTTAGTAGATCTAATTTCATACCCTCTCCCCTCCCGATTTCTATACGAGGCTTCGTCCTCGTTTTTTCGTACTGACCTCAAAAATAGGTCTCGTGGTCCATTTCTAACCTATAATTGAGACTTTTTCGGGTTTTAGAGCTAGTGGATCTAATTTCATACCCTATCTCCTCCGGATTTCTATACGAGGCTTCGTGCTCGTTTTTACGTTCTAACCTCACCAACACGTCTCATGGACCATTTCTAACGTATAATCGAGACTTTTTCGGGTTTTAGAGGAAGTGGATCTAATTTCATACCATTTCTCCTCCCGATTTCTATACGAGGCTTCGTGCTCGTTTTTTCATTCTGACCTCAAAAATAGGTCTCGCGGTTCATTTCTAACCTATAATGGAGACTTTTTCGAGTTTTAGAGCTAGTGGATCTAATTTCATACCCTCTCTCCTCCCGATTTCTATACGAGGCTTCGTGCTCGTTTTTTCGTTCTCACCTCACCAACACGTCTTGAGGTCCATTTCTAACCTATAATCGAGTCTTTTTCGGGTTTTCGAGCTAGTGGATCTAATTTCATACCCTCTCACCTCCCGATTTCTGTACGAGGCTACGTGCTCGTTTTTTCGTTCTGACCTATGAACACGTCTCGCGGTCCATTTCTAACCTATAATCGAGACTTTTTTGGGTTTTAGAGGAAATGGATCTAATTTCATACCCTCTCTCCTTCCGATTTCTATACGAGGCTTCGTGCTCGTTTTTTCGATCTGACCTCACAAACAAGTCTCGTGGTCCATTTCTAACATATAATCGAGACTTTCTCGGGTTTTAGAGCTAGTGGATCTAATTTCATACCCTCTCTCCTCCCGATTTCTATACGAGGCTACGTGCTCGTTTTTTCGTTCTGACCTCACAAACATGTCTCGTGGTCCATTTCTAACCTATAATCGAGACTTTCTCGAGTTTTAGAGGTAGTGGATCTAATTTCATAACCTCTCTCCTCCCGATTTCTATACGAGGCTACGTGCTCGTTTTTTCGTTCTGACCTCAGGAACACGTCTCGTGGTCTATTTCTAACCTATAATCGAGACTTTTTCGGGTTTTAGAGCTAGTGGATCTAATTTCATATCCTCTATCCTCCCGATTTCTATACGAGGCTACGTGCTCGTTTTTTCGTTCTGACCTATGAACACGTCTCGTGGTCCATTTCTAACCTATAATCAAGACTTTTTCGGGTTTTAGAGGAAATGGATCTAATTTCATACCCTCTCTCCTTCCGATTTCTATACGAGGCTTCGTGCTCGTTTTTTCGTTCTGACATCACAAACACGTCTCGTGGTCCATTTCTAACATATAATCGAGACTTTTTCGGGTTTTAGAGCTAGTGGATCTAATTTCATACCCTCTCTCCTCCCGATTTCTATACGAGGCTACGTGCTCGTTTTTTTGTTCTGACCTCAGGAACACGTCTCGTGGTCCATTTCTAACCTATAATCGAGACTTTTTCGGATTTTAGAGCTAGTAGATCTAATTTCCTACCCTCTCTCCTTCCGATTTCTATACGATGCTTCGTGCTCGTTTTTTCGTTCCGACCTCAAAAATAGGTCTCGCGGTCCATTTCTAACCTATAATGGAGACTTTTTCGAGTTTTAGAGCTAGTGGATCTAATTTTATACCCTCTCTCCTCCCGATTTCTATACGAGGCTTCGTGCTCGTTTTTTCGTTCTGACCTCACCAACACGTCTCGTGGTCCATTTCTAACCTATAATCGAGACTTTCTCGGGTTTTAGAGGAAGTGGATCTAATTTTATACCCTCTCTCCGCCCGATTTCTATACGAGGCTTCGTGCTCGTTTTTTCGTTCTGACTTCACAAACACGTTTCGTGGACCATTTCTAACCTATAATCGAGACTTTTTCGGGTTTTCGAGCTAGTGGATCTAATTTCATACCCTCTCACCTCCCGATTTCTATACGAGGCTACGTGCTCGTTTTTTTGTTCTGACCTCAGGAACACGTCTCGTGGTCCATTTCTAACCTATAATCGAGACTTTTTCGGATTTTAGAGCTAGTAGATCTAATTTCCTACCCTCTCTCCTTCCGATTTCTATACGATGCTTCGTGCTCGTTTTTTCGTTCCGACCTCAAAAATAGGTCTCGCGGTCCATTTCTAACCTATAATGGAGACTTTTTCGAGTTTTAGAGCTAGTGGATCTAATTTTATACCCTCTCTCCTCCCGATTTCTATACGAGGCTTCGTGCTCGTTTTTTCGTTCTGACCTCACCAACACGTCTCGTGGTCCATTTCTAACCTATAATCGAGACTTTCTCGGGTTTTAGAGGAAGTGGATCTAATTTTATACCCTCTCTCCGCCCGATTTCTATACGAGGCTTCGTGCTCGTTTTTTCGTTCTGACTTCACAAACACGTTTCGTGGACCATTTCTAACCTATAATCGAGACTTTTTCGGGTTTTCGAGCTAGTGGATCTAATTTCATACCCTCTCTCCTCCCGATTTCTATACGAGGCTACGTGCTCGTTTTTTTGTTCTGACCTCAGGAACACGTCTCGTGGTCCATTTCTAACCTATAATCGAGACTTTTTCGGGTTTTAGAGCTAGTAGATCTAATTTCCTACCCTCTCTCCTTCCGATTTCTATACGAGGCTTCGTGCTCGTTTTTTCGTTCTGACCTCAAAAATAGGTCTCGCGGTCCATTTCTAACCTATAATGGAGACTTTTTCGAGTTTTAGAGCTAGTGGATCTAATTTCATACCCTCTCTCCTCCCGATTTCTATACGAGGCTACGTGCTCGTTTTTTCGTTCTGACCTCAAGAACACGTCTCTTGGTCCATTTCTAACCTATAATCGAGACTTTTTCGGGTTTTAGAGCTAGTGGATCTAATTTCATACCCTCTCTCCTCCCGATTTCTATACGAGGCTTCGTGCTCGTTTTTTCGTTCTGACCTCACCAACACATTTCGTGGTCCATTTCTAACCTATAATCGATACTTTTTCGGATTTTCGAGCTAGTTGATCTAATTTCATACCTTCTCTCCTCCCGATTTCTATACGAGGCTACGTGCTCGTTTTTTCGTTCTGACCTCACCAACACGTCTCGTTGTCCATTTCAAACTTATATTCGAGACTTTTTCGGGTTTTAGAGTTAGTAGATCTAATTTCATACCCTCTCCCCTCCCGATTTCTATACGAGGCTTCGTCCTCGTTTTTTCGTACTGACCTCAAAAATAGGTCTCGTGGTCCATTTCTAACCTATAATTGAGACTTTTTCGGGTTTTAGAGCTAGTGGATCTAATTTCATACCCTCTCTCCTCCGGATTTCTATACGAGGCTTCGTGCTCGTTTTTACGTTCTAACCTCACCAACACGTCTCATGGACCATTTCTAACGTATAATCGAGACTTTTTCGGGTTTTAGAGGAAGTGGATCTAATTTCATACCATTTCTCCTCCCGATTTCTATACGAGGCTTCGTGCTCGTTTTTTCATTCTGACCTCAAAAATAGGTCTCGCGGTTCATTTCTAACCTATAATGGAGACTTTTTCGAGTTTTAGAGCTAGTGGATCTAATTTCATACCCTCTCTCCTCCCGATTTCTATACGAGGCTTCGTGCTCGTTTTTTCGTTCTCACCTCACCAACACGTCTTGAGGTCCATTTCTAACCTATAATCGAGACTTTCTCGGGTTTTAGAGGAAGTGGATCTAATTTTATACCCTCTCTCCGCCCGATTTCTATACGAGGCTTCGTGCTCGTTTTTTCGTTCTGACCTCACAAACACGTTTCGTGGTCCATTTCTAACCTATAATCGAGACTTTTTCGGGTTTTCGAGCTAGTGGATCTAATTTCATACCCTCTCACCTCCCGATTTCTATACGAGGCTACGTGCTCGTTTTTTTGTTCTGACCTCAGGAACACGTCTCGTGGTCCATTTCTAACCTATAATCGAGACTTTTTCGGGTTTTAGAGCTAGTAGATCTAATTTCCTACCCTCTCTCCTTCCGATTTCTATACGAGGCTTCGTGCTCGTTTTTTCGTTCTGACCTCAAAAATAGGTCTCGCGGTCCATTTCTAACCTATAATGGAGACTTTTTCGAGTTTTAGAGCTAGTGGATCTAATTTCATACCCTCTCTCCTCCCGATTTCTATACGAGGCTACGTGCTCGTTTTTTCGTTCTGACCTCAAGAACACGTCTCTTGGTCCATTTCTAACCTATAATCGAGACTTTTTCGGGTTTTAGAGCTAGTGGATCTAATTTCATACCCTCTCTCCTCCCGATTTCTATACGAGGCTTCGTGCTCGTTTTTTCGTTCTGACCTCACCAACACATTTCGTGGTCCATTTCTAACCTATAATCGATACTTTTTCGGATTTTCGAGCTAGTGGATCTAATTTCATACCTTCTCTCCTCCCGATTTCTATACGAGGCTACGTGCTCGTTTTTTCGTTCTGACCTCACCAACACGTCTCGTTGTCCATTTCAAACTTATATTCGAGACTTTTTCGGGTTTTAGAGTTAGTAGATCTAATTTCATACCCTCTCCCCTCCCGATTTCTATACGAGGCTTCGTCCTCGTTTTTTCGTACTGACCTCAAAAATAGGTCTCGTGGTCCATTTCTAACCTATAATTGAGACTTTTTCGGGTTTTAGAGCTAGTGGATCTAATTTCATACCCTCTCTCCTCCGGATTTCTATACGAGGCTTCGTGCTCGTTTTTACGTTCTAACCTCACCAACACGTCTCATGGACCATTTCTAACGTATAATCGAGACTTTTTCGGGTTTTAGAGGAAGTGGATCTAATTTCATACCATTTCTCCTCCCGATTTCTATACGAGGCTTCGTGCTCGTTTTTTCATTCTGACCTCAAAAATAGGTCTCGCGGTTCATTTCTAACCTATAATGGAGACTTTTTCGAGTTTTAGAGCTAGTGGATCTAATTTCATACCCTCTCTCCTCCCGATTTCTATACGAGGCTTCGTGCTCGTTTTTTCGTTCTCACCTCACCAACACGTCTTGAGGTCCATTTCTAACCTATAATCGAGTCTTTTTCGGGTTTTCGAGCTAGTGGATCTAATTTCATACCCTCTCACCTCCCGATTTCTGTACGAGGCTACGTGCTCGTTTTTTCGTTCTGACCTATGAACACGTCTCGCGGTCCATTTCTAACCTATAATCGAGACTTTTTTGGGTTTTAGAGGAAATGGATCTAATTTCATACCCTCTCTCCTTCCGATTTCTATACGAGGCTTCGTGCTCGTTTTTTCGATCTGACCTCACAAACAAGTCTCGTGGTCCATTTCTAACATATAATCGAGACTTTCTCGGGTTTTAGAGCTAGTGGATCTAATTTCATACCCTCTCTCCTCCCGATTTCTATACGAGGCTACGTGCTCGTTTTTTCGTTCTGACCTCACAAACATGTCTCGTGGTCCATTTCTAACCTATAATCGAGACTTTCTCGAGTTTTAGAGGTAGTGGATCTAATTTCATAACCTCTCTCCTCCCGATTTCTATACGAGGCTACGTGCTCGTTTTTTCGTTCTGACCTCAGGAACACGTCTCGTGGTCTATTTCTAACCTATAATCGAGACTTTTTCGGGTTTTAGAGCTAGTGGATCTAATTTCATATCCTCTATCCTCCCGATTTCTATACGAGGCTACGTGCTCGTTTTTTCGTTCTGACCTATGAACACGTCTCGTGGTCCATTTCTAACCTATAATCAAGACTTTTTCGGGTTTTAGAGGAAATGGATCTAATTTCATACCCTCTCTCCTTCCGATTTCTATACGAGGCTTCGTGCTCGTTTTTTCGTTCTGACATCACAAACACGTCTCGTGGTCCATTTCTAACATATAATCGAGACTTTTTCGGGTTTTAGAGCTAGTGGATCTAATTTCATACCCTCTCTCCTCCCGATTTCTATACGAGGCTACGTGCTCGTTTTTTTGTTCTGACCTCAGGAACACGTCTCGTGGTCCATTTCTAACCTATAATCGAGACTTTTTCGGATTTTAGAGCTAGTAGATCTAATTTCCTACCCTCTCTCCTTCCGATTTCTATACGATGCTTCGTGCTCGTTTTTTCGTTCCGACCTCAAAAATAGGTCTCGCGGTCCATTTCTAACCTATAATGGAGACTTTTTCGAGTTTTAGAGCTAGTGGATCTAATTTTATACCCTCTCTCCTCCCGATTTCTATACGAGGCTTCGTGCTCGTTTTTTCGTTCTGACCTCACCAACACGTCTCGTGGTCCATTTCTAACCTATAATCGAGACTTTCTCGGGTTTTAGAGGAAGTGGATCTAATTTTATACCCTCTCTCCGCCCGATTTCTATACGAGGCTTCGTGCTCGTTTTTTCGTTCTGACTTCACAAACACGTTTCGTGGACCATTTCTAACCTATAATCGAGACTTTTTCGGGTTTTCGAGCTAGTGGATCTAATTTCATACCCTCTCACCTCCCGATTTCTATACGAGGCTACGTGCTCGTTTTTTTGTTCTGACCTCAGGAACACGTCTCGTGGTCCATTTCTAACCTATAATCGAGACTTTTTCGGATTTTAGAGCTAGTAGATCTAATTTCCTACCCTCTCTCCTTCCGATTTCTATACGATGCTTCGTGCTCGTTTTTTCGTTCCGACCTCAAAAATAGGTCTCGCGGTCCATTTCTAACCTATAATGGAGACTTTTTCGAGTTTTAGAGCTAGTGGATCTAATTTTATACCCTCTCTCCTCCCGATTTCTATACGAGGCTTCGTGCTCGTTTTTTCGTTCTGACCTCACCAACACGTCTCGTGGTCCATTTCTAACCTATAATCGAGACTTTCTCGGGTTTTAGAGGAAGTGGATCTAATTTTATACCCTCTCTCCGCCCGATTTCTATACGAGGCTTCGTGCTCGTTTTTTCGTTCTGACTTCACAAACACGTTTCGTGGACCATTTCTAACCTATAATCGAGACTTTTTCGGGTTTTCGAGCTAGTGGATCTAATTTCATACCCTCTCTCCTCCCGATTTCTATACGAGGCTACGTGCTCGTTTTTTTGTTCTGACCTCAGGAACACGTCTCGTGGTCCATTTCTAACCTATAATCGAGACTTTTTCGGGTTTTAGAGCTAGTAGATCTAATTTCCTACCCTCTCTCCTTCCGATTTCTATACGAGGCTTCGTGCTCGTTTTTTCGTTCTGACCTCAAAAATAGGTCTCGCGGTCCATTTCTAACCTATAATGGAGACTTTTTCGAGTTTTAGAGCTAGTGGATCTAATTTCATACCCTCTCTCCTCCCGATTTCTATACGAGGCTACGTGCTCGTTTTTTCGTTCTGACCTCAAGAACACGTCTCTTGGTCCATTTCTAACCTATAATCGAGACTTTTTCGGGTTTTAGAGCTAGTGGATCTAATTTCATACCCTCTCTCCTCCCGATTTCTATACGAGGCTTCGTGCTCGTTTTTTCGTTCTGACCTCACCAACACATTTCGTGGTCCATTTCTAACCTATAATCGATACTTTTTCGGATTTTCGAGCTAGTGGATCTAATTTCATACCTTCTCTCCTCCCGATTTCTATACGAGGCTACGTGCTCGTTTTTTCGTTCTGACCTCACCAACACGTCTCGTTGTCCATTTCAAACTTATATTCGAGACTTTTTCGGGTTTTAGAGTTAGTAGATCTAATTTCATACCCTCTCCCCTCCCGATTTCTATACGAGGCTTCGTCCTCGTTTTTTCGTACTGACCTCAAAAATAGGTCTCGTGGTCCATTTCTAACCTATAATTGAGACTTTTTCGGGTTTTAGAGCTAGTGGATCTAATTTCATACCCTCTCTCCTCCGGATTTCTATACGAGGCTTCGTGCTCGTTTTTACGTTCTAACCTCACCAACACGTCTCATGGACCATTTCTAACGTATAATCGAGACTTTTTCGGGTTTTAGAGGAAGTGGATCTAATTTCATACCATTTCTCCTCCCGATTTCTATACGAGGCTTCGTGCTCGTTTTTTCATTCTGACCTCAAAAATAGGTCTCGCGGTTCATTTCTAACCTATAATGGAGACTTTTTCGAGTTTTAGAGCTAGTGGATCTAATTTCATACCCTCTCTCCTCCCGATTTCTATACGAGGCTTCGTGCTCGTTTTTTCGTTCTCACCTCACCAACACGTCTTGAGGTCCATTTCTAACCTATAATCGAGACTTTCTCGGGTTTTAGAGGAAGTGGATCTAATTTTATACCCTCTCTCCGCCCGATTTCTATACGAGGCTTCGTGCTCGTTTTTTCGTTCTGACCTCACAAACACGTTTCGTGGTCCATTTCTAACCTATAATCGAGACTTTTTCGGGTTTTCGAGCTAGTGGATCTAATTTCATACCCTCTCACCTCCCGATTTCTATACGAGGCTACGTGCTCGTTTTTTCGTTCTGACCTCATGAACACGTCTCGTGGTCCATTTCTAACCTATAATCGAGACTTTTTCGGGTTTTAGAGGAAATGGATCTAATTTCAAACCCTCTCTCCTTCCGATTTCTATACGAGGCTTTGTGCTCGTTTTTTCGTTCTGACCTCACAAACACGTCTCGTGGTCCATTTCTAACCTATAATCGAGACTTTCTCGGGTTTTAGAGCTAGTGGATCTAATTTCATAACCTCTCTCCTCTCGATTTCTATACGAGGCTACGTGCTCGTTTTTTCGTTCTGACCTCAGGAACACGTCTCGTGGTCTATTTCTAATCTATAATCGAGACTTTTTCGGGTTTTAGAGCTAGTGGATCTAATTTCATATCCTCTATCCTCTCGATTTCTATACGAGGCTACGTGCTCGTTTTTTCGTTCTGACCTATGAACACGTCTCGTGGTCCATTTCTAACCTATAATCGAGACTTTTTCGGGTTTTAGAGGAAATGGATCTAATTTCATACCCTCTCTCCTTCCGATTTCTATACGAGGCTTCGTGCTCGTTTTTTCGTTCTGACCTCAGGAACACGTCTCGTGGTCCATTTCTAACCTATAATCGAGACTTTTTCGGATTTTAGAGCTAGTAGATCTAATTTCCTACCCTCTCTCCTTCCGATTTCTATACGAGGCTTCGTGCTCGTTTTTTCGTTCTGACCTCAATAATAGGTCTCGCGGTCCATTTCTAACCTATAATGGAGACTTTTTCGAGTTTTAGAGCTAGTGGATCTAATTTTATACCCTCTCTCCTCCCGATTTCTATACGAGGCTTCGTGCTCGTTTTTTCGTTCTGACCTCACCAACACGTCTCGTGGTCCATTTCTAACCTATAATCGAGACTTTCTCGGGTTTTAGAGGAAGTGGATCTAATTTTATACCCTCTCTCCGCCCGATTTCTATACGAGGCTTCGTGCTCGTTTTTTCGTTCTGACTTCACAAACACGTTTCGTGGACCATTTCTAACCTATAATCGAGACTTTTTCGGGTTTTCGAGCTAGTGGATCTAATTTCATACCCTCTCACCTCCCGATTTCTATACGAGGCTACGTGCTCGTTTTTTCGTTCTGACCTATGAACACGTCTCGTGGTCCATTTCTAACGTATAATCGAGACTTTTTCGGATTTTAGAGCAAATGGATCTAATTTCATACCCTCTCTCCCGATTTCTATACGAGGCTTCGTGCTCGTTTTTTCGTTCTTACCTCACAAACACGTCTCGTGGTCCATTTCTAACCTATAATCGAGACTTTTTCGGATTTTAGAGCTAGTGGATCTAATTTCATACTCTCTCTCCTCCCGATTTCTATACGAGGCTTCGTGCTCGTTTTTTCGTTTTGACCTCACCAACACGTCTCGTGGTCCATTTCTAACCTATATTCGAGACTTTTTCGGGTTTTAGAGCTAGTAGATCTAATTTCACACCCTCTCTCCTTCCGATTTCAATACGAGGCTTCGTGCTCGTTTTTTCGTTCTGACCTCACAAACACGTCTCGTGGTCCATTTCTAACCTATAATCGAGACTTTTTCGGATTTTAGAGCTAGTGGATCTAATTTCATACCCTCTCTCCTCCCGATTTCTATACGAGGCTTCGTGCTCGTTTTTTCGTTCTGACCTCACCAACACGTCTCCTGGTCCATTTCTAACGTATAATCGAGACTTTTTCGGGTTTTAGAGGAAATGGATCTAATTTCATACCCTCTCTCCTCCCGATTTCTATACGAGGCTTCGTGCTCGTTTTTTCGTTCTGACCTCAGGAACACGTCTCGTGGTCCATTTCTAACCTATAATCGAGACTTTTTCGGATTTTAGAGCTAGTGGATCTAATTTCCTACCCTCTCTCCTTCCGATTTCTATACGAGGCTTCGTGCTCGTTTTTTCGTTCTGACCTCAATAATAGGTCTCGCGGTCCATTTCTAACCTATAATGGAGACTTTTTCGAGTTTTAGAGCTAGTGGATCTAATTTTATACCCTCTCTCCGCCCGATTTCTATACGAGGCTTCGTGCTCGTTTTTTCGTTCTGACTTCACAAACACGTTTCGTGGACCATTTCTAACCTATAATCGAGACTTTTTCGGGTTTTCGAGCTAGTGGATCTAATTTCATACCCTCTCACCTCCCGATTTCTATACGAGGCTACGTGCTCGTTTTTTCGTTCTGACCTATGAACACGTCTCGTGGTCCATTTCTAACCTATAATCGAGAATTTTTCGGGTTTTAGAGGAAATGGATCTAATTTCATACCCTCTCTCCTTCCGATTTCTATACGAGGCTTCGTGCTCGTTTTTTCGTTCTGACCTCACAAACACGTCTCGTGGTCCATTTCTAACATATAATCGAGACTTTCTCGGGTTTTAGAGCTAGTGGATCTAATTTCATACCCTCTCTCCTCCCGATTTCTATACGAGGCTACGTGCTCGTTTTTTCGTTCTGACCTCAGGAACACGTCTCATGGTCCATTTCTAACCTATAATCGAGACTTTTTCGGGTTTTAGAGCTAGTGGATCTAATTTCATACCCTCTCTCCTCCCGATTTCTATACGAGGCTTCGTGCTCGTTTTTTCGTTCTGACCTCACCAACACATTTCGTGGTCCATTTCTAACCTATAATCGATACTTTTTCGGATTTTTGAGCTAGTGGATCTAATTTCATACCCTCTCTCCTCCCGATTTCTATACGAGGCTACGTGCTCGTTTTTTTGTTCTGACCTCAGGAACACGTCTCGTGGTCCATTTCTAACCTATAATCGAGACTTTTTCGGGTTTTAGAGCTAGTAGATCTAATTTCCTACCCTCTCTCCTTCCGATTTCTATACGAGGCTTCGTGCTCGTTTTTTCGTTCTGACCTCAAAAATAGGTCTCGCGGTCCATTTCTAACCTATAATGGAGACTTTTTCGAGTTTTAGAGCTAGTGGATCTAATTTCATACCCTCTCTCCTTCCGATTTCTATACGAGGCTTCGTGCTCGTTTTTTCGTTCTGACCTCACAAACACGTCTCGTGGTCCATTTCTAACATATAATCGAGACTTTCTCGGGTTTTAGAGCTAGTGGATCTAATTTCATACCCTCTCTCCTCCCGATTTCTATACGAGGCTACGTGCTCGTTTTATCGTTCTGACCTCAGGAACACGTCTCATGGTCCATTTCTAACCTATAATCGAGACTTTTTCGGGTTTTAGAGCTAGTGGATCTAATTTCATACCCTCTCTCCTCCCGATTTCTATACGAGGCTTCGTGCTCGTTTTTTCGTTCTGACCTCACCAACACATTTCGTGGTCCATTTCTAACCTATAATCGATACTTTTTCGGATTTTCGAGCTAGTGGATCTAATTTCATACCCTCTCTCCTCCCGATTTCTATACGAGGCTACGTGCTCGTTTTTTTGTTCTGACCTCAGGAACACGTCTCGTGGTCCATTTCTAACCTATAATCGAGACTTTTTCGGGTTTTAGAGCTAGTAGATCTAATTTCCTACCCTCTCTCCTTCCGATTTCTATACGAAGCTTCGTGCTCGTTTTTTCGTTCTGACCTCAAAAATAGGTCTCGCGGTCCATTTCTAACCTATAATGGAGACTTTTTCGAGTTTTAGAGCTAGTGGATCTAATTTCATACCCTCTCTCCTTCCGATTTCTATACGAGGCTTCGTGCTCGTTTTTTCATTCTGACCTCACCAACACGTCTCGTGGTCCATTTCTAACCTATAATCGAGTCTTTTTCGGGTTTTCGAGCTAGTGGATCTAATTTCATACCCTCTCACCTCCCGATTTCTGTACGAGGCTACGTGCTCGTTTTTTCGTTCTGACCTATGAACACGTCTCGCGGTCCATTTCTAACCTATAATCGAGACTTTTTTGGGTTTTAGAGGAAATGGATCTAATTTCATACCCTCTCTCCTTCCGATTTCTATACGAGGCTTCGTGCTCGTTTTTTCGATCTGACCTCACAAACAAGTCTCGTGGTCCATTTCTAACATATAATCGAGACTTTCTCGGGTTTTAGAGCTAGTGGATCTAATTTCATACCCTCTCTCCTCCCGATTTCTATACGAGGCTACGTGCTCGTTTTTTCGTTCTGACCTCAGGAACACGTCTCATGGTCCATTTCTAACCTATAATCGAGACTTTTTCGGGTTTTAAAGCTAGTGGATCTAATTTCGTACCCTCTCTCCTCCCGATTTCTATACGAGGCTTCGTGCTCGTTTTTTCGTTCTGACCTCACCAACACATTTCGTGGTCCATTTCTAACCTATAATCGATACTTTTTCGGATTTTCGAGCTAGTGGATCTAATTTCATACCATCTCTCCTTCCGATTTCTATACGAGGCTACGTGCTCGTTTTTTCGTTCTGACCTCACCAACACGTCTCGTTGTCCATTTCAAACTTATATTCGAGACTTTTTCGGGTTTTAGAGTTAGTAGATCTAATTTCATACCCTCTCCCCTCCCGATTTCTATACGAGGCTTCGTCCTCGTTTTTTCGTTCTGACCTCAAAAATAGGTCTCGTGGTCCATTTCTAACCTATAATTGAGACTTTTTCGGGTTTTAGAGCTAGTGGATCTAATTTCATACCCTCTCTCCTCCGGATTTCTATACGAGGCTTCGTGCTCGTTTTTACGTTCTAACCTCACCAACACGTCTAATGGACCATTTCTAACGTATAATCGAGACTTTTTCGGATTTTAGAGGAAGTGGATCTAATTTCATACCATTTCTCCTCCCGATTTCTATACGAGGCTTCGTGCTCGTTTTTTCATTCTGACCTCAAAAATAGGTCTCGCGGTCCATTTCTAACCTATAATGGAGACTTTTTCGAGTTTTAGAGCTAGTGGATCTAATTTCATACCCTCTCTCCTCCCGATTTCTATACGAGGCTTCGTGCTCGTTTTTTCGTTCTCACCTCACCAACACGTCTTGAGGTCCATTTCTAACCTATAATCGAGACTTTCTCGGGTTTTAGAGGAAGTGGATCTAATTTTATACCCTCTCTCCGCCCGATTTCTATACGAGGCTTCGTGCTCGTTTTTTCGTTCTGACCTCACAAACACGTTTCGTGGTCCATTTCTAACCTATAATCGAGACTTTTTCGGGTTTTCGAGCTAGTGGATCTAATTTCATACCCTCTCTCCTCCCGATTTCTATACGAGGCTACGTGCTCGTTTTTTCGTTCTGACCTCATGAACACGTCTCGTGGTCCATTTCTAACCTATAATCGAGACTTTTTCGGGTTTTAGAGGAAATGGATCTAATTTCATACCCTCTCTCCTTCCGATTTCTATACGAGGCTTCGTGCTCGTTTTTTCGTTCTGACCTCACAAACACGTCTCCTGGTCCATTTCTAACCTATAATTGTGACTTTTTCGGGTTTTAGAGCTAGTGGATCTAATTTCATACCCTCTCTCCTCCCGATTTCTATACGAGGCTTCGTGCTCATTTTTTTGTTCTGACCTCACCAACACATTTCGTGGTCCATTTCTAACCTATAATCGATACTTTTTCGGATTTTCGAGCTAGTGGATCTAATTTCATACCCTCTCTCCTCCCGATTTCTATACGAGGCTACGTGCTCGTTTTTTTGTTCTGACCTCAGGAACACGTCTCATGGTCCATTTCTATCCTATAATCGAGAATTTTTCGGGTTTTAGAGCTAGTAGATCTAATTTCATACTCTCTCTCCTCCCGATTTCTATACGAGGCTTCATGCTCGTTTTTTCGTTTTGACCTCACCAACACGTCTCGTGGTCCATTTCTAACCTATATTCGAGACTTTTTCGGGTTTTAGAGCTAGTAGATCTAATTTCACACCCTCTCTCCTTCCGATTTCAATACGAGGCTTCGTGCTCGTTTTTTCGTTCTGACCTCACAAACACGTCTCGTGGTCCATTTCTAACCTATAATCGAGACTTTTTCGGATTTTAGAGCTAGTGGATCTAATTTCATACCCTCTCTCCTCCCGATTTCTATACGAGGCTTCGTGCTCGTTTTTTCGTTCTGACCTCACCAACACGTCTCCTGGTCCATTTCTAACGTATAATCGAGACTTTTTCGGGTTTTAGAGGAAATGGATCTAATTTCATACCCTCTCTCCTCCCGATTTCTATACGAGGCTTCGTGCTCGTTTTTTCGTTCTGACCTCAAAAATAGGTCTCACGGTCCATTTCTAACCTATAATGGAGACTTTTTCGAGTTTTAGAGCTAGTGGATCTAATTTCATACCCTCTCTCCTCCCGATTTCTATACGAGGCTTCGCGCTCGTTTTTTCGTTCTGACCTCATGAACACGTCTCATGGTCCATTTCTAACCTATAATCGAGATTTTCTCGGGTTTTAGAGCTAGTGGATCTAATTTCAGACCCTCTCTCCTTCCGATTTCTATACGAGGCTTCGTGCTCGTTTTTTCGTTCTGACCTCAAAAATAGGTCTCGCGGTCCATTTGTAACCTATAATGGAGACTTTTTCGAGTTTTAGAGCTAGTGGATCTAATTTTATACCCTCTCTCCTCCCGATTTCTATACGAGGCTTCGTGCTCGTTTTTTCGTTCTGACCTCACCAACACGTCTCGTGGTCCATTTCTAACCTATAATCGAGACTTTTTCGGGTTTTCGAGCTAGTGGATCTAATTTCATACCCTCTCACCTCCCGATTTCTATACGAGGCTACGTGCTCGTTTTTTCGTTCTGAGCTATGAACACGTCTCGTGGTCCATTTCTAACCTATAATCGAGACTTTTTGGGGTTTTAGAGGAAATGGATCTAATTTCATACCCTCTCTCCTTCCGATTTCTATACGAGGCTTCGTGCTCGTTTTTTCGTTCTGACCTCACAAACACGTCTCGTGGTCCATTTCTAACATATAATCGAGACTTTCTCGGGTTTTAGAGCTAGTGGATCTAATTTCATACCCTCTCTCCTCCCGATTTCTATACGAGGCTACGTGCTCGTTTTTTCGTTCTGACCTCATGAACACGTCTCATGGTCCATTTCTAACCTATAATCGAGACTTTTTCGGGTTTTAGAGCTAGTGGATCTAATTTCATACCCTCTCTCCTCCCGATTTCTATACGAGGCTTCGTGCTCGTTTTTTCGTTCTGACCTCACCAACACATTTCGTGGTCCATTTCTAACCTATAATCGATACTTTTTTGGATTTTCGAGCTAGTGGATCTAATTTCATACCCTCTCTCCTCCCGATTTCTATACGAGGCTACGTGCTCGTTTTTTTGTTCTGACCTCAGGAACACGTCTCGTGGTCCATTTCTAACCTATAATCGAGACTTTTTCGGGTTTTAGAGCTAGTAGATCTAATTTCCTACCCTCTCTCCTTCCGATTTCTATACGAGGCTTCGTGCTCATTTTTTCGTTCTGACCTCAAAAATAGGTCTCGCGGTCCATTTCTAACCTATAATGGAGACTTTTTCGAGTTTTAGAGCTAGTGGATCTAATTTTATACCCTCTCTCCTCCCGATTTCTATATGAGGCTTCGTGCTCGTTTTTTCGTTCTGACCTCACCAACACGTCTCGTGGTCCATTTCTAACCTATAATCGAGACTTTTTCGGGTTTTCGAGCTAGTGGATCTAATTTCAAACCCTCTCACCTCCCGATTTCTATACGAGGCTACGTGCTCGTTTTTTCGTTCTGACCTATGAACACGTCTCGTGGTCCATTTCTAACCTATAATCGAGACTTTTTCGGGTTTTAGAGGAAATGGATCTAATTTCATACCCTCTCTCCCGATTTCTATACGAGGCTTCGTGCTCGTTTTTTCGTTCTGACCTCATGAACACGTCTCCTGGTCCATTTCTAACCTATAATCGAGACTTTTTCGAGTTTTAGAGCTAGTGGATCTAATTTCATACCCTCTCTCCTCCCGATTTCTATACGAGGCTTCGTGCTCGTTTTTTCGTTCTGACCTCACCAACACATTTCGTGGTCCA
Organism: Thalia dealbata; assembly: GCA_030544415.1. Taxonomy (NCBI): domain Eukaryota; kingdom Viridiplantae; phylum Streptophyta; class Magnoliopsida; order Zingiberales; family Marantaceae; genus Thalia; species Thalia dealbata. The sequence goes on from CM060460.1 coordinate 16,025,046, forward strand.
TTTCTAACCTATAATCGATACTTTTTTGGATTTTCGAGCTAGTGGATCTAATTTCATACCCTCTCTCCTCCCGATTTCTATACGAGGCTACGTGCTCGTTTTTTTGTTCTGACCTCAGGAACACGTCTCGTGGTCCATTTCTAACCTATAATCGAGACTTTTTCGGGTTTCAGAGCTAGTAGATCTAATTTCCTACCCTCTCTCCTTCCGATTTCTATACGAGGCTTCGTGCTCGTTTTTTCGTTCTGACCTCAAAAATAGGTCTCGCGGTCCATTTCTAACCTATAATGGAGACTTTTTCGAGTTTTAGAGCTAGTGGATCTAATTTTATACCCTCTCTCCTCCCGATTTCTATACGAGGCTTCGTGCTCGTTTTTTCGTTCTGACCTCACCAACACGTCTCGTGGTCCATTTCTTACCTATAATCGAGACTTTTTCGGGTTTTCGAGCTAGTGGATCTAATTTCATACCCTCTCACCTCCCGATTTCTATACGAGGCTACGTGCTCGTTTTTTCGTTCTGACCTATGAACACGTCTCGTGGTCCATTTCTAACCTATAATCGAGACTTTTTCGGGTTTTAGAGGAAATGGATCTAATTTCATACCCTCTCTCCTTCCGATTTCTATACGAGGCTTCGTGCTCGTTTTTTCGTTCTGACCTCACAAACACGTCTCGTGGTCCATTTCTAACCTATAATCGAGACTTTTTCGGGTTTAAGAGCTAGTAGATCTAATTTCCTACCCTCTCTCCTTCCGATTTCTATACGAGGCTTCGTGCTCGTTTTTTCGTTCTGACCTCAAAAATAGGTCTCGCGGTCCATTTCTAACCTATAATGGAGACTTTTTCGAGTTTTGGAGCTAGTGGATCTAATTTTATACCCTCTCTCCTCCCGATTTCTATACGAGGCTTCGTGTTCGTTTTTTCGTTCAGACCTCACCAACACGTCTTGTGGTCCATTTCTAACCTATAATCGAGACTTTCTCGGGTTTTAGAGGAAGTGGATCTAATTTTATACCCTCTCTCCGCCCGATTTCTATACGAGGCTTCGTGCTCGTTTTTTCGTTCTGCCTCACAAACACGTTTCGTGGTCCATTTCAAACCTATAATCGAGATATTTTCGGGTTTTCGAGCTAGTAGATCTAATTTCATACCCTCTCACCTCCCGATTTCTATACGAGGCAACGTGCTCGTTTTTTCGTTCTGACCTCATGAAAACGTCTCGTGGTCCATTTCTAACCTATAATCGAGACTTTTTCGGGTTTTAGAGGAAATGGATCTAATTTCATACCCTCTCTCCTTCCGATTTCTATACGAGGCTTCGTGCTCGTTTTTTCGTTCTGACCTCACCAACACGTCTCGTGGTCCATTTCTAACCTATAATCGAGACTTTTTCGGGTTTTAGAGCTAGTGGATCTAATTTCATACCCTCTCTCCTCCCGATTTCTATACGAGGCTACGTGCTCGTTTTTTCGTTCTGACCTCAGGAACACGTCTCGTGGTCCATTTCTAACCTATAATCGAGACTTTTTCGGGTTTTAGAGCTAGTGGATCTAATTTCATACCCTATCTCCTCCCGATTTCTATACGAGGCTTCGTGCTCGTTTTCTCGTTCTGACCTCACCAACACGTCTCATGGCCCATTTCTAACGTATAATCGAGACTTTTTCGGATTTTAGAGCAAATGGATCTAATTTCATACCCTCTCTCCCGATTTCTATACGAGGCTTCGTGCTCGTTTTTTCGTTCTTACCTCACAAACACGTCTCGTGGTCCATTTCTAACCTATAATCGAGACTTTTTCGGATTTTAGAGCTAGTGGATCTAATTTCATACTCTCTCTCCTCCCGATTTCTATACGAGGCTTCGTGCTCGTTTTTTCGTTTTGACCTCACCAACACGTCTCGTGGTCCATTTCTAACCTATATTCGAGACTTTTTCGGGTTTTAGAGCTAGTAGATCTAATTTCACACCCTCTCTCCTTCCGATTTCAATACGAGGCTTCGTGCTCGTTTTTTCGTTCTGACCTCACAAACACGTCTCGTGGTCCATTTCTAACCTATAATCGAGACTTTTTCGGATTTTAGAGCTAGTGGATCTAATTTCATACCCTCTCTCCTCCCGATTTCTATACGAGGCTTCGTGCTCGTTTTTTCGTTCTGACCTCACCAACACGTCTCCTGGTCCATTTCTAACGTATAATCGAGACTTTTTCGGGTTTTAGAGGAAATGGATCTAATTTCATACCCTCTCTCCTCCCGATTTCTATACGAGGCTTCGTGCTCGTTTTTTCGTTATGACCTCAAAAATAGGTCTCACGGTCCATTTCTAACCTATAATCGAGACTTTTTCGAGTTTTAGAGCTAGTGGATCTAATTTCATACCCTCTCTCCTCCCGATTTCTATACGAGGCTTCGCGCTCGTTTTTTCGTTCTGACCTCATGAACACGTCTCATGGTCCATTTCTAACCTATAATCGAGATTTTCTCGGGTTTTAGAGCTAGTGGATCTAATTTCAGACCCTCTCTCCTCCCGATTTCTATACGAGGCTTCGTGCTCGTTTTTTCGTTCTGACCTCAAAAATAGGTCTCACGGTCCATTTCTAACCTATAATGGAGCCTTTTTCGAGTTTTAGAGCTAGTGGATCTAATTTCATACCCTCTCTCCGCCCGATTTCTATACGAGGCTACGTGCTCGTTTTTTCGTTCTGACCTCAGGAACACGTCTCGTGGTCCTTTTCTTACCTATAATCGAGACTTTTTCGGGTTTTAGAGCTAGTAGATCTATTTTCATACCCTCTCTCCTTCCGATTTCAATACGAGGCTTCGTGCTCGTTTTTTCGTTCTGACCTCACAAACACATCTCGTGGTCCATTTCTAACCTATAATCGAGACTTTCTCGGATTTTAGAGCTAGTGGATCTAATTTCATACCCTCTCTCCTCCCGATTTCTATACGAGGCTTCGTGCTCGTTTTTTCGTTCTGACCTCACCAACACGTCTCGTGGTCCATTTCTAACCTATAATCGAGACTTTTTCGGGTTTTCGAGCTAGTGGATCTAATTTCATACCCTTTCTCCTCCTGATTTCTATACGAGGCTACGTGCTCGTTTTTTCGTTCTGACCTCAGGAACACGTCTCGTGGTCCATTTCTAACCTATAATCGAGACTTTTTCGGGTTTTAGAGCTAGTGGATCTAATTTCATACCCTCTCTCCTCCCGATTTTTTTACGAGGCTTCGTGCTCGTTTTTTCGTTCTGACCTCACAAACACGTCTCGTGGTCCATTTCTAACCTATAATCGAGACTTTTTCGGGTTTTAGAGCTAGTGAATCTAATTTCATACCCTCTCTCCTCCCGATTTCTATACGAGGCTTCGTGCTCGTTTTTTCGTTTTGACCTCACCAACACGTCTCGTGGTCCATTTCTAACCTATATTCGAGACTTTTTCGGGTATTAGAGCTAGTAGATCTAATTTCATACCCTCTCTCCTTCCGATTTCTATACGAGGCTTCGTGCTCGTTTTTTCGTTCTGACCTCACCAACATGTTTCGTGGTCCATTTCTAACCTATAATCGAGACTTTTTCGGATTTTCGAGCTAGTGGATCTAATTTCATACCCTCTCTCCTCCCGATTTCTATACAAGGCTACGTGCTCGTTTTTTCGTTCTGACCTCACCAACACGTCTCGTTGTCCATTTCTAACCTATATTCGAGACTTTTTCGGGTTTTAGAGTTAGTAGATCTAATTTCATACCCTCTCCCCTCCCGATTTCTATACGAGGCTTCGTCCTCGTTTTTTCGTTCTGACCTCAAAAATAGGTCTCGTGGACCATTTCTAACCTATAATTGAGACTTTTACGGGTTTTAGAGCTAGTGGATCTAATTTCATACCCTCTCTCCTCCCGATTTCTATACGAGGCTTCGTGCTCGTTTTTTCGTTCTGACCTCACCAACACGTTTCGTGGTCCATTTCTAACCTATAATCGATACTTTTTCGGATTTTCGAGCTAGTGGATCTAATTTCATACCCTCTCTCCTCCCGATTTCTATACGAGGCTACGTGCTCTTTTTTTGGTTCTGACCTCAGGAACACATCTCGTGGTCCATTTCTAACCTATAATCGAGACTTTTTCGGGTTTTAGAGCTAGTAGATCTAATTTCATACCCTATCTCCTTCCGATTTCAATACGAGGCTTCGTGCTCGTTTTTTCGTTCTGACCTCAGAAACACGTCTCGTGGTCCATTTCTAACCTATAATCGAGACTTTTTCGGGTTTTAGAGCTAGTGGATCTAATTTCATACTCTCTCCTCCCGATTTCTATACGAGGCTTCGTGCTCGTTTTTTCGTTCTGACCTCACAAACACGTCTCGTGGTCCATTTCTAACCTATAATCGAGATTTTCTCGGGTTTTAGAGCTAGTGGATCTAATTTCATACCCTCTCTCCTCCCGATTTCTATACGAGGCTACGTGCTCGTTTTTTCGTTCTGACCTCAGGAACACGTCTCGTGGTCCATTTCTAACCTATAATCGAGACTTTTTCGGGTTTTAGAGCTAGTGGATCTAATTTCATACCCTCTCTCCTCCCGATTTTTATACGAGGCTTCGTGCTCGTTTTTTCGTTCTGACCTCACGAACACGTCTCGTGGTCCATTTCTAACCTATAATCGAGACTTTTTCGGGTTTTAGAGCTAGTGGATCTAATTTCATACCCTCTCTCCTCCCGATTTCTATACGAGGCTTCGTGCTCGTTTTTTCGTTTTGACAACACCAACACGTCTCGTGGTCCATTTCTAACCTATATTCGAGACTTTTTCGGGTTTTAGAGCTAGTAGATCTAATTTCATACCCTCTCTCCTCCCGATTTCTATACGAGGCTTCGTGCTCGTTTTTTCGTTCTGACCTCACCAACACGTTTCGTGGTCCATTTCTAACCTATAATCGAGACTTTTTCGGATTTTCGAGCTAGTGGATCTAATTTCATACCCTCTCTCCTCCCGATTTCTATACAAGGCTACGTGCTCGTTTTTTCGTTCGGACCTCACCAACACGTCTCGTTGTCCATTTCTAACCTATATTCGAGACTTTTTCGGGTTTTAGAGTTAGTAGATCTAATTTCATACCCTCTCCCCTCCCGATTTCTATACGAGGCTTCGTCCTCGTTTTTTCGTTCTGACCTCAAAAATAGGTCTCGTGGTCCATTTCTAACCTATAATTGAGACTTTTTCGGGTTTTAGAGCTAGTGGATCTAATTTCATACCCTCTCTCCTCCGGATTTCTATACGAGGCTTCGTGCTCGTTTTTTCGTTCTGACCTCACCAACACGTCTCATGGTCCATTTCTAACGTATAATCGAGACTTTTTCGGGTTTTAGAGGAAGTTGATCTAATTTCATACCCTTTCTCCTCCCGATTTCTATACGAGGCTTCGTGCTCGTTTTTTCGTTCTGACCTCAAAAATAGGTCTCACGGTCCATTTCTAACCTATAATGGAGACTTTTTCGAGTTTTAGAGCTAGTGGATCTAATTTCATACCCTCTCTCCTCCCGATTTCTATACGAGGCTTCGCGCTCGTTTTTTCGTTCTGACCTCACCAACACGTCTCGTGGTCCATTTCTAACCTATAATCGAGACTTTTTCGGGTTTTAGAGGAAGTGGATCTAATTTTATACCCTCTCTCCTCCCGATTTCTATACGAGGCTTCGTGCTCGTTTTTTCGTTCTGACCTCACCAACACATTTCGTGGTCCATTTCTAACCTATAATCGAGACTTTTTCGGATTTTCGACCTAGTGGATCTAATTTCATACCCTCTCTCCTCCCGATTTCTATACAAGGCTACGTGCTCGTTTTTTCGTTCTGACCTCACCAACACTTCTCGTGGTCCATTTCTAACCTATATTCGAGACTTTTTCGGGTTTTAGAGCTAGTAGATCTAATTTCATACCCTCTCTCCTCCCGATTTCTATACGAGGCTTCGTGCTCGTTTTTTCGTTCTGACCTCACCAACACGTTTCGTGGTCCATTTCTAACCTATAATCGAGACTTTTTCGGATTTTCGAGCTAGAGGATCTAATTTCATACCCTCTCTCCTCCCGATTTCTATACAAGGCTACGTGCTCGTTTTTTCGTTCTGACCTCACCAACACGTCTCGTTGTCCATTGCTAACCTTTATTCGAGACTTTTTCGGGTTTTAGAGTTAGTAGATCTAATTTCATACCCTCTCCCCTCCCGATTTCTATACGAGGCTTCGTCCTCGTTTTTTCGTTCTGACCTCAAAAATAGGTCTCGTGGTCCATTTCTAACCTATAATTGAGACTTTTTCGGGTTTTAGAGCTAGTGGATCTAATTTCATACCCTCTCTCCTCCGGATTTCTATACGAGGCTTCGTGCTCGTTTTTTCGTTCTGACCTCACCAACACGTCTCATGGTCCATTTCTAACGTATAATCGAGACTTTTTCGGGTTTTAGAGGAAGTGGATCTAATTTCATACCCTTTCTCCTCCCGATTTCTATACGAGGCTTCGTGCTCGTTTTTTCGTTCTGACCTCAAAAATAGGTCTCACGGTCCATTTCTAACCTATAATGGAGACTTTTTCGAGTTTTAGAGCTAGTGGATCTAATTTCATACCCTCTCTCCTCCCGATTTCTATACGAGGCTTCGCGCTCGTTTTTTCGTTCTGACCTCACCAACACGTCTCGTGGTCCATTTCTAACCTATAATCGAGACTTTTTCGGGATTTAGAGGAAGTGGATCTAATTTTATACCCTCTCTCCTCCCGATTTCTATAGGAGGCTTCGTGCTCGTTTTTTCGTTCTGACCTCACAAACACGTTTCGTGGTCCATTTCTAACCTATAATCGAGATTTTTTCGGGTTTTCGAGCTAGTGGATCTAATTTCATACTCTCTCACCTCCCGATTTCTATACGAGGCTACGCGCTCGTTTTTTCGTTCTGACCTCATGAACACGTCTCGTAGTCCATTTCTAACCTATAATCAAGACTTTTTCGGGTTTTAGAGGAAATGGATCTAATTTCATACCCTCTCACCTTCCGATTTCTATACGAGGCTTCGTGCTCGTTTTTTCATTCTGACCTCTCAAACACGTCTCGTGGTCCATTTCTAACCTATAATCTAGACTTTCTCGGGTTTTAGAGCTAGTGGATCTAATTTCATACCCTCTCTCCTGATTTCAATACGAGGCTTCGTGCTCGTTTTTTCGTTCTGACCTCACCAACACGTCTCGTGGTCCATTTCTAACCTATAATCGAAACTTTTTCGGGTTTTAGAGGAAGTGGATCTAATTTTATACCCTCTCTCCTCCCGATTTCTATACGAGACTTCGTGCTCGTTTTTTCGTTCTGACCTCACAAACACGTTTCGTGGTCCATTTCTAACCTATAATCGAGACTTTTTCGAGTTTTCGAGCTAGTGGATCGAATTTCATACCCTCTCACCTCCCGATTTCTATACGAGGCTAAGTGCTCGTTTTTTCGTTCTGATCTCATGAACACATATTGTGGTCCATTTCTAACCTATAATCGAGACTTTTTCGGGTTTTAGAGGAAATGGATCTAATTTCATACCCTCTCTCCTTCCGATTTCTATACGAGGCTTCGTGCTCGTTTTTTCGTTCTGACCTCACAAACACGTCTCCTGGTCCATTTCTAACCTATAATCGAGACTTTCCCGGGTTTTAGAGCTAGTGGATCTAATTTCATACCCTCTCTCCTCCCGATTTCTATAGGAGGCTACGTGCTCGTTTTTTTGTTCTGACCTCAGGAACACGTCTCGTGGTCCATTTCTAACCTATAATCAAGACTTTTTCGGGTTTTCGAGCTAGTGGATCTAATTTCATACCCTCTCTCCTCCCGATTTCTATACGAGGCTACGTGCTCGTTTTTTTATTCTGACCTCAGGAACACGTCTCGTGGTCTATTTCTAACCTATAATCGAGACTTTTTCGGGTTTTAGAGCTAGAAGATCTAATTTCATACCCTCTCTCCTTCTGATTTCTATACGAGGCTTCGTGCTCGTTTTTTCGTTCTGACCTCACCAACACGTCTCGTGGTCCATTTCTAACCTATAATCGAGAATTTTTCGGGTTTTAGAGCTAGTGGATCTAATTTCATACCCTCTCTCCTCCCGATTTCTATACGAGGCTACGTGCTCGTTTTTTCGTTCTGACCTCAGGAACACGTCTCGTGGTCCATTTCTAACCTATAATCGAGACTTTTTCGGGTTTTAGAGCTAGTGGATCTAATTTCATACCCTATCTCCTCCCGATTTCTATACGAGGCTTCGTGCTCGTTTTCTCGTTCTGACCTCACCAACACGTCTCATGGCCCATTTCTAACGTATAATCGAGACTTTTTCGGATTTTAGAGCAAATGGATCTAATTTCATACCCTCTCTCCTGATTTCTATACGAGGCTTCGTGCTCGTTTTTTCGTTCTGACCTCACAAACACGTCTCGTGGTCCATTTCTAACCTATAATCGAGACTTTTTCGGATTTTAGAGCTAGTGGATCTAATTTCATACTCTCTCTCCTCCCGATTTCTATACGAGGCTTCATGCTCGTTTTTTCGTTTTGACCTCACCAACACGTCTCGTGGTCCATTTCTAACCTATATTCGAGACTTTTTCGGGTTTTAGAGCTAGTAGATCTAATTTCACACCCTCTCTCCTTCCGATTTCAATACGAGGCTTCGTGCTCGTTTTTTCGTTCTGACCTCACAAACACGTCTCGTGGTCCATTTCTAACCTATAATCGAGACTTTTTCGGATTTTAGAGCTAGTGGATCTAATTTCATACCCTCTCTCCTCCCGATTTCTATACGAGGCTTCGTGCTCGTTTTTTCGTTCTGACCTCACCAACACGTCTCCTGGTCCATTTCTAACGTATAATCGAGACTTTTTCGGGTTTTAGAGGAAATGGATCTAATTTCATACCCTCTCTCCTCCCGATTTCTATACGAGGCTTCGTGCTCGTTTTTTCGTTCTGACCTCAAAAATAGGTCTCACGGTCCATTTCTAACCTATAATGGAGACTTTTTCGAGTTTTAGAGCTAGTGGATCTAATTTCATACCCTCTCTCCTCCCGATTTCTATACGAGGCTTCGCGCTCGTTTTTTCGTTCTGACCTCATGAACACGTCTCGTGGTCCATTTCTAACCTATAATCGAGACTTTTTCGGGTTTTAGAGCTAGTGGATCTAATTTCATACCCTCTCTCCTCCCGATTTCTATACGATGCTTCGTGCACATTTTTTCGTTCTGACCTCACCAACACGTTTCGTGGTCCATTTCTAACCTATAATCGATACTTTTTCGGGTTTTCGAGCTAGTGGATCTAATTTCATACTCTCTCTCATCCCGATTTCTATAGGAGGCTACGTGCTCGTTTTTTTGTTCTGACCTCAGGAACACGTCTCGTGGTCCATTTCTAACCTATAATCGAGACTTTTTCGGGTTTTCGAGCTAGTGGATCTAATTTCATACCCTCTCTCCTTCCGATTTCTATACGAGGCTTCGTGCTCGTTTTTTTGTTCTGACCTCACAAACACGTCTCGTGGTCAATTTCTAACCTATAATCGAGACTTTTTCGGGTTTTCGAGCTAGTGGATCTAATTTCATACCCTCTCTCCTTCCGATTTCTATAGGAGGCTTCGCGCTCGTTTTTTCGTTCTGACCCCATGAACACGTCTCATGGTCCATTTCTAACCTATAATCGAGACTTTTTCGGGTTTTCGAGCTAGTGGATCTAATTTCAGACCCTCTCTCCTCCCGATTTCTATACGAGGCTTCGTGCTCGTTTTTTCGTTCTGACCTCAAAAATAGGTCTCACGGTCCATTTCTAACCTATAATGGAGCCTTTTTCGAGTTTTAGAGCTAGTGGATCTAATTTCATACCCTCTCTCCTCCCGATTTCTATACGAGGCTACGTGCTCGTTTTTTCGTTCTGACCTCATGAACACGTCTCGTGGTCCATTTCTAACCTATAATCGAGACTTTTTCGGGTTTTAGAGCTAGTGGATCTAATTTCATACCCTCTCTCCTCCCGATTTCTATACGATGCTTCGTGCTCATTTTTTCGTTCTGACCTCACCAACACGTTTCGTGGTCCATTTCTAACCTATAATCGATACTTTTTCGGGTTTTCGAGCTAGTGGATCTAATTTCATACCCTCTCTCCTCCCGATTTCTATAGGAGGCTACGTGCTCGTTTTTTTGTTCTGACCTCAGGAACACGTCTCGTGGTCCATTTCTAACCTATAATCGAGACTTTTTCTGGTTTTCGAGCTAGTGGATCTAATTTCATACCCTCTCTCCTTCCGATTTCAATACGAGGCTTCGTGCTCGTTTTTTCGTTCTGAAATCACCAACACGTCTCGTGGTCCATTTCTAACCTATAATCGAGACTTTTTCGGGTTTTCGAGCTAGTGGATCTAATTTCATACCCTCTCTCCTCCCGATTTCTATACGAGGCTACGTGCTCGTTTTTTCGTTCTGACCTCAGGAACACGTCTCGTGGTCCATTTCTAACCTATAATCGAGACTTTTTCGGGTTTTAGAGCTAGTGGATCTAATTTCATACCCTCTCTCCTCCCGATTTTTATACGAGGCTTCGTGCTCGTTTTCTCGTTCTGACCTCACAAACACGTCTCGTGGTCCATTTCTAACCTATAATCGAGACTTTTTCGGGTTTTAGAGCTAGTGGATCTAATTTCATACCCTCTCTCCTCCCGATTTCTATACGAGGCTTCGTGCTCGTTTTTTCGTTTTGACCTCACCAACACGTCTCGTGGTCCATGTCTAACCTATATTCGAGACTTTTTCGGGTTTTAGAGCTAGTAGATCTAATTTCATACCCTCTCTCCTCCCGATTTCTATACGAGGCTTCGTGCTCGTTTTTTCGTTCTGACCTCACCAACAAGTTTCGTGGTCCATTTCTAACCTATAATCGAGACTTTTTCGGATTTTCGAGCTAGTGGATCTAATTTCATACTCTCTCTCCTCCCGATTTCTATACAAGGCTACGTGCTCGTTTTTTCGTTCTGACCTCACCAACACGTCTCGTTGTCCATTTCTAACCTATATTCGAGACTTTTTCGGGTTTTAGAGTTAGTAGATCTAATTTCATACCCTCTCCCCTCCCGATTTCTATACGAGGCTTCGTCCTCGTTTTTTCGTTCTGACCTCAAAAATAGGTCTCGTGGTCCATTTCTAACCTATAATTGAGACTTTTTCGGGTTTTAGAGCTAGTGGATCTAATTTCATACCCTCTCTCCTCCGGATTTCTATACGAGGCTTCGTGCTCGTTTTTTCGTTCTGACCTCACCAACACGTCTCAGGGACCATTTCTAACGTATAATCGAGACTTTTTCGGGTTTTAGAGGAAGTGGATCTAATTTCATACCCTTTCTCCTCCCGATTTCTATACGAGGCTTCGTGCTCGTTTTTTCGTTCTGACCTCAAAAATAGGTCTCGCGGTCCATTTCTAAACTATAATGGAGACTTTTTCGAGTTTTAGAGCTAGTGGATCTAATTTCATACCCTCTCTCCTCCTGATTTCTATACGAGGCTTCGAACTCGTTTTTTCGTTCTGACCTCACCAACACGTCTCGTGGTCCATTTCTAACCTATAATCGAGACTTTCTCGGGTTTTAGAGGAAGTGGATCTAATTTTATACCCTCTCTCCTCCCGATTTCTATACGAGGCTTCGTGCTCGTTTTTTCGTTCTGACCTCACAAACACGTTTCGTGGTCCATTTCTAACCTATAATCGAGACTTTCTCGGGTTTTAGAGGAAGTGGATCTAATTTCATACCCTCTCACCTCCCGATTTCTATACGAGGCTACATGCTCATTTTTTCGTTCTGACCTCATGAATACGTCTCGTGGTCCATTTCTAACCTATAATCGAGACTTTTTCGGGTTTTAGAGGAAATGGATCTAATTTCATACCCTCTCTCCTTCCGATTTCTATACGAGGCTTTGTGCTCGTTTTTTCGTTCTGAGCTCACAAACACGTCTCGTGGTCCATTTCTAACATATAATCGAGACTTTCTCGGGTTTTAGAGCTAGTGGATCTAATTTCATACCCTCTCTCCTCCTGATTTCTATACGAGGCTACGTGCTCGTTTTTTCGTTCTGACCTCAGGAACACGTCTCATGGTCCATTTCTAACCTATAATCGAGACTTTTTCGGGTTTTAGAGCTAGTGGATCTAATTTCATACCCTCTCTCCTCCCGATTACTATACGAGGCTTCGTGCTCGTTTTTTCGTTCCGACCTCACCAACACATTTCGTGGTCCATTTCTAACCTATAATCGATACTTTTTCGGATTTTCGAGCTAGTGGATCTAATTTCATACCCTCTCTCCTCCCGATTTCTATACGAGGCTATATGCTCGTTTTTTTATTTTGACATCAGGAACACGTCTCGTGGTCCATTTCTAACCTATAATCGAGACTTTTTCGGGTTTTAGAGCTAGTAGATCTAATTTCCTACCCTCTCTCCTTCCGATTTCAATACGAGGCTTCGTGCTCGTTTTTTCGTTCTGACCTCACAAACACGTCTCGTGGTCCATTTCTAACCTATAATCGAGACTTTCTCGGATTTTAGAGCTAGTGGATCTAATTTCATACCCTCTCTCCTTCCGATTTCAATACGAGGCTTCGTGCTCATTTTTTCGTTCTGAAATCACCAACACGTCTCGTGGTCCATTTCTAACCTATAATCGAGACTTTTTCGGGTTTTCGAGCTAGTGGATCTAATTTCATACCCTCTCTCCTCCCGATTTCTATACGAGGCTACGTGCTCGTTTTTTCGTTCTGACCTCAGGAACACGTCTCGTGGTCCATTTCTAACCTATAATCGAGACTTTTTCGGGTTTTAGAGCTAGTGGATCTAATTTCATACCCTCTCTCCTTCCGATTTCTATACGAGGCTTCGTGCTCGTTTTTTCGTTCTGACCTCACAAACACGTCTCGTGGTCTATTTCTAACCTATAATCGAGACTTTCTCGGGTTTTAGAGCAAGTGGATCTAATTTCATACCCTCTCTCCTCCCGATTTCTATACGAGGCTTCGTGCTCGTTTTTTCGTTCTGACCTCACCAACACGTCTCGTGGTCCATTTCTAACCTATAATCGAGACTTTTTCGGGTTTTAGAGGAAGTGGATCTAATTTTATACCCTCTCTCCTCCCGATTTCTATACGAGGCTTCGTGCTCGTTTTTTCGTTCTGACCTCACCAACACGTTTCGTGGTCCATTTCTAACCTATAATCGAGACTTTTTCGGATTTTCGAGCTAGTGGACCAAATTTCATACCCTCTCTCCTCCCGATTTCTATACAAGGCTACGTGCTCGTTTTTTCGTTCTGACCTCACCAACACGTCTCGTTGTCCATTTCTAACCTATATTCGAGACTTTTTCAGGTTTTAGAGTTAGTAGATCTAATTTCATACCCTCTCCCCTCCCGATTTCTATACGAGGTTTCGTCCTCGTTTTTTCGTTCTGACCTCAAAAATAGGTCTCGTGGTCCATTTCTAACCTATAATTGAGACTTTTTCGGGTTTTAGAGCTAGTGGATCTAATTTCATACCCTCTCTCCTCCGGATTTCTATACGAGGCTTCGTGCTCGTTTTTTCGTTCTGACCTCACCAACACGTCTCATGGACCATTTCTAACGTATAATCGAGACTTTTTCGGGTTTTAGAGGAAGTGGATCTAATTTAATACCCTTTCTCCTCCCGATTTCTATACGAGGCTTCGTGCTCGTTTTTTCGTTCTGACCTCAAAAATAGGTCTCGCGGTCCATTTCTAAACTATAATGGAGACTTTTTCGAGTTTTAGAGCTAGTGGATCTAATTTCATACCCTCTCTCCTCCCGATTTCTATACGAGGCTTCGAACTCGTTTTTTCGTTCTGACCTCACCAACACGTCTCGTGGTCCATTTCTAACCTATAATCGAGACTTTCTCGGGTTTTAGAGGAAGTGGATCTAATTTTATACCCTCTCTCCTCCCGATTTCTATACGAGGCTTCGTGCTCGTTTTTTCGTTCTGACCTCACAAACACGTTTCGTGGTCCATTTCTAACCTATAATCGAGACTTTCTCGGGTTTTAGAGGAAGTGGATCTAATTTCATACCCTCTCACCTCCCGATTTCTATACGAGGCTACCTGCTCATTTTTTCGTTCTGACCTCATGAATACGTCTCGTGGTCCATTTCTAACCTATAATCGAGACTTTTTCGGGTTTTAGAGGAAATGGATCTAATTTCATACCCTCTCTCCTTCCGATTTCTATACGAGGCTTCGTGCTCGTTTTTTCGTTCTGACCTCACAAACACGTCTCGTGGTCCATTTCTAACATATAATCGAGACTTTCTCGGGTTTTAGAGCTAGTGGATCTAATTTCATACCCTCTCTCCTCCTGATTTCTATACGAGGCTACGTGCTCGTTTTTTCGTTCTGACCTAAGGAACACGTCTCATGGTCCATTTCTAACCTATAATCGAGACTTTTTCGGGTTTTAGAGCTAGTGGATCTAATTTCATACCCTCTCTCCTCCCGATTTCTATACGAGGCTTCGTGCTCGTTTTTTCGTTCCGACCTCACCAACACATTTCGTGGTCCATTTCTAACCTATAATCGATACTTTTTCGGATTTTCGAGCTAGTGGATCTAATTTCATACCCTCTCTCCTCCCGATTTCTATACGAGGCTACGTGCTCGTTTTTTTGTTTTGACCTCAGGAACACGTCTCGTGGTCCATTTCTAACCTATAATCGAGACTTTTTCGGGTTTTAGAGCTAGTAGATCTAATTTCCTACCCTCTCTCCTTCCGATTTCAATACGAGGCTTCGTGCTCGTTTTTTCGTTCTGACCTCACAAACACGTCTCGTGGTCCATTTCTAACCTATAATCGAGACTTTCTCGGATTTTAGAGCTAGTGGATCTAATTTCATACCCTCTCTCCTCCCGATTTCTATACGAGGCTACTTGCTCGTTTTTTCGTTCTGACCTCACAAACATGTCTCGTGGTCCATTTCTAACCTATAATCGAGACTTTTTCGGGTTTTAGAGCTAGTGGATCTAATTTCATACCCTATCTCCTCCCGATTTCTATACGAGGCTTCATGCTCGTTTTCTCGTTCTGACCTCACCAACACGTCTCATGGCCCTTTTCTAACGTATAATCGAGACTTTTTCGGGTTTTAGAGCAAATGGATCTAATTTCATACCCTCTCTCCCGATTTCTATACGAGGCTTCGTGCTCGTTTTTTCGTTCTGACCTCACAAACACGTCTCGTGGTCCATTTCTAACCTATAATCGAAACTTTTTCGGATTTTAGAGCTAGTGGATCTAATTTCATACTCTCTCTCCTCCCGATTTCTATACGAGGCTTCGTGCTCGTTTTTTCGTTTTGACCTCACCAACACGTCTCGTGGTCCATTTCTAACCTATATTCGAGACTTTTTCGGGTTTTAGAGCTAATAGATCTAATTTCATACCCTCTCTCCTTCCGATTTTTATACGAGGCTTCGTGCTCGTTTTTTCGTTCTGACCTCACAAAGACGTCTCGTGGTCCATTTCTAACCTATAATCGAGACTTTTTCGGATTTTAGAGCTAGTGGAACTAATTTCATACCCTCTCTCCTCCCGATTTCTATACGAGGCTTCGTGCTCGTTTTTTCGTTGTGACCTCACCAACACGTCTCGTGGTCCATTTCTAACCTATATTCGAGACTTTTTCGGGTTTTAGAGCTAGTAGATCTAATTTCATACCCTCTCTCCTCCCGATTTCTATACGAGGCTTCGTGCTCGTTTTTTCGTTCTGACCTCACCAACACGTTTCGTGGTCCATTTCTAACCTATAATCGAGACTTTTTCGGATTTTCGAGCTAGTGGATCTAATTTCATACCCTCTCTCCTCCCGATTTCTATACAAGGCTACGTGCTCGTTTTTTCGTTCTGACCTCAGGAATACGTCTCGTGGTCCATTTCTAACCTATAATCGATACTTTTTCGGGTTTTCGAACTAGTGGATCTAATTTCATACCCTCTCTCCCCCCGATTTCTATACGAGGCTTCGTGCTCGTTTTTTCGTTCTGACCTCACAAACACGTTTCGTGGTCCATTTATAACCTATAATCGAGACTTTTTCGGGTTTTAGAGGAAGTGGATCTAATTTCATACCCTCTCTCCTCCCAATTTCTATACGAGGCTACGTGCTCGTTTTTTCGTTCTGACCTCACAAACACGTCTCGTGGTCCATTTCTTACCTATAATCGAGACTTTCTCGGATTTTAGAGCTAGTGGATCTAATTTCATACACTCTCTCCTCCCGATTTCTATACGAGGCTACGTGCTAGTTTTTTCGCTCTGACCTCAGGAATACGTCTCGTGGTCCATTTCTAACCTATAATCGAGACTTTCTTGGGTTTTAGAGCTAGTGGATCTAATTTCATACCCTCTCTCCTCCCGATTTCTATACGAGGCTTCGTGCTCGTTTTTTCGTTCTGACTTCACCAACACGTCTTGTGGTCCATTTCTAACCTATAATCGAGACTTTTTCGGGTTTTCGAGCTAGTGGATCTAATTTCATACCCTCTCTCCTCCCGATTTCTATACGAGGCTTCGTGCTCGTTTTTTCGTTCTGACCTCACCAACACGTCTTGTGGTCCATTTCTAACCTATAATCGAGACTTTTTCGGGTTTTAGAGGAAGTGGATCTAATTTGATACCCTCTCTCCTCCCGATTTCTATACGAGGCTTTGTGCTGGTTTTTTCGTTCTGACCTCACAAACACGTTTCGTGGTCCATTTCTAACCTATAATCGAGACTTTTTCGGGTTTTCGAGCAAGTGGATCTAATTTCATACCCTCTCACCTCCCGATTTCTATACGAGGCGACGTACTCGTTTTTTCGTTCTGACCTCATGAACACGTCTCGTGGTCCATTTCTAACCTATAATCGAGACTTTTTCGGGTTTTCGAGCTAGTGGATCTAATTTCATACCCTCTCACCTCCCGATTTCTATACGTGCTCGTTTTTTCGTTCTGACCTCAGAACACGTCTCGTGGTCCATTTCTAACCTATAATCGAGACTTTTTCGGGTTTTAGAGCTAGTGGATCTAATTTCATACCCTCTCTCCTTCCGATTTCTATACGAGGCTTCGTGCTCGTTTTTTCGTTCTGACCTCACAAACACGTCTCGTGGTCCATTTCTAACTTATAATCGAGACTTTTTCGGGTTTTAGAGCTAGTGGATCTAATTTCATACCCTCTCTCCTCCCGATTTCTATACGAGGCTTCGTGCTCATTTTTTCGTTCTGACCTCACCAACACGTCTCGTGGTCCATTTCTAACCTATAATCGAGACTTTTTCGGGTTTTAGAGGAAGTGGATCTAATTTCATACCCTCTCACCTCCCGATTTCTATACGAGGCTACGTGCTCGTTTTTTCGTTCTGACCTCATGAACACGTCTCGTGGTCCATTTCTAACCTATAATCGAGACTTTTTCGGGTTTTAGAGGAAGTGGATCTAATTTTATACCCTCTCTCCTCCCGATTTCTGTACGAGACTTCGTGCTCGTTATTTCGATCTGACCTCACAAACACGTTTCGTGGTCCATTTCTAACCTATAATCGAGACTTTTTCGAGTTTTCGAGCTTGTGGATCTAATTTCATACCCTCTCACCTCCCGATTTCTATACGAGGCTACGTGCTCGTTTTTTCGTTCTGACCTTATGAACACGTCTCGTTGTCCATTTCTAACTTATAATCGAGACTTTCTCGGATTTTAGAGCTAGTGGATCCAATTTTATACCCTCTCTCCTCCCGATTTCTATACGAGGCTACGTGCTCGTTTTTTCGTTCTGACCTCAGAACACGTCTCGTGGTCCATTTCTAACCTATAATCGAGACTTTTTCGGGTTTTAGAGCTAGTGGATCTAATTTCATACCCTCTCTCCTCCCGATTTTTATACGAGGCTTCGTGCTCGTTTTTTCGTTCTGACCTCACAAACACGTCTCGTGGTCCATTTCTAACCTATAATCGAAACTTTTTCGGATTTTAGAGCTAGTGGATCTAATTTCATACTCTCTCTCCTCCCGATTTCTATACGAGGCTTCGTGCTCGTTTTTTCGTTTTGACCTCACCAACACGTCTCGTGGTCCATTTCTAACCTATATTCGAGACTTTTTCGGGTTTTAGAGCTAATAGATCTAATTTCATACCCTCTCTCCTTCCGATTTTTATACGAGGCTTCGTGCTCGTTTTTTCGTTCTGACCTCACAAACACGTCTCGTGGTCCATTTCTAACCTATAATCGAGACTTTTTCGGATTTTAGAGCTAGTGGAACTAATTTCATACCCTCTCTCCTCCCGATTTCTATACGAGGCTTCGTGCTCGTTTTTTCGTTGTGACCTCACCAACACGTCTCGTGGTCCATTTCTAACCTATATTCGAGACTTTTTCGGGTTTTAGAGCTAGTAGATCTAATTTCATACCCTCTCTCCTCCCGATTTCTATACGAGGCTTCGTGCTCGTTTTTTCGTTCTGACCTCACCAACACGTTTCGTGGTCCATTTCTAACCTATAATCGAGACTTTTTCGGATTTTCGAGCTAGTGGATCTAATTTCATACCCTCTCTCCTCCCGATTTCTATACAAGGCTACGTGCTCGTTTTTTCGTTCTGACCTCAGGAATACGTCTCGTGGTCCATTTCTAACCTATAATCGATACTTTTTCGGGTTTTCGAACTAGTGGATCTAATTTCATACCCTCTCTCCCCCCGATTTCTATACGAGGCTTCGTGCTCGTTTTTTCGTTCTGACCTCACAAACACGTTTCGTGGTCCATTTATAACCTATAATCGAGACTTTTTCGGGTTTTAGAGGAAGTGGATCTAATTTCATACCCTCTCTCCTCCCAATTTCTATACGAGGCTACGTGCTCGTTTTTTCGTTCTGACCTCACAAACACGTCTCGTGGTCCATTTCTTACCTATAATCGAGACTTTCTCGGATTTTAGAGCTAGTGGATCTAATTTCATACACTCTCTCCTCCCGATTTCTATACGAGGCTACGTGCTAGTTTTTTCGTTCTGACCTCAGGAATACGTCTCGTGGTCCATTTCTAACCTATAATCGAGACTTTCTTGGGTTTTAGAGCTAGTGGATCTAATTTCATACCCTCTCTCCTCCCGATTTCTATACGAGGCTTCGTGCTCGTTTTTTCGTTCTGACTTCACCAACACGTCTTGTGGTCCATTTCTAACCTATAATCGAGACTTTTTCGGGTTTTCGAGCTAGTGGATCTAATTTCATACCCTCTCTCCTCCCGATTTCTATACGAGGCTTCGTGCTCGTTTTTTCGTTCTGACCTCACCAACACGTCTCGTGGTCCATTTCTAACCTATAATCGAGACTTTTTCGGGTTTTAGAGGAAGTGGATCTAATTTGATACCCTCTCTCCTCCCGATTTCTATACGAGGCTTTGTGCTGGTTTTTTCGTTCTGACCTCACAAACACGTTTCGTGGTCCATTTCTAACCTATAATCGAGACTTTTTCGGGTTTTCGAGCAAGTGGATCTAATTTCATACCCTCTCACCTCCCGATTTCTATACGAGGCGACGTACTCGTTTTTTCGTTCTGACCTCATGAACACGTCTCGTGGTCCATTTCTAACCTATAATCGAGACTTTTTCGGGTTTTCGAGCTAGTGGATCTAATTTCATACCCTCTCACCTCCCGATTTCTATACGTGCTCGTTTTTTCGTTCTGACCTCAGAACACGTCTCGTGGTCCATTTCTAACCTATAATCGAGACTTTTTCGGGTTTTAGAGCTAGTGGATCTAATTTCATACCCTCTCTCCTTCCGATTTCTATACGAGGCTTCGTGCTCGTTTTTTCGTTCTGACCTCACAAACACGTCTCGTGGTCCATTTCTAACTTATAATCGAGACTTTTTCGGGTTTTAGAGCTAGTGGATCTAATTTCATACCCTCTCTCCTCCCGATTTCTATACGAGGCTTCGTGCTCATTTTTTCGTTCTAACCTCACCAACACGTCTCGTGGTCCATTTCTAACCTATAATCGGGACTTTTTCGGGTTTTAGAGGAAGTGGATCTAATTTCATACCCTCTCACCTCCCGATTTCTATACGAGGCTACGTGCTCGTTTTTTCGTTCTGACCTCATGAACACGTCTCGTGGTCCATTTCTAACCTATAATCGAGACTTTTTCGGGTTTTAGAGGAAGTGGATCTAATTTTATACCCTCTCTCCTCCCGATTTCTGTACGAGACTTCGTGCTCGTTATTTCGATCTGACCTCACAAACACGTTTCGTGGTCCATTTCTAACCTATAATCGAGACTTTTTCGAGTTTTCGAGCTTGTGGATCTAATTTCATACCCTCTCACCTCCCGATTTCTATACGAGGCTACGTGCTCGTTTTTTCGTTCTGACCTTATGAACACGTCTCGTTGTCCATTTCTAACTTATAATCGAGACTTTCTCGGATTTTAGAGCTAGTGGATCCAATTTTATACCCTCTCTCCTCCCGATTTCTATACGAGGCTACGTGCTCGTTTTTTCGTTCTGACCTCAGAACACGTCTCGTGGTCCATTTCTAACCTATAATCGAGACTTTTTCGGGTTTTAGAGCTAGTGGATCTAATTTCATACCCTCTCTCCTCCCGATTTTTATACGAGGCTTCGTGCTCGTTTTTTCGTTCTGACCTCACAAACACGTCTCGTGGTCCATTTCTAACCTATAATCGAGACTTTTTCTGGTTTTCGAGCTAGTGGATCTAATTTCATACCCTCTCACCTCCCGATTTTTGTACGATGCTACGTGCTCGTTTTTTCGTTCTGACCTCATGAACACGTCTCGTGATCCATTTCTAACCTATAATCGAGACTTTTTCGGGTTTTAGAGGAAATGGATCTAATTTCATACCCTCTCTCCTTCCGATTTCTATACGAGGCTTCGTGCTCGTTTTTTCGTTCTGACCTCACAAACACGTCTCGTGGTCCATTTCTAACTTATAATCGAGACTTTTTCGGGTTTTAGAGCTAGTGGATCTAATTTCATACCCTCTCTCCTCCCGATTTCTATACGAGGCTTCGTGCTCGTTTTTTCGTTCTGACCTCACCAACACGTCTCGTGGTCCATTTCTAACCTATAATCGAGACTTTTTCGGGTTTTAGAGGAAGTGGATCTAATTTTATACCCTCTCTCCTCCCGATTTCTATACGAGGCTTCGTGCTCGTTTTTTCGTTCTGACCTCACAAACACGTTTCGTGGTCCATTTCTAACCTATAATCGAGACTTTTTCGAGTTTTCGAGCTAGTGGATCTAATTTCATACCCTCTCACCTCCCGATTTCTATACGAGGCTACGTGCTCGTTTTTTCGTTCTGACCTTATGAACACGTCTCGTGGTCCATTTCTAACTTATAATCGAGACTTTCTCGGATTTTAGAGCTAGTGGATCCAATTTCATACCCTCTCTCCTCCCGATTTCTATACGAGGCTACGTGCTCGTTTTTTCGTTTTGACCTCAGAACACGTCTCGTGGTCCATTTCTAACCTATAATCGAGACTTTTTCGGGTTTTAGAGCTAGTTAATCTAATTTCATACCCTCTCTCCTCCCGATTTTTATACGAGGCTTCGTGCTCGTTTTTTCGTTCTGACCTCACAAACACGTCTCGTGGTCCATTTCTAACCTATAATCGAGACTTTTTCGGGTTTTCGAGCTAGTGGATCTAATTTCATACCCTCTCACCTCCCGATTTCTGTACGATGCTACGTGCTCGTTTTTTCGTTCTGACCTCATGAACACGTCTCGTGGTCCATTTCTAACCTATAATCGAGACTTTTTCGGGTTTTAGAGGAAATGGATCTAATTTCATACCCTCTCTCCTTCAGATTTCTATACGAGGCTTCGTGCTCGTTTTTTCGTTCTGACCTCACAAACACGTCTCGTGGTCCATTTCTAACTTATAATCGAGACTCTTTCGGGTTTTAGAGCTTGTGGATCTAATTTCATACCCTCTCTCCTCCCGATTTCTATACGAGGCTTCGTGCTCGTTTTTTCGTTCTGACCTCACCAACACGTCTCGTGGTCCATTTCTAACCTATAATCGAGACTTTTTCGGGTTTTAGAGGAAGTGGATCTAATTTCATACCCTCTCTCCTCCCGATTTCTATACGAGGCTTCGTGCTGGTTTTTTCGTTCTGACCTCACAAACACGTTTCGTGGTCCATTTCTAACCTATAATCGAGACTTTTTCGGGTTTTCGAGCAAGTGGATCTAATTTCATACCCTCTCACCTCCCAATTTCTATACGAGGCTATGTACTCGTTTTTTCGTTCTGACCTCATGAACACGTCTCGTGGTCCATTTCTAACCTATAATCGAGACTTTTTCGGGTTTTAGAGGAAAAGGATCTAATTTCATACCCTCTCTCCTTCCGATTTCTATACGAGGCTTCGTGCTCGTTTTTTCGTTCTGACCTCACAAACACGTCTCGTGGTCTATTTCTAACCTATAATCGAGACTTTCTCGGGTTTTAGAGCAAGTGGATCTAATTTCATACCCTCTCTCCTCCCGATTTCTATACGAGGCTTCGTGCTCGTTTTTTCGTTCTGACCTCACCAACACGTCTCGTGGTCCATTTCTAACCTATAATCGAGACTTTTTCGGGTTTTAGAGGAAGTGGATCTAATTTTATACCCTCTCTCCTCCCGATTTCTATACGAGGCTTCGTGCTCGTTTTTTCGTTCTGACCTCACAAACACGTTTCGTGGACCATTTCTAACCTATAATCGAGACTTTTTCGGGTTTTCGAGCTAGTGGATCTAATTTCATACCCTCTCACCTCCCGATTTCTATACGAGGCTACGTGCTCGTTTTTTCGTTCTGACCTCATGAACACGTCTCGTGGTCCATTTCTAACCTATAATCGAGACTTTTTCGGGTTTTAGAGGAAATGGATCTAATTTCATACCCTCTCTCCTTCCGATTTCTATACGAGGCTTCGTGCTCATTTTTTCGTTCTGACCTCACAAACACGTCTCGTGGTCCATTTCTAACCTATAATCGAGACTTTCTCGGGTTTTAGAGCTAGTGGATCTAATTTCATACCCTCTCTCCTCCCGATTTCTATACGAGGCTACGTGCTCGTTTTTTCGTTCTGACCTCATGAACACGTCTCGTGGTCCATTTCTAACCTATAATCGAGACTTTTTCGGGTTTTAGAGCTAGTGGATCTAATTTCATACCCTCTCTCCTCCCGATTTCTATACGAGGCTTCGTGCTCGTTTTTTCGTTCTGACCTCACAAACACATTTCGTGGTCCATTTATAACCTATAATCGAGACTTTTTCGGGTTTTAGAGGAAGTGGATCTAATTTCATACCCTCTCTCCTCCCGATTTCTATACGAGGCTACGTGCTCGTTTTTTCGTTCTGACCTCACAAACACGTCTCGTGGTCCATTTCTAACCTATAATCGAGACTTTCTCGGATTTTAGAGCTTGTGGATCTAATTTCATACCCTCTCTCCTCCCGATTTCTATACGAGGCTACTTGCTCGTTTTTTCGTTCTGACCTCACAAACATGTCTCGTGGTCCATTTCTAACCTATAATCGAGACTTTTTCGGGTTTTAGAGCTAGTGGATCTAATTTCATACCCGATCTCCTCCCGATTTCTATACGAGGCTTCGTGCTCGTTTTCTCGTTCTGACCTCACCAACACGTCTCATGGCCCTTTTCTAACGTATAATCGAGACTTTTTCGGGTTTTAGAGCAAATGGATCTAATTTCATACCCTCTCTCCCGATTTCTATACGAGGCTTCGTGCTCGTTTTTTCGTTCTGACCTCACAAACACGTCTCGTGGTCCATTTCTAACCTATAATCGAGACTTTTTCGGATTTTAGAGCTAGTGGATCTAATTTCATACTCTCTCTCCTCCCGATTTCTATACGAGGCTTCGTGCTCGTTTTTTCGTTTTGACCTCACCAACACGTCTCGTGGTCCATTTCTAACCTATATTCGAGACTTTTTCGGGTTTTAGAGCTAATAGATCTAATTTCATACCCTCTCTCCTTCCGATTTTTATACGAGGCTTCGTGCTCGTTTTTTCGTTCTGACCTCACAAACACGTCTCGTGGTCCATTTCTAACCTATAATCGAGACTTTTTCGGATTTTAGAGCTAGTGGATCTAATTTCATACCCTCTCTCCTCCCGATTTCTATACGAGGCTTCGTGCTCGTTTTTTCGTTGTGACCTCACCAACACGTCTCGTGGTCCATTTCTAACCTATATTCGAGACTTTTTCGGGTTTTAGAGCTAGTAGATCTAATTTCATACCCTCTCTCCTCCCGATTTCTATACGAGGCTTCGTGCTCGTTTTTTCGTTCTGACCTCACCAACACGTTTCGTGGTCCATTTCTAACCTATAATCGAGACTTTTTCGGATTTTCGAGCTAGTGGATCTAATTTCATACCCTCTCTCCTCCCGATTTCTATACAAGGCTACGTGCTCGTTTTTTCGTTCTGACCTCAGGAATACGTCTCGTGGTCCATTTCTAACCTATAATCGATACTTTTTCGGGTTTTCGAACTAGTGGATCTAATTTCATACCCTCTCTCCCCCCGATTTCTATACGAGGCTTCGTGCTCGTTTTTTCGTTCTGACCTCACAAACACGTTTCGTGGTCCATTTATAACCTATAATCGAGACTTTTTCGGGTTTTAGAGGAAGTGGATCTAATTTCATACCCTCTCTCCTCCCAATTTCTATACGAGGCTACGTGCTCGTTTTTTCGTTCTGACCTCACAAACACGTCTCGTGGTCCATTTCTTACCTATAATCGAGACTTTCTCGGATTTTAGAGCTAGTGGATCTAATTTCATACACTCTCTCCTCCCGATTTCTATACGAGGCTACGTGCTAGTTTTTTCGTTCTGACCTCAGGAATACGTCTCGTGGTCCATTTCTAACCTATAATCGAGACATTCTCGGGTTTTAGAGCTAGTGGATCTAATTTCATACCCTCTCTCCTCCCGATTTCTCTACGAGGCTTCGTGCTCGTTTTTTCGTTCTGACTTCACCAACACGTCTTGTGGTCCATTTCTAACCTATAATCGAGACTTTTTCGGGTTTTCGAGCTAGTGGATCTAATTTCATACCCTCTCTCCTCCCGATTTCTATACGAGGCTTCGTGCTCGTTTTTTCGTTCTGACCTCACCAACACGTCTCGTGGTCCATATCTAACCTATAATCGAGACTTTTTCGGGTTTTAGAGGAAGTGGATCTAATTTTATACCCTCTCTCCTCCCGATTTCTATACGAGGCTTCGTGCTGGTTTTTTCGTTCTGACCTCACAAACACGTTTCGTGGTCCATTTCTAACCTATAATCGAGACTTTTTCGGGTTTTCGAGCAAGTGGATCTAATTTCATACCCTCTCACCTCCCGATTTCTATACGAGGCGACGTACTCGTTTTTTCGTTCTGACCTCATGAACACGTCTCGTGGTCCATTTCTAACCTATAATCGAGACTTTTTCGGGTTTTCGAGCTAGTGGATCTAATTTCATACCCTCTCACCTCCCGATTTCTATACGAGGCTACGTGCTCGTTTTTTCGTTCTGACCTCAGAACACGTCTCGTGGTCCATTTCTAACCTATAATCGAGACTTTTTCGGGTTTTAGAGCTAGTGGATCTAATTTCATACCCTCTCTCCTCCCGATTTTTATACGAGGCTTCGTGCTCGTTTTTTCGTTCTGACCTCAGAAACACGTCTCGTGGTCCTTTTCTAACCTATAATCGAGACTTTTTCGGGTTTTAGAGGAAATGGATCTAATATCATACCCTCTCTCCTTCCGATTTCTATACGAGGCTTCGTGCTCGTTTTTTCGTTCTGACCTCACAAACACGTCTCGTGGTCCATTTCTAACTTATAATCGAGACTTTTTCGGGTTTTAGAGCTAGTGGATCTAATTTCATACCCTCTCTCCTCCCGATTTCTATACGAGGCTTCGTGCTCGTTTTTTCGTTCTAACCTCACCAACACGTCTCGTGGTCCATTTCTAACCTATAATCGGGACTTTTTCGGGTTTTAGAGGAAGTGGATCTAATTTCATACCCTCTCACCTCCCGATTTCTATACGAGGCTACGTGCTCGTTTTTTCGTTCTGACCTCACAAACACGTTTCGTGGACCATTTCTAACTTATAATCGAGACTTTTTCGGGTTTTCGAGCTAGTGGATCTAATTTCATACCCTCTCACCTCCCGATTTCTATACGAGGCTACGTGCTCGTTTTTTCGTTCTGACCTCATGAACACGTCTCGTGGTCCATTTCTAACCTATAATCGAGACTTTTTCGGGTTTTAGAGGAAATGGATCTAATTTCATACCCTCTCTCCTTCCGATTTCTATACGAGGCTTCGTGCTCATTTTTTCGTTCTGACCTCACAAACACGTCTCGTGGTCCATTTCTAACCTATAATCGAGACTTTCTCGGGTTTTAGAGCTAGTGGATCTAATTTCATACCCTCTCTCCTCCCGATTTCTATACGAGGCTACGTGCTCGTTTTTTCGTTCTGACCTCATGAACACGTCTCGTGGTCCATTTCTAACCTATAATCGAGACTTTTTCGGGTTTTAGAGCTAGTGGATCTAATTTCATACCCTCTCTCCTCCCGATTTCTATACGAGGCTTCGTGCTCGTTTTTTCGTTC
Source organism: Thalia dealbata (assembly GCA_030544415.1). Taxonomy (NCBI): domain Eukaryota; kingdom Viridiplantae; phylum Streptophyta; class Magnoliopsida; order Zingiberales; family Marantaceae; genus Thalia; species Thalia dealbata. The sequence continues at coordinate 16,051,829 of CM060460.1, forward strand.
TGACCTCACAAACACATTTCGTGGTCTATTTATAACCTATAATCGAGACTTTTTCGGGTTTTAGAGGAAGTGGATCTAATTTCATACCCTCTCTCCTCCCGATTTCTATACGAGGCTACGTGCTCGTTTTTTCGTTCTGACCTCACAAACACGTCTCGTGGTCCATTTCTAACCTATAATCGAGACTTTCTCGGATTTTAGAGCTTGTGGATCTAATTTCATACACTCTCTCCTCCCGATTTTTATACGAGGCTACGTGCTCGTTTTTTCGTTCTGACCTCACAAACATGTCTCGTGGTCCATTTCTAACCTATAATCGAGACTTTTTCGGGTTTTAGAGCTAGTGGATCTAATTTCATACCCTATTTCCTCCCGATTTCTATACGAGGCTTCGTGCTCGTTTTCTCGTTCTGACCTCACCAACACGTCTCCTGGCCCTTTTCTAACGTATAATCGAGACTTTTTCGGGTTTTAGAGCAAATGGATCTAATTTCATACCCTCTCTCCCGATTTCTATACGAGGCTTCGTGCTCGTTTTTTCGTTCTGACCTCACAAACACGTCTCGTGGTCCATTTCTAACCTATAATCGAGACTTTTTCGGATTTTAGAGCTAGTGGATCTAATTTCATACCCTCTCTCCTCCCGATTTCTATACGAGGCTTCGTGCTCGTTTTTTCGTTCTGACCTCACAAACACGTCTCGTGGTCCATTTCTAACCTATAATCGAGACTTTTTCGGATTTTAGAGCTAGTGGATCTAATTTCATACCCTCTCTCCTCCCGATTTCTATACGAGGCTTCGTGCTCGTTTTTTTGTTCTGACCTCAGGAACACGTCTCGTGGTCCATTTCTAACCTATAATCAAGACTTTTTCGGGTTTTAGAGCTAGTAGATCTAATTTCCTACCCTCTCTCCTTCCGATTTCAATACGAGGCTTCGTGCTCGTTTTTTCGTTCTGACCTCACCAACACGTCTCGTGGTTCATTTCTAACCTATAATCAAGACTTTTTCGGGTTTTAGAGCTAGTGGATCTAATTTCATACCCTCTCTCCTCCCAATTTCTATACGAGGCTTCGTGCTCGTTTTTTCGTTCTGACCTCACAAACACGTCTCGTGGTTCATTTCTAACCTATAATCAAGACTTTTTCGGATTTTAGAGCTAGTGGATCTAATTTCATACCCTCTCACCTCCCGATTTCTATACGAGGCTTCGTGCTCGTTTTCTCGTTCTGACCTCACCAACACGTCTCATGGCCCTTTTCTAACGTATAATCGAGACTTTTTCGGGTTTTAGAGCAAATGGATCTAATTTCATACCCTCTCTCCCGATTTCTATACGAGGCTTCGTGCTCGTTTTTTCGTTCTGACCTCACAAACACGTCTCGTGGTCCATTTCTAACCTATAATCGAGACTTTTTCGGATTTTAGAGCTAGTGGATCTAATTTCATACTCTCTCTCCTCCCGATTTCTATACGAGGCTTCGTGCTCGTTTTTTCGTTTTGACCTCACCAACACGTCTCGTGGTCCATTTCTAACCTATATTCGAGACTTTTTCGGGTTTTAGAGCTAATAGATCTAATTTCATACCCTCTCTCCTTCCGATTTTTATACGAGGCTTCGTGCTCGTTTTTTCGTTCTGACCTCACAAACACGTCTCGTGGTCCATTTCTAACCTATAATCGAGACTTTTTCGGATTTTAGAGCTAGTGGATCTAATTTCATACCCTCTCTCCTCCCGATTTCTATACGAGGCTTCGTGCTCGTTTTTTCGTTGTGACCTCACCAACACGTCTCGTGGTCCATTTCTAACCTATATTCGAGACTTTTTCGGGTTTTAGAGCTAGTAGATCTAATTTCATACCCTCTCTCCTCCCGATTTCTATACGAGGCTTCGTGCTCGTTTTTTCGTTCTGACCTCACCAACACGTTTCGTGGTCCATTTCTAACCTATAATCGAGACTTTTTCGGATTTTCGAGCTAGTGGATCTAATTTCATACCCTCTCTCCTCCCGATTTCTATACAAGGCTACGTGCTCGTTTTTTCGTTCTGACCTCAGGAATACGTCTCGTGGTCCATTTCTAACCTATAATCGATACTTTTTCGGGTTTTCGAACTAGTGGATCTAATTTCATACCCTCTCTCCCCCCGATTTCTATACGAGGCTTCGTGCTCGTTTTTTCGTTCTGACCTCACAAACACGTTTCGTGGTCCATTTATAACCTATAATCGAGACTTTTTCGGGTTTTAGAGGAAGTGGATCTAATTTCATACCCTCTCTCCTCCCAATTTCTATACGAGGCTACGTGCTCGTTTTTTCGTTCTGACCTCACAAACACGTCTCGTGGTCCATTTCTTACCTATAATCGAGACTTTCTCGGATTTTAGAGCTAGTGGATCTAATTTCATACACTCTCTCCTCCCGATTTCTATACGAGGCTACGTGCTAGTTTTTTCGTTCTGACCTCAGGAATACGTCTCGTGGTCCATTTCTAACCTATAATCGAGACATTCTCGGGTTTTAGAGCTAGTGGATCTAATTTCATACCCTCTCTCCTCCCGATTTCTCTACGAGGCTTCGTGCTCGTTTTTTCGTTCTGACTTCACCAACACGTCTTGTGGTCCATTTCTAACCTATAATCGAGACTTTTTCGGGTTTTCGAGCTAGTGGATCTAATTTCATACCCTCTCTCCTCCCGATTTCTATACGAGGCTTCGTGCTCGTTTTTTCGTTCTGACCTCACCAACACGTCTCGTGGTCCATATCTAACCTATAATCGAGACTTTTTCGGGTTTTAGAGGAAGTGGATCTAATTTTATACCCTCTCTCCTCCCGATTTCTATACGAGGCTTCGTGCTGGTTTTTTCGTTCTGACCTCACAAACACGTTTCGTGGTCCATTTCTAACCTATAATCGAGACTTTTTCGGGTTTTCGAGCAAGTGGATCTAATTTCATACCCTCTCACCTCCCGATTTCTATACGAGGCGACGTACTCGTTTTTTCGTTCTGACCTCATGAACACGTCTCGTGGTCCATTTCTAACCTATAATCGAGACTTTTTCGGGTTTTCGAGCTAGTGGATCTAATTTCATACCCTCTCACCTCCCGATTTCTATACGAGGCTACGTGCTCGTTTTTTCGTTCTGACCTCAGAACACGTCTCGTGGTCCATTTCTAACCTATAATCGAGACTTTTTCGGGTTTTAGAGCTAGTGGATCTAATTTCATACCCTCTCTCCTCCCGATTTTTATACGAGGCTTCGTGCTCGTTTTTTCGTTCTGACCTCAGAAACACGTCTCGTGGTCCTTTTCTAACCTATAATCGAGACTTTTTCGGGTTTTAGAGGAAATGGATCTAATATCATACCCTCTCTCCTTCCGATTTCTATACGAGGCTTCGTGCTCGTTTTTTCGTTCTGACCTCACAAACACGTCTCGTGGTCCATTTCTAACTTATAATCGAGACTTTTTCGGGTTTTAGAGCTAGTGGATCTAATTTCATACCCTCTCTCCTCCCGATTTCTATACGAGGCTTCGTGCTCGTTTTTTCGTTCTAACCTCACCAACACGTCTCGTGGTCCATTTCTAACCTATAATCGGGACTTTTTCGGGTTTTAGAGGAAGTGGATCTAATTTCATACCCTCTCACCTCCCGATTTCTATACGAGGCTACGTGCTCGTTTTTTCGTTCTGACCTCACAAACACGTTTCGTGGACCATTTCTAACTTATAATCGAGACTTTTTCGGGTTTTCGAGCTAGTGGATCTAATTTCATACCCTCTCACCTCCCGATTTCTATACGAGGCTACGTGCTCGTTTTTTCGTTCTGACCTCATGAACACGTCTCGTGGTCCATTTCTAACCTATAATCGAGACTTTTTCGGGTTTTAGAGGAAATGGATCTAATTTCATACCCTCTCTCCTTCCGATTTCTATACGAGGCTTCGTGCTCATTTTTTCGTTCTGACCTCACAAACACGTCTCGTGGTCCATTTCTAACCTATAATCGAGACTTTCTCGGGTTTTAGAGCTAGTGGATCTAATTTCATACCCTCTCTCCTCCCGATTTCTATACGAGGCTACGTGCTCGTTTTTTCGTTCTGACCTCATGAACACGTCTCGTGGTCCATTTCTAACCTATAATCGAGACTTTTTCGGGTTTTAGAGCTAGTGGATCTAATTTCATACCCTCTCTCCTCCCGATTTCTATACGAGGCTTCGTGCTCGTTTTTTCGTTCTGACCTCACAAACACATTTCGTGGTCTATTTATAACCTATAATCGAGACTTTTTCGGGTTTTAGAGGAAGTGGATCTAATTTCATACCCTCTCTCCTCCCGATTTCTATACGAGGCTACGTGCTCGTTTTTTCGTTCTGACCTCACAAACACGTCTCGTGGTCCATTTCTAACCTATAATCGAGACTTTCTCGGATTTTAGAGCTTGTGGATCTAATTTCATACACTCTCTCCTCCCGATTTTTATACGAGGCTACGTGCTCGTTTTTTCGTTCTGACCTCACAAACATGTCTCGTGGTCCATTTCTAACCTATAATCGAGACTTTTTCGGGTTTTAGAGCTAGTGGATCTAATTTCATACCCTATTTCCTCCCGATTTCTATACGAGGCTTCGTGCTCGTTTTCTCGTTCTGACCTCACCAACACGTCTCCTGGCCCTTTTCTAACGTATAATCGAGACTTTTTCGGGTTTTAGAGCAAATGGATCTAATTTCATACCCTCTCTCCCGATTTCTATACGAGGCTTCGTGCTCGTTTTTTCGTTCTGACCTCACAAACACGTCTCGTGGTCCATTTCTAACCTATAATCGAGACTTTTTCGGATTTTAGAGCTAGTGGATCTAATTTCATACCCTCTCTCCTCCCGATTTCTATACGAGGCTTCGTGCTCGTTTTTTCGTTCTGACCTCACAAACACGTCTCGTGGTCCATTTCTAACCTATAATCGAGACTTTTTCGGATTTTAGAGCTAGTGGATCTAATTTCATACCCTCTCTCCTCCCGATTTCTATACGAGGCTTCGTGCTCGTTTTTTTGTTCTGACCTCAGGAACACGTCTCGTGGTCCATTTCTAACCTATAATCAAGACTTTTTCGGGTTTTAGAGCTAGTAGATCTAATTTCCTACCCTCTCTCCTTCCGATTTCAATACGAGGCTTCGTGCTCGTTTTTTCGTTCTGACCTCACCAACACGTCTCGTGGTTCATTTCTAACCTATAATCAAGACTTTTTCGGGTTTTAGAGCTAGTGGATCTAATTTCATACCCTCTCTCCTCCCAATTTCTATACGAGGCTTCGTGCTCGTTTTTTCGTTCTGACCTCACAAACACGTCTCGTGGTTCATTTCTAACCTATAATCAAGACTTTTTCGGATTTTAGAGCTAGTGGATCTAATTTCATACCCTCTCACCTCCCGATTTCTATACGAGGCTTCGTGCTCGTTTTCTCGTTCTGACCTCACCAACACGTCTCATGGCCCTTTTCTAACGTATAATCGAGACTTTTTCGGGTTTTAGAGCAAATGGATCTAATTTCATACCCTCTCTCCCGATTTCTATACGAGGCTTCGTGCTCGTTTTTTCGTTCTGACCTCACAAACACGTCTCGTGGTCCATTTCTAACCTATAATCGAGACTTTTTCGGATATTAGAGCTAGTGGATCTAATTTCATACTCTCTCTCCTCCCGATTTCTATACGAGGCTTCGTGCTCGTTTTTTCGTTTTGACCTCACCAACACGTCTCGTAGTCCATTTCTAACCTATATTCGAGACTTTTTCGGGTTTTAGAGCTAATAGATCTAATTTCATACCCTCTCTCCTTCCGATTTCAATACGAGGCTTCGTGCTCGTTTTTTCGTTCTGACCTCACAAACACGTCTCGTGGTCCATTTCTAACCTATAATCGAGACTTTTTCGGATTTTAGAGCTAGTGGATCTAATTTCATACCCTCTCTCCTCCCGATTTCTATACGAGGCTTCGTGCTCGTTTTTTCGTTCTGACCTCAAAAACACGTCTCGTGGTCCATTTCTAACCTATAATCGAGACTTTTTCGGATTTTAGAGCTAGTGGATCTAATTTCATACCCTCTCTCCTCCCGATTTCTATACGAGGCTTCGTGCTCGTTTTTTCGTTCTGACCTCGCCAACACGTCTCCTGGTCCATTTCTAACGTATAATCGAGACTTTTTCGGGTTTTAGAGGAAATGGATCTAATTTCATACCCTCTCTCCTCCCGATTTCTATACGAGGCTTCGTGCTCGTTTTTTCGTTCTGACCTCAAAAATAGGTCTCACGGTCCATTTCTAACCTATAATGGAGACTTTTTCGAGTTTTAGAGCTAGTGGATCTAATTTCATACCCTCTCTCCTCCCGATTTCTATACGAGGCTTCGCGCTCGTTTTTTCGTTTTGACCTCACCAACACGTCTCGTGGTCCATTTCTAACCTATATTCGAGACTTTTTCGGGTTTTAGAGCTAGTAGATCTAATTTCATACCCTCTCTCCTCCCGATTTCTATACGAGGCTTCGTGCTCGTTTTTTCGTTCTGACCTCACAAACACGTTTCGTGGACCATTTCTAACCTATAATCGAGACTTTTTCGGGTTTTCGAGCTAGTGGATCTAATTTCATACCCTCTCACCTCCCGATTTCTATACGAGGCTACGTGCTCGTTTTTTCGTTCTGACCTCATGAACACGTCTCGTGGTCCATTTCTAACCTATAATCGAGACTTTTTCGGGTTTTAGAGGAAATGGATCTAATTTCATACCCTCTCTCCTTCTGATTTCTATACGAGGCTTCGTGCTCATTTTTTCGTTCTGACCTCACAAACACGTCTCGTGGTCCATTTCTAACCTATAATCTAGACTTTCTCGGGTTTTAGAGCTAGTGGATCTAATTTCATACCCTCTCTCCTCCCGATTTCTATACGAGGCTACGTGCTCGTTTTTTCGTTCTGACCTCATTAACACGTCTCGTGGTCTATTTCTAACCTATAATCGAGATTTTCTCGGGTTTTAGAGCAAGTGGATCTAATTTCATACCCTCTCTCCTCCCGATTTCTATACGAGGCTTCGTGCTCGTTTTTTCGTTCTGACCTCACCAACACGTCTCGTGGTCCATTTCTAACCTATAATCGAGACTTTCTCGGGTTTTAGAGCTAGTGGATCTAATTTCATACCCTCTCTCCTCCCGATTTCTATACGAGGCTACGTGCTCGTTTTTTCGTTCTGACCTCATGAACACGTCTCGTGGTCCATTTCTAACCTATAATCGAGACTTTTTCGGGTTTTAGAGCTAGTGGATCTAATTTCATACCCTCTCTCCTCCCGATTTCTATACGAGGCTTCGTGCTCATTTTTTCGTTCTGACCTCATGAACACGTCTCGTGGTCCATTTCTAACCTATAATCGAGACTTTTTCGGGTTTTAGAGCTAGTGGATCTAATTTCATACCCTCTCTCCTCCCGATTTCTATACGAGGCTTCGTGCTCGTTTTTTCGTTCTGACCTCACAAACACATTTCGTGGTCCATTTATAACCTATAATCGAGACTTTTTCGGGTTTTAGAGGAAGTGGATCTAATTTCATACCCTCTCTCCTCCCGATTTCTATACGAGGCTACGTGCTCGTTTTTTCGTTCTGACCTCATGAACACGTCTCGTGGTCCATTTCTAACCTATAATCGAGACTTTCTCGGGTTTTAGAGCTAGTGGATCTAATTTCATACCCTCTCTCCTCCCGATTTCTATACGAGGCTACGTGCTCGTTTTTTCGTTCTGACCTCATGAACACGTCTCGTGGTCCATTTCTAACCTATAATCGAGACTTTTTCGGGTTTTAGAGCTAGTGGATCTAATTTCATACCCTCTCTCCTCCCGATTTCTATACGAGGCTTCGTGCTCGTTTTTTCGTTCTGACCTCACAAACACATTTCGTGGTCCATTTATAACCTATAATCGAGACTTTTTCGGGTTTTAGAGGAAGTGGATCTAATTTCATACCCTCTCTCCTCCCGATTTCTATACGAGGCTACGTGCTCGTTTTTTCGTTCTGACCTCACAAACACGTCTCGTGGTCCATTTCTAACCTATAATCGAGACTTTCTCGGGTTTTAGAGCTAGTGGATCTAATTTCATACCCTCTCTCCTCCCGATTTCTATACGAGGCTACGTGCTCGTTTTTTCGTTCTGACCTCATGAACACGTCTCGTGGTCCATTTCTAACCTATAATCGAGACTTTTTCGGGTTTTAGAGCTAGTGGATCTAATTTCATACCCTCTCTCCTCCCGATTTCTATACGAGGCTTCGTGCTCGTTTTTTCGTTCTGACCTCACAAACACATTTCGTGGTCCATTTATAACCTATAATCGAGACTTTTTCGGGTTTTAGAGGAAGTGGATCTAATTTCATACCCTCTCTCCTCCCGATTTCTATACGAGGCTACGTGCTCGTTTTTTCGTTCTGACCTCACAAACACGTCTCGTGGTCCATTTCTAACCTATAATCGAGACTTTCTCGGATTTTAGAGCTTGTGGATCTAATTTCATACCCTCTCTCCTCCCGATTTTTATACGAGGCTACGTGCTCGTTTTTTCGTTCTGACCTCATTAACACGTCTCGTGGTCCATTTCTAACCTATAATCAAGACTTTTTCGGGTTTTAGAGCTAGTGGATCTAATTTCATACCCTCTCTCCTCCCGATTTCTATACGAGGCTTCGTGCTCGTTTTTTCGTTCTGACCTCACCAACACGTCTCCTGGTCCATTTCTAACGTATAATCGAGACTTTTTCGGCTTTTAGAGCTAGTGGATCTAATTTCATACCCTCTCTCCTCCTGATTTCTATACGAGGCTACGTGCTCGTTTTTTCGTTCTGACCTCATGAACACGTCTCATGGTCGATTTCTAACCTATAATCGAGACTTTTTCGGGTTTTAGAGCTAGTGGATCTAATTTCATACCCTCTCTCCTCCCGATTTCTATACGAGGCTTCGTGCTCGTTTTTTCGTTCCGACCTCACCAACACATTTCGTGGTCCATTTCTAACCTATAATCGATACTTTTTCGGATTTTCGAGCTAGTGGATCTAATTTCATACCCTCTCTCCTCCCGATTTCTATACGAGGCTACGTGCTCGTTTTTTTGTTCTGACCTCAGGAACACGTCTCGTGGTCCATTTCTAACCTATAATCGAGACTTTTTCGGGTTTTAGAGCTAGTAGATCTAATTTCCTACCCTCTCTCCTTCCGATTTCAATACGAGACTTCGTGCTCGTTTTTTCGTTCTGACCTCACAAACACGTCTCGTGGTCCATTTCTAACCTATAATCGAGACTTTCTCGAATTTTAGAGCTAGTGGATCTAATTTCATACCCTCTCTCCTCCCGATTTCTATACGAGGCTACGTGCTCGTTTTTTCGTTCTGACCTCACAAACATGTCTCGTGGTCCATTTCTAACCTATAATCGAGACTTTTTCGGGTTTTAGAGCTAGTGGATCTAATTTCATACCCTATTTCCTCCCGATTTCTATACGAGGCTTCGTGCTCGTTTTCTCGTTCTGACCTCACCAACACGTCTCATGGCCCTTTTCTAACGTATAATCGAGACTTTTTCGGGTTTTAGAGCAAATGGATCTAATTTCATACCCTCTCTCCCGATTTCTATACGAGGCTTCGTGCTCGTTTTTTCGTTCTGACCTCACAAACACGTCTCGTGGTCCATTTCTAACCTATAATCGAGACTTTTTCGGATATTAGAGCTAGTGGATCTAATTTCATACTCTCTCTCCTCCCGATTTCTATACGAGGCTTCGTGCTCGTTTTTTCGTTTTGACCTCACCAACACGTCTCGTAGTCCATTTCTAACCTATATTCGAGACTTTTTCGGGTTTTAGAGCTAATAGATCTAATTTCATACCCTCTCTCCTTCCGATTTCAATACGAGGCTTCGTGCTCATTTTTTCGTTCTGACCTCACAAACACGTCTCGTGGTCCATTTCTAACCTATAATCGAGACTTTCTCGGGTTTTAGAGCTAGTGGATCTAATTTCATACCCTCTCTCCTCCCGATTTCTATACGAGGCTACGTGCTCGTTTTTTCGTTCTGACCTCATGAACACGTCTCGTGGTCCATTTCTAACCTATAATCGAGACTTTTTCGGGTTTTAGAGCTAGTGGATCTAATTTCATACCCTCTCTCCTCCCGATTTCTATACGAGGCTTCGTGCTCGTTTTTTCGTTCTGACCTCACAAACACATTTCGTGGTCCATTTATAACCTATAATCGAGACTTTTTCGGGTTTTAGAGGAAGTGGATCTAATTTCATACCCTCTCTCCTCCCGATTTCTATACGAGGCTACGTGCTCGTTTTTTCGTTCTGACCTCACAAACACGTCTCGTGGTCCATTTCTAACCTATAATCGAGACTTTCTCGGATTTTAGAGCTTGTGGATCTAATTTCATACCCTCTCTCCTCCCGATTTTTATACGAGGCTACGTGTTCGTTTTTTCGTTCTGACCTCATTAACACGTCTCGTGGTCCATTTCTAACCTATAATCAAGACTTTTTCGGGTTTTAGAGCTAGTGGATCTAATTTCATACCCTCTCTCCTCCCGATTTTTATACGAGGCTACGTGCTCGTTTTTTCGTTCTGACCTCATTAACACGTCTCGTGGTCCATTTCTAACCTATAATCAAGACATTTCCGGGTTTTCGAGCTAGTGGATCTAATTTCATACCCTCTCTCCTTCCGATTTCTATACGAGGCTTCGTGCTCGTTTTTTCGTTCTGACCTCACCAACACGTTTCGTGGTCCATTTGTAACCTATAATCGAGACTTTTTCGGGTTTTAGAGCTAGTGGATCTAATTTCATACCCTCTCTCCTCCCGATTTCTATACGAGGCTTCGTGCTCGTTTTTTCGTTCTGACCTCACAAACACGTCTCGTGGTCCATTTCTAACCTATAATCGAGACTTTTTCGGATTTTAGAGCTAGTGGATCTAATTTCATACCCTCTCTCCTCCCGATTTCTATACGAGGCTTCGTGCTCGTTTTTTCGTTCTGACCTCGCCAACACGTCTCCTGGTCCATTTCTAACGTATAATCGAGACTTTTTCGGGTTTTAGAGGAAATGGATCTAATTTCATACCCTCTCTCCTCCCGATTTCTATACGAGGCTTCGTGCTCGTTTTTTCGTTCTGACCTCAAAAATAGGTCTCACGGTCCATTTCTAACCTATAATGGAGACTTTTTCGAGTTTTAGAGCTAGTGGATCTAATTTCATACCCTCTCTCCTCCCGATTTCTATACGAGGCTTCGCGCTCGTTTTTTCGTTTTGACCTCACCAACACGTCTCGTGGTCCATTTCTAACCTATATTCGAGACTTTTTCGGGTTTTAGAGCTAGTAGATCTAATTTCATACCCTCTCTCCTCCCGATTTCTATACGAGGCTTCGTGCTCGTTTTTTCGTTCTGACCTCACAAACACGTTTCGTGGACCATTTCTAACCTATAATCGAGACTTTTTCGGGTTTTCGAGCTAGTGGATCTAATTTCATACCCTCTCACCTCCCGATTTCTATACTAGGCTACGTGCTCGTTTTTTCGTTCTGACCTAATGAATACGTCTCGTGGTCCATTTCTAACCTATAATCGAGACTTTTTCGGGTTTTAGAGGAAATGGATCTAATTTCATACCCTCTCTCCTTCTGATTTCTATACGAGGCTTCGTGCTCATTTTTTCGTTCTGACCTCACAAACACGTCTCGTGGTCCATTTCTAACCTATAATCTAGACTTTCTCGGGTTTTAGAGCTAGTGGATCTAATTTCATACCCTCTCTCCTCCCGATTTCTATACGAGGCTACGTGCTCGTTTTTTCGTTCTGACCTCATGAACACGTCTCGTGGTCTATTTCTAACCTATAATCGAGATTTTCTCGGGTTTTAGAGCAAGTGGATCTAATTTCATACCCTCTCTCCTCCCGATTTCTATACGAGGCTTCGTGCTCGTTTTTTCGTTCTGACCTCACCAACACGTCTCGTGGTCCATTTCTAACCTATAATCGAGACTTTTTCGGGTTTTAGAGGAAGTGGATCTAATTTTATACCCTCTCTCCTCCCGATTTCTATACGAGGCTTCGTGCTCGTTTTTTCGTTCTGACCTCACAAACACGTTTCGTGGACCATTTCTAACCTATAATCGAGACTTTTTCGGGTTTTCGAGCTAGTGGATCTAATTTCATACCCTCTCACCTCCCGATTTCTATACGAGGCTACGTGCTCGTTTTTTCGTTCTGACCTCATGAACTCGTCTCGTGGTCCATTTCTAACCTATAATCGAGACTTTTTCGGGTTTTAGAGGAAATGGATCTAATTTCATACCCTCTCTCCTTCTGATTTCTATACGAGGCTTCGTGCTCATTTTTTCGTTCTGACCTCACAAACACGTCTCGTGGTCCATTTCTAACCTATAATCTAGACTTTCTCGGGTTTTAGAGCTAGTGGATCTAATTTCATACCCTCTCTCCTCCCGATTTCTATACGAGGCTACGTGCTCGTTTTTTCGTTCTGACCTCATTAACACGTCTCGTGGTCTATTTCTAACCTATAATCGAGATTTTCTCGGGTTTTAGAGCAAGTGGATCTAATTTCATACCCTCTCTCCTCCCGATTTCTATACGAGGCTTCGTGCTCGTTTTTTCGTTCTGACCTCACAAACACGTCTCGTGGTCCATTTCTAACCTATAATCGAGACTTTTTCGGATATTAGAGCTAGTGGATCTAATTTCATACTCTCTCTCCTCCCGATTTCTATACGAGGCTTCGTGCTCGTTTTTTCGTTTTGACCTCACCAACACGTCTCGTAGTCCATTTCTAACCTATATTCGAGACTTTTTCGGGTTTTAGAGCTAATAGATCTAATTTCATACCCTCTCTCCTTCCGATTTCAATACGAGGCTTCGTGCTCGTTTTTTCGTTCTGACCTCACAAACACGTCTCGTGGTCCATTTCTAACCTATAATCGAGACTTTTTCGGATTTTAGAGCTAGTGGATCTAATTTCATACCCTCTCTCCTCCCCATTTCTATACGAGGCTTCGTGCTCGTTTTTTCGTTCTGACCTCACAAACACGTCTCGTGGTCCATTTCTAACCTATAATCGAGACTTTTTCGGATTTTAGAGCTAGTGGATCTAATTTCATACCCTCTCTCCTCCCGATTTCTATACGAGGCTTCGTGCTCGTTTTTTCATTCTGACCTCGCCAACACGTCACCTGGTCCATTTCTAACGTATAATCGAGACTTTTTCGGGTTTTAGAGGAAATGGATCTAATTTCATACCCTCTCTCCTCCCGATTTCTATACGAGGCTTCGTGCTCGTTTTTTCGTTCTGACCTCAAAAATAGGTCTCACGGTCCATTTCTAACCTATAATGGAGACTTTTTCGAGTTTTAGAGCTAGTGGATCTAATTTCATACCCTCTCTCCTCCCGATTTCTATACGAGGCTTCGCGCTCGTTTTTTCGTTTTGACCTCACCAACACGTCTCGTGGTCCATTTCTAACCTATATTCGAGACTTTTTCGGGTTTTAGAGCTAGTAGATCTAATTTCATACCCTCTCTCCTCCCGATTTCTATACGAGGCTTCGTGCTCGTTTTTTCGTTCTGACCTCACAAACACGTTTCGTGGACCATTTCTAACCTATAATCGAGACTTTTTCGGGTTTTCGAGCTAGTGGATCTAATTTCATACCCTCTCACCTCCCGATTTCTATACGAGGCTACGTGCTCGTTTTTTCGTTCTGACCTAATGAACACGTCTCGTGGTCCATTTCTAACCTATAATCGAGACTTTTTCGGGTTTTAGAGGAAATGGATCTAATTTCATACCCTCTCTCCTTCTGATTTCTATACGAGGCTTCGTGCTCATTTTTTCGTTCTGACCTCACAAACACGTCTCGTGGTCCATTTCTAACCTATAATCTAGACTTTCTCGGGTTTTAGAGCTAGTGGATCTAATTTCATACCCTCTCTCCTCCCGATTTCTATACGAGGCTACGTGCTCGTTTTTTCGTTCTGACCTCATTAACACGTCTCGTGGTCTATTTCTAACCTATAATCGAGATTTTCTCGGGTTTTAGAGCAAGTGGATCTAATTTCATACCCTCTCTCCTCCCGATTTCTATACGAGGCTTCGTGCTCGTTTTTTCGTTCTGACCTCACCAACACGTCTCGTGGTCCATTTCTAACCTATAATCGAGACTTTTTCGGGTTTTAGAGGAAGTGGATCTAATTTTATACCCTCTCTCCTCCCGATTTCTATACGAGGCTTCGTGCTCATTTTTTCGTTCTGACCTCACAAACACGTCTCGTGGTCCATTTCTAACCTATAATCTAGACTTTCTCGGGTTTTAGAGCTAGTGGATCTAATTTCATACCCTCTCTCCTCCCGATTTCTATACGAGGCTACGTGCTCGTTTTTTCGTTCTGACCTCACCAACACGTCTCCTGGTCCATTTCTAACGTATAATCGAGACTTTTTCGGGTTTTAGAGCTAGTGGATCTAATTTCATACCCTCTCTCCTCCTGATTTCTATACGAGGCTACGTGCTCGTTTTTTCGTTCTGACCTCATGAACACGTCTCATGGTCGATTTCTAACCTATAATCGAGACTTTTTCGGGTTTTAGAGCTAGTGGATCTAATTTCATACCCTCTCTCCTCCCCATTTCTATACGAGGCTTCGTGCTCGTTTTTTCGTTCCGACCTCACCAACACATTTCGTGGTCCATTTCTAACCTATAATCGATACTTTTTCGGATTTTCGAGCTAGTGGATCTAATTTCATACCCTCTCTCCTCCCGATTTCTATACGAGGCTACGTGCTCGTTTTTTTGTTCTGACCTCAGGAACACGTCTCGTGGTCCATTTCTAACCTATAATCGAGACTTTTTCGGGTTTTAGAGCTAGCAGATCTAATTTCCTACCCTCTCTCCTTCCGATTTCAATACGAGGCTTCGTGCTCGTTTTTTCGTTCTGACCTCACAAACACGTCTCGTGGTCCATTTCTAACCTATAATCGAGACTTTCTCGGATTTTAGAGCTAGTGGATCTAATTTCATACCCTCTCTCCTCCCGATTTCTATACGAGGCTACGTGCTCGTTTTTTCGTTCTGACCTCACAAACATGTCTCGTGGTCCATTTCTAACCTATAATCGAGACTTTTTCGGGTTTTAGAGCTAGTGGATCTAATTTCATACCCTATTTCCTCCCGATTTCTATACGAGGCTTCGTGCTCGTTTTCTCGTTCTGACCTCACCAACACGTCTCATGGCCCTTTTCTAACGTATAATCGAGACTTTTTCGGGTTTTAGAGCAAATGGATCTAATTTCATACCCTCTCTCCCGATTTCTATACGAGGCTTCGTGCTCGTTTTTTCGTTCTGACCTCACAAACACGTCTCGTGGTCCATTTCTAACCTATAATCGAGACTTTTTCGGATATTAGAGCTAGTGGATCTAATTTCATACTCTCTCTCCTCCCGATTTCTATACGAGGCTTCGTGCTCGTTTTTTCGTTTTGACCTCACCAACACGTCTCGTAGTCCATTTCTAACCTATATTCGAGACTTTTTCGGGTTTTAGAGCTAATAGATCTAATTTCATACCCTCTCTCCTTCCGATTTCAATACGAGGCTTCGTGCTCATTTTTTCGTTCTGACCTCACAAACACGTCTCGTGGTCCATTTCTAACCTATAATCGAGACTTTCTCGGGTTTTAGAGCTAGTGGATCTAATTTCATACCCTCTCTCCTCCCGATTTCTATACGAGGCTACGTGCTCGTTTTTTCGTTCTGACCTCATGAACACGTCTCGTGGTCCATTTCTAACCTATAATCGAGACTTTTTCGGGTTTTAGAGCTAGTGGATCTAATTTCATACCCTCTCTCCTCCCGATTTCTATACGAGGCTTCGTGCTCGTTTTTTCGTTCTGACCTCACAAACACATTTCGTGGTCCATTTATAACCTATAATCGAGACTTTTTCGGGTTTTAGAGGAAGTGGATCTAATTTCATACCCTCTCTCCTCCCGATTTCTATACGAGGCTACGTGCTCGTTTTTTCGTTCTGACCTCACAAACACGTCTCGTGGTCCATTTCTAACCTATAATCGAGACTTTCTCGGATTTTAGAGCTTGTGGATCTAATTTCATACCCTCTCTCCTCCCGATTTTTATACGAGGCTACGTGCTCGTTTTTTCGTTCTGACCTCATTAACACGTCTCGTGGTCCATTTCTAACCTATAATCAAGACTTTTTCGGGTTTTAGAGCTAGTGGATCTAATTTCATACCCTCTCTCCTCCCGATTTCTATACGAGGCTTCGTGCTCGTTTTTTCGTTCTGACCTCACCAACACGTCTCCTGGTCCATTTCTAACGTATAATCGAGACTTTTTCGGGTTTTAGAGCTAGTGGATCTAATTTCATACCCTCTCTCCTCCTGATTTCTATACGAGGCTACGTGCTCGTTTTTTCGTTCTGACCTCATGAACACGTCTCATGGTCGATTTCTAACCTATAATCGAGACTTTTTCGGGTTTTAGAGCTAGTGGATCTAATTTTATACCCTCTCTACTCCCGATTTCTATACGAGGCTTCGTGCTCGTTTTTTCGTTCCGACCTCACCAACACATTTCGTGGTCCATTTCTAACCTATAATCGATACTTTTTCGGATTTTCGAGCTAGTGGATCTAATTTCATACCCTCTCTCCTCCCGATTTCTATACGAGGCTACGTGCTCGTTTTTTTGTTCTGACCTCAGGAACACGTCTCGTGGTCCATTTCTAACCTATAATCGAGACTTTTTCGGGTTTTAGAGCTAGTAGATCTAATTTCCTACCCTCTCTCCTTCCGATTTCAATACGAGGCTTCGTGCTCGTTTTTTCGTTCTGACCTCACCAACACGTCTCGTGGTCCATTTCTAACCTATAATCGAGACTTTCTCGGATTTTAGAGCTAGTGGATCTAATTTCATACCCTCTCTCCTCCCGATTTCTATACGAGGCTACGTGCTCGTTTTTTCGTTCTGACCTCACAAACATGTCTCGTGGTCCATTTCTAACCTATAATCGAGACTTTTTCGGGTTTTAGAGCTAGTGGATCTAATTTCATACCCTATTTCCTCCCGATTTCTATACGAGGCTTCGTGCTCGTTTTCTCGTTCTGACCTCACCAACACGTCTCATGGCCCTTTTCTAACGTATAATCGAGACTTTTTCGGGTTTTAGAGCAAATGGATCTAATTTCATACCCTCTCTCCCGATTTCTATACGAGGCTTCGTGCTCGTTTTTTCGTTCTGACCTCACAAACACGTCTCGTGGTCCATTTCTAACCTATAATCGAGACTTTTTCGGATATTAGAGCTAGTGGATCTAATTTCATACTCTCTCTCCTCCCGATTTCTATACGAGGCTTCGTGCTCGTTTTTTCGTTTTGACCTCACCAACACGTCTCGTAGTCCATTTCTAACCTATATTCGAGACTTTTTCGGGTTTTAGAGCTAGTAGATCTAATTTCACACCCTCTCTCCTTCCGATTTCAATACGAGGCTTCGTGCTCGTTTTTTCGTTCTGACCTCACAAACACGTCTCGTGGTCCATTTCTAACCTATAATCGAGACTTTTTCGGATTTTAGAGCTAGTGGATCTAATTTCATACCCTCTCTCCTCCCGATTTCTATACGAGGCTTCGTGCTCGTTTTTTCGTTCTGACCTCACCAACACGTCTCCTGGTCCATTTCTAACGTATAATCGAGACTTTTTCGGGTTTTAGAGGAAATGGATCTAATTTCATACCCTCTCTCCTCCCGATTTCTATACGAGGCTTCGTGCTCGTTTTTTCGTTCTGACCTCAAAAATAGGTCTCACGGTCCATTTCTAACCTATAATGGAGACTTTTTCGAGTTTTAGAGCTAGTGGATCTAATTTCATACCCTCTCTCCTCCCGATTTCTATACGAGGCTTCGCGCTCGTTTTTTCGTTCTGACCTCATGAACACGTCTCATGGTCCATTTCTAACCTATAATCGAGATTTTCTCGGGTTTTAGAGCTAGTGGATCTAATTTCAGACCCTCTCTCCTCCCGATTTCTATACGAGGCTTCGTGCTCGTTTTTTCGTTCTGACCTCAAAAATAGGTCTCACGGTCCATTTCTAACCTATAATGGAGCCTTTTTCGAGTTTTAGAGCTAGTGGATCTAATTTTATACCCTCTCTCCTCCCGATTTCTATACAAGGCTACGTGCTCGTTTTCTCGTTCTGACCTCACCAACACGTCTCGTGGTCCATTTCTAACCTATAATCGAGACTTTTTCGGGTTTTAGAGCTAGTGGATCTAATTTCATACCCTCTCTCCTCCCGATTTCTATACGATGCTTCGTGCTCATTTTTTCGTTCTGACCTCACCAACACGTTTCGTGGTCCATTTCTAACCTATAATCGATACTTTTTCGGGTTTTCGAGCTAGTGGATCTAATTTCATACTCTCTCTCATCCCGATTTCTATAGGAGGCTACGTGCTCGTTTTTTTGTTCTGACCTCAGGAACACGTCTCGTGGTCCATTTCTAACCTATAATCGAGACTTTTTCGGGTTTTCGAGCTAGTGGATCTAATTTCATACCCTCTCTCCTTCCGATTTCTATACGAGGCTTCGTGCTCGTTTTTTTGTTCTGACCTCACAAACACGTCTCGTGTTCAATTTCTAACCTATAATCGAGACTTTTTCGGGTTTTCGAGCTAGTGGATCTAATTTCATACCCTCTCTCCTTCCGATTTCTATAGGAGGCTTCGCGCTCGTTTTTTCGTTCTGACCCCATGAACACGTCTCATGGTCCATTTCTAACCTATAATCGAGACTTTTTCGGGTTTTCGAGCTAGTGGATCTAATTTCAGACCCTCTCTCCTCCCGATTTCTATACGAGGCTTCGTGCTCGTTTTTTCGTTCTGACCTCAAAAATAGGTCTCACGGTCCATTTCTAACCTATAATGGAGCCTTTTTCGAGTTTTAGAGCTAGTGGATCTAATTTCATACCCTCTCTCCTCCCGATTTCTATACGAGGCTTCGTGCTCGTTTTTTCGTTCTGACCTCACCAACACGTCTCCTGGTCCATTTCTAACGTATAATCGAGACTTTTTCGGGTTTTAGAGCTAGTGGATCTAATTTCATACCCTCTCTCCTCCTGATTTCTATACGAGGCTACGTGCTCGTTTTTTCGTTCTGACCTCATGAACACGTCTCATGGTCGATTTCTAACCTATAATCGAGACTTTTTCGGGTTTTAGAGCTAGTGGATCTAATTTCATACCCTCTCTCCTCCCGATTTCTATACGAGGCTTCGTGCTCGTTTTTTCGTTCCGACCTCACCAACACATTTCGTGGTCCATTTCTAACCTATAATCGATACTTTTTCGGATTTTCGAGCTAGTGGATCTAATTTCATACCCTCTCTCCTCCCGATTTTTATACGAGGCTAAGTGCTCGTTTTTTTGTTCTGACCTCAGGAACACGTCTCGTGGTCCATTTCTAACCTATAATCGAGACTTTTCGGGTTTTAGAGCTAGTAGATCTAATTTCCTACCCTCTCTCCTTCCGATTTCAATACGAGGCTTCGTGCTCGTTTTTTCGTTCTGACCTCACAAACACGTCTCGTGGTCCATTTCTAACCTATAATCGAGACTTTCTCGGATTTTAGAGCTAGTGGATCTAATTTCATACCCTCTCTCCTCCCGATTTCTATACGAGGCTACGTGCTCGTTTTTTCGTTCTGACCTCACAAACATGTCTCGTGGTCCATTTCTAACCTATAATCGAGACTTTTTCGGGTTTTAGAGCTAGTGGATCTAATTTCATACCCTATTTCCTCCCGATTTCTATACGAGGCTTCGTGCTCGTTTTCTCGTTCTGACCTCACCAACACGTCTCATGGCCCTTTTCTAACGTATAATCGAGACTTTTTCGGGTTTTAGAGCAAATGGATCTAATTTCATACCCTCTCTCCCGATTTCTATACGAGGCTTCGTGCTCGTTTTTTCGTTCTGACCTCACAAACACGTCTCGTGGTCCATTTCTAACCTATAATCGAGACTTTTTCGGATATTAGAGCTAGTGGATCTAATTTCATACTCTCTCTCCTCCCGATTTCTATACGAGGCTTCGTGCTCGTTTTTTCGTTTTAACCTCACCAACACGTCTCGTAGTCCATTTCTAACCTATATTCGAGACTTTTTCGGGTTTTAGAGCTAATAGATCTAATTTCATACCCTCTCTCCTTCCGATTTCAATACGAGGCTTCGTGCTCGTTTTTTCGTTCTGACCTCACAAACACGTCTCGTGGTCCATTTCTAACCTATAATCGAGACTTTTTCGGATTTTAGAGCTAGTGGATCTAATTTCATACCCTCTCTCCTCCCGATTTCTATACGAGGCTTCGTGCTCGTTTTTTCGTTCTGACCTCACAAACACGTCTCGTGGTCCATTTCTAACCTATAATCGAGACTTTTTCGGATTTTAGAGCTAGTGGATCTAATTTCATACCCTCTCTCCTCCCGATTTCTATACGAGGCTTCGTGCTCGTTTTTTCGTTCTGACCTCACCAACACGTCTCCTGGTCCATTTCTAACGTATAATCGAGACTTTTTCGGGTTTTAGAGGAAATGGATCTAATTTCATACCCTCTCTCCTCCCGATTTCTATACGAGGCTTCGTGCTCGTTTTTTCGTTCTGACCTCAAAAATAGGTCTCACGGTCCATTTCTAACCTATAATGGAGACTTTTTCGAGTTTTAGAGCTAGTGGATCTAATTTCATACCCTCTCTCCTCCCGATTTCTATACGAGGCTTCGCGCTCGTTTTTTCGTTTTGACCTCACCAACACGTCTCGTGGTCCATTTCTAACCTATATTCGAGACTTTTTCGGGTTTTAGAGCTAGTAGATCTAATTTCATACCCTCTCTCCTCCCGATTTCTATACGAGGCTTCGTGCTCGTTTTTTCGTTCTGACCTCATAAACACGTTTCGTGGACCATTTCTAACCTATAATCGAGACTTTTTCGGGTTTTCGAGCTAGTGGATCTAATTTCATACCCTCTCACCTCCCGATTTCTATACGAGGCTACGTGCTCGTTTTTTCGTTCTGACCTCATGAACACGTCTCGTGGTCCATTTCTAACCTATAATCGGGACTTTTTCGGGTTTTAGAGGAAATGGATCTAATTTCATACCCTCTCTCCTTCTGATTTCTATACGAGGCTTCGTGCTCATTTTTTCGTTCTGACCTCACAAACACGTCTGGTGGTCCATTTCTAACCTATAATCGAGACTTTCTCGGGTTTTAGAGCTAGTGGATCTAATTTTATACCCTCTCTCCTCCCGATTTCTATACGAGGCTACGTGCTCGTTTTTTCGTTCTGACCTCATGAACACGTCTCGTGGTCCATTTCTAACCTATAATCGAGACTTTTTCGGGTTTTAGAGCTAGTGGATCTAATTTCATACCCTCTCTCCTCCCGATTTCTATACGAGGCTTCGTGCTCGTTTTTTCGTTCTGACCTCACAAACACATTTCGTGGTCCATTTATAACCTATAATCGAGACTTTTTCGGGTTTTAGAGGAAGTGGATCTAATTTCATACCCTCTCTCCTCCCGATTTCTATACGAGGCTACGTGCTCGTTTTTTCGTTCTGACCTCACAAACACGTCTCGTGGTCCATTTCTAACCTATAATCGAGACTTTCTCGGATTTTAGAGCTTGTGGATCTAATTTCATACACTCTCTCCTCCCGATTTTTATACGAGGCTACGTGCTCGTTTTTTCGTTCTGACCTCACAAACATGTCTCGTGGTCCATTTCTAACCTATAATCGAGACTTTTTCGGGTTTTAGAGCTAGTGGATCTAATTTCATACCCTATTTCCTCCCGATTTCTATACGAGGCTTCGTGCTCGTTTTCTCGTTCTGACCTCACCAACACGTCTCCTGGCCCTTTTCTAACGTATAATCGAGACTTTTTCGGGTTTTAGAGCAAATGGATCTAATTTCATACCCTCTCTCCCGATTTCTATACGAGGCTTCGTGCTCGTTTTTTCGTTCTGACCTCACAAACACGTCTCGTGGTCCATTTCTAACCTATAATCGAGACTTTTTCGGATTTTAGAGCTAGTGGATCTAATTTCATACCCTCTCTCCTCCCGATTTCTATACGAGGCTTCGTGCTCGTTTTTTCGTTCTGACCTCACAAACACGTCTCGCGGTCCATTTCTAACCTATAATCGAGACTTTTTCGGATTTTAGAGCTAGTGGATCTAATTTCATACCCTCTCTCCTCCCGATTTCTATACGAGGCTTCGTGCTCGTTTTTTTGTTCTGACCTCAGGAACACGTCTCGTGGTCCATTTCTAACCTATAATCGAGACTTTTTCGGGTTTTAGAGCTAGTAGATCTAATTTCCTACCCTCTCTCCTTCCAATTTCAATACGAGGCTTCGTGCTCGTTTTTTCGTTCTGACCTCACAAACACGTCTCGTGGTTCATTTCTAACCTATAATCAAGACTTTTTCGGGTTTTAGAGCTAGTGGATCTAATTTCATACCCTCTCTCCTCCCAATTTCTATACGAGGCTTCGTGCTCGTTTTTTCGTTCTGACCTCACCAACACGTCTCCTGGTCCATTTCTAACGTATAATCGAGACTTTTTCGGGTTTTAGAGCTAGTGGATCTAATTTCATACCCTCTCTCCTCCTGATTTCTAGACGAGGCTACGTGCTCGTTTTTTCGTTCTGACCTCATGAACACGTCTCATGGTCGATTTCTAACCTATAATCGAGACTTTTTCGGGTTTTAGAGCTAGTGGATCTAATTTCATACCCTCTCTCCTCCCGATTTCTATACGAGGCTTCGTGCTCGTTTTTTCGTTCCGACCTCACCAACACATTTCGTGGTCCATTTCTAACCTATAATCGATACTTTTTCGGATTTTCGAGCTAGTGGATCTAATTTCATACCCTCTCTCCTCCCGATTTCTATACGAGGCTACGTGCTCGTTTTTTTGTTCTGACCTCAGGAACACGTCTCGTGGTCCATTTCTAACCTATAATCGAGACTTTTTCGGGTTTTAGAGCTAGTAGATCTAATTTCCTACCCTCTCTCCTTCCGATTTCAATACGAGGCTTCGTGCTCGTTTTTTCGTTCTGACCTCACAAACACGTCTCGTGGTCCATTTCTAACCTATAATCAAGACTTTTTCGGATTTTAGAGCTAGTGGATCTAATTTCATACCCACTCTCCTCCCGATTTCTATACGAGGCTTCGTGCTCGTTTTTTCGTTCGGACCTCACAAACACGTCTCGTGGTCCATTTCTAACCTATAATCGAGACTTTTTCGGATTTTAGAGCTAGTGGATCTAATTTCATACCCTCTCTCCTCCCGATTTCTATACGAGGCTAAGTGCTCGTTTTTTTGTTCTGACCTCAGGAACACGTCTCGTGGTCCATTTCTAACCTATAATCGAGACTTTTCGGGTTTTAGAGCTAGTAGATCTAATTTCCTACCCTCTCTCCTTCCGATTTCAATACGAGGCTTCGTGCTCGTTTTTTCGTTCTGACCTCACAAACACGTCTCGTGGTCCATTTCTAACCTATAATCGAGACTTTCTCGGATTTTAGAGCTAGTGGATCTAATTTCATACCCTCTCTCCTCCCGATTTCTATACGAGGCTACGTGCTCGTTTTTTCGTTCTGACCTCACAAACATGTCTCGTGGTCCATTTCTAACCTATAATCGAGACTTTTTCGGGTTTTAGAGCTAGTGGATCTAATTTCATACCCTATTTCCTCCCGATTTCTATACGAGGCTTCGTGCTCGTTTTCTCGTTCTGACCTCACCAACACGTCTCATGGCCCTTTTCTAACGTATAATCGAGACTTTTTCGGGTTTTAGAGCAAATGGATCTAATTTCATACCCTCTCTCCCGATTTCTATACGAGGCTTCGTGCTCGTTTTTTCGTTCTGACCTCACAAACACGTCTCGTGGTCCATTTCTAACCTATAATCGAGACTTTTTCGGATATTAGAGCTAGTGGATCTAATTTCATACTCTCTCTCCTCCCGATTTCTATACGAGGCTTCGTGCTCGTTTTTTCGTTTTGACCTCACCAACACGTCTCGTAGTCCATTTTTAACCTATATTCGAGACTTTTTCGGGTTTTAGAGCTAATAGATCTAATTTCATACCCTCTCTCCTTCCGATTTCAATACGAGGCTTCGTGCTCGTTTTTTCGTTCTGACCTCACAAACACGTCTCGTGGTCCATTTCTAACCTATAATCGAGACTTTTTCGGATTTTAGAGCTAGTGGATCTAATTTCATACCCTCTCTCCTCCCGATTTCTATACGAGGCTTCGTGCTCGTTTTTTCGTTCTGACCTCACAAACACGTCTCGTGGTCCATTTCTAACCTATAATCGAGACTTTTTCGGATTTTAGAGCTAGTGGATCTAATTTCATACCCTCTCTCCTCCCGATTTCTATACGAGGCTTCGTGCTCGTTTTTTCGTTCTGACCTCACCAACACGTCTCCTGGTCCATTTCTAACGTATAATCGAGACTTTTTCGGGTTTTAGAGGAAATGGATCTAATTTCATACCCTCTCTCCTCCCGATTTCTATACGAGGCTTCGTGCTCGTTTTTTTGTTCTGACCTCAAAAATAGGTCTCACGGTCCATTTCTAACCTAT
The DNA here is from genome assembly GCA_030544415.1 of Thalia dealbata. NCBI lineage: Eukaryota > Viridiplantae > Streptophyta > Magnoliopsida > Zingiberales > Marantaceae > Thalia > Thalia dealbata. The sequence continues at coordinate 16,076,633 of CM060460.1, forward strand.
AATGGAGACTTTTTCGAGTTTTAGAGCTAGTGGATCTAATTTCATACCCTCTCTCCTCTGATTTCTATACGAGGCTTCGCGCTCGTTTTTTCGTTTTGACCTCACCAACACGTCTCGTGGTCCATTTCTAACCTATATTCGAGACTTTTTCGGGTTTTAGAGCTAGTAGATCTAATTTCATACCCTCTCTCCTCCCGATTTCTATACGAGGCTTCGTGCTCGTTTTTTCGTTCTGACCTCATAAACACGTTTCGTGGACCATTTCTAACCTATAATCGAGACTTTTTCGGGTTTTCGAGCTAGTGGATCTAATTTCATACCCTCTCACCTCCCGATTTCTATACGAGGCTACGTGCTCGTTTTTTCGTTCTGACCTCATGAACACGTCTCGTGGTCCATTTCTAACCTATAATCGAGACTTTTTCGGGTTTTAGAGGAAATGGATCTAATTTCATACCCTCTCTCCTTCTGATTTCTATACGAGGCTTCGTGCTCATTTTTTCGTTCTGACCTCACAAACACGTCTGGTGGTCCATTTCTAACCTATAATCGAGACTTTCTCGGGTTTTAGAGCTAGTGGATCTAATTTTATACCCTCTCTCCTCCCGATTTCTATACGAGGCTACGTGCTCGTTTTTTCGTTCTGACCTCATGAACACGTCTCGTGGTCCATTTCTAACCTATAATCGAGACTTTTTCGGGTTTTAGAGCTAGTGGATCTAATTTCATACCCTCTCTCCTCCCGATTTCTATACGAGGCTTCGTGCTCGTTTTTTCGTTCTGACCTCACAAACACATTTCGTGGTCCATTTATAACCTATAATCGAGACTTTTTCGGGTTTTAGAGGAAGTGGATCTAATTTCATACCCTCTCTCCTCCCGATTTCTATACGAGGCTACGTGCTCGTTTTTTCGTTCTGACCTCACAAACACGTCTCGTGGTCCATTTCTAACCTATAATCGAGACTTTCTCGGATTTTAGAGCTTGTGGATCTAATTTCATACACTCTCTCCTCCCGATTTTTATACGAGGCTACGTGCTCGTTTTTTCGTTCTGACCTCACAAACATGTCTCGTGGTCCATTTCTAACCTATAATCGAGACTTTTTCGGGTTTTAGAGCTAGTGGATCTAATTTCATACCCTATTTCCTCCCGATTTCTATACGAGGCTTCGTGCTCGTTTTCTCGTTCTGACCTCACCAACACGTCTCCTGGCCCTTTTCTAACGTATAATCGAGACTTTTTCGGGTTTTAGAGCAAATGGATCTAATTTCATACCCTCTCTCCCGATTTCTATACGAGGCTTCGTGCTCGTTTTTTCGTTCTGACCTCACAAACACGTCTCGTGGTCCATTTCTAACCTATAATCGAGACTTTTTCGGATTTTAGAGCTAGTGGATCTAATTTCATACCCTCTCTCCTCCCGATTTCTATACGAGGCTTCGTGCTCGTTTTTTCGTTCTGACCTCACAAACACGTCTCGCGGTCCATTTCTAACCTATAATCGAGACTTTTTCGGATTTTAGAGCTAGTGGATCTAATTTCATACCCTCTCTCCTCCCGATTTCTATACGAGGCTTCGTGCTCGTTTTTTTGTTCTGACCTCAGGAACACGTCTCGTGGTCCATTTCTAACCTATAATCGAGACTTTTTCGGGTTTTAGAGCTAGTAGATCTAATTTCCTACCCTCTCTCCTTCCGATTTCAATACGAGGCTTCGTGCTCGTTTTTTCGTTCTGACCTCACAAACACGTCTCGTGGTTCATTTCTAACCTATAATCAAGACTTTTTCGGGTTTTAGAGCTAGTGGATCTAATTTCATACCCTCTCTCCTCCCAATTTCTATACGAGGCTTCGTGCTCGTTTTTTCGTTCTGACCTCACCAACACGTCTCCTGGTCCATTTCTAACGTATAATCGAGACTTTTTCGGGTTTTAGAGCTAGTGGATCTAATTTCATACCCTCTCTCCTCCTGATTTCTAGACGAGGCTACGTGCTCGTTTTTTCGTTCTGACCTCATGAACACGTCTCATGGTCGATTTCTAACCTATAATCGAGACTTTTTCGGGTTTTAGAGCTAGTGGATCTAATTTCATACCCTCTCTCCTCCCGATTTCTATACGAGGCTTCGTGCTCGTTTTTTCGTTCCGACCTCACCAACACATTTCGTGGTCCATTTCTAACCTATAATCGATACTTTTTCGGATTTTCGAGCTAGTGGATCTAATTTCATACCCTCTCTCCTCCCGATTTCTATACGAGGCTACGTGCTCGTTTTTTTGTTCTGACCTCAGGAACACGTCTCGTGGTCCATTTCTAACCTATAATCGAGACTTTTTCGGGTTTTAGAGCTAGTAGATCTAATTTCCTACCCTCTCTCCTTCCGATTTCAATACGAGGCTTCGTGCTCGTTTTTTCGTTCTGACCTCACAAACACGTCTCGTGGTCCATTTCTAACCTATAATCAAGACTTTTTCGGATTTTAGAGCTAGTGGATCTAATTTCATACCCACTCTCCTCCCGATTTCTATACGAGGCTTCGTGCTCGTTTTTTCGTTCGGACCTCACAAACACGTCTCGTGGTCCATTTCTAACCTATAATCGAGACTTTTTCGGATTTTAGAGCTAGTGGATCTAATTTCATACCCTCTCTCCTCCCGATTTCTATACGAGGCTAAGTGCTCGTTTTTTTGTTCTGACCTCAGGAACACGTCTCGTGGTCCATTTCTAACCTATAATCGAGACTTTTCGGGTTTTAGAGCTAGTAGATCTAATTTCCTACCCTCTCTCCTTCCGATTTCAATACGAGGCTTCGTGCTCGTTTTTTCGTTCTGACCTCACAAACACGTCTCGTGGTCCATTTCTAACCTATAATCGAGACTTTCTCGGATTTTAGAGCTAGTGGATCTAATTTCATACCCTCTCTCCTCCCGATTTCTATACGAGGCTACGTGCTCGTTTTTTCGTTCTGACCTCACAAACATGTCTCGTGGTCCATTTCTAACCTATAATCGAGACTTTTTCGGGTTTTAGAGCTAGTGGATCTAATTTCATACCCTATTTCCTCCCGATTTCTATACGAGGCTTCGTGCTCGTTTTCTCGTTCTGACCTCACCAACACGTCTCATGGCCCTTTTCTAACGTATAATCGAGACTTTTTCGGGTTTTAGAGCAAATGGATCTAATTTCATACCCTCTCTCCCGATTTCTATACGAGGCTTCGTGCTCGTTTTTTCGTTCTGACCTCACAAACACGTCTCGTGGTCCATTTCTAACCTATAATCGAGACTTTTTCGGATATTAGAGCTAGTGGATCTAATTTCATACTCTCTCTCCTCCCGATTTCTATACGAGGCTTCGTGCTCGTTTTTTCGTTTTGACCTCACCAACACGTCTCGTAGTCCATTTTTAACCTATATTCGAGACTTTTTCGGGTTTTAGAGCTAATAGATCTAATTTCATACCCTCTCTCCTTCCGATTTCAATACGAGGCTTCGTGCTCGTTTTTTCGTTCTGACCTCACAAACACGTCTCGTGGTCCATTTCTAACCTATAATCGAGACTTTTTCGGATTTTAGAGCTAGTGGATCTAATTTCATACCCTCTCTCCTCCCGATTTCTATACGAGGCTTCGTGCTCGTTTTTTCGTTCTGACCTCACAAACACGTCTCGTGGTCCATTTCTAACCTATAATCGAGACTTTTTCGGATTTTAGAGCTAGTGGATCTAATTTCATACCCTCTCTCCTCCCGATTTCTATACGAGGCTTCGTGCTCGTTTTTTCGTTCTGACCTCACCAACACGTCTCCTGGTCCATTTCTAACGTATAATCGAGACTTTTTCGGGTTTTAGAGGAAATGGATCTAATTTCATACCCTCTCTCCTCCCGATTTCTATACGAGGCTTCGTGCTCGTTTTTTTGTTCTGACCTCAAAAATAGGTCTCACGGTCCATTTCTAACCTATAATGGAGACTTTTTCGAGTTTTAGAGCTAGTGGATCTAATTTCATACCCTCTCTCCTCCCGATTTCTATACGAGGCTTCGCGCTCGTTTTTTCGTTTTGACCTCACCAACACGTCTCGTGGTCCATTTCTAACCTATATTCGAGACTTTTTCGGGTTTTAGAGCTAGTAGATCTAATTTCATACCCTCTCTCCTCCCGATTTCTATACGAGGCTTCGTGCTCGTTTTTTCGTTCTGACCTCATAAACACGTTTCGTGGACCATTTCTAACCTATAATCGAGACTTTTTCGGGTTTTCGAGCTAGTGGATCTAATTTCATACCCTCTCTCCTCCCGATTTCTATACGAGGCTTCGTGCTCGTTTTTTTGTTCTGACCTCAGGAACACGTCTCGTGGTCCATTTCTAACCTATAATCGAGACTTTTTCGGGTTTTAGAGCTAGTAGATCTAATTTCCTACCCTCTCTCCTTCCGATTTCAATACGAGGCTTCGTGCTCGTTTTTTCGTTCTGACCTCACAAACACGTCTCGTGGTTCATTTCTAACCTATAATCAAGACTTTTTCGGGTTTTAGAGCTAGTGGATCTAATTTCATACCCTCTCTCCTCCCAATTTCTATACGAGGCTTCGTGCTCGTTTTTTCGTTCTGACCTCACCAACACGTCTCCTGGTCCATTTCTAACGTATAATCGAGACTTTTTCGGGTTTTAGAGCTAGTGGATCTAATTTCATACCCTCTCTCCTCCTGATTTCTAGACGAGGCTACGTGCTCGTTTTTTCGTTCTGACCTCATGAACACGTCTCATGGTCGATTTCTAACCTATAATCGAGACTTTTTCGGGTTTTAGAGCTAGTGGATCTAATTTCATACCCTCTCTCCTCCCAATTTCTATACGAGGCTTCGTGCTCGTTTTTTCGTTCTGACCTCACCAACACGTCTCCTGGTCCATTTCTAACGTATAATCGAGACTTTTTCGGGTTTTAGAGCTAGTGGATCTAATTTCATACCCTCTCTCCTCCTGATTTCTAGACGAGGCTACGTGCTCGTTTTTTCGTTCTGACCTCATGAACACGTCTCATGGTCGATTTCTAACCTATAATCGAGACTTTTTCGGGTTTTAGAGCTAGTGGATCTAATTTCATACCCTCTCTCCTCCCGATTTCTATACGAGGCTTCGTGCTCGTTTTTTCGTTCCGACCTCACCAACACATTTCGTGGTCCATTTCTAACCTATAATCGATACTTTTTCGGATTTTCGAGCTAGTGGATCTAATTTCATACCCTCTCTCCTCCCGATTTCTATACGAGGCTACGTGCTCGTTTTTTTGTTCTGACCTCAGGAACACGTCTCGTGGTCCATTTCTAACCTATAATCGAGACTTTTTCGGGTTTTAGAGCTAGTAGATCTAATTTCCTACCCTCTCTCCTTCCGATTTCAATACGAGGCTTCGTGCTCGTTTTTTCGTTCTGACCTCACAAACACGTCTCGTGGTCCATTTCTAACCTATAATCAAGACTTTTTCGGATTTTAGAGCTAGTGGATCTAATTTCATACCCACTCTCCTCCCGATTTCTATACGAGGCTTCGTGCTCGTTTTTTCGTTCGGACCTCACAAACACGTCTCGTGGTCCATTTCTAACCTATAATCGAGACTTTTTCGGATTTTAGAGCTAGTGGATCTAATTTCATACCCTCTCTCCTCCCGATTTCTATACGAGGCTAAGTGCTCGTTTTTTTGTTCTGACCTCAGGAACACGTCTCGTGGTCCATTTCTAACCTATAATCGAGACTTTTCGGGTTTTAGAGCTAGTAGATCTAATTTCCTACCCTCTCTCCTTCCGATTTCAATACGAGGCTTCGTGCTCGTTTTTTCGTTCTGACCTCACAAACACGTCTCGTGGTCCATTTCTAACCTATAATCGAGACTTTCTCGGATTTTAGAGCTAGTGGATCTAATTTCATACCCTCTCTCCTCCCGATTTCTATACGAGGCTACGTGCTCGTTTTTTCGTTCTGACCTCACAAACATGTCTCGTGGTCCATTTCTAACCTATAATCGAGACTTTTTCGGGTTTTAGAGCTAGTGGATCTAATTTCATACCCTATTTCCTCCCGATTTCTATACGAGGCTTCGTGCTCGTTTTCTCGTTCTGACCTCACCAACACGTCTCATGGCCCTTTTCTAACGTATAATCGAGACTTTTTCGGGTTTTAGAGCAAATGGATCTAATTTCATACCCTCTCTCCCGATTTCTATACGAGGCTTCGTGCTCGTTTTTTCGTTCTGACCTCACAAACACGTCTCGTGGTCCATTTCTAACCTATAATCGAGACTTTTTCGGATATTAGAGCTAGTGGATCTAATTTCATACTCTCTCTCCTCCCGATTTCTATACGAGGCTTCGTGCTCGTTTTTTCGTTTTGACCTCACCAACACGTCTCGTAGTCCATTTTTAACCTATATTCGAGACTTTTTCGGGTTTTAGAGCTAATAGATCTAATTTCATACCCTCTCTCCTTCCGATTTCAATACGAGGCTTCGTGCTCGTTTTTTCGTTCTGACCTCACAAACACGTCTCGTGGTCCATTTCTAACCTATAATCGAGACTTTTTCGGATTTTAGAGCTAGTGGATCTAATTTCATACCCTCTCTCCTCCCGATTTCTATACGAGGCTTCGTGCTCGTTTTTTCGTTCTGACCTCACAAACACGTCTCGTGGTCCATTTCTAACCTATAATCGAGACTTTTTCGGATTTTAGAGCTAGTGGATCTAATTTCATACCCTCTCTCCTCCCGATTTCTATACGAGGCTTCGTGCTCGTTTTTTCGTTCTGACCTCACCAACACGTCTCCTGGTCCATTTCTAACGTATAATCGAGACTTTTTCGGGTTTTAGAGGAAATGGATCTAATTTCATACCCTCTCTCCTCCCGATTTCTATACGAGGCTTCGTGCTCGTTTTTTTGTTCTGACCTCAAAAATAGGTCTCACGGTCCATTTCTAACCTATAATGGAGACTTTTTCGAGTTTTAGAGCTAGTGGATCTAATTTCATACCCTCTCTCCTCCCGATTTCTATACGAGGCTTCGCGCTCGTTTTTTCGTTTTGACCTCACCAACACGTCTCGTGGTCCATTTCTAACCTATATTCGAGACTTTTTCGGGTTTTAGAGCTAGTAGATCTAATTTCATACCCTCTCTCCTCCCGATTTCTATACGAGGCTTCGTGCTCGTTTTTTCGTTCTGACCTCATAAACACGTTTCGTGGACCATTTCTAACCTATAATCGAGACTTTTTCGGGTTTTCGAGCTAGTGGATCTAATTTCATACCCTCTCACCTCCCGATTTCTATACGAGGCTACGTGCTCGTTTTTTCGTTCTGACCTAATGAACACGTCTCGTGGTCCATTTCTAACCTATAATCGAGACTTTTTCGGGTTTTAGAGGAAATGGATCTAATTTCATACCCTCTCTCCTTCTGATTTCTATACGAGGCTTCGTGCTCATTTTTTCGTTCTGACCTCACAAACACGTCTGGTGGTCCATTTCTAACCTATAATCGAGACTTTCTCGGGTTTTAGAGCTAGTGGATCTAATTTTATACCCTCTCTCCTCCCGATTTCTATACGAGGCTACGTGCTCGTTTTTTCGTTCTGACCTCATGAACACGTCTCGTGGTCCATTTCTAACCTATAATCGAGACTTTTTCGGGTTTTAGAGCTAGTGGATCTAATTTCATACCCTCTCTCCTCCCGATTTCTATACGAGGCTTCGTGCTCGTTTTTTCGTTCTGACCTCACAAACACATTTCGTGGTCCATTTATAACCTATAATCGAGACTTTTTCGGGTTTTAGAGGAAGTGGATCTAATTTCATACCCTCTCTCCTCCCGATTTCTATACGAGGCTACGTGCTCGTTTTTTCGTTCTGACCTCACAAACACGTCTCGTGGTCCATTTCTAACCTATAATCGAGACTTTCTCGGATTTTAGAGCTTGTGGATCTAATTTCATACACTCTCTCCTCCCGATTTTTATACGAGGCTACGTGCTCGTTTTTTCGTTCTGACCTCACAAACATGTCTCGTGGTCCATTTCTAACCTATAATCGAGACTTTTTCGGGTTTTAGAGCTAGTGGATCTAATTTCATACCCTATTTCCTCCCGATTTCTATACGAGGCTTCGTGCTCGTTTTCTCGTTCTGACCTCACCAACACGTCTCCTGGCCCTTTTCTAACGTATAATCGAGACTTTTTCGGGTTTTAGAGCAAATGGATCTAATTTCATACCCTCTCTCCCGATTTCTATACGAGGCTTCGTGCTCGTTTTTTCGTTCTGACCTCACAAACACGTCTCGTGGTCCATTTCTAACCTATAATCGAGACTTTTTCGGATTTTAGAGCTAGTGGATCTAATTTCATACCCTCTCTCCTCCCGATTTCTATACGAGGCTTCGTGCTCGTTTTTTCGTTCTGACCTCACAAACACGTCTCGCGGTCCATTTCTAACCTATAATCGAGACTTTTTCGGATTTTAGAGCTAGTGGATCTAATTTCATACCCTCTCTCCTCCCGATTTCTATACGAGGCTTCGTGCTCGTTTTTTTGTTCTGACCTCAGGAACACGTCTCGTGGTCCATTTCTAACCTATAATCGAGACTTTTTCGGGTTTTAGAGCTAGTAGATCTAATTTCCTACCCTCTCTCCTTCCGATTTCAATACGAGGCTTCGTGCTCGTTTTTTCGTTCTGACCTCACAAACACGTCTCGTGGTTCATTTCTAACCTATAATCAAGACTTTTTCGGGTTTTAGAGCTAGTGGATCTAATTTCATACCCTCTCTCCTCCCAATTTGTATACGAGGCTTCGTGCTCGTTTTTTCGTTCTGACCTCACCAACACGTCTCCTGGTCCATTTCTAACGTATAATCGAGACTTTTTCGGGTTTTAGAGCTAGTGGATCTAATTTCATACCCTCTCTCCTCCTGATTTCTAGACGAGGCTACGTGCTCGTTTTTTCGTTCTGACCTCATGAACACGTCTCATGGTCGATTTCTAACCTATAATCGAGACTTTTTCGGGTTTTAGAGCTAGTGGATCTAATTTCATACCCTCTCTCCTCCCGATTTCTATACGAGGCTTCGTGCTCGTTTTTTCGTTCCGACCTCACCAACACATTTCGTGGTCCATTTCTAACCTATAATCGATACTTTTTCGGATTTTCGAGCTAGTGGATCTAATTTCATACCCTCTCTCCTCCCGATTTCTATACGAGGCTACGTGCTCGTTTTTTTGTTCTGACCTCAGGAACACGTCTCGTGGTCCATTTCTAACCTATAATCGAGACTTTTTCGGGTTTTAGAGCTAGTAGATCTAATTTCCTACCCTCTCTCCTTCCGATTTCAATACGAGGCTTCGTGCTCGTTTTTTCGTTCTGACCTCACAAACACGTCTCGTGGTCCATTTCTAACCTATAATCAAGACTTTTTCGGATTTTAGAGCTAGTGGATCTAATTTCATACCCACTCTCCTCCCGATTTCTATACGAGGCTTCGTGCTCGTTTTTTCGTTCTGACCTCACAAACACGTCTCGTGGTCCATTTCTAACCTATAATCGAGACTTTTTCGGATTTTAGAGCTAGTAGATCTAATTTCATACCCTCTCTCCTCCCGATTTCTATACGAGGCTTCGTGCTCGTTTTTTCGTTCTGACCTCACCAACACGTCTCCTGGTCCATTTCTAACGTATAATCGAGACTTTTTCGGGTTTTAGAGGAAATGGATCTAATTTCATACCCTCTCTCCTCCCGATTTCTATACGAGGCTTCGTGCTCGTTTTTTCGTTCTGACCTCAAAAATAGGTCTCACGGTCCATTTCTAACCTATAATGGAGACTTTTTCGAGTTTTAGAGCTAGTGGATCTAATTTCATACCCTCTCTCCTCCCGATTTCTATACGAGGCTTCGCGCTCGTTTTTTCGTTTTGACCTCACCAACACGTCTCGTGGTCCATTTCTAACCTATATTCGAGACTTTTTCGGGTTTTAGAGCTAGTAGATCTAATTTCATACCCTCTCTCCTCCCGATTTCTATACGAGGCTTCGTGCTCGTTTTTTCGTTCTGACCTCACAAACACGTTTCGTGGACCATTTCTAACCTATAATCGAGACTTTTTCGGGTTTTCGAGCTAGTGGATCTAATTTCATACCCTCTCACCTCCCGATTTCTATACGAGGCTACGTGCTCGTTTTTTCGTTCTGACCTAATGAACACGTCTCGTGGTCCATTTCTAACCTATAATCGAGACTTTTTCGGGTTTTAGAGGAAATGGATCTAATTTCATACCCTCTCTCCTTCTGATTTCTATACGAGGCTTCGTGCTCATTTTTTCGTTCTGACCTCACAAACACGTCTCGTGGTCCATTTCTAACCTATAATCTAGACTTTCTCGGGTTTTAGAGCTAGTGGATCTAATTTCATACCCTCTCTCCTCCCGATTTCTATACGAGGCTACGTGCTCGTTTTTTCGTTCTGACCTCATTAACACGTCTCGTGGTCTATTTCTAACCTATAATCGAGATTTTCTCGGGTTTTAGAGCAAGTGGATCTAATTTCATACCCTCTCTCCTCCCGATTTCTATACGAGGCTTCGTGCTCGTTTTTTCGTTCTGACCTCACCAACACGTCTCGTGGTCCATTTCTAACCTATAATCGAGACTTTTTCGGGTTTTAGAGGAAGTGGATCTAATTTTATACCCTCTCTCCTCCCGATTTCTATACGAGGCTTCGTGCTCGTTTTTTCGTTCTGACCTCACAAACACGTTTCGTGGACCATTTCTAACCTATAATCGAGACTTTTTCGGGTTTTCGAGCTAGTGGATCTAATTTCATACCCTCTCACCTCCCGATTTCTATACGAGGCTACGTGCTCGTTTTTTCGTTCTGACCTCATGAACACGTCTCGTGGTCCATTTCTAACCTATAATCGAGACTTTTTCGGGTTTTAGAGGAAATGGATCTAATTTCATACCCTCTCTCCTTCTGATTTCTATACGAGGCTTCGTGCTCATTTTTTCGTTCTGACCTCACAAACACGTCTCGTGGTCCATTTCTAACCTATAATCTAGACTTTCTCGGGTTTTAGAGCTAGTGGATCTAATTTCATACCCTCTCTCCTCCCGATTTCTATACGAGGCTACGTGCTCGTTTTTTCGTTCTGACCTCATTAACACGTCTCGTGGTCTATTTCTAACCTATAATCGAGATTTTCTCGGGTTTTAGAGCAAGTGGATCTAATTTCATACCCTCTCTCCTCCCGATTTCTATACGAGGCTTCGTGCTCGTTTTTTCGTTCTGACCTCACCAACACGTCTCGTGGTCCATTTCTAACCTATAATCGAGACTTTTTCGGGTTTTAGAGGAAGTGGATCTAATTTTATACCCTCTCTCCTCCCGATTTCTATACGAGGCTTCGTGCTCGTTTTTTCGTTCTGACCTCACAAACACGTTTCGTGGACCATTTCTAACCTATAATCGAGACTTTTTCGGGTTTTCGAGCTAGTGGATCTAATTTCATACCCTCTCACCTCCCGATTTCTATACGAGGCTACGTGCTCGTTTTTTCGTTCTGACCTCATGAACACGTCTCGTGGTCCATTTCTAACCTATAATCGAGACTTTTTCGGGTTTTAGAGGAAATGGATCTAATTTCATACCCTCTCTCCTTCCGATTTCTATACGAGGCTTCGTGCTCATTTTTTCGTTCTGACCTCACAAACACGTCTCGTGGTCCATTTCTAACCTATAATCGAGACTTTCTCGGGTTTTAGAGCTAGTGGATCTAATTTCATACCCTCTCTCCTCCCGATTTCTATACGAGGCTACGTGCTCGTTTTTTCGTTCTGACCTCATGAACACGTCTCGTGGTCCATTTCTAACCTATAATCGAGACTTTTTCGGGTTTTAGAGCTAGTGGATCTAATTTCATACCCTCTCTCCTCCCGATTTCTATACGAGGCTTCGTGCTCGTTTTTTCGTTCTGACCTCACAAACACATTTCGTGGTCCATTTATAACCTATAATCGAGACTTTTTCGGGTTTTAGAGGAAGTGGATCTAATTTCATACCCTCTCTCCTCCCGATTTCTATACGAGGCTACGTGCTCGTTTTTTCGTTCTGACCTCACAAACACGTCTCGTGGTCCATTTCTAACCTATAATCGAGACTTTCTCGGATTTTAGAGCTTGTGGATCTAATTTCATACCCTCTCTCCTCCCGATTTTTATACGAGGCTACGTGCTCGTTTTTTCGTTCTGACCTCATTAACACGTCTCGTGGTCCATTTCTAACCTATAATCAAGACTTTTTCGGGTTTTAGAGCTAGTGGATCTAATTTCATACCCTCTCTCCTCCCGATTTCTATACGAGGCTTCGTGCTCGTTTTTTCGTTCTGACCTCACCAACACGTCTCCTGGTCCATTTCTAACGTATAATCGAGACTTTTTCGGGTTTTAGAGCTAGTGGATCTAATTTCATACCCTCTCTCCTCCTGATTTCTATACGAGGCTACGTGCTCGTTTTTTCGTTCTGACCTCATGAACACGTCTCATGGTCGATTTCTAACCTATAATAGAGACTTTTTCGGGTTTTAGAGCTAGTGGATCTAATTTCATACCGTCTCTCCTCCCGATTTCTATACGAGGCTTCGTGCTCGTTTTTTCGTTCCGACCTCACCAACACATTTCGTGGTCCATTTCTAACCTATAATCGATACTTTTTCGGATTTTCGAGCTAGTGGATCTAATTTCATACCCTCTCTCCTCCCGATTTCTATACGAGGCTACGTGCTCGTTTTTTTGTTCTGACCTCAGGAACACGTCTCGTGGTCTTTCTAACCTATAATCGAGACTTTTTCGGGTTTTAGAGCTAGCAGATCTAATTTCCTACCCTCTCTCCTTCCGATTTCAATACGAGGCTTCGTGCTCGTTTTTTCGTTCTGACCTCACAAACACGTCTCGTGGTCCATTTCTAACCTATAATCGAGACTTTCTCGGATTTTAGAGCTAGTGGATCTAATTTCATACCCTCTCTCCTCCCGATTTCTATACGAGGCTACGTGCTCGTTTTTTCGTTCTGACCTCACAAACATGTCTCGTGGTCCATTTCTAACCTATAATCGAGACTTTTTCGGGTTTTAGAGCTAGTGGATCTAATTTCATACCCTATTTCCTCCCGATTTCTATACGAGGCTTCGTGCTCGTTTTCTCGTTCTGACCTCACCAACACGTCTCATGGCCCTTTTCTAACGTATAATCGAGACTTTTTCGGGTTTTAGAGCAAATGGATCTAATTTCATACCCTCTCTCCCGATTTCTATACGAGGCTTCGTGCTCGTTTTTTCGTTCTGACCTCACAAACACGTCTCGTGGTCCATTTCTAACCTATAATCGAGACTTTTTCGGATATTAGAGCTAGTGGATCTAATTTCATACTCTCTCTCCTCCCGATTTCTATACGAGGCTTCGTGCTCGTTTTTTCGTTTTGACCTCACCAACACGTCTCGTAGTCCATTTCTAACCTATATTCGAGACTTTTTCGGGTTTTAGAGCTAATAGATCTAATTTCATACCCTCTCTCCTTCCGATTTCAATACGAGGCTTCGTGCTCATTTTTTCGTTCTGACCTCACAAACACGTCTCGTGGTCCATTTCTAACCTATAATCGAGACTTTCTCGGGTTTTAGAGCTAGTGGATCTAATTTCATACCCTCTCTCCTCCCGATTTCTATACGAGGCTACGTGCTCGTTTTTTCGTTCTGACCTCATGAACACGTCTCGTGGTCCATTTCTAACCTATAATCGAGACTTTTTCGGATTTTAGAGCTAGTGGATCTAATTTCATACCCTCTCTCCTCCCGATTTCTATACGAGGCTTCGTGCTCGTTTTTTCGTTCTGACCTCACCAACACGTCTCCTGGTCCATTTCTAACGTATAATCGAGACTTTTTCGGGTTTTAGAGGAAATGGATCTAATTTCATACCCTCTCTCCTCCCGATTTCTATACGAGGCTTCGTGCTCGTTTTTTTGTTCTGACCTCAAAAATAGGTCTCACGGTCCATTTCTAACCTATAATGGAGACTTTTTCGAGTTTTAGAGCTAGTGGATCTAATTTCATACCCTCTCTCCTCCCGATTTCTATACGAGGCTTCGCGCTCGTTTTTTCGTTTTGACCTCACCAACACGTCTCGTGGTCCATTTCTAACCTATATTCGAGACTTTTTCGGGTTTTAGAGCTAGTAGATCTAATTTCATACCCTCTCTCCTCCCGATTTCTATACGAGGCTTCGTGCTCGTTTTTTCGTTCTGACCTCATAAACACGTTTCGTGGACCATTTCTAACCTATAATCGAGACTTTTTCGGGTTTTCGAGCTAGTGGATCTAATTTCATACCCTCTCACCTCCCGATTTCTATACGAGGCTACGTGCTCGTTTTTTCGTTCTGACCTAATGAACACGTCTCGTGGTCCATTTCTAACCTATAATCGAGACTTTTTCGGGTTTTAGAGGAAATGGATCTAATTTCATACCCTCTCTCCTTCTGATTTCTATACGAGGCTTCGTGCTCATTTTTTCGTTCTGACCTCACAAACACGTCTGGTGGTCCATTTCTAACCTATAATCGAGACTTTCTCGGGTTTTAGAGCTAGTGGATCTAATTTTATACCCTCTCTCCTCCCGATTTCTATACGAGGCTACGTGCTCGTTTTTTCGTTCTGACCTCATGAACACGTCTCGTGGTCCATTTCTAACCTATAATCGAGACTTTTTCGGGTTTTAGAGCTAGTGGATCTAATTTCATACCCTCTCTCCTCCCGATTTCTATACGAGGCTTCGTGCTCGTTTTTTCGTTCTGACCTCACAAACACATTTCGTGGTCCATTTATAACCTATAATCGAGACTTTTTCGGGTTTTAGAGGAAGTGGATCTAATTTCATACCCTCTCTCCTCCCGATTTCTATACGAGGCTACGTGCTCGTTTTTTCGTTCTGACCTCACAAACACGTCTCGTGGTCCATTTCTAACCTATAATCGAGACTTTCTCGGATTTTAGAGCTTGTGGATCTAATTTCATACACTCTCTCCTCCCGATTTTTATACGAGGCTACGTGCTCGTTTTTTCGTTCTGACCTCACAAACATGTCTCGTGGTCCATTTCTAACCTATAATCGAGACTTTTTCGGGTTTTAGAGCTAGTGGATCTAATTTCATACCCTATTTCCTCCCGATTTCTATACGAGGCTTCGTGCTCGTTTTCTCGTTCTGACCTCACCAACACGTCTCCTGGCCCTTTTCTAACGTATAATCGAGACTTTTTCGGGTTTTAGAGCAAATGGATCTAATTTCATACCCTCTCTCCCGATTTCTATACGAGGCTTCGTGCTCGTTTTTTCGTTCTGACCTCACAAACACGTCTCGTGGTCCATTTCTAACCTATAATCGAGACTTTTTCGGATTTTAGAGCTAGTGGATCTAATTTCATACCCTCTCTCCTCCCGATTTCTATACGAGGCTTCGTGCTCGTTTTTTCGTTCTGACCTCACAAACACGTCTCGCGGTCCATTTCTAACCTATAATCGAGACTTTTTCGGATTTTAGAGCTAGTGGATCTAATTTCATACCCTCTCTCCTCCCGATTTCTATACGAGGCTTCGTGCTCGTTTTTTTGTTCTGACCTCAGGAACACGTCTCGTGGTCCATTTCTAACCTATAATCGAGACTTTTTCGGGTTTTAGAGCTAGTAGATCTAATTTCCTACCCTCTCTCCTTCCGATTTCAATACGAGGCTTCGTGCTCGTTTTTTCGTTCTGACCTCACAAACACGTCTCGTGGTTCATTTCTAACCTATAATCAAGACTTTTTCGGGTTTTAGAGCTAGTGGATCTAATTTCATACCCTCTCTCCTCCCAATTTGTATACGAGGCTTCGTGCTCGTTTTTTCGTTCTGACCTCACCAACACGTCTCCTGGTCCATTTCTAACGTATAATCGAGACTTTTTCGGGTTTTAGAGCTAGTGGATCTAATTTCATACCCTCTCTCCTCCTGATTTCTAGACGAGGCTACGTGCTCGTTTTTTCGTTCTGACCTCATGAACACGTCTCATGGTCGATTTCTAACCTATAATCGAGACTTTTTCGGGTTTTAGAGCTAGTGGATCTAATTTCATACCCTCTCTCCTCCCGATTTCTATACGAGGCTTCGTGCTCGTTTTTTCGTTCCGACCTCACCAACACATTTCGTGGTCCATTTCTAACCTATAATCGATACTTTTTCGGATTTTCGAGCTAGTGGATCTAATTTCATACCCTCTCTCCTCCCGATTTCTATATGAGGCTACGTGCTCGTTTTTTTGTTCTGACCTCAGGAACACGTCTCGTGGTCCATTTCTAACCTATAATCGAGACTTTTTCGGGTTTTAGAGCTAGTAGATCTAATTTCCTACCCTCTCTCCTTCCGATTTCAATACGAGGCTTCGTGCTCGTTTTTTCGTTCTGACCTCACAAACACGTCTCGTGGTCCATTTCTAACCTATAATCAAGACTTTTTCGGATTTTAGAGCTAGTGGATCTAATTTCATACCCACTCTCCTCCCGATTTCTATACGAGGCTTCGTGCTCGTTTTTTCGTTCTGACCTCACAAACACGTCTCGTGGTCCATTTCTAACCTATAATCGAGACTTTTTCGGATTTTAGAGCTAGTAGATCTAATTTCATACCCTCTCTCCTCCCGATTTCTATACGAGGCTTCGTGCTCGTTTTTTCGTTCTGACCTCACCAACACGTCTCCTGGTCCATTTCTAACGTATAATCGAGACTTTTTCGGGTTTTAGAGGAAATGGATCTAATTTCATACCCTCTCTCCTCCCGATTTCTATACGAGGCTTCGTGCTCGTTTTTTCGTTCTGACCTCAAAAATAGGTCTCACGGTCCATTTCTAACCTATAATGGAGACTTTTTCGAGTTTTAGAGCTAGTGGATCTAATTTCATACCCTCTCTCCTCCCGATTTCTATACGAGGCTTCGCGCTCGTTTTTTCGTTTTGACCTCACCAACACGTCTCGTGGTCCATTTCTAACCTATATTCGAGACTTTTTCGGGTTTTAGAGCTAGTAGATCTAATTTCATACCCTCTCTCCTCCCGATTTCTATACGAGGCTTCGTGCTCGTTTTTTCGTTCTGACCTCACAAACACGTTTCGTGGACCATTTCTAACCTATAATCGAGACTTTTTCGGGTTTTCGAGCTAGTGGATCTAATTTCATACCCTCTCACCTCCCGATTTCTATACGAGGCTACGTGCTCGTTTTTTCGTTCTGACCTAATGAACACGTCTCGTGGTCCATTTCTAACCTATAATCGAGACTTTTTCGGGTTTTAGAGGAAATGGATCTAATTTCATACCCTCTCTCCTTCTGATTTCTATACGAGGCTTCGTGCTCATTTTTTCGTTCTGACCTCACAAACACGTCTCGTGGTCCATTTCTAACCTATAATCTAGACTTTCTCGGGTTTTAGAGCTAGTGGATCTAATTTCATACCCTCTCTCCTCCCGATTTCTATACGAGGCTACGTGCTCGTTTTTTCGTTCTGACCTCATTAACACGTCTCGTGGTCTATTTCTAACCTATAATCGAGATTTTCTCGGGTTTTAGAGCAAGTGGATCTAATTTCATACCCTCTCTCCTCCCGATTTCTATACGAGGCTTCGTGCTCGTTTTTTCGTTCTGACCTCACCAACACGTCTCGTGGTCCATTTCTAACCTATAATCGAGACTTTTTCGGGTTTTAGAGGAAGTGGATCTAATTTTATACCCTCTCTCCTCCCGATTTCTATACGAGGCTTCGTGCTCGTTTTTTCGTTCTGACCTCACAAACACGTTTCGTGGACCATTTCTAACCTATAATCGAGACTTTTTCGGGTTTTCGAGCTAGTGGATCTAATTTCATACCCTCTCACCTCCCGATTTCTATACGAGGCTACGTGCTCGTTTTTTCGTTCTGACCTCATGAACACGTCTCGTGGTCCATTTCTAACCTATAATCGAGACTTTTTCGGGTTTTAGAGGAAATGGATCTAATTTCATACCCTCTCTCCTTCTGATTTCTATACGAGGCTTCGTGCTCATTTTTTCGTTCTGACCTCACAAACACGTCTCGTGGTCCATTTCTAACCTATAATCTAGACTTTCTCGGGTTTTAGAGCTAGTGGATCTAATTTCATACCCTCTCTCCTCCCGATTTCTATACGAGGCTACGTGCTCGTTTTTTCGTTCTGACCTCATTAACACGTCTCGTGGTCTATTTCTAACCTATAATCGAGATTTTCTCGGGTTTTAGAGCAAGTGGATCTAATTTCATACCCTCTCTCCTCCCGATTTCTATACGAGGCTTCGTGCTCGTTTTTTCGTTCTGACCTCACCAACACGTCTCGTGGTCCATTTCTAACCTATAATCGAGACTTTTTCGGGTTTTAGAGGAAGTGGATCTAATTTTATACCCTCTCTCCTCCCGATTTCTATACGAGGCTTCGTGCTCGTTTTTTCGTTCTGACCTCACAAACACGTTTCGTGGACCATTTCTAACCTATAATCGAGACTTTTTCGGGTTTTCGAGCTAGTGGATCTAATTTCATACCCTCTCACCTCCCGATTTCTATACGAGGCTACGTGCTCGTTTTTTCGTTCTGACCTCATGAACACGTCTCGTGGTCCATTTCTAACCTATAATCGAGACTTTTTCGGGTTTTAGAGGAAATGGATCTAATTTCATACCCTCTCTCCTTCCGATTTCTATACGAGGCTTCGTGCTCATTTTTTCGTTCTGACCTCACAAACACGTCTCGTGGTCCATTTCTAACCTATAATCGAGACTTTCTCGGGTTTTAGAGCTAGTGGATCTAATTTCATACCCTCTCTCCTCCCGATTTCTATACGAGGCTACGTGCTCGTTTTTTCGTTCTGACCTCATGAACACGTCTCGTGGTCCATTTCTAACCTATAATCGAGACTTTTTCGGGTTTTAGAGCTAGTGGATCTAATTTCATACCCTCTCTCCTCCCGATTTCTATACGAGGCTTCGTGCTCGTTTTTTCGTTCTGACCTCACAAACACATTTCGTGGTCCATTTATAACCTATAATCGAGACTTTTTCGGGTTTTAGAGGAAGTGGATCTAATTTCATACCCTCTCTCCTCCCGATTTCTATACGAGGCTACGTGCTCGTTTTTTCGTTCTGACCTCACAAACACGTCTCGTGGTCCATTTCTAACCTATAATCGAGACTTTCTCGGATTTTAGAGCTTGTGGATCTAATTTCATACCCTCTCTCCTCCCGATTTTTATACGAGGCTACGTGCTCGTTTTTTCGTTCTGACCTCATTAACACGTCTCGTGGTCCATTTCTAACCTATAATCAAGACTTTTTCGGGTTTTAGAGCTAGTGGATCTAATTTCATACCCTCTCTCCTCCCGATTTCTATACGAGGCTTCGTGCTCGTTTTTTCGTTCTGACCTCACCAACACGTCTCCTGGTCCATTTCTAACGTATAATCGAGACTTTTTCGGGTTTTAGAGCTAGTGGATCTAATTTCATACCCTCTCTCCTCCTGATTTCTATACGAGGCTACGTGCTCGTTTTTTCGTTCTGACCTCATGAACACGTCTCATGGTCGATTTCTAACCTATAATCGAGACTTTTTCGGGTTTTAGAGCTAGTGGATCTAATTTCATACCGTCTCTCCTCCCGATTTCTATACGAGGCTTCGTGCTCGTTTTTTCGTTCCGACCTCACCAACACATTTCGTGGTCCATTTCTAACCTATAATCGATACTTTTTCGGATTTTCGAGCTAGTGGATCTAATTTCATACCCTCTCTCCTCCCGATTTCTATACGAGGCTACGTGCTCGTTTTTTTGTTCTGACCTCAGGAACACGTCTCGTGGTCTTTCTAACCTATAATCGAGACTTTTTCGGGTTTTAGAGCTAGCAGATCTAATTTCCTACCCTCTCTCCTTCCGATTTCAATACGAGGCTTCGTGCTCGTTTTTTCGTTCTGACCTCACAAACACGTCTCGTGGTCCATTTCTAACCTATAATCGAGACTTTCTCGGATTTTAGAGCTAGTGGATCTAATTTCATACCCTCTCTCCTCCCGATTTCTATACGAGGCTACGTGCTCGTTTTTTCGTTCTGACCTCACAAACATGTCTCGTGGTCCATTTCTAACCTATAATCGAGACTTTTTCGGGTTTTAGAGCTAGTGGATCTAATTTCATACCCTATTTCCTCCCGATTTCTATACGAGGCTTCGTGCTCGTTTTCTCGTTCTGACCTCACCAACACGTCTCATGGCCCTTTTCTAACGTATAATCGAGACTTTTTCGGGTTTTAGAGCAAATGGATCTAATTTCATACCCTCTCTCCCGATTTCTATACGAGGCTTCGTGCTCGTTTTTTCGTTCTGACCTCACAAACACGTCTCGTGGTCCATTTCTAACCTATAATCGAGACTTTTTCGGATATTAGAGCTAGTGGATCTAATTTCATACTCTCTCTCCTCCCGATTTCTATACGAGGCTTCGTGCTCGTTTTTTCGTTTTGACCTCACCAACACGTCTCGTAGTCCATTTCTAACCTATATTCGAGACTTTTTCGGGTTTTAGAGCTAATAGATCTAATTTCATACCCTCTCTCCTTCCGATTTCAATACGAGGCTTCGTGCTCATTTTTTCGTTCTGACCTCACAAACACGTCTCGTGGTCCATTTCTAACCTATAATCGAGACTTTCTCGGGTTTTAGAGCTAGTGGATCTAATTTCATACCCTCTCTCCTCCCGATTTCTATACGAGGCTACGTGCTCGTTTTTTCGTTCTGACCTCATGAACACGTCTCGTGGTCCATTTCTAACCTATAATCGAGACTTTTTCGGGTTTTAGAGCTAGTGGATCTAATTTCATACCCTCTCTCCTCCCGATTTCTATACGAGGCTTCGTGCTCGTTTTTTCGTTCTGACCTCACAAACACATTTCGTGGTCCATTTATAACCTATAATCGAGACTTTTTCGGGTTTTAGAGGAAGTGGATCTAATTTCATACCCTCTCTCCTCCCGATTTCTATACGAGGCTACGTGCTCGTTTTTTCGTTCTGACCTCACAAACACGTCTCGTGGTCCATTTCTAACCTATAATCGAGACTTTCTCGGATTTTAGAGCTTGTGGATCTAATTTCATACCCTCTCTCCTCCCGATTTTTATACGAGGCTACGTGCTCGTTTTTTCGTTCTGACCTCATTAACACGTCTCGTGGTCCATTTCTAACCTATAATCAAGACTTTTTCGGGTTTTAGAGCTAGTGGATCTAATTTCATACCCTCTCTCCTCCCGATTTCTATACGAGGCTTCGTGCTCGTTTTTTCGTTCTGACCTCACCAACACGTCTCCTGGTCCATTTCTAACGTATAATCGAGACTTTTTCGGGTTTTAGAGCTAGTGGATCTAATTTCATACCCTCTCTCATCCTGATTTCTATACGAGGCTACGTGCTCGTTTTTTCGTTCTGACCTCATGAACACGTCTCATGGTCGATTTCTAACCTATAATCGAGACTTTTTCGGGTTTTAGAGCTAGTGGATCTAATTTCATACCCTCTCTCCTCCCGATTTCTATACGAGGCTTCGTGCTCGTTTTTTCGTTCCGACCTCACCAACACATTTCGTGGTCCATTTCTAACCTATAATCGATACTTTTTCGGATTTTCGAGCTAGTGGATCTAATTTCATACCCTCTCTCCTCCCGATTTCTATACGAGGCTACGTGCTCGTTTTTTTGTTCTGACCTCAGGAACACGTCTCGTGGTCTTTCTAACCTATAATCGAGACTTTTTCGGGTTTTAGAGCTAGCAGATCTAATTTCCTACCCTCTCTCCTTCCGATTTCAATACGAGGCTTCGTGCTCGTTTTTTCGTTCTGACCTCACAAACACGTCTCGTGGTCCATTTCTAACCTATAATCGAGACTTTCTCGGATTTTAGAGCTAGTGGATCTAATTTCATACCCTCTCTCCTCCCGATTTCTATACGAGGCTACGTGCTCGTTTTTTCGTTCTGACCTCACAAACATGTCTCGTGGTCCATTTCTAACCTATAATCGAGACTTTTTCGGGTTTTAGAGCTAGTGGATCTAATTTCATACCCTATTTCCTCCCGATTTCTATACGAGGCTTCGTGCTCGTTTTCTCGTTCTGACCTCACCAACACGTCTCATGGCCCTTTTCTAACGTATAATCGAGACTTTTTCGGGTTTTAGAGCAAATGGATCTAATTTCATACCCTCTCTCCCGATTTCTATACGAGGCTTCGTGCTCGTTTTTTCGTTCTGACCTCACAAACACGTCTCGTGGTCCATTTCTAACCTATAATCGAGACTTTTTCGGATATTAGAGCTAGTGGATCTAATTTCATACTCTCTCTCCTCCCGATTTCTATACGAGGCTTCGTGCTCGTTTTTTCGTTTTGACCTCACCAACACGTCTCGTAGTCCATTTCTAACCTATATTCGAGACTTTTTCGGGTTTTAGAGCTAATAGATCTAATTTCATACCCTCTCTCCTTCCGATTTCAATACGAGGCTTCGTGCTCATTTTTTCGTTCTGACCTCACAAACACGTCTCGTGGTCCATTTCTAACCTATAATCGAGACTTTCTCGGGTTTTAGAGCTAGTGGATCTAATTTCATACCCTCTCTCCTCCCGATTTCTATACGAGGCTACGTGCTCGTTTTTTCGTTCTGACCTCATGAACACGTCTCGTGGTCCATTTCTAACCTATAATCGAGACTTTTTCGGGTTTTAGAGCTAGTGGATCTAATTTCATACCCTCTCTCCTCCCGATTTCTATACGAGGCTTCGTGCTCGTTTTTTCGTTCTGACCTCACAAACACATTTCGTGGTCCATTTATAACCTATAATCGAGACTTTTTCGGGTTTTAGAGGAAGTGGATCTAATTTCATACCCTCTCTCCTCCCGATTTCTATACGAGGCTACGTGCTCGTTTTTTCGTTCTGACCTCACAAACACGTCTCGTGGTCCATTTCTAACCTATAATCGAGACTTTCTCGGATTTTAGAGCTTGTGGATCTAATTTCATACCCTCTCTCCTCCCGATTTTTATACGAGGCTACGTGCTCGTTTTTTCGTTCTGACCTCATTAACACGTCTCGTGGTCCATTTCTAACCTATAATCAAGACTTTTTCGGGTTTTAGAGCTAGTGGATCTAATTTCATACCCTCTCTCCTCCCGATTTCTATACGAGGCTTCGTGCTCGTTTTTTCGTTCTGACCTCACCAACACGTCTCCTGGTCCATTTCTAACGTATAATCGAGACTTTTTCGGGTTTTAGAGCTAGTGGATCTAATTTCATACCCTCTCTCCTCCTGATTTCTATACGAGGCTACGTGCTCGTTTTTTCGTTCTGACCTCATGAACACGTCTCATGGTCGATTTCTAACCTATAATCGAGACTTTTTCGGGTTTTAGAGCTAGTGGATCTAATTTTATACACTCTCTACTCCCGATTTCTATACGAGGCTTCGTGCTCGTTTTTTCGTTCCGACCTCACCAACACATTTCGTGGTCCATTTCTAACCTATAATCGATACTTTTTCGGATTTTCGAGCTAGTGGATCTAATTTCATACCCTCTCTCCTCCCGATTTCTATACGAGGCTACGTGCTCGTTTTTTTGTTCTGACCTCAGGAACACGTCTCGTGGTCCATTTCTAACCTATAATCGAGACTTTTTCGGGTTTTAGAGCTAGTAGATCTAATTTCCTACCCTCTCTCCTTCCGATTTCAATACGAGGCTTCGTGCTCGTTTTTTCGTTCTGACCTCACCAACACGTCTCGTGGTCCATTTCTAACCTATAATCGAGACTTTCTCGGATTTTAGAGCTAGTGGATCTAATTTCATACCCTCTCTCCTCCCGATTTCTATACGAGGCTACGTGCTCGTTTTTTCGTTCAGACCTCACAAACATGTCTCGTGGTCCATTTCTAACCTATAATCGAGACTTTTTCGGGTTTTAGAGCTAGTGGATCTAATTTCATACCCTATTTCCTCCCGATTTCTATACGAGGCTTCGTGCTCGTTTTCTCGTTCTGACCTCACCAACACGTCTCATGGCCCTTTTCTAACGTATAATCGAGACTTTTTCGGGTTTTAGAGCAAATGGATCTAATTTCATACCCTCTCTCCCGATTTCTATACGAGGCTTCGTGCTCGTTTTTTCGTTCTGACCTCACAAACACGTCTCGTGGTCCATTTCTAACCTATAATCGAGACTTTTTCGGATATTAGAGCTAGTGGATCTAATTTCATACTCTCTCTCCTCCCGATTTCTATACGAGGCTTCGTGCTCGTTTTTTCGTTTTGACCTCACCAATACGTCTCGTAGTCCATTTCTAACCTATATTCGAGACTTTTTCGGGTTTTAGAGCTAGTAGATCTAATTTCACACCCTCTCTCCTTCCGATTTCAATACGAGGCTTCGTGCTCGTTTTTTCGTTCTGACCTCACAAACACGTCTCGTGGTCCATTTCTAACCTATAATCGAGACTTTTTCGGATTTTAGAGCTAGTGGATCTAATTTCATACCCTCTCTCCTCCCGATTTCTATACGAGGCTTCGTGCTCGTTTTTTCGTTCTGACCTCACCAACACGTCTCCTGGTCCATTTCTAACGTATAATCGAGACTTTTTCGGGTTTTAGAGGAAATGGATCTAATTTCATACCCTCTCTCCTCCCGATTTCTATACGAGGCTTCGTGCTCGTTTTTTCGTTCTGACCTCAAAAATAGGTCTCACGGTCCATTTCTAACCTATAATGGAGACTTTTTCGAGTTTTAGAGCTAGTGGATCTAATTTCATACCCTCTCTCCTCCCGATTTCTATACGAGGCTTCGCGCTCGTTTTTTCGTTCTGACCTCATGAACACGTCTCATGGTCCATTTCTAACCTATAATCGAGATTTTCTCGGGTTTTAGAGCTAGTGGATCTAATTTCAGACCCTCTCTCCTCCCGATTTCTATACGAGGCTTCGTGCTCGTTTTTTCGTTCTGACCTCAAAAATAGGTCTCACGGTCCATTTCTAACCTATAATGGAGCCTTTTTCGAGTTTTAGAGCTAGTGGATCTAATTTCATACCCTCTCTCCTCCCGATTTCTATACAAGGCTACGTGCTCGTTTTCTCGTTCTGACCTCACCAACACGTCTCGTGGTCCATTTCTAACCTATAATCGAGACTTTTTCGGGTTTTAGAGCTAGTGGATCTAATTTCATACCCTCTCTCCTCCCGATTTCTATACGATGCTTCGTGCTCATTTTTTCGTTCTGACCTCACCAACACGTTTCGTGGTCCATTTCTAACCTATAATCGATACTTTTTCGGGTTTTCGAGCTAGTGGATCTAATTTCATACTCTCTCTCATCCCGATTTCTATAGGAGGCTACGTGCTCGTTTTTTTGTTCTGACCTCAGGAACACGTCTCGTGGTCCATTTCTAACCTATAATCGAGACTTTTTCGGGTTTTCGAGCTAGTGGATCTAATTTCATACCCTCTCTCCTTCCGATTTCTATACGAGGCTTCGTGCTCGTTTTTTTGTTCTGACCTCACAAACACGTCTCGTGGTCAATTTCTAACCTATAATCGAGACTTTTTCGGGTTTTCGAGCTAGTGGATCTAATTTCATACCCTCTCTCCTTCCGATTTCTATAGGAGGCTTCGCGCTCGTTTTTTCGTTCTGACCCCATGAACACGTCTCATGGTCCATTTCTAACCTATAATCGAGACTTTTTCGGGTTTTCGAGCTAGTGGATCTAATTTCAGACCCTCTCTCCTCCCGATTTCTATACGAGGCTTCGTGCTCGTTTTTTCGTTCTGACCTCAAAAATAGGTCTCACGGTCCATTTCTAACCTATAATGGAGCCTTTTTCGAGTTTTAGAGCTAGTGGATCTAATTTCATACCCTCTCTCCTCCCGATTTCTATACGAGGCTTCGTGCTCGTTTTTTCGTTCTGACCTCACCAACACGTCTCCTGGTCCATTTCTAACGTATAATCGAGACTTTTTCGGGTTTTAGAGCTAGTGGATCTAATTTCATACCCTCTCTCCTCCTGATTTCTATACGAGGCTACGTGCTCGTTTTTTCGTTCTGACCTCATGAACACGTCTCATGGTCGATTTCTAACCTATAATCGAGACTTTTTCGGGTTTTAGAGCTAGTGGATCTAATTTCATACCCTCTCTCCTCCCGATTTCTATACGAGGCTTCGTGCTCGTTTTTTCGTTCCGACCTCACCAACACATTTCGTGGTCCATTTCTAACCTATAATCGATACTTTTTCGGATTTTCGAGCTAGTGGATCTAATTTCATACCCTCTCTCCTCCCGATTTCTATACGAGGCTAAGTGCTCGTTTTTTTGTTCTGACCTCAGGAACACGTCTCGTGGTCCATTTCTAACCTATAATCGAGACTTTTCGGGTTTTAGAGCTAGTAGATCTAATTTCCTACCCTCTCTCCTTCCGATTTCAATACGAGGCTTCGTGCTCGTTTTTTCGTTCTGACCTCACAAACACGTCTCGTGGTCCATTTCTAACCTATAATCGAGACTTTCTCGGATTTTAGAGCTAGTGGATCTAATTTCATACCCTCTCTCCTCCCGATTTCTATACGAGGCTACGTGCTCGTTTTTTCGTTCTGACCTCACAAACATGTCTCGTGGTCCATTTCTAACCTATAATCGAGACTTTTTCGGGTTTTAGAGCTAGTGGATCTAATTTCATACCCTATTTCCTCCCGATTTCTATACGAGGCTTCGTGCTCGTTTTCTCGTTCTGACCTCACCAACACGTCTCATGGCCCTTTTCTAACGTATAATCGAGACTTTTTCGGGTTTTAGAGCAAATGGATCTAATTTCATACCCTCTCTCCCGATTTCTATACGAGGCTTCGTGCTCGTTTTTTCGTTCTGACCTCACAAACACGTCTCGTGGTCCATTTCTAACCTATAATCGAGACTTTTTCGGATATTAGAGCTAGTGGATCTAATTTCATACTCTCTCTCCTCCCGATTTCTATACGAGGCTTCGTGCTCGTTTTTTCGTTTTGACCTCACCAACACGTCTCGTAGTCCATTTCTAACCTATATTCGAGACTTTTTCGGGTTTTAGAGCTAATAGATCTAATTTCATACCCTCTCTCCTTCCGATTTCAATACGAGGCTTCGTGCTCGTTTTTTCGTTCTGACCTCACAAACACGTCTCGTGGTCCATTTCTAACCTATAATCGAGACTTTTTCGGATTTTAGAGCTAGTGGATCTAATTTCATACCCTCTCTCCTCCCGATTTCTATACGAGGCTTCGTGCTCGTTTTTTCGTTCTGACCTCACAAACACGTCTCGTGGTCCATTTCTAACCTATAATCGAGACTTTTTCGGATTTTAGAGCTAGTGGATCTAATTTCATACCCTCTCTCCTCCCGATTTCTATACGAGGCTTCGTGCTCGTTTTTTCGTTCTGACCTCACCAACACGTCTCCTGGTCCATTTCTAACGTATAATCGAGACTTTTTCGGGTTTTAGAGGAAATGGATCTAATTTCATACCCTCTCTCCTCCCGATTTCTATACGAGGCTTCGTGCTCGTTTTTTCGTTCTGACCTCAAAAATAGGTCTCACGGTCCATTTCTAACCTATAATGGAGACTTTTTCGAGTTTTAGAGCTAGTGGATCTAATTTCATACCCTCTCTCCTCCCGATTTCTATACGAGGCTTCGCGCTCGTTTTTTCGTTTTGACCTCACCAACACGTCTCGTGGTCCATTTCTAACCTATATTCGAGACTTTTTCGGGTTTTAGAGCTAGTAGATCTAATTTCATACCCTCTCTCCTCCCGATTTCTATACGAGGCTTCGTGCTCGTTTTTTCGTTCTGACCTCATAAACACGTTTCGTGGACCATTTCTAACCTATAATCGAGACTTTTTCGGGTTTTCGAGCTAGTGGATCTAATTTCATACCCTCTCACCTCCCGATTTCTATACGAGGCTACGTGCTCGTTTTTTCGTTCTGACCTCATGAACACGTCTCGTGGTCCATTTCTAACCTATAATCGAGACTTTTTCGGGTTTTAGAGGAAATGGATCTAATTTCATACCCTCTCTCCTTCTGATTTCTATACGAGGCTTCGTGCTCATTTTTTCGTTCTGACCTCACAAACACGTCTGGTGGTCCATTTCTAACCTATAATCGAGACTTTCTCGGGTTTTAGAGCTAGTGGATCTAATTTTATACCCTCTCTCCTCCCGATTTCTATACGAGGCTACGTGCTCGTTTTTTCGTTCTGACCTCATGAACACGTCTCGTGGTCCATTTCTAACCTATAATCGAGACTTTTTCGGGTTTTAGAGCTAGTGGATCTAATTTCATACCCTCTCTCCTCCCGATTTCTATACGAGGCTTCGTGCTCGTTTTTTCGTTCTGACCTCACAAACACGTTTCGTGGTCCATTTATAACCTATAATCGAGACTTTTTCGGGTTTTAGAGGAAGTGGATCTAATTTCATACCCTCTCTCCTCCCGATTTCTATACGAGGCTACGTGCTCGTTTTTTCGTTCTGACCTCACAAACACGTCTCGTGGTCCATTTCTAACCTATAATCGAGACTTTCTCGGATTTTAGAGCTTGTGGATCTAATTTCATACACTCTCTCCTCCCGATTTTTATACGAGGCTACGTGCTCGTTTTTTCGTTCTGACCTCACAAACATGTCTCGTGGTCCATTTCTAACCTATAATCGAGACTTTTTCGGGTTTTAGAGCTAGTGGATCTAATTTCATACCCTATTTCCTCCCGATTTCTATACGAGGCTTCGTGCTCGTTTTCTCGTTCTGACCTCACCAACACGTCTCCTGGCCCTTTTCTAACGTATAATCGAGACTTTTTCGGGTTTTAGAGCAAATGGATCTAATTTCATACCCTCTCTCCCGATTTCTATACGAGGCTTCGTGCTCGTTTTTTCGTTCTGACCTCACAAACACGTCTCGTGGTCCATTTCTAACCTATAATCGAGACTTTTTCGGATTTTAGAGCTAGTGGATCTAATTTCATACCCTCTCTCCTCCCGATTTCTATACGAGGCTTCGTGCTCGTTTTTTCGTTCTGACCTCACAAACACGTCTCGCGGTCCATTTCTAACCTATAATCGAGACTTTTTCGGATTTTAGAGCTAGTGGATCTAATTTCATACCCTCTCTCCTCCCGATTTCTATACGAGGCTTCGTGCTCGTTTTTTTGTTCTGACCTCAGGAACACGTCTCGTGGTCCATTTCTAACCTATAATCGAGACTTTTTCGGGTTTTAGAGCTAGTAGATCTAATTTCCTACCCTCTCTCCTTCCGATTTCAATACGAGGCTTCGTGCTCGTTTTTTCGTTCTGACCTCACAAACACGTCTCGTGGTTCATTTCTAACCTATAATCAAGACTTTTTCGGGTTTTAGAGCTAGTGGATCTAATTTCATACCCTCTCTCCTCCCAATTTCTATACGAGGCTTCGTGCTCGTTTTTTCGTTCTGACCTCACCAACACGTCTCCTGGTCCATTTCTAACGTATAATCGAGACTTTTTCGGGTTTTAGAGCTAGTGGATCTAATTTCATACCCTCTCTCCTCCTGATTTCTAGACGAGGCTACGTGCTCGTTTTTTCGTTCTGACCTCATGAACACGTCTCATGGTCGATTTCTAACCTATAATCGAGACTTTTTCGGGTTTTAGAGCTAGTGGATCTAATTTCATACCCTCTCTCCTCCCGATTTCTATACGAGGCTTCGTGCTCGTTTTTTCGTTCCGACCTCACCAACACATTTCGTGGTCCATTTCTAACCTATAATCGATACTTTTTCGGATTTTCGAGCTAGTGGATCTAATTTCATACCCTCTCTCCTCCCGATTTCTATACGAGGCTACGTGCTCGTTTTTTTGTTCTGACCTCAGGAACACGTCTCGTGGTCCATTTCTAACCTATAATCGAGACTTTTTCGGGTTTTAGAGCTAGTAGATCTAATTTCCTACCCTCTCTCCTTCCGATTTCAATACGAGGCTTCGTGCTCGTTTTTTCGTTCTGACCTCACAAACACGTCTCGTGGTCCATTTCTAACCTATAATCAAGACTTTTTCGGATTTTAGAGCTAGTGGATCTAATTTCATACCCACTCTCCTCCCGATTTCTATACGAGGCTTCGTGCTCGTTTTTTCGTTCTGACCTCACAAACACGTCTCGTGGTCCATTTCTAACCTATAATCGAGACTTTTTCGGATTTTAGAGCTAGTGGATCTAATTTCATACCCTCTCTCCTCCCGATTTCTATACGAGGCTTCGTGCTCGTTTTTTCGTTCTGACCTCACCAACACGTCTCCTGGTCCATTTCTAACGTATAATCGAGACTTTTTCGGGTTTTAGAGGAAATGGATCTAATTTCATACCCTCTCTCCTCCCGATTTCTATACGAGGCTTCGTGCTCGTTTTTTCGTTCTGACCTCAAAAATAGGTCTCACGGTCCATTTCTAACCTATAATGGAGACTTTTTCGAGTTTTAGAGCTAGTGGATCTAATTTCATACCCTCTCTCCTCCCGATTTCTATACGAGGCTTCGCGCTCGTTTTTTCGTTTTGACCTCACCAACACGTCTCGTGGTCCATTTCTAACCTATATTCGAGACTTTTTCGGGTTTTAGAGCTAGAAGATCTAATTTCATACCCTCTCTCCTCCCGATTTCTATACGAGGCTTCGTGCTCGTTTCTTCGTTCTGACCTCACAAACACGTCTCGTGGTCCATTTCTAACCTATATTCGAGACTTTTTCGGGTTTTAGAGCTAGAAGATCTAATTTCATACCCTCTCTCCTCCCGATTTCTATACGAGGCTTCGTGCTCGTTTCTTCGTTCTGACCTCACAAACACGTCTCGTGGTCCATTTCTAACCTATATTCGAGACTTTTTCGGGTTTTAGAGCTAGTAGATCTAATTTCATACCCTCTCTCCTCCCGATTTCTATACGAGGCTTCGTGCTCGTTTCTTCGTTCTGACCTCACAAACATGTCTCGTGGTCCATTTCTAACCTATAATCGAGACTTTTTCAGGTTTTAGAGCTAGTGAATCTAATTTCATACCCTCTCTCCTCCCGATTTCTATACGAGGCTTCGTGCTCATTTTTTCGTTCTGACCTCACAAACACGTCTCGTGGTCCATTTCTAACCTATAATCGAGACTTTCTCGGGTTTTAGAGCTAGTGGATCTAATTTTATACCCTCTCTCCTCCCGATTTCTATACGAGGCTACGTGCTCGTTTTTTCGTTCTGACCTCATGAACACGTCTCGTGGTCCATTTCTAACCTATAATCGAGACTTTTTCGGGTTTTAGAGCTAGTGGATCTAATTTCATACCCTCTCTCCTCCCGATTTCTATACGAGGCTTCGTGCTCGTTTTTTCGTTTTGACCTCACAAACACATTTCGTGGTCCATTTATAACCTATAATCGAGACTTTTTCGGGTTTTAGAGGAAGTGGATCTAATTTCATACCCTCTCTCCTCCCGATTTCTATACGAGGCTACGTGCTCGTTTTTTCGTTCTGACCTCACAAACACGTCTCGTGGTCCATTTCTAACCTATAATCGAGACTTTCTCGGATTTTAGAGCTTGTGGATCTAATTTCATACACTCTCTCCTCCCGATTTTTATACGAGGCTACGTGCTCGTTTTTTCGTTCTGACCTCACAAACATGTCTCGTGGTCCATTTCTAACCTATAATCGAGACTTTTTCGGGTTTTAGAGCTAGTGGATCTAATTTCATACCCTATTTCCTCCCGATTTCTATACAAGGCTTCGTGCTCGTTTTCTCGTTCTGACCTCACCAACACGTCTCATGGCCCTTTTCTAACGTATAATCGAGACTTTTTCGGGTTTTAGAGCAAATGGATCTAATTTCATACCCTCTCTCCCGATTTCTATACGAGGCTTCGTGCTCGTTTTTTCGTTCTGACCTCACAAACACGTCTCGTGGTCCATTTCTAACCTATAATCGAGACTTTTTCGGATTTTAGAGCTAGTGGATCTAATTTCATACCCTCTCTCCTCCCGATTTCTATACGAGGCTTCGTGCTCGTTTTTTCGTTCTGACCTCACAAACACGTCTCGTGGTCCATTTCTAACCTATAATCGAGACTTTTTCGGATTTTAGAGCTAGTGGATCTAATTTCATACCCTCTCTCCTCCCGATTTCTATACGAGGCTTCGTGCTCGTTTTTTTGTTCTGACCTCAGGAACACGTCTCGTGGTCCATTTCTAACCTATAATCGAGACTTTTTCGGGTTTTAGAGCTAGTAGATCTAATTTCCTACCCTCTCTCCTTCCGATTTCAATACGAGGCTTCGTGCTCGTTTTTTCGTTCTGACCTCACAAACACGTCTCGTGGTTCATTTCTAACCTATAATCAAGACTTTTTCGGGTTTTAGAGCTAGTGGATCTAATTTCATACCCTCTCTCCTCCCGATTTCTATACGAGGCTTCGTGCTCGTTTTTTCGTTCTGACCTCACCAACACGTCTCCTGGTCCATTTCTAACGTATAATCGAGACTTTTTCGGGTTTTAGAGCTAGTGGATCTAATTTCATACCCTCTCTCCTCCTGATTTCTAGACGAGGCTACGTGCTCGTTTTTTCGTTCTGACCTCATGAACACGTCTCATGGTCGATTTCTAACCTATAATCGAGACTTTTTCGGGTTTTAGAGCTAGTGGATCTAATTTCATACCCTCTCTCCTCCCGATTTCTATACGAGGCTTCGTGCTCGTTTTTTCATTCCGACCTCACCAACACATTTCGTGGTCCATTTCTAACCTATAATCGATACTTTTTCGGATTTTCGAGCTAGTGGATCTAATTTCATACCCTCTCTCCTCCCGATTTCTATACGAGGCTACGTGCTCGTTTTTTTGTTCTGACCTCAGGAACACGTCTCGTGGTCCATTTCTAACCTATAATCGAGACTTTTTCGGGTTTTAGAGCTAGTAGATCTAATTTCCTACCCTCTCTCCTTCCGATTTCAATACGAGGCTTCGTGCTCGTTTTTTTGTTCTGACCTCACAAACACGTCTCGTGGTCCATTTCTAACCTATAATCAAGACTTTTTCGGGTTTTAGAGCTAGTGGATCTAATTTCATACCCTCTCTCCTCCCGATTTCTATACGAGGCTTCGTGCTCGTTTTTTCGTTCTGACCTCACCAACACGTCTCCTGGTCCATTTCTAACGTATAATCGAGACTTTTTCGGGTTTTAGAGCTAGTGGATCTAATTTCATACCCTCTCTCCTCCTGATTTCTATACGAGGCTACGTGCTCGTTTTTTCGTTCTGACCTCATGAACACGTCTCATGGTCGATTTCTAACCTATAATCGAGACTTTTTCGGGTTTTAGAGCTAGTGGATCTAATTTCATACCCTCTCTCCTCCCGATTTCTATACGAGGCTTCGTGCTCGTTTTTTCGTTCCGACCTCACCAACACATTTCGTGGTCCATTTCTAACCTATAATCGATACTTTTTCGGATTTTCGAGCTAGTGGATCTAATTTCATACCCTCTCTCCTCCCGATTTCTATACGAGGCTACGTGCTCGTTTTTTCGTTTTGACCTCACCAACACGTCTCGTAGTCCATTTCTAACCTATATTCGAGACTTTTTCGGGTTTTAGAGCTAGTGGATCTAATTTCATACCCTCTCTCCTCCTGATTTCTATACGAGGCTACGTGCTCGTTTTTTCGTTCTGACCTCATGAACACGTCTCGTGGTCCATTTCTAACCTATAATCGAGACTTTTTCGGATTTTAGAGCTAGTGGATCTAATTTCATACCCTCTCTCCTCCCGATTTCTATACGAGGCTACGTGCTCGTTTTTTCGTTCTGACCTCAGGAACACGTCTCGTGGTCCATTTCTAACCTATAATCGAGACTTTGTCGGGTTTTAGAGCTAGTGGATCTAATTTCATACCCTCTCACCTCCCGATTTCTATACGTGGCTTCGTGCTCGTTTTTTCGTTCTGACCTCACCAACACGTCTCCTGGTCCATTTCTAACGTATAATCGAGACTTTTTCGGGTTTTAGAGGAAATGGATCTAATTTCATACCCTCTCTCCTCCCGATTTCTATACGAGGCTTCGTGCTCGTTTTTTCGTTCTGACCTCAAAAATAGGTCTCACGGTCCATTTCTAACCTATAATGGAGACTTTTTCGAGTTTTAGAGCTAGTGGATCTAATTTCATACCCTCTCTCCTCCCGATTTCTATACGAGGCTTCGCGCTCGTTTTTTCGTTTTGACCTCACCAACACGTCTCGTGGTCCATTTCTAACCTATATTCGAGACTTTTTCGGGTTTTAGAGCTAGAAGATCTAATTTCATACCCTCTCTCCTCCCGATTTCTATACGAGGCTTCGTGCTCGTTTCTTCGTTCTGACCTCACAAACACGTCTCGTGGTCCATTTCTAACCTATATTCGAGACTTTTTCGGGTTTTAGAGCTAGTAGATCTAATTTCATACCCTCTCTCCTCCCGATTTCTATACGAGGCTTCGTGCTCGTTTCTTCGTTCTGACCTCACAAACATGTCTCGTGGTCCATTTCTAACCTATAATCGAGACTTTTTCGGGTTTTAGAGCTAGTGAATCTAATTTCATACCCTCTCTCCTCCCGATTTCTATACGAGGCTTCGTGCTCGTTTTTTCGTTTTGACCTCACCAACAGGTCTCGTGATCCATTTCTAACCTATAATCGAGATTTTTTCGGGTTTTAGAGCTAGTGGATCTAATTTCATACCCTCTCTCCTCCCGATTTTTATACGAGGCTTCGTGCTCGTTTTTTCGTTCTGACCTCACAAACACGTCTCGTGGTCCATTTCTAACCTATAATCGAGACTTTTTCGGATTTTCGAGCTAGTGGATCTAATTTCATACTCTCTCCCCTCCCGATTTCTATACGACGCTTCGTGCTCGTTTTTTTGTTTTGACCTCACCAACATGTCTCGTGGTCCTTTTCTAACCTATATTCGAGACATTTTCGGGTTTTAGAGCTAGTAGATCTAATTTCATACCCTCTCTCCTCCCGATTTCTATACGAGGCTTCGTGCTTGTTTTTTCGTTCTGACCTCACCAACACGTTTCGTGGTCCATTTCTAACCTATAATCGAGACTTTTTCGAGTTTTCGAGCTAGTGGATCTAATTTCATACCCTCTCTCCTCCCGATTTCTATACAAGTCTACGTGCTCGTTTTTTCGTTCTGACCCCAAAAATAGGTCTCGCGGTCCATTTCTAACCTATAATGGAGTCTTTTTCGAGTTTTAGAGCTAGTGGATCTAATTTCATACCCTCTCTACTCCCAATTTCTATACGAGGCTTCGTGCTCGTTTTTTCGTTCTGACCTCACGAACACGTCTCGTGGTCCATTTCTAACCTATAATCGAGACTTCTTCGGGTTTTAGAGGAAGTGGATCTAATTTTATACCCTCTCTCCTCCCGATTTCTATACGAGGCTTCGTGCTCGTTTTTTCGTTCTGACCTCATAAACACGTCTCGTGGTCCATTTCTAACCTATAATCGAGACTTTCTCGGGTTTTAGAGCTAGTGGATCTAATTTCATACCCTCTCTCCTCCCGATTTCTATACGAGGCTACGTGCTCGTTTTTTCGTTCTGACCTCAGGAACACGTCTCGTGGTCCATTTCTAACCTATAATCGAGACTTTTTCGGGTTTTAGAGCTAGTGGATCTAATTTCATACACTCTCTCCTCCCGATTTTTATACGAGGCTTCGTGCTCGTTTTTTCGTTCTGACCTCACAAACACGTCTCGTGGTCCATTTCTAACCTATAATCGAGACTTTTTCGGGTTTTAGAGCTAGTGGATCTAATTTCATACCCTCTCTCCTCCCGATTTCTATACGAGGCTTCGTGCTCGTTTTTTCGTTGTGACCTCACCAACACGTCTCGTGGTCCATTTCTAACCTATATTCGAGACTTTTTCGGGTTTTAGAGCTAGTAGATCTAATTTCATACCCTCTCTCCTCCCGATTTCTATACGAGGCTTCGTGCTCGTTTTTTCGTTCTGACCTCACCAACACGTTTCTTGGTCCATTTCTAACCTATAATCGAGACTTTTTCGGATTTTCGAGCTAGTGGATCTAATTTCATACCCTCTCTCCTCCCGATTTCTATACATGGCTACGTGCTCGTTTTTTCGTTCTGACCTCAGGAATACGTCTCGTGGTCCATTTCTAACCTATAATCGATACTTTTTCGGGTTTTCGAACTAGTGGATCTAATTTCATACCCTCTCTCCTCCCGATTTCTATACGAGGCTTCGTGCTCGTTTTTTCGTTCTGACCTCACAAACACGTTTCGTGGTCCATTTATAACCTATAATCGAGACTTTTTCGGGTTTTAGAGGAAGTGGATCTAATTTCATACCCTCTCTCCTCCCGATTTCTATACGAGGCTACGTGCTCGTTTTTTCGTTCTGACCTCACAAACACGTCTCGTGGTCCATTTCTAACCTATAATCGAGACTTTCTCGGATTTTAGAGCTAGTGGATCTAATTTCATACACTCTCTCCTCCCGATTTCTATACGAGGCTACGTGCTAGTTTTTTCGTTCTGACCTCAGGAATACGTCTCGTGGTCCATTTCTAACCTATAATCGAGACTTTTTCTGGTTTTAGAGGAAGTGGATCTAATTTTATACCCTCTCTACTCCCGATTTCTATACGAGGCTTCGTGCTGGTTTTTTCGTTCTGACCTCACAAACACGTTTCGTGGTCCATTTCTAACCTATAATCGAGACTTTTTCGGGTTTTCGAGCAAGTGGATCTAATTTCATACCCTCTCTCCTCCCGATTTCTATACGAGGCTACGTACTCGTTTTTTCGTTCTGACCTCAGGAACACGTCTCGTGGTCCATTTCTAACCTATAATCGAGACTTTTTCGGGTTTTCGAGCTAGTGGATCTAATTTCATACCCTCTCTCCTCCCGATTTCTATACGAGGCTTCGTGCTCGTTTTTTCGTTCTGACCTCACCAACACGTCTCGTGGTCCATTTCTAACCTATAATCGAGACTTTTTCGGGTTTTAGAGGAAGTGGATCTAATTTCATACCCTCTCTCCTCCCGATTTCTATACGAGGCTTCGTGCTGGTTTTTTCGTTCTGAACTCACAAACACGTTTCGTGGTCCATTTCTAACCTATAATCGAGACTTTTTCGGGTTTTCGAGCAAGTGGATCGAATTTCATACCCTCTAACCTCCCGATTTCTATACGAGGCTATGTACTCGTTTTTTCGTTCTGACCTCACAAACACGTTTCGTGGTCCATTTCTAACCTATAATCGAGACTTTTTCGAGTTTTCGAGCTTGTGGATCTAATTTCATACCCTCTCACCTCCCGATTTCTATACGAGGCTACGTGCTCGTTTTTTCGTTCTGACCTTATGAACACGTCTCGTGGTCCATTTCTAACTTATAATCGAGACTTTCTCGGATTTTAGAGCTAGTGGATCCAATTTCATACCCTCTCTCCTCCCGATTTCTATACGAGGCTACGTGCTCGTTTTTTCGTTCTGACCTCAGAACACGTCTCGTGGTCCATTTCTAACCTATAATCGAGACTTTTTCGGGTTTTAGAGCTAGTGGATCTAATTTCATATCCTCTCTCCTCCCGATTTTTATACGAGGCTTCGTGCTCGTTTTTTCGTTCTGACCTCACAAACACGTCTCGTGGTCCATTTCTAACCTATAATCGAGACTTTTTCTGGTTTTCGAGCTAGTGGATCTAATTTCATACCCTCTCACCTCCCGATTTCTGTACGATGCTACGTGCTCGTTTTTTCGTTCTGACCTCATGAACACGTCTCGTGATCCATTTCTAACCTATAATCGAGACTTTTTCGGGTTTTAGAGGAAATGGATCTAATTTCATACCCTCTCTCCTTCCGATTTCTATACGAGGCTACGTGCTCGTTTTTTCGTTCTGACCTCACAAACACGTCTCGTGGTCCATTTCTAACCTATAATCGAGACTTTCTCGGATTTTAGAGCTAGTGGATCTAATTTCATACACTCTCTCCTCCCGATTTCTATACGAGGCTACGTGCTAGTTTTTTCGTTCTGACCTCAGGAATACGTCTCGTGGTCCATTTCTAACCTATAATCGAGACTTTCTCGGGTTTTAGAGCTAGTGGATCTAATTTCATACCCTCTCTCCTCCCGATTTCTATACGAGGCTTCGTGCTCGTTTTTTCGTTCTGACTTCACCAACACGTCTTGTGGTCCATTTCTAACCTATATCGAGACTTTTTCGGGTTTTAGAGGAAGTGGATCTAATTTTATACCCTCTCTCCTCCCGATTTCTATACGAGGCTTCGTGCTCGTTTTTTCGTTCTGACCTCATAAACACGTCTCGTGGTCCATTTCTAACCTATAATCTAGACTTTCTCGGGTTTTAGAGCTAGTGGATCTAATTTCATACCCTCTCTCCTCCCGATTTCTATACGAGGCTACGTGCTCGTTTTTTCGTTCTGACCTCAGGAACACGTCTCGTGGTCCATTTCTAACCTATAATCGAGTCTTTTTCGGGTTTTAGAGCTAGTGGATCTAATTTCATACACTCTCTCCTCCCGATTTTTATACGTGGCTTCGTGCTCGTTTTTTCGTTCTGACCTCACAAACACGTCTCGTGGTCCATTTCTAACCTATAATCGAGACTTTTTCGGGTTTTAGAGCTAGTGGATCTAATTTCATACCCTCTCTCCTCCCGATTTCTATACGAGGCTTCGTGCTCGTTTTTTCGTTGTGACCTCACCAACACGTCTCGTGGTCCATTTCTAACCTATATTCGAGCCTTTTTCGGGTTTTAGAGCTAGTAGATCTAATTTCATACCCTCTCTCCTCCCGATTTCTATACGAGGCTTCGTGCTCGTTTTTTCATTCTGACCTCACCAACACGTTTCGTGGTCCATTTCTAACCTATAATCGAGACTTTTTCGGATTTTCGAGCTAGTGGATCTAATTTCATACCCTCTCTCCTCCCGATTTCTATACAAGGCTACGTGCTCGTTTTTTCGTTCTGACCTCATGAACACTTCTCATGGTCGATTTCTAACCTATAATCGAGACTTTTTCGGGTTTTAGAGCTAGTGGATCTAATTTCATACCCTCTCTCCTTCCGATTTCAATACGAGGCTTCGTGCTCGTTTTTTCGTTCTGACCTCACAAACACGTCTCGTGGTCCATTTCTAACCTATAATCGTGACTTTTTCGGATTTTAGAGCTAGTGGATCTAATTTCATACCCTCTCTCCTCCCGATTTCTATACGAGGCTTCGTGCTCGTTTTTTCGTTCTGACCTCACAAACACGTCTCGTGGTCCATTTCTAACCTATAATCGAGACTTTTTCGGATTTTAGAGCTAGTGGATCTAATTTCATACCCTCTCTCCTCCCGATTTCTATACGTGGCTTCGTGCTCGTTTTTTCGTTCTGACCTCACCAACACGTCTCCTGGTCCATTTCTAACGTATAATCGAGACTTTTTCGGGTTTTAGAGGAAATGGATCTAATTTCATACCCTCTCTCCTCCCGATTTCTATACGAGGCTTCGTGCTCGTTTTTTCGTTCTGACCTCAAAAATAGGTCTCACGGTCCATTTCTAACCTATAATGGAGACTTTTTCGAGTTTTAGAGCTAGTGGATCTAATTTCATACCCTCTCTCCTCCCGATTTCTATACGAGGCTTCGCGCTCGTTTTTTCGTTTTGACCTCACCAACACGTCTCGTGGTCCATTTCTAACCTATATTCGAGACTTTTTCGGGTTTTAGAGCTAGAAGATCTAATTTCATACCCTCTCTCCTCCCGATTTCTATACGAGGCTTCGTGCTCGTTTCTTCGTTCTGACCTCACAAACACGTCTCGTGGTCCATTTCTAACCTATATTCGAGACTTTCTCGGGTTTTAGAGCTAGTAGATCTAATTTCATACCCTCTCTCCTCCCGATTTCTATACGAGGCTTCGTGCTCGTTTCTTCGTTCTGACCTCACAAACATGTCTCGTGGTCCATTTCTAACCTATAATCGAGACTTTTTCGGGTTTTAGAGCTAGTGAATCTAATTTCATACCCTCTCTCCTCCCGATTTCTATACGAGGCTTCGTGCTCGTTTTTTCGTTTTGACCTCACCTACAGGTCTCGTGATCCATTTCTAACCTATAATCGAGATTTTTTCGGGTTTTAGAGCTAGTGGATCTAATTTCATACCCTCTCTCCTCCCGATTTTTATACGAGGCTTCGTGCTCGTTTTTTCGTTCTGACCTCACAAACACGTCTCGTGGTCCATTTCTAACCTATAATCGAGACTTTTTCGGATTTTCGAGCTAGTGGATCTAATTTCATACTCTCTCCCCTCCCGATTTCTATACGACGCTTCGTGCTCGTTTTTTTGTTTTGACCTCACCAACATGTCTCGTGGTCCTTTTCTAACCTATATTCGAGACATTTTCGGGTTTTAGAGCTAGTAGATCTAATTTCATACCCTCTCTCCTCCCGATTTCTATACGAGGCTTCGTGCTTGTTTTTTCGTTCTGACCTCACCAACACGTTTCGTGGTCCATTTCTAACCTATAATCGAGACTTTTTCGAGTTTTCGAGCTAGTGGATCTAATTTCATACCCTCTCTCCTCCCGATTTCTATACAAGTCTACGTGCTCGTTTTTTCGTTCTGACCCCAAAAATAGGTCTCGCGGTCCATTTCTAACCTATAATGGAGTCTTTTTCGAGTTTTAGAGCTAGTGGATCTAATTTCATACCCTCTCTACTCCCGATTTCTATACGAGGCTTCGTGCTCGTTTTTTCGTTCTGACCTCACAAAGACGTCTCGTGGTCCATTTCTAACCTATAATCGAGACTTCTTCGGGTTTTAGAGGAAGTGGATCTAATTTTATACCCTCTCTCCTCCCGATTTCTATACGAGGCTTCGTGCTCGTTTTTTCGTTCTGACCTCATAAACACGTCTCGTGGTCCATTTCTAACCTATAATCGAGACTTTCTCGGGTTTTAGAGCTAGTGGATCTAATTTTATACCCTCTCTCCTCCCGATTTCTATACGAGGCTACGTGCTCGTTTTTTCGTTCTGACCTCAGGAACACGTCTCGTGGTCCATTTCTAACCTATAATCGAGACTTTTTCGGGTTTTAGAGCTAGTGGATCTAATTTCATACACTCTCTCCTCCCGATTTTTATACGAGGCTTCGTGCTCGTTTTTTCGTTCTGACCTCACAAACACGTCTCGTGGTCCATTTCTAACCTATAATCGAGACTTTTTCGGGTTTTAGAGCTAGTGGATCTAATTTCATACCCTCTCTCCTCCCGATTTCTATACGAGGCTTCGTGCTCGTTTTTTCGTTGTGACCTCACCAACACGTCTCGTGGTCCATTTCTAACCTATATTCGAGACTTTTACGGGTTTTAGAGCTAGTAGATCTAATTTCATACCCTCTCTCCTCCCGATTTCTATACGAGGCTTCGTGCTCGTTTTTTCGTTCTGACCTCACCAACACGTTTCGTGGTCCATTTCTAACCTATAATCGAGACTTTTTCGGATTTTCGAGCTAGTGGATCTAATTTCATACCCTCTCTCCTCCCGATTTCTATACATGGCTACGTGCTCGTTTTTTCGTTCTGACCTCAGGAATACGTCTCGTGGTCCATTTCTAACCTATAATCGATACTTTTTCGGGTTTTCGAACTAGTGGATCTAATTTCATACCCTCTCTCCTCCCGATTTCTATACGAGGCTTCGTGCTCGTTTTTTCGTTCTGACCTCACAAACACGTTTCGTGGTCCATTTATAACCTATAATCGAGACTTTTTCGGGTTTTAGAGGAAGTGGATCTAATTTCATACCCTCTCTCCTCCCGATTTCTATACGAGGCTACGTGCTCGTTTTTTCGTTCTGACCTCACAAACACGTCTCGTGGTCCATTTCTAACCTATAATCGAGACTTTCTCGGATTTTAGAGCTAGTGGATCTAATTTCATACACTCTCTCCTCCCGATTTCTATACGAGGCTACGTGCTAGTTTTTTCGTTCTGACCTCAGGAATACGTCTCGTAGTCCATTTCTAACCTATAATCGAGACTTTTTCTGGTTTTAGAGGAAGTGGATCTAATTTTATACCCTCTCTACTCCCGATTTCTATACGAGGCTTCGTGCTGGTTTTTTCGTTCTGACCTCACAAACACGTTTCGTGGTCCATTTCTAACCTATAATCGAGACTTTTTCGGGTTTTCGAGCAAGTGGATCTAATTTCATACCCTCTCTCCTCCCGATTTCTATACGAGGCTACGTACTCGTTTTTTCGTTCTGACCTCATGAACACGTCTCGTGGTCCATTTCTAACCTATAATCGAGACTTTTTCGGGTTTTCGAGCTAGTGGATCTAATTTCATACCCTCTCTCCTCCCGATTTCTATACGAGGCTTCGTGCTCGTTTTTTCGTTCTGACCTCACCAACACGTCTCGTGGTCCATTTCTAACCTATAATCGAGACTTTTTCGGGTTTTAGAGGAAGTGGATCTAATTTCATACCCTCTCTCCTCCCGATTTCTATACGAGACTTCGTGCTGGTTTTTTCGTTCTGAACTCACAAACACGTTTCGTGGTCCATTTCTAACCTATAATCGAGACTTTTTCGGGTTTTCGAGCAAGTGGATCGAATTTCATACCCTCTAACCTCCCGATTTCTATACGAGGCTATGTACTCGTTTTTTCGTTCTGACCTCACAAACACGTTTCGTGGTCTATTTCTAACCTATAATCGAGACTTTTTCGAGTTTTCGAGCTTGTGGATCTAATTTCATACCCTCTCACCTCCCGATTTCTATACGAGGCTACGTGCTCGTTTTTTCGTTCTGACCTTATGAACACGTCTCGTGGTCCATTTCTAACTTATAATCGAGACTTTCTCGGATTTTAGAGCTAGTGGATCCAATTTCATACCCTCTCTCCTCCCGATTTCTATACGAGGCTACGTGCTCGTTTTTTCGTTCTGACCTCAGAACACGTCTCGTAGTCCATTTCTAACCTATAATCGAGACTTTTTCGGGTTTTAGAGCTAGTGGATCTAATTTCATACCCTCTCTCCTCCCGATTTTTATACGAGGCTTTATGCTCGTTTTTTCGTTCTGACCTCACAAACACGTCTCGTGGTCCATTTCTAACCTATAATCGAGACTTTTTCTGGTTTTCGAGCTAGTGGATCTAATTTCATACCCTCTCACCTCCCGATTTCTGTACGATGCTACGTGCTCGTTTTTTCGTTCTGACCTCATGAACACGTCTCGTGATCCATTTCTAACCTATAATCGAGACTTTTTCGGGTTTTAGAGGAAATGGATCTAATTTCATACCCTCTCTCCTTCCGATTTCTATACGAGGCTACGTGCTCGTTTTTTCGTTCTGACCTCACAAACACGTCTCGTGGTCCATTTCTAACCTATAATCGAGACTTTCTCGGATTTTAGAGCTAGTGGATCTAATTTCATACACTCTCTCCTCCCGATTTCTATACGAGGCTACGTGCTAGTTTTTTCGTTCTGACCTCAGGAATACGTCTCGTGGTCCATTTCTAACCTATAATCGAGACTTTCTCGGGTTTTAGAGCTAGTGGATCTAATTTCATACCCTCTCTCCTCCCGATTTCTATACGAGGCTTCGTGCTCGTTTTTTCGTTCTGACTTCACCAACACGT
Organism: Thalia dealbata; assembly: GCA_030544415.1. Lineage (NCBI taxonomy): Eukaryota > Viridiplantae > Streptophyta > Magnoliopsida > Zingiberales > Marantaceae > Thalia > Thalia dealbata. The sequence continues at coordinate 16,120,538 of CM060460.1, forward strand.
CTTGTGGTCCATTTCTAACCTATAATCGAGACTTTTTCGGGTTTTAGAGGAAGTGGATCTAATTTTATACCTTCTCTCCTCCCGATTTCTATACGAGGCTTCGTGCTCGTTTTTTCGTTCTGACCTCATAAACACGTCTCGTGGTCCATTTCTAACCTATAATCTAGACTTTCTCGGGTTTTAGAGCTAGTGGATCTAATTTCATACCCTCTCTCCTCCCGATTTCTATACGAGGCTACGTGCTCGTTTTTTCGTTCTGACCTCAGGAACACGTCTCGTGGTCCATTTCTAACCTATAATCGAGACTTTTTCGGGTTTTAGAGCTAGTGAATCTAATTTCATACACTCTCTCCTCCCGATTTTTATACGTGGCTTCGTGCTCGTTTTTTCGTTCTGACCTCACCAACACGTCTCGTGGTCCATTTCTAACCTATAATCGAGACTTTTTCTGGTTTTCGAGCTAGTGGATCTAATTTCATACCCTCTCACCTCCCGATTTCTGTACGATGCTACGTGCTCGTTTTTTCGTTCTGACCTCATGAACACGTCTCGTGATCCATTTCTAACCTATAATCGAGACTTTTTCGGGTTTTAGAGGAAATGGATCTAATTTCATACCCTCTCTCCTTCCGATTTCTATACGAGGCTACGTGCTCGTTTTTTCGTTCTGACCTCACAAACACGTCTCGTGGTCCATTTCTAACCTATAATCGAGACTTTCTCGGATTTTAGAGCTAGTGGATCTAATTTCATACACTCTCTCCTCCCGATTTCTATACGAGGCTACGTGCTAGTTTTTTCGTTCTGACCTCAGGAATACGTCTCGTGGTCCATTTCTAACCTATAATCGAGACTTTCTCGGGTTTTAGAGCTAGTGGATCTAATTTCATACCCTCTCTCCTCCCGATTTCTATACGAGGCTTCGTGCTCGTTTTTTCGTTCTGACTTCACCAACACGTCTTGTGGTCCATTTCTAACCTATAATCGAGACTTTTTCGGGTTTTAGAGGAAGTGGATCTAATTTTATACCTTCTCTCCTCCCGATTTCTATACGAGGCTTCGTGCTCGTTTTTTCGTTCTGACCTCATAAACACGTCTCGTGGTCCATTTCTAACCTATAATCTAGACTTTCTCGGGTTTTAGAGCTAGTGGATCTAATTTCATACCCTCTCTCCTCCCGATTTCTATACGAGGCTACGTGCTCGTTTTTTCGTTCTGACCTCTGGAACACGTCTCGTGGTCCATTTCTAACCTATAATCGAGACTTTTTCGGGTTTTAGAGCTAGTGGATCTAATTTCATACACTCTCTCCTCCCGATTTTTATACGTGGCTTCGTGCTCGTTTTTTCGTTCTGACCTCACAAACACGTCTCGTGGTCCATTTCTAACCTATAATCGAGACTTTTTCGGGTTTTAGAGCTAGTGGATCTAATTTCATACCCTCTCTCCTCCCGATTTCTATACGAGGCTTCGTGCTCGTTTTTTCGTTGTGACCTCACCAACACGTCTCGTGGTCCATTTCTAACCTATATTCGAGCCTTTTTCGGGTTTTAGAGCTAGTAGATCTAATTTCATACCCTCTCTCCTCCCGATTTCTATACGAGGCTTCGTGCTCGTTTTTTCATTCTGACCTCACCAACACGTTTCGTGGTCCATTTCTAACCTATAATCGAGACTTTTTCGGATTTTCGAGCTAGTGGATCTAATTTCATACCCTCTCTCCTCCCGATTTCTATACAAGGCTACGTGCTCGTTTTTTCGTTCTGACCTCAGGAATACGTATCGTGGTCCATTTCTAACCTATAATCGATACTTTTTCGGGTTTTCGAACTAGTGGATCTAATTTCATACCCTCTCTCCTCCCGATTTCTATACGAGGCTTCGTGCTCGTTTTTTCGTTCTGACCTCACAAACACGTTTCGTGGTCCATTTATAACCTATAATCGAGACTTTTTCGGGTTATAGAGGAAGTGGATCTAATTTCATACCCTCTCTCCTCCCGATTTCTATACGAGGCTACGTGCTCGTTTTTTCGTTCTGACCTCACAAACACGTCTCGTGGTCCATTTCTAACCTATAATCGAGACTTTCTCGGATTTTAGAGCTAGTGGATCTAATTTCATACACTCTCTCCTCCCGATTTATATACGAGGCTACGTGCTAGTTTTTTCGTTCTGACCTCAGGAATACGTCTCGTGGTCCATTTCTAACATATAATCGAGACTTTCTCGGGTTTTAGAGCTAGTGGATCTAATTTCATACCCTCTCTCCTCCCGATTTCTATACGAGGCTTCGTGCTCGTTTTTTCGTTCTGACTTCACCAACACGTCTTGTGGTCCATTTCTAACCTATAATCGAGACTTTTTCGGGTTTTCGAGCTAGTGGATCTAATTTCATACCCTCTCACCTCCCGATTTCTATACGAGGCTATGTACTCGTTTTTTCGTTCTGACCTCAGAACACGTCTCGTGGTCCATTTCTAACCTATAATCGAGACTTTTTCGGGTTTTAGAGCTAGTGGATCTAATTTCATACCCTCTCTCCTCCCGATTTTTATACGAGGCTTCGTGCTCGTTTTTTCGTTCTGACCTCACCAACACGTCTCGTGGTCCATTTCTAACCTATAATCGAGACTTTTTCGGGTTTTAGAGGAAGTGGATCTAATTTTATACCCTCTCTCCTCCCGATTTCTATACGAGGCTACGTGCTCGTTTTTTCGTTCTGACCTCAGGAACACGTCTCGTGGTCCATTTGTAACCTATAATCGAGACTTTCTCGGATTTTAGAGCTAGTGGATCCAATTTCATACCCTCTCTCCTCCCGATTTCTATACGAGGCTACGTGCTCGTTTTTTCGTTCTGACCTCAGAACACGTCTCGTGGTCCATTTCTAACCTATAATCGAGACTTTTTCGGGTTTTAGAGCTAGTGGATCTAATTTCATACCCTCTCTCCTCCCGATTTTTATACGAGGCTTCGTGCTCGTTTTTTCGTTCTGACCTCACCAACACGTCTCGTGGTCCATTTCTAACCTATAATCGAGACTTTTTCGGGTTTTAGAGGAAGTGGATCTAATTTTATACCCTCTCTCCTCCCGATTTCTATACGAGGCTTCGTGCTGGTTTTTTCGTTCTGACCTCACAAACACGTTTCGTGGTCCATTTCTAACCTATAATCGAGACTTTTTCGGGTTTTCGAGCAAGTGGATCTAATTTCATACCCTCTCACCTCCCGATTTCTATACGAGGCTACGTACTCATTTTTTCGTTCTGACCTCATGAACACGTCTCGTGGTCCATTTCTAACCTATAATTGAGACTTTTTCGGGTTTTCGAGCTAGTGGATCTAATTTCATACCCTCTCACCTCCTGATTTCTATACGAGGCTACGTGCTCGTTTTTTCGTTCTGACCTCAGAACACGTCTCGTGGTCCATTTCTAACCTATAATCGAGACTTTTTCGGGTTTTAGAGCTAGTGGATCTAATTTCATACCCTCTCTCCTCCCGATTTTTATACGAGGCTTCGTGCTCGTTTTTTCGTTCTGACCTCACAAACACGTCTCGTGGTCCATTTCTAACCTATAATCGAGACTTTTTCGGGTTTTAGAGGAAATGGATCTAATTTCATACCCTCTCTCCTTCCAATTTCTATACGAGGCTTCGTGCTCGTTTTTTCGTTCTGACCTCACAAACACGTCTCGTGGTCCATTTCTAACTTATAATCGAGACTTTTTCGGGTTTTAGAGCTAGTGGATCTAATTTCATACCCTCTCTCCTCCCGATTTCTATACGAGGCTTCGTGCTCGTTTTTTCGTTCTGACCTCACCAACACGTCTCGTGGTCCATTTCTAACCTATAATCGAGACGTTTTCGGGTTTTAGAGGAAGTGGATCTAATTTCATACCCTCTCTCCTCCCGATTTCTATACGAGGCTTCGTGCTGGTTTTTTCGTTCTGACCTCACAAACACGTTTCGTGGTCCATTTCTAACCTATAATCGAGACTTTTTCGGGTTTTCGAGCAAGTGGATCTAATTTCATACCCTCTCACCTCCCGATTTCTATACGAGGCTATGTACTCGTTTTTTCGTTCTGACCTCACAAACACGTTTCGTGGTCCATTTCTAACCTATAATCGAGACTTTTTCGAGTTTTCGAGCTTGTGGATCTAATTTCATACCCTCTCACCTCCCGATTTCTATACGAGGCTACGTGCTCGTTTTTTCGTTCTGACCTTATGAACACGTCTCGTGGTCCATTTCTAACTTATAATCGAGACTTTCTCGGATTTTAGAGCTAGTGGATCCAATTTCATACCCTCTCTCCTCCCGATTTCTATACGAGGCTACGTGCTCGTTTTTTCGTTCTAACCTCAGAACACGTCTCGTGGTCCATTTCTAACCTATAATCGAGACTTTTTCGGGTTTTAGAGGAAGTGGATCTAATTTCATACCCTCTCTCCTCCCGATTTTTATACGAGGCTTCGTGCTCGTTTTTTCGTTCTGACCTCACAAACACGTCTCGTGGTCCATTTCTAACCTATAATCGAGACTTTTTTGGATTTTCGAGCTAGTGGATCTAATTTCATACTCTCTCTCCTCCCGATTTCTATACGACGCTTCGTGCTCGTTTTTTCGTTTTGACCTCATCAACATGTCTCGTGGTCCATTTCTAACCTATATTCGAGACTTTTTCGGGTTTTAGAGCTAGTAGATCTAATTTCATACCCTCTCTCCTCCCGATTTCTATACGAGGCTTCGTGCTCGTTTTTTCGTTCTGACCTCACCAACACGTTTCGTGGTCCATTTCTAACCTATAATCGAGACTTTTTCGGGTTTTAGAGCTAGTGGATCTAATTTCATACCCTCTCTCCTCCCGATTTCTATACGAGGCTACGTGCTCGTTTTTTCGTTCTGACCTCATGAACACGTCTCGTGGTCCATTTCTAACCTATAATCGAGACTTTTTCGGGTTTTAGAGGAAATAGATCTAATTTCATACCCTCTCTCCTTCCGATTTATATACGAGGTTTCGTGCTCGTTTTTTCGTTCTGACCTCACAAACACGTCTCGTGGTCCATTTCTAACCTATAATCGAGACTTTCTCGGATTTTAGAGCTAGTGGATCTAATTTCATACCCTCTCTCCTCCCGATTTCTATACGAGGCTACGTACTCATTTTTTCGTTCTGACCTCAGGAACACGTCTCGTGGTCCATTTCTAACCTATAATCGAGACTTTTTCGGGTTTTCGAGCTAGTGGATCTAATTTCATACCCTCTCTCCTCCCGATTTCTATACGAGGCTTCGTGCTCGTTTTTTCGTTCTGACCTCACCAACACGTCTCGTGGTCCATTTCTAACCTATAATCGAGACTTTTTCGGGTTTTAGAGGAAGTGGATCTAATTTCATACCCTCTCTCCTCCCGATTTCTATACGAGGCTTCGTGCTGGTTTTTTCGTTCTGAACTCACAAACACGTTTCGTGGTCCATTTCTAACCTATAATCGAGACTTTTTCGGGTTTTCGAGCAAGTGGATCGAATTTCATACCCTCTAACCTCCCGATTTCTATACGAGGCTATGTACTCGTTTTTTCGTTCTGACCTCACAAACACGTTTCGTGGTCCATTTCTAACCTATAATCGAGACTTTTTCGAGTTTTCGAGCTTGTGGATCTAATTTCATACCCTCTCACCTCCCGATTTCTATACGAGGCTACGTGCTCGTTTTTTCGTTCTGACCTTATGAACACGTCTCGTGGTCCATTTCTAACTTATAATCGAGACTTTCTCGGATTTTAGAGCTAGTGGATCCAATTTCATACCCTCTCTCCTCCCGATTTCTATACGAGGCTACGTGCTCGTTTTTTCGTTCTGACCTCAGAACACGTCTCGTAGTCCATTTCTAACCTATAATCGAGACTTTTTCGGGTTTTAGAGCTAGTGGATCTAATTTCATACCCTCTCTCCTCCCGATTTTTATACGAGGCTTTATGCTCGTTTTTTCGTTCTGACCTCACAAACACGTCTCGTGGTCCATTTCTAACCTATAATCGAGACTTTTTCTGGTTTTCGAGCTAGTGGATCTAATTTCATACCCTCTCACCTCCCGATTTCTGTACGATGCTACGTGCTCGTTTTTTCGTTCTGACCTCATGAACACGTCTCGTGATCCATTTCTAACCTATAATCGAGACTTTTTCGGGTTTTAGAGGAAATGGATCTAATTTCATACCCTCTCTCCTTCCGATTTCTATACGAGGCTACGTGCTCGTTTTTTCGTTCTGACCTCACAAACACGTCTCGTGGTCCATTTCTAACCTATAATCGAGACTTTCTCGGATTTTAGAGCTAGTGGATCTAATTTCATACACTCTCTCCTCCCGATTTCTATACGAGGCTACGTGCTAGTTTTTTCGTTCTGACCTCAGGAATACGTCTCGTGGTCCATTTCTAACCTATAATCGAGACTTTCTCGGGTTTTAGAGCTAGTGGATCTAATTTCATACCCTCTCTCCTCCCGATTTCTATACGAGGCTTCGTGCTCGTTTTTTCGTTCTGACTTCACCAACACGTCTTGTGGTCCATTTCTAACCTATAATCGAGACTTTTTCGGGTTTTAGAGGAAGTGGATCTAATTTTATACCTTCTCTCCTCCCGATTTCTATACGAGGCTTCGTGCTCGTTTTTTCGTTCTGACCTCATAAACACGTCTCGTGGTCCATTTCTAACATATAATCTAGACTTTCTCGGGTTTTAGAGCTAGTGGATCTAATTTCATACCCTCTCTCCTCCCGATTTCTATACGAGGCTACGTGCTCGTTTTTTCGTTCTGACCTCAGGAACACGTCTCGTGGTCCATTTCTAACCTATAATCGAGACTTTTTCGGGTTTTAGAGCTAGTGGATCTAATTTCATACACTCTCTCCTCCCGATTTTTATACGTGGCTTCGTGCTCGTTTTTTCGTTCTGACCTCACCAACACGTCTCGTGGTCCATTTCTAACCTATAATCGAGACTTTTTCTGGTTTTCGAGCTAGTGGATCTAATTTCATACCCTCTCACCTCCCGATTTCTGTACGATGCTACGTGCTCGTTTTTTCGTTCTGACCTCATGAACACGTCTCGTGATCCATTTCTAACCTATAATCGAGACTTTTTCGGGTTTTAGAGGAAATGGATCTAATTTCATACCCTCTCTCCTTCCGATTTCTATACGAGGCTACGTGCTCGTTTTTTCGTTCTGACCTCACAAACACGTCTCGTGGTCCATTTCTAACCTATAATCGAGACTTTCTCGGATTTTAGAGCTAGTGGATCTAATTTCATACACTCTCTCCTCCCGATTTCTATACGAGGCTACGTGCTAGTTTTTTCGTTCTGACCTCAGGAATACGTCTCGTGGTCCATTTCTAACCTATAATCGAGACTTTCTCGGGTTTTAGAGCTAGTGGATCTAATTTCATACCCTCTCTCCTCCCGATTTCTATACGAGGCTTCGTGCTCGTTTTTTCGTTCTGACTTCACCAACACGTCTTGTGGTCCATTTCTAACCTATAATCGAGACTTTTTCGGGTTTTAGAGGAAGTGGATCTAATTTTATACCTTCTCTCCTCCCGATTTCTATACGAGGCTTCGTGCTCGTTTTTTCGTTCTGACCTCATAAACACGTCTCGTGGTCCATTTCTAACCTATAATCTAGACTTTCTCGGGTTTTAGAGCTAGTGGATCTAATTTCATACCCTCTCTCCTCCCGATTTCTATACGAGGCTACGTGCTCGTTTTTTCGTTCTGACCTCTGGAACACGTCTCGTGGTCCATTTCTAACCTATAATCGAGACTTTTTCGGGTTTTAGAGCTAGTGGATCTAATTTCATACACTCTCTCCTCCCGATTTTTATACGTGGCTTCGTGCTCGTTTTTTCGTTCTGACCTCACAAACACGTCTCGTGGTCCATTTCTAACCTATAATCGAGACTTTTTCGGGTTTTAGAGCTAGTGGATCTAATTTCATACCCTCTCTCCTCCCGATTTCTATACGAGGCTTCGTGCTCGTTTTTTCGTTGTGACCTCACCAACACGTCTCGTGGTCCATTTCTAACCTATATTCGAGCCTTTTTCGGGTTTTAGAGCTAGTAGATCTAATTTCATACCCTCTCTCCTCCCGATTTCTATACGAGGCTTCGTGCTCGTTTTTTCATTCTGACCTCACCAACACGTTTCGTGGTCCATTTCTAACCTATAATCGAGACTTTTTCGGATTTTCGAGCTAGTGGATCTAATTTCATACCCTCTCTCCTCCCGATTTCTATACAAGGCTACGTGCTCGTTTTTTCGTTCTGACCTCAGGAATACGTATCGTGGTCCATTTCTAACCTATAATCGATACTTTTTCGGGTTTTCGAACTAGTGGATCTAATTTCATACCCTCTCTCCTCCCGATTTCTATACGAGGCTTCGTGCTCGTTTTTTCGTTCTGACCTCACAAACACGTTTCGTGGTCCATTTATAACCTATAATCGAGACTTTTTCGGGTTATAGAGGAAGTGGATCTAATTTCATACCCTCTCTCCTCCCGATTTCTATACGAGGCTACGTGCTCGTTTTTTCGTTCTGACCTCACAAACACGTCTCGTGGTCCATTTCTAACCTATAATCGAGACTTTCTCGGATTTTAGAGCTAGTGGATCTAATTTCATACACTCTCTCCTCCCGATTTATATACGAGGCTACGTGCTAGTTTTTTCGTTCTGACCTCAGGAATACGTCTCGTGGTCCATTTCTAACATATAATCGAGACTTTCTCGGGTTTTAGAGCTAGTGGATCTAATTTCATACCCTCTCTCCTCCCGATTTCTATACGAGGCTTCGTGCTCGTTTTTTCGTTCTGACTTCACCAACACGTCTTGTGGTCCATTTCTAACCAATAATCGAGACTTTTTCGGGTTTTCGAGCTAGTGGATCTAATTTCATACCCTCTCACCTCCCGATTTCTATACGAGGCTATGTACTCGTTTTTTCGTTCTGACCTCAGAACACGTCTCGTGGTCCATTTCTAACCTATAATCGAGACTTTTTCGGGTTTTAGAGCTAGTGGATCTAATTTCATACCCTCTCTCCTCCCGATTTTTATACGAGGCTTCGTGCTCGTTTTTTCGTTCTGACCTCACCAACACGTCTCGTGGTCCATTTCTAACCTATAATCGAGACTTTTTCGGGTTTTAGAGGAAGTGGATCTAATTTTATACCCTCTCTCCTCCCGATTTCTATACGAGGCTACGTGCTCGTTTTTTCGTTCTGACCTCAGGAACACGTCTCGTGGTCCATTTGTAACCTATAATCGAGACTTTCTCGGATTTTAGAGCTAGTGGATCCAATTTCATACCCTCTCTCCTCCCGATTTCTATACGAGGCTACGTGCTCGTTTTTTCGTTCTGACCTCAGAACACGTCTCGTGGTCCATTTCTAACCTATAATCGAGACTTTTTCGGGTTTTAGAGCTAGTGGATCTAATTTCATACCCTCTCTCCTCCCGATTTTTATACGAGGCTTCGTGCTCATTTTTTCGTTCTGACCTCACCAACACGTCTCGTGGTCCATTTCTAACCTATAATCGAGACTTTTTCGGGTTTTAGAGGAAGTGGATCTAATTTTATACCCTCTCTCCTCCCGATTTCTATACGAGGCTTCGTGCTGGTTTTTTCGTTCTGACCTCACAAACACGTTTCGTGGTCCATTTCTAACCTATAATCGAGACTTTTTCGGGTTTTCGAGCAAGTGGATCTAATTTCATACCCTCTCACCTCCCGATTTCTATACGAGGCTACGTACTCATTTTTTCGTTCTGACCTCATGAACACGTCTCGTGGTCCATTTCTAACCTATAATTGAGACTTTTTCGGGTTTTCGAGCTAGTGGATCTAATTTCATACCCTCTCACCTCCTGATTTCTATACGAGGCTACGTGCTCGTTTTTTCGTTCTGACCTCAGAACACGTCTCGTGGTCCATTTCTAACCTATAATCGAGACTTTTTCGGGTTTTAGAGCTAGTGGATCTAATTTCATACCCTCTCTCCTCCCGATTTTTATACGAGGCTTCGTGCTCGTTTTTTCGTTCTGACCTCACAAACACGTCTCGTGGTCCATTTCTAACCTATAATCGAGACTTTTTCGGGTTTTAGAGGAAATGGATCTAATTTCATACCCTCTCTCCTTCCAATTTCTATACGAGGCTTCGTGCTCGTTTTTTCGTTCTGACCTCACAAACACGTCTCGTGGTCCATTTCTAACTTATAATCGAGACTTTTTCGGGTTTTAGAGCTAGTGGATCTAATTTCATACCCTCTCTCCTCCCGATTTCTATACGAGGCTTCGTGCTCGTTTTTTCGTTCTGACCTCACCAACACGTCTCGTGGTCCATTTCTAACCTATAATCGAGACGTTTTCGGGTTTTAGAGGAAGTGGATCTAATTTCATACCCTCTCTCCTCCCGATTTCTATACGAGGCTTCGTGCTGGTTTTTTCGTTCTGACCTCACAAACACGTTTCGTGGTCCATTTCTAACCTATAATCGAGACTTTTTCGGGTTTTCGAGCAAGTGGATCTAATTTCATACCCTCTCACCTCCCGATTTCTATACGAGGCTATGTACTCGTTTTTTCGTTCTGACCTCACAAACACGTTTCGTGGTCCATTTCTAACCTATAATCGAGACTTTTTCGAGTTTTCGAGCTTGTGGATCTAATTTCATACCCTCTCACCTCCCGATTTCTATACGAGGCTACGTGCTCGTTTTTTCGTTCTGACCTTATGAACACGTCTCGTGGTCCATTTCTAACTTATAATCGAGACTTTCTCGGATTTTAGAGCTAGTGGATCCAATTTCATACCCTCTCTCCTCCCGATTTCTATACGAGGCTACGTGCTCGTTTTTTCGTTCTAACCTCAGAACACGTCTCGTGGTCCATTTCTAACCTATAATCGAGACTTTTTCGGGTTTTAGAGGAAGTGGATCTAATTTCATACCCTCTCTCCTCCCGATTTTTATACGAGGCTTCGTGCTCGTTTTTTCGTTCTGACCTCACAAACACGTCTCGTGGTCCATTTCTAACCTATAATCGTGACTTTTTCGGATTTTAGAGCTAGTGGATCTAATTTCATACCCTCTCTCCTCCCGATTTCTATACGAGGCTTCGTGCTCGTTTTTTCGTTCTGACCTCACAAACACGTCTCGTGGTCCATTTCTAACCTATAATCGAGACTTTTTCGGATTTTAGAGCTAGTGGATCTAATTTCATACCCTCTCTCCTCCCGATTTCTATACGTGGCTTCGTGCTCGTTTTTTCGTTCTGACCTCACCAACACGTCTCCTGGTCCATTTCTAACGTATAATCGAGAGTTTCTCGGGTTTTAGAGCTAGTGGATCTAATTTCATACCCTCTCTCCTCCCGATTTCTATACGAGGCTTCGTGCTCGTTTTTTCGTTCTGACTTCACCAACACGTCTTGTGGTCCATTTCTAACCTATAATCGAGACTTTTTCGGGTTTTCGAGCTAGTGGATCTAATTTCATACCCTCTCACCTCCCGATTTCTATACGAGGCTATGTACTCGTTTTTTCGTTCTGACCTCAGAACACGTCTCGTGGTCCATTTCTAACCTATAATCGAGACTTTTTCGGGTTTTAGAGCTAGTGGATCTAATTTCATACCCTCTCTCCTCCCGATTTTTATACGAGGCTTCGTGCTCGTTTTTTCGTTCTGACCTCACCAACACGTCTCGTGGTCCATTTCTAACCTATAATCGAGACTTTTTCGGGTTTTAGAGGAAGTGGATCTAATTTTATACCCTCTCTCCTCCCGATTTCTATACGAGGCTACGTGCTCGTTTTTTCGTTCTGACCTCAGGAACACGTCTCGTGGTCCATTTGTAACCTATAATCGAGACTTTCTCGGATTTTAGAGCTAGTGGATCCAATTTCATACCCTCTCTCCTCCCGATTTCTATACGAGGCTACGTGCTCGTTTTTTCGTTCTGACCTCAGAACACGTCTCGTGGTCCATTTCTAACCTATAATCGAGACTTTTTCGGGTTTTAGAGCTAGTGGATCTAATTTCATACCCTCTCTCCTCCCGATTTTTATACGAGGCTTCGTGCTCGTTTTTTCGTTCTGACCTCACCAACACGTCTCGTGGTCCATTTCTAACCTATAATCGAGACTTTTTCGGGTTTTAGAGGAAGTGGATCTAATTTTATACCCTCTCTCCTCCCGATTTCTATACGAGGCTTCGTGCTGGTTTTTTCGTTCTGACCTCACAAACACGTTTCGTGGTCCATTTCTAACCTATAATCGAGACTTTTTCGGGTTTTCGAGCAAGTGGATCTAATTTCATACCCTCTCACCTCCCGATTTCTATACGAGGCTACGTACTCATTTTTTCGTTCTGACCTCATGAACACGTCTCGTGGTCCATTTCTAACCTATAATTGAGACTTTTTCGGGTTTTCGAGCTAGTGGATCTAATTTCATACCCTCTCACCTCCTGATTTCTATACGAGGCTACGTGCTCGTTTTTTCGTTCTGACCTCAGAACACGTCTCGTGGTCCATTTCTAACCTATAATCGAGACTTTTTCGGGTTTTAGAGCTAGTGGATCTAATTTCATACCCTCTCTCCTCCCGATTTTTATACGAGGCTTCGTGCTCGTTTTTTCGTTCTGACCTCACAAACACGTCTCGTGGTCCATTTCTAACCTATAATCGAGACTTTTTCGGGTTTTAGAGGAAATGGATCTAAATTCATACCCTCTCTCCTTCCAATTTCTATACGAGGCTTCGTGCTCGTTTTTTCGTTCTGACCTCACAAACACGTCTCGTGGTCCATTTCTAACTTATAATCGAGACTTTTTCGGGTTTTAGAGCTAGTGGATCTAATTTCATACCCTCTCTCCTCCCGATTTCTATACGAGGCTTCGTGCTCGTTTTTTCGTTCTGACCTCACCAACACGTCTCGTGGTCCATTTCTAACCTATAATCGAGACGTTTTCGGGTTTTAGAGGAAGTGGATCTAATTTCATACCCTCTCTCCTCCCGATTTCTATACGAGGCTTCGTGCTGGTTTTTTCGTTCTGACCTCACAAACACGTTTCGTGGTCCATTTCTAACCTATAATCGAGACTTTTTCGGGTTTTCGAGCAAGTGGATCTAATTTCATACCCTCTCACCTCCCGATTTCTATACGAGGCTATGTACTCGTTTTTTCGTTCTGACCTCACAAACACGTTTCGTGGTCCATTTCTAACCTATAATCGAGACTTTTTCGAGTTTTCGAGCTTGTGGATCTAATTTCATACCCTCTCACCTCCCGATTTCTATACGAGGCTACGTGCTCGTTTTTTCGTTCTGACCTTATGAACACGTCTCGTGGTCCATTTCTAACTTATAATCGAGACTTTCTCGGATTTTAGAGCTAGTGGATCCAATTTCATACCCTCTCTCCTCCCGATTTCTATACGAGGCTACGTGCTCGTTTTTTCGTTCTAACCTCAGAACACGTCTCGTGGTCCATTTCTAACCTATAATCGAGACTTTTTCGGGTTTTAGAGGAAGTGGATCTAATTTCATACCCTCTCTCCCCCGATTTTTATACGAGGCTTCGTGCTCGTTTTTTCGTTCTGACCTCACAAACACGTCTCGTGGTCCATTTCTAACCTATAATCGAGACTTTTTCGGGTTTTCGAGCTAGTGGATCTAATTTCATACCCTCTCACCTCCCGATTTCTGTACGATGCTACGTGCTCGTTTTTTCGTTCTGACCTCATGAACACGTCTCGTGATCCATTTCTAACCTATAAACGAGACTTTTTCGGGTTTTAGAGGAAATGGATCTAATTTCATACCCTCTCTCCTTCCGATTTCTATACGAGGCTTCGTGCTCGTTTTTTCGTTCTGACCTCACAAACACGTCTCGTGGTCCATTTCTAACTTATAATCGAGACTTTTTCGGGTTTTAGAGCTAGTGGATCTAATTTCATACCCTCTCTCCTCCCGATTTCTATACGAGGCTTCGTGCTCGTTTTTTCGTTCTGACCTCACCAACACGTCTCGTGGTCCATTTCTAACCTATAATCGAGACTTTTTCGGGTTTTCGAGCAAGTGGATCTAATTTCATACCCTCTCACCTCCCGATTTCTATACGAGGCTACGTACTCGTTTTTTCGTTCTGACCTCATGAACACGTCTCGTGGTCCATTTCTAACCTATAATCGAGACTTTTTCGGGTTTTCGAGCTAGTGGATCTAATTTCATACCCTCTCACCTCCCGATTTCTATACGAGGCTACGTGCTCGTTTTTTCGTTCTGACCTCATGAACACGTCTCGTGGTCCATTTCTAACCTATAATCGAGACTTTTTCGGGTTTTAGAGGAAGTGGATCTAATTTTATACCCTCTCTCCTCCCGATTTCTATACGAGGCTTCGTGCTCGTTTTTTCGTTCTGACCTCACAAACACGTTTCGTGGTCCATTTCTAACCTATAATCGAGACTTTTTCGAGTTTTCGAGCTAGTGGATCTAATTTCATACCCTCTCACCTCCCGATTTCTATACGAGGCTACATGCTCGTTTTTTCGTTCTGACCTTATGAACACGTCTCGTGGTCCATTTCTAACTTATAATCGAGACTTTCTCGGATTTTAGAGCTAGTGGATCCAATTTCATACCCTCTCTCCTCCCGATTTCTATACGAGGCTACGTGCTCGTTTTTTCGTTCTGACCTCAGAACACGTCTCGTGGTCCATTTATAACCTATAATCGAGTCTTTTTCGGGTTTTAGAGCTAGTTGATCTAATTTCATACCCTCTCTCCTCCCGATTTTTATACGAGGCTTCGTGCTCGTTTTTTCGTTCTGACCTCACAAACACGTCTCGTGGTCCATTTCTAACCTATAATCGAGACTTTTTCGGGTTTTCGAGCTAGTGGATCTAATTTCATACCCTCTCACCTCCCGATTTCTGTACGATGCTACGTGCTCGTTTTTTCGTTCTGACCTCATGAACACGTCTCGTGGTCCATTTCTAACCTATAATCGAGACTTTTTCGGGTTTTAGAGGAAATGGATCTAATTTCATACCCTCTCTCCTTCAGATTTCTATACGAGGCTTCGTGCTCGTTTTTTCGTTCTGACCTCACAAACACGTCTCGTGGTCCATTTCTAACTTATAATCGAGACTCTTTCGGGTTTTAGAGCTAGTGGATCTAATTTCATACCCTCTCTCCTCCCGATTTCTATACGAGGCTTCGTGCTCGTTTTTTCGTTCTAACCTCACCAACACGTCTCGTGGTCCATTTCTAACCTATAATCGAGACTTTTTCGGGTTTTAGAGGAAGTGGATCTAATTTCATACCCTCTCTCCTCCCGATTTCTATACGAGGCGTCGTGCTGGTTTTTTCGTTCTGACCTCACAAACACGTTTCGTGGTCCATTTCTAACCTATAATCGAGACTTTTTCGGGTTTTCGAGCAAGTGGTTCTAATTTCATACCCTCTCACCTCCCGATTTCTATACGAGGCTATGTACTCGTTTTTTCGTTCTGACCTCATGAACACGTCTCGTGGTCCATTTCTAACCTATAATCGAGACTTTTTCGGGTTTTAGAGGAAAAGGATCTAATTTCATACCCTCTCTCCTTCCGATTTCTATACGAGGCTTCGTGCTCGTTTTTTCGTTCTGACCTCACAAACACGTCTCGTGGTCTATTTCTAACCTATAATCGAGACTTTCTCGGGTTTTAGAGCTAGTGGATCTAATTTCATACCCTCTCTCCTCCCGATTTCTATACGAGGCTTCGTGCTCGTTTTTTCGTTCTGACCTCACCAACACGTCTCGTGGTCCATTTCTAAGCTATAATCGAGACTTTTTCGGGTTTTACAGGAAGTGGATCTAATTTTATACCCTCTCTCCTCCCGATTTCTATACGAGGCTTCGTGCTCGTTTTTTCGTTCTGACCTCACAAACACGTTTCGTGGACCATTTCTAACCTATAATCGAGACTTTTTCGGGTTTTCGAGCTAGTGGATCTAATTTCATACCCTCTCACCTCCCGATTTCTATACGAGGCTACGTGCTCGTTTTTTCGTTCTGACCTCATGAACACGTCTCGTGGTCCATTTCTAACCTATAATCGAGACTTTTTCGGGTTTTAGAGGAAATGGATCTAATTTCATACCCTCTCTCCTTCCGATTTCTATACGAGGCTTCATGCTCATTTTCTCGTTCTGACCTCACAAACACGTCTCGTGGTCCATTTCTAACCTATAATCGAGACTTTCTCGGGTTTTAGAGCTAGTGGATCTAATTTCATACCCTCTCTCCTCCCGATTTCTATACGAGGCTACGTGCTCGTTTTTTCGTTCTGACCTCATGAACACGTCTCGTGGTCCATTTCTAACCTATAATCGAGACTTTTTCGGGTTTTAGAGCTAGTGGATCTAATTTCATACCCTCTCTCCTCCCGATTTCTATACGAGGCTTCGTGCTCGTTTTTTCGTTGTGACCTCACAAACACGTTTCGTGGTCCATTTATAACCTATAATCGAGACTTTTTCGGGTTTTAGAGGAAGTGGATCTAATTTCATACCCTCTCTCCTCCCGATTTCTATACGAGGCTACGTGCTCGTTTTTTCGTTCTGACCTCACAAACACGTCTCGTGGTCCATTTCTAACCTATAATCGAGACTTTCTCGGATTTTAGAGCTAGTGGATCTAATTTCATACCCTCTCTCCTCCCGATTTTTATACGAGGCTACGTGCTCGTTTTTTCGTTCTGACCTTATTAACACGTCTCGAGGTCCATTTCTAACCTATAATCGAGACTTTTTCGGGTTTTAGAGCTAGTGGATCTAATTTCATACCCTCTCTCCTCCCGATTTCTATACGAGTCTTCGTGCTCGTTTTTTCGTTCTGACCTCACCAACACGTCTCCTGGTCCATTTCTAACGTATAATCGAGACTTTTTCGGGTTTTAGAGGAAATAGATCTAATTTCATACCCTCTCTCCTCCCGATTTCTATACGAGGCTTCGTGCTCGTTTTTTCATTCTGACCTCACCAACACGTCTCGTGGTCCATTTCTAACCTATAATCGATACATTTCCGGGTTTTCGAGCTAGTGGATCTAATTTCATACCCTCTCTCCTTCCGATTTCTATACGAGGCTTCGTGCTCGTTTTTTCGTTCTAACCTCACCAACACGTCTCGTGGTCCATTTCTAACCTATAATCGAGACTTTTTCGGGTTTTAGAGGAAGTGGATCTAATTTTATACCCTCTCTCCTCCCGATTTCTATACGAGGCTACGTGCTCGTTTTTTCGTTCTGACCTCAGGAACACGTCTCGTGGTCCATTTGTAACCTATAATCGAGACTTTTTCGGGTTTTAGAGCTAGTGGATCTAATTTCATACCCTCTCTCCTCCCGATTTCTATACGAGGCTTCGTGCTTGTTTTTTAATTCTGACCTCACCAACACGTCTCGTGGTCCATTTCTAACCTATAATCGATACATTTTCGAGTTTTTGAGCTAGTGGATCTAATTTCATACCCTCTCTCCTCCCGATTTCTATACGAGGCTTCGTGCTCGTTTTTTCGTTCTGACCTCACAAACACGTTTCGTGGACCATTTCTAACCTATAATCGAGACTTTTTCGGGTTTTCGAGCTAGTGGATCTAATTTCATACCCTCTCACCTCCCGATTTCTATACGAGGCTACGTGCTCGTTTTTTCGTTCTGACCTCATGAACACGTCTCGTGGTCCATTTCTAACCTATAATCGAGACTTTTTCGGGTTTTAGAGGAAATGGATCTAATTTCATACCCTCTCTCCTTCCGATTTCTATACGAGGCTTCGTGCTCATTTTCTCGTTCTGACCTCACAAACACGTCTCGTGGTCCATTTCTAACCTATAATCGAGACTTTCTCGGGTTTTAGAGCTAGTGGATCTAATTTCATACCCTCTCTCCTCCCGATTTCTATACGAGGCTACGTGCTCGTTTTTTCGTTCTGACCTCATGAACACGTCTCGTGGTCCATTTCTAACCTATAATCGAGACTTTTTCGGGTTTTAGAGCTAGTGGATCTAATTTCATACCCTCTCTCCTCCCGATTTCTATACGAGGCTTCGTGCTCGTTTTTTCGTTGTGACCTCACAAACACGTTTCGTGGTCCATTTATAACCTATAATCGAGACTTTTTCGGGTTTTAGAGGAAGTGGATCTAATTTCATACCCTCTCTCCTCCCGATTTCTATACGAGGCTACGTGCTCGTTTTTTCGTTCTGACCTCACAAACACGTCTCGTGGTCCATTTCTAACCTATAATCGAGACTTTCTCGGATTTTAGAGCTAGTGGATCTAATTTCATACCCTCTCTCCTCCCGATTTTTATACGAGGCTACGTGCTCGTTTTTTCGTTCTGACCTCATTAACACGTCTCGAGGTCCATTTCTAACCTATAATCGAGACTTTTTCGGGTTTTAGAGCTAGTGGATCTAATTTCATACCCTCTCTCCTCCCGATTTCTATACGAGTTTTCGTGCTCGTTTTTTCGTTCTGACCTCACCAACACGTCTCCTGGTCCATTTCTAACGTATAATCGAGACTTTTTCGGGTTTTAGAGGAAATAGATCTAATTTCATACCCTCTCTCCTCCCGATTTCTATACGAGGCTTCGTGCTCGTTTTTTTCATTCTGACCTCACCAACACGTCTCGTGGTCCATTTCTAACCTATAATCGATACATTTCCGGGTTTTCGAGCTAGTGGATCTAATTTCATACCCTCTCCCCTTCCGATTTCTATACGAGACTTCGTGCTCGTTTTTTCGTTCTGACCTCACCAACACGTCTCGTGGTCCATTTCTAACCTATAATCGAGACTTTTTCGGGTTTTAGAGGAAGTGGATCTAATTTTATACCCTCTCTCCTCCCGATTTCTATACGAGGCTACGTGCTCGTTTTTTCGTTCTGACCTCAGGAACACGTCTCGTGGTCCATTTGTAACCTATAATCGAGACTTTTTCGGGTTTTAGAGCTAGTGGATCTAATTTCATACCCTCTCTCCTCCCGATTTCTATACGAGGCTTCGTGCTCGTTTTTTCATTCTGACCTCACCAACACGTCTCGTGGTCCATTTCTAACCTATAATCGATACATTTTCGGGTTTTTGAGCTAGTGGATCTAATTTCATACCCTCTCTCCTTCCGATTTCTATACGAGGCTTCGTGCTCGTTTTTTCGTTCTGACCTCACCAACACGTCTCGTGGTCCATTTCTAACCTATAATCGAGACATTTTCGGGTTTTAGAGCTAGTGGATCTAATTTCATACCCTCTCTCCTCCCGATTTCTATACGAGGCTTCGTGCTCGTTTTTTCGTTCTGACCTCACCAACACGTCTCGTGGTCCATTTCTAACCTATAATCGAGACTTTTTCGGGTTTTAGAGGAAGTGGATCTAATTTTATACCCTCTCTCCTCCCGATTTCTATACGAGGCTTCGTGCTCGTTTTTTCGTTCTGACCTCACAAACACGTTTCGTGGACCATTTCTAACCTATAATCGAGACTTTTTCGGGTTTTCGAGCTAGTGGATCTAATTTCATACCCTCTCACCTCCCGATTTCTATACGAGGCTACGTGCTCGTTTTTTCGTTCTGACCTCATGAACACGTCTCGTGGTCCATTTCAAACCTATAATCGAGACTTTTTCGGGTTTTAGAGGAAATGGATCTAATTTCATACCCTCTCTCCTTCCGATTTCTATACGAGGCTTCGTGCTCATTTTTTCGTTCTGACCTCACAAACACGTCTCGTGGTCCATTTCTAACGTATAATCGAGACTTTCTCGGGTTTTAGAGCTAGTGGATCTAATTTCATACCCTCTCTCCTCCCGATTTCTATACGAGGCTACGTGCTCGTTTTTTCGTTCTGACCTCATGAACACGTCTCGTGGTCCATTTCTAACCTATAATCGAGACTTTCTCGGATTTTAGAGCTAGTGGATCTAATTTCATACCCTCTCTCCTCCCGATTTTTATACGAGGCTACGTGCTCGTTTTTTCGTTCTGACCTCATTAACACGTCTCGAGGTCCATTTCTAACCTATAATCGAGACTTTTTCGGGTTTTAGAGCTAGTGGATCTAATTTCATACCCTCTCTCCTCCCGATTTCTATACGAGTCTTCGTGCTCGTTTTTTCGTTCTGACCTCACCAACACGTCTCCTGGTCCATTTCTAACGTATAATCGAGACTTTTTCGGGTTTTAGAGGAAGTGGATCTAATTTCATACCCTCTCTCCTCCCGATTTCTATATGAGGCTACGTGCTCGTTTTTTCGTTCTGACCTCACAAACACGTCTCGTGGTCCATTTCTAACCTATAATCGAGACTTTCTCGGATTTTAGAGCTAGTGGATCTAATTTCATACCCTCTCTCCTCCCGATTTTTATACGAGGCTACGTGCTCGTTTTTTCGTTCTGACCTCATTAACACGTCTCGTGGTCCATTTCTAACCTATAATCGATACTTTTTCGGGTTTTCGAACTAGTGGATCTAATTTAATACCCTCTCTCCTCCCGATTTCTATACGAGGCTTCGTGCTCGTTTTTTCGTTCTGACCTCACCAACACGTCTCGTGGTCCATTTCTAACCTATAATCGAGACTTTTTCGGGTTTTAGAGGAAATGGATCTAATTTCATACCCTCCTCCCGATTTCTATACGAGGCTTCGTGCTCGTTTTTTCGTTTTGACCTCACAAACACGTCTCGTGGTCCATTTCTAACCTATAATCGAGACTATTTCGGGTTTTCGAGCTAGTGGATCTAATTTCATAAACTCTCTCCTCCCGATTTCTATACGAGGCTACGTGCTCGTTTTTTCGTTCTGACCTCAGGAATACGTCTCGTGGTCCATTTCTAACCTATAATCGATTCTTTTTCGGGTTTTCGAACTAGTGGATCTAATTTAATACCCTCTCTCCTCCCGATTTCTATACGAGGCTTCGTGCTCGTTTTTTCGTTCTGACCTCACAAACACGTTTCGTGGACCATTTCTAACCTATAATCGAGACTTTTTCGGGTTTTCGAGCTAGTGGATCTAATTTCATACCCTCTCTCCTCCCGATTTCTATACGAGGCTACGTGCTCGTTTTTTCGTTCTGACCTCATGAACACGTCTCGTGGTCCATTTCTAACCTATAATCGAGACTTTTTCGGGTTTTAGAAGAAATGGATCTAATTTCATACCCTCTCTCCTTCCGATTTCTATACGAGGCTTCGTGCTCATTTTTTCGTTCTGACCTCACAAACACGTCTCGTGGTCCATTTCTAACCTATAATCGAGACTTTCTCGGGTTTTAGAGCTAGTGGATCTAATTTCGTACCCTCTCTCCTCCCGATTTCTATACGAGGCTACGTGCTCGTTTTTTCGTTCTGACCTCATGAACACGTCTCGTGGTCCATTTCTAACCTATAATCGAGACTTTTTCGGGTTTTAGAGCTAGTGGATCTAATTTCATAGCCTCTCTCCTCCCGATTTCTATACGAGGCTTCGTGCTCGTTTTTTCGTTCTGACCTCACAAACACGTTTCGTGGTCCATTTATAACCTATAATCGAGACTTTTTCGGGTTTTAGAGGAAGTGGATCTAATTTCATACCCTCTCTCCTCCCGATTTCTATACGAGGCTACGTGCTCGTTTTTTCGTTCTGACCTCACAAACACGTCTCGTGGTCCATTTCTAACCTATAATAGAGACTTTCTCGGATTTTAGAGCTAGTGGATCTAATTTCATACCCTCTCTCCTCCCGATTTTTATACGAGGCTACGTGCTCGTTTTTTCGTTCTGACCTCATTAACACGTCTCGTGGTCCATTTCTAACCTATAATCGATACTTTTTCGGGTTTTCGAACTAGTGGATCTAATTTAATACCCTCTCTCCTCCCGATTTCTATACGAGCCTTCGTGCTCGTTTTTTCGTTCTAACCTCACCAACACGTCTCGTGGTCCATTTCTAACCTATAATCGAGACTTTTTCGGGTTTTAGAGGAAATTGATCTAATTTCATACCCTCTCTCCTCCCGATTTCTATACGAGGCTTCGTGCTCGTTTTTTCGTTCTGACCTCACAAACACGTCTCGTGGTCTATTTCTAACCTATAATCGAGACTATTTCGGGTTTTCGAGCTAGTGGATCTAATTTCATAAACTCTCTCCTCCCGATTTCTATACGAGGCTACGTGCTCGTTTTTTCGTTCTGACCTCAGGAATACGTCTCGTGGTCCATTTCTAACCTATAATCGATACTTTTTCGGGTTTTCGAACTAGTGGATCTAATTTTATACCCTCTCTCCTCCCGATTTTTATACGAGGCTACGTGCTCGTTTTTTCGTTCTGACCTCATTAACACGTCTCGAGGTCCATTTCTAACCTATAATCGAGACTTTTTCGGGTTTTAGAGCTAGTGGATCTAATTTCATACCCTCTCTCCTCCCGATTTCTATACGAGGCTTCGTGCTCGTTTTTTCGTTCTGACCTCACCAACACGTCTCCTCGTCCATTTCTAACGTATAATCGAGACTTTTTCGGGTTTTAGAGGAAATAGATCTAATTTCATACCCTCTCTCCTCCCGATTTCTATACGAGGCTTCGTGCTCGTTTTTTCATTCTGACCTCACCAACACGTCTCGTGGTCCATTTCTAACCTATAATCGATACATTTTCGGGTTTTCGAGCTAGTGGATCTAATTTCATACCCTCTCTCCTTCCGATTTCTATACGAGGCTTCGTGCTCGTTTTTTCGTTCTGACCTCACCAACACGTCTCGTGGTCCATTTCTAACCTATAATCGAGACTTTTTCGGGTTTTAGAGGAAGTGGATCTAATTTTATACCCTCTCTCCTCCCGATTTCTATACGAGGCTACGTGCTCGTTTTTTCGTTCTGACCTCAGGAACACGTTTCGTGGTCCATTTGTAACCTATAATCGAGACTTTTTCGGGTTTTAGAGCTAGTGGATCTAATTTCATACCCTCTCTCCTCCCGATTTCTATACGAGGCTTCGTGCTCGTTTTTTCATTCTGACCTCACCAACACGTCTCGTGGTCCATTTCTAACCTATAATCGATACATTTTCGGGTTTTTGAGCTAGTGGATCTAATTTCATACCCTCTCTCCTTCCGATTTCTATACGAGGCTTCGTGCTCGTTTTTTCGTTCTGACCTCACCAACACGTCTCGTGGTCCATTTCTAACCTATAATCGAGACTTTTTCGGGTTTTAGAGCTAGTGGATCTAATTTCATACCCTCTCTCCTCCCGATTTCTATACGAGGCTTCGTGCTCGTTTTTTCGTTCTGACCTCACCAACACGTCTCGTGGTCCATTTCTAACCTATAATCGAGACTTTTACGGGTTTTAGAGGAAGTGGATCTAATTTTATACCCTCTCTCCTCCCGATTTCTATACGAGGCTACGTGCTCGTTTTTTCGTTCTGACCTCATGAACACGTCTCGTGGTCCATTTCTAACCTATAATCGAGACTTTTTCGGGTTTTAGAGGAATTGGATCTAATTTCATACCCTCTCTCCTTCCGATTTCTATACGAGGCTTCGTGCTCATTTTTTCGTTCTGACCTCACAAACACGTCTCGTGGTCCATTTCTAACCTATAATCGAGACTTTCTCGGGTTTTAGAGCTAGTGGATCTAATTTCATACCCTCTCTCCTCCCGATTTCTATACGAGGCTACGTGCTCGTTTTTTCGTTCTGACCTCATGAACACGTCTCGTGGTCCATTTCTAACCTATAATCGAGACTTTTTCGAGTTTTAGAGCTAGTGGATCTAATTTCATACCCTCTCTCCTCCCGATTTCTATACGAGGCTTCGTGCTCGTTTTTTCGTTCTGACCTCACAAACACGTTTCGTGGTCCATTTATAACCTATAATCGAGACTTTTTCAGGTTTTAGAGGAAGTGGATCTAATTTCATACCCTCTCTCCTCCCGATTTCTATACGAGGCTACGTGCTCGTTTTTTCGTTCTGACCTCACAAACACGTCTTGTGGTCCATTTCTAACCTATAATCGAGACTTTCTCGGATTTTAGAGCTAGTGGATCTAATTTCATACCCTCTCTCCTCCCGATTTTTATACGAGGCTACGTGCTCGTTTTTTCGTTCTGACCTCATTAACACGTCTCGTGGTCCATTTCTAACCTATAATCGATACTTTTTCGGGTTTTCGAACTAGTGGATCTAATTTAATACCCTCTCTCTTCCCGATTTCTATACGAGGCTTCGTGCTCGTTTTTTCGTTCTGACCTCACCAACACGTCTCGTGGTCCATTTCTAACCTATAATCGAGACTTTTTCGGGTTTTAGAGGAAGTGGATCTAATTTTATACCCTCTCTCCTCCCGATTTCTATACAAGGCTTCGTGCTCGTTTTTTCGTTCTGACCTCACAAACACGTTTCGTGGACCATTTCTAACCTATAATCGAGACTTTTTCGGGTTTTCGAGCTAGTGGATCTAATTTCATACCCTCTCACCTCCCGATTTCTATACGAGGCTACGTGCTCGTTTTTTCGTTCTGACCTCATGAACACGTCTCGTGGTCCATTTCTAACCTATAATCGAGACTTTTTCGGGTTTTAGAGGAAATGGATCTAATTTCATACCCTCTCTCCTTCCGATTTCTATACGAGGCTTCGTGCTCGTTTTTTCGTTCTGACCTCACAAACACGTCTCGTGGTCCATTTCTAACTTATAATCGAGACTTTTTCGGGTTTTAGAGCTAGTGGATGTAATTTCATACCCTCTCTCCTCCCGATTTCTATACGAGGCTTCGTGCTCGTTTTTTCGTTCTGACCTCACCAACCCGTCTCGTGGTCCATTTCTAACCTATAATCGAGACTTTTTTGGGTTTTAGAGGAAGTGGATCTAATTTTATACTCTCTCTCCTCCCGATTTCTATACGAGGCTTCGTGCTGGTTTTTTCGTTCTGACCTCACAAACACGTTTCGTGGTCCATTTCTAACCTATAATCGAGACTTTTTCGGGTTTTCGAGCAAGTGGATCTAATTTCATACCCTCTCACCTCCCGATTTCTATACGAGGCTACGTACTCGTTTTTTCGTTCTGACCTCATGAACACGTCTCGTGGTCCATTTCTAACCTATAATCGAGACTTTTTCGGGTTTTCGAGCTAGTGGATCTAATTTCATACCCTCTCACCTCCCGATTTCTATACGAGGCTACGTGCTCGTTTTTTCGTTCTGACCTCATGAACACGTCTCGTGGTCCATTTCTAACCTATAATCGAGACTTTTTCGGGTTTTAGAGGAAGTGGATCTAATTTTATACCCTCTCTCCTCCCGATTTCTATACGAGGCTTCGTGCTCGTTTTTTCGTTCTGACCTCACAAACACGTTTCGTGGTCCATTTCTAACCTATAATCGAGACTTTTTCGAGTTTTCGAGCTAGTGGATCTAATTTCATACCCTCTCACCTCCCGATTTCTATACGAGGCTACATGCTCGTTTTTTCGTTCTGACCTTATGAACACGTCTCGTGGTCCATTTCTAACTTATAATCGAGACTTTCTCGGATTTTAGAGCTAGTGGATCCAATTTCATACCCTCTCTCCTCCCGATTTCTATACGAGGCTACGTGCTCGTTTTTTCGTTCTGACCTCAGAACACGTCTCGTGGTCCATTTCTAACCTATAATCGAGTCTTTTTCGGGTTTTAGAGCTAGTTGATCTAATTTCATACCCTCTCTCCTCCCGATTTTTATACGAGGCTTCGTGCTCGTTTTTTCGTTCTGACCTCACAAACACGTCTCGTGGTCCATTTCTAACCTATAATCGAGACTTTTTCGGGTTTTCGAGCTAGTGGATCTAATTTCATACCCTCTCACCTCCCGATTTCTGTACGATGCTACGTGCTCGTTTTTTCGTTCTGACCTCATGAACACGTCTCGTGGTCCATTTCTAACCTATAATCGAGACTTTTTCGGGTTTTAGAGGAAATGGATCTAATTTCATACCCTCTCTCCTTCAGATTTCTATACGAGGCTTCGTGCTCGTTTTTTCGTTCTGACCTCACAAACACGTCTCGTGGTCCATTTCTAACTTATAATCGAGACTCTTTCGGGTTTTAGAGCTAGTGGATCTAATTTCATACCCTCTCTCCTCCCGATTTCTATACGAGGCTTCGTGCTCGTTTTTTCGTTCTAACCTCACCAACACGTCTCGTGGTCCATTTCTAACCTATAATCGAGACTTTTTCGGGTTTTAGAGGAAGTGGATCTAATTTCATACCCTCTCTCCTCCCGATTTCTATACGAGGCTTCGTGCTGGTTTTTTCGTTCTGACCTCACAAACACGTTTCGTGGTCCATTTCTAACCTATAATCGAGACTTTTTCGGGTTTTCGAGCAAGTGGATCTAATTTCATACCCTCTCACCTCCCGATTTCTATACGAGGCTATGTACTCGTTTTTTCGTTCTGACCTCATGAACACGTCTCGTGGTCCATTTCTAACCTATAATCGAGACTTTTTCGGGTTTTAGAGGAAAAGGATCTAATTTCATACCCTCTCTCCTTCCGATTTCTATACGAGGCTTCGTGCTCGTTTTTTCGTTCTGACCTCACAAACACGTCTCGTGGTCTATTTCTAACCTATAATCGAGACTTTCTCGGGTTTTAGAGCTAGTGGATCTAATTTCATACCCTCTCTCCTCCCGATTTCTATACGAGGCTTCGTGCTCGTTTTTTCGTTCTGACCTCACCAACACGTCTCGTGGTCCATTTCTAACCTATAATCGAGACTTTTTCGGGTTTTACAGGAAGTGGATCTAATTTTATACCCTCTCTCATCCCGATTTCTATACGAGGCTTCGTGCTCGTTTTTTCGTTCTGACCTCACAAACACGTCTCGTGGTCTATTTCTAACCTATAATCGAGACTTTCTCGGGTTTTAGAGCTAGTGGATCTAATTTCATACCCTCTCTCCTCCCGATTTCTATACGAGGCTTCGTGCTCGTTTTTTCGTTCTGACCTCACCAACACGTCTCGTGGTCCATTTCTAACCTATAATCGAGACTTTTTCGGGTTTTACAGGAAGTGGATCTAATTTTATACCCTCTCTCATCCCGATTTCTATACGAGGCTTCGTGCTCGTTTTTTCGTTCTGACCTCACAAACACGTTTCGTGGACCATTTCTAACCTATAATCGAGACTTTTTCGGGTTTTCGAGCTAGTGGATCTAATTTCATACCCTCTCACCTCCCGATTTCTATACGAGGCTACGTGCTCGTTTTTTCGTTCTGACCTCATGAACACGTCTCGTGGTCCATTTCTAACCTATAATCGAGACTTTTTCGGGTTTTAGAGGAAATGGATCTAATTTCATACCCTCTCTCCTTCCGATTTCTATACGAGGCTTCGTGCTCCTTTTCTCGTTCTGACCTCACAAACACGTCTCGTGGTCCATTTCTAACCTATAATCGAGACTTTCTCGGGTTTTAGAGCTAGTGGATCTAATTTCATACCCTCTCTCCTCCCGATTTCTATACGAGGCTACGTGCTCGTTTTTTCGTTCTGACCTCATGAACACGTCTCGTGGTCCATTTCTAACCTATAATCGAGACTTTTTCGGGTTTTAGAGCTAGTGGATCTAATTTCATACCCTCTCTCCTCCCGATTTCTATACGAGGCTTCGTGCTCGTTTTTTCGTTGTGACCTCACAAACACGTTTCGTGGTCCATTTATAACCTATAATCGAGACTTTTTCGGGTTTTAGAGGAAGTGGATCTAATTTCATACCCTCTCTCCTCCCGATTTCTATACGAGGCTACGTGCTCGTTTTTTCGTTCTGACCTCACAAACACGTCTCGTGGTCCATTTCTAACCTATAATCGAGACTTTCTCGGATTTTAGAGCTAGTGGATCTAATTTCATACCCTCTCTCCTCCCGATTTTTATACGAGGCTACGTGCTCGTTTTTTCGTTCTGACCTCATTAACACGTCTCGAGGTCCATTTCTAACCTATAATCGAGACTTTTTCGGGTTTTAGAGCTAGTGGATCTAATTTCATACCCTCTCTCCTCCCGATTTCTATACGAGTCTTCGTGCTCGTTTTTTCGTTCTGACCTCACCAACACGTCTCCTGGTCCATTTCTAACGTATAATCGAGACTTTTTCGGGTTTTAGAGGAAATAGATCTAATTTCATACCCTCTCTCCTCCCGATTTCTATACGAGGCTTCGTGCTCGTTTTTTCATTCTGACCTCACCAACACGTCTCGTGGTCCATTTCTAACCTATAATCGATACATTTCCGGGTTTTCGAGCTAGTGGATCTAATTTCATACCCTCTCTCCTTCCGATTTCTATACGAGGCTTCGTGCTCGTTTTTTCGTTCTGACCTCACCAACACGTCTCGTGGTCCATTTCTAACCTATAATCGAGACTTTTTCGGGTTTTAGAGGAAGTGGATCTAATTTTATACCCTCTCTCCTCCCGATTTCTATACGAGGCTACGTGCTCGTTTTTTCGTTCTGACCTCAGGAACACGTCTCGTGGTCCATTTGTAACCTATAATCGAGACTTTTTCGGGTTTTAGAGCTAGTGGATCTAATTTCATACCCTCTCTCCTCCCGATTTCTATACGAGGCTTCGTGCTCGTTTTTTCATTCTGACCTCACCAACACGTCTCGTGGTCCATTTCTAACCTATAATCGATACATTTTCGGGTTTTTGAGCTAGTGGATCTAATTTCATACCCTCTCTCCTCCCGATTTCTATACGAGGCTTCGTGCTCGTTTTTTCGTTCTGACCTCACAAACACGTTTCGTGGACCATTTCTAACCTATAATCGAGACTTTTTCGGGTTTTCGAGCTAGTGGATCTAATTTCATACCCTCTCACCTCCCGATTTCTATACGAGGCTACGTGCTCGTTTTTTCGTTCTGACCTCATGAACACGTCTCGTGGTCCATTTCTAACCTATAATCGAGACTTTTTCGGGTTTTAGAGGAAATGGATCTAATTTCATACCCTCTCTCCTTCCGATTTCTATACGAGGCTTCGTGCTCATTTTCTCGTTCTGACCTCACAAACACGTCTCGTGGTCCATTTCTAACCTATAATCGAGACTTTCTCGGGTTTTAGAGCTAGTGGATCTAATTTCATACCCTCTCTCCTCCCGATTTCTATACGAGGCTACGTGCTCGTTTTTTCGTTCTGACCTCATGAACACGTCTCGTGGTCCATTTCTAACCTATAATCGAGACTTTTTCGGGTTTTAGAGCTAGTGGATCTAATTTCATACCCTCTCTCCTCCCGATTTCTATACGAGGCTTCGTGCTCGTTTTTTCGTTGTGACCTCACAAACACGTTTCGTGGTCCATTTATAACCTATAATCGAGACTTTTTCGGGTTTTAGAGGAAGTGGATCTAATTTCATACCCTCTCTCCTCCCGATTTCTATACGAGGCTACGTGCTCGTTTTTTCGTTCTGACCTCACAAACACGTCTCGTGGTCCATTTCTAACCTATAATCGAGACTTTCTCGGATTTTAGAGCTAGTGGATCTAATTTCATACCCTCTCTCCTCCCGATTTTTATACGAGGCTACGTTCTCGTTTTTTCGTTCTGACCTCATTAACATGTCTCGAGGTCCATTTCTAACCTATAATCGAGACTTTTTCGGGTTTTAGAGCTAGTGGATCTAATTTCATACCCTCTCTCCTCCCGATTTCTATACGAGTCTTCGTGCTCGTTTTTTCGTTCTGACCTCACCAACACGTCTCCTGGTCCATTTCTAACGTATAATCGAGACTTTTTCGGGTTTTAGAGGAAATAGATCTAATTTCATACCCTCTCTCCTCCCGATTTCTATACGAGGCTTCGTGCTCGTTTTTTCATTCTGACCTCACCAACACGTCTCGTGGTCCATTTCTAACCTATAATCGATACATTTCCGGGTTTTCGAGCTAGTGGATCTAATTTCATACCCTCTCTCCTTCCGATTTCTATACGAGGCTTCGTGCTCGTTTTTTCGTTCTGACCTCACCAACACGTTTCGTGGTCCATTTGTAACCTATAATCGAGACTTTTTCGGGTTTTAGAGCTAGTGGATCTAATTTCATACCCTCTCTCCTCCCGATTTCTATACGAGGCTTCGTGCTCGTTTTTTCATTCTGACCTCACCAACACGTCTCGTGGTCCATTTCTAACCTATAATCGATACATTTTCGGGTTTTTGAGCTAGTGGATCTAATTTCATACCCTCTCTCCTTCCGATTTCTATACGAGGCTTCGTACTCGTTTTTTCGTTCTGACCTCACCAACACGTCTCGTGGTCCATTTCTAACCTATAATCGAGACTTTTTCGGGTTTTAGAGCTAGTGGATCTAATTTCATACCCTCTCTCCTCCCGATTTCTATACGAGGCTTCGTGCTCGTTTTTTCGTTCTGACCTCACCAACACGTCTCGTGGTCCATTTCTAACCTATAATCGAGACTTTTTCGGGTTTTAGAGGAAGTGGATCTAATTTTATACCCTCTCTCCTCCCGATTTCTATACGAGGCTTCGTGCTCGTTTTTTCGTTCTGACCTCACAAACACGTTTCGTGGACCATTTCTAACCTATAATCGAGACTTTTTCGGGTTTTCGAGCTAGTGGATCTAATTTCATACCCTCTCACCTCCCGATTTCTATACGAGGCTACGTGCTCGTTTTTTCGTTCTGACCTCACCAACACGTCTCGTGGTCCATTTCTAACCTATAATCGAGACTTTTTCGGGTTTTAGAGGAAATGGATCTAATTTCATACCCTCTCTCCTTCCGATTTCTATACGAGGCTTCCTGCTCATTTTTTCGTTCTGACCTCACAAACACGTCTCGTGGTCCATTTCTAACCTATAATCGAGACTTTCTCGGGTTTTAGAGCTAGTGGATCTAATTTCATACCCTCTCTCCTCCCGATTTCTATACGAGGCTACGTGCTCGTTTTTTCGTTCTGACCTCATGAACACGTCTCGTGGTCCATTTCTAACCTATAATCGAGACTTTTTCGAGTTTTAGAGCTAGTGGATCTAATTTCATACCCTCTCTCCTCCCGATTTCTATACGAGGCTTCGTGCTCGTTTTTTCGTTCTGACCTCACAAACACGTTTCGTGGTCCATTTATAACCTATAATCGAGACTTTTTCGGGTTTTAGAGGAAGTGGATCTAATTTCATACCCTCTCTCCTCCCGATTTCTATACGAGGCTACGTGCTCGTTTTTTCGTTCTGACCTCACAAACACGTCTCGTGGTCCATTTCTAACCTATAATCGAGACTTTCTCGGATTTTAGAGCTAGTGGATCTAATTTCATACCCTCTCTCCTCCCGATTTTTATACGAGGCTACGTGCTCGTTTTTTCGTTCTGACCTCATTAACACGTCTCGTGGTCCATTTCTAACCTATAATCGATACTTTTTCGGGTTTTCGAACTAGTGGATCTAATTTAATACCCTCTCTCCTCCCGATTTCTATACGAGGCTTCGTGCTCGTTTTTTCGTTCTGACCTCACCAAGACGTCTCGTGGTCCATTTCTAACCTATAATCGAGACTTTTTCGGGTTTTAGAGGAAATGGATCTAATTTCATACCCTCTCTCCTTCCGATTTCTATACGAGGCTTCGTGCTCATTTTTTCGTTCTGACCTCACAAACACGTCTCGTGGTCCATTTCTAACCTATAATCGAGACTTTCTCGGGTTTTAGAGCTAGTGGATCTAATTTCATACCCTCTCTCCTCCCGATTTCTATACGAGGCTACGTGCTCGTTTTTTCGTTCTGACCTCATGAACACGTCTTGTGGTCCATTTCTAACCTATAATCGAGACTTTTTCGAGTTTTAAAGCTAGTGGATCTAATTTCATACCCTCTCTCCTCCCGATTTCTATACGAGGCTTCGTGCTCGTTTTTTCGTTCTGACCTCACAAACACGTTTCGTGGTCCATTTATAACCTATAATCGAGACTTTTTCGGGTTTTAGAGGAAGTGGATCTAATTTCATACCCTCTCTCCTCCCGATTTCTATACGAGGCTACGTGCTCGTTTTTTCGTTCTGACCTCACAAACACGTCTCGTGGTCCATTTCTAACCTATAATAGAGACTTTCTCGGATTTTAGAGCTAGTGGATCTAATTTCATACCCTCTCTCCTCCCGATTTTTATACGAGGCTACGTGCTCGTTTTTTCGTTCTGACCTCATTAACACGTCTCGTGGTCCATTTCTAACTTATAATCGATACTTTTTCGGGTTTTCGAACTAGTGGATCTAATTTAATACCCTCTCTCCTCCCGATTTCTATACGAGCCTTCGTGCTCGTTTTTTCGTTCTGACCTCACCAACACGTCTCGTGGTCCATTTCTAACCTATAATCGAGACTTTTTCGGGTTTTAGAGGAAATTGATCTAATTTCATACCCTCTCTCCTCCCGATTTCTATACGAGGCTTCGTGCTCGTTTTTTCGTTCTGACCTCACAAACACGTCTCGTGGTCTATTTCTAACCTATAATCGAGACTATTTCGGGTTTTCGAGCTAGTGGATCTAATTTCATAAACTCTCTCCTCCCGATTTCTATACGAGGCTACGTGCTCGTTTTTTCGTTCTGACCTCAGGAATACGTCTCGTGGTCCATTTCTAACCTATAATCGATACTTTTTCGGGTTTTCGAACTAGTGGATCTAATTTTATACCCTCTCTCCTCCCGATTTTTATACGAGGCTACGTGCTCGTTTTTTCGTTCTGACCTCATTAACACGTCTCGAGGTCCATTTCTAACCTATAATCGAGACTTTTTCGGGTTTTAGAGCTAGTGGATCTAATTTCATACCCTCTCTCCTCCCGATTTCTATACGAGGCTTCGTGCTCGTTTTTTCGTTCTGACCTCACCAACACGTCTCCTCGTCCATTTCTAACGTATAATCGAGACTTTTTCGGGTTTTAGAGGAAATAGATCTAATTTCATACCCTCTCTCCTCCCGATTTCTATACGAGGCTTCGTGCTCGTTTTTTCATTCTGACCTCACCAACACGTCTCGTGGTCCATTTCTAACCTATAATCGATACATTTTCGGGTTTTCGAGCTAGTGGATCTAATTTCATACCCTCTCTCCTTCCGATTTCTATACGAGGCTTCGTGCTCGTTTTTTCGTTCTGACATCACCAACACGTCTCGTGGTCCATTTCTAACCTATAATCGAGACTTTTTCGGGTTTTAGAGCTAGTGGATCTAATTTCATACCCTCTCTCCTCCCGATTTCTATACGAGTCTTCGTGCTCGTTTTTTCATTCTGACCTCACCAACACGTCTCGTGGTCCATTTCTAACCTATAATCGATACATTTTCGGGTTTTTGAGCTAGTGGATCTAATTTCATACCCTCTCTCCTTCCGATTTCTATACGAGGCTTCGTACTCGTTTTTTCGTTCTGACCTCACCAACACGTCTCGTGGTCCATTTCTAACCTATAATCGAGACTTTTTCGGGTTTTAGAGCTAGTGGATCTAATTTCATACCCTTTCTCCTCCCGATTTCTATACGAGGCTTCGTGCTCGTTTTTTCGTTCTGACCTCACCAACACGTCTCGTGGGCCATTTCTAACCTATAATCGAGACTTTTTCGGGTTTTAGAGGAAGTGGATCTAATTTTATACCCTCTCTCCTCCCGATTTCTATACGAGGCTTCGTGCTCGTTTTTTCGTTCTGACCTCACAAACACGTTTCGTGGACCATTTCTAACCTATAATCGAGACTTTTTCGGGTTTTCGAGCTAGTGGATCTAATTTCATACCCTCTCACCTCCCGATTTCTATACGAGGCTACGTGCTCGTTTTTTCGTTCTGACCTCACCAACACGTCTCGTGGTCCATTTCTAACCTATAATCGAGACTTTTTCGGGTTTTAGAGGAAATGGATCTAATTTCATACCCTCTCTCCTTCCGATTTCTATACGAGGCTTCCTGCTCATTTTTTCGTTCTGACCTCACAAACACGTCTCGTGGTCCATTTCTAACCTATAATCGAGACTTTCTCGGGTTTTAGAGCTAGTGGATCTAATTTCATACCCTCTCTCCTCCCGATTTCTATACGAGGCTACGTGCTCGTTTTTTCGTTCTGACCTCATGAACACGTCTCGTGGTCCATTTCTAACCTATAATCGAGACTTTTTCGAGTTTTAGAGCTAGTGGATCTAATTTCATACCCTCTCTCCTCCCGATTTCTATACGAGGCTTCGTGCTCGTTTTTTCGTTCTGACCTCACAAACACGTTTCGTGGTCCATTTATAACCTATAATCGAGACTTTTTCGGGTTTTAGAGGAAGTGGATCTAATTTCATACCCTCTCTCCTCCCGATTTCTATACGAGGCTACGTGCTCGTTTTTTCGTTCTGACCTCACAAACACGTCTCGTGGTCCATTTCTAACCTATAATCGAGACTTTCTCGGATTTTAGAGCTAGTGGATCTAATTTCATACCCTCTCTCCTCCCGATTTTTATACGAGGCTACGTGCTCGTTTTTTCGTTCTGACCTCATTAACACGTCTCGTGGTCCATTTCTAACCTATAATCGATACTTTTTCGGGTTTTCGAACTAGTGGATCTAATTTAATACCCTCTCTCCTCCCGATTTCTATACGAGGCTTCGTGCTCGTTTTTTCGTTCTGACCTCACCAAGACGTCTCGTGGTCCATTTCTAACCTATAATCGAGACTTTTTCGGGTTTTAGAGGAAATGGATCTAATTTCATACCCTCTCTCCTTCCGATTTCTATACGAGGCTTCGTGCTCATTTTTTCGTTCTGACCTCACAAACACGTCTCGTGGTCCATTTCTAACCTATAATCGAGACTTTCTCGGGTTTTAGAGCTAGTGGATCTAATTTCATACCCTCTCTCCTCCCGATTTCTATACGAGGCTACGTGCTCGTTTTTTCGTTCTGACCTCATGAACACGTCTCGTGGTCCATTTCTAACCTATAATCGAGACTTTTTCGAGTTTTAGAGCTAGTGGATCTAATTTCATACCCTCTCTCCTCCCGATTTCTATACGAGGCTTCGTGCTCGTTTTTTCGTTCTGACCTCACAAACACGTTTCGTGGTCCATTTATAACCTATAATCGAGACTTTTTCGGGTTTTAGAGGAAGTGGATCTAATTTCATACCCTCTCTCCTCCCGATTTCTATACGAGGCTACGTGCTCGTTTTTTCGTTCTGACCTCACAAACACGTCTCGTGGTCCATTTCTAACCTATAATAGAGACTTTCTCGGATTTTAGAGCTAGTGGATCTAATTTCATACCCTCTCTCCTCCCGATTTTTATACGAGGCTACGTGCTCGTTTTTTCGTTCTGACCTCATTAACACGTCTCGTGGTCCATTTCTAACTTATAATCGATACTTTTTCGGGTTTTCGAACTAGTGGATCTAATTTAATACCCTCTCTCCTCCCGATTTCTATACGAGCCTTCGTGCTCGTTTTTTCGTTCTGACCTCACCAACACGTCTCGTGGTCCATTTCTAACCTATAATCGAGACTTTTTCGGGTTTTAGAGGAAATTGATCTAATTTCATACCCTCTCTCCTCCCGATTTCTATACGAGGCTTCGTGCTCGTTTTTTCGTTCTGACCTCACAAACACGTCTCGTGGTCTATTTCTAACCTATAATCGAGACTATTTCGGGTTTTCGAGCTAGTGGATCTAATTTCATAAACTCTCTCCTCCCGATTTCTATACGAGGCTACGTGCTCGTTTTTTCGTTCTGACCTCAGGAATACGTCTCGTGGTCCATTTCTAACCTATAATCGATACTTTTTCGGGTTTTCGAACTAGTGGATCTAATTTTATACCCTCTCTCCTCCCGATTTTTATACGAGGCTACGTGCTCGTTTTTTCGTTCTGACCTCATTAACACGTCTCGAGGTCCATTTCTAACCTATAATCGAGACTTTTTCGGGTTTTAGAGCTAGTGGATCTAATTTCATACCCTCTCTCCTCCCGATTTCTATACGAGGCTTCGTGCTCGTTTTTTCGTTCTGACCTCACCAACACGTCTCCTCGTCCATTTCTAACGTATAATCGAGACTTTTTCGGGTTTTAGAGGAAATAGATCTAATTTCATACCCTCTCTCCTCCCGATTTCTATACGAGGCTTCGTGCTCGTTTTTTCATTCTGACCTCACCAACACGTCTCGTGGTCCATTTCTAACCTATAATCGATACATTTTCGGGTTTTCGAGCTAGTGGATCTAATTTCATACCCTCTCTCCTTCCGATTTCTATACGAGGCTTCGTGCTCGTTTTTTCGTTCTGACATCACCAACACGTCTCGTGGTCCATTTCTAACCTATAATCGAGACTTTTTCGGGTTTTAGAGCTAGTGGATCTAATTTCATACCCTCTCTCCTCCCGATTTCTATACGAGTCTTCGTGCTCGTTTTTTCATTCTGACCTCACCAACACGTCTCGTGGTCCATTTCTAACCTATAATCGATACATTTTCGGGTTTTTGAGCTAGTGGATCTAATTTCATACCCTCTCTCCTTCCGATTTCTATACGAGGCTTCGTACTCGTTTTTTCGTTCTGACCTCACCAACACGTCTCGTGGTCCATTTCTAACCTATAATCGAGACTTTTTCGGGTTTTAGAGCTAGTGGATCTAATTTCATACCCTTTCTCCTCCCGATTTCTATACGAGGCTTCGTGCTCGTTTTTTCGTTCTGACCTCACCAACACGTCTCGTGGGCCATTTCTAACCTATAATCGAGACTTTTTCGGGTTTTAGAGGAAGTGGATCTAATTTTATACCCTCTCTCCTCCCGATTTCTATACGAGGCTTCGTGCTCGTTTTTTCGTTCTGACCTCACAAACACGTTTCGTGGACCATTTCTAACCTATAATCGAGACTTTTTCGGGTTTTCGAGCTAGTGGATCTAATTTCATACCCTCTCACCTCCCGATTTCTATACGAGGCTACGTGCTCGTTTTTTCGTTCTGACCTCACCAACACGTCTCGTGGTCCATTTCTAACCTATAATCGAGACTTTTTCGGGTTTTAGAGGAAATGGATCTAATTTCATACCCTCTCTCCTTCCGATTTCTATACGAGGCTTCCTGCTCATTTTTTCGTTCTGACCTCACAAACACGTCTCGTGGTCCATTTCTAACCTATAATCGAGACTTTCTCGGGTTTTAGAGCTAGTGGATCTAATTTCATACCCTCTCTCCTCCCGATTTCTATACGAGGCTACGTGCTCGTTTTTTCGTTCTGACCTCATGAACACGTCTCGTGGTCCATTTCTAACCTATAATCGAGACTTTTTCGAGTTTTAGAGCTAGTGGATCTAATTTCATACCCTCTCTCCTCCCGATTTCTATACGAGGCTTCGTGCTCGTTTTTTCGTTCTGACCTCACAAACACGTTTCGTGGTCCATTTATAACCTATAATCGAGACTTTTTCGGGTTTTAGAGGAAGTGGATCTAATTTCATACCCTCTCTCCTCCCGATTTCTATACGAGGCTACGTGCTCGTTTTTTCGTTCTGACCTCACAAACACGTCTCGTGGTCCATTTCTAACCTATAATCGAGACTTTCTCGGATTTTAGAGCTAGTGGATCTAATTTCATACCCTCTCTCCTCCCGATTTTTATACGAGGCTACGTGCTCGTTTTTTCGTTCTGACCTCATTAACACGTCTCGTGGTCCATTTCTAACCTATAATCGATACTTTTTCGGGTTTTCGAACTAGTGGATCTAATTTAATACCCTCTCTCCTCCCGATTTCTATACGAGGCTTCGTGCTCGTTTTTTCGTTCTGACCCCACCAACACGTCTCGTGGTCCATTTCTAACCTATAATCGAGACTTTTTCGGGTTTTAGAGGAAATGGATCTAATTTCATACCCTCTCTCCTTCCGATTTCTATACGAGGCTTCGTGCTCATTTTTTCGTTCTGACCTCACAAACACGTCTCGTGGTCCATTTCTAACCTATAATCGAGACTTTCTCGGGTTTTAGAGCTAGTGGATCTAATTTCATACCCTCTCTCCTCCCGATTTCTATACGAGGCTACGTGCTCGTTTTTTCGTTCTGACCTCATGAACACGTCTCGTGGTCCATTTCTAACCTATAATCGAGACTTTTTCGAGTTTTAGAGCTAGTGGATCTAATTTCATACCCTCTCTCCTCCCGATTTCTATACGAGGCTTCGTGCTCGTTTTTTCGTTCTGACCTCACAAACACGTTTCGTGGTCCATTTATAACCTATAATCGAGACTTTTTCGGGTTTTAGAGGAAGTGGATCTAATTTCATACCCTCTCTCCTCCCGATTTCTATACGAGGCTACGTGCTCGTTTTTTCGTTCTGACCTCATTATCACGTCTCGTGGTCCATTTCTAACCTATAATCGATACTTTTTCGGGTTTTCGAACTAGTGGATCTAATTTAATACCCTCTCTCCTCCCGATTTCTATACGAGGCTTCGTGCTCGTTTTTTCGTTCTGACCTCACCAACACGTCTCGTGGTCCATTTCTAACCTATAATCGAGACTTTTTCGGGTTTTAGAGGAAATGGATCTAATTTCGTACCCTCCTCCCGATTTCTATACGAGGCTTCGTGCTCGTTTTTTCGTTCTGACCTCACAAACACGTTTCGTGGACCATTTCTAACCTATAATCGATACTTTTTCGGGTTTTCGAACTAGTGGATCTAATTTTATACCCTCTCTCCTCCCGATTTCTATACGAGGCTACGTGCTCGTTTTTTCGTTCTGACCTCAGGAACACGTCTCGTGGTCCATTTCTAACCTATAATCGAGACTTTTTCGGGTTTTAGAGCTAGTGGATCTAATTTCATACCCTCTCTCCTCCCGATTTCTATACGAGGCTTCGTGCTCGTTTTTTCGTTCTGACCTCACCAACACGTCTCGTGGTCCATTTCTAACCTATAATCGAGACTTTTTCGGGTTTTAGAGCTAGTGGATCTAATTTCATACCCTCTCTCCTCCCGATTTCTATACGAGGCTTCGTGCTCGTTTTTTCGTTCTGACCTCACCAACACGTCTCGTGGTCCATTTCTAACCTATAATCGAGACTTTTTCGGGTTTTAGAGGAAGTGGATCTAATTTTATACCCTCTCTCCTCCCGATTTCTATACGAGGCTTCGTGCTCGTTTTTTCGTTCTGACCTCACAAACACGTTTCGTGGACCATTTCTAACCTATAATCGAGACTTTTTCGGGTTTTCGAGCTAGTGGATCTAATTTCATACCCTCTCACCTCCCGATTTCTATACGAGGCTACGTGCTCGTTTTTTCGTTCTGACCTCATGAACACGTCTCGTGGTCCATTTCTAACCTATAATCGAGACTTTTTCGGGTTTTAGAGGAAATGGATCTAATTTCATACCCTCTCTCCTTCCGATTTCTATACGAGGCTTCGTGCTCATTTTTTCGTTCTGACCTCACAAACACGTCTCGTGGTCCATTTCTAACCTATAATCGAGACTTTCTCGGGTTTTAGAGCTAGTGGATCTAATTTCATACCCTCTCTCCTCCCGATTTCTATACGAGGCTACGTGCTCGTTTTTTCGTTCTGACCTCATGAACACGTCTCGTGGTCCATTTCTAACCTATAATCGAGACTTTTTCGAGTTTTAG
Source organism: Thalia dealbata (assembly GCA_030544415.1). Lineage (NCBI taxonomy): Eukaryota > Viridiplantae > Streptophyta > Magnoliopsida > Zingiberales > Marantaceae > Thalia > Thalia dealbata. The sequence goes on from CM060460.1 coordinate 16,160,292, forward strand.
AGCTAGTGGATCTAATTTCATACCCTCTCTCCTCCCGATTTCTATACGAGGCTTCGTGCTCGTTTTTTCGTTCTGACCTCACAAACACGTTTCGTGGTCCATTTATAACCTATAATCGAGACTTTTTCGGGTTTTAGAGGAAGTGGATCTAATTTCATACCCTCTCTCCTCCCGATTTCTATACGAGGCTACGTGCTCGTTTTTTCGTTCTGACCTCACAAACACGTCTCGTGGTCCATTTCTAACCTATAATCGAGACTTTCTCGGATTTTAGAGCTAGTGGATCTAATTTCATACCCTCTCTCCTCCCGATTTTTATACGAGGCTACGTGCTCGTTTTTTCGTTCTGACCTCATTAACACGTCTCGTGGTCCATTTCTAACCTATAATCGATACTTTTTCGGGTTTTCGAACTAGTGGATCTAATTTAATACCCTCTCTCCTCCCGATTTCTATACGAGGCTTCGTGCTCGTTTTTTCGTTCTGACCTCACCAACACGTCTCGTGGTCCATTTCTAACCTATAATCGAGACTTTTTCGGGTTTTAGAGGAAATGGATCTAATTTCATACCCTCTCTCCTTCCGATTTCTATACGAGGCTTCGTGCTCATTTTTTCGTTCTGACCTCACAAACACGTCTCGTGGTCCATTTCTAACCTATAATCGAGACTTTCTCGGGTTTTAGAGCTAGTGGATCTAATTTCATACCCTCTCTCCTCCCGATTTCTATACGAGGCTACGTGCTCGTTTTTTCGTTCTGACCTCATGAACACGTCTCGTGGTCCATTTCTAACCTATAATCGAGACTTTTTCGAGTTTTAGAGCTAGTGGATCTAATTTCATACCCTCTCTCCTCCCGATTTCTATACGAGGCTTCGTGCTCGTTTTTTAGTTCTGACCTCACAAACACGTTTCGTGGTCCATTTATAACCTATAATCGAGACTTTTTCGGGTTTTAGAGGAAGTGGATCTAATTTCATACCCTCTCTCCTCCCGATTTCTATACGAGGCTACGTGCTCGTTTTTTCGTTCTGACCTCACAAACACGTCTCGTGGTCCATTTCTAACCTATAATCGAGACTTTCTCGGATTTTAGAGCTAGTGGATCTAATTTCATACCCTCTCTCCTCCCGATTTTTATACGAGGCTACGTGCTCGTTTTTTCGTTCTGACCTCATTAACACGTCTCGTGGTCCATTTCTAACCTATAATCGATACTTTTTCGGGTTTTCGAACTAGTGGATCTAATTTAATACCCTCTCTCCTCCCGATTTCTATACGAGGCTTCGTGCTCGTTTTTTCGTTCTGACCTCACCAACACGTCTCGTGGTCCATTTCTAACCTATAATCGAGACTTTTTCGGGTTTTAGAGGAAATGGATCTAATTTCATACCCTCCTCCCGATTTCTATACGAGGCTTCGTGCTCGTTTTTTCGTTCTGACCTCACAAACACGTCTCGTGGTCCATTTCTAACCTATAATCGAGACTATTTCGGGTTTTCGAGCTAGTGGATCTAATTTCATAAACTCTCTCCTCCCGATTTCTATACGAGGCTACGTGCTCGTTTTTTCGTTCTGACCTCAGGAATACGTCTCGTGGTCCATTTCTAACCTATAATCGAGACTTTTTCGAGTTTTAGAGCTAGTGGATCTAATTTCATACCCTCTCTCCTCCCGATTTCTATACGAGGCTTCGTGCTCGTTTTTTCGTTCTGACCTCACAAACACGTTTCGTGGTCCATTTATAACCTATAATCGAGACTTTTTCGGGTTTTAGAGGAAGTGGATCTAATTTCATACCCTCTCTCCTCCCGATTTCTATACGAGGCTACGTGCTCGTTTTTTCGTTCTGACCTCACAAACACGTCTCGTGGTCCATTTCTAACCTATAATCGAGACTTTCTCGGATTTTAGAGCTAGTGGATCTAATTTCATACCCTCTCTCCTCCCGATTTTTATACGAGGCTACGTGCTCGTTTTTTCATTCTGACCTCATTAACACGTCTCGTGGTCCATTTCTAACCTATAATCGATACTTTTTCGGGTTTTCGAACTAGTGGATCTAATTTAATACCCTCTCTCCTCCCGATTTCTATACGAGGCTTCGTGCTCGTTTTTTCGTTCTGACCTCACCAACACGTCTCGTGGTCCATTTCTAACCTATAATCGAGACTTTTTCGGGTTTTAGAGGAAATGGATCTAATTTCATACCCTCCTCCCGATTTCTATACGAGGCTTCGTGCTCGTTTTTTCGTTCTGACCTCACAAACACGTCTCGTGGTCCATTTCTAACCTATAATCGAGACTATTTCGGGTTTTCGAGCTAGTGGATCTAATTTCATAAACTCTCTCCTCCCGATTTCTATACGAGGCTACGTGCTCGTTTTCTCGTTCTGACCTCAGGAATACGTCTCGTGGTCCATTTCTAACCTATAATCGATACTTTTTCGGGTTTTCGAACTAGTGGATCTAATTTAATACCCTCTCTCCTCCCGATTTCTATACGAGGCTTCGTGCTCGTTTTTTCGTTCTGACCTCACAAACACGTTTCGTGGACCATTTCTAACCTATAATCGAGACTTTTTCGGGTTTTCGAGCTAGTGGATCTAATTTCATACCCTCTCACCTCCCGATTTCTATACGAGGCTACGTGCTCGTTTTTTCGTTCTGACCTCAGGAACACGTCTCTTGGTCCATTTCTAACCTATAATCGAGACTTTTTCGGGTTTTAGAGGAAATGGATCTAATTTCATACCCTCTCTCCTTCCGATTTCTATACGAGGCTTCGTGCTCATTTTTTCGTTCTGACCTCACAAACACGTCTCGTGGTCCATTTCTAACCTATAATCGAGACTTTCTCGGATTTTAGAGCTAGTGGATCTAATTTCATACCCTCTCTCCTCCCGATTTTTATACGAGGCTACGTGCTCGTTTTTTCGTTCTGACCTCATTAACACGTCTCGTGGTCCATTTCTAACCTATAATCGATACTTTTTCGGGTTTTCGAACTAGTGGATCTAATTTAATACCCTCTCTCCTCTCGATTTCTATACGAGGCTTCGTGCTCGTTTTTTCGTTCTGACCTCACCAACACGTCTCGTGGTCCATTTCTAACCTATAATCGAGACTTTTTCGGGTTTTAGAGGAAATGGATCTAATTTCATACCCTCCTCCCGATTTCTATACGAGGCTTCGTGCTCGTTTTTTCGTTCTGACCTCACAAACACGTTTCGTGGACCATTTCTAACCTATAATCGATACTTTTTCGGGTTTTCGAACTAGTGGATCTAATTTTATACCCTCTCTCCTCCCGATTTCTATACGAGGCTACGTGCTCGTTTTTTCGTTCTGACCTCAGGAACACGTCTCGTGGTCCATTTCTAACCTATAATCGAGACTTTTTCGGGTTTTAGAGCTAGTGGATCTAATTTCATACCCTCTCTCCTCCCGATTTCTATACGAGGCTTCGTGCTCGTTTTTTCGTTCTGACCTCACCAACACGTCTCGTGGTCCATTTCTAACCTATAATCGAGACTTTTTCGGGTTTTAGAGCTAGTGGATCTAATTTCATACCCTCTCTCCTCCCGATTTCTATACGAGGCTTCGTGCTCGTTTTTTCGTTCTGACCTCACCAACACGTCTCGTGGTCCATTTCTAACCTATAATCGAGACTTTTTCGGGTTTTAGAGGAAGTGGATCTAATTTTATACCCTCTCTCCTCCCGATTTCTATACGAGGCTTCGTGCTCGTTTTTTCGTTCTGACCTCACAAACACGTTTCGTGGACCATTTCTAACCTATAATCGAGACTTTTTCGGGTTTTCGAGCTAGTGGATCTAATTTCATACCCTCTCACCTCCCGATTTCTATACGAGGCTACGTGCTCGTTTTTTCGTTCTGACCTCATGAACACGTCTCGTGGTCCATTTCTAACCTATAATCGAGACTTTTTCGGGTTTTAGAGGAAATGGATCTAATTTCATACCCTCTCTCCTTCCGATTTCTATACGAGGCTTCGTGCTCATTTTTTCGTTCTGACCTCACAAACACGTCTCGTGGTCCATTTCTAACCTATAATCGAGACTTTCTCGGGTTTTAGAGCTAGTGGATCTAATTTCATACCCTCTCTCCTCCCGATTTCTATACGAGGCTACGTGCTCGTTTTTTCGTTCTGACCTCATGAACACGTCTCGTGGTCCATTTCTAACCTATAATCGAGACTTTTTCGAGTTTTAGAGCTAGTGGATCTAATTTCATACCCTCTCTCCTCCCGATTTCTATACGAGGCTTCGTGCTCGTTTTTTCGTTCTGACCTCACAAACACGTTTCGTGGTCCATTTATAACCTATAATCGAGACTTTTTCGGGTTTTAGAGGAAGTGGATCTAATTTCATACCCTCTCTCCTCCCGATTTCTATACGAGGCTACGTGCTCGTTTTTTCGTTCTGACCTCACAAACACGTCTCGTGGTCCATTTCTAACCTATAATCGAGACTTTCTCGGATTTTAGAGCTAGTGGATCTAATTTCATACCCTCTCTCCTCCCGATTTTTATACGAGGCTACGTGCTCGTTTTTTCGTTCTGACCTCATTAACACGTCTCGTGGTCCATTTCTAACCTATAATCGATACTTTTTCGGGTTTTCGAACTAGTGGATCTAATTTAATACCCTCTCTCCTCCCGATTTCTATACGAGGCTTCGTGCTCGTTTTTTCGTTCTGACCTCACCAACACGTCTCGTGGTCCATTTTTAACCTATAATCGAGACTTTTTCGGGTTTTAGAGGAAATGGATCTAATTTCATACCCTCCTCCCGATTTCTATACGAGGCTTCGTGCTCGTTTTTTCGTTCTGACCTCACAAACACGTTTCGTGGACCATTTCTAACCTATAATCGATACTTTTTCGGGTTTTCGAACTAGTGGATCTAATTTTATACCCTCTCTCCTCCCGATTTCTATACGAGGCTACGTGCTCGTTTTTTCGTTCTGACCTCAGGAACACGTCTCGTGGTCCATTTCTAACCTATAATCGAGACTTTTTCGGGTTTTAGAGGAAATGGATCTAATTTCATACCCTCTCTCCTTCCGATTTCTATACGAGGCTTCGTGCTCATTTTTTCGTTCTGACCTCACAAACACGTCTCGTGGTCCATTTCTAACCTATAATCGAGACTTTCTCGGGTTTTAGAGCTAGTGGATCTAATTTCGTACCCTCTCTCCTCCCGATTTCTATACGAGGCTACGTGCTCGTTTTTTCGTTCTGACCTCAGGAACACGTCTCGTGGTCCATTTCTAACCTATAATCGAGACTTTTTCGGGTTTTAGAGCTAGTGGATCTAATTTCATACCCTCTCTCCTCCCGATTTCTATACGAGGCTTCGTGCTCGTTTTTTCGTTCTGACCTCACCAACACGTCTCGTGGTCCATTTCTAACCTATAATCGAGACTTTTTCGGGTTTTAGAGCTAGTGGATCTAATTTCATACCCTCTCTCCTCCCGATTTCTATACGAGGCTTCGTGCTCGTTTTTTCGTTCTGACCTCACCAACACGTCTCGTGGTCCATTTCTAACCTATAATCGAGACTTTTTCGGGTTTTAGAGGAAGTGGATCTAATTTTATACCCTCTCTCCTCCCGATTTCTATACGAGGCTTCGTGCTCGTTTTTTCGTTCTGACCTCACAAACACGTTTCGTGGACCATTTCTAACCTATAATCGAGACTTTTTCGGGTTTTCGAGCTAGTGGATCTAATTTCATACCCTCTCACCTCCCGATTTCTATACGAGGCTACGTGCTCGTTTTTTCGTTCTGACCTCATGAACACGTCTCGTGGTCCATTTCTAACCTATAATCGAGACTTTTTCGGGTTTTAGAGGAAATGGATCTAATTTCATACCCTCTCTCCTTCCGATTTCTATACGAGGCTTCGTGCTCATTTTTTCGTTCTGACCTCACAAACACGTCTCGTGGTCCATTTCTAACCTATAATCGAGACTTTCTCGGGTTTTAGAGCTAGTGGATCTAATTTCATACCCTCTCTCCTCCCGATTTCTATACGAGGCTACGTGCTCGTTTTTTCGTTCTGACCTCATGAACACGTCTCGTGGTCCATTTCTAACCTATAATCGAGACTTTTTCGAGTTTTAGAGCTAGTGGATCTAATTTCATACCCTCTCTCCTCCCGATTTCTATACGAGGCTTCGTGCTCGTTTTTTCGTTCTGACCTCACAAACACGTTTCGTGGTCCATTTATAACCTATAATCGAGACTTTTTCGGGTTTTAGAGGAAGTGGATCTAATTTCATACCCTCTCTCCTCCCGATTTCTATACGAGGCTACGTGCTCGTTTTTTCGTTCTGACCTCACAAACACGTCTCGTGGTCCATTTCTAACCTATAATCGAGACTTTCTCGGATTTTAGAGCTAGTGGATCTAATTTCATACCCTCTCTCCTCCCGATTTTTATACGAGGCTACGTGCTCGTTTTTTCGTTCTGACCTCATTAACACGTCTCGTGGTCCATTTCTAACCTATAATCGATACTTTTTCGGGTTTTCGAACTAGTGGATCTAATTTAATACCCTCTCTCCTCCCGATTTCTATACGAGGCTTCGTGCTCGTTTTTTCGTTCTGACCTCACCAACACGTCTCGTGGTCCATTTCTAACCTATAATCGAGACTTTTTCGGGTTTTAGAGGAAATGGATCTAATTTCATACCCTCCTCCCGATTTCTATACGAGGCTTCGTGCTCGTTTTTTCGTTCTGACCTCACAAACACGTCTCGTGGTCCATTTCTAACCTATAATCGAGACTATTTCGAGTTTTCGAGCTAGTGGATCTAATTTCATAAACTCTCTCCTCCCGATTTCTATACGAGGCTACGTGCTCGTTTTTTCGTTCTGACCTCAGGAATACGTCTCGTGGTCCATTTCTAACCTATAATCGATACTTTTTCGGGTTTTCGAACTAGTGGATCTAATTTAATACCCTCTCTCCTCCCGATTTCTATACGAGGCTTCGTGCTCGTTTTTTCGTTCTGACCTCACAAACACGTTTCGTGGACCATTTCTAACCTATAATCGAGACTTTTTCGGGTTTTCGAGCTAGTGGATCTAATTTCATACCCTCTCACCTCCCGATTTCTATACGAGGCTACGTGCTCGTTTTTTCGTTCTGACCTCAGGAACACGTCTCGTGGTCCATTTCTAACCTATAATCGAGACTTTTTCGGGTTTTAGAGGAAATGGATCTAATTTCATACCCTCTCTCCTTCCGATTTCTATACGAGGCTTCGTGCTCATTTTTTCGTTCTGACCTCACAAACACGTCTCGTGGTCCATTTCTAACCTATAATCGAGACTTTCTCGGATTTTAGAGCTAGTGGATCTAATTTCATACCCTCTTTCCTCCCGATTTTTATACGAGGCTACGTGCTCGTTTTTTCATTCTGACCTCATTAACACGTCTCGTGGTCCATTTCTAACCTATAATCGATACTTTTTCGGGTTTTCGAACTAGTGGATCTAATTTAATACCCTCTCTCCTCCCGATTTCTATACGAGGCTTCGTGCTCGTTTTTTCGTTCTGACCTCACCAACACGTCTCGTGGTCCATTTCTAACCTATAATCGAGACTTTTTCGGGTTTTAGAGGAAATGGATCTAATTTCATACCCTCCTCCCGATTTCTATACGAGGCTTCGTGCTCGTTTTTTCGTTCTGACCTCACAAACACGTTTCGTGGACCATTTCTAACCTATAATCGATACTTTTTCGGGTTTTCGAACTAGTGGATCTAATTTTATACCCTCTCTCCTCCCGATTTCTATACGAGGCTACGTGCTCGTTTTTTCGTTCTGACCTCAGGAACACGTCTCGTGGTCCATTTCTAACCTATAATCGAGACTTTTTCGGGTTTTAGAGGAAATGGATCTAATTTCATACCCTCTCTCCTTCCGATTTCTATACGAGGCTTCGTGCTCATTTTTTCGTTCTGACCTCACAAACACGTCTCGTGGTCCATTTCTAACCTATAATCGAGACTTTCTCGGGTTTTAGAGCTAGTGGATCTAATTTCATACCCTCTCTCCTCCCGATTTCTATACGAGGCTACGTGCTCGTTTTTTCGTTCTGACCTCACAAACACGTCTCGTGGTCCATTTCTAACCTATAATAGAGACTTTCTCGGATTTTAGAGCTAGTGGATCTAATTTCATACCCTCTCTCCTCCCGATTTTTATACGAGGCTACGTGCTCGTTTTTTCGTTCTGACCTCATTAACACGTCTCGTGGTCCATTTCTAACCTATAATCGATACTTTTTCGGGTTTTCGAACTAGTGGATCTAATTTAATACCCTCTCTCCTCCCGATTTCTATACGAGCCTTCGTGCTCGTTTTTTCGTTCTGACCTCACCAACACGTCTCGTGGTCCATTTCGAACCTATAATCGAGACTTTTTCGGGTTTTAGAGGAAATTGATCTAATTTCATACCCTCTCTCCTCCCGATTTCTATACGAGGCTTCGTGCTCGTTTTTTCGTTCTGACCTCACAAACACGTCTCGTGGTCTATTTCTAACCTATAATCGAGACTATTTCGGGTTTTCGAGCTAGTGGATCTAATTTCATAAACTCTCTCCTCCCGATTTCTATACGAGGCTACGTGCTCGTTTTTTCGTTCTGACCTCAGGAATACGTCTCGTGGTCCATTTCTAACCTATAATCGATACTTTTTCGGGTTTTCGAACTAGTGGATCTAATTTTATACCCTCTCTCCTCCCGATTTCTATACGAGGCTACGTGCTCGTTTTTTCGTTCTGACCTCAGGAACACGTCTCGTGGTCCATTTCTAACCTATAATCGAGACTTTTTCGGGTTTTAGAGCTAGTGGATCTAATTTCATACCTCTCTCCTCCCGATTTCTATACGAGGCTACGTGCTCGTTTTTTCGTTCTGACCTCACAAACACGTCTCGTGGTCCATTTCTAACCTATAATAGAGACTTTCTCAGATTTTAGAGCTAGTGGATCTAATTTCATACCCTCTCTCCTCCCGATTTTTATACGAGGCTACGTGCTCGTTTTTTCGTTCTGACCTCATTAACACGTCTCGTGGTCCATTTCTAACCTATAATCGATACTTTTTCGGGTTTTCGAACTAGTGGATCTAATTTAATACCCTCTCTCCTCCCGATTTCTATACGAGCCTTCGTGCTCGTTTTTTCGTTCTGACCTCACCAACACGTCTCGTGGTCCATTTCTAACCTATAATCGAGACTTTTTCGGGTTTTAGAGGAAATTGATCTAATTTCATACCCTCTCTCCTCCCGATTTCTATACGAGGCTTCGTGCTCGTTTTTTCGTTCTGACCTCACAAACACGTCTCGTGGTCTATTTCTAACCTATAATCGAGACTATTTCGGGTTTTCGAGCTAGTGGATCTAATTTCATAAACTCTCTCCTCCCGATTTCTATACGAGGCTACGTGCTCATTTTTTCGTTCTGACCTCAGGAATACGTCTCGTGGTCCATTTCTAACCTATAATCGATACTTTTTCGGGTTTTCGAACTAGTGGATCTAATTTTATACCCTCTCTCCTCCCGATTTCTATACGAGGCTACGTGCTCGTTTTTTCGTTCTGACCTCAGGAACACGTCTCGTGGTCCATTTCTAACCTATAATCGAGACTTTTTCGGGTTTTAGAGCTAGTGGATCTAATTTCATACCCTCTCTCCTCCCGATTTCTATACGAGGCTTCGTGCTCGTTTTTTCGTTCTGACCTCACAAACACGTTTCGTGGTCCATTTATAACCTATAATCGAGACTTTTTCGGGTTTTAGAGGAAGTGGATCTAATTTCATACCCTCTCTCCTCCCGATTTCTATACGAGGCTACGTGCTCGTTTTTTCGTTCTGACCTCACAAACACGTCTCGTGGTCCATTTCTAACCTATAATCGAGACTTTCTCGGATTTTAGAGCTAGTGGATCTAATTTCATACCCTCTCTCCTCCCGATTTCTATACGAGGCCACGTGCTCGTTTTTTCGTTCTGACCTCATTAACACGTCTCGTGGTCCATTTCTAACCTATAATCGAGACTTTTTCGGGTTTTAGAGCTAGTTGATCTAATTTCATACCCTCTCTCCTCCCGATTTCTATACGAGGCTTCGTGCTCGTTTTTTCGTTCTGACCTCACCAACACGTCTCCTGGTCCATTTCTAACGTATAATCGAGACTTTTTCGGGTTTTAGAGGAAATAGATATAATTTCATACCCTCTCTCCTCCCGATTTCTATACGAGGCTTCGTGCTCGTTTTTTCTTTCTGACCTCACCAACACGTCTCGTGGTCCATTTCTAACCTATAATCGATACATTTTCGGGTTTTCGAGCTAGTGGATCTAATTTCATACCCTCTCTCCTTCCGATTTCTATACGAGGCTTCGTGCTCGTTTTTTCGTTCTGACCTCACCAACACGTCTCGTGGTCCATTTCTAACCTATAATCGAGACTTTTTCGGGTTTTAGAGGAAGTGGATCTAATTTTATACCCTCTCTCCTCCCGATTTCTATACGAGGCTACGTGCTCGTTTTTTCGTTCTGACCTCAGGAACACGTCTCGTGGTCCATTTCTAACCTATAATCGAGACTTTTTCGGGTTTTAGAGCTAGTGGATCTAATTTCATACCCTCTCTCCTCCCGATTTCTATACGAGGCTTCGTGCTCGTTTTTTCATTCTGACCTCACCAACACGTCTCGTGGTCCATTTCTAACCTATAATCGATACATTTTCGGGTTTTCGAGCAAGTGGATCTAATTTCATACCCTCTCTCCTTCCGATTTCTATACGAGGCTTCGTGCTCGTTTTTTCGTTCTGACCTCACCAACACGTCTCGTGGTCCATTTCTAACCTATAATCGAGACTTTTTCGGGTTTTAGAGCTAGTGGATCTAATTTCATACCCTCTCTCCTCCCGATTTCTATACGAGGCTTCGTGCTCGTTTTTTCGTTCTGACCTCACCAACACGTCTCGTGGTCCATTTCTAACCTATAATCGAGACTTTTTCGGGTTTTAGAGGAACTGGATCTAATTTTATACCCTCTCTCCTCCCGATTTCTATACGAGGCTTCGTGCTCGTTTTTTCGTTCTGACCTCACAAACACGTTTCGTGGACCATTTCTAACCTATAATCGAGACTTTTTCGGGTTTTCGAGCTAGTGGATCTAATTTCATACCCTCTCACCTCCCGATTTCTATACGAGGCTTCGTGCTCGTTTTTTATTCTGACCTCACCAACACGTCTCGTGGTCCATTTCTAACCTATAATAGAGACTTTTTCGGGTTTTAGAGGAAATGGATCTAATTTCATACCCTCTCTCCTTCCGATTTCTATACGAGGCTTCGTGCTCATTTTTTCGTTCTGACCTCACAAACACGTCTCGTGGTCCATTTCTAACCTATAATCGAGACTTTCTCGGGTTTTAGAGCTAGTGGATCTAATTTCATACCCTCTCTCCTCCCGATTTCTATACGAGGCTACGTGCTCGTTTTTTCGTTCTGACCTCATGAACACGTCTCGTGGTCCATTTCTAACCTATAATCGAGACTTTTTCGGGTTTTAGAGCTAGTGGATCTAATTTCATACCCTCTCTCCTCCCGATTTCTATACGAGGCTTCGTGCTCGTTTTTTCGTTCTGACCTCACAAACACGTTTCGTGGTCCATTTATAACCTATAATCGAGACTTTTTCGGGTTTTAGAGGAAGTGGATCTAATTTCATACCCTCTCTACTCCCGATTTCTATACGAGGCTACGTGCTCGTTTTTTCGTTCTGACCTCACAAACACGTCTCGTGGTGCATTTCTAACCTATAATCGAGACTTTCTCGGATTTTAGAGCTAGTGGATCTAATTTCATACCCTCTCTCCTCCCGATTTTTATACGAGGCTACGTGCTCGTTTTTTCGTTCTGACCTCATTAACACGTCTCGTGGTCCATTTCTAACCTATAATCGATACTTTTTCGGGTTTTCGAACTAGTGGATCTAATTTAATACCCTCTCTCCTCCCGATTTCTATACGAGGCTTCGTGCTCGTTTTTTCGTTCTGACCTCACCAACACGTCTCGTGGTCCATTTCTAACCTATAATCGAGACTTTTTCGGGTTTTAGAGGAAATGGATCTAATTTCATACCCTCCTCCCGATTTCTATACGAGGCTTCGTGCTCGTTTTTTCGTTCTGACCTCATGAACACGTCTCGTGGTCCATTTCTAACCTATAATCGAGACTTTTTCGGGTTTTAGAGGAAATGGATCTAATTTCATACCCTCTCTCCTTCCGATTTCTATACGAGGCTTCGTGCTCATTTTTTCGTTCTGACCTCACAAACACGTCTCGTGCTCCATTTCTAACCTATAATCGAGACTTTCTCGGGTTTTAGAGCTGGTGGATCTATTTTCATACCCTCTCTCCTCCCGATTTCTATACGACGCTACGTGCTCGTTTTTTCGTTCTGACCTCATGAACACGTCTCGTGGTCCATTTCTAACCTATAATCGAGACTTTTTCGGGTTTTAGAGCTAGTGGATCTAATTTCAAACCCTCTCTCCTCCCGATTTCTATACGAGGCTTCGTGCTCGTTTTTTCGTTCTGACCTCACAAACACGTTTCGTGGTCCATTTATAACCTATAATCGAGGCTTTTTCGGGTTTTAGAGGAAGTGGATCTAATTTCATACCCTCTCTCCTCCCGATTTCTATACGAGGCTACGTGCTTGTTTTTTCGTTCTGACCTCACAAACACGTCTCGTGGTCCATTTCTAACCTATAATCGAGACTTTCTCGGATTTTAGAGCTAGTGGATCTAATTTCATACCCTCTCTCCTCCCGATTTTTATACGAGGCTACGTGCTCATTTTTTCGTTCTGACCTCATTAACACGTCTCGTGGTCCATTTCTAACCTATAATCGATACTTTTTCGGGTTTTCGAACTAGTGGATCTAATTTAATACCCTCTCTCCTCCCGATTTCTATACGAGGCTTCGTGCTCGTTTTTTCGTTCTGACCTCACCAACACGTCTCGTGGTCCATTTCTAACCTATAATCGAGACTTTTTCGGGTTTTAGAGGAAATGGATCTAATTTCATACCCTCTCTCCTCCCGATTTCTATACGGGGCTTCGTGCTCGTTTTTTCGTTCTGACCTCACAAACACGTCTCGTGGTCCATTTCTAACCTATAATCGAGACTATTTCGGGTTTTCGAGCTAGTGGATCTAATTTCATAAACTCTCTCCTCCCGATTTCTATACGAGGCTACGTGCTCGTTTTTTCGTTCTGACCTCAGGAATACGTCTCGTGGTCCATTTCTAACCTATAATCGATACTTTTTCGGGTTTTCGAACTAGTGGATCTAATTTTATACCCTCTCTCCTCCCGATTTCTATACGAGGCTACGTGCTCGTTTTTTCGTTCTGACCTCAGGAACACGTCTCGTGGTCCATTTCTAACCTATAATCGAGACTTTTTCGGGTTTTAGAGCTAGTGGATCTAATTTCATACCCTCTCTCCTCCCGATTTCTATACGAGGCTTCGTGCTCGTTTTTTATTCTGACCTCACCAACACGTCTCGTGGTCCATTTCTAACCTATAATAGAGACTTTTTCGGGTTTTAGAGGAAATGGATCTAATTTCATACCCTCTCTCCTTCCGATTTCTATACGAGGCTTCGTGCTCATTTTTTCGTTCTGACCTCACAAACACGTCTCGTGGTCCATTTCTAACCTATAATCGAGACTTTCTCGGGTTTTAGAGCTAGTGGATCTAATTTCATACCCTCTCTCCTCCCGATTTCTATACGAGGCTTCGTGCTCGTTTTTTCGTTCTGACCTCACAAACACGTTTCGTGGTCCATTTATAACCTATAATCGAGACTTTTTCGGGTTTTAGAGGAAGTGGATCTAATTTCATATCCTCTCTCCTCCCGATTTCTATACGAGGCTACGTGCTCGTTTTTTCGTTCTGACCTCACAAACACGTCTCGTGGTCCATTTCTAACCTATAATCGAGACTTTCTCGGATTTTAGAGCTAGTGGATCTAATTTCATACCCTCTCTCCTCCCGATTTTTATACGAGGCCACGTGCTCGTTTTTTCGTTCTGACCTCATTAACACGTCTCGTGGTCCATTTCTAACCTATAATCGAGACTTTTTCGGGTTTTAGAGCTAGTGGATCTAATTTCATACCCTCTCTCCTCCCGATTTCTATACGAGGCTCGGTGCTCGTTTTTTCGTTCTGACCTCACCAACACGTCTCCTGGTCCATTTCTAACGTATAATCGAGACTTTTTCGGGTTTTAGAGGAAATAGATCTAATTTCATACCCTCTCTCCTCCCGATTTCTATACGAGGCTTCGTGCTCGTTTTTTCATTCTGACCTCACCAACACGTCTCGTGGTCCATTTCTAACCTATAATCGATACATTTTCGGGTTTTCGAGCTAGTGGATCTAATTTCATACCCTCTCTCCTTCCGATTTCTATACGAGGCTTCGTGCTCGTTTTTTCGTTCTGACCTCACCAACACGTCTCGTGGTCCATTTCTAACCTATAATCGAGACTTTTTCGGGTTTTAGAGGAAGTGGATCTAATTTTATACCCTCTCTCCTCCCGATTTCTATACGAGGCTACGTGCTCGTTTTTTCGTTCTGACCTCAGGAACACGTCTCGTGGTCCATTTCTAACCTATAATCGAGACTTTTTCGGGTTTTAGAGCTAGTGGATCTAATTTCATACCCTCTCTCCTCCCGATTTCTATACGAGGCTTCGTGCTCGTTTTTTCATTCTGACCTCACCAACACGTCTCATGGTCCATTTCTAACCTATAATCGATACATTTTCGGGTTTTCGAGCTAGTGGATCTAATTTCATACCCTCTCTCCTTCCGATTTCTATACGAGGCTTCGTGCTCGTTTTTTCGTTCTGACCTCACCAACACGTCTCGTGGTCCATTTCTAACCTATAATCGAGACTTTTTCGGGTTTTAGAGGAAGTGGATCTAATTTCATACCCTCTCTCCTCCCGATTTCTATACGAGGCTACGTGCTCGTTTTTTCGTTCTGACCTCACAAACACGTCTCGTGGTCCATTTCTAACCTATAATCGAGACTTTCTCGGATTTTAGAGCTAGTGGATCTAATTTCATACCCTCTCTCCTCCCGATTTTTATACGAGGTCACGTGCTCGTTTTTTCGTTCTGACCTCATTAACTCGTCTCGTGGTCCATTTCTAACCTATAATCGAGACTTTTTCGGGTTTTAGAGCTAGTGGATCTAATTTCAAACCCTCTCTCCTCCCGATTTCTATACGAGGCTTCGTGCTCGTTTTTTCGTTCTGACCTCACCAACACGTCTCCTGGTCCATTTCTAACGTATAATCGAGACTTTTTCGGGTTTTAGAGGAAATAGATCTAATTTCATACCCTCTCTCCTCCCGATTTCTATACGAGGCTTCGTGCTCGTTTTTTCGTTCTGACCTCACAAACACGTCTCGTGGTCCATTTCTAACCTATAATCGAGACTTTTTCGGGTTTTCGAGCTAGTGGATCTAATTTCATACCCTCTCTCCTTCCGATTTCTATACGAGGCTACGTGCTCGTTTTTTCGTTCTGACCTCAGGAACACGTCTCGTGGTCCATTTCTAACCTATAATCGAGACTTTTTCGGGTTTTCGAGCTAGTGGACCTAATTTCATACCCTCTCACCTCCCGATTTCTATACGAGGCTACGTGCTCGTTTTTTCGTTCTGACTTTATGAACACGTCTCGTGGTCCATTTCTAACCTATAATCGAGACTTTTTCGGATTTTAGAGGAAATGGATCTAATTTCATACCCTCTCTCCTTCCGATTTCTATACGAGGCTTCGTGCTCGTTTTTTCATTCTGACCTCACCAACACGTCTCGTGGTCCATTTCTAACCTATAATCGATACATTTTCGGGTTTTCGAGCTAGTGGATCTAATTTCATACCCTCTCTCCTTCCGATTTCTATACGAGGCTTCGTGCTCGTTTTTTCGTTCTGACCTCACAAACACGTTTCGTGGTCCATTTATAACCTATAATCGAGACTTTTTCGGGTTTTAGAGGAAGTGGATCTAATTTCATACCCTCTCTCCTCCCGATTTCTATACGAGGCTACGTGCTTGTTTTTTCGTTCTGACCTCACAAACACGTCTCGTGGTCCATTTCTAACCTATAATCGAGACTTTCTCGGATTTTAGAGCTAGTGGATCTAATTTCATACCCTCTCTCCTCCCGATTTTTATACGAGGCTACGTGCTCATTTTTTCGTTCTGACCTCATTAACACGTCTCGTGGTCCATTTCTAACCTATAATCGATACTTTTTCGGGTTTTCGAACTAGTGGATCTAATTTAATACCCTCTCTCCTCCCGATTTCTATACGAGGCTTCGTGCTCGTTTTTTCGTTCTGACCTCACCAACACGTCTCGTGGTCCATTTCTAACCTATAATCGAGACTTTTTCGGGTTTTAGAGGAAATGGATCTAATTTCATACCCTCTCTCCTCCCGATTTCTATACGAGGCTTCGTGCTCGTTTTTTCGTTCTGACCTCACAAACACGTCTCGTGGTCCATTTCTAACCTATAATCGAGACTATTTCGGGTTTTCGAGCTAGTGGATCTAATTTCATAAACTCTCTCCTCCCGATTTCTATACGAGGCTACGTGCTCGTTTTTTCGTTCTGACCTCAGGAATACGTCTCTTGGTCCATTTCTAACCTATAATCGATACTTTTTCGGGTTTTCGAACTAGTGGATCTAATTTTATACCCTCTCTCCTCCCGATTTCTATACGAGGCTACGTGCTCGTTTTTTCGTTCTGACCTCAGGAACACGTCTCGTGGTCCATTTCTAACCTATAATCGAGACTTTTTCGGGTTTTAGAGCTAGTGGATCTAATTTCATACCCTCTCTCCTCCCGATTTCTATACGAGGCTTCGTGCTCGTTTTTTATTCTGACCTCACCAACACGTCTCGTGGTCCATTTCTAACCTATAATAGAGACTTTTTCGGGTTTTAGAGGAAATGGATCTAATTTCATACCCTCTCTCCTCCCGATTTCTATACGAGGCTACGTGCTTGTTTTTTCGTTCTGACCTCACAAACACGTCTCGTGGTCCATTTCTAACCTATAATCGAGACTTTCTCGGATTTTAGAGCTAGTGGATCTAATTTCATACCCTCTCTCCTCCCGATTTTTATACGAGGCTACGTGCTCATTTTTTCGTTCTGACCTCATTAACACGTCTCGTGGTCCATTTCTAACCTATAATCGATACTTTTTCGGGTTTTCGAACTAGTGGATCTAATTTAATACCCTCTCTCCTCCCGATTTCTATACGAGGCTTCGTGCTCGTTTTTTCGTTCTGACCTCACCAACACGTCTCGTGGTCCATTTCTAACCTATAATCGAGACTTTTTCGGGTTTTAGAGGAAATGGATCTAATTTCATACCCTCTCTCCTCCCGATTTCTATACGAGGCTTCGTGCTCGTTTTTTCGTTCTGACCTCACAAACACGTCTCGTGGTCCATTTCTAACCTATAATCGAGACTATTTCGGGTTTTCGAGCTAGTGGATCTAATTTCATAAACTCTCTCCTCCCGATTTCTATACGAGGCTACGTGCTCGTTTTTTCGTTCTGACCTCAGGAATACGTCTCTTGGTCCATTTCTAACCTATAATCGATACTTTTTCGGGTTTTCGAACTAGTGGATCTAATTTTATACCCTCTCTCCTCCCGATTTCTATACGAGGCTACGTGCTCGTTTTTTCGTTCTGACCTCAGGAACACGTCTCGTGGTCCATTTCTAACCTATAATCGAGACTTTTTCGGGTTTTAGAGCTAGTGGATCTAATTTCATACCCTCTCTCCTCCCGATTTCTATACGAGGCTTCGTGCTCGTTTTTTATTCTGACCTCACCAACACGTCTCGTGGTCCATTTCTAACCTATAATCGAGACTTTTTCGGGTTTTAGAGGAAATGGATCTAATTTCATACCCTCCTCCCGATTTCTATACGAGGCTTCGTGCTCGTTTTTTCGTTCTGACCTCACAAACACGTTTCGTGGACCATTTCTAACCTATAATCGATACTTTTTCGGGTTTTCGAACTAGTGGATCTAATTTTATACCCTCTCTCCTCCCGATTTCTATACGAGGCTACGTGCTCGTTTTTTCGTTCTGACCTCAGGAACACGTCTCGTGGTCCATTTCTAACCTATAATCGAGACTTTTTCGGGTTTTAGAGGAAATGGATCTAATTTCATACCCTCTCTCCTTCCGATTTCTATACGAGGCTTCGTGCTCATTTTTTCGTTCTGACCTCACAAACACGTCTCGTGGTCCATTTCTAACCTATAATCGAGACTTTCTCGGGTTTTAGAGCTAGTGGATCTAATTTCGTACCCTCTCTCCTCCCGATTTCTATACGAGGCTATGTGCTCGTTTTTTCGTTCTGACCTCATGAACACGTCTCGTGGTCCATTTCTGACCTATAATCGAGACTTTTTCGGGTTTTAGAGCTAGTGGATCTAATTTCATACCCTCTCTCCTCCCGATTTCTATACGAGGCTACGTGCTCGTTTTTTCGTTCTGACCTCACAAACACGTCTCGTGGTCCATTTCTAACCTATAATAGAGACTTTCTCGGATTTTAGAGCTAGTGGATCTAATTTCATACCCTCTCTCCTCCCGATTTTTATACGAGGCTACGTGCTCGTTTTTTCGTTCTGACCTCATTAACACGTCTCGTGGTCCATTTCTAACCTATAATCGATACTTTTTCGGGTTTTCGAACTAGTGGATCTAATTTAATACCCTCTCTCCTCCCGATTTCTATACGAGGCTTCGTGCTCGTTTTTTCGTTCTGACCTCACCAACACGTCTCGTGGTCCATTTCTAACCTATAATCGAGACTTTTTCGGGTTTTAGAGGAAATGGATCTAATTTCATACCCTCTCTCCTCCCGATTTCTATACGAGGCTTCGTGCTCGTTTTTTCGTTCTGACCTCACAAACACGTCTCGTGGTCCATTTCTAACCTATAATCGAGACTATTTCGGGTTTTCGAGCTAGTGGATCTAATTTCATAAACTCTCTCCTCCCGATTTCTATACGAGGCTACGTGCTCGTTTTTTCGTTCTGACCTCAGGAATACGTCTCTTGGTCCATTTCTAACCTATAATCGATACTTTTTCGGGTTTTCGAACTAGTGGATCTAATTTTATACCCTCTCTCCTCCCGATTTCTATACGAGGCTACGTGCTCGTTTTTTCGTTCTGACCTCAGGAACACGTCTCGTGGTCCATTTCTAACCTATAATCGAGACTTTTTCGGGTTTTAGAGCTAGTGGATCTAATTTCATACCCTCTCTCCTCCCGATTTCTATACGAGGCTTCGTGCTCGTTTTTTATTCTGACCTCACCAACACGTCTCGTGGTCCATTTCTAACCTATAATAGAGACTTTTTCGGGTTTTAGAGGAAATGGATCTAATTTCATACCCTCTCTCCTCCCGATTTCTATACGAGGCTACGTGCTTGTTTTTTCGTTCTGACCTCACAAACACGTCTCGTGGTCCATTTCTAACCTATAATCGAGACTTTCTCGGATTTTAGAGCTAGTGGATCTAATTTCATACCCTCTCTCCTCCCGATTTTTATACGAGGCTACGTGCTCATTTTTTCGTTCTGACCTCATTAACACGTCTCGTGGTCCATTTCTAACCTATAATCGATACTTTTTCGGGTTTTCGAACTAGTGGATCTAATTTAATACCCTCTCTCCTCCCGATTTCTATACGAGGCTTCGTGCTCGTTTTTTCGTTCTGACCTCACCAACACGTCTCGTGGTCCATTTCTAACCTATAATCGAGACTTTTTCGGGTTTTAGAGGAAATGGATCTAATTTCATACCCTCTCTCCTCCCGATTTCTATACGAGGCTTCGTGCTCGTTTTTTCGTTCTGACCTCACAAACACGTCTCGTGGTCCATTTCTAACCTATAATCGAGACTATTTCGGGTTTTCGAGCTAGTGGATCTAATTTCATAAACTCTCTCCTCCCGATTTCTATACGAGGCTACGTGCTCGTTTTTTCGTTCTGACCTCAGGAATACGTCTCTTGGTCCATTTCTAACCTATAATCGATACTTTTTCGGGTTTTCGAACTAGTGGATCTAATTTTATACCCTCTCTCCTCCCGATTTCTATACGAGGCTACGTGCTCGTTTTTTCGTTCTGACCTCAGGAACACGTCTCGTGGTCCATTTCTAACCTATAATCGAGACTTTTTCGGGTTTTAGAGCTAGTGGATCTAATTTCATACCCTCTCTCCTCCCGATTTCTATACGAGGCTTCGTGCTCGTTTTTTATTCTGACCTCACCAACACGTCTCGTGGTCCATTTCTAACCTATAATCGAGACTTTTTCGGGTTTTAGAGGAAATGGATCTAATTTCATACCCTCCTCCCGATTTCTATACGAGGCTTCGTGCTCGTTTTTTCGTTCTGACCTCACAAACACGTTTCGTGGACCATTTCTAACCTATAATCGATACTTTTTCGGGTTTTCGAACTAGTGGATCTAATTTTATACCCTCTCTCCTCCCGATTTCTATACGAGGCTACGTGCTCGTTTTTTCGTTCTGACCTCAGGAACACGTCTCGTGGTCCATTTCTAACCTATAATCGAGACTTTTTCGGGTTTTAGAGGAAATGGATCTAATTTCATACCCTCTCTCCTTCCGATTTCTATACGAGGCTTCGTGCTCATTTTTTCGTTCTGACCTCACAAACACGTCTCGTGGTCCATTTCTAACCTATAATCGAGACTTTCTCGGGTTTTAGAGCTAGTGGATCTAATTTCGTACCCTCTCTCCTCCCGATTTCTATACGAGGCTATGTGCTCGTTTTTTCGTTCTGACCTCATGAACACGTCTCGTGGTCCATTTCTGACCTATAATCGAGACTTTTTCGGGTTTTAGAGCTAGTGGATCTAATTTCATACCCTCTCTCCTCCCGATTTCTATACGAGGCTACGTGCTCGTTTTTTCGTTCTGACCTCACAAACACGTCTCGTGGTCCATTTCTAACCTATAATAGAGACTTTCTCGGATTTTAGAGCTAGTGGATCTAATTTCATACCCTCTCTCCTCCCGATTTTTATACGAGGCTACGTGCTCGTTTTTTCGTTCTGACCTCATTAACACGTCTCGTGGTCCATTTCAAACCTATAATCGATACTTTTTCGGGTTTTCGAACTAGTGGATCTAATTTAATACCCTCTCTCCTCCCGATTTCTATACGAGCCTTCGTGCTCGTTTTTTCGTTCTGACCTCACCAACACGTCTCGTGGTCCATTTCTAACCTATAATCGAGACTTTTTCGGGTTTTAGAGGAAATTGATCTAATTTCATACCCTCTCTCCTCCCGATTTCTATACGAGGCTTCGTGCTCATTTTTTCGTTCTGACCTCACAAACACGTCTCGTGGTCTATTTCTAACCTATAATCGAGACTATTTCGGGTTTTCGAGCTAGTGGATCTAATTTCATAAACTCTCTCCTCCCGATTTCTATACGAGGCTACGTGCTCGTTTTTTCGTTCTGACCTCAGGAATACGTCTCTTGGTCCATTTCTAACCTATAATCGATACTTTTTCGGGTTTTCGAACTAGTGGATCTAATTTTATACCCTCTCTCCTCCCGATTTCTATACGAGGCTACGTGCTCGTTTTTTCGTTCTGACCTCAGGAACACGTCTCGTGGTCCATTTCTAACCTATAATCGAGACTTTTTCGGGTTTTAGAGCTAGTGGATCTAATTTCATACCCTCTCTCCTCCCGATTTCTATACGAGGCTTCGTGCTCGTTTTTTATTCTGACCTCACCAACACGTCTCGTGGTCCATTTCTAACCTATAATAGAGACTTTTTCGGGTTTTAGAGGAAATGGATCTAATTTCATACCCTCTCTCCTCCCGATTTCTATACGAGGCTACGTGCTTGTTTTTTCGTTCTGACCTCACAAACACGTCTCGTGGTCCATTTCTAACCTATAATCGAGACTTTCTCGGATTTTAGAGCTAGTGGATCTAATTTCATACCCTCTCTCCTCCCGATTTTTATACGAGGCTACGTGCTCATTTTTTCGTTCTGACCTCATTAACACGTCTCGTGGTCCATTTCTAACCTATAATCGATACTTTTTCGGGTTTTCGAACTAGTGGATCTAATTTAATACCCTCTCTCCTCCCGATTTCTATACGAGGCTTCGTGCTCGTTTTTTCGTTCTGACCTCACCAACACGTCTCGTGGTCCATTTCTAACCTATAATCGAGACTTTTTCGGGTTTTAGAGGAAATGGATCTAATTTCATACCCTCTCTCCTCCCGATTTCTATACGAGGCTTCGTGCTCGTTTTTTCGTTCTGACCTCACAAACACGTCTCGTGGTCCATTTCTAACCTATAATCGAGACTATTTCGGGTTTTCGAGCTAGTGGATCTAATTTCATAAACTCTCTCCTCCCGATTTCTATACGAGGCTACGTGCTCGTTTTTTCGTTCTGACCTCAGGAATACGTCTCTTGGTCCATTTCTAACCTATAATCGATACTTTTTCGGGTTTTCGAACTAGTGGATCTAATTTTATACCCTCTCTCCTCCCGATTTCTATACGAGGCTACGTGCTCGTTTTTTCGTTCTGACCTCAGGAACACGTCTCGTGGTCCATTTCTAACCTATAATCGAGACTTTTTCGGGTTTTAGAGCTAGTGGATCTAATTTCATACCCTCTCTCCTCCCGATTTCTATACGAGGCTTCGTGCTCGTTTTTTATTCTGACCTCACCAACACGTCTCGTGGTCCATTTCTAACCTATAATCGAGACTTTTTCGGGTTTTAGAGGAAATGGATCTAATTTCATACCCTCCTCCCGATTTCTATACGAGGCTTCGTGCTCGTTTTTTCGTTCTGACCTCACAAACACGTTTCGTGGACCATTTCTAACCTATAATCGATACTTTTTCGGGTTTTCGAACTAGTGGATCTAATTTTATACCCTCTCTCCTCCCGATTTCTATACGAGGCTACGTGCTCGTTTTTTCGTTCTGACCTCAGGAACACGTCTCGTGGTCCATTTCTAACCTATAATCGAGACTTTTTCGGGTTTTAGAGGAAATGGATCTAATTTCATACCCTCTCTCCTTCCGATTTCTATACGAGGCTTCGTGCTCATTTTTTCGTTCTGACCTCACAAACACGTCTCGTGGTCCATTTCTAACCTATAATCGAGACTTTCTCGGGTTTTAGAGCTAGTGGATCTAATTTCGTACCCTCTCTCCTCCCGATTTCTATACGAGGCTATGTGCTCGTTTTTTCGTTCTGACCTCATGAACACGTCTCGTGGTCCATTTCTGACCTATAATCGAGACTTTTTCGGGTTTTAGAGCTAGTGGATCTAATTTCATACCCTCTCTCCTCCCGATTTCTATACGAGGCTACGTGCTCGTTTTTTCGTTCTGACCTCACAAACACGTCTCGTGGTCCATTTCTAACCTATAATAGAGACTTTCTCGGATTTTAGAGCTAGTGGATCTAATTTCATACCCTCTCTCCTCCCGATTTTTATACGAGGCTACGTGCTCGTTTTTTCGTTCTGACCTCATTAACACGTCTCGTGGTCCATTTCAAACCTATAATCGATACTTTTTCGGGTTTTCGAACTAGTGGATCTAATTTAATACCCTCTCTCCTCCCGATTTCTATACGAGCCTTCGTGCTCGTTTTTTCGTTCTGACCTCACCAACACGTCTCGTGGTCCATTTCTAACCTATAATCGAGACTTTTTCGGGTTTTAGAGGAAATTGATCTAATTTCATACCCTCTCTCCTCCCGATTTCTATACGAGGCTTCGTGCTCATTTTTTCGTTCTGACCTCACAAACACGTCTCGTGGTCTATTTCTAACCTATAATCGAGACTATTTCGGGTTTTCGAGCTAGTGGATCTAATTTCATAAACTCTCTCCTCCCGATTTCTATACGAGGCTACGTGCTCGTTTTTTCGTTCTGACCTCAGGAATACGTCTCGTGGTCCATTTCTAACCTATAATCGATACTTTTTCGGGTTTTCGAACTAGTGGATCTAATTTTATACCCTCTCTCCTCCCGATTTCTATACGAGGCTACGTGCTCGTTTTTTCGTTCTGACCTCAGGAACACGTCTCGTGGTCCATTTCTAACCTATAATCGAGACTTTTTCGGGTTTTAGAGCTAGTGGATCTAATTTCATACCCTCTCTCCTCCCGATTTCTATACGAGGCTACGTGCTCGTTTTTTCGTTCTGACCTCACAAACACGTCTCGTGGTCCATTTCTAACCTATAATAGAGACTTTCTCGGATTTTAGAGCTAGTGGATCTAATTTCATACCCTCTCTCCTCCCGATTTTTATACGAGGCTACGTGCTCGTTTTTTCGTTCTGACCTCATTAACACGTCTCGTGGTCCATTTCTAACCTATAATCGATACTTTTTCGGGTTTTCGAACTAGTGGATCTAATTTAATACCCTCTCTCCTCCCGATTTCTATACGAGCCTTCGTGCTCGTTTTTTCGTTCTGACCTCACCAACACGTCTCGTGGTCCATTTCTAACCTATAATCGAGACTTTTTCGGGTTTTAGAGGAAATTGATCTAATTTCATACCCTCTCTCCTCCCGATTTCTATACGAGGCTTCGTGCTCGTTTTTTCGTTCTGACCTCACAAACACGTCTCGTGGTCCATTTCTAACCTATAATCGAGACTATTTCGGGTTTTCGAGCTAGTGGATCTAATTTCATAAACTCTCTCCTCCCGATTTCTATACGAGGCTACGTGCTCGTTTTTTCGTTCTGACCTCAGGAATACGTCTCGTGGTCCATTTCTAACCTATAATCGATACTTTTTCGGGTTTTCGAACTAGTGGATCTAATTTTATACCCTCTCTCCTCCCGATTTCTATACGAGGCTACGTGCTCGTTTTTTCGTTCTGACCTCAGGAACACGTCTCGTGGTCCATTTCTAACCTATAATCGAGACTTTTTCGGGTTTTAGAGCTAGTGGATCTAATTTCATACCCTCTCTCCTCCCGATTTCTATACGAGGCTTCGTGCTCGTTTTTTATTCTGACCTCACCAACACGTCTCGTGGTCCATTTCTAACCTATAATCGAGACTTTTTCGGGTTTTAGAGGAAATGGATCTAATTTCATACCCTCCTCCCGATTTCTATACGAGGCTTCGTGCTCGTTTTTTCGTTCTGACCTCACAAACACGTTTCGTGGACCATTTCTAACCTATAATCGATACTTTTTCGGGTTTTCGAACTAGTGGATCTAATTTTATACCCTCTCTCCTCCCGATTTCTATACGAGGCTACGTGCTCGTTTTTTCGTTCTGACCTCAGGAACACGTCTCGTGGTCCATTTCTAACCTATAATCGAGACTTTTTCGGGTTTTAGAGGAAATGGATCTAATTTCATACCCTCTCTCCTTCCGATTTCTATACGAGGCTTCGTGCTCATTTTTTCATTCTGACCTCACAAACACGTCTCGTGGTCCATTTCTAACCTATAATCGAGACTTTCTCGGGTTTTAGAGCTAGTGGATCTAATTTCGTACCCTCTCTCCTCCCGATTTCTATACGAGGCTATGTGCTCGTTTTTTCGTTCTGACCTCATGAACACGTCTCGTGGTCCATTTCTGACCTATAATCGAGACTTTTTCGGGTTTTAGAGCTAGTGGATCTAATTTCATACCCTCTCTCCTCCCGATTTCTATACGAGGCTACGTGCTCGTTTTTTCGTTCTGACCTCACAAACACGTCTCGTGGTCCATTTCTAACCTATAATAGAGACTTTCTCGGATTTTAGAGCTAGTGGATCTAATTTCATACCCTCTCTCCTCCCGATTTTTATACGAGGCTACGTGCTCGTTTTTTCGTTCTGACCTCATTAACACGTCTCGTGGTCCATTTCTAACCTATAATCGATACTTTTTCGGGTTTTCGAACTAGTGGATCTAATTTAATACCCTCTCTCCTCCCGATTTCTATACGAGCCTTCGTGCTCGTTTTTTCGTTCTGACCTCACCAACACGTCTCGTGGTCCATTTCTAACCTATAATCGAGACTTTTTCGGGTTTTAGAGGAAATTGATCTAATTTCATACCCTCTCTCCTCCCGATTTCTATACGAGGCTTCGTGCTCGTTTTTTCGTTCTGACCTCACAAACACGTCTCGTGGTCTATTTCTAACCTATAATCGAGACTATTTCGGGTTTTCGAGCTAGTGGATCTAATTTCATAAACTCTCTCCTCCCGATTTCTATACGAGGCTACGTGCTCGTTTTTTCGTTCTGACCTCAGGAATACGTCTCGTGGTCCATTTCTAACCTATAATCGATACTTTTTCGGGTTTTCGAACTAGTGGATCTAATTTTATACCCTCTCTCCTCCCGATTTCTATACGAGGCTACGTGCTCGTTTTTTCGTTCTGACCTCAGGAACACGTCTCGTGGTCCATTTCTAACCTATAATCGAGACTTTTTCGGGTTTTAGAGCTAGTGGATCTAATTTCATACCCTCTCTCCTCCCGATTTCTATACGAGGCTACGTGCTCGTTTTTTCGTTCTGACCTCACAAACACGTCTCGTGGTCCATTTCTAACCTATAATAGAGACTTTCTCGGATTTTAGAGCTAGTGGATCTAATTTCATACCCTCTCTCCTCCCGATTTTTATACGAGGCTACGTGCTCGTTTTTTCGTTCTGACCTCATTAACACGTCTGGTGGTCCATTTCTAACCTATAATCGATACTTTTTCGGGTTTTCGAACTAGTGGATCTAATTTAATACCCTCTCTCCTCCCGATTTCTATACGAGCCTTCGTGCTCGTTTTTTCGTTCTGACCTCACCAACACGTCTCGTGGTCCATTTCTAACCTATAATCGAGACTTTTTCGGGTTTTAGAGGAAATTGATCTAATTTCATACCCTCTCTCCTCCCGATTTCTATACGAGGCTTCGTGCTCGTTTTTTCGTTCTGACCTCACAAACACGTCTCGTGGTCCATTTCTAACCTATAATCGAGACTATTTCGGGTTTTCGAGCTAGTGGATCTAATTTCATAAACTCTCTCCTCCCGATTTCTATACGAGGCTACGTGCTCGTTTTTTCGTTCTGACCTCAGGAATACGTCTCGTGGTCCATTTCTAACCTATAATCGATACTTTTTCGGGTTTTCGAACTAGTGGATCTAATTTAATACCCTCTCTCCTCCCGATTTCTATACGAGGCTACGTGCTCGTTTTTTCGTTCTGACCTCAGGAACACGTCTCGTGGTCCATTTCTAACCTATAATCGAGACTTTTTCGGGTTTTAGAGCTAGTGGATCTAATTTCATACCCTCTCTCCTCCCGATTTCTATACGAGGCTTCGTGCTCGTTTTTTATTCTGACCTCACCAACACGTCTCGTGGTCCATTTCTAACCTATAATAGAGACTTTTTCGGGTTTTAGAGGAAATGGATCTAATTTCATACCCTCTCTCCTTCCGATTTCTATACGAGGCTTCGTGCTCATTTTTTCGTTCTGACCTCACAAACACGTCTCGTGGTCCATTTCTAACCTATAATCGAGACTTTCTCGGGTTTTAGAGCTAGTGGATCTAATTTCATACCCTCTCTCCTCCCGATTTCTATACGAGGCTTCGTGCTCGTTTTTTCGTTCTGACCTCACAAACACGTTTCGTGGTCCATTTATAACCTATAATCGAGACTTTTTCGGGTTTTAGAGGAAGTGGATCTAATTTCATATCCTCTCTCCTCCCGATTTCTATACGAGGCTACGTGCTCGTTTTTTCGTTCTGACCTCACAAACACGTCTCGTGGTCCATTTCTAACCTATAATCGAGACTTTCTCGGATTTTAGAGCTAGTGGATCTAATTTCATACCCTCTCTCCTCCCGATTTTTATACGAGGCCACGTGCTCGTTTTTTCGTTCTGACCTCATTAACACGTCTCGTGGTCCATTTCTAACCTATAATCGAGACTTTTTCGGGTTTTAGAGCTAGTGGATCTAATTTCATACCCTCTCTCCTCCCGATTTCTATACGAGGCTTCGTGCTCGTTTTTTCGTTCTGACCTCACCAACACGTCTCCTGGTCCATTTCTAACGTATAATCGAGACTTTTTCGGGTTTTAGAGGAAATAGATCTAATTTCATATCCTCTCTCCTCCCGATTTCTATACGAGGCTACGTGCTCGTTTTTTCGTTCTGACCTCACAAACACGTCTCGTGGTCCATTTCTAACCTATAATCGAGACTTTCTCGGATTTTAGAGCTAGTGGATCTAATTTCATACCCTCTCTCCTCCCGATTTTTATACGAGGCCACGTGCTCGTTTTTTCGTTCTGACCTCATTAACACGTCTCGTGGTCCATTTCTAACCTATAATCGAGACTTTTTCGGGTTTTAGAGCTAGTGGATCTAATTTCATACCCTCTCTCCTCCCGATTTCTATACGAGGCTCGGTGCTCGTTTTTTCGTTCTGACCTCACCAACACGTCTCCTGGTCCATTTCTAACGTATAATCGAGACTTTTTCGGGTTTTAGAGGAAATAGATCTAATTTCATACCCTCTCTCCTCCCGATTTCTATACGAGGCTTCGTGCTCGTTTTTTCATTCTGACCTCACCAACACGTCTCGTGGTCCATTTCTAACCTATAATCGATACATTTTCGGGTTTTCGAGCTAGTGGATCTAATTTCATACCCTCTCTCCTTCCGATTTCTATACGAGGCTTCGTGCTCGTTTTTTCGTTCTGACCTCACCAACACGTCTCGTGGTCCATTTCTAACCTATAATCGAGACTTTTTCGGGTTTTAGAGGAAGTGGATCTAATTTTATACCCTCTCTCCTCCCGATTTCTATACGAGGCTACGTGCTCGTTTTTTCGTTCTGACCTCAGGAACACGTCTCGTGGTCCATTTCTAACCTATAATCGAGACTTTTTCGGGTTTTAGAGCTAGTGGATCTAATTTCATACCCTCTCTCCTCCCGATTTCTATACGAGGCTTCGTGCTCGTTTTTTCATTCTGACCTCACCAACACGTCTCATGGTCCATTTCTAACCTATAATCGATACATTTTCGGGTTTTCGAGCTAGTGGATCTAATTTCATACCCTCTCTCCTTCCGATTTCTATACGAGGCTTCGTGCTCGTTTTTTCGTTCTGACCTCACCAACACGTCTCGTGGTCCATTTCTAACCTATAATCGAGACTTTTTCGGGTTTTAGAGGAAGTGGATCTAATTTCATACCCTCTCTCCTCCCGATTTCTATACGAGGCTACGTGCTCGTTTTTTCGTTCTGACCTCACAAACACGTCTCGTGGTCCATTTCTAACCTATAATCGAGACTTTCTCGGATTTTAGAGCTAGTGGATCTAATTTCATACCCTCTCTCCTCCCGATTTTTATACGAGGTCACGTGCTCGTTTTTTCGTTCTGACCTCATTAACTCGTCTCGTGGTCCATTTCTAACCTATAATCGAGACTTTTTCGGGTTTTAGAGCTAGTGGATCTAATTTCAAACCCTCTCTCCTCCCGATTTCTATACGAGGCTTCGTGCTCGTTTTTTCGTTCTGACCTCACCAACACGTCTCCTGGTCCATTTCTAACGTATAATCGAGACTTTTTCGGGTTTTAGAGGAAATAGATCTAATTTCATACCCTCTCTCCTCCCGATTTCTATACGAGGCTTCGTGCTCGTTTTTTCGTTCTGACCTCACAAACACGTCTCGTGGTCCATTTCTAACCTATAATCGAGACTTTTTCGGGTTTTCGAGCTAGTGGATCTAATTTCATACCCTCTCTCCTTCCGATTTCTATACGAGGCTACGTGCTCGTTTTTTCGTTCTGACCTCAGGAACACGTCTCGTGGTCCATTTCTAACCTATAATCGAGACTTTTTCGGGTTTTCGAGCTAGTGGACCTAATTTCATACCCTCTCACCTCCCGATTTCTATACGAGGCTACGTGCTCGTTTTTTCGTTCTGACTTTATGAACACGTCTCGTGGTCCATTTCTAACCTATAATCGAGACTTTTTCGGATTTTAGAGGAAATGGATCTAATTTCATACCCTCTCTCCTTCCGATTTCTATACGAGGCTTCGTGCTCGTTTTTTCATTCTGACCTCACCAACACGTCTCGTGGTCCATTTCTAACCTATAATCGATACATTTTCGGGTTTTCGAGCTAGTGGATCTAATTTCATACCCTCTCTCCTTCCGATTTCTATACGAGGCTTCGTGCTCGTTTTTTCGTTCTGACCTCACAAACACGTTTCGTGGTCCATTTATAACCTATAATCGAGACTTTTTCGGGTTTTAGAGGAAGTGGATCTAATTTCATACCCTCTCTCCTCCCGATTTCTATACGAGGCTACGTGCTTGTTTTTTCGTTCTGACCTCACAAACACGTCTCGTGGTCCATTTCTAACCTATAATCGAGACTTTCTCGGATTTTAGAGCTAGTGGATCTAATTTCATACCCTCTCTCCTCCCGATTTTTATACGAGGCTACGTGCTCATTTTTTCGTTCTGACCTCATTAACACGTCTCGTGGTCCATTTCTAACCTATAATCGATACTTTTTCGGGTTTTCGAACTAGTGGATCTAATTTAATACCCTCTCTCCTCCCGATTTCTATACGAGGCTTCGTGCTCGTTTTTTCGTTCTGACCTCACCAACACGTCTCGTGGTCCATTTCTAACCTATAATCGAGACTTTTTCGGGTTTTAGAGGAAATGGATCTAATTTCATACCCTCTCTCCTCCCGATTTCTATACGAGGCTTCGTGCTCGTTTTTTCGTTCTGACCTCACAAACACGTCTCGTGGTCCATTTCTAACCTATAATCGAGACTATTTCGGGTTTTCGAGCTAGTGGATCTAATTTCATAAACTCTCTCCTCCCGATTTCTATACGAGGCTACGTGCTCGTTTTTTCGTTCTGACCTCAGGAATACGTCTCTTGGTCCATTTCTAACCTATAATCGATACTTTTTCGGGTTTTCGAACTAGTGGATCTAATTTTATACCCTCTCTCCTCCCGATTTCTATACGAGGCTACGTGCTCGTTTTTTCGTTCTGACCTCAGGAACACGTCTCGTGGTCCATTTCTAACCTATAATCGAGACTTTTTCGGGTTTTAGAGCTAGTGGATCTAATTTCATACCCTCTCTCCTCCCGATTTCTATACGAGGCTTCGTGCTCGTTTTTTATTCTGACCTCACCAACACGTCTCGTGGTCCATTTCTAACCTATAATAGAGACTTTTTCGGGTTTTAGAGGAAATGGATCTAATTTCATACCCTCTCTCCTCCCGATTTCTATACGAGGCTACGTGCTTGTTTTTTCGTTCTGACCTCACAAACACGTCTCGTGGTCCATTTCTAACCTATAATCGAGACTTTCTCGGATTTTAGAGCTAGTGGATCTAATTTCATACCCTCTCTCCTCCCGATTTTTATACGAGGCTACGTGCTCATTTTTTCGTTCTGACCTCATTAACACGTCTCGTGGTCCATTTCTAACCTATAATCGATACTTTTTCGGGTTTTCGAACTAGTGGATCTAATTTAATACCCTCTCTCCTCCCGATTTCTATACGAGGCTTCGTGCTCGTTTTTTCGTTCTGACCTCACCAACACGTCTCGTGGTCCATTTCTAACCTATAATCGAGACTTTTTCGGGTTTTAGAGGAAATGGATCTAATTTCATACCCTCTCTCCTCCCGATTTCTATACGAGGCTTCGTGCTCGTTTTTTCGTTCTGACCTCACAAACACGTCTCGTGGTCCATTTCTAACCTATAATCGAGACTATTTCGGGTTTTCGAGCTAGTGGATCTAATTTCATAAACTCTCTCCTCCCGATTTCTATACGAGGCTACGTGCTCGTTTTTTCGTTCTGACCTCAGGAATACGTCTCTTGGTCCATTTCTAACCTATAATCGATACTTTTTCGGGTTTTCGAACTAGTGGATCTAATTTTATACCCTCTCTCCTCCCGATTTCTATACGAGGCTACGTGCTCGTTTTTTCGTTCTGACCTCAGGAACACGTCTCGTGGTCCATTTCTAACCTATAATCGAGACTTTTTCGGGTTTTAGAGCTAGTGGATCTAATTTCATACCCTCTCTCCTCCCGATTTCTATACGAGGCTTCGTGCTCGTTTTTTATTCTGACCTCACCAACACGTCTCGTGGTCCATTTCTAACCTATAATCGAGACTTTTTCGGGTTTTAGAGGAAATGGATCTAATTTCATACCCTCCTCCCGATTTCTATACGAGGCTTCGTGCTCGTTTTTTCGTTCTGACCTCACAAACACGTTTCGTGGACCATTTCTAACCTATAATCGATACTTTTTCGGGTTTTCGAACTAGTGGATCTAATTTTATACCCTCTCTCCTCCCGATTTCTATACGAGGCTACGTGCTCGTTTTTTCGTTCTGACCTCAGGAACACGTCTCGTGGTCCATTTCTAACCTATAATCGAGACTTTTTCGGGTTTTAGAGGAAATGGATCTAATTTCATACCCTCTCTCCTTCCGATTTCTATACGAGGCTTCGTGCTCATTTTTTCGTTCTGACCTCACAAACACGTCTCGTGGTCCATTTCTAACCTATAATCGAGACTTTCTCGGGTTTTAGAGCTAGTGGATCTAATTTCGTACCCTCTCTCCTCCCGATTTCTATACGAGGCTATGTGCTCGTTTTTTCGTTCTGACCTCATGAACACGTCTCGTGGTCCATTTCTGACCTATAATCGAGACTTTTTCGGGTTTTAGAGCTAGTGGATCTAATTTCATACCCTCTCTCCTCCCGATTTCTATACGAGGCTACGTGCTCGTTTTTTCGTTCTGACCTCACAAACACGTCTCGTGGTCCATTTCTAACCTATAATAGAGACTTTCTCGGATTTTAGAGCTAGTGGATCTAATTTCATACCCTCTCTCCTCCCGATTTTTATACGAGGCTACGTGCTCGTTTTTTCGTTCTGACCTCATTAACACGTCTCGTGGTCCATTTCTAACCTATAATCGATACTTTTTCGGGTTTTCGAACTAGTGGATCTAATTTAATACCCTCTCTCCTCCCGATTTCTATACGAGGCTTCGTGCTCGTTTTTTCGTTCTGACCTCACCAACACGTCTCGTGGTCCATTTCTAACCTATAATCGAGACTTTTTCGGGTTTTAGAGGAAATGGATCTAATTTCATACCCTCTCTCCTCCCGATTTCTATACGAGGCTTCGTGCTCGTTTTTTCGTTCTGACCTCACAAACACGTCTCGTGGTCCATTTCTAACCTATAATCGAGACTATTTCGGGTTTTCGAGCTAGTGGATCTAATTTCATAAACTCTCTCCTCCCGATTTCTATACGAGGCTACGTGCTCGTTTTTTCGTTCTGACCTCAGGAATACGTCTCTTGGTCCATTTCTAACCTATAATCGATACTTTTTCGGGTTTTCGAACTAGTGGATCTAATTTTATACCCTCTCTCCTCCCGATTTCTATACGAGGCTACGTGCTCGTTTTTTCGTTCTGACCTCAGGAACACGTCTCGTGGTCCATTTCTAACCTATAATCGAGACTTTTTCGGGTTTTAGAGCTAGTGGATCTAATTTCATACCCTCTCTCCTCCCGATTTCTATACGAGGCTTCGTGCTCGTTTTTTATTCTGACCTCACCAACACGTCTCGTGGTCCATTTCTAACCTATAATAGAGACTTTTTCGGGTTTTAGAGGAAATGGATCTAATTTCATACCCTCTCTCCTCCCGATTTCTATACGAGGCTACGTGCTTGTTTTTTCGTTCTGACCTCACAAACACGTCTCGTGGTCCATTTCTAACCTATAATCGAGACTTTCTCGGATTTTAGAGCTAGTGGATCTAATTTCATACCCTCTCTCCTCCCGATTTTTATACGAGGCTACGTGCTCATTTTTTCGTTCTGACCTCATTAACACGTCTCGTGGTCCATTTCTAACCTATAATCGATACTTTTTCGGGTTTTCGAACTAGTGGATCTAATTTAATACCCTCTCTCCTCCCGATTTCTATACGAGGCTTCGTGCTCGTTTTTTCGTTCTGACCTCACCAACACGTCTCGTGGTCCATTTCTAACCTATAATCGAGACTTTTTCGGGTTTTAGAGGAAATGGATCTAATTTCATACCCTCTCTCCTCCCGATTTCTATACGAGGCTTCGTGCTCGTTTTTTCGTTCTGACCTCACAAACACGTCTCGTGGTCCATTTCTAACCTATAATCGAGACTATTTCGGGTTTTCGAGCTAGTGGATCTAATTTCATAAACTCTCTCCTCCCGATTTCTATACGAGGCTACGTGCTCGTTTTTTCGTTCTGACCTCAGGAATACGTCTCTTGGTCCATTTCTAACCTATAATCGATACTTTTTCGGGTTTTCGAACTAGTGGATCTAATTTTATACCCTCTCTCCTCCCGATTTCTATACGAGGCTACGTGCTCGTTTTTTCGTTCTGACCTCAGGAACACGTCTCGTGGTCCATTTCTAACCTATAATCGAGACTTTTTCGGGTTTTAGAGCTAGTGGATCTAATTTCATACCCTCTCTCCTCCCGATTTCTATACGAGGCTTCGTGCTCGTTTTTTATTCTGACCTCACCAACACGTCTCGTGGTCCATTTCTAACCTATAATCGAGACTTTTTCGGGTTTTAGAGGAAATGGATCTAATTTCATACCCTCCTCCCGATTTCTATACGAGGCTTCGTGCTCGTTTTTTCGTTCTGACCTCACAAACACGTTTCGTGGACCATTTCTAACCTATAATCGATACTTTTTCGGGTTTTCGAACTAGTGGATCTAATTTTATACCCTCTCTCCTCCCGATTTCTATACGAGGCTACGTGCTCGTTTTTTCGTTCTGACCTCAGGAACACGTCTCGTGGTCCATTTCTAACCTATAATCGAGACTTTTTCGGGTTTTAGAGGAAATGGATCTAATTTCATACCCTCTCTCCTTCCGATTTCTATACGAGGCTTCGTGCTCATTTTTTCGTTCTGACCTCACAAACACGTCTCGTGGTCCATTTCTAACCTATAATCGAGACTTTCTCGGGTTTTAGAGCTAGTGGATCTAATTTCGTACCCTCTCTCCTCCCGATTTCTATACGAGGCTATGTGCTCGTTTTTTCGTTCTGACCTCATGAACACGTCTCGTGGTCCATTTCTGACCTATAATCGAGACTTTTTCGGGTTTTAGAGCTAGTGGATCTAATTTCATACCCTCTCTCCTCCCGATTTCTATACGAGGCTACGTGCTCGTTTTTTCGTTCTGACCTCACAAACACGTCTCGTGGTCCATTTCTAACCTATAATAGAGACTTTCTCGGATTTTAGAGCTAGTGGATCTAATTTCATACCCTCTCTCCTCCCGATTTTTATACGAGGCTACGTGCTCGTTTTTTCGTTCTGACCTCATTAACACGTCTCGTGGTCCATTTCAAACCTATAATCGATACTTTTTCGGGTTTTCGAACTAGTGGATCTAATTTAATACCCTCTCTCCTCCCGATTTCTATACGAGCCTTCGTGCTCGTTTTTTCGTTCTGACCTCACCAACACGTCTCGTGGTCCATTTCTAACCTATAATCGAGACTTTTTCGGGTTTTAGAGGAAATTGATCTAATTTCATACCCTCTCTCCTCCCGATTTCTATACGAGGCTTCGTGCTCATTTTTTCGTTCTGACCTCACAAACACGTCTCGTGGTCTATTTCTAACCTATAATCGAGACTATTTCGGGTTTTCGAGCTAGTGGATCTAATTTCATAAACTCTCTCCTCCCGATTTCTATACGAGGCTACGTGCTCGTTTTTTCGTTCTGACCTCAGGAATACGTCTCGTGGTCCATTTCTAACCTATAATCGATACTTTTTCGGGTTTTCGAACTAGTGGATCTAATTTTATACCCTCTCTCCTCCCGATTTCTATACGAGGCTACGTGCTCGTTTTTTCGTTCTGACCTCAGGAACACGTCTCGTGGTCCATTTCTAACCTATAATCGAGACTTTTTCGGGTTTTAGAGCTAGTGGATCTAATTTCATACCCTCTCTCCTCCCGATTTCTATACGAGGCTACGTGCTCGTTTTTTCGTTCTGACCTCACAAACACGTCTCGTGGTCCATTTCTAACCTATAATAGAGACTTTCTCGGATTTTAGAGCTAGTGGATCTAATTTCATACCCTCTCTCCTCCCGATTTTTATACGAGGCTACGTGCTCGTTTTTTCGTTCTGACCTCATTAACACGTCTCGTGGTCCATTTCTAACCTATAATCGATACTTTTTCGGGTTTTCGAACTAGTGGATCTAATTTAATACCCTCTCTCCTCCCGATTTCTATACGAGCCTTCGTGCTCGTTTTTTCGTTCTGACCTCACCAACACGTCTCGTGGTCCATTTCTAACCTATAATCGAGACTTTTTCGGGTTTTAGAGGAAATTGATCTAATTTCATACCCTCTCTCCTCCCGATTTCTATACGAGGCTTCGTGCTCGTTTTTTCGTTCTGACCTCACAAACACGTCTCGTGGTCCATTTCTAACCTATAATCGAGACTATTTCGGGTTTTCGAGCTAGTGGATCTAATTTCATAAACTCTCTCCTCCCGATTTCTATACGAGGCTACGTGCTCGTTTTTTCGTTCTGACCTCAGGAATACGTCTCGTGGTCCATTTCTAACCTATAATCGATACTTTTTCGGGTTTTCGAACTAGTGGATCTAATTTTATACCCTCTCTCCTCCCGATTTCTATACGAGGCTACGTGCTCGTTTTTTCGTTCTGACCTCAGGAACACGTCTCGTGGTCCATTTCTAACCTATAATCGAGACTTTTTCGGGTTTTAGAGCTAGTGGATCTAATTTCATACCCTCTCTCCTCCCGATTTCTATACGAGGCTTCGTGCTCGTTTTTTATTCTGACCTCACCAACACGTCTCGTGGTCCATTTCTAACCTATAATCGAGACTTTTTCGGGTTTTAGAGGAAATGGATCTAATTTCATACCCTCCTCCCGATTTCTATACGAGGCTTCGTGCTCGTTTTTTCGTTCTGACCTCACAAACACGTTTCGTGGACCATTTCTAACCTATAATCGATACTTTTTCGGGTTTTCGAACTAGTGGATCTAATTTTATACCCTCTCTCCTCCCGATTTCTATACGAGGCTACGTGCTCGTTTTTTCGTTCTGACCTCAGGAACACGTCTCGTGGTCCATTTCTAACCTATAATCGAGACTTTTTCGGGTTTTAGAGGAAATGGATCTAATTTCATACCCTCTCTCCTTCCGATTTCTATACGAGGCTTCGTGCTCATTTTTTCATTCTGACCTCACAAACACGTCTCGTGGTCCATTTCTAACCTATAATCGAGACTTTCTCGGGTTTTAGAGCTAGTGGATCTAATTTCGTACCCTCTCTCCTCCCGATTTCTATACGAGGCTATGTGCTCGTTTTTTCGTTCTGACCTCATGAACACGTCTCGTGGTCCATTTCTGACCTATAATCGAGACTTTTTCGGGTTTTAGAGCTAGTGGATCTAATTTCATACCCTCTCTCCTCCCGATTTCTATACGAGGCTACGTGCTCGTTTTTTCGTTCTGACCTCACAAACACGTCTCGTGGTCCATTTCTAACCTATAATAGAGACTTTCTCGGATTTTAGAGCTAGTGGATCTAATTTCATACCCTCTCTCCTCCCGATTTTTATACGAGGCTACGTGCTCGTTTTTTCGTTCTGACCTCATTAACACGTCTCGTGGTCCATTTCTAACCTATAATCGATACTTTTTCGGGTTTTCGAACTAGTGGATCTAATTTAATACCCTCTCTCCTCCCGATTTCTATACGAGCCTTCGTGCTCGTTTTTTCGTTCTGACCTCACCAACACGTCTCGTGGTCCATTTCTAACCTATAATCGAGACTTTTTCGGGTTTTAGAGGAAATTGATCTAATTTCATACCCTCTCTCCTCCCGATTTCTATACGAGGCTTCGTGCTCGTTTTTTCGTTCTGACCTCACAAACACGTCTCGTGGTCTATTTCTAACCTATAATCGAGACTATTTCGGGTTTTCGAGCTAGTGGATCTAATTTCATAAACTCTCTCCTCCCGATTTCTATACGAGGCTACGTGCTCGTTTTTTCGTTCTGACCTCAGGAATACGTCTCGTGGTCCATTTCTAACCTATAATCGATACTTTTTCGGGTTTTCGAACTAGTGGATCTAATTTTATACCCTCTCTCCTCCCGATTTCTATACGAGGCTACGTGCTCGTTTTTTCGTTCTGACCTCAGGAACACGTCTCGTGGTCCATTTCTAACCTATAATCGAGACTTTTTCGGGTTTTAGAGCTAGTGGATCTAATTTCATACCCTCTCTCCTCCCGATTTCTATACGAGGCTACGTGCTCGTTTTTTCGTTCTGACCTCACAAACACGTCTCGTGGTCCATTTCTAACCTATAATAGAGACTTTCTCGGATTTTAGAGCTAGTGGATCTAATTTCATACCCTCTCTCCTCCCGATTTTTATACGAGGCTACGTGCTCGTTTTTTCGTTCTGACCTCATTAACACGTCTCGTGGTCCATTTCTAACCTATAATCGATACTTTTTCGGGTTTTCGAACTAGTGGATCTAATTTAATACCCTCTCTCCTCCCGATTTCTATACGAGCCTTCGTGCTCGTTTTTTCGTTCTGACCTCACCAACACGTCTCGTGGTCCATTTCTAACCTATAATCGAGACTTTTTCGGGTTTTAGAGGAAATTGATCTAATTTCATACCCTCTCTCCTCCCGATTTCTATACGAGGCTTCGTGCTCGTTTTTTCGTTCTGACCTCACAAACACGTCTCGTGGTCCATTTCTAACCTATAATCGAGACTATTTCGGGTTTTCGAGCTAGTGGATCTAATTTCATAAACTCTCTCCTCCCGATTTCTATACGAGGCTACGTGCTCGTTTTTTCGTTCTGACCTCAGGAATACGTCTCGTGGTCCATTTCTAACCTATAATCGATACTTTTTCGGGTTTTCGAACTAGTGGATCTAATTTTATACCCTCTCTCCTCCCGATTTCTATACGAGGCTACGTGCTCGTTTTTTCGTTCTGACCTCAGGAACACGTCTCGTGGTCCATTTCTAACCTATAATCGAGACTTTTTCGGGTTTTAGAGCTAGTGGATCTAATTTCATACCCTCTCTCCTCCCGATTTCTATACGAGGCTTCGTGCTCGTTTTTTATTCTGACCTCACCAACACGTCTCGTGGTCCATTTCTAACCTATAATAGAGACTTTTTCGGGTTTTAGAGGAAATGGATCTAATTTCATACCCTCTCTCCTTCCGATTTCTATACGAGGCTTCGTGCTCATTTTTTCGTTCTGACCTCACAAACACGTCTCGTGGTCCATTTCTAACCTATAATCGAGACTTTCTCGGGTTTTAGAGCTAGTGGATCTAATTTCATACCCTCTCTCCTCCCGATTTCTATACGAGGCTTCGTGCTCGTTTTTTCGTTCTGACCTCACAAACACGTTTCGTGGTCCATTTATAACCTATAATCGAGACTTTTTCGGGTTTTAGAGGAAGTGGATCTAATTTCATATCCTCTCTCCTCCCGATTTCTATACGAGGCTACGTGCTCGTTTTTTCGTTCTGACCTCACAAACACGTCTCGTGGTCCATTTCTAACCTATAATCGAGACTTTCTCGGATTTTAGAGCTAGTGGATCTAATTTCATACCCTCTCTCCTCCCGATTTTTATACGAGGCCACGTGCTCGTTTTTTCGTTCTGACCTCATTAACACGTCTCGTGGTCCATTTCTAACCTATAATCGAGACTTTTTCGGGTTTTAGAGCTAGTGGATCTAATTTCATACCCTCTCTCCTCCCGATTTCTATACGAGGCTTCGTGCTCGTTTTTTCGTTCTGACCTCACCAACACGTCTCCTGGTCCATTTCTAACGTATAATCGAGACTTTTTCGGGTTTTAGAGGAAATAGATCTAATTTCATACCCTCTCTCCTCCCGATTTCTATACGAGGCTTCGTGCTCGTTTTTTCATTCTGACCTCACCAACACGTCTCGTGGTCCATTTCTAACCTATAATCGATACATTTTCGGGTTTTCGAGCTAGTGGATCTAATTTCATACCCTCTCTCCTTCCGATTTCTATACGAGGCTTCGTGCTCGTTTTTTCGTTCTGACCTCACCAACACGTCTCGTGGTCCATTTCTAACCTATAATCGAGACTTTTTCGGGTTTTAGAGGAAGTGGATCTAATTTTATACCCTCTCTCCTCCCGATTTCTATACGAGGCTACGTGCTCGTTTTTTCGTTCTGACCTCAGGAACACGTCTCGTGGTCCATTTCTAACCTATAATCGAGACTTTTTCGGGTTTTAGAGCTAGTGGATCTAATTTCATACCCTCTCTCCTCCCGATTTCTATACGAGGCTTCGTGCTCGTTTTTTCATTCTGACCTCACCAACACGTCTCATGGTCCATTTCTAACCTATAATCGATACATTTTCGGGTTTTCGAGCTAGTGGATCTAATTTCATACCCTCTCTCCTTCCGATTTCTATACGAGGCTTCGTGCTCGTTTTTTCGTTCTGACCTCACCAACACGTCTCGTGGTCCATTTCTAACCTATAATCGAGACTTTTTCGGGTTTTAGAGGAAGTGGATCTAATTTCATACCCTCTCTCCTCCCGATTTCTATACGAGGCTACGTGCTCGTTTTTTCGTTCTGACCTCACAAACACGTCTCGTGGTCCATTTCTAACCTATAATCGAGACTTTCTCGGATTTTAGAGCTAGTGGATCTAATTTCATACCCTCTCTCCTCCCGATTTTTATACGAGGTCACGTGCTCGTTTTTTCGTTCTGACCTCATTAACTCGTCTCGTGGTCCATTTCTAACCTATAATCGAGACTTTTTCGGGTTTTAGAGCTAGTGGATCTAATTTCAAACCCTCTCTCCTCCCGATTTCTATACGAGGCTTCGTGCTCGTTTTTTCGTTCTGACCTCACCAACACGTCTCCTGGTCCATTTCTAACGTATAATCGAGACTTTTTCGGGTTTTAGAGGAAATAGATCTAATTTCATACCCTCTCTCCTCCCGATTTCTATACGAGGCTTCGTGCTCGTTTTTTCGTTCTGACCTCACAAACACGTCTCGTGGTCCATTTCTAACCTATAATCGAGACTTTTTCGGGTTTTCGAGCTAGTGGATCTAATTTCATACCCTCTCTCCTTCCGATTTCTATACGAGGCTACGTGCTCGTTTTTTCGTTCTGACCTCAGGAACACGTCTCGTGGTCCATTTCTAACATATAATCGAGACTTTTTCGGGGTTTTCGAGCTAGTGGACCTAATTTCATACCCTCTCACCTCCCGATTTCTATACGAGGCTACGTGCTCGTTTTTTCGTTCTGACTTTATGAACACGTCTCGTGGTCCATTTCTAACCTATAATCGAGACTTTTTCGGATTTTAGAGGAAATGGATCTAATTTCATACCCTCTCTCCTTCCGATTTCTATACGAGGCTTCGTGCTCGTTTTTTCATTCTGACCTCACCAACACGTCTCGTGGTCCATTTCTAACCTATAATCGATACATTTTCGGATTTTCGAGCTAGTGGATCTAATTTCATACCCTCTCTCCTTCCGATTTCTATACGAGGCTTCGTGCTCGTTTTTTCGTTCTGACCTCACAAACACGTTTCGTGGTCCATTTATAACCTATAATCGAGACTTTTTCGGGTTTTAGAGGAAGTGGATCTAATTTCATACCCTCTCTCCTCCCGATTTCTATACGAGGCTACGTGCTTGTTTTTTCGTTCTGACCTCACAAACACGTCTCGTGGTCCATTTCTAACCTATAATCGAGACTTTCTCGGATTTTAGAGCTAGTGGATCTAATTTCATACCCTCTCTCCTCCCGATTTTTATACGAGGCTACGTGCTCATTTTTTCGTTCTGACCTCATTAACACGTCTCGTGGTCCATTTCTAACCTATAATCGATACTTTTTCGGGTTTTCGAACTAGTGGATCTAATTTAATACCCTCTCTCCTCCCGATTTCTATACGAGGCTTCGTGCTCGTTTTTTCGTTCTGACCTCACCAACACGTCTCGTGGTCCATTTCTAACCTATAATCGAGACTTTTTCGGGTTTTAGAGGAAATGGATCTAATTTCATACCCTCTCTCCTCCCGATTTCTATACGAGGCTTCGTGCTCGTTTTTTCGTTCTGACCTCACAAACACGTCTCGTGGTCCATTTCTAACCTATAATCGAGACTATTTCGGGTTTTCGAGCTAGTGGATCTAATTTCATAAACTCTCTCCTCCCGATTTCTATACGAGGCTACGTGCTCGTTTTTTCGTTCTGACCTCAGGAATACGTCTCTTGGTCCATTTCTAACCTATAATCGATACTTTTTCGGGTTTTCGAACTAGTGGATCTAATTTTATACCCTCTCTCCTCCCGATTTCTATACGAGGCTACGTGCTCGTTTTTTCGTTCTGACCTCAGGAACACGTCTCGTGGTCCATTTCTAACCTATAATCGAGACTTTTTCGGGTTTTAGAGCTAGTGGATCTAATTTCATACCCTCTCTCCTCCCGATTTCTATACGAGGCTTCGTGCTCGTTTTTTATTCTGACCTCACCAACACGTCTCGTGGTCCATTTCTAACCTATAATAGAGACTTTTTCGGGTTTTAGAGGAAATGGATCTAATTTCATACCCTCTCTCCTCCCGATTTCTATACGAGGCTACGTGCTTGTTTTTTCGTTCTGACCTCACAAACACGTCTCGTGGTCCATTTCTAACCTATAATCGAGACTTTCTCGGATTTTAGAGCTAGTGGATCTAATTTCATACCCTCTCTCCTGCCGATTTTTATACGAGGCTACGTGCTCATTTTTTCGTTCTGACCTCATTAACACGTCTCGTGGTCCATTTCTAACCTATAATCGATACTTTTTCGGGTTTTCGAACTAGTGGATCTAATTTAATACCCTCTCTCCTCCCGATTTCTATACGAGGCTTCGTGCTCGTTTTTTCGTTCTGACCTCACCAACACGTCTCGTGGTCCATTTCTAACATATAATCGAGACTTTTTCGGGTTTTAGAGGAAATGGATCTAATTTCATACCCTCTCTCCTCCCGATTTCTATACGAGGCTCCGTGCTCGTTTTTTCGTTCTGACCTCACAAACACGTCTCGTGGTCCATTTCTAACCTATAATCGAGACTATTTCGGGTTTTCGAGCTAGTGGATCTAATTTCATAAACTCTCTCCTCCCGATTTCTATACGAGGCTACGTGCTCGTTTTTTCGTTCTGACCTCAGGAATACGTCTCTTGGTCCATTTCTAACCTATAATCGATACTTTTTCGGGTTTTCGAACTAGTGGATCTAATTTTATACCCTCTCTCCTCCCGATTTCTATACGAGGCTA
Organism: Thalia dealbata; assembly: GCA_030544415.1. Taxonomy (NCBI): domain Eukaryota; kingdom Viridiplantae; phylum Streptophyta; class Magnoliopsida; order Zingiberales; family Marantaceae; genus Thalia; species Thalia dealbata. Next base: position 16,203,976 of record CM060460.1, read on the forward strand.
CGTGCTCGTTTTTTCGTTCTGACCTCAGGAACACGTCTCGTGGTCCATTTCTAACCTATAATCGAGACTTTTTCGGGTTTTAGAGCTAGTGGATCTAATTTCATACCCTCTCTCCTCCCGATTTCTATACGAGGCTTCGTGCTCGTTTTTTATTCTGACCTCACCAACACGTCTCGTGGTCCATTTCTAACCTATAATCGAGACTTTTTCGGGTTTTAGAGGAAATGGATCTAATTTCATACCCTCCTCCCGATTTCTATACGAGGCTTCGTGCTCGTTTTTTCGTTCTGACCTCACAAACACGTTTCGTGGACCATTTCTAACCTATAATCGATACTTTTTCGGGTTTTCGAACTAGTGGATCTAATTTTATACCCTCTCTCCTCCCGATTTCTATACGAGGCTACGTGCTCGTTTTTTCGTTCTGACCTCAGGAACACGTCTCGTGGTCCATTTCTAACCTATAATCGAGACTTTTTCGGGTTTTAGAGGAAATGGATCTAATTTCATACCCTCTCTCCTTCCGATTTCTATACGAGGCTTCGTGCTCATTTTTTCGTTCTGACCTCACAAACACGTCTCGTGGTCCATTTCTAACCTATAATCGAGACTTTCTCGGGTTTTAAAGCTAGTGGATCTAATTTCGTACCCTCTCTCCTCCCGATTTCTATACGAGGCTATGTGCTCGTTTTTTCGTTCTGACCTCATGAACACGTCTCGTGGTCCATTTCTGACCTATAATCGAGACTTTTTCGGGTTTTAGAGCTAGTGGATCTAATTTCATACCCTCTCTCCTCCCGATTTCTATACGAGGCTACGTGCTCGTTTTTTCGTTCTGACCTCACAAACACGTCTCGTGGTCCATTTCTAACCTATAATAGAGACTTTCTCGGATTTTAGAGCTAGTGGATCTAATTTCATACCCTCTCTCCTCCCGATTTTTATACGAGGCTACGTGCTCGTTTTTTCGTTCTGACCTCATTAACACGTCTCGTGGTCCATTTCTAACCTATAATCGATACTTTTTCGGGTTTTCGAACTAGTGGATCTAATTTAATACCCTCTCTCCTCCCGATTTCTATACGAGCCTTCGTGCTCGTTTTTTCGTTCTGACCTCACCAACACGTCTCGTGGTCCATTTCTAACCTATAATCGAGACTTTTTCGGGTTTTAGAGGAAATTGATCTAATTTCATACCCTCTCTCCTCCCGATTTCTATACGAGGCTTCGTGCTCGTTTTTTCGTTCTGACCTCACAAACACGTCTCGTGGTCTATTTCTAACCTATAATCGAGACTTTTTCGGGTTTTCGAGCTAGTGGATCTAATTTCATACCCTCTCTCCTTCCGATTTCTATACGAGGCTACGTGCTCGTTTTTTCGTTCTGACCTCAGGAACACGTCTCGTGGTCCATTTCTAACCTATAATCGAGACTTTTTCGGGTTTTCGAGCTAGTGGACCTAATTTCATACCCTCTCACCTCCCGATTTCTATACGAGGCTACGTGCTCGTTTTTTCGTTCTGACTTTATGAACACGTCTCGTGGTCCATTTCTAACCTATAATCGAGACTTTTTCGGGTTTTAGAGGAAATGGATCTAATTTCATACCCTCTCTCCTTCCGATTTCTATACGAGGCTTCGTGCTCGTTTTTTCATTCTGACCTCACCAACACGTCTCGTGGTCCATTTCTAACCTATAATCGATACTTTTTCGGGTTTTAGAGCTAGTGGATCTAATTTCATACCCTCTCTCCTCCCGATTTCTATACGAGGCTACGTGCTCGTTTTTTCGTTCTGACCTCAGGAATACGTCTCGTGGTCCATTTCTAACCTATAATCGATACTTTTTCGGGTTTTCGAACTAGTGGATCTAATTTTATACCCTCTCTCCTCCCGATTTCTATACGAGGCTACGTGCTCGTTTTTTCGTTCTGACCTCAGGAACACGTCTCGTGGTCCATTTCTAACCTATAATCGAGACTTTTTCGGGTTTTAGAGCTAGTGGATCTAATTTCATACCCTCTCTCCTCCCGATTTCTATACGAGGCTACGTGCTCGTTTTTTCGTTCTGACCTCACAAACACGTCTCGTGGTCCATTTCTAACCTATAATAGAGACTTTCTCGGATTTTAGAGCTAGTGGATCTAATTTCATACCCTCTCTCCTCCCGATTTTTATACGAGGCTACGTGCTCGTTTTTTCGTTCTGACCTCATTAACACGTCTCGTGGTCCATTTCTAACCTATAATCGATACTTTTTCGGGTTTTCGAACTAGTGGATCTAATTTAATACCCTCTCTCCTCCCGATTTCTATACGAGCCTTCGTGCTCGTTTTTTCGTTCTGACCTCACCAACACGTCTCGTGGTCCATTTCTAACCTATAATCGAGACTTTTTCGGGTTTTAGAGGAAATTGATCTAATTTCATACCCTCTCTCCTCCCGATTTCTATACGAGGCTTCGTGCTCGTTTTTTCGTTCTGACCTCACAAACACGTCTCGTGGTCTATTTCTAACCTATAATCGAGACTATTTCGGGTTTTCGAGCTAGTGGATCTAATTTCATAAACTCTCTCCTCCCGATTTCTATACGAGGCTACGTGCTCGTTTTTTCGTTCTGACCTCAGGAATACGTCTCGTGGTCCATTTCTAACCTATAATCGATACTTTTTCGGGTTTTCGAACTAGTGGATCTAATTTTATACCCTCTCTCCTCCCGATTTCTATACGAGGCTACGTGCTCGTTTTTTCGTTCTGACCTCAGGAACACGTCTCGTGGTCCATTTCTAACCTATAATCGAGACTTTTTCGGGTTTTAGAGCTAGTGGATCTAATTTCATACCCTCTCTCCTCCCGATTTCTATACGAGGCTTCGTGCTCGTTTTTTCGTTCTGACCTCACAAACACGTTTCGTGGTCCATTTATAACCTATAATCGAGACTTTCTCGGATTTTAGAGCTAGTGGATCTAATTTCATACCCTCTCTCCTCCCGATTTCTATACGAGGCCACGTGCTCGTTTTTTCGTTCTGACCTCATTAACACGTCTCGTGGTCCATTTCTAACCTATAATCGAGACTTTTTCGGGTTTTAGAGCTAGTGGATTTAATTTCATACCCTCTCTCCTCCCGATTTCTATACGAGGCTTCGTGCTCGTTTTTTCGTTCTGACCTCACCAACACGTCTCCTGGTCCATTTCTAACGTATAATCGAGACTTTTTCGGGTTTTAGAGGAAATAGATATAATTTCATACCCTCTCTCCTCCCGATTCCTATACGAGGCTTCGTGCTCGTTTTTTCATTCTGACCTCACCAACACGTCTCGTGGTCCATTTCTAACCTATAATCGATACATTTTCGGGTTTTCGAGCTAGTGGATCTAATTTCATACCCTCTCTCCTTCCGATTTCTATACGAGGCTTCGTGCTCGTTTTTTCGTTCTGACCTCACCAACACGTCTCGTGGTCCATTTCTAACCTATAATCGAGACTTTTTCGGGTTTTAGAGGAAGTGGATCTAATTTTATACCCTCTCTCCTCCCGATTTCTATACGAGGCTACGTGCTCGTTTTTTCGTTCTGACCTCAGGAACACGTCTCGTGGTCCATTTCTAACCTATAATCGAGACTTTTTCGGGTTTTAGAGCTAGTGGATCTAATTTCATACCCTCTCTCCTCCCGATTTCTATACGAGGCTTCGTGCTCGTTTTTTCATTCTGACCTCACCAACACGTCTCGTGGTCCATTTCTAACCTATAATCGATACATTTTCGGGTTTTCGAGCTAGTGGATCTAATTTCATACCCTCTCTCCTTCCGATTTCTATACGAGGCTTCGTGCTCGTTTTTTCGTTCTGACCTCACCAACACGTCTCGTGGTCCATTTCTAACCTATAATCGAGACTTTTTCGGGTTTTAGAGCTAGTGGATCTAATTTCATACCCTCTCTCCTCCCGATTTCTATACGAGGCTTCGTGCTCGTTTTTTCGTTCTGACCTCACCAACACGTCTCGTGGTCCATTTCTAACCTATAATCGAGACTTTTTCGGGTTTTAGAGGAACTGGATCTAATTTTATACCCTCTCTCCTCCCGATTTCTATACGAGGCTTCGTGCTCGTTTTTTCGTTCTGACCTCACAAACACGTTTCGTGGACCATTTCTAACCTATAATCGAGACTTTTTCGGGTTTTCGAGCTAGTGGATCTAATTTCATACCCTCTCACCTCCCGATTTCTATACGAGGCTACGTGCTCGTTTTTTCGTTCTGACCTCATGAACACGTCTCGTGGTCCATTTCTAACCTATAATCGAGACTTTTTCGGGTTTTAGAGGAAATGGATCTAATTTCATACCCTCTCTCCTTCCGATTTCTATACGAGGCTTCGTGCTCATTTTTTCGTTCTGACCTCACAAACACGTCTCGTGGTCCATTTCTAACCTATAATCGAGACTTTCTCGGGTTTTAGAGCTAGTGGATCTAATTTCATACCCTCTCTCCTCCCGATTTCTATACGAGGCTACGTGCTCGTTTTTTCGTTCTGACCTCATGAACACGTCTCGTGGTCCATTTCTAACCTATAATCGAGACTTTTTCGGGTTTTAGAGCTAGTGGATCTAATTTCATACCCTCTCTCCTCCCGATTTCTATACGAGGCTTCGTGCTCGTTTTTTCGTTCTGACCTCACAAACACGTTTCGTGGTCCATTTATAACCTATAATCGAGACTATTTCGGGTTTTAGAGGAAGTGGATCTAATTTCATACCCTCTCTACTCCCGATTTCTATACGAGGCTACGTGCTCGTTTTTTCGTTCTGACCTCACAAACACGTCTCGTGGTGCATTTCTAACCTATAATCGAGACTTTCTCGGATTTTAGAGCTAGTGGATCTAATTTCATACCCTCTCTCCTCCCGATTTTTATACGAGGCTACGTGCTCGTTTTTTCGTTCTGACCTCATTAACACGTCTCGTGGTCCATTTCTAACCTATAATCGATACTTTTTCGGGTTTTCGAACTAGTGGATCTAATTTAATACCCTCTCTCCTCCCGATTTCTATACGAGGCTTCGTGCTCGTTTTTTCGTTCTGACCTCACCAACACGTCTCGTGGTCAATTTCTAACCTATAATCGAGACTTTTTCGGGTTTTAGAGGAAATGGATCTAATTTCATACCCTCCTCCCGATTTCTATACGAGGCTTCGTGCTCGTTTTTTCGTTCTGACCTCATGAACACGTCTCGTGGTCCATTTCTAACCTATAATCGAGACTTTTTCGAGTTTTAGAGGAAATGGATCTAATTTCATACCCTCTCTCCTTCCGATTTCTATACGAGGCTTCGTGCTCATTTTTTCGTTCTGACCTCACAAACACGTCTCGTGCTCCATTTCTAACCTATAATCGAGACTTTCTCGGGTTTTAGAGCTGGTGGATCTATTTTCATACCCTCTCTCCTCCCGATTTCTATACGAGGCTACGTGCTCGTTTTTTCGTTCTGACCTAATGAACACGTCTCGTGGTCCATTTCTAACCTATAATCGAGACTTTTTCGGGTTTTAGAGCTAGTGGATCTAATTTCATACCCTCTCTCCTCCCGATTTCTATACGAGGCTTCGTGCTCGTTTTTTCGTTCTGACCTCACAAACACGTTTCGTGGTCCATTTATAACCTATAATCGAGACTTTTTCGGGTTTTAGAGGAAGTGGATCTAATTTCATACCCTCTCTCCTCCCGATTTCTATACGAGGCTACGTGCTTGTTTTTTCGTTCTGACCTCACAAACACGTCTCGTGGTCCATTTCTAACCTATAATCGAGATTTTCTCGGATTTTAGAGCTAGTGGATCTAATTTCATACCCTCTCTCCTCCCGATTTTTATACGAGGCTACGTGCTCATTTTTTCGTTCTGACCTCATTAACACGTCTCGTGGTCCATTTCTAACCTATAATCGATACTTTTTCGGGTTTTCGAACTAGTGGATCTAATTTAATACCCTCTCTCCTCCCGATTTCTATACGAGGCTTCGTGCTCGTTTTTTCGTTCTGACCTCACCAACACGTCTCGTGGTCCATTTCTAACCTATAATCGAGACTTTTTCGGGTTTTAGAGGAAATGGATCTAATTTCATACCCTCTCTCCTCCCGATTTCTATACGAGGCTTCGTGCTCGTTTTTTCGTTCTGACCTCACAAACACGTCTCGTGGTCCATTTCTAACCTATAATCGAGACTATTTCGGGTTTTCGAGCTAGTGGATCTAATTTCATAAACTCTCTCCTCCCGATTTCTATACGAGGCTACGTGCTCGTTTTTTCGTTCTGACCTCAGGAATACGTCTCGTGGTCCATTTCTAACCTATAATCGATACTTTTTCGGGTTTTCGAACTAGTGGATCTAATTTTATACCCTCTCTCCTCCCGATTTCTATACGAGGCTACGTGCTCGTTTTTTCGTTCTGACCTCAGGAACACGTCTCGTGGTCCATTTCTAACCTATAATCGAGACTTTTTCGGGTTTTAGAGCTAGTGGATCTAATTTCATACCCTCTCTCCTCCCGATTTCTATACGAGGCTTCGTGCTCGTTTTTTATTCTGACCTCACCAACACGTCTCGTGGTCCATTTCTAACCTATAATAGAGACTTTTTCGGGTTTTAGAGGAAATGGATCTAATTTCATACCCTCTCTCCTTCCGATTTCTATACGAGGCTTCGTGCTCATTTTTTCGTTCTGACCTCACAAACACGTCTCGTGGTCCATTTCTAACCTATAATCGAGACTTTCTCGGGTTTTAGAGCTAGTGGATCTAATTTCATACCCTCTCTCCTCCCGATTTCTATACGAGGCTTCGTGCTCGTTTTTTCGTTCTGACCTCACAAACACGTTTCGTGGTCCATTTATAACCTATAATCGAGACTTTTTCGGGTTTTAGAGGAAGTGGATCTAATTTCATATCCTCTCTCCTCCCGATTTCTATACGAGGCTACGTGCTCGTTTTTTCGTTCTGACCTCACAAACACGTCTCGTGGTCCATTTCTAACCTATAATCGAGACTTTCTCGGATTTTAGAGCTAGTGGATCTAATTTCATACCCTCTCTCCTCCCGATTTTTATACGAGGCCACGTGCTCGTTTTTTCGTTCTGACCTCATTAACACGTCTCGTGGTCCATTTCTAACCTATAATCGAGACTTTTTCGGGTTTTAGAGCTAGTGGATCTAATTTCATACCCTCTCTCCTCCCGATTTCTATACGAGGCTTCGTGCTCGTTTTTTCGTTCTGACCTCACCAACACGTCTCCTGGTCCATTTCTAACGTATAATCGAGACTTTTTCGGGTTTTAGAGGAAATAGATCTAATTTCATACCCTCTCTCCTCCCGATTTCTATACGAGGCTTCGTGCTCGTTTTTTCATTCTGACCTCACCAACACGTCTCGTGGTCCATTTCTAACCTATAATCGATACATTTTCGGGTTTTCGAGCTAGTGGATCTAATTTCATACCCTCTCTCCTTCCGATTTCTATACGAGGCTTCGTGCTCGTTTTTTCGTTCTGACCTCACCAACACGTCTCGTGGTCCATTTCTAACCTATAATCGAGACTTTTTCGGGTTTTAGAGCTAGTGGATCTAATTTCATACCCTCTCTCCTCCCGATTTCTATACGAGGCTACGTGCTCGTTTTTTCGTTCTGACCTCACCAACACGTCTCATGGTCCATTTCTAACCTATAATCGATACATTTTCGGGTTTTCGAGCTAGTGGATCTAATTTCATACCCTCTCTCCTTCCGATTTCTATACGAGGCTTCGTGCTCGTTTTTTCGTTCTGACCTCACCAACACGTCTCGTGGTCCATTTCTAACCTATAATCGAGACTTTTTCGGGTTTTAGAGGAAGTGGATCTAATTTCATACCCTCTCTCCTCCCGATTTCTATACGAGGCTACGTGCTCGTTTTTTCGTTCTGACCTCACAAACACGTCTCGTGGTCCATTTCTAACCTATAATCGAGACTTTCTCGGATTTTAGAGCTAGTGGATCTAATTTCATACCCTCTCTCCTCCCGATTTTTATACGAGGTCACGTGCTCGTTTTTTCGTTCTGACCTCATTAACTCGTCTCGTGGTCCATTTCTAACCTATAATCGAGACTTTTTCGGGTTTTAGAGCTAGTGGATCTAATTTCAAACCCTCTCTCCTCCCGATTTCTATACGAGGCTTCGTGCTCGTTTTTTCATTCTGACCTCACCAACACGTCTCCTGGTCCATTTCTAACGTATAATCGAGACTTTTTCGGGTTTTAGAGGAAATAGATCTAATTTCATACCCTCTCTCCTCCCGATTTCTATACGAGGCTTCGTGCTCGTTTTTTCGTTCTGACCTCACAAACACGTCTCGTGGTCCATTTCTAACCTATAATCGAGACTTTTTCGGGTTTTCGAGCTAGTGGATCTAATTTCATACCCTCTCTCCTTCCGATTTCTATACGAGGCTACGTGCTCGTTTTTTCGTTCTGACCTCAGGAACACGTCTCGTGGTCCATTTCTAACCTATAATCGAGACTTTTTCGGGTTTTCGAGCTAGTGGACCTAATTTCATACCCTCTCACCTCCCGATTTCTATACGAGGCTACGTGCTCGTTTTTTCGTTCTGACTTTATGAACACGTCTCGTGGTCCATTTCTAACCTATAATCGAGACTTTTTCGGATTTTAGAGGAAATGGATCTAATTTCATACCCTCTCTCCTTCCGATTTCTATACGAGGCTTCGTGCTCGTTTTTTCATTCTGACCTCACCAACACGTCTCGTGGTCCATTTCTAACCTATAATCGATACATTTTCGGGTTTTCGAGCTAGTGGATCTAATTTCATACCCTCTCTCCTTCCGATTTCTATACGAGGCTTCGTGCTCGTTTTTTCGTTCTGACCTCACAAACACGTTTCGTGGTCCATTTATAACCTATAATCGAGACTTTTTCGGGTTTTAGAGGAAGTGGATCTAATTTCATACCCTCTCTCCTCCCGATTTCTATACGAGGCTACGTGCTTGTTTTTTCGTTCTGACCTCACAAACACGTCTCGTGGTCCATTTCTAACCTATAATCGAGACTTTCTCGGATTTTAGAGCTAGTGGATCTAATTTCATACCCTCTCTCCTCCCGATTTTTATACGAGGCTACGTGCTCATTTTTTCGTTCTGACCTCATTAACACGTCTCGTGGTCCATTTCTAACCTATAATCGATACTTTTTCGGGTTTTCGAACTAGTGGATCTAATTTAATACCCTCTCTCCTCCCGATTTCTATACGAGGCTTCGTGCTCGTTTTTTCGTTCTGACCTCACCAACACGTCTCGTGGTCCATTTCTAACCTATAATCGAGACTTTTTCGGGTTTTAGAGGAAATGGATCTAATTTCATACCCTCTCTCCTCCCGATTTCTATACGAGGCTTCGTGCTCATTTTTTCGTTCTGACCTCACAAACACGTCTCGTGGTCCATTTCTAACCTATAATCGAGACTATTTCGGGTTTTCGAGCTAGTGGATCTAATTTCATAAACTCTCTCCTCCCGATTTCTATACGAGGCTACGTGCTCGTTTTTTCGTTCTGACCTCAGGAATACGTCTCTTGGTCCATTTCTAACCTATAATCGATACTTTTTCGGGTTTTCGAACTAGTGGATCTAATTTTATACCCTCTCTCCTCCCGATTTCTATACGAGGCTACGTGCTCGTTTTTTCGTTCTGACCTCAGGAACACGTCTCGTGGTCCATTTCTAACCTATAATCGAGACTTTTTCGGGTTTTAGAGCTAGTGGATCTAATTTCATACCCTCTCTCCTCCCGATTTCTATACGAGGCTTCGTGCTCGTTTTTTATTCTGACCTCACCAACACGTCTCGTGGTCCATTTCTAACCTATAATAGAGACTTTTTCGGGTTTTAGAGGAAATGGATCTAATTTCATACCCTCTCTCCTTCCGATTTCTATACGAGGCTTCGTGCTCATTTTTTCGTTCTGACCTCACAAACACGTCTCGTGGTCCATTTCTAACCTATAATCGAGACTTTCTCGGGTTTTAGAGCTAGTGGATCTAATTTCATACCCTCTCTCATCCCGATTTCTATACGAGGCTACGTGCTCGTTTTTTCGTTCTGACCTCAGGAATACGTCTCGTGGTCCATTTCTAACCTATAATCGATACTTTTTCGGGTTTTCGAACTAGTGGATCTAATTTTATACCCTCTCTCCTCCCGATTTCTATACGAGGCTACGTGCTCGTTTTTTCATTCTGACCTCAGGAACACGTCTCGTGGTCCATTTCTAACCTATAATCGAGACTTTTTCGGGTTTTAGAGCTAGTGGATCTAATTTCATACCCTCTCTCCTCCCGATTTCTATACGAGGCTTCGTGCTCGTTTTTTCGTTCTGACCTCACAAACACGTTTCGTGGTCCATTTATAACCTATAATCGAGACTTTTTCGGGTTTTAGAGGAAGTGGATCTAATTTCATACCCTCTCTCCTCCCGATTTCTATACGAGGCTACGTGCTCGTTTTTTCGTTCTGACCTCACAAACACGTCTCGTGGTCCATTTCTAACCTATAATCGAGACTTTCTCGGATTTTAGAGCTAGTGGATCTAATTTCATACCCTCTCTCCTCCCGATTTTTATACGAGGCCACGTGCTCGTTTTTTCGTTCTGACCTCATTAACACGTCTCGTGGTCCATTTCTAACCTATAATCGAGACTTTTTCGGATTTTAGAGCTAGTGGATCTAATTTCATACCCTCTCTCCTCCCGATTTCTATACGAGGCTTCGTGCTCGTTTTTTCGTTCTGACCTCACCAACACGTCTCCTGGTCCATTTCTAACGTATAATCGAGACTTTTTCGGGTTTTAGAGGAAATAGATCTAATTTCATACCCTCTCTCCTCCCGATTTCTATACGAGGCTTCGTGCTCGTTTTTTCATTCTGACCTCACCAACACGTCTCGTGGTCCATTTCTAACCTATAATCGATACATTTTCGGGTTTTCGAGCTAGTGGATCTAATTTCATACCCTCTCTCCTTCCGATTTCTATACGAGGCTTCGTGCTCGTTTTTTCGTTCTGACCTCACCAACACGTCTCGTGGTCCATTTCTAACCTATAATCGAGACTTTTTCGGGTTTTAGAGGAAGTGGATCTAATTTTATACCCTCTCTCCTCCCGATTTCTATACGAGGCTACGTGCTCGTTTTTTCGTTCTGACCTCAGGAACACGTCTCGTGGTCCATTTCTAACCTATAATCGAGACTTTTTCGGGTTTTAGAGCTAGTGGATCTAATTTCATACCCTCTCTCCTCCCGATTTCTATACGAGGCTTCGTGCTCGTTTTTTCATTCTGACCTCACCAACACGTCTCATGGTCCATTTCTAACCTATAATCGATACATTTTCGGGTTTTCGAGCTAGTGGATCTAATTTCAAACCCTCTCTCCTTCCGATTTCTATACGAGGCTTCGTGCTCGTTTTTTCGTTCTGACCTCACCAACACGTCTCGTGGTCCATTTCTAACCTATAATCGAGACTTTTTCGGGTTTTAGAGGAAGTGGATCTAATTTCATACCCTCTCTCCTCCCGATTTCTATACGAGGCTACGTGCTCGTTTTTTCGTTCTGACCTCACAAACACGTCTCGTGGTCCATTTCTAACCTATAATCGAGACTTTCTCGGATTTTAGAGCTAGTGGATCTAATTTCATACCCTCTCTCCTCCCGATTTTTATACGAGGTCACGTGCTCGTTTTTTCGTTCTGACCTCAGTAACTCGTCTCGTGGTCCATTTCTAACCTATAATCGAGACTTTTTCGGGTTTTCGAACTAGTGGATCTAATTTAATACCCTCTCTCCTCCCGATTTCTATACGAGGCTACGTGCTCGTTTTTTCGTTCTGACCTCACAAACACGTCTCGTGGTCCATTTCTAACCTATAATCGAGACTTTCTCGGATTTTAGAGCTAGTGGATCTAATTTCATACCCTCTCTCCTCCCGATTTTTACACGAGGCTACGTGCTCGTTTTTTCGTTCTGACCTCATTAACACGTCTCGTGGTCCATTTCTAACCTATAATCGATACTTTTTCGGGTTTTCGAACTAGTGGATCTAATTTAATACCCTCTCTCCTCCCGATTTCTATACGAGGCTTCGTGCTCGTTTATTCGTTCTGACCTCACCAACACGTCTCGTGGTCCATTTCTAACCTATAATCGAGACTTTTTCGGGTTTTAGAGGAAATTGATCTAATTTCATACCCTCTCTCCTCCCGATTTCTATACGAGGCTTCGTGCTCGTTTTTTCGTTCTGACCTCACAAACACGTCTCGTGGTCCATTTCTAACCTATAATCGAGACTATTTCGGGTTTTCGAGCTAGTGGATCTAATTTCATAAACTCTCTCCTCCCGATTTCTATACGAGGCTACGTGCTCGTTTTTTCGTTCTGACCTCAGGAATACGTCTCGTGGTCCATTTCTAACCTATAATCGATACTTTTTCGGGTTTTCGAACTAGTGGATCTAATTTTATACCCTCTCTCCTCCCGATTTCTATACGAGGCTACGTGCTCGTTTTTTCGTTCTGACCTCAGGAACACGTCTCGTGGTCCATTTCTAACCTATAATCGAGACTTTTTCGGGTTTTAGAGCTAGTGGATCTAATTTCATACCCTCTCTCCTCCCGATTTCTATACGAGGCTTCGTGCTCGTTTTTTCGTTCTGACCTCACAAACATGTTTCGTGGTCCATTTATAACCTATAATCGAGACTTTTTCGGGTTTTAGAGGAAGTGGATCTAATTTCATACCCTCTCTCCTCCCGATTTCTATACGAGGCTACGTGCTCGTTTTTTCGTTCTGACCTCACAAACACGTCTCGTGGTCCATTTCTAACCTATAATCGAGACTTTCTCGGATTTTAGAGCTAGTGGATCTAATTTCATACCCTCTCTCCTCCCGATTTTTACACGAGGCTACGTGCTCGTTTTTTCGTTCTGACCTCCTTAACACGTCTCGTGGTCCATTTCTAACCTATAATCGATACTTTTTCGGGTTTTCGAACTAGTGGATCTAATTTAATACCCTCTCTCCTCCCGATTTCTATACGAGGCTTCGTGCTCGTTTTTTCGTTCTGACCTCACCAACACGTCTCGTGGTCCATTTCTAACCTATAATCGAGACTTTTTCGGGTTTTAGAGGAAATTGATCTAATTTCATACCCTCTCTCCTCCCGATTTCTATACGAGGCTTCGTGCTCGTTTTTTCGTTCTGACCTCACAAACACGTCTCGTGGTCCATTTCTAACCTATAATCGAGACTATTTCGGGTTTTCGAGCTAGTGGATCTAATTTCATAAACTCTCTCCTCCCGATTTCTATACGAGGCTACGTGCTCGTTTTTTCGTTCTGACCTCAGGAACACGTCTCGTGGTCCATTTCTAACCTATAATCGAGACTTTTTCGGGTTTTAGAGCTAGTGGATCTAATTTCATACCCTCTCTCCTCCCGATTTCTATACGAGGCTTCGTGCTCGTTTTTTCGTTCTGACCTCACAAACACGTTTCGTGGTCCATTTATAACCTATAATCGAGACTTTTTAGGGTTTTAGAGGAAGTGGATCTAATTTCATACCCTCTCTCCTCCCGATTTCTATACGAGGCTACGTGCTCGTTTTTTCGTTCTGACCTCACAAACACGTCTCGTGGTCCATTTCTAACCTATAATCGAGACTTTCTCAGATTTTAGAGCTAGTGGATCTAATTTCATACCCTCTCTCCTCCCGATTTTTATACGAGGCCACGTGCTCGTTTTTTCGTTCTGACCTCATTAACACGTCTCGTGGTCCATTTCTAACCTATAATCGAGACTTTTTCGGGTTTTAGAGCTAGTGGATCTAATTTCATACCCTCTCTCCTCCCGATTTCTATACGAGGCTTCGTGCTCGTTTTTTCGTTCTGACCTCACCAACACGTCTCTTGGTCCATTTCTAACGTATAATCGAGACTTTTTCGGGTTTTAGAGGAAATAGATCTAATTTCATACCCTCTCTCCTCCCGATTTCTATACGAGGCTTCGTGCTCGTTTTTTCATTCTGACCTCACCAACACGTCTCGTGGTCCATTTCTAACCTATAATCGATACATTTTCGGGTTTTCGAGCTAGTGGATCTAATTTCATACCCTCTCTCCTTCCGATTTCTATACGAGGCTTCGTGCTCGTTTTTTCGTTCTGACCTCACCAACACGTCTCGTGGTCCATTTCTAACCTATAATCGAGACTTTTTCGGGTTTTAGAGGAAGTGGATCTAATTTTATACCCTCTCTACTCCCGATTTCTATACGAGGCTACGTGCTCGTTTTTTCGTTCTGACCTCAGGAACACGTCTCGTGGTCCATTTCTAACCTATAATCGAGACTTTCTCGGATTTTAGAGCTAGTGGATCTAATTTCATACCCTCTCTCCTCCCGATTTTTATACGAGGCTACGTGCTCGTTTTTTCGTTCTGACCTCATTAACACGTCTCGTGGTCCATTTCTAACCTATAATCGATACTTTTTCGGGTTTTCGAACTAGAGGATCTAATTTAATACCCTCTCTCCTCCCGATTTCTATACGAGGCTTCGTGCTCGTTTTTTCGTTCTGACCTCACCAACACGTCTCGTGGTCCATTTCTAACCTATAATCGAGACTTTTTCGGGTTTTAGAGGAAATGGATCTAATTTCATACCCTCTCTCCTTCCGATTTCTATACGAGGCTTCGTGCTCATTTTTTCGTTCTGACCTCACAAACACGTCTCGTGGTCCATTTCTAACCTATAATCGAGACTTTTTCGGGTTTTCGAGCTAGTGGATCTAATTTCATACCCTCTCACCTCCCGATTTCTATACGAGGCTACGTGCTCGTTTTTTCGTTCTGACCTCATGATCACGTCTCGTGGTCCATTTCTAACCTATAATCGAGACTTTTTCGGGTTTTAGAGGAAATGGATCTAATTTCATACCCTCTCTCCTCCCGATTTCTATACGAGGCTTCGTGCTCGTTTTTTCGTTCTGACCTCACAAACACGTTTCGTGGTCCATTTATAACCTATAATCGAGACTTTTTCGGGTTTTAGAGGAAGTGGATCTAATTTCATACCCTCTCTCCTCCCGATTTCTATACGAGGCTACGTGCTCGTTTTTTCGTTCTGACCTCACAAACACGTCTCGTGGTCCATTTCTAACCTATAATCGAGACTTTCTCGGATTTTAGAGCTAGTGGATCTAATTTCATACCCTCTCTCCTCCCGATTTTTATACGAGGCTACGTGCTCGTTTTTTCGTTCTGACCTCATTAACACGTCTCGTGGTCCATTTCTAACCTATAATCGATACTTTTTCGGGTTTTCGAACTAGTGGATCTAATTTAATACCCTCTCTCCTCCCGATTTCTATACGAGGCTTCGTGCTCGTTTTTTCGTTCTGACCTCACCAACACGTCTCGTGGTCCATTTCTAACCTATAATCGAGACTTTTTCGGGTTTTAGAGGAAATGGATCTAATTTCATACCCTCCTCCCGATTTCTATACGAGGCTTCGTGCTCGTTTTTTCGTTCTGACCTCACAAACACGTCTCGTGGTCCATTTCTAACCTATAATCGAGACTATTTCGGGTTTTCGAGCTAGTGGATCTAATTTCATAAACTCTCTCCTCCCGATTTCTATACGAGGCTACGTGCTCGTTTTTTCGTTCTGACCTCAGGAATACGTCTCGTGGTCCATTTCTAACCTACAATCGATACTTTTTCGGGTTTTCGAACTAGTGGATCTAATTTAATACCCTCTCTCCTCCCGATTTCTATACGAGGCTTTGTGCTCGTTTTTTCGTTCTGACCTCACCAACACGTCTCGTGGTCCATTTCTAACCTATAATCGAGACTTTTTCGGGTTTTAGAGGTAGTGGATCTAATTTTATACCCTCTCTCCTCCCGATTTCTATACGAGGCTACGTGCTCGTTTTTTCGTTCTAACCTCAGGAACACGTCTCGTGGTCCATTTCTAACCTATAATCGAGACTTTTTCGGGTTTTAGAGCTAGTGGATCTAATTTCATACCCTCTCTCCTCCCGATTTCTATACGAGGCTTCGTGCTCGTTTTTTCATTCTGACCTCACCAACAGGTCTCGTGGTCCATTTCTAACCTATAATCGATACATATTCGGGTTTTCGAGCTAGTGGATCTAATTTCATACCCTCTCTCCTTCCGATTTCTATACGAGGCTTCGTGCTCGTTTTTTCGTTCTGACCTCACCAACACGTCTCGTGGTCCATTTCTAACCTATAATCGAGACTTTTTCGGGTTTTAGAGGAAGTGGATCTAATTTCATACCCTCTCTCCTCCCGATTTCTATACGAGGCTACGTGCTCGTTTTTTCGTTCTGACCTCACAAACACGTCTCGTGGTCCATTTCTAACCTATAATCGAGACTTTCTCGGATTTTAGAGCTAGTGGATCTAATTTCATACCCTCTTTCCTCCCGATTTTTATACGAGGTCACGTGCTCGTTTTTTCGTTCTGACCTCATTAACTCGTCTCGTGGTCCATTTCTAACCTATAATCGAGACTTTTTCGGGTTTTAGAGCTAGTGGATCTAATTTCATACCCTCTCTCCTCCCGATTTCTATACGAGGCTTCGTGCTCGTTTTTTCGTTCTGACCTCACCAACACGTCTCCTGGTCCATTTCTAAAGTATAATCGAGACTTTTTCGGGTTTTAGAGGAAATGGATCTAATTTCATACCCTCTCTCCTTCCGATTTCTATACGAGGCTTCGTGCTCATTTTTTCGTTCTGACCTCACAAACACGTCTCGTGGTCCATTTCTAACCTATAATCGTGACTTTTTCGGGTTTTCGAGCTAGTGGATCTAATTTCATACCCTCTCACCTCCCGATTTCTATACGAGGCTACGTGCTCGTTTTTTCGTTCTGACCTCATGATCACGTCTCGTGGTCCATTTCTAACCTATAATCGAGACTTTTTCGGGTTTTAGAGGAAATGGATCTAATTTCATACCCTCTCTCCTCCCGATTTCTATACGAGGCTTCGTGCTCGTTTTTTCGTTCTGACCTCACAAACACGTTTCGTGGTCCATTTATAACCTATAATCGAGACTTTTTCGGGTTTTAGAGGAAGTGGATCTAATTTCATACCCTCTCTCCTCCCGATTTCTATACGAGGCTACGTGCTCGTTTTTTCGTTCTGACCTCACAAACACGTCTCGTGGTCCATTTCTAACCTATAATCGAGACTTTCTCGGATTTTAGAGCTAGTGGATCTAATTTCATACCCTCTCTCCTCCCGATTTTTATACGAGGCTACGTGCTCGTTTTTTCGTTCTGACCTCATTAACACGTCTCGTGGTCCATTTCTAACCTATAATCGATACTTTTTCGGGTTTTCGAACTAGTGGATCTAATTTAATACCCTCTCTCCTCCCGATTTCTATACGAGGCTTCGTGCTCGTTTTTTCGTTCTGACCTCACCAACACGTCTCGTGGTCCATTTCTAACCTATAATCGAGACTTTTTCGGGTTTTAGAGGAAATGGATCTAATTTCATACCCTCCTCCCGATTTCTATACGAGGCTTCGTGCTCGTTTTTTCGTTCTGACCTCACAAACACGTCTCGTGGTCCATTTCTAACCTATAATCGAGACTATTTCGGGTTTTCGAGCTAGTGGATCTAATTTCATAAACTCTCTCCTCCCGATTTCTATACGAGGCTACGTGCTCGTTTTTTCGTTCTGACCTCAGGAATACGTCTCGTGGTCCATTTCTAACCTACAATCGATACTTTTTCGGGTTTTCGAACTAGTGGATCTAATTTAATACCCTCTCTCCTCCCGATTTCTATACGAGGCTTTGTGCTCGTTTTTTCGTTCTGACCTCACCAACACGTCTCGTGGTCCATTTCTAACCTATAATCGAGACTTTTTCGGGTTTTAGAGGTAGTGGATCTAATTTTATACCCTCTCTCCTCCCGATTTCTATACGAGGCTACGTGCTCGTTTTTTCGTTCTAACCTCAGGAACACGTCTCGTGGTCCATTTCTAACCTATAATCGAGACTTTTTCGGGTTTTAGAGCTAGTGGATCTAATTTCATACCCTCTCTCCTCCCGATTTCTATACGAGGCTTCGTGCTCGTTTTTTCATTCTGACCTCACCAACAGGTCTCGTGGTCCATTTCTAACCTATAATCGATACATATTCGGGTTTTCGAGCTAGTGGATCTAATTTCATACCCTCTCTCCTTCCGATTTCTATACGAGGCTTCGTGCTCGTTTTTTCGTTCTGACCTCACCAACACGTCTCGTGGTCCATTTCTAACCTATAATCGAGACTTTTTCGGGTTTTAGAGCTAGTGGATCTAATTTCATACCCTTTCTCCTCCCGATTTCTATACGAGGCTACGTGCTCGTTTTTTCGTTCTGACCTCATGAACACGTCTCGTGGTCCATTTCTAACCTATAATCGAGACTTTTTCGGGTTTTAGAGCTAGTGGATCTAATTTCATACCCTCTCTCCTCCCGATTTCTATACGAGGCTTCGTGCTCGTTTTTTTGTTCTGACCTCACAAACACGTTTCGTGGTCCATTTATAACCTATAATCGAGACTTTTTCGGGTTTTAGAGGAAGTGGATCTAATTTCATACCCTCTCTCCTCCCGATTTCTATACGAGGCTACGTGCTCGTTTTTTCGTTCTGACCTCACAAACACGTCTCGTGGTCCATTTCTAACCTATAATCGAGACTTTCTCGGATTTTAGAGCTAGTGGATCTAATTTCATACCCTCTTTCCTCCCGATTTTTATACGAGGTCACGTGCTCGTTTTTTCGTTCTGACCTCATTAACTCGTCTCGTGGTCCATTTCTAACCTATAATCGAGACTTTTTCGGGTTTTAGAGCTAGTGGATCTAATTTCATACCCTCTCTCCTCCCGATTTCTATACGAGGCTTCGTGCTCGTTTTTTCGTTCTGACCTCACCAACACGTCTCCTGGTCCATTTCTAAAGTATAATCGAGACTTTTTCGGGTTTTAGAGGAAATAGATCTAATTTCATACCCTCTCTCCTCCCGATTTCTATACGAGGCTTCGTGCTCGTTTTTTCGTTCTGACCTCACAAACACGTCTCGTGGTCCATTTCTAACCTATAATCGAGACTTTTTCGGGTTTTCGAGCTAGTGGATCTAATTTCATACCCTCTCTCCTTCCGATTTCTATACGAGGCTACGTGCTCGTTTTTTCGTTCTGACCTCAGGAACACGTCTCGTGGTCCATTTCTAACCTATAATCGAGACTTTTTCGGGTTTTCGAGCTAGTGGACCTAATTTCATACCCTCTCACCTCCCGATTTCTATACGAGGCTACGTGCTCGTTTTTTCGTTCTGACTTTATGAACACGTCTCGTGGTCCATTTCTAACCTATAATCGAGACTTTTTCGGGTTTTAGAGGAAATGGATCTAATTTCATACCCTCTCTCCTTCCGATTTCTATACGAGGCTTCGTGCTCGTTTTTTCATTCTGACCTCACCAACACGTCTCGTGGTCCATTTCTAACCTATAATCGATACATTTTCGGGTTTTCGAGCTAGTGGATCTAATTTCATACCCTCTCTCCTTCCGATTTCTATACGAGGCTTCGTGCTCGTTTTTTCGTTCTGACCTCACCAACACGTCTCGTGGTCCATTTCTAACCTATAATCGAGACTTTTTCGGGTTTTAGAGGAAATGGATCTAATTTCATACCCTCCTCCCGATTTCTATACGAGGCTTCGTGCTCGTTTTTTCGTTCTGACCTCACAAACACATCTCGTGGTCCATTTCTAACCTATAATCGAGACTATTTCGGGTTTTCGAGCTAGTGGATCTAATTTCATAAACTCTCTCCTCCCGATTTCTATACGAGGCTACGTGCTCGTTTTTTCGTTCTGACCTCAGGAATACGTCTCGTGGTCCATTTCTAACCTATAATCGATACTTTTTCGGGTTTTCGAACTAGTGGATCTAATTTTATACCCTCTCTCCTCCCGATTTCTATACGAGGCTACGTGCTCGTTTTTTCGTTCTGACCTCAGGAACACGTCTCGTGGTCCATTTCTAACCTATAATCGAGACTTTTTCGGGTTTTAGAGCTAGTGGATCTAATTTCATACCCTCTCTCCTCCCGATTTCTATACGAGGCTTCGTGCTCGTTTTTTCGTTCTGACCTCACAAACACGTCTCGTGGTCCATTTATAACCTATAATCGAGACTTTTTCGGGTTTTAGAGGAAGTGGATCTAATTTCATACCCTCTCTCCTCCCGATTTCTATACGAGGCTACGTGCTCGTTTTTTCGTTCTGACCTCACAAACACGTCTCGTGGTCCATTTCTAACCTATAATCGAGACTTTCTCGGATTTTAGAGCTAGTGGATCTAATTTCATACCCTCTCTCCTCCCGATTTTTACACGAGGCTACGTGCTCGTTTTTTCGTTCTGACCTCATTAACACGTCTCGTGGTCCATTTCTAACCTATAATCGATACTTTTTCGGGTTTTCGAACTAGTGGATCTAATTTAATACCCTCTCTCCTCCCGATTTCTAGACGAGGCTTCGTGCTCGTTTTTTCGTTCTGACCTCACCAACACGTCTCGTGGTCCATTTCTAACCTATAATCGAGACTTTTTCGGGTTTTAGAGGAAATTGATCTAATTTCATACCCTCTCTCCTCCCGATTTCTATACGAGGCTTCGTGCTCGTTTTTTCGTTCTGACCTCACAAACACGTCTCGTGGTCCATTTCTAACCTATAATCGAGACTATTTCGGGTTTTCGAGCTAGTGGATCTAATTTCATAAACTCTCTCCTCCCGATTTCTATACGAGGCTACGTGCTCGTTTTTTCGTTCTGACCTCAGGAATACGTCTCGTGGTCCATTTCTAACCTATAATCGATACTTTTTCGGGTTTTCGAACTAGTGGATCTAATTTTATACCCTCTCTCCTCCCGATTTCTATACGAGGCTACGTGCTCGTTTTTTCGTTCTGACCTCAGGAACACGTCTCGTGGTCCATTTCTAACCTATAATCGAGACTTTTTCGGGTTTTAGAGCTAGTGGATCTAATTTCATACCCTCTCTCCTCCCGATTTCTATACGAGGCTTCGTGCTCGTTTTTTCGTTCTGACCTCACAAACACGTTTCGTGGTCCATTTATAACCTATAATCGAGACTTTTTCGGGTTTTAGAGGAAGTGGATCTAATTTCATACCCTCTCTCCTCCCGAATTCTATACGAGGCTACGTGCTCGTTTTTTCGTTCTGACCTCACAAACACGTCTCGTGGTCCATTTCTAACCTATAATCGAGACTTTTTCGGATTTTAGAGCTAGTGGATCTAATTTCATACCCTCTCTCCTCCCGATTTTTATACGAGGCCACGTGCTCGTTTTTTCGTTCTGACCTCATTAACACGTCTCGTGGTCCATTTCTAACCTATAATCGAGACTTTTTCGGGTTTTAGAGCTAGTGGATCTAATTTCATACCCTCTCTCCTCCCGATTTCTATACGAGGCTTCGTGCTCGTTTTTTCGTTCTGACCTCACCAACACGTCTCCTGGTCCATTTCTAACGTATAATCGAGACTTTTTCGGGTTTTAGAGGAAATAGATCTAATTTCATACCCTCTCTCCTCCCGATTTCTATACGAGGCTTCGTGCTCGTTTTTTCATTCTGACCTCACCAACACGTCTCGTGGTCCATTTCTAACCTATAATCGATACATTTTCGGGTTTTCGAGCTAGTGGATCTAATTTCATACCCTCTCTCCTTCCGATTTCTATACGAGGCTTCGTGCTCGTTTTTTCGTTCTGACCTCACCAACACGTCTCGTGGTCCATTTCTAACCTATAATCGAGACTTTTTCGGGTTTTAGAGGAAGTGGATCTAATTTTATACCCTCTCTCCTCCCGATTTCTATACGAGGCTACGTGCTCGTTTTTTCGTTCTGACCTCAGGAACACGTCTCGTGGTCCATTTCTAACCTATAATCGAGACTTTTTCGGGTTTTAGAGCTAGTGGATCTAATTTCATACCCTCTCTCCTCCCGATTTCTATACGAGGCTTCGTGCTCGTTTTTTCATTCTGACCTCACCAACACGTCTCGTGGTCCATTTCTAACCTATAATCGATACATTTTCGGGTTTTCGAGCTAGTGGATCTAATTTCATACCCTCTCTCCTTCCGATTTCTATACGAGGCTTCGTGCTCGTTTTTTCGTTCTGACCTCACCAACACGTCTCGTGGTCCATTTCTAACCTATAATCGAGACTTTTTCGGGTTTTAGAGCTAGTGGATCTAATTTCATACCCTCTCTCCTCCCGATTTCTATACGAGGCTTCGTGCTCGTTTTTTCGTTCTGACCTCACCAACACGTCTCGTGGTCCATTTCTAACCTATAATCGAGACTTTTTCGGGTTTTAGAGGAAGTGGATCTAATTTTATATCCTCTCTCCTCCCGATTTCTATACGAGGCTACGTGCTCATTTTTTCGTTCTGACCTCATGAACACGTCTCGTGGTCCATTTCTAACCTATAATCGAGACTTTTTCGGGTTTTAGAGGAAATGGATCTAATTTCATACCCTCTCTCCTTCCGATTTCTATACGAGGCTTCGTGCTCATTTTTTCGTTCTGACCTCACAAACACGTCTCGTGGTCCATTTCTAACCTATAATCGAGACTTTTTCGGGTTTTAGAGCTAGTGGATCTAATTTCATACCCTCTCTCCTCCCGATTTCTATACGAGGCTTCGTGCTCGTTTTTTTGTTCTGACCTCACAAACACGTTTCGTGGTCCATTTATAACCTATAATCGAGACTTTTTCGGGTTTTAGAGGAAGTGGATCTAATTTCATACCCTCTCTCCTCCCGATTTCTATACGAGGCTACGTGCTCGTTTTTTCGTTCTGACCTCACAAACACGTCTCGTGGTCCATTTCTAACCTATAATCGAGACTTTCTCGGATTTTAGAGCTAGTGGATCTAATTTCATACCCTCTTTCCTCCCGATTTTTATACGAGGTCACGTGCTCGTTTTTTCGTTCTGACCTCATTAACTCGTCTCGTGGTCCATTTCTAACCTATAATCGAGACTTTTTCGGGTTTTAGAGCTAGTGGATCTAATTTCATACCCTCTCTCCTCCCGATTTCTATACGAGGCTTCGTGCTCGTTTTTTCGTTCTGACCTCACCAACACGTCTCCTGGTCCATTTCTAAAGTATAATCGAGACTTTTTCGACTTTTAGAGGAAATAGATCTAATTTCATACCCTCTCTCCTCCCGATTTCTATACGAGGCTTCGTGCTCGTTTTTTCGTTCTGACCTCACAAACACGTCTCGTGGTCCATTTCTAACCTATAATCGAGACTTTTTCGGGTTTTCGAGCTAGTGGATCTAATTTCATACCCTCTCTCCTTCCGATTTCTATACGAGGCTACGTGCTCGTTTTTTCGTTCTGACCTCAGGAACACGTCTCGTGGTCCATTTCTAACCTATAATCGAGACTTTTTCGGGTTTTCGAGCTAGTGGACCTAATTTCATACCCTCTCACCTCCCGATTTCTATACGAGGCTACGTGCTCGTTTTTTCGTTCTGACTTTATGAACACGTCTCGTGGTCCATTTCTAACCTATAATCGAGACTTTTTCGGGTTTTAGAGGAAATGGATCTAATTTCATACCCTCTCTCCTTCCGATTTCTATACGAGGCTTCGTGCTCGTTTTTTCATTCTGACCTCACCAACACGTCTCGTGGTCCATTTCTAACCTATAATCGATACATTTTCGGGTTTTCGAGCTAGTGGATCTAATTTCATACCCTCTCTCCTTCCGATTTCTATACGAGGCTTCGTGCTCGTTTTTTCGTTCTGACCTCACCAACACGTCTCGTGGTCCATTTCTAACCTATAATCGAGACTTTTTCGGGTTTTAGAGGAAATGGATCTAATTTCATACCCTCCTCCCGATTTCTATACGAGGCTTCGTGCTCGTTTTTTCGTTCTGACCTCACAAACACATCTCGTGGTCCATTTCTAACCTATAATCGAGACTATTTCGGGTTTTCGAGCTAGTGGATCTAATTTCATAAACTCTCTCCTCCCGATTTCTATACGAGGCTACGTGCTCGTTTTTTCGTTCTGACCTCAGGAATACGTCTCGTGGTCCATTTCTAACCTATAATCGATACTTTTTCGGGTTTTCGAACTAGTGGATCTAATTTTATACCCTCTCTCCTCCCGATTTCTATACGAGGCTACGTGCTCGTTTTTTCGTTCTGACCTCAGGAACACGTCTCGTGGTCCATTTCTAACCTATAATCGAGACTTTTTCGGGTTTTAGAGCTAGTGGATCTAATTTCATACCCTCTCTCCTCCCGATTTCTATACGAGGCTTCGTGCTCGTTTTTTCGTTCTGACCTCACAAACACGTTTCGTGGTCCATTTATAACCTATAATCGAGACTTTTTCGGGTTTTAGAGGAAGTGGATCTAATTTCATACCCTCTCTCCTCCCGATTTCTATACGAGGCTACGTGCTCGTTTTTTCGTTCTGACCTCACAAACACGTCTCGTGGTCCATTTCTAACCTATAATCGAGACTTTCTCGGATTTTAGAGCTAGTGGATCTAATTTCATACCCTCTCTCCTCCCGATTTTTACACGAGGCTACGTGCTCGTTTTTTCGTTCTGACCTCATTAACACGTCTCGTGGTCCATTTCTAACCTATAATCGATACTTTTTCGGGTTTTCGAACTAGTGGATCTAATTTAATACCCTCTCTCCTCCCGATTTCTATACGAGGCTTCGTGCTCGTTTTTTCGTTCTGACCTCACCAACACGTCTCGTGGTCCATTTCTAACCTATAATCGAGACTTTTTCGGGTTTTAGAGGAAATTGATCTAATTTCATACCCTCTCTCCTCCCGATTTCTATACGAGGCTTCGTGCTCGTTTTTTCGTTCTGACCTCACAAACACGTCTCGTGGTCCATTTCTAACCTATAATCGAGACTATTTCGGGTTTTCGAGCTAGTGGATCTAATTTCATAAACTCTCTCCTCCCGATTTCTATACGAGGCTACGTGCTCGTTTTTTCGTTCTGACCTCAGGAATACGTCTCGTGGTCCATTTCTAACCTATAATCGATACTTTTTCGGGTTTTCGAACTAGTGGATCTAATTTTATACCCTCTCTCCTCCCGATTTCTATACGAGGCTACGTGCTCGTTTTTTCGTTCTGACCTCAGGAACACGTCTCGTGGTCCATTTCTAACCTATAATCGAGACTTTTTCGGGTTTTAGAGCTAGTGGATCTAATTTCATACCCTCTCTCCTCCCGATTTCTATACGAGGCTTCGTGCTCGTTTTTTCGTTCTGACCTCACAAACACGTTTCGTGGTCCATTTATAACCTATAATCGAGACTTTTTCGGGTTTTAGAGGAAGTGGATCTAATTTCATACCCTCTCTCCTCCCGATTTCTATACGAGGCTACGTGCTCGTTTTTTCGTTCTGACCTCACAAACACGTCTCGTGGTCCATTTCTAACCTATAATCGAGACTTTCTCGGATTTTAGAGCTAGTGGATCTAATTTCATACCCTCTCTCCTCCCGATTTTTATACGAGGCCACGTGCTCGTTTTTTCGTTCTGACCTCATTAACACGTCTCGTGGTCCATTTCTAACCTATAATCGAGACTTTTTCAGGTTTTAGAGCTAGTGGATCTAATTTCATACCCTCTCTCCTCCCGATTTCTATACGAGGCTTCGTGCTCGTTTTTTCGTTCTAACCTCACCAACACGTCTCCTGGTCCATTTCTAACGTATAATCGAGACTTTTTCGGGTTTTAGAGGAAATAGATCTAATTTCATACCCTCTCTCCTCCCGATTTCTATACGAGGCTTCGTGCTCGTTTTTTCATTCTGACCTCACCAACACGTCTCGTGGTCCATTTCTAACCTATAATCGATACATTTTCGGGTTTTCGAGCTAGTGGATCTAATTTCATACCCTCTCTCCTTCCGATTTCTATACGAGGCTTCGTGCTCGTTTTTTCGTTCTGACCTCACCAACACGTCTCGTGGTCCATTTCTAACCTATAATCGAGACTTTTTCGGGTTTTAGAGGAAGTGGATCTAATTTTATACCCTCTCTCCTCCCGATTTCTATACGAGGCTACGTGCTCGTTTTTTCGTTCTGACCTCAGGAACACGTCTCGTGGTCCATTTCTAACCTATAATCGAGACTTTTTCGGGTTTTAGAGCTAGTGGATCTAATTTCATACCCTCTCTCCTCCCGATTTCTATACGAGGCTTCGTGCTCGTTTTTTCATTCTGACCTCACCAACACGTCTCGTGGTCCATTTCTAACCTATAATCGATACATTTTCGGGTTTTCGAGATAGTGGATCTAATTTCATACCCTCTCTCCTTCCGATTTCTATACGAGGCTTCGTGCTCGTTTTTTCGTTCTGACCTCACCAACACGTCTCGTGGTCCATTTCTAACCTATAATCGAGACTTTTTCGGGTTTTAGAGCTAGTGGATCTAATTTCATACCCTCTCTCCTCCCGATTTCTATACGAGGCTTCGTGCTCGTTTTTTCGTTCTGACCTCACCAACACGTCTCGTGGTCCATTTCTAACCTATAATCGAGACTTTTTCGGGTTTTAGAGGAAGTGGATCTAATTTTATACCCTCTCTCCTCCCGATTTCTATACGAGGCTTCGTGCTCGTTTTTTCATTCTGACCTCACAAACACGTTTCGTGGACCATTTCTAACCTATAATCGAGACTTTTTCGGGTTTTCGAGCTAGTGGATCTAATTTCATACCCTCTCACCTCCCGATTTCTATACGAGGCTACGTGCTCATTTTTTCGTTCTGACCTCATGAACACGTCTCGTGGTCCATTTCTAACCTATAATCGAGACTTTTTCGGGTTTTAGAGGAAATGGATATAATTTCATACCCTCTCTCCTTCCGATTTCTATACGAGGCTTCGTGCTCATTTTTTCGTTCTGACCTCACAAACACGTCTCGTGGTCCATTTCTAACCTATAATCGAGACTTTCTCGGGTTTTAGAGCTAGTGGATCTAATTTCATACCCTCTCTCCTCCGGATTTCTATACGAGGCTACGTGCTCGTTTTTTCGTTCTGACCTCATGAACACGTCTCGTGGTCCATTTCTAACCTATAATCGAGACTTTTTCGGGTTTTAGAGCTAGTGGATCTAATTTCATACCCTCTCTCCTCCCGATTTCTATACGAGGCTTCGTGCTCGTTTTTTCGTTCTGACCTCACAAACACGTTTCGTGGTCCATTTATAACCTATAATCGAGACTTTTTCGGGTTTTAGAGGAAGTGGATCTAATTTCATACCCTCTCTACTCCCGATTTCTATACGAGGCTACGTGCTCGTTTTTTCGTTCTGACCTCACAAACACGTCTCGTGGTGCATTTCTAACCTATAATCGAGACTTTCTCGGATTTTAGAGCTAGTGGATCTAATTTCATACCCTCTCTCCTCCCGATTTTTATACGAGGCTACGTGCTCGTTTTTTCGTTCTGACCTCATTAACACGTCTCGTGGTCCATTTCTAACCTATAATCGATACTTTTTCGGGTTTTCGAAATAGAGGATCTAATTTAATACCCTCTCTCCTCCCGATTTCTATACGAGGCTTCGTGCTCGTTTTTTCGTTCTGACCTCACAAACACGTCTCGTGGTCCATTTCTAACCTATAATCGAGACTTTTTCGGGTTTTAGAGGAAATGGATCTAATTTCATACCCTCCTCCCGATTTCTATACGAGGCTTCGTGCTCGTTTTTTCGTTCTGACCTCATGAACACGTCTCGTGGTCCATTTCTAACCTATAATCGAGACTTTTTCGGGTTTTAGAGGAAATGGATCTAATTTCATACCCTCTCTCCTTCCGATTTCTATACGAGGCTTCGTGCTCATTTTTTCGTTCTGACCTCACAAACACGTCTCGTGGTCCATTTCTAACCTATAATCGTGACTTTTTCGGGTTTTCGAGCTAGTGGATCTAATTTCATACCCTCTCACCTCCCGATTTCTATACGAGGCTACGTGCTCGTTTTTTCGTTCTGACCTCATGATCACGTCTCGTGGTCCATTTCTAACCTATAATCGAGACTTTTTCGGGTTTTAGAGGAAATGGATCTAATTTCATACCCTCTCTCCTCCCGATTTCTATACGAGGCTTCGTGCTCGTTTTTTCGTTCTGACCTCACAAACACGTTTCGTGGTCCATTTATAACCTATAATCGAGACTTTTTCGGGTTTTAGAGGAAGTGGATCTAATTTCATACCCTCTCTCCTCCCGATTTCTATACGAGGCTACGTGCTCGTTTTTTCGTTCTGACCTCACAAACACGTCTCGTGGTCCATTTCTAACCTATAATCGAGACTTTCTCGGATTTTAGAGCTAGTGGATCTAATTTTATACCCTCTCTCCTCCCGATTTTTATACGAGGCTACGTGCTCGTTTTTTCGTTCTGACCTCATTAACACGTCTCGTGGTCCATTTCTAACCTATAATCGATACTTTTTCGGGTTTTCGAACTAGTGGATCTAATTTAATACCCTCTCTCCTCCCGATTTCTATACGAGGCTTCGTGCTCGTTTTTTCGTTCTGACCTCACCAACACGTCTCGTGGTCCATTTCTAACCTATAATCGAGACTTTTTCGGGTTTTAGAGGAAATGGATCTAATTTCATACCCTCCTCCCGATTTCTATACGAGGCTTCGTGCTCGTTTTTTCGTTCTGACCTCACAAACACGTTTCGTGGTCCATTTATAACCTATAATCGAGACTTTTTCGGGTTTTAGAGGAAGTGGATCTAATTTCATACCCTCTCTCCTCCCGATTTCTATACGAGGCTACGTGCTCGTTTTTTCGTTCTGACCTCACAAACACGTCTCGTGGTCCATTTCTAACCTCTAATCGAGACTTTCTCGGATTTTAGAGCTAGTGGATCTAATTTCATACCCTCTCTCCTCCCGATTTTTATACGAGGTCACGTGCTCGTTTTTTCGTTCTGACCTCATTAACACGTCTCGTGGTCCATTTCTAACCTATAATCGAGACTTTTTCGGGTTTTAGAGCTAGTGGATCTAATTTCATACCCTCTCTCCTCCCGATTTCTATACGAGGCTTCGTGCTCGTTTTTTCGTTCTGACCTCACCAACACGTCTCCTGGTCCATTTCTAACGTATAATCGAGACTTTTTCGGGTTTTAGAGGAAATAGATCTAATTTCATACCCTCTCTCCTCCCGATTTCTATACGAGGCTTCGTGCTCGTTTTTTCGTTCTGACCTCACCAACACGTCTCGTGGTCCATTTCTAACCTATAATCGAGACTTTTTCGGGTTTTCGAGCTAGTGGATCTAATTTCATACCCTCTCTCCTTCCGATTTCTATACGAGGCTACGTGCTCGTTTTTTCGTTCTGACCTCAGGAACACGTCTCGTGGTCCATTTCTAACCTATAATCGAGACTTTTTCGGGTTTTCGAGCTAGTGGACCTAATTTCATACCCTCTCACCTCCCGATTTCTATACGAGGCTACGTGCTCGTTTTTTCGTTCTGACGTTATGAACACGTCTCGTGGTCCATTTCTAACCTATAATCGAGACTTTTTCGGGTTTTAGAGGAAATGGATCTAATTTCATACCCTCTCTCCTTCCGATTTCTATACGAGGCTTCGTGCTCATTTTTTCGTTCTGACCTCACAAACACGTCTCGTGGTCCATTTCTAACCTATAATCGAGACTTTTTCAGGTTTTAGAGCTAGTGGATCTAATTTCATACCCTCTCTCCTCCCGATTTCTATACGAGGCTTCGTGCTCGTTTTTTCGTTCTGACCTCACCAACACGTCTCGTGGTCCATTTCTAACCTATAATCGAGACTTTTTCGGGTTTTCGAGCTAGTGGATCTAATTTCATACCCTCTCTCCTTCCGATTTCTATAGGAGGCTACGTGCTCGTTTTTTCGTTCTGACCTCAGGAACACGTCTCGTGGTCCATTTCTAACCTATAATCGAGACTTTTTCGGGTTTTCGAGCTAGTGGACCTAATTTCATACCCTCTCACCTCCCGATTTCTATACGAGGCTACGTGCTCGTTTTTTCGTTCCGACTTTAGGAACACGTCTCGTGGTCCATTTCTAACCTATAATCGAGACTTTTTCGGGTTTTAGAGGAAATGGATCTAATTTCATACCCTCTCTCCTTCCGATTTCTATACGAGGCTTCGTGCTCATTTTTTCGTTCTGACCTCACAAACACGTCTCGTGGTCCATTTCTAACCTATAATCGAGACTTTTTCGGGTTTTAGAGCTAGTGGATCTAATTTCATACCCTCTCTCCTCCCGATTTCTATACGAGGCTTCGTGCTAGTTTTTTCGTTCTGACCTCACCAACACGTCTCGTGGTCCATTTCTACCCTATAATCGAGAATTTTTCGGGTTTTAGAGGAAGTGGATCTAATTTTATACCCTCTCTCCTCCCGATTTCTATACGAGGCTTCGTGCTCGTTTTTTCGTTCTGACCTCACAAACACATTTCGTGGACCATTTCTAACCTATAATCGAGACTTTTTCGGGTTTTCGAGCTAGTGGATCTAATTTCATACCCTCTCACCTCCCGATTTCTATACGAGGCTACGTGCTCGTTTTTTCGTTCTGACCTCATGAACACATCTCGTGGTCCATTTCTAACCTATAATCGAGACTTTTTCGTGTTTTAGAGGAAATGGATCTAATTTCATACCCTCTCTCCTTCCGATTTCTATACGAGGCTTCGTGCTCGTTTTTTCGTTCTGACCTCACAAACACGTCTCGTGGTCCATTTCTAACCTATAATCGAGACTTTCTCGGGTTTTAGAGCTAGTGGATCTAATTTCATACCATCTCTCCTCCCGATTTCTATACGAGGCTACGTGCTCTTTTTTTCGTTCTGACCTCACCAACAAGTTTCGGGGTCCATTTCTAACCTATAATCGATACTTTTTCGGGTTTTCAAGCTAGTGGATCTAATTTCATACCCTCTCTCCTCCCGATTTCTATACGAGGTTACGTGCTCGTTTTTTTGTTCTGACCTCAGGAACACGTCTCGTGGTCCATTTCTAACCTATAATCGAGACTTTTTCGGGTTTTAGAGCTAGTAGATCTAATTTCATACCCTCTCTCCTTCCGATTTCTATACGAGGCTACGTGCTCGTTTTTTCGTTCTGACATCAGGAACACATCTCGTGGTCCATTTCTAACCTATAATCGAGACTTTTTCGGGTTCTAGAGCTAGTGGATCTAATTTCATACCCTCTCTCCTCCCGATTTCTATACGAGGCTTCATGCTCGTTTTTTCGTTCTGACCTCACCAACACGTCTCATGGTCCATTTCTAACGTATAATCGAGACTTTTTCGGGTTTTAGAAGAAATGGATCTAATTTCATACCCTCTCTCCTCCCGATTTCTATATGAGGCTACGTGCTCGTTTTTTCGTTCTGACCTCAGGAACACGTCTCGTGGTCCATTTCTAACCTATAATCGAGACTTTTTCGGGTTTTAGAGCTAGTGGATCTAATTTCATACCCTCTCTCCTCCCGATTTTTATACGAGGCTACGTGCTCGTTTTTTCGTTCTGACCTCACAAACACGTCTCGTGGTCCATTTCTAACCTATAATCGAGACTTTTTCGGGTTTTCGAGCTAGTGGATCTAATTTCATACCCTCTCACCTCCCGATTTCTATACGAGGCTACGTGCTCGTTTTTTCGTTCTGAACTCACAAACACGTCTCGTGGTCCATTTCTAACCTATAATCGAGACTTTTTCGGGTTTTAGAGCTATTGGATCTAATTTCATACCCTCTCTCCTCCCGATTTCTATACGAGGCTTCGTGCTCGTTTTTTCGTTTTGACCTCACCAACACGTCTCGTGGTCCATTTCTAACCTATATTCGAGACTTTTTCGGGTTTTAGAGTTATTAGATATAATTTCATACCCTCTCACCTCCCGATTTCTATACGAGGCTACGTGCTCGTTTTTTCGTTCTGAACTCACAAACACGTCTCGTGGTCCATTTCTAACCTATAATCGAGACTTTTTCGGGTTTTAGAGCTATTGGATCTAATTTCATACCCTCTCTCCTCCCGATTTCTATACGAGGCTTCGTGCTCGTTTTTTCGTTTTGACCTCACCAACACGTCTCGTGGTCCATTTCTAACCTATATTCGAGACTTTTTCGGGTTTTAGAGTTATTAGATATAATTTCATACCCTCTCTCCTCCCGATTTCTATACGAGGCTTCGTGCTCGTTTTTTCGTTCTGACCTCACAAACACGTCTCGTGGTCCATTTCTAACCTATAATCGAGACTTTCTCGGATTTTAGAGCTAGTGGATCTAATTTCATACCCTCTCTCCTCCCGATTTCTATACGAGGCTACGTGCTCGTTTTTTCGTTCTGACATCAGGAACACATCTCGTGGTCCATTTCTAACCTATAATCGAGACTTTTTCGGGTTCTAGAGCTAGTGGATCTAATTTCATACCCTCTCTCCTCCCGATTTCTATACGAGGCTTCATGCTCGTTTTTTCGTTCTGACCTCACCAACACGTCTCATGGTCCATTTCTAACGTATAATCGAGACTTTTTCGGGTTTTAGAAGAAATGGATCTAATTTCATACCCTCTCTCCTCCCGATTTCTATACGAGGCTACGTGCTCGTTTTTTCGTTCTGACCTCAGGAACACGTCTCGTGGTCCATTTCTAACCTATAATCGAGACTTTTTCGGGTTTTAGAGCTAGTGGATCTAATTTCATACCCTCTCTCCTCCCGATTTATATACGAGGCTTCGTGCTTGTTTTTTCGTTCTGACCTCACAAACACGTCTCGTGGTCCATTTCTAACCTATAATCGAGACTTTTTCGGGTTTTCGAGCTAGTGGATCTAATTTCATACCCTCTCACCTCCCGATTTCTATACGAGGCTACGTGCTCGTTTTTTCGTTCTGAACTCACAAACACGTCTCGTGGTCCATTTCTAACCTATAATCGAGACTTTTTCGGGTTTTAGAGCTATTGGATCTAATTTCATACCCTCTCTCCTCCCGATTTCTATACGAGGCTTCGTGCTCGTTTTTTCGTTTTGACCTCACCAACACGTCTCGTGGTCCATTTCTAACCTATATTCGAGACTTTTTCGGGTTTTAGAGTTATTAGATATAATTTCATACCCTCTCTCCTCCCGATTTCTATACGAGGCTTCGTGCTCGTTTTTTCGTTCTGACCTCACCAACACGTCTCGTGGTACATTTCTAACCTATAATCGAGACTTTTTCGGGTTTTAGAGGAAGTGGATCTAATTTCATACCATCTCTCCTCCCGAATTCTATACGAGGCTTCGTGCTCGTTTTTTCGTTCTGACCTTACAAACACGTCTCGTGGTCCATTTCTAACCTATAATCGAGACTTTTTCGGGATTTAGAGGAAGTGGATCTAATTTCATACCCTCTCTCCTCCCGATTTCTATACGAGGCTTCGTGCTCGTTTTTTCGTTCTGACCTCACAAACACATTTCGTGGTCCATTTCTAACATATAATCGAGACTTTTTCGGGTTTTCGAGCTAGTGGATCTAATTTCATACCCTCTCACCTCCCGATTTCTATACGAGGCTACATGCTCGTTTTTTCGTTCTGACCTCAGCAACACGTCTCGTGGTCCATTTCTAACCTATAATCGAGACTTTTTCGGGATTTAGAGGAAGTGGATCTAATTTCATACCCTCTCTCCTCCCGATTTCTATACGAGGCTTCATGCTAATTTTTTCGTTCTGACCTCACCAACACGTCTCGTTGTCCATTTCTAACGTATATTCGAGACTTTTTCGGGTTTTAGAGTTAGTAGATCTAATTTCATACCCTCTCCCCTCCCGATTTCTATACGAGGCTTCGTCCTCGTTTTTTCGTTATGACCTCAAAAATAGGTCTCGTGGTCCATTTCTAACCTATAATCGATACTTTTTCGGGTTTTCGAGCTAGTGGACCTAATTTCATACCCTCTCACCTCCCGATTTCTATACGAGGCTACGTGCTCGTTTTTTCGTTCTGACCTCATGAACACGTCTCGTGGTCCATTTCTAACCTATAATCGAGACTTTTTCGGGTTTTAGAGGAAATGGATCTAATTTCATACCCTCTCTCCTTCCGATTTCTATACGAGGCTTCGTGCTCATTTTTTCGTTCTAACCTCACAAACACGTCTCGTGGTCCATTTCTAACCTATAATCGAGACTTTTTCGGGTTTTAGAGCTAGTGGATCTAATTTCATACCCTCTCTCCTCCCGATTTCTATATGAGGCTTCGTGCTCGTTTTTTCGTTCTGACCTCACAAACACGTTTCGTGGTCCATTTATAACCTATAATCGAGACTTTTTCGGGTTTTAGAGGAAGTGGATCTAATTTCATACCCTCTCTCCTCCCGATTTCTATACGAGGCTACGTGCTCATTTTTTCGTTCTGACCTCACAAACACGTCTCGTGGTCCATTTCTAACCTATAATCGAGACTTTCTCGCATTTTAGAGCTAGTGGATCTAATTTCATACCCTCTCTCCTCCCGATTTTTATACGAGGCTACGTGCTCGTTTTTTCGTTCTGACTTCATTAACATGTCTCGTGGTCCATTTCTAACCTATAATCGAGACTTTTTCGGGTTTTAGAGCTAGAGGATCTAATTTCATACCCTCTCTCCTCCCGATTTCTATACGAGGCTTCGTGCTCTTTTTTTCGTTCTGACCTCACCAACACGTCTCCTGGTCCATTTCTAACGTATAATCGAGACTTTTTCGGGTTTTAGAGGAAATAGATCTAATTTCATACCCTCTCTCCTCCCGATTTCTATACGAGGCTTCGTGCTCGTTTTTACGTTCTGACCTCACAAACACGTCTCGTGGTCCATTTCTAACCTATAATCGAGACTTTTTCGGGTTTTCGAGCTAGTGGATCTAATTTCATACCCTCTCTCCTCCCGATTTCTATACGAGGCTACGTGCTCGTTTTTTCGTTCTGACCTCAGGAACACGTCTCGTGGTCCATTTCTAACCTATAATCGAGACTTTTTCGGGTTTTCGAGCTAGTGGACCTAATTTCATACCCTCTCACCTCCCGATTTCTATACGAGGCTACGTGCTCGTTTTTTCGTTCTGACCTCATGAACACGTCTCGTGGTCCATTTCTAACCTATAATCGAGACTTTTTCGGGTTTTAGAGGAAATGGATCTAATTTCACACCCTCTCTCCTTCCGATTTCTATACGAGGCTTCGTGCTCATTTTTTCGTTCTGACCTCACAAACACGTCTCGTGGTCCATTTCTAACCTATAATCGAAACTTTTTCGGGTTTTAGAGCTAGTGGATCTAATTTCATACCCTCTCTCCTCCCGATTTCTATACGAGGCTTCGTGCTCATTTTTTCGTTCTGACCACACCAACACGTCTCGTGGTCCATTTCTAACCTATAATCGAGAATTTTTCGGGTTTTAGAGGAAGTGGATCTAATTTTATACCCTCTCTCCTCCCGATTTCTATACGAGGCTTCGTGCTCGTTTTTTCGATCTGACCTCACAAACACGTTTCGTGGACCATTTCTAACCTATAATCGAGACTTTTTCGGGTTTTCGAGCTAGTGGATCTAATTTCATACCCTCTCACCTCCCGATTTCTATACGAGGCTACGTGCTCGTTTTTTCGTTCTGACCTCACGAACACGTCTCGTGGTCCATTTCTAACCTATAATCGAGACTTTTTCGGGTTTTAGAGGAAATGGATCTAATTTCATACCCTCTCTCCTCCCGATTTCTATACGAGGCTTCGTGCTCGTTTTTTCGTTATGACCTCACAAACACGTTTCGTGGACCATTTCTAACCTATAATCGAGACTTTTTCGGGTTTTCGAGCTAGTGGATCTAATTTCATACCCTCTCACCTCCCGATTTCTATACGAGGCTACGTGCTCGTTTTTTCGTTCTGACCTCACGAACACGTCTCGTGGTCCATTTCTAACCTATAATTGAGACTTTCTCGGGTTTTAGAGCTAGTGGATCTAATTTCATACCCTCTCTCCTCCCGATTTCTATACGAGGCTACGTGCTCTTTTTTTCGTTCTGACCTCACCAACAAGTTTCGGGGTCCATTTCTAACATATAATCGATACTTTTTCGGGTTTTCGAGCTAGTGGATCTAATTTCATACCGTCTCTCCTCCCGATTTCTATACGAGGCTACGTGCTCGTTTTTTTGTTCTGACCTCAGGAACACGTCTCGTGGTCCATTTCTAACCTATAATCGAGACTTTCTCGGGTTTTAGAGCTAGTGGATCTAATTTCATACCCTCTCTCCTCCCGATTTCTATACGAGGCTTCCTGCTCGTTTTTTCGTTCTGACCTCACAAACACGTCTCGTGGTCCATTTCTAACCTATAATCGAAACTTTTTCGGGTTTTAGAGGAAGTGGATCTAATTTCATACCCTCTCTCCTCCCGATTTCTATACGAGGCTTCCTGCTCATTTTTTCGTTCTGTCCTCACAAACACGTCTCGTGGTCCATTTCTAACATATAATCGAGACTTTTTCGGGTTTTAGAGGAAGTGGATCTAATTTTATACCCTATCTCCTCCGAATTTCTATATGAGGCTTAATGTCCTTTTTTCGTTCTGACCTCACAAACACTACTTGTGGTTCATTTCTAACCTATAATCGATACTTTTTTGGATTTTAGAGGAAGTGGATCTAATTTTATACCCTCTCTCCTACCGATTTCTATACGAGGCTTCGTGCTCGTTTTTTCGTTCTGACCTCACAAACACGTATCGTGGTCTATTTCTAACCGATAATCGAGACTTTTTCGAGTTTTAGAGGAAGTGGATCTAATTTCATACCATCTCTCGTCCCAATTTCTATACGAGGCTTCGTGCTCGTTTTTTCGTTCTGACCACACAAACACATCTCGTGGTCCATTTCTTACCTATTTATCGAGACTTTTTCGGGTTTTAGAGCTAGTGGATCTAATTTTATACCCTCTCTCCTTCCGATTTCTAAATGAGGCTTCCTGCTCCTTTTTTCGTTCTAACTCCACAAACACGTCTCGTGGTCCATTTTTAACCTATAATCGAGACTTTTTCGGATTTTAGAGGAAGTGGATCTAATTTCATACTCTCTCTCCTCCCGATTTCTATACGAGGCTTCCTGCTCGTTTTTTCGTTCTGACCTCACAAACACATCTCGTGGTCCATTTCTAACATATAATCGAGACTTTTTCGGGTTTTAGAGGAAGTGGATCTAATTTCATACTCTCTCTCCTCCCGATTTCTATACGAGGCTTCGTGCTCGTTTTTTCGTTCTGACCTCACCAACACGTCTCGTGGTCCATTTCTAACCTATAATCGAGACTTTTTCGGGTTTTCGAGCTAGTGGATCTAATTTAATACCCTCTCTCCTCCCGATTTCTATACGAGGCTTCGTGCTCGTTTTTTCGTTCTGACCTCCCAAACACGTCTCGTGGTCCATTTCTAACCTATAATCGGGACTTTTTCGGGTTTAAGTGGATCTAATTTCATACCCTCGTCCCGATTTCTATATGAGGCTTCATGCTCCATTTTTCATTCTCACCTCACAAACATGTCTCGTGGTCCATTTCTAACCTATAATCGAGACTTTTTCGGGTTTTGGAGCTTGTGGATCTAATTTCTTCCCGATTTCTATACGCGGCTTCGTGCTCATTTTTTTCGTTCTGACCTCACAAACACTTCTCTTGGTCCATTTCTAACCTATAATCGAGACTTTTTTGGGTTTTAGAGGCAGTGGATCTAATTTTATACCCTCTCTCCTCCCGATTTCTATATGAGGCTTCCTGCTCCTTTTTTCGTTCTAACTCCACAAACAAGTCTCGTGGTCCATTTTAAACCTATAATCGAAACTTTTTCGGATTTTAGAGGAAGTGGATCCTATTTCATACCCTCTCTCCTCCCGATTTTTATACGAGGCTTCCTACTCATTTTTTCGTTCTGACGTCACAAACACGTCTCGTGGTCCATTTCTATCGTATAATCGAGACTTTTTCGGGTTTTAGAGGAAGTGGATCTAATTTCATACTCTCTCTCCTCACGATTTCTATACGAGGCTTCGTGCTCATTTTTTCGTTCTGACCTCCCAAACACGTCTCGTGGTCCATTTCTAACCTATAATCGCGACTTTTTCGGGTTTTAGAGGAAGTGGATCTAATTTCATACCCTCTCTCCTCCCGATTTCTATACGAGGCTTCGTGCTCGTTTTTTCGTTCTGACCTCACAAACACGTCTCGTGGTCCATTTCATACCTATAATCGATACTTTTTCGGGTTTTAGAGGAAGTGGATCTAATTTGATACTCTCTCTCCTCCCGATTTCTATACGAGACTTAGTGCTCGTTTTTTAGTTCTGACCTCACAAACACGTTTCATGGTCTATTTCTAACCTATAATCGAGACTTTTTCGGGTTTTAGAGGAAGTGGATCTAATTTCATACCCTCTCTCCTCTCGATTTCTATACGAGGCTTCGTGCTCGTTTTTTCGTTCTAACCTTACAAACACGTTTCGTGGTCTATTTCTAACCTATAATCGAGACTTTTTCGGGTTTTAGTGGAACTAGATGTAATTTCATACCATCTCTCGTCCCAATTTCTATACGAGGCTTCGTGCTCGTTTTTTCGTTCTGACCACACAAACACATCTCGTGGTCCATTTCTTACCTATTTATCGAGACTTTTTCGGATTTTAGAGGCAGTGGACCTAATTTTATACCCTCTCTCCTCCCGATTTCTATATGAGGCTTCCTGCTCCTTTTTTCGTTCTAACTCCACAAACACGTCTCATGGTCCATTTTTAACCTATAATCGAGACTTTTTCGAATTTTAGAGGAAGTGGATCTAATTTCATACCCTCTCTCCTCCCGATTTCTATACGAGGCTTCCTGCTCGTTTTTTCGTTCTGACCTCACAAACACGTCTCGTGGTCCATTTCTAACATATAATCGAGACTTTTTCGGGTTTTAGAGGAAGTGGATCTAATTTCATACTCTCTCTCCTCCCGATTTCTATACGAGGCTTCGTGCTCGTTTTTTCGTTCTGACCTCCCAAACACGTCTCGTGGTCCATTTCTAACCTATAATCGGGACTTTTTCGGGTTTTAGAGGAAGTGGATCTAATTTCATACCCTCTCTCCTCCCGATTTCTATACGAGGCTTCGTGCTCGTTTTTTCGTTCTGACCTTACAAACACGATTGGGTTTTAGAGGAAGTGGATCTAACCTATAATCGATACTTTTTTGGGTTTAAGAGGAAGTGGATCTAATTTCATACCCTCTCTCATACCGATTTCTATACGAGGCTTCGTGCTCGTTTTTTCGTTCTGACCTCACAAACACCTATCGTGGTCTATTTCTAACCTATAATCGAGGCTTTTTCGAGTTTTAGAGGAAGTGGATCTAATTTCATACCATCTCTCATCCCAATTTCTATACGAATTTTCGTGCTCGTTTTTTCGTTCTGACCACACAAACACTTCTCGTGGTCCATTTCTTACCTATTTATCGAGACTTTTTCGGGTTTTAGAGGTAGTGGATCTAATTTTATACCCTCTCTCCTCCCGATTTCTATATGATGCTTCATGCTCCTTTTTTCGTTCTAACTTCACAAACACGTCTCGTAGTCCATTTCTAACCTATAATCGAGACTTTTTCGGGTTTTAGAGGAAGTGGATCTAATTTCATACCCTCGTCCCAATTTCTATACGAGGCTTCGTGCTCGTTTTGTCGTTCTGACCTCACAAACACGTATCGTGGTCCATTTCTAACCTATAATCGAGTCTTTTTCGAGTTTTAGAGGAAGGGGATCTAATTTCATACCATCTCTCGTCTCAATTTCTATACGAGGCTTCGTGCTCATTTTTTCGTTCTGACCTCACAAACACATCTCGTGGTCCATTTCTTACCTATTTATCGAGACTTTTTCGGGTTTTAGAGGAAGTGGATCTAATTTCATACCCTCGTCCCGATTTCTATATGAGGCTTCATGCTCCATTTTTCGTTCTCACCTCACAAACATGTCTCGTGGTCCATTTCTAACCTATAATCGAGACTTTTTCGGGTTTTGGAGCTTGTGGATCTAATTTCTTCCCGATTTCTATACGCGGCTTCGTGCTCATTTTTCTCGTTCTGACCTCACAAACACATCTTGTGGTCCATTTCTAACCTATAATCGAGACTTTTTCGGGTTTTAGAGGGAGTGGATCTAATTTCATACCCTCGTCCCAATTTCTATACGAGGCTTCGTGCTCGTTTTTTCGTTCTGACCTCACAAACACGTATCGTGGTCCATTTCTAACCTATAATCGAGACTTTTTCGAGTTTTGGAGGAAGTGGATCTAATTTCATACCATCTCTCGTCTCAATTTCTATACGAGGCTTCGTGCTCGATTTTTCGTTCTGACTTCACAAACACGTCTCGTGGTCCATTTCTAACCTATAATCGAGTCTTTTTCGGGTTTTAGAGGAAGTGGATCTAATTTCATACCCTCTCTCCTCCCGATTTCTATACGAGGCTTCGTGCTCGTTTTTTCGTTCTGACCTCACAAACACGTCTCGTGGTCAATTTCATACCTATAATCGATACTTTTTCGGGTTTTAGAGGAAGTGGATCTAATTTCATACTCTCTCTCCTCCCGATTTCTATACGAGGCTTAGTGTTCGTTTTTTCGTTTTGACCTCACAAACACGTTTCATGGTCTATTTCTAACCTATAATCGAGACTTTTTCGGGTTTTAGAGGAAGTGGATCTAATTTCATACCCTCTCTCCTCCCGATTTCTATACGAGGCTTCGTGCTCGATTTTTCGTTCTAACCTCACAAACACGTTTCGTGGTCTATTTCTAACCTATAATCGAGACTTTTTCGGGTTTTAGTGGAACTGAATGTAATTTCATACCATCTCTCGTCCCAATTTCTATACGAGGCTTCGTGCTCGTTTTTTCGTTCTGACCACACAAACACATCTCGTGGTCCATTTCTTACCTATTTATCGAGACTTTTTCGGATTTTAGAGGCAGTGGACCTAATTTTATACCCTCTCTCCTCCCGATTTCTATATGAGGCTTCCTGCTCCTTTTTTCGTTCTAACTCCACAAACACGTCTCGTGGTCCATTTTTAACCTATAATCGAGACTTTTTCGGATTTTAGAGGAAGTGGATCTAATTTCATACCCTCTCTCCTCCCGATTTCTATACGAGGCTTCCTGCTCGTTTTTTCGTTCTGACCTCACAAACACGTCTCGTGGTCCATTTCTAACATATAATCGAGACTTTTTCGGGTTTTAGAGGAAGTGGATCTAATTTCATACTCTCTCTCCTCCCGATTTCTATACGAGGCTTCGTGCTCGTTTTTTCGTTCTGACCTCCCAAACACATCTCGTGGTCCATTTCTAACCTATAATCGAGACTTTTTCGGGTTTTAGAGGAAGTGGATCTAATTTCATACCCTCTCTCCTCTCGATTTCTATACGAGGCTTCGTGCTCGTTTTATCGTTCTGACCTCACAAACACGTTTGGGTTTTAGAGGAAGTGGATCTAACCTATAATCGATACTTTTTTGGGTTTTAGAGGAAGTGGATCTAATTTCATACCCTCTCTCCTATCGATTTCTATACGAGGCTTCGTGCTCGTTTTTTCTTTTTGACCTCACAAACACCTATCGTGGTCTATTTCTAACCTATAATCGAGAC
This sequence comes from Thalia dealbata, assembly GCA_030544415.1. Taxonomy (NCBI): domain Eukaryota; kingdom Viridiplantae; phylum Streptophyta; class Magnoliopsida; order Zingiberales; family Marantaceae; genus Thalia; species Thalia dealbata. Next base: position 16,245,907 of record CM060460.1, read on the forward strand.
TTTTTCGAGTTTTAGAGGAAGTGGATCTAATTTCATACCATCTCTCGTCCCAATTTCTATACGAGGCTTCGTGCTCGTTTTTTCGTTCTGACCACACAAACACTTCTCGTGGTCCATTTCTTACCTATTTATCTAGACTTTTTCGGGTTTTAGAGGTAGTGGATCTAATTTTATACCCTCTCTCCTCCCGATTTCTATATGATACCTCATGCTCCTTTTTTCGTTCTAACTTCACAAACACATCTCGTGGTCCATTTCTAACCTACAATCGAGACTTTTTCGGGTTTTAGAGGAAATGGATCTAGTTTCATACCCTTGTCCCGATTTCTATATGAGGCTTCATGCTCCATTTTTCGTTCTGACCTCACAAACATTTCTCGTGGTCCATTTCAAACCTATAATCGAGACTTTTTCGGGTTTTGGAGCTTGTGGATCTAATTTCTTCCCGATTTCTATACGAGGCTTCGTGCTCGTTTTTTCGTTCTGACCTCACAAACACCTATCGTGGTCTATTTCTAACCTATAATCGAGACTTTTTTGAGTTTTAGAGGAAGTGGATCTAATTTCATACCATCTCTAGTCCCAATTTCTATACGAGGCTTCGTGCTCGTTTTTTCGTTCTGACCACACAAACACTTCTGGTGGTCCATTTCTTACCTATTTATCGAGACTTTTTAGGGTTTTAGAGGTAGTGGATCTAATTTTATACCCTCTCTCCTCCCGATTTCTATATGATGCCTCATGCTCCTTTTTTCGTTCTAACTTCACAAACACATCTCGTGGTCCATTTCTAACCTACAATCGAGACTTTTTCGGGTTTTAGAGGAAGTGGATCTAATTTCATACCCTCGTCCCAATTTCTTTACGAGGATTCGTGCTCGTTTTTTCGTTCTGACCTCACAAACACATATCGTGGTCCATTTCTAACCTATAATCGAGACTTTTTCGAGTTTTAGAGGAAGTGGATCTAATTTCATACCATCTCTCGTCTCAATTTCTATACGAGGCTTCGTGCTCGTTTTTTCGTTCTGACCTCACAAACACATCTCGTGGTCAATTTCTTACCTATTTATCGAGACTTTTTCGGGTTTTAGAGGAAGTGGATCTAATTTTATACCCTCTCTCCTCCCGATTTCTATACGAGGCTTCGTGCTCGTTTTTTCGTTCTGACCTCACAAACACGTTTCGTGGACCATTTCTAACCTATAATCGAGACTTTTTCGGGTTTTCGAGCTAGTGGATCTAATTTCATACCCTCTCACCACCCGATTTCTATACGAGGCTACGTGCTCGTTTTTTCGTTCTGACCTCACGAACACGTCTCGTGGTCCATTTCTAACCTATAATCGAGACTTTTTCGGGTTTTAGAGGAAATGGATCTAATTTCATACCCTCTCTCCTCCCGATTTCTATACGAGGCTTCGTGCTCGTTTTTTCGTTCTGACCTCACAAACACGTTTCGTGGACCATTTCTAACCTATAATCGAGACTTTTTCGGGTTTTCGAGCTAGTGGATCTAATTTCATACCCTCTCACCTCCCGATTTCTATACGAGGCTACGTGCTCGTTTTTTCGTTCTGACCTCACGAACACGTCTCGTGGTCCATTTCTAACCTATAATTGAGACTTTCTCGGGTTTTAGAGCTAGTGGATCTAATTTCATACCCTCTCTCCTCCCGATTTCTATACGAGGCTACGTGCTCTTTTTTTCGTTCTGACCTCACCAACAAGTTTCGGGGTCCATTTCTAACATATAATCGATACTTTTTCGGGTTTTCGAGCTAGTGGATCTAATTTCATACCGTCTCTCCTCCCGATTTCTATACGAGGCTACGTGCTCGTTTTTTTGTTCTGACCTCAGGAACACGTCTCGTGGTCCATTTCTAACCTATAATCGAGACTTTCTCGGGTTTTAGAGCTAGTGGATCTAATTTCATACCCTCTCTCCTCCCGATTTCTATACGAGGCTTCCTGCTCGTTTTTTCGTTCTGACCTCACAAACACGTCTCGTGGTCCATTTCTAACCTATAATCGAGACTTTTTCGGGTTTTAGAGGAAGTGGATCTAATTTCATACCCTCTCTCCTCCCGATTTCTATACGAGGCTTCCTGCTCATTTTTTCGTTCTGTCCTCACAAACACGTCTCGTGGTCCATTTCTAACATATAATCGAGACTTTTTCGGGTTTTAGAGGAAGTGGATCTAATTTTATACCCTATCTCCTCCGAATTTCTATATGAGGCTTAATGTCCTTTTTTCGTTCTGACCTCACAAACACTACTTGTGGTTCATTTCTAACCTATAATCGATACTTTTTTGGATTTTAGAGGAAGTGGATCTAATTTTATACCCTCTCTCCTACCGATTTCTATACGAGGCTTCGTGCTCGTTTTTTCGTTCTGACCTCACAAACACGTATCGTGGTCTATTTCTAACCTATAATCGAGACTTTTTCGAGTTTTAGAGGAAGTGGATCTAATTTCATACCATCTCTCGTCCCAATTTCTATACGAGGCTTCGTGCTCGTTTATTCGTTCTGACCACACAAACACATCTCGTGGTCCATTTCTTACCTATTTATCGAGACTTTTTCGGGTTTTAGAGCTAGTGGATCTAATTTTATACCCTCTCTCCTTCCGATTTCTAAATGAGGCTTCCTACTCCTTTTTTCGTTCTAACTCCACAAACACGTCTCGTGGTCCATTTTTAACCTATAATCGAGACTTTTTCGGATTTTAGAGGAAGTGGATCAAATTTCATACTCTCTCTCCTCCCGATTTCTATACGAGGCTTCCTGCTCGTTTTTTCGTTCTGACCTCACAAACACATCTCGTGGTCCATTTCTAACATATAATCGAGACTTTTTCGGGTTTTAGAGGAAGTGGATCTAATTTCATACTCTCTCTCCTCCCGATTTCTATACGAGGCTTCGTGCTCGTTTTTTTGTTCTGACCTCACCAACACGTCTCGTGGTCCATTTCTAACCTATAATCGAGACTTTTTCGGGTTTTCGAGCTAGTGGATCTAATTTAATACCCTCTCTCCTCCCGATTTCTATACGAGGCTTCGTGCTCGTTTTTTCGTTCTGACCTCCCAAACACGTCTCGTGGTCCATTTCTAACCTATAATCGGGACTTTTTCGGGTTTAAGTGGATCTAATTTCATACCCTCGTCCCGATTTCTATATGAGGCTTCATGCTCCATTTTTCATTCTCACCTCACAAACATGTCTCGTGGTCCATTTCTAACCTATAATCGAGACTTTTTCGGGTTTTGGAGCTTGTGGATCTAATTTCTTCCCGATTTCTATACGCGGCTTCGTGCTCATTTTTTTCGTTCTGACCTCACAAACACTTCTCTTGGTCCATTTCTAACCTATAATCGAGACTTTTTCGGGTTTTAGAGGCAGTGGATCTAATTTTATACCCTCTCTCCTCCCGATTTCTATATGAGGCTTCCTGCTCCTTTTTTCGTTCTAACTCCACAAACAAGTCTCGTGGTCCATTTTAAACCTATAATCGAAACTTTTTCGGATTTTAGAGGAAGTGGATCCTATTTCATACCCTCTCTCCTCCCGATTTTTATACGAGGCTTCCTACTCATTTTTTCGTTCTGACGTCACAAACACGTCTCGTGGTCCATTTCTATCGTATAATCGAGACTTTTTCGGGTTTTAGAGGAAGTGGATCTAATTTCATACTCTCTCTCCTCACGATTTCTATACGAGGCTTCGTGCTCATTTTTTCGTTCTAACCTCCCAAACACGTCTCGTGGTCCATTTCTAACCTATAATCGGGACTTTTTCGGGTTTTAGAGGAAGTGGATCTAATTTCATACCCTCTCTCCTCCCGATTTCTATACGAGGCTTCGTGCTCGTTTTTTCGTTCTGACCTCACAAACACGTCTCGTGGTCCATTTCATACCTATAATCGATACTTTTTCGGGTTTTAGAGGAAGTGGATCTAATTTGATACTCTCTCTCCTCCCGATTTCTATACGAGACTTAGTGCTCGTTTTTTAGTTCTGACCTCACAAACACGTTTCATGGTCTATTTCTAACCTATAATCGAGACTTTTTCGGGTTTTAGAGGAAGTGGATCTAATTTCATACCCTCTCTCCTCCCGATTTCTATACGAGGCTTCGTGCTCGTTTTTTCGTTCTAACCTTACAAACACGTTTCGTGGTCTATTTCTAACCTATAATCGAGACTTTTTCGGGTTTTAGTGGAACTAGATGTAATTTCATACCATCTCTCGTCCCAATTTCTATACGAGGCTTCGTGCTCGTTTTTTCGTTCTGACCACACAAACACATCTCGTGGTCCATTTCTTACCTATTTATCGAGACTTTTTCGGATTTTAGAGGCAGTGGACCTAATTTTATACCCTCTCTCCTCCCGATTTCTATATGAGGCTTCCTGCTCCTTTTTTCGTTCTAACTCCACAAACACGTCTCGTGGTCCATTTTTAACCTATAATCGAGACTTTTTCGAATTTTAGAGGAAGTGGATCTAATTTCATACCCTCTCTCCTCCCGATTTCTATACGAGGCTTCCTGCTCGTTTTTTCGTTCTGACCTCACAAACACGTCTCGTGGTCCATTTCTAACATATAATCGAGACTTTTTCGGGTTTTAGAGGAAGTGGATCTAATTTCATACTCTCTCTCCTCCCGATTTCTATACGAGGCTTCGTGCTCGTTTTTTCGTTCTGACCTCCCAAACACCTCTCGTGGTCCATTTCTAACCTATAATCGGGACTTTTTCGGGTTTTAGAGGAAGTGGATCTAATTTCATACCCTCTCTCCTCCCGATTTCTATACGAGGCTTCGTGCTCGTTTTTTCGTTCTGACCTTACAAACACGATTGGGTTTTAGAGGAAGTGGATCTAACCTATAATCGATACTTTTTTGGGTTTTAGAGGAAGTGGATCTAATTTCATACCCTCTCTCATACCGATTTCTATACGAGGCTTCGTGCTCGTTTTTTCGTTCTGACCTCACAAACACCTATCGTGGTCTATTTCTAACCTATAATCGAAGCTTTTTCGAGTTTTAGAGGAAGTGGATCTAATTTCATACCATCTCTCGTCCCAATTTCTATACGAATTTTCGTGCTCGTTTTTTCGTTCTGACCACACAAACACTTCTCGTGGTCCATTTCTTACCTATTTATCGAGACTTTTTCGGGTTTTAGAGGTAGTGGATCTAATTTTATACCCTCTCTCCTCCCGATTTCTATATGATGCTTCATGCTCCTTTTTTCGTTCTAACTTCACAAACACGTCTCGTAGTCCATTTCTAACCTATAATCGAGACTTTTTCGGGTTTTAGAGGAAGTGGATCTAATTTCATAGCCTCGTCCCAATTTCTATACGAGGCTTCGTGCTCGTTTTGTCGTTCTGACCTCACAAACACGTATCGTGGTCCATTTCTAACCTATAATCGAGTCTTTTTCGAGTTTTAGAGGAAGGGGATCTCATTTCATACCATCTCTCGTCTCAATTTCTATACGAGGCTTCGTGCTCATTTTTTCGTTCTGACCTCACAAACACATCTCGTGGTCCATTTCTTACCTATTTATCGAGACTTTTTCGGGTTTTAGAGGAAGTGGATCTAATTTCATACCCTCGTCCCGATTTCTATATGAGGCTTCATGCTCCATTTTTCGTTCTCACCTCACAAACATGTCTCGTGGTCCATTTCTAACCTATAATCGAGACTTTTTCGGGTTTTGGAGCTTGTGGATCTAATTTCTTCCCGATTTCTATACGCGGCTTCGTGCTCATTTTTTTCGTTCTGACCTCACAAACAGATCTCGTGGTCCATTTCTAACCTATAATCGAGACTTTTTCGGGTTTTAGAGGCAGTGGATCTAATTTTATACCCTCTCTCCTCTCGATTTCTATATGTGGCTTCCTGCTCCTTTTTTCGTTCTAACTCCACAAACACGTCTCGTGGTCCATTTTTAACCTATAATCGAAACTTTTTTGGATTTTAGAGGAAGTGGATCTAATTTCATACCATCTCTCCTCCCGATTTCTATACGAGGCTTCCTGCTCATTTTTTGTTCTGACTTCACAAACACGTCTCGTGGTCCATTTCTAACGTATAATCGAGACTTTTTCGGGTTTTAGAGGAAGTGGATCTAATTTCATACTCTCTCTCCTCCCGATTTCTATACGAGGCTTCGTGCTCGTTTTTTCGTTCTGACCTCCCAAATACGTCTCGTGGTCCAATTCTAACCTATAATCGGGACTTTTTTGGGTTTTAGAGGAAGTGGATCTAATTTCATACCCTCTCTCCTCCCGATTTCTATACGAGGCTTCGTGCTCGTTTTTTCGTTCTGACCTCACAAACACGTCTCGTGGTCCATTTCTTACCTATAATCGATAATTTTTCGGGTTTTAGAGGAAGTGGATCTAATTTCATACCCTCTCTCCTCCCGATTTCTATACGAGGCTTCGTGCTCGTTTTTTCGTTCTGACCTCACAAACACATCTCGTGGTCCATTTCTTACCTATTTATCGAGACTTTTTCGGGTTTTAGAGGAAGTGGATCTAATTTCATACCCTCGTCCCGATTTCTATATGAGGCTTCATGCTCCATTTTTCGTTCTCACCTCACAAACATGTCTCGTGGTCCATTTCTAACCTATAATCGAGACTTTTTCGGGTTTTGGAGCTTGTGGATCTAATTTCTTCCCGATTTCTATACGCGGCTTCGTGCTCATTTTTTTCGTTCTGACCTCACAAACAGATCTCGTGGTCCATTTCTAACCTATAATCGAGACTTTTTCGAGTTTTGGAGGAAGTGGATCTAATTTCATACCATCTCTCGTCTCAATTTCTATACGAGGCTTCGTGCTCGATTTTTCGTTCTGACTTCACAAACACGTCTCGTGGTCCATTTCTAACCTATAATCGAGTCTTTTTCGGGTTTTAGAGGAAGTGGATCTAATTTCATACCCTCTCTCCTCCCGATTTCTATACGAGGCTTCGTGCTCGTTTTTTCGTTCTGACCTCACAAACACGTCTCGTGGTCAATTTCATACCTATAATCGATACTTTTTCGGGTTTTAGAGGAAGTGGATCTAATTTCATACTCTCTCTCCTCCCGATTTCTATACGAGGCTTAGTGTTCGTTTTTTCGTTTTGACCTCACAAACACGTTTCATGGTCTATTTCTAACCTATAATCGAGACTTTTTCGGGTTTTAGAGGAAGTGGATCTAATTTCATACCCTCTCTCCTCCCGATTTCTATACGAGGCTTCGTGCTCGATTTTTCGTTCTAACCTCACAAACACGTTTCGTGGTCTATTTCTAACCTATAATCGAGACTTTTTCGGGTTTTAGTGGAACTGAATGTAATTTCATACCATCTCTCGTCCCAATTTCTATACGAGGCTTCGTGCTCGTTTTTTCGTTCTGACCACACAAACACATCTCGTGGTCCATTTCTTACCTATTTATCGAGACTTTTTCGGATTTTAGAGGCAGTGGACCTAATTTTATACCCTCTCTCCTCCCGATTTCTATATGAGGCTTCCTGCTCCTTTTTTCGTTCTAACTCCACAAACACGTCTCGTGGTCCATTTTTAACCTATAATCGAGACTTTTTCGGATTTTAGAGGAAGTGGATCTAATTTCATACCCTCTCTCCTCCCGATTTCTATACGAGGCTTCCTGCTCGTTTTTTCGTTCTGACCTCACAAACAAGTCTCGTGGTACATTTCTAACATATAATCGAGACTTTTTCGGGTTTTAGAGGAAGTGGATCTAATTTCATACTCTCTCTCCTCCCGATTTCTATACGAGGCTTCGTGCTCGTTTTTTCGTTCTGACCTCCCAAACACATCTCGTGGTCCATTTCTAACCTATAATCGAGACTTTTTCGGGTTTTAGAGGAAGTGGATCTAATTTCATACCCTCTCTCCTCTCGATTTCTATACGAGGCTTCGTGCTCGTTTTATCGTTCTGACCTCACAAACACGTTTGGGTTTTAGAGGAAGTGGATCTAACCTATAATCGATACTTTTTTGGGTTTTAGAGGAAGTGGATCTAATTTCATACCCTCTCTCCTATCGATTTCTATACGAGGCTTCGTGCTCGTTTTTTCTTTTTGACCTCACAAACACCTATCGTGGTCGATTTCTAACCTATAATCGAGACTTTTTCGAGTTTTAGAGGAAGTGGATCTAATTTCATACCATCTCTCGTCCCAATTTCTATACGAGGCTTCGTGCTCGTTTTTTCGTTCTGACCACACAAACACTTCTCGTGGTCCATTTCTTACCTATTTATCTAGACTTTTTCGGGTTTTAGAGGTAGTGGATCTAATTTTATACCCTCTCTCCTCCCGATTTCTATATGATACCTCATGCTCCTTTTTTCGTTCTAACTTCACAAACACATCTCGTGGTCCATTTCTAACCTACAATCGAGACTTTTTCGGGTTTTAGAGGAAATGGATCTAGTTTCATACCCTTGTCCCGATTTCTATATGAGGCTTCATGCTCCATTTTTCGTTCTAACCTCACAAACATTTCTCGTGGTCCATTTCAAACCTATAATCGAGACTTTTTCGGGTTTTGGAGCTTGTGGATCTAATTTCTTCCCGATTTCTATACGAGGCTTCGTGCTCGTTTTTTCGTTCTGACCTCACAAACACCTATCGTGGTCTATATGAGGCTTAATGTCCTTTTTTCGTTCTGACCTCACAAACACGTCTCGTGGTCCATTTCTAACCTATAATCGATACTTTTTTGGGTTTTAGAGGATGTGGATCTAATTTCATACCCTCTCTCCTACCTATTTCTATACGAGGCTTCGTGCTCGTTTTTTCGTTCTGACCTCACAAACACCTATCGTGGTCTATTTCTAACCTATAATCGAGACTTTTTCGAGTTTTAGAGGAAGTGGATCTAATTTCATACCATCTCTCGTCCCAATTTCTATACGAGGCTTCGTGCTCGTTTTTTCGTTCTGACCACACAAACACTTCTGGTGGTCCATTTCTTACCTATTTATCAAGACTTTTTAGGGTTTTAGAGGTAGTGGATCTAATTTTATACCCTCTCTCCTCCCGATTTCTATATGATGCCTCATGCTCCTTTTTTCGTTCTAACTTCACAAACACATCTCGTGGTCCATTTCTAACCTACAATCGAAACATTCTCGGGTTTTAGAGGAAGTGGATCTAATTTCATACCCTCGTCCCAATTTCTATACGAGGCTTCATGCTCGTTTTTTCGTTCTGACCTCACAAACACGTATCGTGGTCCTTTTCTAACCTATAATCGAGTCTTTTTCGAGTTTTAGAGGAAGTGGATCTAATTTTATAGCATCTCTCGTCCCAATTTCTATACGAGGCTTCGTGCTCGTTTTTTCGTTCTGACCTCACAAACACATCTCGTGGTCCATTTCTTACCTATTTATCGAGACTTTTTCGGGTTTTAGAGGAAGTGGATCTAATTTCATACCCTCGTCCCGATTTCTATATGAGGCTTCATGCTCATTTTTCGTTCTGACCTCACGAACATGTCTCGTGGTCCATTTCTAACCAATAATCGAGACTTTTTCGGGTTTTGGAGCTTGTGGATCTAATTTATTCCCGATTTCTATACGCGGCTTCGTGCTCATTTTTCTCGTTCTGACCTCACAAACACATCTCGTGGTCCATTTCCATCCTATAATCGAGACTTTTTCGGGTTTTAGAGGCAGTGGATCTAATTTCATACCCTCGTCCCAATTTCTATACGAGGCTTCGTGCTCGTTTTTTCGTTCTGACCTCACAAACACGTATCGTGGTCCATTTCTAACCTATAATCGAGACTTTTTCGAGTTTTAGAGGAAGTGGATCTAATTTCATACCATCTCTCGTCTCAATTTCTATACGAGGCTTCGTGCTCGTTTTTTCGTTCTGACTTCAAAAACACGTCATGTGGTGCATTTCTAACCTATAATCGAGACTTTTTCGGGTTTTTGAGGAAGTGGATCTAATTTCATACCCTCGTCCCGATTTCTATATGAGGCTTCATGCTCCATTTTTGGTTCTGACCTCACAAACATGTCTCGTGGTCCATTTCTAACCTATAATCGAGACTTTTTCGGGTTTTGGAGCTTGTGGATCTAATTTCTTCCCGATTTCTATACGCGGCTTCGTGCTCATTTTTTTCGTTCTGACCTCACAAACACATCTCGTGGTCCATTTCTAACCTATAATCGAGACTTTTTCGGGTTTTAGAGGCAGTGGATCTAATTTCATACCCTCTCTCCTCCCGATTTCTATACGAGGCTTCCTGCTAATTTTTTCGTTCTGACCTCACATACACGTCTCGTGGTCCATTTCTAACGTATAATCGAGACTTTTTCGGGTTTTAGAGGAAGTGGATCTAATTTCATACTCTCTCTCCTCCCGATTTCTATACGAGGCTTCGTGCTCGTTTTTTCGTTCTGACCTCCCAAACACGTCTCGTGGTCCATTTCTAACCTATAATCGAGACTTTTTCGGGTTTTAGCTGAAGTGGATCTAATTTTACACCCTATCTCCTCCCGATTTCTATATGAGGCTTAAAGTCTTTTTTTCGTTCTGACCTCACAAACACGTCTCGTGGTCCATTTCTAACCTATAATCGATACTTTTTTGGGTTTTAGAGGAAGTGGATCTAATTTCATACCCTCTCTCCTACCGATTTCTATACGAGGCTTCGTGCTCGTTTTTTCGTTCTGACCTCACAAACACCTATCGTGGTCTATTTCTAACCTATAATCGAGACTTTTTCGAGTTTTAGAGGAAGTGGATCTAATTTCATACCATCTCTCGTCCCAATTTCTATACGAGGCTTCGTGCTCGTTTTTTCGTTCTGACCACACAAACACTTCTCGTGGTCCATTTCTTACCTATTTATCGAGACTTTTTCGGGTTTTAGAGGTAGTGGATCAAATTTTATACCCTCTCTCCTCCTGATTTCTATATGATGCTTCATGCTCCTTTTTTCGTTCTAACTTCACAAACACGTCTCGTGGTCCATTTCTAACCTATAATCGAGACTTTTTCGGGTTTTAGAGGAAGTGGATCTAATTTCATACCCTCGTCCGAATTTCTATATGAGGCTTCGTGCTCGTTTTTTCGTTCTGACCTCACAAACACGTATCGTGGTCCATTTCTAACCTATAATCGAGTCTTTTTCGAGTTTTAGAGGAAGTGGATCTAATTTCATACCATCTCTCGTCTCAATTTCTATACGAGGCTTCGTGCTCGATTTTTCGTTCTGACCTCACAAACACATCTCGTGGTCTATTTCTTACCTATTTATCGAGACTTTTTCGGGTTTTAGAGGAAGTGGATCTAATTTCATACCCTCGTCCCGATTTCTATATGAGGCTTCATGCTCCATTTTTCGTTCTGACCTCACAAACATGTCTCGTGGTCCATTTCTAACCTATAATCGAGACTTTTTCGGGTTTTGGAGCTTGTGGATCTAATTTCTTCCCGATTTCTATACGCGGCTTCGTGCTCATTTTTTTCGTTCTGACCTCACAAACAGATCTCGTGGTCCATTTCTAACCTATAATCGAGACTTTTTCGGGTTTTAGAGGCAGTGGATCTAATTTTATACCCTCTCTCCTCTCGATTTCTATATGTGGCTTCCTGCTCCTTTTTTCGTTCTAACTCCACAAACACGTCTCGTGGTCCATTTTTAACCTATAATCGAAACTTTTTTGGATTTTAGAGGAAGTGGATCTAATTTCATACCATCTCTCCTCCCGATTTCTATACGAGGCTTCCTGCTCATTTTTTATTCTGACTTCACAAACACGTCTCGTGGTCCATTTCTAACGTATAATCGAGACTTTTTCGGGTTTTAGAGGAAGTGGATCTAATTTCATACTCTCTCTCCTCCCGATTTCTATACGAGGCTTCGTGCTCGTTTTTTCGTTCTGACCTCCCAAATACGTCTCGTGGTCCAATTCTAACCTATAATCGGGACTTTTTTGGGTTTTAGAGGAAGTGGATCTAATTTCAAACCCTCTCTCCTCCCGATTTCTATACGAGGCTTCGTGCTCGTTTTTTCGTTCTGACCTCACAAACACGTCTCGTGGTCCATTTCTTACCTATAATCGATAATTTTTCGGGTTTTAGAGGAAGTGGATCTAATTTCATACTCTCTCTCCTCCCAATTTCTATACGAGGCTTAGTGCTCGTTTTTTCGTTCTAACCTCACAAACACTTCTCGTGGTCCATTTCTAACCTATAATCGAGACTTTTTCGGGTTTTAGAGGAAGTGGATCTAATTTCATACCCTCGTCCCGATTTCTATATGAGGCTTCTTGCTCCATTTTTCGTTCTGACCTCACAAACATGTCTCGTGGTCCATTTCTAACCTATAATCGAGACTTTTTCGGGTTTTGGAGCATGTGGATCTAATTTCTTCCCGATTTCTATACGCAGCTTCGTGCTCATTTTTTTCGTTCTGACCTCACAAACACATCTCGTGGTCCATTTCTAACCTATAATCGAGACTTTTTCGGGTTTTAGCTGAAGTGGATCTAATTTTACACCCTATCTCCTCCCGATTTCTATATGAGGCTTAATGTCATTTTTTCGTTCTGACCTCACAAACACGTCTCGTGGTCCATTTCTAACCTATAATCGATACTTTTTTGGGTTTTAGAGGAAGTGGATCTAATTTCATACCCTCTCTCCTACTGATTTCTATACGAGGCTTCGTGCTCGTTTTTTCGTTCTGACCTCACAAACACCTATCGTGGTCTATTTCTAACCTATAATCGAGACTTTTTCGAGTTTTAGAGGAAGTGGATCTAATTTCATACCATCTCTCGTCCCAATTTCTATACGAGGCTTCGTGCTCGTTTTTTCGTTCAGACCACACAAACACTTCTCGTGGTCCATTTCTTACCTATTAATCGAGACTTTTTCGGGTTTTAGAGGTAGTGGATCTAATTTTATACTCTCTCTCCTCCCGATTTCTATATGATGCTTCATGCTCCTTTTTTCGTTCTAACTTCACAAACACGTCTCGTGGTCCATTTCTAACCTATAATCGAGACTTTTTCGGGTTTTAGAGGAAGTGGATCTAATTTCATACTCTCTCTCCTACCAATTTCTATACGAGGCTTCGTGCTCGTTTTTTCGTTTTGACCTCACAAACACGTATCGTGGTCCATTTCTAACCTATAATCGAGACTTTTTCGAGTTTTAGAGGAAGTGGATCTAATTTCATACCATCTCTCGTCTCAATTTCTATACGAGGCTTCGTGCTCGTTTTTTCGTTCTAACCTCACAAACACATCTCGTGGTCCATTTCTTACCTATTTATCGAGACTTTTTCGGGTTTTAGAGGAAGTGGATCTAATTTCATACCCTCGTCCCGATTTCTATATGAGGCTTCATGCTCCATTTTTCGTTCTGACCTCACAAACATGTCTCGTGGTCCATTTCTAACCTATAATCGAGACTTTTTCGGGTTTTGGAGCTTGTGGATCTAATTTCTTCCCGATTTCTATACGCGGCTTCGTGCTCATTTTTTTCGTTCTAACCTCACAAACACATCTCGTGGTCTATTTCTAACCTATAATCGAGACTTTTTCGGGTTTTAGAGGCAGTGGATCTAATTTCATACCCTCGTCCCAATTTCTATACGAGGCTTCGTGCTCGTTTTTTCGTTCTGACCTCACAAACACCTATCGTGGTCCATTTCTAACCTATAATCGAAACTTTTTCGAGTTTTAGAGGAAGTGGATCTAATTTCATACCATCTCTCGTCTCAATTTCTATATGAGGCTTCGTGCTCGTTTCTTCGTTCTGACTTCACAAACACGTCTCGTGGTCCATTTCTAACCTATAATCGATACTTTTTCGGGTTTTAGAGGAAGTGGATCTAATTTCATACCCTCGACCCGATTTCTATATGATGCTTCATGCTCCATTTTTCGTTCTGACCTCACAAACATATCTCGTGGTCCATTTCTAACCTATAATTGAGACTTTTTCGGGTTTTGGAGCTTGTGGATCTAATTTCTTCCCGATTTCTATACGCGGCTTCGTGCTCATTTTTTTCGTTCTGACCTCACAAACACATCTCGTGGTCCATTTCTAACCTATAATCGAGACTTTTTCGGGTTTTAGAGGCAGTGGATCTTATTTTATACCCCTTCTCCTTCCGATTTCTATATGAGGCTTCCTGCTCCTTTTTTCGTTCTAACTCCACAAACACGTCTCGTGGTCCATTTTTTACCTATAATCGAAACTTTTTCGGATTTTAGAGGAAGTGGATCTAATTTCATATCCTCTCTCCTCCCGATTTCTATACGAGGCTTCCTGCTCATTTTTTCGTTCTAACCTCACAAACACATCTCGTGGTCTATTTCTAACCTATAATCGAGACTTTTTCGGGTTTTAGAGGCAGTGGATCTAATTTCATACCCTCGTCCCAATTTCTATACGAGGCTTCGTGCTCGTTTTTTCGTTCTGACCTCACAAACACCTATCGTGGTCCATTTCTAACCTATAATCGAAACTTTTTCGAGTTTTAGAGGAAGTGGATCTAATTTCATACCATCTCTCGTCTCAATTTCTATACGAGGCTTCGTGCTCGTTTCTTCGTTCTGACTTCACAAACACGTCTCGTGGTCCATTTCTAACCTATAATCGATACTTTTTCGGGTTTTAGAGGAAGTGGATCTAATTTCATACCCTCGACCCGATTTCTATATGATGCTTCATGCTCCATTTTTCGTTCTGACCTCACAAACATATCTCGTGGTCCATTTCTAACCTATAATTGAGACTTTTTCGGGTTTTGGAGCTTGTGGATCTAATTTCTTCCCGATTTCTATACGCGGCTTCGTGCTCATTTTTTTCGTTCTGACCTCACAAACACATCTCGTGGTCCATTTCTAACCTATAATCGAGACTTTTTCGGGTTTTAGAGGCAGTGGATCTTATTTTATACCCCTTCTCCTTCCGATTTCTATATGAGGCTTCCTGCTCCTTTTTTCGTTCTAACTCCACAAACACGTCTCGTGGTCCATTTTTTACCTATAATCGAAACTTTTTCGGATTTTAGAGGAAGTGGATCTAATTTCATATCCTCTCTCCTCCCGATTTCTATACGAGGCTTCCTGCTCATTTTTTCGTTCTAACCTCACAAACACATCTCGTGGTCTATTTCTAACCTATAATCGAGACTTTTTCGGGTTTTAGAGGCAGTGGATCTAATTTCATACCCTCGTCCCAATTTCTATACGAGGCTTCGTGCTCGTTTTTTCGTTCTGACCTCACAAACACCTATCGTGGTCCATTTCTAACCTATAATCGAGACTTTTTCGAGTTTTAGAGGAAGTGGATCTAATTTCATACCATCTCTCGTCTCAATTTCTATACGAGGCTTCGTGCTCGTTTTTTCGTTCTGACCTCACAAACACATCTCGTGGTCCATTTCTTACCTATTTATCGAGACTTTTTCGGGTTTTAGAGGAAGTGGATCTAATTTTATACCCTCTCTCCTCCCGATTTCTATACGAGGCTTCGTGCTCGTTTTTTCGTTCTGACCTCACAAACACGTATCGTGTCTATTTCTAACCTGTAATCGAGACTTTTTTCGGGTTTTAGAGGAAGTTGATCTAATTTCATACCATCTCACGTCCCAATTTCTATACGAGGCTTCGTGCTCGTTTTTTCGTTCTGACCACACAAACACATCTCGTGATCCATTTCTTACCTATTTATCGAGATTTTTTCGGGTTTTAGAGGTAGTGGATCTAATTTAAACCCTCTCTCCTCTCGATTTCTATATGAGGCTTCATGCTCCTTTTTTCGTTCTGACTTCACAAACACGTCTCGTGGTCCATTTCTAACCTATAATCGAGACTTTTTCACGTTTTAGAGGAAGTGGATCTAATTTCATACCCTCGTCCCGATTTCTATATGAGGCTTCATGCTCCATTTTTCGTTCTGACCTCACAAACATGTCTCGTGGTCCATTTCTAACCCATAATCGAGACTTTTTCGGGTTTTGGAGCTTGTGGATCTAATTTCTTCCCGATTTCTATACACGGCTTCGTGCTCATTTTTTTCGTTCTGACCTCACAAACACATCTCGTGGTCCATTTCTAACCTATAATCAAAACTTTTTCGGGTTTTAGAGGAAGTGGATCTAATTTTACTCCCTATCTCCTCCCGATTTCTATATGAGGCTTAATGTCCTTTTTTCGTTCTGACCACACAAAAACGTCTCGTGGTCCATTTCTAACCTATATTCGATACTTTTTTGGGTTTTAGAGGACGTGGATCTAATTTCATACCCTCTCTCTACCGATTTCTATACAAGGCTTCGTGCTCGTTTTTTCGTTCTGACCTCACAAACACGTATCGTGGTCTATTTCTAACCTATAATCGAGACTTTTTCTAGTTTTAGAGGAAGATGATCTAATTTCATACCATCTCTCGTCCCAATTTCTATACGAGGCTTCGTGCTCGTTTTTTCGTTTTGACCTCACAAACACATCTCGTGGTCCATTTCTTACCTATTTATCGAGACTTTTTCGGGTTTTAGAGGCAGTGGATCTAATTTTATACCCTCTCTCTTCCCGATTTCTATATGAGGCTTCCTGCTCCTTTTTTCATTCTAACTCCACAAACACGTCTCGTGGTCCATTTTTAACCTATAATCGAGACTTTTTCGGATTTTAGAGGAAGTGGATCTAATTTCATACCCTCTCTCCTCCCGATTTCTACACGAGGCTTCCTGCTCATTTTTTCGTTCTGACCTCACAAACACGTCTCGTGGTCCATTTCTAACATATAATCGAGACTTTTTCGGGTTTTAGAGGAAGTGGATCTAATTTTACACCCTATCTCCTCCCGATTTCTATATGAGGCTTAATGTCCTTTTTTCGTTCTGACCTCACAAACATGTCTCGTGTTCCATTTCTAACCTATAATCGATACTTTTTTGAGTTTTAGAGGAAGTGGATCTAATTTCATACCCTCTCTCCTACCGATTTCTATACGAGGCTTCGTGCTCGTTTTTTCGTTCTAACCGCACAAACACGTATCGTGGTCTATTTCTAACCTATAATCGAGACTTTTTCGAGTTTTAGAGGAAGTGGATCTAATTTCATACCATCTCTCGTCCCAATTTCTATACGAGGCTTCGTGCTCGTTTTTTCATTCTGACCACACAAACACATCTCGTGGTCCATTTCTTACCTATTTATCGTGACTTTTTCGGGTTTTAGAGGTAGTGGATCTAATTTTATACCCTCTCTCCTCCCGATTTCTATATGAGGCTTCCTGCTCCTTTTTTCGTTCTAACTCCACAAACACGTCTCGTGGTCCATTTTTAACCTATAATCGAAACTTTTTCGGATTTTAGAGGAAGTGGATCTAATTTCATACCCTCTCTCATCCCGATTTCTATACGAGGCTTCCTGCTCATTTTTTCGTTCTGACCTCACAAATACGTCTCGTGGTCCATTTCTAACGTATAATCGAGACTTTTTCGGGTTTTAGAGGAAGTGGATCTAATTTCATACTCTCTCTCCTCCCGATTTCTATACGAAGCTTCGTGCTCGTTTTTTCGTTCTGACCTCCCAAACACGTCTCGTGGTCCATTTCTAACCTATAATCGGGACTTTTTCGGGTTTTAGAGGAAGTGGATCTAATTTCATACCCTCTCTCCTCCCGATTTCTATACGAGGCTTCGTGCTCGTTTTTTCGTTCTGACCTCACAAACACATCTCGTGGTCCATTTCTTACCTATTTATCGAGACTTTTTCGGGTTTTAGAGGCAGTGGATCTAATTTTATACCCTCTCTCCTCCCGATTTCTATATGAGGCTTCCTGCTCCTATTTTCGTTCTAACTCCACAAACACGTCTCGTGGTCCATTTTTAACCTATAATCGAAACTTTTTCGGATTTTAGAGGAAGTGGATCTAATTTCGTACCCTCTCTCCTCCCGATTTCTATACGAGGCTTCCTGCTCATTTTTTCGTTCTGACCTCACAAACACGTCTCATGGTCCATTTCTAACGTATAATCGAGACTTTTTCGGCTTTTAGAGGAAGTGGATCTAATTTCATACTCTCTCTCCTCCCGATTTCTATACGAGGCTTCGTGCTCGTTTTTTCGTTCTGACCTCCCAAACACGTCTCGTGGTCCATTTCTAACCTATAATCGGGACTTTTTCGGGTTTTAGAGGAAGTGGATCTAATTTCATACCCTCTCTCCTCCCGATTTCTATACGAGGCTTCGTGCTCGTTTTTTCGTTCTGACCTCACAAACACGTCTCGTGGTCCATTTCTTACCTATAATCGATACTTTTTCGGGTTTTAGAGGAAGTGGATCTAATTTCATACTCTCTCTCCTCCCGATTTCTATACGAGGCTTTGTGCTCGTTTTTTCGTTCTGACCTCACAAACACATCTCGTGGTCCATTTCTTGCCTATTTATCGAGATTTTTTCGGGTTTTAGATGTAGTGGATCTAATTTTATACCCTCTCTCCTCCCGATTTCTATATGAGGCTTCATGCTCCTTTTTTCGTTCTGACTTCTCAAACACGTCTCGTGGTCCATTTCTAACCTATAATCGAGACTTTTTCGGGTTTTAGAGGAAGTGGATCTAATTTCATACCCTCGTCCCGATTTCTATATGAGGCTTCATGCTCCATTTTTCGTTCTGACCTCACAAACATGTCTCGTGGTCCATTTCTAACCTATAATCGAGACTTTTTCGGGTTTTGGAGCTTGTGGATCTAATTTCTTCCCGATTTCTATACGCGGCTTCGTGCTCATTTTTTTCGTTCTGACCTCACAAACACATCTCGTGGTCTATTTCTAACCTATAATCGAGACTTTTTCGGGTTTTATCTGAAGTGGATCTAATTTTACACCCTATCTCCTCCCGATTTCTATATGAGGCTTAATGTCCTTTTTTCGTTCTAACCTCACAAACACGTCTTGTGGTCCATTTCTAACCTATAATCGATACTTTTTTGGGTTTTAGAGGTAGTGGATCTAATTTCATACCCTCTCTCCTACCGATTTCTATACGAGGCTTCGTGCTCGTTTTTTCGTTCTGACCTCACAAACACCTATCGTGGTCTATTTGTAACCTATAATCGAGTCTTTTTCGAGTTTTAGAGGAAGTGGATCTAATTTCATACCATCTCTCGTCCCAATTTCTATATGAGGCTTCGTGCTCGTTTTTTCGTTCTGACCTCACAACACTTCTCGTGGTCCATTTCTTACATATTTATCGAGACTTTTTCGGGTTCTAGAGGTAGTGGATCTAATTTTATACCCTCTCTCCTCCTGATTTCTATATGATGCTTCATGATCCTTTTTTCGTTCTAACTTCACAAACACGTCTCGTGGTCCATTTCTAACCTATAATCGAGACTTTTTCGGGTTTTAGAGGAAGTTGATCTAATTTCATACCCTCGTCCCAATTTCTATACGAGGCTTCGTGCTCGTTTTTTCGTTCTGACCTCACAAACACGTATCGTGGTCCATTTCTAACCTATAATCGAGACTTTTTCGAGTTTTAGAGGAAGTGGATCTAATTTCATACCATCTCTTGTCTCAATTTCTATACGAGGCTTCGTGCTCGTTTTTTCGTTCTGACCTCACAAACACATCTCGTGGTCCATTTCTTACCTATTTATCGAGACTTTTTCGGGTTTTAGAGGAAGTGGTTCTAATTTTATACCCTCTCTCCTCCCGATTTCTATACGAGGCTTCGTGCTCGTTTTTTCGTTCTGACCTCACAAACACGTATCGTGGTCTATTTCTAACCTATAATCGAGACTTTTTTCGGGTTTTAGAGGAAGTGGATCTAATTTCATACCATCTCTCGTCCCAATTTCTATACGAGGCTTCGTGCTCATTTTTTCGTTCTGACCACACAAACACATCTCGTGGTCCATTTGTTACCTATTTATCGAGATTTTTTCGGGTTTTAGAGGTAGTGGATCTAATTTTATACCCTCTCTCCTCCCGATTTCTATATGAGGCTTCATGCTCCTTTTTTCGTTCTGACTTCACAAACACGTCTCGTGGTCCATTTCTAACCTATAATCGAGACTTTTACGGGTTTTAGAGGAAGTGGATCTAATTTCATACCCTCGTCCCGATTTCTATATGAGGCTTCATGCTCCATTTTTCGTTCTGACCTCACAAACATGTCTCGTGGTCCATTTCTAACCTATAATCGAGACTTTTTCGGGTTTTGGAGCTTGTGGATCTAATTTCTTCCCGATTTCTATACGCGGCTTCGTGCTCATTTTTTTCGTTCTGACCTCACAAACACATCTCGTGGTCTATTTCTAACCTATAATCGAGACTTTTTCGAGTTTTAGAGGAAGTGGATCTAATTTCATACCATCTCTCGTCCCAATTTCTATACGAGGCTTCGTGCTCGTTTTTTCGTTCTAACCACACAAAAACATCTCGTGGTCCATTTCTTACCTATTTATCGAGACTTTTTCGGGTTTTAGAGGCAGTGGATATAATTTTATACCCTCTCTCCTCCCGATTTCTATATGAGGCTTCTTGCTCCATTTTTCGTTCTAACTCCACAAACACGTCTCGTGGTCCATTTTTAACCTATAATCGAGTCTTTTTCGGATTTTAGAGGATGTGAATCTAATTTTACACCCTATCTCCTCCCGATTTCTATATGAGGCTTAATGTCTTTTTTTCGTTCTGACCACACAAACACGTCTCGTGGTCCATTTCTAACCTATAATCGATACTTTTTTGGGTTTTAGAGGAAGTGGATCTAATTTCATACCCTCTCTCCTACCGATTTTTATACGAGGCTTCGTGCTCGTTTTTTCGTTCTGACCTCACAAACACGTATCGTGGTCTATTTCTAACCTATAATCGAGACTTTTTCGAGTTTTAGAGGAAGATAATCTAATTTCATACCATCTCTCGTCCCAATTTCTATACGAGGCTTCGTGCTCGTTTTTTCGTTCTGACCACACAAACACTTCTCGTGGTCCATTTCTTACCTATTTATCGAGACTTTTTCTGATTTTAGAGGTAGTGGATCTAATTTTATACCCACTCTCCTCCCGATTTCTATATGATGCTTCATGCTCCTTTTTTCGTTCTAACATCACAAACACGTCTCGTGGTCGATTTCTAACCTATAATCGAGACTTTTTCGGGTTTTAGAGGAAGTGGATCTAATTTCATAGCCTCGTCCCAATTTCTATACGAGGCTTCGTGCTCATTTTTTCATTCTGACCTCACAAACACGTATCGTGGTCCATTTATAACCTATAATCGAGACTTTTTCGAGTTTTAGAGGAAGTGGATCTAATTTCATACCATCTCTCGTCTCAATTTCTATACGAGGCTTCGTGCTCGTTTTTTCGTTCTGACCTCACAAACATATCTCGTGGTCCATTTCTTACCTATTTATCGAGACTTTTTCGGGTTTTAGAGGCAGTGGATCTAATTTTATACCCTCTCTCCTCCCGATTTCTATATGAGGCTTCCTGCTCCTTTTTTCGTTCTAACTCCACAAACACGTCTCGTGGTCCATTTTTAACCTATAATCGAGACTTTTTCGGATTTTAGAGGAAGTGGATCAAATTTCATACCCTCTCTCCTCCCGATTTCTACACGAGGCTTCCTGCTCAATTTTTCGTTCTGACCTCACAAACACGTCTCGTGGTCCATTTCTAACATATAATCGAGACTTTTTCAGGTTTTAGAGGTAGTGGATCTAATTTTACACCCTATCTCCTCCCGATTTCTATATGAGGCTTAATGTCCTTTTTTCGTTCTGACCTCACAAAGATGTCTCGTGGTCCATTTCTAACCTATAATCAATACTTTTTTGGGTTTTAGAGGAAGTGGATCTAATTTCATACCCTCTCTCATACCGATTTCTATACGAGGCTTCGTGCTCGTTTTTTCGTTCTAACCGCACAAACACTTATCGTGGTCTATTTCTAACCTATAATCGAGACTTTTTCGGGTTCTAGAGGAAGTGGATCTAATTTCATACCATCTCTCGTCCGTATTTCTATACGAGGCTTCGTGCTCGTTTTTTCGTTCTGACCACACAAACACATCTCGTGGTCCATTTCTTACCTATTTATCGAGACTTTTTCGGGTTTTAGAGGCTGTGGATCTAATTTTATACCCTCTCTCCTCCTGATTTCTATATGAGGCTTCCAGCTCCTTTTTTCGTTCTAACTCCACAAACACGTCTCGTGGTCCATTTTTAACTTATAATCGAAACTTTTTCGGATTTTAGAGGAAGTGGATCTAATTTCATACCCTCTCTCCTCCCGATTTCTACACGAGGCTTCCTGCTCATTTTTTCGTTCTGACCTCACAAACACGTCTCGTGGTCCATTTCTAACGTATAATCGAGACTTTTTCGGGTTTTAGAGGAAGTGGATCTAATTTCATACTCTCTCTCCTCCCGATTTCTATACGAGGCTTCGTGCTCGTTTTTTCGTTCTGACCTCACAAACACGTCTCGTGGTCCATTTCTTACCTATAATCGATACTTTTTCGGGTTTTAGAGGAAGTGAATCTAATTTCATACTCTCTCTCCTCCCGATTTCTTTACGAGGCTTAGTGCTCATTTTTTCGTTCTGACCTCACAAACACTTCTCGTGGTCCATTTCTTACCTATTTATCGAGACTTTTTCGGGTTTTAGAAGAAGTGGATCTAGTTTCATACCCTCGTCCCGATTTCTATATGAGGCTTCATGCTCCATTTTTCGTTCTGACCTCACAAACATTTCTCGTGGTCCATTTCTAACCTATAATCGAGACTTTTTCGGGTTTTGGAGCTTGTGGATCTAATTTCTTCCCGATTTCTATACGAGGCTTCGTGCTCGTTTTTTCGTTCTGACCTCACAAACACCTATCGTGGTCTATTTCTAACCTATAATCGAGACTTTTTCGAGTTTTAGAGGAAGTGGATCTAATTTCATACCATCTCTCGTCCCAATTTCTATACGAGGCTTCGTGCTCGTTTTTTCGTTCTGACCACACAAACACTTCTCGTGGTCCATTTCTTACCTATTTATCGAGACTTTTTCGGGTTTTAGAGGTAGTGGATCTAATTTTATACCCTCTCTCCTCCCGATTTCTATATGATGCTTCATGCTCCTTTTTTCGTTCTAACTTCACAAACACGTCTCGTGGTCCATTTCTAACCTATAATCGAGACTTTTTCGGGTTTTAGAGGAAGTGGATCTAATTTTATACCCTCTCTCCTCCTGATTTCTATATGAGGCTTCCTGCTCCTTTTTTCGTTCTAACTCCACAAACACGTCTCGTGGTCCATTTTTAACTTATAATCGAAACTTTTTCGGATTTTAGAGGAAGTGGATCTAATTTCATACCCTCTCTCCTCCCGATTTCTATACGAGGCTTCCTGCTCATTTTTTCGTTCTGACCTCACAAACACATCTCGTGGTCCATTTCTAACCTATAATCGAGACTTTTTCGGGTTTTAGAAGAAGTGGATCTAATTTCATACCCTCTCTCCTACCGATTTCTATACGAGGCTTCGTGCTCGTTTTTTCGTTCTGACCTCACAAACACGTATCGTTGTCTATTTTTAACCTATAATCGAGACTTTTTCGAGTTTTAGAGGAAGTGAATCTAATTTCATACCATCTCTCGTCCCAATTTCTATACGCGGCTTCGTGCTCGTTTTTTCGTTCTGACCACACAAACACCTCTCGTGGTCCATTTCTTACCTATTTATCGAGACTTTTTCGGATTTTAGAGGTAGTGGATCTAATTTTATACCCTCTCTCCTCCCGATTTCTATATGATGCTTCATGCTCCTTTTTTCGTTCTAACTTCACAAACACGTCTCGTGGTCCATTTCTAACCTATAATCGAGACTTTTTCGGGTTTTAGAGGAAGTGGATCTAATTTCATACTCTCTCTCCTCCCGATTTCTATACGAGGCTTCGTGCTCGTTTTTTCGTTCTTACCTCCCAAACACGTCTCGTGGTCCATTTCTAACCTATAATCGGGACTTTTTCGGGTTTTAGAGGAAGTGGATCTAATTTCATACCCTCTCTCCTCCCGATTTCTATACGAGGCTTCGTGCTCGTTTTTTCGTTCTGACCTCACAAACACGTCTCGTGGTCCATTTCTTACCTATAATCGATACTTTTTCGGGTTTTAGAGGAAGTGAATCTAATTTCATACTCTCTCTCCTCCCGATTTCTATACGAGGCTTAGTGCTCGTTTTTTCGTTCTGACCTCACAAACACTTCTCGTGGTCCATTTCTTACCTATTTATCGAGACTTTTTCGGGTTTTAGAGGAAGTGGATCTAGTTTCATACCCTCGTCCCGATTTCTATATGAGGCTTCATGCTCCATTTTTCGTTCTGACCTCACAAACATTTCTCGTGGTCCATTTCTAACCTATAATCGAGACTTTTTCGGGTTTTGGAGCTTGTGGATCTAATTTCATCAAATATTTATTCAAGAGAAAATCAAGGAATATTTATTCAAGATCAAATCTTCATCAAATATATATTTAAGACCAAAATAAGGAGTATTTATTGTCCAAAATTCGTGGCTTGCAGGAGGAGGAGACTTATTTATTAATTTTTCTATTTTAGTAACATAAAATATGAAAAAACGTCTATTATTGTGTCTATATATTTGGTGGATCAAGCCCTTTTGAGGGGACTTTGATTTTTATTTTAGCCACCGCTATTGTAATGCTTTTGCTACAAACTTAAAGTCCAATTTATTTAAGTGATCCTTCCGCTGTTGCTCTTTCAATTCTCGTGAATTGTTCATGTCATTCTTCGTGAACAAGTTAGTAATGTTTGATACGGTTGATAACCAACTGAGGAATGGTTTAGCGATTGCGAGGTTGCTGGTCGCGTTCCTTGATTTCTCCTAAGATGGAAGATCGGGACCAACTTGTTTGCAGGCATCTTAAGTCGAGGCGTGTGCCGGTAGGAATTCATTTATCTTTTAGTAGATTATCTTTTATTTTCCCTACATCAAAAAAAATAAAATCCTCTAACCCTTTTCTAGAACTTCTATTCCTTGCCTATCATCGTTGTTTTCCAACTTTTATTCTATTCTTTTTTTGATCTCCTAATTTCAGTTTGTTTTGTTCAATTTTTATAAAAAAAAGAGTTGTTCGGCCAAATAGAGTGTCGGCTGAATTTAAGGAAAATTTGGCTGAAATCTTGAAAAAGAGAGAGAGAGAAAAAAAAAGGAGGAAGTGTTCAGTAAGAAAAAATAAAAAAGGAAAAAAAAGTAGAGAGAGGAAGGTTCGACGGAAAAAAAATATAGAGAGAGAAAAAAAATTATTTTTTTGGCTGAATTTTTATTTTAATTATCCTTGTATTTATTCTTCCTTTTGAGACCATGCTACCTTGCTTGATTGAGCCTTAGTATATCCTACAAATCTGCAACTAGGACTAATACTTGTGTGAACATTTTATTAAACTTTGTAATTTCTCGAATTATTGCTTGCTTCTCTTTGCTACAAATATTTTCATATCTAGAGCTCCATAAATTAGCCTTGATCAGCGTGTTCTAGAACTTTGCATTCGCTTTATTCACTCCCTGTTGAAAGTTATCACAAACCAGCTAACATGCGAGCAATTTTTGAGAAAGGTAAGAGCTTCAGGTGGTAAGGATTGTGAGGATTAAGAGTATTTCATAAATAATTTATTAGTTTGGTAGAATTTCTTTTTTTCTTCACTAACAATGTCAGGATCGAGAAGTGCTCCTGATGTTTCTTATGATGGGGAAGATATGTCCCAATCATCGGCGATATCGTTGTCTCCGTGTTCTCAGGCTTTGATGGCTCACGTTATAGAAACCTTCGAGCGAATACTATCTGATCAAGTACTTGTGCGCCTGAATGGGTTGGAGAATCATCTCGGTGGATTTGAAGCGTGACTTGAACAAGTGGAACAAACTCCTCCACAATGACACCCACCACCTTGAGTTCCTCGAGGATGACTTAAATCTAATGCTGCTGCTGCCGCTCCATTCGATCCAAGAGGAAATTTGAACTCTACATTTCAATAGGATGCCGATGAAGAGTTAAATGATAATTATGTGGCTGATGATGAAGTTATCTTGGAATTATTTCAGCACCACCTCGCACGTCATCATCGAGGAGTGGGAGGTGATGGAGGTCATGCACGTCACCATATTGAAGACGGAAGAAATGATGTATTGGGTAAAATGAAATTCATTGTTCATAGTTTTGATAGAAAGTTTAATCCAGAAACCTATCTTGATTGTAAATTATTAGTTGAGCAAATGTTCAGATGTCATCATTACCCAGAAGAGCAAAGAGTACATACGGCCACTACAGAATTTATTGGTTATGCTTCTATTTGGTAGAGTCAAATTCGACAAAGAAATAGAGATCCTCATACTTGGGACGATTTGAAGCGCTTGATGAGGTCCAGGTTCGTGTCTTCATTTTTTGAGAGAGAATTACTTAATAAACTCCAAAGAATAAATCAAGGAAATAAATCTGTGGAAGAATACAATCAAGAGTTATAGGTGGGAATGCTACGTGCTAATGTGCAAGAAGATGATAATGCAAAGATGGCTAGATTCTTGGGAGGATTGAATGGAGAGATACAAGATATACTTGATTTTTAAAACTATAACTCTTTGGATCAACTATTTCATTATGTATGCAAAGATGAACGGCAAGTTCAAAGGAGGAGGCAGCCATATAAATCTGGTCGTAGCTATCCTAGTTCTTCCATGCCTTGGAGGGACGCCAATCAGCAACCGAAGAGTGTTGCTTATTCTTGCAGGACTGCTCCACCAATTGGCCAAGGGAAGTCAGGAAGCCGCTTTACCTCACCAACGTCCAAACCTAGTGATTCAAAAAAGACCACTGCTACCTCTACAAAAAGTTCATCCCCAGTTGCCTCTACAGGAAGAAGAAGGGAGATTTAGTGCTTCAAATACAAGGGGAAAGGGTATTATATACGTGATTGTCCAAATCAGCATGCCCTTATCATTCGAGAAGATGGTGGGTATACATCAGTCAGTAAGGTAGAAGAGGAAGGCGGATCTGACCACGGGAAGTCTCAATCTGTTTCGGGGTCAGACGCAGAAGAAACACCTTTGATACAAGTCATGAAAGCCTCGTTGTTCGTCATGTTCTGAGCTCCCCGATGGAGAAGGCAGAAAGCGGGTAGTGCCACAATTTGTTCCAATCGAAATTTGTGATCAAGGAGCACTCTTGCAAGATCATAATTGATGGGGGAAACTGCAATAATATTACAAGTTCAGAGATGGTTGGGAAGCTTGGCCTAACCACACGATTACACCCGCAGACATACTACATTCAATAGCGTAATGCTTGTTGAAAGTTCAAGTTAACAATGATGGTACGTGTTCATTTTTTTATTGGTACCTATTCTGACTTTCTGGATTGTGATGTGGTGCCAATGCAAGCTTGTGTATTACTACTTGGAAGACCATCACAATATGATAAGGATGCTACACATTATGGGTATTCCAACAAGTACTCCTTTATGCACAAAGATAAGAAGGTCGTGTTGGTTCCAATGACACCAGAAGAACTTCTCAAAGATGATTTAGATAGGGCTGAATGTGAGAGAAAAGAAAAAAAGATGAGTGACATTCACAAAATGGAAAGTGAGAGTCATCAATCTAAATTGAGAGAAAAGAAAGAAAAATATAAGAAGAAAAGAGAAATACTGATCAAGGGATAGGTCCTATTAGCCACCAAAAGTGAGATGCGAGAATTAGAAATCAATCCCCAAGAGTGTTTTGCGCTTGTATGTAAGGAAACTTCTTTCCTACTAATTCTTTACCCTCTTCTTTGCCTATGTCGATTGTTTCTTGAATGCAGGAGTTTGCTGATATGTTTCTAGATGAGATACCTGCAGGGTTGCCACCAATGTGGAGGATAGAGCATCAAATTGATTTGATTCCAGGAGCATCTCTGCCTAACCATCCGCCATACCGTACCAATTCTGAGGAGACAAAAGAAATTCAGTACCAAGTGCAGGAGCTTCTCGACAAAGGATATGTGCATGAAAGTTTAAGTCCATGCACTGTTCCTGTTTTACTTGTGCCAAAGAAAGATAGATCATGGATGATTTGTATAGATTGTCGAGCTATCAACAATATTACGGTACGTTATCGTCATCCTATTCCTTAATTAGATGATATGCTTGATAAATTGTGTGGTTCTACTATCCTTTCTAAGATTGACCTGCGTAGTAGTTACCACTAAATTAGAATGAAGCCAGGTGATGAATGGAAAACTGCTTTTAAGACTAAATTTAGATTATATGAGTGATTAGTTATATCATTTGGTCTTACTAATGCACCTAGTACATTCATGCACTTAATGAATGAAGTATTGAGAGCTTTTATTGAAAAATTTGTGGTAGTTTACTTTGATGATATAATAATTTATAGCAAGTCTTTGGATGAACATTTAACATATATACGACAAGTTTTGATTGCTTTGAGAGAGGCACGCTTGTTTGCTAACCTCGAGAAGTGCACGTTTTTCACGGATCGTGTCGTGTTTCTTGATTTTATTATGACTACACAGGGAATTGAGGGGGATGATGAAAAGGTGAAAGTTATTTGAGCATGGCCAACACCTACAATAGTTACGCAAATGCAGAGTTTTCATGGACTGGCAAGCTTTTATCGTCGATTTGTAAAGGATTTCAGCTCACCCGCCGCTCCACTCAATGCATTGATAAAAAAGAACGTGTCTTTCAAGTGGGAAAAGACACAAGAAGACTCAATTAGCATACAAGGCCCAATGTGCCCGACGCTCAAGACAACAAGTGAATTCTTTTCTTGGGCAAATAAATTACTTAACTACAGAACAAATGATATTGCCTAATTATTATTGTTTATTTGTCACTACATGCAAGGAAACAAATGGAGTGATTACTCATATGAAAGTTGCATGAGTAATTGAAGGAATATTTATTCAAGATCAAATTTTTGTCAAATATGAAAGTTGCATGAGTAATTGAAGGAATATTTATTCCAGATCAAATCTTCATCAAATATTTATTCAAGAGCAAATCAAAGAATATTTATTTAAAATCAAATCTTCATCAAATATTTATTCAAGAGCAAATCAAGGAATATTTATTCAAGATCATATCTTCATCAAATATTTATTCAATAGCAAATCAAGGAATATTTATTCAAGATCAAATCTTCATCAAATATTTATTCAAGAGCAAAGCAAGGAATATTTATTCAAGATCAAATCTTCATCAAATATATATTTAAGACCAAAATAAGGAATATTTATTGTCTAAAATTCATGGCTTGGAGGAGGAGGAGACTTTTTTTTTTTCTATTTTAGTAACACAAAATATGAAAAAACATCCATTATTGTGTTTATATATTTGGTGGATCATGCCCTATTGAGGGGACTTTGATTTTTATTTTAGCCACCGCTATTGTAATGCTTTTGCTACAAACTTAAAGTCCAATTTCTTTAAGTGATCCTTCCGCTGTTGCTCTTTCAATTCTCGTGAATTGTTCATGCCATTCTTCGTGAACAGGTTAGTCGTGAACAGTTTTTGTGGGTTGACAAACTTTTATCGTCGATTCTTAAAGGATTTCAGCTCACTCGCCACTCCACTCAATCCGTTGACAAAAAAGAACGTGCCTTTCAAGTGGGAAAAGGTACAAGAAGATGCTTTCAATTTGCTAAAAGATAAGTTAACCAATGCACCACTTTTACAACTTCTTGGTTTTAATAAAACTTTTGAGATAGAATGTGATGCTGGTGGTATTGGAATTGGAGGTGTTTTGTCACGCCCCAAATCCACTTTTGGGCATGTGGCAATCGCCGTATAAGCTGCACTTCACCATCACAACTTATACAAGGCTAAGAGTATCACATAGCAACACTATTATTTTAATAAACATAGCAGAAGCATAATCAAATTACATTTAACATCAATATTACAAATCCAATCTCTATCTAGATTTTCAAATACAGTCTATTCTGTCGAACTAGGTTCTCCCTCACTCCCCGTATCAATGTCCAACCTGTAACCTGCGCAACAGGGGAAAAATGTGCACATCTAAGTCATGAAACTCAGTGAGACTACAGAAAGAGCACCTTAAAAATGGGCATAAGGTATTGTACAAACTCATAAGAAACAATACCCACTAGGCCACATACCAAATAACATGCTCAACAGTTTATAATCAAACAAATAGAATAATGCAGCAGAATCATGATATGGACATGGCATATGAATAAAACATAAGAATTTTTATTTATAACAACCACGTAAATCCATAAATGTCATATTCCTTTAACTACCATATCATATCTTTTCCAAGCTACTCCTAAGGCAGCCAGCCTATGTTTAAGGTAAATCTCTTGTTAGGGATTTCCCCAAACCCGTCAGTGTCAACTCTAGGTCTCTGCCCTATGTGCTTGTACACTGACGTTGGCAGAAGGAGCTGGTGATCACGGCACCCCTTCTTACACAAACACAAGTACCATACAGCGCTGTAATTTTGCCCATGACAGGATCACCATACAAATAATCAATCATATCCATCTCTAACTTTGCAAGCTTAGATTTGTTGGGTATGCTACCAATGAACCTGGACTGCTCAGGGACCCACATCGTTGAGCATGCCAGAGTCATCGGATTCCCTAGCCTGGGTAGCACATTGAACGGTACTGCTCCTAGCATACCCTCTATCCTGGTGTAACATAAACAAGTTGAGCTCTGCACCGAAGTGAGATCCCAACTACACCAAAGTAGTAGTGACTAAGTCAATTGAACTTGCGCCTCTACCGTTGCTGGCACATGGCTCCTCACCACGTGTTGGCACATCCCATTCTAGGAACCCAACATCCTCTCCTAGGTTATCATAACCCTAAGATGTTTAAAGTTCTTAGTTATTCATCAATTTAAATTACTCTAAGTGTTATCATAACATTAACCTAAAGTGTCTCTAGTTTCTTTTTTTCTCATGCCTCCATGTTCTATGTTCCTACTAAATGTCTCTACATCTATAGCATAACATGAACATACCAATATCCAACACAACATGAGAATAATCATATATAGCATGGATATAATAACATCATGTATCTTTTCATAACAAAATCTATCAACAATTATCAAATCACACATGTCATTTAAATATGCAACAAGCAGACATTCAACTTATCAACATGTACAATATATAATAACGACCTTTAGGACTCAGCATCTGTAGTAGGCCAAATAAATTTGAAATCATAAGTCCTCACCTGAGTCTCAAAGCAATATTAAACAAGAATTCACAGCTTGACTGTGATTCTTAAAAGCAAGCAAGCAATCAATCAAGCATAGCAATTCCTTCTTACTCCAACACAAATCACAGCTTGGCCGTGATTTGTCAAGCAACAGCACAGCAATCAATTTTTCTAAAATAAAATAAATACATCCAACAACCATAAATCATACAATTCAAATAAGAATTTTCTTATCTACCCTTCTACTCACATCCTCACATCATTATTTTTATTTTATTTAATTTCTTATAATCAACCAATCATCTATTACATCACAATCACATTCAATATAATCAAACATCAACAAGCTTAAAAAATAATATTTAATTTAATAACTTAATTATACTCAAAATTCCAAATCAATATATACCACCTTAATTAATTCTAAATAATTTTAATAATATTGTGAATAATCTAATTACATTAATTAAATACACAAAATTCTAAAATATCCAATTCCATCAATTAGAAAATCTAAATAAATCAATTTCCTAAATTTTATCATATTCTAAATTTATAAAATTCTAATTATTCAATTTTATTAATTAGAAAAATCTAATTAATCTAATTGCCTCAATTTAATGTTATCCTAAATTCATTGATTCTCTAAAAATTCTAAATAAATCATTTTAATTACAATTAATATAATTTAAGTATCATAATACTTCAAAAAATATTTCTTCATGAATATGACATATAATTTATTAATTTAAACACTAAGTTAACCCAAATTACATTAATTAAATTAAAAATCGAATCTAATAATCCTGAAAAAATTTAATTAAATCATAAAAAATATATTTAAGCATAATCTAGCATTATAAATTATTTTAGATTTTTCTGTTATTGCTAACACACTCAAAACCTGAACCGAACAAAAATAAATTCAAAAACCGATTCTAAAATATGTTAAAAATTGTAAATAAATTCCTTACGGTTCAAAACTTACAATCCAACTGTAGCAACGTTGAACCGCACTAACCCGGTCATAAAACCATGAGAACCTGCGAAAACTGAGGTTGAACTGCTGCCAAACCGGTCCTGAACCGGACTGGACCGGTTCATGCTCGGCTAAACCGAACCGCCGCACGTGCGTCACACGTACGGTTGTAACCGCTTCCCCGCTCGCTGCCTCTGCTCGACGACAGCCTCTTCGCCGCCACCTTCCACCTCTGATTCCATCGATTGGCCGCTGCTCGTTCAACAGAACTCTGCGTATACCATCACCAAATCTTCCTCAGCGCTACCGGTAGATCTCGACAACCCCCAGCAGCTCGCCGGCATCCTTTACTCCACTGTTCACCTTTCAACTCCGATTTCAACTGCTGTCGAGCCCTCACCGCAGCTGCTATTACCCCAATACGACTCTACGGAGTAGTATTGACCTCACCGTGGTAGGAGGGAAGACTTGTCGGGCTCCTCGCCGGCGGAATAGCCGCGAACAGAGAAGTTCCTCTGTTCGCTGCCCTTTTCGTGATTCCGGCTCGTCGGAACCCCATCCGTCGCTCGCAGGCCTCGACTCCAACGCACAGCTCCGTCTAGCACCTCTCCCCATCGGATCTCGGCCTGCCGGAGCTCTCGCATGCCGCCGCTGCAAACCTCTAAATAGGGCAACTCGGCCCAACTCGCTCCAAACTCGCCTGACTCACTCCAACTCGCCGTTCTGACTCGCCCTCGACTTGCTGCACGTGCGAAGCACGTGCAGCGATGGTTTTAAAAAATAATTTTCCTTTTTTTTCTTTTTCTTATCCTTTTTACAGGAAGCCCCGCCTATTTTCATAATTTACATTTTAACCCCTTTTCTCTTCCTAAATCCTTATCTTTTAATTTTATTTATTTATTTATTATTTTAATATTATAATAAAAAAAATTAAAAAAATTTAATTATAATTATCCTTGCACGTATTCTTCCTTTGACACCTTCTACCTTGCTTGATTGAGTCAACTTGTCAATTTCTTGAATTATTATTTTCATCTCTTGCTACAAATATGTCCCCACCTAGAGCTCCCTAAAATTAGTCATGATCACCGTGTTCTAGCACTTTGCAATCGCTTTATTCACTCCCTGTTGAAAGTTATCACGAACCAGCAAACACGCGAGCAATTTTTGAGAAGGGTAAGAGCTTCTTGTGGTGAGGTTTGTGAGGATCGAGAGTATTTCCTAAATAATTTATTAGTTTGGTGGAATTTCTCTTTTGTCTTTACTAACAATGTCAGGATCGAGAAGTCCTCGTGATGTTTCTTATGAAGGAGAAGATGGGTCCCAATCATCAGCGATATCATTGTCTCCACGTTCTCAGGCTTTGATGGCTCATGTTACAAACACCTTCGAGCAAATATTATCCGATCAAGTACTTGTGCGCCTGAACGGGATCGAGAATCATCTTGGTGAAATTGAAGCACGACTTGAACAAGTGGAGCGAACTCCTCCACGGCGACACCCACCACCTCGAGTTCCTCGAGGACGAGTTGAAGTTAATAATAATGCTGCTGCTGCCGCTCCATTCGAACCAAGAGGAAATTTGAACGCTGCATTTCAAGAGGCTGCCGACGAAGAGTTAAATGATAATTTTGTGGTTGATAATGAAGTTTCCTTGGAATTGTATCAGCGTTGTCCCGCACGAAGAGTGGTAGGTGATGGAGGTCCTACACATCACCGTAATGAAGAGAGAAGAAATGATGCATTGAGTAAAATTAAATTCATTATTCCTAGTTTTGATGGAAAGTTTAATCCAGAAGCCAATCTTAATTGGGAATTATTAGTTTAATTGGGAATTATTAGTTGAGCAAAAGTTCAGCTGTCATCATTACCCAGAAGAGTATAGAGTACGTGCGGCCACTACTGAATTTATTAGTTATGCTTCTATTTAGTGGAGTCAAATTCGACAAAGAAATGGAGATCCTCATACTTGGGATGATTTGAAGCGCTTGATGAGGTCCAGGTTCGTGTCTTCATATTTTGAGAGAATTACTTAATAAATTCCAAAGGATGAACCAAGGAAACAAATCTGTGGAAGAATACTGTCAATAGTTGCAGGTGAGAATGCTACGTGCTAATGTGCAAGAAGATGATAATGCAAAGATGACTAGATTCTTAAGAGGATTGAATAGAGAGATACAAGATATACTTGATTTTCATAATTATAACTATTTGGATCAACTATTTCATTATGCATGCAAAGCTGAAAGGCAAGTTCAAAGGAGGAGGCAGCCATACAAATCTGGTCGTAGTTATCGTAGTTCTTTCATACCTTGGAGGGTCGCCAATCAACAACCGAAGAGTGTTGCTCATTCTAGCAAGACTGCGGCACCAATTGGCCAAGGAAATTAGGGAAGCCGCTTTACCTCACCAACGTCCAAACCTAGTGATTCAAAAGAACCCACTACTGCCCCTACAAAAAGTTCATCCTCAGTTGCCTCTACAGGAAGAACAAGAGACATTTTCCGTTAAATAATTTATATGAATCATTAATTTTTCTTTCGGGTGGTTTCTCCATTATTCATATAATTTTCAAGAGGGGAAACCATAAAAATGATTCACGAATACCATCAATATCTACTGGAGGAGCAGCAATGAAGGCGATAATAAATACGGAAGTTGAGGTCAATAAGGTAGGGATTATCAAAACACCGAACCATCCAATATAAAGGCGATTTTCAGTGCTGGTTAATGTTGGTTCCGACGAACGAACTACAACATCCAGGTGTGCCAGTTCACTACAGTGGACTATTCTCAAGTTGGTGAAACTTTAGGAGATAAATGTTTTACTGCTTAGAAATTAATATTTAATTATTCATGATTTAAGCTTTGTATGTTAGATTAGCCTGTTAATATTATTAATGTGATATGCTGTAGTCTTATATATGCTGTTATTTAAATATGTGCTATGATTATTCTCTTGCTCATTATCTGCTATGTTGATGTAACGAAAGATAATAAGATGATACAGTTACATCTAGAAACTATCATGTTACACGATAGTTTGACATATACATAGACATCAACAAGCAGCACTTATAAGCAAACGACATTGACATACTTATGTATGAAAACACTGAGGATGCATCACATACGATCTCCTAAGTTACGGATACGAGCTTTAATGCTCCTAAACCTAGACCACCCAAAGAGGTTGAAATCATCTTGGACATAAAGGGTGGGGATAAGATATGGATTGGCTTATTGCTAGAGAACGTTGTGATATATTCACTATACCTGCACGGTGTCGTTAAGTCATCACCGTGATAGTCCTAAAATGGCTAGCATGGATGAAACCAAACCAATGACCTAGCAAACATGTCGCCGAGGTTGTAGCATTCCGGCAACGGCTAGGATGTACACCTCCTGGCAGGCATCGCTGCTTGTAAATTGGTACGGTGACTCCTTTCGCATAGCCTTGGACAGTGGATCTATGGACCACATGACTATTATTCCAGACGTTCTGCAGACGTTCTGATGAGTAGTCTGGATCCTGGGGTTTATTACCGGCTAACCGTGGCTGATAAGTATACATAAATGCGGTGACCCTAGTGTGTAGTACTATACGAGTTACTCCATGAATTGTCCGGGGAGGACGCATGGAGTGACAGGTCGCTAGGTCGCGGAGATGGGGTAATTCGCCTAGTGGACCACCGGAGAGGGATTCACGGTCACCCGACCTCTCTGCCAACATCAGTGTGACGGGCATAGGTAGAGACAGAGTAGACACTGATGGGCTTATGGGAACTCCTTGATCAGGTGATCCCCTAAGCATAGGCTGGCTGCCCAGATCACGATATTTGAATGAGATGACATTTTTAGTGACAATAATCTTAGGATATAAACACACTTCATATTTATAGTGGAGCTACACACTTATACTATATGTTCTTCTCATGATGCTTCATGTTTTATTTCCTGATTTTACATGCTTTGTTTGATATTATTAAATGAGTTATGGACATGTTAGAATCTCCCTTTTCTCTACTTGAGTTATTCTACTGTTGTTAGAGCCATAAGCACAAAGCTGCAAGGCTGAGCACACTGCGTTCAATATGTGTGCAGGTCTATTAAATAACCGATCAAGATAGCTAACAGAGATGAGATTATCGACGAACATAGTTATCTGTAATTTTTGTAATCATAGTATTGTAGTAGGTATATCGGGACTGTGTTAGTAGAGTTAAGTTAATTAATTTAATTGTATTATCTGCTGCGTTGATAATGTATGTAAGTTCTGTAAATTAATAAATGCCTTTTATGGGTCCTTTGGGCTCATACGGCGGTTGCCACGTGCTCGACAGATGGGTCGGGGCGTGACAAATCTTGCCATCTTTGCATTATCATCTTCCTGCACATTAGCACGTAGTATACCCACCTGCAACTCTTGATAGTATTCTTCCACAAATTTATTTCCTTGATTTATTCTTTAGAGTTTATTAAGTAATTCTCTCTCAAAATCTGAAGGCACGAACCTAGACCTTATCAAGCACTTCAAATCATCCCAAGTATAAGGATCTCTATTTCTTTGTAGAATTTGACTCCACCGAATAGAAGCATAACCAATAAATTCAGTAGTAGCCGTACGTACTCCATGCTCTTCTCAGTAATAATGACAGTTGAACTTTTGCTCAACTAACAATTTCCAATCAAGATAGGCTTCTGGATTAAACTTTCCGTCAAAACTAGGAACAGTGAATTTAATTTTACCCAATGTATCATTTCTTCTATCTTCATTACGGTGACGTGCATGACCTCCATCACCTCTCACTCCTTGACGTGCGAGGTGGCGCTGATACAGTTCCAAGGCAACTTCATTATTAGCCACATAATTATCATTTAACTCTTTATCGGCAACCTCTTGAAATGCAGCGTTCAAATTTTCTCTTGGTTCGAATGGAGCAGCAACAACAACATTAGCTTCTACTCGTCCTCGAGGAACTCAAGGTGGTGGGTGTTGTCGTAGAGGAGTTTGCTCCACTTATTCAAGTCACGCTTCAATTCCACGAGACGATTCTCCAACCCATTCAGGCGCAGAAGTACTTGAACGGATAGTATTTGTTTGAAGGTGTCTGTAACATGAGCCATCAAAACCTGAGAATGCGGATACAATGATATCGCCGATGATTGGGACACATCTTCCCCGTCATAAGAAACATCACGAGGACTTCTCGATCCTGACATTGTTAGTAAAGACAAAAGAGAAATTTTACCAAACTAATAAATTATTTATGAAATATTCTCGATCCTCACAAACCTTACCACCTGAAGTTCTTACCCTTCTCAACAATTGCTCGCGTGTTTGCTAGTTCGTGATAACTTTCAACAGGGAGTGAATAAAGCGATTGCAAAGTGCTAGAATATACTGATCAAAGCTAATTTATGGAGCTCTAGATAGGGATATATTTAAGAAATTGTAAAATTTAATAAAACGTTCGCACAGTATTAGTCTTAGTTGCAGATTTGTAGGATATCTAAGACTCAATCAAGCAAGCTAGAAGGTGTCAAAAAGGAAGAATAAGTACAAAGATAATTATAATTAAAATTTGACCAAAAAATAAATTTTTATTTTCTCTCTCTCTTTTTTGGCCGAACCTTCCTCCCTCTATTTTTTCCTTTTTTTCTTTTTTTTTCCTTGCCGAACACTTCCTCCGTTTTTTTCTCTCTTTTTTTTCTAAGATTTCTTGGCCGAACAACCCTTTCTTTTTTTTTTTTTATAAAAATTCAACAAAGTAAACGAAAATTAGGAGATAAAAAAAAATAGAATAAAAGTTGGAAAAAACAACGATGATAGGCACGGAATAGAAGTTCAAGAAAAGGACTAGAGGATTTTTTTTTTTTTGATGTAGGGAAAATAAATGATAATCTACTAAAGGATAGATGAATTCCTATCGACAACGATGGCTCTGATACCACCTGATATGCACACACCTCGACTTAAGATGTGTGCAAACAAGTTGGTCTTGATCCTCCGTCGTAGAAGAAATCTTTAAGGCGGCGAGTTATGACTTTAACGATGGGAAGGCTAACTATGATCTAGGAACGTAACGAGCAACCTTGCAATCGCTAAACCACTCCTCAGTTGGTTATCAATCGTGTCAAACACGACTTCAAGTTTGCAGTAAAAGCATTACAATAGCGGTTAAAATAAAAATCAAAGTCCCCTCAATAGAGTTTGCTCCACCAAATATATAGACACAATAATGGACATTTTTCCATATTTTGTGTCACCAAAATAAGAAAAATAAATAAATAAGTCTCCTCCTCTTCCAAGCCACGAATTTTGGACAATAAATATTCTTTGTTTTGGTATTGAATATATATTTGATGAAGATTTGATCTTAAATAAATATTCCTTGATTTACTCTTGAATAAATATTTGATGAAGATTTGATCTTGAATAAATATTCATTGATTTGTTCTTAAATAAATATTTGATAAAGATTTGATCTTGAATAAATATTCCTTGATTTTCTCTTGAATAAATATTTGATGGAGATTTGATCTTGAATAAATATTTCTTCAATTACTCATGCAACTTACATATGAGTAATTCTTTCATGTGTTTCCTTGCATGTAATGACAAGTAAACAATAATAATTAGGCAATATCATTTGTTCTGTAGTTAAGTAATTTATTTGCCTAAGAAAAGAATTCACCTGTTGTCCTAAGCATCGGGCACGGGCTCGTGTCATTGGGCCTTGTATGCTAACTGAGTATTGCACAGGTGAATAAGTGATATCCTCATCACTTAGGACTCAGCTTCTGTAGTAGACTAAATAATTTGAAATCATAAACCCTCACCTAAGTCTCAAAGTAGTATTAAATAAGAATTCACAGCTTGACTGTAATTCTTAAAAGTAAGCAAGCAAAAATCAAGCACAACAACTTCTTTTTACTCCAACACAAATCACAGCTTGGCCGTGATTTGTCAAGCAATAACACAGCAATCAATTTTCCTAAGATAAAAGAAATACATATAACAACCATAAATCGTACAATTTAAACAAAGATTTCTTATCTACCATTCTACTCACTTCCTCACATCAATTTTTTTTATTTTATTTAATTTCTTATAATCAACCAATCATCTATCACATTAACAAACACAATCAAACATAAACAAGCCTATAAAATAATATTTAATTTAATCATTTAATTATACCCAACAAAATTAAATCAATATATACCACCTTAAATAAATTCTAAAAATAATTTTAATAATCTTGTGAATAATCTAATTACATTAATTAAATTCATAAAATTCTCAATTATTTAATTTCATTAATTAGTAAATCTAAATACATCAATTTCCTAAATTTTATCATATTCTAAATTTATAAAATTCTAAATTATTCAATTTCATTAATTAGAATTACCTCAATTTATAATATCTTAAATTCATTAATTCTGTAAAAATTCTAAATAAATTATTTTAATTCCAATAATGTAATTTAAATGGCATAACACTTACAAAAATATTTCTTAAAACATTTAACATAAAATTACTTCATCTAGACCCTAAATTAACTCCAATTATCTCAATTAGCAGCTTAGTTATAACTATAATATTTATGCATCTATAGACTTCGATGAAGTCCTTATACATCAATAGTCTACTTTGTTATTATTATTATTATATCCTTTTACATAGGATATAGCATATTTCATATCAAATTTTATATCATCATATAAGTATGATCTATAAATTCCGTATCAAACTCAGTTTTAGATCCTATTAGGACTCTTATGAACTCAAGTATTGGTTAAGTTCGGCCTACAATTCCTGCCACGAACTGGGAGGCTTGCTCTTAATTAGGTCGACACTCATAGAGGAGATCACTACGTACCTAGACGTACCTCTTTGTGTTAAATAAGATGGATGCTCATGAGGATCCAAATATGACTACAATGATCCATAATATAGTGACAACTAAAGTGGATCCCTATATCATGATATATATTATGTTGTCACGTGGGTCATTTAGTTGAGCTAACATAAATTGCAGATCTTATATCTTAGTACCAATAAGTATATGATAACTAAAGTGGTATCACCTTGGGAAGGGGTTATTACTTTAAAGGAAATATAAATGATCTACTTATTTATCATCGATCATGGTTATTGATGATGCCAACATAATTTTTGTTGACTTGGACTTGGCAATTGATGACCCATCATATAGATGCATATCTTGAGTATCTCATTTTATTCTAATCTTGAAACTTGCCATAATGCAATCGTACTTTGATATATGAAGAAATTATTTGTGGAGGACTACAAATTTTTAAGGGGGAGAGTAATCTCTCCATCATGGAATCGATCGAAAATTTTGAGGACAAAATTTTTGTAAGGGGGGTAGGTTGTGAGACCCGTGATTTTTGAATAAGAGCAATAGAGTAATTTTAGTATTTGAAGGGTTTAATCGAAAAAGAAATTCTTTAAAGGACTTATTTGTAAAATCATATGAATTTTTGAAGTATGAGATTTTGATGTGAAAATTATACCATCAGATAGTATTTTTGATAAGGAATCCAACGGCGCAGACAGATCGTGATTTGGACGTCGTTTGATCGGTCAATTAAACAATTAAGATTTAATTAGGATTTAAGATTTTAATTAACAAATAAAAAAAATTTCTTTTTCCCACCGAGCGCGAACTCGCGCGTGCTCCTCTTCCTCTCTCTCTTCTCTCTCCTCCTCCGCAGTGGCGACGGTGAAGGCGATCATTTTTCCCGTCGATGCTCCGGCGAAACCACATCGAATTAGGCTCCCAAATTTTAGCCATAGGTAGATCTCGACCTCCTCTTCATTTTGATACTAAGATGCCTAAATTTGGTTAGAGATGAGGGAGAAATCGCGTGAGAGGCGTCGGCGGCGAGGGTTTCGTCGCCGGAGCTTGCTCCGGCGATTACCGGCCATTTCGGCCGTGAAACCTTGCAAACTTGGTACCTATGGATTCTCCTTGACGAGAGCTATCCATTGGTACCGGAGTTGAGGGCTATTGGCCGCCGGTTGGCCGCCGGCGAGCTCAAAACCCTAACTTTAGGATTTCGCCCAAAATTTTAATCGGTGAAATTGATCGCGTATGAGCTATAAAAATTGGGGCAAATATGATTTTTGGAATCCTCATGAAGAGAGCTT
The DNA here is from genome assembly GCA_030544415.1 of Thalia dealbata. Taxonomy (NCBI): domain Eukaryota; kingdom Viridiplantae; phylum Streptophyta; class Magnoliopsida; order Zingiberales; family Marantaceae; genus Thalia; species Thalia dealbata. The sequence continues at coordinate 16,287,375 of CM060460.1, forward strand.
TCGATTGGTACCAATATTGGTGCTGATCGAAGAACTTCGCCGGCGAGGGTTCCGGCGAACTTTCCGATGAACTTTCCGGCGACCGCCGGAGAAATTTTCCGGCGAACTTGGGAAAAAAATTGGGGTGATTCTAGAGATCATTCTAAGAGTAGTGGTGAAGAGAGATTTGAGAAATTATTTCTAGATTGAGAATTAAAATTTGTTGAATAATTGACAGGAAAATATAAAAATACGTAAATGACGGCACGTGGATCGAGACAGACCTTAAGTTGGTTCCGAGGAGTAAACCGCCAAGTCAGGTGCGTTGGTTCTCCGATGGTAGGATTTATTCAAGCTAGGGAATTCCCGCTGGGATTTTCTTAGGAACATTTCTTGGATGTCTTAAATATGATAAAACATAATGCTTGATAAGATTTGACTTCTATGCATGTTAGTGTAATTTATTTTATCTAACATGTTCTAAATCCAAGTCCGACATGCTGTATTGTTTTCTTTGTTATGTGTTAAATAGTTACCATGCAAACATAGATAGTTGATAACGACATGTTAGAACCTTTGGCAACGTCACCGCCACTTAGACAGAAAAGGGGCCTTTCCCATATGCCCCGGTTGACCGCCGCGTCCCGACGGTGGTCAAACGATGACGTTCCCGTTAGGCGCCACTCCCGAGGTTGATGCATAGCTTAGATACTGGGAGCGCCACTCCCGAGGTTATGCATAGCTTATATACGGGGAGCTGGTAGGGTAAAGGACTGTACACACTCCATGGTCATATTAGACTGGAAATATGGAGCAAGTCCTTACCCGAAATCTTCACCCGCACGAGTGTCGTTGTAGGCGGCCTCGTGATAGTCCTGAGATGGTTAGCTAGGATGAACCCTATCATGGACTTGGCACCGATGGAGTCAAGGTTGCCACAGCCCATCGTGCGGATGTGCGCCAAATCTTGACAGACGTCGATGACTATTGGACTGGGAAGGTGATTCCACATGCGACGCCTTGGATAGTAGATCCGTTGACCACACGACTATCACCCTTGACGTCTGCAGACGATCGGATGAGTAGTTCGGATCCTAGGGTGGTTATTCCGGCTAGCCGTGGCCGATGAGATTTAAGAGAGGTGACCCTGTCTACGAGCAGTATGTAGTACTACATGGGTGTCGTGGCCCCTACGGAATCCGGGGAGGATGTAAGGGCACGACGGTTTCGCTAGGGGAGGCATGGTTGGCGACTAGTGAAACAACTGGAGAGGGACTCTAAGTCATCCGTCCTCTCTGCCAACATCAGTGCGGCGGGCATAAGTAGAGACTGAGACAGAAAGGCACTGATGGGCTTATTGATACCCCCGGCCCGGGTAGTCATTAAGCGTAGGCTGGCAGCCCGATTTTATGAAACCTAAAAGTCTCATCATGACGTAGGTGACAGACTACTAATATGGACATTAGACATGACTTAGGTGACATCTAGTGGCATGTACACATGTATTTAATTATTTATTTAATTGTTTATATATGCTGTCTATCTTTATATAAATTGGTTACACGATGTGGCATGAACATGATGATTAATTACCAAAGACATCCTAGAATACTCCTCCTAGCCTTTGATTTCTTTATTCGGTAGAGCCGTAATTTCGCACTAGGCCGCAAGGCTGAGCACACCACTTTTCCCCGTGTGTGCAGGTGTGTTAGATGACTGCCTGAGTTATTCGATGAAGATGAGTCCGTCGACGGGTCTATATTTTTAATTATCGTTGCCTTTTTCCTAGAATTGTAGTAGGTTTATCGGGACTGTGCTAAAATATTGGAGTTAGATGTATTATTTGTAAATTCCGCTGTGTAAATGATGTATATGGATGGTATGTATCACTTGATGCCTTGTATGGGTCCGTTGGGCTCATACGGCGGTTGCCACGTGGCCGACAGGTGGGTCGGGGCGTGACAATCCTTATATTGTTAGTGTAGATAAGAAAAGTAATTCTACTAGACTAAAAAATATTTATGGATTACTCTCAATCCTCTCAAACCTTACTACCAGAAGCTCTTACCTTCTCAAAATTATTTGTGTTTGCTGGTTCGTGATAACTTTCAATAGGGAGTCGATAAAATGATTGCATAGTGCTAAAACCCGCGAATCAAGGTTAATTTTAGGGAGCTCTAGGTAGGAATATATTTGTAGCTAAGGAGTAGCGATCAATAATTCCAGAAATTATAAAATTGAATAAAACGTTCACACAAGTACTAGTCTTAGTTACAGATTTGTAGGATATGCTAAGACTCAGTCAAGTAAGGTGTAGCAAGTAAGAATAAGTATATGAATAAATATAACAAATTCTAAGTAAAACAAATTTTTTTTATACTCTTGGCGACCCTCAAACCCATCTCTCACTATTTTTTTAAATTCGGCAACCTATTCCCCTCTCTCTTTTTTAATTTTATTAGTTTTTTTTCTCCTCTCTTTCTCTCTCTTTCTTTTTTTTAATTCGGCCTACCTTCTTTCTCTTCTTTTTTTGTTTTTTTAACGCAAACATAGGATCTTCAAATTTAGGAAATAAGACTAGGAACTAGACACAACTAATACGAACTAAAATTTAATAAAGAAAATTGAAATTAGGAGATCGAAAAAAATAAAGAACGGAATTGGAAAAACAAGTGATAGGGACAAAATAGAAATTTAAAAATAAGACTTAGAGGATTTATTTTAATGTAGGGAAATAAAAGGTAATTTACTAAAGGATTGATAAATTCTTACTTGCAATGAAGGCTTTGATACCACATGATATGCACACGCCTAGATTTAAGATGCGTGCAAGCAAGTTGGTCATGATCTTCTGTCGTAGGAGAAATACTTAAGACGGTGAGTTTTGACTTTCACGAAGGGGAGGCTAACCATGACCCAGGAATGCGATCAGCAACCTCGCAATCGCTAAACCATTCCTCAATTGGTTATCAACTATGTCAAATACCACTGACCTATTTACGAAAATGGCACGAACAATTCATGAGAATTGAAAGAGCAACAACAGAAGAATCACTCAAGATATATGATCAAAGATATTGGACTTCAAAGCTTATAGCAAAAGCCTTACAATAGCGGTAGCTAAATAAAAATCAAAGTCTCCCTCAATAGAGCATGCTCCACCAAATATATAGCACAATAATGATTTTTTTTTCCCACTAAAATAGGAAAAATAAATAAATAAGTCTCCTTCTCTTGCAAGCAAATTTAGTTGCATATATGCAACTTCCTTTATTTGGAGCCCCAAAATTAGGAAAATAAATACTCCTTGATTTGTTGTTGAATAAATATTTCTAGGTTTGCTCTTGAATAAATATTTCTTGATTTACTCTTGAATAAATATTTATTATCTTCAATTCCTCATGCAACTTCCATATCAATAATTCCTCCACATTTTTCCATGCATGTAGTGACAAGCAAGCAATAATAATTAGGGATTATCATGTGTTCTGTAATTAAGTAATTAATTTACCTAAGAAAAGAATTCACCAGTTGTCCTAAGCATCGGACACGGGCTCGTATTATTGGACCTTGTATACAAATTGAATCTTGTATAGGTTGTGATGTCCTCGTAAAGATGATGATTTGATTGATTGATAAAAAAAAATCATGGATCAAAAAAATAATTATAGATAAATATATTCTATAATTAGGGCTAGTTTTACGTATTTGATACTACTATGCTTTATAAATATATATTTTATGAGAGCAATATAGAAATATATTTTAGAATAATATTTTATGATAAATCTATTATCTATTATTTTTTATTCACCTTATTAAATATTGTGTTACTCACTTTTTGAAACTATCACATGTAAATCATTTTGGACTAGAGATTCATAATCATGTAGGACTATCTCAATTGTTTCATATTTCAACCAGGCATGTTTTAATAAAATAATATTATGAAGGAATTATGTTATTATCAATTTCCTACCTGTATTTGTTATGCTTATTTTATAAGTCAATATATGAGCATACATAATCTTTAAAAGTGTGTTAGGCTAGTTTCATGATGCTATGTTTAATATGAAGATGGTAGGACTTTTTTATCATAAGAATAAAAATAACATCAAGTCTAGTTTCAATGAGTTAAGTTAGAATTATCTAAAGTATCTTTTATTATTTTTGATATATGGACAATGATTGAGATATGCAATCATTACCATTTATTGGATGTACAAGGCACTAAGTCCAGTAAAAAAATTTAATTTTCAAAATTTTAAAAGGTGATTATGGTGCTATTGATGAGGACATCACTAGTTCATAAGTGCAAGACTCAATTATCATACAATGCCCAATGACACGAGCCCGTGCCCGACGCTTAGGAAAGCAGGAAACACATGGAGGATTTACTTATATGGAAGTTACATGAGTAATTGAAGAAATATTTATTTATGAGCAAATCAAGGAAGATTTATTCAAGATAAATCTTCATCAAATATTTATTCAAGAGTAAATCAAGGAATATTTATTCAAGATAAATCTTCATCAATTATTTATTCAAGAGTAAATCAAGGAATATTTATTCAAGATAAATCTTCATCAAATATTTATTCAAATCTTCATCAAGAGATATTTATTTTCCAAAATTTGTGGCTTACAAGAGGAGGAGATTTATATATTTATTTTTCCTATTTTAGTATAATAAAATATGGAAAAACTTCCATTATTTTGTCTATATATTAGATAGAGCATGCCCTATTGAAGGCGACTTTGATTTTTGTTTTAGCTACCACTTTTGTAATACTTTTGCTACAAACTTGAAGTCCACTTTCTTAATCACTTTTTGAGTGATCCTTCCACTGTTGCTCTTTCAATTCTCTTGAATTATTCGTGCCGTTCTTCGTGAACAGGTCAGTCGTATTCGACACGGTTGATAACCAACTGAGGAGTGATTTAGCGATTGCGAGGTTGCTGGTCGCGTTCGTAGATCGTGGTTACCCTTTTCTTCGTCAAAGTCACAATTCCCCCCGCCTTAAGGATTTCTCCTACGACGGAAGATGGGGACCAACTTGCTTGCACGCATCTTAAGTCGAGGCGTGTGCATATCAGGTGGTATCAGAGCCTTCGTTGCCGGTAGAAATTCATCTATCCTTTATTATCTTTTATTTTTCCTACATCAAAAAAAATAAAATTCCTCTAGTCCTTTTCTTGAATTTTTATTTCGTGCCCATTATCGTTGTTTTATTTTTCTTCAAATTCTATTCCGTTCTATTTTTGATCTCCGAATTTCAGCTTCTTGCCAAAATAAAAAAAAAACCACAAAAAAAGAAAGGAGTGTTCGGCCGAATTTTATCTTAAAAATTCATTTTGAGAGAGAAAAAAAAAAGGAGAAATTTGTTTTTGTGTCGGTTTTTCTTTAAAAAAAAGAGAGAAAAGTTTGGCTGAATTTTTGGAAAAAAAAAGAGAAAAAAAGAGAGGAAGAAGTGTTCGACAAGGAAAAAAAACAAAAAAGAGAGAGAGAGAGAGGAAGGTTAGGCGAAGAGAAAAAAAATATTTTTGGCCGAATTTTAATTTTAATTATTTTTGCACCTATTCTTCCTTTTGACATCTTCTACCTTGTTTGATTGACTCAACTTTACAATTTCTTGAATTATTATTTTCTTTTCTTTGCTACAAATATACCCTACTTAGAACTCCCTAAAATTAGCCTTGATCACCGTGTTCTAGCACTTTGCAATCGCTTTATTCACTCCCTGTTGAAAGTTATCACGAACCAGCAAACACGCGAGCAATTTTTGAGAAGGGTAAGAGCTTCAGGTGATAAGGTTTGTGAGGATTGTGAGTTTTTCATAAATAATTTACTAGTTTGGTGGAATTTCTCTTTTGTCTTTTCTAACAATGTCAGGATCGAGAAGTCCTCATAATGTTTCTTATAATGGAGAAGATGGGTCCCAATCATCGATGATATCATTGTCTCCACGTTCTCAAGCTTTGATGACTCGTGTTACAAATACCTTTGAGCATATACTATCTGATCAAGTACTTGTGTGCTTGAACGGGTTGGAGAATCATCTTGGTGGAATTGAAGCACGGTTTGAAGAAGTGGAGCAAACTCCTCCACAACGATACCCACCGCCTCGAGTTCCTCGAGGATTGATATGCATACGCCTCGACTTAAGATGCGTGCAAGCAAGTTGGTCTTGATCTTCCGTCGTAGGAGAAATCCTTAAGATAGGGGGAGTCATGACTTTGACAAAGGGGAGGCTAACCACGATCAAGGAACGCGACCAGCAACCTCGCAATCGCTAAACCACTCCTCAGTTAGTTATCAACCGTGTCAAACATGACTGACCTATTCACGAAGAACGGCACGAACAATTCAAGAGAATTGAAAGAGCAACAGCGGAAGGATCACTCAAAAAGTGATAAAGAAAGTGGACTTCAAGTTTGTAGCAAAAGCATTACAAAAGTGGTGGCTAAAGCAAAAATCAAAGTCCACAAAGTCAGAATAGGTACCAACAGAAAAATGAACACATACAATCATTGTTACCTTCAACTTTCTACAAGAATTGAGCCATTGAATGTAGTATGGCTGCGGGTGTAATCTTATGGTTAGGCCAAGCTTTCCAACCATCTCTAAACTTGCAATATTATTGCAGCTTCCACCATCAATTATGATCTTACAAGAATTCTCCTTGATCACAAATTTTGATTGGAACAAATTGTGACGCTGTCCATTTTCTGTCTTCTCCATCTGGGAGCTAAGAACACGATGAACAACAAGACTTGCATGGCTTGTATCAAAAGTGATCTCTTCTGGTTCTGATCCCGAAATATGTTGAGATTCCTCATAATCAGATCCACCTCCCTCTTCAACCTCACTGGCCAATGTGTACTCACCATCTTCTCGAATGATAAGGGCACGTTGATTTGGACAATCACGCATATAATGCACTTCTCCCTTACACTTGAAGCACTCAATCTCCCTTGTTCTTCTTGCTGATGCAACTGAGGATGAACTTTTTGTAGGTGCAACAGTGGTCTTTTTTGAATCAATAGGTTTGGATGTTGGTGAAGTAAGGCGGCTTCCTGAATTTCCTTGGCTAATGGGTGCAACAGTCTTGCTAGAATGACCAACACTCTTTTGTTGCTGATTGGCATCCCTCCAAGGCATGGAAGAACTAGAATAGCTACAACTAGCTTTGTATGGTTGCTTCCTCCTTTGAACTTGCCTTTCAGCTTTGCATGCATAATGAAATAGTTGATCCAAAGAATTGTAGTTCTGGAAATCAAAGATATCTTGTATCTCTCCATTCAATCCTCTCAAGAATCTAGCCATCTTTGCATTATCATCTTCTTTCACATTAGCACGTAGCATGCCCACCTGCAACTCTTGATAGTATTCTTCCACAGATTTGTTTCCTTGATTCAATCTTTGAAATTTATTAAGTAATTCTCTTTCAAAATAGGAAGGCACGAACCTGGACCTCATCAAGCGCTTCAAATCATCCCAAGTACGAGGAGCTCCATTTCTTTGTCGAATTTGACTCCACCAGATAGAAGCATAACCAATAAATTCAGTAGTTGCCGCACGTACTCTATACTCTTCTGGGTAATGATGACAGCTGAACTTTTGCTCAACTAATAATTCTCAATTAAGATAAGCTTCTGGATTAAACTTTCCATCAAAACTAGGAACAGTGAATTTAATTTTACCCAATGCATCATTTCTTCTTTCTTCGTTACGGTGACGTGCATGACCTCCGTCAACTCCCACTCCTCGTGCGGGGCGGCGCTGATACAATTCCAAGGCAACTTCATCATCAGCCACATAATTATCATTTAACTCTTCATCAACAGCTTCTTGAAATGCAGCATTCAGATTTCCTCTTGGTTCGAATGGAGCAGCTGCAGTAGCATTATTATTAGCTTCAACTCGTCCTCGAGGAACTCGAGGTGGTGGGTGTCGTCGTGGAGGAGTTCGCTCCACTTGATCAAGTCGCGCTTCAATTCCACCGAGACGATTCTCCAACCCGTTCAAGCGCACAAGCACTTGATTAGATAATATTTGCTCAAAGGTGTTTGTAACATGAGCCATCAAAGCTTGAGAACGTGGAGACAATGATATCATTGATGAGTGGGACCCATCTTCCCCGTCATAAGAAACATCACGAGGACTTCTCGATCCTGACATTGTTAGTAAGACAAAAGAGAAATTCCACCAAACTAGTAAATTATTTATGAAAAACTCACAATCCTCACTAACCTTGCCACCTGAAGTTCTAACCCTTCTCAAAAATTACTCGTGTGTTTGCTGGCTCGTGAAAACTTTCAACACGGAGTGAATAAAACGATTGCAAAGTGCCAGAACACGGTGTTCAAGGCTAATTTTAGGGAGCTCTAGGTGGGGATATATTTGGAGCAAAGAGAAGAAGATAAAAATTCAAGAAATTGCAAAGTTAACTCAATCAAGTAAGGTAGAAGGTGACAAAAGGAAGAAAAAATACAAGGATAATTATAATTAAAATTCGAATTTCAAAATTAACTCAATCAAGGAAGGTATAAGGTGTCAAAAAAGAAGAATAAGTGCAAGATAATTAAAATTTGAATAAAATATTTTTTTGTTTATTTTTTTTGTTCCTTACCGAACCTTCCTCTCACTTCTTTTTTTTTTTTTTCCTACTCGCAGAAAGCTTGCTCCTCCCTTTCTCCACCTATTTTTTTTTCTTGCCGAACACTACTCCCTTTTTTTTCTCCTCTTTTCTAGCAAAACACTTCCTCCTCTTTTTTCTCCTCTTTTCTCTCTCTCTCCCTCTTTTTTTTTCAATTTTTCCCACCGAACACTTCTTCCTCTTTTTTCTCCTCTTTTCTTGCAAAACACTTCCTCCTCCTTTTTCTCCTCTTTCTTTCTACCTCTCTTTTTTTTTTTAAAGCTTCGGCCGAGCACTCTTTTGCCGAACAACAATTCTTTTTTTTTTTCAAGGATAAAAATTCAACAACTCAAGCGGAAATTAGGAGATAATAAATAAATAAAAATAAAGATGAAAAAACAACTATGATGGTACGAAATAGAAGTTCAAGAAAAAGGATTTTTTTTTTATGTAGGGAAAATAAAAGAGAATCTAATAAAGGATAGATGAATTCCTACCGGCAACGAAGGCTCTGATACAATCTGATATGCGCACGCCTCGACTTAAGATGCGTGCAAGCAAGTTGGTCCTGATCTTCCGTCGTATGAGAAATCCTTAAGATAGGGGGAGTCGTGACTTTGACGAAGGGGAGGCTAACCACGATCAAGGAACGCGACCAGCAACCTCGCAATCGCTAAACCACTCCTCAGTTGGTTATCAACCGTGTCAAATACGACTGACCTGTTCACGAAGAACGGCACGAATAATTCAAGAGAATTGAAAGAGAAACAGCGGAAGGATCACTCAAAAAGTGATTAAGAAAGTGGACTTCAAGTTTGTAGCAAAAGCATTACAAAAGTAGTGGCTAAAGCAAAAAATCAAAGTCCATTTTCAATAGTGCACGTCCCACCAAATATATAGATAAAATATGACTCGTTTTTTCATATTTTGTTTCACTAAAATAGGAAAAATAAATATATAAATATCCTCCTCTTGTTAGCTACGAATCCCTTCGTGAAGATTTGAATATATATTTGAGGAAGATTTGATCTTGAATAAATCTTCCTTGATTTGCTCTTCAATAAATATTTGATAAAGATTTGATTCTTGAATAAATCTTCCTTCACTCATACACTTCCATATGAGTAATTCATGCAACTTCCATATAAGTAATTCCTCCATGTGTTTCCTTGCATGTAGTGACAAGTAAACAATAATAATTAGGCAATATTATTTGTTCTGTAATTAAGTAATTAAATTGCCCAAGAAAAGAATTTACCTGCCATCCTAAGCGTCGTGCACGGGCTCGTGTCATTGGGCCTTCTATGGTAATTGAATCTTGCACGGGTGAACCAACGATGTCCTCATCATAACTCAGAATTGATAACTAACTGAGGAGTGATTTAACGATTGCGAGGTTGCGGGTCGCGTTCGTAGATTGTGGTTAGCCTCCCCTTCGTCAAAGTCACAATTTCCCCCGCCTTAAGGATTTCTCCTACGACAGAAGATCGGGACCAACTTGCTTGCACGCATCTTAAGTCGAGGCGTGTGCATATCAGCTATGTAAAGTTATCTCATTCAATGCAAAGATTGATGAAATGTTTTGTTAGAATTTAGGTAATAAATAGGATATATTAAGGGCATAATAGAAAAAAGTATGGTAATATAATTTATGTCACCCGTAGACTCTTTTGGTATATGGAAACTGTTGTACAAGCCCAAAGAATCTATACAAGACATTTAATATATCTCACTATTACAATTACTTCACATGGATCATAATAACTACAATCTCAGCCCAATTATCATCGATAGGCCAAGTATATCTACATCAACTCATATAATTTATGTACATAAAGTGTGCACTTCTCTAGTTAGAACAATGAAGTTCTATTTGGAAGGTTATGGATTGAATACTCGTCAATTTTTTAAAAAAATCACGTAATTTTTTCTAATATAGTCTCGATATCCTTACTACAAACTTTCTAACTACTTATAAACGTATCAGTGTCTAACTATCTCTTCTTATGCCCATCACATTGACATTGATAGAGAAGACGAGTGATCATATATATCCTTCTCTCATCATCTCACAGAATAACTGTCATTCGGTAGGTCACCTTATATATTAAGAAATTGATGCATGCTAGAATGCTACACCTATGCTAATTCTTAGAAAGGTGTTTCATTTTTAGGGAAATTTAAATACTTGTTCAATAAGATTATGCAATTCAAATCAAGCGAGTAGGCAAAGGAAGCATTCCACATAACATAATATATTATATTTTATTATGACCCAAAATACAATCCCAAGATATCGCATAATCAATCAGGCGAACAAATTCCCAGCATTCCACGAGTCATTATCATCGTACAAACCTTTTTTTATCAAAGTAAATCAGTTGAGCAGCTATCAAATTTAATCAACGAGCTTTCCTCGAGAAAATTAATCAAAGTCAAGGATGGAAAATTATAGCCAACTTCAGTAATCTCCCTCGGGCCTCACTCGTCTATTTGGGTCGGGTCTCAAGTCCAAGGCCCAAGTCAAAGTCAACGCATTCGATCTTTAATTAATTAAAAGAACTCCATCCGTTTACTGATTCACTTTTAAATATACGACTCCTCCACCGACCATTTTATTATCGAGTCTGGTTTTTTCAACTAAACCATCAAACTTCTTATCCACAAGTATATATACGGCTTAATTATTTTATTTTTTAAAAACTTGACCCGATGAGAATTGAATCCACTATCAAAACTTAATTACTCTGAAAAGATACATACACCTTTAAAACTCTCACCCAAGGATTTAAAATTATTATAATTTAATTTAGAAAAAGAAAAAAAACAAAATAAATAATTAATATCTCCTTTTTATTCCTTTCCAAAAGATTTCTTTTAGAAAATTATTCTTAAGTCTCTAAAATGGACTTACATTTTTTTATTTTAAAAAAAGCAAACAAACAAACAAAATTCTCTAGGTATTAATATTTTTTCGGATTAGAAGTTTAACGAAGTAATCATCATATCATGGATGTGTCTTTGTTTCTTATGATGATACTACCATCCGATGATGTTCGATTGCCGGGGTTTCTTTCATTCGTACAACTTGCGTCGTTGCTTTATATTTAAACATAATTAGTACTCCACAAAGTAAGACAAAGGGATATGGAACAAATAATAGCACGCACAATTCGTATTGGCCAATCGCATTGAGGATGCCTGCCTGGTTTTTAGATTGAAAAAAATAATCAAGGAGAATAGAATAATAGAATATTGACAAGTGAACCAAATGAGAGGAAGGAAAATTCTCAGGTGTCATCTTACTGTTAATTAATTATTTCAAAACATAATATATATATACAGAGAGAGAGAATAAGTAATTAGGAGAATAACGAATTGATGGACACACAAAGCATATTGGACAATCGAATAATTCAGACCTTAATTGCTTAAAAAAAAAATTATCTCTCTTATTTGAAAAATATAGAAAAAGAAAAAAATATCTCTTTATTTTTTTCTTTTGAAAATGAAAAACTTTATACTACATGAGATTATAATTGAGTTAATTAAGGATACTATATAATTGTAATTAGAATATGTGTATCTTTATTTGGTTAAAATGATAAAATTTAACACCGGAGATTGTTGGCATAAGAAGCTACATATGCAATGCAAAAAATAAATAGAAGAATTTGAACACAGAGGAAGAGAGGAATCATAGTTGTTAAACTTGGTTTGCACACTCTTATTAAATCAGTTTGGATGATCTTTAGCTATACTAGGCTAAGGGTACCCCTCATTCATCAATGATCCAAGTTGACCTTAGTTTCTTGCTCTTGCTAAAACCCTCTTCTATAAATATATTATTTGCTGCCTAGTAGTTTGACTAACTCCTCCATCATCCATCATGCTGGAATGTCTTTGTCCTCCCCCTTCTACCACTACTTAGCACCCATGAAATGCCGATTAGGTTTTCCATTTACTTAAGAAGGAAAAAGGTTTTTTAAATTAGCTTATTTGATCTTTGAGCTTATGAGATCTCGAACTTTACTTTTGCTAGGTTACTTGTGTTGCTTTAATACTTGCTGTTAAACAAGAAAGTGCAAGGAACTCAGTGAAATTTTATTTTGCTTATATAATTAGTTCAAACTAATGTCATAGCTCAATGTTTAAGTTTCGTAGCTTAACATTTACCGTTTACGTGCATATAATTTTCATTAGTCCATATCAATACTTTTTTATTCTATTTTAATAAATCACTTCTTATAGTCTTGCTATAATTGTATTTATTCAGCAAATGGTCTAAGGTTTCTACTACAATTAGACACAATTGACATCTTCCTTCTGTCTGCATACCTCGCTTGAGTAGTTTTTCTACAATCATCAACTTATGATGTAAAATAAGTCATAAAATGAAGGTAGTTTTAGGTTAAGCAATTTAATTATAAATCAAACTCTTCCAAGTCTTCCTCAGTAATGTGCCTACTAGCCTTTTGTAGATTGTGTCAATGGTGGTCTTTCTAGTCAGTGCCCCCCTAAAGTTGAGGATTTATAATATCTTTCTACTCATCATCACTTTCTTCAACATTCAACTTTCTTGTCTTGGTAGAGTTATAGTATGAATGTTTCGGTTCTTAATATAGTATGTATACACCTATTTGATGCAAATTTATCTTTTTTCATCTACATATCCAAGAGGCTTCAAGATAGATATCTTATTCTATAAGTCTAATCTTGGTAAGTTAAGCCATTTAACTGACTTTAGTGTGTAAATTTTATCTCATGCTACTAAGAGTTTCATGCTAGTCTCAGCTGATCTTGTCCATAAGATGTTTTATAGACCGCATCTATCCTTATAATTATATTTTTAGGCAATATGAATAGTTGATATCAGTAGTTTTGCACCCAAACAACAATGGCTTTACGAGTTGAAATTTTCCTACATATGCTAGTAACTTAGCGGTCCAACTCTTAAAATAAGCCATTATTTTATCAAGTAATATTTTGCATTCTATAATTTTTAATTTTCTAGGAGAAAGAGATACTCCTAGATACTTAAAGGGTAAAGAGCCCTTTCCATAGTTAAGTATATGAAATATTTTGTCTTTTATTTCAGCATACACTCCTTCAAAGTAGATATTACTCTTAAGTGCATTAGCTTTTCAACCTGACACTTTTGTAAATTTAAGAAATACATTGCATAAGAGCATGACAAATTCTTCATCTCCTCTACTAAATATAATTAAATCATTTGCAAAAGAAAGGTAAGTAATAGGCAGTTTTGCATATTTAGGGTGGTAGTCAAATTTTTTCATATTCCCTAACTCCCTCGTATATCTACTTAAGTATTCCATCATAAGGATAAAAATATAAGGTGACAGAGGGTCACCTTGTCTTAATCCTCTTTTTACCATAAAAGGAGATATTCTAATGCCATTAATTATGATGGTATGATGTACTAATTTGTCACATCTGACTTATTTGTCGACATGTGGCAACCGCCGTATAAATCCTTAGAACCTACAAGGCATTCAACGTAACAACTACAATAATTACTTTCCTCAGTCCACAGTTATCACAAATCCAGTCCAATCACCCTCAATATGATCGTATCAACTCATACATTAATCTAACATAATCTCAATATCTCTAATATATTACTAAAATAATACAACCAACCAAATCTCCTACTATATCTAAGCCAACGCTCATTACGACCTTGTCCTCCTCGATTACCTACAATGCTCTCCAACAGTATCTACACACATACTAGGTGTACTGAGCATTGTGGCTCATGGTTACAAAAGGCTAGTTCGAGTAATAAGCAGAAGATCTAGGATGTCCTTTTTAATATAAAGGAATTCAAGCAATATATGAAATATGCTTAAACATAAATTGTTTATAAGTAAGTTTTTAAAAGTATTATCTCATATCATCAAGTTTTGTGTTGTCTATCAACTATATTGTTGCCATGAATAATGTCATTTCTATACTTAATGTCCTAATTTGTCTTGCCTGCATATGCTAAGGATACACCTTAATTGAGTCTCATAAACCCATCAGTACTTGACCAAGTCTCTGTTTATACACATCACACTGATATTGGCGGAGAAGATGGGGAACTATGGATTCTTCTCCTACAGTCTCAACAATCGTTTAATTTAATGGCCACTAATGAGACTGTCACTTTGTGCATCCTTCCTATAGGCACGCATGAATATGGCGTCCAATGTAGTATGATACAACTACCCCTCGACAAGGTCACATAACGTGATTCCTATACTAAATAGTCACGACTAGCCAAAACCTACACATATATCTAACCCTAGGATCTGGATTATTCATCAAACTGCTTATAGGACATCTATGATAATTGTCGTGTGTCAACAGATCCATTGCCCAAAACTTTGTGGAAGTGATTCACCATTCGAGTTCACTAGTAACTAATGCATGTAGAGGTGAGCCTCTTTGCTATGTATGAGAATGCTACTTCTTCGACTTTATATATGCTAGATTATTGGGAATTTGCATCCCCATTAGCCATCTAAAGACTATCATGTTAATGCCCATCTACCACAATATGGATAATACAAATGTGTATAGGACCTACATGATATCCTAGATTATAATGTATGTAGGATTTATATGGTCCTTATTATGTTCATCCTATATATATGTTAGATTATTGGGAACGTTGTATCCCCATTAGTCATCTAAGGACTATCACAGTGGTCCCCATCCACCACACTAATACCTTCATGTATTAGCTAATTCTGCTCATCCCAAACATACAAGTGATTTGAGTATTAAAGTTATCTTAATAGTTGCATTGTCAACTAAGTTATTTTATTTTTGTCACCTTACATGTGCATACATATGATACCTTTCTAAGGGTATAGTATGATCCATCTCTATATTATTATGGTTGATGTCTGATGTCTATATGTTTTATACTACTTTCTATTGAGTCACCGGTGTAGTATTTAAGTATTCAACACATTAACATTATAACATGTAATATAAGTAACAAGATCACAATCCATTCTTGGAGGAAATTATTTGATAGAGGCCATCATTCATTGGATGAATCTAGGAGGAAACCCAAACTCTAGGAGCATTTATTCCACACATATCTATTCTATTGAGTCATAAGCTTTTTGTAAATCTACCTTAATTAAGTATCTAGGAGATATTACTTTCTTAGTGTACCATTTAATGAGTTCATGACTCAAAATAATATTATCTGCAATCACTCTTCCTAATATAAAGACTGATTGAGCTTTTTACTAACTGATTCACTAATCACCCATTTAGGTCTATTCATCAAAATCTTGGTAATGATCTTATATAAAATTATGCAACAATCAAATGATTTTAGGTCCTTAACTATTTCTAGATTCAACACATTGGATATACATGTAACTATATTGGAGTTTATAGCTTTCAGCATTTTATTTATTGAGAAAAACTCATGAATTGCTACACATATATTAAGTTTTAGTACATGCTATGCTTTTTAAAAAAATAATACGTCAAAGTCATCAACTTCCGAAGTCTTATCATTATTTATATATCAAAGAAAACCTTACTATCTGAGCTTTTCAGACATTAGTACTTAAACATAAAAAATATTTGTGCTCAACTGAATTACTAAGTTTAGTTGTTATTTTATCTATTATAGGAAGCTCATGCTCTATATCTCCCATTAAATCTTTATAAAAATCAATGATTTATGCATTGATAGTAATTAATAGAGAGTTATATCTCTACTATATAGGATATTGAGAATTTTAGTATCACTTATTGCTTTTGCTAAACAAAAAAGAATTTTGAGTTTGAATTATAAGGGAATCTAATAAGCTCTCGATTTTTGCCTCAATATGCTCTCCTCAACGCATCTATTTTCCTAATTCTACAAGTAAATGAGTGTCTTGTATTTATTTTTGGATACTTTTTAAATTATTTCTAGCTTTATCTATGCTTTAAATTTTGCTTGATTGAACTATTTCTTAAATAGTTCTTACAATGCATCCTTTATGAGTTCAAGTATTTGTCATACTCTGTACATTTCAAAGTCCTCAATCTCTATACTTTAAATAGCTGCAATAATAGAAAAAAACTCAATGTGATCCGTTAAATTTGGTGGTACCTCTACTAGTAACAACACTAGCATCAAGCTTGATTAAGAATGACCTAAGATTATTGTTTCTTATCTCCACTGTCGCCACTCCATTACTTTTCATCCATTTTTATTCCTAAATACTCTATTTATCTTACTCTAGATCATACCCCTCCTCTTTTGTTGGTTCTTCATATGTAATATCTTCCAATAGTTGTTAACTTGATGAGGTAGAGGTCCTCTATGGTGGTAACAAAGTCTCTTGTTTCATGTTCAGTAGTGGGATTACTCTTTAATCCATTCTTAATATATAACACTACATTAAAGTCTCTTATAGTAAACCACAATCCCTGAACCTAAGCAACTATCTTCCTTGGATCTTGCTATAATTCTTTTCTCAGTTTAATATTATTAAATTCATACACAAGTATAAGATTGTATTGTAGGTTAGAGCATCTATTAATTATTAGATAATGGATAAACTGAGCATTAACAACAAGTATAATTACATCCAATAAATTCATGTCTATAGTAACTAAATTCTACCATTTGTAGTTGTTGTATAATTAGTTGCATGTTTAAGGTTTTTTGCTATTTATTTCATTACTTTCATAGTCTTTTGTTCTTTAACTCTTGTTTCTACCAAACTAGTCAAACTTACTTGATATTTTTTTAAATATAGACAAATCTCTTTCTATCTGTGAGGTTTATTTATACCTCCTACATTCTAATTAAGCTAAATCATATTAATGTCTCTCCCTTATCAGGGGCATGATTACTTCTTGCTCCATCAATTCTACGATAGACTTAAGCATTAAGATTCCATCAGAGTTAAGTGTAGGAGATTACACCTTTGTTCTGCCATAGTTGGTGGACATCCCTCCAATGGTTAGCATTTATTTTAGGGGCTAAACATTATCATATAATGCTTCATTTGGGACAACTCTATAATTTCCTTCAATTAGATTCTTCGGTTGTTCAATAATCTCTATATATTAATTGCCCTCTTCACCCTTCCCCTTTCTATGCAACCATTCCTACCTTATGATCCTTTGTCTTTTTTCTCCTCATTTTATTCTCTATTATATTATAAGTCAATTGGAGGCTATTCCTAGTTGGGTTAACATCTGACCTATTTTATTAGAGACGATAATAATATTTTAGAATCCAGTCATATTCCATTGCTTTCTCAATAATTTTACCTTATTTGTCCTCAATGAGAATGTTGTGAGGCAATGATCGTGTCATATTCATTTCAACCAGAACTCATGTATAAGAAATTCTCATTTATTTAGTCATGCACTTATTTGGAACTATAGGAATACTACGAGAACATGATATTCTGTTCAACGAGTTTACCTCCCAATAACATAAAAGTAACTTAGGTAACCTAATACAAATAGAAATATCCCTTGAGCATTCTTCCTTAAGCTCAAAATCTATAGTCCAATATTTAAGCATAATGAGATAATTATTGATGCTATAAGGTCCTAAAGATAGAATTTTAAATCTCTCGTATATTGATCCCGACTTAATTACAAAGTAGCCATTTAAGAATTCAATCAGTAGTGCTTCTTCATATAACCCTCCATATACTTAAAACCAAGATTGAAACTAACTACATAAGTGATTAAGGCACATTTTTATTCCTTATGCATCTTATCCACTTTCTTTTTTTTCCAATTCAACTACCAATTTACTATCTCTATTATTAGGAAAAAAATAGATAAGTGACATACCATTCTCTACCAATTTATTACTTGACAAAAGCTCAGTCCATGGTTGTTTATTGAGCACCTCCATTGTAGGCTCCTTCCTGGTGATCCTAGGTAGCTCAATATTTGAAGCATTGCTCATATCCAATCTCTGAGTAGTTTCAATCGGAGAGTCTGTTGCTAGCACTGAAGTTACTATTTTATTAGTGATAAGAACAATAAAAGTGTCAACATTGATAGGGATGATGCTGTCACTTTCTAGATGATCACCAATAAAACTTTCAAGAGTTAAAATAGAATCATTAAATGGCCTACCATACCGCATCCTCACCCCCTCTTTCTCCAATGATTTGCATTATTGATCCTTAATGGAATAAACTATCTTGTGAAGAGGGGAGTACTAGCTCGTAGAATCTCACTTACTCGACCTTATAGTATTTCTTGATAAGTAGTGAAAAAATTTATGATCTAAAGTAAAACTTAGTTTCATAATCTCTGAATTCCTAAATAATTCTATTCACAATGATGGAAAAAGGAGCGTGCCTACCTTTCATCTAGAGGTGCACATGGGCCGTGCCCGGGCTAACCCGGGCACGACCCGCTGCAACACGATATACCAACGTGCCAGGCTAGATCCGGCACGGCACGCAGCACGGCAGATCGGCGTGCCGGGCCTAGTGTCACGGCCCAATTTTCTGCGGAACACCAAGGTTGCGCTTGAGTCGTGCGGCGTGGACATCCCTCGAAGATCTCTGGTCGTCCACAAGCCTATGGAGTGCGGAAGCGTTGCGAAAGAGCGGAAAGGGAACACACCGAGGAGTGGGAGGACAAAAGGATGCTTTATTAGCTCCGGTAAAACCTCCCTTCCCTTGGGCTATCCCCAAGAGAGGATTATTACAAGGACCTACTCTACTCACAAGATCTCTAGTCGAAGGCTAGAGCTCTCCCTACTACAACTACGAACACACTTTGCTAGTGGTCGGTCACCGATAGCTCGATCTCCTTGAACTTATGAGATCGCTTGATCACTTGATACCTTTCTCTAAAGGGTTTCGGCTCCTTATATAGGCTGAAGGGTGACCCTTCAGCTGCCCTCTTGATTGCCCCCTTTGATGACATCTCTTTATTGCTAGCATTGAAGCTAGCTTCAATGGTCGAGCCTTAAAGGCCCGACTGTTACACGTGCGCCGCCCGCACCAAAGGCTACGTAACGCCCGTGTCTTCCACCCCTTGGTTCGGTGGGCTGCGGCGCTCGCGACTCTCCCGCGCGCGGCTCGGTCGCTCGCTCGCGCGCGCCTTCGGATCCGGGATCACTCGGCGCGGGTCGCGCGTTCGCCTCTTGCTTCATCGCGCGCACCTCCGGGTTGTCGCCTGCGCGCGCGCCTCCTGGCTCGGACTTGGTCTCCGCGCGTATGCCTTCTGCGAAGACCCGTGGTTCGGGCGCCAACTCCTTGCGCACCCCTCGCTGTTCGGTTCCGCGCGCCCCGTGCGTCCTCCGGACTTCGGGCGCTAGCTCCGCGCGCTTGCGCGCCTGACCCTCGGAATCCTTCGACTGTCCGAGCGTCTGCTCCGTGCGGAACCTCCATGGCTCGAGTGAAGCCTCCGTGCGCCTCGGCCCTTCGGAGTTCCTCGGTTGCCTGCTTATTTGCCCCGCGCGCGCCCCTCGTATCTCTGCTGTCTTCCGCCAGCCTTGCGTGCATCCTTCGGTTGCTCGCCCTTCGGCCCCACGGCCCGTGCGGGTGCCTTGATTGCTCGGCCAAATGGACCTTTGGCTCGAACCTTGCGTCCCGAACGGTTGTGGCCTTGAAGTGGTCTCGTGCACAGCGTGCGGGTCACCCCTTGGGCTTGACCCCTCGAGGCTCGCGGTGCACCTCGGGTTTGACCCACTGGATCGGGTCTAACAATCCTCCTCCGCCTAAACCCGTTGACGTCCTCGTCAACTTCAGGTTCAGGTGTAGCCGGATCCTGACGTCTTGTCCTTGGTCCGTCCTGCTGGGGTTGCTGCCTTGTTGTTCCGGGAAGTCTTCCTTCCCAATTGTTTCTTCCTCACCGTTGGGTGGCTGCTCGACTGTAAAATGATACATCGAGTCTTGGGGAGTTGTACCTGATGGTTCGCCAGGGATCCTCCGAATGAACACCACCGTAGGCGGGGGAACGCGCATCCTCGCGTTCCTTCGACAGATTCGGGGTACGCGCTGTCACGCCCCGACCCTACTGTCGGGCACGTGGCAACCGCCGTATGAGCCCAACAGACCCATACAAGGCATTTAGTGATAAATACAATCCATACACATCATTTACGCAGCGGAATTTACAATTAAATTATCTAACTCAATATTTCTAACACAGTCCCGATAAACCTACTACAATTCTATGAAAAAGACATCGAGAAATAAAAATAGACCCGTCGACGGACTCATCTTCATCAAATCTCTCGGACAGTCATCTAATACACCTGCACACACGGGGAAAAGTGGTGTGCTCAGCCTTGCGGCCTAGTGCGAAATTACGACTCTACCGAATAAAGAAATCAAAGGCTAGGAGGAGTATTCTAGGATGTCTTTGGTTGTTAATCATCATTTTTCAATTGATTTGTGTAAATCATTTTTCAATTGATTTGTGTAAATCAATTTATCAAAAGCAGTAAAACAACGTAAATAAATTATCGATGTATAACTCGCTAGATGTTACCTACATTGTATCTAGTGTCAATGTCAACCGTATGTCACCTACGTCATAATCATACTTTGAAGCTATAAAACTCGGGCTGCCAGCCTATGCTTAGTGAATACCCTAGCTAAGAGTATCAGTAAGCCCATCAATGTCTTTCTGTCTCTGTCTCTACCTATGCCCGCCGCACTGAAGTTGGCGGAGAGGACGGGTGACCCAGTATCCCTCTCCATTGTTTCACTAGTCGCCAACCATGCCTCCCCTAGTGAAACCGTCGTGCCCTTACATCCTCTCCGGATTCCATAGGGGCCACGACACCCATGTAGTACTACACGATGTCCATAGACAGGGTCGCCATATAACAATGTCATCGGCCACGGCTAGCTGGAATAACCACCCTAGGATCCGGACTACTCATCCGATCATCTGCAGACGTCAAGGGAGCCGTGCGGTCTACGGATCCACTGTCCAAGGCGTCGCATGTGGAATCACCTTCCAAGTCCAATAACAGTCGACGTCTATCGAGATTGGCACACATCCGCACGATGGGCTGTGGCAACCTCGACTCCATCGGTGCCACGTCCATGGTAGGGCTCATCCTTGCTAACCATCTCATGACTATCACGAGCTCGCCTAAACGACACTCGTGGGGATGAAGATTTCGGGTAAGGACTTGCTCCATATTTCCAATCTAACCCGACCATGGAGTTTGTACAGTCTCTTACCCTACCAGCTCCCAGTATATAAGCTATGCATAACGTCGGGAGTGGTGCTCCCAGCATCTCAGCTATGCATCAACCTCGGGAGTGGCGCCTAACGGGACGTCATCGTTTGACCACCGTCGGAACGCGGCGGTCAACCGGGGCATATGGAAAATGCCCCTTTTTCTGTCTAAGTGGCAGTGACGTCGCCAAATGTTCTAACATGTCATTATTTACTATCTATGTCCGCATGGTAGGTGTTCTAGCATAGCATAGAAAAATAATAATATAACATACAACATGCTCGACAAGATATCACGACATATTAAAACTAGCATGGACATCATAGTATATCCTACATGTTAGACAGAATAACTAAACTAACATACATGCAAAACAAATCTTATCAAACATAACATTTTATTATATTTAAGACATCCAAGAATTGTTCCTAAGAAAACTCCAGCGGGAATTCCCTAGCTTGAATAAATCCTACCATCGGAGAACCAACACACCTGAATAAGTAGATCAATCTTCAGAACTAACCGTATATTAGCTCACACCTCATTTAATTGATTGAGGTATTTACCTATCGCAAATAATATTACCATTAGATATGACTTTTAATATTATCTACAAGATCAAATACCCATCGTTACTATTTTGCTCGCCTAACTCATCCTAAGTTAAATGATTATTCAATTAGATTTACTTAATCCAAACTAACCTTAATTGATCCACCTGATTTAATTTATTACCCTCAATCACAATCTCCAACTAATTAAATCTCAATTTTCTTAAAAGCTCAATTAAAATCTCACTCATTCATAATCAAAATTAAATCATTTTCTACTTTCACCCACTTACATCATATCATCATTTGCTAAGTGGAAGTCACACACTATGCCTTAGTGTTGACATGCATTTGATTCCCCATACGAGATAGCTTGAATTCAACATAATACTACTATCAAGGTCATCATCACTGTTAAATCCACAATTTAAAAATAATTAAACAACATCACCATCCATCTAAACATCAATAAACCAATAACACCATATATAAATCTCACATTCCAAAACTTACCACATTATCACTACAAATCACCCCATTCCACTCATAACAACATCACTACATATCAAACAATAATTCCAATTAATCATCACACCTCATTTATCACCAATTAATAAATTCCAATTAAAATCACGATTAGGAAAAAATAACAACATCACTACATATCAAACAATAATTCTAATTAATCATCACACCTCATTTATCACCAATTAATAAATTCCAATTAAAATCACGATTAGGAAAAAAAAAAATAAAGCTACCTTAGCCGGAATCACTATTCACCGCCGGAGCTCGCGAAACCTCCGACCAACTAGATGACGAGCTCCGCAAGCCTTCGCACGCGTGGGAACCGACGACGACCTGCGCAAAATCCGGCCATCAACGCCCTAACGATCCAAATTTTTGGCGTTAACTAAAATATGTCTATGGTTAACTAATTGTCTGGCTCCAGGAATGGTCGAAGCCATACCCAATCGGAAAAGGATGTTATCCAAACGCATCTCAAGTAATTGTAGTAAAACCTGACTTGTTGACCCTTTGGCTTTTCCAGCAATATGCACATATCTAAGTAATTGTCACTCTGTCAGACCATAATGAAAACGCAATTTCTGTTTTTCTTCTAGACGAATATGATATTGTGATTTTTTCCCAGAACGTAGTTGGTTTTTAAGATCACTTCCGGATCTAGGTCTTTTACTAGTTAGTCCTGGTAATCACACCTCATTTATCACCAAACAATTATTCCAATTAATTATCACAACTCATTTATCACCAAACAAATTCCAATTAATCATCACAACTCATTTATCACCAAATAAATTCCAATTAATTCATCATAACTCATTTATCACCAAACAAATTCCAATTAATCATCTAAATACCAACCACTTACTTAACCCATTAATTAATCCACTTAATTAAATCACTAACCTTGGTACTTACTTAACCCATTAATTAATCCACTTAATTAAATCACTAACCTTGGTTAATTTACTCTAAACATGCTTAATTAAATCTAAGCATTCAACAACGTGCTTAAATCTAATTAAACGTATTTAATTAAGACTAAACATGCTTAAAAAATCCCTAATCACGATTAGAAAAAAAAAATAAAGCTACCTTAGCCAGAATCACTATTCACCACCGGAATCCTAGCCGCCACCTCGTCGGAGCTCGCGAAACCTCCGACCAACTAGACGACGAGCTCCGCAAGCCTTCGCACGCGTGGGAACCGACGACGACCTGCGCAAAATCCGGCCATCAACGCCCTAACGATCCAAATTTTTAGCGTCGCCGACGAACTTTAGGGCAAGTTCGCCGAAGGGCGAAATCGCCTGTTCACAGAGGAGAAACGGAGCTCCTAACCTTGCGATCGCGTGGGGAAGGAAGGGAAGAAGTTCCAGCTGGCGAGAGGAGTAGATTTTGCAGCTCCGCTCGTCGCCGGAGGTGCTACGGTCGAACCAGCAGCGGTGACGAAATCGTCGCCTGCTGCAGTTGCGTCGGGGTCGCACGCAAGCTCAGGAGCTTGCGGCGAGGGTGAGCAGTAGGCATGATAATGGGCCGTGCTCGTGCCAGCCCAGGCACGAGCCCGCTTAGGCACGCCTTTTGGCGTGCCGGGCTAGGCCCGGCACGAAGTGGTATCGTGCCGGGCTAGGCCCAGCACGCTACAACAATTATTCAGCCCAGCACGGCACATGGCACGCATTAATGCGTGCCGGGCCAAGCCCGGCCCGCCCATACAAGTACACTAGTGTTAGTGAAAGTATTGTCTTAAATATGCAATGTTTCCCCCTAAATTACATGATGTGGGACTAAAAAAAAGCCAGACTAAAAAAACCAAGCTAATGAAAGTTACCGAACACTTTTTTTTCTAGAAAATTCATCTTGTACTCGAATCTTAAAAAAATAATTACATTTTAATTTTATTAAAGTATATAATTTTTTTAAAATATATAATATAATTTATAAAACATCCCAGTACTTCAAAGAACAAATCAATCATTATCTTACAAAATTAACACTTTTAACTTAAATTAAACTTGATCAACTCCTCCAGTCCTCCTCCTATGCTTCAATATTAAAATCTGCAAAAAGAAAGAGGTTCCTCCTCCTATAAAATCTCTGCTCCAATATTAAAATCTGCAAAAAAATAAAAAGACCGAACCCAAAATTAGATTTTGGGCTGCCTACGTATCTTCTAATTGAGATTAGAAGAATCAGGTCTCCGTAGTTCTAAATTTAAGTTAGATAGTTAAAAAATAAATAACAAATCAACTTTAAAAATAAAAATTACCTTCCAATATATTTTTTACTTATTTTTTAAATTATTCGTCACTGATCCAGATTATTTTCTATTGAAGTTGAAGCTCCTTCCTCATCAGATTCGGTCAAGCACGTATCATAATTATTTTTATTTTGAAGTTTATCCTCCGCATACAACCAATCTTTCATACAAATACAAGCTTCAACACTTCAATTATTCAAATGACTCCTTTTTTCATCTAAAACTCTTCCACCTGTACTAAAACAAGATTCGGATGCCACCGTAGATATGGGCACGCATAAAAAATCACGAGCTATCATTGACATTATAGGAAAATATTTTCCATTTGTTCTCCACCAATCTAAAATATTATAGTCATTAATTCCATTAGGATTCCAACTACTTTCATGATTTTGTTCAATATAAATATTTATTTCAGTAATTCCCGATATAGTAGACGTATTTTGTTGACATCTTCTAGTTATATTAAAAATATTATTCGGTAATCCCATTATATGTTTATCTGATTTTGATAAAGGTGTTGTTTTTTGTTGATGCACTACACCATATTTATTTGAATATAAATTATATACGTTATGAAATAATTGAGTAATTTTATTTTTAAAATCAAATACATTATCGGTTAATAACATATTATCATAATATTCATCTATTAATGGGTAAAGTCCATATAATTTAATTCTAGGATCTAAAATTGCACCAAAACAATAAATAGGAGCAATCGTTCCCCAATATTTTTTAAATTTTAATTCCATGACAGTAAGTGCATTATTAATAATAAATTCAGATTCATTCGACTGACTATTTCTATAATTATGAAAAAAAGAACTAATATTAACTATTTGCATAAGAAATTGATTAACAGTAGGATAATGAATACCTGAAAAGCAATTAGAAGCATCTCTAAATAATTTTAAAATTGAACATATAAATGAAATAAAATTCCAATCTGCATCAGTAATAATATTTTCTGGTATTTTTTCATTATAATAGATAGAAAAAATATCCTTATAAGGCAGAGCACACTGTAACATGTCATAGGTTGAATTCCATCTAGTTGTAACATCTAATTTTAATTTTTTAAATGGTTTACGATGAATATTACAAAATTTTTTAAATTCTTGTAATCTAGAACTAGAACTTTTAATATATTTAATAATATTTCTAATTTTCTTTATATGATCATCAAATATTTTTAAACCATCTTGAACACATAAATTAAGAATATGACATGCACATCTAATATGAAAAAATAATCCATCAGAAATAGGAGATAAAGATTGAGCTAATAAATTGACTGCCACATCATTATTACTAGCATTATCAAAACTAATAGAAAAAAACATCATTATATTATAGTTTTATAAATAGCATGTCCGGTATGAGGGTGTTCAAATACTTTAAAACTAATAATTCTCTTATGTAATATAAAATTTATTATCTATCCAATGACAAGTAATGCACATATACGACATACTATTATGTTGATTAGTCCATACATCTGAAGTTAATGAATAATTTGAAATATTATCCTTAAATTCATTAGAAATATTATTTTTATACTCGTAAAATAATTTTAATATATCAGTTCGAACAGTATGTCTACTAATACATTTATAATAAGGATAAAATGCAGATTGAATTAAACTGATAAAATTAGGACTTTCTGCAAATGAAAAAGGTAATTCATTTTTAATAATAAATTTTACTAATTTTTTTCGTGCAGTGTCAATGTTATATCTAAATGTGGTTAGATTACCTGAATTTATATTTAAAATTTGCTGAGCAGATGATATTTTATCACTATGACTTTTAATATGTCTCCTTAAATGGCCCGTTCCTGATTTTGAATTAGCAGAAAATATTTTTTTACATTTTTTACACCTAGCTTTTTCAACATTATCAAGCATTAATAAGTCAAAATCTCCCCATACCTCGCTACTTCTTTTTCTAGAAGTAGAATTTGATGGCGGGGTGATTCCGATTATAGAATTTGATTCCATGTTGATTGCAATTGCAGCATCATCCGATTGATTAACCATTGATGTCGTAGGATTTGAAGATGGATTATCCTGCGTAAAAGAAATATTAGCAGAAATATTCGAATCAATTTCTTGTGAACTTAATTTTTTTTGATAATTAGAACTATTATTATTCGTCATAATAAAAAATAAAAATAAATGTACGAATAGTAAGATGAAATTACCGAATACAAATATAATAAAAAATAAAAATAAATGTACGAATATAAATAGATAAGAATGGTAAGGTAAGATAAAATTAGGAACGAATGTAAATAAAATTAATAACTCGTATGAGAAGAAATTAAAAGCGAGAAAATTAAGAGCTTAGAAGAGGTCAAATGAGTTGAGAGCACGAAAAGAAATTAAAAGAAATTAATAGCGAGAAAATTAAGAACTCCGAAAATGTCAAATGAGTTGAGAGCACGAAAAGAAATTAAGACCGAGAAAATTAAGAACAGGGAAGAGGTCAAATGAATTGAGAGCAGAGATTAGTATGAGAAGAAATTAAGAGCGAGAGCGGAGAGCGAGAGTTGAAAGCGGAGATAGTACGAAGGAGGAGAGTATTTATAAAAATATAATATAATATTTTAATAAAACAATAAATGTAAAAGACTAAAATACCATTTAATAAAATTATAATGTTATAACTAATAAAGGATAATAAGGTAATTTTAATAGAATATGAAAAAATTTAACCGTTGGAAGGGGGAGAGGAAACGTCGGTGTATTTAATAAAATTTTGAACGTTAACTTTTGAGTAATAATGAGTTTGAATAAAATATATAAAAAAATTTAATGATAGAAGTTTTAGTCCCACATCGCCAAATCTTGGAAGAAAGCTGTCTATTTTTTCTATTTAACAGTATCTGTGGACTGTCTACAGGCTATGGGCTTTAGACAGGCCGTGCCAAGCACGGCACGCGGGCTGCAAAATGTGGCCCAGCACGGCACGTTATATACACAGTGCTGTGCCAAGCACGACCCGATTGGGCACGGGCCGTGCCGAGCACGGCCTGAAACGGGCCGGGCTCGTGCCGCCCACGGGCGGCACGGCCCGATAAGCATGCCTAGTGAGCAGCTCCAGCCCCAGCAACCACGAACGGTGCATCGATGATCCGTGTGTGGAACGACGACCGGACGGTGGACGTTGGCTGCGAACGGCGAGCGATTTCAGCAGCCGCGAAGAGGAGAAAATGCAGGGAAGAGAGGGGTCGCACGGCGGTGAACCTTCACCGAGCTCTCCTCATCGCAGCGAAGAGGAACGGGCGGGGGGGGGACGGCTAATGCGGACAGTGGTAGCGAGCGGCGGACGACGAGCGCAGGAACAGATCGTCGGCGCTCGCGTTGTTGTAGGGGAAACAGGGGAAGAAGAGGGGCATGGCCGCAGGACCTCCGCCGCGCTCTCCTTGCCACGGCGGGGATCTAAGGAGGTCGAACGACGGCAGACGCTGGCGGCGGGCGACGGGCCGCCCCTGCTGCGGTCGAAGAGGAGGTGGGCGTCGCGAAAGTGATGGAGGCAGGCGACGGAGTCGGGCGGCCGCCGACGAACGACGGCAGCGGACGGCATCGAATGGGAGGGGCCGCCAGCATGCCCTGCTGTGGGTGAGGGAGATGGGGAAGAAGAAGAAAAAGAAGAATAAGGGGCGAGCGCGAGGGGGAAGAGCCCTCGCTCGCGTCGGCCCTTCAGACTGGGTCGGGCCGGTTCACTCGGACCGGCCAGCTAGCCAGTTCTGTTGAACCGGACCGATTAAAAAAATATTATTTTTATTTTTATTTTTAATTTTTTTTAATTTTTTTAAATATAATTTATTAAGGTGGGAGTTTACACGGGCTCCGTCCTCCTCCAGTCTGCATTTGCCCGATTGCGGGCTCTTCCGTTGGCGAGCGCCGGGATTAGACCGCGCGCTCCTTCTCGGCGGGTAACTTGGATGGCCGCCGCATAGTGGATCGGACTCCACGATGATGTCGAGCTGATCATGCTTGCTGCCCGGGGAGAGTCGCTCTCCATGCTGCTGCTGGGTGAGTATTCCGGATTCGCAGGCACGTCGATGTAGTCGACGGCCCGAACGAATCCCGGCTGGGTTGCGTCGGCGATCATGAGGCCTCCTAGATGAGGAGCCACCATCGCTTGTGCGTGCACCAGAAACTCCGTGCCAAGAATGAAGTCGAAGTCATCCAGTGGCGCGATGGTCAGGTCCGTGTACCCCGTCCAGTACCCGACCTGCAAGGGGATCTGTCGGACAATACCTATGACGGTCGCGGATGCGGCGTTCAGGGTCTTGATCCGTAGGGTGCACGGTTCCATCTGCAGCCCCAGCATGCGAGCGAAGTCCTCCCGCATGAAGTTGTGTGAGGCTCCCGTATCCACCATTGCAACGCATGATCGCCCCTCGAGGATTACTGGCACATACATCAGCGGGTAGTCGTGCTCAGCCCGAATCGTGCTGAGTCTCCGCACCACCGTTGCCCGAACTGTTGCGTCGGATACCTCGAGGGGTCGCTCGGGGTCGACCCAAAGTCGTCGTCCTCTTCTTGCGCCGCAGCGACGCTTCGTTCGTGCCTTGGGCACCTCGGTGCAGTGTGCGGCCCTCCGCAAATCATGCACCCGCCTCCTCGGGTGATCGGCCTTGTCGAGATCGGAGGTGGTTGCTGTGGCGGCGGCGCGCTCGTGATGCGCCTTCGGCCTACGATCCCTGGATGAGGTCGTAGGGTGCCCGTTGTAGGCACTTGACTCCGGCACTGAGTTCCTTCGCGTGCGCTCCAGGGGACCAGTTGCAGATCCGTCAGGCCTTCTGCTGCTTCTATGGCCTCCTGTAGTGTTGTTACCCTGCGACGGTGGAGCTCTTCTCGGACTCCGGGTTGTAGACCCTCCAGGAATGCGAAGAAGATGTCCTGTTCTCCCATATCCCTCACGTCTAAAGAGATACTGTTGAAGGATTGGATGTACTCACTGATGCTTCGAGATTGTCGCAATTCTCGGAGCTTCTTTCTGGCTTGGTACGCCGTGTTGATCGGGAGGAATCGGCGTCTCATCTCCTCGACCATGGTCGCCCAAGTATCCGGCTCGGTACGTGCCCGATACGCCGGTGCTTCACATCGGACGCGCCACCATTGCTTCGCGTCCCCTTCTAAATAGGCCGCCGCGGTTGACACCTGGTCCTCCTCCGCGATCTTAGCGGCGTTGAAGTACTGCGTCACGTCCCATACGAAGTTCTCCAATAACTTCGCGTTGCGCACGCCGGAGTATTTCTGCGGCTCGGGTATGCGCGCCGTCGGGCGCAAGATCGCCTTTGGAACGATCGAAGAACTGAGCTCCAAGCGGAGACCTTCCAGTTCTTCACAGAACTTGCGCTCGACCAAACTCAAGTCGGCCGGGGAGGGCGAGCTTGATGTCCCCGTGTCGGATGTCCGGCCGGCCCCTCGTGCTAGAAGCTCATCGAGCTTCGTCCGCACTTCTGCCATAGCCACGTCGAGTTCGCCCATACGACTCCATAGTGGCCCGGAACCCAGGTCCTTCTCTCCCTCGGGTAGAGGGATTCCGATGGACCCTTCCAACATGGACAGCCTTTTCTCCACGGCTTCCTTAGTTTGCTTTCCTACCATCGATATAATAGGGGAGTAGTTACGACGAAGGAGTACCTCAACGTGCTCGTCGGTAGGAACTTGTCTCCACGGATAGCTTCCTTCCGCTGCGAACCAACTTTGGAGTGTGAAAACACAGAAGCTTGGCTCAACCTTCGCTCTGATACCAACTGTCACGGCCTAATTTTCTGCGGAACACCAAGGTTGCGCTTGAGTCGTGCAGCGTGGACGTCCCTCGAAGATCTCTGGTCGTCCACAAACCTATGGAGTGCAGAATCGTTGCGAAAGAGCGGAAAGGGAACACACCGAGGAGTGGGAGGACAAAAGGATGCTTTATTAGCTCCGGTAAAACCTCCCTTCCCTTGGGCTATCCCCAAGAGAGGATTATTACAAGGACCTACTCTACTCACAAGATCTCTAGCCGAAGGCTAGAGCTCTCCCTACTACAACTACGAACACTCTTTGCTAGTGGTCGGTCACCGATAGCTCGATCTCCTTGAACTTGCGAAATCGCTTGATCACTTGATCCTTGATACCTTTCTCCAAAGGGTTTTGGCTCCTTATATAGGCTGAAGGGTAACCCTTCAGCTGCCCTCTTGATTGCCCCCTTTGATGACATCTCTTTATTGCTAGTATTGAAGCTAGCTTCAATGGTCGAGCCTTAAAGGCCCGACTGTTACATGAGCGCCGCCCGCACCAAAGGCTGCGTAACGCCCGTGTCTTCCACCCCTTGGTTCGGTGGGCTGCGGCGCTCGCGACTCTCCCGCGCGCGGCTCGGTCGCTCGCTCGCGCGCGCCTTCGGATCCGGGATCACTTGGCACGGGTCACGCGTTCGCCTCTTGCTTCATCGCGTGCACCTCCGGGTTGTCGCCTGCACACACGCCTCCTGGTTCGGACTTGGTCTCCGCGCGTATGCCTTCTGCGAAGACCCGTGGTTCGGGCGCCAACTCCTTGCACGCCCCTCGCTGTTCGGTTCCGCGCACCCCGTGCGTCCTCCGGACTTCGGGCGCTAGCTCCGCGCGCTTGCGCGCCTGACCCTCGGAATCCTTCGGCTGTCCGAGCGTCTGCTCCGTGCGGAACCTCCATGGCTCGAGTGAAGCCTCTGTGCGCCTCGGTCCTTCGGAGTTCCTCGGTTGCCTGCTTGTTTTTCCCGCACGCGCCCCTCGTGTCTCGGCTGTCTTCCGCCAGCCTTGCACGCGTCATTCGGTTGCTCGCCCCTCGGCCCCACGGCCCGTGCGGGTGCCTTGATTGCTCGGCCAAATGGACCTTTGGCTCGAACCTTGCGTCCCGAACGGTTGTGGCCTTGAAGTGGTCTCGTGCACAGCGTGCGGGTCACCCCCTTGGGCTTGACCCCTTGAGGCTCGCGGTGCACCTCGGGTTCGACCCCCTAGGATCGGGTCTAACACCTAACCCGACACGACGCCATCGTGCCGGCTGAGCTAGCATGCCGGTGGCGTCCAGGCTAGCGGACGACGAAGCCGGTGGGTGATGGATGATGAGCGATGGAGAAGACTCCGCAGAGAAACGATTCGGCCGATGGGTGAGCACGAAGACGAGAATAATTCTGTAAAATCGAAGAACAACCAACCTGTGAACTCCTCTCCGCGATGCGTTCTCCTCTCCGCGGCAGCGAGCACGCCCATCGCAGCCCATCGCGAGGAGCGAGAAACTCCTCTCCGCGGCAGCGAGCACGCCCATCGCAGCCCATCGCGAGCGGCGAACAACTCCTCTCCGCGGCCGTGAGCAGCTCCTCTCCGTGGCAGCGAGCACGCCCATCGCAGCCCATCGCAAGCGGCGAGCAACTCCTCTCCGCGATGCGTTCTCCTCTCAGCGGCAGTGAGCACGCCCATCGCAGCCCATCGCGAGCGGCGAGCAACTCCTCTCCGCGGCAGTGAGCAACTCCTCTCCGCGACAGCGAGCACGCCCATCGCAGCCCATCGCGAACAGTGAGCAACTCCTCTCCGCGGCCGCGAGCAGCTCCTCTCCGTGGCAGTGACTGATGGAAATAAGCTTGTTAGTTTTGGAAAGTTCAGTTATATTCAGTAATGGTAAAATTCAGTAATATGTAGTAGGAAAATTTTGTTTTTGATCAATATTTCCTTTGATACATTGTAGGGAGAAGATGGAAGTAGTTTCCAATTCTTCTCAGCTTGCTTTCTTTCTAAATTTGTAATTGCAACATTGGTTTTAAATACAATGAATGTGCGAGAGCAATAATAGGTTCTCTGCACAATTTTCCCTTCCATCGTTCGCTTGCTGTGTCTCCACTGTTACTGTTTCATTGCTGTCTTTCCAACAATTGGTATCAGAGCAAGGTTCGCTCAGTTGATACCGTAGAAGATGTCGACGCCAACGTCTTCAGCCTGGAAGAAGCCTTTGATTAGCACAGCAGCAGGAGGGAGTCAACAAGCAGGAGATGCTGTGTTCAGAACCTCCACAGCAGCAGGAGGGAGTCATCAAGGAGGACCGGTGCTAATCAAGGGTGGCAATTATGCGATGTGTGCTGTGCGCATAGAATCGTTTCTTGATGCGCAAGGAGTTTGGGAAGCAATTGTGCCGGAAGAAGGTGTTGTCCCTGTAGAGCGAAGGAAAGACAAGGTGGCAAGATCAATTCTTCATCAATCTCTGAGTGATGAATTATTGGCGCAAGTAGCTGATAAGAAGACTGCAAAAGAAACATGGGAGACGTTGAGAAATCTCCACATAGGTGGAGAAAAATTCAGAAACGCTAAAGCTAGTCGCTTGCGTGGAGAATTTGAGCAGCTGAGGATGAGGAATTCTGAGTTAGTAGAGGATTACATGGTTCGGTTCACTTCTGTGGTGACTGAGATGAGGAATCTCGGTGTTGAGTTGAAGGAACAGTTGGTTGTTGAGAAGTTGTTGCGATCCATTCCTCCTAAGTTCTATCCTATTGTATGTAGCTTAGAACAATTCTCAGATATGAGCAATGTGACAGTTGATTATGTTGTAAGTTCTTTGAAGACCTTTGAAGAGATGATCACACCTTACCTGCAAGAAGAGGAGAATCAGTTGCACTTGTCTAGAGCAGATGCAGAAACAAAACACCGAAGGGATTCTTCAAGCTCTTGGCGTGGAAGAGGCCAAGGGAGAGCTAGAGGCTTTGCTCAAGGAAGAGGAAAATTCGGTGGCAATTACAATGGAGGACGTGGGAGAGGCAGATATAGCTCAAATCGTCCTAATATGATGCAAGAAAGATTTAAGAAGGAAAATGCACATGTAAAGTGCTTCAATTGTCAAAAATTTGGGCACTATGCTTCAGAGTGCAAGAAAGGAGAAAAAGCATTCTTGGTTGAGACCAATGAAGACAAAGAGGTGCATGAAGAGGTACATGAGCTTCATGCAATTCATATGGCAATTAAAGATGGCAAGAGTGATGAGCTTCATGCAATTCATATGACAATTGAAGATGAAGGGAGCAAGAGTGATACTCTCTTGCAAGGTATCAATTCTTCTAAAAATTCAGTTTTTGATACTTATAGTGATACATGGCACTTAGATTCAGGAGCTACTAGTCATATGACTGGAATTCAGGAGCTACTTATAGTGATACATGTTTGGTACTGTTCGGAGAACTTCGCCGGTGAGGGTTCCGGCGAACTTTCCGGCGAGTTTCCGGCGAGCTCCGGCGAACTTTCCAGCGAACTTGAGATAAAAATTAGGATGATTCTAGAGACTATTTTAAGAATGTTGGTGAAGACGGATTTGTAAAATTGTTACTGGATTAAGAGATTTAATTTGTTGAAATATTCACAGGAAATTCGGTAAGCAAGCACGAGGATACGAACGTTCGCGATACGAACTAGAACGTGCTTATCACGATAGGATCAGGTGAGTGTTTATTCTCCAGGTAGAATAAACAGGATAGTTCTCAATGTTTAGTCCAGGAGAACTATATCCCTTTGGTTAGATATGCTTGATATTTCTTTGGACTCTCCTGCTAGTGTATATAATCTTGATTATTAACTTAAATGAGTTGTGAATAACCCTTGATATTCTTGCTTGATGATATAAACCATTTATTATTGTTCCTTGATTCATTATAAGCATGATACTATGCTTTTATTGACTCTAGATCTAGCATATGTATTTGCCTGACTCTTTGTGATACCTCTTTCACTTGTTAATGCATATGGCTAGTATTATCTGATACTGGATAGTGCTATAGGCACTTTCACTGCAGTGATAGGATATTACATTATTAGCACACCCATGGGCCGCCTAGTGAGAGGGGCATGGGATGTTGGTGCTCGAGGTCAGGATGGGAGCTCGGGATACTCCTGACTGAGGTCCTTTACTCTGGATTAGCTATGGATACCAGGTAGCGAAATCCAATGGGCAACCCAGGGGGAAAGGGGGCTTTGTTTATTTATTTTTGCACTTCTACTTTAATCTGAGTTCCTTATGATATTTGATTCCTCCCCCTGAGGTAACAGTTGTTGGCCACAACTGTATTTTGATTATGCCAGCCCCAGATATAGTCTCGTGTAATTCTTGATTACTCATTTTGATTGGCTATTGCACACGAATAGTCATATGATTCTATTCTTGAGACTTTGTTATTTTATGTTCTCGGTTTTACATTGTTTTCTATCCAACTCACTGAGTACGACGTTACTCACCCCATAGGGGAACTCATTTTTATTTTTCAGGATCACAGCAGGAGAGAGACTGATAGATATCGCAGTATATAGTCAGGCACCTGATTTCTTTTGAAAGGTAGGACAGTTTTACCTTGGTTTTGTATATATAGAGATCCACTGGCTAGGTACTTTATATAACCTTGGGCATGTATCCATTTTGATTGTAAATTACTTGTATATAAGTGTGTGTGCTACTGTAGTAAAGATTTGGTTTTAATAATATATATTTTTAGAATTATATTGATCTGTCATCCAGGTTCTCTCCTTCTATAAATAGAGGGGATATACATCAGGTACGCTTAGTGGGTTCCCATATAGCTTCGGGAATAAACGGGGCTATGTGTGGAGTTCACTGCGGTCTGCCACGTGCCATAGGAGAAGGTACGAGGCGTGACAGATTTTGGTGGTATCAGAGCAGGTTCATATTAGAACTTATGTATATCCTGATCCGATTATTTGAGAACCTAAGTATATTAAGATACCATTTACATAAACTTTTTAGAAATAATTCATTTTTGAATATAAGGAGTCTAGTGGATCTCAATTAAGGATCAGTCTAGTGGCCCTAGGATATATGTCGTATACGTAACATTGATCGTAATATTCGTGCAGGATATTCAGAATGCAGCCAGAGCATAGTCATTCGGGTAATGAGGCATCACATGGACAGGAGGGTTCCTCTGCCTCCCATGCAGTTCCAGTAGAGGGTGTTCAGGCTGCACCACCTGTTGCAGGAGGAGTCACTCTGACGGATGAGCAGTTTCAAACACTCCTTAGAGCGATTCAAACTCAGACTGCATCCGTACTAGCTCCCGTTCCACCAGTGCAGGCACCCGTTGTTGCTCCTCAGACTGATTTACTAAAGCAGATCAAGACAGCTCGACAATTAGGCTGTTACAGTTTTAAGGGATCTAGAGACCCAGAAATAGCTCACAAATGGTTACAGAAAGTTTCAAAGACTGCTAGAGACATGAGATTGACAGATGCAGACACTATCAGACTAGCAGCTCAGCTATTAGAGGGTGATGCACAGGTTTGGTGGGAGTCTCTTAGCGCTAGTGGAGCTTTACCTACTACTTGGGAAAGATTTATAGATCTCTTCAATAGGGAATACTATACTAGCTTTTATAAGGATCAGAAGAGAGAAGAATTCTTTGACTACGACAAGATCATAGGTCAGTTTTGGAGTTTGACACTGAGCTACGAGCTTTATCGGTATTTGTCCCAGAGTATGCCCGAGATACTGAGTATATGCGTAGCAGGTTTAGAAAGAGACTGAATACAGAGATTAGAAAGTTGTTGGTTACTTCTACCACTGTCAGTTATCATGAGTTAGTGCAGAGGCAGTGGAGATTGAGCAGTTATCCCCAGCACCTTCTAAGGGTAAATAAATTTTCTCAGGAAAGAGAAAGTCAGGATTTTTCAGTCCTACATTCCAGAGGAAGAGTACGATAGTTAAGGGATCGCAAAGAATGGGAGAATCATCTAGTAGTGCTCCTAGATCACAGGCTTACCCTCGAGCTTTACTCATTCCAGACTCTGAGTCTCAAGTTCGACCTATGACTAGAGATACTTGTAGAAATTGTGGTAAGAATCATTCTGGAATCTGTAGAGCTCCCCTGAGATGTTTCTATTGTCCTCAGCCAGGGCATTATCGTAGTAATTGCCCAAGACTACAACAAAGAGGTGACAGTAGAAGCAGTGGGATGCCCAGACCAGTACCAAGTGGTAGGGGATCGACCACTCAGGACAAACAACCATCTGGGGCTGTGAGAAGCTATAAAGCAGATCAAGGAAGCAGTGTTAGAGGGACACAAGGTGGTTCTAGGATTCCACCGCGAGAGCAGACCAGGATCTTTGCTAGTTCAAATAAGGAGGCTGAGGCCAATCCGGACCTGATCACAGGTACTTTACAGCTTTTTCAGCATACTGCTAGAGTACTTATTGATAGTGGTTCTCATAGATCTTACATTAATCCTGAGTTCGCAAAGTTTAGTGATAAACCCTTAGTTCCTTTGAAACCTGAACTTATCGTATGCACACCTCTAGGAGAACAACTTCTTAGAGATACAGTTTATAAGGACTGTGAGATTATGTTGGGAGATATCATATTACTAGCAAACCTAATCCCATTAGATATGTCTGATCTTGACTTGATACTGGGGATTGACTGGTTAGCCCGACATAAAGCCACAGTCAACTGTTTTACTAAGGAAGTGATATTCTCGATAGACGGAACACCTAAATTACATTTTAATGGGAATCGCCGAATTCTACCGACTTGTGTGATTTCGGCGCTACAAGCTTGGAAATTAATAAGGAAAGGATGTGTAGCATATTTAGCTCATATAATAGACACATCCACCTCAGGAACCAAACTAGAAGAGATACCGATGGTATGTGAATTCCCTGATGTATTTCCTGAAGAATTACCAGGTGTACCACCTGATAGGGAAGTGAATTTCTTTATTGAATTACAACCAGGCACTCACCCTATCACTATTCAACCATATAGAATGACACCTGCAGAACTTAGTGAATTGAAAGTACAGTTACAGGAATTACTTGATAAAAGATTCATCAGACCGAGTACCTCACCTTGGGGAGCACCGGTATTATTTGTAAAGAAGAAAGATGGTACCTTGAGATTATGCATCGATTATAGACAATTAAATAAGGTGACCATCAAGAATAAATACCCTTTGCCGAGAATTGATGATTTTTTTGATCAACTACAAGGAACTAAGGTATTTTCAAAAATTGATTTGAGATCAGGATATCATCAATTGAGGATTAGGGAGTCATATATCCCTAAGACTGCCTTCAGGACCAGATATGGACATTATGAGTTTGCAGTAATGCCTTTTGGTTTAACAAATACCCCAGCTGCATTCATGGACTTAATGAACAGAGTATTTCATCCATATCTGGATAAGTTTGTTATTGTATTCATAGATGATATTCTGATATATTCTTCTGGAGAAAAGGAACATGCTGAACATTTGAGAATAGTATTACAAACACTACGAGAAAAGAAACTATATGCAAAGTTCTCCAAATGCAAATTTTGGCTGAAAGAAGTGAAATTCTTGGGACATACCGTATCAGAAAATGTATCATGGTTGATTCAAATAAAGTTGAAGCAGTTTTGAAATGGGAACAACCCAAGAATGTTACGGAGATTCGTAGTTTCTTAGGTCTAGCTGGATATTATAGAAGATTCATTGAGGGATTTTCTAAGATAGCTGGACCACTCACTCGATTAACCAGAAAAGAAGTGAAATTTGAATGGGATCAGGAATGTGAAAAGAGTTTTCAGAAACTCAAAGACTGTCTTACTTCTGCTCCAGTTCTGACATTACCAAAGCCTAATGAAGATTATACAGTATACAGTGATGCTTCCAGATAAGGGTTAGGATGTGTATTGATGCAGGAAGGAAAGGTTATTGCTTATGCATCCCGTCAGTTAAGGAAACATGAATTAAACTATCCTAGGAACTGGCAGCAGTAGTATTTGCACTAAAGATATGGCGGCATTATTTATATGGAGTTCAATGTCATATCTTTACTGACCATCAAAACTTGAAGTATATTATGACTCAAAAGGAACTAAACTTGAGACAGAGAAGATGGTTGGAGTTAATAAAGGATTATGATTTGATAATTGAGTATCATCCAGGAAAAACAAATGTAGTAGCTGATGCCTTGAGCAGAAAGTCAGTTACACTATCAAATATTTCAGTCACTACATTACCGCAGCTAATAGAATTGAAATCTTTGGGAATTCAGCTAAATTATGATGCAGTTAGTGAGATGCTAGCTACATTTGTTGTGCGACCTACACTTCATGAAGAAATTCGAGTTTTGCAAAGCACAGACGAGGAATTAAGTAAGGTAATTCAAAAGATGCAAACCGAAGAAAATTCTGAGTTCAGAATGAGAGATGACGGGTTATTAGTATACCGAGACAGAGTTTGTGTCCCTAATAAAGTTGAACTCAGGAAAGCTATTTTGGAGGAAGCTCATTCTTCGGCATATGCAATGCACCCGGGCAGTACAAAGATGTATCGCACAATAAAAGGAAATTATTGGTGGCCTGGTATGAAGAAAGATATTGCAGATTATGTAGCTAAGTGTCATATATGTCAGCAAGTTAAAGCTGAGCATCAGAGACCGGCAGGAAAGCTACAGCCTTTGCCAATTCCAAAATGAAAATGGGAACATATCACTATGGATTTTGTGATAGGATTACCTCGTATATCCAGCAATCATAATGCAATATGAGTAATTATGGATAGACTTACGAAATCTGCTCATTTTCTGGCAATTAATAATACTTATTCATTGGACAAATTAGCCAGAATCTATATTCAGGAGATTGTGAAACTTCATGGAGTTCCCATTACCATTGTTTCTGATAGAGATCCCAGATTTACTTCTCGTTTTTTGCCAAAGATGCATGAAGCTTTGGGGACGACATTACAGTTTAGCACAGCTTTTCATCCCCAAACTGATGGCCAGTCGGAAAGAACAATCCAAACTCTAGAAGATATGTTAAGGGTTTGTGTACTGGAATTTCAGGGAAATTGGGATCAACACTTACCGTTGATTGAGTTTGCTTATAATAACAGTTATCAGGCTAGCATCGGAATGCCACCGTATGAGGCTTTGTATGGAAGAAAATGTAGAACACCGTTATGTTGGGATGAAGTGTGAGAAAAGAGAATAGAAGGAAATGAGTTGATAGAAACTACGACAGAAAAGATTAAGATTATCAAGGAAAGGTTGAAAGTAGCCCAGGATAGACAGAAAAGTTATGCAGATAACCGAAGAAGGGAATTAGAATTCCAACCTGGGGATATGGTATACCTGAAAGTAGCTTCATGGAAAGGAATTATACGGTTTGGAAATACAGGAAAGTTAAATCCTAGATATGTTGGACCTTTCAGAGTCATTAATTGAATTGGTCCAGTAGCTTATAGATTGGAGTTACCACGGGAGATGGCTAGAATACATGATGTATTTCATGTATCAATGTTAAGGAAATGCATTGTAGACCCAGAACGAGTTTTAGAAACACCCCCGATAGAGCTTGCAGATAATTTAAGTTATAAGATACAACCTGTGTAAATTTTAGAGCGAAAGAAGAAAATCTTAAGAAATAAGGATGTGTGGATGATTAAGGTGTTGTGGAGGAGTACACAAGTAGAAGAAGTCACTTGGGAATCTGAAGAGTACATGAAAAGAAAGTATCCTCAACTATTTCAAGTGACGACTTAAGCTAAATTTTGAGGACAAAATTTCTTTAAGGGGGGTAGGATGTGAGATTTGTAGTTTTGTATTAGGGATAATTTTGTAAAATAATAATAGAAGGACTTATTTGTAAAATTTTGTGAATTTTTGTAGTATAAAATTTTGATATGAAAATTATACCATCCGATAGGATTTTTGATAAGGAATCCAACGGCGCCGACGGATCGTGATTTGGACGTCATTTGATGGGTCAAATCGTTGAATCAAGGATGGACGGCTAAGATTAAACGAAAATTAAAGAATTTAATTATTTATTAAAAACCGGATTTTTAACCCACCGAGCGCGCGTCTTCTTTTTCTCTCTCTTCCCCTGCTTCTTCTTCTTCGCGGCAGCGACGACGGAGCATTTTGGCGACGTCGGTTGGAGGTCTTCCCGGACGAATTTTTTCGTGAAATTTCAGACACAACTTCAGGTGAGCTAGGAGAACATATTTGAACCATCATTTGCAAGTTTTGGTGGAGATTTGAGGGAGAAAAGAGGAGAGAAGTAGGGGGCGGTGAAAGTTCGTCGCCGGAGCTTTATCCGGCGATTGCCGGCCATTCTGGCCGCGGAACTTCGCAAACTTGGTACCTATGGCTTCTCCTAGACGAGAGCTTTCCATTGGTACTAGAGTTGAGAGCTGTTGGCTGCCGGTCGGCCGCCGGCGAGCTAAAAACCATAACTTAGGGTTTTCGCCCAAATTGGATTAATTCGTGAAATTGATCTCGTATGAGCTATAATAATTGGGGAAAATATGATTTTTGGAATCCTTGTGATGAGAGCTTTCGAATGGTACCAATATTGGTACTGTTCGGAGAACTTCGCCGGTGAGGGTTCCGGCGAACTTTCCGGCGAGTTTCCGACGAACTTTCCAGCGAACTTGAGATAAAAATTAGGGTGATTCTAGAGACTATTTTAAGAATGTTGGTGAAGACGGATTTGTAAAATTGTTACTGGATTAAGAGATTTAATTTGTTGAAATATTCACAGGAAATTCGGTAAGCAAGCACGAGGATACGAACGTTCGCGATACGAACTAGAACGTGCTTATCACGATAGGATCAGGTGAGTGTTTATTCTCCAGGTAGAATAAACGGGATAGTTCTCAATGTTTAGTCCAGGAGAACTATATCCCTTTGGTTAGATATGCTTGATATTTCTTTGGACTCTCCTGCTAGTGTATATAATCTTGATTATTAACTTAAATGAGTTGTGAATAACCCTTGATATTCTTGCTTGATGATATAAGCTATTTATTATTGTTCCTTGATTCATTATAAGCATGATACTATGCTTTTATTGACTCTAGATCTAGCATATGTATTTGTCTGACTCTTTGTGATACCTCTTTCACTTGTTAATGCATATGGCTAGTATTATCTGATACTGGATAGTGCAATAGGCACTTTCACTGCAGTGATAGGATATTACATTATTAGCACACCCATGGGCCGCCTAGTGAGAGGGGCATGGGATGTTGGTGCTCGAGGTCAGGATGGGAGCTTGGGATACTCCTGACTGAGGTCCTTTACTCTGGATTAGCTATGGATACCTGGTAGCGAAATCCAGTGGGCAACCCAGGGGGAAAGGGGGCTTTGTTTATTTATTCTTGCACTTCTGCTTTAATCTGAGTTCCTTATGATATTTGATTCCTCCCCCTGAGGTAACAGTTGTTGGCCACAACTGTATTTTGATTATGCCAGCCCCAGATATAGTCTCGTGTGATTCTTGATTACTCATTTTGATTGGCTATTGCACACGAATAATCATATGATTCTATTCTTGAGACTTTGTTATTTTATGTTCTCGGTTTTACATTGTTTTCTATCCAACTCACTGAGTACGACGTTACTCACCCCATAGGGGAACTCATTTTTATTTTTCAGGATCACAGCAGGAGAGAGACTGATAGATATCGCAGTATATAGTCAGGCACCTGATTTCTTTTGAAAGGTAGGATAGTTCTACCTTAGTTTTGTATGTATAGAGATCCACTAGCTAGGTACTTTATATAACATTGGGCATGTATCTATTTTGATTGTAAATTACTTGTATATAAGTGTGTGTGCTACTGTAGTAAAGATTTGGTTTTAATAATATATATTTTTAGAGTTATATTAATCTGTCATCCAGGTTCTCTCCTTCTATAAATAGAGGGGATATACATCAGGTACGCTTAGTGGGTTCCCATATAGCTTCGGGAATAAACGGGGCTATGTGTGGAATTCACTGCGGTCTGCCACGTGCCCTAGGGGAAGGTACGGGGCATGACACTTTCTGTGATACTTTAACTAACCCTTGTGTTGATACTTTTGCAGAGACTTCTGATGCATCTTGTGAACCAGCTGCAAGAAGGAGATTCAGGTCTCTTGAAAGCATATATAGAAGCTCAAATGCAACTGATCCCCTACAAGAAGAAGCATGGCTTGCAAGCAATTCAATTCAAGAACCTTTAAATTTTCAGGAGGCTGTAGAATATGAAGAATGGAGGAATGCAATGAAAGAAGAATATGATCAAATTATGAGGAATCAAACTTGGATTCCTACTGATCTACCAAGGGGAAGCAAGGCTATTGGCCTGAAGTGGGTGTTCAAAATTAAAAGAGATGCAAAAGGTGAAATTCTAAAATACAAGGCAAGGATAGTTGCAAAGGGATACTTGCAACAGCAAGGGGTGGACTTTGAAGAGGTGTTTGCTCCAGTTGCAAGAATTGAGACCATTCGATTGTTGATAGCAGTGACAGCTCAACAAGGATGGGAGACACATCAGATGGATGTTAAGAATGCTTTCTTGAATGGCACAATAGATGAGGAAGTGTATGTGAAACAACCTGAAGGGTTTGTCCTCAAAGAAGAAGAAGGAAAAGTGCTTAAGCTTAAGAAGACATTGTATGGACTTAAGCAAGCACCTAGAGCATGGAATATGAAGCTTGACAAGTCTTTGTTATCACTAGGATTCAAAAGAAATGTGCAAGATCCTGCTGTGTACACCAAATCAGTAAGGAATGAAAGGTTGATAGTTGGGGTGTATGTGGATGACTTACTGATTACTGGTTCAAATGTGAGAGTCATCCATGAATTGAAGGTGCAAATGCAAAAGGAGTTTGACATGACAGATATGGGACTGTTACATCATTATCTTGGCATGGAGATCTTACAACTAGATGACCGTATCACTCTCTGCCAATCATTATATGCAGAAAATCTGCTAAAGGAGATGGGCATGTTTGATAGCAATTTG
Source organism: Thalia dealbata (assembly GCA_030544415.1). Classification (NCBI taxonomy): domain Eukaryota; kingdom Viridiplantae; phylum Streptophyta; class Magnoliopsida; order Zingiberales; family Marantaceae; genus Thalia; species Thalia dealbata. Next base: position 16,331,340 of record CM060460.1, read on the forward strand.
GCACATGCACCTATGGAGGAGAGATTGGTTTTTCAGCAAGCAAAAGAGGTAGATGCAACTGAATATCGTAGGCTTGTTGGGAGTTTGAGATATCTTACACAAACAAGGCCTGATTTGATGCATTCAGTAGGGATACTTAGCAGATATATGCAAGCTCCAACGATGGCACATTCAATTGCAGCAAAGAGAATTCTAAGGTATCTCAAAGGAACACTTGGTTATGGCTTAACTTACTACAAGGGAGATCACATCAAAAATGCCGTGATACATGGGTATAGTGATAGTGATCATGCAGGGTGTGTTGATGATAGAAAGAGTACAAGTGGAATGGTATTCTTCTATGGTGAAAGTGCAATCAGTTGGAGCTCAACCAAGCAAAAGATAGTAGCCTTAAGCTCTTGTGAGGCTGAATACATAGCATTAACAGGAGCTGCGTGCCAAGGAATTTGGTTGGCACGTTTCTTGTCTTCATTGCTAGAGGAGGAAATAAAACAAGTAACAATTTATGTTGACAATTTGTCAGCATTAGCACTTAGCAAAAATCCAGTCCATCACAATCGAACAAAGCACATTGATACAATGTATCACTTCATCAGAGATTGCATTGAATCAAACCAAATTTTGGTAAAGTTTGTGAGCTCTAGTGAGCAAAAAGCTGATGTGTTTACAAAAGCATTGGGTCGGCACAAGTTTGTTGAGATGAGATCGATGTTGGGACTTCAAGAGGTCAAGCACAAACAATCTTAGGAGGGAGAATGATGGAAATAAGCTTGTTAGTTTTGGAAAGTTCAGTTATATTCAGTAATGGTAAAATTCAGTAATATGTAGTAGGAAAATTTTGTTTTTGATCAATATTTCCTTTGATACATTGTAGGGAGAAGATGGAAGTAGTTTCCAATTCTTCTCAGCTTGCTTTCTTTCTAAATTTGTAATTGCAACATTGGTTTTAAATACAATGAATGTGCGAGAGCAATAATAGGTTCTCTGCACAATTTTCCCTTCCATCGTTCACTTGCTGTGTCTCCACTGTTACTGTTTCATTGCTGTCTTTCCAACAGTGAGCACGCCCATCGCAAGCAGCGAGCAACTCCTCTCCGCGATGTGTTCTCCTCTCCGCGGCAGCGAGCACGCCCATCGCAAGCAGCGAGCAACTCCTCTCCGCGATGTGTTCTCCTCTCCGCGGCAGCGAGCACGCCCATCGCAAGCAGCGAGCAACTCCTCTCCGCGATGTGTTCTCCTCTCCGCGGCAGCGAGCACGCCCATCGCAAGCAGCGAGCAACTCCTCTCCGCGGCAGCGAGCACGCCCATCGCAAGCAGCGAGCAACTCCTCTCCGCGATGTGTTCTCCTCTCCGCGGCAGCGAGCACGCCCATCGCAAGCAGCGAGCAACTCCTCTCCGCGATGTGTTCTCCTCTCCGCGGCAGCGAGCACGCCCATTGCAGCCCATCGCGAGCAGCGAGCAACTCCTCTCCGTGGCAGCGAGCAACTCCTCTCCGCAGCTGCGAGCACGCCCATCGCAGCCCATCGCGAGCAGCGAGCACCTCCTCTCCGCGACCGTGAGCAGCTCCTCTCCGGGGCAGGGAGCACGCCCATCGCAGCCCATCGCGAGCAGCGAGCAACTCCTCTCCGCGGCAGCGAGCAACTCCTCTCCGCAGCAGCGAGCACGCCCATCGCAGCCCATCGCGAGCAGCGAGCAACTCCTCTCCGCGACCGCGAGCAGCTCATCTCCAGGGCAGCGAGCACGCCCATCCCAGCCCATCGCAAGCAGCGAGCAACTCCTCTCCGCGATGCGTTCTCCTCTCTGCGGCAGCGAGCATGCCCATCGCAGCCCATCGCAAGCTGCGAGCAACTCCTCTCCGCGGTAGCGAGCACGTCCATCGCGAGCCGCAAAGCACGCCGCGGCGGGGGGCGGCAGCAGTGGCGGGGGACGGCAACAGCGACAGGAGAGGGGGCAGCGACGGGGGGCGGCACCAGCAGGCGAGAGGGCAGCGACAGAGCGCGGCAACGGGGGGCGGCACCAGCGGCGGAGGGCAGCGGTGGGGGGCGGCACCAGCGGCGGGCGAGGGGGTGGCAGCAGGGACAAACGAGGGGGCAGCAACAGGGGCAGCATCAGCGGCAGGCAAGGGGGCGAGGGGGCAGCGGCGGGGCTGGTGAAGACTGCACGAGTCGTGCCATCCAGGCTGATTGTGTCGGGCTAGGCACGACTCGGGCCCGGGTTAACCACGGCACGGGCTCGTGCCTGTGCCGTGCCGTGCCGTGGGCTGCGGAAGCACAGCCCAGCACGGGCACGCCAGGAGGCGGGCCATGCCAGGCACGGTCCGCCCATTTTTCGGGCCATGCCATGCACGGCCCGGTTCGGGCCGGATTGTCCGTGGGTGGCCCGGCTCGTTTTGCATCACTACTTTCATCATCGTTGTAGCGGTCATTTAGCTATTATTTTTATTAATCATGAAGATGAGTAGCGGGAAAGTATAATTTAAAAAAAAACTAGTGAGAAAGAAAGGTGTTAATTTATTTACACGGGAGAAGTGTAATAGAAAAATATAATTTTTTTTTACGCTTCATATAAAATAAGGCAAGTGGGGGTCAACGTAGTAAAAGAAGGGTACGGCTGCTGTGAAGAAGCTGCGTGCGTGGGGAAAGCTGAGTTGTCCAAATTATAAAAAATAAGAGTTTATATTATATATGATAGCGGCGAGGCGACACCTTTTAGCGAGCGCCCACCGCGAGAGCCAAATGGATGGTCCGCCCAGCTGCGACCCTTTTTAAAGGTCGACTCCTGCGAGCGCCGTCGCTCGCTGCGCCGTGCGCCCGAACCAGGCAAGCAACGCAACCACCGAGCGAGTGCCCTTCCGACGTCGAAAGATACCCTCTTCTTCTTCTTCTTCTTCTTCCTCTTCTTCTTCTCCATCTCCCCCAATCGCCTCCTCCCTTTTCCTTCCATCCTCTTTGCCTTTTCGTTTCTTTAATACCGTCTTCTTCGCCGATCCGATTCTTCCCTCCATAAATTACCCCTCTGGACCACGGCTTTGGAGCAGGGAAGCTGAGGAGGAGGAGGACGAAGACGTGGAGAAGAGGTAAGGATTCTGTTCCGCTTGCATGATTTTGTTAATTGCTTCGGTTTGCGCAAGATAGTTGTGGCTCTGAGTTGATTTGTATCGCCGCCTTCTTTCTTTTTCATTCTCTTTTGTTTTTGTTTGGTGTGCGCTGGTCAATTTGTAGTCTCTTTGTCTCCCCGACGCTGTAGAGTCATCCAAAAAGAACCATTTTTTCCTTTCTTTTTTTCTTCTTCCTTAATCACTGTGCACTTAATGTAGGCACACATCACATGGGTGCTCGCTGCGGATTCAGATCGCATGCTGCCCTTCATGATCATGTCCGGGTGTCTGTTTTCTTCTTTTTTTCATGATTGCAATCCAAAGGACGAGTCCATACGAATGATGCATGATCCGTGTATTGGGATGCTCGCAGTTGTGAGAGCGAACAAGGTCTCGGGTTGGTGCTCCATGCTTCAGCACCATCACATGATTTGTCTGTGGGAATTTGCAGACAGCTTGTCACCATTTGTCCAGTGGTCATGCAAAGTTGTTCCTTTTGGAATTAGACCACAGCATTTGATCCAGTAAATTAGTCTCTCCACTTGTAAGGATGCAGATGTTTGAATGGAGCTAAATCCATTCCAACATAGTTTGAGATGCGCAGCACCATCTTCCCAAGTACATTTTCACACGAGTCTTGAATCTTTTCATCCGATGGCGACATGTTGGATTTTTGTCCACCCTACAAGTCCTTGCACGAGACTCGCTGTGCCCTTTTTGAGTCAATCTTGGCCATCCAAGCGCCTCACTGAATCGATCACAGGCTCTTTGCGCACAATTGACCCTCCACGGGCGGAATTGCTGCGCTCTGACTCAGCCCAGCGGTGTCACCATGTCAACGCCGACACAAAAGGTTCTCCTTTGCCCATCTTTACAGGGCCACCAATCATGTTGTCTCGTGGTCTACGGGGGTGGAGGTCTCCACTTCCAGTGGCACCGAGGCTTTTTATTTTTATGCCTTTGTTGGATGCAAGATGGAATTTGCTTTTGTTCTTGGCACAGTCACGGCCACGTGGAGACACTGTTCTTTATGCGGAATCTTGTAGTTTGTGGATTGATGGATGGAGTTGAGTGGGGTGCGTGGGACATCGAGCACTCCACGCCTCTGATTAATTTGGAAAGTTATCGTGTCCCCAGTCGTCGATATCTCTTGATAAGGTGTGTGGTGTTCTTTAGATCGCAACTTGATGTGTTTATATTTGTTAGTTTGTGGTTGGTGTGGTTTACAAAATGAGAATAGGACGAAGTTTATTAAGTTGGAAGGATAATGGTTGGGACCAAATAATTGCCCAAGAGCTGCGTCTAAATGTGTTTTATCTTTCCGAAAAGAAAAAATGGAACCAAATCATTTCCAAATTTTTATGGTTTGAGGAGTTCCAGGGTTAACTTCAATGTGTTGATGAGTTCCAGTTGTCATTGGGTTTCGTATTTAAATTTTGTTGAAGTTTCATGCTAATTGACTTTGCTAACCTTTTGCAGAGAGATTACTGGACAATAAATTAGGGTATTTTCCAAGAGAACTGAGCCATTTAACTCTAATTCTGTATTCTAAAGTGTTATTCTGAAAAGTGTTGATGACGCGACCTATATTGAACCAAATGGATATTTATCATCTAATTAACATATTAACCTTTTTTATCTGTTGTTTTCAGAGGAAAATTGCCTGTGTTTTCTTAGCCGATATGCGGCCTTACTTTGATCCGGATTACGACAATTTTAGTCAATGGATCAATCCTCCAAGGTCACTCATATACACATTTTCTTTTCATTCTTGTGCATTATTGGTGTTTGTTTTTTTTTGTATATTTTGTCAACTTTCTTCTTCTTTTGATGTATTGCAATATTCTAAGAAATCTTGTGATGGCTGTTGCAGAGTTTGCGTCGACAACACCTCCTTCACCGACTGTACAATCGTTAAGGTAAGATAGTGGCATCTTCGTATTCTCTAGTTCATTCAATCAATGGACACTACTCACCATAATCAATTACATGACTTAATCACAACCAGTATGATTGAACTTGCAAGCACCTTTAGATGAACTACTCCAAGCTTCTTGTCACAGGAACAATAATAAAATTCTTATTGTGATCGATGGGCATCTTTAATTATGGAAGTGTGTCCCATGAAGTTATAATCCTCTATAGCTCTATCATCCCATATGAAATCTTGAAGTGCTTTAAACCACTATACCAACAAGCAAAATATGAATAGAACCTAAATATGGTTTTACAGTTATATATATATTTGATTTTCATTTAATTTCGTCTGATTACGGTGAGAGGTATCTCAATGTGAAATGAAGGGTGCAAAAAATGAAGGGAAAAAAATTAGGTACTGATTTATTAACATTGATGTAGACAGGGATAGCTCTATCGGCTCGTTGTAGATGCAGCCTGACTGGTTCCCTCCACTCAAGAGTTAAAACAACAATAAAAATGGATAATAAGGTTGATCTACCTCCAACTCAACGTCTCCATCCAACTTTAACTAAACTGGTTTTACTGAAGCAATTGCCAGTGTGGTTTAGCACCAATTTCCTCAACCTAAAATAAATTGTAAAAATGCAGTCTGCTGACCATCTTACTGATGTATAGTAGCTTATTTTCTTCTTGTACTAGGTGGATAGTGTGAACAAGCCTGGGATATTGTTGGAAGTTGTGCAGGTTCTTAGTGATTTGGACCTAGCAATTTCTAAAGCATACATCACTTCTGATGGAACATGGTTTATGGACGGTATGCAGATGGTACACAACAGATACTGATGTTGATGATTTTGCATACCTTATCTGATATGCTGAATTTGTTTGTTTGGTTTTCATTGTCAGTATTCCATGTTACTGACCAGCAAGGAAGAAAGATTACTGAGAAAAAGACTATCGACTATATTGAGAAGGTGACAACATTACTTTTCTTTTTTTGTTCATTACATGTAACTTTTGCTCAATGTTAATACAAGATTATTAATGAAAGAAAAAGTTAGAAATCAGGCATGAATTTTCTTGTTAATCCCTAGCTAACACCTCATACGTCCAACGAACAGGAAAAAGTCATTATTAATTTCAATAAAACTGTGCAGATCATTTTATTCCGGTATCTGATTTTTGATGCAAATGTACTGAGCAAACAGTGGATGGTTGATATCTCTAAGCCTTCACATAAAAATGGAACAATTCTCAATGCTTAAGTATATTCATTGGCTTCTCCTTTCTCTCACAATCCTTTAGTTTTTTGCAGAAATTATCAATCTTAACCTGAGATTATGCAATATAATCAATTATCTGGTAGACCTCAGGTTTTTTATATTTGTACCAAAGTATAAACTTATATAGCCCTTGGTATATTTCTCAAGGCTCTTTTAAATTTTGTCTTGGTAAGGATTTCATGTAACCAGTTATAATCATATGATTCTGGAAACAATAAGAAAGACTTCTTGCCTGTTGAACTTCCACAGTTGGTTGTAGGTTTGGAGATCTAAGTTTCTCTTTAACGCATTCTTGTTGTTCATATAATTTACATTCAAATAGGCAGGAGTCTTCATAATGCACTTTTTTCTAGATTCAGGTGCAAGAAAGCTAACAATAGTTAGCCACATATCACCCGGTACCCTTTATAATATATCTGCAGAGTTGGTTAAACTAATAGTAAGACATCTCTATTGTACTCTTCTTCTTGCAAACATGTAGAAGCATGCTACAATCAAGTTGTAATACTTGGTGAAGAAAGATAAGATTAAGAGCATTTTAATAAATTGAATTCAGTAGGTGTAATTGCATACTTTCATTGTTTTCTATAGAATCTTACAATATCTTGTGTGATAAATAATGAATGTATTTCATTCACCTTTTGGCAGTTCTCCTTTTGTAATTTAATGATTTTCAGGCTCTAGGTCCAGAGAGCATAAAAGCAGGGTCATGGCCAGGAAAATCAGTGGGAATGCACTCAATTGGTAATCATATTGCTATAGAACTAATAGGCACAGATCGTCCTGGCCTCCTATCTGAGATCTTTGCTGTTCTTGCAAATCAGCATTGCAATGTAGTAGCAGCTGAGGTCTGGACGCACAAAACACGGGTTGCATGTGTTATATACATAAATGATGAAGCCACATCTGAACCCATGAATGATCCTAATCATCTCATCACAATGGAGGAGCAGCTCAAAAATGTTTTGCGTGGTGGTGATGATGTAAAAGGTTCTCGTACTAACTTTTCTGTAAGTTCAACCCATGTTGATCGCCGCCTTCATCAGCTGATGCTTGCTGACAAGGACTATGAAAGCGATGATGATGTTATAGAGGAGAAAGATGAGATGCTTTTTAGACCAATCATTACTATTGATCATTGTGAGGACAAAGGATACTCTGTGGTGAACATAAAGTGCAAAGACCGGTCAAAATTGCTGTTTGATATAGTATGCACATTGACAGACATGCATTTTGTTGTTTCACATGCTTCAGTTTCATCTGATGGCTCCTTTGGCATCCAGGTATACACAAAAAACCACTTTGAGATACTTGTTTGTTTCCCTTTGCACAGATTTTACTGTTGCAATTTATGTGGGTGGTTATGAAAGTTTTCATATTAAATGCATGTTTTTTTGGTTGATGGCATGCCATTTTATTTTCAAGCGCAAGCTTCTAGTGATATAGTCAGATGCCCTCTTATCTCATGACTAATTGTAACTAGTTTAAAATTTGAATGCTCAAAATGATTCCCGTTTACAATTCTGAGACCTAGTTCGTGCATACAATAAGATGACTTCATTATGAGTCTAGTTCAAGTTTGTTTTTGTTAGCATTGCAAGTAACTGCCTTTTAATAAAACAATTTCAAGTGAATGTCTTGCTGTTTCACCATTTTGAATTGTAAAAGTCGCATTCTTCTCACATTATGAACCCTTTTCTTTAATTTTATCTACTGAAAGGTAAATTGCTAATATAGTAAGTAGTTTAAAGAGATTTTTAAAACATATGTAACTTGAACTTTCCCTTGTATAAATAATGTACGTGAATTCTGAAGTTTGTCGCAAATCAATTGTCATTTAGTAGCTCAGATGGCCTATTTTAATAGTTAGCTACTAAATGACATCATCTGGAGAAAAGTGGTAAGCTGATGCTTAAATAAATCCCTTGAGTAGAATTTTGTTTTGCACATTGAGAGTATTAAGTCTAGTGGAAGAATTTATAAATGTAGCTGCTAACTAATTTCTATCTTCAAAATTATGTTTTACATTTGTCATAAATGAAAGTTCAGCTTATATTCGTTGCAACCACTTAAATGCAATCTATGTTAGAAAATAATGCAAGATATATTTACAAAAGTATGTTTTTACATTGTGTATGCAAGTCAGCATGTTGAATTAGCCTTCTCAGTTTTGTTGGTTGATGGTGCTTTACTCATACGATATGGATAATGATTATGCTCAAGATTTTTTTTCTGCCCACTGTATTGCATCCAAATATTTCTACTTGGTTGTCCAGTAGAGGTTATTAGTTATTCTTTTCAGTCTTGTAATATTCTCTTATGTTTGATATTGGACTCATTGCTCAAAATGATTATGAAGCATAATCCATCCATCCACAGGAGTTGTACATTCGTCATAAGGATGGAAAGACTCTTGATTCAGTGGAAGAAAAAGAGGAGGCCATCAAGTGTCTCGAAGCTGCAATTCTTAGGAGAGTATCTGAGGTAAATCACATCTTTTTGTCACTTGGCTACCCAATTTGTTGATTTCTTTTACATATACCAGTTAAAGTAATTTGTACATATTGCTAAAAGGTCGATGATCAAAATTTCTCCACGTTCCTGTGTTTTGTACTCAACTACCAACTAAACATATATGATAAACCGAAGCATTTCCACATTTCTGTAAGAGTCTACTAGAAACCTTGAGGAAATACTAAGTTGCTTCATAAGATCAGGATATTCTTGCTATCTCTCAGTTTAGCACTTCAATTTAAATTTATACTATCACGGATAAAGTGAGTGTGCAACATTATGTCTAATCCTCATATTTCTATTATCAACAAAAACATTAAGCAAATTATTTTGGCTATTTATGTCGGATACTAGTTAATCAAATCTTGGCATCTCCCGTTCAACTTGCAGGGCTTTAGTCTGGAGATTTGTGCTAAAGACAGGGTGGGATTGCTGTCCGATGTAACAAGAGTTCTTCGTGAGTACGGCTTGTCAGTGTCAAGAGCAGATGTGACAACCATCGGGGAGAAGGCCATCAATGTGTTCTATGTGAGGGATTCCTCAGGGAACCCAGTGGACATGAGGACCATCGAAGCTCTCCGCAAGGAGATTGGGCACACTGTGATGCTCAATGTGAAGAAGATTCCTTCCACTACCAAGTCTCCTGAGGCCAGTGGCTGGGCAAAGAACAGCTTCTCTTTCGGCAACTTGTTTGGAAAATTCTTGGGCTGATCCGTCTGTTGAGGTCCGAGGTCTTGTCTTGGACATGCTCTTGCTTGCACACACAGTCTGCAAATGTCAAGTATTCCAATGGGGAGTGAGAGTAATTATATCTATGCAATGTCTGCTCTCCAACTTTATGTCTCCAAAGGCGCAGCCTATTGTCAAATTCAAGTGCTGCCTGTACAAAGATGGAGTTAAGAGGTCTCGTAATGGTGCTTAAATTTCTAGGTTCTATTCCATGTAAATTCCAGCTCTATTTGAATAATTAATGAAGGCCATTAGTTCAGTGGCTCTTTTTCAGCCTTTTATGTGCCGAAATCTTGCTAAATATCTTTTCTGATCCATTTGGGATCACCAGTCACATTTTTTGGCTGCAGTCTTTAGCAAGTGTCGAACAGATTCACAATTGTCCCTTTTGAAAGGTTCACAATTGCCAATCTATGTTGATGGAGAGCCGAAGATAATTGGATTAACCCGTCTTCTTCTCTGCGGCGTGCAAGTTGATAATAGGTATCTTTTCATCAGGTATCGTAGTCAATTTATCATTTTGTGAAGGACATGCAAGATCCACGTTTGGGGGAGTCTCCAATCAGGAACAGGCGTCCATCAGTGAAAAAGTTAATGTTGTATTCAAATGAAAAGTTTCGGAGCCTTGTTTCTTACATGTCCATATTCGAGGATGTCTTTATCTCGGTGGAAAATGGAGGACTAAGTCATATGTGGATCTAGTCTTCTGCTGCTGGTCAGTTTTTGAAACTGTAAATATAAAGCTAGAGTGTTTTTTGGGGACTTGCAACAAACGTATTTTGGCTCTTTATGTTGCTTAGGCAAGAGTTTTCTTTTTTCCTTTCTTCTGGATTACCGTGAGGTGTATTTACATTTATTTTCTCCTCATTCGAACTGTTTTATATCATATTACAAATGGTTGAAATGTTCTAGTTTTCAGAAAAGTAAAATATGCTTGAAGCTCTCAGTAAAAAGATTTGGTGAAAACATATTTTATTCTATCTTCTTTCATAGAGCTTTTTGCTGCAGTAACAAGTTTGAATTTAATAATACCATTAATAATATAGAGACAAGTCATTGTCAACTGACCTGTCTGCGTGCTAGGTTTTCGTGTTGCCTAATTTTTAATTACAAAAAGCTCGATCGGCATCGATTTCATAATCCTCTATTCCTTTGCCTGTACACTAGCTATGCAGACAATGGTCCCTCCTCTCTTTTAGTTTGGTTGAAGCAACTGCGATCATCACTTGCTCCGACCAAGTTCTCCATCACCGACCCACCTGTCGGACACGTGGCAACCGCCGCATGAGCCCGCAGACCCATACAAGGCATAACAGGATCCAATCTCTACAATATAAATAACCCACCAAGTCAATATCAGTGTAATACAATCTTCTAGTACAGTCCCGATATGAGTTTACTACACTCTACGTTCCGTAATAAAGAAAGAAAAATCTAAACGATGATGTTTGACAACGTCCGATAATAAAATCCTCGTCCGATCTTGATTGTCACTGTCACGCCCCAATTCCACCTTTGGGCACGTGGCAATTGCCGTATAAGATGTACTTCAACACCACAACTTATACAAGACTAAAAAGTATCACAATGCACTATAATTTTATTAATTAAACACAGCGGAAGTAAATACATCTGACAATTTAACTATCACTACTATTTTACATCTCTATCTAGGTCGCCAAATTGATATTATTCGCCAAGCTATGTTCTCCCTCACTCCCAGCTAAAGATCCATCTGTAACCTGCGCAACAGGAAAAAATGTGCACATCTGAGTCGTGAGACTCAGTGAGGCTACAGAGAGAGCACCCTAATGATGGGTAAAAATATTGTACAACCCACAAGAAATATATTTACTAAAATCACATACTTAAATAAACATGTCAAAAATATATAACAAGAAAATAAATGTAGAATAACATAATCATAATTAGAACAAGATATATATCATAAGATATCAGAAATCTGTTCATAACATGGTACACAAAATTAAACATGTCATATCTCTTTAATATGTATATCATTATCATTTCATTCCACACCTAAGGCAGTCAGCCTATGTTCAAGGTAAATTCCTCGTCAGAGATTACTCGAAACCCGTCAGTGTCAACTCTAGGTCACTGTCCTATGTGCCTGTACACTGACGTTAGCAGAAGGAGCTGGTGATCACGATACCCCTTCTAATATAACCTAGGGGAAAAGGGGGTTTTGGTTCTATATTCTTGTATTTTTACTTTGATTTGGGTACCTTACGATATTTAATTCCTCCCCTGAGGTGACAGTTGTTGGCTACAACTGTCATTAATTTAGCCAACCCCAAATTCAGTCTCATATAACTCTTGATTATTCTTCTTACTTGGTTATTGCACTCGAATAGCCGATTAGTTCCATTCATGAAACTTTATTATTTTATGTTCTCAATTTTACATTATTTTCTATCTAACTCACTGAGTACAAGTGTACTCACCCTATAGGGGAACTCATTCTTATTTTCAGGATCACAGCAGGAGAGAGACTCATAGATCGTGAAACAAGTAGCCAGGTACTCAACTTTTGAAAAACATAATAATACTACCTTTATTTTGTGTATATAGAGATCCACTGACTAAATCTTTTGTATATCTTAGGGCATATGCCCAATTTTGATTGTTAGATATCTGTATATAAGTGTTTCATTGTACATAGACCTCATTTTAGAAAATATATAGTTCTAGAATTATATTGATCTGTGATTCAGGTTTTCTCCTTCAATAATAAAGAAAAAATACACCAAGTATGCTTAGTGGGCTCACATATAATCTCGGATGGTAAGCAGGGCTATATGTAGAGTTCACTGTGCATAATATTGGTTGATAAAAGAAGCGATATTATCATTTTGATAAAAAAGATAGTAGAGTTGAGGGTTCTAGGGTTGTTTCAAATTAAGTGGGATGGTTGAAAGGGAGGGTTAGATAAATATAGAACTCACGACTTTCTGTATAGAGCCTAATTACTCTAACTAGAGGAGTTTATGAACAATCAATTAATTTAAAGTTTGATTAAGTTATATCATTTTATTTATTTTTTAAAACTAAATTAATTTTACCATGATGCTAATATCAATAATTAACATCGCTTGACATGACTTAATAAAATCTAAACCAGTTGATTGGTTAATAAGGAGTGTGATAACTCTTATGAAAAAATATCAAAGGCGTTTCTATAGTTTTAAACCTACGGGGGACGAAGTTGGTGATGAAAATATTTTTAAACCTATAAAAATATGGAGGTGCTCTCTCAAGGAGTCTAGATAAAATAAACTCTCTTTTTTAAAAAAGAGTTATAACATACTAAGAGGAAGATAAATCAACCTACAGAATAAAGAGGTGCATGTTTGCATGTGCAATTGTTTAAATACCTGAATTACACTTTGGTTGAGACTTAGTATTTTATAAAGAATTCCGATGGAACAAAACTAGCCGTGTGATAGAAAAAAAGAAAGAACATGCTGATGGGCCTAATAGAATATAATATCTTGTGCCTTGTGGTGATCCGCAAGATAAGGATTCCCCACATCACTTCATGCGGTGAGGATTAATCAGGCGATCAAATCATTTTAATTTCATTTAGTGATGATAAAAAAGTGTGACGCCGCACTCGACATAATATTCTCTCTTATTCTCGTAGTGTTTTGCCGAATCATCCAATTTGATCAACCGTAGAAGCATTTAAGAAGAATATATTTTTTTAAAATGGCGTACACCACCAGGTTCGACCAAGCATATTGGTAGGAGTCTTTTTTCTTCCTAGAAATGATCAGAAAAAATACTAACAATCTGATTAAATTATGTAAAATCGAGTAATTATTAATTTGCTTTATTTTTTTTAAAAGACATTTATCAATTTATGAAAAAAAAATCTCAGGGTCGACGCAAACCCTTTGACCCTATGAAATCCACGGGTTGAATACTCACCCAGAGCAGCGCACCCGCCGCCATCCCGCTCCCGCAGGACATCCCAAGGGGGCTGCGGGCCCCACATAACTATTGGGATTCATTTTGGGTGCGTTTAAAACGTTGATTAAAAGGCAACGAACGCATCCAGTGGCCGCCGCGCAATCACGCACTCCGCGTTCGTGTCTGACCGCCGTCACGCTGTCTGGCGACGGGAAAAAGAAAAATTGCGGTAAACAAAAGCTCGAGTTCGCACGGAAGGGGAAATGAAACCAGAACTAGAAGAGGGGGGTGGAGTTCTTCCCTACGCCTCTCTCTCCATCCCTCTCGCTCTGGTTTCCTGGTCTTGCTCTCTTCTCCATTTTGCGCGGAATCGTATAGAATCTGCTCCTCGTTGGCCTCTCTGCCTGTCTGGGGCGGGTGGTTGAAAGCCAACAAGGCTTTTTCTTTGCGGCCTTGCGACTTGGTTAGGAAGAGAGGATAGTCGGAATCGTCCGCGGGTGGTCTTGCTGTTCCCCGACGCGGAGGGCGACGGTGCTTCTTGCTGCCGGAGACTTTTTCTCGTCCCGATGGCAGCGGGCGGTAGCTTCGAGCAGTGGCAGAAAGATGTGTTCTTCCGGGCGGCGGAGGAGATCCAGGAATCGGCAGACACGTACGTCGTTTCCTCCCTCTCTATGCCTTTCCGGGCAGCGTTAGTTGTTCGAAAGTTCTAGTTTTTAGTCTACTTTCTGTTGTTCTTCGGATCCGCATCGCTATTTTCCTCGCTTTCTTCCGTGATTAGGGTTCATTTTTTGGGGCTCGACTTTTCTCTTGATTATCGGAAGTTAGGGCATCTTTTGGTATTTGATTTCTTTTGTTAATCTTGGGGATTTACGATTCCCTCTTTCTCTCTGTCAGGATGGAATCTATCTATAGGTCGTGGATACGGAACCGTAGGGATGGATTTGATTCGGAAGCTTCAGATGAACCGGATAGGGAGCTTCAAGCTGCTCTAGGCACCGCCAAGTGGCAGGTGTGTTTCTTTCGCATGTATTGATTGTTTATTAATAGTTGCCACAAATAACTTTGCCTCTGCTCTTGTTATGTTTCTACTGTTACATAAATGGATTTCTGGCATTTCTTGCAGTTGGAGGAGTTTGAAGAAGCTGTCAAATCGAGTCACACAAGTTTTTCTTCGGATGAAGATACGATCGCTAGGCACACGCAATTCGTTTCTGCAATAGGGAGCCGAATTTCATTGGTCGAGACAGATTTAAGTAATTCATTGGTTGAAGGGGGGAGGCAACCCTTGCGCTGGGTTCAATTAGACAAGGAAGAACAAGATGACCTCGCAAATTTTCTTTCTGGGGCACCACGAGTTCATCGGCAAGCGAAGCATGTTGATCATAGTAGCTATGATCTTATGAGGAGCTTCAAAGATACAGTCATGATAAACAACGACAAGAGATATGTGGTGGAAGTTGCTGAAAAAGATCCTTACGGAAGGAAAGATGACTCAGTGCTTGATGAGGTGGATCAGCTGGATGAGCAAACAGAGGTATCTAGTTCAACGGATATAGGAACTTGGAAAATTGTGATTGCTGATGAGGATAATGATAAAGGTCTAGGTAGACCTGAGATGCTGAGTAAGGAATCTGGTCAGTCTGGTTCACTGAGGAGTGCTGAATCCACATCAAAGTGGAGACAGTTTAGGAACAATTTGTGGAAAGCCAAGAATGAAGACCATCATCACCTAAGGCATGGATTATCATATTACCTTGATTTGAAGGGAGTAACTCGGTTCATTCAGGTATGTCCTATTTTAACTTTGTATTTAGCCTGCATTCCTCATTTACTATGCAAAAAAGATATGCACTTTGACGCTATGATGGTTGCTGTAGCATTGAACTTTATTTTTATTGAGTTTCCTTATTATTCTGGTGGAAATGGAAACTCAATCTCCTAGTTATCTATACGTACTAGGATGACTTTGGCTTTCCTAAAATTTAAAGCGCTAACTATTATGTCTTAGACTTGCTGTTTGGCCTCTTAAAGCAAATCATATGACTTGCTTTAAACTTAGCATGTTTTGGATGAGTAATTAAGGTCTTTTATTAGCTTCTGGGTCTTTTATTTTTATTTTCTATTTTGAAAAGTTCTAGCATAAAATATTTTTAAATATCTTGTTTTGGTTTGGGCAAAGTCCAAAACTGATGCTTCTGCTTTAATGTGTGCGCAGGGAATTAGTGGATTGTCTGAAAGAAGGCAAAATCACCTTAGCAATAGGAGCCAAGGGTCTAAAATTCCTCCCCAGAATCTTGTTGGAAGAGTTGGTGGATTCCAAAGGCAGATGGTTGGACCACAACGGCATATGCATTTCATCCGATATCTTTGGATCACTTTCTTGCTCCTGTTGAGTGTTGTTTTAGTTGGTAAGCTTAACACCTGGATTACTAGAATTATCTTGTATACAGTATGACAACCAGTTAATTTAATGCAAGAAATTCCAATGAAACATATAACTTCTGTTTGCTGCACAGACATTTCTACATACTGAAGCCTAAGCGGCATTTAGATAGAGTTTTTTTTTGCTTAATTGTGATTTTTAGCTCAAAGATCAATGTCGGTCAATCTGTAAATAAATTAAATAATTCCAACTGCCCTGAATTGAAAGCTTTTAAATTGTGATAAGCTGAGATGGCCAGTCTCTAGCTATACTGGATGACCTACGAACATTAACAACTATCAATTGGCAGCTTTATTTTCTTCGCTCTAGCTGCCCATCAGCAAGAACACAGATGACCCACAACCTCTATCTTTTGACAAATATCATTAGGTAGTGTACTAACAGTCAAAGGCAGATGTTCAAAATTTACAAGACTGATAACTAGAATCATGGAACGCTACGGATGTACAGATCATCATCCTTCTGTGGAGATCGACCTCCCTAAACCCAACTGTGGAGCCTTATGCATTGGAACTGCTGTTTCGTATGAGTTTATGCCTGCCTTGAGAGGTCGAAAAATCTATAGGCTTCAATAAGATTTCTTTGAAGACCTGCGTGGATATATAAACATAGTAGTCAGTGGACCATGCCAAATTGCCAGTGTTAATTGGAATCTGGGACACATACAACTATTGAAGGATCACGCTGAAATGATGCTTGGTGGGTGATTTAATCTATGCCTTATGCCCTAGAGTAAATAACTAAAATCTTTGGTGGGTGATTTTGTCTTCCTAACGATCGCTAGCTAGAAATTCTTTCTGGGATATCCAAAAGCTGTTGTTTTTAAACATGTATAAACTTTATAAGCTTCTGTTGGGAGGATGCTAACGGACCATCTTTGCATACATTGTTTGCAGTTCCATTTGTTCTCTACTCCGCTTAAGGATCTCCTTTATTGTGTTTCTTAAAGGAAGGAAGGAGGTGAGCGACAAGCATCCATCAACTGGAGTTTTCCTTCTTAGTATTATTATTAAATATTAACTGGCATATATTATGTACTCGTAATGATTTCTTTTTCCTTTTCTCTTGCTTTGCAGCTCGTCAGCGTTGAAGTAGGGAAATAGAGTTAGATTCACATTGTGATTATAAATGTCCTCTTGGATAATTTTGTAGCAAATGATGTTAACGGTACAAGTGCCTTGGAACTTTCCTTGGGAGCAACAGCCGACATGGCTGTTGATTGCATCGGTCATTCTATTCTCATCATCAGACTGTTTGTCCATGCGCAGATTAAAAACCCAAATTTGCTAATAGTTTGGCATACTACTAATAAAGCATGCTCTAGCAGTGTGCACCGGAGTTGATTGCATTTTGCAGTGAATGGCACCATCCATTTCAAGTGTCTTCCGAGTTCTTTCCTTTATCCTAATTGTGTACGCGTGGTGGCTGCTGCAGGACCATCCTTGATGATGACTTCAAATAGTGATACGCTTCTGCTGCTACTGACAAGTTTGCTATTGCCCCTTCTGTGGCTGTCCCTCAGAACGATTGCATCATACCACGACTTCTCCGAAAGTTTAGGCTATTAATAATTTTGATTCCTAAATATTATAAATTTGATGGACATTTAATAGTAACCAAGAAAAACTAAAATTAAAATGATTTATACATATTAAACATGATATTTGATCACTAGGAAAAGAAAAATGCTACATAGGAACTAACCGATTTATGCAAAAATCCTGGTTGGTTATTTTTTCAACTGATTTTTCTTAGCGGATTGGGGGATTTTTCCGACCGAGACTCCATTGGTAATGAATTGATAACCATTTTAAGGTATGTTTAGTTGATAAATTTTTGATCGATTTATATAATTTATTAACAAAAAAATTTGGTTAGTGATTGCTAGATGTATTTTTTTATTCCATTAGCGGCCACCATCAATATTTTAACGGAGGATTTAAACAAGGGCTAATATTTTAATCAGATAGGTAATGTTGACCCAATGGTTATATGGGACGACGAAGAAGTGACGGTGGACATGGAACGAGAAGAAGAGCGTATTGGAAATTTGTGTCGCAGAGGCGATGAATGGACAATGGCGGAAGATATCGAGGCTGAGCAGGAGGTACGGGAACGAGTAAATAAATGATCTTAAAATCACTTGAGGAAGGGTAAATAGAAGTTTAAATAGAGCATGGATAGGAAAAAAAGCAACAGATGTTCGTGAATGTTTGACGGGAGACGGTGAAAGATCAACAATAAGAATTAAGAAGATGATGGAGAGGGGTGAGGGTTGTTGAGGGGACAAGTCAGTGAGAGAGGAGACTCTGCAGATAGGATTCAAGACTATTCCTATGTAGACATAGTTAAAAAAAAAAAGTGTCACCCGAGTAGAAAAAGCCATCATTCATTGAGGCCGAAAGGATCCGTACAAGCAAAGAAACTTAGATTCATTGAGTTCTTTGTGAATTTAAGGCAGGCAAACGAATACTTTCAATGCTTCGAGGGTTCTCACTGGGCAAGAAGCTGCCAGTAGACAATGCGATGCAAGAAGATGGACGATATCCCGACCTTCCTTAGGGTGCACTATGAAGATTTCTTATACATCGTCCAAGTAACCATTGCTCGACACAACAGGATCGTGCGTAACCAAGATCACCATTGAGGCAATCCAGAAGGAGACCAAGACACGGGGTGATTATTAAAGTAGCTGAAATGAATACCTGGAGGAGAACGATGATAATACCTCTTAGATGACGGGGTCAGTGAGGACTTGATCCGGGTGAAGAAGACAAGGATGAGAGTTGGGAATCTGTTGCCGAGATAGTCGAGGGGACATCTGCTAGACAAATACTAGCTACCAGAGGTAATATGTGAAACAAGTATATGTATAACATTCGTATAACCTTTCTCATTATGCAGTGAAATGAGAGAGCCATCGATGCATATAATAGCTTCACGAATGAATTAGATATCATGCTGAGGATGATGGTAAATGAGGTAATGAAAACTCAGAAGATGACGTGCAAAGAGTATTGATGCACAAACAATCTGGAGTCGAGGCATGCTTATTATTTTTAGGGCAAGTCGGATACACTGCTGCCGAAGAAGCCAGATACCTCCACGGAAGAGTTGTGGATGATTAGAGGAAATAAAAACTGTTGCATATAGACGGTGGTGCTGACAACGTGAAAGAATGACATAATATCCTACTTGACCAACCCGTGTTCTTATTATAGCAATGTTTCTGTGGGAAACCTATTCTATATCAAGAATGTGGATATAGGAAGGAGCTAAGTACTATGCAGCGTATCAACCCATCCACATCCTTGGTACTTTAGCATACAGACTCGAAGGAGAAGAGGTGTATCGCATTGAGGTTTGAATAGCGTGGCAAATTAATGAAGTTAGTGGCAATGAAAGGGCGACTGCAGGCGGAAGAGATTGTGGCTTTATTAGGCGCCATAGGTCAGGAGCAAGCCAATTTAGGTGTCCAATCTACAAGCAAATGGAATACCAGACGTGTATCATGTATGATATACCAGCATATCAATATCGAAATGAATAAGGAACTGTAGCAAGAAAAGAGCATCATCTCAGGGGCTAGAAGATAATGACAGTCCTATCACTGACACACGACAACGAAAAGGAGGATCAAGACAACAAGGCAGTGTGTCACGGGGTCCGTTCGTAGGGGCTGCTTTGCTCGAACCGGAGCCCCGTGCGGTGTAGGCAAGAGAGGCGCCGTTGCCTACAAGCCTCTCCCTCTCTCACGGAGGGAAGAAAAACAATGATGCGACAAGAGATGGAGAGAATCAAACAGAGGTGTTATTTCGGGAAAATAAGCCTACAGGATGTCGGAGGGTCCGTTGAGGAGACGACCCTACCGGCGTACAACCTCTCACTCTCTCTCTCTCTCTCTTTGATGGTTCTTATTCTCTCGGAAGGAATGAAGCGAGCGAGCGATCGCCTCCTACCCGATCCTCTGCGTCCGGGCATATATATCCCGGAGCATATGCATCTTCAGTGGGCGTCCGCTCCTTCTTGTGGCCGGAGCTTGGTCAACAGTAGGCGGCGTGGGAAGCGGAGTGTCATTGGTGGAGAGGGGTGACATTCCTCCCCCGTTGGAGCTGGACGACGCCCCCGTCGTCCTCTGATGGAGGTATTCGTGAATTAGTTTCACGCTCCCAGCTGTCCTCCTCTTTCGATGCTCCTTTCCATCGGACGAGATACTCGGAGCGTCCGTCGGGCTGAATGCTCTGTTGCCTGAGGATCTTCTTTGCCCGCTGCGCGGGTTCTTTGATTACGGTGAGTGGGGTGCGGTCCATTTGTAGGCGCTCCGTGTCGCGGTCTCGGTGAAAGGGCTTCAGGGCGCTGACGTGGAAGGTGGAGTGGATTTTGAGGCGAGGTGGTAGCTCCAATGTATAAGCGACTGCCCCGACCCTGTTCGTTATGCGGAAGGGTCCGTCATATCTGGGCATTAACCCTTTGTGTTTGTGGGTTCGGTGTCACCTTTAGGAGCACTTCGTCGCCAACTTTGAATTCGCGGTGTCGTCGGTGATGATCCGCATATTTCTTCATGCATCGTCGAGCTTTTTCGAGGTTCCCCTGGTTCTCCTCCCATAGTTGCCATCGGTCTTCGATGAATTGGGACGCGGCTGGGCAACGGTCCGTAAATGATGTTCGGGTCAGTTCGAGGGGGTTGAGGGAAGGTCGCCCGAACACGATTTCGAAGGGAGACTTGGCGGTGGCGGCGCTCTTTTGTAGGTTGTAGCAGTACTGCGTCGTATCTAATAGCTCCACCCAGTTATCTTGGCTGGCGGTGACGAAATGCTGCAGGTATTCTTCGAGGAGGGCGTTGGTCCTTTCTGTCTGTCCGTCCGTTTGAGGGTGGTTGGTGGTGAAAAAGTAGAGTTTCGTTCCGAGGTGTCGGAATAACTCTGTCCAGAATCGCCCGGTGAAGCGGGCGTCGCGATCACTAACAATATCTTCGGGGAGGCCGAAGTATTTTATTACGTTGTGGAAGAAGAGTCCAGCTGTTTCCTCGGCGGTCACCTGTTCTGTGGTGGGTATGAAGATGACGAACTTACTAAACCGGTCCACCACTACCAGTACCGCAGAGAATCCATAGATTTTTGGGAAGGACTTAACGTAGTCCATGGAGATCGACACCCATGGTCGGCATGGTGCTAGCAGAGGCTGGAGGAGACCGACGATTTTGTGCTTCTCCGTCTTGTCGGTTTGGCAGGTGAGGCAGGTTCGCACGTATTGTTCCACATCTTCCTCCATCTTCGGCCAATAATATGATTGACTGAGGAGTGCTAGGGTGCGGGCGATGTCGGGATGTCCTGCCCACGTCGTATCGTGGCACTCCGATATAAGTTTTTTTCAGAGCTGGTGGGAGTGGGGTACGTCTGTTCGTCCCTTCTGCACTTGCAGGAGTCCGTCTGGATCTTTCCCATATTTCTTCGTCACTCCTTGCTCGACTTGTCGGAGTAGTCGTTGGTAGGAAGGGTCGGCGGTGGCTGCTGCTTGTAATTGTTGCAGCATGTCGCTATGGGTCCGGGTGATGGCGTGGATTTTCCGGCTTAGGGCGTCCGCCGCTTTATTGTGCTTCCCAGCGCGGTGCTCCCAGGTGAAGTCAAATTCCGCCAATTGTTCCTGCCACCGCACTTGTTTCACCGATAACTTGCGTTGGGTTTGGAAGTACGTATTTGCGACATTGTCTGTAAAAATAACAAACGGGTTACCAAGAAGGTATACTCGCCATGTGCAGAGGCAATGGACGACGACCAGCATTTCCTTCTCATGGGCGCTGTATTTTTGCTCGGTGTTGTTTAGCTTCCAGCTCTCGTATGTGACCGGATGTCCCCCTTGCGTGAGTACCCCTCCGAGGGCTTGATCTGATGCATCTGTCGTCACCTCGAATGGTTGTCGAAAGTCCGGTAGCACTAGGATGGGTGCCGATGTCATGTGGATCTTTAGAGCTTCAAATGCGCCACTGCAGACGTCCGTCCATGTCCATTCTTTGTTCTTTTTCAGCAAGTCGGTGAGGGGCGCCGTTGTTTCCGAATACCCCTCGATGAAGCGCCTGTAATAATTGGTGAATCCGAGGAAGGATCACAACTCCGATTGGTTTCTGGGCTGTTTCCACTCTTGGATGGCGCGTATCTTCTTTTCATCCATTCGCACGGTTCCGCCTCCGATGTTGTGGCCGAGGAAGGAGATTGTTGCTTGCCCGAATTCTCACTTGTCCTCGCGTACGTAAAGTTGGTGTTCCCTTAGCTTTTCGAACACCTGGCGGAGGTGGAGGAGGTGTTCTACTTCAGACTCGGAGTAGACGACGATGTCGTCCAGGTACACCACCACGAACTTGTCGATGAAGTCGTAGAACACGTCGTTCATGAGATTACAGAAGGTAGCTAGTGCGTTAGTCAGACCGAAGGGCATGACCAGAAATTCGTAGGAGCCATACCGAGTGACGCAGGTTGTCTTGGCTTCGTCTCCTTCTGCTATCCGGACCTGCCAATACCCCGATCGGAGGTCGAGTTTCGAAAACACTCGTGCGTGCGTTAACCGGTCGAAGAGGTCAGCGATGAGTGGGATTGGGTACCGATTCTTGATCGTCACCTTGTTGAGGGCTCGGTAGTCGACGCACATCCGGAGCTTCCCATCTTTTTTCTTTTGGAAGAGTACGGGGGCTCCGAAAGGGGCTATAGAGGGTCGGATCAGCCTGGCATCAAGAAGAGCATTGAGTTGTCTTTTTAATTCATTCAGTTCTGTCGGCACCATGCGATAGGGCGCTTGGGCTGGTGCCCGTGCCCCGGGGATTAAGTCGAAGTGGTGGTCCGTACTTCTTCTCGGAGGCAGCGTCTTTGGGAGCTCCTCCGGCATGAGGTCCCGGAATTTCTCTACAAGCTCCCTGATAGCCACGGGTGGTGGACGCGGTCTTTCCGGAGGAGGGTTTTGCTCCCGGATGGCGACGACGATTGTGAGTTCTCCCCTGTTCATACCTCTTGCCAATTGCAAGGCGGTGAGGTAGAGTTCCGGCGTGGGGGTAGACCGGCGTCCGGGTGGTAGTAGGGCGGGGGTGAAGCCAGGGTGGTGTTCGTCCATCATCAGGAGTCCGCCCATGTGTGGAGCGACGGCCATTTTGGAGGCTAGCAGAAACTCGGTCCCTAGGATGAAGTCGAAGTCATCCATCGTCGCAATTGTCAGGTTGGTTCGTCCCCTCCAAGGCCCGACTTGGATGTCGACTTGGCGCACCACTCCTGCGACTTTGGTCGCGGTTGCGTTCACCGTCTTCATTCGCAGAGCGCTGGGTTCGATCTTCAGCCCCAGTTTTTCTGCTAGTCCTTCTCGCATGAAGTTGTGGGTGGCTCCGGTGTCCACCATGGCGCTGCAACATTGGTCCTTCACACGAAGGGAAATATACATTAGGTGTGGGTTTGGCTCGGTTTTCACCGCATTGAGTCGCTGCACGGGCGTCACCCGTGCCAGTTCTTCGTCCACAGGGTCCTCCTCAGGTGCATCGGATCCTCCCTCTTCTTGGGTGATCGATGCGGCTGTCCTCTCGTGCATGGGGTAGGTTAGCATCGGGTAACCTTCCTGGCGCCGGGGTTTGCTTCGCGTGACCCTGGGGTTTGAGTCCCGATGCAGGTCGCGGCCGGGCGGTGGCAGTGTTTGTGGTCGATGCCAACTGCCCGCTCCTCCGCCGCCTCTCCTCTGTACTCCTGGTCCGGGATTCCTGTTTTGGGTCGTCCGGGAGCTGCCTGCATAGGTGGAGGGGGTCCCTAGCCGAAGGTCCTGGAGACTCTCGGCGAGGGAGATCGCTTCTCGGAGGGAGGAAACTCCTCTGCGGATCAACTCGTTCTGTGGAGCTGGCTGGAGTCCGTGGATGAAGGCGAACAACAAGTCTTGTTCGGACATGTCCCGGATATCCAGTCAGAGGTTGTTGAACTCTTGTACGTAGTCCCTTACGGACCGGTTCTGGTACAGTTCTCGAAGTTTTTTTTGGGCGACCCAGGCGGTGTTGCCTGGGAGGAACCGCTCGCGGAGTTTCCTCGCCATCTCCTGCCAGTCCTTGGGTTCGTCGACTTCGCCGTCGGGGTGGACTTCGCACCGGATGCGCCACCACTGTTTCGCATCCCCGTCTAGGTAAGCGGCTGTTATGGGAACCTTGTCCTCTTGGGCGGTTCTCGTGGCCCTGAAATATTGATTCATGTGACATATAAAGTTCTCTAGGGCCTTCGCGTTCCTCGCCCCAGCGAAGGTTTGAGGCTCTCTGTCACGCCCCGTACCTTCTCCTAGGGCACGTGGCAGACCGCAGTGAACTCCACACATAGCCCCGTTTACTCCCGAAACTATATGGGAACCCACTAAGCATACCTGATGTATATCCCCTCTATTTATGGAAGGAGAGAACCTGGATGACAGATCAATATAACTCTAAAAATATATATTATTAAAATCAAATCTTTACTACAATGGCACACACTTATATACAAGTAATTTACAATCAAAATGAATACATGCTCAAGGTTATACAAAGTACCTAGCCAGTGGATCCCTATACACACAAAACAAAGGTAGAACTGTCCTACCTTTCAAAAGAAATCAGGTGCCTGACTATACACTGCGATATCTATCAGTCTCTCTCCTGCTGTGATCCTGAAAAATAAAAATGAGTTCCCCTACGGGGTGAGTAACGCCGTACTCAGTGAGTTGGATAGAAAATAATGTAAAACCGAGAACATAAAATAACAAAGTCTCAAGAATGGAATCATATGACTATTCGTGTGCAATAGCCAATCAAAATGAGTAATCAAGAATCACACGAGACTATATCTGGGGCTGGCATAATCAAAATACAGTTGTGGCCAACAACCGTTACCTCAGGGGGAGGAATCATGAATCATGAGGTACCCAAATCATAGTAGATGTGCAAGAACAGATAAACAAAGCCCCCTTTCCCCCTGAGTTGCCCAATGGATTTTGCTATCTGGTATCCATAGCTAATCCATAGTAAAAACCCAGTCAGGAGTATCCCGATCTCCCATCCTGACCTCGAGCACTAACATCCCATGCCCCTCTCACTAGGCGGCTCATGGGTGTGCTAATAATGTAATATCCTATCACTGCAGTGAAAGTGCCTATAGCACTATCCAGTATCAAATCATACTAGCCATATGCATTAACAAGTGAAAGAAGTATCACAAAGAGTCAGGCAAATGCATATGATAGATCTAGAGTCAATAAAAGCATAATATCATTCTTATAATGAATCAAAGAACAGTATATCAAGCAGCATGGATATCAAAGGTGATTCACAACTCAAATGCAATCATACTCAGGATAATTAACTAGCAGGAGAGCCAAAGAAATATCAAGCATATCTAACCAAAGGGATATAGTTCTCCTGGACTAAACATTGAGAACTATCCCGTTTATTCTACCTGGAGAATAAACACTCACCTGATTCTAGCGTTATAAGCACGTTCTAGTTCGTATCCTCGTGCCTGCTTATCGTATTTTCTGTGAATATTTCAATGAATTAAATCTCTTAATCTGGTAACAATTTTACAAATCCGTCTTCACCAACATGCTTAAAATAGTCTCTAGAATCACCCTAATTTTTATCTCAAGTTCGTCGGAAAGTTCGCCGGAGCTCGCCGGAAAGTTCGCCGGAACCCTCACCGGCGAAGTTCTCCGAACAGTACCAATATTGGTACCATTCGAAAGCTCTCATCACAAGAATTCCAAAAATCATATTTTCCCCAATTATTATAGCTCGTACGCGATCAATTTCACCGATTTATCTAATTTGGGCGGAAACCCTAAGTTAGGGTTTTTAGCTCGCCGGCGGCCGACCGGCGGCCAACAGCTCTCAACTCCGGTACCAATGGAAAGCTCTCGTCGAGAAGAAGTCATAGGTACCAAGTTTGCAAAGTTCCGCGGCCGGAATGGCCGGCCATCGCCTGAGCAAGCTCCGGCGACGAAGTTTCGCCGTCGCCACCTCTCTCTTCATTTTCTCCTCAAATCTCAACCAAAACTTTAAATTTATACCTCTAATGTGTTCTCCTCACTCTCCTGAAGCTGTGCCTGAAATCTCGTCAAAAAATATGATCGATAAGTCCTCCAAACGTGGATTACAAAGTAACAACTTTATTTTCGTTGTTACTATGCGAGGGAAGGAAAGAGAGAGAAAAGGAGCGCTCAGCTCGACGGTGGGAAGAAATCCAATTTTTTATAAATAGTTAAAATCTTTAATTCACATTTAATCCTAGTCGTTCATCCTTAACTCAACGATTTGATCGATCAAACGACGTCCAAATCACGATCCGTCGGTGCCGTTGGATTCCTTATCAAAAATACTATCTGATGGTATAATTTTCATGTCAAAATTTCATACTACAAAAATTCACAAAATTTTACAAATAAGTCATTCTTATTCAATTTTTTTTTTTTTACAAATTTATCTATAATACAAAAAAAAAATCTCACACTCTCGGATCTTCATTGGGGTCCGAACACGTACGTCGTTGCTGAGGCGGATCTCTTGGCGCACCTTCTGGAGTTCAGCCTAAAACACGTCCATCGAGACGACACCGGGCGGAAAGGCCACGTTGAGGGGATGGGCGGTGGTGTGTCGTAGTTCTTCGAGTTCCTCTCGTAGGCGGGTCACCGTTTGGGAGAGTTCGTGTATGCGGGAGTCGCTCGAGCCTTCCGAGGTTGAAGTTTTGTTCAGGTCGGGAGGCGAGTTGGCTACTGCGAGCTCCTCACGCAGTTGGGCAACAGCCAAGAGGAGTTCGTCTAGGCGCGAGTTGATCGAGTCTCCTGGGGTCGCACCTTGGGCCGGAGCCGGTCCGATAGCCGCTTCTATCCATGCTACGCGTTCCTCCAGCTGTTCTAGCTGCTGTTTGGTCACCATGTCAAGAAACCCGGGAGGAAGCGCAGCTGCGGTGTCCTTCGGATGATCGGGTGTTGCAAATCTGGGTTCCCGTCCAAGTGTCGCCCTCGGTCGGGCGATTCCTGGAGAGCTACCCCGTCCTTCAAGTAGCTGCCAAGGTCGTGAGCTGGCTCTGATACCATTTGTCACGGGTTCGTTCGTAAGGGCTGCTTCGCTCAAACCGGAGCCTCGTGCGGCGTAGGCAAGAGAGGCACCGTTGCCTACAAGCCTCTCCCTCTCTCACGGAGGGAAGAAAAACAGGGATGCAACAAGAGATGGAGAGAATCAAACAGAGGTGTTATTCCGGAAAAATAAGCCTACGGGATGTCGGAGGGTCCGTTGAGGAGACGACCCTACCGACGTACAACCTCTCACTCTCTCTCTCTCTCTCTGATGGTTCTTATTCTCTCAGAAGGAATGAAGCGAGCGAGCGAGCGCTTCCTACCCGATCCTCTGCGTCTAGGCATATATATCCCGAAGCAGATGCATCTTCGGTGGGCGTCCGCTCCTTCTTGTGGCTGGAGCTTGGTCAACAGTAGGCGGCATGAGAAGCGGAGCGTCATTGGTGGAGAGGGGTGACACAGTGATTCATGAAGGGCTATAAATTGCACCACCAAGACGGAACATCTCAAGATCAAGTGATGGAGCATTTCAACTTTAACACATCCTCTCAGGTTGCGACAGAAAGAAGGACCTCTTATGAGAAGACCAAGAGAACCCAACAGTTGCAACAAAGGAGAAATCAGGATCTGGAGGACTGGAGGACACCCAGAAGAGATATAACAACTTGTATTGGGAAAAGCCATCGAGCTCTAGCAAGAACAAAGCAAGAAAAGTAGAAAAACAAGAAGCAAAGAAGATACAGAGTAACAAAAGGCGGGGATTGCGAGGAGAAGACTTAGGTTTTGTCGATATCCCAATTATGCAGGCCAAGCTGGACTTGATCATTTGAATATACTTCGATTCCTAGGGTTCAACATGATTAGTAAAAAAACAAGGATGGATGCAGAAAGCATCTTGTGTAGTGCATAATCATCATGATTCAGGCTTTTATTGCTAGTGCAGGAAGGAGTGGCGGCAGAAAACGGCTTTTGCTACATATGCTTGTAGGTATACAAAGTATACCATGTATGCAATAGCTAGCATTAAGTGCAACCGAGTGGATAAAAATCCATGTAATGTATAGCAAGATGAAATCAACAGATGCTTTTATAAGAGGAAACTTTTATACTAAGGGTATAAGGTGTATGTGGTCTAGGTATGGTGCTTGTAGAATTTACTCATGAAAAGGATCTTGGAACAATTAGACTAGGGAAACAAGCAAGAATGGAAGTGTAAAAGGAAGTTGCTGAACATAACATCAAGGACCTAAAAATCATGTTTCGAAATGTGAGAGGGTTCTCAAGATTATCAAAACGACATATGGTTAGTCAAGTAAAGTAAATGTCAGACATCATGTCCTTAAGAAACTAAATCATCAACATGCTCAACCACTATACTCAAACAAATATCAGGATTCAGAGACTATGAATATTTCATTAAAGAAGCACAAAATCATCTGGTGATCTCCTAATAATATGGAACGGGAGATTACGGAAGGATGAAAGAAGGGAGGTTGGGTAGTGATACTTACTCGTATAGTTAAAGAGTTTGATCAAGGGAAAACAATTGAAGCTATGAATGTATATGGACCACCACCGACATGAGGGTAGAGAGTTCCAATTCCAAGAGATGGATAGATTAGCAATACAATTTGAAATGATAATAATGGGATGGGACTACAATACCATGAGAAATGCAATGGGGCAACTTAACTACGTAGAGAAGGCAAGGGTCTCTAGAAGATTCAAGTAACTCATAAACGATCTTAGTCTTAGTAGCCTAGCATTGTAGGAAGGAAAATTCACATTGGCAAATAATCAACGTTATGCAACATTGGTTAAAGGAGATAGAATTATGATATCTGTTTTAGTGTAAACTTTGTTTGCCCATGTAACTAACCTTTAAGAAAAGTTTATCAATCAGATCATAAACAATTATGTTTCATGCATATAATGCATTTAGAGGTATTTCAAACCACCTAGGAAAAAGTTATCTATGAGATCGTAATGTCATTGGGAAACGTACCATCAATATATGCTTGAAGTGCGGAAGCAAAGAAGAACATTGAACAATAGAAAATGAGGGAAAGATAACTTCTATCCAAGCACCGATAAAACCCTTAACACCGATTTTTTACAATCTGAACATCAACCACTCAACTCTCAATTACAAATGTTCTGCACTTTCTCTTGGTGATTCCCAGATCATTCATTGATCCTTCTTGGATCCCTTCTAGATTCCTCTTGGATCATTCTTTGATTCTTATTAGATGATTTGTCAATTCTTATTAGGGCTTTATATAGCCTTCTAACCTATAAGGACGAGCAAGACTGTTTATTTGGGTTATGTTCTTTGGTGTAAGTATCTCTTACAATCGGCTCCACCTTACGTATGTGACTCCATTTCGTAGGTCCCACACAAATCAGAGGAGTATTGTTACATGTCTTACCTAAGCACTATGGTACTTCTTGGGATGCTAGGATATATCCTAAATGCATCCTTATCTTTAAGGGTGTGATACAAAGTGTATGCTCTTCTATTTAAAATAATTAATTTTTACACGTGAGTTGTGAGTTCTTAGGTGATATATTAGTAATGATTATTTTTTAATCCTCCTTAGTCTGATCACTCATATGCTCGTGATGATAATTATCTACTTTTTCATTAAAATCTTATTATTTTAATTGCTACTAGAAGATATTAGAACTATGATTTGTAATATATTAGTAATTTATTATATATTCAAGTTTTAAAAGAATAATTATCTTCTTTCAGTGATTACTTTTAAGCCGGTGATTCATTTGAAAGAGTAGAAAGAGCATTTCTTGGTTTGCCGGTGATTCGTAGAGAAGGGGGTTTCTTAGGGGGAATATTCTCAAAACCACGAAGCGAAGGCATTGTGTTACACCCCCATGCAAAAAGCAAGGCGAAGGCCCCAACAAATCGCCTAAGTCCCATGTCAGAATAAAGGAACCGAGGCTCGCGAACCAGCAAGACCAAAGCAAACGGCAAACAGGCCGTAGCGCGCAGGACAGCAACCGGCAAACAGGCCGCAGCACGCAGCACAGCAAACGGGCAACAGGCAGCCGCGCGCCAAAGAGGCAGGCAGACAGACCCCGACGCGCGCACTCAGCACAGCCAGAAAGCAAGCAGCCGCCGTTCGGAAGCCAAGGCAATCTCAGAAGAACCTCCTTGCTGAAGCCCTCTATCACTTCCTTAGAGATTCTAATCATGGCCCAAATCCCAGCATTAATGGAAAGCTTGCAAGGATTAACACTTGGCGCCAGCAGCCTAACCAAGAAGAGATCTTCATCATGCTAAGATCTCAGCCTTAATGGGGCAGCTCAAGGGTCATCCTCTGCCTATAAAAGGGGCAGACCACCAACATTTTGGGAGGCTCTTAGTTTGTTTGAAGCTGCCCTGCAGAGGAGTGAGGTGAGGTTACCTTCTGTATTTTCCTTTGAATTTCCTTACGAATTTCCTTAGCGTTTTTGCCCCTAGTCGACATGTGGCTTGGAGGACCTTTTGTCTGAGAGGTTTTAACGGTGCAATACAAAGCATACCTTTTTCCTCTCAACTGATCCTGGACGAATCTTGTTTTATACTTCCGCTTCCGCACTAAGGCTTGTGAACTTGAAGTTGTTCACGCCGCACGACCAGTGGCTTGCTGCACCGTCAAGCCACACAAAAAGGGCCGTGACAATTTGGTATCAGAGCTAAGGAACGAGCCTACTTAAGCAAGAAGGAAGGAAGATCCTGTGTAAGGACTTTCTGAGCAACAATGGTAGACGAGTAAGTTTTCCCAACCCACGACGTATTTTTCCGCAACTTCCTTTATGTCCTCCCTGAATGGCAGCTAAGCAAGCTAAGGAGGGGGTCGAGAGGAGACTCGCCCTCTTGGAAGAACGATTGGGGACTCCTAGCGCCGAAGGATCCTCTAGCTTGGGCAACAACTCGGTCTATGACCTGATGGGGGAGCTCCAGCTTGCGGTACAGTCCCTGCGGGTCGAGGTGGAAAGGCTCCAGACTGTGGCTGAACAAGGCGAACCCAGCCTTTCGCCCAGCCCCAGCCTGGACGCCTTAGAACAGCAGCTGAGGGCGGAGATGGAGGATTTGCGAGCAGAAATCTGCGCGCCTCCCAGCCTGCGCCCCCCACCAAAGGCCACTGTCTGCATCCCAGAACCAAAAATGTACTTTGGCGTCAGGGACGCCCAAGTTTTGGAGAGCTTTATCTGGGACTTAGACTCGTACTTTTGAGCCACGCAATTGGCCGAAGAGGACAAGGTCCCGACCGTAGTGGCCTACCTCGACGGCGATGCCAAGCAGTGGTGGCGCGTGCGGTGCAGCGCGCCCAACTATAGCGGCAATGGTGAGCCAAAGGACTGGGAAACGATGGCAGAAGAACTGTGCCTTCGTTTTCTTCCTGTGAACTCCGTCTATGCAGTAAGAAAACGCCTCCGAGATTTGCGACAAACTCGGAGCATCCGGGAGTATATCTAGGAGTTCAGCAGCGTGATCCTTGACTTCAAGGACATGGCCGAACAAGACCTTTTCTTTGCTTTTGTTGAAGGTTTGCAGTCTAATGCTCGGGACGAACTCCACCGAAGAGGAGTTACCACACTCAACGAAGTAATGGCCAGCGCGGAGAGCTTGATAGACCTGCGAACATTCGGGCCAAGGCTACAAGATGATGATGCTCGGCCAAGTCATGCTCGGACCCAGGGACGAAGTCACCCGCGCCCTCCTGGTCGTAGCACCTCAGCAAGGAGGAGGAGGAGTCGCTCAGTTTGGTTGCTACATATGCGGAGGGCCACATCCTGCGCGCAGATGCCCAGGGCGTGGGCAAAGTGCACACACTATCGTCCCCGGAGTCCTAGTACAATCCGAACCACTTGTTGTGGTTCCCATCAGTCAAGCACCAGCGCGTGCCCCGGCCGCCCGCGCATCAACTATCTAGAGAGTTGGCACCATCAGGCCTGAAGATGGGCCGCGACTGATATACGTATGGGTCCTGGTCAATGGGCACCCATGCGAAGCCATGATCGATTCTGGCGCCATGCACAACTATATGAACGAAGCACTGGCGCGCAACATCGACCTACCTCTTTCACCAGCACCATTCAGCTACATGAAAACCCTTGATGCTCTGGCCACTCCCGTGGCAAGGGTTGCCCAGCAGATAGCCTTGCAGATTGGACCATGGCTAGGCAGCATTGACATTCTCGTCGCGCCAATAGACGATTTGGAGTTCATCCTTGGCCTTTAGTTCCTTCTGAACTCCCAGACCATGGCTGTACCCCACGTCGGCAGACTCATCACCATGGACCCTGCAATGCCAAGTTTTACCCCCGTCAACTTCTTTGCTACTAGCAATGTTCAGCTCGTAGCTGCGGCTGGCCCATATCTACTCTCGGCCATCCAGCTAGGCAAGGGGCTCCGACGGGCAGAAACAACCTATGTCGCGGTTGTTCGTGAAGTGGCAGCATCAGAATCCAGATGCGTGCCAATTGAAGTACAGTCCCTTCTTGAGCACTTTGGGACATTATGCCGGAAGAACTTCCGAAGAAGCTCCCACCACGTCGGGCCACGGACCATCAGATCGAGTTGGTCCCCGGCACCCGACCATCAGCACAGGCGCCCTACCGAATGCCACCTGCCGAGCTTGCAGAACTTAAGAAGCAGCTCGATGAACTGTTGGATGCAGGTCTGATCCGCCCATCCAAGGCTCCCTATGGAGCGCCCGTCCTGTTCCAGCGCAAGAAGGATGGCAAGCTGCGCATGTGTGTTGACTACCGTGCGCTGAACAAGGTGACAGTGAGGAATCGGTACCCCCTCCCTCTCATCGATGACTTATTCGACCGATTGGGGCATGCACGAGTTTTCACCAAACTCGACCTCAGATCGGGGTATTGGCAAGTCAGAATCGCAACAGGTAATGAGGCCAAGACGACTTGCGTGACAAGGTATGGGTCCTTCGAATTTTTAGTCATGCCTTTTGAACTAACGAATGCCCCAGCTACCTTCTGCAACCTGATGAACGATGTCTTCCACGACTTCTTGGATAAGTTCGTGGTGGTATATTTGGATGACATCGTTGTGTATTCGGACAACCTGGAGGGACACATGGGACATCTCCAACAAGTTTTTCAGAGGCTGCGGGAACACAGCTAGGCAAGTGTGAGTTTGCCCAGCAAGAGATACTTTTCCTTGGGCACAGGATTGGCAACGGCCAAGTGCGCATGGACGAGGGAAAAGTGCAGGCCATCAAGGATTGGCCACAACCGAGCAATCACACGAACTGCGATCTTTCCTTGGGTTAACTAACTATTATCGCAGGTTCATTGAGGGATACTCCCGCATTACAGCGCCTTTGACAGATCTCCTGAAGAAAGAACACAAATAGAGATGGGCCGAAGAATGCAAAGATGCCATGCAAAAGCTCAAGGACTGCATGACATCTAAACCCATCTTGACCCTACCAGATTTCAGCAAGGCGTTTGAGGTAATAACTGATGCCTCTGATCGTGCCTTGGGAGGAATTCTTGTGCAGGACGGGCATCCTTTGGCTTATGAAAGCCGAAAGCTCAACAGCGCCGAGCAAAAGTATGGGGCGCATGAGAAGGAGATGTTGGCGGTGGTGCACTGCCTCAGGGTATGGCGAGTATACCTCCTGGGCAGTCCCTTCGTGGTGCGCATAGATAACATGGTGAACACCTTTTTCCAGACCCAGCGCAAGCTTTCTGCCAAGC
Source organism: Thalia dealbata (assembly GCA_030544415.1). Classification (NCBI taxonomy): domain Eukaryota; kingdom Viridiplantae; phylum Streptophyta; class Magnoliopsida; order Zingiberales; family Marantaceae; genus Thalia; species Thalia dealbata. The sequence continues at coordinate 16,365,040 of CM060460.1, forward strand.
AGGCGCGCTGGCAGGCACAGCTTGCTGAGTTCGATTTCACCTAGGAACATAAGGCCGGATGCCACAACCAAGCGGCCGATGCTCTTAGCCGACGTGCGTGTGCCATCACTGGCGCGCATGGCACCCTGACCGAGCGGCTGCAAGACTGCGCCAAAGAGGACTCCGCTTACCAATCTTTGTTGCAACATGTTACTGAGGGAAAGAACTAGCGATTCTGGAAGGATTCAGTCGGACTATTGCAGATCAAAGGGGGACGAACTTATGTGCCAAACTCAATAGACATCAGACGTGAGCTGATAGCAGAGTGCCATGACACACCTTGGGCAGGACATTCGGGCGTGGAGCGCACCCTTGCTCTCCTTGGGCGTTCGTACTACTGGCCGAACATGGAGGACGATGTCGAAGCACATGTTAAGACTTGTGCCATATGCCAGAAAGACAAGGCCGAGCGAGCCAAAGTTGCAGGCTTGCTCCAGCCTTTGCCCATTCCGTCCCGACCTTGGGTATCTATTTCCTTGGACTATATCAAGGCTTTTCCCAAAGTTAACGGATTTTCTGCAGTACTTATGGTGGTAGACAAGTTCAGCAAGTTTGCTGTATTCATCCCCACTACTGAACATGTTATAGCCGAGGAGATGGCTGAACTGTTTTTCAAGCACGTTGTGAGATATTTTGGCCTCCCAGAAGATATGGTTAGCGATCGGGACAGACGCTTCATGGGAAGGTTCTAGACAACGTTGTTCAAATTACTTGGGACAAAGCTAAAATTCTCAACAGCAGGACACCCCCAAACCGATGGACAGACGGAGCGCATCAACGGACTCTTGGAAGAGTACCTCCGACACTTCGTCACCGCGAGTCAAGGTAACTGGGTAGAGCTGATTGACTCAGCTCAGTTCTGTTACAACAACCATTGGGGGTCGGCAATCGAGAAGTCTCCATTTGAAGTGGTCTATGGGCATGTTCCAATTTCTCCAGTCGAATTGGCCCGTGGCACAATTGATGACAGATGTCTGGCAGCCACCAAGTTTGCCTTGAACAGGCAGGACCAACTGGAGGATGCGCGCGCAAGTTTAGAGAAGGCGGCGCATCGCATGAAGAAGTACGTAGACAAGCATCGCAGGCCCAGAGAATTCCAAGTCGAGGATGAAGTTTTGCTCAAACTTACCCCGCAAATGTGGAAGAAAGCTAGAGGAACGCGCGTTCACAAGGGACTTATGCCAAAATACGATGGCCCCTTCAAAGTGGTGAAACGCATTGGTGAGGTAGCATATCAGTTGGAGCTGTCATCCCGCCTAAAGATCCATCCCACGTTTCATATAAGTTTCCTCAAGCCCTTTCATAGAGATACTGACCCTTCCTGGCAGCAAGTGGAACGGACACCTCCGACAGTCGTCAAGGAGTTCAGACGATGAGCCGAGCGTATCCTTGGGCGCAGAAAGACACAGTCCGGAGGACACACTGAGTTCTTGGTCTAATGGAAGGACTCAGCCTCGGAGGAGGCAACCTGGGAGAGGGGTGCGACCCTGTGGCAGTATGAAGACCTGATTCATCAATACTTAGCCACTGAGTTGCTAGGGACGTCAACATCTTCAAGGGGGAGAGAGTTGTTACACCCCTATGCAAAAAGCAAGGCGAAGGCCCCAACAAATCGCCTAAGTCCCATGCCAGAACAAAGGAACCGAGGCTCGCGAACCAGCAAGACCAAAGCAAATGGCAAACAGGCCGCAGCGTGCAAGACAGCAACCGACAAACAGGCCGCAGCGCACAGCATAACAAACGGGCAACAGGCAGCCGCGCGCCAAACAGGCAGGTAGACAGACCCTGACGCGCGCACTCAGCATAGTCAAAAAGCAAGCAGCCGCCGTTCGGAAGCCAAAGCAATTTCAGAAGAACCTCCTTACTGAAGCCTTCTATCACTTCCTTAGAGATTCTAATCATGGCCCAAATCCCAGCATTAATGGAAAGCCTGCAGTGATTAACACTTGGCGCCAGCAGCCTAACCAAGAAGGGATCTTCATCATGCTAAGATCTCAGTCTTAATGGGGTAGCTCAAGGGTCATCCTCTGCCTATAAAAGGGACAGACCACCAACATTTTAGGAGGCTCTCAGTTTGCTCGAAGCTGCCCTACAGATGAGTGAAGTGAGGTTACCTTCTGTATTTTCCTTTGAATTTCCTTACGAATCTCCTTAGCATTTTTGCCCCCAGCCGACCTATGGCTTGGAGGACCTTTTGTCTGAGAGGTTTTAACGGTGCAATACAAAGCATACCTTTTTCCTCTTAACTGATCCTAAATCTCATTTTATACTTTCGCTTCCGCACTAAGGCTTGTGAACTTGAAGTTGTTCACGCCGCACGACCAGTGGCTTGCTGCACCGTCACGCCATGCAAAAAGGTCCGTGACACATTGTGTGGGAGTTTGGGGGTGGGGGGATAAAATTAAGAGCCTAGAGCTATCGAGCAACATCCGGTGGTTTTAATAAGAGAACCTCATCATTTTCTTCCCCGGTCAGATTGGTCACAACGATAGGGAGGGAGGAGCGGAGATGGAGAAAGGTCACGAGGAGTTTTACCTGACATTTGTGAAGGCGACGAGGTGAAACGCGGCTGCTCTCCTCCCCAAATGGCGATGCTATTGCCCTCCTCCACCTCTGCTGCCCCGGTCCAACACGGACACGGGAGATCCGCCTAGCAGAAAGTTAGGGTTCTTTGCGCTCCTTTCCCTCGAGACGATGGCGCTTGCAGTGGCTTCCGGGAGCCTCCTCCGTTTGAGCCCTGGATTGAAGCTGGGAGCTGCGGGCTTGCCGCCCCTTCGCTTCCCCGCGCTTCGTCGCTCCAGATCTGGGGTTTTCTCCCCCTCAAAGCCAAGGTTTTAACGCTCTCCTTTAGTCCCCTCGATATGGCTAATTTGCTTTCGTTTACCCATCTCGTATGCGTATACATTTCTGGATGCCAGACTTTCTTTCTTTCTTTCTTTTTGGGTTTTAGTATTGAAGTGTTTATATGTCAGATCTTTGCTTTCACATTAATAAACTGTCACAACCACGAATTAAATCTGGTGGTGTGTGTGGATCGGCTGAGGACTTTGCAGAACATGATGTGGCCGATCTTACGTTTCGCTATAGTTACACAGTTTATATACTTGCATACAAACAGCGCAAGGAGTCCCACGAAAGGGGAATGGCTAAACTTCTAAATGGAATTCTTGTTCTTTGTTTTGTGACTTCTTCTCCTGATCCTTATTGTGCGATATTGTCAGATTTCCTTCTTATGTAGCCGTACGCATTCCTAGAGCTGCATACCCAACTGCTGTTGAGGTATAGAATCACCTGTTTGATGTATTTAACTGAAGATCCATCCTTATTTCTCTGTTCTTTGATTTAACAGGAAGGGAGTCCTAACGAGAGTGATACAATTCCTATACCCAAAGTTATAATCGATCAGGACTCAGATCCAAATGCAACTATTGTTGAGATAACTTTTGGTGATCGCCTTGGTGCTCTTCTTGACACTGTATGTGGCCTACTAGCTTCACTTATCTGTGTTTTTGGGGGCAACTGACTCCATTTAATTTTCTACATTAAAATCGCTCTTTTCTGATTAGTTTCTATTTTGCATCCGGAAGGTGAAATCTCTGAGTAATCTTGGGCTAGATGTTGTCAAGGCTAATGTATACTTGGATTCTTCTGGGAAGCACAACAGATTTGCAATAACTAACAGGTGATCTCTCTCTTTCTACTACGTATATGCTTGTTATAACTATCAAATGATCAAATCTTTCCAACTGCTGCAGTTTCGTGTACATAGTTTTACCATTGTTCATCTTCTCATTTATCAATGACGATTTTCTCTCTGCAGCATTTTTGTATATAACACGTGCTTCAATATAGCTAATGAAATTGCACAGGTCTACTGGCCGTAAGATTGATGATCCGGAGTTGTTAGAAACTATACGTTTGACAATTATCAACGATATGCTTCAATATCATCCGGTAATTCTACATATTTTAATCAGATTTTATCACATATTTTTATTTCACTGGAAAACTTATTGAAATGAATTTTGTGATTAATTTTCCTTGTAAGTTGTTTTGATTCGTTGAGTTGCTGACAGGAGTCTAGCAGCCAATTGGCTATGGGGGCAACTTTCGGAGTGGAGCCACCAGATCATAAGGTACAAATTGGTTGCTGGCTTTTAAAGAGAAGGGCTTGCCTGACCTTTGAGACAAAAATTACTCTAATAGTACCTTTAGAAGAAATGAAATTTCATATATGCACTGAATCAGGAATATAAATTTCTTCCTAATACCCTTTTCCCTTCTTTTTTCCTTTCTTTCTTTCTAGAACAAAGGTTCTGTTATTTCCATATCGACAAGCCAAGGAAAATTACTTACATCTGCAGTCTATTGTTGGACCTATATTGTTTATTATTTTAGTTGATTGAGAAACATAAATTTTCTTTTAGAATATTTTTCATGTTGTTCGAATCATTTTGGTTTTGTCATGTGTACATTCTGTTATGACCATTCTTTTTCAGAATTCATCTTGTCGCCCATTCTTTTTCTTTTTCCTTGGTGAATTATCTTGTCATTATGGATCTGAATCTGATTTCTTCTTCAGTTGCTTCTGAAAACAGTGTTTATCGCCCTTCTCTGTGTTTCAGGTCGATGTGGATATTGCAACCCATATAAATATATATGATGATGGACCTGACAGAAGGTATGAATAATTGGACTAGTAATTTTTCAACATTTGATAAACAGAAGCAAGGTATTGAGTTCTACCATAGGGATAGCATGTAAGCCATGTTTGGTTGGCAAAAATTTCTAAATTTTTTTGATTCCATAACAAATTTTTTACCAAAAAGTTATTTGGTTGTCCATCTAACAATTTTTTTACTTGGATTTTTAAGAATTTAAAAAAAAATTCTTGAAAATATAATAATAACTTTAAGCTGTTTTTAGATTTTCTTACTTGGTCTCTTAGGAAACCAAAGATACTGTGGCAAAGTTGTAAATATATGTTAACAAGTTTTTATCAGATTAAAAATTCTTTTACCCAAATATAATTTTTGTTAAATCTGTTTTTATTTTTTCCAAATCAAAAATTGTAAAAAAAAAATCTGGTTAGAGCGATTGGGTTCTATTCGTGAGGTTGTGGGTTCAATACTCACCTGATTTTAAAAAAATTGTAAAATTTTTTTAGCAACTAAACATGCCTAAACATGATTTATAAAGATAAATAATATGTGGATAGTTCCGTTTGTTTAATGAATTGCAAATAATCTCTTTCCTGTTTGTTATGAATTTTGTCTTGCCTACAATTTTTTCATTTTCTTAATGTGCATGTTCTGGCAGCTTAGTAACATTTCATGCAACTGATTGCTCCATTTGCTAGATATCCAGAATACTTAGGCAAGCCACTGAGTTGTTTCCACACATACGATACAAATTTCAAAAGAAATACTAGGAAGTTTCTTGTGCAATTGTGCTTAATAATAGGAAACGATATGAATTTATCCTAATAGAAAATGAAAGATTGAGACGTTTTGGGCAAATACCAACGAGGAAAGAGTATTGTGCCTAAAAAGGAAGTTTATAGAAGAAAGAGACAAAAAGATAGTGGATTGTAAAGGAGGTATTTTCTCCATCTATATTTCTATGGAGCATCCACAAGGTATCGCATTCAAATCTTTACCTAGAGTAACCTCACTATTTTCTCATAGAAGAAATATATGAGGCGACGGGGGTAAAACTAGTGATATATATCTTGCTTAATTTATTCAGCACTGAAGAAATACCAAATAAGATATACACTTGCTCAATTTATTGTGATATAAATATATCAAAGGTGAACTATTAAATCCAGACTTCGAGTATCTTTACAGGATATTGGTTATAATGTTTAGTTATTTATCATTGAACCATGCGCTTAATGTTTCCTTGCCATCTGAATATTGTGCCTAAAGAAGACATTACTTTTAGGTAGCCCACACTGTGATTTCTTTTGAGTCTCGGGTTGAATTAGTTGAACTTTCACGAGAAAAGGATCTGAATCATATTTGAGGACTCCCACCTTCTTGACATGTGCAAGCAATAAAAGTTATAATTCCATGGGAAGTATTTTGACTAGTTGTGACTAGATAGCCCCACTACTGATCTATATTTATGAAATTTTCTCCAGCTTACTTGTGGTAGAGACAGCTGATAGTCCAGGTTTGCTGGTTGATCTTGTTAAGATCATCACTGACATAAATATCACTGTTCAATCTGGAGAGTTTGACACTGAGGTATCATCTTAGTGGCATCGTCATGTTCTTTATATTGGATGGACCCTTCAAGTGTTTTTTCTTTTGAAACTACAGGGGTTGTTGGCTAAAGCAAAATTCCATGTCAGCTATAGAAACAAACCAATCAACAAGTCTCTGCAACAGGTACTTGTGTTGATTCTAGCATCCATAAGTTTATGTTTTCTGTTTGGACCACATTTTGCAGGCAAATTAGATTTTTCCAGTTAAACATAAACATATTTGCTAACCCTGCATTTTATTTCTTTTTCTCGCACGTTAATTTTCATTCATATGACGTTGAAGATCTTCTCAAAAGATGGATTAATGTTATATAAATACTATATATGTAGGTTCTCTCTAATAGCTTGCGCTATTTCTTGAGGAGGCCGACAACTGAGGATGCCAGCTTTTAATCACTTGCCATGCAACTTTGATGATCGCAATAAGAAGTGTCAAGACTCGATTTCCATATTGAAAAAAGATGGTGTTGTAATACAATTCTCAAGTGGAAACTTTATCTTTTCAGTCTGATTCTGATGGACATGATCATTGTTTTATCGTCGATTTAAACGCTTAGTGAGAATATAAAATTTTAAATTTAGCAGGCTAAAATATAACGGTACCAATTAAGGGCCTTTTTTGAAATTAAATGTACAGATAGGTACGGTTAAAACTTTTAACGTTGTTGCGGTGTGATTGCTGCCAACACGTCACCAGCCTCCAATTGATTCATGCACAAAACTTCAGGATCTAACGACTCCAATGAACACAAGCACAACTCTATCTCAGCATATGCCACAACTCCAATGAACACATGCACAACTCTATCTCAGCATATGCCACAACTCCAATGAACACATGCACAACTCTATTTCAGCAGGAGAAAGGATTATAAAAAGTACCTACACTAGTAAAATCAATTTAACTAATGATGAACATGCTCGTCCAACCTGCATAATCTCTCTTAAGAACTACCATAATAGCTTAGTATTCTCGTTTGTCCAACCTGCATAATCTCTCTTAAGAACCACCATAATAGCTTAGTATTCTCTTAAGAACCACCATAATAGCTTAATAACCTCACAATCACTGAAGAGATTCCCTCAAACCCTCACTGAACAATGCTCTTTAGTAACCTCCTTGAAAGTATTCTCATTAAGGACAAACAAGGTAGAACCATCCATTGAGTAAATAATAGAATATGATTGGGTTTTAGAATAATGTATCATTTGTAATCAAGTGGGTCACATATGCTAAGCCAACCAGACAAAGCCTCTAACTGAACTACAACATAAAACGAGAAGGAAAAAAAGACAAAAAATTATAAGGTAGGAACGACTACCTACAAAGGAAGAGGGTAAGAAAACAATCGGCATATGGAGATTACCGAACAAGTAGAGGATACATCTAAAGAAAAGTAAAAAGTTATCCAAAACAAAGTAGAACAGGACAATATATCACCCTCATAATATGTGCTAAATATTGAAGGGTGTGAAACACCTGCGGCAGAAAAAAGGTATAATGCTGATATATTTAACTCTGATGAAACCTTAATGCTTAAGCCTATCATAGAATTAGAGCAGGAAATAACTAAGTCCCCTAATAAAGGGAAGACAATGATATGGTGTGGTTTAGTTGAAATGTCCGAGGTATAAATAAACTTTATAAACAAAAAAAAGTTTGTCTATATCTTAAGAAAAATTGAATAAGTTTGTCTAGTTTGATAGAAATAAGAGTTAAAGAAGATAAGACTAATAAAGTGATGAAATAAATAGTAATAAATTTTAAATATGCAAGTAATTATACAACAGCTGCAAATGACAGAATTTAGTTATTACGAGATACAAATTTATTAGATATAATTGTGCTTGCTATCAATGCTCAATCCATTAATTGTTTAGTAATTGATAAATGCTCTAACATGCATTACAATCTTGCACTTGTTTATGAATTTAATATTTTTGAGCTAAGAAAAGATATATGGTAGGACTTAAGGAATATAACTACTCAGGTTCAGAGGTTATGGCTTATTATAGGGGATTTTAATGCAGTGTTATCTAGAAAGAACAGATTGCAAGGTAATCCCATCACCGAACATGAAATAAGGAATTTAATGCCACTATAGAGAACCTCCACCTCATTGAGTTGAAAACTATTAGAGGATATTACACATAGAGCAATAAACAAAGGGGGGGAGGAATGGGGGAGGGGATAAGATATGAAGTAAGATAGATAGAGTATTTGGGAATAAGGACTAGACGAAAAGTAATGAAGTAATAGTGGTGAAGATAAGAGAGGCAATGATCTCAGATCATTCCCTATTAAAAACTTGATATTGGTGCTATTACTAATAGAGGTACAACAAGTTTCAAATTTTTGAATATAATAGTCGATCACATTAAATTTTTTCCTACTGTTGCACCTATTTGGAGTATAGAGATTGAGGGCTTTGAGATGTATAAAGTATGACAAAGACTTAAACTTATGAAAGATGCAATGCAAGAACTATTCAAGAAATATTTCTGTCAAGCAAAACTTAAGGCATATAAAGCTAAAAGTAATCGGAAAGTATCTAAAGACAGCTGCAAGACATCCCTTTTCTAGCTAATTTGCATATGCAAGAGAAATATATATTAATGGAACTAGAGAAATGAGATAGGATAGAGGAGAGTATATTGAGGCAAAATTCTAGAGCTTATTGGATTACTTTAGGTGATTTAAACTCTAAATTCTTTTTTGCCTATGCAAAAGTAAAACATGATGCTAAAACTCTCAATATTCTATATAGTAGAGATGGGGAGAGACTAATTACTCATGATAAGATCAATGCAGAAATAGTTGACTTTTATAAAGGTTTAATGGGAGATGCAGAATATGAACTTCTGACAATGAATAAAATGATAGTTAGGCTTGGTAGATTCATTCGCACCATCATTTCTCAAGTCTGTGGTGTAGCTATCTCAAAAGCAGAGATCAATAAGGCTTTATTTGACATAAATGATGATAAGGCTTCGAGGATTGATGGGTTTGGTGCATTATTTTTCAAAAAAATATGGGCTATGTTAAAGCATGTTATATATGTGTAGCAATATAAGAGTTCTTGCTGAAAGCTATAAACTCTACTATAGTTACACTCATACCCAAGGTACTAAATCCAGAAACTATTAAGAACCTAAGACCAATTGCTTGTTGTACAAGTTTATATAACATCATTACTAAGTTCTTGGTAAATAGACTTCAAGGGGGGGATTGGTGAATTGGTTAGTGAAGCTTAGTCAGCTTTTCTGCCGAAAAGAGTGATTGCAGATAATATCATATTGAGTCATAAATTAATTAAAGAATATACTAGAAAAATAATACCCCCTAGTTGTACGATCAAAGTGGATTTATAAAATGCTTATGACTCAGTAGAATAGATATGTGTGAAATAGATACTTATAGAATTGAGATTTCTTCCTAGATTTATTCAATGGGTGATGACCTGGATCAAATTAGTACATTATACCATCATAATTAATGGTAAAAGAACCCTATTCTTTCAAGCAAAAAGAGGATTAAGGCATGATGACCCTCTATTACCTTACATTTTTGTCATTGTGATAAAATACTTGAGTAGATGTATGAGGAAGTTGGGAAATATAAAAAACTTTAAATATCACCCTAAATGTGCAAAATTATCTATTACTCACCTTTGTTTCGCAGATAATTTGCTTATATTTCTTAGAGGAGATGAATAATTCATCAAGCTTTTCCATGAGGCATTTCTAAAATTTTCAAAGACATCAAGTTTGAAAACTAATGCATTTATAGTATCTACTTTGGGGGAGTACCTGTTGAAACAAAAGATAAAATATTACATATACTTAGCTATAGAGACGACTCTTTACCATTCAAATATCTAGGAGTACCTTTGGCTCCTGAGAAATTAAAAATTACAGAATATAAAGTATTGCTTGATAAAATGATAGCTCGATTCAAGAATTAGACTGCTAAGTTGCTAATATATATAGGGAGAGTTCAATTTATAAAGTCAGTGTTATTTAGAGTGCAAAGTTATTGGTCACAACTATTCATTTTGTCTAAGAAAATAATCAAAATGATGGATGCAGTTTGTAGGATATTCTTATGGACAGGGTCAATTGAGACTAGCAGGAAGATATTGGTAGCTTGAAATAAAGTATATACATCAAAATCAGCTGGAGTACTTAACTTGCTAAGACTAGACTTATGTAATTAGATAGCCATTTTCGAGTTCTTTTAGGATATGCATATGAATAAAGATAAATTATGGATCAAATAGGTACACACTTACTATATAATAAATAAAAATATTAATACTATGACCCTACCTAGACAAACAAGTTGGATGTTGAAAAAAGTGATGATGAGTAGAGAGGTATTATAATACCACTACAATTAGCAGTGGCACAAACTAGGAAAACTATAATCAGTACATTTTACAATATATTGGTGGGTACATTGCAAAGAAGACTTGGACAAATTTAATTTATGATTCTACTGCTAGGCCTATAGCTACCTTCATTTTATGGCTTGCTTTGCATCGAAAATTAATTATTGTAGATAAACTGCTCAAGCGGAGCATGCAAATAAAAGGGAGATGTTAGCTATGTTTAACCGTAATAAAAACTTTGGAGCACTTATTGAATGAATGTAAATATAACAAGATTATATGGAGTGATTTTGTTGAAATAAAATGAAGAAATATTAATACAAACTACATGAAAAACCATAATTGATTTAGCTGCTAAAAGAGCTAAAAGAGCTAAAAGGAGAACAAGGAAAGGAGAACTTATGCAAGTTTTGATAGTAGAGTTTGTGCATCATATTTAGGAAGAGAAGAACTAGAGACTATTTAAGCAACCAGTACGAGATGAAGTAGTCCTTCTTTGGCACAACTAAGCATAATCTTTACTAGGTTGGATATGTCACGCCCCGACCCTACCTCGGGCACGTGGCAACTGCTGTGCATCCCTACCACTGCCCTAATCCTTTGAGTAATGAAGGGACACACTAGGCATTTTTCCAAATTCCTCCTGAAGCATCTATAAACATGCATATATATGAACTTTCAACTTTTTAACGATAAGCAGAAGCAAAGTAAATATAAAAAAATATACGTAGGGAAAATCAGATCGTATCATTATACATTAAAAATACCATTAAATTGAACATGTCTAGTGGAGGTACTAAATAAAAGTGGTAGCCTCTACTCGTATAGGACCGTATCACCTATCACCTCACAACTTCTCGATCCGTCCAACAAATTGGGTCCCAACCTGTACCTAACATAAAATAAATCACCTATCATCCGTGAATATCCACGAATGACAGCCCCGAGGGGTGAGTAACTTTGTACCCAGTGAGGTGGATAGAGAACAATGTAAAGTAAAAAGACATACAATAGATTTATAATAAAATAATATTACGATACATGATTTTTCTTGTGAGCATGCAAGTATCCACTTCCAACAACTGGTAATACTGATCTCAACCAAAACATTGATCTATTCACAAATTAATTCATTATAGTGAGATCAAAGAGATTCAATCTATATATCAACAGCTAATATCGTATATGCCTCTAACTTTATTTTCATAAATTATGTTCCTATTTATCTAGGTTGTAATTACTCTACATGACTATGTGCTAACCCTATCAAATGAATGTACATGTGTCTAACACTAATATATCTCTAATCTTACCAACTTTCAAATACTACCGGGGCTTGACATCTTGCTCAACTGTGATCAGCAGTCGAGCTGTCACGCCCCATACCTTCCCCTAGGACACGTGGCAGACCGCAGTGAACTCCATATACAGCCCCGTTTACCTCCGGAACTATATAGGAACCCACTAAGCGTGCCTGACGTATATCCCATCTATTTATTGAAGGAGAGAACCTGAACAATAGATCAAATATAACTCTAAAAATATATATTTCACAAAATCAGATCTCTTACACAGAGATTTATGTATGTACAATGATCTACAATCAAAATGGGATAAATGTCTAATGATACACAAAGTACCTATCCAGTGGATCCTTCTGTACACAAAATAAAGGTAGAACTGTCCTACCTTTCAAAATCAAACAGGAGTCTGGCTATGCGTCGCAATATCAATCAGTCCCTCTTCTGCTGTAATCCTAAAAAATAAAAAATGAGTTCTCCTACGGGGTGAGTAACGTCGTACTCAGTGAGTTGGATAGAAAATAATGTAAAACCGAGAACATAAAATAACAAAATCTCAAGAATGAGATAATCTGGCTATCCGTGTGCAATAGCCAATTAAAAGGAGCAATCAATAGTCACACGAGACTATATCCGAGGTTGGGTTAATCAAATACAGTTGTGGCCAACAACTGTTACCTTAGGGGGAGGAATCAAATATCGTAGGGTACCCAGATCAAGGCAGAAACACAAGAATATGGAACAAAAGCCCCCTTTCCCCCTAAGTTGCTACTGGACCTCACTACCTGTCATCCATAGCTAGTCCAGTCTAAAGACCAGTGAGGAGTATTTCAATCCCAATCTCCCCTCCTGACCTCGTGCACTATTACCCCATGCCCCTCTACATAGGTGACCCATGGGAGTGCTAATCAAATATCACTGCAGTGACTGTGCTTATAGCAGTATCCAGAATCAAATCATACTAGCCATATGCTTTTATAAGTGAAATAATATCACAAATAATTAATGAGATGCATATGCTAGATCTAGAGTTAACAAAAGCATAGTATCATGCTTATAATGAATTAAGGAACATGAGCAATAAATAGCTTATGTCATCAAGCAGGAATATCAAAGATTTTTCACAACTCATTTATAATAATAATCAAGCTTATATAAACTAGCAGGAGAGTCCAAAGAAATACCGTGCATAACTAATCAAAGGGATATATTTCTCCTGGACTAAACATTGAGAACTATCCCGTTTATTCTACCCAGAGAATAAAAACTCACCTGATTCTATCGTCGTAAGCACATTTTAATTCGTATCGCGATCGTTCGTATCATCGTGCTTGCTTATCAAATTTCCTGTGAATATTTTAACGAATTTTAATTCTCAATCCGATAACAATTTCTCAAATCCATCTTCACCAACATGCTTAAAATGGTCTTTAGAATCACCCTAATTTTTATCTCAAGTTCACCGGAAAGTTCACCGGAGCACGCCGGAATCTCACCGGAAAGTTCGTCGGAACCCTCGTCGGTGAAGTTCTTCGATCAACCCAATATTGGTACCAATCGAAAGCTCTTTTCAGCAGGAATCCAAAAAATACCATTTTCCCCAATTTTTACAACTCATACGCAATCGATTTTACCGATTTAATCAATTTGGGCAAAATCCCTAATTTAGGGTTTTTAGCTCGCCGACGGCCAACCGGTGGCCAACAGCCCTCAACTCCGGTACCAATGGAAAGCTCTCGTCGAGGAGAAGCTATAGGTACTAAGTTTGCGAAGTTCCGTAGCCGGAATGACCGGTAATCGTTGGAGCAAGCTCCGGCGATGGAATTTTTGCCGTCGCCACCTCTCTCTTCGTTTTCTTCTCAAATCTCAACCAAAACTTAAAAGTAATAGTTCTAACATATTCTATAGCTCACTTGAGGTTGTATCTAGAATCTTATCGAAAAATACGATCGGGAAGTCCTCCAAACGTAGATAACAAAGTAACAACTTTGTTCTTCGTTGTTACTGTACGAGGGAAGAAAAGAGAGAGAAAAGGAGCGCTCGACGGTGGAGTAAAAAATGGGTTTTTTTATAAATTAATTAATTAAAATCTTAAATCTAAGATCAAATTTGGACCGTCCATTTGGCTCAATCCTTGATTCATCGATTTGACCAATCAAACGACGTCCAATTTACGATCCGTCTACGCCTTTGGATTCCTTATCAAAAATCCTATCTAATGGTATAATTTTCACCTCAAAATTCTATACTACAAAAATTCATGTAATTTTACAAATAAGTTCTCCATATTATTTATTTCATAAAATTCTTTAAAAATATTTATCTATTATATATTACAAAATTTTTCTTAGAACAAAATTATAAACCTCACAACATACCCTCATTAAAGAAATTTTGTAATCAAAATTTAGTTTAAGTCGTCACTTATAATTGTTGAGGATACTTTCTTTTCATGTACTCTTCAGATTCCCAAGTGATTTCTTCTACCTGTGCACTTCTGCATAACACCTTAATCATCCATACATCCTTATTCCTTAAAATTTTCTTCTTTCATTCTAAAATCTGTATTGGTTGTATCTTAAAACTTAAATTATATGTAAGCTCTATCAGGGGTGTTTGTTGTACTCGTTCTGGGTCCAAAATATATTTCCTTAGCATCGATACATGAAATACATCGTGTATTCTAGCCATCTCCTGAGGTAACTCCAATCTGTAAGCTACAGGTCCAACTCTATTAATGATTCTGAAGGGTCCAACATATATAGGACTCAACTTTCCTGTGTTTCCAAACCGTATAATTCCTTTCTATGGAGCTACTTTCAGGTATACCATATCCCCAGGTTGAAATTCTAACTCTCTTCTTCGATTATTAGCATAACTCTTCTGTCTATCCTGGGCTACTTTTAATCTTTCCTTGATAATCTTAATCTTTTCTGTAGTAGTTTCTATCAACTCATTTTCTTCAATTCGTCTTTCTCCCACTTCATCCCAACATAATGGTGTTCTACATTTCCTTCCATATAAAGCCTCATATGGTGGCATTCCAATGCTAGCCTGATAACTGTTATTATAAGTAAACTCAATCAAAGGTAAATGTTGATCCCAATTTTCCTGGAATTCAATTACACAGGCCCTTAACATATCTTCCAAAGTTTGAATTGTCCTTTCAGATTGGCCATCAGTTTGAGGATGAAAAGCTGTACTAAACTGTAACGTCGTCCCCAAAGCTTCATGTATCTTTGGCAAAAAACGGGAAGTAAATCTGGGATCTCTATCAGAAACAATGGTAATGGGAACTCTATGAAGTTTCACAATCTCCTGAATATAGATTCTAGCTAATTTGTCCAATGAATAAGTATTATTAATTGCTAGAAAATGAGCAGATTTCGTAAGTCTGTCCACAATTACCCATATTGCATCATGATTGCTGGATGTACGGGGTAATCCTATCACAAAATCCATAGTGATATGTTCCCATTTCCATTCTGGAATTGGCAAAGGCTGTAGTTTCCGTGCAGGTCTTTGATGCTCAGCTTTAACTTGCTAACATACAGGACACTTAGCTACATAATCTATAATATTTTTCTTCATACCTGGCCACTAATAACTTCCTTTTATTGTGCGATACATCTTTGTACTACCCGGGTGCATTGCATATGCCGAAGAATGAGCTTCCTCCAAAATAACTTTCCTAAGTTCAACTTTATTAGGGACACAAACTCTGTCTCGATATACCAATAACCCATCATTCCTCATCCTGAACTCAATATTTTCTTCTATTTGCATCTTTTGAAGTTCTTTACTAATTCCTCGCCTGAGCTTTGCAAAACTTGAATTTCTTCATGAAGTATAGGTCGCACAACAAATGTAGCTAGTATCTCACTAACTGTATCATAATTTAACTGAATTTCCAAAGATTTTAATTCTACTAGTTGCGATAATGTAGTGTCGGAAATATTTGACAGTATAACTGACTTTCTACTCAAGGCATCAGCTACTACATTTGCATTTCCTGGATGATACTCAATTATCAAATCATAATCTTTTATCAACTCCAACCATCTTCTCTGTTTCAAGTTTAGCTTTTTCTGTGTTATAATATATTTTAAGCTTTGATGGTCAGTAAAAATATGACATCGAACTCCATATAAATAATGGCGCCATATATTTAGTGCAAATACTACCGCCGCCAGTTCCAAATCATGAGTAGGATAGTTTAATTCATGTTTCCTTAATTGCCGAGACACATAAGCAATAATCTTTCCTTCCTGCATCAATACACATCCTAACCCTTATCCGGAAGCATCACTGTATACTGTATAATCTTCATTAGGCTTTGGTAATATCAGAACTAGAGCAGAAGTAAGACAATCTTTGAGTTTCTGAAAAATCTTTTCACATTCCTGATCCCATTCAAATTTCACTTCTTTTCTGGTCAATCGAGTGAGTGGTCCAGCTATCTTAGAAAATCCTTCAATGAATCTTCTATAATATCCAGCCAGACCTAAGAAACTGCGAATCTCCGTAACATTCTTGGGTTGTTCCCATTACAAAACTTCTTCCACTTTATTTGAATCAACCATGATACCTTTTTCTGACACGGTGTGTCCCAAGAATTTCACTTCTTTCAGCCAAAACTCACATTTGGAGAACTTTGCATACAGTTTCTTTTCTCGCAGTGTCTGTAATACTATTCTCAAATGTTCAGCATATTCCGTTTCTCCAGGAGAATACATCATAATATCATCTATAAACATAATAACAAACTTGTTCATATATGAATGAAACACTCTATTCATTAAGTCCATGAATGTAGCTGGGGCATTTGTCAAACCAAAAGGCATAACCACAAACTCATAGTGTCCATATCGGGTCCTGAAGGCGGTCTTAGGGATATTTGATTCCCTAATCCTCAATTGATAATATCCTGATCTCAAATCAATTTTTGAAAATACCTTAGTTCTTTGTAGTTTATCAAAAAGATCATCAATTCTCGGCAAAGGGTATTTATTCTTGATTGTCACCTTATTTAATTATCTATAATCAATGCATAATCTCAAGGTACCATCTTTCTTCTTTACAAATAATACCGGTGCTCCCCAGGGTGAGGTACTCGGTCTGATGAATCCTTTATCAAACAATTCTTGTAACTGTACTTTCAATTCGTTAAGTTCTGCAGGTGCCATTTTATATGGTTGAATAGTGATAGGGTGAGTGTCTGGTTGTAATTCAATAAAGAAATTCACTTCCCTATCAGGTGGTACACCTGGTAATTCTTCAGGAAATACATCAGAAAATTCACATACCACCGGTATCTCTTCTAGCTTGGTTCCTGAGGTGGATGTTTCTATTATGTGAGTTAAATAGGCTACACATCCTTTCCTCATTAGTTTCCAAGCTTGTAGCGCCGAAATCACACAAGTCGGTAGGATTCGGTGATTCCAAGTAAAATGTAATTCAGGTGTTCCCTCTATCGAGAATATCACTTCCTTGGTAAAACAGTTGATTGTGGCCTTATGTCGGGCTAACCAGTCAATCCTCAGCATCAGATCAAAATCTACCATGTCTAATGGAATTAGATCTACTAATAATGTGATATCTCTCAACATAATCTCACAGTCTTTATAAACTGTATCTCTAAGTAACTGTTGTCCTAGAGGTGTGCATACAATAAGTACAGGTTTCAAAGGAACTAAAAGTTTATCACTAAACTTTGCAAACTGAGTATTAATGTAAGACCTATGGGAACCACTATCAATAAGTACTCTAGCAGAATGCTGAAAAAGCTGTAAAATACATGTAATTAGATCTGGGTTAGTTTCAGCCTCCTTATCAGAACTGGCGAAAATCCTGGTCTGCTCTCATGGAGGAATCCCAGAACCACCCTATATCCCTCTAGCACTGCTTCTCTGATCAGCTTTCTGCCCTTTTTCTATCCCTGATGGTTGCCTATTCTGAGTGGTTGATCCTCTACGACTTGGTAACTGTCTAGGCATCCCCATGCTTCTACTGTCACCACTTTGTTGAAGTTTTGGGCAGTTGCTATGATAATGCCCTATCTCATAACAATAATAACAGCTCAGAGGAGCTCTGCAGATTCCAGAATAATTCTTACCACAATTTCTGCAAGTACCTCTAGCTATGAATCGGGCCTAGGACTCAGAATCCGGAATAGGTAAAGCTCGAGGATAAGCCTGTGGTCCAGAAATACTACCAGATGATTCTCCCATTCTTTGTGATCCTCTAACTATAGTACTCTTTCTCTGAAATGTAGGGCTGAAAAATCCTGACTTTTTTTTTCCTATAGAAATTTTCTTACCCTTAAAAGATTCCCTAGATAGATGCTCAATTTCCACTGCCATCTGCACCAGCTTATGATAACTTGATATGCACACGCCTCGACTTAAGATGCATGCAAGCAAGTTGGTCCCGATTTTCCGTTGTAGGAGAAATCCTTAAAGCGGGGGGAGTTGTGACTTTGACGAAGGGGAGGCTAACCACGATCTAGGAACGCGACCAGCAAACTCGCAATCGCTAAACCACTCCTCAGTTGGTTATCAACCGTGTCAAACACGACTGACCTATTCATGAAGAACGACACGAACAATTCAAGAGAATTGAAAGAGCAACAGCGGAAGGATCACTCAAGAAATTGGACTTCAAGTTTGTAGCAAAAGCATTACAAAAGTGGTGGCTAAAGCAAAAATCAAAGTCCCTTTTCAATAGTGCACGTCCCACCAAATATATAGACAAAATATGGCACATTTTTCCATATTTTGTTTCACTAAAATAGGAAAAATAAATATATAAATATCCTCCTCTTATTAGCTACGAAATTTGGAAAAATAAATCCCTTAATGAAGATTTGAATATATATTTGAGGAAGATTTGATCTTGAATAAATCTTCCTTGATTTGCTCTTGAATAAATCTTCTTCCTTGATTTGCTCTTTAATAAATATTTGACGAAGATTTGATTCTTGAATAAATCTTCCTTCACTCATACACTTCCATATGAATAATTCATGCAACTTCCATATAAGTAATTCCTCCATGTGTTTCCTTGCATGTAGTGACAAGTAAACAATAATAATTAGGCAATATCATTTGTTCTGTAATTCAGTAATTAAATTACCCAAGAAAAGAATTCACCTGCCGTCCTAAGCGTCGTGCACGAGCTCGTGTCATTGGGCCTTCTATGGTAATTGAATCTTGCACGGGTGAACCAACGATGTCCTCATCATACTCCCCTTCTTGAAGAGGAGTCGACCTCGACTCCAGCTCATCTTCATCGCCCAAGTATGGTGATAGATCAACCACATTGAATGTATTACTCACCCCATAATCCTTAGGTAGTTCCAGCTTGTAGGCATTATCATTGATTTTCGCAATAACTCTGAATGGACCATCACCTCGTGGCATGAGTTTGGACTTGCGCTGTTCTGGAAATCGATTTATACGCAAATGCAACCAAACCAAATCTCCTTCTTCAAAAATAACTTTCTTTCTGCCTTTGTCTGCATACTTCTTATATTGTATTTGCATCTCCTCAATATTTATTTTGGTCATCTGATGTATCTTACAAATCATCTCAGCACGCTTCTCCGCATCAAGATTACCTCTTTCTGTTGGTGGTAGAGGTAGTAAATCAATTGAAGCAGCAGGCTTAAAGCCATAGACAACCTCGAATGGGCAGAACTTGGTAGTAGAATGCACAACTCGGTTGTAGGCAAACTCAATATGTGGTAGGCATTCCTCCCACATCTTCAGGTTCTTTTTGAGTATCGCCCGTAGCATGGTACCAAGTGTGCGGTTGACGACCTCGGTTTGTTCGTCCGTTTGGGGATGACATGTAGTTGAAAACAGCAGCTTTGTCCCGAGCTTACCCCAAAGCGTCCTCCAAAAGTGGCTTAAAAATTTTGCATCACGATCTGAAACAATTGTCCTCGGCACTCCATGTAGGCGCACGATCTCCCTGAAAAATAAATCGGCAACATGAGTAGCATCATCGCTCTTATGACAAGGTATGAAATGAGCCATCTTAGAAAACCTATCAACAACAATAAATATACTATCTCTCCCCTTCTTAGTCCTTGGTAAACCCAACACAAAATCCATTGAAATATCCTCCCAAGGTAATTTTGGAACAGGAAGATGTGTATATAAACCATGTGGGTTTAAGCGAGACTTAGCTGTTTGACAAGTGGTGTATCTCCCCACGTAACGCTCGATGTGGCGCCTCATCTTTGGCCAATAAAAGTGTGTGGCCAATACGTCCTCAGTCTTACGTATCCCAAAATGTCCCATCAAACCACCTCCATGCGCTTCCTGGAACAATAGAAGACGAACAGAACTTGCAGGAATACAAAGCTTGTTAGCTCTAAATAAATAGCCATCATTCAACACATATTTATCCCAACATCTCCCTTCTTTACATTTCATGAAAATTTCTTTGAAATCTAAGTCAGTAGCATATAATTCTTTTAACCTTTCCAAACCAAGAATTTTGCAATCAAGTTGGGACAACAACAAGTAACGTCTAGATAATGCAT
Organism: Thalia dealbata; assembly: GCA_030544415.1. Lineage (NCBI taxonomy): Eukaryota > Viridiplantae > Streptophyta > Magnoliopsida > Zingiberales > Marantaceae > Thalia > Thalia dealbata. The sequence goes on from CM060460.1 coordinate 16,385,593, forward strand.
CAGCAACTAGATTATCTTTTCCTTTCTTATATTTCACAACATATAGAAAAGTTTCAATAAATTCGATCCACTTAGCATGTCTACGATTCAACTTACTTTGGCAATGAATATATTTCAAGGATTCATGATCTGAATGTATGACAAATTCTTTTGACCAGAGATAATATTGCCATGTTTCTAATACTCTAACCAATGCATATAATTCCTTGTCATATGTTGAGTAGTTTAAAGTTGGACCACTAAGTTTTTCACTAAAATAAGCAATGGGTTTCCTATCTTGCATAAGAACACCCCCAATTCCAATACCACTAGCATCACATTCTATCTCAAAAGTTTTATTAAAATCAGGAAGTTATAAAAGCGGTGCATTGGTTAACTTATCTTTTAGCAAATTGAAGGCATCTTCTTACGCTTTTTTCCACTTGAAAGATATGTTCTTTTTTGTCAACGCATTAAAGGGTGCGGCGAGTGAGCTGAAATCCTTTACGAATCGACGATAAAAGCTTGTCAATCCATGAAAACTCCACACTTGAGTGACTGATGTAGGTGTTGGCCAAGCTCGAATAGCTTTCACATTTTCCTCATCCACCTCAATACCCTGCGCAGTCACAACAAAACCAAGAAATATGACTCGATCCGTGTAAAATGTACACTTCTCGAGGTTAGCAAACAAACGTGCCTCTCTCAAAGCAATCAAAACTTGTCGGATATGTGCTAAATGTTCATCCAAAGACTTGCTATAAATTAATATGTCATCAAAGTAAACTACCACAAATTTTCCAATAAAAGCTCTCAACACTTCATTCATTAAGCGCATAAATATACTAGGTGCATTTGTAAGACCAAATGGCATAACTAACCACTCATATAATCCAAATTTAGTCTTAAAAGCAGTTTTTCATTCATAACCTAGCTTCATTCTAATTTGGTGGTAACCACTACGCAAGTCAATCTTAGAAAAGATAGTAGAACCACACAATTCATCAAGCATATCATCTAATCGAGGAATAGGGTGACGATAACGTACCGTAATATTGTTGATAGCTCGATAATCTATACACATCCTCCATGATTCATCTTTCTTTGGCATAAGCAAAACAGGAACAACACATGGACTTAAACTTTCACGCACATATCCTTTATCTAGAAGCTCTTGCACTTGGCGCTGAATTTCTTTTTTCTCCTCGGGATTGGTACGGTATGGGAGTCGGTTAGGCAGAGATGCCCATGGAATCAAATCGATTTGATGCTCAATCCTCTGCAATGGTAGCAACCCTGCAGGTATCTCATCTGAAAAGACATCAGCAAACTCCTGCATCAAAGAAACAATCGAAACAGGAAAAGAAGATGGTAAAGAATTAGTAGAAAAGAGAGCGTCCTTGCATACAAGTGCAACGATGTCCTCATCATAACTGAATCTTGCACGGGTGAACCAACGATGTCCTCATCATAACTGACGGTGGTAGATGTAACTAACACCCTTCTGATTCCTAAATTCAATCCCCTTTTAAATCTATTACGCATATATTCTAGGATAAATAGTGATAAGGCTCGTAGCTCAGTATCAAACTCCAGTACTGATCTATGATCCTGTCTCAAGGCAAAGAAATCTTCTCTCTTCTGATCCTTATAAAAGCTGGTATAATATTCCCTATTAAATATAGCTGTGAACTCTGCCCATGCAGTCAAAGTAAATCCACTAGCACTGAGGGACTCCCACCAAACCTGTTCATGACCCTCCAGTAATTGAGCTGCTAGTCTAATAGTGTCTGCTTATGTCAATCTCATATCTCTAGCAGTCTTAGACACTTTCTGTAGCCATTTATGTATTATTTCCGGATCTCTGGATCCCTTGAAATTGTAACAGCCTAATTGCCTAGTTGTCTTGATCTATTTTAGTAAGTTAGTCTGAGTGCTAACTACCGGTATCTACACTGGTGGAATAAAAGCCTGTGCCTAAGTAGGCTGAGTTTGGATTGCTCTAAGGAGTGTATGAAACTACTCATCTATCAAAGTGACTCCTCCAACAACAGGTGGTGTAGCCTGACCACCCTCTACTGACATCGTATGGGTGGCAGAGGAATCCTCCTGTCCATGTGATGCCTCATCGCCTGAGTGACTATGCTCTAGCTACATTCTGAATATCCTGTGCAAATATTACGATCAATATTGTAGATACAACGTATAGCCTAGGGCCACTAGACTGGTCCTTATCAAAGATCCACTGAACTCCTTATATCCTAATATGAATTACTTCTAAAAGATCATTTATGCAAATGATGTCCTAAGATATCCAAGTTCTCAAATGATCTAGTCAGGATATACATATGTTCTAATATGAACCTGCTCGGATACCACCAAAATCTGTCACGCCCCATACCTTCCCCTAGGGCATGTGGCAGACCGCAGTGAACTCCATATACAGCATCGTTTACCTCCGAAACTATATAGGAACCCACTAAGCATGCTTGATGTATATCCCATCTATTTATGGAAGGAGAGAACCTAAACAACAGATCAAATATAACTCAAAAAATATATATTTCACAAAATCAGATCTCTTACACAGAAATTTATGTATGTACAATGATCTACAATCAAAATGGGACACATGCCCAATGATACACAAAGTAACTATCCAATGGATCCTTCTGTACACAAAATAAAGGTAGAACAATCCTACCTTTGAAAATCAAACAGGAGTCTGGTTATGCGTCGCAATATCTATCAGTCCCTCTCCTGTTGTAATCTTGAAAAATAAAAAATGAGTTCACCTACGGGGTGAGTAACGCCGTACTCAGTGAGTTGGATAGAAAACAATATAAAATCGAAAACATAAAATAACAAAATCTCAAGAATGAGATAATCTGGTTATCCGTGTATAATCGCTAATCAAAAGGAGCAATCAATAGTCACACGAGACTATATCCGAGGCTGACTTAATCAAATACAGTTGTGGCCAACAACTGTTACCTAAGGGGGAGGAATCAAATATCGTAGGGTACCTAGATCAAGGCATAAACACAGAAATATGGAACAAAAGCCCCCTTTCCCCCTAAGTTGCCACTGGACCTCACTACCTGGCATCCATAGCTAGTCCAGTCTAAAGACCAGTCAGGAGTATTCTAATCCCAATCTCCCCTCCTGACCTCGTGCACTATTACCCCTTGCCTCTCTACATAGGTGGCCCATGGGAGTGCTAATCAAATATCATTGTAGTGACTGTGCTTATAGCAGTATCCAGAATCAAATAATACTAGCCATATGCTTTTATAAGTGAAATAATATCACAAATAATTAATCAGATGCATATGTTAGATCTAGAGTCAACAAAAACATAATATCATGCTTATAATGAATCAAGGAACATGAGCAATAAATAACTTATGTCATCAAGCAGGAATATCAAAGATTTTTCACAACTCATTTATAATAATAATCAAGCTTATATAAACTAGCAGGAGAGTCCAAAGAAATACCGAGTATAACTAATCAAAGGGATATAGTTCTTCTGGACTAAACATTAAGAACTATCCCGTTTATTCTGCCCAGAAAATAAACACTCACCTGATTCTATCGTCGTAAGCACATTTTAATTCGTATAGCGATCGTTCGTATCATCGTGCGTGCTTATCAAATTTTCTGTGAATATTTTAACGAATTTTAATTCTCAATCCGATAATAATTTCTCAAATCCGTCTTCACCAGCATGCTTAAAATGGTCTCTAGAATCACCTTAATTTTTATCTCAAGTTCGCCGGAACCCTCGTCGGCGAAGTTCTTCGATCATCCCCAATATTGGTACCAATCGAAAGCTCTTTTCATCAGGAATCCAAAAATACCATTTTCCCCAATTTTTACAGCTCATACGCGATCGATTTTACGAATTTAATCAATTTGGACGAAATCCCTAATTTAGGATTTTTAGCTCGTCAGCGGCCAACAGCCCTCAACTCCAGTACCAATGGAAAGCTCTCGTCGAGGAGAAGCCATAGGTACTAAGTTTGCGAAGTTCGGCAGCCGGAATGGCCGGTAATCGTCGGAGCAAGCTCCGGCAATGGAATTTTTGTTGTCGCCACCTCTCTCTTCGTTTTCTTCTCAAATCTCAACCAAAACTTAAAAGTAATAGTTCTAACGTATTCTCATAGCTCACCTGAGGTTGATTCTTGAATCTTGTCAAAAAATACGATCGGGAAGTCCTACAAACGTGGATAACAAAGTAACAACTTTGTTATTTGTTGTTACTGTGCGAGGGAAGAAAAGAGAGAGAAAAGGAGCACTCCACGGTGGGGTAAAAAATGGGTTTTTTATAAATTAATTAATTAAAATCTTAAATCTAAGATCAAATCGGGACCGTCTATTTGGCTCAATCCTTGATTCATCGATTTGACTAATCAAACGACGTCCAATTTACGATCCGTCTGCGCCGTTGGATTCCTTATCAAAAATCCTATCTAATGGTATAATTTTCACCTCAAAATTTTATACTACAAAAATCCATGTATTTTACAAATAAGTCCTTCATATTATTTATTTCATAAAATTCTTTAGAAATCATTATCTATTACATATTACAAAATTTTCCTTAGTACAAAATTACAAACCTCACACGAGCCCTCAGGGGAAATTCATAGAGAACTAAGTATCTCTAATATTTCATAAATCACATAACCATAAGGTATGTCTAGCAGACCTTAGTGTATCAATATATATCAAAAGTCAACATGATAACTCTAAGGTCATACCGCCCCATTTCCCCTGAGTTGTCCATTAGATCTAGTTACTTGACATCACAATAGCTAGTTCAATAATATTAATAATAATAATATATAAACCAGGAGTTACCCATCTCCATCTTGGCGATAAGCACACTATCCATGCCCCTCTAAATAGGTGTCCCATAGAGGTACTAATTAAATAACCACTGCAGTGTCTCAAACCCACCAGGGGTATACAAAATACTCAACTAACTGGCCTCACTGGAGTAAGATCCATACTCCGAAAGTCCAAGAAGGGGACATACCAGTAAATCCTACCAGGTCATTCATAATAAATACAATTAATCATTATCTAATAATTACTTTCATTATCAACATTCACATAATATAACAGTCATATCTAACTGATATGCATAACACCAAAGGTTAATCAATTTTATATCAAAGATATCTCATAAAGTCTCACAACTATTATACTGATGCATCTACATGCCCTAGTGTGTATGTCCAAGTCATACATTAGCATGTTAACCATGTTATAAAATTCATATCATCTATAAATCCATATCATCTATATGCCTATAGATACCAACATGATATGATTTTATAAAAATATATATATATTTTTCTTTCTCTATCAACATAGGTAAATCAATATATATAATATATATGCATGAATACATTATAAAATAAAAATATGTTTTCAATATCTAGTCCTTTAAGACTAAACACATTGAAAACTATCCAGTCTGTGTTACTTAGAGAATAGACACTCACCTAAGATCCGTTCGCTGAATTTTATTCTCTAACACTGTCTCGATCTACGTGCCGTCATTTACGTATTTTATATTTTTCTGTCAATTATTCAATGAATTTTAATTCTAAATTCAGAAATAATTTCTCAAATCTCTCTTCACCACTACTCTTAGAATGATCTCTAGAATCACCCCAATTTCTTTTTCCAAGTTTGCCGAAAAATCTCTCCGGCGATCACCGGAAACTCGTCGGAAAGTTCGTCGAAACACTCGCCAATTGACTAATCAAATGACGTCTAAATTACGATCCGTCTGCGCCTAAGGATTCCTTATCAAAAATACTACCTAATGGTATAATTTTCATATCAAAATCTCATACTTCAAAAATTCATATGATTTTACAAATAAGTCCTTTAAAGAATTTCTTTTACGATTTAATTTTCCAAATACTAAAATTACTCTATTGCCCTTATTCAAAAATCACAGGTCTCACAGGATAAAGATAAAATAAGAGAGTTTGCTGTCTTATATTTAGCTTAGAATATTACTTCTCTTTGAGATATTTTTTCTTAATGTATTTACTCTTTTATAATTTGTAGCACATGATGTTGCAGTGATGCTCAAATATCATTCCTAGAAGGTGAGTTGAGGATTACTTATTAGGCCTTAACTTTGTCGGCAACCATGATAACCGCTATATGAGTTTAGCACAACTCATACAAGACTATTTATAATATAATAAAGAATACAACAATGACATAAAAACCTGTAGAAATTTTTTGTGATTACAACTTGATAGAATTAATTTATTTTAACTAATATAGTCCAACTATAAAATAAAATATATATAGTTCATGCCAAGCTAATGTTTGTCTCTCCATTTAATGCTCCCCACAAATTTACTCGGTGTCCAAGTACCCACGCGTAGGAAAAATAACTTGCGTTAAGCCTTACGGCCTAGTGGCTATAGAAAGAATAATCCTTTGTAGTTATAAGGGCAAGGGACATTGGCATATATGGATTTAGTTAAAGCAAATCATTTATGATATGAATATATTATAAGAGATGAATTAGGTCATAAGTGAAGTCTTTTATGTCATATTTGCATACAAGATATCATCATCCATTATATTCTCTACATTCACATTTTCTAGGGCTGCCATCCTATGCATACAATATGCCTGAGCCAGGGGCTATCCATAAGCTTGTCAGTATCTTTCTAGGTCTCTGTCTAGTACCCGTCACACTGACGTTGGCGGAGATAACTAGTGACTGCAGAATCACCTCCTTTCGATTTTACAAGCTATACCTCAGCCAACGTTTCGAGATCTTCGCATGTGTGTCTCCCCAGACCCACACTATGCGACTGCCATGTAGTACTACATTCTGCCCCATAATAGGATCACCTCTTTGTTTAGTCTCAATGGTCTATCGAATCATACTCAACACAATTATTTAAACTCCAAGGTCTAAACTGCCCCCTATAGGTCTGCAGAACATGAATAGGATATATCATTTGTCTTTTGACCCTTAAGTCCTTAGGCAGAACAGCTAGATAGCTCCTTAGTTTTCAAATCTTTGAAGTTCGATTGCATGCTATGAGGGGAGTATCTCAACTATTTAAGAAGACTCTTTCTCTACTTCAACCTAAATTCATAAGTTGAGTTGGGTTATCCTTTCGGTTACCCTTACTGGACTAGCATGGTGGAACTTACCAACCATAAGAGAAATAAGGTGTAAGGACCTAAAGTCATCTCCTAATTTCGATTTCTCTAGGATGTAAGGTCCTATTTGTTTCCATACATATAGATATGTGTTATGATATTAATGTTTGTCTCTATGTTGTATGGTATTCACGAATTTTATATAACATCAACGTTTGAATCCTAGGGTTATTATCATTTCGGTTAACCATGACCGATGATATACTAAGTGTGAGGTGACTCTACTTACGGGCAGTGTGTAGTACTATACAGAGTGTCGTTGCCCTTACGGAGACTGTGGAGGAAGTAGGGGCGCGATGTTTCGCTGGGATGGGGTGTAGGGCGCGACTGACGAAGCAGTGGAGAGAGATAAGTGGTCACTTGTTCTCTCCGCCAACATCAGTGTAGCGGGCCTAGGTAGAGACATAGAATGACACCGCACTGATGGGCTTATGGGAAGTCTTCGACAAGGGAATTCCTCTAAGCATAGGCTGGCGGCCCAAGATATTTGATATAAAGATAAAGAAAAATATAGATGATATTTGTTAGTGATACAAACATATTTGATAAAATAGAAAACAATTAGAGACATACAACTAGGTGTACTCTCATACTGTGCATGAATTATTGATGATATCATCTACTCTACCAACTTATAATGTGATCATTAATAAAACAAAGGCATCCTAGAATCTTCCCCCTAGTATTGATTTCCTTACTACGATTTCGAGTCGTAATTTCGCACTAGGCCGCAAGGCTGAGCACACTGCATTCAATGTATGTGCAGGTTTAGGGATAATCATCAAGATCGTTGACGATGGGTATAATGTCGGAGGATTTTAATTTTTCATATTTAGTTCATTAATTATCAAAAGTAGTGTTGTATTAGATCTATATCGGGACTGTAAATGCAAATTGTATTAGGACCTTTGTTATATTTTAATGACTTCTGATGTAATGTTGAGTATATCATATGCCTTGTATAGGTTTCTGGACCCTTACGGCGGTTGCCACGTGCCCGACCTGTGGGTCGGGGCGTGACATTGTAACATTGAGATTTTGCAGGATTTGGAGGTGGAAAGAATAAAGTTGAAGTTTTGCAGAAATAATCATATGCCTCAAAGGTCTATCGGAAATGAATTGCTGCTCAACCTAAATCACATAGGTACTGAAACAGAAAATCCAAGAAATCAGTAAAGTTCACAATGTTTTTGTAATTTCTTTGGAGGTTGTATCACAATTCGGATTTCACATTCTGATCAGTGGATGAAATTGAATTATAGTAGTTCTTTTATTTCTGATATAGGTTTATAAATCATTTTGTATAGGATACTTACTGATTATTAAGATGATTTGACACTAAATCCCTAGAACTAGTTTAGAATTTTTGTTTGAAAGAACTTTTGGCACGCTGTTACAATAACTTCCAGCTGCAGTAGTTCCTTTGAAACTTAATCGAAGTTTGTGATGTTTAACTGAGTGGGTTTTGAAATCGATTTATTCAAAATTCAGGGATCCAAAGTTGGCAGCAAGGGGAGAAAGGTTCTTGATCAAAGACAGGTTCTAGTTGGCATTGCCGAAACAATCAGCTTGTGCCAATTTGATGGAAAAAAGGGAATGGTGACTGATAATTCCAATGTGGCAATTCCATTTAGAATTTGACAGTTGGGAAATCTTCAATTTGATTAGAATCGAAGAGGGATCTATAGTCATCAAGAAACTAAAGAATTTATACCATGGAGTTTGCAGAATTGTCAAAAAGGGTCTCAATTGAAGTAAAGTTTGTTCATCACCATCAAAAGATGCCCAAACCAGTATTGCTTCACATGTTTCTTAGAATATATCATCAATGTATAGGTATTCAGAAACTTACAGAATACAGTAGGTTAGCTTTTGAATGGTATAGTCTCAAGATAATGATAAGAGAGGTGGTAAAATAATATGGAAATTGATTGAATGTTTCCAGAATTGCTAAGGATCTATAAGGAGTCCTAATTAAAAAAAATTCTAGATAGAATGTGCAGAGAGTTTCAACCATGTAATGCTTTTAGTGTTAAAAGCAAGAAAGTATCAAAATTATGCAGAATTCTTAATGTGAAGTAGGAAGTTTCACTCATTAGGATTTGATCTTTGAACCTTTGGGATAAAATTGAATAACTTATAATCCAAGGTCTTAAAATCACCAAGTGTTTGCTGGCCAAAAATATCAGAATGAATCTTTCTTCTCAATGTCTAAAACTTTCAGATTTGTTGAAATAGTCATCAGTTAGGATGACATTGTCTTCATCAATTTCTTGCAATTCAAATCTGTCCATTTGCTAAGGATTCAAGGTAAGGGTGAATCCAAATTGTCAAACCCATCTAACTATGATTTCATGGTATCACAGAGGGATTTGTGATAAAACGTCTACAATAAAAGTTCAAGTATTTATGCATCTACTTTAAGAAGTGTAAGTAATTAAACCCTCACATATGTCAAGTTCAGTGCATGCATGATATTACTTTCATTGAAATAATTGATAGATATGATCTATAGAGTAAATTCTAACAGAAGAATGGGTTTATCAAGCATGCTATAAGAAAACTAAGTATAAGATCATATTCACAGTAACAATACAGAGTAATGTTTTAATTGATCAATTATTCATGGGACATCTTAAAATTCAGCCTATGCACTTTGTTTCTGTAAGGGTAGGTGTAAGATAGAATTTTAAGGTGATGGTTAATTCAATAACAGAAGAGATGTCAGAATACATTTGTCAAACATATCAAATAACAAGACAATCATATGATCAATTTCACATAAGCTACCCAAGGAAATTCAGAATTCTCAAGGTTTCAGAAGGTGAGTGTCCATTCAGTAGCTAATTGTGCATTTTTGAACTTGTTGGCACAACTCCTCAACTTTTTAACACAACTTAAATTTCTAGGAAGATAACCAAGAAAACTTTCCAATTTTACGGGGCACTAAGACTCTGATTTTTGATATGAAAATGTCCTCATAAATTTGATTGTAATACACATGATAAGTTATTGCAAAATGGCTCATGGTATCACTTGTTTAATTGAAAATTTTCAGTTTGGCATGCTGCTACAGTATCACAGTTTGCAGCATTCCTTTGAATCTTGTTAGAATAATTATATTTAGTATGTGGTCCATAGTCTTTATAGATGTGTGGATCAGATTTCTCTATGATTTTAACCCTAAGTTTTAGTTTCAATATAAATACCACATGCAAGCAAACTAATGTTAAATGAGTAAATTATCTTTTCTCTTCTCAAAGTTATTTACATGGTATCAGAGCGGGCAAAAACCCTAACTCTATATGCTGCCGCCTCTTTATTCATCATCACATAAGCGATGTCATCCTCTGCACAATCTGTTCAGCAATAGATCATCAAATAAAGGATTGCCTACATATCCTCATGGAGCAAGTAGAAATACGATACACCTATTGTAGAAGGAAAGGTCATACAAGAGATCGATGTTACTTCTTGCATGGATTTCCAAATAGGACTGCTAATATAATGAGTGCCAACCAATAATAAAGAACAAGGCAGAAATTGTAAGATCCTTGAATTTATTTTTTATAAATGAATACAAGAAGTATTTACAACTCAAGGCTGCCCAACATGCCTCCCCTATCATCACATTCTCAACTGCCCATGGTAATTCTACAATCTATTTCTCTCATTCTCTGTCTATTGGATCCTGGATAGTGTATTCAGGAGCTTTTGATCACATCACTGGTAATATCACTTTATTCTCTAATCCTCTCATTCTAAAACATCACTTCATATCACTTTTGCTTATGGATCTAAAGCTCAAGCAAAAGGAATTAGAAGAGTTTCATTACTTCCAAATTTAACATTGGAATCTGTCCTATTTGTTCCTGAATGCAAGTTTAATCTAATTTCGGTTAGTAAACTTGCTCACATCCAGAATTATCTTATTATTTTCAAACCTAATTCTTTTACAATCAAGGATCAAAGCATGGGGAGGATAATTGGAGCAGGAGTTGAATCAAAAGACATTTACTTCTTGCAGCCAACTTCAATTGTTATTCCACCCTCAATTACAGCCAATGTTGCTGTAGAAACTCCTAAACTTCTTCATCAAAGATTAGGATATCCAAACCTCAACAAACTCAAAAAAATGGTACCTCATCTTTCTTAACCACAAGCTCTTAATTGTAAATCATGTCAACTAGGAAAGCATGTTAGAGTTTCCCATCCTGTAAGAAATAATAATTTTCAAACTACATCACCCTTTGATATTATTCATTCTGATATCTGGGGTCTAAGTCGTGTCTTATCTATCCTAGGTTATAGGTATTATATCACTTTTATTGATGACTTTTCAAGGTGTACTTGGATTTTCTTTATGAAGGATCATTCTGAATTATTTAAAATCTTTCAAAGTTTCTATAATGATATTAAGACACAATTTGGAAAAACAATTCGCATCATGTAAAGTGACAATGCTAAAGAGTACTTCTCAGCTTCCTTAAACTCCTTTCTTGTATCCAATGGCATCTTACATCAATCTAGTTTTCCTCATACTCCTCAACAGAATGGGATAACTAAAAGGAAACATCGACATATTATTGATACAGTCCGAACCCTTTTGATTAATGCTAATGTTTCATTAAAATTTTGGGCTGATGCTGTTCTCACTGCTGGGTATCTAATTAATAGAATGCCATGCTCAACCCTCAATAATCAAACTCCACACTCACTTTTGTTTCCTCAAGAAACTCTCTATATAGTTCCTCATTGGGTATTTGGCTCAACTTGCTTTGTACATGACTTATCTCCTAATCATGACAAATTACAACCTCATTCAACCAAATGTATATTCTTAGGATACTCTCGATTGCAAAAAGGGTATCGATGTTATTCTCCATCTATAAATAAGTGTTATACCTCTCTAGATGTCACATTCTTTGAAAATATTCCATATTTTTCATCTCCAGTTGAAACAGAGTCTCTAGAACAAGTCTTACCAATACCTATCATTGATGTTAATTATGGTCAGCAACATATCGAAAAACAAGTTGAGGCTCTAGTTCCTGAAGTTAATGAGCAACAAAAACTAAATGATAGTGATACAACCCTATCTAATCGGTTTGGTATCACTTATGAGCATCGACCAACAATTGAAGCTCCTGCTGAGAATGATTCTGCAATTGATTCAGCCCCTATTCCAACTTCTCCACTTGCAGAAGATCCTGTTCAAGCTCCTCAAATTTCAGACCCAACTGATCTACCCATTGCGATTCGCAAAGGTAAAAGGTCCACACTCAATCCACATCCAATATATAATTTTATAAACTATCATCGTTTATCTCCAACACATTTTGCTTTTGTATCCACCCTGTCTTCCATTGTAATTCCTAAAAATTCCCAAGAAGCACTATCTCATCCAGGATGGTGACAGGCTATGATTGAGGAAATGAGTGCTTTGGAAACAAATCAAGCATGGACACTTACTCTTCCTCCTGGAAAGTCCATCGTGGGTTGTTGATGGATATTCACAATTAAAACTAGGCCTAATGGGGAGGTTGACAGATTGAAAACCAGGCTTGTAGCAAAGGGATATACTCAAATTTATGGGCTAGATTATAATGATACATTCTCTCCCGTTGCCAAAATTACCTCAATACGACTCTTTTTATCAATGGCAACTATGAAAAATTGGCCATTGTATCAACTTGATATCAAAAATGCCTTCTTATATGGGGACTTAGATGATGAGATCTATATAGAGCAACCTCCTGGGTTTATTGCTCAGGGGGAATCTGGTCTTGTTTGCAAATTAAAAAAATCCTTATATGGGCCGGAGCAATCACCTAGAGCATGGTTTACAAGATTCAATCAGGTTCTAAAACTATTTGGAATGGAAAGGTGTGAAGCTGATCATTCAGTGTTTTCTAAATCCTTTTCAAACAATAAGCTCATATATCTTGCTGTGTATGTGGATGATATAATCATAACAGGGAATGACCAAGAATGTATCAAAAATTTAAAGCAACATTTGTCTCAATATTTTCAAACCAAAGACTTAGGTAAGCTGCGATATTTCCTTGGTATTGAGGTAGTTCGTTCAAAAACAGGAGGGACAATTATATCTCAAAGGAAATATGCTCTAGATTTGCTACATAAAGCAAGAATGTTGAATTTCAAGCCACTTGATACTCCAATAGATTTAAGTGAAAAACTTCTACCAAATCAAGGGGAACTCTTCTCAGATCCTAATAGATATCGAAGATTAGTTGGAAAGCTCAATTACCTTACCATAACTAGACTGGATATATCATTCCCGGTTAGTGTGGTAAGTCAATTCCTTAATTCTCCTCGAGTTAGTCATTGAAATGTAGCTATAAGAATTCTTAGATACATTAAAAAGTCACTAGGAAAAGGAATAATATACAAAGGCAGAGACAACACGAATATTGTGGGTTACACGGATGCAGATTGGGCAGGATCACCATATGATAGAAGATCAACGTCAGGATATTGTGTGTTCATTGGAGGAAACCTAATTTCATGGAAAAGTAAGAAACAAAGTGTAGTAGCCAGGTCAAGTACAGAGGCTGAATATAGAGCTATGGCACTTACAACATGTGAACTCGTCTAGTTAAAGCAACTACTTTAAGAATTAAAATTTTGTGAAGTTAGTTCTATGGAGCTAGTTTATGATAATCAATCCGCTTTACACTTGGCATCAAATCCAGTATTTTATGAAAGAACAAAACACATAGAAGTGGATTGTTATTTTATCAGGGAAAAGATTGTATCTGGCATCATCAAAACAACTTCGGTTCAGTGAAAGGATCAATTAACAGATATTTTTACTAAATCCTTACAATGACAAAAACTAGCAGATGTTTATAACAAGCTGGTACATATGATATATATGCACCAGCTTGAGGGGGAATGTTAGAATAATTATATTTAATATGTAGTCCATAGTCTTTATAGATGTATGGCTCAGATTTTTCTATGATTGTAACCGTAGGTTTTAGTATCAATATAAATACCACATGTAAGCAAACCAATGTCAAATGAATAAATTATCTTTTCTCTTCTCAAAGTTATTTACAAATCTAAATCAGGATTTTTGATGCTTCATCAGGTGATTTTGAATTCAGATGATTCAAAATTCAAAAATCTAAAAAATTGACAGCAAGGGGAGAAGTGTTCTTGATCAAAGGAAGCATCTAATTTGGCATTGCTGAAACCATCAGCTTGTGCCAATTTGATGGTAACAAGGGAATTGGTAGATGACCATTCCAATGCGGGAAAGCTAGTTTAGGGACCTTCAAATTGATCATAAATGAAGATGGATCCATGGTCATCATAAAACTAAAGAGTTCATATCCTAGAAGTTAATAGAATTGTCAAAGGAGTCTCAATTGAAACAATGTTTATGACCCTTGGAAGTCCCAAAACAAGTATAGTTTCAACTGTTTTTCCTAGAATGTATCATCAATGTACAGGTATTCAGAATTTATTCAGAACTTAGAGAATGTAGTAGGTTGGCTTTTGCATTGTGAAGTCTCAAGCAAATGACATGAAGGGTGGTAAAAACATGGAATTTTGATTAAATGTTTTCAGAATTGTTAGGGTTCTTTAAGGAGTCCTAGTTTATACATTTCTAGATAAAATGTGCAGAGGGTTTCAACCATGAATTGCCTTTTGTGCGAAAAGCAAGACAGTATCAAAATTGTGCAGAATTCTAAATGTGAAGTAGGAAGTTTCACTCATTAGGATTTGATCCTTGAACCTTTGTTACAAAATTGAATACAGATTAGTTGAAATAGGCATTAGTTAGGATGACAATGTCTTTATCCAATCCATGTCATTCAATTCTGTCCATTTGCTAATAAATTAAGGTATGGGTGAATTCTAGTTGTCAAATCCAACTAAACATGATTTCATAGTATTATAGAGGCAAACAATAAGACTCTACTACGAAAGTTCAAGTATTTATACCTCTACTTCAAGAAGTGCAAAAGATTAAACCATCATATATGTAAAATTCAGTGCATGCATGATATCATGTTCATTTAAATAAATGATAGACATGATCCATAGAGTAACTTCCAACAAAAGCATGGATTTATCAAGCATGTTGTAAACAAACTATCAGATCAAATTTACATCAACAATACAGGGTGGTGTTTCAAATGATCAATTTACATTAGACATCTTAAAAATTTAGCCTAAGTATACTGAAATTTTACCTTGCATCAGCAAGGGTAGGCGTAAGGAGGCTTTTCATAGTGTTGATCAGTGCAATAACAGAAAGATGTTCGAATACATTTGTCAAGCATATCAAACAATCAAGTAAGCACATGATCAAATTCACATAAATCAAATAGGGTAATTCTTTGAATGGATTAATTATTCCTTATTTATATTAACATCCCTTATGATTTACATAGTATTTCTACTTCAATTTGATGAAAACAAGATAGAACAAAACGTATTATTTTCATCAGCAGAGTGACGTCAGCCACCAAGGTTGACAAAAATGGTGGTCTCTAATTCCCCATTTCATGCTAATTTCATTTTCCAAACGCAAGGGGGTTAAGAGGCCTACCTTAAGATGATATCTCCGATTTTGGCCAGAGATTTCGTCGACGAATGCAAATCTTGCCATATGCTCCTTTCTTCAGCTCCCTCCTTCTTGTTGTTTCTTCGCCACCTCTTCACAAGACTCCAATTTACTCGTCCTTGAGTCAAGGTTCATCGGAGGAGTTCTTAAGGATCAACTCATCGGCGATGTGGATGGGTAGGAAGGACGAATATAGGAAAATTGGGTT
This sequence comes from Thalia dealbata, assembly GCA_030544415.1. Lineage (NCBI taxonomy): Eukaryota > Viridiplantae > Streptophyta > Magnoliopsida > Zingiberales > Marantaceae > Thalia > Thalia dealbata. The sequence continues at coordinate 16,401,600 of CM060460.1, forward strand.
CTGGTTGTTCGGCCAACCATCTTTCCCTTTTTGAATTCACTTAAGAGGGTGTTGTAGCTTTTAAGAGACCTTTTTGTCCTCTCCTCTTAATTTTTTTTCAATTGACCTTAGGGTCTAAGAATATTTATTTGTCCCCTATATTAATATGATAGCTACTTTCTTGTTCTCACCTCTTTTCCTTTTCTCCGAAATCAACTAGATCGAATTTTTCCTCTACTTCTTTTCTAATTTTATCTTTTACACGGTTTGGACCATACATCTATATTATATATATATCTATTTTTATTTATACTTATTTTCAGTCAACTTCTTACCAAATCTATAAATACATAGATATAAATATAGAAAATTATATAGGTGATATACATGTATTATATATATATATAGTTTATTTATTTATGCATTTTCTTGAATGCCTATTTGGCCTCTATTATTATTTGACTACTTTTATTTTCCACCCAAGTGAAAATGCATCGTATACTTACATATATACATTTTTATATTTCCATATATATATATTCGTATGTATACATATATAAATGTTTATATCTATATTTATTTTTGAAGCAAATTTTTGGGATTTACATTGAATTTAACTGCTTGGAAGTCGATGCAGCTTTGAGATGAGGAAGTAGTGGATAGGACTTGGATTTGTTTATGCAAGGTTTTGTCTAAGGGAATTATGGATTAAATGAATTTATTTTCATCCTTTGGATGTTGCTGCCAAGAGGACATAATGGTTTTCATCCCTTCCTTTCTTTCTTTGTTTCTTTTTCTTCTCTCCTTTCTTTTCCTCCTTTCTTCTTCAGCTGAATGAAAAGCTCGATGGTTTTAATGCGATCATCCCATGACTTGCCTTGTGCTTGTTGCCAAAGCTTAGGTAAGGAGAAAGAGAGTGGGAGAGAGGGTTAGATGCACGTGATACTTTGAAACCTTGTATGGCTGTTATCTTCAAAATATGCATTTGTAGCTTACAAATATCTTAAAATAAATTTGTTCACGTAGGAACTACTAGTGCGAATCATGGGATGATCGCATACATATTATTTTATTTTTGCTTGAGTTTGGTTTCGAAAAAAAGGAGCAATACTACAAGTGCATTGGCTCATCGCAATAAGATTTAATCCAATCAAGCAAAAATCTTAATAATATTTTATTAAGAAGTCTTGGATGATTTGAACATAATCAAATATGATGCTTACTAAAATAACATGATAACATACATGCTAAGATGATATATGTCATGGTTAGTATGAGGGACATGCCATGTATTATATCCTTAGTAACTATTTGACATGCTTTATTATTTCTTCTACATGCTAAATGACATTTATTCTCCTATTAATGACTAAATTACATCCTAGCTAGACTTGTACTTTGAAATCAACATATCATATTGATGAATGAGGAACATGTTAATGTACTATGGCAAATATCCTGATTTATGGATTCAAGCTCAAATACCCAAAAAGGCTGAGTACATCTTGGATACAAGGGATGGGTGTAGATATAGACCGATGAAATCATTAGGGGTCCTTATGACGAATTCACTATATCCGCATATGTGGCGTGAAGTTGCCAACGTGATAGTCCTATGATGGCTAGTAGGGATGAATCCAAACTAAGGATCTTGCAAGTATGTAGCTGAGGTCGTAGCATTCTGACAATGGTTGTGAAGCACACCACCTAGTAGGCATCATTGCTTTTGAATTGCAAAAGTGATTCCTTCCACGAAGTCTTGGATAGTGGATTCGATGAATATACGACTATTATTCTAGATGCTCTACAAATGTGTTGATGAGTAGTTTAGATCCTAAGGTTGATATTATTTCAGCTAACCATAACCGATGCGTATAATTAGGTGAGGTGATCTTGTTTAGGGATAGTGAGTAGCACTACACGAGTTGTTTCATGGATTGTCTGGGAAGACATGGAGTGCCAGTTTGCTAGTATGCGGTGGTGGGAAAATTCCACTAGTGAACCACTGAAGAGGGATTCATGGTCACCCGACCTCTCCGCAACATCTGTATAATGAGCATATATAGAGACATAGATGGATTGGACATTGATGGGCTTATGGAAACTCCCTGATCAGGAGATACTCTAAGCATAAGTTGGTGGCCCATGACACTTGATGTAAAGATAGAAACATTCTTAGATGACATATACTAGTGATACAGATATATTATACAACATAGATGATATTTAGAGACATACATGTGCACACACTTTCGGTTAGTATATAGCATTTTGATGACATCTTTTACAATAAAAAGCTCATATATGATATTAATAAATTAAAAAATTCTCAAACATTCTCCCTAGTGTTTGATTTCTTTACTACAATTTTATCTGTAATTTCGCACTAGGCCGCAAGGCTGAGTACACCACGTTCAATTTATGTGCAGTTTTAGTATTGTCAATTGAGATCATAGATGACGAGTACATCATCGAAGGTTTTTCACCATCTTTATCCAGAGTTTATTTTATTTTTGGATGTAGTGTGTACTAGATTTATATCTTGACCGTAATAAAAGACTGTAACTCTATGTTTGTGTTTTAGTAATATCTAATATAGTGTTGAACTCATCTTATACCTTATATGGGTTATTGGATCCATATGGCGGTTGACATGAGCCCGATAGATAAATCAGAGTGTGACACCAATAATTTGAAATATTGACAGACCTCGAGAATGACCTAAAAGCATACTAAAATATACTCGATGTAGCTTTGTCATCATTAGCTACTACCCTCGGATGCAAAGAGGCTACCACCTTTATTCCCCCTCCTACGCTAATGACCTTTAACCCCAACCATTGTTCTCGATAGTTCGATAAATTTCAGGCCCTTGGCTGTCACCAAAGGGCATATCTGAAGGAGAGCTTTGCAGCTTTGACTGCCGTTTGTACGCCCTCACTACTTCCGCCATCTATGACTACTTCTCCCACTCATGATACTAGCCTGATGACATAGTAATGACCAACTGATAGTAATCCCTTTAGTTATATATATATATATATTTCTTCTGCACTATCTATTCAACTAGAACACAAAAAGTAATCTAAATATAAATAAAAAACTATATATTAGCACTATCCTATTATATTCCTTGCTACCACCTCCCATGTCTTTAAACATTGACGGATCGAAGAGTTTAATAAAATTTAAAATTAATATAGGGTGATTAAAATAATGATTTATAGTTCTATTATAATATATATATTAATTTTAAAAATTCTTTCTTATTTTATTAGAATATAATATTTTCATTGTTCTCGGTTGTAAATTGTAATGAAAAAATAAATTTTTTTATTTTACCTCTTGCACCTCCATTCACATCAAAAACCACATCATGTAATTAGTGAAGGGCACGAATGAGTAATATTAAAATATAAGATGGCCTATGGCTATGTCACCTTAGCTAGCAATTATGTGGTGCAACAGTGGAACCATGTGGAAGGTAAAGGAATCTAAGTTTATTCTTCTATAAAGATATTAAGAATAATTCGAGCCCTCAGTCTATTCCAATTATCATCCAAATAATATGGCAATGGGCAAATATTTATAATAAATAAATTAATTAATTTATTAGTTCAATTATTTTCAATATGCACTAGGATTAAGATTGTATAAATCCTTATATTTTATGATTCGAGTTATATATATCTATGTGTTTTATGATCTATACAGCATGTGTTGTGCTATTAAAAGAGTGATTTATATATCATAATGGATATGTAATCTATTATCGAGTATGATTTTAGATTTTAGTATTTTTAATGTATCGTCCATCAAGTGTCTTCAGATGGGCACAAAGTATATTGTCACGTCCAGACCCACCTGTCGGCATGTGGCAACTACCGTATGAGTCTGAAAATTTATATAATGCATTTAGAAGTAACACAAAGTGATAATATGACTCGTTCTATCAATTATAAAGTTTCACATGACCTGTCAAATAAGGTTCATGTAGCCTTCAACACTATGCTCCCAATAGCCTGGTACTTATAAACGATCATCATTCCTACCTCAAATTACCTGCGCATGTAAGATAAAATGCGCTGAGCCTTGCAACTCAGTGGCTACGAAAGAACGATCTTGAGGAAAATAGGCCATCAAGTCCGAACAATCTATGTATACTTATATGTGTCACAAAGATAAAGCCAAACAATAGCATGCATACATAATAATAGTATAACTTATTGAATAGTAGAAACTAATATAAGTAACATGTAAGGTATAATTTGCTGCATAGAAACATCAAAATTTATTCTGTGTATCCTAAATTTATGTCTCTTGTCTCTAAGTTATTGTCAGTATTACTACCATGTTATCTATCTCCTAATACGAGTTGCTAGCCTATACTTTAGAGTATGTCCTGACCGAGGACTACCCATAAGCCCATCAGTATCTGTCTAGGTCTTTGCATGTGCCCGTCATACTGATGTTAGCAGAAAAAGTTGGTAACCATGGGTCCCTCTCTTCCAGTCTTGATAGTTATTTACCCCGATCTGCACTAGCGAGACTAATGTATTCATATAACCTCCCTGTACACACTGCCCCTATAGGGTCACCTTGCAAAAATAAAATCCTCCAGCTACGGTTAAATGAAAATCCTACACATGTATTTAACCTTAGGATCTGGACTACCGTTAGTATGCCTGCGGAGCATCTAGGACAGTTACCATTGTCAACATATCCACTGTCCACGGTGAGTAGAAAGGAATTTATCACCCAACCCTTTTACAACAAAAGTACGCCATGGTGAACTTAACAGTTACATTCTCGGCATTCGACTATTGCAAAATCTGCATCCCCCACTTGTCATATTCGGACTATCATGGTGACGATCATTCACTGCATGTGGGAATATAATGTAAATAAATCTTAGTTTTATCTTGGATACAGTATCCCTAAAATAAACTAGACATCTCTATGTTTATGTATCCGCTTAGGATGTGTGAGCATCTTAGACTATCTACTATTTAACAAGTAGATAATTTAGAAAGAACATTTGATAAAAGACTTTTATGCATAAGCAGATACATAATATTCAGAATATTAACAATGCACATAAATTATAGTAACATGCACAAGTAAATATAAAAGAAAGTTTTAAGACTTTATAAATTCTTAATTTACCTACTGAAGTGTTCAATGTAGCAGACCGAAGTTGTAGACTAAATCTTCAGAGCCAACCAAGAGATAATTAACAATGCCACTTACGTTACCGTTCAACTTAGAATGATGCCTACAATATATGTATAATATTACTTTAAACACAATCATTTATATGATATCATGTTAATATTCCTCATATCTTAACCTCACGCTTACGGTAAACCCACACTTAAATCCATTAGTAAAAATATAATAATAAATCTACAATACTTAAATCCATTAGTAAAAATATAATAATAAATCTACAATTTAAAATATATCACACTAATGATTCCTCAAATTCTAGCCAGTCCCGAGAATCAATCTCTCGAAAGGTCAAGGATAAAGAAAGTCATATTATTATTATTATTTTTTCTTTTCTTCTTGCCGAGAGCTCCCCACCTTAACTTCAACTCCTACTCACGTCTAAATGTTCCATCACCAAAAGAGAAATCTTGACATACTTTAATCTTTGAAATCAACCAATTAAAATAAATACTTATGCTAATCTAAGTATTAGCATGGTGTCTTCATAAAAAACCCAACTACATAAAGAAGAAACCCACTGATGCCATACGGCTGGAAACAGAGAGGAAGGAAAAAGAAAACATAAAAGAAGAAAGCAACAGACAAAACAAAAAGAATTATTAAAGAAACAATATAGGAGAGATGAGAACCCTCCTAGCAGCATCTTTCCAAAATCCAAAACAAAATATCATTTGATTCAACCTCACCTATCACCATTATTAAAACTAAATTAAAATCTTGAAACCTCTTTCCAACAATATTCGCACGAGAGAAAAAAAAAGATACTATAAAAGCCAAGCAATGACACATAAATCTCGATGCACAAACGAACCAACCTTTGAACATATCAATTTAAAAATATGCACTACGAGAAGAAATTATCCTACTAAACAAAACCATATGCACTAATAAAATCGCAAGCCAACAATGGGAAAAACTACCTCAACTACACTAATCCATTGCCCAACGCTAGCCCTTGGCATTTAACGATGCTCATTGCCCTCCTCTGCCCAAACTCCACTGCTCCCACGACCTAGTCGTGTTCCTCTTTTCTCTCCCTCTTCCTTAAACTCAGGGTGGAATGCTTGCGGTGGAGGGAATTAATTTCTCAACTCTCACCCATGGAGAGCATAAAAGGGTAAATACATGGGAGACAAATTTTTAACTTTGCCCCATCACTTACCTTTATCTACGGTCTTGCCATTGCGTATAATTATTTGTTATTTGTATATATCTGTATAAATATGTATATCTTTTACACCTATATATATTTTATAATTTTTCTTTTTTAAAAAAAAAGGGGGGCTCACATACTATCAGAAGTGCCTTATTATTATTCATGAGAGCCATTGCTTTTGTTATCTAAAAAAGAAACTCAAGCTAATGGTGGCACTAGGTAGGGCATACTTTAAGATTCGGGCATGGTGGCACTAGGTAGGGCATACTTTAAGATTCGGGCATATAAGTCCATCGAGATTTATGTGGAATAAATTTATGTGCTTTGAGATCCGTGCTACCTTAGATACGTTGTTGTTCGGATTTCTTTATGGGAGAGACTAACATAATGTACAAATAAAGGCACAACCCATCAAGTCTCTTCGAGGTAAAATATTGTTAGATGTGTTTTGGGATTTGTTCTCTCATATAATCTTTTATACAAGGTATGTGATATTTTGATGTGTAGAAATGGATAGAGAGCTCTCTTTATGTTAAAGCATTATTAGATGACACTGTATTATTTTGCTTTGCACTACTTAATAGAGGAAGGGGGCCGCACGCTTGCATCATTTGAAACTACCACTAATAACTCATAAATCATTGAAAAGCTCAAATCTTTGTTCAATTTTATATCATTGTATCATAAGCATTTATAAAGAAGTTGATGAATCATGTGGTCTTTTATTGTAGGACCAAAGAAAAATTAGAGACTCACATTGTTAAAATTTGCAAATAATATTTTGACTACAAATGCTTGAGAAGAAATGGATGCGTTGATGATTTCTAGTGGAGTTATAGATAGACAAAAATTACCAAGTGATTCATGGAAGTCTATCATCAAGAAGTTAGTGATACTACACATATTTTGAATGTGGTGCTATTTAATAGTTATACTACTCATTATGTTACTAGTCTTTGTATACCAAGCTTCCAAAATTATATCAATGAAAATACGGTAGGAAATAAAAAAAACAAAATAAACACTCAAATTATTGTAGAGGGGTGTTCGAAGAGAGCCTATGAATGTTAATAGTAACAAGGATATTAATATTAATAGACATGCAAATAAAGAACATCTGCTGGGTGTCTATCACGAAGAGACTCGACTTGGTAATAGGTTACATATCCATTAAGATATTACGATATGTAAGGCACGGTTCGTGACATTCTCTCACTCAAAAAGACTCATTTAATAACACATCGCATGTTGTATAAATCATAATTAGAATCATAAAATATAAGGATATATACAATCTTAATCTTAGTCCATATTAAAAAGAATTGATCAAATAAATTTATTTAGATTTTTTGGGGACACCATTATCTCACTCAAAACTATGAACCTAACCTAAAATAATTTAAAAACCGCACCTAAATCTTGATAAAATTTTAAATAAATTTCTAAGAACTAAAAACTTACCAACAAAGCTCTAGCAATATTGAACCGTACTGAACTGGTTATTAAACTATGAAAATAGGCTAAACCCACGTCGAACCGCAGCTGAACTGGCCTTGAATCAGACCGAACCGATTCGAGACGAATCAGCTCACGCGTTTCGCACGCGCCGGCCGAACCGTTCTTCTTCCCCACTCAACACCCCTGCTCGACGCCGCTACAACCGAGGTTGATCTCGCAGGATTCCTCGATCGTTTGCCACTGCAACCCACCGTAACTCTACCCCCAACTTGGCCGGACTTTCCTCTACCCTCTAGCTGGCTTTTCTTGTCGTTGATAGAGCCCGGGAGCTCACCAATCCTGCCGGCGCAACCCTTCCTCGACCGCCTGCTTGATCGACGTTTCCAGCTACCACCGAGCTCCGATCACTGCGGCTGCGCCTTCGATTCGACTCCACTAGAGTCGAATTGCATCCCAGAAGCTCTCCATAGCAACAGGAGATTGGCCGCTAGTCCCCTCGCCGGCGAAATCGAAGGGAACATAGAGGTTCCCCTATTGTACTTGATCGATCGCTGCTGTCGCCGCCTCTGAGCCCTCGTCGCCACTGGTAACCCTCTCCAACTGACTCTACTAGAGTTGAATTCACCGAACATTGCATCACAGAGGAAGGGACGACTCTCGCACCCTCTGCCAGCTAGAACGTCAGAGATAGGGACCTCCCATGGTGGCCTCTATCTCAATTGCTTCCCAGTAGTTTGCCGACCATCGGAGTTGCCTCTACACGCCGCCAAGCACAATGCCGACGCCCAGCCTCCGGCCACACTCCCCCTCCATCGCACTACCCTTGTCGGAGCTCAGACAGCTCCACCGCCATCGTCGCCCCTCGAAACAGGGCAACCCCCTATTTCGAGGGGTTTTAATCCCCCTTCGACCCGGCTCCTCCGCTCTCTGCGCTTGCGCTACACGCACAGCGGCGGAAAAAAAAATTAAATTCTTTTTTTTCTTTTTTGTAAAAATCCGAATTTAAAAGAAAAATCCTTTTCTATTTTTTTTATTTAACTTAAATCTATTATTATTATTGATTTTTTTTTTCTATTTCCATTTCTATTTTATTATTTATTTTGTCTTATCTATTTTATTTATTTTACTTATTATTTTATTAATTTAATATTATAATAATATTTTATTATTTATTTTTTTATAGAAAATAGGGTTTACATTACTAATGGTGAATTTAAGTTTCATTCTTCATCATAATAAGTACTATATGTTCGTATGAACTACAATATCGAGATTTTACCTTGCCTACATTCTAAACCTTGACAATTTAAGTTTTCCTTATTTCTTTTACTAATTTTGTACTTCTATACCCATTCTTGAAATAAATTTTCGAAGGAGATTAGAAGTTGTTCCTTTCCTTCGTTATTCTAGTGATATTATTGTTGAGAAGAAAATGTCTGCATCCTCAAAAATTCTTGAGTGAGTATAATTTTAAATTCCCATCAAGTTCTTAAACCTTGGTCAAGTTCCTTCCACTAATCATTGGAACTTTTTTCAAATTATTTTTCATACTCTTTGATTACAGATTTTTGATATTGTGAATTTCATTTGTACTTTTCTTCCTGTGACTATTGAAATTCTTCTTTACCATCTATAGGTTTTGTTTCGCTACTTTCAATAGTGGTTGTGCATACTTTAGTCCCTCATAATAGCAGTCACTATGGGGACAGACTTGTTGATTCGAAAAGAAATATTATACAACTCAAACTTGTTGGATTTCTCTCAAATTTTTTATCTATTTCATCCAACACTATTCCTTATTTACCTATTTTCAGAGAGGACAGATTAATTAAAGTTAAAAGTTGTGTTCATTTTTCATCATTCTAATTGTGTTATTATATGTAAATCTTTCTTGGACTTATAAGGATATGCCTTTTCAAATGGAAAAAACTTCTTCAAATGCCATTTTTGCAGTCAATTCTCTTTAATGCTAGGAAGTGTAAAATTATCATCATTCTCCAACAAATTTTGTTAGCCTTGAATTAACTACTTTTTCACTGGTAATAGTCTAAAACTTTGAAATTGATCTTCATTCCTTTCCCCGATCGTTCAAGGATAATATTCAGAGTGTTTAATTCTAGCTACCTTGACACTACAAATGGTGGCAAATTTTCTCCTCTCAATTTTGAAACTCCAAATCCAACTGCTCTCCCTGTATTTAGGATAGTTCGTTATACTATAATAAGTGAATTGTTCAATTCTTCAATAATTCTTTCTTTTGCTTGGCTCAATTAACCATATCCTCCTTTAAAGAATGAGTTCTCAGAGTTGGCAATCATTGAGAAAAGATCTACTCCCTTCCAATTGTTCTATAACAATTACTAGAAAAGTCAATTTGTAGATTTCTCAAAATGATATACTTTCTAATATCAACTTTTTATGATGGTCTCTTTTTCTTTCTAAGCCTATAAATTATTTTGTTGGATGCTTAAGTTAATTGTCTCAGCTTTGGACTTCCTAACTGTCTCTGCTATTCCTTTTGGTTACTTGTTCCAATGCAATCGTTGGAATTATTTGAAGACCTTTAGTTGACTAATTTGTATTCTTTATTCCATTGTGTGTTATTCCTAATATCCATGATCTTAATTGGTTCTGCTGCTCTTGTTCTGATCGATACCGGATCACAGAGGTCTTATGTGAATACGACATTGTTAAGGGGGCTGATCGACCCATAGAGATGCTAAGATGAAATACTTTGATGTGATCATAAATATCGATTGGTTAACCGAGTATCGAGCCATGAAGAATTGTGTGGCAAAGACAATGACCTTTTCTTCCCTGGACTAGTCTGCTCTATCTTTCTTTCTAAAGTGGTCTGAGTGAGACTAAAGGCAACTTAGGACAGATAAAAGAGTTATATAGACAATCGGCGGAGGTCGTTGGAAATTACGGTTGGGGGCATAGTGTTCCTAAAGGTATCTCCTTGGGAAGGACCTCTTTGATTCCCCTAAAAGAAAAATTGCATTCGAGGTATATTGGACTGTTTGAGATTCTGGAGAGAGAGTTGAGCCGGTGGCTTAAAGATTACAATTTACTGGTAGACTTAGACAGAATTCATAATGTGTTCCATTTGTCGATGCTTAAGGGGTTATGTGTCAGACCTATCGCATGTTCTAAATACTCCTCCAGTTGCTCTGTGAGATGGTTTGAGTCTGAAACACTCTATTGTTTGCTTGATATTTTACTTTGATTGTATTTTGCTTGATGAATAGTTTGACACTGTTTGAAATTTGGGTGAAGTGATTGAAAATAAACTTAAGGGGGTTAGGTTGTTATTTTTGGAAGACCAAAAATATTAAGGGGGAGAGAAATTATAAACCCTATTTTCTAAAATAAATTAAAAAAATATAATATTTAAATAATAAAATAATAGATAATATAAAATAAAATAGAAATAGAAGAGAAAAAGAAATTTAAGAAAAAAATAAATAATAATAAAATATAAATTAGTTTAAATAGGAAAAAGAAAAAAAAATATAGTATATAAATAAGATTTTATTTTAAATGAAAAAAATTTAAAATTCGCCACGCTGCGCACGTGCAACGGGCGCAGGAGAGGGGTTTTTAAACCCTCGAAAATAGGGTAGTACCCTGTTTCGAGGGTTTTGGCCGCGGTGCAGGTTGATAGAGCTCCGATGGATGGCTCTTTCGACGGGGGAAGTTTCGGCCGGAGGTTTTCTGTTGGGATCGTGGCATAAGGCGAGTCACGGCAGCTCCGGCGGGTGAGAATCCCCTAGGAAGCGGCGAAGACAGGGGCAGTTGCAGGGAAGCTCTGTTCTTTGTCGATCTCACCGGCGAAGGGTGCAAGGATCATCCTCTTCCTTCGCGATGAGGTGCTTCACGTTGGGACGGCGTCGAAGGAGTCAATTGTGGGCGGAGGTGGCGGCGTAGAAGCCCGGAATCTGGTGGTGGTCGGAGTTGGGCGGCAAATAGAGGGACTTCTCTGTATGCGGCGATCCCGCTGGCGAGGAGCACGGCGAGCATTCCCTCCCACCATGGTGAGGTCGATATGACTCCAGTAGAGTCATATTGAGGTAGTAGCAGCTGCGGGGAGGGCTTGACGACTACTGTGGTTAGAGATTTAGGGCGAGCGACGGAGGAGTTATATGCCGGCGGCTGTGGGGATGTCTTGAGCCCTACTGACGACAAGAAGAGCTTGATGAACAGTGGAGGAAGGTGAGGCGAGCTTGTACGTGGTGTTACGATGGGTTTGCAGCGGCGGACGAGCGGCAATCGGCATTTGATTGGTGGCGGCGTTCAGCGGATTCGAGTAGAGAGAGAGTGGGGAAGAAGGTCTCGACTGCACGTGCAACGCGCATGTGGCAGTCTGGCTCGGACTTGTCTGATCCAGTTCGGCCTGGTTCAGGACCTGTTCAGTAGCGGGTTGGCGGGGTTTTTGCTGGTTTTTGCAGTTTTGCAACCGGTTCGAGTGGGTTCAACATTGCTAGAGCTTTGTTGGTGAGTTTTGAGTCTTGAGAAATTTATTTAGAATTTTTGACAAATTTTAGGTGTAGTTTTTGAATTATTTTAGGATGGGTTTAGGGTTTTGAGTGCGTTAATGATGTAAGAAAAATCTGAAATAATTTTGATTCTTGTTTATGCTTAAATATAATTTTCGTGATTTAATTAAAATTTTTCAGAATTGTTGAAATGCTATTTGTAATTTAATTAAGATGATTCTCATCAATTTAGGGTTTAAATGAATTATTTGTATGTTATATGCATGTAGAAATAATTTGATAGATGTTATGGTGTTTAAATTGTATTAATTAGAATTAAAATAATTATTTAGAATTTTTATAGAATTATTGAATTTAAGATATTGTAAATTGAGATAATTAGTTTATTTAGATTTTTCTAATTAGCGAAATTAAATAATTTGGTATTTTATAAATTTAATTGATGTAATTAGATTTTTTTTATAGAATTAGTAAAATTATTTTTAGAATTAATTAGGGTGGTATATATATTGATTAAAATTTTTGGTATAATTAAATTGTTAAATTGAATATTTTTTTATAAGCTTGTTTATGTTTAATTATGTTGGATTGTGATTGTGTAATGTAATAAAGGATTGATTGATTTATAAGGAATTAAATATAAGAAAGAAAATGATGTGAGGATGTGAGTAGAAGGGTAGATAGGAAATCCTTATTTGGTTGTATGATTTATGTTTTTTGGTTGTATTTATTTTATTTTAGAAAAATTAATTGTTGTGCTATTGCTCGACAAATCACGGCCAAGTTGTGATTTGTGTTGGAGTTAGAAGGAATTGCTTTGCTTGATAAATTGCTTACTTGCTTTTAAGAATTACGGCCAAACTGTGAATTCTTGTTTGATATTGCTTTGAGACTCAAGTGAGGGCTTATGGTTTCAAATTTATGGCCTACTGCAGTACTGAGTCCTAAGGGTCGTTGTTATTTATTTTATATGCTGATAAGCTGAATGTTCTGCTTGTTGTATATTTTAAGAGCATGTGTGTTTTGATGTTTGTTGATGCATTTTATTATGTAAAGATACATAATGCTATTATATGCATGTTATTTATGATTGTACTCATGTTATACTAGTGATTGATATGTTAATGTTATGCTATAGATGTAGAGACACTTAGCAAGAACATAGAACGTGGTGACATGAGACAAAAAACTAAAGACACTTTAGGTTCATATTATGCTAACACCTAGAGTAGTCTAAATTGACATATGACTAAGAACTTTAGACATCTTAAGGTTATGATAACCTAGGAGATGATGTTAGTATTCTTAACTACTATGTGCCAATATATGGTGAGGAGTCATGTGCTAGTTGAGGTAAAGGTGCAAGTCCAGTTGACTTAACCTTAGATGCTTTAAAGTAACTGAAATCTCACTTCAGTGTAGAGCTAACCTTATTTGTGTTACTCTAAGGTAGATGGTGTGCTAGGAATAGTACCGTTCAATGCGCTACAAGGCTAGGGAACCTAAGAACATTGATATGCTCAATGATGTGAGCTCCTGAGCAGTCCAGGTTCATTGGTAGTATATGCAGGATGCCTCAGTTTGTCAGGCTAGGATGATATGATGTTTAATTTTGTATGGTGATCCTATCATGGGCAGAATTACAGTGTTGTATGGTACTTGTGTTGCATAAGAAGGGGTGTCATGATCACCAGCTCCTTCTGCTAACATCATTGTACAGACACATAGGACATAGTCATAGTTGACATTGATGGGTTTGGGGTAGTCCCCGATGAGGAATTTACCTTTAACATAGGCTGGCTACCTTAGGTGTAGTATGGAAAATATATGATATGGTAGTTAAGGAAATATGACATTTGTGGACCTGAGTTGCTGTTATAATTATAATCCTTATGTTTTGTTCATATATCTTGTTAATATCATGATTTTGCTACATTGACCAATTAGTCTTGTTATATACTATTGAGCATGTTATTTTGATATGTGACTTAATGGATATTTCTTCTTGTTGGTTTGTAAAATATCTTATGCCCATTTTTAGGATGCTCTCTCTGTAGCCTCATTGAGTTTCGCGACTCAGATGTGCACATTTTTTTCCCTGTTGTGCAGGTTACAGGTTAGCCGTTGTAAGGGGAGCGAGGGAGAACCTAGTTATGACGAAATTGCATTTACTTTAGAAATCTAAATAGAAATTTAATTTGTAGTGTTGGTATTAAATGTAATTTGATTATGATCCCGTTATGTTTAATTAAAATAATTATAATTCTTTGTGATATATTTAGCCTTCTATAAGTTGTGGTAGAGAAGTAAAGCTTATACGGCGGTTGTCACGTACCCAAAGGTGTATTTAGGGCGTGATATCCTCACTGTCAACTATCTCAGCCGATCATTTGGTAGACCTGCACACATATTGAACGCAGTGTGCTCAGCCTTATGACCTTGTGCTTACGGCTCTAACCGTAGTAGAATAGCCCAAGTAGAGAAAAAGAGATTTTAACATGTCTATAAGACATTCAACAATATCAAGTAAAACACGTAATGTAAATAAATAACATATGAAGCATACAAGAGCAGAACATGTAATGTAAATGTGTATTTCAAACTATAACTGTAGAGTGTGTCTATGTCTTTGGATTGCTATCACTTAGAATTTATTATGTCATTCGAATGTTGTAATCTGGGTAGCCAGCCTATGCTTAGGAGATCTCCTGATCAGGGAGATCCCATAAGCCCATCAGTGTCCTCCATCTATGTCTCTACCTAAGCCCGTCACACTGATGTTGGTAGAGAGGTCGAGCGACTGTGAATCCCTCTCTGTTGGTTCGCTAGGTGAATCTCTCCATCGCTGCATCCTAGCGACCTGTCACTCCATGCATCCTCCCCAGACAATCTATGGAGCAACTCGTGTAAACTATACACTGTCCCCAGACAAGGTAACCACACCTAAGTATATGCACCGGCCACAGCTAAGCGATAAATATTTAAAATCCCAAGATCCGGACTACTCATCTGAACGTCTGCAGAACGTCTGGAATAGTAGCTGTGTGGTCCATGGATCCACTGTCCAAGGCTATGCAGAAGGAGTCACCGTCCTAATTCACAAGCAGCGATGCCTACCAGGAGGTGTGCATCCCAGCCGTCGTCGGAATGGTACAACCTCAGCGACATGCTTGCTAGATTCTTAGTATGGTTTCATCCTTGCTAGCCATCTTAGGACTATCAAGGTGACGACTTCGCGACACACGTATGGGTATAGTGACTATATCACAATGTAGTGACCATATCGTATTCCACCCTTTATGTCGAAGATGAATTTAACCTTTTTGGGTGGTTGTAGGTTTCTTAGCATCAGAGCTTATATCCGTACCTCAGGATATCTGCTATGGTGCATTATTAGTATTTTCTTATATAAGTATGGTAGTATTATATGCCCTATAGATTCTATTTATTGATGTCCGTATAGATGTCAAGATATGGTATAATATAATTCCCTACAACTTGTTTGTAGGTATAACTATAATGTTTTAGTTTTCTTCACATCAACATAGCAGATAATAAGCAAGAGAAGAACATCGCATACTCAATTAATATTACATAAAAGACTATAAGCATATCACATAAGCAAGACTATTTAACATACAAAACATGAATCTTAATTAATTTAAATGTTAATTCCTAAGCAGTAAAAATATTTATCTCCTTAAATTCCACTGGCTTAGGAGTACTCTACTGTATTGAACCAGGCCACCTAAATAAGTAGATCGGTCTTCAAAACTAACCGTATAACAACTTGCACGTCGTTTAATTATTTCGATTTGTCTACCTATTGTAAGTAACGTTACCTTTAGACATGATCTTTAATATTATCCATCACTAATCCTATCTACAAAATATTAAATCAACCATCTTCACTATTTTATTTGGACTTAACTCAACCTAAGTTAATTAATTATTCAACTAGATTTAATTAATCCAACTTAATCTAATTAATAAATCTTATTTAATTTATAAACCTCAAGCAACCATTAAAGTCCTAATTTAAGTCAATTAATCATTTCCTATTTTCATTTAATTACAACATAAATTCATTAGCTAGGTGGAAACTAAATAATTATACCTTAGTGACAACTATCCATTCCATCACAATTATTAAACTATATGCAATATCCATTCCATCACAATTATCATAATAGACAAGGAGGGAGGGAGAGGTTGCGTTGTTGATGCTCGTTGTCGACAGGCAAAAGGGGAAGGGATTAGTGGTCAAATGGAGTGGGGTTCGTCGTTGAGCTCGCGGCGAGGGATCCAGAGTAGCGGACTTCGGCGAGGAGGAGGTGCGTCGCGAGCTTGCCCGATCTAGGGCTTGGAGCACACGTGCATCGCACATGCATAGGCAAAATTCCCTTGCCATGATAATACGTATAAAAAGGGGGAAATAGCAAGGTATGAGTTAGCTTTAAGTGATGGGGGTAAAATTAGAAATTTACCTCCCACATCTTTCCCTTTTTATTCCCTTGATACGTGAGGGTTGAGGGTTTAATTCTTCTAGCCGCAAGCCTCCACACCTGCTGCCATCGTTGATGCTCTCGGGTTTGAAGCACAGTGAGAGTTGTGGTCCCTTGGGTTCCGTTGGGGGTTGTTTTCCTCTCAAGTCCCCTTTATAGAAATTGTCCACTAGCAAAGGTAAGAACAAAAATCCCTCCTCAATGCTGCCCTTGTTGCAATGCTTGCTTAAATTAGTGATTTTTGTTGCTGCCGAAATTATTTGGATGCTTGTTGTTGTTGTGCTCTTCCTTACTTTTCTTTTCTTTTCTTTTCTTTTGCTTCCCTCTGTTAAATTTCTAACAAAGAGGAGATTTGAGGGTGCTATTGCACTATATAATTGTGGATGTTGCTATCAAAAATCAGATGATGATTTAAATCCCTATTTTGGAATTTTGCTGTAGAGAAAGGGACAATCCCTTCCTCCTCCTTTGTCTTCCTTCTCCTCTGCTACTGCTGAGAGCCAATTCTTTTTCTTTTCCCTCCTTTTAAGAAATTCCATAAATAAAATTTGCAAGGAATTAATTATGCTTTGAGAAATTTTGTTGTTACAACAAATTGTGAGGAGAGAACTTAGGTTATGATTTAAGTAATGCTGCTCTCAAGGAGGATTAAGTCCAATGATTTTTAAATCTCTACTTTTGAGTTCTTGCTGCCGAGAAAGAGGAAGCCCCTTTTTTTTTTTCCTTTTTTCCTCTTTTGTTTTTATCTCCTTCTTTCCTTTACCCTCTTGTTAAGCGTGGCCATGGATAAAAATTTTGCAATGCAATGGCTATGCTTTAAATATTTGTATTGCTGCAACAAAACGATGGGGAAAAGTCCTCTTCGTTCTCCTTCCTTAGTTCCTCTTGTTTCCTCTGTTTTCTCCTCTTGTATTTTTCCTTTCTCAACCTTAATGGGATTTTGTCTTC
Source organism: Thalia dealbata (assembly GCA_030544415.1). Lineage (NCBI taxonomy): Eukaryota > Viridiplantae > Streptophyta > Magnoliopsida > Zingiberales > Marantaceae > Thalia > Thalia dealbata. The sequence goes on from CM060460.1 coordinate 16,419,377, forward strand.
TTCTTTGGAATTTTGTGATGTTTTCCAGCCATATGATGGTCTCCATGATTTAATGTGATCGTTGTAGTGGTGAGACCTGATGGGATTTTTCAGTGTTAACTTATCAACTTATTTTTGAAACTTACTGCTGGGATCAAAAAGATGAGTTTTGTGGTGTATTCGTGTCACGCCCCGACCCTACTGTCAGGCACGTGACAACCGCCGTATGAGCCAAACGGACCCATACAAGGCATCAAGTGATACATACAAACCAAACACATCATTTACACAGCGGAATATACAATCAAAATATTTACTCATCATTTCTAACACAGTCCCGATAATCCTACTACAATTCTACGATAAAATGTATCGATGAATAAAAATAACTCATCGACGGACTCATCTTCATCAAACGTCTCGTATGATCATCTAACACACCTGCACACACGGGGAAAAGCGGTGTGCTCAGCTTTGCGGCCTAGTGCGAAATTACGGCTCGAAACCGAATAAGGAAATCAAAGGCTAGGAGGATTAATCTAGGATGCCTTGGGTTTATTAACAGTCGTTTTCATACAATACATGTGAAGCATAACATAAAAGTAAAATAGCTATGTATGTAAATACAACATGTGTAGCTCTAGATGTCACCTAAGCTGTCTCTAGTAACTATGTAATCAATGTCACCAGAATGTCATCTACGGTGTACTATGTCTATCAAACTCAAGACTCGGGCTGCCAGCCTATGCTTAGAGAAATTCCTGATCAGGGACTTTCCCATAGCCCATCAGTGTCTTCTGTCTCTGTCACTGCCTATGCCCGCTACACTGATGTTGGCGGAGGTGACGGGTGACCCGTGGTCACTCTCCTCGGTATCGCTAGTCGCCTGCTATGCCTCCCCTAGCGAACCCGCCGTGCCCTTACATCCTCCCCGGATACCGTAAGGACAACGACAATCGTGTAGTACTACACACCGTCCGAAGACGGGGTCACCGTCAATAAAATCCATCGACTACGGTCTCGGTCGATATAATACAACCCTTGGATCAGGACTCACCATCCGCTCGTCTGCAGAACGTCAAGGATGGTAGCCGTGTGGTCTACGGATCCACTGTCCAAGGCTATGCGGAGGGATATCCCCATACCAATCCCCAAGCAGCGATGCCTGCCAAGAGGTGCGCAGACTAGCTGTCGCCGGAATGCTACAACCTTGGTGACATGTTGCTAGGTTCTTGTTCCAGTTCGTCCCGGCTAACCATCTCGGGACTATCACGAGTGCCCCTTAAACGACGCTCGTGCGGGTAGAAATCATCGGGTAGGGACTTGCTCCATATATCCGGTCTAATATGACCTTGGAGTGTGTACAGTCCATTTCCCCACCAGCTCCCAGTATCCAAGCTACGTGTAGCCTCGAGAGTGGTGTGTGGTGGAGCATCACCATTCTGACCATCAGTGGTACGCCGTGGTCAAACGGGGTCTGCAAGCAGTACCCCTTCCTGTTTGATTCCTAGTGATGTCTCCTAAGAGTTTCTAACATGTCATCATTCTTATCTATAACTGCATGGTAATCGTGCTATCATAGCAAAGATAAATAACATAGCATGCAGGATAGGATTCATAGACATGTTAAATAAATAGCATGGTAAACATGGCATGGCATGCATATAGACAAGTAAATCGTACTAACATGCATTTACATATAAACATAACATGCATTTCATTTTTATTATATTTAAGGCATCCGAGATATTTCCTAAGAATACCTCGGCAGGAATTCCCTAACTTGAATAAATCCTACATTCAGTGAACCAACGCACCTTTATCGGAATTTGAGCTTTAGAACCAACAGAATTAAAGCTCAGAGATCGCAATAATAAGTAGCTCCCATGTCAAGATAAGATCCCTAAAACAATAAGGATTTTATTTAAAATATATATCTTCATAATCTAATATGATATAAATTATTTACTCACTAATAATTCGACCTATGTGATTTATTTGGCCCAATCCAAAATAAATGATGCACTTCAACCATTAGGCTCAACTTCATACTCAAGTCCAATTTATCACATCACTAATCCTCTTCCATCACCTCTGACTTATTAGAAAAGTCAAATTCCAATCAAACTTAATCATATCTTCAAGTCCAAGTCAATAGGAAGTCCAAACTAATTATTCTCTAATTTAATTTAATATCATCACATCATCATTAGCAACCTAACATTCAACAATCCTTCCTTAGTGCCAACCTTCCCTTGATTCTCGTTACATCCCCAATTATTGCACTATATGCGAAATCTTAAGTAGGAAAGAATAACAAAGGAGAATGAGAGGAAATAGGGAAATGGGAAGGAGGTTATGATGGGTGAGAAGAAGGAAGAAATCAAATCCTCACATTAATATACCAACACATGCAAAAATCATCATATCACAAATAACAACAATTTAAAACACCATTGCAACAACTCACAAAAATTCACCTTCATTGAAAACCACCACATCCATCACATAAACACACTGATTTATAACCATCAAAGCCTCGTCAAAAGCCCACAACCAACATCGTCAACCCATCTATCAAAGCACCATTTTAAACCACCCCATAATCATGTTATCATGAAAACAAAGCACTCACATTATCATGAAAACGAAGCACGAACAACTCAACAACAACATATTAATCAAAACCATCACTAAACAATCAATAATTAATTATCATCAAAAATCGTCACCACAATATAAACAATCACCATGTAAACACCCACAATCGCCAATAACAATGAATCTAATATCATCAAAGTCATTAACATTATCACATAACACATAAAAATCAAATTGGCACATCATTGCCAACAACACATCATAGCACAAAATCTCCCCACAACTCAAAACATTAGCAACCAACATAACAACAAATAAATAAACCCAAAACCATCAGCAGCATCACTAAGAAAATAAATCCATCACCATCAACAGTACCAACATCAATAAAGCACAATAACAACAAATCTCACATATCACCATAAGAAAACACCAATCAACCAACATTATCAAATCCCCAATTCAAGAGCAAAGCACCATAAAACAACATATCATCATTAGTTAAGTGGAAGATAAAATTTTTACCTTAGTGTTGACATGCATTCGATTCCCCATACCATTATAATTATTATACTACATGCATAATAATAGAAGAGATCATAATACCAATAAAGCACAATAACAATAAATCGCATATCACCACCCATAGTACTGAATAACACCATTAAATCCATAATTAAAGTAAAGTACCATAAAACAACATCATCATGTCATATTTAGCTAATTGGAATTTAATGATATTTCCCTAGTGCAGACCATGTCATATCTAGCTAATTGGAATTTAATGATATTTCCCTAGTGCAGACCTCAATTCGATTCTCTCCACCTCCATCATTATTATCCTATATACATCACTTAAGGTAAAGAAAAGAGAAAACCACATAATGGAGAAATAATGGAGAAAGGGAAGGCATGATAGGGAAAGGAGAAGGAGGTGGGGGAGATTGCATGAATTTAACAACAAGATGATTCATCAACCAAACCTCATTCCCTCATTCATCAACCAATCGCTTCCATTCTTGAACCTCAAGATGGTTCGATTTGGGGGAAAACGAGTTAAGGCTTCGGTTTTGTTCACACGATCCGATTCGAGCAGACCGGTTCAATCCGATTCATCTGGACCGCCCAGCCGGCTGGTTCAGTTGAACCGGATCGATTTAATAATAATTTTATTTTTTTTAATTTTTTTTTAAGAAAAATATGATTTTGAGGATGGGGGTTTACAATTCGCAGCAGCTTTGTGGCTGCTATTGTAGTTATTGAGGAGTTTCATTTTTGGTTGAAGAGTTGATTTCTTTAGTTTCCTAAGATGGGCTGTGCTAGGAGCAACGCATTGCTAATTGTAGAAATTGTTAATGGTAAAATATGTGATTTGTTGTAGGGCATCGTTCCAAGCTAAATGGTGAAGTGATAAACTCTTATAAATCAATTCCGATTGTTTCTAGAGATTTGGTACAAATCAGATTTGTTACATTGAACACTTGAGTAGGCAAATTGAGAAAAATTTTAAAGTCCTATAACTGTCCTTTATATTGCTTGTGGGTGTTGTTATGATCTATCTACACGGTTAATATCTTAAATACTGTCGTTGTACATGCTCATATGATCATTGTTGAAATTGAATGAATTCTACATAAGGGTCACTTTAAATGTACCTACTTGATAAATAGTAGATAGTTTAAAATACTCATACATCCTAAGGAAATATTTAAATGTAGAGACACCTAGTTTATTTAGCGACACTGTAGTCTAACATAAGACTAGGAGTTATTTACACTGTATTCCCAAGCGTGTGGTGAGTGATCACTACCGCGATAGTCCAGAATTGGCAAATGGGGGATGTAGTTATTTCAACACTAGTCAATAGTTGAATGCCAAAGATGTAACTAGTAAGTTCACCGCGGCATGCCTCTGTTGTATTAGGGTTAGGTGACGAATTCCTTTCCATACACCGTGGATAGTGGATATGTTGACAATGACAACTGTCCTAGATGCTCTGTAGGCATACCAATGGTAGTCCAAATCCTAGGATTAAATATATGTGTAGGATTTTTGGTTAGCCGTAGCCGGAGGAATTATTGTTGCAAGGTGATCCTGCCTATGGGGGCAGTGTGTAGTACTACACAGGTGTGTATTCGATGTGCCTACAGGGAGGCTATACGAACACATTAGTCTCGCTAGTGTGGATCGGGGTAAACGGCTACCGAGACTGGAGGAGAGGGATCCATGGTTACTGCCCTCTCTGCCAACATCAGTGTGATGGGCACAGGTAGAGACCTAGACAAGCACTGATGGGCATACTCTAAAGCATAGGTTGGTAGCCCGTGTTAGGAAAGAGACATTATAGCAGTGACATGGACAATAATGTAATGATAAAAGACATGGATTTAGAATACACAAAGAGTAAGTTTTAGTATTTCTTTTTTTGTAAATTATATTTATGCATCATCATTTTTTTATATATTAATTTATTTATTTCTTATTATTCAACAAGATATGCTATTATGATGTTTATATCTTATTATTTGATCTTATCTTTGTAACACTTGTAATATATATGGATGGTTCGGACTTGATGGCCTATATCCCTCAAGACCGTTCTTTGGTAGCCACTGAGTCGTAAGGCTGAGCGCATTTTATCTTACATGCGCAGGTAGCTTGGGATAGGCACAATGACTGTTTATGGATATTAGGTTCTTGGAAACATAACGTCCGAGCCTGTACGAACATCAGTTGAGAGGTTGTGTGCTACCTTAATATTTATAAAATTAGTAGTATTGTCATTTTTGTATTACTTCTAAATGCCTTGTATGGGTTTGTAGACTCGTACGACGGTTGTCACGTGCCGATAAGTGGATCTGGGCGTGACAATGAACATATTTATTATTCCTTGCTGTTACACCTTATCATGATCATGTTGCCTCTATCCTATTTTATTAGTCTTGTTATGTACTGGTTGTTATATTAAATTGATGTGTGATTCAGTGGGTATATTTCCTTGTCGGTTTGTACAATATCCTATGCCCATTGCTAAGCTGCTCTCTGTGTAGCTTCACTGAGTTTCGTGACTCAGATGTGTATATTTTTCCCTGTTGCGCAGGTTACAGGTTTTGTCATAGACTGGAAGATGAGGAAGGACATAGTTATGACGAACATGACTACTTCTAAAATCTAGATAGAGATTTGACTTTGTAATGTTAGTATTGAATATAAATTATTGATATTTTTGCTCTATTTAAATAAAATAATTGTAGTTATTTTTTATACTTATAGTCTTGTATAAGTTGTGGTGTAGAAGTGCAGACAGTTACCACGTACCCAAAGGAGGATTGGGGCGTGACACACTTTGTTCAACTTCTTTTCTTGGATGTTTTCTTTCATACTATGATAAATAAATTTATCATGTTTTGCATCCAACGTTTTCTTGGTTGTATACATGAGCGAAATTAAACAATGAATATCGAAACACCTATTTTGTTCCTATTTCCATGATGCCAAATAATAAATAAAAAAAGAGAAGCAGGGTGTTAGATACTTGATATCATGAGTATTAGAAAATTTAAATATGTTTGCAAATTATAGGTAAACATTCTGTAGTGATGATGATTAAACATGGCAGGACCGTGAATATGTTAAATTACTAATTTAAAAGACTCAGGTGCGTTGTTGTTTCGGCTAGTTTACAGCCGCTGCAGTAGAGCTTCCAAGTGGGCCATTATTAAATAAATTTCATACTATCCACGATGTGCAATATATTACTTATTTATGAAATTTTATTTGTTTGCCCACTATTATGTCAAATGCTATGTTCTCTTACGTGCTTGTGTCTCATATTTTGAATGTACGTGACATTTAGGGAATATAGGACATATAGAGAACATGATGATCTTGCAAAGTGAGTGACAAATTAGTTAGGTGAAATTATTTATACGATAACCCTAAACTAGTTAGAACACTAGAGGCATGGACCTGAACTTCCTAGGGCCATGAATTTTTAGAAATCACATAGGTCTATATAACACAGTACTTCTCTCACAAATGGTAGGTACTATTTGTGTTAGTCTAATGATGGGTAGTGGAGGCATCACCCGACTCATCCTTTAACGTTCGGTGAGCACCAATAAGGGGGTTCTTGCCAATGGCCAAATATCCCCACGGTATGTATCCAAAATTAAAGAGTTAGGAGTCTGGGAGCTCACTTCAGCCGCTATGTCTAATGACTAAGGTGTCTGTTGATGTTGACATAGCTCTATTGAGATCTGCAGGCTTGGGATGTTGTAAACCTTGTTTTCTTAAAATATATATATATATATAATTAAAATAATAAAAATAAAAGATAAATAAAATAAAATAAAATAGAAAAGAAAATATAAATAAATATAGAAAAAGAAAAAGAAAAGAAAATTTAAAATTTAAGAGAAAAGAAGAAAAAGGAAAAAAAAGAAAATTATTTGTTTAAACCCGCCTGCAGCACATGCAGTGCACGTGCGGCGAGTGGCAAGGTTTTTAATCCGGAGTGGATGGCGACGGCAGAGCTCAAACCACTCCAGCAACTGATGTTCGCGACGAGAGGGGCTTGCGGCCGAGTTTGGGAGACAATTTAGTGGCTGGCGAGGTGTGGAGGCAGCTCCAGCGAGTTGAAATCTTGTGGGAAGCGGCAAACAGGGGACTTGTTTCTATCGATTTCGCCGGCGAGGCGCACGGCGATTCGTTCCTCCCTCTGTGGCAAACTCTCTCAGTGCAATTCGACTCCAGTAGAGTCGATTTGGAGGGGTGGCCGTAGTGTTGAAGGCTTGGTGGTGGCTGGAATCAGCAATGGAGCGGCGTGGCAAAAAAGACCCGAGTGCTAGTGTCAGCAACTGTGGGAATACCTGAGCTCTACTGGCGGCGAGAAGAGGTGGCCGAAAGGTTGAGGGAGGTGCGTCGAGTTCGTCCACGGTGGTTCCGACACGCTTGCGGCAGCGGAGCGACGGCGAACGGCATTGCAGTGGCATTTTGAACGGAGGTGAAGGGGAGGGCGGCACGTGCGTCGCGTGTGAGTTGGTCTGGTTCAGTTCGGTTCGGTCCAGTGAATAGCCGGTTCAACGGTGGTTAGATGTGGGTTTAACCTGATTTCACGATTTTACGCTCAGTTTGGTCCGATTCAACATTGCATAGGGTTTGTTGGTGAGTTTCGGATTTTGATAAATTTATTTAGAATTTTTAGCGAATGTTAGATGCTATTTCTGAATTATTTTTAGTTGGGTTCAGGGTTTTGAGTGCGTAAATTATGTGAGAAAAATCTAAAATAATTTGTGATGCTTTGTTATGGTCGAATATAATTTTCGTGATTTAATTAGAATTTTTCCAAACTGTTAAGGTAGAGTTTTAATTTAATTAAGATAATTCAGGTTAAATTTAAGATTTTAATAAGTTAATTGTAAGATATATACACGAAGGAATATTTTGGTAGATGTTATTATGTTTAATTAATATTAAATAGAATTAAAATAATTTAATTTAGATTTTTATAGAATTTATAAATTTATGTTGTTATAAAATTTGTGTAATTTGGTTATTTAGATTTTTCTATTTAGTGAAATTGGATTATTTAGAAGTTTACAAATCAATTTAGTATAATTAGGTTTTTTACAGAATTATTAAAATTATTTTTAGATTTATTAAGGTCGTGTAGTTTAACCAAAGCTATTAGTATAATGTATTTGTTAAAATAGATATTTAATTTGTAGCCTTATTTAATTGTGTGATTAAGCAGGAATTTAATAAAATTTGATGAGGTTGTGAGTAGGAAGGGTAGTTAGGAAGATTTGTTGGGTTATGTTATTTATGTATGTTTGTTTGGTTGTATTTATACTACTTTAGAAGATTTGTGTTGTCGTACTATTGCTTGATAAATCACGGTTAAGCTGTGATTTGTATTGAAGTAGGAAGAGATTGCTTTGCTTGATTGCTTGCTTGCTTGCTTTTAAGAATCACGATCAAGTTGTGATTCTTGCTAAATATTACTTTGAGACTCAACTGAGGGTTTATAGTTTCAAATTTATGGCCTACTACAGTGCTGAGTCCTAAGGGTCGTTGTTATTTATTATACATGCTGATAAATTATATATCTCCTTTGTTACATATTTTAATTAGCATGTGATTTGACGTGAGTTGAAAGTTATGCCATGCTAGTATATGTAAGATGTTATTACATGCAGGATATTGATATTTGTACTCATGTTATGTTGCTATCTGATATGTTCATGATATGCTAGAGATGTAGAGACACTTAGTAAGAACATAGAACATGATGATATGAGATAAAACTAGAGACACTTCAGGTTCATGTATGTTAGCACCTAGAGTGGTCTTAAGAGACATATGACTAAGAACTTTGGATATCTTAGGTTTATAATAACCTAGGAGATGATATTAGGTTCTTAGGCGGCTATGTGCTAACATGTGGTGAGGAGCTATGTGCTAGCTAAGGTAGAGGTACAAGTTCGTTTGACTTAGCCACATATACTTTGGTGTAACTGAGATCTCACTTTGGTGTAGAACTCAACTTATTTGTATTACTCCAAGGTAGATGGTGTGTTAGGACTTGTACTGTTCAATGCGCTACCAATGCTATGGAATCTAAGGACACTGACATGCTCAAGAGATGGGTCCCTGAGTAGTCCATGTTCATTAGCAGCATATGTGGGATATCTCAGCAGGTCAGGCTGAAGATGGAGTGGTTTATGACTTTGTGTGGTGACCCTGTCATGGGGCAGAATTACTACGCTCTATGGTACTTATGTTGGAAAGAAGGGGTGCCGTAGACACCAGCTCCTTTTACTAATGTCAGTGTACAAGCATATAGGACAGAGATTTAGAGTTGACACTGACGGATTTGGGGAAATCCCTGATGAGGGATATACCTTGAATATAGGTTGGCTGCCTTAGGTGTAGTATGTATAAATCATGATATATTAATTTAGGAAATATTACATCTTCGAATAGTGTTAGCATTATGATCTTATTTTGATATCTGGTTATATATGATCATATTTTATGATGTCTCATAATATTTGTCTTATTATGTATTGTTGATATGTTGATTTAATATCTGATTTAGTGTGCTCTCTCTGTAACCTCACTGAGTTTCGCGACTCAGATGTGCACATTTTTTCCTATTGCGCAGGTTACAGGTTTGACCATTAACCAGGAGTGAGGGAGAACCTAGTTTGACAAATCGTATTATTTTGGTAATCTAGATAGAGATTTGAATTTGTACGTTTTGGTTTTAAATGTAAAATGTTAATGCTTCCACTGTGTTTAATTAAAATAATTGTGGTGCTTTGTGATACTTTTAGCCTTGTATAAATTATGGTGTAGAAGTACAGCTTATACGGCAGTTGCCACATACCCAAAGATAGAATTGGGGCGTGACAAGATCACATCAAAGTCCTTCATATCCAAAGGTATCAAATCAGCTTTTAGCTCAACCCCTTGAACCACCACGAAACAAGCTTTATATAATTGTCTCCTACTTGTCCCAAAAATTATTCGTATGTTTTCCTTCATTATTATTCTGTGATATAATATTGATATAACTGCTGCTCATCCGGACATATATTGTTAGCCCATTCTTTTGCATGGAGAAGTTTCTATCTATAGGCACTAAGTTGCAAGACTTAGTGCATGCAAATTTTCCCCGCGCGCAAGTATCGAGACACCGCTTAGGAGACTGGGATGAATGATGGGTAATAGGGTTGAGCGTGTTATGAGGACATTAATATAATGTATTAATTATATACCTCACATAATATAGATGGACTATATCAGCTTTGTAAGTAACATATGAGTTAGTTGTAAATTTAATTAGTGAACTTAACTGCAGGACTTTTCATTTATGTTTGAGTTATAAGGTATTATTAGCCTGGTATGAGTGGGATACTGCTCATACGGCGGTTGTCATATACCCATTGAAGGGTCAGAGCGTGACAATTAAAGTGGTATCACAGCCAAGTTTAGAAAATTTAAAAAATTATTCATGAGATTAAGGATTGAGGATACGCTATTGATATAGTCCATAGGTAAGTATTGGGTAAACAACAGTGAGAGTGATAAAGGATTAGGAACACAATTCCGTTGATTAAACTTTTCCTTTTTACCTCTTTACACTTCCTTGTTTGATAAGTTGCTTGCTACAGGTGATTTGACTACTTTTGGTGGTTTTGATTAATTGCTTATTTGCACATTGAGTTATTTAAATTGATTGCTTGTATATTTTCTTTGCTAGTCTCTACCTTAACTCAAATGTAGTATTTTAAAACTCCAAGAGTACTACTAAAATTTATTATTATGCTATACAATTATAAAAGACTTGCTTTGTTCAGTGAAAAAAAGGATTAGTTGTTTTAAGTCCATGTCATTGCCTTCCAACAAATGTGTCTCCTACTGTTGCTTGGGTACACAAGTGCTAAGCAATGAGTGTTATGAGTTTAGTCATGGTTGTAGTATAGATAACTTCTCCCTCCATGACAGGAATTGGAAAGTAAACCCTGGTGCACTTTCCGTAGACAAAAGTAAGAATTTAATCGACTATTCCTACTACCATATTGTACTCTGCTGTATTATGGATAACATGACTCAAATTGGCTTGAATCGGATCGTTGTTTAGTGGCTAAGACCCTACTGCTAAATTCTCTAGAATTTATACTTAGGACATGTGCTTTTATACCTTATTCCATTTTATCATGATTTAGTTAGTGCTTAGTGTACTTTAGTTTCATGTTTTAAATTTTTGAATCCTACTCAGCATTAGTTGGTACTAACTTCATTAGTGGTAAATTCCATATTGAAGTAAATCTATTCTCACTCTCCTAGAATTTTAAATCTGGGAGGATACATTATCTCTCATTATATTTAGTCATCGGGAAGAATTAAATTCATAATAAACATATGCTCCGTTGACTTCCTTTGGTGGTAAAATAACTGTGAATGACTAAACCACATGAATGTCTTATTATAGAGTGATGGTCTGAGGTCGTCTTATCATGGCATCATATAAACTCCTAACTATGTCTACCAATTAGTTGGGTTGCTTGATACCGATGACTATGAGGTGAAATATAAGAGGATTGATGTTACCGTGTGGGAACTGACAAAGAAACTTGATCCTCTAGTTCTGATGCAGTTCCTTGCTATAGAGTGATGGCAATAATGCAACGACTTATAGTAAGTATGACAATCCTTATCCTCATTGTTTAATTTGAAAACACTTGAAGTAGGTCTTCTTGTACTAATACCTAGCAGATGGAATAAATTTACAGGTTTAAGTTTAGTAGATCTTGCACCTAATACTTCTAATGAAAACAAAAAAACCTTATTTGACTTTATCTTTTCCTTGATTGATCCTTCTTTGTTGATTTTATGCTCGATTTGGTTGCTTGGACTAATTTTAATGTTGAAATTGGTAGATGATATTATGTTTGGCTATACAATAGATTTATACTATTTTGATTGTTGTTTTCATGTAAAGCTTATTCTTCTAGTATTTTCAAAGAATTTATAAATGTTAGCTGGCTATTTACGTGTATGGTAATAGCCATTATGTGTCTGATTGTCTGATTGTGGATAGGTTGCTAGTATGTTTGGTGACAACGGTTAGGAGTGAATTTATTTAAAAAGTTGGTGTAGTGGCTTTATGATTTTATACATCTAACCTTTACCGAAGTCGTTTGTTGAGTGAGTATGACCAACAAACGCAAGACTTTATGTTTTATAGATATGCCATTTGGATTTATTCATATATTCTTTTTGTACATATGTACTTAGCTATAGTTGCATCGTTAGTTTTGGCAAGTACGATGATATAGGAGTTTTAATTGACTCTCTGGGTATATTCATCAAGTATTAACCTTATAATTAAGACCAAATGAAAATTTCAACCTTGTTAGGTGCCATTGGTTTCCTCCTTTTCTATCAATTGGATGCTATCATAACAAACGAAGCAATTTAAGAAAAATATTGTCTAATCTTTAGGTTAGCTTCAATAATATTTTGGGCTCAAGTTTCCAACAATATTTTGGGCTCAAGCTTCTCACTTTTTTTTTTTGGAGAAACTAGCTTCATGTCCTTCACTCCTAATCCTACTTCAAATAAGGGAGTATTTTTTTTCTTAGCATAAATAGCCTATTTCTGTATAAAATTCCATATGTACATTAAGATAGTTAAGTTTTCCTAGGAAAATTCCTTAGCATCATATTACCTTACTTGAAGTCTAGCATTGATCTTTATGGTTGCAACATCCAAATCTTTAGCTAAGGAATCATGTAGTGACCTCAATTCTAAGTTTCTTGCAGTAATATCCTTGATGTTCCTTCCTTGGTATTTTTAACAATTTTTCCTGCATATCTAAATTCATCATATAGATCTCTGTCTTAAATACTGATAACCTCAAGTCCATTTTGAGCATATTTTGGTGGTTATCCTAAATGTGATAACTTCAAATGAGATACTTAAATCCCAGATATCTCCAACTAGATTCTTAAAGTTCCATTGCACTCTATACTCTTTATTCAGTATCCTTATTATAGATGTACAATCTGAAAAAAACACATGTTTTTCTTCATTGATGCCTTGCTTATAAATATTGTATCTTTCTACTTAAATTCTGTTAATTTTTGACCAAAAAAATTTGTTCATTGTTAGTCAATGTCATAAAATTCTTCAAATGAATGTTTATACTTTTGATATTATATTTAACTTTCATATATCCTTTCAAAGATTGCTAAATGTGCGCATCATTTTCTTCTTTATTCTTACAGTAGTTATATATCAATTTAGCTGTAAGGCTGCCTTGTCTACTATGCCTCTCTACCCAAATATATTGAAATTTTTTTGTCAACTAATACTTTGATTATAAAGCAACTTAGCAGTTCTTTGTAAAATAAAAATAACACTTCTAGGATGCTAATATTGCACCTACCATCGTTACGTAACCTTTTAATATTAAAGCTTTTATATATGTGCACATGAGATAGATATGGATCCTCTTGAATGTTTATGCCTTGCCTACTTCCTATATACTTTATAAATCCTTCCTTCAGTAGGTTCCTGGTTAGCTTAAAGGTTATGAAGCCTCCAAGAACAGTTTTGATTCAAGATCCTAAGGTTTTACTATATCGTGCTTCTCTTTCAAGAGTTGATCCAAGTTGTTGTCAATGAATGACATTGAAATTTCTTTTCACTTGTTTTTATCTGCACTTGTTTCCTAACTTTTGATACTCCAACTGTTACGAATCATTCAATTTTAAGCCCTTGTCAGCTATCTTGAATTCATAGTTTTCCATCTAAAATATAGATATCCAAGGTAGAATCTTAAAATTTATTTTCTTAAATGGTAGGACCATGTTCTTGTTATAGTACTTGGAACAAGGGTTGGGTAGTGCTACAGTCCTAATAATAATACTTTCATATAGACATTATATATACTCTATAACTATTATGGTTACTGCTTTTAATTCTATGATTGTACTATCTATTGATCTGATAGAATGTGTACTATTGTGTTGCATTATCGATACTAAGATGTATCATACCAATCTTCAATTCATAATAGTTTGGTAAATATTCTTTGAGAGAAAGCTACTAGCGTAACCCTTGAGAATTGACACCTCAACCAACATGCTTTCCCATCATCTTAGCTGGCATGCTTCCTAGGATTATGTTCTTATTGACAAATAGGTTTGCCGTAGATGCAATTTATATGAGTACAAAACATTCTTTGCTACAATTCTTAATTTTGCATGCTCAACAAGAAAATGATCAAATGTATGGATATGATATTACTTCTTGCGTGGAACCATAATCTCATTAAAAGTTGCCCTGCAAGTATCATATGTATTCTATAGCTATCCATAGGGCCAATGTATGAGATTGTCTTCAATAATATTTTCTAATTATTTGACCATTCGAGAACTATGTTACCATATATAGTCAACATAAGCATTTATATGTAGAAGCAGTCAGCCAAGCTTTTTTTGACATTAGCATAAATATTCAATTGTCCTATGTGACCTATATTTTCCTCCTAGTACTATTGTATTTATTGCTAAAAGTTCATAAACATTATATTGTTCTTTTATTAAACATACTAGCTTTATTCTTTTTTTTGTAAGTACCTCTTCAAATTTTGACCTACACAAATTAGTGGTGTTTGTATATGTTTAAGGATTGTGAATTCTTGTTTGATTTTGTTTGGAGACTCAGGTGAAGATTTATGGTTTTAAATTTATTTGGCCTACTACAGATGCTGAGTCTTAAGGATCGTTGTTAATTATTGTACAGGCTGATAAGTTATATATCTACTTGGTTGCATATTTAATTAGCATGTGGTTTATTGGTAGGATGCATGTTAGTTGACATGTGATGCTATTATATGCATGCCTTGATATGAGTTTGAAAGTTATACCATACTGGTATATGTATGATGTTGTTATATGCATGCTCTTGATGTTGATACTCATGTTATGTTATTATTGATATGTTCATATTGCTAAAGATGTAGAGACACTTAGCAAGAACATGGAACATGATGACATGAGACATAACTAGAGACACTTTAAGTATATGTTATGATAACACCTAGAGTGATCTTATTTGACATTTAACTGAGAAACTGTGGACATCTTAGGGTCATGGTAACCTAGGAGATGACATTAAGGTTCTTAGTCTGCTATGTGCCAACATGTGGTGAGGAGCCATGTGCTAGCCAAAGTAGAAATGCACGCTTTGTTGACTTAGCCTCAGATGCTTTGGTGTAGCTGGGATCTCACTTCAATGTAGAGCTGAACCTATTGGGTTACTCCAAGGTATATGGGTTCTAGGAATAGTACCGGGCCATGCGCTACTAGTGCTAGGGAACCTGATTGACACTGACATGCTCAACGATGTGGGGTCCCTAAGCAGTCCGGGTTCATTGGTTGCATATGCAGCAGATCTCAGCTTGCTAGGCTGTAGATGGCAGTGATTTTTGATTGTATATTGTGATCCTGTCATGGGGTAGAATTACAACGCTGTATGGTACTTGTTGTTGCATAGAAAGAGTGCCATGGTCACCAGCTCCTTCCACCAACGTCAGTGTACAAGTATCTAGAACAGAGATGTAGAGTTGACATGGACAGGGTTCGAGGAGATCCCTGACGAGGGATTTACCTTGAACATAGGATGACTGCCTTAGGAGTGATATTGAATAACTTATGATATATATATTGATATACGTGATTAGATCTTTTTAAGATTTAAATTATGCAAATAAGTTTCTAGTATCATGTTCATATGCTTTATTTGAATAATGCGACTGCTACATTGATATGTTAAGTTTTGCTATATGCTGTGTTATGTTAATTTAAATATGTGATTTCTTAGATATATTTTCTTGTTAGTTTGTACAATACCTTATGCCCATTTTTAGGGTGCTCACTCTGTAGCCTCACTAAGTTTTGCGACTCAGATGTGCACATTTTTTTCCTATTGCGCAGGTTACAGGGTGGTCACTTGTACGGGGAACGAGGGAGAACCTAGTTCGACGGAATAGACTGTCATTGAAAAGCTAGATAGAGATTTGATTTGTAATATTGAAATTAAATGTAATTTGGTTATACTTCTGCTATATTAATAAAAATAATAGTGTTGCTTTGTGATACTCTTAGCTTTGTATAAGTTGTGGTGGCGAAGTGTAGCTTATATAGCGGTTGCCACGTGCCCAAAGGTAGGTTTGGGGCGTGCCAAATACTCTATGCTCTTCTGGGTAATGATGACAAATGAATTTTTGCTCAACTAATAATTCCAATCAAGATAGGCTTCTGGATTAAACTTTGCATCAAAACTAGGAACAATGAATTTAATTTTATCTAAGGCATTATTTCTTCTTTCTTCATTACGGTGACGTGCATGACCTCCATCACCTCCCATTGCTCAATGATAACGTGCGAGGCGGTGTTGGTACAATTCTAAGGCAACTTCATTATCAACCACATAATTATCATTTAACTCTTTATCAGCAGCCTCTTGAAATGCAATGTTCAAATTTCCTCTTGGTTCGAATGGAGCGACGGAAGCAGCATTATTATTAGCTTCAACTCGTCCTCAGGGAACTTGAGGTGGTGGGTGTCATTGTGGAGGAGTTTGCTCCACTTGTTCAAGTCGCACTTCAATTCCACCAAGACGATTCTCCAACTCTTTCAGGCACATAAGTACTTGGTCAGATAGTATCTGCTCGAAGGTATCTGTAACATGAGCTATCAAAGCCTGAGAACATGGAGACAATGAAATCATCGATGGTTGGGACACATCTTCCTTGTCATAAGAAACATCACGAAGACTTCTCGATCTTGAAATTGTTAGTGAAGATAAAAAAAGAAATTCTACCCGACTAATAAATTATTTATTAAATACTCTCAATCCTCACAAACCTTACCACCCGAAGCTCTTACCCTTCTTAAAAATTGCTCGCGTGTTTATTGGTTCATAATAACTTTCAATAGAGAGTAGATAAAGTGGTTGCAAAGTACTAGAACACGCTGATTAAGGCTAATTTTATGAAGCTCTAGATAGGGATATATTTGTAGCAAAGAGAAGCAATCAATAATTCCAGAAATTATAAAATTGAATAAAACATTTGCGCAAGTACTAACCTTAGTTGTAGATTTGTAGGATATACTAAGACTCAATCAAATAAGGTGTACAAAGGAAGAATAAGTATAAGGATAATTATAATCAAATTTGGCTAAAATAATATTTTTTTTCTTTTTTTTTGGTTTTTTTTCTGCCGTCAAACCTTCCTCTCTCTGTTTTTTTTCCTTTTTTTTCTTCTTTTTTTCCTCCTTGCCAATCTTGTCGAATACACTTTCTTCTTTCTCTTTTTTTTTTAAGAAGTAAGATAAATAAAGCAAAGGATTTAAGTTAAGGCTAGCAACTAGACACAATAAATACAAATGAAAATTCAATAAAGCAAACTAAAATTAGAAGATCGAAAAAAGAATGGAATAAAAGTTGGAAAAACAAGGATGGTAGGCACGGGATAGAAGTTCAAAATAAGAACTAGAGGATTTTTTTTTTTTGATGTAGGAAAAATAAAAGATAATCTACTAAAGGATAAATGAATTCCTACCAGCAACGAAGGCTTTGATACCACCTGATATGCATATGCCTCAATTTAAGATGTGTGCAAGTAACTTGATCCCGATCTTCCATCATAGGAGAAATCCTTAAGGTGGCGAGTTGTGACTTTTACGAAGAGGAGGCTAACCACGATCTAAGAACGTGACCAGCAACCTCGCAATCACTAAACCACTCCTCAATTGGTTATCAATTGTGTCAAACATGTCACGCCCCGACCCTACTGTCGGGCACGTGGCAACCGCCGTATGAGCCCAACAGACCCATACAAGGCATTTAATGGTAATCACAGTCCATATACATCATTAACACAGCGGAAATACATTTAAAACATCTAACTCAACACTGCTAACACAGTCCCGATAAACCTACTACAATTCTATGATAAGTATCAATCAATAAAAATAAATCCGTCGACAAACTCATCTTCATCAACTGTCGTGATCGATCGTCTAACACACCTGTACACACATTGAACGTGGTGTGCTCAGCCTTGCGGCCTAGTGCGAAATTACAGCTCGAAATCATAGCTAGAAAATCAAACACTAGGGGGAAGTACTAGGATGCCTTTGGGTTTATTAATTATCAATTATTAACTTTTTGGTGTAAATAACGTCATTGACAAAGTTGAGTTATAATTGTTTGTGCAAAGCTGTATATATTCTTAGTTGTCATCTATGTTGAATAATATGTCTGTCAGTAGTAAAAGTCATCTATGTTACATAAATGCATGTATCTCTAGTATATGTCAACTAAGAATATTTCTATCTTTATGTCAAGTGCTTCGGGCCGCCAGCCTATGCTTAAGGGATATCCTGATCAGGGATTCCCATAAGCCCATCCGTGCCGTGAATGTCCAGGTCTCTACCTATGCCCGCTGCACGGATGTTAGCAGAGAGATCAGGTGACCGTGTATCTCTCTCTACTCTCCCGCTGGTCGATCCCTACACCCCGTCCCAGCAAAATCGGTTGCTTCCGTATCTTTCCCCTTGGAAACTCAGTACGGTCACAACCCACCATGTAGCGCTACACAACTGTCCATCGACAGGGTCACCTCAATTAATATGTCCTCGGCAACGGCTAGCCGAATTAATTTATAACCCTAGGATCCGGACTGCTCATCAGATCGTCTGCAGAACGTCTGGAATAGTAGCCATATTGTCTACGGATCCACTGTCCAAGGCTTTAAGGAAATTTACCTCATCAATTCAATAGCAATTGATGTTGGCCGAGTTGAGCTCGCATCCACATAATGGGCTGTGGCTAACTCGACTATATGCCTGCTAAATCCTTGGAAGGGTTCATCCCCGCTGGCCATTCCGGGACTATCACGGTGACGCTCAAACGTCACGCGTGCGGGTAATTGTATCCGGGTATGGACTTACTCCGCTTTATGGTCTATCTTGACCTTGGAGTTAATCTAGCCCATTTCCCAACCAACTCCCAGTATTTGAGCTGTTAGTAGCCCCAAGAGTGGTAATAGTGAGTGAACATCACTATTCGAACACTAAAGGTTCGATTTATCATCTAGGGTGTGTTACTAATACACCCTCACAATTTGTGATCTAGTGATGTCCCTAGGAGATGCTAGTATCATATGTTACCTATGTCTCTATTTCAACTAGAGTGTCAGGTAATTATTCTTGATACTACCTCCTATGTAGTATTTTAGCTTTAAATTCACATCTTGTCTTCTTTAGCAAGGTATTAGCATATTATATCACAATAAGGAAAAATAAAGCAGAATATAAAAGAGCTTAATAAAGCATGTTAAATATTAGACAATATACCCATGGCATATAATTCATGCTATATAAATAATGTTATTCTAGCATGCATGTTATCACATATTTAGCAAACATAACATGTTATTTGTTTCAAGGCATCCAGGACCTTCCTAATAATACCTCAGCAGGTAGTTCCCTAGTTTGAATAAATCCTAATTACAATGAACCAACGCACCTGATGATGTAGTCTGGTTTTCTTCAGAACCAACCGTGTAAAATTTCACACTTCCTTTAATTGTTTCAAGAAGACCTTCCTAATTTAAACAAAGTTATATTTAGGTATCTACTTTGTATGCGATTTATAAGTAACATTGTACATAATATGATAAGTCATCTCCCTATGCTGTTTCTCCACTAAGCATGATATCACCTAAACTAATAGTTCAAATCAAAATAAGGTCCAAATCCATATGAAATCCAAGCTATTATTCCCTAATTTATTCTAACGTCATAATATCATCACTAGCAAACTGGTATTCCACAATCCTTTTCTTACCGTATACAAAATCTCTAAATAAAAGATAAAGGAAAGCATGATGAGAAGAAATAGGGAAAGGAGAAGGAGGCGGGGGAGATAGCATAAATTTAGCGTCGGAGCATAACATCACATATTATTTTATATTTTTGCTTACAAATTTAATGGACTCAAAACCCTGAATCCAACCAAAAATAATTTAAAAATAGTACCTAAAATTCAATAAAAATTCTAAATAAATTTCTCAAAGTCCAAAACTCACCACGTCAAATCGCAGCTGAACCAGGTACGAACCACGTCGAACCGCAGTTGAACCTATACATGCACGATGCACGTTGTCGGGCTGTGCTAGGCATGGCAAGACCACAGCCCATAGCCCATTGTTTGGGCAGATTGGATATTATAACTCTTTTCCAAGACTCTCCTGATGTGGGACTAAAAAACCTCATCTCTAACCTTTCAAATTTTTTTCTTCTTTTCCAAAAAAAAATTAAAAATTAAAAATTAAAATCTCTTTTCCCCTTTACCTATTTTTTATTTTTCTAATTTTTTTTATTTTATCCTACTTATTATTTTATTATTTTAATATCATTTTTTTTATAAAGGAAAATAGGGTTTACAATTCCTCTCCCCCTTAAGATTTTAGGTCTTCCAAAAATAACCTAACCCTTTAAATTTTCTAGACTTCCTATGTGCTCTACATTACCTTCCCTCAAGAGCACTCGAACCAGAGGGACAGTCTCTCCCCTTAACACTTTGTCACGCCGATCAACTATAGCAACTGCCCCAAGTCCACAACTCAATCCTCTCTTAGAGCAATCGGAGGTGCAGTCAGAATATGTAATGAGTCTGGCATATACTTCTTAAGCATCGACACATGGAATACGTTATGGATTCTGTCTAAGTCTACCGATAGCTATAATCTATAAGCCATCGACCCAACTCTCTCCAGAATCTCAAACGGCCCAATATACCTCGGATGCAACTTTCCTTTCAGGTGAAACTGAAGAAGTCCTTTCCATGGAGACACCTTTAGGACACTCTGTCCCCAACCGCAAATTCCAACGGCCTCCGCCGATTGCCTGCATAACTCTTTTGTCTGTCCTAAGCTGTCTTCAGTCTCGCCCGGATCACCTTAGAAAGATAAAGTACAAAGATCTAGGAGAGAAAACGTCACTGTCTTTGCCCGATAATTTATCATGGCTTGATACTCGGTTAACCAATCGATACACAAGATCGCATCAAAGTCCTTCATATCCACAGGTATCAAATAAGCTTTTAGCTCAACCCTTTGAACCATCATAGCATAAGCTTTATAAATATATTTCCTGCTTATTTTGCTTCCCAAGGGAGTTGAAACTATCAGCTTATATCCCGCATTTCTAAGGGTCTATCAGCCCCTTTAGCAAATACTGTACTCACATAGGACCTCTGTGATCCGGTATCTATCAGAACACGAGCAAAAGAACCAAATAAGTTCATAGATCCCAAGAATGGCACACAATGGAATAAAGAAAATAAAGAATTCATTAATTCAATTTAGAACTAAAATACAAATTGTCTTGAAAGGAAATGGACTTGGAAAAAGAACTGCAGAATTTTATGTGAAGAAGGTGGGGTATTTAATTTAGGAAATTAGTCAACTAAAGGTCTTCAAACCATTTCAAAGGTTGCATTAAAACAAGTAACCAAAATGAATAGCAGAGATAGTTAGGAAGTTCAAGCTGAGCAAATTAAATTAAGCATCCAGTTGGAAGATCAAAAGTGATGAGACCGGATACATTTGTTAACCAGTTTCAGCTTGAGGTGGATTATGTTAGCAAGTGTTCATCCAAGAAAGTGAATTAGTTGACTTAGGGAAAAGAAGACAACCATAAAAAGGCTGATTTTTATGAAGTTCATTATTTTGAGAAATCTGCAATTAACTTTTCTAGCAATTGTTACAGAATATTTGGAAGGAGTAGATATTTTCTCAAAGATGTCAAATCTGAGAACTCATTCTTTAAAGGAGGATAAAAATATTGGGAATTGAATTGGCCAAGCAAAAGAAAGAAATATGGAAGAATTCAACAAGCAATACGACTAAAATCGAGAAGTATATCGAGGATCCCGATCCGACACAATTGGCACCGACACACCATGTAGCCTCACTAACTAATGAAGGTTTTACTTCTAACCCTTTCCCATCTTAAGATTTTGCTTTGCTTCAAAGAAGGTGTTTCAAGGCTTCAACAATGTTTCCGCAAATCTAACATTCATACAATGGATTGTAAGTCAAATCTTTAATATAATAGACCACTAGTGATATGCACACGCCTCGACTTAAGATGCGTGCAAGCAAGTTGGTCTCGATCTTCCGTCGTAGGAGAAATTCTTAAGGTGGGGAGTTGTGACTTTGACGAAGGGGAGGCTAACCACGATCTAGGAACGCGACCAGCAACCTCACAATCGCTAAACCACTCCTCAGTTGGTTATCAACCATGTCAAACACGACTGACCTGTTCACGAAGAACGGCACGAACAATTCAAGAGAATTGAAAGAGCAACAGCGGAAGGATCACTCAAATAAATTGGACTTCAAATTTACAGCAAAAGCACTACAATAGTGGTGGCTAAAACAAAAATCAAAGTCCCCTTGCAATAGAGCATGTTCCACCAAATATATAGACAAAATATGGCACGTTTTTCCATATTTTGTGTCACTAAAATAGAAAAAATAAATATATAAATCTCCTCCTCTTGTAAGCTACGAATTTGAAAAATAAATATCTGATGAAGATTTGATCTTGAATAAATCTTCCTTGATTTGCTCTTCAATAAATATTTGATGAAGATTTGATTCTTGAATAAATCTTCTTCCATGATTTGCTCTTGAATAAATATTTGATGAAGATTTGATTCTTGAATAAATCTTCTTCCTTCAATTACTCATACAACTTCCATATGAGTAATTCATCCATGTGTTTCCTTGCATGTAGTGACAAGTAAACAATAACAATTAGGCAATATCATTTGTTCTGTAATTAAGTAATTAATTTACCCAAGAAAAGAATTCACCTGCTGTCCTAAGCGTCATGCACGGGCTCGTGTCATTGGGTCTTCTATGCTAATTGAGTCTTGCACGGGTGGACCAGCGATGTCCTCATCATACTCCCCTTCTTGGAAAGGAGTCGACCTCGACTCCAACTCATCTTCATCGCCCAAGTATGGTGATAGATCAGCCACATTGAATGTATTACTCACTCCATATTCCTTAGGTAGTTCTAGCTTGTAGGCATTATCATTGATCTTCGCAATAACTTTGAATGGACCATCACCTCGTGGCATTAGTTTGGACTTGCGTTGTTCTGGAAATCGATCTTTGCGCAAATGCAGCCAAACCAAATCTCCTTCTTCAAAAATAACTTTCTTTCTGCCTTTGTTTGCATGCTTCTTATATTGTATTTGCATCTCCTCAATATTTGTTTTAGTCATCTGATGTATCTTAAGAATCATCTCAGCACGCTTCTCCGCATCAAGATTACCTCTTTCTGATGGTGATAGAGGTAGTAAATCAATTGGAGCAGTAGGCTTAAATCCATAGACGACCTCGAATGGGCAGAACTTTGTAGTAGAATGCACAATTCGGTTGTAGGCAAACTCAATATGTGGTAAGCACTCCTCCCACATCTTCAGGTTCTTTTTGAGTATCGCCCGTAGCATGGTACCAAGTGTGCGGTTGACGACCTTGGTTTGTCCATCCGTTTGGGGATGACATGTAGTTGAAAACAGCAGCTTGGTCCCGAGCTTACCCCAAAGCGTCCTCCAAAAGTGGCTTAAAAATTTTGCATCACGATCTGAAACAATTGTCCTCGGCACTCCATGTAGGCGCACGACCTCCCTGAAAAATAAATCGGCAACATGAGTAGCATCATCGCTCTTATGACAAGGTATGAAATGAGCCATCTTAGAAAACCTATCAACAACAACAAATATACTATCTCTCCCCTTCTTAGTCCTTGGTAAACCCAACACAAAATCCATTGAAATATCCTCCCAAGGTAATTTTGGAACAGGAAGAGGTGTATATAAACCATATGGGTTTAAGCGAGACTTAGCTGTTTGACAAGTGGTGCATCTCCCCACGTAACGCTCGATGTCGCGCCTCATCTTTGGCCAATAAAAGTGTGTGGCCAATACGTCCTCAGTCTTACGTATCCCAAAATGTCCCATCAAACCACCTCCATGCGCTTCCTGCAACAATAGAAGACGAACAGAACTTGCAGGAATACAGAGCTTGTTAGCTCTAAATAAATAGCCATCATTCAACACATACTTATCCCAACATCTCCCTTCTTTACATTTCATGAAAATGTCTTTGAAATCTAAGTCAGTAGCATATAATTCTTTTAACATTTCCAAATCAAGAATTTTACAATCAAGTAGGGACAACAACAAGTAACGTCTAGATAATGCATCAGCAACTAGATTATCTTTTCCTTTCTTATATTTCACAACATATGGAAAAGTTTCAATAAATTCGATCCACTTAGCATGTCTACGATTCAACTTACTTTGGCAATGAATATGCTTCAAGGATTCATGATCTGAATGTATGACAAATTCTTTTGGCCAGAGATAATATTGCCATGTTTCTAATACTCTAACCAATGCATATAATTCTTTGTCATATGTTGAGTAGTTTAAAGTTGGACCACTAAGTTTTTCACTAAAATAAGCAATGGGTTTCTTATCTTGCATAAGAATACCTCCAATTCCAATACCACTAGCATCACATTCTATCTCAAAAGTTTTATTAAAATCAGGAAGATGTAAAAGTGGTGCATTGGTTAACTTATCTTTTAGCAAATTGAAGGCATCTTCTTGCGCTTTTTCCCACTTGAAAGGTATGTTCTTTTTTGTCAAAACATTAAGGGGTGCGGCGAGTGAGCTAAAATCCTTTACGAATCGACGATAAAAGCTTGCCTGTCCATGAAAACTTCGCACTTACATGACCGATGTAGGTGTTGGCCAAGCTCGAATAGCTTTCACCTTTTCCTCATCCACCTCAATACTCTGTGTAGTGACAACAAAGTCAAGAAATACAACTCGATCCGTGCAAAAAGTGCACTTCTCGAGGTTAGCAAACAAACGTGCATCTCTCAAAGCCATCAAAACTTGGCGCATATGTGCTAAATGTTCATCCAAAGACTTGCTATAAATTAATATGTCATTAAAGTAAACTACCATAAATTTTCCAATAACAGCTCTCAACACTTCATTCATTAAGCGCATAAATGTACTAGGTGCATTAGTAAGACCAAATGGCATCACTAACCACTCATATAATCCAAATTTAGTCTTAAAAGTAGTTTTCCATTCATCACCTAGCTTCATTCTAATTTGGTGGTAACCACTACGCAAGTCAATCTTAGAAAAGATAGTAGAACTACACAATTCATCAAGTATATCATCTAATCGAAGAATAGGGTGACAATAACGTAACGTAATATTTTTTATAGCTCGACAATCTATGCATATCCTCCATGATCCATCTTTCTTTGGCACAAATAAAACAGGAACAGCACATGGACTTAAACTTTCACACACATATCCTTTATTTAGGAGCTCTTACACTTGGCGCTGAATTTCCTTTGTCTCCTCGGGATTGGTACGGTATGGGGGACGGTTAAGCAAAGATGCTCCTGGAATCAAATCAATTTGATGCTCAATCCCCCGCAATGGTGGCAACCCTGCAGGTATCTCATCTGGGAACACATCAGCAAACTCTTGCATCAAAGAAACAATCGAAACATGCAAAGAAGAGGATAAGGAGTTAGTAGAAAATAGAGCGTCCTTGCATACAAGTGCAAAACACTCTTGCGGATTGGTTTCCAACTCTCGCATCTCGCTTTTGGTAGCTAATAGAACTTGTCCATTGATTGGTATCTCTCTTTTTTTCTCACATTTTTCTTTCTTTTCTCTCATTTTGGGTTGATGACTCTCACTTTCTATTTTGGAAATATCACTCATCTCTTTTTCTTTTCTCTCACACTCAGCCCTATGTAATTCATCTTTGAGAAGTTCTTCTGGTGTTATTGGAACCAACACGACCTTCTTATCTTTGTGCATAAAGGAGTACTTATTGGAACGCCCATAATGTGTAGCATCTTTATCATATTGCCATGGTCTTCCAAGTAGTAACGCACAAGCTTGCATTGGCACCACATCACAGTCCATAAAGTCAGAATAGGTACCAACAGAAAAATGAATACGTACCATCATTGTTACCTTCAACTTTTCACAAGAATTGAGCCATTGAATGTAGTATGGCTGCGGGTGTAATCTTGTGGTTAGGCCAAGTTTTCCAACCATCTCTGAACTTGCAATATTATTGCAGCTTCCACCATTAATTATGATCTTACAAGAATGCTCCTTGATCACAAATTTGGATTGGAACAAATTGTGACGCTACTCGTTTTCTGCCTTCTCCATCTGGGAGCTAAGAACACTGCGAACAACAAGGCTTGCATGACTTGTATCAAAAGTGATCTCTTCTGGTTCTGACCCCGAAACAGGTTGAGACTCCTCATGATCAGATCCACTTTCCTCTTCTATCTCACTGGCCGAAGTGTAGTCACCATCTTCTCGAATGATAAGGGCATGCTGATTTGGACAATCACGCATATAATGCCCTTTCCCCTTACACTTGAAGCACTCAATCTCAACCGAGGATGAACTTTTTTTAGGTGCAACAGTGGTCTTTTTTGAATCAATAGGTATGGATGTTGGTCAAGTAAAGCGGCTTCCAGAATTCCCTTGGCTAATGGGTGCAGCAATCCTGCTAGATTGACCGACACTCTTCTATTACTGATTGGCATCCCTCCAAGGCATGGAAGAACTAGGATAGCAACGACTTACTTTGTTTGGCTGCTTCCTCCTTTGAACTTGCCTTTCAGCTTTACATGCATAATGAAATAGTTGATCCAAAGAATTATAGTTCTGGAAATCAAGTATATCTTGTATCTCTCCATTCAATCCTCCCAAAAATCTAGCCATCTTTGCATTATCATCTTCTTGCACATTAGCACGTAGCATGCCCACCTGCAACTCTTGATAATATTCTTCCACAGATTTGTTTCCTTGGTTCATCTTTTGGAATTTATTAAGCAATTCTCTCTCATAATATGAAGGCACGAACCTGGACCTCATCAAGCGCTTCAAATCATCCCAAGTATGAGGACCTCTATTTCTTTGTCGAATTTGACTCCACCAAATAGAAGCATACCCAATAAATTCAGTAGTGGACGCACGTACTCTATACTCTTCTGGATAATGATGACAGCTGAACTTTTGCTCAACTAATAATTCTCAATCAAGATTGGCTTCTGGATTAAACTTTCCATCAAAACTAGGAACAGTGAATTTAATTTTACCCAATGCATCATTTCTTCTTTCTTCATTACGGTGACGTGCATGACCTCCATCACCTCCCACTCCTCGTGCAGGGCGGCGCTGATATAATTCCAAGGCAACTGCATCATCAGCCACATAATGATCATTTAACTCTTCATCAGCAGCCTCTTGAAATGCAGCGTTTAAATTTCCTCTTGGTTCGAATGGAGCGGCAGCAGCAGCATTATTATTAGCTTCAACTCGTCCTCGAGGAACTCGAGGTGGTGGGTGTCGTCGTGGAGGAGTTCGCTCCACTTCATCAAGTCGTGCTTCAATTTCACCAAGACGATTCTCCAACCCGTTCAGGCGCACAAGTACTTGATCAGATAGTATTTGCTCGAAGTTGTTTGTAACATGAGCCATCAAAGCCTGAGAGCATGGAGACAATGATATTGCCGATGATTGGGACCCATCTTCCTCGTCATAAGAAACATCACGAGGACTTCTCGATCCTGACATTGTTAGTAAAGACAAAACAGAAATTTCACCAAACTAGTAAATTATTTTTGAAAAAATCACTTTCCTCACAAACCTTACCACCTGAAGCTCTTCCCCTTCTCAAAAATTGTTCACGTGTTTGCTGGTTCGTAATAACTTTCAACAAGGAGTGAGTAAAGCGATTGCAAAGTGCTAGAACACGGTGGTCAAGGCTAATTTTAGGAGTTCTAGGTGGGGATATATTTGTAACAAAGAGAAGGAAATAATAATTCAAGAAATTGCTAAGTTGACTCAATCAAGCAAGGTAGAAGGTGTCAAAAGAAAGAATAAGTGCAAGAATAATTATAATTAAAAATTCGGATAAAATATATATGTTTTTGTTTTTTTTTTTTTTTCCTTGGCCAAACCTTCCTCCTCTCTTTCTTCTTCTCCTTTTTTTTTCCTCGCCCAACACTTCTTCCTTCTTTTTCTCCTCTTTTCTTGCAAAACACTTCCTCATTTTTCTCCTCTTTTCTCTCCCTCTCTCTCTCTTTTTTCCTAGATTTCCGCCGACTTTCCTTTCTCTCTCTCTTTTTTTTCCTAGCCGAACACTTCCTCCTCTATTCTCTCTATCTTTCCTTTTTTTTTCCAAAAATTCGGCAGAACACTCTTTGGCCGAACAACACTTCTCTCTCTTTTTTTTAAAATAAATAAAGCAAAGAATTTAGCAACTAGATGCAACTAAAATTAGGAGATGGGAAAAAAAAGAATCGAATATAGGGAGTTCAAAAAAGATAACAGAAAAAAAAGACGAGAAATTTTTATTTTTTTTTGATGTAGGGAAAATAAAAGATAATCTACTAAAGGATAGATGAATTCCTACCGGCAATGAAGGCTCTGATACCACCTGATATGCACACGCCTCGACTTAAGATGCATGCAAGCAAGTTGGTCCCGATCTTC
Source organism: Thalia dealbata (assembly GCA_030544415.1). NCBI lineage: Eukaryota > Viridiplantae > Streptophyta > Magnoliopsida > Zingiberales > Marantaceae > Thalia > Thalia dealbata. Next base: position 16,448,186 of record CM060460.1, read on the forward strand.
TGTCGTAGGAGAAATCCTTAAGGTGGGGAGTTGTGACTTTGACGAAGGGGAGGCTAACCACGATCTAAAAACGCGACCAGCAACCTCGCAATCGTTAAACCACTCCTCAGTTGGTTATCAACCATGTCAAACACGACTGATCTGTTCATGAAGAACGGCACGAACGATTCAAGAGAATTGAAAGAGCAACAGCGGAAGGATCACTCAAATAAATTGGAAGTTCGATTAATTCCAGACCTTTGGCAGTCACCAAAGGGCACATCTGAAGGAGAGCTTTGCAGCTGTAACTGCCACTCGTATTCCCTCATTGCTTCTGCCATCTAGTATCGCTACTCAAAATGGCTCTAGCGACACTAAGTCTGAAGATATAGTAATGACCAAGTGATAGCAATCCCTTTGGATATCTTCTACCACCCGTTCAACTAGAATACAAAAAAATCATCTAAATATATATAAAAATAGAATATATTAGTACAGCCATATTATATTTCTGCCCACCACCTCCCATGTAACATTTAGATCAAGAGTTTAATGAAATTTAAAATTAAGAGAGGGCGTTTAAAATAATAATTTTTAATTTTATTAATATATATATTATTTTTAAATTTCTTTCTTATTTTATTAGAATATCGTGTTTTCGTTGTTCTAGGTTATAAATTGTAATGAGAAAAAAAACCTTTATGGTTCTTCATAAAAAACTAATCATGATTTTTTTCATTTTACCTCTTACACCTTTATTCACGTCAAAAACCACAGTCTGTAATTAGTGAAGGTCGCTAGCAACTGTATGGTGCAACAGTCGGACCATGTGGAAGGCAAACGAATCCAAGAACTCGGATCTATCTTAGAAAAATTAATAAAATTACTAATTATATTTTTAACATCCTCTGTTAATTTTAAATTCAATTGCACACTTAAATTGTAGAAGCTTAATGTTGGGGGAGGTTGTAGGGAGGAATATCACGGGGCACTACTGATACATAGTGTTTCTTTATATATTTCAACTGAGAGGAGAGAAAAAAGAAATAATATGCATATATATATATATATATATATTTATATCTAAGAGATCATCATTAATTATTCATCTATAAGTGGAGATCGAGGTCGATGTCATTAGAGTTAGTACCATCAGAGCCATCATGAGTTGGAGGTGGAGTGACGATAGATGGGGGTAGGGTGAGGGCCTACTTGTAACACCCCGACCCACCTGTCGGACACGTGGCAACCGCCGTATGAGCCCAAAGGACCCATACAAGGCATTTGGTAATAAATGTCATCCATACACATACTCAACACAATAGAATATACAATTAAATCATCTATGAATCTCTACTAACACAGTCCCGATATACCTACTACAATTCTACAATAACAACATCGATAAATAAAATTAAATCCATCGATGGCCCTCATCTTCATCAAATATCCCGGACAGTCATCTAATAACCTGCACACACATTGAACACGGTGTACTCAGCCTTGCGGCCTAGTGCGAAATTACAGCTCGAAACCACAATACAAAATCTAAAGCTAAGGGGATCGTTCAAGGATGCCTTAGTGAGATTAGTTATCACATAACAAGCTTTATAGTATTTTACATGTATTATCTAACTATGTTATATGTCAAACTAGGTTGTAGGTAGATATATGTTTCTAAATGTCACCTAGGTTATATACCATATCGGTGTCACTAGTGTAAATCATATATAATATCTTTATTTTTATATCACATATCTGGGGCTGCCAGCCTATGCTTAAAGAAAGCCCTGGCCCAAGACTTCCCTAAGCCCATCAGTGCCATTACAGTCTATGTCTCTGCCTATGCCCGCTGCACTGATGCTGGCGGAGAGGACGGGTGACCCAATATCACTCTCAATCATTTCACTAGTCGCTGACTATGCCTCCCCTAACAAAATCGTCGTGCCCTTACATCCTCCCCGGATCCGTAGGGGCAACGACATTTGTGTAGTACTACACACTGTCCGTAGATAGGGTCACCATCATAACAATCTCATCGGCCACGGCTAGCTAGAATAATAACCTTAGGATCCGGACTACTTATCCGATCGTCTGCAGAACGTCAAGTATAATAGTCGTGTGGTCTACGGATCCACTGTCCAAGGCATCGCATAGGGAATCACCTTCCCAGTCCAATAGCAGTCGATGTTGATCGGGATAAACACACATTCGCACAATGGGCTGTGGCAACCCCGTCTCCATCGGTGCCAAGTCCATAGTAGGATTCGTCCTCGCTAACCATCTCAAGACTATCACGGTGCCGCCTAAACGACACTCGTGCGGGTTTCAGTATCTGGGTATGGATCCACTCCATTTTTGGTCTATCTTGACCTAAGGGTTAATATGGTCCAACCCTCAGCTCACTCCCAGTATCTAAGCTATCTATGATCTGTAGCCTCGGAAGGTGCTAGTGTGTGAACATCATCAACCGAACGCTAATGGTTCGCGATGTCATCTAGGGTGCATTAATAACACCCTTAGTTTAAAATTTAGTGATGTTCTTACGTTGTACTAGTATCATGTCACCTATGTCTCTATACTAAGGTGTCCGGTGTGAATCATTATACTATGTTCTATGTTTGCTTATTTTTATCATGTTCCGCATGATATTATTTTCTATTTAGCATTTCAACATAATTAACTAGCATGCGATAAAAATAATATATCATACGTAAAAGGAAAAATGAGCATACATAGCATATTCACATGCTAAATAAAATGTAATAATATAGCATGTATTTTTCTTGATAGTTTTAGAAGCATGATATTTATTTAATTGACAGGCATCCGAGAATTTTCCAACAAAATCTAATTAAGATTTTCCCTAACTGGAATAAATCATACTATGATGAGCCTACGCACCTGATTTGGCGGTTTACTTTTCGGAACCAACCTAAGGTCCGTTCACTGAATTTTATTCTCTGATACTGTCTCGATCCACGTGCCGTCATTTACGCATTTTATATTTTTCTATCAATTATTCAACGAATTTTAATTCTCAATTCAGAAATTATTTCTCAAATCTCTCTTCACCACTACTCTTAGAATAATCTCTAGAATCACCCCTTTTTTTTTCCAAGTTCGTCGGATCCCTCGCCGGGGAAGTTCCTCTATCAACACCAATATTGGTACCAATCGAAATCTCTCTTCATGAGGATTCCAAAAATCATATTTGCCCCAATTTTTATAGCTCATACGCGATCAATTTCACCGATTAAAATTTTGGACGAAATCCCTAAGTTAGGGTTTTTAGCTCGCCGGCGGCCAACTGGCGGCTAATAGCCCTCAACTCCGGTACCAATGGATAGCTCTCGTCAAGGAGAATCCATAGGTACCAAGTTTGCAAGATTTCACGGCCGGAATGGTCGGAAATCGTCGGAGCAAGCTCCGGCGATCGAAACCCTCGCCGCCGATGCCTCTCACGTGATTTCTCCTCATCTCTACACCAAATTTGGGCATCTTGGTATCAAAATGAAGAGGAGATCGAGATCTACTTGTGGCTAAAATTTGGGAGCCTAATTCTTCGTGGTTTCACCGGAGCATCATCGGGAAATTTGCATCGCCGTCGTCATTGTCACTTCGGAGGAGGAGAGAGAGTGGGAGGGAGGGAGTGCGCGAGCGCATGCTCGGTGGGAAGAAAATGAGATTTTTTATTTTATTTTTTTAATTAGTTAATTAAAATCTTAAATCTTAATTAAATCTGGACTGTCCAATTAACAATCAAACGACGTCTAAATTACGATCCGTCTGTGCCGTTGGATTCCTTATCAAAAATACTACCTGATGGTATAATTTTCACATCAAAATGTCATACTTCAAAAATTCATATGATTTTACAAATAAGTCCTTTAAAGAATTTCTTTTACGATTAAATCCTCTAAATACTAAAATTACTCTATTGCCCTTATTCAAAAATCACGGATCTCACACTACTAGAGGCAGCCTCAGCTATAATGAGCTCCTTATTATGTACCTTCTTGTGTCTAGTAAGGCCGCCAGATGTTTCAAATTGTCGGGAACATTTGTCGCTGGCGAAGGGCATTTCCAAAGGATGGGGCGGAGGGGCTGCAGCAGCAGTAGCAGCAATGCACTCATTTTTGTGTACCTTTTGATGAGCAGCATAACTTTTTATTGAATTGAACTGTCGAGAACAGTAGGCGCACGGGAAGGATGTTGATACGGGAGAGGTTAAAGAGGTAATGGCTTCTGTGGGCTTGGCACTCTGTTTTGACATTGAGAGAGAGATAGAATATTGTGCTTTAATGGTGTTGAGAATGAATGAGCTAATAATATGAAGGATCTATAGACGATGGATATAGAGTTTTACATGTTGATTTATATAAGTATACATATAGAGAGAGTGTGTACAGAGGGAGCAAAACTAAGAGAAGTTAGGGGGTTTGTTGTGTTGTTTAAGTCGAGTTGCTCGTTTTCTTTATTTGGAAGTCCGTATATATGTATACTGCTATTAAAATCGATGGGAACTTACCCAATGCCCTTCTACAATAAGTTTAGCTTCAAATCAGTTTTCTAATTTTTTTCGTATTTGTTGATATAATTTAGAGAATGTTGGTATGCACAAACAAACAGCATGATAATTAGTTTGACTATTAAATAGTACTACTCTTTAAAACATGAAGGAAACAAGAAGTAGTGAAAAATTATCACCTATATTAGATAGTATAAAGTGTTATATAAGACATGGGAGATACTTGTTCCATCATATCTTAAGGTAGCATGAATACATAACTAAAATCTCAATATTCTTCATTATAGACTCTCATTTCTGTCTTGGTAATTGGATTCTCTATTTACATCTCGAGCAACAATCATTATTACATCCATTTATTCTTAATCATTTGTAGTCAAAAGAACTTTTGTAGAAGTTACAAGTGCATCTCTTATTTTTCTCTTGTCCTAAAAGAATAAGTAAACCACATGATTCATAAACCTCTTCATAAATTATCATCTTAGAATGATTTCAACTTTAAAATAATTTTGTAGCTATTTGTGATAGTTTCAAATAATCCTCCCCTCCTCTATTTAGAAGTGCAAAAAAGAAATAATACAAATGATATGAATATTATTGTGTAGAGCAATTAGTTGTGTAGATTAAACTTCTATGTATTTGAGCTAATCAATCAAACAACTAGTTTGTAAAAGAATGACTTTTATAGCAAAAGAGACATAAAATTTTCTTTCTCCAAGCTACAAACCCATCATGGCTTCCCCTACCTAAATCCTAAGAGAGACAATATAGATCTAGAAGTGTGCAACTCCTCTCTCGACATATAAATCATGACTTTTGTTTCAGGCCCAGCACGCCCCATTTCTGGCCCCAACCAGCCTAGCCCGACATGTGGCATGCAGGCATAGCTTAATATAAATAAAATGCGTGCAATGAGACTCAATCCCGCATGTTAAGTGAGGAAACACTATTTTTTACCACTACACCAACTTAAATTGTCACGCCCCGACCCACCTGTCGGACACGTAGCAACCCACGTATGAGCCCAACAGACCCATACAAGGCATCAATGTGATACATACCATCCATATACATCATTTACACAGCGAAATTTACAAATAAATCATCTAACTCAAGATTCCTAACACAGTCCCGATAAACCCACTACAATTCTAGGATAAAAGGGTATCGATAAATAAATAAAAATAGACCCGTCGATGGATTCATCTTCATCAACCGTCTCGTATGATCATCTAACACACCTGCACACACGGGGAAAAGTGGTGTGCTCAGCCTTGCGGCCTAGTGCGAAATTACGGCTCTACCGAATAAAGAAATCAAAGGCTAGGAGGAGTATTCTAGGATGCCTTTTGGTTGTTAATCATCACTTTCATTTGATTTGTATAAAATAATTTATATAACGCAGTAAAACAACATAATTAAATAAACATGTATATTTCACTAGATGTCACCTAAGTTATATCTAGTGTCAATGTCAACAGTATGTCACCTACGTCAAATGATAATATTTTTAAGGCCACAAAACTCGGGCTGCCAGCCTATGCTTAGTGAATACCCGGGCCGAGGGTATCAGTAAGTCCATCAGTGTCTTTCTGTCTTTGTCTCTACCTATGCCCGCTGCACTAATGTTGGCGGAGAGGACGGGTGACCCAATATCCCTCTCCATTGTTTCACTAGTCGCCGACCATGCCTCCCCTAGCGAAACCGTCGTGCCCTACATCCTCCCCGGATTCCGTAGGGGCAACGACAAACGTGTAGTACTATACACTATCCGTAGACAGGGTCACCTTTATATAAATCTCATCGGCCACGGCTAGCCCGAATAATCAACCTAAGATCCGGACTACTCATCCGATTGTTTGCAGACGTCAAGGGTGATAGCCGTGTGGTCTACGGATCCACTGTCCAAGGCGTCGCATGTGGAATCACCTTCCCAGTCCAATAGCAGTCGACGTCTATCGAGATTGGCGCACATCCGCACGATGGGCTGTGGCAACCTCGACTCCATCGGTGCCAAGTCCATGGTAGGGCTCATCCTTGCTAACCATCTCAGGACTATCACGAGGCCGCCTAAACAACACTCGTGCGAGTGAAAATTTCGGGTAAGGACTTGCCCCATATTTTCGGTCTAATATGACCATGGAGTTTGTACAGTCTCTTACCCTACCAGCTCCCAATATATAAGCTATGCATAACCTCGGGAGTGGTGCTCCCAGTATCTAAGCTATGCATCAACATCGGGAGTGGTGCTCCCCCCCTCCAGTATCTAAGCTATGCATCAACTTCGGGAGCAGTGCACCCACTATCTAAGCTATGCATAACCTCGGAAGGGGTGCGTAGCGGGACGTCACCGTTTGACCACCGTCGATACGCGGCGGTCAACCAGGGCATATGAAAAAGGTCCCTTTTTCTGTCTAAGTTGCGGTGACGTCGCCAAAGGTTCTAACATGTCGTTATTTACTATCTATGTCTGCATGGTAGTTATTTAACACATAGCAAAGAAAACAATACAACATGCAGGATACGAATTTAGAACATGTTAGATACCTAGCAGGTCATTCATGTTAGATAAAATAAATTATACTAACATGCATATATGTCAAATCTTATCAAGCATTATATTTTATTATATTTAAGACATCCAAGAATTATTCCTAAGAAGACCCCAGCGGGAATTCCCTAGCTTGAATAAATCCTACATTGGAGAACCAACGCACCTGACTTGGCGGTTTACTCCTCGGAACCAACTTAAGGTCTGTCTCGATCCACGTGCCGTCATTTACGTATTTTTATATTTTTCTGTCAATTATTCAATGAATTTTAATCCTCAATCTAGAAATAATTTCTCAAATCTCTCTTCACCACTACTCTTAGAATGATCTCTAGAATCACCCCAATTTTTTTCCCAAGTTCGCTGGAAAATTTCTCCGGCGATCGCCAGAAAGTTCGCCGGAACCCTCGCCGGCGAAGTTCTTCGATCAGCACCAATATAGGTACCAATCGAAAGCTCTCTTCATGAGGATTCCAAAAATCATATTTGCCCCAATTTTTATAGCTCATACGCGATCAATATCACCGATTAAAATTTTGGGCGAAATCCTAAAGTTAGGGTTTTTAGCTCGCCGGCGGCAAACCGGCGGCCAATAACCCTCAACTCTGGTACCAATGGATAGCTCTCGTCAAGGAGAATCCATAGGTACCATGTTTACAAGGTTTCACGGCCGGAATGGCCGGAGCAAGCTCCGGCGATGAAACTTTCGCCGTCGCCACCTCTCACTTTATTTCTCCCTCATCTCTACACCAAATTTGGGCATCTTGGTATCAAAATGAAGAGAATGTCGAGATCTACCTGTGGCTAAAATTTGGGAGCCTAATTCATTGTGGTTTCACCGGAGCATCGTCGGAAAAATTGGTCGCCGTCGCCGTCGCCGCTGCGGAAGAGGGGAGAGAAGGAGAGAGAGGAGCGCGCGCGAGCGCATGCTCGGTGGGAAGAAAAGAAAATAATTTTTTTTATTTTAATTAGTTAATTAAAATCTTAAATCTTAATTAAATCTTAATTCTACAATTGATCAATCAAACGACGTGTAAATTACGATCCGTCTACGCCGTTGGATTCCTTATCAAAAATACTACCTGATGGTATAATTTTCACATCAAAATCTCATACTTCAAAAATTCATATGATTTTACAATTAAGTCCTTTAAAGAATTTCTTTTACGATTAAACCCTCCAATTACTAAAATTACTCTACTGCCCTTATTCAAAAATCACGGGTCTCATATAAATTAATAATTTTATTTATATAATTAATATATATATCGGGCCTTGTGCCGTGCCACCCTAGGCCCGCAGGCCCAGGAGAGTAGCCCGGCACGGCATGCCTACTTGGGCGGGCCGTGCCGAGAATGGCATGCTCAGTCTCCGGGCCACCCGCGGGCAGCACGGCCCGTTAAGCACCCCTAGATCAACCATGTTGCATGAACTTGCCACCGTCCTACTTTTCAATAAACACTTACAATTTTCTCGTAAGAGATATCCCTCTCCCCATCTCTTGCTCCTCCTCAATCTTCCTTTTTAAATATTGCTCAACCAATATGAAATTAATCAAGAAGTACAATGAGAATATAGTTTAATCGATTAAATATCTAGAAGCCGTATGAGACTCCTCCTTGGAGTTTGATTTCTTTAGCATCAATGACAATGGCCTCCAATAAACCCACGATGGAGTAGTCCTTTCAAAGTCTCTTATATGTTTTTTCTCTAACTTTGATTATACCCTCTATTAATATTAATTAATTAAAGCGCAAATTAAACTAATTGTTCGCATTAAAACTGAGAATGAGACTAATAGTAATAAATAGCATGATGAGGATCCTAATTGTTGTAGAAGGAATTTAGCTAACTAAGTTGCCCTTACTATTGTCGATAGCACCATGTTCATTGCTCATGCTATTGGCCAACTAAGCTTCCTTGGGTAATAGATTAATTATTTACTCAATGTATTTGTAAAACTTTGTTAGATTGATAAAAAAAATTTGATAATTGTTTCTAGAAAAATTATACTATAAGATAGGATTTTAAATAAGAAATCAACATTGCAGACGCATCATATTGGATGTCGTTTGGTTGGTTAAATTGCTAAACCAAGGATTGATCCAAATGGACAAATGTGATTAAATCACTGAAAGTGCTGGACAATTCGGATTTAATCACAATGAACCCATGTTAAACAAGGGTTCAGGCAAATATGGGTTGAGTGAATCAATTGTATTTAGTGATTTTTATTAATTTTTATTATCATACTTTCTTCCCATTGCACGCTCCTCTCTCCTTCTTCATGTGGCAACGACAACGATTTCACCTCCTCATCATGTCAACGATTCTCAGGCTAGCTCCGATCAAATTTTTTGATGGAATTCGAATCACAATATCAAGTGAGCTAGACGAACACATTGGAACTATTATTTTTAAGTTTTGGTGGAGATTTGATGGAGATATTTGAGATGGGGCATCGGTGGGTGAAAGCTCCATTATTGAAGCTTGCTCTGACGATTACTAACCATTTCGGCCATGAAACTTTACAGACTTGGTATCTATGCTTCTTTTCAACGAGAGCTACCCATTAGTACCTGGTTGAGGGCTATTGACCGTAGGTTGGTTGTGGGTGAGCTAAAAATCATATCTTAGAGATTTCGCCTAAGTGAGGTTAATCGGTGAAATTGATCACGTTTGAGCTCTACAAATTGGAAAAATATAATTTTTGGATTCCAAATGAAGAGAACTTTTGATTGGTATAAATATTGGTGTTGATCGATGAACTTCATCGATGAAGGTTACAGTGAACTTTTCAGGGAGTCTCTGATGGGTCTCCGGCGAACTTGAGATAAAACTCGGGTGAATCTAGAGATAAATTTAAGCATGTTGGCGAAGAGAGATTTGAGAAATTGTTACCATATTGAGAAAAAAAATATTAAAATATTTACACGAAATTCGATAACCAAGCACGAGGATACAAACCATCGTGATACGAGTTAGAACGTGATTATGATGATGGGATTAGGTGAGTGTTGAATCTCTAGGCAGAATAGACAGGATATTCTCAATGTTTAGTCCAGGAGAACTACATCCCTTGATTATCTATAATTGATATTCTTTAGCTCTCCTGCAAGCTAATGTAACTCCTGATTATGATTATAAATGAGTTGTGAACAATCCCTGATACCTATGTTTGTTGATATAAACTTTTCATTGCTATTTTTTCCTAAGCATGATACTATGCTTTTGTTGACTCTAAATCTAGCATATGCATCTGTTTGATTATTCATGATAATACTTCACTTTTGAATACATATGGCTAAGATGATATATTACTAGATAGTGCTATAAGCACCTGCAATGATAAGAGATTCTGTTATTGGAACTCCCATGGGCCACCTATGAAGAGGGGCATGGGGCAATTGCTCGAGGTCAGGATGGGAGACTGGGTTACTCCTGACTGGTTTTACACTGGACTAGCTATTGATACTAGGTAGCGAGGTCTAGTGGGCAATCCACGGTGAAAAAGGCTTTGATTCTATATTCTTGTGCTCTACATTGATCTGGGTACCTTATGATACTTGATTCATTCCCCTGAGGTTATAGTTGTTGGCTACAACAGTATTTAATTAAGCCAACCCCAGATATAGTCTCGTCTGATTCCTGATTGCTTTTTTGATTGGCTGTCGCGCATGAATAGCCAAATTATCCTATTCTTAAGGCTTTATTATTTTAAGTTCTTAGTTTTTTATTATTTTCTATCTAACTCACTAGGTACGGTATTATTTACCCCATAGGGGGACTCATTTTTATTTTTCAAGACTACAACAGAAGAGGGATTGATAAATATTGAGGCATGTAGCCAGGCACATGACTTTTGAAATGTAGGACAGTTATACCTTTATTTTGTGCACATAGAGATTCATTGAATAGGTATTTTGTATATCCTTGGGAATGTAACCTATTTTAATTGTAAATTATTTGTATATAAGTATTTTCTGATATAAGAGAGTTATATTGACATGTTATCGAGATAAATAGAATGGATATACATCAGGTACGCTTAGTAGATTCTCATATGGTTCTGAAGATTTAAGCAAGGCTATGTGTGGAGTTCACTGCGGTCTACCAGGTGCCCTACGGAAAGGTATGGGGCGTGATAGATTTTGGAGGAGTCACTCTGACTGATTAGCAATTTCAAACGATCTTCAAAATGATGCAGGCACAGGCTACACCGATACAGACCCCTGCTCCACCAGCAAGTAAAGATAGCCTGACAGTTAGGCTATTATAATTTTGAGGGATCTAGAGATCCAGAGGTTACTCATAAATGATTACAAAAGATTTCAAAGACTACTAAAGACATGAGATTAACTATCATGCCCCAAATCTACCTTTAGGCAAGTGGCAACTGCTGTATAAACTGCACTTCTATACCAAAACTTATACAATGCTAAAAGTATCACAAAGCTTCAGAATTATTTTAATCAAACATAGCGGAAGCATAAACAAATCACATTTAATACAATACTACAAAATAAATCTCTATCTAGATTTCCAAAGTAAATTCTATTTCGTCATAACTAGGTTCTCCCTCGTTCCCTACATCAGTGCCCGACCTGTAACCTGCGCAACAGGAAAAAGTGTGCACATCTGAGTCGCGAAACTCAGTGAGGCTACAGAGAGAGCACCCTAAAAATAGGCATAATGTATTGTACAAACCAACAAGAAAATACATCTACTAAATCACATACTAAATCAACATGTCAACAATATACACAAGACAATAATTATGAAAAAGCATAAACATTATTGTATATAACCAGATATAGGAATAAGATCATAACGCTAACACTCTATCAAAGATGTAATGTTTTATTGATCACTATATCATAATTTATCCATTCTACACCTAAGGAAGCCATCTTATGTTTAGGGTAAACCCCTCGTCAGGAATTTCCCTAATCCCGTCAATGTCGATTCCACATCTCAGTCTTAGATGCCTGTACACTAATATTGGCAGAAGGAGCTAGTGACCGTGGCACCCCTTCTATACAACACAAATATCATACATTACTATAATTCTACCTTATGACAGGATCACCATACAAAATAATAATTACATCATCTATAGCCTGACAAGCTGAGATACACTACATATGCTACCAATGAACCTGGACTGCTCAGGGACCCACATCATTGAGCATGTCAGTGTCTTTAGGTTCCCTAGCCTTGTAGCGTATTGAACGGTATTGTTCCTAGCACACTATCTACCTTAGAGTATCACGAATAAGGTGAGTTCTGCACCGAAGTAAGATCTCGGTTACCTTAAAGCATCTGTGGCTAAGTCAACCGAACTTACCCCTCTACCTTAGCTAGCATATGGCTCCTCACCACATGTTGGCACATAGTAGACTAAGAACTTTAATGTCATCTCCTTGGTTATCATAATCCTAAGAAGTCCAAAGTCCTTAATTATATGTCACTTAAGACCACTCTAGGTGTTATTATAACATGACCCTAAAGTGTCTCTAGTTTTATCTCATATCATCATGTTCTGTGTTCTTGCTAAGTGTCTCTACCTCTCTAGGATCACATGAACATATCAATAACAACATAACATGAGCATAAACATCAATAGTATGCACACGATGGAATCATATCTATATACTGGCATGACATACTTTCAAACTCACATCAAATCACATGCTAATTAAAAATATAACAAAGCAGATATATAATTTATCAGCATGTACAATAAATAACAACAACCCTTAGATAAGCTGAGATACACTACATATGCTACCAATGAACCTTGACTGCTCAGGGACCCACATCGTTGAGCATGTTAGTGTCTTCAGGTTCCCTAGCCTTGTAGCGTATTGAACGGTATTGTTCCTAACAAACTATCTACCTTAGAGTATCACGCATAAGGTGAGTTCTGCACCAAAGTGAGATCTCGGTTACCCAACCGAACTTACCCCTCTACCTTAGCTAGCACATGGCTCCTCACCACATGTTGGCACATAGCAGACTAAAAACTTTAATGTCATCTCCTTGGTTATCATAACCCTAAGATGTCCAAAGTCCTTAATTATATGTCACTTAAGACCACTCTAGGTATTATCATAACATGACCCTAAAGTGTCTCCAGTTTTGTCTCATGTCATCATGTTTTGTGTTCTTGCTAAGTGTCTCTATATCTCTAGCATCACATGAACATATTAATAACAACAAAACATGAGCATAAACATCAATAACATGCACACGATAGAATAATATCTATATAATTGCTTGACATACTTTCAAACTCACATCAAATCACATGCTAATTAAACATATAACAAAACAGATATATAACTTATCAACATGTACAATAAATAATAACAACCCTTAGGACTCAGCACTGTAGTAGGCTATAAATTTGAAACTATAAGCTCTCACCTGAGTCTCAAAGCAAATCTCAAGAAAGAATCACTGCTTGGCTGTGACTTTTAAAAACAAGCATGGAATTCAGCAAAGTAGTTCCTTTTTATCAACACAAATCACAGCTTGACCGTGATTTGTCAAACAACAGCATAGCAATTTAATTTCCCTAAAATAAAATAAAATATATACATCCAAACCAAACATAAGTTATACAAGCCATCAAGAATTTCCTATCTACACTTCCTACTCACATCCTCTCACCATTTTTATTTAATTTCTTCGTAATCAATCAATAATTTAATAAATTTAATAATCACAACACAACCACAATTAAACATAATCAAGTCCATATAATAAGCATACAATTTAACAATTAAATTATTCTAATAATTCTAATCAACATATACTACCATAATTAATTTAAAAATAAATTTTAATAATTATATTAAATAAATTTGTAAAATCTCAAATTATTTAAAATTATTAAATAAAAAAATCTAAATAACCTAATTACCCAAAGTTATTACTATATAAATTTATAAATTTTGTAAAAATCCTAATAAATCATTGTAATTCCATTTAATATAAATTAAATATAACAACATCTACCAAAACATTTCTTCATGCAAATAATATACAAACAATTCATTTAAATCCTAAATTAACTCGAACCACCTTAATTAAATCAAAACTCCACCTTAACAGTTCAAAATAATTCAAAAACTGTACCTAAAATTCAATAAAAATTCTAAATAAATTTCTCAATGTCCAAAACTCACCAACAAATACTATGCCATGTTGAACCGGACCGAAAGAAAAATCACAGAATCAGGTGTGAACCACGTCGAACCGCAGCTGAACCGATCGTTCACTGAACTGAACCGGACCAACACCCGTGCGACGCATGTTATCGGGCTGGGCTAGGCACAACAAGATCACAGCCCACAACCCATTGTATGGGCAAATTGGATATTGAAGTTTTGAAGGAGGGCACTATCTCTTAAATAGAAAAGGATGCAAATCTTTTCCAAGACTTCCTTGATGTGGGACAAAATCTTTTCTAAGACTTCCCTGACATGGGACTAAAAAAAACAACTCACCAATCTTTCAACCTTTTCCCTTCTTTTCTAAAAAAAAAAATTTTAATCCCCTTTTCCCTTTTACCTAATTTTTATTTTTCTAATTTTATTTTTATCCTACATATTGTTTTATTATTTTAATATCTTAATAAAAAAAATTTAAAAGAAAATAGGGTTTACATTAACAAAAGCAGACACTATCAAGCTAGTAGCTTAGCTACTGGAAGGCAATACAAAAATTTGGTGGGAGTCCCTCAGAACTAGTGGGGTTATGTAAACCCTGTTTTCTATAATAAAATAAAAAAAAATTATTAAAATAATAATTAATGATGAATAATGTTATTTTAATTATTTAAAATATAAAAAAATGTTGATTTAAGATGAAATAAAGTAAGAAAAAATAAAATAAAAATATTACTTTAATAGGATAAAAATAGGAGAAAAAAAGAAAATAAAAAATAATATTATAGATAATTATCAGATTAATAGATAAATATAAATATATATGTAAAAAAAAGAAGGAAAATTCCGCTGTTGCACGTGAGTCAGGGGTTTAAAACCCTCGGAAGCAAGGGTTTCCCCTGTTCTGAGGGTTTCACGGCGGCGGAGCTCAGATAGCTCCGACGGCTGGGGCGTTTCGACGGGGGAGACTATGACGGGGGTCAAGCCGACGGCTGCGAGGCCGACAAGTTGTGGGAGCAGTTCCGGCAGGGCAGAAAGTTTGTTGGGAAGTTGCGGGAGACGAGGCGGCTGGCGGAGGCGTTGTTTGCAATTTGTGTCGCCAGCGAAAGGTGCGGAGTTGCTCTTCCCCTTCGCGGTGAGGTGCTAGGCATCGAGTCGACTTCGTATGGAGGCTACGGCGAGAAGTCCGGCGATTGGTGGAAAGCATGGAGAGGATGGCGGAACAGGGATGTCCCTGTTCCAGTCGAATTTTGAAAGGTAGGACAGTTCTACTTTTGTTTTGTGTACAGAAAGATCCACTGGATAGGTACTTTGTGTATTATGGGACATGTATCTTATTTTGGTTGTAAAATATTTCTATATAAGAGATTTCTTGTATAAGAAATCTGATTTTGTATATGCATGGTTTTAGAGTTATATTACTCTGTTATTCAGGTTCTCTCCTTCCATAAATATAGGGGATATACATCCGGTATGCTTAGTGGATTCTCATATAGTTCTGGGGGCTTAGCAGAGCTGTATGTGGAGTTCACTGCGGTCTGCCACGTGCCCTAGGGGAAGGTACGGGGCGTGACAGATTTTGGTGGTATCAGAGCAGGTTCATATTCGCATATATGTATATCGTGACAAGATATTTTGAGAACCTGGGTATGTTAAGGCATCGATTGCATAAATGATCTTTTAGAAGTAATTCATATTTAGGTATAAATAGTCCAGTGGATCTTTGATAAGGACCAGTTTAGTGGCCCTAGGATATGCGTGGTATACGTAATATTGATCGTAATATTCACGCAGGATATTCAGAATGCAGCCAGAGCATAGTAGTTCAGGGGATGAGGTACCACAAGGACAGAAAGGTTCCTCTGCCTCCCATGCAATGCTAGTAGAGGGTGGTCAGGCTGCACCACCTGTTTCCGGAGGAGTTACTTTAACTAATGAGCAGTTTCAGACACTCATTAGAATGATTCAGACTCAGACTGCATCGATACAGGCTCCCATTCCACCGGTACAGGCACCCATAGTTGCTCCTCAGACTAATTTATTAAAGCAGATCAAGACAGCCCGACAGTTAGGCTGTTACAGTTTTGAGGGATCTAAAGATCCAAAAATAGCCTATAAATGGTTACAGAAAGTAACAAAGACTGCTAGAGACATGAGATTGACGGATGCAGATATTGTTCGACTAGCAGCTCAGTTATTAGAGGGCGATGCACAGGTCTGGTGGGAATCCCTCAACACAAGTGGAGCTTTACCGACTGCATGGGAAGGATTTATAAATATCTTTAACAGAGAATATTATACCAGTTTCTATAAGGATTAGAAAAGGAAAGAATTCTTTGCTTTGAGACAGAATCATAGATCAGTATTGGAGTTTGATACCGAGCTATGGGCCTTATCACTATTTGTCCCAGAGTATGCTCGAGATACTGAGTATATGCGTAGCAGGTTTAAAAAGGGACTGAATGTAGAGATCAGGAGGTTGTTGGTTACTTCTACTACTGTCAGCTATCATGAGTGGGTACAGATAGTAGTGGAGATTGAGCAGTTATCTCCAGCACCTTCTAAGGGTAAGGAAATTACTACTGGAAAAAGAAAGTCTGGATTCTTCAGTCCTGCATTTCAAAGAAAAGGTATTAATATAGGAGGATCACAGAAAATAGGAGAATCATTTGGCAGCATCTCTAGACCACCGACTTACCCACGAGGCTCATATATTCCAGATTCTGAATCTCATGTCAGATCTATGACTAGAAAAATATGTGGGAATTGTGGAAGAGTTCATACTAGACTATGTAGACATCCCTTAAGATGTTTCTATTGTCATCAGACAGGCCATTTGAAAAGGGACTGTCCAGCTCTACAGCAAAAGAGAGACAG
Source organism: Thalia dealbata (assembly GCA_030544415.1). Taxonomy (NCBI): domain Eukaryota; kingdom Viridiplantae; phylum Streptophyta; class Magnoliopsida; order Zingiberales; family Marantaceae; genus Thalia; species Thalia dealbata. The sequence continues at coordinate 16,465,299 of CM060460.1, forward strand.
TGGAAGCATAGAGATGCAAAGACAGTTGCCAGGTGGTAGAGGATCTAGTAGTTTGATAAGACAACCATCAGGGGCAGTAAGAGGCTCCAGAGCAGAGCAAGGGAGTACTGCAAGAGGACCTCAGAGTGGTTCTAACATTCCACCGCGACAACAAACTAGGATTTTCACTATTTCAGATAAGGAGGCTGAGACTAATCCAGATCTGATTACAGGTACTTTATAATTATTTCAGCATCCTGCTAAAGTACTTATTGATAGTGGTTCACATAGATCATATGTTAATCCTGAGTTTGCTAAGTTTAGTAATAAACCCTTGGTTCCTCTGAAGCCTGAACTTATTGTCTGCACCCCTCTAGGACAACAACTTCTTCGAAATACAGTTTATAAGGATTGTGAGATTATGTTGGGAGATACTACCTTACTCGCAGATCTTATTCCATTAGATATGATAGATCTTGATTTGATATTGGGGATTGATTGGTTATCCCGACATAAGGCCACAGTCAACTATTTTGCTAAGGAAGTAGTATTCTCAAAGGAATGAGTACCTTATTTGCATTTTAGTGGGAACCGCTGAATCCTACCGACTTGTGTGATTTCGGTGTTACAAGCTTGGAAACTAATAAGAAAATGATGTGTAGCTTATTTAGCTCACATAATAGATACATCCACGACTGGAACCAAGCTAGAAGAGATATCGGTGGTTTGTGAATTTCCCGATGTATTCCCAGAAGAGTTACCAGGTGTACCACCTGATAGGGAGGTTGATTTCTTTATTGAATTACAACCAGAGACTCACCCTATCACGATTCAACCCTATAGAATGACACCTGCAGAACTCAATGAATTAAAGGTACAATTACAAGAATTATTAGATAAAGGATTTATCAAATCGAGTACCTCACCTTGGGGAGCACCGGTATTATTTGTAAAGAAGAAAGATGGTACCTTAAGATTATGCATTGATTATAGACAGTTAAATAAGGTGACCATCAAGAATAAATATCCTTTGCCAAGAATTGACGATCTCTTTGATCAACTACAAGGAGCAAAGGTATTCTCAAAGATTGATTTGAGATCAGGATATCATCAATTGAGGATCAGGGAGTCGGACATACCTAAGACTGCCTTCAGAACTAGATATGGACATTATGAATTCATAGTAATGCCTTTTGGATAAACAAATGCCCCAGCTGCATTTATGAATTTAATGAATAGGGTATTTCATCCTTATCTGGACAAGTTTGTGATTATGTTTATTGATGATATTTTGATATACTCGCTTGGAGAAAAGAAACATGCTGAACATTTAAGAATAGTGTTGCGAACACTGCAAGAAAGGAAACTGTGTGCAAAGTTCTCCAAATGCGAGTTTTGGTTGAAAGAAGTGAAATTCTTGGGACACACAGTATCAGAAAAAGGTATCATGGTTGATTCAAATAAAGTGGAAGCAGTTTTGAAGTGGGAACGACTCAAGAATGTTACAGAGATCCGCAGTTTCTTAGGTCTAGCTGGATATTATAGAAGATTTATTGAGGGATTTTCTAAAATAGCTGGACTACTTACCAGATTGACACGAAAGGAAGTGAAATTTCATTGGGATCAGGATTGTGAAAATAGTTTTCAGAAACTCAAAGATTGTCTTACTTCTGCTCCAGTTCTTACATTACCAAAGGCTGATGAAGATTATACTGTATATAGTGACGCTTCCAGACAAGGATTAGGATGTATACTGATGCAAGAGAGAAATATGATTGCATATGCATCTCGTCAGTTTAAGAAGCATGAATTAAATTACCCTACTCATGATCTGGAACTGACAGCAGTAGTTTTTGCATTAAAGATATGACGACACTACTTATACGGAGTTCGATGCCATATTTTTACCGACCATCAAAGTTTGAAATATATTATGACTCAGAAAGAGCTAAATTTGAGACAAAGAAGATGGTTGGAGTTAATAAAAGATTATGATCTCATAATTGAGTATCATCCAGGAAAGGCTAATGTTGTGGCAGATGCATTGAGTAGGAAATCAGTTACGTTATCTAGTATCTCCGCCACTACATTACCTCAACTTATGGAATTAAAATCTTTGAGTGTTCAACTAGATTATGATAAATCTAGTGAGATTTTAGCTACATTTATTGTGCGACCCACACTTTACGAGAAAATTCGGGTGTTGCAGAGCTCGGACGAGGAATTGAGGAAAGTACTCCAAAGAATACAAACAGAAGAAAATACTGAGTTCAGGAGGAGGGATGATGGATTACTGGTATATCGTGAAAGAGTCAAGAAAGCTATCTTGGAGGAAGCTCATTCCTCGGCATATGCAATGCACCCGGGAAGTACAAAGATGTATCGCACAATAAAAGGAAGCTATTTGTGGACAGGAATGAAGAAGGATATTGCAGAGTTTGTAGCTAAGTGCCACATTTGTCAGAAGTTAAAGCTGAGCATCAGAAACCCGCAGGAAAGCTACAACCTTTGCCAATTCCTGAATGGAAATGGGAACATATCACAATGGATTTTGTGATAGCATTACCTCGTACATCAAGTAATCATAATACGATATGGGTAATTGTGGATAGACTTACCAAGTCTGCCCATTTTCTGGCAATTCATAATACTTATTCATTGGATAGATTATCCAGAATCTATATTCAGGAGATTGTGAAACTCCATGGAGTTCCCATTACCATTGTGTCTGATAGAGATCCTAGATTTACTTCTCGTTTTTGGCCAAAGATGCATGAAGCTTTGGGTACGTCATTACAGTTTAGTACCGTTTTTCACCCTCAGACTGATGGTCAATCTGAAAGAACAATTCAAACTCTAGAAGATATGCTAAGGGCTTGTGTACTTGAATTCCAAGGAAGTTGGGATCAACATTTACCGTTGATTGAATTTGCATACAATAATAGTTACCAAGCTAGTATTGGAATGACACCATATGAGGTTTTATATGGAAGAAAATATAGAACACCATTATGTTGGGATGAAGTTGGAGAAAGAAAAATAGAAGGAAATGAGTTGATTGAAACTATGACAGAAAAGGTCAAAATCATTAAGGAAAGATTGAAATAGCCCAGGATAGATAAAAGAGTTATTGTCACGCCCCGACCCTACTGACGGGCACGTGGCAACCGCCGTATGAACCCTGAGATCCATACAAGGCGTAAGAGAATGGATCATTGATATAAATATAAACAGAATACAATCCATCTAGTACAGTCCCGATATAGACCTACTACAGCTCTAAATACGAAAGCGATAACATCTAAGTAAAATACGAAAATATACCTCCGACGACGCGAACTTCGTAAACAACTACGGCGCAGTCCTCGTCGATAAACTACTACGGACTCACTTAAGAACCTGCACACACGGGGAAAAACGGTGTGCTCAGCCTTGCGGCCTAGTGCGAAATTACGGCTCGAAACCGAATAAGGAATTCAAAGGCTAGGAGGATCAATCTAGGATGTCTTGGGTTCATTAATAGTCGTTTTCATGTAACACATGTGGGTCATGTCATATAAGCAAAATAACGGCGTAACAGGTACGTCATGTGTAACACTAGATGTCGCCTAAGCTGTGTCTAGTAACTATGTCATAAGTGTCACCGGAATGTCATCTACAATGTATTATGACTAACAATCTCAAGACTCGGACTGCCAGCCTATGCTAAATGAATACCCCGGCCAAAGGGCATCACCAAGCCCATCAGTGTCTTTTTGTCTCTGCCTCTCCCTATGCCCGCTGCACTGATGTTGGCGGAGGTGACGGGTGACCCTTGATCACTCTCCTCTGTCTCGCTAGTCGCCTACGATGCCTCCCCTAGCGAAACTGTCGTACCCTTACATCCTCCCCGGACTCCGTAGGGGCAACGACGACTCATGTAGTACTACAACACCATCCGAAGATGGGGTTACCATCAACAAGACCATCGACCACAGCTAGTCGATATATTACAACCCTAGGATCCAGACTACCCATCCGATCGTCTGCAGAACGTCAAGGATGGTAGCCGTGTGGTCTACGGATCCACTGTCCAAGGCTATGCGGAGGGATGTCACCGTCCCAATCCCCAAGCAGCGATGCCTGCCAAGAGGTGTGCAGACTAGCTGTCGCCGGAATGCTACTACCTCGGCGACATGTTTGCTAGGTTCTTGTTTTGGTTCGTCCCGGCTAGCCATCTCAGGACTATCACGGCATCGCCTAGACGGCACACGTGCGGGTATGACTTTCTGGGTAGGAACTCACTCCGTATATCCGGTCTAATATGACCTTGGAGTTTGTACAGTCCTTTCCCTACCAGCTCCCAGTATCTAAGCTATGCATAACCTCGGGAGTGGTACTCCCAGTATCTAAGCTATGCATAACCTCGGGAGTGGTGTGTGGCGGAGCATCACCATTCTGACCATCTGCAGTACGCGATGGTCAAACGGGGTCTGCAAGCAGTACCCCTTCCTGTCTGTTTTCTAGTGATGTCTCCTAAGAGTTTCTAACATGTCATTATTCTTATCGATACTGCATGGTGGTAGTGCTAACATAGCATAGATAAATAACAGAGCATGCAGGACAAAATTCATAGACATGTTAAATAAGTAGCATGGTAGACATGGCATATCATGCAGGTAAATAAAGTAAATCATACTAACATGCATATATAATCAATCATAGCATGCGTCTCATTTTTATTAAATTTAAGGCATCCGAGATATTTCCTAAGAATACCTCGGCAAGAATTCCCTAGCTTGAATAAATCCTATATTCGATGAACCAACGCACCTGATTTGCGAGCGATCTGAGCTTCAGAACTAATCCAATTGAAGCTCGACTGTATCAATCTTAATATAGCTCACGTGTCGAAATAATATTCCTAAATAATAAAATTTATTTAGAACAAATTTAATATCAATTCTATAAATTATTCAGATAGAAATCTAATTAATTGTGAACCCACGTTATCAAATTACTTTGGTCCTATCCAAATTAATTATCCAACTCAATCCATGCAATCACTAAATTTAATTAAGGTCAAATTCAATATCCTAGCCCATGTCCGAACATAGAAGTTTAACCCCAACTTCATAACCCAGACAAACTAAGTTTCTTTCAATTATTCCCAAACAAATTAAATTGCTAAACTCAATTTAATTAATTAATCATGTGTAATCCTTCTGCTAATTCAATTCAACTAATCACATAAAACTAAATTTTTCTACTCTATTTTATCAACCTAATTTATATTAATAATAAACATCCAACTCTACTTTATTTGATTAGTCCAAGCGCATGCATTCTAACATTATCAGCATTAACATCATCATGGTCTACCATTCCATCAACTAGTCTTAGTACTCACAGCATACCCACTATTAGCCACATCTCCATACATGATTAAAGTCTACCATATCAAACATTAACAATAAATTGAAGCATGATAGAATCGATATCAAATTCAATGCTACATCTACTTAACCGGGCAGATCAAACACTAGCTAATCGAAGCTAATCGACATTAAGGAAATCACCTTAGTGAGATAGAACACGGATGAGTGGATTAGATGCTAGCCGGCTAAAGAATTCCAATTTAGTCGGCTCCAGTCGCAATGGAGGCTGATATCTTCGGTATCCAAAATGGACGGTGCCCAACTGATCGTCCCGAATTGGAGGAAGTAGCACGTCGGTGCGGCAGAGCCATCCCTGCAGTCGCATGAAGGAGGGAGATGGATCTCGGCGGTCGGCAGCAATGAGTCAGAAAGAGGGCTTATCTTCGATGAAGAAGGAAATCGTCGACAACAAGCGCACATGGACCCCTGATCGTTAAGGATGCAGAGGGATCGATGAAGGACCCTACGCTAATGGAGCTCAGTGTCGACTCAATTAGAGCATCCAGAGGAGGCGAGAAGAGGGGCAGCGAGCTTGAATCAACAATGCTGGTAGATCCGATGGTCGTCAGTGAATGTAGGGAGGATAACAGAGGGAGCGACGGTCAGCAGAATCGCCGTTCGCGAGGGCCGATGGTCGCCTGCGAACCTCCGTGGACGACGACCTCACACCGGCTGCTGCTGTGAGTTCAGGCAATCAGCGGCAGTGCCTTCCTTGGTGTCCCCGATCGTTAAGGATCGAAGAAGGCGGAAAGGGGCAGTGCGTGCTGGCGGATTTCGAAGGTCGTCGGCGAATTCATGGACGTCGACGGCTGCTCGCAAGGGGATGCCCGAAGACAGGGGATGCCTCTGTTTTCCCCAATCCTAGCAAGCTTGGGTCTCCAGTGAGCGACGGTGGATGAGCACGCACCGGTGGAACTCGGAAGAGGTCAGGCAGAGCGTTCGTCGACAGCAGGCGCACATGGACCCAACATCACAGAGGTCGGAGATTGAAGGAGCCGCTGCAGAATCTTCCTCTCCAACTTGGTCAGTGGATTCGCGGCGTTGGTGAGGTTGCAGAGTCGCTGGAGTTGGTGCGATGGAGCCCCCCTGGCTTCGCTCGCTCCAATGCTGCCACGGACGACTGCAGGGAGGATGATGGAGGGAGCGGCGGCCAGCAGGATCACCGCTCGCGAGGGGCGATGGTCGCCTACGAACCTCTGTGGACGATGACCTCGCTGTGGTTGCTGCTGCGAGTTCGGCCGATCAGCGGCGGTGCCTCCCTTGGTGTCGCACGAAAGTGAGAGGTGGAGAAGGATCGACGGCAGACTGCGTCGGGCGATGTCGTCGGAGATTGGGGAGGTCGTCATCATGTCCGTGGGCATCAAAGTCAGGGGATGCCTCTCGAGGGATGCTGGTTGCTGCTCTCGAGCAAATGCCCGGAGCCATTGGTGGATGAAGGAGACTACATATGCCCCACTCGTTGCAGATGATGAAGTCGTTACATCACTACGTTGGGGAGAAGAAAGCCGACGAACTCGGAGGAAGCGACGCCTTGCAGCTACCCCGGCGGCGTCGACGACCTTCAACACGAGCTTGATCTCGCGGACGAAGGCGGAAGGGAGGAACGAACCAACAAGGCGGAATAAATGCCGCTAGTTGGTCGCTCGCACGTCAATGGACGATCACCGCCGCTCGTGAGGAAGGTTGGTCGCTGCTCCCGAGCAACCGCTCAAAGTCGCCGATAGAGGAATAAATTTGCAGACGCCTCGCTCGTCACGGACAATGGGGGCGGTGCATCCTTGCATTAGAAAGAAGAAATCCGGCGAGAAGCCGAAGAAGCGACGCCCCTTGCAGCTACTCCGGCGACGACGACATTTCTTCCCTATCCCGCTCAAGCTCGATCTCGTGGACGAAGGCAGAGGAGAGGGCGATAATTAGGGCAACGACTGCGGCGCTCGCTCGAATTGCCTTCACTCATAGGGATCGGTCCGCTCATACCGGTTTGCTCCAAACCGGATGATCCGACTAAACCAGGCCGGTTCTATTGGCTGATGGCGGATCACGTGGAGAGCACATGGTCTGCGTGCTTTTGCATTCTAGTCCTTCAACCTAGTTAAATCTCATCTAGGTCCCTCCCGCTTTAAATAAATTTCCAACTCGACACTTCTTAAATTCTCATCTTAGTCCAAAATTATCACTTAAGTCTAAATTTAACCCAAAAATTCTCTAATCCTCTTTACTCATATCTAAGCATAAAGAAAAAAAATTTAAAATTTTTAAATAAATTTTTTTTCCTAATTAAACCATATAGAAGTGGGGGTTTACAGTTATGCAGATAACCGAAGAAGGGAATTGGAATTTCAACCTGGGGATATGGTATACTTAAAGGTAGCTCCATGGAAAGGAATCATACGGTTTGAAAACACAGGAAAACTAAGTCCTAGATATATTGGACCTTTCAGAATTATTAACAGAGTGATGTAGCTTACAGACTGGAGTTACCTCAGGAAATGGCTAGAATACATGATGTATTACATGTATCTATGTTGAGGAAACATATAGCGGACCCTGAGCAGATATTAGGAACACCCCCGATTGAACTTAAGAGAGACTTGAGCTTTAAAGTACAACTTGTGCAAATCTTAGAATGAAAGAAGAAAACCTTAAGGAATAAGGATGTATGGATGATTAAAATACTATGGAGAAGTGCATAGGTAGAAGAAATCACTTGGGAATCAGAAGAATATATGAAAAGAAAGTATCCTCAGTTATTTCAAGTGACAACTTAAGCTGAATTTTGAGGACAAAATTTCTTTAAGGGGGGTAGGATGTGAGATTTGTATTTTGTATTAGGGATAATTTTATAAAATAATAATAGAATGACTTATTTGTAAAAAATTTGTGAATTTTTGTAATATGAAATTTTGACATGAAAATTATACTATCAGATAGTATTTTTGATAAGGAATCCATTGGCGCCGACGGATCGTAATTTGGACATCGTTTGATTGATCAAATCATTGAATCAAGGATGGACGGCTAAGATTAAACGTGAATTAAAGAATTTAATTATTTATTAAAAACCGAATTTTTCACCCACGGAGCGTGCGTCTTCATTTTCTCTCTCTTCCCCTGCTTCTTTTTCGCGTGGCAACAACGACGGAGCATTTTGGTGACGACGGTTGGAGGTCTTTCCGATTGAATTTTTTAACGAGATTTCAAGGACAACATCAGGTGAGCTAGGAGAACACATTAGAATCATCATTTGCAAGTTTTGGTTGAGATTTGGGGGAGAAAAGAGGAGAGAAGTAGGGGCGGCGAAACTTCGTCGTCGGAGCTTGCTCCGGTGATTGCCAACCATTCCGACCTCGGAACTTCACAAACTTGGTACCTATGGCTTCTCCTCGACGAGAGCTTTCCATTGGTACCGAAGTTGACAGCTGTTGGCCGCCGGTCGGCCGCCGGCGAGCTAAAAACCCTAACTTAGGGTTTCCGCCCAAATTGGATTAATTCATGAAATCGATCACGTATGACTATAATAATTGGGGAAAATATGATTTTTGGAATCCTTGTGATGAGAGCTTTCGAATGGTACCAATATTGGTATTGTTCGGAGAACTTCGCCGGCGAGGGTTCCGGCGAGTTTCCAGCGAGCTCCGGTGAACTTTCCGACGAACTTGAGATAAAAATTAGGGTAATTCTAGAGATCATTTTAAGAGTATTAGTGAAGACGGATTTATAAAATTGTTATCAGATTGAGAATTAAAATTCATTGAAATATTCACAGGAAATACGATAAGCAAGCACGAGGATACGAGCGATCGCAATACGAATTAGAACATGCTTGTGACGATAGGATCAGGTGAGTGTTTATTCTCCAGGTAGAATAAATGGGATAGTTCTCAATGTTTAGTCCAGGAAAACTATATCCCCTTTGATTATCTATGTTTGATATTCTTTGGCTCTCCTGCTAGTTAATTATCCCGATTATGATTATATGAGTTGTGAATAACCTTTGATATCCATGCTTCTTGATATATTGTTCTTTGATTCATTGTAAGAATGATATTATGCTTTTGTTTGATTCTAAAGCTAGCATATGCACCTGTTTTTCCAAAAAACTAAAGGTATGGTGAAAAGCATACCCTAGGAGATTTATTGATCGATATACGATTCTGCTTCATCTTTTGGGTGCGTATGACTAGGATGACTTTATACTGGTGTTAGTCGCTGCAGTGACATTTGATTTGGTCGCACTCCTATGGCCGCCTAGATAGAGGGGCGTGGGGTCAAAGTGCCGGGCAGTCAGGATGGGAGGTTAGATAACTCCTGACTGTGGATATTCATTGGACCAGCTATGGTAAACCAGGTAACGAGGTCCAGTGGGCAACCCGGGGGGAAAGGGGGCTTTGTTTATGAATTCCTATGATTTCACTTTGATTCGGTACCTTATGATACTTAGATACCTCCCCCTGAGGTGACGGTTGATAGCTACAACGGTCGTTAACTATGCTAGCCCCAGATATATTCTTGTATGATCCATGATTACTTTGTTTGATTGGCTATTATACCCGAATAGCCAGGTTATTCAGCTTATGAGACTTTGCTATTATATGTTCACGGTTTTACATTATTTTCTATCCAACTCACTGGGTACAAGCGTACTCACCCCAAAGGGGAACTCTTTTTTTTTTCAGGATCACAGCAGGAGAGGGACGGATAGAGTTAGAGGCGGTTAGCCAGACTCCTGACTTTTGAAAGGTAGGATAATTCTACCTTTGTTTTGTGTACAGAAAGATCCACTGGATAGGTACTTTATGTATTATGGGACATGTGTCTTACTTTGGTTGTAAAATATTTCTATATAAGAGATTTCTTGTATAAGAAATCTGATTTTGCATATGCATGGTTTTAGAGTTATATTACTCTGTTATTTAGGTTCTCTCCTTCCATAAATATAGGGGATATACATCCGGTACGCTTAGTGGATTCCCATATAGTTCTGGGGGCTTAGCAGAGCTGTATGTAGAGTTCACTACGGTCTGCCACGTGCCCTAGGGGAAGGTACAGGGCGTGACATAAAGTAATAAGGGTTAAGTAGTTAGGATAGATTATGTTGAATAAACTAAATTGAGTTGAATGATATTTACCTAAATTAGGTTGAGGTGAGTTTAAATAAAATAAGGAAAGGTGATTAATTTAGTTTATTATAAGTAAATGAGTGATGCATAATATTAGAAATAATTTCTAAAGATAATGTTATTTGTAATAGGTAGATACCTCGAAATAAGTAAAAGACATGCAAGTTGACGATTGGTTCTAAAGACCGTTCTACTTATCCAGGTGCGCTGGTTCACTACAGTAGGCTTTTCTCAAGTTAGTGAAATTTAAGGAGATAAATATTTTATTGCTTAGAAATTAATATTTGATTAATAATGATTCATGCTTTGTATGTTAGATTAGCTTGTTAATATTAATAACGTGATATGTTGCAGTCTTATATATGCTGTTATTTAAATATATGCTATGGTTATTCTCTTGCTCGTTATCTGCTATGTTGATGTAACGAAAGATAATAAGATGATACGGTTACATCTAGAAACTATCATGTTACACTATAGTTCGACATATACATAGACATCAACAAGCAACAGTTATAGACATATGACATTGACATACTTATATATGAAAACACTGAGGATGCATCATATATGATCTCTTAAGTTACGGATACGAGCTTTAATGCTCATAAACCTATACCACCCAAAAAGGTTGAAATCATCTTGGACATAAAGGGTGGGGATAAGATATGGATTGGCTTATTGCCAGAGAACATTGTGATGTATTCACTATACCCGCACGGTGTCACTAAGTCGCCACTGTAATAGTCCTAAGATGGCTAGCAGGGATGAAACCAAACGAATGACCTAGCAAACATGTCGCCGAGGTTGTAGCATTCCGACGATCACTAGGATGCACACCTCCTGGCAGGCATCGCTGCTTGTGAATTGGTACAGTGACTCCTTCCGCATAGCCTTGGATAGTGGATCCATGGACCAAACGATTATTATTCCGGGCGTTCTGCAGATGTTCTAATGAGTAATCCAGATCCTATGGTTTATTACCGGCTAGCCATAGCCGATGTGTATAATTAGGTGCGGTGACCCTGTCTGGGGACAATGTGTAGTACTACACGAGTTGCTCCATGGATTGTCTGGGGAAGACGCATGGAGTGACAGGTCGCTAGGATGCGGAGATGGAGAGATTCGCCTAGTGGACCATTAGAGAGGGATTCACGGTCACCCAACCTCTCTACCAACATCAGTGTGACGGGCATAGGTAGAGACATAGACAGAGTGAACACTGATGGGCTTATGGGAACTCCCTGATGAGGTGATCCCCTAAGCATAGGCTGGCTGCCCAGATCACGATATTTGAATGAGATGATGTTTTTAGTGACAATCTAGAGATATAAACACACTTCATATTTATAGCTGAGCTACACACTTATACTACATGTTCTTCTCATGATGCTTCATGTTTTATTTATTGATTTTACATGCGTTGTTTGATATTATTAAATGATTTATGGATATGTTAGAATCTCCCTTTTCTCTACTTGAGTTATTCTACTGCAGTTAGAGCCGTAAGTACAAAGCCGAAAGGGTGAGCACACTGCGTTCAATATGTGTGCAGGTCTACTAGATGACCGATCAAGATAGCTAATGAAGATGAGATTATCGACGAACATAGTTATCTACCATTTTTGTGATTATAATATTGTAGTAGGTATATCGAGACTATGTTAGTAGACTTGAGATAATTGATTTAATTTTATATTCCGCTAACTTAATGATGTATGTGAGTTGTATATATCAATAAATGCCTTGTATGGTATTTTGGGCTCATACGGCGGTTGCCACGTACTCGACAAATGGGTCGGGGCGTGACACAGGTTCAGCCTAGATCTGGTTCAACTGCGGTTTGACATAGGTTTAGCTGGTTTTCACGGTTTTAAGACTGGTTCGAGTCGATTCAACTTGCTAGAGCTTTGTTGGTAAGTTTTGAACCTTAAGAAATTTATTTAGAATTTTCAACATATTTTAAGTGCGGTTTTTGAATTATTTTATGTTGGGTTTAGGGTTTTAAGTGCGTTAACGTTTTTGATTTAATTGAGATAACTCAAGTTATTTTAGAGTTTAAATGCAGAAATTATATGTTAAATGCATGAAGAAATATTTTATAGTTATTATGTCATTAAAACTAAATCAATCGGGATTAAAATGATTTATTTAGAATTTTTACATAAATAATAAATTTGGAATATTGTAAATTGGGTTAATTAGATCAATTAGATTTTTCTAATTAATGAAATTGAATAAATTAGAATTTTATAAATTTATAATGTGATAGAATTTAGAAAATTAGTTTATTTAGATTTTTTAATTAGTGAAATTGGTTAAATTGGAATTTTATAAATTTAATTGATTTAATTAGATTTTAAACAGAATAATTAAGATTATTTTTAGAATTAATTAAGGTGGTATATATTGATTGAGATTTTGGGTATAATTAAATTGTTAAACTGAATATTATTTTATAGGCTTGTGTATGTTTGATTGTGTTGGATTGTGATTGTTAATATGATAGATGATTGATTGATTATAAGAAATTAAATAAAATAAAGAAAATGATGTGAGGATGTGAGTAGAAGGGTAGATAGGAAATCATTGTTTGAATTGTGTGATTTATGGTTGTTGGATATACTTAATTTATCTTAGAAAAATTGATTGATGTGCTATTGTTTCAGAAATCACGACCAAGCTGTGATTTGTGTTGGAGTAAGAAGGAAGTGTTGTGCTTGATTTATTGTTTGCTTGCTTTTAAGAATCACAGCCAAGCTGTGAATTCTTGCTTGATTTTGTATGGAGACTCAGGTGAGGGTTTATAGTTTCAAATTTATTTAGCCTACTACAGATGCTGAGTCCTAAGGGTCGTTATTACCTATTGTACATGCTGATAAGTTGAATGTCTGCTTGTTGCATATCTTAATGGCATGTATGTTTGGATAATTGTTGATAGATTTTGTTATGAAAAGATACATGATGCTATTATATGCATGCTATGTATGATTGTTCTCATGTTATGCTAGAAAATTGATATGTTCATGTTATGCTATAGATGTAAAGACATTTAGCAGGAATATGACACATGGAAATATGAGACAAAAACTGGAGACACTTTAGGTTCATGCTATGATTAAAACCTGGAGTGATCTAAATTGATGTATAACTAAGAACTTTGGACATCTTAGGGTTATGATAACCTAGGAGAGAATGTAAAGTTCTTAGAATGGGATGTGCCACCACGTGGTGAGGAGCCACATTCTAGCAATGGTAAATGTACAAGTTCGGTTGACTTAGTCACTACTACTTTGGTGTAGTCGGGGTCTCACTTCGGTGCAGAGCTCAACTTGTTTGTGTTACACCATGGTAGAGGGTGTGCTAGGAATAATACCGTTCAATGCGCTACCCAGGCTAGGGAACCTGATGACTCTGGCATGCTCAACGATGTGGGTCCCTGAGCAGTCTAGGATGGGACGATAGTGCTCGAGGTCAGGATGGGAGACTGGGTTACTCTTGACTGGTTTTACACTGGACTAGATATAGATACTAAGAAGTGAGATCCAGTGGACAATCCAGGGGGAAAGGAGGATTTTGATTCTATATTCTTGTGCATCTATAGTGATCTGGGTACCTAATGATACTTGATTCCTTCTCCTAAAGTGACAATTGTTGACCATAATTATATTTGATTAAGCCAGCCCTGGATATAGTCACTTGTGATTCTTGATTGCTCTTTTTGTTTGGTTATTACGTACGAATAGTCAGATTATCCTATTCTTGAGGCTTTCTTATTTTACGTTCTCAGTTTTACATTATTTTCTATCCAATTCACTAGGTACAGCGTTACTCACCCTATAAGGTGCCTCATTTTTATTTTTCATGACCATAGAAGGAACTAGGTACAGCGTTACTCACCCTATAAGGTGCCTCATTTTTATTTTTCATGACCATAGAAGGAGAGAGATTGATAGGTACTAAGGCATGTAGCTAAGCACTTGACTTTTGAAAGGTTAGATATTTCTAACTTTTTTTTGTTTCTAGATAGAGATCCATTGGATAATATTTTATACATCCTTGGGCATGTTCCACATTTTGAACTTAAATTATTTGTATATAAGTGTTTCCCATTACAATAGATTAGATATTTTTCTAAAATATATGATTTTAGAGTTATATTGACATATAATCTAGGTTCTCACGTTCCGGATTTTCTTGAGGTTTAAGCAGAGCTATGGTCTGCCACTTGTTCTAAGAGAAGGTATGGAGCGTGACAAATAGACATACTCATTCTACAAATATATATATATAAGTATATAAAATAGAATAAGATATAAATAGAATAGGTATAAATAAATTTAGATAATAATGGATCTAGGTAGAATTAATAAAAGAGGAAAAGAGGATAGTAAATACATAATTGCAAAAATGTGAAAGAAACATTACTAGGACCATCAAATTAATTATCGTCTTAGGGTAATTTAATAAAATTATAGAAGTGGGAAGGGCAAGAAGGTCATTTCCCAAGCCCCTCCAAATTGTTGCAACCAATGGTTAACCTTAATTCCTCAAATTCCTCACCCTCCGCAAGTTTGAGCTGCCGACGACTTCACCGGAGAAGCTGTTGACTGACCTTTGTCGAATGATGGGTGAATTGAGGAAGATCATTCACACCAGCGACCCTATTGTAGTGGCAAAGAAAAGGATAGGAGCAAACGGGAAGATACTTGGACGTCAATGAACATTCCGGCCAAAGTGGATGCAATCCTTGAGTAAAGCTTACTTCGTGCTAGCAATCAATCTATTTGCACCTTATTATAATAATATCATCATATACACATCATCAACCTGCAACTTGATACTTTCTGCAGTTTCAATCAACTTATATTTTGCATCATAATTTCAGTTTCCTAAATACAGTCAAGTATGAACCTATTCTACAACCATGTATTAGAAATCAGATTCAACTAATATTTCTGAAAAGAAAAAAAAAATCCAAATACACAGTATCAGATACATCATATTAGTCACTTCAATATTATTTTTGACTCTTCTTCAGTCGAGTCAAAATTTAGCATAATCTATAAATTTTGTATCAAATTCAGATTCAAATTCTATCAGATATCACCTAAGTTAAAATCAATCGATCTCAAATTTTGAGGACAAAATTTTTGTAAGGGGGGTAGGTTGTGAGACCAGTGATTTTTGAATAAGGGCAATAGAGTAATTTTAGTATTTGGAGAATTTAATCGTAAAAGAAATTCTTTAAAGGACTTATTTGTAAAATCATATAAATTTTTGAAGTATGACATTTTGATGTGAAAGTTATACCATCAAGTAGTATTTTTGATAAGGAATCCAACGGCGCAGACGAATCCTAATTTGGACGTCGTTTGATTGGTCAATTGAACAGTCAAGATTTAATCTAGGATTTAAGATTTTAATTAACTAATTAGAAAAAAGAAAAAAAACCTCATTTCTTCCCACCGAACGCACGCTCGCACGCTCCCTCCCTCTCACTCTCTCCTCCTCCGCACGGACCGGCGACGGCGATGCTAATTTCCCGATGATGCTCCGGTGAAACCACAATGAACTAGGCTCCCAAATTTTAGCCATAGGTAGATCTCGACCTCCTCTTCATTTTGATACCGAGATACCCAAATTTGGTGTAGAGATGAGGGAGAAATCATGCGAGAGGCATCGGCGGCGAGGGTTTCGATCGCCGGAGCTTGCTCCGACGATTTCTGGCGATTCCGACTGTGAAACCTTGCAAACTTGGTACCTATGAATTCTCCTTGACGAGAGCTATCCATTGGTACCGGAGTTGAGAGCTATTAGCCGCCGGCGAGCTAAAAACCCTAATTTAGGGATTTCGCCCAAATTGATTTAATCGGTGAAATTGATCGCGTATGAGCTATAAAAATTGGGGCAAATATGATTTTTGGAATCCTCATGAAGAGAGCTTTTGATTGGTACCAATATTGGTGCTGATCGAAGAACTTCGCCGGCGAGTGTTCCGGCGAACTTTCCGGTGAGTTTCCGGCGATCGCTAGAGAGATTTTCCGACGAACTTGGAAAAAAAAAAGGGGTGATTCTAGAGATCATTCTAAGGGTAGTAGTGAATAGAGATTTGAGAAATTATTTCTGAATTGAGAATTAAAAATTCATTGAATAATTGACAGGAAAATATAAAATGCGTAAATGATGGCGTGTGGGTCGGCTGTCGGATTTTGCGAACTCCGGCGAGGTGGCGGCTAGGGTTCCGGCCGTCGGCGGCTAGGTTTCCGATGAGGAAGGGATCGGTTGAGTACTACTTTTGGTACGTGATCTGAGTAGTTTCGTCGGGGTGATTTATCTCTACGTGGGTTGGTTCTGAAAAGTAGATCGCTAACCCAAGTGCGTTGGTTCATCGATATATGATTTATTCAAGTTAGAAAATTCCTGCTGAGGTTTTCTTATAAAATTCTTGGATGCCCTAAATATGATAAAATATAATATTTGTCAAGATTAAGCATGTATGCATGTTAGTATAATTTATTTTTGTCTAACATGCATCATACACCATGATCATCCATGTTAAGCATTTAACATGTAATATCTTGTCGTGCATATTTTTATTATTTTCTATATTATGTTCAACACAACCACCATGTAGACATAGATATATATAACGACATGTTATAACCCCTGTGGAGGCATCACAGTAACTTAAACAGAAAGGGGCATTTCTCACATGCCCCGGTTGACTGCCGCGTACTGTCGATGGTCAAAACAATTATGTTCCACTTCGCACCACTCCGGAGGCTATACATAGCTTAGATACTGGGAGCTGGTAGGGAAAGGGACCGCATAAACTCCAAGGTCATACTAGACCGAAAATACGGAGCAGATCCCTACTCGGAAATATATACCCATACGGGTGTCGTTTAGGCGACCCCATGATAGTCCTAAGATGGCTAGCGAGGATGAGCCCTACCATGGACTTGGTACCGACGGAGCCGAGGTTGCCACAGCCCATTGTGCGGATGTGTATCTATCTCGGTCGGCGTCGACTGCTATTGGATTGGAAAGGTGATTCCCTATGTGAAGCCTTGGATAGTGGATCCGTAGACCACGCGACTATCATCCATGACGTTCTGCAGACAGTCGGATGAGTAGTTCGGATTCTAGGGATTTTCATATCGGTTAGCCGTGGTCGATGAGTCTTGTTGATGACGACCCTATCTTCGAGCAGTGTGTAGTACTACAAGAGTCGTCATTGCCCCTACGGAGTTCGGGGAGGATGTAAGGGCATGACAGTATCGCTAGGGGAGGCATCGAGGGCGACTAGCGAGACAGTGGAGAGTGATTAAGGGTCACCCGTTCTCTCCGCCAACATCAGTGCAGTGGGCATACGTAGAGATAGAGACAAAACGACACTGATGGGCTTATGGATGCCCTTTAGCCGGGGTATTCACTAAGCATAGGCTGGTAACCCGAGTTTTGAGGCTTAACATCGTACTAGAATATAGATGACATGCACTGATAACATAGTCGCCATATACAACTTAGATGACATCTAGTGATAAGCATGCATATGTTTGTTTATTCTGTTATATTGTTGTTGTGACATGTCAAAAGGAAAAATGATGATTAACAAACCAAAGACATCCTAGAGTACTCCTTCTAGCATTTGATTTCTTTATTTCGATTTCGAGCCATAATTTCGCACTAGACCGTAAGGCTGAGCACACCACGTTCAATGTGTGTGCGGGCTGTCAGATGACTGATCGGGATATTTGATGAAGATGAGGGACATCGATGAATTTACTTTTAATTATTGATGTCGTTATTATAGAACTGTAGTAGGTATATCGGAACTGTGTTAGTAGAGATTCATAGATGATTTAATAGAGATTCATAGATGATTTAATTGTATATTCCGCTGTGTTGAATATGTGTATGGACGATATTTATTATCAAATGCCTTGTATGAGTCTTTTGGGATCATACGATGGTTGCCACGTGTCCGACAAGTGGGCCGGGGCGTGACATATAGTTCACTTTCTTTTATGTTATGCCTCAGAGGATTCAATGGTAAGCAATTAGGCCCGCACAAATGCTAAAAAAAATCAAGAGAATAATTAATTGAAAAGGAGATGCACCTAGTTAATCTGTGGAAGTTCTTGAAGTAAGCGATTAATTGAAAGTAAGTGGAAGTTGGGTGTAGACTGTTTGAAATAAATAAAAAAAATTAAAATTCAGGGGCTATGGGAGTGAGTCGTTACTGATTTCAGTAGCTCAAGAAATGTGAAGGAGAAGAGTTTGAAAATAGGACTGCAATAATCGCAAGTATCGCTGGAGCCAAAGCGAACCATGCATCCTCTAAAAGAAAAGCTTAAATATTATTAGTTTGAAGGACCAAATATTGAAATTAAAAAGGAGAGGGGTTTTATTGGAAATAGTAATAGGGAGCCGCCTCTTTTTTTGTGATTTAATACCCTCTTCGAGCAACCCCTAAACCCCGGCCGCCTCCCTCCAACAACCTCTCTCTCCTTCTCCTTCCTCCACCTCCGTCATCAGACATCGCTGGGCCTCCACCTCCGTAATCTGACATCGATCGGCCTCCACCTCCACTCCAAGCCTCAAGCTGCTCCTTACGATCTCTTCTGTTCCTCAGTATTGAGCTCTTATTCGACCTGTCGGAGGGAGGAGTACTCGCAGCTTCCACTCGAGAGGACTCGTCAAAGACAAAGCAACCGATCGTTTGGGGCATCGATTAAGGTAGCCTTCCTACACCCTTCAATCCTTATTCCCTCACCTCTCTTTTAGATTACAATTTTTTAAAAAATAAAGGAACTTGCTTCGTCGTTGAATGCCCAATCCGTCCTTTTCAGGCGCTTCATCTCTTTGTCAGGCGGCTGTGAGTGACTGAGAAGTAGAAATCCCTTCATTGCATTACGAGGGGGGCAGATAATATAGAGTAGGAGGGAAACATGGTCTTCGGGCAGGCGGTAATTGGCCCTCCTGGGTCTGGCAAGACAACCTACTGCAATGGCATGTCCCAGTTCCTTAAACTCATCGGCAGGTATATCTCTATCGATTATTATCATTTACAGTAAAACCTTGAGCAAATAATTTGCTATCCGAGAAAACGATGTATTGCTTTAGCCCACTTAGTTTATCTAGGATTTAGTCGTCTCCAGGCTAAGGCTCTATTTTGCACATGATCTGTGTCCTTGATGGATGCATTTATGTGCTTGTAAGCTACTATGCAGTTTGGTTCAAGATAAATTCACAATACATGATATCAAAAATGTTTCTTGCCTTGCAGGAAAGTCGCTGTTATCAATTTAGATCCTGCAAACGATGCATTGCCGTATCCTTTGAATGAAATTTAATGTCTATGTCATCCTTATTTTTTGAAAGCTAAGAAGAACAAAATGTTAATTTGATAATTGGTTGACAGTTTCCTGAATATTTACAACAGATATGAGTGTGCTGTGAATATTGAAGATCTAGTAAAACTCAGTGATGTTATGGCTGAGCATTCTCTTGGTCCAAATGGAGGTTAGAAACTTAGAAACGATGGATGATTTTTCTTCCTTTTATGTGAAACAACTTTATGCATATACAATCCTTGCACGTACTAAGAAATACTTTCTTAAAGTTTCATTTTTTTCCTGGAATTTCTCAAGTTTACTATTTTGAGTGTGTCTTTAGGTCTTGTCTACTGCATGGATTACTTGGAAAAGAATACCGACTGGTTAGAATCTAAACTGAAGCCTCTGCTAGAAGGTGAGTGAAACTCTTTGTTTTTTGAAGCTGTTACATCTGATTGAATTCTCAACTCATATGTTTTTTTATAATTGAAGAAGCAAACTGAAAAGCTGGAACACCATGACAGAAAATTTTTATCAAACTTGAAGGTCAACATTAGATGACTTGTTCAAACATTGGTGTTGGTTGCTTAAATCAAACAGGAAAGCTTTTTGTGATAATAAAACATCATTTTTTAGCCTGAACCAAGATTGTTACCCAAATGAGTACATTTTCTGCAAAGGATGGAAAATAAACCGATAATATCTTTGTGATAGTTTTGTTTGAATTTTTACTATTAAAAGAATATCCTACCAGATTTACAGTGTAATAAAATTATAAAAATAAACTTCATTAACAGAATAATCATATTTTTCTAGAATATTCTTAACCTAGCAGCATAGCAAAACTGAAACATGAATGGTCTTTGTGTTATTGTAGGATTAGCTGCCACTTTAATTGTCGACACTGCTTTTTTTCTCCCTTTAAACTGCTGTAAGTTTCATTGATTTCGGTAAGCATGTCCTAACAACTGCTTCCTTTAGCAAATTTTTCCAACTTTCAACTGAGAGCATTTAACAGTCATCAACAGAAGTATACGAAGCCAAGTCATTATACTTGTGAAACTTATAACCATAACCATGTTACCAGTGTCAACCTGATATGTCTTATGGTATGCTGACTCCTAAATCATTTGTTTTGTATTAATGTAGTAAAATCAGGTAACTTTGGTTTCTGATGAAGTAACTAATGTGTAATTAATGCTCATTCTTGAGTTTAAAAAAACTTGATTTCGTTTTATATGATAATGGTTTATGTTTAGTATGTGTTGTAGCATTATTTTCATCATTTATAACACATTTTTTAGAATTCAAAATTGTTTATGTATTCCTCACAGAGTATTGATTTTAATTTCTTACACAATAAAATTTTAATATAAGAAGATTTTAAATCTTGACATATATCCATTTAAATCTTAAAACAAAGTACATGTTATTCAGATAAAAGTTATTGTTTGGCATGTTCATTAATTTGGTGATTCTAAAACACATTTAACATAGAAAACTACAAAAAGTAATATAGTATTAGAATTGTTTGATGCTATGTTCCAGAAGATAACCAATAACCTGTAAAGCATTTAGGTCGCCTCTTTGGACTGGAATAATGTCCTTAAAAGTAAAAATTTTGAATTCTTTTAGGTAGTCACATTAAAATAAGAAAATAGAAATGCAACTCAGTTCTAGTAGGAAAAAGATTTCTTTCTAAAGCTGATATGTAATAAGAACAGAATAGGAGAGTGGCAGAATTCTTCAGGATCAAGATAACTTGTTGAAGTAGCAAAAACAAAGCAATAACGTAGATAAGATAATAGATCCTTTAAAAGCATTGTACTAATTCCTTTTGCCAGTTGCTCCCGCCCTTTATAAATGTCAGATTCATATAAGAACCCTCTTCGAGGCAAAAGTCACTAAACAATGTCGGAACTAAGTGACTAATGCATAGTGATTAACAAAAAGCAATGAAATGACTGAACGTTCAAGAATTGGTGTCTAGGAAATAGAAATGCCTCGATGGAGAAGGTTTTGGTCAAAGTTGGTGAGTAAAATCTGGTTGACCAATCAACAAGATTTGACATGGTAACTCTTAATCTTTTAATTATATCATTAACATCAAAACCTATTAATATAAGCAAAATTTTCTGAAATCAAGAGGTTTTTGTGCCATTGACGTGCTTAATATGCATCTCATTGGTTAACTTATCATTACCTCGTAATTTGACCCATATTGAGTCTCACGGTGGATGACTAAACACAGCTAAATATGTTACTGAGATCACACATAGTATGCCTAATATCTATAACTAGTTGGATTGCTACAAAACCAAAGTTCAAGGTCTACTGCATGGCTGCTGCTATCCAGGTTTTACTGCACAATTTTAACAATGAAAAAACATGTTCAATAGGACAATAGCTGGCCTAGTAGCTGCATAATTTTAACTTGGAAAGCTACCTTGTTAGTGTATCCTGCATTCCAACTGGGCCAGGAGTACCAGGCAGTATCCCTGCTCTGTGTTGCAGTGGCCAGCATGGCCAGGACACTGGCCAGTGTTATACTGGTATTACTAGTATTCAAACATATAGGATAGGTAGACTTGATTGAAAAGAGAGTTATAGTAACAATTTCAACCATCGTGCATAATTGAGTGGCTGTTTAGATGATTCAGCCTTTTAGTTCCTTGGTTTTAGTAATTGTATACTGACATCTATGAATATTTTTCTATTTTCCGATTTGTTTTAAATTGCAAACTTACGGGAATAATATAAACATGCAAGTGAAGTATTGTCTACTACATCTATTGCAAGATGCCCAATTATTTTCTTGACTGAAATTTCTAATTTCATTCTCTGCAGACCACTATCTCCTATTTGATTTCCCTGGCCAAGTTGAACTTTTCTTTCTTCATTCAAACACAAAAAATATTATTACCAAACTCGTAAAGAGGATGGACCTTCGGGTATGGTATATGGATCGTGGTAAACTATTTTGCTGCAGTCTTTCTTGTGGTGCTTGTTTTAATCTAACTGTCTTTGTTCATATTTAACTGATGCAGTTGACTGCAGTTCATCTCATTGATGCTCATCTATGCTGTGACCCTGGGAAATATGTTAGTGCATTGCTTCTCTCCTTAACAACAATGTTGCATTTAGAACTTCCTCATATAAACGTCCTATCCAAGATTGATCTCATTGAGAGCTACGGTAAACTAGGTATTTGTTAAGTAGCTTTTGAATATTTGTGGTGGTGCAGCAAGTATATAGACTTCTATAAAGATTCAAATCAAATATGATGTGCATTATTCCTTGCAGCTTTTAACCTTGAATTCTATACGGATGTTCAAGACTTATCTTATTTACAGCACCATCTTGATCAAGATCCCCATTCATCCAAATACAGGTTGCTTTCTTTTTTTTCATCCTGTGGGTATGCATATCATCAATAATATAATTTTTTTATTATGCGCTCATATCTTAGATCTAGTTAATCCACTATGCTATGAAACACCTGGTTTGTAGAGTACAATCTAGAACTCATTTTGTGTGCTACCACATTAATTTTCATTTGATCCAATGCAATTTAGGCCATGGTTTGTAGACCTCGTTTAATATGATTGTGAGTCCATTCTAGTATGGTATCTGTATATGGTAACACACTAATGAGTTTCCTATATACCCTGCTTATAGAGAGAAAAAGAAAGAAAGACGTAACTGGGCATGCATGCTTCTATTTCTTTATGGCTATCAAGGTCCAACTGTGTTCTCTTTAGTTTAGTTTTCTTTGCCTCTACCAGATAAAAAGTATCATGGTCTCATTGATATTGTCATGTCTTCGACACCTGTAGAATATTCCAGGGAAATGTATGTCTCCATGTTTTTATCATTCAGTTGAGTAATTTTATTATCCACATGCTCCTTATCTACATTAAAACAAGACTTTGATGCAACAAATGCCAGTATGGAGTCTTTACATCCCATCTGTAGGCATAACAATAAACGATAGGGTAAGGGATATCTTCCATGATAACTATATCAAGACATAGTATTAAATCCTGCTTGTTGAATTTGAACAAAATTATTTATCTGAATTTTGTATTCATTTTTTGAAAATGAAAAAACTTCTCAGACATCCTCAGCCAATTTAAGAACCTACACTAGATGATGATCTTTTGAGTCTTATAGCCAAATTGTGTATACATATACGTACATAGCATGCAAAAGTTTAGGAATCTTAGTTTCCTTTAGTATACGCCTTCCAACTTTCATTTCTATGCAGTACACAATATGTACGCTTCTCTGATTAGAGCAATTGGGCTCTATATGACAGGTTGTAGGTTCAAACTCACTAAGTTCAAAAAAACTTTCATTTCTATGCAGGATTGATCTAACTAACCTCTAAACCAATTAGCATAACCCTTGGGTTAGTACTGTATCTCAGGTGAATAAAAGGGATATATTTTGCCATTATCTTTTCATTCTAATTTCTCGTAAGCTTATTATATGTTGAAAAAAAATATATTTCATCTCCAGAAGTACTAAATATTATACTAATTGAACATAAAGATCGAAGAATTTATGCTGGATAATATGCATCAGACAATTGTTTAGTAGCTTTCAAAAATTTCTAATCATTTCAGTGATTATTATGCAAATTAGGCTTAAGTCTTTGTAAAGCATAGAAACATTTAACATATATACATATTGCTCTACCTAAAATTTACATCATGCTTATTTTTTTAAAATGTTATAAATTAATAGAGAAACCAAGAAATCCAAATAATTTTGAACGGTTCACTCTATCTTTTGATCAGTTTATATGATAAAGGTTTGTACATCTGTGCTTGGATTTTTAGGTATTGCTTTTATACAATTGCAGGAAGCTCACTAAGGAGCTTTGTGATGTCGTTGAAAATTTTGGCCTCGTCAATTTCAGCACATTAGATATTCAGGCAACTTTCCTCATTGTTCTTACCGAAAATAACTTTCCTCTTTGTTCTGTCAATTTATTTTCGTCTATATCTTCTAGTGTTGACAGTAAATCAAATTTCAGGACAAAGAAAGTGTTGGAAATCTCGTCAAACTAATAGACAAAAGCAATGGATATATTTTTGAAAGCATACAGGGCAGTGTTGTGGAATTCAGCAAAATTGCAGCTGCACCACTAGACTGGGACTATTATAGATATCCTTTTATCTGATGATGTTTTTCATTTTAGTTTTTTACTGAAACTATTGCTTACTAATATGAACATTAAATTGAATGATAATACTCGGTACATGTTATAGCTTTTAGGTACTTCTTCTGCATCAGTATGTTAGATAGTGGGCATTCTAACCTTTTTCTTGATAAGTTAGCATTTCAAATAATTAAATTTTATAGCAGTAGTTGCAGCATTTTGTTCATGTGCTTTACAGGATCTATGCTTTTTAGAAAGAAACCTACTACTTCATCTACTTGTTAAACTCTAGGCCGTTATTGGTATGTGGGAATTGGAGGTTGGTTTCCAAATCCAATCTATATTATATAATATTATTATATGTTATATTAATATATTATGATATTATGTTATAGGAATATTCACCCATTGTCCATCGACTATGCCTTAGGACTTGACTCACCCTCTGTGAATGAACTTTGCGGAATCTCATTTTTAGTTATAACTTATATCTAAAATGAGGTTAAATTTGGAAACCAACTTTCAACTCCCCCGTACTAAAACATGGCCTTAGCTGCACGTCACCTCTCTACATGCATAATGTTCAATATTCCTTTGTCTATGCAATCCATACTTTTTGTGTGATAAAATGTTTTACGCAAGCTTTGGGAAATTGCACTAATCAACGTGGAAAGTATGGATTTACTTCATGTGTAGAAGCAAACACGTTCCTGAATTCATATCACCTGATTTTAGGTAAGTAGTTGGCCTGCATGTCAAAGGTATTTTAAATGATGCACAAATTAAAGGAAAAAGAATGCTGTCTTGTTATCATCATTATGATTGCAATGCCACTTGTGCCTTATGTTATTGTTAGAATCTACTCTCCGTATTCCCTTAACCTGTGGTTACGACAGCTGCCGTCCAGGAGAAGTATATGAAGGATGATTAATCATGCAGATGCTAAGATATTACGAAGGATGATTAGATTAGTGGTTATTGTAGATCATGCTAAGGTGTCGTAGAGCAGGTTTTGTGCTATCTTGTTCCACCAGCAAAACCGATGAGAAAGCAAAATGTGCATGCTTGGGGTTGGTTTCTCTGTGAATATTTATACTTTTTAAGTCGGGCAATGGAATTGTTCAGCTCAACAAATGTATACCCTTTTATTTGTTTTGGATTGGGAGAATATCATTTTGATGATTAGATTAGTCTCTATTTGTTTGCTTCAATGCATTGAGATGATTAGATTAACCATCCTCTTACAACATAAAAAATTAAGACGTGTGTATTCTAGCTAAGCATCTCTAACTCAGTTAAATGACTTGTATTTAAAAACTTAAACATTTTCCTACTGGCAGCATCAACCGTGCAACATCGAAAGAGATCTACCAACCTACACCCTTTTTATATGTTATCTATTTTGGCATTGTTTCATAATTAATAAAGCAAGCTAAAATAATACTTTTTATATAAATAAGACACATAAGACTCGCACCTTCCAATTATATATATATATAATCCTCACAATCATGCATTAATCGAGAAGGAAGAACTTGCCAACCTATCCATCTGCTAATATATATGCTTCTATGTATATTTGAAGAAACTATATGAGGAGGTTGGAGAGACGGCTACTCTGCCAACAAATGCACAAGTTATTATTATCTATAAATCATGACATAATAAAGAATTAAGGAAGAACTTACAGAAGAAGTTCATCAACAGCCTCAAGCCCTTAAGCCCATACATATTGAAAATAAGTTTCTTTTCATCAGACAATTTCTTACACTTCTCAACTATAACCTAAACTATGAATTAATATTGCCGGGACAACTTGATCACACAATATTACAAAAATACATCTTTTCAATTGGGAATCTCATATATATTCTTTTCTCCTATGCCTTGTACTAATTTAGTATGAAAAAAATAAATTAATCACCAGTTATTTTTCTTCTAAAAAAACATTATTTTCTCCTCACCGTTCTACATACGCAGCGAGGTACTCAAGCAGTGCATAACTTCCTTTGCTCAATTCGATAAATAAAGTCGTCGTATTAAATTTGTCTATATTTTATGTGAGCTAAGACTAGGAAGAAGAGGTAATCATTAATCACCCCACCTTCACCGTTCGTCAAATCGTACGACGAAGATATTATTTTATATATCTAACTAGTAATGTATTTTATGTTCAACGCGAGTAAATTATCCAAGTCAAGCATGAGCCATTAACGTCCATGCATTGCTTTCTCAGTTTTATATCCGTTCCTTCTCATCGTCATCCACATTTTTTTCCTAATGGCCCTCTTTAATTAATTAAGATGTATAAAAAAACAACAGCAACTAGTGATGATTTTGAAAGCCAAGGGTGGTGAAGAAAATTTGAATGCAAGTGGATGAAGCAGTCCGTGAGCCGAAGAGGACATCCATTCGAAGTGAATTTTTTAGAAGAAACCATTTGAGAGAAACGGTCCCTGTTGGTCAATTCATAAAACAAAGACAGTCCAATCGGTCGTACTGATTTTTAGAATAATGCCGCCTTAAGAGTTTGAGAATGAACAAAAAATTTTGAACAGCTTTTTAGATATCAGCTCTTATTGATTCAAATCCGAAATCCCTCGGTCTCCATCCATTCTTACCCCAAGTGAATCGAATCCCCCGCAGTTGACTCTCCTTTTAAATATAAATAGACTTTGACTCGTTCCAAGAAAAGATGGTTTACCTGCCATCTCCCTCTCTCTTTGTTTTCTCGTCTCTGGTCTTCTTCCCGCCCTTTTCTCACTCCGTACCCGTCTCTAATCCAGGGCAGCACGTACCTCACTCATCACTGGACCTTACGCGGGTCCCACAGAAATGAGACGAGGGTAAACCCAGGCTGACGTTCCTGAAAAATTTCAGATTTTATATTTATTAAAATCCATCTTCTAATTTATTTATCATGTTTTTTTTTCCTCTAAAAAAAAATTTAATTTATTTCAATTTGACAGCTGACATCGTCACGGTTTTATTTTATATTTAAATTAGCCCACCATAACCACTTTCTCTCCTCCTCTTCTTCTTCTAGTATTCGTCTTCGCGCCATGACCCGCGTCTTCCCTCCCTTCCTTGCCCTTTCCAGAAGAAGAAGAAGATAGCAGCGGAGGCATCTTTTCTGACATCTCCGATCTGGGTTTAGGGTTTCGTGCTCGTCTCCATTCCCTGATGTTGACGCCCGTAGAGGGGTGCTGCCCCCGGCGTCGGCGCGGCTGAAGGCAGCGGCAGCCGGAGATGGGATGCAAGAGCTCGAGGATTGAGGAATCCGGTCTGGTGTCTCTGTGCCGGGAGCGGAGGGACCTGATCGCGACTGTCGTCGAACGCCGGTACGACCTCGCCGCTGCTCACGCCGCCTACTTCGACGCCCTTGCCTCCGTCGGGGACGCGCTCCAGCGGTTCGTTCAGGAGGAGCTAACGGTGGCGTCCTCCTCCTTGCCGCCGGGGTCGCCCGTCCTCACCATCCCCTCTCCGGATGAAAAGGGTAGCACGAAGACTTTTGGGCGCCGTGGCGCCGGCTTCGCCGCTGCCGCTTCTGTTTCCTCTTCTGCTCCGCCGCTCTCTCATGCCCTCTCGATTGATGGTTCGCATCTGCCGTTATCGTCCGTCGCGGACTCCGAGGTTTATGATGACGGCCTAAGCGAACTCCGTGATCATGGTGGAGGTCATCTGTCATCTCCATCGGATCAGCACATCTCGCATTCAAGGTTTGATTCTTTCTTCTTGAAATCGTCGACGAATATCCCCCAGACAGTTTACCAGGATCTATCTGCCTCACATTGGTTAAATTCTCTCCACGATGGGTATGGATTTGATTATCCTCCTTATGGTGCCCAAATAGGATCGTCGACCCCGGTTAGAAATGGAAAATTGGGTGCTTCCACGCCGCCGCTGCCTCCTGCTACACCCCCTCCACCGTCGCCAGTGAGAACCTCTGGTTGGGATTTCTTCGACCCTTTCAATACTTACGAACATTTTGTGAATCAGTACTCTGAGGGAAAACTTCATATGACTCCCCCCTTGAGCAGTCCTGATTTTAGCGAAGTGAGAAAGCAAGAAGGAATCCCTGATCTTGAATGGGAATCTGAACCAAAAAAGGAGGAAAAGAAGGAGAGACTAGATGGAAAGATGGGAAATGGAGTGAAAAATGATTTGGGAGGCAAAGGTTCTGGCAAAGTAACAAAGTTGGAGCCTTCGCTAGAGAAGGATTCAGACAGAAACGATGAGAAGAATCATCCTATTGCGTTGGAAAAGGAAGGCAGGAAGGATAGTTGGGCATCCATTAAAGGGAAAAGTGGTGGAGAGGATGAATCATCTAGTGGGAAGAGGGGACAGAAAACATTTGATAAAAATTCCAAGGTGACAGAAGTTAGTGCACCACCCGGTTGGAAATCATCATCCGCTACAAGTAGCAGGCAATCGTTCTTCCTTCATGCTACAAGGGATGCGGCAGATGTTGTAAAAGAGATAAAGGAGCATTTCCATTCAGCTGCTGATTGTGGCGAAGAGGTATCTAGAATGCTTGAGGTGGACAAGTTTCCTTACCATTCTCGAAGTAGAAGGTTTGGAGGTCAGTCTTTTGACCTATTGTACTTTCTATCCTTCTTCTTAATAACCTGCTTGATATCTACGAGATATTTGCATTTCCCCAATCTTTGCATCGAGCTACCAGATTCTCTTGTTCACCAGTTCATAGATAGAACTTT
Organism: Thalia dealbata; assembly: GCA_030544415.1. Classification (NCBI taxonomy): domain Eukaryota; kingdom Viridiplantae; phylum Streptophyta; class Magnoliopsida; order Zingiberales; family Marantaceae; genus Thalia; species Thalia dealbata. The sequence continues at coordinate 16,495,044 of CM060460.1, forward strand.
GCAAGACAGAAGCTAAATCCTTTAGTTAGCGCAATCAGAACTGTGAATGAAACAGAATGCAGGCATTATTCGGTTGGACAATCTTGCTGCTTGATGACCAAACTATGAAAAGGATAGTATTTTAGAGAACTTGCAAGGATAATGTTTCATATATTGATTGAAAAGAAATATATCTAGTAGAATGGTCAGTACTGGATAAGCTGCACGCTGAGTTAAAACAGGAAAAAAAACTCTTTACCAAACAGAAAAAAGTACTAACAACAGGAACCACTGCAGCATGGTCAGGCAATCTTAAACTTTTTGTGGCCATATTTTTCTTTTATTCCCTCTACTTGAGAGAAAGTATTATATTTCTAGAACCTGATCTGCTGGTTTGCATATAAAGAGAAACAATTTTTGTTCACCTTCTTCATCATGCAGATCCCGTGTATCTGAGTTTTTGGGTAAACAATGATGATCCCTTCATCATTGCTAAATTCAAGTCACCCAGAATAAGTCAGGGGACTTTGATAATTTTTTAAAGCAAGGTTTAAAAACCAGTACGGTGTAATACTAATCTTTCACTTGATCAGTATGCTACGTTACCTTACTCAAGTGATCGACACAATCATTAATCCATACCTTATGATACATATCTATGTTGATCCATGCTAATACATGACATAGTTTATCTAGTTGCTCACTAGGCACGAGCACTGTGTTGAAATGGTTCTGGTTTATTTTTACCTTGGTTTTAGTAACCGTTTATTACCTCAATTGTGTATGAATTCTTCTGCTACTTTTATTGAGTTAATTGCTTAAATGATTTTTTTTTCTTGCGTCTTCTGTCATTTACTCAACTCTTATATTGCAAAATTGCTCTTTCAGTTCTTCAACGGACATCATAGAATTTGCTATTGTAATATTAATTGATTGGAAAACCTTAACCTTAAAAAAATTGTTGATAATTAATACCTTATTTCCGTGCATGCCCAGCCACTGCTTTTGAGATTTTCATAAATGTAAACAAGAAAATTTTACTATGCTGCAATTTGACTTTGTCCAATTACATATTGTGATGCTCTATACAGTTGTATAAGCTAGAAGAAATGGTTTTGCAGATATTTCTTCCAGAATTTGGGATCCGATAGCCGTGCCTGTGTTGACAGCTTCACGTTCTTTTAGGCTACTACAGCCTATAAGTTTGACTACATTGGATGAAACTGTCGGAAACAACAATCTTGACAGTGGGGTCCAGAAGTCTAGGAGCCTTTCAACTACGCTCGAGAAACTACATCTATGGGAGGATAAACTCTACAAGGAAGTAAAGGTACAAGCATAAGGCCATAGAATCAATCATATATCGCCATTAGTTTTTTCTTCAGACAATTGAATATTTGATGACGTACTCTAAGCCATCTCTGGTAGCTCCTAAGATTGTTGGGAAAATAGGTAAAGCATTATTAATTTTTCAAGCATGCGATAAGTGCAAGTGGGTTAGGCTTATGGTACTTGGTATTACTATCCGATCGAGATTACATTTCTTATTTATTTGATCTAATAAGGTTTCTGTTTGTGTTTGGGGACATATTAGTACAAAGCACTATGGAGATGATTAATCAAGTTGGGAGGATTGGAGACACTGTACCTTAGTAGCTACTAAGATATGACTTTCCGTTCAGTCAAAACGATATGGTTTTTCTCTACTGATTTTTATCAAATTAAAGAGAAAATAAATGATGAATAACTACTCCCAAAGGATGTAAGAGAAGTTGATATTCTCCTAGCTTGGGGTTATGCGGTACCTTTCTTGCATTGAACATTGTCATGTTGTTCCAGTTGGCAAGCGCAGCCAGGTGTCAGTCAGCATTAGCTTAAAATTTCCATAGGCATAGGATGAGGCATCCAATACCAGCACTATGTACTCTTCTTTCTTTTTACCCATGACAATACTTTCTTTGGCATGACAATCCTTAGCAAGAAATCTAAATAACACAAGTACAGGAAACTAAACAATGAGTTTTAACCTATCTGGAGAGTTCTTGATAGAATAAATTGTTCTTTCCCGTAATGTTTGTCATTACAAAGTTGTTCGGATTCTATTGTTTATTGAAGTTCCCCGTCGAACAGCTGGCTGCAAAAATCCTAGGTTACTAGCCCTTCGTAGTTGTTTAGTGAAGTGAGCATTTCCTAGTAGACTTAAACATCTGTGTGATGAATGAAAACTTTTACATGTTGTCTTTTGCACAAAGACGGAACCAGGAATCAGGCAAACACAGAGAATTTAGAACAAGACATTTTGTATCTGCATCCGTCTTCATTTGAATGACTTCACCACTTAATCAACCATATTTGTAGTGCCATTACAAATTTGTTATTTGTACTTGTACCATTACAAATTTGTGCTATGTTCTTGAATCATGTACACTTAGTAGATTAAATAAATCAAATGTTAAAAGGCCTATGCTTGTAGAAATTGATGCAGAACAGAAATTTTGATGACCAAATAGAGGGACCTTGAATAGTTTTTCTTATTTCTGGGAATTTTAGTGGGTACAGCTCTAGTCATCTTCTTGTTAATGTACTATATGCAAAGAACAATTACAATTTATGTTCGTTCATCAAGAAATACTTTCCCTTCAGATTGCTAAGTCTTCGATACTGATGCATTCGATATGCTGCTACTAAATGGCATGCACAAAATGCAGGTCATTGCGAAGCTTTTTTTGTTTTTGTATACAGTCCATTAATGAGCGTAGTAGATAAAAAAAGGTCAATGTGATCGTTAAGGTTTTTTATTAATCTTCCCAGATATGTGTTAGCCAACCAAAGTTGGAAACAAACTTGGAAAAAAAATCAAATGTCTGGATTTAAGGAGTATTGTTTCTTGTAATATTAACTTTCCTATTAGTTCTTTTCTTGTATAGATTTTGTTATATAACCCTGAATTGTACCTTTTTATTATATTAAAATGAGGGTTTATTTTTCTGAACTGACATATTCATACTGAGGCGAGAATTTGTTATTTTTTCCATTTTGGTGAATCCAAAGTGATTTTATATATTATCTATTGATAGAAATCTTGTACATTGGAAAATCCAATTGATTACATGGAGGAGATACAAACATCTAACCGCAAAAGAGCTGTGTCAAATTTTCTTGGATGTTTCTAACAAATATGCCAATTTGTCATTTGTGTATATATTTTGCATTTTGCATCTCTCGACAAGAACTTCATGGTAGCTTATGATTCCTGATTTATGCTCTTAATGTGTTAAAGCTTGCACATTTTGTGAAACCTTAATTGTAGTCATATGTTAATGCACAAAATTGTGACACCATTTGCCAAATAAGGAATTCAATGGTTGTTTATTAGTTGTGAAATACTTTGGCTTCTGTTTGTATTGCTTCATCATAGATAGCTCTTTAAGATCATATTTATTAAATATCCTAGGTGGTTGTTCTAGGATGAAGAAAAACTCCGAATGATCTATGACAAAAAGTATAAAGAATTCAGATATTTGGCTTCTAGAGGAGCAGAGACATCCAAGGTCGAAATGACTCGGACTTCACTCAGAGAACTGCAAACCAAAATCAGTGTCATCATCAGATCAGTTAATTCTATTTCAAACAGGATGAATATTATCAGAGATGAAGAGTTGATGCCCCAGCTTACTGATTTGATACAAGGGTGCGTATATATGAAAAACTTATGTTCAATTACGAATTTTATCTTTCTGCTATTACTAAAGAAAATCTGAATTGCATTGAGCCATTTTTCCTAGTCCATTGAGAAGGTGGTCTTTTCTTTTTGCTTCTAGAAGAGTTTGGTTTCCTATAGATTGGTCATGTTGCATTTTGTTTCACTAATACAGTTGAAACCTAATGCCTTGGTTGTAGCTTCTTTAATTCTTGAGCCTTCCTAATAATTCCGTAAATCAAATTTTTATATTACTTTTTTCAAAATAAAGGCATCAGATAGTTTCTCACGTGAAATTGTAGCGAGCATTACTCCTAGCCTACTGCAGGTAAAGTAAACAAGAGATGAACCTTGGTTTAGTTCTATCATGCATTGGAAATTTTGTAGTGTGACCATCTCCAAAATGCAATGCAGTGACGTAATTAATTTGAATCATTAACTAGTTAGCATTCTAACTACATCCAGTTAAGAATTTTCCTGCAAATTTGTCTGCCATTCTTTGTAGGAAAAGTAACGATAATGCATGATTGATATCCAAAATAGATTTTTATATTTGCTTTATCATGCCGGTACTCCTCTAGATTTGTGATAATGCTACTGGCATCACCTTACGCCTGTATAAAACTAACATTATGCTTCAACCTAGGCTTATAAGAATGTGGAAGACTGTTCTTAATTGCCATCAGAAGCAGCTGAGGGCCATTGTCAGCAGCAAAATCCATGGACTAGCAGTTAAAACGGGAAGCAAAAGTGAAACAATTGCGAAGAACACTATAGAATTGGAGCTGGAGCTGCTAAACTGGTACAAACGTTTCAACAATTTGATCATGATTCAGAAATCATACATTGAGGCCCTGAATGCATGGCTAATCCGCTGGCTGCCTCAAGAACACGAGGTAACACCTGATGGAGTTGCTCCTTTCTCACCCAGTCGAATCGGAGCTCCTGCCGTATTCGTACTCTCTAATGACTGGTGTCATGCAAACAAGATTGTCTCAGGAAAACAAGTTGCTGAGGCCATGCATGCGTTTATCGCAGTCCTCCAGATCTTGTCAGAGGCTCAGAAAGAGGAACAACGCCGAAGACTTGATGCAGAGGATCTCTCTGGAACTTACGATAAAGCGTTAGGATCTTTGCTGCACAAGGGGAAAAGTGGGAACCTAGACATCGAATCATCGACCAATGACGGTCTTGAACATGATGATAATATGATGAAGCTGGAGTTTCTGAGGCAGAGATTGGATGAGAAAAAGATCAAACACCAGGAAACTCTGAAGCGAATTAAAAATGTTGCTTCCAGTACTTTGCAAAGTCGTCTGGCTCCATTGTTTGAAGAACTTGAAAACTTCACTTCGGAGTTACTGAGAGCATATGACGGTCTCAGAATTCCAAATGGAGGAACAGTAGGCCGAGAGCAAAAGAGATTCGGTGCTGTCAATCTGTCTCCTCGGACGAGATCCTATGAAAGGTAAGGCTCCAAAGGGTTGTGATAAAAGATGATAATAGAGGAATAATATTGGTTGGAACCTGATTCAAATCAAAGTTTAGTGATAATTAAGATTAATTTGGTCATTTAGAATCACATTCCAACCATTATTATTTCCTACTAAATATGTTCTAAAAAGCCTTATGTTTTAAAGATATCAACAAGACCTGTCGGTCGTTTGAAATATAAGGATATTAGGAAAATCGTATTAGAAGATCAAATGGAATGATTTTTGTTACTGCAACGAACTGCGACCGACGCATCACAAATTCTCTGTTGAAAGTTTAGTAATTAATGCACTTGTTACTTGCATAAGAATGCAAGTTTGCAACTTACGATGACAATAACAAGTGCACCTACAACCATTATGTATATTAAAATCAAACATATTATTTCAATTTAATCTGTATTTTAAATATGATCACTAATCAAATAAGTCAGGGGTTCGTGGGCAGCAGGACATGCAAAGCCTACGACGCTCGAGGAATATGTTGGGTGGGAAGGTTTTTTTCTTTGGCCGAGAGCTTGCTGTAGATGGCTTGGTGCAAGTGAAGCCTGCATCTCCTCTTATCTCGTCCTCGTCGCTACAGAGGAGGAGGGAGAAGGAGAAATAGAGAGCCTCCGCTATTTGCTTGCTGTGGTAGGGTGAAAGGAGGGGAGTGCATTTTCTTCTCCTTCATTCTCTCGTTTTTAGCACAATCTTCCCAAATCAATTTTGAAGATAATTTCAATACGTCGTATTTTAAATTTTTTTACATATATCTCTATAGTTCTCACACGAGCCTCATACTAATTAAGGTAAAAAAAGAGAGGAAGAGGAATATAAAATAGAGAGTTTTCATCTCTTTAACGGTGCCTGCCGCACGCCGAGAGAGATGAAAGTGAGGTTGCGTGAGAGAGAAAAGATTGAGGTTGATTCTTCTCTCGTACTAATTTTACATAAATCAGATTGTTTGATATAGAGTCTCCAATGATATTGCATTCCAATCTAATATCATAGTAGAAGATCTACATCTAATATCATGCTATTGTATTTTACCTTCATCTTTGAAAGGTTTTCCATGAAAAATTTTGAGAGGCTTTTCCATGTATCTGTTTGATTGTAATATTTTATTGCACCTATTTAAGTTGATTTCACATCGGAGTCTAAAAGGGATTAGTAGTTTTTAGTCCAAATATAATTCGTATGGAGCTTTAACCCCCTGCGCCTTTTGACATGCACGAATTTAAGGGTAATTTTTTTTGCCTCTTTTGTAACGTTGGTGCAGCGTGACACCTGAATAAAATGTCATAAGCCCTCTTTAGCCTTGCTTGCAGGACGCATCGAACACCACTAAGTTGACCACCATTGGTAAATAGGAGGAACATAGTAAGAACACTCGAGCTTACCATAAGGAAAAGGCCTACGAGAAGTGCCCCGCACTAGTAAAACTCTCGTTCAAACAAATATTGTATTAATCACAATAGTTACAAGGGTTTGATCATTGACAAAGACTCTCACGGGTGATCGTAAGCTCGCCCATGGGAACAGCCGCAATATGCTAGTGTTCCCTTGCTCATTGTTCACAGAGAGTAACTCAAACTTTAGAGTTCAATTTCACTTATTAGAAAATTTTAAATAAATCAATTATCTCAACCGTACAATATTATAAATTTACTAATTCTGTAAAATTTAAATTAAATTATTTTAATTCTAATTAATTCAATACATCTACCAAATATTTCTTCATGCATAAATCATACAATTAATCTATTTAACCCTAAATTAATTTAAATTATCTTAATTAAATTATGAATCGTATTTCAACAATTTTAAAAAATTCTAATTAATTCACAGAAATTATATCAAGCACAAACAAGTATCATAAATTATCTTTGATTTTGTTGATATGATTTACGCACTCAAAACCCTGAAACCAACCTAAAATAATTCAAAAACTGCACCTAAAATTTGTTAAAAATTCTGTATAAATTTTTCAAGACTCAAAACTCACCAATAAAAATCTAGCAACGTTGAACACACTAGAACTGGTTGTAAAACCATGAAAACCAGTTAAAACCGCAACCGAACCGGCCTTGAATTGGACCAACACGACGACGTACAACACCTCGCCTCATCGAATCGCTGCCTCCCAGAGCTCCGATCGCTCCTGTCGCCGCCGTCACCCTCGAACAGGGGATGCCTTGTTTTGAGGGTTTTAAACCCTCGCCTCCGTCGCTGCACGACGAATTTTTATTTCTTTTTCTTTAATAAAGTTTTATTTATATATAAATATTATTTCTTTTCTTTTCTTTTCTTCTGACCTATTTTATTATTAATTTTATATATATATTTAACTAATAACTTTTATTATTTATTTTATTTATTTATTTTCCTCGTTCCTCGTTGAATTCGTCGGCAAGAGGCACTACGAGCGCTCCTCCTTCCATGGTGAAGCATCTGCAAGCAATTCGACTCCAGCGAGGTCAGGAGCCCTACCGGCGACGAGCGGAGTCGAACTGAAGCAGTGGAAGTGTCGACAAAGGCGCGGAGGCGGCTGTCGGAGGTGATCGGTCGGTGCGGCAGAATTTCCATTGCACTGACATCTGTGGAGGTCAGGAGCCCTACCGGTGATGAGAAGAAGCAGCCGGTTGGGCGATGAACGAAGGGGCGAAGGAGAGCGTGGAGTTCCGGTGGGTCGATAATTGTAGACGAGAGGAAATCGGCGGACAGCAGCGGCGTAGCAGAGGCATCGAGCGGGGAAGGAGAGAAATCGGCCGGCGCGTGTGAAACGCATGCGACGGTCCGATTCGACCTTGTTCTGACCGATCTAGTCCGGTCCGGTTCATGTTCATGGCCGGTTCAGTTGGGTTTTCACTGATTTTTGCAACCAATTCAAGTGGGTTCAACATTGCTAGGCCTTTATTGGTGAGTTTTGAGTCTTGAGGAATTTATTTAGAATTTTTAACATATTTTAGGTGTAGTTTTTGAATTATTTTATGTTAGGTTCAGGATTTTGAGTGTGTAAATCATGTTAGATAAATCTGAAATAAATTGTGATGCTTATTTATGCCTAGAAATAATTTCCGTGAATTAATTAATTTTTTTCAGAATTATTGATGTAAGCCCTCATTTTTAGGTGGTCTAATTAGCAATTTTTCTTTTTTTTTAAATAAAAAGAGATTAAAATTTTACTTAAGCTTGGATTTGCACAGAAGAGGGTCAGGGTCAGAGAGAACTTTTAGTTTGGGCTAGGACTCAAATGGGATATTAGGCTAATTTTTGGATTAAAAAGGATATAGTTATAATTTATTAAATTTAATAGGGACCTAGTTGGAATTTTTTTTAAGGTCAAAGGAGGGCTTAGTTGTGATATTAGGAAAGTAGCAGACTAATCTGCAGATATGAAAAGGAGAGGGGCTAACTTGAATGTTTACCCCTCGCATGCGTGGCATGTATCCCTCCCCGACTGGTCGAACCGGCCAAACTGGACCGGATTGGTCCACTTGAACCGGTTGGTGAATAAAAGACTCTAGCGGCTAAGGAGTTGACCGTGTGCCCTAACTCTGCCCGTCTCATCCTTCTCTCGATCCCCTTTTCGCGGAGTCGTCGCCGGGATCTCCGGCGCCTCCGTCGTATCCCATCGACAAAGCCCATGCCTCGCCGAATACATCGCTCTCAAATCGTCAGTGGGCGCTTCCAACATCTTCTTTCCTTGCTCGGGGCGCAGAGTCTGTCACTTTCCTCGACAGCTTGCCGAAGGCTTCGTCGTCCCTACATACGGCCACCGGTCACCCCACCTCCAGGAGACTTCCTCCGATGAGCTCATTTCGCCTCGAATCGAGGCCCACTCTCTCGCCACCTCAACTGCGATTTTGGTTAGTTGGTGCAGCGAAACCATGGATTCGATTTCTCTCCAAATCAATTCAGGTATTTGATTGCAGTCGGCTTCTTTGTGCTCATCGGAGACCCAACTCAAGTCTTCACCAAGTTCCTCAGCCTCCCTCCATCGAGCGACGCCCGGGGGTACTCTACCCCACCATTGTCGATCGCCTGAATGCCCAGAAGCTCAGAGCGAGCAGTTTGCCGAGCTCCTCTGCAATGACCACCGAGTTCCCTCATCGGTGATATCACTGTTATCAGATTTGGGCGAATCGCTGGTAGGTTCAGTCATCCTTCCACCTTCCTCGTTCACCCATGGGGTCACCTCCGACTGCCGGGTCTGTGACTCCTCCGTGATATCCGCAAATCTCTAATCGCCATACTTGGCATGGGACACCTTCGATTAGTTCGACCACCGACCCTCTTCTTCCGTTGCTGAGGTGATTCCCAAATCCTCTTAATTACGATTCATTAGATGTGTTAACATGTGTTTTTTAGAACTTAATTGATTCAAAGTGGTGTACACTTTGTGTACGATGTGTTAACATGTGTTGATACGATTAATTGCGACTAGGATTGTGTGTTTGTGCCATATTTAATTTGGTGACGATGATGTTGATTTCTGCAAGATGGATGCATTGGGAGTTAAGGGATGCCAAATTGATTAACCTTGATTTGTGTGGTGGTGATGATGTTGTTGTGCTTTGGGAGTTATAATTTACCATGATCTATGTGGATGAATGGTGAAGTGTTGATCATATCATTGTTGTTGAATGATGATGGAATCCAATTAGGTTGGCTATGGGTTTATTGAAATAGTCCTAGCTATGCTGAGGTTTTAAATTGTAGATGGTGATGTATAATTAACTATTATGAACTATTGTGGATGTTGGATGGTTAAATTCATGTTATCTCCCCCACCTCCCTCTCATTCTCCTATTGTGCTCTCTCCTTCTTCTCCCCATTATGTTTTCTTTTTCCTTACTTGGTATTATATATGTAGTGTAACAAATGAAATGTAGGGAGAATCGAATCAAGGTTTGCAATAAGAAAGTTACAGTGAAATCCATATGACTAGTGATCATGTTTTGATGTTAAGTTGAAATAGAAAATAATCAATTTGAATTTGATGTTGACTTGGACTAATCTAATAAATTAGAATTGATGAATGATGATTTAGGACTTAAGGTTTTAGACTCGAGTATGAAGTTGGGCCAAGTAATCAAATTGGGTTAATTAATTTGGTTAGGCCAAATTAACTAGATAAGTGAATCATTGAATAATTTTTATCTTATTAAATTAAGAATATTTTATATTTTAAATAAAATCTTTATTACTTTGGATATTACTTTGACTTCAGAGCTATCTATTATTAATATCTCTGGACCTTAGTTGGTGGTTCTGAAGAATAGATCTACAAATTAGGTGCGTTGGTTTATCGCAGTATGATTATATTCATGCTAGGAAAAATCTTAAAAAGATTTTATTTGGAAAGTCTTGGATGCCTTAAAAATAATTAAAATATATGCTTGCCAAACACTATGGAACATGCATGCTATATATTAAATTCTTTATGAAGCATGATTGATATGTCATAGGCTATGCTACTTAGCTTTACTTGGCATGGTTTATTAGTTCTCCTACATGTTATTTATTTTCTCATACCCATTGAATGTTATATTACTGTTATGTGGAGAACTATGGAACTAAATATTAAAAACTTAAATCATTACATAGGAGGTAGTATCAAGAATAATTCATAACACTCTAGTATAGAGACATATGAAACACATGATACTAGCACCTCCTAGGGACATCACTAAATTACAATTAGAGGGTGTCAACAATGCACCCTAGATGATATGACGAACTGACAATGTTCGAATAGTGATGTCTACTCACCAACACCACTCCCGAGGTTACAAGTAGCTTAGATACTAGGAGCTGGTTGGAAAATGGATCAGGCTAACTCCGAGGTCAAGATAGACCAAAAAGCGGAGTGAGTCCATACCCGTATACTATTTACCCGCACGTGTGACGGTTGGACGTCACCCTGATAGTCCTTATATGGCTCGCGGGGATGAACCTTCCAACGATTCAGCAAAAATGTGGTCGAGGTACCTCAAACTCATTGTGCGGATTGATGGTCAACTCGGCTAACATCGACTGCTTTTGAGTTGTGATGGTGACTCTCTTAAGCCTTGGACAGTGGATCCGTAGACCACACGGCTATCATCCTAGACGTTCTGCAGATGATCGGATGAGTAGTCCGGATCCTAGGGTTATTATAATTTCGGTTAGCCGTGACCGATGATATATTAAGTTGAGGTGACCCTGTCTACGGGCAGTGTGTAGTACTACATAGAGTGTCGTTGCCCTTACGGAGACTAGGGAGGAAGTAGGGGCGCGATGTTTGGGGTGTAGGGTACGACTGGCGAAACAGTTGAGAGAGATAAGTGGTCACCCGTCCTCTCCGCCAACATCAGTACAGCAGGCCTAGGTAGAGACATAGAATGACACCGCACTGATGGGCTTATGGGAAGTTCTCTGTAAACCCCTATCCCTTTTTTATTAAAAAAAAAAAGATCCAGTTCAAATGAACCGGCCTGCCATCCAGTTCAAATGAACCGGCCAGTCGGCCGGTTCAGCTGAACCGGATGATCCGGTTTGAAGAGCCAGCGCGAGCCGGAAGAGCCGAGGGCTCTTCCCCCTCGACGCCCTCTTCCTCGCCTCCCTCACCCGCAGCAGAGCACGCCGGCAGCCCCTCCCGTTTCGCCGTCGTTCGTCGGCGGCCGCCAGACTCCGTTGCCCGCCGCGCACCACACCCCGGCAGAAAGGGGAGCTCGGCGACGCCCCCTCCTTCCTCGCCTTCGCGACCACCCGCAGCAGGGCAGCCACCCACCGAGCCCGCCGTCCACTGTCTGCCTCCCTCCCTTCCGCCGTTCGCCATCCATTCCCCTCCGCCACGACGAGAAGAGCTCGGTGGAGGTCGCTGTCCCTTCCTTTCTGCTGCATTTTCCCCATTTTCTCCACGATTTGCCTTCTTCGCGTCCGCAGCCATCCGCCGGCTGCATCCGCCGTCCCACGCCCAGCTCACGTAGGTACTGCTGCCTCCATTGCTGGGCTCGGTGTCTCGCCTTCTCCGCGAGCTCGTGAGCCTGCGTCTACCCCAACGCAGATGCAGCAGGCGGCGATTTCATCGCCGCCGCTCGTTCGATCCGCAACACCGTCAGCGAGGAGTGGAGCTGCGATTCCACTCTCCTCGCCGCCCGGATCCTCCTCCTTTTCTTCCCCACGCGTTCACGAGGTGAGTAGCTCCTCTTCCCCTCCGCGAACGGGAGGTTTTGCCCTTCGATGGACTCGCCCAAGCACCGCCGGCGACGTCCACTGAGAGCCGCTGTCTGATGTTGACGGTCGGGTTTTGTGCAGGTCGCCGCTGGTCTCCCCGCGTGCGAAGGGTCGGAGATCTCGTCGTTAGGTCGGCTGTCGGATTTCGTGAGCTCCGGCGAGGTGGCGTCTAGGGTTCCGGCGCCGGCGACTAGGTTTCTGGCAAGGAGGAAGGGTTCGGTGAGGTAGTGCTTCTTTTCTCCCTTAATTGTGATTAGTAGTTAATTAAGCATGATTAATATTTAGTTAATTAATCTATAGTTAATTAGTTAATTAAGTGGATTAATTAATGGGTTAAGTAATTGGTTGAGCTGAACCAATTAGTTAGTTGAGTTGAGTCTGGGCCGGACTTGAGTTCAGGTTGAGTTTAGTTGGGGTGAGTTGAACCAATTAATTGAAATTAGTTCGAGCTTGAGTCAAACCAAATTAGATTGGGTTGGCTAGATCAGATCCAATTAAATTGAACCGAACCTGAGTCGAACCAAATTAAATTGAACCGAACCAGTTGGGGGCTTGGGTCAGACTCAAGCTGAACCGGGTCAAACATTGACCGTCAGCATTGACCGGGTCAACAACGTTGACCGGTCAGCGGTCTAACATTGACTAATAATTTTTCATGAGTAATAATTGAGGTTAAGTTAGATTAGGGGATGATTAGGTGATTAAAATAATTAATTAGGATTAAGTAAATTTAAAAATTGCTGATAGGTTTTAATTGGGCCCTTGGGTGACTTGGGCTAGATCATGGGTTTAAATGGATATAAATTTGATAGAATTTATTTAAGCTTAATTAAATTAATTTAACATGATAATTAGTTTAAATAGTAAAATTTAAAATTTGATTAATTAAGATTTGATTAGATATAATTAATTATCAACTTGTATGGTTAGTTTGGGTTAATTAAATATAGTAATTACTTTAATTAAATTATTAATAAATTATTTGGACTAAAAATATAGGTATGGGCCCAATGGGTAAACATGAGCTTACTAATTAAGTAGGCACCCCTAAATTGAATATGGGCTCGTAAATTTAAATGTAGGCTTATTAGGCAGTAATTAGCTAGAATAATTGTATAAGTTAGATCGATAAATTTCTATTTTATTTACTTTAGGGAAAAATAAAATAAATTTTATTTTAAATAATTGTGTTATTTAGGACTATCGTTGATACGCGCTCCGAGTAGTTCGTCGGAGTGATTCGTTGTTACGCGAGTTGGTTCTGACGAGCGGATCGCTAAACCAGATGCGTTGGTTCATCGATATAGGATTTATTCAAGCTAGGGAATTCCTGCTGAGGTCTTCTTAGGAAATTCTTGGATGCCTTAAACATGATAAAATGAAATACTTGCTATGATTATATTTAAATGCATGTTAATATGATTTACTTTGCCTAACATGTATGCTATGCCATGTTTACCATGCTATGTATTTAACATGTCCAAAGATCTTGTCCTGCATGTTATATTATTTTTCTATACTATGTTAGCACAACCACCATGCAGACTTAGATATAAATAACGACATGTTATAACCTTTGGAGACATCACTGTAACTTAGACAGAAAGGGGCATTTTTCACATGCCCCAGTTGACCGCCGCATACCGACGATGGTCAAACGATGATGTTCCGCTTCGTACCACTCCCGAGGCTATACATAGCTTAGATACTGGGAGCTGGTAGGGAAAGGGACCGTACGAACTCCAAGGTCGTACTAGATCGAAAATATGGAGTAGGTTCCTACCCGACAACTTATACCCGCACGGATATCGTTTAGGCGACCCTGTGATAGTCCTGAGATGGCTAGCGAGGATGAGCCCTACCATTGACTTGGCACCGACGGAGTCGAGGTTGCCACAGCCCATCGTGCGGATGTGCGTCAATCTCGGTCGACATCGACTGCTATTGGACTAGGAAGGTGATTCCCTATGCGACGCCTGGGATAGTGGATCCGTAGACCACGCGACTATCATCCATGACGTTCTGCAGACAGTCGGATGAGTAGTCCGGATCCTAGGGTTATTTTTATCGGTTAGCCGTGGTCGATGAGTCTTGTTGATGGTGACATTGTCTTCGGACAGTGTGTAGTACTACACGAGTCGCCGTTGTCCCTACGGAGTCCGGGGAGGATATAAGGGCATGACAGTTTCACTAGGGGAGGCATTGAGGGTGACTAGCGAGACAGTGGAGAATGATCAAGGGTCATCCGTCCTCTCCGCCAACATCAGTACAGCGGGTATAGGTAGAAACAGAGACAGAAAGGCACTGATGGGCTTATAGATGCCCTTAGTTTGGGTATTCATTAAGCATAGGCCGGCAGCCCGAGTCTTGAAACTTCAAAGTCGTTTTATAACATATGTGATATATGCTGATGACATTGACACTAGATACAACTTAGGTGACATCTAGTGAAATATACGTCTATTTTTATTTATGCTGCATTACTACTTTTTATGCTTTTTTTTTATGAACTGATTTACACAAATCAAATCAAAATTGATGATTAACAACCCAAGGCATTCTAGAATACTCCTCCTAGCCTTTGATTTCCTTATTCGGTTTCGAGCTGTAATTTCGCACTAGGCCGCAAGGCTGAGCACACCATGTTCAATGTGTGTGCAGGTTGTTAGATGACTTACCTGAATATTTGATGAAGATGAGGGCTTTTGATGGATCTAGTTTTATTTATTGTTGTTATTATAGAATTGTAGTAGGTATGTCGGGACTGTGATAGTGTAGTTAAATAGATGATTGTTTGTATTTTCCGTTGTGTTGATTATGTGTACGGATAATATTTATTACCAAATGCTTTGTATGGGTCCTTTGGGCCCATACGGCGGTTGCCACGTGTCCGACATGTGGGTCGGGGCGTGACATCCTCGACAGGGGAATTCCTCTAAGCATAGTCTGGCGGCCCGAGATATTTGATATAAAGATAAAGAAAAATCTAGATGACATTTGTTAGTGACACAAACATGTTTGACAACATAGAGAACAATTAGAGATATACGACTAGGTCTACTCTCATACTGTGCATGAATTATTGATGATATCATCTACTCTTCCAACTTATAATGTGATAATTAATAAAACAAAGGCATCTTAGAATCTTCCCCCTAGTATTGATTTCCTCACTACGATTTCGAGTTGTAATTTCATACTAGGCCGCAAGGCTGAGCACATCGCGTTCAATGTGAATGCAGATCTTGGGATAAGAGTCGAGATGGTTGACGACGAGTTGGACGTCGGGAGTTTCCTTCATTCGTATGAAGATTAGTTTATTATTAAACGTAGTAATGTATTAGATCTATATCGGGATTGTGTAAAAATGGGATTGTACAAAAGGATTGTAAATACAACTGTAATGAGATTTTTTTTTTAATATACATTTAGTGACTTCTGATGTATATCATATTCCTTGTATGGGTTTTCGGATCCATACTGCGATTGCCACGTGCCCGACCTGGGCGTGACAATTGAAATATGATTCTTAATTTAATTAAGATAATTTGAATTAATTTAGGATTTAATAGATTATTTGTATGATTTATGCACGGAAAAATATTTTGGTAGTTGTTATAACATTTAAATTTTATTAAATAGAATTAAAATGATTTAATTAGAATTTTTATAGAATTTATAAATTTATGATGTTGTAAATTTAGGTAATTAGATTATTTAGATTTTTTAATTAATGAAATTGCATAATTTGGAATTTTATAAGATTAGTTGATGTAATTGGATTTTTTTATAGAACTATTAAAATTATTATTAGAATTAATAAAGGTAGTGTATATTGATTAAGATTTTTGGTATAATTAAATTGTTAAATTGAATATTATTTTATAAGCTTATTTATGTTTAATAATGTTGGGTTGTGATTGTTTAATGTGATAAATGATTGGTTTATTTATAAGAAATTAAATATAAGAAAGAAAATGATGTGAGAATGTGAGTAGAAGGGTAGATAGGAAATCTTTGTTTGAGTTGTATGATTTATGTTTTATCGGATGTATTTATTTTATTTTTAGGAGAATTGGTTGTTGTGTTATTGCTTGACAAATCACAAACAAGCTGTGATTTGTGTTGAAGTAAGAAGGAGTTGCATTGCTTTTAAGAATCACAATCAAACTGTGAATTTTTGTTTGAGATTGCTTTGAGACTCAGGTGAGGGCTTATGGTTTCAAATTTATGGCCTACTACAATGTTGAGTCCTAAGGGTCGTTGTTAATTATTATACATGCTGATGAGTTATATATCTGCTTTGTTATATGTTTAATTAGCTTATGATTTTAAAAGTATGTCATGCCAGTATATAGATATGATTCTATCATGTGCATGCTATTGATGTTTATGCTCATATTATGTTGTTATTGATATGTCATATGATGCTAGAGATGTAGAGACACTTAGTAAGACAGAACATGATGACATGAGACAAAACTAGAGACACTTTAGGTTCATGTTATGATAACACCTAGAGTGGTCTTAAATGATATTTAGTTAAGGACTTTAGACATCATAAGGTTATGATAACCTAGGAGATCATGTTAAGTTCTTAGTCTACTATGTGCCAACATATGGTGAGGAGCCATGTGCTAGCTGAGGTAGAGGGGCAAGTTCGGTTGACTTAGCCGCAGATGTTTAGGGTAACCGAGATCTCACTTCGGTGTAGAGCTCACCTTATTTGTGTTACTCTAAATTAGATGGTGTGCTAGGAACAACATCGTTCAATACGCTACAAAGCTAGGAAACTTAAAGACTCTATCATGCTCAATGATGTGGGTCCTTGAGCAGTCCAGGTTCATTGGTAGCATATGTAGTGGATCTCAGCTTGCCAGGCTGTTGATGGATGTGATTTGTGATTTTGTATGGTGATCCTACCATAGGGTAAAATTACAGCACTGTATGGTACTTGTGTTGCATAGATGGGTGCCGTGGTTACGAGCTCCTTCTACTAATGTCAATGTACAGACATTTAGGATAGGGATGTAGAGTTGACATTGACGGGTTCGGGGAGATCCTTGAGGAGGGGTTTACCCTGAATATAGGATGGCTGCCTTAAGAGTAGTATGGATAAATTATGATATAGTAGTTAAGACAATATGATATTTTTAATCTAAAGATACTATTATGGATACAGCTTTTATATCATGTTCATATGCCTTGTTATTATAATGTTGCCGCTACTTTATATCTTTAGTCTTGTTATATATTATATGACATGTTATTTTAATATGTTATTTAGTGGATATATCCGCTTGTTGGTTTGTACAATACCTTATGCCCATTTTTAGGGTGCTCTCTTTGTAGCCTCACTGAGTTTCACGACTCAGATGTGCATTTTTTTTTTGTTGTGCAAGTTACAGGTCAACCATTAGTACGGAGAACGAGAGAGAACATAGTTATGACGAAATAGAAGTTTTTTTAGAAATCTAGATAGAGATTCCTTTTGTAGTGTTGTATTAAATATAATTTATTTATGCTTATGTTATATTTGATTAAAATAATGGTGGTGCTTTGTGATACTTAGCCTTGTATAAATTGTGGTGTAGAAGTGCAACTTATACAGCAGTTGTCAAGTGTCCAAAGGTGGATTTGGGGCATGCCACCTATTCTGATATTTGGTTATATATGATCATGTTTTATGCCTTCTCATAATATTTGTCTTATTATGTAGTGCTGACATATTGATTTATTATGTGATTTAGTGGATGTATTTTATTGTTGGTTTGTACAATACTTTATACCCATTTTTACGGTGCTCTCTTTGTAGCCTCACTGCGTTTTGCGACTCATGTCGTGCCCCAAACGAACCGTTCGGCACGTAGCAACAGCCGTATAAGCTGCACTTCAACACCACAACTTATTCAAGACTAAAAATATCACAAAGCACTACAAATTTTATTACTTAAATATAGCGGAAGCAATAATATTTTACAATTTACCAACACTACCAATTTAACTCTCTATCTAGAGTACCATAGTAATATTTGTTCATCAAATATGTTCTTTCTCACTCCCAGCCAAGAGCCAACCTGTAACCTACGTAATAGGGAAAAAATGTGCACATCTGAGTCGCGAAACTCAGTGAGGCTACAGAGAGAGCACCCTAAAAATGGGCATAAGGTATTGTACAAACCAACAAGAAAATATATCCACTAAAATCACATATTAACTCAACATGCCAATAATATAACAAGGCAATAAACATGAAATAGCACGAACATGATCATAACATGATGTATAACATAATATAAAAAAATATGATCATAATAGTGCTACTAAATCAAAGATGTCATACCACTTTACTTCAATTTATCATTATCTATCCATTCTATACCTAAGGCAACCACTTATATTCAAGGTGAATCACTCGTCAGAGATTTTCCTAAACCCGTCAGTGCCAACTCTATGTCTCTATCCTATATACCCGTACACTGACATTGGCAGAAGGAGCTGGTGACCACGGCACCCGTTCTTTCCAACACAAGTACCATACAACGCTGTAATTCTGCCCCATGACAGGATCACCATACAAAATAATCAGCCACATCAATCTACTGCCTGCAAGCTGAGACCCACCGCATATGCTACCAATGAACCTGGACTGCTCAGGGACCCACTATCGTTAAGCATGCCAGTATCAATCAAGTTCCCTAACCTAGGTAGTGCATGGGATGGTACTGTTTCTAGCACACCATCTACCTTAGTGTAACACAAATAAGTTAAGCTCTGCACCGAAGTGAGATCCCGGCTACACCAAAGTATCTGTGCCTAAGTCAACCGAACGTGCATCTCTACCATTGCTAGCACATGGCTCCTCACCACATGTTGGCACATAGCAGCCTAAGAACCTAAGTTCTTAGTCATGTGTTAAATCAGCCCACCCTAGGTATTATTATAACATGCACCTAATGTATTTCAAGTTTATTCTCATGTCATCATGTTCTATGTTCTTGCTAAGTGTCTCTACATCTCTAGCATAACATGAACATACCAATAACCACATACCATGAGTATAAACATCAAAATCATGCATTTAATAGCATCATACATATACTAGCATGGTATAACTTCCAACTCACATCAGGAGCATGCGTAATATAGCATCATACATAAACTAGCATGATATAACTTCCAAACTCATATCAAGAGCATGGATATGATAACATCATACATATACTAGCATGGTAGGAAGTCTTAAAAAATCGACATTGAGGATATGCAAGTATATGAATAAGAGATCAACTCTCTTGATGGTTATTTATATAAGACTGTCAGATATGGTTAAAGGAATAAGATTGAAGTAAGATAATATATACACCCCAATGGTACCAACTAGTTCATATGATACTCATAACCTTGGGATTTATTTAACTCCTGAGGTTAATACCCTAAGATCACGAAGTGAGATGATTTTGATTCAAGAGTAATGAATGACAAATCAATATAAGCTAAGGGATGATAAGGTCAATAAAAATTTCTACAATTAGACTATGTTTTTTAACCAAGTTCTGAATATATATAGAAAGGAAGAAAGGTCCTTTTTAGACTCTAGTTTGGTATATGAGTATGATAGGAAAATAATTGGAGAGGATCTCTAAACTTCTTCTCAGCCTTAACTAAAAGAAAGGATATTTCCAGTGTTGTAGCAATGATCAAGTTTAAACATCCAATGCTGTATAATGTATCAATATTCAAATTTCAATATTTCAGCATAGAGGATCCTTGCCTTATTGATACCAATAGTTAAATGACTTCCTTTTTTTTTTGGCAATAGGGAAAAAAAAAGTTGTTGCATCCTAAGGCCCTTAAATACTCAGTTTGGGCAGAAGTCTTGATTATGGGAATTTATAAACTAAATCAAGAGGAATTTTATGAATCTAGCTAGAGGGGTGGATCAGTCCGATCATATAAGTAGATGGAATCATATGTTCATCCGCTGAATGAGATCAACTAGAATCAAGGCAACTTAGTTGCTACATCTAACAAAGAAAACATAGGAAATAATTTCCCGTAATTTCAGTGGCCAATATCAACACCAACGAGTAATAAGCATAAAACCCAATAATAAGTTCTCTATAGTCTCACAAGGAAGGCACCAAATGTCTAAGTCTTCCTAGGTCAAGTTTTCAACAATCACAATACAATTCAAGCACAATCAATATAACCCAAACACCACACAACAATCAAGCAACAATTTAATTATTATCATCAACCAAAACAAGCATAGAACATCATCAAGTAAGGACATAAAACACAATGCAAACAAGTAAGAGTAACAAAGATATAAAAGGATAATTCCCCATATATCCCTAAAATCTCTCTTTATCCCGTCAAAGTTGTCTCACATGTATACTTAGGCCTATAATGTATCCTAAGTTCCTATTCATACTTTTAAAGTTATCTTTTTAAACTTATGCTCTGATACCACCTTAATTGTCGCACCCCAAACCCACCATTGGGCACGTGGCAACCGCCGTATAAGCTACACTTCAACACCACAACTTATACAAGGCTAAAAGTATCACAAAACACTATAAATTTTATTACTTAAACATAGCGGAAGCAATAATATTTTAAAATTTACCAATACTACAAATTTAACTCTCTATCTAGAGTACCATAGCAACATTTGTTCATCAAATAGGTTCTTCCTCACTCCCAGCTAAGAGCCAACCTGTAACCTGTGCAATTGAGGAAAAATGTGCACATCTGAGTCGCGAAACTAAGTGAGGCTATAGAGAGAGCACCCTAAAAATGGGCATAAGGTATTGTACAAACCAACAAGAAAATATATCTACTAAAATCACATATCATGAACATGATCATAACATGATGTATAACAGAATATAAAAAAATATGATCATAACAGTGCTACTAAATCAAAGATGTGATACCACTTTACTTCATTTATCATTATCTATCCATTCTACACCTAAGGCAACCACTTATGTTCAAGGTGAATCCCTCGTGAGAGATTTCCCTAAACCCATCAGTGTCAACTTTATGTCTCTGTCCTATATGCCTGTACACTGACGTTGGCGGAAGGAGCTAGTGACCATGGCACCCCTTCTTTCCAACACAAGTACCATACAATGCCGTAATTCTACCCCATGGCAGGATCACCATATAAAACAATCAGCCACATCAATCTACAGCCTAACAAGCTGAGACCCACTGCATATACTACCAATGAACCTATACTGTTCCTAGCACACCATCTACCTTGGTGTAACACAAATAAGTTGAGCTCTGCACCGAAGTGAGATCCCGGCTACACCAAAGCATATGTGGCTAAGTCAAGCGAACGTACATCTCTACCATTACTAGCATATGGCTCATCGCCACATGTTGGCACATAGTAGTCTAAGAACCTAAGTTCTTAGTTATATGTTAAATCAGACCACCCTAGGTATTATCAAAACATGCACCTAAGGTATCTCAAGTTTATTTCATGTCATCATGTTCTATGTTCTTGCTAAGTGTCTCTACATCTCTAGCATAACATGAACATACCAATAATCACATACCAAGAGTATAAACATCAAAATCATGTATTTAATAACATCATACATATACCAGCATGGTATAATTTTCAACTCACATCAGGAGCATGCGTAATATATCATCATACATATACTAGCATGATATAACCTTCAAACTCATATCAAGAGCATGCATATAATAGCATCATATGTAAACTAACATGGCATACTTTCAATAATTCACATGTTAATTAAATATATAACCAAGCAGATATATAACTTATCAGCAAGTACAATAATTAACAACGATCCTTAGGACTCAGCATTTGTAGTAGGCCAAATAAATTTGAAATCATAAACCCTCCCGTGAGTCTCAAGCAGATCTTACAATAAGAATCACAACTTGGCCGTGATTCTTAGAAGCAAGCAAGAAATCAATCAAGCAAAGCAAAACAAGTCCTCTCTACTTCAACATAAATCATAGCTTGGCCATGATTTGTCAAGCAAAAGCACAGCAACACAATCTCCTAAAATAAATTAAATGCAACCAAACAAGCATGCATAAAGAACACAGTTTAATCAATTTTCCTAACAACCCCTCACTATTCACATCCTCACACCACATTTCATTTAATTACTTTTTACTCAATTAAATAATTTAACAATTTAAATAAGTACAACCAATACAGTCATATATCAAACCAATTCTAGCTATACGGGAGGATCATCACTCTGGTTAGAGTAATTAGGCTCTATACGGGAGGATCATAAGGTCTTGAGTTCAAGACTGATTAAGTTCTAAAAAAAAAACCAACCCTAGCTACGCCTATAACATATGTCTATATTCAAATCATACCATAAGATATACCAACAAAGCTCTAGCAAGGTTGAACCCCAACGAACCAATGGTAAAACTATGAAAACTGGTCAAACCCAAACTAAACCGCTGCTGAACCCGCTTGGGATGAACCAGATCGAATCGGATCGGTCGAACCGGCCGAACCGAGCCGTCGCACGCGCGCTGCACATGTGCCTGCTCGATCTGCCTCCTCTCCTTCGCTCGAAGCCCAGCTGCACCGCCGCCGCGTTCTCTACCGTTCGCCCACCGTTCACTCGTTGGAATGCAGCATGCGGCCTCTCCTCTACTCCCTCGACCCACCGACAACTTTTTCAGGGTGGAAGGACTAATCACTGCCCGTTCTTCGCCGGCGGAATCACTGCGGACAGTAGGGTGCTCTGTCTGCCGCCTAACACCAACCACCATCGGATTCCATCCTCCCATGCCGCTTCCGCCGTTCCAATCCAACTTCTTTGAAGTTGAATTGCTTCCCGTAGCCTCATCGTGGAGGGAGGTGCGTTCGCTGCGCTTCCTACCGGTGAATTCGACGGGAACAGGGGAAGTGTCACGCCCCGACCCTACTGTCGGCCACGTGGCAACCGCCGTATGAGCCCGACAGACCCATACAAGGCATCAAGTTGTACATACCATTCATATACATCGTTTATGCAGCGGAATTTATAATTAAATTATCTAACTCAACATTTCCTAACACAGTCCCGATAAACCTACTACAATTCTATAATAAAAGACATCGAGAAATAAAAATAGACCCGTCGACGGACTCATCTTCATCAAATCTCTCCGACAGTCATCTAATACACCTGCACACACGGGGAAAAGTGGTGTGCTCAGCCTTGCGGCCTAGTGCGAAATTACGGCTCTACCGAATAAAGAAATCAAAGGTTAGGAGGAGTATTCTAGGATGTCTTTGGTGATTAATCATCATTTTCCATTTGATTTGTGTAAATCAAATTATAGTAAGCAGCAAAATAACATAAATAAAATACTGATGTATAACTCGCTAGATGTCACATACATGTATCTAGTGTCAATGTCAACAGTATGTCACCTACGTCATAATCATACTTTGAAGCTATAAAACTCGGGCTGCCAGCTTATGCTTAGTGAATACCCTAGCTAAGAGTATCAGTAAGCACATCAGTGTCTTTCTGTCTCTATCTCTACCTATGCCCGCTGCACTGATGTTGGCGGAGAGGACGGGTGACCCAGTATCCCTCTCCATTATTTCGCTAGTCGCCAACCATGCCTCCCCTAGCGAAATCGTCGTGCCCTTACATCCTCCCCGGATTCCGTAGAGGCCACGACACCCATGTAGTACTACACGATGTCCGTAGACAGGGTCGCCATATAACAATGTCATCAGCCACGGCTAGCCGGAATAACCACCCTAGGATCCAGACTACTCATCCGATCGTCTGCAGACGTCAAGGATGATAGCCGTGCGGTCTACGGATCCACTGTCCAAGGCGTCGCATGTGGAATCACCTTCCCAGTCCAATAGCAGTCGACGTCTATCGAGATTGGCGCACATCCGCACGATGGGCTGTGGCCCTCGACTCCATCGGTGCCAAGTCCATGGTAGGGCTCATCCTTGCTAACCATCTCAGGACTATCACGAGGTCGCCTAAACGACACTCGTTCGGGTGAATTTCGGGCAAGGACTTGCTCCATATTTCCAGTCTAATACGACCATTGAGTTTGTACAGTCTCTTACCCTACCAGCTCCCAGTATATAAGTTATGCACAACGTCGGGAGTGTGCTCCCAGTACCTCCGCTATGCATCAACCTCGAGAGTGGCGCCTAGAGGAACGTCACCGTTTGACCTCCGTCGGAACGCGGCGGTCAACCGGGGCATATGGAAAATACTCCTTTTTTTGTCTAAGTGGCGGTGACGTCGCCAAATGTTCTAACATATCATTATTTACTATCTATGTCCGCATGGTAATTATTTAACACATAGCAAGAAAATCAATACAGCATGCAGGACACGGATTTAGAACATGTTAGATAAAATAAACTACACTAACATGCATACAAGTCAAATCTTATCAAGCATTATGGTTTATCATATTTAAGACATCCAAGAATTGTTCCTAAGAAAACCCCAGCGGGAATTTCCTAACTTGAATAAATCCTACCATCGAAGAACCAACGCACCTGACTTTGCGGTTTACTCCTCGGAACCAACTTAAGGTCTGCCTCGATCCACGTGTCGTCATTTACGTATTTTTATATTTTCCTGTCAATTATTCAACAAATTTTAATTCTCAATCTAGGAATAATTTCTCAAATCTCTCTTCACCACTACTCTTAGAATGATCTCTAGAATCACCCCAATTTTTTTCCCAAGTTCGCCGGAAAATTTCTCTGGCGGTCGCCGGACAGGTCATCGGAATGTTCGCCGGAACCCTCGCCGGCGAAGTTCTTCGATCAACACCAATATTGGTACCAATTGAAAGCTCTCTTCATGAGGATTCCAAAAATCATATTTGCCCAAATTTTTATAGCTCATACGCGATCAATTTCACCGATTAAAATTTTGGGCAAAATCCTAAAGTTAGGGTTTTTAGCTCGCCGACGGCCAACCGGCAGCCAATAGCCCTCAACTCCGGTACCGATGGATAGCTCTCGTCAAGGAGAATCCATAGGTACCAAATTTGCAAGATTTCACGGCCGGAATGGCCGGTAATCGCCGGAGCAAGCTCCGGCGACGAAACTTTCGCCGTCGCCAACTCTCACATGATTTCTCCCTCATATCTACACCAAATTTGGGCATCTTGGTATCAAAATGAAGAGGAGGTCGAGATCTACCTGTGGCTAAATTTGGGAGCCTAATTCGTTGTGGTTTCACCGGAGCATCGTCGGGAAAATTAGTCGCCGTCGTCGTCGCCGCTGCATAAGAGGAGAGAGAAGGAGAGAGAGGAAGAGGGAGGAGCTCGCGCGTGCTCGGTGGGAAAAATTGTTTTTTTTAATTAGTTAATTAAAATCTTAAATCTAATTAAATCTTAACTGTCCAATTTATCAATCAAACGACGTCCAAATTACGATCCGTCTGCGCCGTTGGATTCCTTATCAAAAAAACTACTTGATGGTATAATTTTCACATCAAAATCTCATACTTCAAAAATTCATATGATTTTACAATTAAGTCCTTTAAAGAATTTCTTTTACGATTAAACCCTCCAATTACTAAAATTACTCTATTGCCCTTATTCAAAAATCACGGGTCTCACAACCTACCCCCCTTACAAAAAATTTGTCCTCAAAATTTTAGATCGATTCAGTTTTCTTGAGTAGATATGCTAGGGAGTCCCTATAACTCTAGCATATGAAAAATCCTTTCATGGTTCAAGTTGGATCACGATCAATCATCTCTGAACTATAATATGATCATAATGGAGTCATCTCCAGATTGAGGATAATAATAAAGATATCAATAGCCACTCATTAAATGATCATTAACTTGCTCCACACTAGTTTCACTATATAATGGATTGTAGTTATACTTGATCTTCACGAGCATCCATATTATTTAACATGAGGAGGTACGTCTATATACGCAGTGATCTCCTCTATGAGTGTTGACCTAATTTAGAAGAAAGACTTCCAGTTCGTGCCAAGAAATGTAGGCCGAACTTAACTAATACGTGACTTCATGAGAGTCTTAATAGAATCTAAAACAGATTTTGATACAGAATTTGTAGATCCTACTTATATGATGATATGAAATTTGATATGGAATATGTTATATCCTATGTAAAAGGATATAATAATAATAATAACAAAGTGGACTCTTGATGTAAAAGGACTACATCCAAGTTTGTAGATACAAAAATAGTATAGTTATATCTATGCTGCTATGCGCAGTAGATATGAGCTGGAGAAGTCGTGAATGAAATAAGAGATGTCAACAATACATGTAACTACTAAGGATATCAACATGCACATCAACATGTGTTAAAGGTGCCAATAAACTACAGCATCCCAAAAATTTGAGGAGATATGAAAAGGAGTAAGGAAGCAATGTTACTACAAACTCTGCAGGCAGTTGAAATCTGAGTTGTAAATATAAAAATACTGCCAACTGCACTGACTGAATAAGACTGCAAAGAAAGATCGGGTATATATATAATGATACTGATGAAAGTATAGGAATCTGAGCTGCAAAAATATTAAGTAAAGAACTGAGCTAAGCAGATGGAGCCATAGAAATAAAAATGAGTGAAGACATCTGTCAACCATGGCTAGAATTGACTAAAGATATTTGACAAAGGAAGTAGCTTTACAAAAAGGGAACTGCAAACTGCAGAAAAGGAACAAGGAAATAACTGTAAAGAAAATTGCAGAAATATTCGACAGAATTTATATTCAGAAAGGCCACTAAGCAGAATTAAGAGAAGCAGATAAAAAAAAAAATCTGCTTGGCTAATGAGTTGGCCGTATATAGGATATACGAATTAAGTAAAAGCTGCTCAAGCTCCGAAAAGAAACTGATAGATAGAAGAAAATAGCAGGAAACAACTGCATTGAATGCTGGTACAAAAAAAAAATGCTCCAAGCTCAGCAAAGATTTAATATGACTGGTGAACTGCTTGAAGGAGTGTAGGAAGCTTTATGGATATAATGATGCAAGAGTGCAAGTGGTATGCTGATGACAGCTATACCAACTGTATTGATGCATCGAAATATGAAATGAAGGGAGGAACAATAGAAAAATTTACATTTAGGAAGCTAGTCAACATGACTGCAGATAAATCGAAATGAATATGAAATATCAAAGTTGTAGAAGTTGAGAAATGTAAGATGAAGTAAGCTGTAAAGCTGAGCTGCAAAAATAGAGCTATAGAAATATAACAAGTGAGCATCGAAGCTGCAAAAATATAACTAGGAAAATGAAGAAGGTTGTAGCATGCACAACTAGAAATGTCATGCAATATACACAAGCTGAATTTGTGAAGTGGAGTTGCAGATAGGGTGTAGAGCTGCAAAGAGAGTATATGTAGAAAGCTACAAATACTATACATAGAGCTGCAAGCGTTGGGAGTTGACACTAATATTATAATTGATGACGGTCAACTTCTAGTTGTAACTTAAAAATCATGATGATAACCCAAAATGATCAACCTATATAGGTATATTCCACATATGTGTAATTCGTCTACTAAGGAACAATATTGTAGTCATAATTCAGGTAAACGACCACAACGCGCATGGACTAACTTAGATTCTTTCAAAACTCAACGAATTGATAACTTAATTTTTACAAGATTACCCTCTAAAATTAGGTTGTAATTAGCAAGGGTTCACCAAGATCCCCTAACATAGGTCAAACTATAAATTTAATTGTAGGGTCTCGAATAGAGTCAATGAAGGATATTTAAAACACCATCAAGTTCAGATAGCGACCAACTTGAAAGCGGATAAAATCGAATATTGATAGATTCATTCAAACTTAGTATCCCAACTAGGTCATGGGATACAAATAGTATGAGATATTTTAATATCAATACTCTTAAGATCAAAGTGATGATAGCTACCTATGTTGGTATAAGAGGTGATTGTGATGCACCCAACAAGATAACCTTAATATGATCATGGATAAATTTACTTGATCATTTAGAAATGAAACTTGATCGTAGATCTGAGCATATTGATCTAAGTTTCTATCTCTTCTCCGATGCGGTGGAGATTGTAGCCATATTTACTATCTAAAGATAGTAAATTTACTATCTAAAGATAGTAAATTTACTATCTTTATATAACGGCGAATATCGGTCCAAAAAAACTTTATCGTAGCGATAGTTACTGGCGGTAGAGTAAAAACTCGTTACCAAGGAAAAATATTACTATATTTCCAACTCACACTTTATCCTATATTATATCGGGACTGTCATCTTAATCCTTAAGACCTCGAACTTAACTTAATCTCCTAGGTTCTCCAAACCTAGGCTCTGATACCACTTTAATAGTCAGGTATTTAAACCTAGGCTCTGATACCACTTAAGTTGTCACGCCCCGACCCTACTGTCGGCCACGTGGCAACCGCCGTATGAGCCTGACAGACCCATACAAGGCATCAAGTGGTACATACCATTCATATACATCGTTTATGCAGCGGAATTTACAATTAAATTATCTAACTCAACATTTCCTAACACAGTCCCGATAAACCTACTACAATTCTATAATAAAAGACATCGAGAAATAAAAATAGACCCGTCGACGGACTCATCTTCATCAAATCTCTCGGACAGTCATCTAATACACCTGCACACACGGGGAAAAGTGGTGTGCTCAGCCTTGCGGCCTAGTGCGAAATTACGGCTCTACCGAATAAAGAAATCAAAGGCTAGGAGGAGTATTCTAGGATGTCTTTGGTGATTAATCATCATTTTCCATTTGATTTGTGTAAATCAAATTATAGTAAGCAGCAAAATAACATAAATAAAATACTGATGTATAACTCGCTAGATGTCACATACATGTATCTAGTGTCAATGTCAACAGTATGTCACCTACGTCATAATCATACTTTGAAGCTATAAAACTCGGGCTATCAGCTTATGCTTAGTGAATACCCTAGCTAAGAGTATCAGTAAGCCCATCAGTATCTTTCTGTCTCTGTCTCTACCTATGCCCGCTGCACTGATGTTGGCGGAGAGGACGGGTGACCCAGTATCCCTCTCCATTATTTCGCTAGTCGCCAACCATGCCTCCCCTAGTGAAACCGTCGTGCCCTTACATCCTCTCCGGATTCCGTAGAGGCCACGACACCCATGTAGTACTACACGATGTCCATAGACAGGGTCGCCATATAACAATGTCATCGGCCACGGCTAGCCGGAATAACCACCCTAGGATCCGGACTACTCATCCGATCGTCTGCAGATGTCAAGGATGATAGCCGTGCGGTCTACGGATCCACTGTCCAAGGCGTCGCATGTGGAATCACCTTCCCAGTCCAATAGCAGTCGACGTCTATCGAGATTGGCGCACATCCGCACGATGGGCTGTGGCCCTCGACTCCATCGGTGCCAAGTCCATGGTAGGGCTCATCCTTGCTAACCATCTCAGGACTATCACGAGGTCGCCTAAACGACACTCGTTCGGGTGAATTTCGGGCAAGGACTTGCTCCATATTTCCAGTCTAATACGACCATTGAGTTTGTACAGTCTCTTACCCTACCAGCTCCCAGTATATAAGCTATGCACAACGTCGGGAGTGGTGCTCCCAGTACCTCCGCTATGCATCAACCTCGGGAGTGGCGCCTAGTGGAACGTCACCGTTTGACCTCCGTCGGAACGCGGCGGTCAACCGGGGTATATGGAACATACCCTTTTTTTTGTCTAAGTGGCGGTGACGTCGCCAAATGTTCTAACATATCATTATTTACTATCTATGTCCGCATGGTAATTATTTAACACATAGCAAGGAAATCAATACAGCATGCAGGACACGGATTTAGAACATGTTAGATAAAATAAACTACACTAACATGCATACAAGTCAAATCTTATCAAGCATTATGGTTTATCATATTTAAGACATCCAAGAATTGTTCCTAAGAAAACCCCAGCGGGAATTTCCTAGCTTGAATAAATCCTACCATTGAAGAACCAACGCACCTGACTTGGCGGTTTACTCCTCGGAACCAACTTAAGGTCTGCCTCGATCCACATGCCGTCATTTACGCATTTTTATATTTTCCTGTCAATTATTCAACGAATTTTAATTCTCAATCTAGCAATAATTTCTCAAATCTCTCTTCACCACTACTCTTAGAATGATCTCTAGAATCACCCTAATTTTTTTACCAAGTTCGCCGGAAAATTTCTCCAGCGGTTGCCGGAAAGTTCACCGGAAAGTTCGTCGGAACCTTCGCCGGCGAAGTTCTTCGATCAACACCAATATTGGTACCAATCGAAAGCTCTCTTCATGAGGATTCCAAAAATCATATTTGCCCAATTTTTTATAGCTCATACGCGATCAATTTCACCGATTAAAATTTTGGGCGAAATCCTAAAGTTTGGGTTTTTAGCTCGTCGGCGGCCAACCGGTGGCCAATAGCCCTCAACTCCGGTACCAATGGATAGCTCTCGTCAAGGAGAATCCATAGGTACCAAGTTTGCAAGGTTTCACGGTCGGAATGGCCGGTAATCGCCGGAGCAAGCTCCGGCGACGAAACTTTCGCCGTCGCCACCTCTCACATGATTTCTCCCTCATCTCTACACCAAATTTGGGTATCTTGGTATCAAAATGAAGAGGAGGTCGAGATCTACCTGTGGCTAAAATTTGGGAGCCTAATTCGTTGTGGTTTCACCGAAGCATCGTCGGGAAAATTAGTCGTCGTCGCCGCTGCAGAAGAGGAGAGAGAAGGAGAGAGAGGAAGAGGGAGGAGATCGCGCGCTCGGTGGGAAAAATTGTTTTTTTTTAATTAGTTAATTAAAATCTTAAATCTAATTAAATCTTAACTGTCCAATTTATCAATCAAACAACGTCCAAATTACGATTCGTCTGCGCCGTTGGATTCCTTATCAAAAATACTACTTGATGGTATAATTTTTACATCAAAATCTCATACTTCAAAAATTCATATGATTTTACAATTAAGTCCTTTAAATAATTTCTTTTACGATTAAACCCTCCAATTACTAAAATTACTCTATTGCCCTTATTCAAAAATCACGGGTCTCACAGGAAGAGTCACTCGCTCCCCTGTTCCACCGCCCCTTCCGCGCTCTCTGCCAATCTGCGGCCTCCTCACCGCGGCCACCGACAAAAATTGACTCTCTCTAGAGTCGACTAAATGCCCAGCTCCTCCCCGCGAAAGGGGAGGACAGTCTCCGTGCTCTTCACCGACGAGATCGACTGAAGTCGATGCCTCCGTCAACCACCTCCGCTTCAGCCACTTCCTCGCAGCCTTTTGCCCGTCGAAACTCCTCCCACGACTCGCCGGCCTTGCAGACGACGGCCAACTCTCCAGCCGGAGTCTCTCCTTGTTGCAACCGTCGACAGCCAGAGCTCCTCGAAGCCCGCCGGCACCGACGCCCTCGGAACAGGGCAACCCCCTATTTTCAAGGGTTTAAACCCTCTTTTATCGGCGAGTTGGCCGACTCGCCTGAGTCGACCTAGTTTGACTCGCCCGACTCAGCCCAACTTGGCTGTTTTGACCCGCACAACTCGCTGCACGTGTAGGGACGTTTTTTTTCATTTTTTTAAAATCAAATTTGAATATTTTATTAATTTTAAATTTAAACTTTTATCATTATTATTTATTTTTTATATATTATTTATTTTCTTTTCTATTCCTATTTCTATTTATTATTTTATTTTACTTATTATTTTATTAATTTAATATTAAAATAATGGTTTTTTTTAAAAAAAAATTAGATAAGAGGGTTTACAACTCAGATGTGCACATTTTTTCCTATTAAGTAGGTTATAGGTTTGGTTATTAGCCGGGAGTGAGGGAGAACCTAGTTTGGCGAACTATATTTCTTTAGTAATCTAGATAGAGAGTTGAATTTGCAGGTTTTGGTTATAAACATAAAATGTTAATGCTTCTACTATGTTTAATTAAAACAATTATGATGCTTTGTGATACTTTTAGTCTTGTATAAGTTATGATGTAGAAGTGCAGCTTATATGACGGTTGTCACGTGCCCAAAAGTAGGATTGGGGCATGACTATGAAAAAATTTGACTAGCGAACTGCTTGAGAGGTATTCATGCTCGCCCGACTTTTTCTCCAACATCAGTGTAACGGGTATAGATAGAGACAAGTGGATTGAATACTGATGGGCTTACAGAAAGTTCCTGATCAGGAGATCCCCTAAGCATAAGCTAGTAGCCCGTGACACTTGATGTAAAGATAGAAATATTCTTAAATGATATGGTACTAATGATACAGACATAGTATACAATATAGATGATATTTAGATACATAGATGTGCATATATTGTTAGTTAGTATATAATATTGTTGATGACATCTTTTACAATAAAAAAGTTAATGTATGATAATTAATAAACTAAAGGCATCATCGAACCTCCTCCATAGTGTTTGATTTCTTTACTATGATTTGAGTCATAATTTCGCAGTGGAACGTAAGGCTAAGCATATTGCATTCAATGTTTATGCAGGTTTAGTAGTATCGATTGAGATCGTGGATGAGGAGTATATCATCAAAGGTTTTCCACCATCTTTATACGAAGTTTATTTT
This sequence comes from Thalia dealbata, assembly GCA_030544415.1. Classification (NCBI taxonomy): domain Eukaryota; kingdom Viridiplantae; phylum Streptophyta; class Magnoliopsida; order Zingiberales; family Marantaceae; genus Thalia; species Thalia dealbata. The sequence continues at coordinate 16,528,034 of CM060460.1, forward strand.
ATTGTTAGATGTAGTGTGTACTAGGATTATACTGGGACTGTAATAAAGGTCTGTAATGTTATGTTTATGTTTTAGTGATACCAGATGTAGCATTGAGCTCATCTTATACCTTTTATGGGTTATCGGATCTATATAGCTATTGTCATAAGCCCGACAGGCGAACCGAGGCATGACCCCAACAATTTGAAATATAGAAAGACCTTGAGAATAACCTAAAATCACACAAGAATATGCTCGATGTAGCTTTGTCATCATCAGCTCCTGCCTGCAGATGCAAAGAGGCTACCACCTCTACTTCCCCTCCTTCATCAGTGACCTTCAACTCCAACTGTTGTTCCCGATAGTGCAAAATTCCAGGCCCTTAGCAGTCACCAAAGGGCATATCTGAAGGAGAGCTTTGCAGCTGCGACTGCCACTCGTATGCCCTCATGGCTTCTGCAATCTAGTACCGCTTCTCAAGAGGGCTCTAGTGATACTAAGTCTAATGATATAATAACAAACAAGTGATAGCAATCCCTTTGGATATTCTCTACCACTTGTTCAACTAGAATGCGTAAAAAACATCTATATATATATATAAATAACTATATATTAGTCCTGCCGTAATATTCAGATCAAGAGTTTGATAACATTTAAAATTAAGAGAGGACGTTTAAAATAATGATTTGTAATTTTATTAATATATATATTATTTTTAAATTCCTTTCTTATTTTATTAGAATACAATATTTTCATTGTTCTAGGTTATAAATCTTAATGAAAAAAATAAAAAAGACCGTGGTACGGTTCCTCATTAAAAAAAATCATGAATTTTTTCATTTTACCTCTTGCACCTTTATTCACGACAAAAACCACAACATGTAACTTGTGAAGGGCACGAAAAGAGTATCTCCTATTCAAATGCAATATCATAATATTAAAATATAAGATCGCTAGCAACAGTAGACCATGTGGAAGGGATACGAATCAGAACAAACTCCCGAAAAGATGTTAAGAATAATTCGAGCCCTCAATCTATTCCAATCATCATCAAATAATGATAATAATTATAATATTACCATAATGGACAAATATTTATAAGAAATAAATAAATATATATATTAAATCAATTCTTTTCAATATGCACTCAGATTAAGATTATATATATCCTTATAACTTATGATTAGTTATATATATTCATGTATTTTATGATCTATGAAATATGCATTGTGCTGCTAAAGAGTCTTTTGAGTGAGAGAATATTGTCGACCATGACTTACATATCTTTATGGATAAGTAACCTATTATCAAGTCTGATTTTTGATTCAATATTTTTGATGTACCATTCATCGAGCCTCTTTGAGATGGGCACCAAGCACTCTATCAGATGTGCCGACTTTTTTATCCTAAAAAGGAAACTCAAGTTAATAATGGCATTAAGCAGGATATGCTTTAAGATTCGGGAATATAAGTTCATCGAGATTCATATGGAATAAATTCAGGTGCTTTGATATCTGTATTTGTCACGCCTCGACCCTATGTTGATAATGTGGCAACCATCGTATGAATTACTTGAACTCATACAAGGCTAAATAAAAATATTTCCAACTCTTGTTATCATGAATCTAAGATTTCAAACCTCAAGTAAATTTTTTTTGTGAAATAATAAAATCATTTATATAATGTTTATGGTCCAACTAAAAAAATAATACAATCTAGCTAGACTTTCCCCCGAGGGTACAATTTAATCATACAACAATTCAATTTATTTTTCTATTCCATTATTTGGATTCTTTGTCCCATCACTCTCCCAACTCCTAATCACGAACCCTGTGACCTACACAAAGAAAAAACACTGTAAGTTGAGTCTTGTGACTTAGTGGTACAAAAAGAATATTTATCAAGCAAAATAGGCGGTAATAAGTACACGTGTTTGGAAGTAAAATAACAGAGTAAATTAATGTAACAAGATATATTAACATCAAATAAAGTACAACTATAAGCAAAATAATTTTGTTGCTACTTTTCTTTATTTTTGTCATATTCTGATATCATGTATTTTTTGATCAACTAGTTACAACTCTATAATTACTTTCTAGGGCTGCCATCTTATGCTTAGGATATGTCCTGGTCAGGGACTACTTCCAAGCCCGTCGGTGTCTTTTTAGGTCTCTGCCTAATCCCATCATACTGATGTTGGCAGAGATAACGGATAATCATGAAATCATCTCCTTATGATTTCATAAGCTGTACCTTAGCCCACGCTTTGAGACCTTGGCATGTGTGTCTCCTTAGACCCACACTATGCAACTACCATGTAACGTTACATTCTGCCCCATGACAGGTTCGCCTATCTGTTTAATCACAACGGTCTGACGAATTGGACTCTCCACAATTATTTACCTTCAAGGTCTAGACGACCTCCATAGGTCTGCAGAACCCGAATAAGACACATCAGTTGTGTTTTGACCTAGGGCAGAGCGGCTAGATAGCTCCCCAGTTTCGAAGCCTTTGAGGTTTGATTGCATGCCATAAGGGGAGTATCTCGGTCATGTAAGAAAAATCTTCATTGGCTTCAACCATAATCACAAAGTATGGTTTGGGTTATGCTTCCGGTTACCCTCACTAGACTAGCACTGTGGAATCCACCTATCATGAGAGTAATAATGTGCATAAGGACCTATTTTATTTTCCTAGGTTTTGATGTCACTAATTTGTGTCTCTACCACCCATGTATATTCATATGTTCATGTGTCTCCTATTTGTCAAATATAGACAGGGTGTATTGAACAACATTATAGTATGAAACACATAAATTTGCAAAATATAAGCATAAATAACTGCAGTTTCAAAGAAAGTATTAGATAACAGCTTCACAAACACGTATAAAGGTTTTTACAACTTGCTCTCTTGAGAGCTCAATCTATAGTAGGTATTGAGATTACCGTACCTGAGTAATTTATTTCTCCAATTAAAGTAAATCATGATTTTACCGTGTTTATCATCATCAATGCAGGATTATTGAGTTCCTAAACAAAATCGCATACAATTTATTTTTACACCATGCCAAACAAAATTCTCTACCTATCCTTCACTTTTCCTATATTTAATCTAGCAATTCACATTAAAATTTGGTAAAGAAGAGGACTGTTCAACATTCAAAATTCAAAAAGAATACAACAATAATAAAAAGGTAGCAACACTTTCAAGCATTTACAAGAAGAATCATTAGCCAAGAGTATAATGAAATGAGTAATCCACCTGCCCTTTACTCAATAACAACCAATCTGGAAAGAAAATAATTTGGTTTTAAGGTTTCTCAACCAGCTTGCATTCAAGAAAGGAATATTTATATTCATTTCTAAACATGTTTCCTCTCCACTATTTTCTTCTTAGCCTTACCACTACAATACCCTTTTGCTTTGTTGGCACTCAATTCAACTACAAGTGATAATAACAGAATGTATATAAGTTTGCAGCTAACTCTACATGGATAGAACTAGCTAATCATGCATCAATTAGTTCAGAATTTAGCTCAAACAGTTTTGTAGTCAAGGAAAAGCATGCAAAACTAACACTCATTATTTAGCATTTGGAATCTATCATAATATAATAACAATAAAAAGAATCTATTTTCTTAACTTGCTTCCCACTGGACAGCACTAAGATTTAAAACTCGTCCCGTATTGAGAATACAAGCCAATTCCCATTTTGCATCCATGTAACTCATCACATCATTTTAAATTTTCCACTGTAGCAGAAACTACGACAACCAAATTTGAATCTACAAAGTCTACAACAACAACGATGCAAGACATAACAAAATAGAGGTGTTAATCAAACAAACAACCTCAAATGATTTGACTCTTCATCCTAATATTTGGAAACAGATCAACAAAAACATTACTATAATTTGGCATGCCTTCAAGAACCAGTTTATAATCCCTAATATCAAACTCAAAATGTAGTCAATCAAGGTTAACTCAAGATATTAATGTTTGTTGAAGGCAACCATACAATTTAGTTCGACTATTGTCCGTATTCGGTCATCTAATGAGAATGTTACAGCCGCATGCCCTTGAAATCAGAAATCAGATTTGTAATGTAAGCATTCATAAACTTGAGCATTATAAATTTCTACATGTAGTGTGCCAAAACCAAGATATTTATTCACCTTCAGTAAAAACTTTACTACATCAGTTGAAACTAGAAATCTAACCCAAAAAGCAGTAGTTAAAATCCATATTGCACATTTCAGATCCAGAACTTATTAAGTTTTTCATGCAGGTTATTTAGTGTGGGTTTGGATTAGATGGTATTGTCTAGTTTCAAAAAGTCATACGACAACATTCCAAAAGCAGTAATATAATCATGTAAAATGAGTGGCTACGTAGTCTACAAAGTTAGTACTACTCCATGTTGAATTTCTAACATTCATCCGGAATGGCCACTTAGATTCAAGATTGTCTCAAGTAAATTTCCAATTAATGTCAGTTATAAAACTATGGCATAGATAACTAGAAATTACAAGCTTCATTTAGACCTCGTTGGACACACTAAGATCCATGGAACAAAATGAAGTAGCAAAAGGGAGAATAAAAATAAATATGTATTTGCCATTTACTCGAAGCCTCAAATATGCAAGAAACATAGATAGTATCAGTGAACTTAACAAAAATAATGACAGTGTCATTTACTCAATATTTACAACATACTTAAAATTCAACAATAACACCAATACTGAATTCCTTTTCCAAACAATGAAATCAGTTAATCCATTGTACTTGTGGCGACTAGAATTACTCTAAGTCCACTAGAAAATAGTTACAACAGATACAACTGTAGGGATATTGCAAAAATGGTTTCAATCAATTTGTTTCTCCAACTCAACATCCAAACAGACCAAAACAATTTCACCTCAGTTCATGATGTTTCAGAAAACCAATTTAAAGTATCCATATTGAAATCTAGCAATAACTAAATTAAAGTGAGCCGAAAGCAATAACTCAATTTTGCCATGTTCGTTATGAAGAGTTAAATTTGCAAAACACATGTTCTATGACGAAATCACACAAGATGGTATCAAATGAACCAAAATTACTCAAATTCAAGGCCATTTCAATAATACTTCTCAAGCAGGGAATGAATAGTTGAGAGACATCATCAATCGGGCGCGTTCCCTCCAAACATCAGCCTCGAAGTTCGTGCCATACAAAGGACGGCACGTGAGGGTCCCGAAGGGTCGTCGGACAATACAGAAGTGGACGAGAGGGGACAGGCAGCACACGGCATGAAAAGATCACCGTCGACGTCCGTTATTACTAGGATACCGCGGTTTAATTTGATGGGTGTGATCATATCAGCACAAATGCACACCCCTCCTTTTGCCTTTTTGAATCATTAATTACATCAGCAATTCTGCTCGACGGTTGCGGCGGGGGCGATCCCTGCAACTTCGGGCCACTTTTCGGGATTCATCAGGGTGCACGATAAAAAAAAGTACTCTGTGTTTTAGGTCCGTCGTCGTCTCGCCTTCGTAACGACGCACCGATCGTTGAAATCCGACCACTGAGCGTAAAGTCGAATGGTTGCGCTCTTTCGATATCGGGCGCGTTCCCTCCGAACATTTGCCTCGAAGTTCGTGCCATGCATAGGACGGCACATAAGGGTCCCGAAGGGTCGTCGGACAATACAGAAGTGGATGAGAGGGGACGGGCAGCACACGACATGAAGAGATCACCATCGACGTCCGCTATCACTAGGATACCGCGGTTCAATTCGACGGGTCCGATCAAATCAGAACTCCGAAGCTAAGAGTGCTTGGGCAACAGTAGTACTAGAATGGGTGACCTCCTGGGAAGTCTTCGAGTTGCACCTCTCCAAAAAGTACTTCGTGTTTTAGGTCCGCGTGCCATGCATAGGATGGCATGTGAGGGTCCCGAAGGGTCGTCGGACGATACAGAAGTGGACGACCGTCGACGTCCGTTATGACTAGGATACTGCAGTTTAGTCCGACGGGTGTGAAAATACCAGCACAAATGCACCGGATCCCATTAAAACTTTAAAGTTAAGCATATTTGGGCCAGAGTAGTATTAGGATGGGAGAACTCTAAAGTTAATTGTGCTTGGGCAAGAGTAGTACTAGGATGGGTGACCTCTTGGGAAGTTTTTTGTGTCTTCACCCCTCCTTTTGCATTTTGCCTTTTTGAATCATGAATTACATTAGCAATTCTGCTCGATGGTTGCGGCGGGGTGATCCTCGCAACTTCGGGCCACTTTTCGAGGTTCATCGGGGTATGCAATGAAAAAAAGTGCTCCATATTTTAGGTCCATCGTCGTCTCGCCTACGTAACGGCACATCGATCGCTGAAATCCGACCACCGAGCGTAAAGTTATACCTCCTGTGGCGAATGGTTGCGCTCCTCCGATGTCGGGCACGTTCCCTCCGAACATCTGCCTCGGTGTTTGTGCCATGAATGGGACGGCACGTGAGGGTCCCAAAGGGTCGTCGGCCGTACAGAAGTGGATGAGAGGGGACGGGCAGCACACGGCATGAAGAGTTCATCGTGGACGTCCGCTATGACTAGGATACCGCGGTTTAATTTTACGTATGCCATTATATCAGTACAAATGCATTGGATCTCATTAGAACTCTGAAGTCAAGTGGGCTTGGGCGAGAGTAGTACTAGGATGGGTGACTTGTTGTACTCAAGTAAAATCCTATCTTTTATTTCAAATTTCATTTGCAATATTTATTTTTTACCCAAAGACCCCAAATATTTAACTTTGCATGACTAAGGTTTAAAGAACCTGCCAATTCTTGACCGTAGAATCTATTAATCCATGATCTCTTTCTTTTTTGTGCAGGAATAGAGATTGACGCCTCCTTCTGCCCATGCCTCTGCCACACCAATGATTTGCTTCGCTCTCCTCTGATATGCACACGCCTCAACTTAAGATGCGGGCAAGTAAGTTGGTCCTGACCTTTTGTTGTAGGAGAAATCCTTAAAGCGGTGAGTTATGACTTTCACAAAGGAGAGGCTAACCACGATCTAGGAATGTGACCAGCAACCTCGCAATTGCTAATCCACTCCTCAATTACTTATCAATCGTGTCAAATATGACTACCCTATTCACGAAGAACGACACGAACAATATTTATTTTTTACCCAAAGACCCCAAAAATTTAACTTTGCATGACTAAGGTTTAAAGAACCTGCCAATTCTTGACCGTAGAATCTATTAATCCATGATCTCTTTCTTTTTTGTGCAGGAATAGAGATTGACGCCTCCTTCTGCCCACGCCTCTGCCACACCAATGATTTGCTTCGCTCTCCTCTGATATGCACACGCCTCAACTTAAGATGCGGGCAAGTAAGTTGGTCCTGACCTTCTGTTGTAGGAGAAATCCTTAAAGCGGTGAGTTATGACTTTCACAAAGGAGAGGCTAACCACGATCTAGGAATGTGACCAGCAACCTCGCAATTGCTAATCCACTCCTCAATTACTTATCAATCGTGTCAAATATGACTACCCTATTCACGAAGAACGACACGAACAATTTACAATAATTGAAAGAGAAACAATAAAAGGACCACTCAAGATATATGATCAAAAAAATTGAACTTCAAGTTTTGCGGTAAAAGCCTTACAATAACGGTGGCTAAAACAAATGTCAAAGTCCCTCTCCATAGGACATGCTCCACCAAATATATAGAAATAATAATGGAAACTTTTTCCTATTTTGTGTTACTAAAATAGGAAAAATAAATAAATAAGACTCTTGCAAGTAAAATTAGTGGCATATATGCAACTTCAGAGCCACAAAATTAGAAAAATAAATATTCATTGATTTGCTCTTGATATCTTCTCTCATGACTTAGCAAAATTAGTTGCATATATGTAACTTCCTTTATTGAAGCCAAAAAATTAGGAAAATAAATATTTCTTGATTTGCTCCTTGATCATAAATTTTGATTGGAACAAATTATGGCGCTGCCCGTTTTCTGCCTTCTCCATCTGAGAGCTAAGAACACGACGAACAATAAGGCCCGAATGACTTGTATCTAAGGTGATCTCTTCTAGTTCTGATCCTGAAGCGTATTGAAGTTCCTCGTGGTTAGATCCTCCTTCCTCTTCTACCTTGCTGGCCGGTGTATACTCACCATCTTCTCGAATGATATGGTTATGCTGATTCGGACAACCACGTATGCCCTTTTTCCTTATATTTGAAGCACTCAATTTTCCTTTTTCTTCTTGTAGAGACAACTGAGGATAAACTTTTTGTAGGGGCAGCAGTGGTCTTTTTTGAATCACTAGGTTTAAACATTGGTGAAGTAAAGCAGCTTGCTAAATTCTCTTGTCCAGTTGCTGCAGTAGCCCTGCTAGAATAGCCATCACTCTTTTATTATTGATTAGCGTTCCTCCAAGGTATGGAAGAACTAGGGTAGCTACGACCATATTTGTGTAATTATCTCCTCCTTTGAACTTGTCTCTCAGCTTTGCATGCATAATTGAATAATTGATTCAGAGAGTCATAGTTCTGAAAATTAAGTATATCTTGTATCTATCCATTCAACCCTCTCAAGAATCTAGCCATCTTTGAATTATCATCTTTTTGCACATTAGCACGAAGCATGCCCACCTGCAACTCCTGATAGTAATCTTCTACGTATTTGTTACAATGATTCATTTTTTAGGATTTATTAAGCAATTCTCTCTCAAAATACGAAGGCACGAACCTCATCCTCATCAAGCGCTTCAAATCATCCCAAGTGTGAGGATCTTTATTTTTTGTCGAATTTGACTCCACCAAATAGAAGTATAACCAATAAATTCACCAGTAGCCGCACATACTCTTTGCTATTTTGGGTAATGATGACAACTAAACTTTTGCTCAACTAATAATTCCCAATCAAGATATATTTTTGGATTAAACTTTACATCAAAATTAGGAACAGTGAATTTAATTTGACTCATCATTTCTTCTTTCTTCATTACGGTGACATACATGACATCCATCACCTCCCACTCCTTGATGATGACGTGCAAGGCGGTGCCGATAAAGTTCCTAAGCAACTTCATCATCAGCTATATAATTATCATTTAATTCTTCATCGACAGCCTCTTAAAAATACAGCGTTCAAATTTGCTCTTGTTTGGAATAGAGCGGCAGCAATAGCATTATTATTGGTTCCAACTCGTCCTCGAGAAACTTGAGGTGGTGGGTGTCGTCGTTGAGGAGTTCGCTCCACTTGTTCAAGTCGAGCTTCAATTCCACCGAGACAATTCTCCAACCCATTCTGACGAACATGTAAACCCTAATTTTCTTTTAAATTTTTTTATTATTATAATATTAAAATAATAAGTAGGATAAAAATAAATATAAAATTAGATAAAGGGGAAAAATGAATTTTAAAATTTAATTTTAAATTTTTTTATAAAAAAAGAGAAAAAGTTAGAAGGTTGAAGAGGAGGTTTTTTAATCCCACATCAGGGGAGTCTTGAAAAAGAGGTAATATTTTCTATTTAAGAGATAGTGTCCTCCTTCACACATTCAATATCTAATCTGTCCATATAATGGGTTGTGGGCTGTGATCTCGTCGTGCCTAGCACAGCTCGACAACGTACATCGTGCGCGTGTTGGTCCGGTTCGATCCGGTCTGGTTCGGTGAACGGTCGGTTCAACTATGATTCGACGTGATTCATGCCTAGTTTCATAATTTTACATTTGGTTTGGTCCGGTTCAACATGGCATAGTGTTTGTTAGTGAGTTTTGGACTTTGAGAAATTTATTTAGAATTTTTATTAAATTTTAAGTATTATTTTTGAATTATTTTTAGTTGGATTCATGGTTTTGAGTGAATTAAATTTGTTAGAAAAATCTAAAATAATTTGTGATGCTATGTTATACAATATAATTTTCGTGATTTAATTAGAATTTTTCAGAATTATTAAAGTATAATTCTTAATTTAATTAAGATGATTTGAGATAATTTAAGGTTTAAATTGATTATTTGTATATTATATGCATGAGGGGAATATTTTGGTAAACATTATTGTATTTAAATTGCGTTAAATAGAATTAAAATATTTTAATTAGAATTTTTACATAACTAATAAATTTATGATATTATAAAATTTAGGTAATTAGGTTATTTTGATTTTTCTATTTAATAAATTTGAATAATTTGATATTTCATAAATTTATTTATTTAATGTAATTATATTTTTTACAGAATTATTAAAATTTATTTTTAAATTAATTATGGTGGTATATGTTTTTTTTTAGAATTCAATTATGGTGGTATATGTTGATTAGAATTGTTGGAATAATTTAATTGTTAAATTAGATATTTATTTTATAGGCTTGATGATGTTTAATTGTGGTTGTGTTGTGATTAATTAATTTGTTAAATTATTGATTGATTATGAAGAAATTAAATAAAAATAGTGTGAGATGATGTGAGTAGGAATGGTAGATAGGAAATTCTTGTTGGCTTGTATGATTTATGTTTGGTTTGGATGTATGTATTTTATTTTATTTTAGGAGAATTGAATTGCTATGCTATTGCTTGACAAATCATGGCTAATCTATGATTTGTGTTGTTAGAAAGGAATTGTTTTGCTGGATTGTTTCCTTGCTTTTAAGAGTCACATCCAAGCTGTGATTCTTGCTTGAGATTTGCTTTGAGACTAAGGTGAGGGCTTATAGTTTTAAATTTATGGCCTACTACAGTGCTGAATCCTAAGAGTCATTGTTATTTATTGTACATGCTGATAAGTTATATATATGCTTTGTTACATATTTAATTAGCATGTGAATTGATGTGAGTTTGAAAGAATGTCATGCTAGTATATAGATATGATTCTATCATGTGCATGCTATTGATGTTTATACTTATATTATGTTGATATTTGATATGCTCATGTGTTGCTAGAGATATAGAGACACTTAACAAGAGCACGAAACATGATGACATGAGACAAAACTAGATACACTTTAGGTTCATGCTATGTTAACACCTAGAGTGGTCTTAAATGACACATAACTAAGGACTTTGAACATCTTAGGATTATAATAACCTAGGAAATGACATTAAGTTCTTACTCTGCTATGTGCCAACATGTGGTGATGAGCCATGTGCTAGCAAAAGTAGAGGTGCAAGTTCGGTTAACTTAGCCGCAGATACTTTGGTATAACCGGAATCTCACTTCGGTGCAGAATTTAACTTATTTGTGTTACTCCAAGGTAGATGGTGTGCTAGGAATAGTACCATTGAATGCACTACAAAGGAAAAGGAACCTGAGGACACTGACATCCTCAAGATATGGGTCCCTGAGGTGTCTAGGTTCATTGGTAGTATATGCAGGATATCTTAGCTTGTCAGGCTGTAGATAGTGTGGTTTATGATTTCTGTGGTGACCCTATCATAGGGCAGAATTACAGCACTGTATGATACTTATGTGGTATAAAAGGGGTGCTATGGTAACCAGCTCCTTCTGCTAACATTAGTGTACAGGCATATAGGACAGAGATTAGAGTTGACACTGACGGGTTTGGGATAGTCCCTGATGAGGGATTTACCTTGAACATAAGTTGGCTGCCTTAGGTGTAGTATGGATAAATTATGATATATTAATTAAGAAAATATAACATCTTTGATAGAGTGCTAGTGTTATGATCCTATTCGTACATCTAGTTATATATGATCATGTTTATGCTATTTCATAATTATTGTCTTATATATATTGTTGACATATTAATTTAGTGTGTGATTTAGTTGATGTATTTTATTGTTGGTTTTTACAATACTTTATGCCCATTTTTAGGGTACTCTCTCTGTAGCCTCACTGAGTTTCGCGACTCAGATGTACATATTTTTTCCATATTGCGCAGGTTACAGGTTGGTCATTGGTATGGGGAACGAGGGAGAACCTAGTTATGACGAGATAGAATTTACTTTGAAAATCTAGATAGAGATTTATTTTGTAGTGTTGGTATTAAATGTAATTTGTTTATTTTTCCGCTATATTTGATTAAAATAAGTTGTGGTATAGAAGTGCAGCTTATACAGCGGTTGTCACGTGCCCAAAGGTAGGATTGGGGCGTGATAATTAAGATTGTATCAGAGCATAGGTTTAAAAAGAGGCAATTAAAAGTAAGGATAGGAGCTTAGGGTACACCATAGGCTTAAAGTACACTTGAGAGACAACTTTGACGGTGTAAAGAATGGTTATAGAGATATGTGGATTTAAAGTTTTGTCCCTATATTTTCCCGACTTGTTGCGTTGTGTTAAATGTAACTTACTTATTGATGTTCTATGCTTGTTGTGGTTGATGTTAGTAAGTAATTTGATTATGTATTGTGTGTTTTATATTTTATGGGTTATGTTGACTTTATTTTATGCTTGAGTTGTGCTGTGATTTTTGAAAACTTAATCTAGGAAAATATAGGCACATTTAGAGCTTTACACATGAGAGTGTAGAGAATTTATTGTTGGGGGTTGTGTTTCAGTTAAACCAAAATGTCATCTAAACAGCTGCTAAGGGTGGTGCTCTGGGGAGAGGAGGTAAGGTAGTACTAGCTATGTTACCTGCACTAGAACCTAAGGTTCCTGCTGTTGAGGAAGTAGAGCTTGAAGTCCCACCTGCACCAATCCCTAAAGCAGAAGCTGTTGAAGGGGAGGAGTCAGTACCATATGCCCACATGATACGGGCTGATCAATTACTCTAACTAGAACCATAAATTTCCTCTTGATTAAGTTCCTAAGTTGCCATGCTGAGATTTCTGCTCAAACTGAACATTTAATTGTCTTAGGTAGCAACAACTACTTTCCCTTCCTTATTACAAGATATGGGAGTCATTTCACTAATAGTATCAATAAAGCATGACATAGGATTTATTGAAAGTTGAAATATTGATACTTTATGCAGCCTTTGATGCGTTGATTTGATTCTTACCGCAGAACTGGAAATATCCTTTTCCTCTAAATTGGGGCTGGGAAGAAGGATAGAGATACTCTCCAATTGTTTTCCTATCCTACTCTAATACAAAATCAAAGTATAATAATGGTAACCTTCTCTTCTCTATAGATTCAGAGCTTAGTTAAGAACATAGTTAAATTGTATAGTTTCATCCCTAGCTTTTATTAATTTTATCATTCCATACTCTTGAATTATAATCAGAGATCAACACCATCTCTATCATCCCATATTCAATATTTTGGTGATCTTGGGGTATTGACATCAGAGTTGAATAAACCTCAAAGTTATCTATATCACATGAATTAGTTTAGTACCATGGGATGTATCAAAACTACTATCTTACCTCAATCTCACTCCTTTATCCCTATCTGACAGTTTTTAATATGAATATACATCAGATACTTTCATATTACAGGAATTATATGGTGCTATATAGTTCTCCTTCCTTAAACTTAGAAAATAAATTCTTGTTACCCATGAACTATATTATAAATTCTGCAAAAGTGGGGGAGGAGAAGATCTGTTCCCTTATTTTTATTCGCTGATATGTTTCAATCCTTTTCTTTTTAAACCTTTAGCAGTGGTCATTCTTCAGATACTGACCGTTCTCAAAATACTAACCATTCCTTTGTCGAATACTATTAAATGCATTCAAAAAGTGGTACCATCCCTAGCACCAAACGAACTCAAATTCCTTTTAGTCATAGTTAACAATTCCTTTTCTTCCTTAGTATATTCTCTCCCTAATCTTGGTCATCTTTTAAAACCCTTTGGATCATACTCTTGACTCTTTCAAGAAAGGGTCCAAATACCATCTAGAACCTTAAGTTACTGAACAATCTATAAGAATTGCAAGTAAATTCAATGAGCTTATAACGCTGAAAGTTTAGCATTTTCAGCATGTTAAATTAAGAGAATTATGCTTATCTCTTGTTCGGTTACTTGCAGAACCCCAAGTCGATTATTGAAAACCTTTCTACCAAGTCCTAGACAAGCATACCTACTGTACCAAACTAATATATCAGAACTAGACCTTGGTTTTCAATTCAGAAATTTACAAGTGATACTAAAGGAGAATCCAATGTGTAGCCTTATCCTTTATTAAGGACCCCTACTGTATTTTCCACCTAGTAGTACCATCCCTACCTCAAAATCTCAACCACAACTCCCATACACAACTAAAGAGTGAGCTAAAGTCGAAGGTAATGAAATGTATCAATCGCTATAGCAAGGTATCCTAAACCTAAATAGATTCAATTCTAGATTTACCTTGTCTCAGAGATTTGATCACCCCGAGCTAATCTATCTCTGTGGAGGAAGTTATGACCTTCTAAAGTTCACTGAATCTTAAAAATTTAGTGTACCGAGATTATTTGATATTCTTAGGTTGAAAAACCATTCATCTTTCCACTTGAATCTTGCCATGTCTCTGCTGACAGCAGAACATGTATCAGTTCTTTTTCCTTACCTTTGATCTATAATTTACCAGTTGTGAATTTAAGTTTCATTCTTCATCATAATAAGTACTAATAGGCTTATATGAATAACAATGCTGAAATTTTACCTTGCCTACATTCTAAATTTTGATAATTTCAGTTTTCTTTATTCATTTCTCCTAAATTTGTACACTCTCTGAAGAACAACCTCATCTAACAATTTAGGGTTTCTTCCATTACTCTATAAAAATATAAATAGGTAAAGGTACACTTCAATGAAGAGTAAATTCTCATAAGTCAGGTAGTGATATAGTTGTTGAAACTATACCTTCTGGTTGCAATTACTAAAACTTCTTCTGATGTGAGTATCACTACTATACCTCCTTATACAGATCTATCCTACAAACCTGTATAACAAACATCTTAAGTTCAACATGATACATCTCACTTTGATATCACTTAAGAAATGTTCAATCAATTCTCAAATTTTCAAGGAATTATTTTTCCTTATCCTTGCTGTGTAATCGATTCTATAACAATAGACATAGCCACTTCGTTCTAATGAGATTTTTCCTACTTAGCTAAATATCTCCCCTACTTAGCTAAATGAACTAATTAAGTTCCAACCTAGAATATAAGCTGAAAGAATTGAATTATAACCCTATACTCAATGGTCTTTCCTGATCTCTTGGAGTTGACAACTCAATTATTAAAATTTGAGTGGGAACTAAATGTAGATGAGCTGTTGGAAATCCAAGTTTACATTTCTCTACTACTCATTGAAGCAAGTTTTGAACCTAGTTGATGAGGACATCGCTGGTCCACCCGTGCAAGACTAAATTAGCATAGAAGGTCCAATGATACGAGCCCGTGCACGACGCTTAGGACAGCAGGTGAATTCTTTTCTTGGGCAAATTAATTACTTAATTACAGAAAAAATGATATTGCCTAATTGTTATTGTTTACTTGTCACTACATGCAAGGAAACGCATGGAGGAATTACTTATATGGAAGTTGTATGAGTAATTGAAGGAAGAAGATTTATTCAAGAATCAAATCTTCATCAAATATTTATTCAAGAGCAAATCAAGGAAGAAGATTTATTCAAGAATCAAATCTTCATCAAATATTTATTCAAGAGCAAATCAAAGAAGATTTATTCAAGATCAAATCTTCATCAGATATTTATTTTTCAAATTCGTAGCTTACAAGAGGAGGAGATTTATATATTTATTTTTCCTATTTTAGTAAAATAAAATATGGAAAAACGTGCCATATTTTGTTTATATATTTGAGTTGAAGGTCACTGGCATAGGAGGAAAAGTAGAGGTGGCAGCCTCTTTGCTTCTGCAAGCAGGAGCTGATGATGACAAAGCTATATCGAGCATATTCTTGTATATTTTTAGGTTATTCTCAAGGTCTTTCTATATTTCAAATTGTTGGGGTCATGTCCCGATCCGCCTGTCAGGCTCGTGACAAAGGCTATATAGATCTGATAACCCATACAAGGTATAAGATGAGCTCAGTGCTACATCAGATATCACTAAAACACAAACATAGCATTATAGACCTTTATCACAGTCCCAATATAATCCTAGTACACACTACATTTAACAATAAAATAAAATTTGGATAAACATGGTGGAAATCCTTCGATAATGTACTCCTTGTCCACGATCTCAATCGATACTGCTAAACCTACACACATATTGAATGCGGCATGCTCAGCCTTTCGTTCTAGTGTGAAATTATGGCTCAAATAATAGTAAAGAAATCAAACACTAGGGATGAGGTTCGATGATGTATTTGATTTATTAATTATCATACGTTAGCTTTTTATTGTAAAAGATATCATCAACAATGTTATATACTAACTAATAGTATATGCAAATGTATGTGTCTGAATATCATATATGTTATGTAATATGCCTGTGTCGCTAGTATACGTTATCTAAGAATGTTTCATCTTTACATCAAGTGTCACGGGCCACCAGCATATGCTTAGGGGATCTCCTGATTATGGACTTTTTGTAAGCCCATCAGTGTCCAATCTATCTATGTCTCTATCTATGCCTGTTACACTAATGTTGATGGAAAGATCGGATGAGCGTGAATCCCTCTCTAGTGGTTCGCTAGTTAAATTTTCCCACCACCGCGTACTAACACTATCACATGTGTCTTCCCTTGACTATCAATGAAGCAACTCATATAGCACTACATATTGTTCCTAGACAGGTCATTTCACCTAATTATATACATTGATCACGACTAGCCGAAATAACATCAACACTAGGATCCAGATTACTCATCAACATGTTCGTAGAATGTCTAGAATAATAGTCGTGTGGTCATCGAATCCACAGTCCAAGGCTTTATGGAAAGAATCACTATCTAAATTCAAAAGCAACGATGTCTGCCAAAAGATGTGCTTCACAACCGTCGCTAGAATACTACGACGAAGGCTACATGCTTCCAAGATCCTTGATTTGGGTTCATCCCTGGTACCCAACTTAGGACTATCACATTGGCGACTTCGAGCCACATGTGCGAGTAGAGTGAATACATCACAATAACCCCTAACAGTTTTGTTGGTCCATATCTATACCCATCCTTAGGATCCAAGATATTGAACTTTAATCCATAAGTTAGGATGTTTGTCATAGTGCAATAACATAATCATTTCACATAAATTAGTTGATGTTCCTCATTCACGAGTATGGTATATTGATGTCTAAGTATAAGTCAAGCTAGGATGTAACATGGTCATTAATAGAAGAATAAATGTCATTTAGTAATATGGCAAAATGGTAGCATGTAGAAGAAATAATAAAGCATATCAAATAGTTACTGAATATAATACATGGCATATCCGTCGTACTAACCAAACATATATTATCTTAGAATGCATGTTATTATGTTATTTTAGTAAGAATCATATTTGATTATGTTCCAGGCATCCAAAACTTTCTTAATAAAATTCAATTAAAATTTTTCCTTGCTTGAGTTAAATCCTACCGCGATGAACCAATGCACCTATAATATTTATTATTTCTTTGGAATCAAACTCAAGCAAAAAAAAAAATAGCATGTATGCAATCATCCCATGATTCAATCTAATCATTCCTATAAATAAATTTATTTAAAGATATACGTGAGCTGCATTTTTTTGCATGTTTTGAAGATAACACCCATACAAGGTTTCAAGGTATCATGTTTATGTAACCCTCTCTCCCACTCTCTTTCTCCTTACTAAGGTTTGGCAACAACCACAAGGCAAGTCCAATAAAAAAATCATTGAAGCTCTATTCGGCTACAACTAAGATAAAATTCCATTAAAACCATTGAGCTATTCATTTAGCTGGAGAAGAGAGGGGAGAAAAAAAAGGAGAGAATAAAAAGAAACAAAGGAAAAAAAGGAAGGGATGAAAACCATCGTGTCCTCTCGGCAGCAACATGCAAAGGAAGAAAATAATCCATTTAATCAGTAATTCCCCTTTTTTCTTGCTACAACACATAATAGGAGAAATCAATTACAACAAACCACTCCTCTATTCTTTAACTACCGCACCTTAAGCATTTATTGATGCTGAGACAAAACCTCCATAAACAAATCCAAACCCTATCCACTAATTCCTCGTCTCACAGTAGCATCGACTTCCATTAATCCATCACATCATATGAATAACTGCATGAGATGTTTAACATATATACCCATTAATCCATCACATCATAAATAACTGCATCTATAAAACCTGTGATTTATCACTAAGGACAATTAAGTAATTTTAAATTTTAGAGGAATGAATTAAATTTTTTTTATAAAGGATTTATTTATAAAGTTACATATGAATTTTTGAGGTGTTAAATTTTGATATAAAATTTTTACCATTAAAATTTAGAGTCAAAAGACACAAACGAATCATAATTTGGACATCATTAGATTACTAAATAGTTGAATTAAAATTTAAACTGTAATAATTCAGCTCAATTGAACTGAACTCGGGTTAAAATTCGAAGAAATAAGAAATAACTAGATTACTTTTGATGTGAACTTGATTCTCTTATTTGAGATCATGTTGATTGAAATTATATGATCATCCCGAGATAGCTAACAGGGATAAAGCCTCCTGTTGATCTAGCATGTATGTTGCTATAGTACCATAGCCCATTGTGTAGATGTGATGTTCAATATTGGCCAACATCAGTTGTATTGAAGTAAGATGGTGGTTCCCATGCTATGCCATGCACAATGCACCTGTTAACTATGCGACTAATATTCTAGCCATTTTGCAGATGGTCTGATGAGCAGTTATGGTCCTAGAGTCATTCCTTATTTTTAAGGTGACTGTCACGCCCCGTACCTTCCCCTAGGGCACGTGGCAGACCGCAGTGAACTCCACATATAGCCTCGCTTACCTCCGGAACTATATGGGAACCCACTAAGCATACCTGATGTATATCTCCTCTATTTATGGAAGGAGAGAACCTGGATAATAGATCAAATATAACTCTAAAATCATGTACTTTACAAAATTAGGTCTCTTACACAGAGAACCATATATATACAAATGATCTATAATTAAAATAGGGCACATACCCAATAATACACAAAATACCTATCTAGTGGATTTCTCTGTACACAAAATAAAGGTAGAATCGTCCTACCTTTCAAAAGTCAAGAGTCTGACTAACCGCCTCTATCTCCATCCGTCCCTCTCCTGCTGTGATCCTAAAAAAAATGAGTTCCCCTTTCGGGTGAGTACGCTTGTACCCAGTGAGTTGGATAGAAAATAATGTAAAATCAAGAATATAGAATAACAAAGTCTCATTAATATAACCAATCGACTATTTGGATATAATAGCCAAGAAAGAAGAATAATCAAGAGTCATACGAGACTATATCTGTCACGCCCTGTACCTTCCCCTAGGGCACGTGGCAGACCGCAGTGAACTCCACACATAGCCCTGTTTACTCCCGAAACTATATGGGAACCCACTAAGTGTACCTGATGTATATCCCCTCTATTTATGGAAGGAGAAAACCTGGATGACAGATCAATATAACTCTAAAAGCATATATTATTAAAACCAAATCTTTACTACAGTGGCACACACTTATATATAAGTAATTTACAATCAACATGGATACATGCCCAAGGTTATACAAAGTACCTAGCCAGTGGATCTCTATACACACAAAACAAAGGTAGAACTGTCCTACCTTTCAAAAGAAATCAGGTGCCTGACTATACACTGCGATATCTATCAGTCTCTCTCCTGCTGTGATCCTGAAAAATAAAAATGAGTTCCCCTACGGGGTGAGTAACGCCGTACTCAGTGAGTTGGATAGAAAACAATATAAAACCGAGAACATAAAATAACAAAGTCTCAAGAATAGAATCATATGACTATTCGTGTGCAATAGCCAATCAAAATGAGTAATCAAGAATCACACGAGACTATATCTGGGGCTGGCATAATCAAAATACAGTTGTGGCCAATAACTGTTACCTCAGGGGGAGGAATCAAATATCATAAGGTACCCAGATCAAAGCAGAAGTGCAAGAATAAATAAACAAAGCCCCCTTTCCCCATAGGTTGTCCACTGGATTTCGCTACCTGGTATCCATAGCTAATCCAGAGTAAAAATCAGTCAGGAGTATCCCAATCTCCCATCCTGACCTCGAGCACTATCATCCCACGCCCCTCCTCATAAGTGGCCCATGGGAGTGCTAATAGTGTAATAACCTATCACTGCAGTGAAGAGTGCCTATAGCACTATCCAGTATAATATCATGCTAGTCACACGCATTTTCAAGTGAAATAGTATCACGAATAATTAAACAGATGCATATGCTAGATCAGAAGTCAACAGAAGCATAGTATAATGCTTAAAATGAACAAAGTAGCAAGAGTATCAACATGGATATCAAGGATTATTTACAACTCATTTATGATCATAATTAGGATAATCCTAACTAGCAGGAGAGCCAAAGGATATCAAATATAAATAATCAAAGTGACTATAGTTCTCCTGACTAAACATTGAGAACTATCCCGTCTATTATGCCCAGAGAATAAACACTCACCTGATTCTATCGTGATAAGCACGTTCTAGTTCGTATCGCGAACGTTTTTATCCTCGTGCTTGCTTACCGAATTTCCTGTGAATATTTCAAGAAATTAAATCTCTCAATCCGGTAACAATTTTACAAATCCGTCTTCACCAACATACTTAAAATAGTCTCTAGAATCATCCTAATTTTTATCTCCAGTTCACCGGAAAGTTCGCCGGAGCTCGCCGGAAACTCGTCGGAAAGTTCGCCGGAAACCTCGTCGGCGAAGTTCTTCGAACAGTGCCAATATTGGTACCATTCGAAAGCTCTCATCACAAGGATTCCAAAAATCATATTTTCCCCAATTATTATAGCTCATACGCGATCGATTTCATGAATTAATTCAATTTGAGCGGAAACCCTAAGTTAGGGTTTTTAGCTCGCCGGCGGCCGACCGGCGGCCAACAGCTCTCAACTCTGGTACCAATGGAAAGCTCTCGTCGAGGAGAAGCCATAGGTACCAAGTTTGCAAAGTTCCGCAGCCGGAATGGCCAGAGCAAGCTCCGGCGATGAACTTTCGCTCACCGATGCCTCTCTCTTCTTTTCTCCCTCAAATCTCCAACAAAACTTAAAAGTAATAGTTCTAATGCATTCTCCTAGCTCACCTGAGGTCGTGGTTCGAATCTCGCGGAAAAACTCCACCGGAGTTGGCCGGAACGTCGCCGGCAAGGTGACGCCGCGGAAAAGGGAGGAGAGAGAAAAAAAAGAAGCTTCAACCCTGGCGCGCTCGATGGGTGAAAATTCGGTTTTTAATAAATAATTAAATTCTTTAATTCCCGTTTAATCCTAGTCGTCCATCCTTAATTCAACGATTTGACTAATCAAACGACGTCCAAATTACGATCCGTCTGCGCCGTTGGATTCCTTGTCAAAAATCCTATCGGATGGTATAATTTTCATGTCAAAATTTCATACTACAAAAATTCACAAAATTTTACAAATAAGTCCTTCTTATTCAAATTTTACAAAAATTATCCCTAATACAAAATACAAATCTCACATCCTACTGATGATACTTCCTTTTCATATATTCTTCAAATAACTTAAAGAAATTTTGTCCTCAAAATTTAACTTAAGTCGTCACTTGAAATAACTGAGGATATTTCCTTTTCATATATTCTTCAAATTCCCAAGTGACTTCTTCTACCTGTGCACTTCTCCACAACACCTTAATCATCCATACATCCTTATTTCTTAAGGTTTTTTTCTTTCGTTCTAGGATTTGCACAGGTTGTATCTTATAGCTTAAGTTATCCGTAAGCTCTATCGGGGCTTCCAGTAATACTCGTTCTGGATCCACAATATGTTTCCTCAATATCGATACATGAAATACATCATATATTCTTGCCATCTCCTGAGGTAACTCCAATCTATAAGCGACAGGACCAATTCTATTAATGATTCGGAAAGGTCCAATATATCTGGGACTCAACTTGCCTGTGCTTCCAAACCGTATAATTCCTTTCCATGGAGCTACTTTCAGGTAAACCATATCCCCAGGTTGAAACTCCAATTCTCTTCTTCGGTTATCTGCATAACTTTTCTGTCTATCCTGCGCTACTTTTAATCTTTCCTTGATAATCTTAATCTTTTCTATCATAGTTTCAATCAATTCATTTCCCTCTATCTTTCTTTCTCCAACTTCATCCCAACATAACGATGTTCTGCACTTTCTCCCATATAAAGATTCATAGGGTGGCATTCCGATGCTAGTCTGATAACTGTTATTATAAGCAAACTCAATCAAAGGTAAATGTTGATCCCAACTTCCCTGGAATTCAATTACACAAGCCCTTAACATATCTTCCAAGGTTTGAATTGTTCTTTCAGATTGGCCATCAGTTTGGGGATGAAAAGTTGTACTAAACTGTAATGTCGTCCCCAAAGCTTCATGCATCTTTGGCCAGAAACGAGAAGTAAATCTGGGATCTCTATCAGAAACAATGGTAATGGGAACTCCATGAAGTTTCACAATCTTCTGAATATAGATTCTGACTAATTTATCCAATGAATAGGTATTATTAATTGCCAGAAAGTGAGCAGACTTCGTAAGTCTATCCACAATTACCCATATTGCATTATGATTGCTGGATGTACGGGGTAATCCTATCACAAAATCCATAGTGATATGTTCCCATTTCCATTCTGGAATTGATAAAGGCTGTAGCTTTCCTGCCGGTCTCTGATGCTCAGCTTTAACTTGCTGACATATAGGACACTTAGCTACATAATCTGCAATATCTTTCTTCATACCAGGCCACCAATAATTTTCTTTTATGGTGCGATACATCTTTGTACTGCCCGGGTGCATTGCATATGCCGAAGAATGAGCTTCCTCCAAAATAACTTTCTTGAGTTCAATTTTATTAGGGACATAAACTCTGTCTCGATATACCAATAACCCATCATCCCTCATCCCGAACTCAGTATTTTCTTCTATTTGCATCTTTTGAACTACTTTACTCAATTCCTCGTCTGAGCTTTGCAAAACTCAAATTTCTTCATGAAGTGTAGGTTGCACAACAAATGTAGCTAGCATCTCACTAACTGTATCATAATTCAGCTGAATTTCTAAAGATTTCAATTCTATTAGCTGCGGTAATGTAGTGGCTGAAATATGTGATAATGTAACTGACTTTCTACTCAAGGCATCAGCTACTACATTTGCCTTTCCTGGATGATATTCAATTATCAAATCATAATCTTTTATCAACTCTAACCATCTTCTCTGTCGCAAGTTTAGCTCTTTTTGAGTCATAATATACTTCAAGCTCTGATGGTCAGTAAAGATATGACATCAAACTCCATATAAATAATGCCGCCATATCTTTAGTGCAAATACTACTGCTGCCAGTTCCAAATCATGAGTAGGATAGTTTAATTCATGTTTCCTTAGTTGATGGGAGGTATAAGCAATAACTTTTCCTTCCTGCATCAATACACAGCCTAACCCTTGTCTGGAAGCATCACTGTATACTGTATAATTTTCATTAGGCTTTGGTAATGTCAGAACTGGAGCATAAGTAAGACAGTCTTTGAGTTTCTGAAAACTCTTTTCACATTCCTGATCCCATTCAAATTTCACTTCTTTTCTGGTTAATCGAGTGAGTGGTCCAGCTATCTTAGAAAATCCCTCAATGAATCTTCTATAATATCCAGGTAGACCTAAGAAACTGCGAATCTCTGTAACATTCTTGGATCGTTCCCATTTCAAAACTGCTTCTACTTTGTTTGCATCAACCATAATGCCTTTTTCTGATACGGTGTGTCCCAAGAATTTCACTTCTTTCAGCCAAAACTCACATTTAGAGAACTTTGCATACAGTTTATTTTCTCGCAATATCTGTAATACTATTCTCAAATGTTCAGTATGTTCCTTATCTCCAGAAGAGTATATTAGAATATCATCTATGAATACAATAACAAACTTGTCCAGATATGGATGGAACACTTTATTCATTAAGTCTATGAATGCAGCTGGGGCATTTGTCAAAACAAAAGACATTACTACAAACTCATAGTGTCCATATCGAGTCCTGAAGGCAGTCTTAGGGATATCTGACTCCCTAATCCTCAATTGATGATATCCTGATCTCAAATCAATTTTTGAAAATACCTTAGTTCCTTGTAGTTGATCAAAAAGATCATCAATTCTCGGCAAAGGGTATTTATTCTTGATAGTCACCTTATTTAATTGTCTATAATCAATACATAATCTTAAGGTACCATCTTTCTTCTTTACAAATAATACCGGTGCTCCCCAGGGTGAGGTACTTGGTCTGATAAATCCTTTATTTAATAATTCTTGTAACTGTACCTTCAATTCACTGAGTTCTGCAGGTGCCATTCTATATGGTTGAATAGTAATAGGGTGAGTGTCTGGTTGTAATTCAATAAAGAAATTTACTTCCCTATCAGGTGGTACACCTAGTAATTCTTTAGAAAATATATCAGAGAATTCACATACCACCGGTATCTCTTCTAGCTTGGTTCTTGAGGTGGATGTGTCTATTATATGAGCTAAATACGCTACACATCATTTTCTTATTAATTTCTAAGCTTGTAGTGCAGAAATCACACAAGTTGGTAGAATTCGGCGATTCCCAGTAAAATGTAATTCAGGTGTTCCCTCTATCAAGAATATCACTTCCTTGGTAAAACAGTTGACTGTGGTTTTATGTCGGGCTAACCAGTCAATCCCCAATATCAAGTCAAGATCAGACATATCTAATGGGATTAGGTCTGCTAGTAATATGATATCTCCCAACATAATCTCACAGTCCTTATAAACTGTATCTCTAAGAAGTTGTTCTCCTAGAGGTGTGCATACAATAAGTTCAGGTTTTAAAAGAACTAAGGGTTTATCACTAAACTCGGCAAACTCAGGATTAATATAAGATCTATGAGAACCACTATCAATAAGTACTCTAGCAGTATGCTGAAAAAGCTGTAAAGTACCTGTGATCAAGTCTGAATTGGCCTCAGCCTCCTTATCTGAACTGGCAAAGATCCTGGTCTGCTCTCGCGGTGGAATCCCAGAACCACCTTGTGTCCCTCTAACACTGCTTCCTTGATCTGCTTTATAGCTTCTCACTGCCCCAGATGGTTGTCTATCCTGAGTGGTCGATCCCCTACCACTTGGTACTGGTCTGGGCATCCCACTGCTTCTACTGTCACCTCTTTGTTGTAGTCTTGGGTAGTTACTATGATAATGCCCTGGCTGATGACAATAGAAACATCTCAGGGGAGCTCTGCAGATTCCAGAATGATTCTTACCACAATTTCTGCAAGTATCTCTGGTCATAGGTCGAACTTGAGACTCAGAATCTGGAATGGGTAAAGCTCGAGGGTAAGCCTGTGATCTAGGAGCACTACTAGATGATTCTCCCAATCTTTGCGATCCCTTAACTATCGTACTCTTCCTCTGGAATGTAGGACTGAAAAATCCTGACTTTCTCTTTCCTGAGAAAATTTCCTTACCCTTAGAAGGTGTTGGGGATAACTGCTCAATCTCTACTGCCATCTGCACTAACTCATGATAACTGACAGTGGTAGAAGTAACCAACAACTTTCTAATCTCTGTATTCAGTCACTTTCTAAACCTGCTACGCATATACTCAGTATCTCGGGCATACTCTGGGACAAATACCGATAAAGCTCGTAGCTCAGTGTCAAACTCCAATACTGACCTATGATCCTGTCGTAGTGCAAAGAATTCTTCTCTCTTCTGATCCTTATAAAAGCTAGTGTAGTATTCCCTGTTGAAGATATCTATAAATCTTTCCCAAGTAGTAGGTAAAGCTCCACTAGCACTAAGAGACTCCCACCAAACCTGTGCATCACCCTCTAATAGCTGAGCTGCTAGTCTGATAGTATCTGCATCTGTCAATCTCACGTCTCTAGCAGTATTTGAAACTTTCTGTAACCATTTGTGAGCTATTTCTGGGTCTCTAGATCCCTCAAAACTGTAACAGCCTAATTGTCGAGCTGTCTTGATCTATTTTAGTAAATCAGTTTGAGGAGCAACAACGGGTGCCTGCACTGGTGGAACGGGAGCTAGTACCAATGCAGTCTGAGTTTGAATCGCTCTAAAGAGTGTTTGAAACTGCTCATCCGTCAGAGTGACTCCTCCTGCAACAGGTGGTGCAGCCTGGCCACCCTCTACTGGTACTGCATGGGAGGCAGAGGAACCCTCCTGTCCATGTGATACCTCATCACCTGAATGACTATGCTCTGGTTGCATTCTGAATATCCTGCACGAATATTACGATCATTGTTACGTATACGACATATATCCTAGGGCCACTAGACTGATCCTTAATTAAGATCCACTGGACTCCTTATATTCAAAAATGAATTATTTCTAAAAAGTCCATGTAAATGGTATCTTAATATAGCCAGGTTCTCAAATGATCTTGTCAGGATATACATATGCTCTAGTATGAACCTGCTCTGATACCACCAAAATCTGTCACGCCCCGTACCTTCCCCTAGGGCACGTGGCAGACTGCAGTGAACTCCACACATAGCCCCGTTTACTCTCGAAACTATATGGGAACCCACTAAGCGTACCTGATGTATATCCCCTCTATTTATGGAAGGAGAGAACCTGGATGACAGATCAATATAACTCTAAAAGCATATATTATTAAAACCAAATCTTTACTATAGTGGCACACACTTATATACAAGTAATTTACAATCAACATGAATACATGCCCAAGGTTAAACAAAGTACCTAGCCAGTGGATCTCTATACACACAAAACAAAGGTAGAACTGTCCTACCTTTCAAAAGAAATCAGGTGCCTGACTATACACTGCGATATCTATCAATCTCTCTCCTGCTGTGATCCTGAAAAATAAAAATGAGTTCGCCTACAGGGTGAGTAACGCCGTACTCAGTGAGTTGGATAGAAAATAATGTAAAACCGAGAACATAAAATAACAAAGTCTCAAGAATAGAATCATATGACTATTCGTGTGCAATAGCTAATTAAAATGAGTAATCAAAAATCACACGAGACTATATCTGGGGTTGGCATAATCAAAATATAGTTGTGGCCAATAATTGTTACCTCAGGGGGAGGAATCAAATATCATAAGGTACCCAGATCAAAGCAGAAGTGCAAGAATAAATAAACAAAACCCCTTTCCCCCTAGGTTGCCCACTGGATTTCGCTACCTCGTATCCATAGCTAATCTAGAGTAAAAACCAGTCAGGAGTATCTCAATCTCTCATCCTGACCTCGAGCACTATCGTCCCACGCCCCTCCTCATAAGTGGCCCATGGGAGTACTAATAGTGTAATAACCTATCACTGCAGTGAAGAGTGCCTATAGCACTATCCAGTATAATATCATGCTAGTCACACGCATTTTCAAGTGAAATAGTATCACGAATAATTAAACAGATGCATATGCTAGATCAGAAGTCAACAGAAGCATAATATAATGCTTAAAATGAACAAAGTAGCAAGAGTATCAACATGGATATCAAGGATTATTTACAACTCATTTATGATCATAATCAGGATAATACTAACTAGTAGGAGAGCCAAAGGATATCAAATATAAATAATCAAAGGGACTATAGTTCTCCTGGACTAAACATTGAGAACTATCTCGTCTATTCTGCCCAGAGAATAAACACTCACATGATTCTATCGTGATAAGCACGTTCTAGTTCTAATCGCGAACGTTCGTATCCTCGTGCTTGCTTACCGAATTTCCTGTGAATATTTCAACGAATTAAATCTCTCAATCCGGTAACAATTTTACAAATCCGTCTTCACCAACATACTTAAAATAGTCTCTAAAATCACCCTAATTTTTATCTCCAGTTCGCCGGAAAGTTCACCGGAGCTCGCCGGAAACTCGCCGGAAAGTTCGCCGGAAAACTCGCAGGCGAAGTTCTTCGAACAATGCCAATATTAGTACCATTCGAAAGCTCTCATCACAAGGATTCCAAAAATCATATTTTCACAATTATTATAGCTCATACGCGATCGATTTCATGAATTAATTCAATTTCGGCGAAAACCCTAAGTTAGGGTTTTTAGCTCGCCGGCGGCCGACCGGCGGCCAACAGCTCTCAACTCTGGTACCAATGGAAAGCTCTCGTCGAGGAGAAGCCATAGGTACCAAGTTTGCAAAGTTTCGCGACCGGAATAGCCGGCAATCCCCGGAACAAGCTCCGGCGATGAACTTTCGCTCACCGACGCCTCTCTCCTCTTTTCTCCCTCAAATCTCCACCAAAACTTAAAAGTAATAGTTCTAATGCATTCTCCTAGCTCACCTGAGGTCGTGGTTCGAATCTCGTGGAAAAACTCTACCGGAGTTGGCCGAAACGTCGCCGGCAAGGTGACGGGGTGAAGTTGTCGCGGAAAAGGGAGGAGAGAGAAAAAGAAGAAGCTTCAACCCGCGCGCTCGATGAGTGAAAATTCGGTTTTTAATAAATAATTAAATTCTTTAATTTCCGTTTAATCCTAGCCGTCCATCCTTGAATCTACGATTTGACTAATCAAACGACGTCCAAATTATGATCCGTCTGTGCCGTTGGATTCCTTATCAAAAATCCTATCGGATGGTATAATTTTCATGTCAAAATTTCATACTACAAAAATTCACAAAATTTTACAAATAAGTCCTTCTTATTCAAATTTTACAAAAATTGTCCCTAATACAAAATACAAATCTCACAATATCTGGGGCTGGCTATATCAAATGACAGTCGTGGCCAACAACTTTCCCTCAGGGGGGAGGTATCAAGCATCGTAGGGTACCCTAATCAAAGTAGAGTTACAAGAACATAGAAACAAAGCCCCCTTTTACCCCCTACATTGCCCACTGGACCTCGCTACTTGGTATTCATAACTCGTCCAGCGTAGAACCAGTCAGGAGTAACCCAGTCTCCCATCTTGACATCGGCCACTATGACCCCACGCCCCTCTTCATAGGCGGCTCATGGGAATATCAATAGCATAATCTTTTGTCACTACAGTGAAAGTGCTTATAGTAGTATCCAGTATCAGATCATACTAGCCATATGAATTCATAGGTGAGAAAGTATCACGAATAATCAAATAGATGCATATGCTAAATTTAGAGTCAACAAAAGCATAGTATCATGCTTATAATGTACCAAAGAATAATAGCACTGAAAAGCTTATCATGAATGTCAAAGAATATTCACAACTCATTTATAATCGAAATCAGGAATATTAATTAGCAGGAGAGTCCAAAGAATAACAAACATATCTAATCAAAGGAATATAATTCTCCTGGACTAACATTAAGAACTATCCCGTCTATTCTGCCTGGAGAATAAACACTCACTTGATGCTATTGTCGTAAGCACATTCTAATTCATATCGCGATCTTTAGTATCCTCGTGCTTGATTATTAAATTTCCTGGGAATATTTCAATGAATTTTAATTCTCAATCTGTTAATAATTTTACAAATCTGACTTCATAAAAACTCTTAAAATGATCTCTAGATTCACCCTAATTTTTATCTCGAGTTCGCCGGAAAGTTCGTCGGAACCCTCGCTGGCGAAGTTCTTCGAACAGTACCAATATTGGTACCAATCGAAAGCTCTCTTCACAAGGATTCCAAAAATCATACTTTCCTCAATTATTATAGTTCACACGCGATCAATTTTAACGATTACATCAAGTTGGGCGAAATCCCTAAACTAGGGTTTTTAGCTCGCCGGCGGCCACCCGACGGCCAATAGCCATCGAGGAGAAGCCATAGGTACCAAGTTTGCAAAGTTTCGCGGCCGGAATGGCCGATAATCTCCGGAGCAAGCTCCGGCGACGAACTTTCGCCATCGCTACTTCTCTCCTCTTTTTCTCCTCGAATCTCAATCAAAACTTGAAATTAAAGGTTCTAATGTGTTCTCCTAGGTTACCTGAGGTCGTGATTCAAATCTTGTCGAAAAATTCGATCGAAGGTGGCCGGAGCATCGTCGGCAAAGTGACGAAGAGTTGCTGCCGCAAAAGGAAGAGGAGAGAGGAAGAAAAGGGCGCTCGAGCAAGCAGTGGGAAGAAAAGATGATTTTATAAATTTATTAATTAAAATCTTAAATTTTAGATTAAATCTGGACCGTCCATTTGCATCAATCCTTGATTCATCGATTTGACCAATCAAACGATGTCTAAATTATGATCCGTCTACGTCGTTGGATTCCTTATCAAAAATCCTATCTGATGGTATAATTTTCACATCAAAATTATATACTTTAAAAATTCATATAATTTTACAAATAAATCCTTCATATTATTTTTCTTTTATACAACCCGTTAAAATTACCATATATTACATAGTTATCCTTAATGTA
Organism: Thalia dealbata; assembly: GCA_030544415.1. Taxonomy (NCBI): domain Eukaryota; kingdom Viridiplantae; phylum Streptophyta; class Magnoliopsida; order Zingiberales; family Marantaceae; genus Thalia; species Thalia dealbata. Next base: position 16,558,397 of record CM060460.1, read on the forward strand.
AGATTACAAGTCTCACATCCTACCTCCCTTAAAGAAATTTTATCCTCAAAATTTAGTTCAAGTCATCCCTTCAAGTAATCGAGGATAGTTCCTCTTCATATGCTTCTCCGGTTCCCAAGTATTCCCTTCTAGTTGTGTAATTCTCTGTGATCCTCTAATGATTCATATCTATTTATTACTTAAGGTTTTCCTATTAATATAGAGGGTATAATCAAAGTTAGATAAAAAAACATATAAGAGACTTTGAAAGGACTACTCCATCCTCTTGGAGGCCACTGTCATTGATGCTAAAGAAATCAAACTCCAAGGAGGAGTCTCATATGGCTTCTAGATATTTAATCAATTAAACTATATTCTCATTGTACTTCTTGATTAATTGCATATTGGTTGAGCAATATTTAAAAAAGAATATTGAAGCTCTATTCGGCTACAACTAAGATAAAATTCCATTAAAACCATTGAGCTTTTCATTTAGCTAGAGAAGAGAGGGGAGAAAAAAAAGGAGAGAATAAAAAGAAACAAAGGAAAAAAGGAAGGGATGAAAACCATCGTGTCCTCTCGGCAGCAACATGCAAAGGAAGAAAATAATCCATTTAATCAGTAATTCCCCTTTTTTCTTGCTACAACACATAATAGGAGAAATCAATTACAACAAACCACTCCTCTGTTCTTTAACTACCGCACCTTAAGCATTTATTGATGCTGAGACAAAACCTCCATAAACAAATCCAAACCCTATCCACTACTTCCTCATCTCACAGTAGCATCGACTTCCATTAATCCATCACATCATATGAATAACTGCATGAGATGTTTAACATATATACCCATTAATCCATCACATCATAAATAACTGCTAGGCACGGCCCGGTTCACGAGCGTGCCGTGCTTGGCACGGCCTGCCCAAGTAGGCGGGCCGTGCCGGGCGGTTGTTTGAGGGCCCGTGGGTCTGGGGCGGCACGGCACGAAAGCCCTATATATATAATATTTTATAAATAAAGTTGTTAAAATAAGTTGGCGTAGTGGTAACAAGTAAAGTTGCCTGGGTGAAAACCTAAGTTTGAACCCTCGCGGCGCATATTTTCACTTAAATTTCCACATTTCTTTGTGCCGGCCCGCTTGGGCTCGGGCTGAGGACGGCCCGGCACGCCCGTAGGGCGTGCCGCGTGCCGGGCCGGGCTGGCCGGTGCGAGATGCGCCCTGTGCCGTGCCTGACCCGGCCCGACCAGCGGTCGGGCCTTGTCGGGCCGTACTCGGGTCGGCCCGAGCACGGCCCGTTTTCATCTCTAATAAAACCTGTGATTTATCACTAAGGGCAATTAAGTAATTTTAAATTTTAAAGAATTGAATTAAAAGAAATATTATAAAAGACTTATTTATAAAGTTACATATGAATCAAAAGACACAAACGAATCATAATTTGGACATCATTAGATTACTAAATAGTTGAACTAAAATTTAAACCGTAATAATTCATCTCAATAATTCAGCTCAATTGAACTGAACTTGGGATAAAATGCAAAAAAATTGGGATAAAATGCAAAAAAATAAGAAATAACTAGATTACTTTTGATGTTAACTTGATTCTCTTATTTGAGATCATGCTGATTGAAATTATATGATAATCCCGAGAGAGCTAACAGGGATAAAGCCTCCTACTGATCTAGCACGTATGTTGCTTTAGTACCATAGCCCATTGTGTAGATGTGATGTTCAATATTGACCAACATCAGTTGTATTGAAGTAAGATGGTAGTTCCCGTGCTATGCCATGCACAATGGACCTGTTAACTATGCGACTAATATTCTAGCCATTTTGCATATGGTCTGATGAGCAGTTATGGTCCTAGAGTCATTCCTTATTTTTAAGGTGACTCTATCTACGAATGGTATGTGTAGTACTAAATCATAGACTATGTTTCTCATATGATGTCGGGGAGGCAGTAGGGTCTCGCTAGTACGTGACATTGGAATAGTCAACTAGCGAGACATTTGAGTAGGACCACGGTCATCGTCTCCTCTCCAACATCTGTGTGGAGTTTAGGCAAAGTTTTAAATACACACAATATGAATGGGCTTATGGGACATCCTTGATCAGGATGGCCCTTAAGTATAGGGTTGTAGAGCCCAACTCACTTGACAATTATATAGAGATATATTAGATTACACTATAAAGGTAGATGGAGAGCATGCTCTCTCCGCCAATATCCATATGGGCTTTAGGTAGAGCCTTAGACACACACAGCACGAATGGACTTATAGGATATCCCTAATCAGGATAGCCCTTAAGCATAGGATTGCAGAGCCCAACACACTCGACAATTTAACAAAGGTATAGTGGATGACTCGTAGTAGGGACATCATAACACATGATCTAGTAGATAGGTAAACACAACTATAATGATCCTTGTTGATAGCACATATACATCGTATGATATGGATAGGGCTAGAAATATCGATTGGAGCTAGTTAATCATACTAAGTAATTGAGGGTTGAATAGATTAGTATCCCGATTGAGAATAAGGGTGCTATTCCTAATATTGATATGTTTCATGAAATGATTGGTGTTAAATACTTGCATGGAAAATCATGTTTTTTGATATTATTTTATTATGAATCTATTATGTATCTTTTACTTTATATCGTTCTCTATAAACCTCACTGGGTACAGAGTTACTCATCCCTTGGGGCTACCATCTGTAAATTATTATGGGTGGCAGGTGATTTATTGCATGTTAGGTATAGGTCTATGATCAATTTATGGATGGACTAGGAATGTGTGAGGTGATAGGCGATACGATCCTACGCGTGCAGAGGCTAGTATTATTACCTAGTATATCCACTCGATATATTTTGATTTAATAGTATTTTTCATGTATAATGATATGATCTGGGTTTTCCTTATGTGTATAAGTTTATTTATTTATGTAATTATTTTATTTCCACTTGCATTTAAAATTTGAAGATTATACATACATGCATAAGGGTGTTTCAATGGTGAAGTTTGGACAATGTCTAGCATGTCTCTTCATTACTCTCAAGGTTAGGGTAGTAATAGGGATGCGTGGTAGTTGCCATGTGCCTAAGATAGGGATTGGGGTGCGACAATATGTCACGTCTCGACCTTGTCGACAACCATGATAACCGCTATTTGAGTTTAGAAAATTTATTGAAGGCTAATTGAAACTTCACTTGCAATAAAATAATAACATAAATCTTGTAAGAATTTTTTGCGACTACATCGTAGTAGAATAAATGTTTTCTTTTATATAATACAACCCGATTACATAAATTAAAATACTAATCATGTCATGTTAGTTTTATCTGTACCACTCCCCTACAAGTCTACTCAATGTCCAGGCACCTGGGCATGGGAAAATAAATTGCGTTGAGCTTTGCGGCCCAGTAGCTATAGAAAGAGTAATCTCTAGCAATCGTAAGGATAAAAAACATCAACATACGTCGATTTAATTAAAACATAGCAAACATGATGTAGATATGCTGTAGGAAATAAGATTGGTCACACAAAGTTCTCGTATGTCATTTTTTGTGTAAGATGTCATCTACCACTATGTTTTCAGAATTTCCTTTTCAAGGGCTACCTTTCTATCATTAGGATATGCCTGGATCAGGGACTATCCATAAGCCTGCTAGTGTCCTTTTAGATCTCTACCTAATGCCCATCACACTGACATTAGCGGAGATTGATCGTGGAATAATCTCCTACCGATCTCGCAAGTCGTACCTCAGCCCGCGCTTTGAGATCTTCGCATATGTATCTCCCCATGATATGATCACCTCTTTGTTTAGTCTCAACGGTCTGATGAATCGGACTCCGCATAATTATTGACTCTAAGGTCTAGACTAACCCCTCATAGGTCTGCAAAGCCCGAACGGGGTACATCAGTTGTCATTTGAACCCCTAGTCTTTTGCCATAGTGGTTAGATAGCTCCCAGTTCTCAAGTCTTTGAAGTTTTGACTACGTACTTTGAGGGAAATATCTTTATCATGTAAGAACTCTACCTCGGCTTCAACCTAAATTTAAAGGTTGGGTTGGGTTATGCTTCTAGTTACCCCTGAAGGACTAGCACAATGGTACCCACCAGCTGTAAGAGAAATAAGTACGAGGACATAATATTCTTCTTCTAGTTTTGATGTCTCTATGATGTAATATCCTTTTTATTCTCATGCACACAGATGTGTATTATGATATTTGATGTATGTCTCTATGTTGCATGGCATTCAAGAAGTATATAGAACTTTAAGTTCACCAATATTAAGAATATCGAGAATGATAGTAATTGGATGTTATAGCATATCATGTGCTTACAATATAAAAATTATGAAGCGGTAGATTTAATCAAATCATGTCATATGTCTGAAAATTAATAATTGCCCACTCGATGCTCAAACTCCTGTAATTTACAATTGAACTTTAAAAACAACTCACAGTGATTTGATTCAGTTCCTCAATAACAACTCACGGTTTTAATCATGTTTATTACCGTTGATGCAGATTTCAAGTATCCTATAAATATCAAGTACTCTTACTTTATAATGTTCATATTACTTATTCTCACCCATCCCCTTCTTATAGTTTCATTTAATGCTATATAGGAAACCATTCAAGTGAGGAATAAATCTTTACATTCACAAGAAACCATGAACAATCAGCATGGAGAATCCATTTAAATTGCTATCAGCATGCATTTAGATTATTGTTGTCGATAATAGTTATTTCAGCCACAAAAATGATCACTCAACAACCTATCATTAAGGCTATCTGTGTTCCTTAATCACTTTTTCATGTTACAGCCATCTCTCGACAGCAAGAAGTTTCAGTTTTTCATTTTTGATATGGTAGCAATTTGTCCTTACCCTTTAAAGTTTATTCATGATATTTTGAGCAATAGTAAAATGGTACTTTGATAGTAAAGATGAAGAGGAGGAAGTGATTATAGTTTATGCATTCGAGTTGCATTTCACATTTGCAACAAAAGAAAGAAATGAGCTGTGAACAGTAGTGTAACTCATGTTACTATTTTAACTTACATAGCAACGACAAAGGTTTGTATTCATTTTCGAGTAGCAAAGGTCATGAAAATTTATATAAAAGTAAATTGTAAATTGAAGAGAGAGAAAATAATCCAAGTGAGTATACAGTAGGAAGGTCAAGTTCTCTAGTTTTATAGGGCATTGAACGATATTATTCCTAGCAAACCATCTACTATAGAATAACACAATCACGGGAGCTCTGCACTGAAGTGAGATCCCTGCGGCTATGTTAATCAGAATTGCACCTCTACCTCAACTAGCACATGACTCCTCACCATATGTTGGCACATAGCTATTAAGAACCCTAGCTTTATCTCCCACGTTATCATAACCTTATAATGTCTAAAGTTCTTAATCATATGTCAACTGAGATCACTTCTAGGTTTTAACCATAGCATGAACCTAAAGTGTCTCTAGATTTTGTCTCATGTTTTCGTGTTCTATGTTCCTACTAAATGTCTCTACATTTATAGCATAACATGAACATATCAATATCCAACATAACACGAGAACAATCATACATAACATGCATATAATAGCATCATGTATCTTTTTATAGCAACATTTATCAACAATTATCAAAACACACATACTATTAAAAAATACAACAAGCAGACATTCAACTCATCAGCATGTATAATATATAACAACGACCGTAAACCCTGATTTCTATTAAAAAAATAAAAAAAAATATTATTTTAATATTAAATTAATAAAAATAAATAAATAAAATAAAATTAGAATAAATAATAAAATAAAAATAGAAAATAAAAATGGTAATTTAAATTAAAGTAAAAAAAATAGGAAAAAGATTTTTTTTTTAGATTTAGATTTTTTTTAAAATAGGAAATTTGAAGAAAAAAAAGATTAAAAAACGGAAATTCGCCGCTGCGCGTGCGCTGCACGCGCAGCGAGCGTGGAAAGAAAGAAGCGAGGGTTTAAAACCCTCGAGACCCCCTGTTTTGGGGAGAGGGACGGGGACAAGCGGCGGAGCTCAACGCTCCGGCGGTCGTCGTCTTCAACAGCGGAGAAGGTGCGGCTGGAGAAGAGGCCAGGGCGTCGCGGCCGGCGGTGCGCAGGGGGGGTCACCGGCGAGCGGGCGGAGAAAAGGGGCGAGGGGTCTTTGAACCCCCGGAAACAGGACAATGCCCTGTTCCGAGAGTGGCGATGACGATGGAGCTCGAATAGCTCTGGCCGCCGGTGTAGTCGGAGAAGAGGCACTGTTCCGGAAGTTAGGCCGTCGTTTGCGAAGCCGGAGAGGCGGTATGGCAGCTCCGGCGAGCTGCGGTGCGGTTGGCGGCAGCGAGCGGACAGGAAACAGGGGGGTCCCCTGTCTCCACTGTTTCCCTGATGAGCAGCGACGGTGGGTGTGGTGTGTGCTCCGGCGGCCGGCGACTTTAGGTGCAGAACTCGTAGGTTAAGGGTTAGGCATCGGTTCCGGGTGCAGAGAGACGTGGGGGCGCTTCCGGCGGGCGGCTTGCCGCGGGGAAGCGGCGGAGGCAGGGTTGGTTCTATTCCCGGTTGATCTCGCCGTCGATCGGCGCGGAATCGCTTTCCTCCCTTCGTAGTATGGCATGCAGCCTCGATTCGGGTCGACAGGAGACGAATTGAGGAGTTGGCTGCAACGCCGGAGGCTGGGAATCGGCGGCCGGCGGATCTCAACGTCGCAGCAAGGGACCGAGTGCGCCGGTGGTTGTGGGCCCTCCGGAGCTTTGCGGGCGGCGAGAGGAGAAGGCCGACGGGTCGAGGGAGGTTTGGATAAGGCGGGGACGGCGTTCTGGCGCGTCCGCAGCAGCGGAGCGGCGGCGAGAGGCGACGGAGCGGCTGCGGCGTCGAGCAGGAATCAAGCGGAGTGGGAAGGGTCGACCGCGCGTGCGATGCACGTGCGGGGCCCGGTTCGGCCGATTCAGACCGATCCAGTCCGGTTTGGTTCGGTCCGAATCCGGTTCATCAGTGGTTCGGCCGCGGTTTATCCGGTTTTCGTGATTATTCGACCGGTTTATTTCGGTTCAACGTTGCTAGGGCTTTGTTGGTAAGTTTTAAACCTTTAGGAATTTATTTAAAAATTTTATCAAGTATTAGGTTTGGTTTTCAAATTATTTTAGGTTGGGTTCAATGTTTTGAGTGCATTAATTTTCTCAGAAAAATCTAAAATAATTCATGATTCTAGATTATCCTTAGATATAATTTCTATAATTTAATTAGGATTTTTTTCGAACTGTTAATGTAGAGTTTTGATTTAATTAAGGTGGTTCGGATTTATTTAGGTGTTAAATAAGTTATTTGGATAATATTTGCATGAAAAAAATATTTTGGTAGGTGTTATTATGATTGATGTATGTTAAACAGAATTAAAATAATTTAATTAGATTTTTTACAGAATTTAAAAATTTTATATTGTGATTAAATTGGATAATTAGGTTAATTAGATTTTCTAATTAATGAAATTGAGGAAATTATGTTTTAATATATTTATTGGTGATAATTGGATTTTTACATAATTATTAAAAATTATTTTAGATTAATTAAGGTGGTATAATTGATCCATATGATTAATTAAGATGATATAATTGATTTAAATTATTGGAATAATATATTTGTGCAAATAGGTATTAAATTTATGGTCAAATGGTATAATTTAAATGTAAACAAATTATATGGGTGTAGTTAAGGTTGATTTGATGTATGTTGATAGTAGTTGTGATTGTTTAAGATTATTAAATTATTTAATTGACTTAAAGGTAATTAAATAAAATTTGGTGTAAGTTTGTGAGTAGTGGGGGTTGTTAGGAAAATTGTTGAGGTGTGTTATTCATGCATGTGTCACGCCCCGACCCGCAGGACGACACGTGGCAACCGCCGTATGGTCCTACGACCCATACCAGACATAAATACAAATACTAAAATACATACACCAACATTTCCAAATAACTCCCGATATATCCTAATACAATTCTAAGATCGACATACGAAAACTCATAACGGCGATCGTATACCTTCTGTGATTAACCCTCCGTCAACGACCTCGTCTAGTGCGTTTGTACCTGCACACACATTGAACGCGGTGTGCTATGCCTTGCGGCCTAGTGCAAAATTACGGCTCTACCGAATAAAGAAATCAAAGGTTAGAAGGAGTATTCTAGGATGCCTTTAGTATTTAATATTCATTTTTCATGTGATTTATGTAGATCAGTTTATAGAAAGCAGTAAAACAGCATAAGTAAATACAGATGGATTGTCACGCCCCAACCCAACCGTCGGCCACGTGGCAACCGCCGTATGAGCCCGACAGACCCATACAAGGCATCAAGTGATACATACCATTCATATACATCGTTTATGCAGCGGAATATACGATTAAATTATCTAACTCAAAATTTCTAACACAGTCCCGATAAACCTACTACAATTCTAAAATAAAAGACATCGAGAATTTAAAATAAACTCGTCGACGGACTCATCTTCATCAAATCTCTCGGACAGTCATCTAATACACCTGCACACACGGGAAAAAGTGGTGTGCTCAGCCTTGCGGCCTAGTGCGAAATTACGGCTCTACCGAATAAAGAAATCAAAGGCTAGGAGGAGTATTCTAGGATGTCTTTGGTGGTTAATCATCATCTTTCATATAATACATTTTAAACAATTCATCTAGAGCGATAAGACAACATAATAAATAATAAATGTGTACATGCCACTAGATGTCACCTAAGTTAAGTCTAGTGTCAAAGTCAACAGTCTGTCCCCATTTGATTTGTGTAAATCAATTTATGGGGAGTAACAAATATCATAAATATTATACCGATGTATAATTCACTAGATGTCACCTACGTTATATCTAGTGTTCATGTCAACAGTCTGTCACTTACATCGTGATGAGACTTTAAGGTTTTATAAACTCGGGCTGCCAGCCTACGCTTAGTGACTACTTGGGCCGGGGGTATCAATAAGCCCATCAGTGCGTTTCTGTCTCAGTCACTACCTATGCCCGCCGCATTGATGTTGGCAGAGAGGACGGATGACCCAGAGTCCCTCTCCTGTTGTTTCACTAGTCGCCAACCATGCCTCCCCTAGCGAAACCGTCGTGCCCTTACATCCTCCCCGGATACCGTAGGGGTCACGACACCCATGTAGTACTACACACTGCCCGTAGACAGGGTCACCTCTCTTAAATATCATCGGCCACGGCTAGCCGGAATAACCACCCTAGGATCCGGACTACTCATCCGATCGTCTGCAGACGTCAAGGGTGATAGCCGTGCGGTCTACGGATCCACTGTCCAAGGCGTCGCATGTGGAATCACCTTCCCAGTCCAGTAGCAGTCGACATTTATCGAGATTTGGCACACATCCGCACAATGGGCTGTGGCAACCTCGACTCCATCGGTGCCACGTCCATGGTAGGGCTCATCCTTGCTAACCATCTCAGGACTATCACGAGGCCGCCTACAACGACACTCGTGCGGGTGAAGATCTCGGGTAAGGACTTGCTCCATATTTCCAGTCTAACCCGACTATGGAGTTTGTACAGTCTCTTACCCTACTAGCTCCCAATATATAAGCTATGCATAACGTCGGGAGTGGTGCTCCCAGTGCTCTGCTATGCATCAACCTCGGGAGTGGCGCCTAACGGGAATGTCACCGTTTGACCACCGTCGGGACGCGGCGGTCAACCGGGGCATATGGGAAAGGCCTCTTTTCTGTCTAAGTGGCGTTGACGTCGCCAAAGGTTCTAACATGTCGTTATCAATTATCTATGTCCGCATGGTAACTATTTAACACATAACAAAGAAAACAATACAGCATGTCGGACATGGATTTAGAACATGTTAGATAAAATAAATTACACTAACATGCATACAAATCAAATCTTATCAAGCATTATGTTTTATCATATTTAAGACATCCAAGAATTGGTCCTAAGAAAACCCCAGGGGGAATTCCCTAGCTTGAATAAATCCTACCATCGGAGAACCAACGCACCTGACTTGGCAGTTTACTCCTCGGAACCAACTTAAGGTCTGCCTCGATCCACGTGTCGTCATTTACGCATTTTTATATTTTCCTGTCAATTATTCAATGAATTTTAATTCTCAATCTAGAAATAATTTCTCAATTCTCTCTTCTCCATTACTCTTAGAATGATCTCTAGAATCACCCCAATTTTTTTCCCAAGTTCGCCGGAAAATTTCTCCGGCGGTCGCCGGAAAGTTCACCGGAAAGTTCGGCGGAACCCTCGCCGGCGAAGTTCTTCGATCAGCACCAATATTGGTACCAATCGAAAGCTCTCTTCATGAGGATTCCAAAAATCATATTTGCCCCAATTTTTATAGCTCATACGCGATCAATTTCACTGATTAAAATTTTCGGCGAAATCCTAAAGTTAGGGTTTTTAACTCGCCGGCGGCCAACCGGCGGCCAATAGCCCTCAACTCCGGTACCAATGGATAGCTCTCGTCAAGGAGAATCCATAGGTACCAAGTTTGCAAGGTTTCACAGCCGGAATGGTCGGTAATCGCCGGAGCAAGCTCCGGCGACGAAACCCTCGCCGCCGACGCCTCTCACACGATTTCTCCCTCATCTCTACTCCAAATTTAGGCATCTTGGTATCAAAATGAAGAGGAGGTCGAGATCTACCTGTGGCTAAAATTTGGGAGCCTAATTCGATGTGGTTTCGCCGGAGCATCAACGGGAAAAATGGTCGCCTTCACCGTCGCCGCTGCGGAGGAGGAGAGAGAAGAGAGAGGGGGAGGAGGTCGCGCGCGCTCGGTGGGAAAAATGAAAAAATATTTTTTTTTATTTATTAATTAAAATCTTAAATCCTAATTAAATCTTAATTGTTTAATTGATCGATCAAACGACGTCCAAATCATGATCCGTCTGCGCCGTTGGATTCCTTATCATAAATACTATCTGATGGTATAATTTTCACATCAAAATCTCATACTTCAAAAATTCATATGATTTTACAAATAAGCCCTTTAAAGAATTTCTTTTACGATTAAACCCTCTAAATACTAAAATTACTCTATTGCTCTTATTCAAAAATCACGGGTCTCACATGGATATTTCACCAGATGTAACCTAAGTTGTATCTAGTGTCAATGTCAACAACATGTCACCTACATCGTAATAAGACTTTATGATTACAAGACTCGGGCTGCCAGCCTACATCGAAGAATAAATTAGCAGGGAAATCATTATATATCATACATGTTGGACAGAATAAATTAAACTAGCAGGCAGACATATCAAATCTTATCAAGCATTATATTTTATTATATTTAAGACATCCAGGAATTGTTCCTAAGAAGACCCCGCGGGAATTCCCTAGCTTGAATAAATCCTACATCGAAGAACCAACGCACCTGGGTTAGCGATCCGCTCTTCAGAACCAACTCACGTGGAAATAATCACCCGACGAACTACTCGGATCGCGTACCCACGATAGTCCTAATTAACACAATTATTTAAAAATAAATTTTATTTTATTTTTCTCCTAAAGTAAATAAATTAAAAATTTATCAACCAAATAATTAAAGTAATTATTACATCTAATTATCCGAAACTAACCATACAAGTTTATAATTAATTCTATCTAATCAAATCTTAATTAATCATATTTTTAAATTTTTACTAATTAAACTAACCACCATGTTACATTAATTTAATTAACTTAAATAACTTATATCAAACTTATACTCATTTACTCATCCATAACTTGGCCCAAGTCACCCAAGAGCCCAATTAAAACCAATGAAAAATTTAATTATTTTAATTATTTTTATTATTTTTTATTATTTAATATTATTTTATTATTTTAATATTATTTTATTTTTTCTAACTGGTTAACGGTCAACGGTTGACCTGATCAACTCTGACCGGTCAATGGTTGACTCGGTCAACGCGGACCGGTTACTGTTCATCCGGCTTAACATGAGCCTGACCCAAGCCCAGCTGGTTCGGTTCAATCGAGTCAGCTCATATCCATCTTAATCCGAGTCCGACTCGAGTTCGGTTAAAATTGATTGGGTTCGACTCGGATCCGGTTCAACCAGCCCAATCTAATTGGGTTTGACTCGAGCTCGAACTAATTTCAATTAGTTGATTCGGCTCACCCAACCAAACTCAATCTGAACCCAAACCTAACTCAAACCCAACCGATTTAACTCTAATTTGGTTCAACCCAACCGGTTACATTAAATTAACTCTAATTCATAGTTAATTTAACTAAAACTTGATTAATTTAACGCTAAGTATATTTAAATGTGGGGGTTTACAATTACTCCCCCCCTTAAAATTTTTTGGTCCTCCAAAAACAATTCCTCCAATATAGAAAGATGTTCAACCATGGTATAATAAGTTTCAAAATTCTTTTACATCACGCTCAAACATTCTCTCTCTTAAATAAATGAGGGTGTTGGGCCCGCATATAGGCCTCGATCTCCCACGTAGCTTCCTCGATATGAGCATTCCTCCAGAGGACTTTTACCAGGGGATTAGATTTATCTCGAAGTACCTTTACGCGCCGATCGATGATCTCAAAAGCCCGCACCCCGTAGCTCAAGTCCTCTCTCAGCTGAACTAGTGATGCTGTGAGGACATGGGATAGATCTGTTATGTACTTCCTCGGTATGGATACATGGAATGTCACGCCCCGTACCTTCCCCTAGGTCACGTGGCAGACCGCAGTGAACTCCACACATAGCCCCGTTTACTCCCGAAACTATATGGGAACCCACTAAGCGTACCTGATGTATATCCCCTCTATTTATGGAAGGATAGAACCAGGATGACAGATCAATATAACTCTAAAAGCATATATTATTAAAACCAAATCTTTACTACAGTGGCACACACTTATATACAAGTAATTTACAATCAACATGAATACATGCCCAAGGTTATACAAAGTACCTAGCCAATGGATCTCTATACACACAAAACAAAGGTAGAATTGTCCTACCTTTCAAAAGAAATCAGGTGCCTGACTATACACTGCGATATCTATCAATCTCTCTCCTGCTCTGATCCTGAAAAATAAAAATGAGTTCCCCTACAGGGTGAGTAACGCCGTACTCAGTGAGTTGGATAGAAAATAATGTAAAACCGAGAACATAAAATAACAAAGTCTCAAGAATAGAATCATATGACTATTCGTGTGAAATAGCTAATTAAAATGAGTAATCAAGAATCACACGAGACTATATCTGGGGCTGGCATAATCAAAATACAGTTGTGGCCAATAATTGTTACCTCAGGGGGAGGAATCAAATATCATAAGGTACCCAGATCAAAGCAGAAGTGCAAGAATAAATAAACAAAACCCCTTTCCCCCTAGGTTGCCCACTGGATTTCGCTACCTGGTATCCATAGCTAATCTAGAGTAAAAACGAGTCAGGAGTATCCCAATCTCTCATCCTGACCTCGAGCACTATCGTCCCACGCCCCTCCTCATAAATGGCCCATGGGAGTACTAATAGTGTAATAACCTATCACTGCAGTGAAGAGTGCCTATAGCACTATCCAGTATAATATCATGCTAGTCATACGCATTTTCAAGTGAAATAGTATCATAAATAATTAAACAGATACATATGCTAGATCAGAAGTCAACATAAGCATAATATAATGCTTAAAATGAATAAAGTAGCAAGAGTATCAACATGGATATCAAGGATTATTTACAACTCATTTATGATCATAATCAGGATAATACTAACTAGTAGGAGAGCCAAAGGATATCAAATATAAATAATCAAAGGGACTATAGTTCTCCTGGACTAAACATTGAGAACTATCTCGTCTATTCTGCCCAGAGAATAAACACTCACATGATTCTATCGTGATAAGCACGTTCTAGTTCTAATCGCGAACGTTCGTATCCTCGTGCTTGCTTACCGAATTTCCTGTGAATATTTCAACGAATTAAATCTCTCAATCCGGTAACAATTTTACAAATTCGTCTTCACCAACATACTTAAAATAGTCTCTAGAATCACCCTAATTTTTATCTCCAGTTCACCGGAAAGTTCACCGGAGCTCGTCGGAAACTCGCCGGAAAGTTCGCCGGAAACCTCGCCGGCGAAGTTCTTCGAACAGTGCCAATATTGGTACCATTCGAAAGCTCTCATCACAAGGATTCCAAAAATCATATTTTCCCCAATTATTATAGCTCATACGCAATTGATTTCATGAATTAATTCAATTTGGGCGGAAACCCTAAGTTAGGATTTTTAGCTCGCCGGCGACCGACCGGCGGCCAACAGCTCTCAACTCCGGTACCAATGGAAAGCTCTCGTCGAGGAGAAGCCATAGGTACCAAGTTTGCAAAGTTTCGCGGCCAGAATGGCCGGCAATCGTCGGAGCAAGCTCCGGCGATGAACTTTCGCTCACCGACGCCTCTCTCCTCTTTTCTCCCTCAAATCTCCACCAAAACTTAAAAGTAATAGTTCTAATGCATTCTCCTAGCTCACCTGAGGTCGTGGTTCGAATCTCGCGGAAAAACTCCACCGGAGTTGGCCGGAACGTCGTCGGCAAGGTGACGGGGTGAAGTCGCCGTGGAAAAGGGAGGAGAGAGAAAAAGAAGAAGCTTCAACCCGCGCGCTCGATGGGTGAAAATTCGGTTTTTAATAAATAATTAAATTCTTTAATTCCCGTTTAATCCTAGCCGTCCATCCTTGATTCAACGATTTAACTAATCAAACGACGTCCAAATTACGATCCGTTTGCGCCGTTGGATTCCTTGTCAAAAATCCTATCGGATGGTATAATTTTCATATCAAAATTCAATACCTCAAAAATTCATGAAATTTTACAAGTAAGTCCTTCTTATTATTATTTTACAAAATTATCCCTAATACAAAAATACAAATCTCACATAGAAGACATCATGAATCTGCTCTAAGTCTGTAGGTAGCTCTAGTCGATATGCTACCGGTCCGACTCTCTCAAGTACCTAGAAGGGTTCGATGTATCTAGGGTGTAGCTTCCCTTTCTTTTGAAATCGAAGGATATCCTTCCATGGGAAAACTTTTAGAAAAACCATATCCCCAACTGCAAACTCCAGAGGCCGGCGGCGATGATCTGCATAGCTCTTCTGTCGGTCCTGAGCTGTCTTCAGTCTGCCTCGGATGACACTGACCTTGGCTACGGTTTTATTAATCAATTCCATACCCGTCAGTCATCTCTCGCCAACCTCACTCCAACATAATGGAGTCCGACACTGCCTGCCATAAGAGCTTCATAGGGAGCCATACCAATACTGGCCTGATAGTTGTTATTATAAGCAAATTTCACCAAAGGAAAGTGTGTGTCCCAGCTACTAGTAAACTCGAGCACACATGCTCTCAACATATCCTCTAGCATCTGAATGGTACGCGCTAGCTGTCCATCAGTCTGCGGGTGAAATGCGGTGCTAAACCTCAAGGATGTACCCAGCTCCCCCTGAAACTTCGGCTAGAACCTAGGATCCCGGTCCAAAATAATAGATACCGACACTCCATGAAGGCGGACAATCTCATTGATGTATAGTCTGGCTAACCTCTCCAGAGAATACGAAATCTCAATTCATAAGAAGTGGGCGGACTTTGTAAGTCGATCAACGATCACCCAGATAACATCGTGATGTCTCTGGGTGCGCGGCAACCCGACTACGAAATCCATAGTGACGTGCTCCCACTTCCACTCCTGTATCAGAAGAGGCTGCAAAGTCCCTGCCGGCTTCTGATATTCCGCCTTAACTTGCTGGCATACTAGGCATCGAACTACAAACTCAGCTATGTCCCGCTTCATGCCCGACCACCAGTACGTCTGTCGAATAGTACGATACATCTTCGTACTACCGGGATGCATAGCATAAGCGGAAATGTGTGCCTCCTCCAGAATCTGCCGTCATAGATCCTCATCATGGGGTACGCAGATCCTGTCATTCAGCACCAACATGCCGTTATCTTCGAGTCTGAAATCCTGACCCTGACCATCCTGTACTCTCTGGATTACCTTGCTCAACTCGGAGTCTGTCCTCTGCAATTCTGTCAACCGATCTGATAAAGTGGGTCGCACAGCAAACTGTGCCAGTAACCCACCCTGCGAGTTACACTGTAGCTCAACCCCCAGAAATCTCAAGTCACACAACAAAGGTAAGTAGGCAGTGCGAATATACGCCAAAGTGACGGATGACTTTCTGCTCAAGGCATCTGCCACAACATTAGCCTTCACTGGGTGGTAGTCGATAATCAAGTCATAATTCTTGATTAACTCCAACCAGCGGCGCTGCCTGAGGTTCAACTCCCTCTGGGTCAACAAGTACTGTAGGCTCTTACGATCGGTAAAAATATGACACTTCTCCCCGTATAGATAGTGTCGCCAAATCTTAAGAGCCAGAACACTAGCTGCTAACTGTAAATCATGAGTCGGATAATTTACTTCGTGCTTCTTCAACTAACACGAAGCATAGGCAATTACTCGTCCGCTCTGCATAAGTACGCAACTTAATCCCAATTTCGAAGCATCACTGAATACCACATATTCTATACCGCTGACTGGGAGGGTGAGTATCGGAGCAGTGGTTAAACGAGTCTTAAGTTCCTGAAAACTTTGCTCACACTCCGGGGCCCACTGAAACTTAACGTCCTTCCGAGTTAACTTGGTCATCGATGCTGCAATATGGGAGAAATCCTGCACAAATCGCCGATAATACTCAGCTAACCCAAGGAAACTACGAACCTCTGTGGGACTCTTAGGCTGCTCCCACTTGGTTACTGCCTCAATCTTTGTCGGATCAACCTAAATGCCCTCACTGGATATAATGTGCCCCAGAAATCAAACCTGAGTCAGCCAAAACTCACATTTAGAAAACTTAGCATAAAGCTGACTATCTCTCAATACCCGAAGGACAAGTCGGAGATATCTCGTATGCTCCTCCGGGCTATTCGAATAGACAAGTATGTCATCAATGAAGACAATGACACACTTATCTAAATATTTATGAAAAACTCGGTTCATCAGATCCATAAAAGCTGTGGGAGCATTTGTGAGTCCAAAAGACATGACTAGGAACTCATAGTGTCCATACCGTGATCGAAATGCTATCTTCGGAACATCCGAGTCCCTAATCTTTAACTGTTGATACTCTGACTCAAATCAATCTTCGAAAAAATCCGAGCTCCCTATAACTGATCAAACAAATCATCGATGCAGTGAAGCGGATACCTGTTCCTGATGGTGACTTTGTTCAGCTACCTGTAATCAATGCACATCCTAAGGGTCCCATCCTTCTTCTTCACAAATAAAACAGGTGCGCCTCAAGGGGAGACACTAGGTCGTATGAACCCCTTATCCACCAAGTCCTGCAACTGCAGCTTGAGTTCCTTCAACTCTGCCGGTGCTATGCGATACGAGGGTGTAGAGATCGACATCGTCCTAGGAGTAAGATCAATGCAAAACTCTAACACCCGATCCGGAGGTAGGCCAGGTAGATCCTCTGGAAAGACGTCTGGGAACTCGCAAACTACAGGAATATCCGCCATCTGGCTATCCGACTGGCTACTATCCACCACGTGCGCTAGAAAACACTGATATCCTTTCTTGATGTACCTCTGCGCCGTGAGAGCGGATATAATGGCGGTCGGTAGGACCCGATGATCTCCCTCGAATACGAGCTCCGGGGGTCCCGATCCAATGAAAGACACTAACTTCGTGAAGCAACTCATCAGGGCTCTATGTGCTGTCAACCAGTCCATACCGAGGATCACATCGAAGTCTGTCATATCCAGTGGAATCAGGTCCGCCTGAAAGGTAACATCCTGTATTATAATAGGACAGGATCGATACACCTGACCCCGTAAAATCTTCTCACCCAAGGGAGTTCAGACAATCAACTCTGACTCTAACGGGGTAAGAGGTATATCGGCTCGTCTGACGAACTCCGAGCTAATAAAAGACCGATGTGACCCGGTATCAATGAGAATACGAGCCCATGCATCAAATAACCGCATATGTCCAGTGACTACATCTGGGTTGACTTGTGCGTCGGTACCGTCCAGTGCATAGATGCGAGTCTGGGTGCGCTGGGGCGGCCTCTGGGAGTGTGGGCTAGATCTGGTGGCAGGTCATCGGGTCGATCCCGTCATAGGTGCAGTAGGTGGGATTGGTGCGGGCAGGCGACCATGACCCGCAGATGCCGGATGGATGGCCGACTGCTGAGATCCGCCCATCTGAGTTCGCTGCGGACAGTTGGGCCGAATGTGCCCCTTCTGTCCACACTAATAGCATGAGACCTCTCGACACAACCCGATGTGGGTCTTGTGGCAGATGGTACATGGGGCCAACGGTGGAGTACGGTACATCTGAGGGGCCCTATATACTGACAGCGGGGGATGCGCCTGACTCAGCTGACCATGCTACTTAGTCCTCTATATAAATCGGCCCCCAGATGGAGCCCCTCCTGCAGTTGAGGCAACTGATGCTACTGTGCCAGTCTGTCTGTCCCTAGAGTCACCTCAACCCCTGTGTGTTGCTGACCTCTTCTTCTTATGCCCCTCCCTCCGTGTACGCGTCGTCTGGAGCATCCTCTCAATCCACAGGGATTTATCGACCAATTGCTGGAAAGCAGTGTAATCAAGTATTCCCACCCTAACACGAAGGTGGTCATCCAATCCCTGAATGAAACGTAGACGACGATATCTATCGGATGGAATCATGTCGGTACCAGGGAGACCAACCGGTTAAACTTCACCACATACTCTGACACAGATCTGCCTCCCTGTGTACAATCCAGGAACTCCTGTACCTTCAGATCATGCTGAAGCTCTGTGTAGAAACGCTCGTGGAACTCATCCAAAAAGATATCCCACGTCAGTCCTGTGGAATAACGGGTCTCTGGTTCCTCTCGCTAAGTCTCAGCATCCCCGTCCACAAGATAGAGTGCCACTCCAAGCCGATCTCTATCGGATAACTCTAAATCAGCAGTGATATGATGGATGTTGTTAATCCAAGACCGGGCTATCTGGGGGTCTGATGATCCAGAAAAAGTGACACAACCCAGATGCCGAGCATCCCTCACCCAAGCGGCTATTGGTCTACCAACTCGGGTACCGGGCACCGGAGTAGCAACTCCCCCAAGCGGGGTCTGATAATCAGCCCGGGTATAAGTCCTCTGTACTATTGTCGGAGGGGTAGCAACTACCGCCGCAACTCCCACTGGATCTGACTCTGCACAACTGTCAGCTGGAGCAGGTGTAACGGCTGGGGCAGTAGCCGCCTAAACTACTGGTGGTGCCGGTAGGGCCACAGGTGCAGCAGGAGGCGAAGAAGGCGCTACCGTCTGTGGCTCCCCCGGCTCTTGCTGCGGGGAGGGAGTCATGATACTAAACATAGCTGCCGCTATCATGTTCAGCTGTCCCTGCGATACTGGAGCCTGCCCAGATGGCACTGTAGATGTAGTCCTCTGCCTCAAAGTCCGACGGGACCTCGAGCTCCGACGTATACCCGACGATGCCTGCTCTGGGATCGTAGGCACTAGTGCCCTATCTGAATCCCCGGTAACGCTAGCGGCTGGTACCGGTGCGAGTGGCGCTAACGGATCTGCCGATGGACGGGAGGTGGCCGTCGAATGATCCTGGGGTGCTGTGAGCTTTCAGGGCCTCCCTCGTTTGCGTCTCGGCAGTACTTCCGACATTTACACGAAACAGGCTTCGGTCAGTTCATATGCAATAAAGTCATCGTAAGGTAAACTCTTCCGGTACGTATAGTCACGATATAGGTAAATGACCGTACCTCCAACTATCTAACTGGCCACACTAATATATCGGGACTGACTTCCTTATACTAAAGATTTAGAGCCGAAACCCCAAATATCCCAAGGTTTCTAAACCTGGCTTTGATACCACTTTAATTGTCACGCCCCGACCCGCAGGACGACATGTGGCAACCGCCATATGGGCCCTACGACCCATACCAGGCATTAATACAAATACTAAAATACATACACCCACATTTCCAAATAACATCTTAGTACAGTCCCGATATATCCTAATACAATTTTAAGACCGACATACGAAAACTCATAACGGCGATCGTATACCTTCTGCGATGAACCCTCCGTCAACGACCTCGTCTAGTACGTCTGCACCTGCACACACATTGAACGCGGTATGCTCAGCTTTGCGGCTTAGTGCGAAATTACGGCTCTACCGAATAAAGAAATCAAAGGCTAGGAGGAGTATTCTAGGATGCCTTTGGTAGTTCATATTCATTTTTCATGTGATTTGTGTAGATCAATTTATAGAAAGCAGTAAAACAACATAAATAAATACAGATGGATATTTCACTAGATGTCACCTAAGTTGTATCTAGTGTCAATGTCAACAGCATGTCACCTACGTCGTAATAAGACTTTATGGTTACAAGACTCGGGCTGCTAGCCTATGCTTAGTGAATACCCGAGCTAAGGGTATCAGTAAGCCCATCACTGCCTTTCTGTCTCTGTCTCTACCTATGCCCGCTGCACTGATGTTGGCGGAGAGGATGAGTGTCTCAATATCACTCTCCATCGTTTCACTAGTCGCTAACCATGCCTCCCCTAGTGAAACCGTCGTGCCCTTACATCCTCCCCGGATCCGTAGGGGCAACGACATCTGTGTAGTACTACACTCTGTCCGTAGACAGAGTTACCATCATATCAATCTCATCGGCCACGGCTAGCCGGAATAAAAACCCTAGGATCCGGACTACTCATTCGATCGTCTGCAGACATCAAGGGTGATAGCCGTGTGGTCTACGGATCTACTGTCTAAGGCATCGCATAAGGAATCACCTTCCCAGTCCAATAGCAATCGATGTCGACCGAGATTGACGCACATCCGCACGATGGGTTGTGGCAACCTCGACTCCATCGGTGCCAAGTCCATGGTAGGGCTCATCCTCGCTAGCCATCTCAGGACTATCACGAGGCCACCTAAATGACACTCATTCAGGTATAAATTTCTGGGTAAGGACTTGCTCCATATTTCCGGTCTAATATGACCTTAGAGTTTGTACAGTCCCTAAATGACACTTCTAAGCTATGCATAACCTCGGAAGTGGTGCTCCCAGTATCTAAGCTATACATAACCTCGAGAGTGGTGCTCCCAGTATCTAAGCTATGCATAACCTCGGGAGTGGTGCGTAGCGGGACGTCACCGTTTGACCACCGTCGGTACGCGGCGGTCAACCGGGACATATGAGAAAGGCCCCTTTCTGTCTAAGTTGCGGTGACGTCACTAAGAGGTTCTAACATGTCGTTATTTACTATCTATGTTTGCATGGTAGTTGTGCTAGCATAGCATAGAAAAATAATAAAATAATATATAACATGCAGGACACGCTATCACGAAATATTAAAACTTAGCAGGGAAATCATGATATATCATACATGTTGGACAGAATAAATTAAACTAGCATGTAGACATATCAAATCTTATCAAGCATTATATTTTATTATATTTAAGACATTCAGGAATTGTTCCTAAGTAGACCTCAGCGGAAATTCCCTAGCTTGAATAAATCCTACATCGAAGAACCAACGCACCTGGGTTAGCGATCCGCTCTTCAAAACCAACTCACGTAGAAATAATCAGCCGACGAACTACTCGAATCGCGTACCCACGATAGTCCTAATTAACACGATTATTTAAAATAAAATTTAATTTATTTTTCTCCTAAAGTAAATAAATTAAAAATTTATCAACCAAATAATTAAAGTAATTATTACATCTAATTAACCCAAACTAAGCATACAAGTTTATAATTAATTCTATCTAATCAAATCTTAATTAATCACATTTTTAAATTTTTACTAATTAAACTAACCACCATGTTACATTAATTTAATTAACTTAAATAACTTCTATCAAACTTATACTCATTTAAACCCATCCATGACTTGGCCCAAGTCACCCAAGGACCCAATTAAAACTAATAAAAAATTTAAATTTTTTATTATTTTATTATTTTTTTGACTGGACAACGGTCAACGATAGACCCGGTCAACGCGGACCGGTTACTGTTCATCCGGCTTAACATGAGCCTGACCCAAGCCCAGCTGGTTCGGTTCAATCGAGTCAGCTCATATCCATCTTAATCCGAGTCCGACTCGAGTTCGGTTCAAATTGATTGGGTTCGACTTGGATCCGATTCAACCAGCCTAATCTAATTGGGTTTGACTCGAGCTCGAACTAATTTCAATTAGTTGATTCGGCTCACCTAACCAAACTCAATCTGAACCCAAACCTAACTCAAACCCAACCGATTTAACTCCAATTTGGTTCAACACAACCGGTTACATTAAATTAACTCTAATTCTTAGTTAACTTCACTAAAACATGATTAATTTAATGCTAAGCATATTTAAATTAATCTAAGCATATCATAAACTTAATTTATACTAAACATACTTAATTATAGCTAAACATGCTTAATTAATCGTTAAGCATGATTAAGGGAAAGGGGCGAGATCGGCACCTTCCGCCGCGCCCTTCGCCGATCCCTTCGCCGACGCCTTCGTCGGACCTTCCGCAACCCACGCCCAAATGCAACGCCAGCCAATGACCACGGTGTCCTCTTGCGCGAGATGGCTGGGATCTGCTACATCAGATCCGGTCGTGAGAAACCCAAACGTCGTAGGTTTCGGAGGTCGTCGGACCTTCCGCGGACGGCGCGCACGACGACCATGCAATCGGAGGTGGGAAGAGGTCGATAGGGACCGGATTTCTCACCTACAACTCGCGAGTAGCTATCGAAACTGGATCGCGTAGCAGAACGGGCGGAAGAATCGATTCACTCATCGCCGTCCTCTACTCGTTCTGCCCCGAACGAACGACCCGTCGCTGCCTTCTCGCGTCGATCCGGGTGGAACGCCGACTGCTAAGCGCTCGTGGAGGTGAAGTGAAGCGATTTCGAGGGATGCAGGGGCAGATCGAGGTCGAATTCACCGGCGAAGAGAGTGACGACCCACCTAGGAGCGTCGCGGCAGAGGAGTTGGAGGCGGGAGTTTTCGCAACTGAAGCCGCTGCCGAGCTCCCCTCCGATTCGACTCGCAGCGACGGGGATGAGGGCCAACGGACGGCGCGCCGGCGAGCTCGTCAGCGTTCGTCCGTGCTGCGTGCAGAGGAGCAGGGGAACGCTCGAAGAAATCGCAGCTCGAGCGAGATAGGGTTTCTGCCCTTGTCGCTCGCGGCTGCGTCCACGGGAAAAGGGGCGGCCGGTTCGCCCGAACCGGTCGACCGACCGGTTCGGTTGGACCGGGCCGAAATTATTATTATTATTATTTATTTTTAAAGGTGGGGGTTTACATGCTTGTTTGCTTGTATTTAACTTATTCTAGGAGGCTGTGTTGTTGTGCTGTTGCTTGATAAATCACAGCTAAGCTGTGATTTGTGTTGAAGTAGAAAGGAATTGCTTTGCTTGATTGACTGATTGCTTGTTTGCTTAAAGAATCACGGCCAAGCTGTGATTCTTGTTTAAAGATCTGCCTTGAGACTCAGTTGAGGATTTATGGTTTCAAATTTTATTTTGGCCTACTACAGATGCTGAGTCCTAAGGGTCGTTGTCAATTATTGTACATGCTGATAAGTTATATATCTGCTTGGTTGCATATTTGACTAGCATGTGAATTGTTGGAAGTATGCTATGATAGTTTACATATAATGCTATTATATGTATGTTCTTAATATTGATTTGGAAGTTATATCATGCTGGTATATGGATGATGCTGTTATATGCATGCTCTTGATGTTGATACTCATGTTATGTTATTTTTGATATGTTCATGTTGCTAGGGATGTAGAAACACTTAGCAAGAATATGGAACATGATGACATGAGACATGATTAGAGACACTTTAGGTACATGTTATGATAATACCTAGAGTGATCTTATTTGATATTTAACCGAAAACTTTTGGACATCTTAGGGTCATGGTAACCTAGGAGATGACATTAGGTTCCTAGGAGATGACATTAGGTTCTTGGTTGGATATGCTACCAACATATGATTAGGAGCCATGTGCTAGCCAAGGTAGAAATACACGCTCAGTTGACTTAACCTCAAATACCTTGGTGTAGTCGGGATCTCATTTTGGTGTAGAGCTCAACTTATTTGGGTTACTCCAAGGTAAATGGGTGCTAGGAACAATACTGAGCTATGCGCTACTAGTGTTAGGGAACCTGATTGACATTGGCATGCTCAACGAATGTGGATCCCTGAGCAGACCAGGTTCATTGGTAATATATATTTTGGGCCTAGCTTGCCAGGCTGTGGACGGATGGATTAGGTGGTTTGTATGGTAATCGTGCCATGAGACAGAATTACAGCGCTGTATGGTACTTGGTTTGGAAAGATCTTGTGATGAAAAGAAGGGGTACCGTAATCACCAGCTCCTTCTGCTAACGTCAGTGTGCAGGTATATAAGACAGAGACATAGAGTTGACACTGATGGGTTTAGGGAAGTCTCTAACGAGAGATTCTCCTTAAACATAGGTGGCAGCCTTAGGTATAGAATGGATAGATAATGATATATTAAATTGGGTAGCATTATATCACTGATTTAATGATGATGTTGTGATAATATTTCTTATATCTTGATGTATATATATCGTGTTATGATCATACTTTCGATATATCTTGTTATGATCGTGATCCTACTATTCCATATATATTGTTTTGTCATGTATTATTGTTATGTTGATTTAAGTATGTGATTTTAGTAGATATATTTACTTGTTGGTTTGTACAATACCTTATGCCCATTTTTAGGGTGCTCTCTCTGTAGCCTCACTGAGTTTCGCGACTCAGATGTGCACATTTTTTTCCTGTTGCGCAGGTTACAAGTTGGCCATTGGCGAGGAGTGAGCGAGAACCTAGTTGGTGAAAATGTTTATTTTTGAAATCTAGATAGAGATGTGAATTAGTAGTATTGGTTGAAAATGTAAAATGTATTTGCTTCCGCTATGTTAATTAATAAAGTTGTAGTGCTTTGTGATACTTTCTAGCTTTGTATAAGTTGTGGTGTTGAAGTGCGGCTTATACGGCAGTTGCCACATGCCTAAAGGTAGGTTTGGGGCATGACAACGACCCTTAGGACTCAGCATCTGTAGTAGGCCAAAATAAATTTTAAAACCATAAGTCATCACCTGAGTCTCCAAGCAAAACAAGCAAGAATTCACAGTTGGCTGTGATTCATTAAAAGCAAGTACACAATAAACCATGCACAGTTATTCCTTCTTACTCCAACACAATTTACAACTTGACCGTGATTTGTCAAGCAACAACATAACAATCAATTTTCCTTAGAGAACATAAATACATCTAACAACTATAAATCATACAATTCAAACAAGGATTTTTTATCTACCCTTCTACTCATATCCTCATACTATTTTTCTTTATTTTATTTAATTTCTTATGATCAATCAATCATCTATTACATTAACAATCACAATCCAACACAATCAAGTATAAACATGCCTACAAAATAATATTCAGTTTAATAATTTAATTACACCAAAAAATCTTTAATCAATATATACTACCTTAATTAATTTTAAATAATTCTAATAATTTTGTGAATAATCTAATTAAATTAATTAAATTCACAAAATCCCAAATCATCCAATTTCATTAATTAGAAAATCTACATAAATAATTTCCTACATTATAAATTTATAAAATTCTAATTTATTCAATATTATTAATTAAAAAATCTAATTAATCTAATTTCCTCAATTTACAATATCCTAATTTTATTAAGTCTATAAAAATTCCAAAGAAACCATTTTAAATCTCATTAATGTAATTTAAATATCATAACACCAACCAAAATATTTCTTCATGCATATAACATATAATTAAATTATTTAACCTTAATCTAACCCAAAATCGATGGCCAATAGCCCTCAACCCAGGTACCAACGGACAGCTCTTATTGAGTAGAAGCCATAGATAGCAATTTTTTCGAGTTCCATGGTTAGAATGATCGGTAATCATCGGAGCACGATGGAGCTTTTGCCTGCTGATGCCCCATCTCAAATATTTCCCTCAAATCTTCACCAAACTCCAAAAATAATGATTCCAGTGTGTTCGTCCAGCCTCACCTGATGTTGTGGTTTAAATCCCATCAAAAAATTTGATTGGAGCTAGCTGGAGCGTCGTCGACAAAATGAGATCGAGAAATAGTCGTCGCTGCTGCGTGAAGAATGAGGGAGGATCATGTGATAGGAAGAAAATATGATAATAAGAATAATTTGAACCTTCCTCCGTTTTAAATGATTTAATCTTGTCCATCCATTTGGATCTATCCTTGGTTCAATAATTTGACCAATCAAACGACATCCAAATTACGATCCGTTTGCACCATTGGATTCCCTATCAAAAATTCCATCTGATGGTATAATTTTTATATTAAAAAATTTAATACTTTAAAAATTCATGTAATTTTACAAATAAGTCCTTTACATTATTTTTCCTATACAACTTTCAGAATAATCATGTATTATACAATTATCCTTGATGCAAAACTACAAATCTCACATTCTACCCCCACTAAAGAAATTTTATCCTCAAAATTTAGTTCAAGTCATCCCTTGGAATAGTTGAGGATACTTCGTCTTCATATACTCCTCGGATTCTCATTTGTAAACTCTATTGGGAGTATCTGTAATACTCATTCACGATCTACAATATGTTTCCTCAATATAGATACATAAAATATGTCATGTATTCTGGTCATCTCTTGTGGTAATTCTAATCTGTAAGTTATAAGACCAAATTCTATTAATGATTCTAAAAGTTCTAATATATCTAGGACTCAGCTGGCCTACGTTTCTGAATCGTTTGATTCATTTCCATGAAGCCACTTTTAGGTGTACCATATCCCAATGTTGAAACTCTAACTCCTTTCTTCGGTTATTCGTATAACTCTTCTGTCTATCTTGGGTTATCTTCAATATTTCCTAGATGATCTTAATCTTTTTTATAGTAGTCTCAATCAATTCATTCCCCTCTATTCCTGTTTCTCCCACTTCATCCCAGTAGGTGTTCTACATTTCCTTCCATATAGAGCCTCATGCGGTGGCATTCTGATGCTAGCTTGGTAACTGTTATTGTAAGCAAACTCAATCAAAGGTAAGTGTTGATCTCAACTTCCCTGAAATTTAATTATACAAACTCTCAGCATATCTTCCAGAGTTTGTATGGTCCTTTCAGATTAACCATCTTTTTGGGAATGAAAATCTATGCTAAATTGTAAAGTTATTCCCAAAGCTTCATGTATTTTTGGCCAAAAAAGAGAAGTAAATCTGGGATCTCTATTAGAAACAATGGTCATGGAAACTTCATAAAATTTCACAATCTTCTGAATATAGATTATGGTTAATTTATCCAATGAATAAGCATTATGAATTACTAGAAAATAAGCAGATTTAGTAAGTCTATCTACTTTTACCCATATTGCAGTATGGCCGCTTGAGGTACGTGGTAATCCTATCACAAAATCCATATTGATATATTCTCATTTCCATTCAGGAATTAATAGAGGCTGTAGATTTCCTATAGGTATTTGATACTCATTTCTGATTTGCTGATAGATGTGGCACTTAGCTACATATTCTGTAATATTTTTTTCATTCCTAGCCACGTTCCTTTTATTGTTCGATACATCTTTGTACTTCCCAGGTGCATTGCATATGCCGAGGAGTTCAGCTTTATTCAGGATGCAAACTCTGTCTCTATATACTTACAATCCATCATCCATCATTCTAAACTTAGTATTTTCTTCTATTTTTATTCGTTGGAATACTTTCTTCAATTCCTCATCTGAGCTTTGCAAAATCTGAATTTCTTCGTAAAGTATGGGTTGCACAATTAATGTAGCCAATATCTCACAAGTTGTGCTATGATTTAGTTGAACTCCCAAATATTTTAATTCTACCAACTGTGTATTGTAGTAGCTGAAATATTTGACAAAATAATTGATTTTCTACTCAATACATCTGCCACCACATTAGTCTTTTCCTATATGATATTCAATTATCAGATCATAATCTTTTATCTACTCCACCTACCTTCTCTATTTCAAGTTTAGTTCTTTTGAAGTTATAATTTATTTCAATCTCTAATGATCGGTAAATATATGATATCGAATTCTGTATACATAATGCTGCCATATTTTTAATGCAAAAACTATTGCTGCTAGTTCTAAATCATGAGTAGGATAATTCAGCTCATGTTTTCTTAGCGGATGAGATGCATAAGCAATAACTTTTCCTTTATGTATCAATACATATTTTAGTCCTTGTCTGGAAGCATCACTATATACTGTATAATCTTCATTCGGCTTTAGTAATATTAAAATTGGAGCAGAAGTGAGACAATCCTTGAGTTTCTGAAAACTCCTTTCATAATCCTAATCTCATTGAAATTTTACTTCCTTTCATATTAGTTTGTTAAGTGGTCCAACTATCTTATAAAATTATTCAATAAATCTTCTATAATATCCAGCTAGACCTAAGAAACTCCTAATATCTATGACATTCTTGGGTCGTTCCCAGTTCAAAACTGCTTTCACTTTATTTAAATCTACCACGATACTTTTTTCTGATACTGTGTTACCCAAGAATTTCACCTCCTTTAACCAGAACTCCCATTTAGAAAATTTTACATACAATTTCTTTCCCCATGATGTCTGTAAAACTACTTTCAGATATTCCACATGCTCCACTTCTCAAGGAGAATATACCAAAATATCATCAATAAATACAATAGCAAACTTGTCCAGATATGGATGGAAAACTCAATCAATTAGATCCATAAATATCACCGGGCATTTGCAAACCAAAAAACATCACTACAAATTCATTATGTCCATAGCTGGTCATGAAAGGCAGTCTTAGGTATATCTGATTCCCTAATCCTCAATATCATTCTGATCTTAAATCAATCTTTGAGAATATTTTTGCTCATTGTAATTGATCAAAGAGATCATTAATTCTCGGCAAAGGATATTTATTCTTGATGGTCACCTTATTTAATTATCTATAAATATTACATAATCTTAAAGTATTATCCTTCTTCTTTACAAATAATACCAGTGCTCCCCATGGTGAGGTGCTCAGCCTGATGAATCAATTATCCAATAATTTTTATAGTTGTACCTTCAATTCACTGAGTTGTGCAGGTGTCATTCTATATGGTTGAATAGTGATAGGGTAAGTGTCCTATTGTAATTTAATAAAATAATTCACTTCCCTATCAGGTAGTATGCCTGGCAAAACTTCTATAAATAAATCTAAAAATTCACGCACAATCGGTATCTCTTATAACTTGGATCCTTATGTAAATATGTCTATTACATGAGCTAAATATGCTGCACATCCTTTTCTAATTTGTTTCTAAGCTTAGCACCGATATTACACAAGTCGGTAAGATTCGATGATTCCTAGTAAAATGTAACATAGGTATTCCTTCTCTTGAGAGTACAACTTCTTTGGTAAAATAGTTAACAGTGGCCTTATATCGGGCTAACCAATCAATTCTCAATATTATGTCAAGATCTATCATTTCTAATGAAATTAAAGCTATTAAAAATATTGTATCTCCCAACATAATCTCACAGTCCTTGTAAATTGTATTTTTAAGGAGTTGATATCTTAGAGGGGTGCGTACAAGAAGTTCAGGTTCTAAGAAACCAATGGTTTATTACTAAACTTTGCAAACTCAGGATTAATGTAAGATCTAAGAGAACCACTATTAATAAATATTGTAGCAGAGTGCTGAAATAACTATAAAGCACCTGTAATCAAATCTAGATTAACATCAGTCTCCTTATCTAAACTGGCAAAAATCCTGGTCTACTCTAGCCGTAGAATTCTAGAACCACCTTGCGATCCTCTGATATTACTCCCTTGCTCGGCTCTTTATCTTCTCGCTGCCCCTGATAGTTTGCTATCCTGAGTGGTTGATCCTCTACCGCTTAGTATATGTCTGGACATCCCAAGGCTTCAACTAACACCCCTTTGTTGAAGTCTTGGGCAGTTATTATGATAATGCCCTATATGATGACAATAGAAACATCTTAAAGGAGCTAAGCCGGTTCTAGAATGATTCTTACCACAATTTCTGCAAGCACTTGTGGTCATAAATCAGGCTTAGGACTCATAATCTGCAACAGGTAAAGTTCGTAAGTAGGCTTGCAGTCTAGATGTACTACTAGATGATTCACTTATTCTTTCTGATTCTCTAACTGTTGTACTCTTTTTTTACAATGTAGGACTCAAAAATTCTAATTTTCTCTTTCCTATATAAATTTCCTTACCTTGAGAAGGTTCTCGAGATAGGTGCTCAATCTTCACTATCATCTATACTAAATCATGATAACTGATGGTGGTAAAAGTAACTAACAACCTTATGATATCTAAATTCAATCCCTTTTTAAACCTATTGCACATATATTCAGTATCACGAGTGTACTCCGAGACAAATACTGATACGGCTCATAACTCGGTATCAAACTCTAGTACTTATCTCAATGCAAATAATTCTTCCTTCTTTTGATCTTTATAAATGCTCGTATAATATTCCCTAATAAAGATAATTATAAACTCTCCCCATGTAGTCGGTATAACCCCACTGGTACTGAGGGACTCCCACCAAATCTGTGTATCGCCCTCCAGTAGCTAAGCTACTAGCCTAATAGTGTCTGCTTATATTAATGTAAACCCTATTTTCTTTTAAATTTTTTTTTATTATGATATTAAAATAATAAAATAATATGTAGGATAAAAATAAAATTAGAAAAATAAAAATTAGGTAAAAGGGAAAAGGGGATTTAAAATTTATTTTTAGAAAAGAAGGGAAAATGTTGAAAGGTTGGAGAGGAGATTTTTTTAGTCCCACGTCAGGGAAGTCTTCGAAAAGATTTAGTCTCACATCAGGGAAGTCTTGGAAAGAGTTGAAACCTTTTCTATTTAAAAGATAGTGCCCTCCTTCAAACCTTCAATATCCAATTTGCCCATATAATGGGTTGTGGGCTGTAATCTTGTCGTGCCTAGCCCAGCCCGATAACGTGTGTCGTGCGGGTGTTGGTCCGGTTCGGTGAACGGTCGATTCAGCTGCGGTTCGACGTGGTTCACGCCTGATTTTTTGATTTTACGTTCGGTCCGGTTCAACATGGCATAGTGTTTGTTATTGAGTTTTGGACTTTGAGAAATTTATTTAGAATTTTTATTGAATTTTAGGTACATCTTTGAATTATTTTTTGATTGGGTTCAGGATTTTGAGTGCATTAAATTTGTCAAAAAAATATAAAATAATTTGTGATGCTTTATTATGCTTAGATATAATTTTCGTAATTTAATTAGAATATGTTAAGGTGGAGTTTTGATTTAATTAAGGTGGTTCGGGTTAATTTAGGATTTAAATGAATTCTTTGTATGTAATTTGCATGAAGGAATATTTTGGTAGATGTTGTTATAT
Source organism: Thalia dealbata (assembly GCA_030544415.1). Taxonomy (NCBI): domain Eukaryota; kingdom Viridiplantae; phylum Streptophyta; class Magnoliopsida; order Zingiberales; family Marantaceae; genus Thalia; species Thalia dealbata. Next base: position 16,589,961 of record CM060460.1, read on the forward strand.
TTAATTTATATTAAAAGGAATTACAATGATTTAGTTAGGATTTTTACAGAATTTATAAATTTATATTGTTATAAATTTGGGTAATTAGGTTATTTAGATTTTTCTATTTAATGATTTTGAATAATTTAAGATTTCACAAATTTATTTAAAATAATTATTAAAATTTATTTTTAAATTAATTATGGTAGTATATGTTGATTAGAATTATTAGAATAATTTAATTAATAAATTAGATGCTTATTTTATGGGCTTGATGATGTTTAATTGTGGCTATGTTGTGATTATTTAATTTATAAATTATTGATTGATTATTTAGGAATTAAATAAAAATGGTGTGAGAGGATGTGAGTAGGAAGTGTAGATAGAAAATTCTTGTTGGCTTGTATAATTTATGTTTGGTTTGGATGTATATATTTTCTTTTATTTTAGGGAAATTGAATTGCTATGTTGTTGCTTGATAAATCACGGTCAAGTTGTGATTTGTGTTGATAAAAAGAAATTACTTTGCTGAATTGCTTGTTTGTTTTTAAAAGTCAAAACCAAGCTGTGATTCTTGCTTGAGATTTGCTTTGAGACTCGGGTGAGGGATTATAGTTTCAAATTTATAGCCCATTACAGTGTTGAGTCCTAAGGGTTGTTATTATTTATTGTACATGCTGATAAGTTATATATTTGTTTTGTTACATGTTTAATTAGCATGTGATTTGATGTGACTTTGAAAGTATGTCATGCCAGCATATAGATATTATTCTATCGTGTGCAAGCTATTGATGTTTATGCTCATGTTACGTTGTTATTGATATGTTCATGTGATGCTAGAGATATAGAGACACTTAGCAAAGAATACAGAACATGATGACATGAGACAAAACTAGAGATACTTTAGGGTCATGTTATGATAATACCTAGAGTGGTCTTAAGTGACATATAATTAAGGACTTTGGACATCTTAGGGTTATGATAACTAAGGAGATGACATTAAAGTTTTTAGTCTGCTATGTCCAACATGTGGTGAGGAGCTATGTGCTAGCTAAGGTAGAGGGGCAAGTTCGGTTGACTTAGCCACAGATGCTTTAGGGTAACCAAGATCTCACTTCGGTGCAGAACTCACCTTATTCGTGATACTCTATGGTAGGTGGTTTGCTAGGAACAGTACCGTTCAATATGCTACAAGGCTAGGGAACCTGAAGACACTGATATGCTCAACGATGTGGGTTCTTGAGCAGTCCAGGTTCATTGGTAGTATATGCAGTGTATCTCAGCTTATTTAAGGGTTGTTGTTATTTATTGTACATGCTGATAAGTTATATATTTACTTTGTTATATGTTTAATTAACATGTGATTTGATGTGAGTTTGAAAGTATGTCATGCCAGTATATAAATATGATTCTATCGTGTGTATGCTATTGATGTTTATGCTCATGTTATGTTATTATTGATATGTTCATGTGATGCTAGAGATGTAGAGACACTTAGCAAGAATACTGAACATGATGATATGAGACAAAACTAGAGATACTTTAGGGTCATGTTATAATAATACCTAGAGTGGTCTTAAGTGACATATAATTGAGGACTTTGGACATCTTAGGATTATGATAACCAAAGAGATAACATTAAAGTTCTTAGTCTGCTATGTGCCAACATATGGTGAGGAGCCATATCCTAGCTAAGGTAAAGGGGTAAGTTCGGTTGACTTAGCCACAAATGCTTTAGGGTAACCGAGATCTCACTTCGGTGCAGAACTCACCTTATTCGTAATACTCTAAGGTAGATGGTGTGCTAGGAATAGTACCGTTCAATACGCTACAAGGCTAGGGAACCTGAACATACTGATATGCTTAACGATGTGGGTTCCTTAGCAGTCCAGGTTCTTTGGTAGCATATGTAGTGTATCTCAGCTTGTCAGGTTATAGATGATGTGATTATTATTTTGTATGGTGATCCTGTCATGGGGCAGAATTATAGTGATGTATGATACTTGTGTTGTATAGAAGGGGTGCCATAGTCACTAACTCCTTCTGCCAACGTTAGTGTATAGGCATCTAGGACAGAGATGTGGAGTTGACACTATCGGGTTCAGAAAAATTCCTGACGAGGGGTTTACCCTGAACATAGGATGGCTGTATTAGGTGTAGATTGGATAAATTTTGATATATTGATTAATGAAACATAACATCTTTGATAGAGTGTTAGTGTTATGATTCTATTCCTATATCTGGTTATATACAATTATGTTTATGCTTTTTTATAATTATTGTCTTGTATATATTGTTGACATGTTGGTTTGTACAATACCTTATGCTTATTTTTAGGGTGCTCTCTCTGTAGCCTCATTGAGTTTCGCAACTCAGATATGCACACTTTTCCCTGTTGCGCAGGTTACAGGTCAGGCACGGATGTAGGGAACGAGGGAGAACCTAATTATGATGAAATATAATTTACTTTGAAAATCTAGATAGAGATTTATTTTGTAGTGTTGTATTAAATGTGATTTGTTTATGCTTCTGCTATGTTTGATTAAAATAATTATGAAGTTTTGTAATACTTTTAGCCTTGTATAAGTTGTGGTATAGAAGCGCAGCTTATACGGCAGTTGCCACTTGCCTAAAGGTAGATTCGGGGCATGACAGTTAATCTCATGTCTTTAGCAGTCTTTGAAATCTTTTGTAACCATTTATGAGTAACCTCTGGATCTCTAGATCCCTCAATATTATAATAGCTTAATTATCGTGCTTGCTCGTGGAACAGGGGTCTGTATTTATGTAGCCTGTACCTGCATCATTTTGAAGATCGTTTGAAATTGCTCATCAGTCAGAGTGACTCCAAAATCTATCACGCCCCATACCTTTCCCTAGGGCACTTGGTAGACCGCAGTAAACTCCACACATAGCCTCGCTTAAATCTTCGAAACCATATGAGAATCTACTAAGCGTACCTGATGTATATCCCCTCAATTTGTGGAAGGAGAGAACCTCGATAACAGGTCAATATAACTCTCTTATATCGGAAAATACTTATATACAAATAATTTACAATCAAAATATGTTACATTCCCAATGATATATAAAATACCTATCCAATGGATCTCTATGTGCATAAAATAAAGGTATAATTATCCTACCTTTCAAAAGTCAGGTGCCTTGCTACATGTCTCAATATTTATCAAAATAGGTTACATTCATCGATGAAGTTCATCGATCAACACCAATATTTGAGAATCCAATTACCAAGACAGGGATGAGAGTCTATAATGAAGAATATTGAGATTTTAGTTATGTATTCATGCTACTTTAAGATACGATGGAACAAGTATCTCCCATGACTTATATAACACTCTATACAATCTAATATAGGTGATAATTTTTCACTACTTCTTGTTTCCTTGATGTTTTAAAGAGCAATACTATTTAATAGTGAAACTAATTATCATGTTGTTTGTTTGTGCATGCCAACATTCTCCAAATTATATCAACAAATATGAAAAAAAATAGAAAACTGATTGGATGCTAAACTTATTGTAGAAGGGCATTGGGTAAGTTCCCATCAATCTCTATAGCAGTACACATATATATGGACTTCCAGTAGCTCTTCTACATTTAGTTCCGCTGAAATTTTGATAATTCAGTTGACAACTCTAAGAGATCAGAAAAAGACCATTGAGTATAGGGTTATAATTTAATTCTTTCAGCTTATATTCGAGGATGGAACTTGATTAGTTCATTTAGCTAAGTAGGGGAGATATTTAGCTAAGTAGGAAAAATCTCATTAGAATGAAGTGGCTGTGGCTATTGTTACAGAATGGATTACACAACAAGGACAAGGGAAAATGATTACTTAAAAATTTGAGAAATGATTGAACCTTTCTTAAGTGATCTCAAAGTGAGATGTATCATGTTGAACTTAAGGCGTTTGCTATATAGGTTTGTAGGATAGATCCGTATAAGGAGGTATAGTAGTGATACTCATATCAGAAGAATTTTTGGTAATTGCAACGAGAAGGTATAGTATCAACAACTATATCACTACCTCACTTATGAGAATTTACTTTTCATTGAAGTCTAACTTTACCTATTTACATTTCTATAGAATAATGGAAGAAACCCTAAATTGTTAGATGAGGTTGCTTTTAAGAGAGTGTACAAATTTAGGATAAACGAATAAAGAAAACTGAAATTGTCAATGTTTAGAATGTAGGCAAGGTCAAATTTCTGCATTGTTGTTCATATAAGCCTATAATACTAATTATGATGAAGAATGAAACTTAAATTTACCACTGGTAAATTATAGATTAAAGGTAAAGGAAAAAATTGGATACGTGTTTTGCTGTCAGCAGAGACATGGCAAGATTCATGTCACGCCCCATACCTTCCCCTAGGGCACGTGGCAGACCGCAGTAAACTCTATATACAGCCCTGCATACTTTCAGAATAATATGGAACCCATTAAGCGTGCCTGATGTATATCCGCTCTATTTATGGAAAGAGAGAACCTGGACAACAGATCAGATATAACTCTAAAATCATTTATTTTATAAAATCAGATCTCTTACACAATATTAGGACTCCAGAAACATTGATTGAAAAAGCCACTGCAAATTCTGCATTCAGAGAAGTCACTCAGAAACTTGTAGAAAACTGATTGACTGATAAGTTGACCGAAACCATGGATGCAGGAAACTAAATAGATGTGATCAACAAGTTGACTAGAGAAGGAAGCACATTGATTGAAGCACACTGTAAACCAATTTGTAGCAGATAACACAAACTAAATAAATATGAAGTTGCTGAATAACTACATCAAAAATATGTTGACCAAAGTGCAGAAATGTAGAAATATCTTGACTGACTGCTGCAGTTAACAATCACAGCTGCATGAATTCATGAATGCAGAAAGAAATATGCTGAAGTCAGCATGAGAGTTCCTAATGTAAGCTGTTGGAGATTAAGTAGAAGTGGACTACATTTGACTGAACAGAAAATAGATGGACTCAAACTTGACACTGCAATTTTATATGCAAAAAGAGGTTGGCTGTAACTGCGTGCATTTAGCTACATTGATGCCAGTACTATGTGAATAACGATGATCAAGAGCAAATGGGTTTATTGCTGATACAAAGAAATCTTACTCAAAGCTTAGAAAGAATGAAATAACTGAGTGGATTCCTGATGAACAAGTGAAAGGGTCAGTCTGAGAGCATCTAAGTTACAGAAATAGGTAAGGAAAATGAATAAAATACAGAAATATGAAATGAATATGAAATATTGAAGGCTGTAGAAGCTGAGAATTATGAATTGCTGCAAACTGCAAGGTTGTGTTAACCACTGCCGACACATAACAAGTGAGGAAAAATGTAAAAGACTGTATCTAAGATGCAGGAATATAATGCCTCTGCCGAATAATATCAATTGCCGAAAATAAAGAAGACTATGGTGTGGATAAATAGAGAAAATTCTGCAACATATGCAAGATAGAACTGCAAATAGAGAACATGTAGAAAGCTATAACTACTATAGAGGAATTTCAGTTTGCTCCTGCTAGTGCAACTTTAGTTTCGTTGTTGTCAAGGAAACTTAGAGAAAAAGGGCAGCCAAGGCATAGGCTGGTAAGGAAAGGAGCAACAACAAAATTGAAAGTAAATGGCTAGAAACCGAGTTTAGTATTCCTTCTATGGCTATCATGATAGAATGAGAATATTAAAGAGCCGGGAACCAACATAGACAGAGCTACTAAAGAAATTAGAAAGGGGGCGTTGAAACGAAATACTCCAATGGTACCTCTTAGTGCTACCTATACCATTTTGACTCTAAAAATTAATGAGTTGTATACCATCATCTATAAGGACTAGCAAGCATTGACAAATTACAACAGCAAAGAATAACCAATTTTGGCAACTAGTTTTGGCAAACAGTGTTACTGTAGTTATAGGGATGGTTAAGGCATTTAATGTAAACCCTCACCTTTAGGTAGTGAATTATAAATTAGTAATAATAATGTGAATTAAAATTTTACTTAAGTTTAGAATTTTATAGAAGAAGGTTAAAGAACATTTAGTTTGGATTAGAACTAAAATGGTGACATTTGGTTGATTTTTGGAATATAAAGGGTCTCGTTGTAATTTAATAAAAATTCATGGGGACTTAGTTTAAAATTTTTATTAAGGTTAGAGGGACTCACTTTTGATATCATGGAAATAGTGGACCAGACTGTAAAATGTTGTTGCACATGCTTCCCACATGACAGGGCCGAACTGGACCAGACTTTTTGAGTTGGTTCGCCTGAACCAACCCGGTCCACTTGAACCGGCTCCTGCGAATAAAATCCTAAACTATTTCCCCCAAATCACACCTCCTTCTTCTCCGCCTTAGCAGTCCGTCTCCTCTTCTCACTGCAAGCTCAGCTGTGAGCTCCTTCTCCTTCGACCTCTTCGCACGCAGTTGCTCCGCCGCACACTTCGAGCTCCATCTCCTTGTTTCTGTCGACTCACTGATACTGCAGCCCTCCTTCTTCCCCTTCGACCGCCACACCGATAGGAGCTTCGCCGCATCTAACAAACCCCACCATCGGTGATTCGGGAGCAGCCGGTTCCTTATCTCCCTTCGGCCCATTATCGTCGGGGATTCAAGGGCTGCTGCGCTGCAACCTCTTCTCCTCTAGTTCGCCGACGAGTTGGGTGCCACTGTCGACTGCAAACTCTCCTTCGCACGACTGCAGCCGCTGGGATTTCATCTTCATCTCAGCAGCGGCATTCAACCTCCAATTTGTTTCAAGGTCAAATCTCCTCCTTGATGCTCTATAAATGATCTGTTAAGGATGTCTTAATTTGACCGTGGGTGTGCTGTGTAAACCCCCACCTCTAGGTAGTTTAATTAATAAAATAATAATGATTAGAAATAAAAAATTTCTTAGGATTAAAGAACATTTAGTTTAGATTAGAACTACAAAGGTGACATGTAAATCCTATCCTTCAAAAAAAGTTTTTTAAAAAATTTAATTTAAATCGGTGCGGTCCAACAGAACCGGCCAGCCGACCGGTTCGGATGGACCGGTCGCCCCTTGAAAAGTGGAGCGGGCGAGAAGGGCGGACGCCCTAACTCGTTCGAGCTCCCGCCCCGTCTTCCTCCTCGCGTCACGGAGCACGAGCAGGCGCCGACGAGCTCGCCGGCGCGTCGTCCGCCCTCCGGTCCTTCCCGTTGCGACGAGGAGAGCTCGCCGGAGACGATCCGGCGACGCTCCCATCAATGTTGCACACACCGTTGCGTTCAGCCTCCTTCGTTCGGGAGTTCAACCAGCCGTCCGCCGCCGCTTCATCGGGGTCGGCTCCGCCACTTCAACCATAAGGGATCGAGGGGGCCTCATCTCCAAGCGAATCGATCCCTCGAATAGCGCCCACGCGGAAGATGGCGAATGAGCTCGCCCAAATCCATGCATCGTCGTCTTCCTCCGCAGCTCCGAACAGCCGCAGCAGGGGCGTTGAAGTCGCCGGTGAGCTGCCGTCGCCTCGACCCCCCTCCCGTCTGCATCGTCGCGAGGTGGACCACCAGAGGAAAGTGTAGGAGGAGTCTCCATTTGCTCGCACGCGCCCAATCTCCGAAGCCTCCGCTGCGACGCCCCCAAATAGGTCGTCGTTCCCACTTCAACCTCAATCCGCCACCGCGACCGCTGCTGTTGGGTTGCTCTGCCTCCCTACAAGCTGAGGAATCGGTGCCCTTCCAGATTTGCTTGGGGAGGCCACCGATTTGGGTTGCCGTGTGTAGAACCGTGTGCCATCCCGTCAGCAACGGATGCGTTCGCTCGTTCTTCGCTTCCGCCGCGTGAATCGTTCCCAAGAAGTGTTCGCAAGTCGTAGGGCACTCCCTGCATCCACACCCGCTGGGTTGCCATCGTCTTCGCCGGCGTGTGGATCGGCGAGTCTGCGGAAGCTTCGTTGGGGTGTTCGGACGAAGGGAGCGGCGGAGGCGGAGGTATCAATCCGCCCTCTGTTTTCCCCCTAATCACTTAATTAATCATGTTTAGGCGCTAATCAAGCATGTTAGTATTAATTAACTATGTTTAGTAGACATGTTAGTTTAATTCAATTTAATTAATGTTTTGAGTAAAATAATGTTTAATAATAATTAATTGGGTGATTAAATAAGATGTGTGCTAAATATAGGTGTGTTGGATCATGATTTTAGTATAGTTGGGTGAGGATTTAATATGACGAATTTGATTGGGTTGAACTAAGTCAACCGAATTCATGGTTAATTCATGTTTAACCCAAACTCGAATCTGACTTAAATTAGAATTGTTAGAATTAGACTGGATCGAACCGACCCGGCTTGGGCTTGGGTCGAGCTCAAGTCGAACCACTTCAGATGGGGTTAAGTATGGATTAATTTAATCAATTAGTGGATCAACATGGCCAACCTAAGTTGACTACGGTCAAATGGACCAATTTTGACCCATGGATTTAAATGGGTCTAAATTAGTGTTAAACTAAATAATTTATTAGGTGGTTGATCGGGACAATGTTGACTCGCAGTCAACGTTGACTGAGTCAACATTGACCCGATTTAGATCTCATGAGCACCAATTTGGGCCGACCGGATTGGGCTGATAACTTGAATTGGGTTGGGTCATGATAGATTAAAAATCTTCTCTATTGGTCAACATAGTCAATTTTAGTTGACTGGACCAATTTTGACTGAATTTTGACTTGGACCAAATTGGGCTAATAAATTGGGCTGAATTGAATTAGGGGATGATTAAATTGAGTAAACCTAATTTAAATGATTAACCTAGTTAATTAGAATTAAATAAATTTAATAATTGCTAATGAGTTTTTAATTGGGCCCTTGGGTGACTTGCGCCAGATCATGTGTTGGGTTTATAATGGGTATAGATTTGATAAAATTTATCTAAGCCTAATTGAATTAATCTAGAATTTTAATTGAGTTTTAATTAGCATGATAAAAATTAGATTAATTAATATTTGAATGATTAAATAGAATTAGTTATCAAATTGTATGCTTAATTTTGGTTAGTTAAATGTAGTAATTTACTTCAATTAATTTTATTGAATGAGCAATTGGGCCTAACATGTGGACATTGGCCCAAGGGATGAGCATGGGCTCATTAATTAAACATGGGCCCCTAAATTGAACATGGCTTCGTAAATTTAAATGTAGGCTTATTAAGCGGTATTTAGCTAGGATAATTGTATAAGTTAGATCGATAAATTTCTGTTTTTATTTATTTTAAGGAAAAGTAAATTAAATTTTATTTTAAATAATTATATTATTTAGGACTATTATTGATACGCGATCCGAGTAGTTCGTCGGAGTGATTATGTTCGTGGGTGGGTTCTGAAGAGTAAATCACCAAATCAGGTGCGTTGTTCATCGATGTAGGATTTATTCAAGCTAGGAAATTCCCGCTGGGGTCTTCTTAGGAACAATTCTTGGATGTCTTAAATATAATAAAACATAATGCTTGATAAGATTTGATATATCTGCATGTTAGTTTAATTTATTTCTGTCTAACATGTATGATATACCATGATTTCCATGCTAAGTTTTAATATGTCGTGATATCTTATCCTGCATGTTAGATATTATTTTTTATGCCATGATAGCACAACCACCATGCAGACATAGATAATAAATAACGACATGTTAGAACCCCTTGGCGACGTCACCGCAACTTAGACAAATATGGGCATTTCTCATATGCCCCGATTAACCGCTGCGTACCGACGGTGGTCAAATGGTGACGTCCTGCTATGCACCACTCCCGAGGTTATGCATAGCTTAGATACTAGGAGCACCACTCCCGAGGTTATGTGTAAACCCCTACCTCAAAAAAAAAAAATAATAATAAAAAAATTAAACGTTCTGATTCAGATGAACCGGCCTGACCCGGTTCGAATGAGGCACCACGAGCGAGAAGAGCCGAGGGCTCTTCCCCACTCGCGGTGCCCCATTTCTTCGCCCTCGCGACCGTGCGTCCTCTTCTTCCACCGCAGCAGAAGGAACAACAGTGCCGCCGTTCACCGTCCGCCATCCGCCGCCCGCCGTCTGCCCTCCATAGAGCTCCGCCGCGACAAGGAGAGCTCGACGGAGGTCCCCTGCCGTGCGGCCCTTTCCCCTGCCTTCTCCCCCTTCGCAAATGGCCGCCGTTGATCGCCGCCCTTCCCTCGCGGCTGCCGTTCGCCACCGCCGCTTGCCCTCCGGAGATCCCCGCCGCGACGAGGAGAGCGCGACGGAGGTCTGCGGCCGCGTGCCCCCTCCTTTCCCCTGCATTTCCCTCTTCGCGAGAGCAGCCACTCTGTCCGCTGTCCGCCGTCCCATGCCCAAGTCGCCTGTCCACCGCTCTATCCGCTGGGATTGAGTTGCCTCGCCTCCAAGCAAGCTTAAGAGTCGGGGTTGCTGCCCCAGATTACGCTCATGGGGGAGCGGGGCTATCGCTCGAGCTGCTGTGTTGGAGCAGTCCGTTCTTGCATCGGCAATGGGCAGCAGCTGCTCGTGTTCTCCCTCGATGCCAATTCGTAGCCACAAGTGCTCGGGTCGCGGCGCTCCGCCTTCTCCCGAGCTTAAGGGCCGACAATTTCCTGAGGATGCCTTGCGGAGATTACCGATTGGCCGTCGCATTTGGGGCAGTCCGCTCAAGCTCCTACGAATTAGGGCTGCACATTCTTCCCCACTTCCACCACTTATTCCGCCCTCATCACGCATTCGCAAGTCCATTAGGTTGGTAGATTTCTTCCTTTTCCGTTCCTTTCGTCGGATTTGCATCTCCTCGCTGGGTCCATCCTGCATCGCGGCTTCTCCCCGCCGGTGAACCGTGATGCTCGTTGAGCTGTCGCCGCCCCCTTTGATAGATGATCCTTATGCAGATCGTCCACTGCCCTCAGACGCATACAGCCTTCAACCCTTCACGGTGGAGTTCATCGGCGTCTCTGATCGGGTGCTCGGTGGTTCGGGCGAAGGGAGCGGCAGAGGTAGCGTTTTTCTGATCCCTTTTCTTAATATAGTTGTAACGCTAATCATGTATGTTTAGTGTTAATTAATTATGTTTAGCGTTAATTAATTATGTTTAGCATTAATTTATTTTGTTTAACGTAAATTAAGAGTGAACAGTGTTTGCAGAAGGTAGATGTGTTTTATTTCCTTAATCACGATTAGTGATTAATTAAGCATGTTTAGTTGCAATTAAACATGTTTAGTATAAATTAGTGTTGTTGAATTTTTGATTAATTTAAACATGCTTAATGTTAATTAACTAAGCTTAGTGGATAAGTAAAGTATTAATTTAATGAAATCGGTTGGGTTGAACCAGATTGGAGTTAGTTGGGTTGGATTTGAGTTAAGTTTGAGTTTGTGTTGAGTTTAGTTGGGGTGAGCTGAATCAATTAATTGAAAGTGGTTCGAGCTCGAGTTAGATCAAATCGGATTGGGTTGGTTTGACCGGATCCAATTAAACAAGACCGGATCCGAGCTGAACTAGATTGAATTAAATTAAACCTGAGTCGAACCAAATTAAATCGAACCGAACTGAACCAAACCGAACCGAACCGAACCGGTCAACGATGACTGGGTCAACAGACCGGCCAGCTTTGATCGGGTCAACTTTCGACCATTGACCAGGTCAACTGTCCACCATTGACTAGTCAAAAAAATATTAAAATAATAAAATAATAATAATAAAAATAAAAATAATTTAATTATTCATGGGTATGATTAGGTGATTTATAACAGTTAATTAAGATTTAATTAATCTAATTAAGTGTTGATGGTGTTATTTGGGCCCTTGGGTGACTTGGCTAGATAGAATTTATTTAAGCTTAATTAAATTAATTTAACATGATAATTAGTTTAAATAGTAAAATTTAAAATTTGATTGATTAAGATTTGATTAGATAGAATTAATTATCAACTTGTATGCTTAGTTTGAGTTAATTAAATATAGTAATTACTTTAATTAATTTATTAATAATATAATTGGGCCAAAAATGTAAACATAGGCCTAAGGGGTAAACATGGGCGTATTAATTAAGTATGCACCCCTTAAATTAAACATGAGATTGTAAATTTAAATATAGGCATGTTGCGCGATAATTAATTAAGATAATTGTATAAGTTAGATTGATAAATTTATATTTGCTTTACTTTAGGGAGAAATAAATTAAATTTTATTTTAAATAATTGTGTTAACTAGGATTATCGCGGGTACGCGATTCGCGTAGTTCGTCGCAGTGATTCATTTCAACGCGGGTTGGTTCTAAAGAATGAATCGCTAACCCAGGTACGTTGGTTCATCGATGTAGGATTTATTCAAGCTAGGAATTCCCGTTGGGGTCTTCTTAGGAACAATTCCTGGATGTCTTAAATATAATAAAATATAATGCTTGATAAGATTTGATATGTCTGCATTTTAGTTTAATTTACTTTACCTAACATGTATGATATACCATGATTACCATGTTGAATTTTAATATGTCGTGACATCTTGACCTGCATGTTATATATTATTTTATTATTTTTCTATGCTATGATAGCACAACCACCATGCAGACATAGATAATAAATAACAACATATTAAAACCCCTTGGCGATGTCACCGCAACTTAGACAGAAAGGAGCATTTCTCATATGCCCCGGTTGACCGCCGCGTACCGACGGTGGTCAAACGGTGACGTCCTGCTACGCACCACTCCCGAGGTTATGCATAGCTTAGATATTGGGAGCACCACTCCCGAGGTTATGCATAGCTTAGATACTGGGAGTACCACTCCCGAGGTTATGCATAGCTTAGATACTGGGAGCTGGTAGGGAAAAGGACTGTACAAACTCCAAGGTCATATTAGACCGGAAATATAGAGCAAGTCCTTAACCAGAAATTTATACCCGCACGAGTGTCGTTTAGGCGACCTCGTGATAGTCCTGAGATGGTTAGCGAGGATGAGCCCTACCATGGACTCGGCACCGATGGAGTCGAGGTTGCCACAGCCCATCGTGCGGATGTGCGTCAATCTCAGTCAACGTCGACTGCTATTGGATTGGGAAGGTGATTCCCTATGCGACGCCTTGGACAGTGGATCCGTAGACCACACGGCTATCATCCTTGATGTTCTGCAGATGATCGGATGAGTAGTCCGGGTCCCAGGGTTATTATTCCGGCTAGCCGTGGCTGATGAGATTGATATGATGGTGACCTTGTCTACGGACAGTGTGTAGTACTACACAGATGTCGTTGCTCCTACGGATCCGGGGAGGATGTAAGTGCACGACGGTTTCGCTAGGGAAGGTATGGTCAGCGACTAGTGAAACGATGGAGAGTGATATTGGGTCACCCGTCCTCTCCGCCAACATCAGTGCAGCGGGCATAGGTAGAGACAGAGACAGAAAGACAGTGATGGGCTTACTGATACCCTTAGCTCGGGTATTCACTAAGCATAGGCTGGCAGCCCGAGTCTTGTAACTTCAAAGTATTATTATGACGTAGGCGACATGCTGTTGACATTGACATTAGATAAAACTTAGGTGACATCTAGTGAAATATACATCTGTATTTATTTATGCTGTTTTACTGCTTTCTATAAATTGATTTACACAAATCAAATGAAAAATGATGATTAACAACCAAAGACATCCTAGAATACTCCTCCTAGCCTTTGATTTCTTTATTCGGTGGAGCCGTAATTTCGCACTAGGCCGCAAGGCTGAGCACACCGCGTTCAATGTGTGTGCAGGTTGTTAGATGAATTACCGGGATGTTTGATGAAGATGAGGGCTCTTGATGGATCTAGTTTTAATTTATTGATGTTATTATAGAATTGTAGTAGGTATATCGGGACTGTGTTAGTAGAGTTGTATAAGTGATTTAATTATATATTCCGCTGTGTCGATTGTGTGTATGAACAACTTTTATTACCAAATGCCTTGTATGGGTCCTTTGGGCTCATACGACGGTTGCCACGTGTCCGACAGGTGGGTTGGGCGTGACATTATGCATAGCTTAGATACTGGGAGCACCACTCCCGAAGTTATGCATAACTTAGATACTGGAGCACCACTCCCGAGGTTATGCATAGCTTAGATACTGGGAGCACCACTCCCGAGGTTATGCATAACTTAGATACTGGGAGCACCACTCCCGAGGCTATACATAGCTTAGATACTGGGAGCTGGTAGGGAAAGAGACTGTACAAACTCCATGGTCATATTAGACCGGAAATATGGAGCAAGTCCTTACCCAGAAATTTATACCCGCACAAGTGTCGTTTAGGTGACCTCGTGATAGTCCTGAGATCGTCGTTGCCCCTACGGAGTTCGGGGAGGATGTAAGGGCACGGCAGTTTCGCTAAGGGAGGCATTGAGGGCGACTAGCGAGATAGTGGAGAGTGATCAAGGGTCACCCGTCCTCAGCGGGGATAGGTAGAGACAGAGACAGAAAGACATGCTGTTTTGATGGAGTGATTGATGATTTAATGATGTCGTTTGCTGTGTTTAAATGGTGGCTGATGAGTTGTTGACATTATTATTGCCGTGAGATACTCTGATGGTTTAATGTTATTTGATGTTTGATTTCAAAGTTGATGTTGAATTAAGGTGATGGTTTTGGGTTAGGTGATGTCGTTGATGGTCTTGATGTTGGTTTCTTCCTCCTTCTCAACTACTATGATCTCTTTTATTATTATGCATGTGGTATGATAATTATAATGGGATGGGTAATTGAACTTAGGTCAACACTAAGGCATGATGATTAGCTCCCAATTAGCTAGTCATTATATGTTATAAGTAAATGAAACGTATAAAATGATTAATTTAGATTATGGATGATGTGAAATTTTAATTAGACTTTAAAGGAAATTGAGACCTGATTAATTGGAGATTATGATTAAGGTTAATAAATTAAATAGTTGATCAATTAGGATTAGTTTGGATTAAGTAAACCTAATTTAATAATCATTTAACCTAGGATGAGTTAGGTGAACAAAATAGTAAAGATGGTGGATTTGGTATCTTGGAGATAATATTAATGATAGATAATATTAAATGGTTAAATCTAAAGATAACGTTATTTGTAATAGGTAGATACCTTGAAATAAGTAAAAGGCGTGCAAGGTGATATACACTTGGTTTTGAAGACCGTTCTACTTATCCAGGTGCGCCGGTTCACTACAGTAGATGAATCTCAAGTTGGTGAAACTTTAGGAGATGAATATTTTTCCTGCTTAGACTTTGATATTTAATTACTCATGATTCATGCTTGTATGTTAGGATAGCTTATTTATAATTTTTAATATGATATGCTTGTTGTCTTATGTCTACTGTCGATCCAATATGTGCTTGGACTATTCTCTTGCTCATTACCTGCTCTGTTGATGTGATGAAAAATAATAGCATGTGACAGTTACACCTAGAGACTATCATGTTAAACTCTAATCTGACTTATTTATGGACATCAATTAGTATCACTTAGAGACATGTAACATTGACATACTTTTGTATGAACATATTGTCGATGCACCATATTGGATCTTCTAGATTACGGATACAAGTTTTAATGCTCATAAACCTATACCACCCAAAGAGGTTGAAATCATCTTGGACATAAAGGGTGGAATAAGGTATGGATCGGCTTAATGCCAGAGAACATCGTGATGAATTCACTATACCCACACGTGTGTCGCCGAGTCGCCACCGTGATAGTCCTGATATGGCTAGCAAGGATGAGCCCAATCCAGGGACCTAGCAAACATATAGCCGAGGTCGTAGCATTCCGGCGACGGCTAGGATGCGCACCTCATGGCATGCATCGCTGCCTATGAACTGGGATGGTGACACCTTCCGCATAGCCTTGGACAGTGGATCCATGGACAACACAACTATTATTCTAGACGTTTTGCAGATGTTCTGATGAGTAGTCCAGATCCTAGGGTTTATTATCGCCTAGCCGTGGCCGATGTGTATACATAGGTGCGATGACCCTTGTCTGTAATACTACAGGAGTTGCTCCATGGATTGTCTAGGGAGGACGCATGGAGTGACAGGTCGCTAGGTCGCGGAGCTGGGGTATTTCGCCTAGTGGACCACCGGAGAGGGATCACGGTCGCCCGACCTCTCTGCCAACATCAGTGTGACGGGCATAGGTAGAGATATAGATAGAGTGGACACTGATGGGCTTATGAGAACTCCCTGATCAGGAGATCCCCTAAGCATAGGCTAGCAGCCCAGATCACGATATTTGAATCATATGACATTTTTGTGACGAAAATCTGGAGACATAAATACACTTCATGTTTATAGCTGAGCTATACATTTATACTACATGTTTGTCTCATGATGCTTCATGTTTTATTTTGCTGACTTCACATGCCTTGTTTGATATTATGAACTGATTTATGGATATGTTAGAATCTCCCTTTTTGCTACTTGAGTTATTCTATTGTTGTTAGAGCTATAAGCACGAAGTCGTTTGCGGCTGAGCACACGACGTTCAAATATGTGCAGGTCTACTAGACGATCGGTCAAGATAGCTAACAGAGATGGGATTATCGACCAACATAGTCATCTATTATTTTTGGTGATCATAGTATTGTAGTAGGTTTATCGGGACTGTGTTAGTAAAGTTTAGTTAGATGATTTAATTGTATTATCCACTGCATTATTAATGTATATGAATTGTGTATATCATTAAATGTCTTGTATGGGTCCTTTAGGCTCATACGGCGGTTGCCATGTGCTCGGCAGATGGGTCAGGGCGTGATAATTAAAGTGGTATCAGAGCCTAGGTTCGAGGATTTAAGGATTAGGCTAATAGTCCCGATATACATAGGATATTGAGTAGGGTCAGAAGGATAGTACCTTAGTACTCTTAACCTTACTTATATCTCAATCTGGATTGATTATCTTGATCTTGTATCTCTTCTATAATCTACTAACACCTCTTACAAATTAGATCTATATCTTGACAAAAAATTAAATTCATGTTATAGATGATTTAAGTTAATTATCACCCCATATTTCTTCTTGTTATGGTGATTAGATATTTTTCTGAATAAGTTTATCACACCGTCTATAAATGGATCATGGATCAGGTAGGTGCATAGATCTCAACTATTACAAGTTCATTGTTGCAATGGTGATTAGGTATCATAACATTTCTAGGTATTGCCCCAAGATCATTGATCTTTTATATATGTTCCTGTCACGCCCCATACCTTCCCCTAGGGCACGTGGCAGACCGCAGTGAACTCCACACATAGCCCCGTTTACTCCCGAAACTATATGGGAACCCACTAAGCGTACCTGATGTATATCCCCTCTATTTATGGAAGGAGAGAACCTGGATGATAGATCAATATAACTCTAAAAATATATATTATTAAAACCAAATCTTTACTACAGTGGCACACACTTATATACAAGTAATTTACAATCAAAATGGATACATGCCCAAGGTTATACAAAGTACCAAGCCAGTGGATCTCTGTACACACAAAACAAAGGTAGAACTGTCCTACCTTTCAAAAGAAATTAGGTGCCTGACTATACACTGCGATATCTATCAGTCTCTCTCCTGCTGTGATCCTGAAAAATAAAAATGAGTTCCCTTACGGGGTGAGTAACGCCGTACTCAGTGAGTTGGACAGAAAACAATGTAAAATCGAGAACATAAAATAACAAAGTCTCAAGAATAGAATCATATGAATATTCGTGTGCTATTGCCAATCAAAATGAGTAATCAAGAATCACACGAGACTATATCTGGGGCTGGCATAATCAAAATACAGTTGTAGCCAACAACTGTTACCTCAGGGGGAGGAATCATGAATCATAAGGTACCCAAATCATAGTAGATGTGCAAGAACAGATAAACAAAGCCCCCTTTCCCCCTGAGTTGCCCAATGGATTTTGCTATCTGGTATCCATAGCTAATCTATAGTAAAAACCCAATCAGGAGTATCCCGATCTCCCATCCTAACCTCGAGCACTAACATCCCATGCCCCTCTCACTAGGCGGCCCATGGGTGTGCTAATAATGTAATATCCTATCACTGCAGTGAAAGTGCCTATAGCACTATCCGGTATCAGATCATACTAGCCATATGCATTAACAAGTGAAAGAAGTATCACAAAGAGTAAGACAAATGCATATGCTAGATCTAGAGTCAATAAAAGCATAATATCATGCTTATAATGAATCAAAGAACAATATATCAAGCAGCATGGATATCAAAGGTGATTCACAACTCAAATGCAATCATACTCAGGATAATTAACTAGCAGGAGAGCCAAAGAAATATCAAGCATATCTAACCAAAGGGATATAGTTCTCCTGGACTAAACATTGAGAACTATCCCGTTTATTCTACTTGGAGAATAAACACTCACCTGATCCTATCGTTATAAGAATGTTCTAGTTCGTATCGCGAATGTTCTAGTTCGTATCGCGAATGTTCGTATCCTCGTGCTTGCTTATCGAATTTCCTGTAAATATTTCAACGAATTAATTCTCTCAATCTGATAACAATTTTACAATTCCGTCTTCACCAACATTCTTAAAATAGTCTCTAGAATCACCTTAATTTTTATCTCAAGTTCGCCGGAAACCCGCCGGAGACTCGCCGGAAAGTTCGTCGGAACCCTCGCCGGCGAAGTTCTTCAAACAGCACCAATATTGGTGTCAATCGAAAGCTCTTTCCACAAGGATTCCAAATATCACATTTTCCCCAATTTTTACAGCTTATACGCGATCAATTTTACAATTTAAATCGATTTGGGCGAAACCCTAAGTTAGGGTTTTTAGCTCGCCGGCGGCCAACCGGCAGCCAACAACCCTCAACTCCGGTACCAATAGATAGCTCTCGTCGAGGAGAAGCCATAGGTACCAAGTTTGCGAAGTTCCGCGGCCGGATTGGCCTTGCTCCGGCGACGAAACTTCCGCCGCCCCAACTTCTCTCTTCTTTTCTCCTCCAAATCTCCACCAAAACTCGAAAATGATGATTCTAATGCGTTCTCCTAGCTCACCTGAGGTGGTGTCTGAAATCTCATCGCAAAACTTCACCGGAATTAGCGGGAACGTCGATTTCAAAATGATGAAATAAGTTGCCATCGCTGCTGCCGCGCGAAGAGGGAGAAGGGAAGGAGCGCTCGAGCAGTGGGAGAAAAATCCGGTTTTTAATAAATAATTAAATTCGTTAATTCACATTTAATCCTAGCTGTCCATTCTTAATTCAACGATTTGACCCATCAAACGACGTCCAAATTACGATCCGTCTGCACCGTTGGATTCCTTATCAAAAATCCTATCGGATGGTATAATTTTTATGCAAAAATTCAATACCTCAAAAATTCATAAAATTTTACAAAGAAGTCCTTCTCACTACAATTTTACAAATTTATTTATAATACAAAAACACAAATCTCACAGTTCCTCTCTATTGAGTTGATTCCAACAATCCAAGCATTTATTTTTCTTTTCTGTTGATAATACATGTTGCACTTTTAAAACCCCCCATTCTTAATAAATTCTATTCTTAATGAGTTTTAATATCTATATTCTCTTGACGAAGTGCATCAACAATTTGAAATATTGGTTGAAATTTTATCAAAGTCTGCTGGCCATTATGATACTTATTCTAGTTGCATTGAAAACTGACTCAGCTTGTGAAATATCATTTCTAGGAGAATTCATTTCCTTCTTCAAAGTTTTGAATTTTTTAATAATATTTTTTTTTTATGATCAAATGTTTCATTGATTTAAATCTTCAAATCCGCACTTAAATTGAGATCATCTTGTTGGAGTCTCATCAATTTCTTAAGTTGGATCTTATTATCAAAATATCCTCAAGCAAATGTATGTTTTGCAACTTGTTTATCATCAATTTGAGAGAACCCAGCTCTTGTCATTTAGCAGTAACTACAGCTCATGCAACACTCTCCTTTGATTTTGTAATCTTAAACTTCGTCTAGAATGTGTTAGATACCCCTCTACTTCTCAATAGTAAAGTTGATAAAATTTCTAATATATAACTTTATTGGTTGACTACATCCATTGACCTTTTCATGACCTACAACTGAACAAAAATTTCTGAGTACATGATTCCATAACCTATATCGGGGGCTGTTGTTCCTTTTTCAGCTTCTTTGGTTGATAGGTTTTCATCTTGGATGCACCAAATCTATCATACGGAAAGTGTTTTAAATTACTTTATGATACACTTCTTTCTTCTTTTTATTTATGGTATCTTCCATGATTGGATCTTCATACTCTGATGACATACATTAACATCAATCATTAGTATGACCATCTTTCATGAAAAGTCATTGGTTTCCAGAGTTCTAGTATATATAATGTGTTCAAGAAATTATAGGAACTTATGAGTCATTTCTTTGTGTGCAAGGTTCTTTTGAAACGTCATCGTGGTCTTTAAAAACTCTTACAGCTAAGACTTTTTCCACAATATATTCATGTACATCAAAACATTTAGTTCCTCTTCTCTTGGTTTTTGTTCCTAATATATTGGATGCTACCCATCATGATATTATTTACTCATACCCTTACCATGATTATTCTCAAAACATTATACCTCCTTGCATGCCTCTCTCATTTACTTCTGTCTGCTCCATTACTTCCCCATATTTCTTGGTTAGTATTTTCCTTCGAGGATTTGGAGAATGCAATACTACTTTGTTGTTGGGTATGTTCAAGGTTGATATAACGTGTTTCTATCTCTTATCAACTTGAGAATCTTATTTCATCATGTAGATGTTTATGAAAAAAAAAATTCTGTTATATAACTGCAATGGGTTGTATCTGGTTGTGCATCTTATCATTTTGAGCATCTAGATGCAAGATCTTAATTTTTCTTGTCTATTCCCAAATATGACAATCTTATCTTGTATATAGATGGAAAAAAAAGAAGTCATGGTATGTCTCTATGTGATTAGTCTTGAGATTCATTGGCATAGTTATTGTTGATTAATATACCATCTGACATTTCTCAAATTCCTTCTTACTCTGCTACTCCACAATAATTTTTGCATCTGCAGTAGTTTGGCACTTCAAAATCATTGCAGTAGAAATAAAATATTGACTTCCATTAGTCTTGAAAATTATATCATTTTCTACTTGATAATAAGAGCCATTTGTCATAGTTTTATCTTCACTATAAGAGTTATTTGATATAGTTTCATCTTCACTATGAGAGTCGTTTATCATAGTTTCATCTTCACTATCTCTTGCGATATTGAGCGGTTGTTTCTTATCTTTTATGATCTTGGAACATCGAATTTCATCTCTATAAATTTCTATTGACAATGTGGGCATAAATTCATACGTATTCATATTTGACTTAGTTTTGGGATATTTTTCCAATTCCATCATAAGATCATTTTCATTTATCATTATTGATATTTTTACTCATACATGTAAAGAGCATTTGGAAATTAGCTCCTTTTGGATTATCAATCATATCCTTACTATGTGCATATGACTTCTATAAACTATCGGGTTTCTCCTTACATTTATTCGTTCTTTCCCTCATATTAATTATAGGTTTATAATCTGGCAGGATAACCTAATCTAGATTTTCAGTTATGCTATCTTTGAGATCTTAGAGAAAAATAATAATATATATATATATATATATATGTGAACAATTGGGGTTGTATCTTGAACCCCTCTTCTCTACTCAACATCAAAGTGAGAATGTACGTTCAATCATTTTGACTCAGTTCCTTGTCGTTCATATCCTCTCAGGATTTGTATTAACAAAGGTTATCTCCGAATCTATCAAATAGGATATTCTTAAGGGAGTTTGGATTAATACTACAATTACCTTCAAGAATGTGATATAATGTGGAATTGCAAAGGTTGATACTAAATGTGATTATGAAATCTATTGATAATTTTAAATGGAAGATGTGACCCAAATGGAGTATCAATGTGTATCATCAAATTATACATCCATGAATACATACTCATGTAATGAGTTTTGCTATATTGGGGTATGATCCTGCGAATAAGGAAAAAAATATATATATATAAATATACCCAATGCTTTTATCTTGATAGTTAGCTTCATCTATCAGTCAGATAAATTGTAACATTTCTTTGGGAATAAGTTGCATTTACTCACCTATGTTTTCCTTTTGGATTCAATAATCTTGTCAAGTGTTTGCATATGGAAGCGTATGACCTTTCACTACATGACTTAAGTGTTCACATACGAACCTAGCTATGTTATGCTAGACTTTGATTAATCATAGTTATTTGTATAGCTTCTTATTCACTAAGAAAATATCTTTTGATTGCTTGCAACTGCATTTGAAATTTAATTATGATATGATTACATTATTCTAGTGGAAAAAAAAGGGTTGTTTATGTTGTTTTACTTTGAGTTTGTTTACAGTAATTTGCTTGTTTTAATTACATTAGTATAGATTTTTGAGCTTTAGACATTAGATCCTTGTATGTTGTTTTACTTTGTTTTATTGGGAGTTGATTTCACTGTTTATTGGGAGAATGCTAAATATGAGCATCTTTTGACCTTTCTAGACGAGTTAAGGTATCTAAGTTAATAAGCTCTTTGATTTCCCCAATTTCCATATCTTCTCTTTTTCTCTCCTTGGCTTCTATGAGTTAAAGTAGTGGATGATTTAGCTCTAACACTTTTACTATTAGAGATGATCAAAGAAGAGGTAATAAAATGTTTTATAGGATATATGAGAAATCCCAACTAAGGAAGGGTATAATTTTTAGTCTTCCTTGGAATCCAAAAGTAGTCTATATACTTGCCTCTAGGATTTAGGAACATTTAATTGACAAGTGATAAATGCCATAATTTCCTTCCAATGCTAAGGTGTTATAGTTGAGGAATTCGTTAATATAGACTTGTTCATCCAACACAAAATCCTTAACTTTCAATAGGTATTTATGAGATAAACTATCTTAGTGACTATAGATGGAAGATACAACAATATGACTATTGTGTCTTGTTTATAAAAGACCCCTAGATCGTGAGGAAGGTAAAATCTCTGGTGAAAGATCCTTTAGGGAAGAAAAAAAAAACAGGTAAAGAAAGACACTTAAGAAACCAATGGAACATATCCAGTCCCACTATTTGGATCTATTCGAAGCACTTAGTAGTTTTAAAAAAAAAAAACTATAATGTAGTAAACTTCTTTATTCATAATATAAACATTAACTAAACCTTCTTCTAATTATGCTTACTATTATGATCACTCTAATTTTTGGAGGACCAAAAATTTTTAAGGGGGGGAGAACTTGTAAACCCTCACCTTTGGGTAGTGAATTATAAATTAGTAATAATAATGTGAGATTAAAATTTTACTTAAGTTCAGAATTTTTTAGAAGAAGGTTAAAGAACATTTAGTTTGGATTAGAACTAAAATGGTGACATTTTGTTGATTTTTGGAATATAAAGGGTCTCATTGTAATTTAATAAAAATTCATGGGACTTAGTTTAAAAATTTTATTAAGGTTAGAGGGACTCACTTGGGATATCATGGAAATAGTGGACCTGTAAAATGTTGTTGCACATGCTTCCCACATGACAGGGCCGAACCGGACCAGACTATTCGAGTTGGTTCGCTTGAACCAACCCGGTCCACCTGAACCGGCTCCTGCGAATAAAACCCTAAACTATTTTCCCCAAATCATAGCGAGCTCAGCTACGAGCTCCCCTTCGTCAGTGATTCAAGGGGCTGGGATTTCATCATCATCTCAGCAACGACATTCAACCTCCAATTTGTTTCAAGGTCAAATCTCCTCCTTGATGCTCTGTCCTTCTTCCTCCTTCTCATTGATGATGATGTCGTGATGTTGGTTTCTTCCTCCTTCTCAACTACTATGATCTCTTTTATTATTATGCATGTGGTATGATAATTATGATGGGATGGGTAATTGAACTTAGGTCAACACTAAGGCATGATGATTAGCTCCCACTTAGCTAGTCATTATATGTTGTAAGTAAATGAAAAGTATAAAATGATTAATCTAGATTGAGACTTGATTAATTGGAGATTATGATTAAGGTTAATAAATTAAATAAAGTTGATCAATTAGGATTAGTTTGAATTAAGTAAACCTAATTGAATAATCATTTAACTTAGGATGAGTTAGGTGAACAAAATAGTAATGATGGTGGATTTGGTATCTTGGAGATAATATTAATGATAGATAATATTAAATGGTTAAATCTAAAGATAACGTTATTTGTAATAGGTAGATACCTTGAAATAAGTAAAAGGAGTGCAAGGTGATATACGGTTGGTTCTAAAGACCGTTCTACTTATCCAGGTGCGCCGGTTCACTACAGTAGATGAATCTCAAGTTGGTGAAATTTTAGGAGATGAATATTTTTCCTGCTTGGACTTTCATGTTTAATTACTCATGATTCATGCTTGTATGTTAGGATAGCTTATTTATAATTTTTAATATGACATGCTTGTTGTCTTATGTCTACTGTCGATCCAATATGTGCTTGGACTATTCTCTTGCTCATTACCTGCTATGTTGATGTTATGAAAAATAATAGCATGTGACAGTTACACCTAGAGACTATCATGTTACACTCTAGTTTGACTTATTTATGGACATCAATTAGTATCACTTAGAGACATGTAACATTGACATACTTTTGTATGAACATATTGTCGATGCACCATATTGGATCTTCTAGATTACGGATACGAGTTTTAATGCTCATAAACATATACCACCCAAAGAGGTTGAAATCATCTTGGACATAAAGGGTGGAATAAGGCATGGATCGGCTTAATGCCAGAGAACATCGTGATGAATTCACTATATCCGCACGTGTGTCGCCAAATCGCCACCGTGATAATCCTGATATAGCTAGCAAGGATGAACCCAATCGAGGGACCTAGCAAATATAGCCGAGGTCGTAGCATTCCGGCGACGGCTAGGATGCGCACCTCATGGCATGCATCGCTGCCTGTGAACTGGGACGGTGACTCCTTCCGGATAGCCTTGGACAGTGGATCCATGGACAGCATGACTATTATTCCAGACGTTCTGATGAGTAGTCAGGATCCTGGGATTTATTATCAGCTAGCTGTGGCCGATGTGTATACATAGGTGCGGTGACCCTTGTTTGTAATACTACAAGAGTTGCTCCATGGATTGTCTGGGGAGGACGCATGGAGTGATAGGTCGTTAGGTTGCAGAGCTAGGGTAATTCGCCTAGTGGACCACCGGAGAGGGATCACAGTCGCCCGACCTCTCTGCCAACATTAGTGTGACGGGCATAGGTAGAGACATAGATAGAGTGGATACTGATAGGCTTATGAGAACTCCCTGATCAGGAGATCCCCTAAGCATAGGCTGGCAGCCCAAATCACGATATTTGAATCACATGACATTTTTGTGATGAAAATCTGGAGACATAAACACACTTCATGTTTATAGCTGAGCTACACATTTATACTACATGTTTGTCTCATGATGCTTCATGTTTTATTTTGCTGACTTCACATGTCTTGTTTGATATTATGAACTGATTTATGGATATGTTAGAATCTCCCTTTTTGCTACTTGAGTTATTCTATTGCGGTTAGAGCCATAAGCACGAAGCCGCTTGCGGCTGAGCACACGACGTTCAAATGTGTGCAGGTCTACTAGATGATCGGTCAAGATATCTAACAGAGATGGGATTATCGACCAACATAGTCATCTATTATTTTTGGTGATCATAGTATTGTAGTAGGTTTATCGGGACTGTGTTAGTAGAGTTTAGTTAGATGATTTAATTATATTATCCGCTGTATTGTTAATGTATATGAATTGTGTATATCATTAAATGCCTTGTATGGGTCCTTTGGGCTCATACGACGGTTGCCACGTGTTCGACAGATGGGTCGGGGCGTGACATTTAAAGTAGACGATTAAAAATCTTCTTACTACAACCAATTGATACCAAAAGCCTTGAGGAGGAATATCATTCTGAGAGTTTTTTATTTTTTGCATCAGACTTCTGATCATTGATATTAGAACAATTTTAAGAGAAAATGATATTCTGATTGCTAGGTGCAATCTAGCATTAAAAGAAATGAATAAGCAGCAAAACCAAAAATTTCAACAAACCAACAAGATTTTTCAACAACAATGGAAACAAGCTATGTCTGATACAAACTGTTATTTCAGCTTTACTATTCCTGCTATAACAAAAGAAGTAGAAGCTAAACTTGCAAATGAGTAGCAGGAAACACAAGCAGGACTAAAAACCAGGCTCAAGCTAAGTTTAGAAGTGCTAATCCAACTATTGTGACCATTGAAGAAACCATCAAATCAAAGACGAACCTCCAAGAGTGATAAGAACAACTAAAGAAAAATAAATTAGGCTCCATTGGAGGTTTTGTAGACCTTTTTAGAATTAGCCAACATACTGCAGAAATCAAAGAGGTTGAACCTAAAATTATAAAAACAAGCAACTAACAAAGCCTGGACAAGAATAAGCAGTGACTTTGGGAACATGAAGCAGATACTACTAATAACATTACTCGATCCCAAACAAAAGATGGTAATGGTTAGGTTATGAGATGGAACCAATGCCAGTGTCAACAATTAAAATGAGCCTCACATGGAGAATTCCAATTCCACTGGTTAAACCAGTAAAAGTTGAGATGTACCCGAAATCTAAAGATATAAATAAAAGTGTCATTTAGAGGCACAAATAACACTAAGAAAATTTATAGGACCTTAACCAAGGAAAATGATATTGAATTCAGAAAGCTAACCAGCAAAAATGTTCAGACAACTCCAATATCAGTAGTGACAAAATGATGCAGTAGAGGATGGTTAGGAAGCTGAATGTCAGGATAAATAAACTATTGCTCCAAGGAATACATATGGACCAAGGTAACTATATTGAGTAAATATATCGGTATATTGTGATCCAATGGTTAATGAGAAACAAAACTATGTATGTATCGTAGAAATAACCATCTTAGTTGCCCAAATATATCGATAAAGATGGGAGATACCACTCTCATTACTCATCACATAATATGATAGATTAACTGTAACAACATTTAACCTCCAAATCGTGCAATTCCTTACACACCGTTTTATTTACACAATGTGTCAAGCTACTTATCCTATAGTTAGAAAAGTTTTAAATATATGATCCAAGTAGATCCATATAATATAAACACTCGAATCAAAGCATCACATGATTTTTTTTTTTTTTGAATCTCTCCAAGATCTATGTGCTCACAATGAAAATAAAATAGGTAACATTTGAGTATGATCAAAATAATTTACTTGATCTTTATAAGTAATAGTTGGTCGTAGAATGGGTATAAGATTCGAGATTACAACCCTTTTCTGAAAATTATATATACTAGCGCTAGCCAATATATTTGTATGATGAGATTTCATAATCTGATATGGCAACTATAAACCACAACGTAAGCAAAAGTTAAATGAGATATCCAAATAATCTACATACCCAGTGTCATATAATCACCTACGTGCTAACTCAAGTAAGAAAGTTAATAAAATGATATAATAAGGTACTAGTTATTTAGCTAGATTAGAACACATAAACCGATGATAAGATTCATGGTCCATCCAAAATGTAATAACCCAACATATATGCCCAAAACTCTATTATAAGTTGAGTTACTGGTGGTTTCCATTAGACTATCTGACACCTCAGCTATCTAGCAGAGGTTACGAACGTGAGAGCGCATCTGGTAAGTCTGGAGTAGGAGGGGTGGAATGATCTATTTGAGCGGATGTGGTTGCTATAGAAGAACTTGATATTGTTGGAAAGTCTGGACTAGGAGGGGTGGAATGATCTATTGGTGGATGGGCCACTTCTGCTAGCCTCCGCCGTGGATAGTGTCGTCGGATGTGACCTCGCTAGCCGCAATGATAGCAAGCAACTCTCCTACATGAGCTGCGGTGCGTCTTGCGACAGAACTTGAACCTAGCCAGGGTTCAAGGACATGACCTCTGAGCTGACCTCACAGGCGGCTGTCGGAGACGACCAGGAGTGACTTGACCTGTCACCCTATGGGTGAGCAACCCCATCGATAGGGCCCTCGTAATGGTTGGTCATGAAAATTTATATTCAAGTTAATTGTAAATTGAAGAGAGAGAAAATAATCCAAGTGAGTATACAGTAGGAAGGTCAAGTATTAATCTATCATTATGCAAACATTCATCTTGCTGCGTATTTTTGGCAGCCACCATTTAATCAAAAGTTCTCAAGAAGAAAAATGTGCCAATTCACAACAGCAACAGATTTGAAGTAATTCAATCAAAAGGGAGAGAGTGCGAGTTGGTTTCTTACTTTTGTTTAATACTTTTCTGCAACGGATTGAACTCAACATCTACTATAAAGGAAAAAGGAACAAAGGAAACAGAACAGAAATGCTTCGAGTTGAAATGCGGCAGAATTGTCAACAATTTTGACACCAAATCTTTTTGAAGGAAATCCATTTCTAAGTGCTTATATGTGTACCTTCTGCTCTTTTTAATGCTATACTAAGGAAACAATTCATTTATGATGGAGGAAATGTCATGATTTACCATGGAGGAAAGGCAAGTAGGGGGATGTACGCAGTTTGATCAGAATTATAGTTACACGAATAATTATTCATCAAGTGAACAGGAAAGTATCAGCATTGCATTCTTGTGGGGTCCAAAACACCATAAGATAATTTTACAATGAGAATTGAAGCCACAATTTCCAGCAAGTCGATAAGATTCCCAATTCTACCAAAGTACTAATTAGTCAAAAGAACTAAACATCAAAGTAATAAAATCATAAGACTGCAGTCCAAATATTAGCCAAGAAGAAGAATCGCAGGAAAGAGACAAGGAAGGAGGTAAGCAAGAGTTAGGGGTAAGAGAATGTTATCAGTATTCTATTAGTTTGCGGTATCTTAATATGAAACAGTTTACAATAGCTCTACCATAACTAATCCATACTCTCTTTACTGAGAATTGAGATATTGCCATCTTCTCATAATTTAGTAAGAAGACAGGCGAAATATGCAAGGAAGGAAAGAAAAGAGGAAGAAATAATTAGTTATGTTTCAAACACTTTAGTTTTCATATTGGTTATTGTATCTAACCATGTTATCTAAATAACAGGGATGGCAGCCTCAGTATTATATTTTCTTTATTATCACACTCAATTTCCTCATTAGCACACTGCATTTACAGTACAATAACCAATGAAAAGGAACAATGGATATTATTGTAGTAATATGAAGGGAAGGAGAAAGCGAGGAATTGTTTCTTCTTAGTATCCGTAATAAGGAAATAGTGTATCAATTCGAGTTGATGATTTTGAGTCAATGTAAAGTGATCTATGTTACATCTAGAAGGAGCACTGTTACAGGAAAGCTACTTGGGGAGAAATAATACTTCGGCTTCCTAAAATGAAACTACAAAAGAACAGTTTAACAACAGAATGATGATTCCAGAATCTTCAAAGTCAAGTGTCAAAATATCAAAATACCTTCTAGTACAGTATGAACTCTGAACTTGTGTACATAATAGTTAGGTCATATCGAGAAAACCAAAGGAAAGACTATAGAAGATTGCTAAACAAGCAAAGGGAAACTATTAAAACAAGGTTATCGACTAATAGGGCATATGTTCAAATAAGAAACCTAGGCAACAATAACTCTTGAGTTTTTCTACTTGTGGCATGGAATCAATCTTTACAGTTTGCCCAGAAGAACTTCAATTAAAAGCAGTCATCAAAACATGAGTCTATAATTTAGGTGTAGGCTTTAATTGGTTCAACAGAATTCAAGAACTGTCAAAGCATCTTTTTAAAGAAATCAGGGCATGCATATCACAAGTATCTAAATATCAAAATCTTACATTTTACATTGATGGCTAACATATAGGAATATAATTATGATCCTTTCTAGTAGTAAATGACAGAGTCATGAATTTTGGGAGTATTCTGGATATTAATTTAACAACGAATGAGGGAATGCTGTGGTAGAATTCAATCATTGCAATTATGGGTTTATCGTCATTGCAATTATGGGTTTATCAATAAAACTAAAGCTGAAATCTACTCAGATGATGGTAAGTTGGCGGTTAGCACATGAAGAAGCTTAAGAAAAGGATAAGGAATTTGCGATAGCTGAAGACAAGTCGGACATCATTCAACTTTGCAGCTTTTAAATTTTCATTTAACTAGGTACCTCTTCCCCTTTGTAACTATCCAACCATTTATTGGAACATATTGATGAGATATGGTATTTTGTTCTACATTAATAGTGATTCAATTTAAAAAAACTACACAACAATAAAATTTAGTCATTCGGTCGAGAAGGAGTTCATCAAGGAATTTTAAGTAATTTGAATATATGTCACAGAGTCAAAGAGTAGAACTAAACCATACATGAATTATATGTGTAGTTGATGTGAAACATAATTAAAACATGAATTTGTAAAGGAGGGTCATCATATAAATCAGATCAATAGACAATGACTAAATTTTATGGTAGTATCTAGATTTCCCCTAATTTTGGAAAAATTTTCACTATTCGACATAGTGGGAGGCGGGTAACCAACCTTGAGATGTATCTCCAACTTTGGCCAGAATGTTCATCGACGTCCAAGTATCTTCCCGTTTGCTCCTATCCTTTTCTTTGCCACTACAATAGGGTCACTGGTGTGAATGATCTTCCTCAATTCACCCATCCTTCGACAAAGGTCGGTCGGCAGCTTCTCCGGTGAAGTCGTCGACAGCTCAAACTAGCGGAGGGTGAGGAATTTGAGGAATTAGGGTTGACCATTGGCTGTGACAATTTGGAGGGGCTTGGGAAATGACCTTCTTGCCCTTCCCACTTCTATAATTTTATTAAATTACCCTAAGACGATAATTAATCTGATGGTCCTCATAATGTTTCTTTCACATTTTTACAATTATGTATTTACTATCCTCTTTTCCTCTTTTACTAATTCTACCTAGATCCATCGTTATCTAAATCTATTTATACCTATTCTATTTATCTCTCATTCTATTTTATATACTTATATATATATATTTGTAGAATGAGTATGTCTATTTGTCACCCTCATACCCCTAGAACCTAGAATGATCTGGATAATTTGTGATTTAATGTATTTACTTGTAGTAATTGAATTTTTACAGAATTATTAAAAATTAGTTTTACTTGTGTTATACTTGGTGAATTAAAATTGGAATTAAATAAAAATTAGTGTGAGGTGGTGAGTAGTGAGGTAGTTGGTAGGATTGTTTGAGCTGTGTTATTTATGCATGCTAGTTTAGTTATATTTAATTTATTTTAGGAGATTGTATTGTTGTGCTATTGCTTGACAAATCACGGCCAAACTGTGATTTGTGTTGAAGTAGAAAGGAATTGCTTGCTTGATTGATTGCTTGCTTACGTGTTTTAAGAGTTACGGCTAAGCAATGATTCTTATTAGAGATTCTGCTTTGAGACTCAGGTGAGGGCTTATGGTTTCAAATTTATGGCCTACTATAGTGCTACGTCCTAAGAGTCATTATTATTTATTGTAAATGCTGATAAAGTGGTATATCTACTTTGTTAAACATTTAATTGGCATGTGATTTGATGTGATTTTGAAAGTATGTCATGCTAGTATATAAATATGATTCTATCATGTGCATGTTATTAATGTTTTACTCATGTTTTGTGTTATTTCAGGATACATGTTGCTATTATATATGCACTGAGTTTCGTGACTAAGATGTGCATATTTTTTCCTTGTTGCGCAGGTTACAGGTGGACCATTGGTACGAGGAGTGAGGAAGAATCTAGTTATGACGAAACAAAAATTACTTTGGAAATCTAGATAGAGAATTGTATTGTTGTGCTGGTATTAAATGTAATATGACTATGCTTCCGCTGTGTTTAAATTAAAATAATTATGTCACTTGGTGATACTTTTAAGTCTTGTATTAGTTGTGGTGGAGAGGTGCAGCTTATATGGCGATTGTCATATGCCCAAAGTTGGATTTGGGGCTTGACAATTAAGGTGGTATCAGAGCATAGGTTTTAAAAGATGTAATTAAAATTAAGGATAGGATCTTAGGGTACACCATAGGCTTAAGTACACATGTAAGATAACTTGGATGGGGTAAGGAGTGATTATAGGGATTTGAAATTTTACCTCTTGTACTTCCTTACTTATCGTATTATATCCTTATGTTTACCCTTGCTTGTTGATACTTTTAGGTCTTATATTTTTCCTTACTTTGTTGTGTTCTATGTTCCTTCCTTGTTTATATGCTGTGATTATTTTATTTGATATTAGTGAGTAAAATTGATTGTGCCTGGTAGGTTTTAAATTTTGTAGATTGTCGTTGTGCTTGTGATGTATTCTATATTATTTACTTATTGATGTTCTATATTGCTGTGATTGATGTTAGTAAGTAAATTGATTGTGTATTGTGTTTTATATTATCTTGGTCTAATATAGCAACTAAGTTGCCTTAATTCCAATTGATCTCACTCAGCTATTGAACATATGACCTCATCTGCCACATGATACGGATTGATCAACTACTCTAGCTAAATTCATAAATCTCCTCTTGATTAATTTCCTAAGTTGCCATGCGAATATTTCTGCTCAAACTAAACATTTAATTGCCCTAGGTAGCAACAGCTACTTTTCCCTTCCTTATTTCAAAATATGAGAGTCATTCCACTTATAGTATTAATAAAGCATGACATAAGATTTATTGGAAGTGAAATATTGATACTTTATGCAGCCTTGGATGTATAGATTTGATTCCTTGCTGCAGAATTAGAAATATCATTTCCTCTAATTGGGGCTGAGAAGAAGGATAGAGATCATCTCCAATTATTTTCTTATCATAACCTAATACAAAATCAAAGTATAATCATAATAATCTCTCTTCTCTTCTCTATAGATTCAGAACTTGGTCAAGAACATAGTTAAATTGTAAAGTTTCATCCCTAACTTTTATTGATTTTATCATCCCTTACTCTTGAATTATAATAAGAGATCAATACCATCTCTATCATCTCACATTCAACATTTTGATAATCTTAGGGTATTGACATCAGAAGTCTAATAAACCCCAAAGTTATTGGGATCATATGAACTAGTTAGTACTATGTGGTGTATCAAAACTCCTATCTTACCTCTATCTCACTCCTTTATCCCTATCTGATAGTTTTATATAAATAACCATCAAGTACTTGCATATCACAGGAACTATACTATGAAATATAGTTTTTTTTCCTTAAACATAGAAAATAAAATCTTGATACCCATGAACTATACTATGAATTCTGCATATGTGGATGAGGAGAAGATTTATTCCCTCACTTTCATTCGCTGATATGTTTCAATCATTTTTCTATAAACCTTTAGTAGTGACCATTCTTTAAGATGCGGACCATTCCCAAAATACTAATCATCCTTATGTTGAATACTCTTGAGTGCATTCAAAAAGCAGTACCATCTCTGACACTAAAAGAATTCAAATTCCTTCTGTTGATAGTTAACGATTACTTTCCTTCCTCAATATATTCTCTCCCTAATCTTGGTCATCTTTCAAAATCTTTTTGATGATACTCTTGACTGTTTTAAGAAAGGATCCAAATACTATCTAGAACCTCAAGTTACTAAAAAATCTAGTAAGAATTACAAGTAAATTTAATAAACTCATAATGCTGAAAGTTTAGTATTTTCAGCATGTTAAATAAAAAGAATTGAGCTTATCTCTTGTTCATTTATCTATAGATCCTCAAGGTCGATTATTGAAAACCTTTCTACCAAATCCTAGACCAGCATAACTACTATACAAAATTAATGTATTCAAAATAAACCAACCTTGGTTTCAAAAATCTTTTTTTTTTAATTTTTTATATAAAAATAATAAAAAAAATAATATTTTAATATTAAAATAAAGAAATAAGAAATAAGTAAAATAAAATAGAAAAGAGAAAAAAAATAAAATTTTCAGATGGAATTAAAAAAAAGAATAAAATATATATTTAAATAAATATAAAAGAAAAAAAGAAAAAAAATTAAAAATCAGGGCGGATCGACTAGGCCGAGTCGGTCGTCGAGTCACCGACTCGTCGACAGGGTATTAAACCCTCGCCGAAGTAGAGGGAACAGTAAGGGTCCGAGGGTTATGGCGCGGTGGCTTACATGCAACACCGACGGTCGTTGTCTTCGACGGAGGAGGAAGCTGGCGAGCTGCGGCCTCATCTACGAAGACGGCTAAGCGTTGTGGCAGCCCGGCGAGCCGCGGTTGTGTGGGAGGCAGCGAGTGGATGGAGAACAGGGGAGTCCCCCTGTTCCCACTATGAACGCCGGCGAGGGGCTCGGCGAGCTCTTTCGCCCACCGTGGCGAGCTCTCCGGGCTGGACTCGTCTCTCTTGGTGTTGGTTTTGAGTGGAGGGCGCAGCGAGGAGGCATGAAGTCGGCAGAGAACAGGAAGGAGGTTGCAGCGGCGATCGACGGGGCCGAGGGCGGATTCGGCGGCAGGCACTCGGCGGAATTTGAGCCGAGGGCGAGCGGGGAAGAAGAGTTCGACTGCACGTGCGAAGCACCTGTGACGGTTCAGCTCGCTGCGGCTCAGGACGGTTTGACCGGTTCGATCCGGTTCGACTGCTGGTTGGTTGATTTTCACAGTTTTAAGACCGGTTTGAGTCAGTTCAATGTTGCTAGAGTTTTGTTGGTAAGTTTTGAACCTTAAAAAATTTATTTAGAATTTTAAACATATTTTAGAGGCAGTTTTCGAATTATTTTAAGTTGGGTTCGAGTTTTTGATGCGATAAAAATCTTAGAAAAATCTAAAATAAATTATGATGTTATGTTATGCTAAAACATATTTTCTATGATTTAATTAAAAAATTTAAGATTATCATAATTTAATTTTTGATTTAATTAAGAAAATTTGGGTTAATTTAGGGTTTAAATTAATTAATTGTTTGTTCTATAAATTAAGTAATATTTTGGTAGGTGTTATAACATCTAAGTTGCATTAATTGGAATTAAAATGGTTTATTTGTAATTATTACCGAATTAATAAAGTTAGGATATTGTAAATTGAGGAAATTAGATAAATTAGATTTTTATAGATTAATGAGATTGAATAATTTAGAATTTTTTAAATTTATAATGTGATAAAATTTAGGAATTTATTTATTTAGATTTTCTAATTAATGTAATTGGATAAATTGGGATTTTGTGAATTTAATTTATGTAATTAGATTTTTACAAAATTATTAAAATTATTTTAGGATTAATTAAGGTAATATATATTGATTAAATTTTTTGGGTATAATTAAATTGTTAAACTAAATATCATTTTAATTATGTTTTATTGTGTTGGATTGTGATTCTTAAAGTGATGGATGGTTGGTTGATTATAAGAAATTAAATAAAATAAAGAAAATGATGTGAGGATGTAAGTAGAAGGGTAGATTGAAAATCTTTGTTTGAATTGTATGATTTATGGTTGTTAGATATATTTATTTTATCTTAGAAAAATTGATTGCTGTGCTGTTGCTTGACAAATCATGGTCAAGCTGTGATTTGTATTGTAGTAAGAAGGAGTTGTTATAATTGATTATTTGCTTGCTTGCTTTTAAGAATCACAGCCAAGTTGTATTTTGTATTGTAGTAAGAAGGAGTTGTTATACTTGATTGTTTGTTTGCTTGCTTTTAAGAATCACAGTCAAGCTGTGAATTTTTATTTAATACTACTGTGAGACTCAGGTGAGGATTTATGGTTTCAAATTTATTTGGCCTACTACAGATGCTAAGTCTCGTTGTTAATTATTGTACATATATGATGCTGTTATATGCATGCTCATGATGTTTGTACTCATGTTATGTTATTATTGATATGTTCTTGTTGCTAGAGATGTAGAGACATTTAGTAAGAACATAGAACATGATGACATGAGACGAAACTAAAGACAGTTTAGGTACATGTTATGACAACACCTAGAGTGATCTTATACGATATTTAACCGAGAACTTTTGGACATCTTAGGGTCATGGTAAACTAGGAGATGACATTAGGTTCTTGGTTGGATATGGTACCAACATGTGGTGAGGAGCCATGTGCTAGCCAAGGTAGAAATGCACGCTCGGTTGACTTAGCCTCAAATACTTTGGTGTAGTCGGGATTTCACTTCGGTGCAGAGCTCAACTTATTTAGGTTACTCCAAGGTAGATGGGTTCTAGGAACAATATCAGACCATGCGCTACTACTGCTAGGGAACCTGATTGATACTGGCATGCTCACCGATGTGGGTCCCTAAGCAGTCCAGGTTCATTGGTAGTATATGTGATGGTCTCAGCTTGCTAGGTTGTGGACGGATGGTTTTTGGTAGTTTGTATGGTGATCCTGCCATGGGGCAGAACTACAGCGTTGTATGGTACTTGTGTTGCATAGAAGGAGTGCCATGGTCACCAGCTCCTTCCGCCAACGTTAGTGTACAGGCTTGTAGGACAGAGATGTAGAGTTGACATTGATGGATTTGGAGGAAATCTCTGACGAGGGATTTACCTTGAACATAGGATGGTTGCCTTAGGAATAATACTGAAAAATTGATATAATAGTTAAGGCAATATAACATTTTAAATTTTAAGTTACTGTTATGGATACAGTTCTTATATTATGTTAACATGCCTTGCTTTAAATGATATGACTGCTGCTTTGATATACTTAACTTGTTATGTATTGTATGCTATATGTTAATTTAAATATGTGACTTGGTGGATATATTTCCTTATTGGTTTTGTACAATACCTTATGCTCATTTTTAGGGTGCTTTCTCTGTA
Source organism: Thalia dealbata (assembly GCA_030544415.1). NCBI lineage: Eukaryota > Viridiplantae > Streptophyta > Magnoliopsida > Zingiberales > Marantaceae > Thalia > Thalia dealbata. The sequence goes on from CM060460.1 coordinate 16,626,799, forward strand.
GCCTCACTGAGTTTTGCAACTCAGATGTGCACATTTTTTTCCTGTTGTGCAGGTTATAGGTTGGCCTTTGATGCGGAAAGCGAGGGAGAACATAGTTATGGCAAAATAAAAGTTACATGGAAATCTAGATAGAGATTTTATTATTTTTAGCATTGATGTAAAATGTACATTACTTATGTTTCCGCTCTTTCTAATAAAAAGAAATTATTGTGTTTTATGATATTTTTAGCCTTGTATAAGTTGTGGTGGAGAAGTGCAGCTTATACGGCGGTTGCCACATATCCAAAAGTAGATCTCGGGTGTGACACTAAATTTTTATAAGTAATGTTAAAGAAAAATCCAATTGGTAACCCTTATCCTTCATTAAGGACCTTTGCTGTGTTTCTCACCTAATAATATCATCCTTACCTCAAAATCTTAACCACCACTCTCATACCTTACTAAAGAGTGAGCTAAAACTGAAAATGATGGAATGTTTAAATCATTATGGCCAAGTATCAGGAAATCTGGAATTGAATCACCCTCAGATTTACCTTGTCTTAGAGATTTGATCACCCTGAACTCTCTGAGTGTCCATTTCCTTTGAAATTTGGTAGTTACCTTATTCATTGATGCCAAAACCTACTCTGAAAATTTCAATATAATCTGATCTCTATGGAGGAAGTTATGATCTTCGAAATATCACTGAATCCTGAAAATTTAGTATACCAAAAATTTATATTCTTGAGTTAAAAAAAAAAGTCATTCATCTTTCTAGTGGAATCTTGCCATGCCTTTGCTAACAGCATAATATATATCCATTTTTTTCCCTTACCTTTGATCTATAATTTACTAGTGGTGAATTTAAGTTTCACTCTTCATCATAATAAGTACTGTAGACTTATATGAATAACAATGCTGAAATTTTACCTTACCTACCATATTCTCATCTTTCTTAGGCTCCTTTTGAACAACTACAGACTTGTATTATGTAGTTGACTGATTTTGTTTACAGTTGTTGATTGTCAAACTCCTAAACTTGCATGTAAACACTTCAGTATTCAAAGAACTTTCTCCTATATATTTATTCTCCTAAACTTCTATAGCCATTTAAGTTCTAGTTCCAGTTTTAACCTTCATTTTAGTTGTGAAATTTTGTTCATCACTTTCAATTGGTCCTTCTCCATTATTTCAGTAATTATTTTTACTACTCCAATCTTTCCAGCAGTCAGTAACCGCTCTTATATCTTTATTACTATTCTTACTTAACGATTCCAAGTTACATTTCCAAAATTTCTCCTCCAAGTTTCAACAATTGAGTTGACACTGTTGAATTCAAAAAGGGATTGATTTTATAGCTTCGGTTGTTAATTTTTTTCTTTCCTATCATCTTCACCTTTATCTTTCAATGATTGTACTTCCGTACCTATTTTTGAAATAAAAATTCAAAGGAGATTAGAAGTTGTTCCTTTCCTCCATTATTCTAATGATATTATTATTGAGATGAAAATATTTGCACCCTCAAAAAAAAAATTTGAGTGAGTATAATTTTAAATTCCCATTCAATTTTTAACCCTTGGTCAGATACATTTCACTGATCGTTGTAATTGTTTTCAAATTTCTTTTCATAATCCTTGGTTACTACAGATTCTTAATACTGTGAATTTCAATTATATTATTTTGAGTGCCCATTGAAATTCTTCTTTATCATCTATAACTTTTGCTTCATTACTTTCAATAGTGGCTGTCCATACTTTAATCCCTAACAATAGTAATCACTATTGTCACGCCCCGACCCTACTGTCGGGCACGTGGCAACCGTCGTATGAGCCCAACAGACCCATACAAGGCATCAAAGTGATACATACCATCCACATACATCATTTACACAGCGGAATTATAAATAAATCATCTAACTCAAGATTTCTAACACAGTCCCGATAAACCTACTATAATTCTATGATAAAAGGTATCGATAATAAAAAAAATAAACCCGTCGATGGACTCATCTTTATCAACCGTCTCGTATGATCATATAACACACCTGCACACACAGGGAAAAGTGGTGTGCTCGGCCTTGCGGCCTAATGCGAAATTACGGTTCTACCGAATAAAGAAATCAAAGGCTAGGAGGAGTATTCTAGGATGCCTTTGGTTGTTAATCATCATTTTTCATTTGATTTGTGTAAATCAATTTATAGAAAGCAGTAAAACAACATAAATAAATACAGACGTATTATTCACTAGATGTCACATACGTTGTATCTAGTGTCAATGTCAACAGCATGTCACCTACGTCATAATAATACTTTGAAGTTACAAAACTCGGGCTGCCAGCCTATGCTTAGTGAATACCCGAGCTAAGGGTATCAGTAAGTCCATCAGTGCCTTTCTGTCTCTGTCTCTACTTATGCCCGCTGCATTGATGTTGGTGGAGAGGACGGGTGACCCAATATCGCTCTCCATCGTTTCACTAGTCGCTGACCATGCCTCCCCTAGCGAAACCGTCGTGCCCTTACATCCTCCCCGAATCCATAGGGGCAACGACATCTGTGTAGTACTACACACTGTCCGTAGATAGGGTCACCATCATATAAATCTCATCGGCCACGGCTAGCCGGAATAACAACCCTAGGATCCGAACTACTCATCCGATCGTTTGCAGACATCAAGGGTGATAGCCGTGTGATCTGCGGATCCACTGTCCAAGGCGTCGTATATGGCATCACCTTCCTAGTCCAATAGTAGTCGACATCTACCGAGATTAACGCACATCCGCACGATGGGCTGTGGCAACCTTGACTCCATCGGTGCCAAATCCATGGTAGGGCTCATCCTCGCTAGCCATCCTAGGACTATCACGAGGCCGCCTAAACGACACTCGTGCGGGTATAAATTTCTGGGTAAGGACTTGCTCCATATTTTCGGTCTAATATGACCATTGAGTTTGTACAGTCTCTTACCCTACCAGCTCCCAGTATCTAAGCTATGCATAACCTCGGGAGTAGTACTCCCTCTCCCAGTATCTAAGCTATTCATAACCTCGGGAGTGGTGCCTCCAGTATCTAAGCTATGCATAACCTCGGGAGGGGTGCGTAGCGGGACGTCACCGTTTGACCAACGTCGGTAATGAGAAAGACCCCTTTCTGTCTAAGTTGAGGTGACGTCGTCAAGAGGTTCTAACATGTCGTTATTTATTATCTACGTCTGCATGGTAGTTGTGCTAGCATAGCATAGAAAAATAATAAAATAATATATAACATGCAGGACACACTATCACGACATATTAGAACTTGGCAGGAAAACCATGGTATATCATGCATGTTAGACAGAAATAAATTAAACTAACATGCAGACAAATCAAATCTTATCAAGCATAATATTTTATTATATTTAAGACATCCAAGAATTGTTCCTAAGAAGACCCTAGCGGGAATTTCCTAACTTGAATAAATCCTACATCGGAGAACCAATGCACTTGACTTGGCAGTTTACTCCTCGGAACCAACCTAGGGTCCGTTCGCTGAAATTTTTATTCTCTGACACTATCTCGATCCATGTGCCATCATCTACGCATTTTATATTTTCCTGTCAATTATTCAACGAATTTTAATTCTCAATTCATAAATAATTTCTCAAATCTCTCTTCACCACTACTCTTAGAATGATCTCTAGAATCACCCTAATTTTTTCCCAAGTTCGCCGGAAAATTACTCCGGCGGTCGCCGGAAAGTTCACCGGAAAGTTCGTCGGAACCCTCGCCGGCGAAGTTCTTCGATCAGCACCAATATTGGTACCATGAGGATTCCAAAAATCATATTTGCCCCAATTTGTATAGCTCATATGCGATCAATTTCACCGATTAAAAATTTGGGCGAAATCCCTAAGTTAGGGTTTTTAGCTCGCCGGCGGCCAACCGGCGGCCAATATCCCTCAACTCTGATACCAATGGATAGCTCTCGTCAAGGAGAATCCATAGATACCAAGTTTGTAAGGTTTCACGGCCGGAATGGTCGGTAATCGCCGGAGCAAGCTCCGGCGACGAAACTTTCGCCGTCGCCACCTCTCACATGATTTCTCCCTCATCTCTACACCAAATTTAGGCATCTTGGTATCAAAATGAAGAGGAGGTCGAGATCTACCTGTGGCAAAAATTTGGGAGCCTAATTCATTGTGGTTTCACCGGAGCATCGTCAGAAAAATTGGTCGTCGTCGCCATCGCCGCTGCGGAGGAGGAGAGAGAGGGAGGGAGAGGAGCACGCGCGAGCATGCGCTCCGTGGGAAGAAAAATAATTTTTTTTAATTAGTTAATTAAAATCTTAAATCCTAATTAAATCTTAATTGTACAATTGACCAATCAAACAACGTCCAAATTACGATCCGTCTGCGTCGTTGGATTCCTTATCAAAAATACTTCTTGATGGTATAATTTTCACATCAAAATCTCATACTTCAAAAATTCATATGATTTTATAAATAAGTCTTTTAAAGAATTTCTTTTACGATTAAACCCTCCAAATACTAAAATTACTCTATTGTCCTTATTCAAAAATCACGGGTCTCACAACCTACCCCCCTTACAAAAATTTTACCTTCAAAATTTTAAATCGATTCAGTGATGGAGAGATTAAAATTCTTTCTTTCTTCCCTTTAAATTTTTTTTTCAGAAATATTAGTTGAAATTGATTTCTAGTATGAAGTTGAATTATGATACAAAATATAAGTTGCTTAAACTGCAGAAAACATCAAATTGCAGGTTGATGATGTGTATAAGACAATATTATTATGATACGTGCAAATAGATTAATTGCTAGTACGAAGTAAAATTTACTCAGCTTAGAATAGAGTAAAAAGGACTGCATCTAAGTTTGTAGATGCAGAAATACAGTAGTTGTACCTAGGTTGCTATGCGCACTGAATACGAGCTGCAGCAGTAGTGACTGGAGTAAGAGAGGTCAATGATACATGCAGCTACTAAGGATATCATCATGGGCATCAACATGTGTTGGAGAAATCAATATGTAGAAATATCAACACGTGTTAGAGGTGTCAAGAAATTTGCAGTATCCAGAAATTAAAGGAGAATTCGAAAGGAGTAAAGAAGCAAAGTTACTACCAAAATCTGTAGGTAGTTGAAATATGAGTTGTAGATATAGAAATGCTGCATGCTGAATTGACTGAATAAGACTGCAGAGAAAGATCGGGTATATATAATAATACTAATGAAAATATAGGAATCTGAGCTACAAAAATATTAAGTAAAGAACTGAGCTAAGCTGAGGGAGCTATAGAAATAAAAATGAGTAAAGAAATCTACCAACGATGGATAGAATTTGACAAAGGAAGTAGCTTCAGAAAAAGGAAACTACAAACTGCAGAAAAGGAATGAGGAAATAACTGTAAAGAAAATTACAGATATATTCGACAGAATTTGCATTGAAAAAGACCACTAAGCAGAATTAAAGGAAGTAGATAAAAGAAAACTGCTTGGCTAATAAGTTGGCCGTATATAGGATATATGAAATAAGTGAAAGCTGCTCAACGCTCAAAAAAGAAACCGATAGATAGAAGAAAATAGTAGGAAACAGCTGCATTGAATGCATTGAATGCGGGTACAAAGGAAGATGCTCCAAGCTCAACAAAGATTTAATGACTGGTGAACTGCTTGAAAGAGTGTAGGAAGCTTTATGGATATAATGATGCAAGAGTGTAAGTGGATTGCTAGTAACAACCACGCCAACTGCAATAATGCATCGAAATATGAAATGAAGGGAAACTATAGAAGAATTTACATTTATGAAGCCAGTCAACATGACTGCAGATAAATCTGAAATGAATATGAAATATCAAAGTCATAAAAATTGAAAAATATAAGATGAAGCAAGTTGTAAAGCTGAGCTGCAAAAATGAAGCTATAGAAATATAACAAGTGAGCATCAAAGCTGTAGTATATCTAACCAGGAAAATGAAGAAGGTCGTAGAATGCACAACTAGAAATGTCATGCAATATACGCAAGCTGAATTTGTGAAATGGAGTTGCAGATAGGGTGTAGAGTGGCAAAGAGAGTATATGTAGAAAGCTACAAATACTATACATAGAGCTGCAAGTGTTGGGAGTTGACACTAATATTATAATTGATGACGGTCAACTTCTAGTTGCAACTTAAAAATCATGATGACAACCCAAAATGATCAACCTATACTCATGAGAATCATATATATATATATAATTAACTCAAATGAGCATAAGGTCATAGATAATTTCAAATCATTTGATACACTCAAAAGATCGATAAATTTTCCTTTGAGCTTAATGGTCTTACGTAGATTAATCTGATATAAATCCGATGATCTAGATCTCATATGGACATTCAATATTAGTAGTCTCCAAGATCTTTGTTCAACTTAGTGCTTGGAAAATTGTAATGCAATTACTTTAAGCCTTGATTCTTTCAGAACTAACAGAATTGCTGAATTTAAATTTTTACAAAATCACCCTTTAAATTTTTACAAGGACACCCAACATGGGTCTAACCACAAATTTAATTTTTAGGGTCTAGAATAGAGTTAATGAAGGATGTTTAAAATACCATCAAGTTCAGATAGTGACCAACTTGAAAGCGGATAAAATCGAATATTGATTGATTCATTCAAACTCAGTATCCCAACTGGGTCATGGGATACAAATAGTATGATAAAGATATCGTATGAGATATTTTGATATCAATACTCTTAATATCAAAGGGATGATCGTTAATATAAAAGATGATCATAATGCAGACGATAAGGTAACATTGAGTATGATCATGGATAAATTCACTTGATCATTTAGAAATGAAACTTGATCGTAGATCTGAGCATATTGATCTAAGTTTCTAACTCTTCTCCGATGCGAATGTAAATTGTAGCCATATATACGATCCAGAGATTAATAGATTAAAAATCTTGTATTACGACGATTAGCTGTACAACGAAACTTTATCGTAGCGATAGTTACTGGCGGTAGAGTAAAAACTCGTTACCAAGGAAATATATTACTATATTTCCGACTAGCACTTTATCCTATATTATATCAGGACTGTCATCTTAATCCTTAAGACCTCGAACTTAACTTAATCTCCTAGGTTCTCCAAACATAGGCTTTGATACCACTTTAGTTGTCACGCCCCGACCCTTCTGTCGGGCACGTGGTAACCGCTGTATGAGCCCAACAGACCCATACAAGGCATCAAAGTGATATATACCATCCATATACATCGTGGTTGTCACGCCCCGACCCTACTGTCGGGCACGTGACAACCGCCGTATGAGCCCAACAGACCCATACAAGGCATAAAAGTGATACATATAATCCATACACATTATTTACGCAGCGGAATACACAATTAAATTATCTAACTCGACAATTCTAACACAGTACAATTCTAGGATAACGGTATTGATAAATAAACATAAACTCGTCGATAGACTCATCTTCACCCACCGTCTCGATCGATCATCTAACACACCTGCACATACGGGGAAAAGTGGTGTGCTCAGCCTTGCGGCCTAGTGCAAAATTACGGCTCGAAATTGTAATAGGAAATCAAGTACTAGGGGGAAGTACTAGGATACCTTTGGGTTTATTAATTATCAATTATTAAATTTTTAACGGTGAATAATATTATCAACTATACCAAGTTCTAATCGGTAGTGTATGTCCATATATGTCCCTACTTGTCACCTATGTCGTGCAATATGTCTGTGGCTAGTATATGTCATCTATGTCGCATAGTATGTCTGTATCTCTAGTATATGTCGACTAGATGTATCTCTAGTATATGTCAACTAGATATATCTCTAGTATATGTCTACTAGATGTATCTATATATCTTTGTATCAAGTGTATCGGGCCGCCATTCTATACTTAGAGGATATCCTGATCAGGGATTCCTATAAGCCCATCCGTACCGTGAATGTCTAGGTCTCTACCTATGCCCGTTGCACGGATGTTGGCGGAAAGATCGGGTGACCATGTATCTCTCTCCACTGTTTCGCCGGTCGCGCCCTACACCCCGTCCCAGCGAAACATCGCGCCCCTACTTCCTCCCCGGTCTCCGTAAGGGCAATGACATTTTGTGTAGTACTACACACTGCCCGTAGGCAGGGTCACCTCAACTTAATATATCATCGGTCACGGCTAACCGAAATTATAATAACCCTAGGAGTGGTGTGTATGAGGGAACATCACTATGCGAACATAATAGTCCGTAATGTTCTCTAGGGTGCATCAGCAACACCCACTAAATATGATTTAGTGACGTCCTCGGGAGGTGCTAGTATCATGTGTCACATATGGCTCTATGTAGAGTGCTAGGTATTCATTATTGATACTACCTCCTAATATATATATTTGTTTGATTATTTACTATTTTGTTCTCACCTTCTTCCGCATGGTATATGTTTAAGACATAACATATAAACAATATAATATAACATGCGGAAGAAATGATAAATCATGTATAATGCTAATATGGTATGCATGGCATATCAATCATACAAGATAAATAAATCATGCTAGCATGCATAATCATATAGTATCTATCATGCATCATATTTTTATTTTATTCGAGGCATCCAGGACCTTCCTAATAATACCTCGGCAAGTAGTTCCCTAGTTTGAATAAATCCTAATTACGATGAACCTACGCACCTGATAATGTAGCTTGATCTCCTTCGGAACCAACCGTATAATAACTCGTACTTCCTTTAATCGTTTCGAGCATATCTTCCTATTATAAAGAAAGATATATTTAGATCTTTACTTCATATACGATTTATAATTAACCTTGTTCATGATGTAACAAGTCATCTTCCTATGTTATTCTCCAGTAGGTATGATAGAACCTAAATTAGAAATCTCATAAAGTTCACGCCAATAACTTCCAAACTTCATATAACATCACCATATAATAACTAGTTAGCTGGAATTCAACAATACTCCCCTAGTGCAAACCTCGGTTCGATTCTCCCTACATCCACCATCAATATTATCCCATGTAACTTCAAGTAAATAAAAGTATTAACATAACAAGGGAGAAGGGGAGAGCACCATAGGGAAAGGAGAAGGAGGTGGGGGTGCGGCGAGAAATCTGAACCGGGGTGGTTCACTCGGACCGGCTCGGGTAGGCCAATTGGTTCGACCGGTTCGATCCCGTGAGAAGCACACCCATGCAACACTTTATAATCTCCTCCACTACTTCTCTGGTATCATAAGTAAGTCCCTCAAAACTTAATTAAAATTCTAACTAGGTCCCTAAAAACTTTTAATAAATTAAAACTAGATCCTTTTAATACCAAATATCATCCTAATGTCACCATCTAGGTCTTAACTCAATTTCAAACTCTTTTCTATACAAATCTAAACTCAAATAAAATTTTAGAGTATTATTTATATTATTTATTATTATTATTTTTTAACTATATAGAAGTGGGGGTTTACAGTGGTCACCAGCTCCTTCCGCCAATGTCATTGTACAGGCATCTAGGACAGAGATGTAGAATTGATACTGACAAGGTTCAGAGAGATCCCTGGCGAGGGATTTATCTTGAACATAGGATGGTTGCCTTAAGAGTATTACTAGATAACTTATAATATATTAGTTAAGGCAATATGACATTTTTAAATTTAAGTTATTGTTATAAATACAGTTTTCATATTATGTTCACACGTCTTGTTTTAATAATGTGACTGCTACTTTAAAGTCTTATTATATATTATATGACATGTTGTTTTAAATGTGTGATTTGGTGGATATATTTTCTTGTTCGCTTGTATAATACCTTATACCCATTTTTAGGGTGCTCTCCTTGTAGCCTCACTAAGTTTCGTGACTCTCTGAGTTGTGCAGGTTACAGGTGGACCATTGGTACAGGGAGAGTGGAAGAACCTAGTTATGACGAAACAAAAATTACTTTAGAAATCTAGATAGAGAATTGTATTGTAGTGTTGGTATTAAATGTAATATGACTATGCTTCCGCTATATTTAAATTAAAATAATTATGTTGCTTGGTGATACTTTTAAGTCTTGTATAAGTTGTGGTGGAGAGGTGCAACTTATACGGTAGTTGCCACGTGCCTAAAGGTATATTTGGGGTGTGACATCTGCCATGTGACAATATGTGGTGAGGATCCATTTTCTAGCAAAAGTAGAGGTACATGTTCGGTTGACTTAGCCATAGATACTTTGGTGTAACCGTGATCTCACTTCGGTGCAGAACTCAACTTATTTGTGTTACTCCAAGGTAGATGGTGTGCTAGGAAAAGTATTGTTCAATACGCTACAAAGGCTAGGGAACCTAAGGACATTGACATACTCAAGATATGGTATCACGCTCCAAATCTACCTTTGGGCACGTAGCAACCACCGTATAAGCTGTACTTCTCCACCACAACTTATACAATGCTAAATGTATCACAAAGCATAATAATTATTTTAATTAAACATAGCAGAAGCATAATCCAATTACATTTAATACCAATACTACAAATCAAATCTCTATCTAGATTTCCAAAGTAAATTCTATTTCGTCATAACTAGGTTCTCCCTCACTTCCTGTACAACTGCCAACCTGTAACCTGCGCAACAGGGGAAAAATGTGCACATCTAAGTCGTGAAACTCAATGAGGCTACAAAGAGAGCACCCTAAAAATGGGCATAGGTATTGTACAAACCAACAAGAAGAAATATCCACTAAGTCATGTATTAAAATAATATGCTCAATAATGTATAACAAGACTAATAGGTCAATGTAACATAATCATGATATTAATAAGATATATGAACACAACTTAAGGATTGTAATTATAACAGTAACTCAGATCCACAAATGTCATATTTCTTAACTATCATATCATATCTTTTCCAAACTACAACCTATGATAGTCAGCCTATATTCAAGGTAAATCCCTCGTGAGGGACTACTCCAAATCCGTCAGTGTCAACTCTATGTCTATATCCTGTGTGCTTGTACACTGACGTTGGCAGAAGGAGCTGGTGATCACGGCACCCCTTATATGCAACACAAGTACCATACAGCGTCGTAATTTTGCCCCATGACAGGATCATCATACAAAATTAAACATCACACCATCCCAGCCTGACAAACTGAGACATCCTGCATATGCTACCAATGAACTTGGACTGTTCAGAGACCCACATCGTTGAGTATGTTAGTGTCCTTAGGTTCCCTAACCTTGTAGCGTATTGAACGGTACTGTTCTTGGCACACCATCTACCTTAGAGTAACACAAATAAGGTAAGCTCTGCACCGAAGTGAAATCTCGGTTACTCTAATGTCACGCCCCGACCCGCCTGTCGGGCACATGGCAACCGCCGTATGAGCCCCAAAGGACCCATACAAGGCATTTAATGATACACACAACTATTATACATAACAGTTCAGCGGAATATACATTTAAAACATCTAACTCAATATTGCTAACACAGTCCCGATAAACCTACTACAATTCTATGATAAGTATCGATCAATAAAAATAAATTCATCGACAAACTCATCTTCATCAACCGTCACAATCTCTAACACACCTGCACACACATTGAACGCGGTGTGCTCAGCCTTGCGGCCTAATATTTAATTACGGCTCGAAATCGTAGATAGGAAATCAAACACTAGGGGGAAGTTCTAGGATGCCTTTGGGTTTATTAATTTTCAGTTATTAACTTTTTGGCGTAGATAATATCATTCACAATATCAAGCTCTAACTATTTGTGTATGTCTGTATATGTTCTTAATTGTCATCTATATTGAACAACATGTCTGTCACTAGTAAAAGTCATCTATGTTGCATAAATGTATGTATCTCTAGTATACGTCAACTAGGAGTATTTCTATCTTTATGTCAAGTGCTTCGGGCCGCCAGCCTGTGCTCAAAGGATATCCTGATCAAGGATTCCCATAGCCCATCCGTGCCGTAAATGTCTAGGTCTCTACCTATGCCCGCTGCACGAATGTTGGCAGAGAGATCGGGTGACCGTGTATCTCTCTCTAAGTCCCACTGGTCGATACCTACACCCCGTCCCAGCGAAACCCGTTGTGTCCATACCTTTCCCCTTGGAATCCTAGTACGGGTCACAACATCACCGTGTAGTTCTACACAATTGGTCATCGACATGGTCACCTCAATTAATATGTCCTCGACCATTAGTCTAACCCATTTCCCAACAAACTCCCAATATCTGAACTGTTTGTAGCCCCAAGAGTGGTAATAGTGAGTGAACATCACTATTCGAACACTAAGGGTTCGATTCATCATCTAGGGTGTGTTACTAATACACCCTCACAATTTGTGATCTAGTGATGTCCCTAGGAGGTGCTAGTATCATATATTACCTATGTATCTATCTAAACTAGAGTGTCAGGTAATTATTCTTGATATTACCTCCTTCATATTTTATCTTCTTTAGCAAGGTATTAGTATATCATATAACAACAAGGAAAAATAAAGCAGTATGTAAAAGAACTTAATAAAGCATGTCAAATATTAGACAATATACCCATGACATATAATTAATGCTACATAAATAATGTTATTCTGACATGCATGTTATCACATATTTAGCAAACATAGCATTTTATTATTTTCAATGCATCCAAGACTTTCCTAATAAAATATTTTTAAGATTTTTCTAGGCTAAATTAAATCATACTGCGATGAACCAACGCACCTTTATCGAAATTCGAGCTTTAGAACCAACCGAATTAAAGCTCGGAGATAACAATAATAGGTAGCTTCGAAGTCAAGATAATATCCCTAAAATCATAAAAATTTCATTTAAAACATATTTCATTACCATATATTAATAATTTAAAAAGATAGAAATTATTTGATTTTAATTTATTTTATCTGATTAACTTAGCCTAATCCCAAAATAAATAACCCACTTCAACTACTAGGCCTTTTTTTCCTAATTAAACCACGTAAAAGCGGGGGTTTACATATAAAGTATCTTAGGCTAAGTCAACCAGACTTGCACCTCTATCTCAGCTAGCATATGGCTCCTCACCATATGTTTGCACATATCAGCTAAGAACCTTAACGTCATCTCCTAGGTTATCATAACCCTAAGATGTCTAAAGTTCTTAGTCATATGTCAATTAAGACCACTCCAGGTATTAACAAAACATGAACCTAAAGTGTCTCTAGTTTTTATCCCATGTCACCATATTTTATGTTTTTGCTAAGTGTCTCTATATCTATACCATAACATGAACATACCAATCACTAGCATAACATGAGTACAATCATAAATAACATGCATATAATAGTATCATATATATTTACATAACAAAATCTATTAACAAACACCAAAACACACATGCTATTAAAGTATGTAACAAGCAGAACATTCAACTTATCGGCATGTACAATAAGTAACAATGACCCGTAAGACTCAACAATTTAGTATGCCATAAAATTTAAACCATAAGCTCTCACCCGAGACTCAAAGCAATATCAAGTAATCAATCAAGCACAATAATTCCTTCTTACTCCAACACAAATCACAGCTTAATCGTAATTTGTCAAGCAATAAAATAAATACATCTAACAAAACATAAATCATACAACTCAAACAAAGATTTCCTATCTACCCTTCTACTCACATCCTCACACCATTTTCTTTTTTATAATTAATTTCTTATAATCAACAAATCATTCAACACATTAAACAATCACAATCAAACATAAACAAGCCTAAAAAATAATATTCAATTTAACAATTTAATTATACAAAAAAATTTAATCAATATATATCACCTTAAATAATTCTAAAAATAATTTTTGTAATTATGTGAAAAATCTAATTATATCAATTAAATTTTTAAAATTATTGAATTTTACTACTTAAAAAAATCTAAATAAATCAATTATCTAAATTTTATAACATTATAAATTTATTAATTATGTAAAAATTCTAATTAAATCATTTTAATTCTAATTAATATAATTTAAATATCTTAACATCTACCAAAATATTTCTTCATGCATATAACATACAATTAATTCATTTAAACACTAATTTAACCAAAATCATCTTAATTAAATTAAGAACCTCATTCTAATAATCTTAAAAAATTCTAATTAAATCATGTAAAATATGATTAAGCATAACATAGCATCAAAATTTGTTTTAGATTTTTCTGACATCGTTAATGCACTCAAACCCCAAACCCAACCGAAAATAATTCGAAAACCGCACCTAAAATTCATTAAAAATTCTAAATAAATTTCTCAAAACTCAAAACTCACCGACAAAGCTCTATCAATGTTGAATCCACTCGAACCAGTTGTAAAAACGTGAAAACCAGCAAATATCACAGTCGAACCACTGCCAAACTAGCCGATCCTGAACCGAACCGGTCAAACCGGCCCGAACCGGATCGAGCCGGACCGCCGCACGCGCATCGCATGTGCGGTCCACTTGTATCCCTCTCCGCTCAATCTCCGCTCGTCTTCACCAAGCACCGCCACTGATCCGCCCTCGATCGACCACCACCCACTCACCGAGACCCAGCGCGCGAGCTCTCTGCTCCTCCTTCGACCCATTGGCCACCCTTCCACGGCAGAAGGAGCAATCGCCACTCCTCCCTCGCCGACGGAATCACTGCGAATTGAGGGGTCCTCTGTATGCTGCCCAACTCCAAAGCACAGCTGGCCTCTGAGCTCCCACACCCCGGCCGTCACTCCCAATCGATCCCATGGAAGCCGAATTATCTCTAGAAACCTCGTTGCAGTGGGAGGAAACACTTGCCGCACTCCTCGCCGCCGAAACCGACCAAAACAGGGGTATTGCCCAATTTGCCGCTTCCCAGCTGATAGCTACCCGCTAGAGCCGCTGCGACCTACCCCCGGCCACGAACCATCACCCAGCATCCTGCCGGCCTGTCTCCATGGACAACTCGGCTCGTTGGAGCTCTTGGAAGCCCGCCGACGTCGTCTCCCTCAAAACAGGGGGCGCCGTGTTTCGAGAGTTTTTAACCATCTTCTTCTCCCTTTCTCCTGCTCGCTGCACGTGCAGCGTATGTGTAGTGGCGGTTTTTAATTTTTTTTCTATTTTATTTTATAATATTATATATATATATATATATTCACCTTTTATTTTCATTTCATTTTTTTATTTGATTTATCTATTATTATTTATTTTATTTTCTTTTTATTTTATTTTGTTTATATATTATTTTATTGTTTTAATTATAATAATATAATAATAATATTATTATTATTTTAATAAAAAAATAGAGTTTACAATTTCTCTCATCCTTAATATTTTTGGTCCTCCAAAAATAGCAGCCTAACCCTTTTAAGTTTCCTAGACTTAGTGTATCTTCTAAGACACAAAAAGAACCAAAATAAAACTTTCAATCACTTCACCCAAATTTCAAATAGTGTCAAACAATTCATCAAGCAAAATACAATCAAAGCAAAATACCAAGCAAACAATAGAGTATTTCAGACTCAAACCATCTCACAGAGCAACCGGAGGAGCAGTAAGAACATGCGATGGGTCTAACACGTACCCCTTAAGCAACGACACATAGAACACGTTATGGATTCTGTCTAAGTCTACCAGTAAATTATAATCTTTAAGCCACCGGCTCAACTCTTTCTCCAGAATCCCAAATGGTCCAATATACCTCGGATGTAATTTTTCTTTCAAGTGAAACTAAATAGGTTATTCCCAAAGAGACACCTTTAGGAACACTATGCCCCCAACCGCAATTTCCAACGACCTCCGCTGATTGTCTACATAACTCTTTTGTCTATCCTGAATTGTTATTGGTCTCACTCGGACCACTTTAGAACAAAAGATAGAGTAAACCGGTCCAGGAAAGAAAAGGTTACTATCTTTGCCAGACAATTCACCATGGCTTGATACTCGGTTAACCAATCGATACCCAAGATCACATCAAAGTCTTTCATCCTAGCATCTCTAAGGGTCGATCAGCACCCTTAGCAATGCTGTGTTCACATAAGACCTCTGTGATCCGGTATCGATCAGAACACAAACAGCAGAACCAATTAAGATCATAGATCTTAGGAATGGAATAACGAATACAAATTAGTCAATTAAAGGTCTTCAAATATTTCCAACGGTTGCATTGGAACAAGTAACCGAAAGAAATAGTAGAGATATTTAGGAAGTCCAAGCTGAGACAATTAAATTAACCGTCCGGTTGGGGGACCAAAAGTGATGAGACTAGATGTATTTATTAATCAATTTCACCTTGAGGTGGATGATGTCAGAAAGTGTGCATCCAACAAAATAAATTAGTTGACTTAGAGAAAAGAAGACAATCATAATGAGGCTGATTATGAAGTACATCATTTGAGAAGTCTGTAAATTGACTTTTCTAGTAATTTTTACAGAACAATTGGAAGGGAGTAGAATCTTTTCTTAAGGATACCAAATTTGAGATCTCACTCTTCAAAAGAAGACATGATCATATGAGCCAAGTAAAAGAAAGAGTTATTGAAGAATTAAACAGTTAACTTAGTATAATACAACGAACTACACAAAAATAGGGAGGGTAGTTGGATTACTGAAGTTGGTGTTTTAAAATTGAGAGGAGGAAATTTGTCACCATCTACAGTGCTAAAGTAGCTAGAATTAAACAATCTGCATATTTTTCTTGAATGATCGAGGAAGAGATTGAAGATCAATTTCAAAGTTTCCAACTATCACTAGTGAAAAAGTAGTAATTCAAGGCTAATAAAATTTGTTGGAGGATGATAAAAATTTACAGTTTCCAAAATTAAAGAGAATTAATTGGAAAATGGCATTAGAAATATTTCTTTCCATTATAAAAGACATATCCTTATTAGTTCAAAAAAGGTTTGCAATTAATAATGCAATTAGAATGATGAAGATGACACAACTTTTAATTTTAATTAATCAGTCCTCTTAGAAAATAGGCAAGTAATAGTGTTGGCTGAAATAGACGAAAGTTATGAGAGAGATTCAACAATTGGAGTGGTAGAATATTTTCTTTTGAATCAACAAGTCTATCTCAATAGTAATGGTTATAATAGTGACTGCTATTGTTAGGGACTAAAGTATACGTAGTCACTATTGAAAGTAGTGAAGTAAAAATTATAGATGGTAAAGAAGAATTTCAATAGCCACTAGAAGAAAAGTATAAATGGAATTCACAGTATTAAGAATCTATAGAGATCAAAGAGTATGTAAAGCAATTTGAAAAAAAATTCTAATGATCAATGGAAGAGAATATGAAAGTTAAATATAGTATCAAAAGTGTAAACATTCATTTGAAGAATTTTATGGCATTGACTACCAATGAATATATTTTTTTTGTGTCAAAAATTTAAAAAATTCAAGTAGAAAGATACATTATTTATAGTCAAGGCATTGATGAAGAAATTTTTTTTTCTTCAGATTATGAATAAAGAGTATAGAGTGCAATGGAAGTTTAAGAATCTAGTTGGAGATATCTAGGATTTAAGTATCTCATTTGAAGTTATTACATTTAGGATAACCAATAAAATATGCTCAAAAGGGACTTGAGAATGTCAGTATTTAAGATAGAGATTTATATTATGAATTTAAATATGCAGAAAAAATTGATAGAAACACCAATGAAGGACCATCAAGGATATTACTGTAAAAAAAAAACTTAGAATTGAGGTCACTCCATGATTCCTTAGTTAAGATTTGGGTGTTGCAACTATAAAGATCAATACTAGACTTCAAGTAAGGTAATCTGAAGCTAAGGAATTTTCCAAGGGAAATTTAACTATCTTAATGTACATTTGGAATTTTATACAGAAATAGGCTATTTACGCTAAGAAAAAAAATACTGCCTTGTTGAGGCAGAATTAGGAGTGAAGGACATGAACCTAATTTCTCCTAGGGAAAAAATTTTTCGAGAAGCTTGAGCCTAAAATATTGTTGAAGCTAACCTAAGGATTGGACAATATTTTTCTTAATTGCTTCACTTGTTATGATAACATCTAATTGATAGAAAAAGGAGGAAACCAATGGCACCTAGCAATGTTGAAATTTTCATTTGATCTTAATTGTAAGGTTAAAACTTGATGAAGATACCCAAGGAGTCAATTAAAACTTCTACATCATCATACCTGCCAAAACTATCCATACAACTATAGCTAAGTACATATGTACAAAAAGAATATATGAACAAATCCAAATGGCATCTCTATAAAACATAAAGACTTGTGTTTGTTAGCCATACGCGCTCAACAAACGGCTTCCACGAAGGTTAAACTTATAAATTCACAAAGCCATTACATGAACCTTTTAAAAAATTTCATTCCTAATGGTTGCTGCCAGACATGCTAACAACCTATCCACTACTAGACACACATTGGCTGTCACTATACATGTAAACAACCGACCAACATTTATAAATTCCTTGAAATTAACAGCAATTATATGAAAACAACAAGCAAAATAGCAGAAATCCACTGTATAGCCAAACACAATATCACCTACCAATTTCAACATTAGAATCAATCCCAACAACCAAATAGAGTATAAAATCAACAAAGAAGGATTAATCAAGGAAAATATGAAGTCAAGCAAGGAAATTTTTTTTTCATTAGAAGTATTAGGTGCAAGATATGCTAAACTTCAAGTATTTTCAAATTAAACCATGAGAATAAGGATTGCTATACTTACTATAAGCCATTGCAACATCATATTGAATATTGCCATCACTCTATAACAAGGAACTGCATTAGAACTAGAGGATCAAATTTCTTTGTTAGTTCCATATGGTGACATCAACACTCTCATAGTTCACTTCATAGTCATCAGTATTAAGCAACCCAACTAATTGGGAGTCATAGAGTTTATATAAAGCCATAATATGACAACCTCACGCCCTCATTCTATAACAAGGCATTTAGGTGGTTTAGTCGTTCCATCATATTGTGATTTTACCATGGAAGGAAATCAATAGAGCATATATATACTGTGAATTTAATTCTTCCCTGTAGCTAAATGTAATGAGAGATAATATATTATCCTAGATTTTGAAATTCTTGTGGAGTGAGAACAAGTTTACTTCAATATATAATTTATAACTAGTGAAGTTAGTATCAACTAATGCCAAGTAGAATTCAAAATTTTAAAACATGAAACTAAAATATCTTAAGCATTAACTGAATCGTGATAGAATAGAATAATGCATTAAAAAACATATTCTAGAATAAATTCTCCTAGTGAGAATTTGGTAGTATGGTCTCAGCCATGAAGTGGTGATCCAAGTCAAGCCAATTTGGATCATGGTATCCACAAGATAGTGGAGTACATTCTAGTAGTAGGAACAATAAATTAAATTCTTATACTTGTCCATGGAAAGTGCACTAGGGTTTACTTCCCAATTTCTATCATGGAGGGAGAAGTTGTCCATACCACAACCTTAGTTAAACTCAACTTATTAACTAAGCAATAGTAGGACCATTTATTGGAAGGCAATGACATAGACTTCAAACAACTAGTCCTTTCATTCATTGAACAAAGGAGCCATTTTATCATTGCATCACATAGTAGTGAATTTTAGTAGAACTCTTGGAGTTTTAAAATATTACCTTCGAGTTAAGATAGAGGCTAGCAAAGAAAATATGCAAGCAATCAATTTTAATAACTCAATAAGCAAACAAACAATTAATCAAACCACCAAAAGTAATCAAATAACTTGTAGCAAGCAACTTATCAAACAAGGAAGTGCAAAGAGGTAATAAGGAAAAGTTTAATCAAGGGAATCATGTTCCTAATCCTTTGTCACTCTCACCTCTGTTGCCCAATGTTTACCTATGGACTGTATCAATAGCTTATCCCTAATTTTTAATCTCATGAATAATTTCCAAAAAAATTTAAACCTGCTCTGGTACCACTTTAATTGTCACACCCTGACCCTTTGTCGGTGACATGACAACCACTGTATGAGCGATGTCCCACTCATACAAGGCTAACAAGACCATATAACTCAAGTATAAATGCAAAGTTCTACAGTTAAGTTCATTAAATAAGTTTATAACTGGCTCGTATAAATGCAAAGTTCTACAGTTAAGTTCATTAAATAAGTTTATAACTGGCTCGTAGGTTCTTAAAAAATTGATACAGTCCGTTTATATTTGTGTTGTATATGTCTTGTCAATTAAACTGTTCTAATAATATCCTTCTTTAGTGTTCAACCTTGCTACCCATCATCCATCGTAGTCTTCTAAGTGGTATCTCAATACCTGCGCGCGGGGAAAAATTTGCATGCACTAAGTCTTGCGACTTAGTGCCTACAATTATATCAATATAATTGGCTAAAATTACAAGTCCGGATGAGTAGCAATTATATCAATATCAAATTATAAAATAATAATAAAGGAATGCATACAAATAATTAAATAATTAAATTCTGAAAGTCTAAATATATATCTAGATTGTCATAATTTTTTAATTTCAAGTATTATCTCCTAGGGCTTCCTGCCTATGCTTAAGGTAAGCCCTGGCCGGGGACTATCGTAAGCCTATCAGTGCTATACTAAGTCTCTGCCTAGGCCCGCTGCACTGACGTTGGCGGAAAAGGCGGATGACCACGGTTCCTTCTCCTTCCAGTCTCGCGAGCCCAGGCCCTCTCCGAGACTATCGTATCGTACGTCTCTCATAGACCCTATGATACGAGACACCATGTAGCACTACACTTCTACTTTACAAGAAAGTCACCTGCTGACATATATATATACTCACGATCTAACCAGCCGGATCCAACACGTGTATAACTCTGGCTGTCCGGACTACCTCCTAAGCCTGCAAGACTCAGTTGAGGAATGTCAGTGTCAACAAACACCTTAGTCCTTAGGCATAGCGGCTGAAGTCAGCTCCCCAGCTCCCAGCACTTTAGTTTCGGATGCATACCATGGGGATATCTAAGAAATTGGTGAGAACCCCCTTGTTGGTACTCACCGAACGCTAAACGATAGGTCGGGTAACGCCTTTGCTACCCATCATTAGACGAACACAAATGGTACTTATCATTTGTGAGAGAAATACTGTGTTATATAGACCTATATGATTCCTAGAAGTTTATGTCCCTAGGAAGTTCAGGTCTATGTCTCTAGGTGTTCTAACTAGTTTAGGTTATCATATAAATATATCACCTAACTAGTTTTGTTTGTCACCTAGCATGTTCATATGTCATCTATGTGTTCTATGTTCTTCCTAGTGTCATACACCATTAGAATTTAAGAACACAAGCATAAGGGAGAATATATCATATAACAGGTCATTACAATTAATTTACATTCTATAAAGCAGCAACAAAATGCACATCACAGACAATATAAAAATTTATTAACAACTGTAAACCCCTTCCTCATATGTTTGTATTTTTACGGATGATGAAGTGGATGTATATGGTTTTCATAGGGTTAAAGTTAATGAAGGGTAAAATAGAAATTTTAAGTTTGCAAATAACCTAAGGTAGAAGGGGTAGCATGGGTAAGGACACATTTAAAAATAGGCTGAAGGAATGAGGATTGAGTGAGGAAAAGAGGACCAAGGTGTAAAATGCTGGAAGTAGAGGGCCAAATAGGGAATATTACACCATCACATGTGACGCATGTGATGGGTTCTCCTCTTCATTGGCTGGCTCTCGAGATCCCTAATTCGAGCTACGCCGGTCGTCCCTTCCAAAGCTGCGGGGTTGGTGAGAGCGAGCTGTGAGTTGCGACGTCTCCTCCAAAGCTGCGGTTGGTGGGAGCGAAGTCAGACTGCCCAATCAAGGGCAGTAGATTTTGTTGGAGCAAATTGATGGCGACCATTCATTTTTAGGTAATTTACTTTCACCTCCCTCATATTGATTTAAGAAAAATTATGTTCATAAAGAGGATTCGAATTGAGTTAGTTGTTAGGAAATTTATGGTTATTCCTAATTAGTCAACCATCCACTCAATCTAATAAGTTAACGTAGGGAAAAATATCTCAATATGAAAATACTATAGCAGCTACATACGCTATATCCATTCAGGTGATTCTGCAGAATTGATTTACAAGTCAGGTGCGTAGGATTCACTGCAGTGGTTACTTATGCAAGTTTAGGGAAAAGATTAATTGAAACTTTTGTTGGAAATTTCTGGATGCCTAAAATAATAATAATAATAATAATAATAATAATAATAATAATAATAATATACCTGCTATATATGAGACATGGTAGAAGCATGCATTATAATGTTATCTTTGCTAAGCATGCTAAGTTCATATGTTCACATGGCATGTCTAGTTATGCCATGCATGTTCTTATTCTAAGCATGTTTTATTTGCTAGTTACTTTTTACATGTTGAGATGATCTGCTATGTGAAAATAATATTAAAATATTTACCTTTGAGTGAATCATTATAGGATAATAAAATAATGTACTCAAAGGTATGACAACTCAAATTAGGAGGTGCTAGCTCTAGCACCCCTACTAATTTAGGAACTTAGGAAACACCGGAACTTAGGAACTTAGGAAACACCGGAACCTCCTGGACGCATATTACATACTAAATATTGAGGGTGTATAGCAACGCACCCAGAGGACGTCATGGACTATATAGTCTCTGATAGGATGTTCACACACCAGCTCCACTATGGAGGCTAAGCGAGGCCTAAACACAGGGAGTAGGCTGGTGTAGGATGGACCAGCTAGTGGATCCATACATGGATACCCTACCCTCACGTGTGACGGTTGGTCGTCACCATGCTGGTCCTTGAGGGTAAGCGAGAACACTACCACTCCCTGGCCGTTGCTTGCATGCAGTCAATATTGAGCTCTCCAATGTTTGGAAATTTCGGAGGCTCGCAACCGACATGCATGACTGGCTCCTGGACGGGAGAGGTATGATTCCCGTGATCCTTGGACAGGTCCATACCTAGATAATCTACCTACACACGTGATGGTTGAGCACCTCCATGTTTGTCCGTGAATGCACGTGGGAACGATACGAATCCCTGGCCGTTGCTTACATTTAGTCAACGATGTACACTCCAATAGCGATAATCTCGGAGGATCACCATGATGGGCATGTTCAAGCTCCTGGACGGGAGAGGTGGGACCTACCGTGAGCCTTGGACAATAAATCTATAGACTAGACGGCTATGAGTTCCCAAGGTTCTACGGACATATGGAAGATATAGTCTGGATCCTAGGGTGGCTTGAACTGGCAGGTCATAGCTGACTATTTATTTTCTTCAAATGGTGACCCTGCCATGGGGCAGTGTTGTAGTACTACACGGCAGGCTGTGTCATTTCCATACGGCACCGAGGAGGCGGTATAGCTCAATAGCTCAGCGTGTCTCGCAAGGACGTGATGTTAGGGCAGTCGACTAGCGAGACAGATGGAGTGGGATACACGGTCACCTATCCTCTCGCCAACATCCGTGTGGGCTATAGGGAGAGACATAGGTACTCTTGGAACGGATGGGTTCATAGGTCATCCCTGATCAGGATAACCTTTGAACATAGGTAGGCAGAGCCTGACTCACATGCTACTTAAATTTGGAACATACTAGGTGTTACACCATAAGTACATGACATGACATGACAACCTAGATGACAGTTAGATATTTTTTATTATGACATCTCCTGAAAGTATAACTATTTGAATGATAATATCAAAGTAAATATGCTATTACATTGAAATATAAAACAACAAAAGGCATCTTAGATATTTTCCCCTAGTCTTGTTCGTGCTATTACGGTTTGAGCCGTAATTTCGCACTAGGCCGCAAGGCTGAGCACACTACGTTCAATTTAAACCCTGTTCTTCGTTTGGAAAAAAAATTTATTACTTGGCCTATTAGTGAAGTGGTTAGAGTGTCGTGCTAATAACACAAAGGTCACGAGTTTAATACTTGCATAGGTCATCGGTTTCATGTATCATTTTCTATTTAGAAAATATTTAGTCCCAAATCACAGAAGTCTTGGAAAGGAGTTGTATCTTTTTCTATTTAAGAAATATTTAGTCCCACATCAGGGAAATTATGGAAAGGAGTTGCATCCTGATTCTATATAATAGATGGTGCCCTCCTTGACACCTACAAAATGAAATCTACCTATACAATGGGTTGTAGGTTGTGGTCTTTCCATGCCTAGCATAGCCCGATAACATGCGTTTTGAGCCTTAAGAAATTTTTATTTATATGCATGAAAAAAATATTCTCGTCAACGTTAATTGATATAATTAGATATTTTTATAGAATTTATTTTAGATTAATAAGGTAGCATGGTATATCAAACTGTTAAAATGATTTAATTATGCACATAGGAAATTAATTTGTATTTTTATTGTATAATTTATAGGCAAGCATATTTTATTGGAAAATTATATGGTGGTATTACTTTAATTGTTAAATAGTTAATTGATTAAAAGGAAATTGGTGTGAGGTTGTGAGAAGGGGTGCTAGTTAAGAAAATTGTTTGAGATGTGTCTTTTATGCATGCTTGGTTGTTTGAATTGGATTTATTTTAGGGAATTATTGGTTACTGGGCTATTGCTTGATAAATCACAGCCAAGCTGTGATTTATGTTGAAGTATGAATGATTTGCCTTACTTGCTTGCTCTTAAGGGTCACGGCCAAGCTGTGATTCTTGTTTAAAGATCTGCTTGAGACTAAGGTGCGTTGTTATTTCGGCTAATTTACAGCCGCTGCAGTAGAGCTCCCAAGTGGGCAGTTGTTATTAAATCTTTATTACTGTCCGTGATGTGCATTTTATTGATGTTTTGTATGATGTTGATTAACTGCAAATGATATATTATGTGCTTGTGTTCTACAATCCTAAAAGTGTATGACACTAGGAAGAACCTAGAACACATAGCGACATATGAAGATGCTAGGTGTCAGAAATACTAGTTAGGTGACATATCTTACATGATAACCTAAGCTAGTTTGGATACCTAGAGACATAGACCTGAACTTCCTAGGGACATAAACCTCTAGGAATCTTATAGGTCTATATAACACTGTATTTCTCTCACAAATGATAGATACTATTTGTGTTAGTCTAAAGAGGGGTGGCAGAAGCGTCACCCGACCCATCCTTTAGCGTTTGGTGAGTACCAACAAGGGGGTTCTCACCAACGGCCAGATATCTCCATGGCATGTATCTGAAACTAAGGTACTGGGAGCCGGGGAGCTCACTTCAGCCGCTATCCTGAGGACTAAGGTGTTTGTTGATGCTGACATACTCCAACTGAGTCCTGCAGGCTTGGGGGGTAGTCCGGACAACCAAAGTTATACATATGTGTTGGACCCGGCAGGTCAGGCTGAGAGTATACATATTAGTCGGTGACCCTGCTGTAAAGTAGAAGTGTAGCGCTACACGGTATCTCGTATCCTAGGGTCTATGGGAGATGTACGATATAATAGTCTCGGAGCACGGTCCGGATAAACGGCTCGCGAGACTGGAAGGAGAAGGAACCGCAGTCGCCCGCCTTCTCCGCCAACGTCGGTGCAACGGGCCTAGGCAGAGACTTAGTCTGGCACCGACGGGCTTGTGGTAGTCCCCAACTAGGGTTTACCTTAAGCATAGGCAGGCAGCCCTAGAAGTTAGTATTGAAACTAGAAACTTAGAAATCTTTAGACATAGACACATATTTAGACTTTTAGTATTTAATTGATTATTTATGTGCATACTTACTTTCATTGTTAATTTATAATTTAATATTGATATACTTGCTGCTCATCCGGACATGTATTTGTTAACCATTCTTTTGCATGGAGAAGTTTCTATCTGTAGACACTAAGTCGCAAGACTTAGCGCATGTAATTTTTCCCCCGCGCGAAGGTATCCGGACATTGCTTAGGAGATGGCGAGGAGCGATGGGTAGCGGGATTGAGAGCTATAGAAGAACATTTTTAGAATGATTTGTATTGAAATGGTGTATACCTCACATAATGTAGACGGACTGTATCAATTTTGTAGGAACCTATGAGTTAGTTGTAAACTTATTTAGTGAACTTAACTATGGAATTGTCTACTTGTGCTTGAGTTATATTGTCTTATTAGCCTTGTATGAGTGGGACATCGCTCATACGGCGGTTGCCATGTGCCTGATAGTGGGTCGGGGCGTGATAATACTGTATTTCTCTCACAAATGGTAGATACTATTTGTGTTAGTCTAAAGATGGGTGGCGGAAGTGTCACCCATCCCATCCTTTAGCGTTCGGTGAGTACCAACAAGGGGGTTCTTGCCAACGGCCAGATTTCCCCATGGCATGTATCTGAAACTAAGGTGATGGGAGCCGGAGAGCTCATTTCAACCGCTATCCTGAGGACTAAGGTGTCTGTTGACGCTGACATACTCCAACTGAGTCCTGCAGGCTTGGGGGGTAGTCCGGACAACCAGAGTTATACATATGTGTTGGATCCGGCAGGTCAGGCCGAGAGTATACTTGTCAATCGGTGGTCCTACTGTAAAGCAGAAGTGTAGTGCTACACAGTGTCTCGTATCCTAGGGTCTATGGGGGACGTACGATATGATAGTCTCGGAGTGCGGTCTGGCTAAACGGCTCGCGAGACTGGAAGGAGAAGGAACCGCGGTCACCCGCCTTCTCCGCCAACGTCGGTGCAACGGGCCTAGGCAGAGACTTAGTCTGGCACTGACGAGCTTATGGTAGTCCCCGGCCAAGGCTTACCTTAAGTATAGGCATGCAGCCCTAGGAGTTAGTATTGAAACTAGATACTTGGAAATCTTTATACACAAATATATATTTAGAATTTCAGTATTTAATAGATTATTTGTGTGCATGCTTCCTTTCATTGTTAAATTATGATTTAATATTGATATACTTGCTGCTCATCCGAACATGTATTTGTTAGCCCATTCTTTGTTTGGAGAAGTTTCTATCTGTAGGCACTAAGTCGCAAGACTTAGCGCATGCAAATTTTCCCCGCGCGCAGGTGTTTGGAGCGTCGCTTAGGAGACGGCGAGGAACAATGGGTAGCGGAAGTGAATGCTGTAGAAGGACATTAATAGTCGATTAGTTAGTACGATGTATAAAACACATAATGTAGAGGGACTGTATCAACTTTTTATGTAACCTGTGAACAAGTTGTAATTCTAGTTAGTAGTTTTAACTATGGAAATGTTCACTTATGTTGGAATTACATAGTATTTTTAGCCTTGTATGAGTGAGACACTGCTCATACGGTGGTTGTTAAGTGCCCGACAGAGGGTCGAGGCGTGACATTCAATGTGTGTGCAGATTTATTAGAAGACAGTGACATAGACAAGGATCCGACTGGTAGAGGATACATCGGGACTGTCTTAGGAGTTTCTCTTAAGAAAGGTATAAACCTTCCGCCGATTATCAATTATCTGCATTGTCACAGGTTATCATGTTTACCATATGCCTTGTATGTGATCGCAGGTCCATACAGCGGTTGCTACGGGCTCGACCTGCGGGTCGGGGCGTGACAACTAAAGTGGTATCAGAGCCTAGGTATAAATACCTAAGGATCTAGGTGATATTAGAGCTTAGGCTTAGATTCCTAAGAGTTAAACAAAAATCGTTTAGCTAGGACTTGAATATGATATGATCCTTTAGTAGACGAGTACCTATATGTTGAGATATACTGACGCTGTAATATCAGTTAGGAGATATGAACACGCATCATTAAAGAACATGTTCTTAAATCAACAGTTGGACTTATCTTAAACCAATTAAACTTATTAAACTCTTGTCCATGTAGATGGCCGAGTTTCCACTTCATCACGATCGAGGTAGCCCATCTAGGGACCCACATCCTGAGGGGCCAACACTTATACCAGGTTCTGCGATGGCACGGGTGTTTGACCACCAGTTGGCACTTTAGTTGCTGGATGCCAGGAAGCTTGGAAGTGATTTCTTTAACGGAGCCTCAGACCCACATGAGGCTCGTATATGGATCGGTAATGTCTGTCATGCTATGACTGAGATGGGTCTTGCAGACGTGGTTTAAGTTGAGAGTGGTTGTTCGTCTGCTTGCGGTATATGCCTAGAGATCCGGTCTGCCATAAGCATCTCGTGGACTAAGTTTTTGGGAGCCTTTGATTAGTATTTTTATAATCGTCGACAGGGGGACAGACCTATTACCTTAGCGGGTTTGGTCCCTTCAACTATTACGGGGGGCCTACCGATGGGGTTGGCCACCCATAGGGTGACAGGTCAAGTCACTCCTGGTCATCTCCGATAGCCGCCTGTGAGGTCAGCTCAGAGGTCATGACCTCGAACCCTGGCTCCTTGTCAGTTCTATTGCAAAACGCATCGCGGCTCATATAGGAGGGTTGCTTGATATCATTGCGGCCAGCGGGGTCACATCCGACAACACTGTCCACAGCGGAAGCTAGCGGAAGTGGCCCATCCACCGATAGATCATTCCATCCCTCCTAGTCTAGACTTTCCAACAATATCAGGTTCTTCTATAGCAATCACATCTGCTCAAATCAAACACTAGCGTCTGAATTTAGCTCGTAGATATAGAAGCACCAGATGCGCTCTCACGTTCGTAACCTCTGCTAGATAGTTGAGGAGTCAGATAGTCTATCGGGAACCACCAGTAACTCACCTTATAGTAGAGTTTGAGCATATATATTGGGTTATTACATTTTGGATGGACCACGAATCTTATCATCGGTTTATGTATTATAATCTAGCTAATTAACTAGTACCTTTTTATATCATTTTGTTGACTTTCTTACTTGAGTTAGCATGTAGGTGATTATATGACACTGGGTATGTGGATTACTTGGATGTCTCATTTAACTTTTGCTTACGTTGTGGTTTATAGTTGCTGTATCAGATTGTAAAATCTCGTGATACGAACATATTGTCTAGTGCTAGTATATATAATTTCCAAAAAAGGGTTGTAATCTAGAATCTTATATCCAATCTAGGACCACCTATGACTTATAAAGATCAAGTACATTGTTTTGATCATATTCAAATGTACCTATTTTATTTTCATTGTGATCAGATAGATCTTGGAGAGATTGGAAAAAAAAAAATCACGTGATGCTTTGATCCTAGTGTTTATATCATATGGGTCTACTTGGATCATATATTTAAAACTTTCCTAACTATAGGATAAGTGGCTTGACACATTGTGTAAATAAAGCAGTGTGTAAGGAATTGCACGATTTGGAGGTTAAATGTTGTTACAGTTAACCTATCATATTATGTGATGAGTGATGAGAGTGGTATCACCCATCTTTATCGATATATTTGGGCAACTAAGATGGTTATTTCTACGATACATACATAGTTTTGTTTCTCATTAACCATTGGATCACAGTATGCCGATACATTTGCTCAATGTTGCTACCTTGGTCTATATGTGTTCCTTGGAGCAATAGTTTATTTATCCTGGCATTCAGCTTCTTAACCATCCTCTACTGCATCATTTTCTCACTGTTGATGTTAGAGTGGTTTGAATATTTTCGCTGGTTAGCTTTCTGAATTCAATATCATTTTCCTTAGTGTCATTTGTGCCTTTGAATGACACTTCTATTTATATCTTTGGAATTCGGGTACATCTCAACTTTTGCATCTTTAACCAATGGAATTGAAATTCTCCATATGAGGCTCATTTTAATTGTTGGTACTGCCATTGGTTCCATCTAACAACCGAACTACTACCATATTTTGTTTGGGATCGAGCAATGTTATTAGTAGTATCTGCTTCATGTTTCCAAAATCGCCGCTTATTCTTGTCCAGGCATTGTTAGATGCTTGTTTTTATAATTTTAGGTTCAACCTCTTGATTTCCGCAGTATGTTGGCTAATTCTAAAAAGGTCTACAAAACCTCCAATGGAGCCTGATTTATTTTCTTTAGCTGTTCTTATCACTCTTGGAGGTTCGTCTTTGATTCTCCTCTTTGGTTCGGTGGTTTCTTCAATGGTCATAATAGTTAGATTAGCACTTCTAAACTTAGCTTGAGCCCGGTTTCTAGCCATTTACTTCTAATTTTGTTGTTGCTCCTTTCCTTACCAGCCTATGCCTTGGCTGCCCTTTTCTCTAAGTTTCCTTGACAACAACGAAACTAAAGTTGCACTAGCAGGAGCAAATTGAAATTCCTCTACAGTAGTTATAGCTTTCTACATGTACTCTATTTGCAGTTCTATCTTGCATATGTTGCAAAATTTTCTCTATTTGTCCACACCATAGTCTTCTTTATTTTCCTCACTTGATATTATTCGGCAGAGGCATTATATCCCTGCATTTTAGATACAGTCTTCTACATTTTTCCTCACTTGTTGTGCATCGGCAGTGGTTAATGCAACCTTGTAGTTTGCAGCAATTCATAATTCTCAACTTTTACAGCCTTCAATATTTCATATTCATTCCATATGTTTGCAGTCATGTTGACTTCTTACAGTTCAATCCCACAGTCATCAGCAGTCCACTTAAAAAGTTGCTAAATTTTTGCATTGTTCTACTCAGCCAACTTCAGTCACAGAATTTGTTCTACTCAGAATTCTGCTATAGTTCAAATTAAAACTGCAGCTTCTGGTACCATAGTTCAGGATGAGTCATCCTTCCTATAGTGACTCATAATTCAGTTTCCTAGATACAGGCAAGTATCAGCCAACTTCATACCAATTGCTTTATTTGGTACTCTTGTATATACCTCCACAACTAGGTTCTGCAGCTTATCAGTGAAGCTATTTTCTTAGTCAGATGTCTTTAGTCCAATTCTATAGTTCTAACCATTGTTTGCAGTACCGTAGACCTTTTCTTTTGTAGCTTAGCTCGGTCCTTTACTTCATATTTTCATCAGCTCAAATTCCTGCATTTTTCATCAGTACTATTATACATTTTCATCAGAATCATTATAGAAATTTGGTCAATACAGCTTCCATTGTCGGCTACACGATTTCTTCTCTTCTACATCTTCAATCAATGTTCTTATACTGCAGTGCATCTTCAGATTCAGTCAAGATGTAGCACGGTCTACAGTTTATGCTACTCTTCATTCTGCACTCAACATATTTCTGTAGTTATTCAGCAGCTATTCAGTTAGCATGGTCTGCCACAAATTCGTTTACAGCTTGTTTCAGTCAATGCACTATCATCTTTAGTCAACTTGTTGAACATATTTATTCCCTTGCTTCAATCCATACAGCTTCACATTTATTCAGCTTGCAGCTTCATACTTATTCACTTGTTGAACATATCTATTAAGTCATGCAGCTTCGTACTTGTTCAGTCATTCAAATATTTCTGCTACAGTTCGGTCTCAGTCAACCTTAGTCTCTAACTACTATTTCGGCATTCATGAATTCATGCAGCTGCTATTGTTGACTGCAGTGGCAGTCAAATTCTATCTCGGTAGCTGTCTATGTAGTATTTTTAAATTCTTTCTACAGTTTCAGTCTGCAGAATTCTTATCGCTGCAGTTTTCTTTACTTTCTTATATTTCTTGCAGCTACCTATTCCTGATTCTAATTTTGTCAACTACTTCAACTGATATTTCTCAACTTCTAAGTCAGTAAATTCTTCAGAACTCTATTTGTATACCTCTGTTGAGTAAATTCTTCAGAACTCTATTTGTATACCTCTGTTGACTTTAGCCTGTTAGCATGTTTCTACATATACCATTGCGATTGTTGACATCAGCATGTTATTTCTAAACATACAGCAAAATGCATGCAGTGAAGTTAGTTAAACTTTTCTGCAATTCCTGCACACTAAAAGTCTTTACAATCAACCTTTTCTGCATTTCCTGCAACATCTTTAGTAACCTAAACTGTCTGCATATGATCAATCATTTTCTTTCTGTATCTTCTGCAGTAACTTAGATTGATGCAGCTTCAGTCAATTCCTACCATGTATACTATAACTGTCAACCTATTTTCATAACAAGTATTTACTAGCTGTATATAGCTTTGGGCTTTTTTTTTTTTTTTTGGTAAGTGACTACCTATATTTGTACTAGTTAATATTAAAAATATAAAATAGAGATTTCATTAGGATTCAAACGCAGACCATCAGACTGAAAGACCAGAGCCCTAACTACTACTAAATGTTTTATTTTTATATATTAAATTGAAGGAAATAATTTTATCATGTTCTAATATGATGTTCATCTTGCAATATCTAGTAATGTCATATGTCCGTCCAAGTAATATCCTATGCAAACTTATCATCCTCTGTGATAACATTAGTTTTGGAGGACCAAAATTTTTTAAGGGGGAGAGAACTTGTAAACCCTCTCCTCATATATTCGTATTTTTAGGGACGATTAAGTGGATGCATATGGTTTTCATAGGGTTAAAGTTAATGAAGGGTAAAATAGAAATTTTAAGTTTGCAAATAACCTAAGGTAGAAGGGGTAACATGGGTAAGGACACATTTAAAAATAGGCTGAAGGAATGAGGATTGAATGGGGAAAAGAGGACCAAGGTGTAAAATGCTGGAAGCAGAGGGCCTAATAGGGAATATTACACCATCACATGTGCCGCATGTGATGGGTTCTCCTCTTCATTGGCTGGATCTCGAGATCCCTAATTCGAGCTACGCCGCTCATTCCTCGCCATACTCCTTGAGTCCACCGTGCGTCTCTTATCTATCCTCGCAAGAGCAATCCACCGTCCAGCGGTCGTCCCCTCCAAAGCTACGGGGTTGGGTCAATGCCGAAAAGGAAGAAGAGGAAAAATGCCAAAGCATTGACTGCCGAGTCAGCATCTCGTTGATGGAGCATTGACTACCGAAGAGGAAGAATGCCGAAGCATCTCGCTGATGGAGCATTGACTGCCGAATCAAGGGCAATAGATTTTGTTGGAGCAAATTGATGGCGACCATTCATTTTTAGGTAATTTACTTTCACCTCCCTCATATTGATTTAAGAAAAATTATGTTCACAAAGAGGATTCAAATTGTGGTTAGTTGTAAGAAAATTTATGGTGATTCCTAATTAGTCAGCCATCCACTCAATCTAATAAGGTTGTTTAACGTAGGGAAAAACATCTCAATACGAAAATACTATAGCGGCTGCGTACGCTATATCCATTCGGGTGGTTTTGCAGAATCGATTTATAAGTCAGGTGCGTAGGATTCACTACAGTGGATACTTATGCAAGTTTAGGGAAAAGTTTAATTTAAATTTTTGTTGGAAATTTCTGGATGCCTAAAATAATAATAATAATAATATACCTGCTACATATAAGACATGGTAGAAGCATGCATTATAACGTTATCTTTGCTAAGCATGCTAAGTTTACATGTTCACATAGCATGTCTAGTTATGTCAT
Source organism: Thalia dealbata (assembly GCA_030544415.1). Lineage (NCBI taxonomy): Eukaryota > Viridiplantae > Streptophyta > Magnoliopsida > Zingiberales > Marantaceae > Thalia > Thalia dealbata. The sequence continues at coordinate 16,660,094 of CM060460.1, forward strand.
GTATGTTCTTATTCTAAGCATGTTTTATTTGCTAGTTACTTTTTACATGTTGAGATGATCTGCTATGTGAAAATAATATTAAAATATTTACCTTTGAGTGAATCATCATAGGACAATAAAATAATGTACTCTAAGGTATGACAACTCAAATTAGGAGGTGCTAGCTCAAGCACCCCTATTAGTTTAGATTCTACACTTGGAATTTAGGAAACACTGGAACCTCCTGGACGCATGTTACATACTAAATGTTGAGGGTGTATAGCAATGCACCCAGAGGACGTCATGGACTATATAGTCTCTGATAGGATGTTCACACACCAGCTCCACTCTGGAGGCTAAGCGAGGCCCAAACACAGGGAGTAGGCTGGTGTAGGATGGACCGGCTAGTGGATCTGTACATGGATACCCTACCCTCACGTGTGACGGTTGGTCGTCACCGTGCTGGTCCTTGAGGGTAAGCGAGAACACTACCACTCCCTGGTCGTTGCTTGCATGCAGTCAACATTGAGCTCTCCAATGTTTGAAAATTTCGGAGGCTCGTAACCGACATGCATGACTGGCTCCTGTACGGGAGAGGTATGATTCCCGTGATCCTTGGACAGGTCCATACCTAGATAATCTACCTACACACGTGATGGTTGAGCACCTCTGTGTTCGTCCGTGAAGGCATGTGGGAATGATACCAATCCCTAGCCGTTGCTTACATGTAGTCAACGATGAGCGCTCCAATAGCGATAATCTCGGAAGCTCACCATGATGGGCATGTTCAAGCTCCTGGACAGGAGAGGTGGGACCTACCGTGAGCCTTGGACAATGAATCTATAGACTAGATGGCTATGACTTCCCAAGGTTCTATAGACATATGAAAGATATAGTATGGATCCTAGGGTGGCTTGAACTGGCAGGTCAAAGCCGAAGATTTATTTTCTTCAAATGGTGACCCTGCCATGGGGCATCATTGTAGTATTACACTGCAGGCTATGTCATTTCCATACGGCGCCGAGGAGGTGGTATGGCGCAGCGTGTCTCGCTAGGACGTGACGTCGGGGCAATCGACTAGCGAGACAGATGGAGTATGATACACTGTCACCTATCCTCTCGCCAACATCCGTGTGGGCTATAGGGAGAGACATAGGTACTCTTGGCATGGATAGGTTCATAGGTCATCCCTGATCAGGATAACCTTTGAACATAGGCAGGCAGAGCCCGACTCACATGCTACTTAAATTTGAAACATACTAGGGGTTACACCATAAGTACATGACATGACATGACAACCTAGATAACAATTAGATATTTTTCATTATGACATCTCCCGATAGTATAACTATTTGAATGATAATATCGAAGTAAATATGCCATTACATTGAAATATAAAACAACAAAAGGCATCTTAGATATTTTCCCCAAGTCTTGTTCGTGTTATTGCGGTTTGAGCCGTAATTTCGCACTAGGCCGCAAGGCTTAACACACCGCGTTCAATGTATGTGCAGATTTATTAGAAGGCGGTGACATAGACAAGGATCCGACTGGTAGAGGATACATCGGGATTGTCTTAGGAGTTTCTCTTAATAAAGGTATAAACCTTCCGCCGATTATCAATTATTTGCATTGTCTTAGATGTTACGTGTTTACCATATGCCTTATATATGATCGCAGATCCATACGGCGGTTGCCACGGGCTCGACTTGCGGTTCGGGGCGTGACAACAACTGCCCACTTGGGAGCTCTATTGTAGTAGTTGTAAACTAGTCGAAACAACAATACACCTGGGTCTTTTAAATTAACAATTTACTAGATTCATGGCCCTGCCATGTTTGATCATGATCGCTGCATAATGTTTTCTTATCAATTTGCAAGCATAATTAAATTTTCTAATACTCATGAAATCAAGTATCTAACCCTACTCTCTTTTCTTATTTCCTATTTAGCATCATGGAAATAGAAGACAAAGAATAAAATAGGAGTTTTAGTTTTGCATTATTTAAATATCATTCACATATATGACCAAGGAAACACTGAATGCAACACATGACAAATTTGTTTACGATGTTAAGAAAGAAAGCATCAAAGAAAGTAAATGGATCAAAATATTTCTCAACATATCATTCTTTTTTTTCCAACATAATGCCCAAAACTCTAATGAAATAACTGCAATTGTAATGACTAATTAAACCAACAAAATAATAATAAATTTAATACCCAAAGTTTTCTTTTATATTTACCGCAACATGTATATATTTGTTAAAACTAGAAAAAGTATTTATCTGTTACATATATATATATATATATATATACATACGTAGATAAACATGTGGAGAGAATAATATGAAGTCATCATCATGATAGGTGACAACAAACATTAATATAGTTATTATATAATTTTGAGCAGTGGAGTATTATTAAATGTGAGAGGTCAGAATTTAATTATTATTAACAATGAACAAACGTAGACTTTAAATATATATTTAAATTATTATTATTATTTTAATTGAATCCTCTAAATACAGTGCATTTTTCTAGGTAGTACTTTCAAAAAAAATAGTTTTTTTTAATTACTGGTTATCATCAGGCAGAAGTAAATGAAGAGAAATAAAAAATATATATAAATTCATTGTTATCTAACAAATATATCTACAGATTTAGATGCATTTAAAATGAAATATTTTTAACAGATGTATATATAGATTTAGATGTATATAAAAAATAAATTTTTTTTAATCACCTAAACATTCAAAATTTAATTAATATCATTATTCTCAAACAATTTCATTCGAGAAAGAAATTGAAAACATGAGAGAAAAATTCATTTAAAAAAAATACAATGTGATACCCAAATTCTATACTAGTGACTATCTCTACTACATATCCTAAAAATTAGATTTTTGTATTACCTAGAAAATGGGAACCAACCTTAATCCTTCTAATTTATTATTTCCATTTGAGATTTCGAGCATCGGTATCGTTAACTTCCACTCCGCTACTACATCTGAGATGCCATCTCTTCCCAGTCGAACAGATTTAGTCAAAGGTAATATTGGAGATAGAGGGGTGTGGATGTTGAGATTTAGGGAGTTAGGTTTAGATGGTCCAATGATGAGGTAAACAAGAAAAACTAACATAATTGTCTCGGCCTCCTTTTTCTTATAACCCCTAATTTCTTAATTTCTGAAAAGTAAATTTATTTTAGTACCTATATATATATATATATATTCTTATATACCTATATATATATATATATTGTAAAGAATTATTCTTACGAGTATGTATATTTATACGTATGTCTCACATATATATCTCTTACCTTTTTATATATATTCACTTGTATTTATTTATATATATTTTTAAAATAAGATTTTATTTTTACTCAAAATCTAGCTAGGAATCTATTTTATACATAATTTATTTATATGCCTATATATATATAAATCCAGATTTTACTATCTTATTGCTATTATTATCATTTATTTATTTATATCTACACACCTGGATGTTATGTGTATACATACACATGAAGATATATATATGTATACAAATATTTATTTATTGTCACATTTATATATTTCTAAAAATTTGGGAGTTTACATGCTCTCTCTATAGCCTCACCGAGTTTCGCGACTCAACTGTGCACATTTTTTCCTATTGCGCAGGTTATAGGTTGACCATTAGTACGGGGATCCAGGGAGAACATAGTTATGACGACATAGATTTTACTTTGAAAATCTAGATAGAGATTTATTTGGTAGTATTGGTATTAAATGTAATTTGTTATATTTTCACTGTGTTTAATTAAAATAATTGTAGTTGCTTTGTGATACATTTAGCCTTGTATAAGTTGTGGTGTAGAAGTACAGCTTACAGCAGTTGCCACGTGCCCAAAGATGAATTTAAAGCATGCCAATTAAGGTGGTATCAGAGCATAAGTTTAAAAAGATGTTATTAAAAGTAAGGATAGGGACTTAGCGTACACCATAGGCTTAAGTACACATTTGAGAAAACTTTGACCGGGTAAAGAGAGGTTATAGGGACATGTGGACTTAAACTTTGGCCTTATATTTTTCTTAGTCTGATTGGGTTATGTTCTATGTTTCTTGTTTATATTCTGAGATTGTTTTGGTTGATGTCATTAAATAAGTTGATTATATATTGTGTGGGTTATATTTTATGGGTTATGTTGACTTTATTTTGTGCTTGAATTGTGCCTATTATGGTTGATGTTAGTAAATAAATTGATTGTGATTGTGTGTGGTGTATTTTAATTTGGTGGATTGTGTTGATTTGTATTGTGTTTGTGATGTGCTGTGATTGTTGAAAACTTGACCTAGGAAAATATAGGAACATTTAGAGTCTTACACATGAGACTGTAGAAAACTTATTGTTCAGGGTTGTGTTTCAGTTAAACCAAAATGCCTTCTAGATGGGCTGCTAAGGGTGGTGCTCGAGAGAGAGGAGGCAGGACAGGAGTATTAGCTATATTACCTGCACCTGGTCTTAAGGTTCCTGCTGTTGAGGAAGTAGAGCCTGAAGTCCCACCTGCACCAATCCCTGAAACAGAAGCTGTTGAAGGGGATGAGTTAGTACCATCTGCCCATATGATACGGGCTGATCAACTACTCTAGCTAGAACCATAGATTTACTCTTCATTAAGTTCCTAAGTTGCCATGTTGAGATTCCTACTCAAACTGAATATTTAATTACCTTAGGTAGCAACAACTACTTTTCCCTTCCTTATTGCAAGATATGAGAGTCATTTCACTAATGGTATCACTAAAGCATGACATAAGATTTATTGGAAGATGAAATATTGATACTTGATGCGTTGCTGCAAAATTGGAAATATCTCTTCCCTTTAATTGGGGCTGAGAAGAAGGATAGAGATCCTCTCCAATTATTTTCCTATCATACACTAATACAAAAATTAAAGTATAATAATGGTAACCTTCCTTCTCTTCTCTAAAGATTCAGAACTTGGTTTAAAATATAGTTAAATAGTAAGGTTTCCTCCCTAGCTTTTATTGATTTTATTATCCTTTACTCTTGAATTATAATTAGAAATAAATATCATCTCTATCATCTCACATTCAAGATTTTGGTGATCTTGGGGTATTGACATCAGAGTTGAATAAACCCCAAAGTTATCGGTATCACATGAATTAGTTTAGTAACTTGGAGTGTATCAAAACTACTATCTTACCTCAATCTCACTCCTTTATCTCTATCTGATAATAATTTTTAAAATGAATAGATATCAGATACTTTCATTTCATAGGAACTATATTGTGCAATATAGTTCTACTTCTTTAAACTTGGAAAATAAATTCTTGTTACCCATGAACTATATTATGAATTTTGCGTGAGTGGGTGAGGAGAAGATTTATTCCTTTGTTTTCATTCGCTAATATATTTCAATCCTTTTCTCTACAAACCTTTAGTAGTGGTCATTCTTTAGATGCTGACCGTTCTCAAAATACTAACCATTCCTCTGTTGAATACTCTTGAGGGCATTCAAAAGGTGGAACCATCCCTGGTACCAAACGAACTCAAATTCCTTCTAGTGATAGTTAACAATTGTGAGATTTGTAATTTTGTAGTAAGGGTAATTATGTAATAGATGATGATTTTAAGGGGTTTTATGAAATAAATAATGTGGAGGACTTATTTGTAAAATTATTTGAAGTATGAAATTTTGATATAAAAGTTATATCATCATATATGATTTTTAATAAGGAATCCAACGGCGCAGACGGATTACAATTTGGACGTCGTTTGATTGGTCAAATTGTGGAATCAATGATTGATCCAAATGGACGGACGAGATTAAATCATGTAAAACGGACGGTCTAGATTTGATTTCATTAAACTAATAGATGAACGGGGTTAGCGGGTTAGTGGTAAGCAGGTTAAGTGAGGAAACCAGATCCGTTACCAAATCCATTTAACTTACCCTCTTCTTCTTCCTTCCCACCCGTGACATTCTCTCTCCTCACCTTTCTTTGAACCCAGCGATGATAGCTTCGCGTCCTCATTTTGGCGACAACGATTGGAGAACTTTTCGGTCGAATTTTTCCGCGAGATTTTAGACACAAATTAGCTGAGCTAGGAGAACCCGTTAGAACCATCATTTTCAAGTTTTGGTGGAGATTTGAGGGAGAAAAGAGGAGAGAAGGGGGTGGCAGCGAAAGTTCATCGCCAGAGATTTCTCTGACGATTGCCAACTATTTCGGCCATGAAAATTATCAAGGTTGGTACCTATGGCTTCTCGTCGACGAGAGCTACCCATTGGTACCAGAGTTGAGAGCTATTGGTCGTCGGTTGGCCGCCAGTGAACGAAAAACCTAAATTTAGGGTTTTTGTCCAATTGAACTTCTCCGGCGAAATTAACCGCATATGGACAGTAAATATTGGGGCAAATATGATTTTTGGATTCCTGATGAAGAGAGCTTTCAATTGGTATCAATATTGATGTTGATAGAAGAACTTCGTCGGCGAGGTTTCCGGCAAACTTTCCGGTGAGATTCCGGCGAATTTTCCAGCGAACTTGAGATAAAAATTAGGGTGAATCTAGAGACCATTCTTAGAGTATTGGTGAAGATGGATTTATAAAATTATTACTAGATTGAGACTTAAAATTTGTTGAAATATTCACAGAAAATTCGATAAGCAAGCACGAGGATACGAACGATCGTGATACGAATTAGAACGTGCTTGCGACAATGGGATCAGGTGAGTGTTTATTCTCCAGGTAGAATAAACGGGATAGTTCTCAATGTTTAGTCCAGGAGAACTATATCCCTTTGATTAGCTATATTTGATACTCATTGACTCTCGTGCTAGTTAATTATCCCGATTATGATTATATATGAGTTGTGAATAACCTCTAATATCCATGTTTCTTGATATAAGCTTTTCATTGCTATTGTTCATTGATTTATTATAAGCATGATACGATGCTTTTGTTTGATCCTAAAGCTATCATATGCACCTGTTTTTCCTGAAAAGCTAGAGGCATGGTGAAAAGCATACCCTAGGAGATTTATTGATCTATATATGATTCTGCTTCATCTTTTGAGTGCGTATGACTAGGATGACCATAAACTGTAGTGATATTTTTTATTGATCTATATAAGGTACCTTTTAGAGCACAGTCACTGTAGTGATATTTTTTTCGCACTCCCATGGACCACCTAAATAGAGGGGCGTGGGGCCAAAGTGCCAAACAGTCAGGATGGGAGGTTAGATAACTCCTGGCTGTGGATATGCACTGGACTAGCTATGGTAAACCAGGTAGTGAAGTCCAATAGGCAACCTAGGGGGAAAGGGGGCTTTGTTTCTGTATTCTTATGATTTCACTTTGATCCAGGTACCTTATGATTCTTGATACCTCCCCCTGAGGTGACAGTTGATAGCTACAACTATTGTTAACTATGCTAGCCCAGATATATTCTTGTATAATTCATGATTGCTTTTTTTGATTGGTTATTACACCCGAATAACTAGGTTATTCTGTTCACGAGACTTTGCTATTATATGTTCTCGATTTTAAATTATTTTATATCTAACTCACTCGGTACAAGCGTACTCACCCCAAAGGGAAACTTATTTTTTTCAAAACTACAGCAGGAGAGGGACGGATAAAGATAGAGGCATGTAACTAGACACCTGACTTTGAAAGGTAGGACAATGCTACCTTTATTTTATGTATATAGAGATCCAGTGACTAGGTATTTTGTATACACTTAGGGTATGTGCCCAATTTTAATTGTAAATAAGTGTGTGCCATTATATCAAATGTCTAATTTTATTAATATATGGTTTTAGAATTATATTGATCAGTTATCCAGGTTCTCTCCTTCCATAAATAGAGGGAATATACATCAAGTACGCTTAGTGAGTTCCTGTATAGTTCCAGGAGTAAGCTGGGCTATAAGTGGAGTTTCACTGCGATCTGCCACGTGCCCTAGGAGAAGGTACGGGGCGTGATAAAAATTCCTTTTCTTTCTTAGTATATTTTTCTCCCTAATCTATGTTATCTTTCTAGACCCTTTGGATGATACTCTTGACTCTTTCAAGAAAGGGTCCAAATACCATCTAGAACCTTAAGTTACTGAACAATCTAGTAAGAATTGTAAGTAAATTCAATGAACTCATAATGCCGAAAGTTTAGCATTTTCAGCATATCAAATTAAAAGAATTGAGCTTATCTCTTGTTCATTTACTTGTAGATCCTCAAGGTCGATTATTGAAAATATTTTTACCAAATTCTAGGCCAGCATGCCTACTATACCAAACTAATATATCAGAAATAAACTAACCTTGGTTTCCAATTCTAAATTTTTATAAGTTATATTGAAGGAAAATCCAATTGGTAACCCTTACCCTTTGTTAAGGACCTTTGCTATATTTTTCACCTAGTAATATCGTCCTTACCTCAAAATCCCAACCACAACACCCATACACTAGTAAAGAGTGAGCTAAAACTGAAGATGATGAAATGTATAAATCACTATAGCCAAGTATCATAAAATCTGGAATTGAATCACCCTAAGATTTACCTTGTCTTAGAGATTTGATCATCCTGAGCTCTCTGAGTATAAAATCCTATGAAATTTGGTAGAAACCTTCTTTGCTAATGCCAAAACCTACCCTCAAAATTTCAATTTAATCTAATCTCTATGGAGGAAGTTATGACCTTCCAAAGTTTACTGAAACTTGAAAATTTAGTGTACCCAGAAAATTTGATATTCTTAGGTTGAAAAACCATTCATCTTTCCACTTGAATTTTGCCATGTCTCTGCTGACAGCAAAACATGTATCCATTTTTTTCCCTTACCTTTGATCTATAATTTACTAGTGGTAAATTTAAGTTTCATTCTTCATCATAATAAGTACTATAGGCTTATATGAACAACAATGCTGAAATTTGACCTTGCCTATATTCTAAACATTAACAATTTCAGTTTTCTTTATTCGTTTATCCTAAATTTGTACACTCTTTGAAGAATAACCTCATCTAACAATTTAGGATTTCTTCCATTACTCTACAGAAATGTAAATAGGTAAAGTTACACTTCAATGAAGAGTAAATTCTCATAAGTGAGGTAGTGATATGGTTGTTGATACTATACCATATGGTTGCAATTACTAAATATTCTTCTGATGTGAGTATCACTACTATACCTCCTTATACAGATCTATCCTACAAACTTGTATAGCAAACATCTTAAGTTCAACATGATACATCTCACTTTGAGATCACTTAAGAAAGGTTCAATCAATTCTCAAATTTTTAAGGAATCATTTTCCCTTGTCCTTGCTGTGTAATCCATTTTGTAACAACAGCCACAGCCACTTCATTCTAATGAGATTTTTCCTACTTAGCTAAATATCTCCCCTACTTAGCTAAATGAACTAATCAAGTACCATCCTTGAATATAAGTTGAAAGAATTAAATTATAACCCTATACTCAATGGTATTTTTCTGATCTCTTGGAGTTGTCAACTAAATTATCAAAATTTCAGCGGAACTAAATGTAGAGGAGCTACTGGAAATCCAAGTTTACATTTCTCCACGACTCCTTGAAGCAAGTTTTGAACCTAGTGGTCTATTATATTAAAGATTGGACTTACAATCCATTGTATGAATGTTGGATTTGCGGAAACATTGTTGAAGCCTTGAAACACCTTTTTTGAAGCAAAGCAAAATCTTAAGATGGAAAAGTGCTAGAAGTAAAATCTTCATGAGTTAGTGAGGCTACATGGTGTGCCGGTACCGATTGTGTCGGACCGGAATCCTCGATTCACTTCTCAGTTTTGGTCGTATTGCTTATTGAATTCTTCCATATTTCTTTCTTTAGCTTGGTCAATTCAATTCCCAATATTTTTATCCTCCTTTAAAGAATGAGTTATAAGATTTGGCATCTTTGAGAAAATATCTACTCCTTCCAAATATTCTGTAACAATTGCTAGGAAAGTTAATTGCAGATTTCTCAAAATGATGAACTTCATAAAAATCAGCCTCTTTATGGTTGTCTTCTTTTTCCTAAGTCAACTAATTCACTTTCTTGGATGAACACTTGCCTTGCTAACATAATCCACCTCAAGCTGAAACTAGTTAACAAATATATCCAGTCTCATCACTTTTGATCTTCCAACTGGATGCTTAATTTAATTGTCTCAGCTTGAACTTCCTAACTATCTCTACTATTCATTTTGGTTACTTGTTTTAATGCAACCTTTGAAATGGTTTGAAGACCTTTAGTTGACTAATTTCCTAAATTAAATACCCCACCTTCTTCACATAAAATTCTGCAGTTCTTTTCCCAAGCCCATTTCCTTTCAAGACAATTTGTATTCCAGTTCCAAATTGAATCAATGAATTATTTGTTTTCTTTATTCTATTATGTGTCATTCTTAGGATCTATGATCATATTTGGTTCTTCCGCTCATGTTTTGATAGATATCGGATTACAGAGGTCCTATGTGAGTATAGTATTTGCTAAAGGGGCTGATGGACCCTTAGAAATGCTGGGATATGAGCTGATAGTTTCAACTCCCTTGGGAAGCCAAATTAGCAGGAAACAGGTTTATAAAGTTTGTGCTATGATGATTAAAGGGGTTGAGCTAAAAGCTGATTTGATACTTGTGGATATGAAGGACTTTGATATGATCTTGAGTATCGATTGGTTAACCAAGTATCGAGCCATGGTAAATTGTCGGGAAAAGACAGTGACTTTTTCTCTCCCAGATCAGTCTACTTTATCTTTCCAAGGTGATTCGAACAAGACTGAAGGTAGCTCAGGACAGACAAAAGAGTTATGTAGATATTTGGTGGAGGCCATTGGAATTTACAGTAGGGGACAGGGTGTTCCTAAAGGTGTCTCCTTGGAAAGGACTTCTTCGATTTTACCTGAAAGGAAAAGTTGCATCCGAGGTATATTGGACCGTTTGAGATTCTAGAGTTGGGCCGGTTGCTTATAGATTATAATTACCAACAGAATTAGACAGAATCCATAACGTGCTCCATGTATCTATGCTTAATAAGTATATACCTGACCCATCGCATGTTCTGACTGCACCTTTGGTTGCTCTAAGAGAGGATCTAAGTTGTGGACTTCGGGTAGTGGCTATAGTTGATCGACGTGATAAAATGTTAAGGGGCAAGACCGTACCTCTAGTTTGGGTGCTGCAGAGGGATGGTAATGTAGAGGAAGAGATATGGGAGACCGAAGCCCATATTAGAGCCCAATATCCATAATTGTTTGCTTAGTATTTTGTTGATTGTATTTTGCTTGTTAAGTTGATTGAACATGGTTTAAATTTGTTTGATTTGATTGAATGATTCTTTATGATCTTATTGTGTCTTAGAGGACATAGAAATTCTAGGAAACTTAAGGGGTTAGGTTATTATTTTTGGAGGACCAAAAATTTTAATGGGGGAGAAATTGTAAATGTCACGCCCCGACCCTACTGTCAGGCACGTGGCAACCGCCGTATGAGCCCAAAGGACCCATACAAGGCATTCAAGTGATAAATACAATCCATATACCTCATCTCAGCACAGTAGAATATACAATTAAATCATCTAACTTAACACTACTATACAATCCCGATAATCCTACTACAATTCTATGATAACGATATCGATAAATAAAAGTAAACTTGTCTATAGACTCATCTTCATCAACCATCCCGATGATCATCTAACACACCTGTACACACATTGAACGCGGTGTGCTCAGCCTTACGACCTAATGCGAAATTACGGCTCGAAATCGTAGATAGGAAATCAAACACTAGGGGGAAGTACTAGGATGCCTTTGGGTTTATTAATTATCAATTATTGACTTTTTGGTGTAAATAACGTCATTAACAAAGTTGAGTTCTAACTATTTGAGTATAGTTGTATATGTTCATAGTTATCATCTATGTCGAACAACATGTCTGTCACTAGTAAAAGTCATCTATGTTGCATAAATGTATGTATCTCTAATATATGTCAACTAGGAGTATTTCTATCTTTATGTCAAGTGTCTCGGGCTGCCAGCCTATGCTCAGGGGATATCCTGATGAAGGATTCTCATAAGCCCATCCGTACCGTAAATGTCTAGGTCTCTACCTATGCCCGTTGCACGGATGTTGGCAGAGAGATCGGGTGACCGTGTATCTCTCTCTACTGTCCCGCTGGTCGATCCCTACACCCCGTCCCAGCAAAATCGGTTTCTCCCATACCTTTCCCCTTGGAAACCTAGTACGGTCACAACCCACCGTGTAGCGCTACACAACTGTCCGTCGACAGGGTCCCCTCAATTAACATGTCCTCGGCCACGGCTATATACTGTAGAAAGGTTGCAACTGTAGAAAGGACTAAGGAGAAAATTGCAAAAACATATAGCTGCACAAGAGGCTGCAGAAATATTCAGCAAAAAAGGCTACTACAAAATGCATGAATCTGCACTCAGAAAAGTGACCAAGAAGTATTGTAGAAAATTTGTTCGACTAATAAGTTGCTCAAAGCTCATAGTAGATTAAGTGTAACTTAGTGCATTGCTTGAAAAAGTACAGAGGATATTAATTATATGCCGATGGAAGAGTGCAAGTATACAACTGATGATCGCTACATTAAGTTGCCTTAGTACACAAAATATGGAATGAAGAGAAGTTGTAGAATTGAAGAAGATACTTATGTAGCCAATCAACATGACTGCAGAAAATTTGAAATGAATATGAAATATGGAGAGCTACAAAAGTTGAGAAAAATTAAAATATAGTAGGTTGCAAAGCAGAAGATGCACTTATGAAATTAGTCAACTTGACTGTAAAAACTATAACAGAAAAAAAAAAATTGAGGAAAATAAATTGACTGCTACCAAGATTTAGCAAGTGAGCATCTAAGCTGTAGGAACATAACAAGGAAACTGAAGTAGATTATAGCATGTGCAACTAGAAATGACATGCTATATACGCCACATGAACATGTGAAATAGAGCTGCAAATAAGGTATTCAAATAGCGTATAGAGTTGCAAGTTGAGTATGAGTAGAAAGCTATAAATACTGAACAAAGACTTGCCAGTGCAAGGAGTTGATTTGAATATTATATTTCATGATGGTAAAAAAAAAAAATTAGTTTGCAATCGAATATTTTTTCACATCAACCTAAATGATTGACATATTCTGAGGGAATATATATATATATATAATTAAAACAAGTCAAGACATAGTTATAGATATTTTTAAATTATTTAATAAGAATCACTCTGCAGACAGATTTGTGGATCTAGGATAAAGTCCATAACAAAGACCCATATAAGTGTCGAGTCCATATAGAACTAACTTAGATATAGGCCTCACATGGAACTTCAATATCAATAGTTCCCAAGATCTAAGAAATAATTAATGCATCGGTTGCATGGATAGTGATCATGACGAAAATAAAATAGGTAACATTTGGATATGATCTAACACAACTAGATTTAATCTTTATAAGTCATAGTAGACCGCAGATGGGATACAAGTTTCGAGATACCAACCCTTTTCTGAAAATTATATATACACTAGTGCTACGTAATATGTTCGTAACACTAGATTTTTATAATCTGGTAAGGCAACTATAGAACGCAATATAAGCAGAAGTTAAATGAGATTTCCAATTAACTATATACTCAAGTGTCATACAATCAACTAAGTGATAACTCACATAAGAAGGTCAACAAAATGATATGACAATGTACTAAATTATTCATTTAGATTGTGATATCTAATCAGGTGATAAAATTCATAGTTCATCTAAACTATGGCAAACCCATATATATGTTGTCCACTATAAAGTGAGTTACCGATGGTCCCTGACAGACTAACTGAATACTTCAACTATCTAGAACCAGAACACAAACGTATGAGTTCGATGGAGGAGCTACCCAGGCCGACTCCACTATGGACAATGGGGTCGAATATGACCTCACTGGCTACAATGATAGCAAACAACCCTTCTACATAAGCCGCGGTGCATCTTGCCACAAAACTGACAGGGAGCAGGGGTTCGAGGACGTAACCTCTAAGCTGACCTCCTATGCGGCTGTGGGAGATGGCTAGGTATGACTCGACTTGTCACCCTATGAGTGGGCAGCCCCACCAGTGAGGCCCCCGGAATGATTGAAGGGACCAAACGTGTTGAGGTGATAGGTCTACCTCCCTGTCGACGAGTATAACAATGATCAAAGGCTCCCACAAACTCAGTCCATGAGATGCTTGCGGCAGACCTAGTCTCTAGTCCTACCCACCAAAACTTAGCATCTCCTGCAAGTAGATGAATAGCCATTCTCAACTTATCCCTATCTACCAGACCCATCTCAGTCGTAGCACGACAGACATTACCGATCCACATACGAGCCTCATATGGATCCGAGGCTCCGTCAAATGAATCACATCCACACCGTCTGGCATCCTGCAACCATAGTGCCAACCGGTAGTCTAACACAGGTGCCATCGTGGAATCTGGTACCAGCGTTGGCTTCTGAGGATGTGGGTCCCTAGGCGGGCTAACCCATTAATGATGAGGTGGAAGCTCGGCCATCTACCTAGATAAAGGGTTAATGAGTTTCGATTGGTTCAAGATAACGATAATTATTAGTTTAAGATGATGTACTTTAACGATGCAAGTTTGTATCTTCTAACTAATATTACAGCATCAGTAAATCTCAATGTATAGGTACTCATCTGCTAAGGGACAATATCGTTATAGGTTATGGTCAAATGACTATACCCCGTACTAACTCTCTCACCGTCCTAGCTATATTGAGATTGATTTCTTTAATCTTTAGAACTCCAAATCTAAACTCTAATATTATTTTAATCCTTAGGTCCTTAAACCTAAGCTCTGATACCACTTTAATTGTCACGCCCTGACCCTATTGTCGGGCATGTGGCAACCACCGTATGAGCCCAAAGGACCCATAGAAGGCATTTAAGTGATAAATACAATCCATATTCCTTATCTCAGCATAGCGAAATATACAATTAAATCATCTAACTCAACACTACTACACAGTCCTGATAATCCTACTACAATTCTATGATAACGATATCGATAAATAAAAGTAAACTCGTCGATAGACTCATCTTCATCAACCATTCTGATCGATCATCTAACACACCTGCACACACATTGAACGCGGTGTGCTCAGTCTTGCGGCCTAGTGTGAAATTACGGCTCGAAATCATAGATAGAAAATCAAATACTAGGAGGAAGTACTAGGATGCCTTTGGGTTTATTAATTATCAATTATTAACTTTTTGGTGTAAATAACGTCATTAATAAAGTTGAGTTCTAACTGTTTGTGTATAGCTGTATATGTTCCTAGTTGTCATCTATGTCGAACAACATGTCTGTCACTAGTAAAAGTCATCTATGTTGTATAAATGTATGTATCTATAGTATATGTCAACCAGGAGTATTTCTATCTTTATGTCAAGTGTCTCGGGCCGCCAGCCTATGCTCAGGGGATATCCTGATCAGGGATTCCCATAAGCCCATCCGTGCCGTAAATGTCTAGGTCTCTACCTATGCCCGCTGCACGGATGTTGGCAGAGAGATCGGGTGACCGTGTATCTCTCTCTACTCTCCCGCTGGTCGATCCCTACACCCTGTCCCAGTAAAACCGGTTGCTCCCATACCTTTCTCCTTGGAAACCCAATACGGTCACAACCCACCGTGTAGCGCTACACAACTGTCCGTTGACAGGGTCACCTCAATTAACATGTCCTCGGCCATGGCTAGCTGAATTAACTAATAACCCTAGGATCCGGACTGCTCATCAGATCGTCTGCAGAACATCTGGAATAGTAGCCGTGTTGTCTACGGATCCACTGTCCAAGGTTAAGGAAAATGCCCTTTTAATTCAATAGCAATTGATGTTGGCCGAGTTGAACTCGTATCCGCATAATGGGCTGTGGTTACCATGGCTACATGCCTGCTATATCATTGTAAGGAGTTATCCCTATTAACCATCTAAGGACTTTCACGGTGACGCTCGAACGTCACACGTGTGGGTAGTTGTATCCGGGTATGGACCTACTCCGCTTTCTGGTCTATATTGACATTGGAGTAAATTTGGTCCATAACCCAACCAGCTCCCAGTATCTAAGCTGTTTGCAGCCTTGGGAGTGGTGGTAGTGAGTGAACATCACTCTTCTAACGCTAGAGGTTCACTTTGTCATCTAGGATGTATTAACGATACACCCTCATAATTTCAAATATTGAAATGTCCCTAGGAGGTGCTAGTATCACTGTTACCTATGTCTCTATTTAAAACTAGAGTGTCAGGTAATGGTTCTTGATACTACCTCCTACATAGTGGGTTAACTTTTAATCAATATTTTTATCTTATTTAGCATGATATTATATATCATATAACATCATAGCAATATAAAACAAGTAAAAGAAATTAACACTATATAACAAATATTCACATAGCATGCTAGATATTAAGCGGTACTCACATGGTATATAAATCATACTGTAACAAATATATTATGCTAACATGTATAATATCAAGATGTGCACCAAGTCTACATCCCTTTGGTTAGAGTAATTGGGCTCTATACGGAATGATCATGAGGTATTGGGTTCAAGTCTCATTAAGTTCTAAAAAAATGTTTAATATCAGGATATTTAGCAAGCATAATATTTTGATGAACCAATACACCTGATGATGTAGTTTGGTCTTCTTCAGAACCAACCAAGCGATCGGCAACGGTGCAGATGGAGGTGGAGGAGCAGCCACCCAATCAGGTAGCGGCGACGAAGTTTGCCGCTGAGCTCGCTGTGATGTGAGAGATGCAGTAACTGGGGATCAAGTGGGCGAGGTTGATCGCGGTGATGATCGATCGACGATGAACCCAGATCGGCGAGGGAATAGGGACGAAGGATAGCAGTGATGCAGACCCGATTAGGTTCCGCAGGTTCGCCGTCGAACGGAGGACGCCTAGGGCACGATGTGCAGCAGCGAGAGGTGCAGCGGCCGGGGATCAAGCGGGCTGAGGTCGATCGCGGCGATGATCGATCGACTCGTCCCTCCGCCACTTCGCCGTCGAGCGGTGGAATGCCTCGTCCGGGTTTAGGTCATGTATTCCCTCTTCCTCAAATTGCTGACCGGTTCAACTAAGCTCGTCCGATTTGAGTTAGTTCAGTTCAACCGGTCAGAAGGGTCCACACTATGCACATGTGAGGGGTTAATAGCCACCCTCTACATATTTATATATTGGTCCACAACTTCTGAAATAACACAATTAAGTCCCTCAAACCTTAATAAAATTTCTAACTAAGTCCCTATAAACTTTAATAACTTAAAATTATATCTTTTTAGATCCATAAACTTGACTAATACCACCATTTAGTCCTAATTCAACTTAAAACTTATCTAACCCTCTTCTAAGCATATCAATGTTTAAGGAAATTTTTTTTGATCTTTCATTATTATTATTTATTTATTTATTTTCTAATTCAACCACTAAAAGTAGAGGTTTACAGTAAACCTTTTTTTCTTTATAAAAAATATACTTATATAATAAATAAATAAAATAATAATATTATTATTATAAAATAATAGAGAAATAAAATAAAATAGAAGAGAAAGGAAAATAGAATAAGTAATAAAAATAAATTAGAAAAAAAATAAGATTAAGAAAAAAAAAGAGAAAGAAAAAAAAATGAAAAAAAAGGAAAAATCGCTGCAGCATGCTCGGAGCATGCGCTCGTGCTGCAGCAGAAGGGCGAGGGTTTTATTTAAGCCCAAGAAACAGGGCAGCGATGTGGCGAAGGTTTATCTCTTTTGGCAAGTGGTGTTCGTGACGTGGAAGGTTCGGCTGAAGCTGGGCGACGGTGTGGTAGCCGGAGGTGTGTGGGAAGCGGCTCCGACAGGCCGCGAGTGTGTGGAAGGGAACAAAGCAGGGTCTTCCCCTATTGCCCATCGGATTCACTGGCGAGAGCCATGGCGATCACTCCTCTCTCTGCAGCGAGACTACTAGAAGCAATTTGACTCCAGAGGAGTCGAATTGAAGTGACAGAATCATTGTTGGAGCCTCGGAGATGGCAGCCGGTGGGAATCGAGTGGTGCAGCGGGGCTTGCGGCTTCACCAGTGGCGGGGTAGCTCCTGAGCTCTACCGTCGATTAAAGGGGGTAGCCGGAGGATAGGGGAAGGTGAGGTAGGGTCGTGCGCGTTATTCCAACATGTTTGTAGTAGCGGAGCAACGGTAATCACCGATGAAACACGGCGGCGGAGCGACTAGGCTTCGAACGGAGGAGAAGGCGGGTTCGAGCAGGCGGCACGTGTGTCACGCGTGCTGGTACGGTGGACCCCGTTCAAATCGGTTCAGAACGGTCCGGTTCAGGACTGGTTTAGTAGCAGTTTAGCATGGATTTCACTGGTTTTTACGGTTTTACAACTGGTTCGAGTGGGTTCAACATTGTTAGGGCTTTATTAGTTAGTTTTAAGTCTTGAGGAATTTATTTAAAATTTTTAACTTATTTTAGGTGAGCTTTTTGAATTATTTTAGATTGGGTTCAAGGTTTTGAGTGCATTAATGATGTCAGAAAAATCTAAAATAAATTGTGATAATTGTTTATGCTTAGATATAATTTTCATAAATGAACTATAATTTTTCAGAATTATTAGAGTGCGGTTCTTAATTTAATTAAGATGAATGTTATATGCATAAAGAAATATTTTGATAGATTTATGGTATTTAATTTACATTAATTAGAATTAAGATAATTTATTTTGAATTTTTACAAAATTAATGAATTTAGGATATTATAAATTGAGGTAATTATGTTATTTAGAAATTTCTATTTAAGGAAATTGAAAATTTTGAAATTTTATAAATTTAATTGGTGTAATTGGATTTTTCATAGAATTATTAAAATTATTTTTAGAATCAATTAAGATGGTATATAATGATTGAAAAATTTAGTATAATTAAATTATTAAATTGACCATTATTTTATAGTCCTATTTATGTTTGATTATGTTGGATTGTGATTGTTTAATGTGATAGATGATTGGTTGATTTATAAGAAACTAAATATAAGAAAGAAAATGGTGTGAGGATATGAGTAGAAGGGTGGATAGAAAATTCTTGTTTGAGTTGTATGATTTATGTTTTGTTGGATATATTTATTTTATTTTAGAAAAATTGATTGTTGTGCTATTGCTTGACAAAACATGGCCAAGCTGTGAATTCTTACTTGGTATTGCTTTGAGATTCAGGTGAGGGTTCATGATTTTAAATTTATGGCCTACTACAGTGTTGAATCTTAAGGGTCGTTGTTACTTATTGTACATATTGATAAGTTGAATGTCTGTTTGTTGCATGTTTTAAATAGCATGTGTGTTTGTTGTATGTTAATAAGTTGTGTTATATCAGGATATATGTTGCTGTTATATGCATGTTATTTATGATTCCACTCATGTTATGCTATTGATTGATATGTTCATGTTATGCTATAAATACATATACATTTAGCAAGAACATAGAATATGATGACATGAGACATAAATTGAAGACACTTTAGGTTCATGATATATTACACCTAGAGTGATCTTAATTGATATATGACTAAGAACTTTTGGACATCTTAGGATCATAACAACCTAAGAGATGACATTAGGTTCTTAGCTGCTATGTGCCAACATGTGGTAAGGAGCAATGTGCTAGCAACTGTAGAGGTGCAAGTTCGGTTGACTTAGCCTCAGATGTTTTAGGGTAACCGAGATCTCACTTCCGTGTAGAGCTCACTTTATTTGTGTTACTCTAAGGTAGATGGTGCGCTAGGAATAGTACCGGTCAATGCACTACAAGGCTAGGGAACCTAAGGACACTGACATGCTCAAGATGTGGGTCCCTAAGCAGTCCAGGTTCATTGGGAGCACATGCAGGATATCTCAGTTTGTCAAGCTGGGATGGTGTGGTATTTAATTTTGTATGGTGATCCTGTCATGGGGCAGAATTACAGTGTTGTATGGCACTTATATTATATAGAAGGGGCGCTGTGGTCACCAGCTCCTTCTGTCAACGTCAGTGTACAGACACATAGAACAGAGACATAGAGTTGAAACTGACGGGTTTAGGGTAGTCTTTGACGAAGAATTTACCTCGAACATAGGTTGGCTGCCTTAACTGTAGTATGGATAAGTTATGATATACTAGTTAAGGAAAGATGATATTTCTTATCTAAGTTATTGTTATAATTACGGTCCTTATGTCTTGTTCATATACCTTGTTAAAATTATGATTTTGCTACATTGATCTATTAGTCTTGTTATATACTGTTGAGCATGTTATTTCTGATATGTGACTTAGTGAATATTTCTTCTTATTGGTTTGTACAATACATTATGCTCATTTTTAGGGTGCTCTCTCTTTAGCCACACTGAGTTTCGCGACTTAAATGTGCACATTTTTTCCTGTTGCACGGGTTACAGGTTTGTCGTTGGTACGGGGATCGAGGGAGAACGTAGTTATAATGATATAGAATTTACTTTGGAAATCTAGATAGAGATTTATTTGGTAGTGTTGATATTAAATGTAATTTGTTATATTTCCACTGTGTTTAACTAAAATTATTGTAGTTGCTTTGTGATACATTTAACCTTGTATAAGTTGTGGTGTAGAAGTGCAGCTTATACGGCAGTTGCCATAAGCCCAAAGGCGGATTTGGGGCATGACAAGCAAGACGATACCTATAGTCCGAGTGCTCTAAAGGGATGGTAATGTGGAGGAAGAGACATGGGTGACCGAAGGCCAAATGAGAGCCTAATATCCATAATTATTTACTTAGTGTTTTGCTTTGATTGTATTTTGCTTGATAAATTGTTTGAAGACGTTTGAAATTTATTTAAATTGATTGAATGATTTCTTCATGATCTTTTGTATCTTAATGGGCAACAGGAAGTTTAAAAATTTAAGGGGTAGGTTGTTATTTTTGGAGGACCAAGAATCCTGCGGAGAGGAATTGTAAACCCTGTTTTCTTTTTAAATTTTTTTAAAAAATAATAAATAAATAATAAAATAAAAAAAATAGAAAAAAAAATAAAATAAAAGGAAAAGAAGAAAAAAAAATGGAAAAGAAAAGAAAAGAGGAAAAAAAGAGAAAAATAAAAAATTTGCCTGTGGCACGCGCAACACACGTGCGCGTGCTACGAGCGAACGGGGCAGCAAGGGTTTAAACAAGGGAAATAGGGCAGCGCCCTGTTCCCTTGTTTACAGCGACAACATAGGTGGAAGGAGCTCCAACGATTGGTGTTTGCGACGGGAGAGGGGTCGGCCAGAGGTTGGGCGTCGGGATCATGACCGGTGGCAAAGGGAAGCAGCGGAATAGGGGACGTTCCTGTTTCCCATCGATTTCGTCGGCAAGAGGAGCGGCGATCGATCCTCCCTCCGTGGTGTAGTAGCTGAAGTCAATTCAACTCCCGTGGAGTCGACTTGAAGCGGTGGTAGCGGCGTCGCAGGCTCGGAGATGACTGTAGGTGGAGTTCGAGCGGTGCGATGAGAACCTTGTGGCACCGGCGTCTGTGGAGGTCTTGAGCCCTACCGACAGCGATAGGAGGTGTTTGGTGGGTTGTTGAAGGTGTGGTGAGCTCACGCGCTGGGTTCCGGCGAGCGAGCAGAGGTTGAGCGGGCGGCGAACGGTGGCAGCGTAGCTGTGAAATCGAATGGAGAAGAAGATGCGGCGGCGCGTGCGTAGCGCGTGAGCCGGTCTGGTTCGGTCTAGTGCGGTTCCATAAATGGTCGGTTTGGCTGTGGTTCAACGTGGATCTCACCGATTTTTATGATTTTACAACGGGTTTGGTCCAGTTCAACATTGCTAGGAGTTTGTGGGAGATTTGTGTTGTTGTCCTATTATTTAACAAATTACGACCAAGCTCTAATTTGTGTTAAAGTAGGAAGGAATTTAAGAGTCACAGCCAAGCTGTGATTCTTGCTAAAAATTATCTTGAGACTCAGGTGAGGATTTATGCTTTCAAATTTACGGCCTAACACAGTGCTGATTCCTAAGGGTCGTTGTTATTTATTGTACATGTTGATAAGTTGAATATCTGTTTTGTTGCATATTTAATTAGCATGTGTGTTTGATGTGATTTAGAAAGTTATCTTATGCCAGTATACATATTTTTATCATATGCATGTTATTTAATATACTTATGTTATGTGTTATTTGATATGTTCATGTGTTGCTAGAGATGTAGAGACACTTAGCAAGAACACGGAACATGATGACGTGAGACCAAACTAGAGACACTTTAGATTCATATTATGTTAACACCTAGAGTGGTCTTAAGTGACATATAACTAAGGACTTTGGACATCTTAGGATTAATAACCTAGGAAATGATATGAGGATCTTAGGCTGCTATGTGCCAACATGTGGTGAGGAGCCATGTGCTAGCTAAGGTAGAGGTGTAAGTTCGATTGACTTAGCTGCAGATGCTTTGGTGTAATCGGGATCTCACTTCGGTGTAGATTTTAACTTATTTGTGTTACTCCAAGGTGGATGGTGGGATAGGAATAGACCGTTCAATGCGCTACAATGCTAGGAAACCTGAGGACACTGACATGCTTAAGATATAGGTCCCTAAGTAGTCCAGGTTCATTGATAGCATATGCAGAATATCTCAGCAGGTCAGGCTGAAGATTGTGTGGTTTATGACTTTGTGTGGTGACCCTGTCATGGTACAGAATTATAATATTGTATGGTACTTGTGATGGATAGAAGGGGTGTCGTGGTCACCAACTCCTTCTGCTAACGTCAATGTACAAGCATATAGGACAGAGATGTAGAGTTAACACTGATGAATTTGGAAAAATTCCTAACGAGGGATTTACCTTGAATATAGGTTAGCTGCCTTAGGTGTAGTATAGATAAATCATGATGTATTAGTTAAGGTAATATGACTTTGTTGATTTGGTGTTACTGTTATGATCACATTTCTTATATCTTATTTTATCCCTTGTTATGATCATGTTTTTTCTATCTTATTTTATTTGTCTTATACTGTTTGACATGTTAATTTAATGTGTGATTTAGTGGATATATTTTCTTATTAGTTTGTACAATACCTTAAGCTCATTTTTAGGCTGCTCTCTCTGTAGCCTCACTAAGTTTCGCGACTCAAATATGCACAATTTTGCCTGTTGCACAGGTTACAGGTTTGGCCATTAGTCCGGGATGAGGGAGAACCTAGTTATGACAAACAAGATCCCTTGGGTAATCTAGATAGAGATTTGACTTTGTAGTGTTGGTTTTAAATAGGTGAATTCGACCGGCAATAGAGGCTACCCTGCCTCTGCCGCTTCCCAGCTGAAAGCAGCCCGTCGGAGTAGCTTCCACATGCTGCCAGCCACTCAATCGATGCCCCGCCCTCGGCCAGAACTTCCCCCATCGAAAGAGCTGTTCGTCGGAGCTCTATTGACCTGTGCCGCTGCCAAAACCCTTGGAACAAGGCAACCCCTTGTCTCCAAGAGTTTTTAAACCCTCGCCTCCCGTTCACAACGCGCACACTTGCACTGCGCATGCGAACAAGATTTTTCTGATTTTTTTTTCTTATTCTTCTACTTATTTTTTCCCTTTTATTTTATTTTATTTAAATTAATTTTTTTTCCTCCTTTAACACGATTTTTATTTATTTTTATTTATTTATTTATTATTTTATTTTTTTAAAAAAGAAAACAGGGTTTACACGAAAAGGCGTGATTCATGTTATTCAAAAATTTAAATGGCTTGGGTGAGTTGTTAAGATTTCAAATATGACTTCCTACAGTATGAGCTCTATAGTCGACAATTGTTCATTTTCATATCGTCTCGTTACTTGGTTATTTTACAACTTTCTCCAATATTTTAAATGCCTTAATATTAAACATCCATTTCTACAAGAATCAGATAATACTCTAATGTAGAGAGACTCGACGGATTATGGATCCATTTCTACAAGAATCAAAAAATGTGACGAGTCGAAAGGCAATTTCTATGAGAGAACGAATTTCATTCACATCTCACAATGCTCTCTCTCATAGAGACTTGATGGATTATGCATTTATGCTAAACATTACAAATGTCCTAAGGTAATTTTGGCATCATTCACTCCCTCAAATAAATTCAATCAACAATACAACCGAAGTAGCATGGATCTCAAGTCATAAAAACATATTCTGCAAAAATCTCAATGGACCCAATATGTCTGAATATGAAAAAATATCATGCCTAAAGACACAATTTGTTAAAAATATTTTTTTTAGCTTAACAAAACCAACGAGTCAGACCAATAATATTAAGGGACGTACCATAATGTGTTTCATCCCCATCTAGAAGATATACCATACATCAATAATGATAAATCTTACATCACACCGGTGAAGGATCTCTCACTCGATCCTACTTGATAGGTCCAGTATTCAATACAACATGAATCTTAAGGTATGATAGAGAAGAAACTCTTTTAATAGCATATCACAATTTGCATGGATAACAAAGTAAATGAATATATTTAACTTGGATCATAAAATATATGGATTGATAAAATAATTATCTGGATAAGAATAGATCTAATGAAAAAAATAATATGCGTATTTTAAATAAATGTCCATTTTGCTAGTATTAGTATTATAATGTTTATGATGGATCCGGAAGGAATTATTCTTAATAACTTTTTTGGATTTTGCTTTTCCGTCTACCCCTTGCTTGATCCGACCGCATAAGGCTGAGTTGCTGCCGGTGATTGCACCACCACTGGTCACCTTGAATTTGAATAATGTAATTTTTCTTTTGCATAAGAAATATTACTTGATGTCTTTATCCACCTTGTGTCAGTAGGTTTTGGTGAGAATAGATTTTGGTGAGAATAGAGATCCAAGAGATAAAAAGAAAAAAATTCATAATTGTCACGCCCTATACCTTCCCCTAAGGCACGTGGCAGACCGCAGTGAACTCCATATACAGCTCCGTTTACCTCCGGAACTATATAGGAACCCACTAAGCATGCCTGATGTATATCCCATCTATTTATGGAAGGAGAGAACCTGGACAACATATCAAATATAACTCTAAAACCAATGATACACAAAGTACCTATCCAGTGGATCCTTCTGTACACAAAATAAAGGTAGTACTGTCCTACCTTTCAAAATTGAACAGGAGTCTGGCTATGCATCGAAATATCTATCAGTCCCTCTCCTGCTGTAATCCAGAAAAATAAAAATGAGTTCCCTACGGGGTGAGTAACGCCGTACTCAGTGAGTTGGATAGAAAATAATATAAAACCGAGAACATAAAATAACAAAATCTCAAGAATGAGATAATCTGGCTATCCGTGTGCAATAGCCAATCAAAAGGAGCAATCAATAGTCACACGAGACTATATCCGAGGCTGGCTTAATCAAATACAGTTGTAACCAACAATGTTACCTCAGGGGGAGGAATCAAATATCATAGGGTACCCAAATCAAAGTAGAAGCATAAGAATATGGAGCCAAAGCCTCCTTTCCCCCTAAGTTGCTACTACACCTCACTACCTGGCATCCATAGCTAGTCCAGTCTAAAGACCAGTCAGGAGTATTCCAATCCCGATCTCCCCTCCTGACCTCGTGCACTATTACCTCATGCCCCTCTAAATAGGTGGCTCATGAGAGTTCTAATCAAATATCACTGCAGTGACTATGCTTATAACAATATCCAGAATCAAATCATACTAGCCATATGCTTTTATAAGTAGAATAATATCACAAATAATTAATCAGATGCATATGCTAGATTTAGAGTCAACAAAAGCATAGTATCATGCTTATAATGAATCAAAGAATATGAGCACTAAATAGCTTATGTCATCAAGCAGGAATATCAAAGATTATTCACAACACATTTATAATAATCAAGTTTATATAATCTAGCAGGAGAGTCCAAAGAAATACCGAGCATAACTAATCAAAGGGATATAGTTCTTCTGGACTAAACATTGAGAACTATTCCGTTTATTCTGCCCAGAGAATAAACACTCACCTAATTTTATCGTGATAAGCACGTTCTAGTTCGTATCGCGAACGTTCGTATCCTCGTGCTTGCTTACCGAATTTCTTGTGAATATTTCAACGAATTAAATCTCTCAATCCTGTAACAATTTTATAAATTCGTCTTCACCAATATGCTTAAAATAGTCTCTAGAATCACCCTAATTTTTCTCTCGAGTTCGCCGGAGCTTGTCGGAAACTCTCCGGAAAGTTTGCTGGAACCCTCGCCGGCAAAGTTCTTCGAACAGTACTAATATTGGTACCAATCGAGAGCTCTCTTCACAAGGATTTCAAAATTCATATTTTACCCAATTATTATAGATCATACGCGCTCAATTTCACTATTTTAATCTATTTAGGTGAAATCCCTAATTTAGGGTTTTTAGCTCATCGGCGGCCGACCGGTGGCCAACAACTCTCAAGTCCGGTACCAATGGAAAGCTCTCGTTGAGGAGAAGCCATAGGTACCAAGTTTGTGAAGTTCCGCAGCCGGAATGGCCGACAATCGCCGGAGCAAGCACCTGCGACGAAACTTTCGCCGCCGACGCCTCTCTCCTCTTTTCTCCCTCAAATTTCCATGAAAACTTAAAAGTAATAGTTTTAATGTATTCTCCTAGCTCACCTGAGGTCGTGGTTCAAATCTCATGGAAAAACTCCAACTGTGGTGGCCGGATCATCAAAAACAAAGAGAAGAAGTGAGCTGTCGTCGTTACTGTGCTAAAGAAAGAGGAGAGAGAGAAGGAAAAGTTCGCGCGCATCATCGGTGGGAAGAAATCCGATTTTTATAAATAATTAATTAAAATCTTAAATATCAAATCAAATCTGAACCGTCCATTCTTGATTTGACGATTTGATCAATCAAACGACGTCCAATTTACGATCCGTCTGCACCGTTGGATTCCTTATCAGAAATCTTATCTAATGGTATAATTTTGAAATCAAAATTATATACTGAAAAAATCTATATAATTTTACAAATAAGTCATCCATATTATTTATTTCATAAAATTCCTTAAAAGTCATTATCTATTACATATTACAAAATTTTCCTTAGTACAAAATTACAAACCTCACATCCTACCCCCCTTAAAGAAATTTTGTCCTCAAAATTTAGCTTAAGTCGTCACTTGAAATAGTTGAGGATACTTTCTTTTCATGTACTCTTCAGATTCCCAAGTGATTTCTTCTACCTGTGCACTTTTTCACAACACCTTAATCATCCATACATCCTTATTCCTTAAGATTTTATTCTTTCGTTCTAAAATTTGCACCGGTTGTATCTTAAAACTTAAATTATCTGTAAGCTCTATCGGGGGTGTTTGTAGTACAAGTTCTGGGTCCAAAATACATTTTCTTAGCATCGATACATGAAATACATCATGTATTCTAGCCATCTCCTGAGGTAACTCCAATCTGTAAGCTACAGGTCCAACTCTATTAATGATTCTGAAGGGTCCAACATATCTAGGACTCAACTTTCCTGTATTTCCAAACCGTATAATTCATTTCCATGGAGCTACTTTCAGGTATACCATATTCCCAGGTTGAAACTCTAACTCCCTTTTTTGGTTATGAGCATAACTTTTCTGTCTATCCTGGACTACTTTTAATCTTTTCTTGATAATCTTAATCTTTTCTGTAATAGTTTCTATCAACTCATTTCCTTCTATTCATCTTTCTCTCACTTCATCCCAACATAATGGTGTTCTGCATTTCCTTCCATATAAAGCCTCATATGGTGGCATTCCAATGCTAGCCTGATAACTGTTATTATAAGTAAATTCAATCAAAGGTAAATGTTGATCCCAATTTCCCTGGAATTCAATTACATAAGCCCTTAACATATCTTCCAAAGTTTGAATTGTCCTTTCATATTGGCCATCTATTTGGGGATGAAAAGCTGTACTAAAATGTAATGTCGTCCCCAAAGCTTCATGTATCTTTGACAAAAAATGGAAAGTAAATCTGGAATCTCTATCAGAAACAATGGTAATGGGAACTCCATGAAGTTTCACAATCTCCTGAATATAGATTCTTGCTAATTTGTCCAATGAATAAGTATTATTAATTGCCAGAAAATGAACAGATTTCGTAAGTCTATCCACAATTACCCATATTGCATTATGATTGCTGGATGTACGGGGTAATCCTATCACAAAATTCATAATGATATGTTCCCATTTCCATTCTGGAATTGGCAAAGGCTGTAACTTCCCTGCAGGTCTTTGATGTTCAGCTTTAACTTGCTGACATATAAGACACTTAGCTACATAATCTGCAATATCTTTCTTCATACCAGGCCATCAATAATTTCCTTTTATGGTGCGATACATCTTTGTACTGCCCGGGTGCATTGCATATGCCGAAGAATGAGCTTCCTCTAAAATAGCTTTCCTGAGTTTAACTTTATTAGGGACACAAACTCTGTCTCGATATACCAATAACCTATCATCCCTCATCCTGAACTCAGTATTTTCTTTTATTTGTATCTTTTGAAGTACTTTACTCAATTCCTCGTCTGAGCTTTGCAAAACCCGAATTTCTTCATAAAGTGTAGGTCGCACAACAAACATAGCTAGTATCTCACAAACTGTATCATAATTTAGCTGAATTCCCAAAGATTTCAATTCTACTAGCTGTGGTAATGTAGTGGCTGCAATATTTGATAGTGTAACTGACTTTCTACTCAAGGCATCAGCTACTACATTTGCCTTTCCTGGATGATATTCAATTATCAAATCATAATCTTTTATCAACTCTAACAATCTTCTCTGTCTCAAGTTTAGCTCTTTCTGAGTCATAATATATTTCAAGCTCTGATGGTCAGTAAAGATATGACATTGAACTCCATATAAATAATGTCGCCATATTTTTAGTGCAAATACTACTACTGCCAGTTCCAAATCATGAGTAGGATAGTTTAATTCATTTTTCCTTAGCTGACGGGATGCATAAGCAATAACCTTTCCTTCCTGTATCAATATACATCCTAACCCTTGTCTGAAAGCATCACTGTATACTGTATAATTTTCATTAGACTTTGGTAATGTCAGAACTGGAGCAGAAGTAAGACAGTCTTTGAGTTTCTGAAAACTCTTTTAACATTCCTGATCCCATTCAAATTTCACTTCTTTTCTGGTCAATCGAGTGAGTGGTCCAGCTATCTTAGAAAATCCCTCAATGAATCTTCTATAATATCCAGCTAGACCTAAGAAATTGTGAATCTCCATAACATTCTTGGGTTGTTCCCATTTCAAAACTGCTTCAACTTTATTTGAATCAACCATGATACCTTTTTCTGATACGGTATGTCCCAAGAATTTCACTTCTTTCAGCTAAAACTCACATTTGGAGAACTTTGCATACAGTTTCTTTTCTCACAGTGTCTGTAATACTATTCTCAAATGTTCAGCATGTTCCTTTTCTCCAGAAGAGTATATTAGAATATCATCTATGAATACAATAACAAACTTGTCTAGATATGGATGGAACACTCTATTCATTAAGTCCATGAATGCAGTTGGGGCATTTGTCAAACCAAAAGGCATTACCACAAACTCATAATGTCCATATCTAGTCCTGAAGGCAGCCTTAGGGATATCTGTCTCCCTAATCCTCAATTGATGATATCCTGATCTCAAATCAATTTTTGAAAATACCTTAGTTCCTTGTAGTTAATTAAAAAGATCATCAATTCTCGGCAAAGGGTATTTATTCTTGATGGTCACCTTATTTAATTGTTTATAATCAATACATAATCTCAAGGTACCATCTTTTTTCTTTACAAATAATACCGGTGCTCCCCAGGGTGAGGTACTCGGTCTGATGAATCCTTTATCAAGCAATTCTTGTAACTGTACTTTCAATTCGTTAAGTTCTGCAGGTGCCATTCTATATGGTTGAATAATGATAGGGTGAGTGCCTGGTTGTAATTCAATAAAGAAATTCACTTCCCTATCAGGTGGTATACCTGGTAACTCTTCTGGAAATATATCGGGGAATTCACGCACTACCGGTATCTCTTCTAGCTTTGTTTCCAAGGTGGATGTATCTATTATGTGAGCTAAATACGCTACACATCCTTTTCTTATTAATTTCCAAGCTTGTAGTGCCGAAATTATACAGGTCGGTAAGATTCAGCGATTCCTAGTAAAATATAATTCAAGTATTCCTTCTTTTGAGAATACTACTTCCTTGGTAAAATAGTGGACTGTGACCTTGTGTCGGGCTAACCAATCAATCCCCAGTATCAAGTCAAGATCTGACATATCTAATGGGATTAGTTCTGCTAGTAATGTGACATCTCCCAACATAATCTCACAGTCCTTATAAACTTTATCTCTAAGTACTTGTTGTCCTAGAGGTGTGCATACGATAAGTTCAGGTTTCAAAGGAACTAATAGTTTATCACTAAACTTTACAAACTGAGGATTAATATAAGACCCATGGGAACCATTATCAATAAGTACTCTAGCAAAATGCTGAAATAACTATAAAGTACCTGTAATTAGATCTGGGTTAGTTTCAGCCTCCTTATCAGAACCGGTGAAAATCCTGGTTTGCTCTCATGGAGGAATCCCAGAACCACCCTGTATCCCTCTAGCACTGCTTCTCTGATTAACTTTCTGCCCTTTTTCTGCCCCTGATAGATGTAACTAATAGCCTTCTGATTCCTAAATTCAATCCCTTTTTAAACCTGTTACGCATATATTCTGCATCTTGAGCATACTCTGGGAAAAATACTGATAAAGCTCGCAATTCAGTATCAAACTCTAGTACTGATCTATGTTCCTGTCTCAGGGCAAAGAAATCTTCTCTCTTCTGATCCTTATAAAAACTGATATAATATTCCCTATTAAATATAGCTGTGAACTCCACTAGCATTGAGGGATTCCCACCAAACTTGTGCATCACCCTCTAGTAACTGAGCTGCTAGTCTAATAGTGTCTACTTCTGTCAATCTCATATCTCTAGCAGTCTTGGACACTTTCTGTAACCATTTATGTGCTATTTCTAGATCTCTGGATCCCTCAAAACTATAACAGCCTAACTGTTGAGTTGTCTTGATCTGTTTCAGTAAGTCAGTCTGAGTGCTAACTACCAGTATCTGCACTGGTGAAATAAAAGCTTGTGCCTGAGTAGGCTGAGTCTGAATTGCTCTAAGAGTGTATGAAACTGCTCATCTGTCAAAGTGACTCCTCCAACAACAGGTGGTGTAGCCTGACCACCCTCTACTGACATCGTGTGGGAGGCAGAGGAACCCTCCTGTCCATATGATGCCTCATCGCCTGAGTGACTATGCTCTAGCTGCATTCTGAATATCCTGCGCGAATATTACGATCAATATTGTAGATACAACGTATAGCCTAGGGCCACTAGACTCGTCCTTATTAAAGATCCACTGGACTCCTTATATCCTAATATGAATTACTTCTAAAAGATCATTTATGCAACTCAGATCCTAATATATATCCAGGTTCTCCAATGATCTGGTCAGGATATACATAAGTTCTAATATCAACCTATTCTGATACCACAAAAATCTGTCACGCCCCATACCTTCCCCTAGGGCACGTGGCAGATCGCAGTGAACTCCATATACAGCCCCGTTTACCTCCGGAACTATATAGGAACCCACTAAGTGTGTCTCATATATATCTCATCTATTTATGAAAGGAGAGAACCTGGACAACATATCAAATATAACTCTAAAACTATATATTTCACAAAATCAGATCTCTTACACAAAGATTTATGTATATACAATGATCTACAATCAAAATGGGACACATGCCCAATGATACACAAAGTACCTATCCGGTGGATCCTTCTGTACACAAAATAAAGGTAGTATTGTCCTACCTTTCAAAATTGAACAGGAGTCTGGCTATGCATCGCAAAATCTATCAGTCCCTCTCCTGCTGTAAACCAGAAAAATAAAAATGAGTTCCCTTACGGGGTGAGTAACGCCATACTCAGTGAGTTGGATAGAAAACAATGTAAAACCGAGAACATAAAATAACAAAATCTCAAGAATGAGATAATTTGGCTATCCGTGTGCAATGGCCAATCAAAAGGAGCAATCAATAGTCACACGAGACTATATTCGATGCTGGCTTAATCAAATACAATTGTGGCCAACAACTGTTACCTCAGGGGGAGGAATCAAAAATCATAGGGTACCCAAATCAAAGTAGAAGCATAAGAATATGAAACCAAAGCCTCCTTTCCCCCTAAGTTATCACTGGACCTCACTACCTAGCATCCATAACTAGTCCAGTTTAAAGACCAGTCAGGAGTATTCCAATCCCGATCTCCCCTCCTGACCTCGTGCACTATTACCTCATGCCCCTCTAAATAGGTGGCTCATGAGAGTGCTAATCAAATATCACTGCAGTGACTGTGCTTATAGCAGTATCCAAAATCAAATCATACTAGCTATATGCTTTTATAAGTGGAATAATATCACAAATAATCAATCAGATGCATATGCTAGATTTAGAGTCAACAAAAGCATAGTATAATGCTTATAAAGAATTAAAGAATATGAGCACTAAATAGCTTATGTCATCAAGCAGGAATATCAAAGATTATTCACAACTCATTTATAATAATCAAGTTTATATAATCTAGCAGGAGAGTCCAAAGAAATACCGAGCATAACTAATCAAAGGGATATAGTTCTCCTGGACTAAACATTGAAAACTATCCCGTTTATTCTGCCCAGAGAATAAACACTCACCTGATTTTATCGTGATAAACACGTTCTAGTTTGTATCGCGAACGTTCGTATCCTCGTGCTTGCTTACCGAATTTCTTGTGAATATTTCAACGAATTAAATCTCTCAATCCGGTAACAATTTTACAAATCCGTCTTCACCAATATGCTTAAAATAGTCTCTAGAATCACCCTAATTTTTCTCTCGAGTTCGCCGGAGCTCGCCGGAAACTTTTCGGAAAGTTCACTGGAACCCTCGCCAATGAAGATCTTCGAACAATACCAATATTGGTACCAATCGAAAGCTCTCTTCACAAGGATTCCAAAAATCATATTTTTCCCAATTATTATAGATCATACGCGCTCAATTTCACTGTTTTAATCTATTTAGGCGAAATCCCTAATTTAGGGTTTTTAGCTCGCCGGCGGCCGACCGGCGGCCAACAACTCTCAACTCCGGTACCAATGGAAAGCTCTCGTTGAGGAGAAGCCATAGGTACCAAGTTTGCAATGTTTCGTGGCCGGAATGGCCGGCAATCGCCGGAGCAAGCTCCTGCGATGAAACTTTCGCCGCTGACGCCTCTCTCCTCCTTTCTCCCTCAAATTTCCATTAAAACTTAAAAGTAATAGTTCTAATGTATTCTCCTAGCTCACCTGAGGTCGTGGTTCAAATCTCACGAAAAAACTCCAACTGTGGTGATCGGATCATCAAAAACAAAGAGAAGAAGTGAGCTGCCATCGTTACTGTGCTCAAGAAAGAGGAGAGAGAGAAGGAAAAGTTCATGCGCATCGTCGGTGGGAAGAAATCCGATTTTTATAAATAATTAATTAAAATCTTAAATATCAAATTAAATCTAGACCATCCATTCTTGATTCGACGATTTGATCAATCAAACGATGTCCAATTTACGATCCGTCTGCGCCGTTGGATTCTTTATCAAAAATCCTATCTAATGGTATAATTTTCACTGCAAAATTCTATACTGAAAAATTCATGTAATTTTACAAATAAGTTATCCATATTATTTATTTCATAAAATTCCTTAAAAGTCATTATCTATTACATATTACAAAATTTTCCTTAGTACAAAATTACAAACCTCACAATAATATTTTTTCAAAGAACCCGGATCTATCTTAGAAAAAATGTATTTTGTTTCTTTTTTTTTGGTATACTTTATTGCACACATAAAAGAAAAATAAATATTTTAATAAAGTAAAAGATTACTTTTATAACAAAAATATTAATAAAATTACTAATTATATTTTTAAGATCCTCTTTTAAATTCAATTGCACACTTAAATTGTAGAAGCTTAATGTTGGGGGAGGTTGTAGGGAGGAATATCACGGGGAACTACTGATACATAGTGTTTCTTTATATATTTCAGCGGGGAGGAGAGAAAGAAGAAATAATATGCATATATATATATATATATATGTATATTTATATCTAAGAGATCATCATCTCTTATTCGTCTATAAGTGGAGATCGAGGTCGATGTCATTAGAGTTAGTACCATCAGAGCCATCATGAGTTGGAGGTGGAGTGGTGATAGATGGGGGCAGGGTTGAGGGCCTACTAGAGGCAGCCTCAACTGTAATGAGCTCCTTATTATGTACCTTATTGTGTCTATTAAGGCCGCCAGATGTTTCAAATTGTCGGGAACATTTGTCGTAGGAGAAGGGCATTTCCAAAGGATGGGGCGGAGAGGCTGCTGCAGCAGCAGCAGCGATGCGCTCATTTTTGTGTACCTTTTGATGAGCAGCATAACTTTTTATTGAATTGAACTGTCGAGAACTGTAGGCGCACGGGAAAGATGTCGATACGGGAGAGGTTGAAGAGGTAATGGCTTCTGTGGGCTTGGCACTCTATTTTGACATTGAGAGAGAGATAGAATATTGTGCTTTAATGGTGTTGAGAATGAATGAGCTAATAATATGAAGGGTCTATGGACGATGGATGTAGAGTTTTATATGTTGATTTATATAAGTATATATATAGAGAGAGTGTGTACACAGGGAGCAAAACGAAGAGAAGTTAGGGGGTTTGTTCTGTTGTTTAAGTCGAGCTGCTCGTTTTCTTTATTTGGAAGTCCGTATATATGTGTACTGCTATGGAAATTGATGGGAACTTACCCAACGCCCTTCTACAATAAGTTTAGCATCAAATCAGTTTTCTATTTTTTTTCGTATTTGTTGATATCATTTAGAGAATGTTGGTATGCACAAACAAACAGAATGATAATTAGTTTGACTATTAAAAAGTACTGCTCTTTAAAACATGAAGGAAACAAGAAGTAGTGAAAAATTATCACTATATTAGATTGTGTAGAATGTTATATAAGACATGGGAGACACTTGTTCCATCGTATCTTAAAGTAGCATGAATACATAACTAAAATCTCAATATTCTTCATAATAGACTCTCATCTCTGTCTTGGTAATTGGATTCTCTATTTATATCTCCAGCAGCAGTCATTATTACATCCATTTCTTCTCAATCATTTGTAGTCAAAAGAACTTTTGTAGAAGTTACAAGTGTCATCTCTTATTTTTCTCTAGTCCTAAAATAATAGGTAAACCACAGGATTCATAAACCTCTTCATAAATGATCATCTTAGAATGGTGTCAACTTTGAAATAATTTTGTAGCTATTCGTGATAGTTTCCAATAATCCTCCCCTCCTCTATTTAGAAGTGCAAAAAAGAAATAATACAAATGATATGAATATTATTGTGTAGAGCAATTAGTTGTGTAGATTAAACTTCTATGTATTTGAGCTAATCAATGAAACAACTAGTTTGTAAAAGAATAACTTTTATAGCAAAAGAGACATAAAATTTTCTTTCTCCAAGCTACAAAGCCATCATGGCTTCCCCTACCTAAATCCTAAGAGAGACAATATAGATCTAGAAGTGTGCAACTCCTCTCTCACAAACTGAAAGCCTTTTCATCCTTGCTGCTTTAAAATTTATTCACGATATACCGCACAGATTTTCGAATTGTAGAAGAAGAAGAAGTTGTACCAACTTATATTGACCTCATCTGTGGCTTTTGTTTTAGATATCATTTACTACAAGATCTACTCCGATGTTGACCTAGCATCCAATTGAAGTCAATAAGATTAATATGGCCGCTATGCTTCATATTTTCTTCACTTATTTATCGATCAACTATGTTGTGTGAACTTGACACCGTCCTACTTTTCAATTATCACTTACAATTTTCTCATAAGAGATATCCCTCTCCCCATCTCTTGCTCCACCTCAATATTCCTTTTTAAATATTGCTCAACCAATATGAAATTAATCAAGAAGTACAATGAGAAGATAGTTTAATCGATTAAATATCTAGAAGCCATATGAGACTCCTCCTTTGAGTTTGATTTCTTTAGAATCAATGACAGTGACCTCCAATAAACCCACGATGGAGTAGTCCTTTCCAAGTCTCTTATATGTTTTTTCTCTAACTTTGATTATACTCTCTATTAATATTAATTAATTAAAGTGCAAATTAAATTAACTGTTCGCATTGATATTGAGAATGAGACTAATAGTAATAAATAGCATGATGAGGATCCTAATGGTTGTAGAAGGAATTTAGCTAACTAAGTTGCCCTTACTATTGCCGATAGCACCATGTTCATTGCTCATGCTATTGGCCAACTAAGCTTCCTTGGGTAATAGATTAATTATTTACTCAATGTATTTTTAAAACTTTGGTAGATTGATTAAACTTTTTTGATAATTGTTTCTAGATAAATTATACTATAAGATAGGATTTTAAATAGGAAATCAACGTTGCAGATGGATCATATTGGATATCGTTTGGTTGGTTAAATTGCTGAACCAAGGATAGATCCAAATGGACAAACGAGATTAAATTTCTTAAAGCGCTGGATAATTCGGATTTTATCTCAGTGAACACATGTTAAACAAGGGTTCAAGCAAACATGGGTTGAGGGAACCAATTGTATTTAGTTATTTTTATTTATTTTTATTATCAAACTTTCTTCCCATCTCTCACTCCTCTCTCCTTCTTCATGCGGTAACAACAGCGATTTCACCTCCTCATCATGTCAACGATTCCCGGGCCAGCTCCGATCAAATTTTTTTATGGAATTCGAATCACAATATCAGGTGAGCTAGGCAAACACATAGGAACCATTATTTTTGAATTTTTGTGGAGATTTGATGGAGATATATGAGATGGGGCATCGGTGGGTGAAAGCTCTATTATCGAAGCTTGCTCTGACGATTACTGACCATTTCCGCCACAAAACTTCTCAAACTTAGTACCTATGCTTCTTTTCAACGAGACGGGGAGGTTTTAGGGAAGAATATCACGGGGCACTACTGATACATAGTGTTTCTTTATATATTTCAACAGGGAGGAGAGAAAGAATAAATAATATGAATATATATATATATATATATATATATCTAAGAGATCGTCATCCCTTATTCGTCTATAAGTGGAGATCGAGATCGATGTCATTAGAGTTAGTACCATCAGAGCCATCATGAGTTGGAGGTGGAATGGCGATAGATAGGGGCAGGGTTGAGGGCCTACTAGAGGCAGCCTCAGTTGTAATGAGCTCCTTATTATGTACCTTCTTGTGTCTATTAAGGCCGCCAGATGTTTCAAATTGTCGGGAACATTTATCACATGAGAAGGGCATTTCCAAAGGATGGGGCGGAGGGGCTGCAGTAGCAGCGATGCGCTCATTTTTGTGTACCTTTTGATGAGCAGCATAACTTTTTATTGAATTGAACTGTCGAGAATAGTAGGCGCACGAGAAAGATGTTGATACGGGAGAGGTTGAAGAGGTAATGGCTTCTGTGGGCTTGGCACTCTGTTTTGACATTGAGAGAGAGATAGAATATTGTGCTTTAATGGTGTTGAGAATGAATGAGCTAATAATATGAAGGGTCTATAGACGATGGATGTAGAGTTTTATATGTTGATTTATATAAGTATACAAATAGAGAGAGTGTGTACACAGGGAGCAAAACGAAGAGAAGTTAGGGGGTTTGTTGTGTTGTTTAAGTCGAGCTGCTCGTTTTCTTTATTTGGAAGTTCGTATATATGTGTACTGCTATGGAAATTGATGGGAACTTACCCAACGCCCTTCTACAATAAGTTTCGCATCAAATCAGTTTTCTATTTTTTTTCGTATTTGTTGATATTATTTAGAGAATGTTGGTATGCACAAACAAATAGCATGATAATTAGTTTGACTATTAAATAGTACTGCTCTTTAAAACATGAAGGAAACAAGAAGTAGTGAAAAATTATCACCTATATTAGATTGTATAGAGCGTTATATAAGACATGGAAGACACTTGTTCCATCATATCTTAAAGTAGCATGAATACATATCTAAAATCTCAATATTCTTCATTATAGACTCTCATCTCTGTCTTGGTAATTGAATTCTCTATTTATATCTCCAGCAACAATCATTATTACATCCACTTGTTTTCCATCATTTGTAGTCAAAAGAACTTTTGTAGAAGTTACAAGTGTAACGTCTTCATAAATGATCATCTTAGAATGATTACAACTTTGAAATAATTTTGTAGCTATTCGTGATAGTTTCCAATAATCCTCCCCTCCTCTATTTAGAAGTGCAAAAAAGAAATAATACAAATGATATGAATATTATTGTGTAGAGCAATTAGTTGTGTAGATTAAACTTCTATGTATTTGAGCTAATCAATGAAACAACTAGTTTGTAAAAGAATAACTTTTATAGCAAAAGAGACATAAAATTTTCTTTCTCCAAGCTACAAAGCCATCATGGCTTCCCCTACCTAAATCCTAAGAGAGACAATATAGATCTAGAAGTGTGCAACTCCTCTCTCGCAAACTGAAAGCCTTTTCATCCTTGCTGCTTTAAAATTTATTCACGATTTACCGCTCACATTTTCGAATTGTAGAAGAAGAAGAAGATGTACCAACTTATATTGACCTCATCTGTGGCTTTTGTTTTAGATATCATTGACTACAAGATCTACTCCAATGTTGACCGAGCATCCAATTGAAGTCAATAAGATTAATATGGCCGCTATGCTTCATATTTTCTTCAGTTATTTATCGATCAACCATGTTGCATGAACTTGCCACTGTCCTACTTTTCAATTATCACTTACAATTTTCTCATAAGAGATATTCCTCTCCCCATCTCTTGCTCCACAACAATATTCCTTTTTAAATATTGCTCAACCAATATGAAATTAATCAAGAAGTACAATGAGAAGATAGTTTAATCGATTAAATATCTAGAAGCCATATGAGACTCCTCCTTGGAGTTTGATTTCTTTAGAATCAATGACAGTGACTCCAATAAACCCACGATGGAGTAATCCTTTCCAAGTCTCTTATATGTTTTTTCTCTTACTTTGATTATACCCTCTATTAATATTAATTAATTAAAGTGCAAATTAAATTAACTATTCGCATTGATATTGAGAATGAGACTAATAGTAATAAATAGCATGATGAGGATCCTAATGGTTGTAGAAGGAATTTAGCTAACTATTGCCGATACACCATGTTCATTGCTCTTGCTATTGGCCAATTAAGCTTCCTTGGGTAATTGATTAATTATTTTCTCAATGTATTTGTAAAACTTTGGTAGATTGATTAAACTTTTTTGATAATTGTTTCTAGAGAAATTATACTATAAGATAGGATTTTAAATAGGAAATCAACGTTGCAGATGGATCATATTGGATGTCATTTGGTTGGTTAAAT
This sequence comes from Thalia dealbata, assembly GCA_030544415.1. Taxonomy (NCBI): domain Eukaryota; kingdom Viridiplantae; phylum Streptophyta; class Magnoliopsida; order Zingiberales; family Marantaceae; genus Thalia; species Thalia dealbata. The sequence continues at coordinate 16,699,626 of CM060460.1, forward strand.
TGCTGAACCAAGAATAGATCCAAATGGACAAACGAGATTAAATTACTTAAAGCGCTGGAAAATTCGGATTTAATCTCAGAAACATTGGTTGAGTGAACCAATTGTATTTAGTGATTTTTATTTATTTTTATTATCATACTTTCTTCCGATCACACGCTCCTCTCTCCTTCTTCATACGGATACAACGGCGAGTTCACCTCCTCATCGTGTCAATGATTCTCGGGCCAGCTCCGAATAAATTTTTTGATGGAATTCGAATCACAATATCTGGTGAGCTAAGCGAACACATTGGAACCATTATTTTTGAGTTTTTGTGGAGATTTGATGGAGATATTTGAGATGGGGCATCGGTGGGTGAAAGCTCTATTATCGAAAAGCTTGCTCTGACGATTACTAACCATTTCCGTCACAAAACTTCACAAACTTGGTACCTATGCTTCTTTTCAACGAGACGGGGAGGTTGTAGGGTGGAATATCACGGGGCACTATTGATACATAGTGTTTCTTTATATATTTCAACAGGGAGGAGAGAAAGAAGAAATAATATGCATATATATATATATATATATATATATATATCTAAGAGATCGTCATCCCTTATTCGTCTATAAGTGGAGATCGAGATCGATGTCATTAGAGTTAGTACCATCAGAGCCATCATGAGTTGGAGGTGGAGTGGCGATAGATGGGGGCAGGGTTGAGGGCCTACTAGAGGCAGCCTCAGCTGTAATGAGCTCCTTATTATGTACCTTCTTGTGTCTATTAAGGCTGCCAGATGTTTCAAATTGTCGGGAACATTTGTCACAGGAGAAGGGCATTTCCAAAGGATGGGGCAGAGGGGCAGCAGCAGCAGCAGCAGCGATGCGCTCATTTTTGTGTACCTTTTGAAGAGCAGCATAACTTTTTATTGAATTGAACTGTCGAGAACAGTAGGCGCACGGGAAAGATGTTGATACGGGAGAGGTTGAAGAGGTAATGGCTTCTGTGGGCTTGGCACTATGTTTTGACATTGAGAGAGAGATAAAATATTGTGCTTTAATGGTGTTGAGAATGAATGAGCTAATAATATGAAGGGTCTATAGACGATGGATGTAGAGTTTTATATGTTGATTTATATAAGTATACATATAGAGAGAGTGTGTACAGAGGGAGCAAAACGAAGAGAACTTAGGGGGTTTGTTGTGTTGTTTAAGTCGAGCTGCTCGTTTTCTTTATTTGGAAGTCTGTATATATGTGTACTGCTATTGAAATTGATGGGAACTTACCCAGTGCCCTTCTACAATAAGTGTAGCATCAAATCAGTTTTCTATTTTTTTTCGTATTTGTTGATATAATTTAGAGAATGTTGGTATGCACAAACAAACAGCATGATAATTAGTTTGACTATTAAATAGTACTGCTCTTTAAAACATGAAGGAAATAAGTAGTGAAAAATTATCACCTATATTAGATTATATAGGGTGTTATATAAGACATGGGAGACACTGTTCCATCGTATCTTAAAGTAGTATGGATACATAACTAAAATCTCAATATTCTGCATTATAGACTCTCATCTCTCTCTTGGTAATTGGATTCTCTATTTATATCTCCAGCAACAGTCATTATTACATCTATTTGTTCTCAATCATTTATAGTCTAAAGAACATTTGTAGAAGTTACAAGTGTCATCTCTTATTTTTCTCTAGTCCTACCTGATGTATATCCCCTCTATTTATGGAAGGAGAGAACATAGATAACAGATCAATATAACTCTAAAACTATATATTTTTAAAATTAGATCTGTGATACGATGACACACTTATTTATAAATAATTTACAATCAAGATGGGGCATAAGCCCAAGGTTATACAAAATACCAATATACACAAAATAATGGTAGTATTATTCTACCTTTCAACAGTCAGGTTCCTGGCTGCTCGTCTCACGATCTACAAGTCCCTCAACTGTCGTTGTCCTGAAAAATAAAATTGAGTCTCCCTATAGGGTGAGTACGCTTGTACCCAGTGAGTTAGATAGAAAATAATGGAAAAATGAGAACATAGAATAACAAAATCTCATGAGTCAAATAATCTGGCTATTCAAGCACAATAGCCAAGCAAAAAGAGCAAAAAAGGGTCACATTTAGCCCCATACCCCTCTTTCAAGGCGGCCCATGGGAGTGCGAACAGAATATCACTGCAGTAACTGTACTCTAAGCACACCAGTTAGTGTCATCCTAGTCATACTCACCCAAAAGATGAAGCATAATCGCAAATATGTCAATAAGTCTCATAGGATATATTTTTCACCATACATTTAGCTTTTCGGAAAAATAGGTGTGCATGTGCTAGCTTTAGAGTTAAACAAAAGCATAGTATCATGCTTATAATAAATCGAGGAGCAATAGCAATAAAAAGTTTATATTAAGAAAAATGGATATCAAAAGGAGATTCACAACTCATTTATAAGCATAATCAGGAATAGTAGCTAGTAGGAGAGTCAATGAATATCAATTATAGTTAATCAAAGGGATGCAGTTCTGCCTCGAGAATAAATACTCACGTGATCCTATCGTCGTAAATACGTTCTAATTCATATCGTGATCCTTAGTATCCTCGTGCTTGCTTATCGAATTTTTGTATGAATATTTAATAAATTTTAATTCTCAATCTGATTACAATTTTGTAAATACGTCTTAACCAGTACTCTTAGAGTGATATCTAGATTCACCCTAATTTTTATCTCAATTTCACCGGAAAGTTCGCCGCAGACTCGTCGAAATTTCGCTGGATAGTTCATTGGAATCCTCACAGGTAAAGTTCTTTGATCAACACCAATATTGGTACCAATCGAAAGCTCTCTTCATGAAGATTCCAAAAATTATATGTTCCCTAATTTTTATAGCTTACATGTGATCAATTTCATTGATTACATCAATTTGGGCGAAATCGCTAAGTTAGGGATTTTAGCTCACCGACGGCCAATAGCCCTCAAACTAGGTACCAATGGATAGCTGCCATTGAGAAGAAGCCACAGGTACCAAGTTTGTCAAGTTTCATTGACGGAATAGCCAGCAATGCTCCCGCGGCGATAGTTCCGCTCATTGACGCCTCCACCTCAATTTCTCTCTCAAATATTCATCAAAACTTTAAATTAATACTTCTATTGTGTTTTCCTCACTAATCTGAAGCTGTGGCTAAAATCTCGTCAAAAAATTCCAACTATGGTGGCCGGAACATCGATGAAAAGGTGAGTAGGCGAGTTGTTCGTCGTCCCCACAGAAAGAGGAGGAAGGAGAAGGTTTTCCACGATGGGAAGAAAAGAGATTAATTAAAAATAAATATAAATTGGCTGGTTCATTTGACCCATATTGGTGTAAACCGGGTTCAAACATGGGTTTGCTGAGATTAGATCTTAACCGTCCGGCGCTTTAAGTGATTTCATCTCGTCCGTCCATTTGGATCAATCATTGGTTGAATGATTTGGCCAACCAAACGATATCTAAATTACGATCCGTCTACGCCGTTGGATTCTATATCCAAAATCATATCTAATGGTATAGTTTTTATATCAAAATTCCATACTTTAAAAATCCATGTGATTTTACAAATAAGTCCTCCATATTATTTCTTTCAGAAAACTCCCTCAAAATCATCATCTATTACATAATTATCCTCAGTAAAAAAAATATAAATCTCACAGGTTATGCTTCTAGTTACCCTCACTGTCTTAGCACAGTGAACTCTGTAATCATGTGAGAAATAATGTGGAAAGACTTAAAATGTTATTCCTAGTTTTAATGTCTCTAGGATGTTCAGTCTGTTTCATTTCGATGATTAGAGATCTATTCAGACCATGTCACTAAGTATCTCTATATTCATGGCATTGGCTATTTATATAGCTCATGAGTTTTCCATATTCTCAATAATCCAAGCATGATATCAACTTGCATGTTATGTAAGAAAGCATATTTAGATTTAGCAAAATATGATAGTAATTTGCATACTTTGGCAAATAGTTTAGCTATAATATAATACTCATGATGTTATAAATGTAAATCATGTCATACATTTAAAAATATTAACAACCACCCACTAAGGGCCCAATCTGCAGCAGTTCATAATTGAACTTTAAAAACAACTCGCAGTGTAGGATGTCCTTTCTTCCAATAAATTAAATCACTGTTGGAGCCAAGCAGATTGCCTATAAACATGTATCAAAACAAAACTTTATTTCACTATCTCATGAAGAGTTTACTTCTACCCCTTTCCCATCCTAAGTTTTGCCTTGTATCAAAGGAGCATATTTCAAAGTTTCCAAACAATATTTCAGCAAGTCAATCATTCATATAATTGATTGTAAGTTAAACCTTTAATAATAAAGGTGATATGTGTCTTTCATTCATCATCACGTTACTGTCCATTCTTTTGTGTAGCAACAAGCATTTTGATTTCTCCTTTGATACCTTAGTATCTTGTCTTAAAGAAGGAAAGAGTAGAAGCTTATTTATGTGGAAGAATTAGAATTGAAAGGATCAAACTTTGGAGTTGAGGTTTTCAGAAAGTTTCAAAAAGATATTAGTTGGAAATGGGGATACAAAGTTTGTTAATTTGGTTTAAGTTGTAGTAAAGTGATTTAAATCTAAGTTTTCCAGCAGCTTTTGTACGTTTAGTCTCTGCTGAATTTGATAACTCAGTTAGCAACTCCAATGGATTAAGGGAGGACCAATGAGTATGTTATAATTCAATCCTCTTCGCTTGTATTAGAGATTGAATTCTGATTAGATCATCAAGCTAAGTAGGGAATGTAATATCCCTTACTTTACTTAATTAGTTGGTTATATTTGATCTTATTGTGATGGAGTGGATGGTGGCTGTTGTTACAACATAGGTTAGCTGGAAAGAAAGAGGAAGAATAGTCCCTTAAATGATTTCTTAAGTGATTTCAGAATAAGGTGTATCAATTTGAACTTAAGATGTTTGATGTAAAGGTTTGTAGGATAGATCTGTATAAGGAAGTATAGCAGTGATGATACTCATATCAAAAATGGGGTTAGTATTTGCAAAGAGAAAGTATAGTATTAATAAAATATGTCAAGATTTCACTCATGTGGTATTACCCTTCGTTGAAGTGTATTTTTGCATATTTGTATTTCTGTAGGAAAATGGAGGGAAACATCAATTGTTAGGCGAGATTGTTCAGCAAAGAGTTTTTAGATTGAGGAGGAAGAATTAAAAGAAACTGAAATTGTCATGGTTTAAAATGAAGTGTAAAAATTAGCACTGTGATGAAAGATGATACCTAGAGTCACAATTGGTTAATTATAAATCAAAGATAAAAGTAGGGAATGGATATATATTCTGCTGTCAGTAGAAACATGGTAGGGCTCAAGTAGAAAGATGAATATGTTGTCAACCAAAAGAATCAAATTTTCAGCATAATCAATTTTCAGGACTAGTGAATTTTGGAAGGTCATAACTTCTTTCACAGAGATCAGATTAGACTGATATTTTTAGGGTAGGTCTTATTATCAGTGATGAAGGTGTCCACCAAATTTCAAAGGAATTGGACACTCATAAAACTCAAAATGATCAAATCACTGAGGCAAGTAATTCTAGCACCGAATCTATCTAGATTTGTGATACTCTGCTGTAGTAACCAATACTTTTCATTAGCTTCGATTTTAGCTCATTTTCTTGTTGCATATGTGGTTGAGATTTTGAGGTAGAGATGGTATTACTAGATGAGGAAGTATAATAGAAGTTCTAAATGGAGGGTAAGAGCTACAAATTGGATACTTTCTTATTTATATTTGTAGAATTCAGAATTGAGAATCCATGTTGGTTCATTCTTGATACATTAGTTTGGCACAATAGGCATCCTCATCTAGGATTTTAGTAGAAGGGTCTTCACTCAGCAACATTGAAGACATACAAGCATATGAATAAGAGGCAGGCTCAACCTCTTTATACAACATGTTGTAAAATGCTGAATTTTCAACATTAAGAGGTTTGCTAAACTCATTTGCAAAACCTTACTTGATTGTTCAGTAGCTTGAGGTTCTAGATTTGCATTTAGAACTTTTCATGGGGATTTATGAGAGAATGTATAAAGGGTTTGAAAGATGGCAAAAATGAGGAAGAGGGAAAGAAGTCTCTTCCTTATTAGACAACGTGTCATTTAATGTATCAAGAGCTCAATTTTGTCGGTAAGGATAAATATCATATGATGAATTATATTTACTATAATTTTCTTGATAGAATGAAGAAGAATAGACTAAGGAAAGAAAGGAATTATCTGTGATCAGTAGAAGGGGATTAAATTTCATTTAATGAAAGGAATGACACTACTTTTAGAATGAGTTTGAGAGTGTTCAATAGAGAGTTTGTCACCTCCACTTTGATTGGTTTATGGAGGAAGAAAAGCGAACACATCTAAGTCTAAGAATATTCAGTAAGGGTGATGAAATGGGTTTTCTTCACCTATATTTGCAGAACATGGAATGTATTAATCAAGTATCAAGATTCTGTTTTCAAAGCTCAAGGTATATTTCTTGAGACAGCAGGAAGATGTGATGTATTATCATATATGGTGAGTTAAAAGACTGAATTGGAGTTATGATAGTATCTTGATACATTCGTGATACTAAACTAATTCATGTGGTACCAATAACTTTAGAGTTTGATCAGCTTACTGATGTCAATCCCCTGAAACCATAATAATGTTGAAAGTGAGATGGCAATAGCCTCTTGGTGATAATTCAACAACAAGGGATGATAGAAATCAGTAAGCTAGAGTATGAAGTTCTAAGAATCAAACATGCTCTCAACTGAATTCTGCATGTGAAGAAAATATGGAAAGATCTTTATTTGTAGTCTTAAGGTATGAAGGGAAATAGTGGAGTTGAAGGGGAAAACCATAAGGCAGGAGAAGTTATTATATTTTCCCTCTCGGTTCTATGAGAGGGACAAGATCTCAGATCTTGCAGCAGGGGTACAATCCAAGACACCATGTTGTACCAATGAATAAATCTCAACTAGGTCTTTGCAAAGAGTTTATAATGAGGGTCTTCCAAATCATAATCAATACACTTCTGCTAAAAGTTATTTGCCAGAATATAGGAATTTGTATAACTATCGTAATAGTTTATCAAAATCATAGAATTCCAATAGTGGAGGAATTTAAAGACCTTGCACTAGTTGTGGTGATCAGCAATTTATTGAGAAATTTGACTTTGTATTGAGGTTTAGCCCTCAATAACTTCATTGAACCAAATCTGATTTTAAAGGAAAGGAAGGAAAATAGCTTATAGTGCAGGGTAATGTAGGTGCAAATCATGATCAGAAATCAAGTATGGCAAAGCATGAAATCAGACAAAAGATGTTGAGATCCTTAACTAAATACTTGACCAACTGATAGTATTTAAGGATATCAAATCATGTTTTTGATAATTCAACGAGATTACTATGGATTTAGGTAAGTATTTATCTGCTTATCCAGCATCGAGTCCCATAATACAACCACATGGAAAATTACATAATCCAAGATAGAACAATTGGCACAATAAGGGCTGATGGTGTTCAATCAACGCAAGATCTATATTGTAGGTCTTATTTGAGTTCAAGAAGCATATGCAGGGCTATGTATCTCCCCCAAAACTAACTAAATTTCCTAATTTGGGGGCTCAACTCTCCCTTCTTTGCCTCTCTACCTCGATTCAAAACCAAGTTCGCGATGTCAGCCCACAATTTGCCGCTCACATGCGGTGAGCTGGTGTAGGGAGGTCGGATTTTGGGGGATTAGGGTTTTCCCTGATCTGGCCCGATGGAAAGAATGCTCTGCCCGGCACGGCCCGGTCAGACCGGCCCACTGTAAAATATGTCTTCTACAAGATTTGAAGCCATGCTTTCACTATGAAAATTAATACTTTAACCATTCCACTATTTAATATTTTTAAAAAATTTATATATATTTTATATATATATACTATTCGTGCTATGCTGTGCCGACCCGCGAGCCTCAGCCTTGAGGCCCGGCACGGCACGACACTAAGTGCGGGTCGTGCCGGGCACGGCCCGCTTTCAGGTCGGGCCGGCCCGATAAGCATGCCTAGGCGCCGATGAACTAGTGGGTGGAGAAGGTGGATTCATCAAATGACGAATCTGCCCTCCACTTTCCTACTATCTACGAAATTATTTAGACCATAATTCAATCCATTAAAATGAAAGGTAATTTGATTTTTTTCTTCTTTATTGAATTATCTTTCTATCCTTAGCTTTCCTCTAAATTTTATAATTAACCTTAGGTTTACTTTCTTACCCTCTACTTCTCCTCCAAATTGTTAGTTCTTTGATCCTATTTATATGGATCTAAACCTACAATTTAGCTTTCTCTCTCCATATATCCGGTCTAATGTGACCTTGGAGTTCGTACAGTCTTTTTCCCTACCAGCTCCCAGTATCTAAGTTATGCGTAGCTTTGGGAGTGGTATGTGGTGGAGCATCACCAATCTGACCATCGGCGGTACGTAGTGGTCCAACGGGGTATGCAAGCAGTACCCCTTCCTGTCTGATTTCTAGTGATGTCTCCTAGGAGTTTCTAACATGTCATCATTCTTATCTATAACTGCATGGTAATCGTGTTATCATAACATAGATGAATAGTATAACATGCAGGACAATAGTTATAGACATGTTAAGTATGTGGCATGGTAAACATGGCATATCATGCGTGTAAACAAAATAAATCATACTAACATGCATTTATATAGAAACATAATATGCATTTCAGTTTTATTATATTTAAGGCATCCGAGATATTTCCTAAGAAAAACCTCGGCAGGAATTCCCTAGCTTGAATAAATTCTACATTCGATGAACCAACGCACCTGTATGAGGATTTGAACTTCAGAACTAATCCAGATATATCAATAATACTCAACTCCCAAATTGGAGTAAGATCCCTAAAATAATAAAGATTTTATTTAAAATAAAATCTTCATAATCTAATATGATAGAGATTATTTAATCACTAGTAACTCGTGAATCATTTGGCCTAATCCAAAATAAATGATGCACTTCAACTATTGGGCCAAACTTCATACTCAAGTCCAATACTTCAAATCTCTCAATTTCATAGGTCAGCTCAATAGCCTAAGTCAACAACAAATCCAACTCCATTATATTATTTTTCAACTCCATGTCCAATATCACCATCAACTAAGTCAGACTAACAATTACTTTCTCTAGTGCAAACCCTTATTCAATCCTCTATCTTAACACATTATAAGCATCAAGAGGAGAAGAGGGGAAGTGAATCAGGAAACGAGAAGAAGGTCATAATAGGTGAGAAGAAAAAAGATGATGGGGGCGATATCATAAATCAACCAAGTTCTTATAATCACCATAACCCATCACATTAAAAACTCACCATAAGTCACATCCAAAAATACCGCGTGAAACAGCGTCAACCACCAAAACCGATGTATGAAAATACCATGTAATCACCATCAATAATTCAAAAGCATCAAAGTCATCATTCCCATTAATTCAATAATTCAAAACCATGAACAACATTACCACCTAACCAACCATAACAACATCATCAAAAACCCACATAAATCATCACAATATATACGGCTCACCATCATTGATAACACAATTCAAAAACCATCAGCAACAATATCAAGACCATCTTCACAATTCAACACCAAAACTAAACCACATCACTCACCATAAAAAAAACTCACCAACATCGAAACCACACTATCACTAAGATTCAACAGCAACAACTCACCACTATTAATAACATTACCACAATCCATTAATTCGATCACTCTATCAAACCAAACCCAAATAGCAACATCACACCATTAAATCCATAATCAAATCAGTATCACCGTCATCACCGTCATCACCGCCACTAAATCCAAAAATCAAAACCACATAATCATTAGAATCAACAATACACAACATAACCCAAAATTCTCCATAATCAAAACCATTAACAACAATTAAAAATACCACCACCAATCACCAATAACAACATCAACAATTCACATCCATCAAACCATATAGAAATCTCACATTCACCATCAAACCATCAATAAATCAATAACACAAAATAATCACCCAAATAAATACCACACCATCATCAACATTCAACAACAACATAAGTCACTTAAAATCACATCACCATTTCCAATCCAAATAGCATCAAATTAATCAACCATCAAAGCACCCAAAATGCATCAACAACCATCATTATCATAAAAACTCAACAACTAAATTCCAAGTCATCAAAGCGCTATGAAAAACTCAACAACCCACATCATCAACTCATCAATCAAAGCACCATGAAATGCTCATCATAAGCCCACCAAAATAACACCATCAAATCCACATTCACAAGCAAAGTACCATAAAATAACATCATCTTATAATATCTAGCAAATTGGAATTTAATAATATTTTCTTAGTGCCGACCTCAGTTCGATTCCCTCCATATCCCTCATTATTATTCTATATACATAACTTAAGATAAAGAAAAGAGAAAACCACATAATGGAGAAATAATGGAGAAAGGAAAGGCATGACATGGAAATGAGAAGGAGGTTTAGTTCGCATGAACTGGTTCCTCTGGACCGGGGTTGGTTCTGACAGACCAAATCGGAAAGGCCGGTCCGGTTCGGCACTAACATGTGGGACACACATACCTACCCCTTTTACGTTTTCATCCACTATTTCCGTAATATCACAAGTAGGTCCCTCAAATCTTAATCAAATTTCTAAACTAGGTCCCTATAAACTTTAATAAATTACAACTAGGTCCTTTTTAATACAAAAATTAACCTAATGTCATCATCTTGATCCTAACCAAATCTCAAAACACTCTACCATCAGTAAAACTTTAACTTGGTCCATAAAAATTTATAAATCACAATTGTATCCATTTTAATTAAAATTTATTCTAATTTTATTATTTGTCTAAATTCCACTCAAAAAATCCCTTACCTTATTTTTCACACTTTAAGCTTGAGTTTTTTTTTTTAATTGTTATTATTTTGTTAATTAAACCACCTAAAAGGTGGGGGTTTACAATACCTATGCATGCATATATTTGGAGGGAAATTTTTAGAGTTTACAAGTTCACCCCTTCTTAAGATTTTTAATCCTCCAAAAATGAAAATAGTCCATTCTCCAAATGACTGTAAACTTCTAATCTTTCAACATTCAAATTTTTATGAAATCTAGGTGTCAACTAAAATTTCTCTCATCTACGGTCTTCTAATAAGTGCTTAGTAAATAATCACTAGATTGGCTCTTCCGTCTAGTAGAGAATTTTATTTTCTTTTGCACTCTGGGTTCATCTGAAGTTAGTCTTCTTCAGAGGGGATATGAATATTTTTCTGCTGAAGACTATGGTAATTCAAAACTATTATAAAGGTTTGTGAATGTCTAAAAGAGGTGAGAAGACCATAGATGTTTTTAGCATACCATTCCCATTGGTAGTAACTATGATAAAATTTTGGGGTATCCTCGGCTATAGTATTCCTAGATAGGTATTTTCAAATCTTAGGATCTCAATACGATGTTTCATGGTAGTAAAAATAAAATATCTAGTTTGATTACTGTCTGCAGGCAAGTGATAAAATAAAATGTCACTGAATGAAGGTAACGTGTTTATATGAAATTTAGATATGAAGGTGTAAGATAAAGTCCTTCATATGCTTAAAGCTTGAAAAGCATGAAAAAATGTAGATATCCACTGGAAGGGAACAATAAGTGAATTCAATGAAATAATCATTATATTTTGTTACTTCATTCACATTTTAAGTATGTTCAGATGATGGCTTAAGCCATATAATGATACGTACTAAGCCATGCCATATAAAGATACGTACTTGGGAAACCTTTAAATAAATCTTGAGGTAAGTGGAGAGTACTTGCTAGAGTAACATCACTTAGCATTTTCGAAAATAATATATTTTTCCGTATGCCAACAATATATATGGTCTTGACTATTTGGTCAATTACCGAAATACTCAACAACCATTTTTCTTCAATCCCCTTTTTATCCTTTTTGCTCGTTGTTAAAATCAACCTTCTTATTAGCACATTAAATTAATCTTAGGCTTAATTATCATAAAATTTCATCTATTTATGATGTTACTTTCTTGCCCTCATCTTGGATCTGATTTATATCAATCTAAACCTATAATTTAGCTCTCTATATATTTCTCTTCTAATATTACATAGAAAACCTATCATTAGTATATTAAATTTCCATATGTACTTATTTTGAAGATTAATTATTTTTCTACACCTTATAAGTATGTATAACATTCGATAGATATTTATTTTTATTATTTTATAAGTACTGGTAGACGTTTATCTACTTTCTTGGATGCATGTGTTCGCCCAATTTTGCATTCATCTGCCTGTCTTCTTTTACCTATAAAATATTATATCAATTTAATTATACATATTTAATTAATCGATTATTATGAAATTTCTATTAAGTATTTATTTTATTTTTACCTTATGTGTATACGTAGAAAAAAAATAATTATATTATAATTATAATATTTTTATATTATATTATCCTTCACAACTTCTAAATTTATTTCTCATGACTCTATTCATGTGTATTTTTCGTACCAATTCATACCTATGCATGCATATATTTGGAGAAAAATTTTAAGGGTTTACACGGTAAGAGAACTTATTTTTATTTCTTAAGACCACAGTAGGGGAGGAATTGATAGACATTGAGGCCTATAACTAGGCACCCAATTTTTAAAAGGTAGGAGTGTTCTATCTTTATTTTGTGTAAGGTCCACTAGATATGTATTTTGTATATCCTTGAGCATGTGCCCAATTTTGATTGTAAAATCTTTGTATATAAGTGTTTCACTATACATGAGACCTGGTTTCCAAAATATTTTTTTTAAAGTTATATTTATCTGTTGTCTCTCCACTGTATAGTCCAGGTGTAAACCCTGTTTTCTTTAAAAATATATATATAATAATATTATTTTAATATTAAAATGATAAAATAAAATAAGAAAAGAAAATAAAATAAATAATAAAATCAGTTAACAAAAGTAAAGATAATAATAAATAAATAAATAAAAATAATAATGTATAAATTAGATAAAATAATAATAGAAATATTAAATAATAAATAAGATAAATGTAAAAAAGAGAAAAAAAAAGGAAGAAAAAAATAATAAAAAAACGTTGCAGCACTTGCGGCGCACGCGTGCGTGCTGCAGCTAAAGAGGCAAAGGTTTAAAACCCTCGAAATAGGGGACACCATGTTTTGAGGGTGACAGCGTTGACATACATCAATGAGCTCCGGCGAAGCGGCGCCGAGTCGGAGAGAGGTCAGGCTGAGGGTTTTCGGTCTGGGTCGAGGCTTGAGGCGAGTCGCGGCAGCTCCGGCGGGCGGGAATCCATTGGGAAGCGGCGGAAACAGGGTGTCAGTGGGGAAGCTCTATTCTCCAACGATCTCACCGGTGAAGGGCGTGAGGATCGTCCTCTTCCTTCACGGTGAGGTGATTGGCATTGGGTCAGTTTCAAAGGAGTTGTTTGTGGGTGGAGGCAGTGGTGTAGAAGCCAGAATTCCGGCTGTGGTCGGAGTTGGCGGCAAATAGGGCAACCCTCTATTCCCAGCAATTCCGCCGGTGAGGGAGGAGCGGCATCGTTTCTTCTGCCGCGGAAAGGTGGCCGATGGGTCGAGAAAGAAGAGGTGTAAACCCCATATTTTATAATAAAAAAAATTTGCAAGAGTAGAAGGGGTAGTATGAAAAAAAAAGCATAGTAAATAGTTGCAGAGTAGGGATAAATTTGGAAAGGTAAGACCATGTAAATAACTTTATCTGGTAGGGGTATAATAGGCAAATTAGGTTATACTTGTAATTAAATGGAGATAGTAGGGGTAAATGGGTAATTTGGTCGCTCCAACCCCTAGATCGAGCAAGCACGCGACGATGCCCCAATTCCACTTCGTCTCCTTCGTCCCCTTCGCACGAGCACGCTGCTCTTCTCTGCCATCCGCCGCGAACTCGACGGCGAATCCCTCCTCCTTTGGCCTCACTACCGCCGCTCGGGATCCCTCGCCGCGAGATGGACGGTGAACCCCCATTCTGCGCGACCACTCCTCTTTTGGCCACCGATGACCTATCCTCCTTCCCCTACAGTCCACACTCCTCTTTTGGCCACCGATGACCTATCCTCCTTCCCCTATAGTCCACCATCGACCTCGAGCTCCCTTCTTTTTCCCCTTCGACCCACTACACCGATGACCGATTGGAGCTCCGCCGCATCTCACAGACCCCACTATCGATGATTCTAACCTGCGTTATTGATTAATGGTGATGATGATGTTTGATTGTTGTTGGTATAAGCTGATGGTTTTGAATGTGGATTTAATGGTGACGGTGCTTTGATTGATGAGTTGATGATGTTGTTTGCTGAGTTGTTGTGATAATGGTGATGATGTTGTTAAGTTCTCATAAGTTTTCATGATGCTTTGTTAAGTTCTCATGTTGCTGAGTTTTTATGATAGAGTTGTGTTATCCGTGATCGTGGGTTGTTTATATTGTGGTGATTCTATTGATGGTTTTCACTTGTTTGTGAGCATGCGTGTAATATAATAATTATGATGGAATGGAGAATCGAATGTATGTCAACACTAGGATATAGTTACTAAGTTCCATCTTGCTAGTAATTAGATATTATAACTAAATAAAAGTAGGAGGTAGATATTTGAAATAGGTAGTCCACCTCGAAACAATTAAATAACGTGCAAGCTATTATAAGGTTGGTTCTGAAAAACGACCTAAAGGTAATGATAATTGTATTAGGTAGGCCACATCGAAATAATTAAACGACTTGAAGCTATTGTATGGTTGGTTCTGAAGGTCGATCTACATATCCAGGTGCGCCGGTTTACTACAGTAGACTATTCTCAAGTTGGTGAAACTTTAGGAGATAAATATTTTACTACTTAGAAATTAATATTTAATTATTCATGATTCATGCTTTGTATATTAGAATAGCCTATTTATATTATTAATGTGATATGCTTGTTATCTTATGTCTACTGTTATTCAAATATGTGCTAGGTTATTCTCTTGCTCATTATTTGCTATATTGATGTGATGAAAAATAATAAAATATTACAGTTACATCTAGAAACTATTATGTTACACTATAGTTTGACATATTCATGGACATCAACAAGCATCACTTATATTCATGTGACATCGACATACTTATGTATGAAAACATTGACGATGCACCATATATGATCTCCTAAGTTACGGATACGAGCTTTAATGCTCATAAACCAATACAACCCAAAGAGGTTGAAATCATCTTAGACATAAAAGGTGGGGAAAAAATATGGATTGACTTATTACCAGAGAAAGTTGTGATGTATTCACTATACCCGCACGGTGTCGCTAAGTCGTTACTGTGATAGTCCTAAGATGGCTAGCATGGATGAAACCAAACCAATGATCTAGCAAACATGTCGCCAAGGTTGTAGCATTCCGGTGATGGTTAGGATGCGCACCTCCTAGCAGGCTTCGCTGCTTTTAAATTAATACGGTGACTCCTTCCGCATAGCCTTGGACAGTGGATCCATGGACCACACGGCTATTATTCCAGACGTTCTGCAGACGTTCTGATGAGTAGTCCGGATCCTGGGGTTTATTACCGGCTAGCCGTGGCCGATGAGTATACTTAGGTGCGGTGACCCTGTTTAGGGACAGTGTGTACTACACGAGTTGCTCCATGGATTGTCTGGGGAAGGCGCATGGAGTGACAGGTCGCTAGAACGCGGACATGAAGAGATTCGCCTAGCGGACCAATAGAGAAGGATTCACGGTCACCCGACCTCTCTGCCAACATCAGTGTGACGGGCAAAGGTAGAGACATAGACAGAGTGGACACTGATGAGCTTATGGGAACTCCCTAATCAGGTGATCCCCTAAGCATAGGCTGGCTGCCCAGAGCACGATATTTGAATGAGATGATATTTTTAGTGACAATCTAGAGATATAAACACACTTCATATTTATAGCTGAGCTACACACTTATACTACATGTTCTTCTCATGATGCTTCATGTTTTATTTATTGATTTTACATGCTTTGTTTGATATTATTAAATGAGTTATGGACATGTTAGAATCTCCCTTTTCTCTACTTGAGTTATTCTACTGCGGTTAGAGCCATAAGCACAAAGCCGCAAGGTTGAGCACACCGCGTTCAATATGTGTGCAGGCCTATTAAACGACCGATCAAGATAGCTAACGAAGATGAGATTATCGACAAACATAGTTATCTATCATTTTTGTGATCATAGTATTGTAGTAGGTATATCGGGACTGTGTTAGTAGAGTTGAGTTAATTAATTTAATTATATTATCTGCTGCGTTGATAATGTATGTAAGTTGTGTAAATTAATAAATGCCTTGTATGGGTCCTTTGGGCTCATACGGCGGTTGCCACGTGCTCGACAGTTGGGTCGGGGCATGATAAGAGGAGAGCTCGCGCGTTGGGTTCCATCGAGTGGGCGGCGATCGATCGGTGGTGAAGAGCGGCGACGGCGTGGTTGAGTTTCAAACAAAGGAGAAGAGGAAGCATTCGAGCGCGACTGCGGTTTTTGTGGTTTTTGCAGTTTTACAATCGGTTTGAGTGGGTTCAATGTTGCTAGGGCTTTATTGGTGAGTTTTGAGTCTTCAAAAATTTATGTAGAATTTTTAACATATTTTAGGTGCGGTTTTCAAATTATTTTAGGATGGGTTCAAGGTTTTGAGTGCGTAAATCCTGTGAGAAAAATCTAAAATAATTTGTGATGCTTTCTAATGCTTAGATATAATTTTCGTGAATTAATTAGAATTTTTCAGGATTGTTGAAATGCTATTCTTAATTTCTTTAAATTAATTTAGGGTTAAATGGATTATTTGTATGATTTATGCATGAAGAAATATTTGGTAGATGTTATGACATTTAAATTGCACTAACTCGAATTAAAATGATTTATTTGAAATTTTTACTGAATTAATAAATTTAGGATATTGTAAATTGATGTAATTAGGTTATTTAGATTTTTTTATTCAATAAAATTGAATAATTTAAAATTTTATAATTTTAATTGATGTAATTATATTTTTTTCAGAATTATTAAAATTATTTTTAGAATTAATTTAGGTGATATATATTGATTAAATATTTTTGGTATAATTAAATTATTAAATTGAATATTATTTTATAGGCTTGTTTATGTTTGATTGTGTTGGATTGTGATTGTTTATTGTGAAGGATGATTGGTTGATTATAAGGAATTAAATATAATAAAGAAAATGGTGTGAGGATGTGAGTAGAGGGGTAGAAAGGAGATCTTTAGTTCAGTTGTATGATTTATGTTTGTTGGTTGCATTCATTTTATTTTTAGGAGAATTGATTGTTGTGCTATTGCTTGACAAATCATGGCCAAACTTGCTTTTAAGAATCACGGCCAAGTTGTGAATTCTCAGCTTGCCAGACTGAAGATGAATGTGATTTATGATTTTGTATGGTGATTTTACCATGGGGCAGAATTACAGCGTTGTATGGTACTTGTGTTGCATAGAAGGGTTGTCGTGGTCACCAGCTCCTTCCGCCAACGTCAATGTACAGGCATCTAGGACAGAGATGTGGAGTTGGCTACCTTAGGAGTAGTACTGGATAACTCATAGTATAGTAGTTAAGGTAATATGACATTTTCAATCTGAGGTTACTATTATGGATACAGTTCTTATATCTTGTTCATATGCCTTGTTATTATCATGTTGCTGCTACCTTAAATTATTAGTATTGTTATATATATTGTATTACATGTTATTTTAATGTATGATTTTGTGGATATATTTCATGTTAGTTTGTACAATATCTTATGCCCATTTTTAGGGTACTCTCTGTGTAGCCTCACTGAGTTTCGCGACTTAGATGTGCATATTTTTTCCTATTGCAAAGGTTACAGGTCGACCATTGGTACGGAGAACGAGAGAGAACATTGTTATGACAAAATAGAAATTTTTTTAGAAATCTAGATAGAGATTCCTTTTATAGTGTTGTATTAAATATAATTTATTTATGCTTCCACTATGTTTGATTAAAATAATGGTGGTGCTTTGTGATACATATAGCCTTGTATAAGTTGTGATGTAGAAGTGCAGCTTATACGACGGTTGCCACGTACCCAAAGGTGGATTTGGGGCGTGATAATTATGATGGTATCAAAGCACAAGTTAACAAGATGACATTAAAAGTAAGAATATGAACTTAGGGTACACCATAAGGTTATGTATACATGTAAGATAACTTGGACGTGGTAAAGAGAGGTTATAGGGATTTAAAATTTTGCCCCTTATGCTTTCTTTACTTGTCGTGTTATATCCCTATGCTGCCCTTGCTTGTTGATACTTTTGGTTTTATATTTTCCTTACTTTAATTTGGTTATGTTCTATGTTTCTTAATTATTTCATTAGCTTCGATTTTAGCTCATTTTCTTTTTGCATATATGATTGAGATTTTGAGGTAGAGATGGTATTACTAGGTGAGGAAGTATAATAGAAGTTCTAAATGGAGGGTAAGAGCTACAAATTGGATACTTTCTTAGTTATATTTGTAGAATTCAGAATTGAGAATCCATGTTGGTTCATTCTTGATACATTAGTTTGGCACAATAGGCATCCTCATCTAGGATTTTAGCAGAAGGGTCTTCACTCACCAACATTGAAGACATACAAGTATATGAATAAGAGGCAGGCTCAACCTCTTTATACAACATGTTGTAAAATGCTGAATTTTCAACATTAAGAGGTTTGCTGAACTCATTTGCAAACCTTACTTGATTGTTCAGTAGCTTGAGGTTCTAGATTTGCATTTAGAACTTTTCATGGGGATTTATGAGAGAATATATAAAGGGTTTGAAAGATGGCAAAATTGAGGAAGAGGGAAAGAAGTCTCTTCCTTAAGTTTTCAAGTATTAGACAGCGTGTCATTTAATGTATCAAGAGCTCAATTTTGTCGGTAAGGATAAATATCATATGATGAATTATATTTACTATAATTTTCTTGATAGAATGAAGAAGAATAGACTAAGGAAAGAAAGGAATTATCTGTGATCAGTAGAAGGGGATTAAATTTCATTTAATGAAAGGAATGACACTACTTTTAGAATGAGTTTGAGAGTGTTCAATAGAGAGTTTGTCACCTCCACTTTGATTGGTTTATGGAGGAAGAAAAGCGAACACATCTAAGTCTAAGAATATTCAGTAAGGGTGATGAAATGGGTTTTCTTCACCTATATTTGCAGAACATGGAGTGTATTAATCAAGTATCAAGATTCTGTTTTCAAAGCTCAAGGTAGAAGATCTTTATTATAAGATATATTTCTTGAGACAGCAGGAAGATGTGATGTATTATCATATATGGTGAGTTAAAAGACTGAATTGGAGTTATGATAGTATCTTGATACATTCGTGATACTAAACTAATTCATGTGGTACCAATAACTTTAGAGTTTGATCAGCTTACTGATGTCAATCCCCTGAAACCATAATAATGTTGAAAGTGAGATGGCAATAGCCTCTTGGTTATAATTCAACAACAAGGGATGATAGAAATCAGTAAGCTAGAGTATGAAGTTCTAAGAATCAAACATGCTCTCAACTGAATTCTGCATGTGAAGAAAATATGGAAAGATCTTTATTTGTAGTCTTAAGGTATGAAGGGAAATAGTGGAGTTGAAGGGGAAAACCATAAGTGAGGAGAAGTTATTATATTTTCCCTCTCGGTTCTATGAGAGGGACAAGATCTCAGATCTTGCAGCAGGGGTACAATCCAAGATACCATGTTGTACCAATGACTAAATCTCAACTAGGTCTTTGCAAAGAGTTTATAATGAGGGTCTTCCAAATCATAATCAATACACTTCTGCTAAAAGTTATTTGCCAGAATATAGGAATTTGTATAACTATCGTAATAGTTTATCAAAATCATAGAATTCCAATAGTGGAGGAATTTAACATCATCTACAGTAAGACCTTGCACTAGTTGTGGTGATCAGCAATTTATTGAGCAATTTGACTTTGTATCGAGGTTTAGCTCTCAATAACTTCGTTGAACCAAATCTGATTTTAAAGGAAAGGAAGGAAAATAGCTTATAGTGCAGGGTAATGTAGGTGCAAATCATGATCAGAAATCAAGTATGGCAAGGCATGAAATCAGACAAAAGATGTTGAGATCCTTAACTAAATACTTGACCAACTGATAGTATTTAAGGATATCAAATCATGTTTTTGATAATTCAACGAGATTACTATGGATTTAGGTAAGTATTTATCTGCTGATCCAGCATGGAGTCCCATAATACAACCACATGGAAAATTACATAATCCAAGATAGAACAATTGGCACAATAAGGGCTGATGGTGTTCAATCAACGCAAGATCTACATTGTAGGTCTTATTTGAGTTCAAGAAGCATATGCAGGGCTATGTATGTTGAACTATCACCTAATTTGAAGACAATTACACATTTATTTAACTGGATAAGCTATGTTGGGCCATGAATTTTCATAAATAGCAAACATGATGACAATAAGCAGCATTTGAAGAGAAGGTCTCTAATCTCCCCGAAAACTAACTAAATTTCCTATTTTTATATAACGGGAGGGAAGGAGGTTACCTTAAGATGATGTCTCTGGCTTGGTCGGAGTGTTCTTGGGCATTTGGGGGCTCAACGTTCGCTCTCCCTTCTCTGCCTCTCTTCCTCGATTTAGATCAAACCTCGCGATGTCAGCCCACAATTTTCCGCTCGATAATTGGGGACCTCTGGCTGGTCCTCTCAAGCACGATCGCCGGCGGTGAGATGGTGTAGGGAGGTCGGATTTTGGGGGATTAGGGTTTCCCCTAATCTGGCCCCCTTTTGAAATCGTGGCGCCGATGAACTCGTGGGTGGAGAAGGTGGATTCATCAAATGACGAATCTGCCCTCCACTTTCCTACTATCTACGAAATTATTTAGACCATAATTCAATCCATTAAAACGAAAGGTAATTTGATTTTTTTCTTCTTTATTGAATTACCTTTCTATCCTTTGCTTTCCTCTAAATTTTATAATTAACCTTAGGTTTACTTTCTTACCCTCTACTTCTCCTCCAAATTGTTAGTTCTTAGATCCTATTTAAGAAGTTTCCGGCCGGCGAACTTTCCGACGAACTTGAGATAAAAATTAGGGTGATTCTAAGGATCATTTTAAGATTATTGGTGAAGACGGATTTGTAAAATTATTGTTAGATTGAGAATTAAAATTCGTTGAAATATTCACAAGAAAATTGATAAGCAAGCACGAGGATACCAACGATCGCAAAACGAATTAAAACGTGCTTACGACGTTAGGATCAGGTGAGTGTTTATTCTCTGGGCAGAATAGACGGGATAGTTCTCAATATTTAGTCCAGGAGAACTATAATCCCTTTGATTATTTATATTTGATATCTTTTGGCTCTCCTGCTAGTTAGTATTATCTTGATTATGATCATAAATGAGTTGTGAATAATTCTTGATATCCATGTTTGATGCTCTTGTTACTTGATTCATTTTAAGCATAATACTATGCTTCTGTTGACTCCTGATCTAGCATATGCATCTGTTTAATTATTCGTGATACTATTTCACTTGAAAATGTATATGACTAGCATGATATTATACTGGATAGTGCTATAGGCACTTTTCACTGCAGTGATAGGTTATTACATTATTAGCACTCCCATGGGCCACCTATGAGTAGGGGCATGGGATGATAGTGCTCGAGGTCAGGATGGGAGATTGGGATACTCCTGACTGGTTTTTACTCTGGATTAGCTATGGATACCAGGTAGCGACATCCAGTGGGCAACCCAGGGGGAAAGGGGACTTTGTTTATTTATTCTTGCACTTCTATTATGATTTGGGTACCTTATGATTCCTGATTCCTCCCCCTGAGGTGACAGTTGTCTGCAGCAACTATATTTTGATTATGCCAGCCCCGGATATAGTCTCGTGTGATTCTTGCTTACTCATTTTGATTGGCTATTGCACACGAATAGTCATATGATTCTATTCTTGAGACTTTGTTATTTTATGTTCTCGGTTTTACATTGTTTTCTATCCAACTCACTGAGTACGGCGTTACTCACCCCGTAGGGGAACTCATTTTTATTTTTCAGGATCACAGCAGGAGAGAGTCTGATAGACATCGCAACGTATACCAGGCACCTGATTTCTTTTGAAAGGTAAGACAGTTCTACCTTTGTTTTGTGTGTATAGAGATCCACTGGCTAGGTACTTTGTATAACCTTGGGCATGTATCCATTTTGATTGTAAATTACTTGTATATAAGTGTGTGCCACTGTAGTAAAGATTTGGTTTTAATAATATATGCTTTTAGAGTTATATTGATCTGTCATCCAGGTTCTCTCCTTCCATAAATAGAGGGGATATACATCAGGTATGCTTAGTGGGTTCCCATATAGTTTCGGGAGTAAACGAGGCTATATGTGGGGTTCACTGCGGTCTGCCACGTGCCCTAGGGGAAGGTACGGGGCGTGACAGATTTTGGTGGTATCGGAGCCAGGTTCATACTAGAGCATATGTATATCCTGACAAGATCATTTGAGAACCTGGGTATATTATGATACTATTTACATAAAATTTTTAGAAGTAATTCATTTAAGGATATAAGGAGTCTAGTGGATCTTTGATAAGGATCAGTCTAGCGGCCCTAGGATATATATCGTATACGTAACATTAATGGTAATATTCATGCAGGATATTTAGAATGCAGCTAGAGAATAGTCATTCCGGTGATGAGGCATCACATGGACAGGAGGGTTCCTCTGCCTCCCATGAAGTACCAGTAGAGGGTGGCCAGGCTGCACCACCTGTTGCAGGAGGAGTCACTCTGACGGATGAGCAGTTTCAAACACTCCTTAGAGCGATTCAGACTCAGACTGCACCGGTACTGGCTCCCGTTCCACCAGTGCAGGCACTCGTTGTTGCTTCTCAGACTGATTTACTAAAGCAGATCAAGACAGTTCGACAATTAGGCTGTTATAGTTTTGAGGGATCTAGAGACCCAGAAATAGCTCACAAATGGTTACAGAAAGTTTCAAAGACTGTTGGAGACATGAGATTGACAGACGCAGACACTATCAGACTAGCAGCTCAGCTATTAGAGGGTGATGCACAGGTTTGGTGGGAGTCCCTTAGCGCTAGTGGAGCTTTACCTACTACCTGGGAAGGATTTATAGATATCTTCAACAGGGAATACTACACTAGCTTTTATAAGGATCAGAAGAGAGAAGAATTCTTTGCACTACGACAGGATCATAGGTCAATATTGGAGTTTGATACTGAGTTACGGGCTTTATCAGTATTTATCCCAGAGTATGCTCGAGATACTGAGTATATGCGTAGCAGATTTAGAAAGGGACTGAATACAGAGATTAGAAAGTTGTTGGTTACTTCTACCACTGTCAGTTATCATGAATTAGTGCAGATGGCTGTGGAGATTGAGTAGTTATCCCCAACCTCTTCTAAGGGTAAGGAGATTTTCGTAGGAAAGAAAAAGTCAAGATTTTTCAGTCCTACATTCCAGAGGAAAAGTACGATAATTAAGGGATCGCAAAGAATGGGAGAATCATCTGGTAGTGCTTCTAGATCACAGGCTTACCCTCGAGCTTTACCCATTCCAGATTCTGAGTCTCAGGTCCGACCTATGACTTGAGATACTTGCAGAAATTGTGGTAAGAATCATTCTGGAATCTGCAGAGCTCCCCTGAGAGGTTTCTATTATCATCAGCCAGGGCATTATCGTAGTAACTGCCCAAGACTACAACAAAGAGGTGACAGTAGAAGTAGTGGGATGCCCAGATCAGTACCAAGTGGTAGAGGATCGACCACTCAGGACAGACAACCATCTGGGGTAGTAAGAAGCTATAAAGCAGATCAAGGAAGTAGTGTTAGAGGGACACAAGGTGGTTCTAGGATTCCACCTCGAGTGCAGACCAGGATCTTTGCCAGTTCGGATAAGGAGGCTGAGGCCAATCCAGACCTGATCACAGGTACTTTACAGCTTTTTCAGCATACTGCTAGAGTACTTATTGATAGTGGTTCTCATAGATCTTATATTAATCCTGAGTTTACACAGTTTAGTGACAAACCCTTAGTTCCTTTGAAACCTGAACTTATTGTATGCACACTTATAGGACAACAGTTACTTAGAGATACAGTTTATAAGGACTGTGAGATTATATTGGGAGATATCATATTACTAGCAGACCTAATCCCATTATATATGTCCGATCTTGACTTGATACTGGGGATTGACTAGTTAGCCCGATATAAAGCCACAGTCAACTGTTTTACCAAGGAAGTGATATTCTTGATAGAGGGAACACCTGAATTACATTTTACTGGGAATCGCCGAATTCTACCGACTTGTGTGATTTCTGCACTACAAGCTTGGAAATTATTAAGAAAAGGATGTGTAGCCTATTTAGCTCACATAATAGACACATCCACATCGAGAACCAAGCTAGAAGAGATACCGGTGGTATGTGAATTTTCTGATGTATTTCCTGAAGAGTTACCAGGTGTACCACCTGATAGGGAAGTGAATTTCTTTATTGAATTACAACCAGACACTCACCCTATCACCATTCAACCATATAGAATGGCACCTGCAGAACTCAGTGAATTGAAAGTATAGTTACAAGAATTACTAGATAAAGGATTTATCAGACCAAGTACTTCACCTTGGGGAGCACCGGTATTATTTGTAAAGAAGAAAGATAGTACCTTGAGATTATGCATCGATTATAGACAATTGAATAAGGTGACCATCAAGAATAAATATCCTTTGTCGACAATTGACGATCTTTTTGACTAACTACAAGGAGCTAAGGTATTTTCAAATATTGATCTCAAGTTGGGATATCATCAATTGAGAATCAAAGAATCAGATATACCTAAGACTGCCTTCAGGACCAGATATGGACACTATGAGTTTGTAGTAATGCCTTTTGGGTTAACGAATGCCCCAGCTGCATTTATGGATCTAATGAATAGGGTATTCCATCCATATCTGGATATATTTGTGATCGTATTTATTGATGATATTCTGATATATTCACTTGGAGAAAATGAACATGCGGAATATCTAAAAATTGTGTTACAGATACTGCGAGAAAAGAAACTGTATGCAAAATTCTCCAAATGTGAGTTTTGGTTGAAAGAAGTAAAATTCTTGGGACATACCGTATCAGGAAAGGGTATTATAGTTGATTCAAGTAAAGTGGAAGCAATTCTGAAATGGGAACAACCCAAGAATATTACAGAAATCTGTAGTTTCTTAGGTCTAGCTGGATACTACAGAAGATTCATTGAGGGATTTTCTAAAATAGCTGGATCACTTACCAGACTCAAACGAAAGGAAGTGAAATTTTATTGGGATGAAGAATGTGAAAAGATTTTTCAGAAACTCAAAGATTGTCTTACTTCTGCTCCAGTTCTGACTTTACCGAAGCCTAATGAAGATTATACAGTATATAGTGATGCTTCCAGACAAGGACTGGGATGTGTATTGATGCAGGAAGGAAAAGTTATTACTTATGCATCCCGTCAGTTAAGGAAGCATGAATTAAATTATCCTACCCATGATTTGGAACTGGCAGCATTAGTTTTTGCATTAAAGATATGGTGACACTATCTATACGGAGTTCGATGCCATATTTTTACCGACCATCAGAGCTTAAAATATATTATGACTCAGAAAGAGCTAAATTTGAGACAGAGAAGATAGTTGGAGTTAATAAAAGATTATGATCTAGTAATTGAGTACCATCTAGGAAAAGCTAATGTGGTTGCAGATGCATTGAGTAGAAAATCAGTTACGTTATCTAGTATCTCAGCCACTACCTTACCTCAGCTTACGGAATATACTGATTAAATAATTTTGGTATAATTAAATTATTAAATTGAATATTATTTTATAGGCTTGTTTATGTTTGATTGTGTTGGATTGTGATTGTTTAATGTGCTAGATGATTGGTTGATTATAAGGAATTAAATATAAGAAAGAAAATGGTATGAGGATGTGAGTAGAGGGGTAGATAGGAGATCTTTAGTTCAGTTGTATGATTTATGTTTGTTGGTTGCATTCATTTTATTTTTAGGAGAATTGATTGTTGTGTTATTGCTTGATAAATCATGGCCAAGCTGTGATTTGTGTTGGAGTCAGAAGGAATTGCTTTGCTTGATTAATTGCTTAATTACTTTTAAGAATCACGGCCAAGCTGTGAATTCTTACTTGATATTGCTTTGAGACTCAGGTGAGGGCTTATGGTTTTAAATTTTGGCCTACTATAGTGCTGAGTCCTAAGGGTCATTATTATTTATTGTACATGCTAATAAGTGGTATATTTGCTTTATTATATGTTTAATTAACATATGATTTGTTGTGATTTTAAAAGTATGCAATGCTAATATATAGATATGATTCTATCGTATGCATGTTATTGATGTTTTGCTCATGTTATGTGATTTTGAATATGTTCATATGATGCCAGAGATGTAGAGATACTTAGCAAGACACAAAACATGATAACATGAGACAAAACTAGAGACACTTTAGGTTCATGTTATGATAATACCTGGGAGTGGTCTTAAATAACGTTTAACTAAGGACTTTAGACATCATAGGGTTATGATAACCTAGGAGATGATGTTAAGTTCTTAGTCTGCTATGTGCCAATATGTAGTGAGGAGCCATGTGCTAGTTGAGGTAGAGGGGAAAGTTCGGTTGACTTAGACGCAGATGCTTTAGGGTAACCAAGATCTCACTTCGGTGCAGAGCTCACCTTATATGTGTTACTCTAAGGTAGATGGTGTGTTAAGAATAGTACCGTTCAATGCGTTACAAAGCTGAGGAACCTGAAGACTCTAGTATGCTCAACGATGTGGGTCACTGAGCAATCGAGGTTCATCGGTAGCATATTCAGTATATCTCAGCTTGCTAGGCTGAAGATGAATGTGATTTATGATTTTGTATGGTGATCCTGCCATAGGGCAGAATTACAGCGCTGTATGGTACTTGTGTTGCATAGAAGGGTTGTCGTGGTCACCAGCTCCTTCCGCCAACGTCAGTGTACAGGCATCTAGGACAGAGATGTGGAGTTGGCTACCTTAGGAGTAGTACTGGATAACTCATAATATAGTAGTTAAGGTAATATAACATTTTCACTATGAAATTACTATTTTTGATACAGTTCTTATATCTTGTTCATATGCCTTGTTATTATCATGTTGCTGCTACCTAAAATTATTAGTATTGTTATATATATTGTATGACATGTTATTTTAATGTGTGATTTTTTGGATATATTTCTTATTGGTTTGTACACTATCTTATTCCTATTTTTAGGGTACTCTCTCTATAGCCTCACTTAGTGTCGCGACTTAGATGTGCACAATTTTTCCTATTGCATAGGTTACAGGTCGACCATTGGTAGGGGGAACGGGAGAGAACATTGTTATGACAAAATAGAAATTTCTTTGGAAATCTAGATAGAGATTCCTTTTTTAGTGTTGTATTAAATATAATTTATTTATACTTCCGCTATGTTTGATTAAAATAATGGTGGTGCTTTGTGATACTTATTGTCTTGTATAAGTTGTGATGTAGAAGTGCAGCTTATATGACGGTTGCCACGTGCCCAAAGGTAGATTTGGGGCGTGACAATTATGATGGTATTAGAGTACAAGTTAACAAGATGCCATTAAAAGTAAGGATATAAACTTAGGGTATACCATAGGGTTAAGTACACATGTGACATAACTTGGACGTGGTAAAGAGAGGTTATAAGAATTTGAAATTTTGCCCCTTATGCTTTCTTTACTTATCATGTTATATCCCTATGTTGCCCTTGCTTGTTGATACTTTTGGTTTTATGTTTTCCTTACTTTGATTTGGTTATGTTCTATGTTTATTAATTATTTATGTTCTGAGATTGTTTTAGTTATTTTATATTTTATAGGTTATATTGACTTTATTTTGTACTTGAATTGTGCCTATTGTGGTTGATATTAGTAAATAAGTTGACTATAATGGTGTGTGTGTGTTTTAATTTGGTGGATTGTGTTGATTTGTATTGTGCTTGTGATGTGTTGTGATTGTTAAAAATTTGACCTAGGAAAATATTGGAACATTTAGAGTCTTACACATGAGATTATAGAGAATTTATTGTTGGGGTTCTATACTTAGTTTGATTGATATTGATGTTGGATAACATACTAAAATTTTGTGAAATTATTTTCCTATGTTTTCATTATCTGATGTAGCAATGAAGTTGCCTTAATTCTAGTTGATCTCACTCAGCTATTGCACATATGACCCCATCTGCCCACATGATACAGACTGATCAATTACTCTAGCTCGAACCATAAATTTCCTCTTGATTAAGTTCCTAAGTTGCTATGCTGAGATTTCTGCTCAAACTGAATCTTTAATTGTCTTAGATAGCAATAACTACTTTTCCCTTCCTTATTGCAAGGTATGGGAGCTATTTCACTAATGGTATCTATAAAGCACAGCATAGGATTTATTGGAAGTTAAAATATTGATACTTGATGCAGCCGTGGATGTGTATTTGATCCTTGCTGCAAAACTGAAAATATTATTTCCCTCTAATTTGGGTTGGGAAGAAGGATAGAGATCCTCTCCAATTATTTTCCTATCCTACCCTAATACAAAAATCCATGTATAATCTTGGTAACTTTCCTTCTCTTCTTTCAGAACTTGGCCAAGAATATAGTTAAATTGTAGAGTTTCATTCCTAGCTTTTATTAATTTTATCATCCCTTGCTTTCGAATTATAATCAGAGACTAATACCATCTCACATTCAACATTTTGGTGATCTTGGGGTATTGACATCAGAGTTGAATAAACCCCAAAGTTATCGATATCACATGAATTAGTTTAGTACCATGGGATGTATCAAAACTACTATCTTACCTCAATCTCACTCCTTTATCCCTATCTTACAGTTTTTAATATGAGTAGACATCAGATACTTTCATATCACAGGAATTATACGGTGCAATATAGTTCCTCTTCCTTAAACTTAAAAAATAAAATCTTGATACCCATGAACTATTGTAAACCCTGTTTACTATTTAAAAAAAAATTAATATTTTTTTTTTAGAACTTAATGAGTCTTGAACCCAAGACCTCATGATCCTCTCGTATAGAGCCCAATTACTCTAACTAGATGGATGTATATTTTGTATAAAATTTTAAAAAATATGAAAATATTAAATTAATAAAATAAAAATAAATTATAATAAATGTCATTTATTAATAAAATGGAAATAGAAAAGAGAATAAAATAGTAATTTAAATTAAATAAGAAATAGGAAAAAGTTTTTTTTAAGAGTTAAATTTTATTTTTATAGAAATTAGAAAAAAATTTCAAATAAACCCGTCGCTGCACATGCGACGCATCAGCGAGTCGGGCGGAGTCGTCTCGGACGAGTCGGTGCAGACGAGTCGGCTGACTCACCTATAAAAGAGTATTTAAACCCTTGGAAACAGGGGGTTGCCTTATTCCGAGGGCGTCGGCGCCGGCGGGCTTCGAGGAGCTCCGACTGTCTACGGTTTCGATGAGGAGAGACTACGGCGGGAGATTAAACCATCGTCTGCAAGGCCGGCGAGCCATGGGAAGTGGTTCCGGCGGGCGAAAGGCTGCGGGGAAGTGGCTGAAGCGGAGGTGGTTGACGGAGGTGCCAACTTTGGGCGATCTCGCCGGCGAAGGGCACTGAGACCGTCCTCCCCCTTCGCGGTGAGTAGCTAGGCATTGAGCCAACTCTAGAGGGAGTCGATTCCACCGGTGGCCGCGGCGAGGAGGCCGAAAATTGGCGGAGAGCGTGGAAGGGGCAGCGGAATAGGGGAGCGATCGACTCTTCCCCTATTCCCGTCGAATTCACCGACAGGAAGCATAGTGAACGTTGATAAATAACTCGGTCTAAAAGACCTGATTTCTATGGTTATAATTCATTTACTATTTTTAGTTGTATTATCCTTGGTTGTTCCAAGACCTATATATACCTGTAATAACTTAGTTTTAAAACATCAATCAAACATTTTATCATTCTCTCATTTCTTACATGGTATCAGAGCCTAGCTCTTCTAATAGATTTCATCTAGCAATGGCATCCAGTTCTTCCTCGTCTGGTTTTGCCATGAACCCGCTATTTGGTCATCAAGTCACAGAGAAGCTCTCCAAGAACAACTATCTGTTGTGGAAAGCGTAAATTCTCCCAACTATACGGGGTGCGCGCTTGGAAGGATGCCTTACCTGCGAAACTCGAGCCCCTGCCGCCAAAATCAACATCCAGGAAGACGACAAGACAATGATAGAGCCAAACTCGGCTTATGCTGATTGGCTTGCCTTGGATCAACAGGTCCTAGGATATTTGCTAGCCTCTCTATCCAGAGAGGTTCTCACACAAGTCGTCACTGCAAGAAATGCAGCGCAAGCCTGGAGGGCAATTGAGGACATGTTTTCCTCTCAAACTCGAGCGCGTGCTGTGAACACGCGGATTGCTCTCGCAACAACCCAAAAGGGTAACATGAGTGTTGCAGAATATATGGGCAAAATGAAAGCGCTAGGAGATGAGATGGCATCGGCAAGCCCCTAGAGGATGAAGAAATGGTTTCGTACATCCTCGCCGGTCTCGACTTCGAGTTTAACCCACTTGTCTCTGCCCTGGTTGCAAGGGTGGAGCCGATCATAGTTGCTGACCTCTGTGCACAACTTCTAAGCTTCGAGACACGAATGGAACTACTCCAAGGAGGCCATCAATCTTCGTCCGTAAACTCAACAAGTCGTCGTGGGCGAGGTAGCTTCAATCGTGGAAGAAGAGGTGGTCATGGCCGTGGCAATATCAACACCACAAGGCCGAACAACTCCAACAAAAAGCGTCCTATTTGTCAACTTTGTCGTAAGAGTGGTCATACTATTATTGATTGTTGGTATAGATTTGATGAGAACTTTGTTCCAGATGAAAAATATGCTGCTGCTGCCACAACGTCCTATGGAGTGGACACCAATTGGTATACAGATACTGGCGCCACTGATCATATTACTGGAGAGCTTGAAAAACTAACTATCCGAGACAAGTACAATGGGAACGATCGGATTCACACGGCAAGCGGCGCAGGTATGCACATTAGTCATATTGGTCATACTGTTGTTCATACCCCTAAATGCAATCTTCATCTAAATAATGTTCTTCATGTTCCAAAAGCAAAGAAAAATCTTGTTTCTGTTCATCGTCTTGTTACTGATAATCATGCATTTTTAAAGTTTCACCCTAAATTTTTCTTGATAAAGAACCAGACCACGAAGAACGTTCTGCTTAGAGGAAGATGTCAGAATGGACTCTACCCTCTTCTGTTTACATCCACAAAGAAGGAAGTTTTTGGTACCATCAAACCATCCTTTGCTAGGTGGCATAGTCGTCTTGGACACCCATCTTCTCCCATAGTTAAAAAGATTATTAATCTTAATAATCTCCCTTATCTTCATGAAGAAAAAAATGAGAGTATTTGTGATGCATGCCAAAGAGCCAAAAGTCATCAGTTACCTTATTCAAAGTCATCTAGTGTGTCAAAATTTCCTTTAGAACTTATCTTTTCAGATGTATGGGGTCCTGCTCCAAATTCTGTCGGGGGCAGAAAATACTATGTTAGCTTTATTGATAATTATAGCAAATTTACTTGGATTTATCTTCTTAAGTTCAAATCTGAAGTGTTTCAAAAATTTCTTGAGTTTCAAAATCTTGTTGAAAGACTCTTTGATAGGAAAATCATCACCATGCAGATAGATTGGGGTGGAGAATACGAAAAATTGCACTCATTCTTCTAGAAAGTAGGCATATCACATCATGTTTCTTGTCCCCATACACCCCAACAAAACGGTTCTGCGGAAAGAAAACACCGTGACATAGTTGAGGTTGGTCTTGCACTTCTTGCTCATGCTTTCATGCCTCTTAAATTTTGGGATGAGGCATTCCTTGCTGCTACCTACTTGATCAATCGTACTCCTAGTAAAGTTATTCACTATACAACTCCTTTAGAGAGATTATCATACAAAACCTGATTATTCTTCATTCCGAGTGTTTGGGTGTGCTTGTTGGCCTAACCTTCGTCCCTATAATTCTCATAAATTATAATTTCGCTCAAAGGAGTGTGTATTTCTTGGGTACAGTAATATACATAAAGGTTTTAAATGTCTTGATGTATCAACTGGTCGTGTTTATATCTCTAGGGATGTTGTCTTTGATGAAACTGTATTTCCTTTCTCTAAATTACACTCAAATGCTGGTGCTCGATTGCAGTCTGAAATCTCACTTCTTTCTCCAACTTTGTTAAATCCTACCATTCCTACCACTTCTGCTTATGGGGATGATCACACAGATGATTTATTGACTAATGTGCATAACACCAATACAGTTGATAAGCATGCATATACTAATATAGTTGATGAGCATGCAGTCGTGGAACAGGAACATGGAGTTACACCGAACAATGAAGATTTATCAAATATTGCAGAAAATACGGAGATCGAAGCTCATATTCCTATTCTCTCAGATGCACAGGAACTCGCACCAGACCTCGAGTCCAATGTTGCTCCAGCACTAGAACCTGAGTTTGATGCTACTGCAGGATCTTCTACGCAGACACAACTTGCTCCAAGATCCGATGTACCGTCATTTATTCCAAATCGTCCTAAAATAAGGTCGCAAAGTGGTATACGCAAGGAAAAGGTATATACTGATGGTACCATCAAATATGGTTTTTTTACTTCTACTGGAGAACCTCAAAATCTCAAAGAAGCTTTGAATCATGAACACTGGAAAAATGCTATGGATATAGAATATATAGCTTTGATGAAAAATAAGACTTGGCATTTAGTACCACCAGAAAAAGGGAGGAATATTATAGATTGTAAGTGGGTATACAAGATTAAAAGAAAATCTGATGGGTCTATAGACAGATACAAAGCCCGACTAGTTGCTAAAGGATTCAAACAACAGTATGGTATAGACTATGAGGATACTTTTAGTCCTGTTGTTAAAGGAACTACTATCAGACTTGTTTTATCTATTGCTGTGTCCAGAGGATGGATTCTTCGTCAGCTAGACGTACAAAATGCATTTCTTCATGGTGTTCTGGAGGATGTGGTATATATGAGGCAACCACCAGGTTATGAAAATCAATCTTTATTAAACTATGTTTGCAAATTGGATAAAGCATTATATGGATTGAAACAAGCACCTAGAGCATGGTACTCTCGCTTAAGTTCTAAATTACATGATCTTGGTTTTGAGTCTTCAAAGGCAGATATATCTCTTTTCTTTTACAATAAAGGCAATACTATTATTTTTGTGTTGATTTATGTGGATAATATAATTGTCACAAGTTCAACACAGGATGCTACTCTTGCACTATTAAAAGATCTTAAGAAAGACTTTGCACTCAAGGATTTGGGTGATTTGCACTATTTTCTTGGTATTGAAGTAAACAAGGTACATAATAGTATTCTGTTAACACAAGAGAAATATGCATCTGATTTACTAAAAAAGGTTGGGATGTTCAATTGAAAACCTGTTAACACTCCATTATCCACTCTGAGAAGTTGTCTGCACAAGATGCAACACAGTATAGAAGTATTGTTGGTACCTTGCAATATCTGACCCTAACTAGACCAGATATTTATTTTTCAGTAAATAAAGTTTGTCAATTCTTACATGCTCCTACTACAGTTCATTGGATAGCTGTAAAGTACATATTGAGATATTTAAGGTATACTATTAAACTTGGCTTAAAGGTGAGCAGGTCTGTGTCTATGTTAGTCAGTGCCTTTTCAGATGCAGACTGGGATGGTTGTTCTGATGACAGAAGGTCTACTGGTGGTTTTGCTATCTTCCTGGGTTCTAATCTTATATCTTGGAGTACTCGCAAGCAAGCCACTGTATCTCGATCTAGCACAGAGGCAGAATACAAAGCTCTTGCAAACGCTACTGCTGAAATCATGTGGGTGCAGTCATTGCTAAGAGAGTTAAAAATCCAAAGTTCACAACCTGCAAGACTATGGTGTGATAATATTGGAGCTACATATCTTTCGGCAAATCCTGTTTTTCATGCAAGGACAAAACATATAGAAGTGGATTATCATTTTGTAAGAGAAAGGGTATCTCGCAAGCAGTTAGAAATCAAGTTTGTTCCCTCAGGTGATCAGGTGGTCGATGGATTTACTAAGCCTCTTTCGCTACGACAACTGGAGAATTTCAAACGCAATCTAAACCTTGACGAGATTTCAATTGAGGGGAAGTGATAAATAACTCAGTCTAAAAGACCCGGTCTAAAAGACCTGTTTAAGACATCAATCAAACATTTTATCATTCTCTCATTTCTTACAAACGTACCTCCCTCCACGACGAGGCTACTGGAAGCAATTCAAACTCCAAAGAAGTTGAATTGGAATGGCGAAAACGGCGTGGGAGGTCGGAATCCAACGGTGGTCAGAGTTGGGCGACGGACAGAGAACTCCTTTATCTGCAGCAATTCCACAGGCGAAGAAGGAGTGGAGATTGTTCCATCCACTGCGGAAGAGTGGCCGGTGCGGAGGAGAGGCCGCACGCTGCGTTCTGGCCAGTTGACGGTGGGCGAACAACGGCGAACGTGGCGGTGGTGCATCTGGGCTTCGAACGATGACGAGGAGGCAGATCGAGCAGTCTCACGTGCGACTCGCAGGCGACGGCTCAGTTTGCCGATTCGACCGGTCCAGTTCGGTCCGGTTCATCCCGAGCCGGTTCAGCTACAGTTCAACGTGGGTTGGCCGGTTTTCATGATTTTTCGATCGGTTTGATTCGGTTCAACATTGCTAGGGATTTGGTGGTAAGTTCTAAGTCCTTAGGAATTCATTTAGATTTTTAATTAAGTTTTAGGTTCGGTTTTCGAATTATTTTATGATGGGTTCAAGGGTTTGAGTGCATTGATGATATCAGAAAAATCTAAAATAATTTTTGATGCTAGTCTATGCTTAGATATAATTTTTGTGATTTAATTAGAATTTTTCCTAACTATTAGGGTAGTGTTTTTATTTAATTGAGATGGTTGAGGTTTATTTAGGTATTAAATAAATTATTTAATGCTATTTGCATGAAAGAATATTTTAGTATTTGTCATTATGGTTGATTTATGTTAAACAAAATTAAAATAATTTAATTTAGATTTTTACATAATTTATAAATTTTATGTTATGATTAAAATTGGATAATTAGTTTAATTATATTTTCTAATTAATGAAATTGGTTAAATTGTTATTTAGTATATTTATTTGTAGTAATTGAATTTTTACAGAATTATTAAAAATTATTTTTAGATTAATTAGGGTGGTATAGTTGATCAAATTGTTAAAATAATTTATTTGTGAAAATAGATATTTAATTTATGGCATTGTGGTATAATTTAAATGTGAATATATTTTATAGGTGTAGTTAGGGTTAGGTTTGATATATAATTGTGGTAGTGGTGTTTATTTAAATTTTGAAATTATTTAATTTATTAAAAAGTAATCAAATGAAATTTTGGTGTGAGGATGTGAGTAGTGCGGGTTGTTAGGAAGATTGTTTAAGGTGTGTTATTTATGCATACTTGTTTGCTTATATCTAATTTATTTTAGGAAGATTGTGTTGTGCTATTGCTTGACAAATCACAGCCAATTGAAGTAGAAAGGAATTGCTTGGCTTGATTGATTGATTTCTTGAAGAATCACGGCCAAGCTGTGATTCTTGTTTAAAGATATGCTTAAGACTCAGGTAAAGGTTTATGGTTTTAAATTTATTTGGCATACTACAGATGCTGAGTCCTAAGAGTCATTGTTAATTATTGTACATGCTGATAAGTTATATATCTGCTTGGTTACATATTTGATTTGCATGTGAATTATTAAAAGTTATATCATGCTAGTTCATGTATGATGTTATTATATGAATGCTCTTGATATGAGTTGAAAGTTATACCATGTCGGTATATGTATGATGCTATTATATGCATGTTCCTGATGTTTATACTCATGTTATGTTGTTATTGATATGTTCATGTACTAGATATGTAGAGACACTTAGAAAGAACATGGAACATATTGACATGAGATAAAAACTTGAGACACTTTAGGTTTATGTTATGATAACACCTAGAGTGATCTAAATTGAGGTATAACTAAGAACTTTGGACATCTTAGGGTTATGATAACCTAGGAGAGGATGTTGGGTTCTTAGACTGGGTGTGCCAATATGTGGTGAGGAGCCATGTGCTAGCAATGGTAGAGGTGCAAGTTCGGTTGACTTAGTCACTACTGCTTTGGTGTAGCTGGGATCTCACTTCAGTGTAGAGCTCAACTTGTTGTGTTACACCATGGTAGTGGGTGTGCTAGGAATAGTACCATTCAATGCACTACCCAGGCCGATGAGGACATCGTTGGTTCACCCGTGCAAGATTCAATTACCATAGAAGGCCCAATGACACGAGCCCGTGCATGACGCTTAGGACGGCAGGTGAATTCTTTTCTTAGGTAATTTAATTACTTAATTACAGAACAAATGATATTGCCTAATTATTATTGTTTACTTGTCACTACATGCAAGGAAACAGATGAAGGAATTACTTATATGAAAGTTGCATGAATTACTCATATGGAAGTGTATGAGTGAAGGAAGATTTATTCAAGAATCAAATCTTCATCAAATATTTATTGAAGAGAAAATCAAGGAAGAAGATTTATTGAAGAGCAAATCAAGGAAGATTTATTCAAGATCAAATCTTCCTCAAATATATATTCAAATCTTTATGAAGGGATTTATTTTTCCAAATTTCGTAGCTAACAAGATGAGGATATTTATATATTTATTTTTCCTATTTTAGTGAAATAAAATATGGAAAAACGTGCCATATTTTGTCTATATATTTGGTGGGACGTGCACTATTGAAAAGGGACTTTGATTTTTGCTTTAGCCACCACTTTTGTAATGCTTTTGCTACAAACTTGAAGTCCAATTTATTGAGTGATCCTTCCGCTGTTGCTCTTTCAATTCTCTTGAATTGTTCGTGCCGTTCTTCGTGAACAGGTCAGTCGTGTTTGACACGGTTGATAACCAACTGAGGAGTGGTTTAGCGATTGCGAGGTTGCTGTTCGCGTTCCTAGATCGTGGTTAGCCTCCCCTTCGTCAAAGTCACAACTCCCCCCGCTTTAAGGATTTCTTCTACGACGGAAGTTCGGGACCAACTTGCTTGCACGCATCTTAAGTCGAGGCGTGTGCATATCAGGTGGTATCAGAGCCTTCGTTGCCGGTAGGAATTCATCTATCCTTTATTAGATTCTCTTTTATTTTTCCTACATCAAAAAAGAAAAAAAAATCCTTTTTCTTGAACTTCTATCTCGTACCCATCATCATTTTTTTTTCCATTTTTTCTTTATTATCTCCAAATTTCCGTTTGATTGTTGAAATAAAAAAAAAGTATTGTTCGGCCAAAGAGCTCCAAATTTCAGTTTGATTGTTGAAATAAATAAAAAAAGTATTGTTCGGCCAAAGAGAGTGTTCGGCCGAATTCTTGGTTGAAAAAAAAAAGTGTAGAGAAAATAGAGGAGGAAGTAGTCGGTTAGGAAAAAAAAAAAAAAAAGAGGTAGAGAGAAAGGAGGAGGTGTTTTGCAAGAAAAGGGGAGAAGAAAGAGGAAGAAGTGTTCCGTGAGGAAAAATTGGAAAAAAAAGGAGAGAGAGAGAGAAAGGAGGATAAAAAAAGAGGAGGAAGTGTTTTGCTAGAAAAAAGGAGAAAAAAGAGGGAGTAGTGTTCGGCAAGGAAAAAATAGATGGAGAAAGGAAGGAGTAAACTTTCGGCGAGTAGAAGAAAAATAAAAAAAAGTGAGAGGAAGGTTCGGCCAAGAACAAAAAAAAAATATTTTATTCGAATTTTAATTGTCTTGCACTTATTCTTCCTTTTTGCAATCCGAATTTTAATTATAATTATCCTTGCATTTATTCTTCCTTTTGACACCTTCTACTTGCTTGATTGAGTCAACTTTGCAATATGTTTGCTCCAAATATATCCTCACCTAGAGCTCCCTTAAATTAGCCTTGATTACCGTGTTCTAGCACTTTGCAATCGCTTTATTCACTTTGTGTTGAAAGTTATCACGAACCAGCAAATACGCGAGCAATTTTTGAGAAGGGTTAGAGCTTCAGGTGGTAAGGTTTGTGAGGATTGTGAGTTTTTCATAAATAATTTACTAGTTTGGTGGAATTTCTCTTTTGTCTTACTAACAATGTCAGGATCGAGAAGTCCTCGTGATGTTTCTTATGACGGGGAATATGGGTCCCACTCATCAATGATATCATTGTCTCCACGTTCTCAAGCTTTGATGGCTCATGTTACAAACACCTTCGAGTAAATACTATCCGATCAAGTACTTGTGCGCTTGAACGGGTTGGAGAATCGGCTTGGAGAAATTGAAGCACGACTTGATCAAGTGGAGCAAACTCCTCCACGACGACACCCACCACCTCGAGTTCCTCGAGGACGAGTTGAAGCTAATAATAATGCTGCTGCTGCTGCTCCAATCGAACCAAGAGGAAATTTAAACGCTGCATTTCAAGAAGCTACTGATGAAGAGTTAAATGATAATTATGTGGCTGATGATGAAGTTGCCTTGGAATTGTATCAGCGCCGCCCCGCACGAGGAGTGGGAGTTGACGGAGGTCATGCACGTCACCGTAACGAAGAAAGAAAAAATGATGCATTGGGTAAAATTAAATTCACTATTCCTAGTTTTGATGGAAAGTTTAATCCAAAAGCTTATCT
Source organism: Thalia dealbata (assembly GCA_030544415.1). Taxonomy (NCBI): domain Eukaryota; kingdom Viridiplantae; phylum Streptophyta; class Magnoliopsida; order Zingiberales; family Marantaceae; genus Thalia; species Thalia dealbata. The sequence continues at coordinate 16,738,630 of CM060460.1, forward strand.
TGATTGGGAATTATTAGTTGAGCAAAAGTTCAGCTGTCATCATTACCCAGAAGAGTATAGAGTACGTGCGGCAACTACTGAATTTATTGGTTATGCTTCTATCTGGTGGAGTCAAATTCGACAAAGAAATGGAGCTCCTCGTACTTGGGATGATTTGAAGTGCTTGATGAGGTACAGGTTCGTGCCTTCCTATTTTGAAAGAAAATTACTTAATAAATTTCAAAGATTGAATCAGGAAAATAAATCTGTGGAAGAATACTATCAAGAGTTGCAGGTGGGCATGCTACGTGCTAATGTGCAAGAAGATGATAATGCAAAGATGGCTAGATTCTTGGGAGGATTGAATGGAGAGATACAAGATATCCTTGATTTCCAGAACTACAATTCTTTGGATCAACTATTTCATTATGCATGCAAAGCTGAAAGGCAAGTTCAAAGGAGAAAGCAGCCATACAAAGCAAGTCGTGGCTATCCTAGTTCTTCCATACCTTGGAGGGATGCCAATCAGCAACAGAAGGGTGTTGGTCATTCTAGCAGGACTGCTGCACCCATTAGCCAAGGGAATTCAGGAAGCCGCTTTACTTCACCAACATCCAAACCTATTGATTCAAAAAAGACCATTGTTGCACCTACAAAAAGTTCATCCTCAGTTGCATCTACAGGAAGAACAAGGGAGATTGAGTGCTTCAAGTGTAAAGGGAAAGGGCATTATATGCGTGATTGTCCAAATCAGCGTGCCCTTATCATTCGAGAAGATGGTGAGTACACTTCGGCCAGTGAGATAGAAGAGGAAAGTGGATCTGATCATGAGGAGTCTCAACATATTTCGGGGTCAGAACCAGAAGAGATCACTTTTGATACAAGCCATGCAAGCCTTGTTGTTCGTCGTGTTCTTAGCTCCCAGATGGAGAAGGCAGAAAATGGACAGCGTCATAATTTGTTCCAATCCAAATTTGTGATCAAGGAGCATTCTTGTAAGATCATAATTGATGGTGGAAGCTGCAATAATATTGCAAGTTCAGAGATGGTTGGAAAGCTTGGCCTAACCACAAGATTATACCCGCAGCCATACTACATTCAATGGCTCAATTCTTGTGGAAAGTTGAAGGTAACAATGATGGTACGTGTTCATTTTTCTGTTGGTACCTATTCTGTCTTTGTGGACTATGATGTGGTGCCAATGCAAGCTTGTGCGTTACTACTTGGAAGACCATGGCAATATGATAAGGATGCTACATATTATGGGCGTTCCAACAAGTACTCCTTTATGCACAAAGATAAGAAGGTCGTGTTGGTTCCAATGACACCGGAAGAACTTCTCAAAGATGATTTAGATAGGGCTGAGTGTGAGAGAAAAGAAAAGGAGAGGAGTGACATTCACAAAAATAATAGTGAGAGTCATCAACCCAAAATGAGAGAAAAGAAAGAAAAATGTGAGAAGAAAAGAGAGATACCAATCAATGGACAAGTTCTATTAGCTACCAAAAGTGAGATGCGAGAGTTAGAAACCAATCCCCAAGAGTGTTTTGCACTTGCATGCAAGGACGCTCTATTTTCTACTAACTCTTTACCCTCTTCTTTACCTGTTTCGATTGTTTCTTTGATGCAGGAGTTTGCTGATGTGTTCCCAGATGAGATACCTGCAGGGTTGCCACCATTGCGGAGGATTGAACATCAAATTGATTTGATTCCAGGAGCATCTCTGCCTAACCGTCCCCCATACCGTACCAATCCCGAGGAGACAAAGGAAATTCAGCGCCAAGTGCAAGAGCTCCTAGATAAAGGATATGTGCGTGAAAGCTTAAGTCCATGTGCTGTTCCTGTTTTACTTGTGCCAAAGAAAGATGGATCATGGAGGATGTGCATAGATTGTCGAGCTATCAACAATATTACGGTACATTATCGTCACCCTATTCCTCGATTAGATGATATGCTTGATGAATTGTATGGTTCTACTATCTTTTTTAAGATTGACTTGCGTAGTGGTTACCACCAAATTAGAATGAAGCTAGGTGATGAATGAAAAACTGCGTTTAAGACTAAATTTGGATTATATGAGTGGTTAGTTATGCCATTTGGTCTTACAAATGCACCTAGTACATTTATGCGCTTAATGAATGAAGTGTTGAGAGCTTTTATTGGAAAATTTATGGTAGTTTACTTTGATGACATATTAATCTATAGCAAGTCTTTGGATGAACATTTAGCACATATGCGACAAGTTTTGATTGCTTTGAGAGATGCACGTTTGTTTGCTAACCTCGAGAAGTGTACATTTTGCATGGATCGAGTCGTATTTCTTGGTTTTGTTATGACAGCGCAGGGTATTGAGGTGGATGAGGAAAAGGTGAAAGCTATTCGGGCTTGGCCAACACCTATATTAGTCACTCAAGTGCGGAGTTTTCATGGACTGGCAAGCTTTTATCGTCGATTTGTAAAGGATTTCAGCTCACTCGCCGCACCCCTTAATGCATTGACAAAGAACATACCTTTCAAGTGGGAAAAAGCGCAAGAAGATGCCTTCAATTTGCTAAAAGATAAGTTAACCAATGCACCACTTTTACAACTTTCTGATTTTAATAAAACTTTTGAGATAGAATGTGATGCTAGTGGTATTGGAATTGGCGGTGTTCTTATGCAAGATAGGAAACCCATTGCTTATTTTAGTGAAAAACTTAGTGGTCCAACTTTAAACTACTCAACATATGACAAGGAATTATATGCATTGGTTAGAGTATTAGAAACATGGCAACATTATCTCTGGCCAAAAGAATTCATCATACATTCAGACCATGAATCCTTGAAGCATATTCATAGCCAAAGTAAATTGAATCGTAGACATGCTAAGTGGATCGAATTTATTGAAATTTTTCCCTATGTTGTGAAATATAAAAAGGAAAAAGATAATCTAGTTGCTGATGCTTTGTCTAGACGTTACTTGTTGTTGTCCCAACTTGATTGCAAAATTCTTGGTTTGGAAATGTTAAAAGAATTATATGCTACTGACTTAGATTTCAAAGACATTTTCATGAAATGTAAAGAAGGGAGATGTTGGGATAAGTATGTGTTAAATGATGGCTATTTATTTAGAGTTAACAAGCTTTGTAATCCTGCAAGTTCTGTTCGTCTTCTGTTGTTGCAGGAAGCGCATGGAGGTGGTTTGATGGGACATTTTGGGATACGTAAGACTGAGAACGTATTGGCCACACAATTTTATTGGCCAAAGATGAGGCGCGACATCGAGCGTTACGTGGGGAGATGCACCACTTGACAAACAGCTAAGTCTCGCTTAAACCCACATGGTTTATATACACCTCTTCCTGTTCCAAAATTACTTTGGGAGGATATTTCAATGGATTTTGTGTTGGGTTTACCAAGGACTAAGAAGGGGAGAGATAGTATATTTGTTGTTGTTGATAGGTTTTCTAAGATGGCTCATTTCATACCTTGTCATAAGAGCGATGATGCTACTCATGTTGCCGATTTATTTTTCAGGGAGATCGTGCGCCTACATGGAGTGCCGAGGACAATTGTTTCCGATCGTGATGCAAAATTTTTAAGCCACTTTTGGAGGACTCTTTGGGTAAGCTTGGGACAAAGCTGCTGTTTTCAACTACATGTCATCCCCAAACGGACGGACAAACCGAGGTCGTCAACCGCACACTTGGTACCATGCTACGGGCGATACTCAAAAAGAACCTGAAGATGTGGGAGGAATGCCTACCACATATTGAGTTTGCCTACAACCGAGTTGTGCATTCTACTACCAAGTTCTGCCCATTCGAGGTTGTCTATGGCTTTAAGCCTGCTGCCGATTTACTACCTCTACCACCAACAGAAAGAGGTAATCTTGATGCGGAGAAGCGTGCTGAGATGATTCGTAAGATACATCAGATGACCAAAACAAATATTGAGGAGATGCAAATACAATATAAGAAGCATGCAGACAAAGGCAGAAAGAAAGTTATTTTTGAAGAAGGAGATTTGGTTTGGTTGCATTTGCGTAAAGATCGATTTCCAGAATAGCGCAAGTCCAAACTCATGCCACGAGGTGATGGTCCATTCAGAGTTATTGCAAAGATCAATGATAATTCCTACAAGCTAGAACTACCTAAGGATTATGGGGTGAGTAATACATTCAATGTGGCTGATCTATCACCATACTTGGGCGATGAAGATGAGCTGGAGTCGAGGTCGACTCCTCTTCAAGAAGGGGAGTATGATGAGGACATCGTTGGTTCACCCGTGCAAGATTCAATTATCATAGAAGGCCCAATGACACGAGCCCGTGCACGATGCTTAGGACGGCAGATGAATTCTTTTCTTGGGCAATTTAATTACTTAATTACAGAACAAATGATATTGCCTAATTATTATTGTTTACTTGTCACTACATGCAAGGAAACAGATGGAGGAATTACTTATATGGAATTTGCATGAATTACTCATATGGAAGTGTATGAGTGAAGGAAGATTTATTCAAGAATCAAATCTTCATCAAATATTTATTGAATAGCAAATCAAGGAAGAAGATTAATTGAAGAGCAAATCAAGGAAGATTTATTCAAGATCAAATCTTCCTCAAATATATATTCAAATCTTCATGAAGGGATTTATTTTTCTAAATTTCGTAGCTAACAAGAGGAGGATATTTATATATTTATTTTTCCTATTTTAGTGAAACAAAATATGAAAAAACGTGCCATATTTTTTCTATATATTTGGTGGGACGTGCACTATTGAAAAGGAACTTTGATTTTTGCTTTAGCCACCACTTTTGTAATGCTTTTGCTACAAACTTGAAGTCCAATTTCTTGAGTGATCCTTCCGCTGTTGCTCTTTCAATTCTCTTGAATTGTTCGTGCCGTTCTTCGTGAACAGGTCAGTCATGTTTGACACGGTTGATTATCAACTGAGGAGTGGTTTAGCGATTGCGAGGTTGCTGGTCGCGTTCCTAGATCGTGGTTAGCCTCTCCTTCGTCAAAGTCACAACTCCCCCCGCTTTAAGGATTTCTCCTACGACGGAAGATCGGGACCAACTTGCTTGCACGCATCTTAAGTCGAGGCGTGTGCATATCACAGGCTAGGGAACCTGATGACTCCGACATGCTCAATGATGTAGGTCCCTGAGTAGTCCAGGTTCATTGGTAGCATACCCAGTGGATCTCAGCTTGACAGGATGGAGATGAATGTGATTGATTATTTGTATGGTGATCCTGCTATGAGGCAGAATTACAGCATTGTATGGTACTTGGGTTTGCATAAAAATAGGTGTCGTGATCACCAGCTCCTTCTGCCAGCGTCAGTTTACGGGCATATAGGGTAGAGACCTAGAGTGACACTGACAGGTTTGGGGTAGTCCCTGACAAGGGATTTACCTTGAACATAGGTTGGCTGCCTTAGGTGTAGTTTGGAAAAGATACGATATGGTAGTTAAAGAAATATGACATTTGTGGATTTGAGTTATTGTTAAAATCTTTATGTTTTATTTATATGTCATGTCTATATCATGATTCTGCTGCACCGTCATCTTCCTCTGCAGCTCCGCACAGCAGCAGACGCATTGAGGCCGCCGGTGAGCTGCCGTTGCCTCGACCCCCTCCCGTCCTCGCTGTCGCGAGGTGGACCACCAGAGGAAGCGTGGGAGTGATCCCCATTTGCTCGCAACCATGCCCCATCTCCTCCCTCACCCACAGCAGATCGAACGCCGGCGCCCTTCCATCGCGACTGTTGCCCGCCATCCGCCGTTTGCTGTCCGCTGATCTCCGCTGCGACAAGGGGAGCTCGGCGGAGGTCTGCTGCTGTGCGTCCGCGTGTTCCCCAGCCCTTTCCTCTTCGTGAGAGCAGTCGCTCCGTGCGTCGTTCGTCGACTTGATTTCCCCCTTTCCAGCGAGCGGTTCCTCTGCGTCCGCCTCCGCTTCGTCGAGGTTGAGTCCGCCGCTTCACCCGCAAGGGATCGAGGGGGGGGGGTCTCGTCTCCTGGAGAGCTTGCGAAGGAGCGGCTCCCTCAGATCCGGCCACCGCAGGAGTTGAGGAGTGGATGTGGCCAAGCGCGTCGTCTGCGAGTTGGCAACAGTCGGATTTGCGAACATAGTCGGATTTACTCGTTTGCTTCGTCACTGCCGCTAGATCTGTTCTCACCCTGCGTCTGTGAGTTCGACAAAGCACTCCCTCCATCCACGCGCATGGGATCGCCGTCGTCTTCGCCTGTGTGTTGTTGATGGTGAGGTTTCGAGGGTTCCGGCGAGGGATTTGGGTGAGGAAATCGGCGAGGGAAGGTATCGCCAATTTCCTTAATCGCATTTAATGATAACTAAGTATGATTAGTGTAGTTAAGCGTGATTAGCACTAATTAACTGTATATTGTGATTATGTTAACTTAATTATATTTAATTAGTGCATTCAGGATTTGTTAGTATTTAATTAGTGACTAATTAAACAACCTAGCTAACTAAAAGGGGTGTTTGGGCTCAATGGATTAAATTCGAACTCAAATCTAACTCAAATTGGAATTTGTTAGGATTGGACTGGATCACACCAATCCAACTTGGACTTGGGTTGACCCCAAGCCGACCCATTTCAAATTGGGATCAAATATGGGTTAATTTAATTAATTAGTGGGTCAACATAGTCAACCTAAGTTGACTACGGTCAAATTGACCAATTTTGACCCATGGATTTAAATGGGTGTAAATTAGTGTTAAATTGAATAATTTATTAGGTGGTTGACCGGGTCAACGTTGACTCGCGGTCAACGTTGACCGAGTCAACATTGACCCAGAATTTTATTTGGGTCTTATGAGCCCAAAATTTGGGTCGACTGGATTGGGCTGACAACTTGAATTGGGTTGGATAATGATAAATCAAAATTTTCTTAATAGTCAACATGATCAATTTTAGTTGACTAGGTCAATTTTGACCAAATTTTGACTTGAATCAAATTGGGCTAAATTGGATTAGATGATTATCTAATTGAGTAAATCTAATTTAGATGTTTAATTGAGCTAATTGAGATTTAGTAATTTTATTAATTGCTTATGAATTTTTAATTGGGCCCTTGGGTGACTTGGGCTAGATCATGTGTTTGGGTTTAAATTGTGTAAATTGATAAAATCTATCTAAGCTTAATTAAATTAATTTAACATTATAATTAATTTAATTAGTAAAATTAAAATTCGGTTAATTAATAATTGAATGATTAGATATGATTAATTATCAACTTGTATGCTTAGATTGGGTTAATTAAATGTAGTAATTATTTTAATTAATTTATTGATAATTTATTTGGGCCAAAAATGTGGACATGGGCCTAATGGGTAAACATGAGCGTATTAATTAAGTATGCGCCCCTAAATTGAACACGGGCTCGTAAATTTAAATGTAGGCTTATTAAGCAATAATTAACTAGGATAATTGTATGAGTTGGATTGATATTTTATTTTATTTATTTTAAGAAAAAAATAAATTAAATTTTATTTTAAATAATTATGTTATTTAGGACTATTGTTGATACGCGATTCGAGTGGTTCGTTGGGATGATTTATTTTAAGTGGGATTGGTTCCGAAGAGTAAACCGACAAATTCAGGTGCGTTGGTTCATCGATGTAGGATTTATTCAAGCTAGGGAATTCCTGCTGATGTTTTCTTAAGAAATTCTTGGATGCCCTAAATATGATAAAATATATAATGCTTGTTAAGATTTTGTACGTATGCATGTTAGTATAATTTATTGTGTATAACATGAATGACATGTTATATTTCATTTAACATGTTGTACAATCTTATCGTGCATGCTTTAATATTTTCTATGTTATTTTTAAAAACAACTACCATGCAGACATAGATATATAGAATGACATGTTAGAAACTCTTTGGAGACATCACTATAATTTAGACAGAAATGGGTGTTTCCCATATACCCCGGTTGACCACCGCATACCGTCGATGGTCAAATCAGCGATGTCTCTCTTCGCACCACTCCCGAGGCTATACATAGCTTAGACATTGGGAGCTAGTAAGGGAATAGACCGTACAACTCTAAGGTCATACTAGACTGGAAATATGGAGTAGGTTCCTATCCGAAAACTTATACCGGCACGAATGTCGTTTAGGCGACCCTGTGATAGTCCTGAGATGGCTAGCGAGGATGAACCCTACCATGAACTTGACACCGATGGAGACGGAGTTGCCACAACCCATTGTGCGGATGTGTGTTTATCCCGATCAACGTCGACTGTCATTGGACTGGGAAGGTGATTCCCAATGCGACGCATTGGATATTGGATCCATAGACCACGCGGCTATCATCCATGACATTCTGCAGACAGTCGGATGAGTAGTCTGGATCCTAGGGTTGTTATTTTTATCGGTTAGTCGTGGCCGATTAGTCTTGTTGATGGTGACCCTGTCTTCGGCAGCGTGTAATATTACACGAGTCGCCGTTGCCCCTACGGAGTCCGGGGAGGATGTAAGGGCACGGCAGTTTCGCTAGAGGAGGCATTGAGGGCAACTAGCGAGACAGTGGAGAGTGATCAAGGGTCACCCGTCCTCTCCGCCAACATCAGTGCAGCGGGCTTAGGTAGAGACAGAGACAAAAAGGCACTGATGGGCTTATGAATGCCCTTAGCCTGGGTATTCACTAAGCATAGGCTCGCAGCCCGAGTCTTGAGACTTAAGGTCGTATTACAATATAGATGACATTTGTTGATGACAGCCACCGGATACAACTTAGGTGACATCTAGTGAAATGCAGGTCTGTATTTATTTACACTTCTTTACTGTTTTTTACGTTATGAAATTTACCATCAAAAGAAAAATGATGATTAACAAACCAAAGGCATCCTAGAGTACTCCTCCTAGTTTTTGATTTCCTTATTCGGTTTCGAGCTGTAATTTCGCACTAGGCCGCAAGGCTGAGCACACCACGTTCAATGTGTGTGCAAGTTGTTAGATGACTGTCCGAGATATTTGATGAAGATGAGGGCTATCGATGGATTTAGCTTTATTTATTGATGTCGTTATTGTAGAATTGTAGTAGGTATATCAGGACTGTGATAGTAGAGTTAAATTTTTAAGGTGGGGAGTACTTATAAACCCCTGTCCTTTCATTTTATTAAAAAAAAATTAAAATTAAATCGGTCTGGTCCAACCGAACCGGCCAGCCGACCGGTTCGGATGGACCGGCTGCCACTATAATAGTGGAGTGGGCGAGAAGGGCGCCCTAACTCGTTCGAGCTCCCGTCTTGTCTTCCTCCTCGCGTCACGGAGTAGGAGCAGGCGCCGACGAGCTCGTCGGTGCACCGTCCCCCCTCCAGTCCTTCCCGTCGCGACGAGGAGAGCTCGTCGGAAACGATCCAACGATGCTCCCGTCAATGTTGCACGCACCGTTGCCTTCAGCCTCCTTCGTTTGGGAATTCGTCCAGCCGTCCGCCGCCGCTTCGTCGTGGTCGGCTCCGCCGCTTCAACCGCGAGGGATCGAGGGGGGACCTCATCTTCAGGCGAACTGACCCCTCGAATAACACCCACGCGGAAGAGGGTAAACGAGCTCGCCCTAATCCGCGCACCGTCATCTTCCTCTACAGCTCCGCACAGCAGCAGGTGCATTGAGGGCGCCGGTGAGCTGCCATCGCCTCGACCCCCTCCCGTCCTCGCCATCGCGAGGTGGACCATCGGAGGAAGCGTGGGAGTGATCCCCATTTGCTCGCAACCATGCCTCATCTCCTCCCTCACCCGCAGCAGATCGAACACCGGCGCCCTTCCACCGCGATTGTCGCCCGCTATCCACTGTTTGTCGTCCATTGATCTCCGCCGTGACAAGGGGAGCTCGGCGGAGGTCTGCTGTTGCGCGTCCGCGTGTTCCCCAGCCCTTTCCTCTTCACGAGAGCAGCTGCTCCGTGCGTCGTTCGTCGACCTGATTTCCCCCTTTCCAGCGAGCGGTTCCTCTGCGTCAGGACTGTCCTACTTTTCAAAAGTCTGGAGTCTGACTAAGCGCCTCTATCTCTATCCGTCTCTCTCCTGCTGTGATCCTAAAAAAAAAGTGTTCCCCTTTCGGGTGAATACGCTTGTACCTAGTGAGTTGATAGAAAATAATGTAAAACCGAGAACATAGAATAACCAAGTCTCGTGAATATAACCAATCGATTATTTGGATATAATAGTCAAGCAAGAAGAATAATTAAAAGTCATACGAAACTATATCTGGGGCTGGCTATATCAAATGGCAGTCATGGCCAACAACTATCACCTCAGGGGGAGGTATCAAACATCAGAGGGTACCCAAATCATAATAGAAGCGCAATAATACAGAAACAGAGCCCCATTTCCCCCTTGAGTTGCCACTAGACCTCACTACCTGGTATTCATAGCTAGTCCAGCCTGACGCGGTGTCAACCAGGAGTTACCCGGCCTCCCATCCTGGTGAGGATGCACTTTACCCCATGCCCCTCTATCTAGGCAGCCCGTGGGAGTGCTAATCAAATATCACTGGAGCGACACACCAGTATAATGTCATCCTAGTCATATGTACCTAAGATGAAGCAGAATCACATATGGATCACGAAATCTCCTAGGATATGCTTTTCACCATACCTCTAGCTTTTAAGAAACAGGTACATATGCTAGCTTTAAAATCAAACAAAAGCATAGTATCATGCTTACAATGAATCAATGAGCTAAAGAATATCAAGCATAGATAATCAAAGGGATATAGTTCTCCTGAACTAAACATTGAGAACTATCCCATCTATTCTGCCTGGAGAATAGACACTCACCTAATTCTATTATCGTAAGCACGTTCTAATTCATATCGCGATCTTTAGTATCCTCGTGCTTGCTTATTGAATTTCCTGGAATATTTCAATGAATTTTAATTCTCAATCTAATAATAATTTTACAAATCCTTCTACACCAAAACTCTTAGAATGATCTCTAGATGCACCCTAATTTTTATCTCGAGTTCGCTGAAAAGTTCGCCTGAAACCCTTCTGAGACTCGCCGGAAAGTTCGTCGAAACCCTCGCCGGAACCCTCGCCGACGAAGTTCTTCGAACAGTACCAATATTGGTACCAATCGAAAGCTCTCTTCACAAGGATTCCAAAAATTATATTTGCCCCAATTGTTATAGCTCATACGCGACCAATTTCAACGATTACATCAAGTTGGGCGAAATCCCTAAACTAGGGTTTCTAGCTCGCCGGCGGCCACCCGGCGGCCAACAGCCCTCAACTCCAGTACCAATGGATAGCTCTCATCGAGGTGAAGCCATATGTACCAAGTTTGTGAAGTTCCACGATCGGAATGGCCGGTAATTGCCGGAGCAAGCTCCGACGACGAACTTTCGCCGTCGCCACTTCTCACCTCTTTTTCTCCTCAAATCTCAATCAAAACATGAAATTGAAGGTTCTAATGTGTTCTCCTAGCTCATCTGAGGTCGTGGTTCAAATCCCATCAAAAAACTCGATTGGAGGTGGCCGGAGCATCGTCGGCAAAGTGATGAAGAGTTGCTGCCACGGAAGGAAGAGGAGAGAGGAAGAAAGGGGCGCTTGAGCAGGCGGTGGGAAGAAAAGATGATTTTATAAATTTATTAATTAAAATCTTAAATCTTAGATCAAATTTGGACCGTCCATTTGGATTAATCCTTGATTCAACGATTTAACCAATCAAACGACGTCCAAATTATGATACGTCTGCGCCATTGGATTCCTTATCAAAAATCCTATCTGATTGTATAATTTTCACATCAAAATTTCATACTTCAAAAATTCATATAATTTTACAAATAAATCCTTTCTATAAATTTTTCTTTCAAAATAACCCTCAAACTTATCATCTATTACATAATTACTCTTAATACAAAAGTACAAATCTCACATCCTACCCTCCTTAAAAAAATTTTGTCCTCAAAATTTAGTTTAAATTATCCCTTCAAGTAATCGAGGAAAGTTCCTCTTCATATACTTCTCCGGTTCCCATGTATCCCCTTCTAGTTGTGCACTTCACTGTGATCCTCTAATGATTCATATCTACTTATTACTTAAGGTTTTCCTCTTTTGCCCGAAAATTTGTTATAGGCTATACTCTTAGATTTCCTCAAACTTAATTGGAGTGTCTATAATATTTGTTCAGGATCCACGATATTTCTTAATATGGTTACATATCATGTATTCTAGCCGTTTCTTTCAAATAACTCCAATTTATATGTCATCGGACAAATTCCATTAATGATTCTAAAAGGTCCACTATATCTTGGGCTCAAGTTTTCTCGTGTTTCCAAACTGTAGGATTCCTTTTCAAGCATCTATTTTCTGGCATAATATGTTTCTAGGTTAAAATTCTAACCTCTCTTCATTTGTCTACATAACTCTTTTGTCTATCATAGGATACTTTCAATCTTTCCTTAACGATCATGATCTTCTCTTTGGTAATCTCAGTCAATTCATTCCCTTTTATTCATCTTTCTCCAACCTCATCTTAACATACTAGTATTCCATATTTTCTTCCATGTAAAAACTCATATAATGACATTCTAATGTTAGCTCAGTAACTGTTATTACAATCAACCTTAATCAGCAGTAACTATTATTATAATCAACCTCAATCAACAGTAACTGTTGCTTTGATTTTTCCTAGAATTCAATCACCCATATTTTCAACATAACTTTCAGATTGACCATCAATCCAAAGATAAAGGTTGTGTTAGACAATAAGGTATCTAAAGCCTTATGCATGCTTAGTCCAACAAAATAAATAAATCAGGGATTTCGATCCAAACTCATTGTAATACGAACCCCATAAAGTTTTATAATCTTCTAAATATATATATTCTGGCTAACTTACTCAATGAATAAGTATTATGAATGCTAGAAAAAGTTTATCCACAATTACTCAAATCATAATATAACTTGATGTGCGGAACAATCTGATCATAAGGTCTATTATGATAAGTTCATATTTCCCTTCAGGAATAAGCAAAAATTAGCTCACTGACGTATGTAACACTTAGCTACATAATCTACAATGTTCTTTTTCATTTAGGGTTACTAACAATTTCCTTTTATCATGTGATACATTCTTGTAATTCCTAAGTGTATTGCATATACCGAGGAATGAGCTCCCTTTACGATAGATCTCCTGAGTTCAACCCTATCAGGAATAGAGACTCAGTTTTTATATGCTAATAATCAACATTCCTCATGATGACCTCAATATTTGCTTCTATTTATATTATTTGAAATACTTTCCTCAATTCCTTCATTTTACCATGCAAATCAAATTTCTTCATATACTATAGATCACACCATAAATATGGTTATTATCTTACCAAATGTATCATGGTCTAACTAATCTCCCAGGGTTTCAGTTTCACTGATTGAAATGGTATGGTGATTGAGATAATTGACAATATAATTAATTTTCTATTTGAGGCATCTATGACCACATTCACCATGTCTAAAGGATACTAAATCACAATATCATAACTCTTTATTAATTCTACTTATCTCCTATACCTCAAATTTAATTCCTTTTTTGATCAAAATGTATTTCAAATTCCCTATAAACAATATCATCATATTCATAGAATAAACACCGGTGTTATCGACTCTCAATTACATGTAAGATAATTCAATTCATAATCTCTTGACTGACAAAATGTATAATAAGTAGTAACTTTTTACAATTACATCAACATGCATCCCCAATCATTGTCTAAAACATCACTATATGTTGTAAAATTTTCCTTAGGCTTTGGTAAGATCGGAACTAGAATAGAAATAACATGATCGCAGAGTTCTCGTAATTTTCTTTCACAATCCTCAACTCATTGAAATTTTCCTTTATTTCTAATTAATCTTATGGGTAGTCCAACTATCTTAGAAAATCCTTCAATAAATTCTTCTATAATATCCAGCTAGACTTAAGGAACTTCGAATGTCAATATCATTCCTCAGGCATTTACAATTCAAAATTGCTTTCGCTTTACTGCAATCCATCATAGTGCCCTTTTTGGTATGATGTGTCTCTAAAATTTTTATTTCTTTTCACTAGAACCCACATTTGAGAAGTTTTGTCTACTCTCTCTTATCTCGTAATGCTTGCAAAGCTACTCTCAAATGTTTCATATATTTGTTTCCTCTAGGAGAGTATATTCAAAATGTCCTCCATTTATCATAATAATAATTTCATTCAGATATGGATGTAATATCCCATTTGTTGAATTCCTAACTACTACTCCGATATTCGTCAATCTACAAAGAACTTCGATAACCTCATAATATCGCTAGTTGATCCTAGAAGTAGTTTTGAATATATATGACTCCCAAATTCTTATTTGATAATATCTTCATCTGAGATCAATCTTTGAAGATATTTTTATCTCCTTATAGTAAGTCCAAGAGATTATTACTCTTCAATAAAAAATTTACTATTGATGATCACCATATTTAATTATCTAATAAATAATGCACCCTCTTAATGTACCATCCCTCTCTTTTACAACTAAAATTGATGTTTCCTAGAGTGATGTGCTCAATCAAATAATCTCTTTAAGTAATAATTCTGATAAGTGTATCCTCAACTCATTAAGTTATGTGACTATCCTTCACCGTGGTTGATAAATAATATGATGAGTGTCTGGTTGTCATTCTCTAAAGTAAATCACTTTCCCATCAGGCAGTAACCTCGATAAATCTCCTAGAAATATATCCAAAAATTCACATACAATTGATATCTCCTTTAACTTAATTCTAGTTCTAGATGTGTCAATTAAATACATCAAGTAAACTATGCATCCATTCTTAATCTACTTTGAAGCTTGTAATGTCAAAATTATCCAAAAGCATAAAATTTAATAAGTTCTAGTACAGTGTATCTCAAGTGTAATAGCTCTTACTAATCCTACTTCTTTGCTAATAACAGATAACATTTTTCTAACGTCTAGCTGATCGATCAATCTCTAATGCAAAATCAAGATTCAACATTTCTAAGGATCTTAAATCTATTAATAATATTGTATCTCCCAGTTTAATATCACAATCCGTATAACTTACGTACTTAAATTATCATTATTCTAATGTTACATATACAAAAAGTTCAAACTCCACAAAGATCTAACAATTTACTTAACTTTGCAAACTCAAGATAAATTTACAATCTACATAAGCCACTAATAGTAAGTTTCTGATAAGGTATTAAAATAATTGTAAAATACCTGTGATTAGCTTTAGATCAGTCTCAACTTCCTTTCCTTGACTATTAAAAATCTGGTTTTGTTCCTGAGGTAAAGCTTTAGAGCTATTCTGAGATCCTCTAACGTTGTCCTCTCCCTCAGTTACTAAGTGTCTTACTATTACTGGTGGTTGGTTGGTCTTACTGTCTTGTCCCTTACTCTTATATCGTTGCCTCAGTATTTCTATGCTTCCCTTATTACCCTTTTGTTGAAGTCTTGGGCAATTCCTTTTTAGATGACTCATCTCATGACAATAGAAACATCTTAAAGGAAGTCTACATATTCCAAGATGAAATCTTCCACAATTTCCACAAGTCTTTCTAATCGTAGATCGAGTGTGAAATTCATGGTCAGAAATTTGTGATACTTGTGAACAGATTTGACACCTTAAAGTATTACTGGAAGATTCTCCCACCCATTGTTTTCCTTTAGTAATGATTTCCTTCTTCTGAAAAGTGGGATGAAAAGATGCTAACTTTTTCTTCGCAGTATATACTTCCTTACCCTTCTATCATTTTGATGAATCTATCGGTATAGGAACTGATGGTGGAATGATCCTTACTTGTGGTACAACAGGGGATGTATATGTTGGTAGGATAGGTGATTGTAGCTGTGCAGCCTGAGTTTGCATCAATCTAATAATTACTTGAATTTGTTCCTATATACCCAGGTTCTCAAATGATCTTTATTAGGATATACACATGTTCTAATATAATCTGCTCTGATACCACCAAATCTGTCACGCCCCGTACCATCCCCTAGGGCATGTGGCAGACTGCAGTGAACTCCACATACAGCCCCGCTTACCTCTGGAACTATATGGGACCCCACTAAGCGTACCTGATGTATATCCCCTCTATTTATGGAAGGAGAGAACTTGAATAATATATCAAATATAACTCTAAAACCATGTACTTTACAAAATTAGGTCTCTTATACAGAGAACCATATATATAAATGATCTACTATCAAAATAGGGCACATGCCCAATGATACACAAAATACTTATCTAGTGGATCTCTCTGTACACAAAATAATGGTAGAACTGTCCTACCTTTCAAAAGTCAGGAGCCCGACGAAGCGCCTCTATCTCTATCCGTCCCTCTCCTGCTGTGATCCTGAAAAAAATGAGTTCCCCTTTCGGGTGAGTACGCTTGTACCTAGTGAGTTAGATAGAAAATAATGTAAAACCGAGAACATAGAATAACCAAGTCTCATGAATATAACCAATCGGCTATTTAGATATAATAACCAAGTAAGAAGAATAATCAAAAGTCATACGAGACTATATCTGGGGCTAGCTATATCAAATGGCAGTCATGGCCAACAACTGTCACCTCAGGGGGAGGTATCAAACATCAGAGGGTACCCAAATCATAATAGAAGCGCAATAATATAGAAACAGAGCCCCATTTCCCCCTTGAGTTGCCACTGGACCTCACTACCTGGTATTCATAGCTAGTCCAGCCTGACGCAGTGTCAACCAGGAGTTACTCGGCCTCCCATCCTGGTGAGGATGCACTTTACCCCATGCCCCTCTATCTAGGCAGCCCGTGGGAGTGCTAATCAAATATCACTGCAGCGACACCAGTATAATGTCATCCTAGTCATATGTACCTAAGATGAAGTAGAATCACATATGGATCACGAAATCTCCTAGGATATGCTTTTCACCATACCTCAAGCTTTTAAGAAACAGGTACATATGCTAGCTTTAAAATCAAACAAAAGCATAGTATCATGCTTACAATGAATCAATGAGCCAAAGAATATCAAGCATAGATAATCAAAGGGATATAGTTCTCCTGGACTAAACATTGAGAATTATCCCGTCTATACTGCCTAGAGAATAAACACTCACCTGATTCTATTGTCATAAGCACATTCTAATTCATATCGCGATCTTTAGTATCCTCGTGCCTGCTTATTGAATTTTCTGGAATATTTCAATGAACTTTAATTCTCAATCTAATAACCATTTTACAAATCCGTCTACACCAAAACTCTTAGAATGATCTCTAGATGCACCCTAATTTTTATCTCGAGTTCGCCGGAGACTCGCCGGAAAGTTCGCCGGAACCCTTGCCGGTGAAGTTCTTCGAATAGTACCAATATTGGTACCAATCGAAAGCTCTCTTCACAAGGATTCCAAAAATCATATTTTCCCCAATTGTATAGCTCATATGCGACCAATTTCAATGATTACATCAAGTTGGGCGAAATCCCTAAACTAGTATTTTTAGCTCCCCGGCACCCACCCGGCGGCCAACAGCCCTCAACTCCGGTACCAATGGATAGCTCTCGTCGAGGAGAAATCATAGGTACCAAGTTTGCGAAGTTCTGCAGCCGGAATGGCCGGTAATCAGCGAAGCAAGCTCCGGCGACGAACTTTCGCTGCCGCCACTTCTCTCCTCTTTTTCTCCTCAAATCTCAATCAAAACTTGAAATTGAAGGTTCTAATGTGTTCTCCTAGCTCACCTGAGGTCGTGGTTCAAATCCCGTCGAAAAACTCGATCGGAGGTGGCCGGAGCATCGTCGGCAAAGTGACGAAGAGTTGCTGCTGCGGAAGGAAGAGGAGAGAGGAAGAAAAGGGCGCTCGAGCAGGCGTATAAATTTATTAATTAAAATCTTAAATCTTAGATCAAATCTGGACCGTCCATTTGGATTAATCCTTGATTCAACGATTTGACCAATCAAACGACGTCCAAATTACGATCCGTCTGCGCCATTGGATTCCTTATCAAAAATCCTATATGATGGTATAATTTTCATATCAAAATTTTATACTTCAAAAATTCATATAATTTTACAAATAAATCATTCCTATAAATTTTTCTTTCAAAATAACCCTCAAACTTATCATCTATTACATAATTACCCTTAATGCAAAAATACAAATCTCACAAGGTTGGTCCTTATCTAAGATCCACTAGCCTTCTTATATCCTAATGTGAATTAATTCTGAAAGATTATTTATGCAAATTTATAAAATCCCAAATTATTCAAATTCACTGAATAGAAAAATCTAAATAACCTAATTACTCAAATTTACAACAACATAAATTTATTAATTCTGTAAAAAATTTAATTAAATACCATAACATCTACCAAAATACTTCTCCATGCACATAACATAGAAATAATCTATTCAAACCCTAAATTAACCCAAATCACCTTACATAAATTAAAATTCACACTCTAAAAATTTTATTTGAATCACGAAAATTATATTCAAGCATAATATAGCATCATAAATTATTTTAGATTTTTCTAACAACTATAATGCACTTAAAACCCTGAACCCAACTACAAATAATTTGAAAATCGCACTTAAAATTTGATAAAAATTCTTAATAAATTCCTCAAAACTCACCAACAAACTCCTAGCAACGTTGAACCGGACCAAACCGGTTGTAAAATTATAAAAACCGATAAAAAATACATCAAACCGCAGCCAAATAGGTCTCTCGTTAAACCGGACTAGACCGGACTAGACCATACCAGATCGAACCGAACCAACACGCGCACAATGCACGTGTCATCCGCTTCGCCTGCCCCTTCGCCTCTATTCAAAACCTGCCGCCACTACAATGCCGCTCGCCGCTGCTCTGCTACCGCGAGCATGCCGGAACCACCGCGCATGAACTCGCCTCACCTTCCTCTACGTACCAGCCACCTCTTATCACTGTTGGTAGAGCCCAAGAGCTCCCACAGCCGCCGGTGTCCACGGCTCCCCTGCCGCGCAGCTCGAGCTCCATTCCTAGCCGCCGCCACGCCTTCAACGCTGCGGCCACTACTCAAAATCGACTCTCTTCAGAGAGTTCGCCGCAGAGGAAGGAATGAAATTGTCGTGCTCCTTGCTGGCAAAATCGACGGAAACAGGGACGTCCCCTGTTTGCCGCTTCCCACAAGATTTTAGCTAGCAAAAGTCGCCTCCATGCCTCATCATCCCTTACACCGATGCCCAACACCGACCGCAAGCCTCACTCGTCGCAAACGTCGGTCACCAGAGAGGGATAAGCTTCGTCGCGCCATCAACCATCGGAGACAGGGCACTGCCCTATTTTCCGGGTTTTAAACCCTCACCCTCGCCCGAGCGTTGCACGTGTCGCGGGCGAGTTTTTAATTTCTTTTTCTATTTTTTTCTTTTCTTTTCTCTTGTTTCTTTTTTTTCTATATTTAATTAAATTATAAAAAATTTCTTCTGTTATATTTTCTTTTATAATTTTATTATATTATATTTTTCCCTATTATTTTATTATATTAATATATATATATATATATATATATATATATATATATATATATATATTTTAAGAAAACAGGTTTACAATTCATCTCACCCTTAAGATTTTTGGTGCTCCAAATATAACAACCTAATCCATAAATTTTTCTAGACTCCGTGTCAACCTCTAAAATACAAAAAGATAATAAAGAAATTATTCAATCAATTTAAATAAGTTTCAAACATCTTCAAAGAACTTATCAAGCAAAATACAATCAAGGAAAACTACTAAGCAAACAATTGTGGATATTGGACTCTAATTTGGGCTTCGGTCTCCCATATCTCTTCCTCTACATTACCATCCCTCTAGAGCACCCGAACTAAAAGTACGATCTTGCCCCTTAATATTTTATCACGTCGATCAACTATAGTCACCGCCTGAAGTCCACAGCTCAGATCATCTCTCGGAGCAACCAGAGGTGTAGTCGGAACATATGATGGGTCCGGCACATACTTCTTATGCATCGACACATGAAACACATTATGGATTCTATCTAAGTCTACCGGTAACTGTAATCTATAAGCTAACGGTCAAACTCTCTCCAGAATCTCAAGCGGTCTAATATACCTCGGATGCAACTTTCCTTTCAAGTAAAACCGAAGAAGTCTTTTCCAAGGAGATAACTTTAGGAACACTCTGTCCCCCACCGTAAATTCTAACGGCCTCCGTCGATTGTCTGTATAACTTTTTTATCTGTCTTGAGCAGCTTTCAGTCTCACCCGGATCACCTTAACCTTCTCCACTGTCTAATTAACTAACTCGGTATCAGTAATCTTTCTTTCACCAACCTCATTCCAACAGACAGGAGTCCTACAAGGTCTACCGTACAAAGCTTCATAGAGAGCCATGCCTATGCTTGCCTGATAGCTATTATTATAAGCGAACTCAATCAACGGGAGATATACATCCCAACTCCCAAAAAAATCTAGCATATAAGCCCTAAGCATGTCCTCCAAAGTCGTTAATGCTCTGCCTTCACTTGCTGACACGTAAGACACTTCGACACAAACTCTGCTATGTCTCTTTTCATACCCGACAACCAGTAAGTCTGTCGAATTGTCTGGTACATCTTTGTACCTCCCGGATGCATATCATAAGCTAAACTATGAGCTTCCTCCAGAATCTACTGCTTAAGTGCATCATCAGCAGGTACACATAACCTCCCCTAATAAAGCAGAGATCTATCATCCCTTAGGCTAAATTCTGTCTCTCCTCCTTCTTTTACCCTCCTGATCACTCCAACAAACTTGGGATCTTGCTTCTGCTTCTCAATCAGTTTACTGTCTAAAGTAGGCCTCACAACAAACTGAGCAAGAAGACAACCCTGTTCATTTGTTTGCAAAATTGTCCCCAAGGACTGTAACTCCCTCAAGAGTGGTAAATAAAAGTCTCAAATACGACTCAAAGTAGTGGATGACTTCCGACTCAAAGCATCTGCCACTACATTAGCCTTCCCAGGATGATAATCAAAAACTAAATCATAATCTTTAATTAGCTCCATTCATCTCCTTTGCCACAAATTAAAATTTCCTGCTTCATCAGATATTGCAAACTTTTATGATCTATGTAAACAATACACTTCTCACTATACAAGTAATGCCTCCAACTCTTTAGAGCTAAAATAATAGCTGCCAACTCCAAGTCATGTGTAGGATAATTTTGTTCATTCTTCTTCAATTGTCTAGAAGCATAAGCTACCACTTTTCCTTCCTGCATCAAAACACAACCCAAACCCTGTCTCTAAACATCACTATACACCACATAACCAACACCACTCACTGGCAAAGTAAAAATTGGTGCGGTAGTCAATTTCTTCTTCAATTCTTGAAAACTTTGTTCATACTTTGGAGTCCATATAAACTTAGCATTCTTCCTTGTGAGTTTAGTCATAGGAGTAGCTATACTTGAAAAATCCTGCACAAACCACCGATAATATCCAGCAAGTACAAGAAAAATGTGAACCTTTGTAACATTTTTCGGTTGCTCCCACTTCACTACTGCATCAAATTTTAGCTGGGTCCACTTAAACACCCTTACTAGTAACAATGTGTCTAAGAAATCCCACCCGAGTTAACCAAAACTCACATTTGGAGAGCTTACCATATAACTTATTTTTCCTCAACAATTCCAACACTATGCGGAGATATTGAGAGTACTCCTCCCCACTCTTTGAATAGACAAGTATGTCATCAATGAACACGATTATACACTTATCTAAGTACTCATGGAACACCCTTTGCATCAAGTCCATAAATGCTATTGGAGCATTTGTAAGACCAAAGGGCATAACCAAGAACTCATATATGTCCATACCTAGTCCTAAATGCAGTCTTAGGTACATCCTCCTTTTTGATCTTCAGCTGATGATAGCCAGAATGTAGATCAATCTTAGAGAGTATACTAACACCATGTAACTGGTCAAATAAATCATCAATCTAAGGCAGAGGATGCTGATTTTTAATAGTAACCTGATTCAACTATCGGTAGTCAATACACATCCTCATTGTATCATCCTTCTTTTTCACGAATAGCACCGGTGCACCCCAAGGAAATACACTAGGTTGTATAAACCCCTTGTCCAACAAATCCTGTAGTTGAACCTTAAGTTCTTTCAACTCCGTAGGAGCCATCTTATAAGGTGCCTTTGATATTGGTGTTGTGCCAGGAATAAGGTCTATACTAAAATCCACTGGTCTTTGTGGAGGTATGCCTGGCAAGTCCTCTGGAAATATATGTGGAAACTCCTTAACCACAAGAATATCCTCCAGCTTCACTCCTTTCTTCTTTGTGTCAACCATATGAGCAAGATAACCTTGACATCCCTTCAATAAAAGCTTCCTAGTTGATAAGACCGAAATAACATTACTTGGAAGAATTCTAAGATCACCATGGAAAGATAAGTAAACTGATTTGGAAGAGAGAAAGTCACTATCTTTGCGCGACAATCAACTATGGCTCGATACTCTGTTAACCCATCGATACCCAAGAACACATCAAAGTTTTTCATATCCAAAGGTATCATATCAGCTTTTAGCTCAACCCCTTGAACCACCACAGCATAAGCTTTATAAACTTGTCTCCTGCTGACTTGGTCCCAAGGGAGTTGAGACTATTAGCTCATATCCTAGCATCTCTAAAGGTCTATCAGCCCATTTAGCAAATGTTGTGCTCACATAAGACTTCTGTGATCCGGTATCGATCAGAACATGAGCAACGGAACCAAATAAGGTCATAGATCCTAAGAATGATACATAAGGGAATAAAAGAAATGAGGAATCTATTAATTCAAATCAGACACTAAAATACAAATTATCTTTGAAAGAAATGAATTTTGGAAAAAGGAAACAAAATCTTCCAAAAGGAAAAGGAACCTATTCTATGATTTACTGTTCTTCGGGATTACCAATGATAATATTAGGATTAACTTGCGCGTCCTCACAGTCCAAAGCAAAAATACGAGTCTAAGTCCGAGTTTGTGGTGCACGGGACTGTTGGCCACTCATGTTTTGAGCTGATCTCCCTGAAGCTGATGGAGCTGTAGCAGGAGTAACTGAAACTACTTGCTTCCCCCTTCCTCTAGTTGTCTGATCCCCACGAGTCTGAGGTACACTGACAACCTGATTTTTTTGAGGATAGTGCGGCCGAATATGACCAGGTTGGCCACACTGGAAATAGGTACGCACCTTCTTGCAAGCCCCCATATGTCGTTGTCCGCACTGTCTACAATTTGGTGGCGTGGACTGAGTTCTTGCCCAAGAAGATGCTCCTCCCACAGGTGGATGAGTCTGTAAAGGGACAGGTCGAAAAACCACACCCTGACTCCTTGGGACTATAGTAGATCTTGCTGCTCTAGCAGGAACATTTTCAGAAGGTCTTCCCTTTGACTGACCACTCCACTTCTTCCTTTTTTTGCTTTCTTTAGCCTGTCTGGTAGTTAGCATAGTCTTCTCCACCTCAATGGCTTTATCCACTAACTGCTCAAAACTCACCGTTTCGTATATCACCATTCTGTTCTGCATTACTAAATTCAATCCCCATCTGAACCGCCTACACCTGGCATGCTCAGAAGAGATCATGTCAGGAGCAAAAGTAGCCAACTAGATGAGCTCATTTACATAGTCAGCCATCGGTCTTCCATTATGTACACACCCCATAAACTCCAGGGCCTTCTCATCTTGTTGCCTAACCCCTATGGTACAACGAGTCAACAGATTCCCACCAACGGCTAGTCCTTTCAACCAACAAGTGTCTGACCATAGTCAGCCTATCCATATCAGTCATGTCCATCTCCCCAGTGACTTGGGTAACTTTATGAAGCCAGTTATAGACTACCTGTAAGTTCGTAGTATCTCCAAAAGGTCTTAGCTGTCTCATATCTTTTACCCACGCAGTCACTTGCTTCACCCGAGGGTTAATTCCATACTGATCCCCAATGGGAGTCTAGAATACCCTAGGGGTAGGCTCAATAGGAGTATGAGTACACCTTTACCTTAGCTAGCACATGGCTCCTCACTACATGTTAACACATAGCAGCCTAAGAACCTAATGTCATCTCCTATGTTATTATAACCCTAAGATATCCAAAGTCCTTAGCCATATGTCAATTAAGACCACTCTAGGTGTAACATAACATGAACCTAAAGTGTCTCTAATTTTATCTCATGTCATCATGTTCTATGTTCTTGCTAAGTGTCTCTACATCTCTAGCATAACATAAAAAATATCAAATAACAACA
This sequence comes from Thalia dealbata, assembly GCA_030544415.1. Classification (NCBI taxonomy): domain Eukaryota; kingdom Viridiplantae; phylum Streptophyta; class Magnoliopsida; order Zingiberales; family Marantaceae; genus Thalia; species Thalia dealbata. Next base: position 16,762,875 of record CM060460.1, read on the forward strand.
TAACATGAGCATAAACATCAATAGCATGAATATGATAGAATCATATATGTACTAGCATGACATACTTTCAAACTCACATCAAATCACATGCTAATTAAATATGTAACAAGGAAGATATATAACTTATCAGTATGTACAATAGATAACAACGATCCTTAGGACTAAGCATTGTAGTAGGTCAGAAATTAGAAACCATAAACTCTCACCTGAGTCTCAACTGAACTTGCACCTCTACCTTAGCTAGCACATGGCTCCTCACCACATGTTAACACATAGCAGCCTAAGAACCTAATGTCATCTACTAGGTTATTATAATCCTAAGATGTCCAAAGTCCTCAACCATATGTCAATTAAGACCACTCTAGGTATAATATAACATGAACCTAAAGTATCTCTAATTTTATTTCATGTCATTATGTTCTATGTTCTTGCTAAGTGTCATTACATCTCTAGCATAATATGAAAATATCAAATAACAACATAACATGAGTATAAACATCAATAGCATGCATATGATAGAATCATATATGTACTGATATGGCATACTTTCAAACTCACATTAAATCACATGCTAATTAAATATGTAACAATGAAGATATATGTCACGACCCGATCCTCTATCGGACGTGACAACCGCCGTAAGAGCTATGAAAACTCATACAATGCTTATAAAAATCACACTAAATTTTTGCATTTATTATAACAAGTTTGTCCACAAATGTAAAAAACTATTAAACAGGTTAGTCATCAAAACTTGATATCAATTACATATTTCTAGCTAACACAGTCCAACTCTAATTAAGTAATATTTACTCTTGTAGTTCCTCAATGTGACTCCCATCATTTCCAAAGTCTCTCCATCTACCTCAGCCGAGACTCGTTACCTGCGCGCGTGGGAAAATTTGCATGCATTGAGTCTTGCGACTCAGTCTGTAAACCCCTGCTTGAAAAAAAAAAAGAGAGAAGAGAGGGGTGTGTTGGTAAAAAGAAAAAGGAAGAGGGGGAAAGAGCAAAAGGGTTGGCACTGTACACGTGCTTCTTCCTCGAGCAATCGGTGCGTGTCGCCCTTGCTCTCCCACTGACTGCCCTCGCTCGACGCTTTCTTCCCACTGCCGATGACCATTCCCACCTCATATCCTTTCCTCTCCATCTTCCTCACCCACCGGCCACCGGAGCACGTCGCTGTCGTCTCTTCCCATCGCCGGTGCCTTCGACTCCATCTCCACCCTCTTCGACGCCGCGCAACTTGCTCGCCGGCGTCTCCGTCCCACCGCGTGCCCACCTCCTCCGAGCGACGAGAGAGCACGGGAGACTCGCAGGCACGCCGTTCGCCGCATCCCCGCCGTCCCCTCGCCTCGCTGCTGCCGGATTTTGCAGCGGGGCTGCCTTGCCCTGCTCGCGGGCAGAAACAGAGCCGCGAGTTGAGGCTCTCGATCGCGCGCACGTGAGCGGCGATTTCTCACCGCCAGTGCCTCCTACTCGCCCATCGCCGCCGTCCACTAATCGGCGACCTTCCTCCATCCCCGACCTGCTGTTCGCGAGCTCAACGAGGGCTCGTCGGAACGTCGCCCACGCTGCCCTCTTCCCATGTAGCAGCGAGCTCCGTTTTGCCGCACCCATCGCCGTCGTCGTCGCCGTCGTCGCTGCTCACGAGGACCCCGGCGAACCTCCGCCGGAGCCGAGTCGACATCGCTGGAGCTCCACCACCGGCGTCGGAATGGAAGAAGCAGACGAGCACCTCTGCCCACGCCCGTTCGAAGGTTTTCTTCCCTAATTACGATTAATTCTTATTTAATTAAGTTAAGTAAGATTAGTGATTTAATTAAGTGAGATTAGTGAATAGGTAGGGTTGAACTGAATTGAAGTGGATTGGGTTGGATCTGAGTTGGGTTTGAATTCGGGTTGAGTTAGTTGGAGTGAGCTGAATCAAGTAATTGAAATTGGGTTCGAGCCCAAGTTAGATCAGATTAGATTGAGTTGGCTGGATCAGATCCAATTAAACTGGACCGAATCTGAGTTGAGCCAGATTGAATTGATCCAAACCTGAGCTGAGTCAAATATACAGATTGAAGCCCAAATTGAGCTCAATTGGATTGAATCAAGTCAAATTTGAACTAAATTGACTTTAATCGAATCCAAATTGAACCAATTTCACTATTTGAACCCGAATTGAGTCAAATTGATTTTAATTAGATCAAAATTGATCAATTTATTCAATTAAAGTTAGTTTTGACTAATTTTGACCAAATTAACTTGGATTAGGAATTGATATTGGCTTGGGCCTTATGAATAGAGTTGGGCTAAGCAAATTGGACTAATTAAATGGATAGATCGGATTAACATTAAATAATCATTTCTATCCTAATTAATTCCAAAAAATTCTAAATAAATTTTATTGCTTTAGGAATATTATCTATCAGTGATCTACACCGTAATTCTAAGAAATGTATATATAATATTCTAAAGGGTCTTTATGACATAATTAATAATTTATCGATGTTGGAAGCCCGACACACGATACAAGTGCGTAGGCTCACTATAATATGATCTATTCAAGCTAGGGTAAATCTTAATTAAACTTTTTGGAAGTTCTTGGATGCCTGCCAATTAAATAACTATTATGCTTATAAAATACCAAAAGACATATGCATGCTAGAAATATATGTTATACTAGCCGCTCGACATGCTTGTATGCTTACTGTTTATTATTTATCCTACATGCTATGTTACTCTTACCACATGTTATTATTTATGGATGCTGTAATGCAAACCACATATATAGTTACCATGTGGAATAGGGTAAAATGATATAACTTAAAACATAGTATCATGACGTACACCAGACACTCTAGTATAAAGACATAGGTGATATGATACTATCATATCCTATGAACATCACTGAATTACCTACAGTAGGCTATTATGCACCATTGATAACATCGCGAACCACCAATGTTTGGTTAGTAATGTTCACCCCTCCCGAGGCTTCTGATAGCTTAGATACTGGGAGTGGGGTTGAGGGATTGGATGTCACGCCCCAAACCATCTTTGGGCACGTGGCAACCGCCGTATAAGCCGCACTTCAACGTCATAACTTATACAAGGCTAAAAAGTATCACAAAGCACTACCATTTCTTAAATTTACAAAGCAGAAGCAATAACATTGTATATTCAAGCCAACACTACTCATTCACATCTCTATCTAGATTACAAAAATAATTATTTTCCACCAACTAGGTTCTCCCTCACTCCCCGCCAATGGCCAACCTGTAACATGCGCAACAGGGAAAAAATGTGCACAACTGAGTCGCGAAACTCAGTGAGGCTATAGAGAGAGCTCCCTAAAAATGGGCATAAGGTATCGTACAGACCAACAAGAAAATATATCCACTTCAAATCACATATTAGATCAACATGCCCATAATGTAACAAGCAACAAATAAGAAACATCATGAATATGATCGTAACATGGCATATAACAACATATAAGGAATATGATCATAGCAATGCCACTAAATCAAAGATATCATATCACTTCAATTAATATTTCAACATTTAACTAGTCTATACATAAGGCAGCCTCTTAAGTTCAAGGAGAACCCCTCGTCAGAGATTTCCCTGAACCCGTCAGTGTCAACTCTATGTCTCTGTCCTATATGCCTTCACACTGACGTTGGCGGAAGGAGCTGGTGATCACGGCACCTCTTCTTTCCAATCACGAGTACCATACAACGCTGTAATTCTGCCCCATGGCAGGATCACCATACAAAATCAACCAGCTACATTAGTCTACAGTCTGGCCCACTGAGACCCACTGCATATGCTACCAATGAACCAGGACTGCTCAGGGATCCACATCTGTTGAGCATGCCAGTGTCATCAGGTTCCCTAGCTTGGGTAGCGCATGGGACGGTACTGTTCCTAGTACACCCTCTACCTTGGTGTAACACAAACAAGTTGAGTTCTACACCGAAGTGAGATCCCGGCTACACCAAAGTATTAGTGATTAAGTCAACCGAACGTGCATTTCTACCATTGCTAGCACATGGCTCCTCACCACATGTTGGCACATACCAGCCTAAGAACCATAAGTTGTTAGTCATGTGTTTAACCAGACCACTCTAGATGTTATCATAACATGAACCTAAAGTGTCTCAAATCATTACCTCATATCAACATGTTCCATGTTCTCGTTAAGTGTCTCTACAACTCTAGCAACATGAACATATCAATAATAACATCACATGAGTATAACATCAACATCATGCATATAATAGCATCATACATATACCCTCATGGTATATCTTTCAACTCACATCAGGAGTATGCATATAGCAACATTTCACATACCAGTATGGTATAACTTTCAGCTCATGTCAAGAGCAAGCATGTGAATAACATCAAATATGAACTAGCATGATATCACTTTCAACAAATATCAAGAGTATGCATATAATAACATCATACATGAACTAACATGATATAACTTTCAATAATTCACATGCCAATTAAATATGCAATCAAGCAGACATATAACTTATTAGCATGTACAATAATTGACAATGACCCTTAGGACTCATCATCTGTAGTAGGCCAAATAAAATTTGAAACCATAAATCCTCACCTGAGTCTTAAGCAGATCTTTAACAAGAATCACAGCTTGGCCATGATTCTTAAAGCAAGCAAGTAATCAATCGCACAGACAATTCCTTTCTACACAAATCACAGCTTGGCTGTGATTTGTCAAGCAATAGCATGGCAACATAATCTCCTAAAATAAAATTAAAGATAACCAAGTAAGCATGTATAAATAACACATCTCAATCAAACATCTTAACAACCCCTCTACTCACAACCTCACACCAATTTTTATTTAATTTCTCTTTAATCAATTCAAATAAACACAACTACCACAATTTTACATCAACTAACCCTAGCCATACATATGTTTACATTCAAATTATATCATAAGACCACAATAAATATCTATTTCTACAAATAAATTATTCTAACAAATTAATTAATCATATTGATCAACTATACCACCTTAATCAATCTATAAACAACTTTTAATAATTCTGTAAAAATTCAATTTCCAGAAATAAATATATTAAATCACAATTTTCCCAATTTCATTAAATAGAAAATCTAATTAACTTAATTATCCAATTTAATCACCACATAAAATTTATAAATTCTGTAAAAATTCTAATTAAATCATTTTAAATCTATTTAACATGAATCAAACATAATAACATCTACCAAAATATTCCTTCATGCAAATAGCATCCATATAATTTATTTAATATTTAAATAAACCAAAACCACTTTAATTAAATAAAAACACTATCTTCACAGATCGGTAAAATTCTAATTAAAAATTATGTCTACGCACAAAATAACATCACAAATTATTTTAGATTTTTCAGACATCATTAATGCGCTCAAACCCTTGAACCCAACATAAAGTAATTTGAAAACTGAACCCAAAACTTTATAAAAATTCTAAATAAATTCTTAAAGCAACCCTCACGGCCGTCGCCACCTCTGCTGCAGGTGGAGCCGCTTCAACCACCGACCCTAGCTCCGTCGGGCTCTCACTGCAGCTTCCCATACCTCGCTACGACCTTACGAGTGTCGTATCGACCTCGTCGCGGTGGGAGGGTCGCTCGCCGCGCTCCTCGCCGGTGAAATCGCCGCGAACAGAGAAGGCTCCTTGTTCGCCGCCCTTTTCGTGATTCCAGCTCGTCGGCGTCGCATCCTTCGCTCGGAGCCCCCGACTCCGACGTCCAAGGCTTCTCATCACCTCTCCCTGACGAATCGCGACCTGCCGGAGCTCCAGCCGCCTCCGCCATCGTCGTCTAACTCGGAACAGGGCAACCCCTGTTTCCGAAGGTTTAATACCTAGCACCGAGTCGGGTGACTCGGTCCCGACTCGCCTCCAACTCAGCCCACTCGGCCTGACTCGGCCAGACTCGCCGAGTTAACCAGTATAACTCGCTCCGACTCAGCCCCACTCGCTGAGTCGACCCTCCCCCAACTCGCTGCACGTGTGTTGCACGTGCAACGTCGGTTTTAATTATTTTTTTTAAAACTAATTAAAAATCTTAAAAAAAATTAAATTTTTAAATCTTTAATATTTATATTTTTTTCTAATTTAATTTATATTACTATTTCATTTATTTTCTTTTCTGTTTCTATTTTATTTATTTATTATTTTTAACATATTATTTTATTATTTTCCTATTAAAATAATATTATCTTTTTTTAAAAAAAATTATTATAGAAATCAGGGTTTACATTGGACCAGTTAACTCCTAGGTCAGATCAGACCAGCACATGGAGTGGTTCACACCCAGGTTCCTATACCCGCATGCGTGCCGCCTCGACGACATCATGATAGTCCCTAGATGGCTAGCGGGGATAATCCTACTCGACGATTTAGCAGATATGAGGTCGAGACACCACAGCCCATCATGTGGATGTGCGTTCGACTCGGCCATCACAGATTTCTTTTCAGTTAAAGGGGTGATTCCCTTACACCTTGGATAGTGGATCCGTGGACCGCACAACTAGCATCCTCGACGTCCTGCAGACGATCGGATGAGTAGTCCGGATCCTAGGGTTATTTTTCTTTCGGCTAGTCGTAGCCGATGACTCTTGTATGATGGTGACCCTGTCTACGGACAGAGTGTGGTACTACACTGGGGTCGTGCCCCTACAGAGTCCGGTGAGGTTGTAAGGGCACGACGGTTTCGTTAGGGTAGGCAGCGTCGGCGACTAGAAAATGAGGGGGAGGGTTATTCGGTCACCCGTCCTCTTCGCAAACATCAGTGCAGCGGGCATAAGTAGAGACATAGACGATAAAGGCACTGATGGGCTTAAGGACGTCCCTAGCCCGAATTCGTTCTTAAGCATACGTTGGCAGCCCGAGACACGTGATATGAGTTAGAGCAATATTTGATGACTTATTATAGTGACACCGAAATGAGATATAACCTAGGTGACATTTAGAGATGTACGCGTATCTATAACCTAGGTTGACGTATAGCTTGATGAGATAAAATTAGTATTACATAGAAAACTATTGTGTGATAACTAATCTCACTAAGGCATCCTCGAATGAGCCCTCTAGCCTTTGATTTCGTACTGTGGTTTTGAGCTGTAATCTCGCACTAAGCCACAAGGCTGAACACACCGCGTTCAATGTGTGTGCAGATGTAGCAGTGACAGTCAAGTTCGGAGACAAGGGTCTCGTCAGTCGAGGTGGGCTATCGTCACCGTTTCGATTATTTATTGATTTCGGAGCGTAGTATATAGTAGATTAGTGTCGGGACTGTACGAGGAGACTGTGTTATTTATTTTATTAATATAACTATTTATTTATGTTGCAGAGATGAGATCATTGGTGAGCTCATGCGACGGTTGCCACGAGGCCAATAGGTGGTTCGGGGCGTGACAACATAGGTGGTATCAGAGCCTAGGTTATAAGGGCCTAAAGATTAATATTAGAGCTTCGGCTCCGAGTCTCCTAAGTGTAGCAGTTAGTCTCGATATAGTTATTAGAGTCTCCTAAGTGAGATTGTCCATCTCCACAGAGTGCCAGTGTCTATTGTTTCGGATAGAGATCCGAGGTTCACTTCGAGGTTTTGGCCGAAGTTGCAGAGGGAGCTGGGTACACCTTTGAGATTTAGTACAGCGTTCCATCCGCAGACAGATAGGCTGTCAGAGCGTACTATTCAAATTCTAGAGGATATGCTCAGAGCAGTGGTTCTAGAGTTCACTGGCAGATGGGATTCTTATCTTCCTTTGGTAGAGTTTGCGTATAATAATAGCTACTAGGCTAGCATTGGCATGGCTGCCTATGAGGCCATATATGGCAGACAGTGTCGAACCCCATTATGTTGGAGTGAGGTGGGTGAGAGACGCTTGACCGACACAGAATTGATTGATAAGACCGCGACCACGGTCAAGGTCATTCAGGATAGATTGAAGACGGCACAGGATCGACAGAAGAGTTACGCAGATAATCGCCGCAAGCCACTAGAGTTCGCTGTGGGAGATATGATTTTCCTGAAGGTCTCTCCATGGAAGGGTATTCTTCGGTTTCAGAAGAAAAGGAAGTTGCATCCCAGATATATCGGACCCTTCCAGATTCTTGATAAAGTGGGGCCAGTGGCGTATCATTTAGAGCTACCTGCTGACCTAGAGCATATTCATAATGTGTTTCATGTCTCGATGCTCCGGAAATATATGCCAGATCCATCCCATGTTCTCACGGCACCACCTGTTCATTTGAGAGAGAATCTAAGTTACGGAGTACAAGCTGTTGAGATTGTTGATCACCACGAGAAGATACTCCGAGGAAAGTCCATCCCCTTAGTGAAAATCATTTGGAGGAATGTAGAGGTCGAGGAGGTCACTTGCGAGACTGAGGCCCACATGCGAGCCCAGTATCCCTACTTGTTTGCGTGATAATAGTGAGAGCAATGTAGAAAGAGTTGTAAATTTTTCTTTCTTCCTTGTACTTTGTTTTAATTTTTGGGGGACCAAAAATTTTGTGGGGGGGAGAACTTGTAAACCCCTGCTTGAAAAAAAATAAAAAATAAAAGAGAAGAGTGGGGTGTGTTGGTAAAAAGAAAAAGGAAGAGGGAGAAAGAGCAAAAGGGTTGGCACTGTACGCATGCCCTCTTCCTCGCGCAACCCGTGCGCGTCGCCCTTGCTCTCCCACCGTCTGCCCTTGTTCGACGCTTTCTTCCCACCGCCGATGACCATTCCCACCTTATATCCTTTCCTCTCCATCTTCCTCACCCACCGGCCATCGGAGCACGTCGACGTCGTCTCTTCCCATCGCCAGTGCCTTTGACTCCATCTCTGCCCTCTTCGACACCGCACAGCTTGCTTGCTGGCGTCTCCGTCCCACCGCGTGCCCACCTCCTCCGAGCGACGAGAGAGCACGGCAGACTCGTCGTGTGAGACCCGTGATTTTTAAATAAGAGCAATAGAGTAATTTTAGTATTTGGAGAATTTAATCGTAAAATAAATTCTTTAAATGACTTATTTGTAAAATCATATGAATTTTTGAAGTATGAGATTTTGATGTGAAAATTATACCATCAAGTAGTATTTTTGATAAGGAATCCAACGACGCAGACGAATCGTAATTTGAACGTCGTTTGATTGGTCAATTGGATAGTCAAGATTTAATCTAGGATTTAAGATTTTAATTAACTAATTAGAAAAAAAGAAAAAAAAACTCATTTCTTCCTACCGAACGCACGCTCGCGCGCGCTCCCTCTCTCACTCTCCTCCTCCACGCGGACAGGCGATGGCGACGCCAATTTTCCGATGATGCTCCAGTGAAACCACGACGAACTAGGTTCCTAAATTTTAGCCACGGGTAGATCTCGACCTCCTCTTCATTTTGATACCAAGATACCCAAATTTGGTGTAGAGATGAGGGAGAAATCACGCAAGAGGCGTCGGCTGCGAGGGTTTCGATCGCTGAAGCTTGCTCCGACGATTACCAACGATTCCGGCCGTGAAACCTTGTAAACTTAGTACCTATGGATTTTCCTTGACGAGTGCTATCCATTGGTACTGGAGTTGAGGGCTATTAGCCGTCGGTTGGCCGCCGGCGAGCTAAAAACCCTAACTTAGGGATTTCGCCCAAATTGATTTAATCGGTGAAATTGATCGCGTATGAGCTATAAAAATTGGGCAAATATGGTTTTTGGAATCCTCATGAAGAGAGCTTTCGATTGTTACCAATATTGGTACTGATCGATAAACTTTGTCGGCGAGTGTTCCGACAAACTTTCCGATGAGTTTCCGACGATCACTGGAGAGATTTTTCGGCGAACTTGGAAAAAAATTAGGGTGATTCTAGAGATCATTCTAAGAGTAGTGGTGAAGAGAGATTTGAGAAACTATTTCTGAATTGAGAATTAAAATTCGTTGAATAATTGATAGGAAAATATAAAATGCGTAAATGACGACACGTGGATCGAGACAGTGTCAAAGAATAAAATTCAGTGAACGGATCTTAGGTTGGTTCCGAAGAGTAAACCGCCAAATCAGGTGCGTTGGTTCATCGATGTAGGATTTATTCAAGCTAGGGAATTCCTACTAAGGTTTTCTTAGGAAATTCTTGGATGTCTTAAATATGATAAAATGTAATGCTTGATAATATTATGCTTGTATATACATGTTAGTATAAATTATTTATCTAACATGAATAATGTGCCATGTTCACCATGCTAAGTATTTTAATATGCTATAAAATCTTGTCCTACATGTTATATTATTTTATGTGCTTTGTACCACCCAATTACCATGCGGACATGAATATAAATAGTGGCATATATGAATAACAAACATACATAGGAGGTAGCATAAACAATAACACCAGAAGCACTAGATTTAGTCTTAGGTGACATTAGATGCTAGAACCTCCTACGAGACATCACTAGGATTTAAATGGATATGGGTGTCTCCCATATACCCAGTTGACCACCGCGTACTATCGATGGTCACAATCGGTGATGCTTCTCTTTGCACCACTCCCGAGGCTACACGTAGCTTAGGTACTGGGAGCTGGTGGAAAAAGGGACCATACACACTCCAAGGTCATACTAGACCAGGAATATGGAGTAGGTTCCTACCCGAAAACTTATACCCGCACGAGTGTCGTTTAGGCGGCACCGTGATAGTCCTAAGATGGCCAGCGAGGATGAACCCTACCATGGACTTGGCACCGATGGAGACGGGGTTGCCATAGCCCATTGTTGGGATGTGTGTTTATCCCGATCAATATCGACAGCTTTTTACGTTATGAAATTTACCATCAAATGAAAAATGATGATTAACAAACTAAAGGCATCCTAAAGTACTCCTCCTAGCCTTTGATTTCTTTATTTCGGTTTCGAGCCGTAATTTCGCACTAGCGGCAAGGCTGAGCACACCACGTTCAATGTTTGTGTTGGCTGTCAGATGACTGACAAGAATATTTTATGAAGATGAGGGACATCGATGGATTTACTTTTAATTATTGATGTTATTAAAGAACTGTAGTAGGTATATCGGGACTGTGTTAGTAGAGATTTATAGATGATTTAATTGTATATTACGCTGTGTTGAGTATGTGTATGGACGATATTTATTATCAAATGCCTTGTATGGGACCTTTGGGCGCATACGACGGTTATCACATGTCCAACTGGAGGGTAAGGGCGTGACACGTCGGCACGCCGTTCGCAGCATCCCCGTCGTCCCCTCGCCTCGCTGCTGTCGGATTTTGCAGCGAGGCTGCCTTCCCCTACTCGCGGGCAGAAACAGAGCCGCGAGCAAAGGCTCTCGATCGCGCTCCCGTGAGCGGCGATTTCTCACCGCCAGTGCCTCCTCATCGCCCATCGCTACCGTCCACTCGTCGGCGACCTTCCTCCGTCCCCGACCTGCTGTTCGCGAGCTCAACGAGGACTCGCCGAAGCGTCGCCCGCGCTACCCTCTTCCCAAGCAGCAGCGAGCTCCGCTTCGCTGCACCCATCGCCGTCGCCGTCGTTGCTGCTCGCGAGGACCTCGGCGAATCTCCATCGAAGCCAGAGGGCTGCCGCCGGAGCCGAGTCAACCTCGCTAGAGCTCCCCCACCGGCGTCGAAAGGGAAGAAGCGGACGAGCGCCTCTGCCCACGCCCATTCGAAGGTTTTCTTCCCGAATCAAGATTAATTCTTATTTAATTAAGTTAAGAAAGATTAGTAATTTAATTAAGTGAGATTAGTGAATGGGTTGGGTTGAACCGAATTGAAGTGGATTGGGTTGGATCTAAGTTGGATTTGAATTCGGGTTGAGTTAGTTGGGGTGAGCCGAATCAAGTAATTGAAATTGGGTTCGAGCCCAAGTTAGATCAGATTAGATTGAGTTGGCTGGATCAGATCCAATTAAACTGGACCGAATTCGAGTTGAGCCAGATTGAATTGATCCGAACCTAAGCTGAGTCAAATAGACGAATTCAAGCCCAAATCGAGACCAATTGGATTGAATCAAGTTAGATTTGAACCAAATTGACTTTAATCGAATCCAAATTGAATCAATTTCACTATTTGAACCCGAATTTAGTCAAATTGATTTAGATTGGATCAAAATTGATCAATTTATTCAATTAAAGTTAGCTTTGACTAATTTTGACCAAATTGACTTGGATTAGGAATTGATATTGTCTTGGGCCTTATGAATAGAGTTGGGCTAAGCGAATTGGACTAATTAAACGGATGGATCGGATTAACATTAAATAATCATTTCTATCCTAATTAATTCTAGAAAATTCGAAATAAATTTTATTACTTTAGAAATATTATCTATACGTGATCTACACTGTTATTAAAGTTTTTGGGCTTCTTTTGGATCGATTTTGGAAGCCCGACACACGACACAAGTGCGTAGGCTCACTATAGTATGATTTATTCAAGTTATGGTAAATCTTAATTAGATTTTTTGGAAGTTCTTAGATGCCTGCAAATTAAATAACTATTATGCTTATAAAATACCAAAAGACATATGCATGCAAGAAATATATGTTATACTAGCCGCTCGACATGCTTGTATGATTACTGTTTATTATTTATCCAGCATGCTATATTACTCTTACCGCATGTTATTATTTATGGATGCTATAATGCAGACTACACATATAGTTACCATGCGGAATAGGGTAAAATGATATAACTTAAAACATAGTATCATGATGTACACGAATCATTTTAGTATAGAGACATAGGTGACATGATACTATCATATCCTATGAACATCACTAAATTACCTACAGGAGGCTATTATGCACCCTGGATAACATCGCGAACCACCAGTATTCGGTTAGTGATGTTCACCCCTTTCGAGGCTTCTGATAGCTTAGATACTGGGAGTGGGGTTGAGGGATTAGACCAGTTAACTCCTGGGTCAGATCAGACCAGCACATGGAGTTCCAACCCAGGTTCCTATACCCGCACACATGCCACCCTAGTGACATCGTGAAAGTCCTCAGATAGCTAGCAGGGATAATCCTACTCGACGATTTAGCAGATATGAGGTCGAGACACCACAACCCATCGTGTGGATGTGCGTTCAACTCGGTCAGCATAGATTGCTTTTGAGTTAGAGGGGTGATTCCCTTACACCCTGGACAGTGGATCCGTAGACCGCACAGCTAGTATCCTCGATGTCCTGCAGATGATCAGATGAGTAATCCGGATCCTAGGGTTATTCTTATTTCAGCTAGCCGTGGCCGATGGCTCTTGTATGATGGTGACCCTGTTTACGGATAGAGTGTGGTACTATACTAGGGTCGTGCCCCTACGGAGTCCGGGGAGGCTGTAAGGGCACGACGGTTTCGTTAGAGGAGGCAGCATCGGCGACTAGTGAAATGAGAGAGAGGGTTATTCGGTCACCCATCCTCTCTACCAACATCAGTGCAGCGGGCATAAGTAGAGACATAGACGATAAATGCACTGATGGGCTTAAGGACGTCCCTGGCCCGGATTCGTTCTTAAGCATACATTGGCAGCCCGAGACACGTGATTTGAGTTAGAGCTATGTTTGATGACTTATTATAGTGATACCGAAATGAGATATAACCTAGGTGACATTTAGAGACGTACGCGTATCTATAACCTAGGTTGATGTATAGCTTGACGAGATAAAATTAGTATTACATAGAAAACTATTGTGTGATAACTAATATCACTAAGGCATCCTCGAATGAGCCCTCTAGCCTTTGATTTTGTGCTGTATTTTCGAGCTATAATTTCGCACTAAGCCACAAGGCTGAGCACATCGCGTTAAATGTGTGTGCAGATATAGCAGTGACAGTCAAGTTCGGAGACAAGTGTCAGTCGAGGTGGGCTATCGTCACCGTTTCAGTTATTTATTAATTTCGGAGCGTAGTATGTAGTAGATTAGTGTCGGGACAGTACGAGTAGACTGTGTTATTTATTTTATTAATTTGACTAGTTATTTATGTTGCAGAGATGAGATCCTGTTATGCTTTGAATGGGTTGGTGAGCTCATACGGCGGTTGCCACGGGGCTAATAGGTGGTTCGGGGCATGACAACTTAGGTGGTATCAAAGCCTAGGTTATAAGGCCCTAAAGATTAATATTAGAGCTTCGGCTCAGAGTCTCCTAAGTGTAGCAGTTACTCCCGATATAGTTATCAGAGCAAGCAAGTCGGGAGTTAGTACGGTCGCATAGCTATGATCGGATGACTAATTTACCCTTTGCAGATGCTTTCTTCGATCCAGAATATTGTTGCGGTGTGATGACTGGAGATATTTACTTACAATTGGAAATTAATTTTGTGTAGATGTCGGACGTAAGGTCGCAGTGGAGACGGGTAAATACCTAGAGGGTTTTGGAGATAGAGGATTATATGAGCGCCACTTCTCGTCCACCTGTAGACCGACCAGTGGCTGTTGCACAGGCATCAGTGGACAGTACTTCTAGACATTCCTCGGGCGCTCCACAAGCGGTGATTCCGGAGCGATCTGCCTCGAGGGCATCATGGAGTTAGGGAGCTCGCACCATTTTAGTTGCACCACCCGTGGGAGCACCTTTGGCTCAGGGTTATCTGAACATGATAGTGACAGCTATCGCCAATATTTTTACTCCAGCTCCACAGGTTGAGGTTCCTCTTCTGCCACCTGCGGTGCAGACGGTGCCACCACTTGTTCCGCCAGCTCCTGCTCCGCTAGCGATACCTGCTCTAGTTGATAGTCCTCCTGAGACTGTACCAGCGATCGGTTTATTTGATGCGATCATACCTCCAGAGGTTCGACCGAGGGTTCCTGTTCAGCCAGTATCTTAGGCTCCATTAGTGGGAGGCATTGCCTCGATGCTGAATCCTGCAGTAGATGCACGTGTGATGCGACCTTTGGCCGCTAGGGTTCGGGATGCTAGGCAGCTGGGCTATGTTGTTTTCTCTGGCTCCTTAGACCCACAGGTAGCCCAAGCTTGGATCACTAATATCCGTCGGGTCACTACTAAGTTGGAGTTATCAGACTGCGATAGTCTCGGGGTAGTGCTTCACCTACTGGAGGGTGATGCAGAGATATGGTGGGAGCAGCTCCAGGGTAGTAGCAATGTTCCGCTGACTTGGGTTAGCTTCCAGGAGGAGTTTCATGAGCCATTCTATACTGAGATGCAGCACGATCTGAAGATTCAGGAGTTTCTGGTGTATACGCAGAGAGGTAGATCGGTTACGGAGTATGCTGCAGACTTTAACCGATTAGCTTCGTTTGTGCCAGAGGTGATCCCGTCGAAGAAGTATCGTCTACTTCGCTTCATTCAGGGTCTCGATGATCATATTCAGTCGAGGGTGGCTCTTCTGGACTATTCTGGGTTCCATAAGGTGGTTGATAAGGCCTTGATGGCGGAGCGGATGATTTTAGCTACGCGCGGGCGCAGGGAGGGGCAGAAGAGAAAGCGCCCAGGTACGCAGCGAGGTCGAGGTGACTACAGAGAGCGACAGAGCAGTGTGGCATCATCATCAGACTCTATTGCCAGAGGTGCTCCAGCTGGGGAGCTCGACACTCGGAGGACGATATCCAGGTGTGGCAGAGTCAGACTCGTCCACCACTGCCACCTAGGTCTGCTCAGGTATATCGCCCTCTACCTTTCATTTCAGGGATTAGTGGGGATAGAGCTCAAGCAGGACCGAGCCGGATAGCCTCCTATTATCATTGTGGACAGCGAGGCCACATCCGCCCCAAATGCCCCCAAAGGAGACAGCCGGGAGGTTTCCAGCAGTCCATGGTGCATCCTGCAGCTGTCGGACGTGGTCGTCCTTTTGGTCCGGTTCCACCCGCTGCTTCTGTTCCGACGTTGATTAGGGGACCTGCTCCCCCACCTGGCCAGCCTTCTCAGAGGCCGCCGCAGCGCACACAGACTCGCATCTTTGCACTGGATAGCGTGGACGCGCAAGTTAAACCAGACGTGATTACTGGTAATCCCTCGTCTAGCAACGCTCCTTGAGATACTTTATTTTGGTCTAATTTTTGTGTAAATAGATAGGATATTTTGGGGGTATGGTGGTATTTTGTCGTTTGAAGGATATATCCTTAATGTAACATATGTATTTTATTGGTAATGGATGTTAACCAGGACGTATGCGGTTGTTCGACTTATGGGCTCGGATACTTATAGATACTGGATCACATCGGTCATTTATCAGCTCCGAGTATGCCGGACGAGCCGATCAATCTTTGGAGTCGTTGGAGTCTGAGCTGATTGTCTCCACTCCCTTGGTCGAGCAGTTTGTGCGAGATCAGGTGTATCGAGCTTGCCCCATTATCGTACAGGGTATCGAGTTGGAGGCGGATTTAATTCCATTGGAGATGACTGACTTTGACGTGATTCTCGGTATGGATTGGTTGACGCCACATGGAGCACTCGTGAATTGCTTCACGAAGTCGGTGTCCTTCGCAGGATCTGGGATACCGGAGATTATTTTTGAGGTGGATCGATGGGTGTTGTCGACTGCCATTTTATTTATTCTTTCGGCGCTGAAGTATATTTAGAAAGGATGTCAGTGTTTTCTAGCATACGTGAGGGACAGTAGTCGGACAGATGGTGACATGGCAGACGTTCTGGTAGTTCAAGAGTTTCCCGACGTATTTCCTCATGATTTGCCCAGATTACCCCCGGATCGAATGCTTGAGTTCTGTATTGATCTTGCTCCAAGGACGATGCCGATCTCTCGACCCCCGTATCGTATGACACCGGCTGAGTTAAAAGAACTAAAGGTACAACTACAGGATTTGGTGGACAAGGGATTCATTCGACCTAGTGTCTCTCCCTAGGGTGCACCCGTCTTGTTTGTGAAAAAGAAAGATGGGACCATAAGGATGTGTATTGACTACAGACAGCTGAACAAGGTCACCATCAAGAATAAGTATCCCCTTCCTCATATTGATGATTTGTTTGATCAGTTGCAGGGTGCTCAGGTATTTTCTAAGATTGATTTGAGATCGGGATACCACCAGCTGTGGATCCAAGACGCGGATATTCCAAAGACAGCGTTCCGGACACGGTATGGACATTACGAGTTCTTGGTTATGTCTTTCGGACTAACTAATGCTCCTGCAACTTTTATGGACCTGATGAATTGGATTTTCCACAAGTATCTGGATAAGTGTGTCATTGTCTTCATAGATGACATACTGATATACTCGAGGAGTTAGGTGGAGCATACCAGATATTTTTGGCTCGTATTGCAGGTTCTGCGGGAGAATCAGTTATATGTCAAGTTCTCTAAGTGTGAGTTCTGGTTGACGCAGGTGGGATTTCTGGGGCACATAGTTTCAGCATAGGGTATTCAGGTTGATCCAGTAAAGATTGAGGTAATAATTAAATGGGAGTAACCTAAGAATCCCACAGAGGTCCGCAGTTTTCTAGGGTTAGCTGGGTATTATCGGCGCTTTGTTCAGGATTTCTCTCGTATTACAGCACTGATGACCAGGCTGACCCGGAAGGACATTAAGTTCCAGTGGAGCCCAGGATACGAGCAGAGTTTTCAAGAGCTCAAGACTCGCCTGACTACTGCACCGGTACTCACTCTTCCGGTCAGTTGTGTGGAGTATGTGATATTCAGTGATGCATCTAGGCAGGGTTTGGGCTGTGTTTTGATGCAGTGTGGTCGGATAATTGCATACGCTTCTCGACAGTTGAAAAAGCATTAGGGAAATTATCCAACCCATGATCTGGAGTTAGCAGCGATTGTTTTGATACTGAAGATCTGGAGACACTATTTATTTGGCGAGAAATGTCATATTTTTACAGATCATAAGAGTTTGCAGTATTTACTGACTCAAAGGGAGTTAAATCTCAGACAGCGCCGCTGGTTAGAGTTGATTAAAGATTACGATCTGGTTATTGATTACCACCCAGGGAAGGCTACCAGGGAATGGCAGATGCACTGAGCAGGAAATCATCTGCCGCCTTAGCCTACATTCGTATTACGTACGTGCCATTATTACATGACTTGAGAGCCCTTGACATTAAGTTGCAGTGTGGCTCACAGGGTGAGTTACTGACACAGTTCGTTGTGCGTCCTACCCAATCTGATCATGTAGTGGAGTTACAGAAGACAGACCCAGAATTGAGCAGAATGATCCAGAGGGTTAAGAGTGATCGGGAATGAAATTTTAGACTCAGAGATGACGGTATGTTGGTACTGGGGGACAGGGTCTATGTACCTCGGGATGAGGACTTGCGACAACAGATTTTGGAGGAGGCACACAATTCCGCTTATGCCATGCACCCAGGTAGTACAAAGATGTATCGCACTATCAGACAAACTTACTAGTGGGCAGGCATGAAGCAGGACATAGCTGAGTTTGTGGCCTGATGTTTAATATACCAATAGGTGAAAGCCGAGCATCAGAAGCCAGCGGGCACATTACAGCCTCTTCCGATACTAGAGTGGAAGTGGGAGCACATTACGATGGACTTCGTGGTGGGGTTGTCACGCACCCAGCGACACCACAATGCTATATGGGTGATTATTGATCGACTGACGAAGTCGGCCCACTTCCTACCGATTGATATTACATACTCCATGGAGAGGTTGGCTAGATTGTACATCAGCGAGATTGTCCATCTCCACGGAGTGTCGGTGTCCATCAGCAAGATTGTCCACCTACACACTGCCCGCAGGTAGGGTCACCTCAACTTAATATATTTTCGGTCATGGCTAATCAAAATTATAATAACCCTAGGATCCGGACTACTCATCTGATCGTCTGCAGAACGTCTAGGATGATAGCCGTGTGGTCTACGGATCCATTGTCCAAGGCTTAAGGGAATCACCATCACAACTCAAAAGCAGTTGATGTTGGTCGAGTTGACCGTCAATCCGCACAATGGGTTTGAGGTACCTCGACCATATTTTTGCTTAATCATTGAAAAGTTTATCCCCGATAGCCATATAAGGACTATCACGGTGACGTCCAACCGTCACACGTGCGGGTAATAGTATCCGGATATGGACCCACTCCGCTTTCTAGTCTATCTTGACCCTGGAGTTAGTCTAGTCTATTTCCCAACCAGCTCCCAGTATCTAAGCTACTTGTAGCCTCGGGAGTGGTGTTGGTGGGTAGACATCACTATTCGAACATTAACAGTTCGTCATGTCATCTAGGGTGTGTTGTTAACACGCTGTAATTGTAATTTAGTGATGTCCTTAGGAGGTGCTAGTATCATGTGTTTCATATGTCTCTATACTAGAGTATTATGAATTATTATTGATATTACCTCCTATGTAATGATTCAAGTTTAAAATATTTAGTTTCATAGTTCTCCACATGACAGTATTATAACATTCAATAAGTATGGGACAATTAATAACATGTAGGAGAACTAATAAAGCATGTCATGTAAAGCTAAGTAGCATAGCATATAACATATCAATCATGCTTAATAGATAATTTAATATAGCATGCATGTTCTATAGTATTTAGCAAGCATAAGTTTTAATTATTTTTAAGGTATCAAAGACTTTCCAAATAAAATCTTTCTAAGATTTTCCCTAGCATGAATATAATCCTACTACGATGAACTAACGCACCTGATCGAAGTCTGAGCTTCAGAACCAATCCAATTGAAGCTCAGAGGTACCAACCGTAATGTAGCTCACGTGCTAAAATAATATTCCTAAATAATAAAATTTATTTAGAATAAAATTAATATCATTTCTACAAATTATTCGGATAGAAATTTAATTAGTTGAGAACCTAAGTTATTGAATTACCTTGGCTCAGAACCAATCTTTCTAAGACTTTCCAAATAAAATCATTCTAAGATTTTTCCTAGCATGAATATAATCCTACTGCGATGAACTAACGCACCTGATCGAAGTCTGAGCTTTAGAACCAATCCAATTGAAGCTCAGAGGTACCAACCGTAATGTAGATCACGTGCTAAAATAATATTCCTAAATAATAAAATTTATTTAGAATAAAATTAATATCATTTCTACGAATTATTCAGATAGAAATTTAATTAGTTGAGAACCTAAGTTATCGAATTACCTTGCTCAATCTAAATTAATTATCTAGTCCAATTCAATTAAGATCAAATATTATCGAGGTTCAATTCAATCTTCTAGCCCATATTCAATCCTAAAGCCCAAGTCCAAGTTCACAGCCCAATCAACTAACAATATATTTTATTTATTAAATTAGCTCAAATTATCATACTCAATCTAACTAGTTATTCGTGCAACCAAATTACTACTCTATTTAATTAATCAAATAAAAATAGATTTATATAAAATTTACTAAGGTTATTAGTATTGATTAATTTAGAATTTGGTCCAATTTATTTTCTACATTTGACCTTATCCATGTCCATAGCTCAATCCATCTAGCCCAAGTCCATGCATGAAGCCCAAATTGGAATCAAATTTAACTTAGTCAAAGTTGGTCAACATTGATTCCAACTTGACTCGGGTCCAATTCAATATCCAGGTCCAAATTGACTCAATCTGATCCTAGTCAACCAATTTGACCAAATTTGACCCAGTGCAATCGAGTCGCTTTTACTTAACCCAACCTGACTCAGACTCAATTAATTTAGGCAGTTTAATCCAAACTTGAGCCAAAGCCCAAATTTGTTCAACCCAACTAGTTGGGTTCAATCAACTCAATCAAACTAGCTCAACCCAAGTCAAACGAACCCAATTTAAATCGATTCAACTCAACCGTTTACTTAAACCTCAGCTTAACTAATTATTTATTTCCTTAATCGCAGATTAGCTTAACTAATTAACCACTAATCACGATTAAACAGACGAGGACAGAGTCGTTACCCTATTCTTCAGCTGCAAGTGCCCACTGCCGGTGAACTCGCCATCCAAATTGCATCGTCGACCTCCCGACGACTTCCGGTGACCTCTGCTGGCGGCAGTTCTTCTTCGATGGACGGCAGACTGCGGTGGCTACAGAGGAGGGAAAGAAAGGAACGGAGGTTAGAAATCCCTCAACGAATCCCTTCGGCGGAGAAGCGATGCTCGAATCGAGCGAAAAGGAAGGGAGTGTGGAATCGACGGAGAGGGGAAAAGATTACTACCTAGCCATTAACATCGATGGAAGGTCATTGGAGAGTTTGTGGATACCGACGGCTGCTTGCGAGGGGATGCCTCTGTTTTCCCCAATCCCAGCAAGCTCGACGACGATGGTAGGGAAGGAAGAACGAACTAACAAAGCGAGATAGATGCTGCTACCTAGTCGCTCGCGCGTCGATGGACGATCGCCTCCGCTCTTGAGGAAGGCTGGTCGCTGCTCCCGAGCAAGCGCTAAGCCGTCGATGGAGGAATATGATCACAGACGCCTCGCTCGTCACGGACAATGGGAGCGGTGCCTCCTCGCATAAGGGTGAAGAAGTCTGGCAAAACGCGGAGGAAGCGATGCCCTTGCAGCCGCTCCGGCGACGTTGATGTTCTTCCGCTCGAGCTCGCAGACGCAGGCGGAAGAGAAGGCGTGGATTAGGGCGACGACTGCGGCGCTCGGTCAACCCACCTTCACTCGCATGGATCGGTTCGCTCGAACCGGATCGATCCAAGTCAAATGATCCGGCTCAACCAAGCCGTTTCTGTTGGGTGAAGGCGGATCACGTGAAGAGCACATGGTCCACCTACTTTTACATTTTAGTCCATCAGCCCAGTTAAATCTCACTTAGGTCCCTCCACTTTAATAAAAATTCTAACTAGACCCTATAGCACTCATCAAATTACAAGTATACCCTTTTTAATCCAAAATTTAGCCAAATTTTACCATTTGGGTCCTAATACCTCACAAATATTATTTAACCCTCTTCTACTCAAAAACAAGTCTAAGAAAAATTTTAAATTTTTTTTTTCTAATTAAACCATATAGAAGTGAGGGTTTACATTGCTCGCCGGCGTCTCCGTCCCACCGTGTGCCCACCTCCTCCGAGCGACGAGAGAGAGCGGGAGACTCACCGACACGCCGTTCGCAGCATCCCTGCCATCCCCTCGCCTCGCCTCGCTGCTGCCGGATTTTGCATCGGGGCTGCCTTCCCCTGCTCGCGGGCAAAAACAGAGCCGCAAGCAGAGGCTCTCGATCGCGCACCCGTGAGCGGCGATTTCTTGCTGCCAGTGCCTCCTCCTCGCCCATCGCCGCCGTCCACTCGTCGGCGACCTTCCTCCATCCCCGACTTGCTGTTCGCGAGCTCAACGAGGGCTCACCAGAGCGTCGCCCGCGCTGCCCTCTTCCCACGCAGCAGCGAGCTCTGCTTCGCCGCACCCATCACCGTCGCCATCGTCGCTGCTCGCGAGGACCCCGGCAAACCCCCGGCAAACCTCCGCCGAAGCCAGAGGGCTGCCGCCGGAGCCGAGTCGACCTCGCTGGAGCTCCACCACCGGTGTCGGAAGGGAAGAAGTGGACGAGCGCCTCTGCCCACGCCCGTTGGAAGGTTTTCTTCCCTAATATCGATTAATTCTTATTTAATTAAGTTAAGTAAGATTAGTGAATTGGGTTGACCGTGAATTTGCCTTATTGGGGAAACTAAAAAGTCAAGGTGAGTTGTTAAGGTTCCAATTATGGCCTGCTACAGTTGGAGCCCCGTGTGGGCGGTTGTGAAATTTGTGATATGTTGTCCAGTTGTGTATTTTTCTTGCTTAAATTCTGTAGATAATATTTAATTTACTGAATGATTTATGAACTATGAATATTTTATGCATATTGTATTTGTCGCACATGATATATATACATGTGTATGTGTTAAACACACAAGAGAACGTAAACACTGGACTTATCACTAGATGACAGACAAACTAGTTGGGTGACATCGGACATACGACACCATAGACTAGTTTAAAACACCTAGAGTATAGACCTGAACTTCCTAGGGACATGAACTACTAGGAATCTTATAGGTCTATATAACACAGTACTTCTCTCATGAATGGTGGGTACCATTTATGTTAATCTAATGAAGGGTAGTTGATGAGGACATCGTTGGTTCACCCGTGCAGGATTCAATTACCATAGAAGGCCCAATGACACGAGCCCATGCACGACGCTTAGGACGGCAGGTGAATTATTTTCTTGAGCAATTTAATTACTTAATTACAAAACAAATGATATTGTCTAATTATTATTGTTTACTTGTCACTACATGCAAGGAAATACATGGAGGAATTACTTATATGGAAGTTGCATGAATTACTCATATGGAAGTGTATGAGTGAAGGAAGATTTATTCAAGAATCAAATCTTTATCAAATATCTATTAAAGAGCAAATCAAGGAAGAAGATTTATTAAATAGCAAATCAAAGAAGATTTATTCAAGATCAAATCTTCCTCAAATATATATTCAAATCTTCATGAAGGGATTTATTTTTCCAAATTTTGTAGCTAACAAGAGGAGGATATTTATATATTTATTTTTCTTATTTTAGTGAAACAAAATATGAAAAAACGTGCCATATTTTGTCTATATATTTGGTGGGACGTGCACTATTGAAAAGGAGACTTTGGTTTTGCTTTAGCCACCACTTTTGTAATGCTTTTGCTACAAACTTGAAGTCCAATTTCTTGAGTAATCCTTCCGCTGTTGCTCTTTCAATTCTCTTGAATTGTTCGTGTCGTTCTTCGTGAACAGGTCAGTCGTGTTTGACAGGGTTGATAACCAACTGAGGAGTGGTTTAGCGATTGCGAGGTTGCTGGTCGCGTTCCTAGGTCGTGGTTAGTCTCCCCTTCGTCAAAGTCACAACTCCCCTCACTTTAAGGATTTCTCCTATGACGGAAGATCGGGACCAACTTGCTTGCACTCATCTTAAGTCGAGGCGTGTGCATATCAGGTGGTATCAAAGCTTTCGTTGCCGGTAGGAATTCATCTATCCTTTATTAGATTCTCTTTTATTTTCCCTACATCAAAAAAAAAATCCTTTTTTCTTGAACTTCTATCTCATACCCATCATCATTTTTTTTTCCATCTTTTATTGTTTTTTTTCTTTATTATCTCCAAATTTCCGTTTGATTGTTGAAATAAAAAAAAGTATTGTTTGGCGAAAGAGAGTGTTCGGCCGAATTCTTGATGGAAAAAAAAAGAGGTAGAGAAAATAGAGGAGGAAGTAGTCGGTTAGGAAAAAAAAAAAAAAAAAAAAGAGGTAGAGAGAAAGGAGGAGGTGTTTTGTAAGAAAAGGGGAGAAGAAAGAGGAAGAAGTGTTCCGTGAGGAAAAATTGAAAAAAAAAAGGAGACAGAGAGAGAAAGGAGGAGAAAAAAGAGGAGGAAGTGTTTTGCTAGAAAAGAGGGAGTAGTGTTCGGCAAGGAAAAAATAGGTGGAGAAAGGGAGGAGTAAGCTTTCGGCGAGTAGAAAAAAAAAGAAAAAAAAAAGTGAGAGGAAGGTTCGGCCAAGAACAAAAAAAAATAAACAAAAAAAATATTTTATTCGAATTTTAATTGTCTTGCATTTATTCTTCCTTTTTGACACCTTATACCTTCCTTGATTGAGTTAATTTTGCAATCCGAATTTTAATTATAATTATCCTTGCATTTATTCTTCCTTTTGACACCTTCCACCTTGCTTAATTGAGTCAACTTGAATTATTATTTTCTTCTCTTTGCTACAAATATATCCCCATCTAGATCTCCATAAATTAGCCTTGATCACCATGTTCTAGTACTTTGCAATCGCTTTATTCACTTCTTGTTGAAAGTTATCACGAACCAGCAAACACGTGAACAATTTTTGAGAAGGGTAAGAGCTTCAGGTGGTAAGATTTGTGAGGATTGTGAGTTTTCATAAATAATTTACTAATTGGTGGAATTTCTCTTTTGTCTTTACTAACAATGTCAGGATCAATAAGTCCTCATGATGTTCCTTACGATGGGTAAGATGGGTCCCAATCATCGATGATATCATTGTCTCCACGTTCTCAAGCTTTGATGGCTCATGTTACAAACACCTTCGAGGAAATACTATCCGATCAAGTACTTGTGCGCTTGAACGGGTTGGAGAATCGGCTTGGAGAAATTGAAGCACGACTTGATCAAGTGGAGCAAACTCCTCCACGACGACACCCACCACCTCGAGTTCCTCGAGGACGAGTTGAAGCTAATAATAATGCTGCTGCTGCTGCTCCAATCGAACCAAGAGGAAATTTAAACGCTGCATTTCAAGAAGCTGCTGATGAAGAGTTAAATAATAATTATGTGGCTGATGATGAAGTTGCCTTGGAATTGTATCAGCGCCGCCCCGCACGAGGAGTGGGAGTTGACGGAGGTCATGCACGTCACCGTAATGAAGAAAGAAGAAATGATGCATTGGGTAAAATTAAATTCACTATTCCTAGTTTTGATGGAAAGTTTAATCCAGAAGCTTATCTTGATTGGGAATTATTAGTTGAGCAAAAGTTCAGCTGTCATCATTACCTAAAAGAGTATAGAGTACGTGCGGCAACTACTAAATTTATTGGTTATGCTTCTATCTGGTGGAGTCAAATTCGACAAAGAAATGGAGCTCCTCGTACTTGGGATGATTTGAAGTGCTTGATGAGGTCCAGGTTCGTGCCTTCCTATTTTGAAAGAGAATTACTTAATAAATTTTAAAGATTGAATCAAGGAAACAAATCTGTGGAAGAATACTATCAAGAGTTGCAGGTGGGCATGCTACGTGCTAATGTGCAAGAAGATGATAATGCAAAGATGGCTAGATTCTTGGGAGGATTGAATGGAGAGATACAAGATATCCTTGATTTCCAGAACTACAATTCTTTGGATCAACTATTTCATTATGCATGCAAAGCTGAAAGGCAAGTTCAAAGGAGGAAGTAACCATACAAAGCTAGTCGTAGCTATTCTAGTTCTTCCATGCCTTGGAGGGATGCCAATCAGCAACAAAAGAGTGTTGGTCATTCTAGCAAGACTGCTGCACCCATTAGCCAAGGAAATTCAGGAAGCCGCCTTACTTCACCAACATCCAAACCTATTGATTCAAAAAAGACCACTGTTGCACCTACAAAAAGTTCATCCTCAATTGCATCTGCAGGAAGAACAAGGGAGATTGAGTGCTTCAAGTGTAAGGGAAAAGGGCATTATATACGTGATTATCCAAATCAACGTGCCCTTATCATTCGAGAAGATGGTGAGTACACATCGGCCAGTGAGGTTGAAGAGGAAGGTGGATCTGATTATGAGGAGTCTCAACATATTTCGGGGTCAGAACCAGAAGAGATCACTTTTGATACAAGCCATGCAAGCCTTGTTGTTCGTCGTGTTTTTAGCTCCCAGATGCAGAAGGCAGAAAATGGACAGCGTCACAATTTGTTCCAATCCTAATTTATGATCAAGGAGCATTCTTGTAAGATCATAATTGATGGTGGAAGCTGCAATAATATTGCAAGTTCGGAGATGGTTGGAAAGCTTGTCTTAACCACAAGATTACACCCGCAGTCATACTACATTCAATGGCTCAATTCTTGTGGGAAGTTGAAGATAACAATTATGGTACGTGTTCATTTTTCTGTTGGTACCTAGTCTGACTTTGTGGACTGTGATGTGGTGCCAATGCAAGCTTGTGCGTTACTACTTGGAAGACCATGGCAATATGATAAAGATGCTACACATTATGGGCGTTCCAACAAGTACTCCTTTATGCACAAAGATAAGAAGGTCGTGTTGGTTCCAATGACACCAGAAGAACTTCTCAAAGATAAATTAGATAGGGCTGAGTGTGAGAGAAAAGAAAAAGAGATGAGTGACATTTTCAAAATAGAAAGTAAGAGTCATCAACCCAAAATGAGAGAAAAGAAAGAAAAATGTGAGAAAAAAAGAGAGATACCAATCAAGGGACAAGTTCTATTCGCTACCAAAAGCGAGATGCGAGAGTTAGAAACCAATCCCCAAGAGTGTTTTGCACTTGTATGCAAGGATGCTCTATTTTCTACTAACTCCTTACCCTCTTCTTTGCCTGTTTCGATTGTTTCTTTGATGCAGGAGTTTGCTGATGTGTTCCCAAATGAGATACCTGTAGGGTTGCCACCATTGCGGGGGATTGAGCATCAAATTGATTTGATTCCAGGAGCATCTCTGCCTAACCGTCCCCCATACCGTACCAATCCCGAGGAGACAAAGGAAATTCAGCACCAAGTGCAAAAGCTCCTAGATAAAGGATATGTGCGTGAAAGCTTAAATCCATGTGTTGTTCCTGTTTTACTTGTGCCAAAGAAAGATGGATCATGGAGGATGTGCATAGATTGTCGAGTTATCAACAATATTACGGTACGTTATTGTCACCCTATTCCTCGATTAGATGATATGCTTGATGAATTGTGTGGTTCTACTATTTTTTCTAAGGTTGACTTGCGTAGTAGTTACCACCAAATTAGAATGAAGCTAGGTGATTAATTGAAAAACTGCTTTTAAAGCCTAAATTTGGATTATATGAGTGGTTAGTTATGTCATTTGGTCTTACTAATGCACCTAGTACATTTATGCGCTTAATGAATGAAGTGTTGAGAGCTTTTATTGGAAAATTTGTGGTAGTTTACTTTGATGACATATTAATCTATAGCAAGTCTTTGGATGAACATTTAGCACATATGCGCCAAGTTTTGATGGCTTTGAGAGATGCACGTTTGTTTGCTAACCTCGAGAAGTGCACCTTTTGCAGGCTTTGTTGTCACTGCACAGGGTATTGAGGTGGATGAGGAAAAGGTGAAAGCTATTCGAGCTTGGCCAACACCTACATCGGTCACGCAAGTGCAAAGTTTTCATGGACTGGCAAGCTTTTATCGTCGATTCGTAAAGGATTTCAACTCACTCGCCGCTCCCCTCAATGCGTTGACAAAGAAGAATATACCTTTCGAGTGGGAAAAGACGCAAGAAGATGCCTTCAATTTGCTAAAAGATAAGTTAACTAATGCACCACTTTTACAACTTCCTGATTTTAATAAAACTTTTGAGATAAAATGTGATGCTAGTGGTATTGGAATTGGAGGTGTTCTTATGCAAGATAGGAAACCCATTGCTTATTTTAGTGAAAAGCTTAGTGGTCCAACTTTAAACTACTCAACATATGATAAAGAATTATATGCATTGGTTAGAGTATTAGAAATATGGCTAACCAAAACAAATATTGAGGAGATGCAAATACAATATAAGAAGCATGCAGACAAAGGTAGAAAGAAAGTTATTTTTGAAGAATAAGATTTGGTTTGGTTGCATTTGCGTAAAGATCGATTTCCAGAACAGCGCAAGTCCAAACTCATGCCACGAGGTGATGGTCCATTCAGAGTTATTGCGAAGATCAATGATAATGCCTACAAGCTGGAACTACCTAAGGATTATGGGGTGAGTAATACATTCAATGTGGCTGATCTATCACCATACTTGGGTGATGAAGATGAGCTAGAGTCGAGGTCGACTCCTCTTCAAGAAGGGGAGTATGATGAGGACATCGTTGGTTCACCCGTGCAAGATTCAATTACCATAGAAGGCCCAATGACACGAGCCCGTGCACGACGCTTAGGATGGTAGGTGAATTCTTTTCTTAGGTAATTTAATTACTTAATTACAGAACAAATGATATTGCCTAATTATTATTGTTTACTTGTCACTACATGCAAAGAAACACATAGAGGAATTACTTATATGGAAGTTGCATGAATTACTCATATGGAAGTGTATGAGTGAAGGAAGATTTATTAAAGAATCAAATCTTTATCAAATATCTATTGAAGAGCAAATCAAGGAAGAAGATTTATTCAAGAGCAAATCAAGGAAGATTTATTCAAGATCAAATCTTCCTCAAATATATATTCAAATCTTCATGAAGGGATTTATTTTTCTAAATTTCGTAGCTAACAAGAGGAGGATATTTATATATTTATTTTTTTTATTTTAGTGAAATAAAATATGGAAAAACGTGTCATATTTTGCCTATATATTTGGTGGGACGTGCACTATTGAAAAGGGGACTTTGATTTTTGCTTTAGCCACCACTTTTGTAATGCTTTTGCTACAAACTTGAAGTCCAATTTCTTGAGTGATCCTTCCGCTGTTGCTCTTTTAATTCTCTTGAATTGTTCGTGCCATTCTTCGTGAACAGGTCAGTCGTGTTTGACACGGTAGATAACCAACTGAGGAGTGGTTTAGTGATTGCGAGGTTGCTGGTCGCGTTCCTAGGTCGTGGTTAGTCTCCCCTTCGTCAAAGTCACAACTCCCCCCGCTTTAAGGATTTCTCCTACGACGGAAGATCGGGACCAACTTGCTTGCACTCATCTTAAGTCGAGGCGTGTGCATATCAGTAGCAGAGGCGTCACCCGACCCATCCTTTAGCATTCGGTGAGTACCAACAAGGGGGTTCTTGCTAAAGGCTGAGATATCCCCATGGCATGTATCCAAAACTAAAGAGCTGGGAGCCGGGGAGCTCACTTCAGTCGCTATGCCTAAGGACTAAGGTGTCTGTTGACGTTGACATACCTCAACTGAGTCCTACAGGCTTGGGAGGTAGTCCGGACAGCAAGAGTTGATACACGTATTGGATCTGGCAGGTCAGGCCATGAGTATATATTAGTAGGTGACCCTGCTGTGGAGCAGAAATGTAGCGCTACATGGTTTTCTCATATCATAGGGTCTATAGGAGACATACGATATGATAGTCTCAGAGTGCGGTCGGGGTATACGGCTGGCGAGACTAGAAGGAGAAGGAACCGCGGTCACCCCCCTTCTCCGCCAACGTCAGTGTGACGGGTTTAAGGAGAGACATAGTTGGACACAGACGGGTCTGAGGGTAGTCCCTGACGAGGGTTTACCCCATCATAGGATGACAGCCCGTAGTTAGAGTTGGAGTTAAACTTAAATTAGACACGAGATAATATTTGACAACTTAGCACATCCTTCATATTTAATCTTTGTTATTTTATACATAAAATATTAACTGCTATATTGTGATATTGCTTACACCCCTAGACATAAATATTACTTTAGCCTGTACTTTTGCTGGGATTTTCTCCTTTTATAGCCATTGTGTCACGCCCCGAACCACCTATCGGCCCCGTGGCAACCACCGCATGAGCTCACCAACCCATGCAAGGCATAACAGGATCTCATCTCTGTAACATAAATAACTAGTCATATCAATAAAATAAATAACACAGCCTCCTCGTACAGTCCCGACACTAATCTACTACATACTACGCTCCGAAATCAATAAATAATCGAAACGGGGACGATAGCCCACCTCGACTGACGAGACCCTTGTCTCCGAACTTGACTATCACTGCTACATCTGCACACACATTGAACGCGGTGTGCTCAGCCTTGCGACTTAGTGTGAAATTACAGCTCGAAACCATAGCACGAAATCAAAGGCTAGAGGGCTTATTCGAGGATGCCTTAGTGAGATTAGTTATCACACAATAGTTTTCTATGTAATACTAATTTTATCTCATCAAGCTATACGTCAACCTAGGTTATAGATACGCGTACGTCTCTAAATGTCACCTAGGTTATATCTCATATCGGTGTCACTATAATAAGTCATCAAACATAGCTCTAACTCATATCACGTATCTCGGGCTGCCAACGTATGCTTAAGGACGAATCCGAGCCAGGGACGTCCTTAATTTCATCAGTGCCTTTATCGTCTATGTCTCTACTTATGCCCATTGCACTGATGTTGGCGGAGAGGACGGGTGATCGAATAACCCTCTCCCTCGTTTCGCTAGTCCCGACGCTGCCTCCTCTAACGAAACCGTCGTGCCCTTACAGCCTCCCCGGACTCCGTAGGAGCATGACCCCAGTGTAGTACCACACTCTGTCCGTAGACAGGGTCACCATCATAAAAAGAGCCATCGACTACGACTAGCCGAAATAAGAACAACCCTAGGATCCAGACTACTCATCCGATCGTCTGCAGGACGTCGAGGATGCTAGCCGTGCGGTCCACGGATCCACTGTCCAAGGCGTAAGGGAATCACCCCTCTAACTCAAAAGCAATCTATGCTGGCCGAGTCGAACGCACATCCACACGATGGGCTGTGGTGTCTCAACCTCATATCTGCTAAATCGTCGAGTAGGATTATGATAGTATCATGTCACCTATGTCTCTATATTAGAGTGTCTGGTGTACGTCATGATACTATGTTTTAAGTTATATCATTTTACCCTATTCTGCATGGTAACTATATATGTAGTCTGCATTACAGCATCCATAAATAATAACATGCGGTAAGAGTAACATAGCATGCTGGATAAATATTAAATAGTAAGCATACAAGCATGTCGAGCGACTAGTAAAACATATATTTCTAGCATGCATATGTCTTTTGATATTTTATAAGCATAATAGTTATTTAATTGGCAGGAATCCAAGAACTTCCAAAAATTCTAAGTAAGATTTACCCTAGCTTGAATAGATCATACTATAGTGAGCTTACGCACCTGTGTCGTATGTCAGGCTTCCAAAATCAATCCAAAAGAAGTCCAGAAACTTTAGTAACAGTGTAGATCACTGATAGATAATATTTCTAAAGCAATAAAATTTATTTAGAATTTTCTGAAATTAATTAGGATATAAATGATTATTTAATGTTAATCCGATCCATCCGTTTAATTAGTCCAATTTGCTTAACCCAACTCTATTCATAAGGCCCAAGCCAATATCAATTCCTAATCCAAGTCAGTTTGGTCAAAATTAGTCAAAGCTAACTTTAATTGAATAAATTGATCAATTTTGATCCAATCTAAATCAATTTGACTCAATTCGGGTTCAAATAGTGAAATTGGTTCAATTTGGATTCGATCAAAGTCAATTTGGTTCAAATCTGACTTGATTCAATCCAATTGGGCTTAATTTGGACTTGAATCCGTCTATTTGACTCAGCTCAAGTTTGGATCAATTCAATCTAGATCAACTCAGATTCGGTCTAATTTAATTGGATCTGATCCAGCCAACTCAATCTAATATGATCTAACTTGGGCTCGAACCCAATTTCAATTACTTGATTCAGCTCACCCCAACTAACTCAACCTGAATTCAAACCCAACTCAGATCCAACCCAATCCACTTCAATTCGGTTCAACCCAACTCGATGTAGATCGGTTTGCCTAAAATTCATGAGATATTTGTTCTTAATGATGTTCATGTTATTTATCACTTAATCCCCTTCCTCTTCCCTAGTGGTTTACTTTGGTAAAATGAATAGAACAAAAGGAGGAACAGAAAAGAATTCAATAGGGGAAGAGAGAACTGATAGTAGATCTTCCAACAATTTATGAAATCAATCACTTAAAACAATCAATTAAATTTAAAACAAAATCAATCAATCCAATCATTTTTAACTCTCCTCTTGTTCTCTTGGCACTCCCTAGTTGTTAACTTCCTCTTTCTCCTAGGGTTTCAATGTCACTTGATTATAACTAGTCATAATTGATTTGAATCCACCTATAAAGCCTTGATTTTGTGCACAACAGCCGCTTTTGACTATGATAAATATTTAGTCACGCAAGAAGAAAATAAATATCAAGTTCAAGTAAAATGTATAGTTCTTCCGTGTCATTCTCCACCTTTTCTATTTCAAAATACTTTTCCAACCCCACTGTCCTCGCACTTTGTAGCTAGGAATCCATGCAACAACCCAATCAAGTATAAATCAAGTGAACAAACAAGTTTAACAGAAAAGGAAAGAGAATAAATTAACAAAAGAAATCAATATATTAAATTATTTTCAACCCTCTCATCTCTCGGCAGATTCTTTGTTGTTTAATACCTTCATTTCTTAATTAATCTCTTTTCCACTCTAAAACTCCTAAACCCTTATTTCTAAAACTTTTCTTAGATTGAACCTGCTGAGTTTCACTTCCACTGGGCCGCCCAACTTTTAACACTTGAACTAGCACCCCTATCAACTCACTCTCTATGCTTCTAGACCAAATCTTCAGTTTCAACATATTATCTCTTTATCTCTAGTACAACTACATCCCTTCTCTTTGCAGATTTACTTCTCAAAATTTTTCATGTTAACTAATCTCCAATTAATCATGATTAAACTGAACGGTATCATAACTTTATTAAAAAGACAATTTCCTACTCTTCTCTACCTCTGTATCTTTCCCTAAACTATCATTGATTTCTCCTACAACTCTTCCTTACTAACTTATTCACCCTAACACCCTCTCTGTATTTACCCAAACACTTTTTGCTACACCCAATCCCATAACTATATACAGACCCTCTCCTCACTGCTCCCATTATTTCGTACCAGCTGTTCTAATCATTTATTAATAAGTGCAGCTATTATGTACTTAGTTACACACCTGGGCAGTGCGACAATAAGCAACAAGTATTGCTAAAGTTAGCTTAAAGCAACGTGCAATGTACATTTAGTATCTACATGCAATCCTTAAAAGTCCAGTATTTTGTTCGCCCTCGTGTTATAAAGCAATATTAAAAGTTTTTCATTTTATCAACTCTTTCCTTGCTAAGACTTAGAACATACAACCATGGATCATCTTCTTTCTGAATTTTGATTTAAGACATGTTGGCATGCAGGAGCACAGGATGCAATGAAAGCATTAAGCAAGGAAGATATAGTAGCCTTCTCATTGAGGCAGGACTTACGACACCGAATTTGGCATCATAGAAACTCATTCAAGTTTTCCTTCTTCCTGAACTTGATTTACAATAGGCAATTCTACCCATGCTTAAAACAACATAAATTGAAACATCATCCTTCGGCATGCTTTAGACTCATCAGATTTCCCACCATTTGTTGTTAGTAATGGCATCATGAATAACTTTAGAATATCAACGTCCTTAATGCAAACGTGTGTTTCCATGGTGATCAAAAGAGTTAAGGAGGTGAAAGCATCAATTCATAAAAAGGCTGCAAGCAATGTTGGTATATAAGAATCATGTAATAACCATTCGTAAAGATCGACAACAAAAAGTAGGGATTGGAAAACATTTGGAATCCGTTTAAAATAGAAAATATAATTTCAATCATGATGGTTTTCTACCCTTAATCCCCAAAGAAAGTTTTTCATCACATGTTTAAGGGTTTTAGAACCAACCTAATTCGATCCAACTCCACCGTAATCCCTCGAACAAAGCCCTTGATGCCTCTTCCTTAGATTCTGCTTGCCCATCCGCTGCCTTCTTCCACAACAATTTAGGGATTACTCCCATGCCCCTTCCTTCTCCGCCGTAGCCAAGGTATAAAGGGTTTCATCGGCCAGGATGTCGAAACTCAGAAGTCCAATATTTGAAGGCGGAGTTTGAGATTTTGGGGTCTCGGTGGCTCTACGAAGGAGCCCCCTTTAGAACCAAATTGAGAAGGCCAAGTCATACGAGGAGAGTGCAAGTGCTATGGTGTGGGCAAGGCACAAAGACGCCTCTACCCCCGTCAATTCCTCGTATTTGAGAAATTACCCTAGCTACTTTTATTTATGCAATCAATCCAAGCTTTTTTATCATTAATACTTTTATCTATACATGTACTCTCTCTTTTTTCTATTCGATTTTGGTAAATATGGTTTACTCTTTCTACAATCAATATTTTTGTTCCATGTGTATTTTACCCTATTTTATTTTATGCTCCTTATTTTTATTTTTATTTTTTTTATTTATTTAAAAAAATAGGGGTTTACAATATATAATTTATCAGCATGTATAATAGATAACAACGACTCTTAGGACTCAGCATTGTAGTAAGCCAGAAAATAAAAATCATAAACCCTCACTTGAGTCTTAAAACAATCTTTAGTGAGAATCACAACTTGACTGTGACTCTTAAAAGCAAACAAGCAGACAATCAAGCAAAGTAATTCCTTTCTACTTTAGTACAAATCACAGCTTGGTCGTGATTTGTCAAGCAATAGCATAGCAATTAAATTCTCTTAAAATAAAATAAAATACATACATCCAAACAAAACATAAATCACACAAGCCAACAAAAATTTCCTATCTACCCTTCCTACTCACATCCTCACACTAATTTTATTTAATTCCTTCGTAATCATCCAATAATTTAATAAATTAAATAATTACAATACAACCACAATTAAACATCATCAAGTCTATAAAATAAACATTCAATTTAACAGTTAAATTATATTAAAAAATTTAATCAAACATATACCACCATAATTAATCTAATTTTCTTTTAATAATTTTGTGAAAAATCCAATCACAGCAATTAAATCTATAAAATTCTAAATTATTCAAATTCACTGAATAAAAAATCTAAATAACTTAATTATCCAAATTTATAATAACATAAATTTATTAATTCTATAAAAATTATAATTAAATTACTTTAATTCTATTTAATGCAATTTAAATATCATAACATCTACCAAAATACTTCTCTCTGCACATAACATACAAATAACTCATTCAAATTCTAAATTAACCCAAATCAACTTACATAAATTAAAATTCACATTTTAAAAATTTTAAAAAATTTTAATTGAATCAAAAAAATTATATTCAAGCATAACATAGCATCACAAATTATTTTAGATTTTTTTGACAACTTTAATACACTCAAAACCTTGAACCCAACCACAAATAATTTGAAAATCACACTTAAAATTTGATAAAAATTCATCAAAACTCAAAACTCACCAACAAACTCCTAGCAATGTTGAACCAGACCAAACTGGTTGTAAAATCATGAAAATCAGTGAAAAATACGTCGAACCACAGCCAAATCGGTCGCTCGCTGAACCGGACCAGACCGGATCGTGCCGTCCGCTTTGCCCGCCCCTTCACCTCCATTCGAAACCTGCTGCCACTATAACGCTGCTCATCACCACTCCGCTGCTACAAGCACGTCGGAACCACTACGCACAAACTCGCCTCACCTTCCTCTACCTACCGACCACCTCTTCTTGCCGTCGGTAAAGCCCAAGAGTTCCCACCGCCACCGGTGTCCACTGCTCCCCTACCACGCCACTCGAGCTCAATTCCTAATCGCCACCACACCTTCAACACCGTGGCCACCGCTCAAAATCGACTCCACAAGAGTCGAATCAACTTCAGAGAGTTCGTTACGGAGGAAGGAATGAAATCATCGTGCTCCTCGCCAGCGAAATCGACGGAAACAGGGACGTCCCTTGTTCACCGCTTCCCGCGTGATTTCAGCTCGCTGGAGCCACCTCTATGCCTCGCCGGCCACTACACTGGCCGCAAGCCTCACTTGTCGCAAACGCTGATCACCGAAGAGGGATAAGCTCTGCAGCGCCGTCAACCTCGGAAAACAGGGTACTGCCCTGTTTTCTTATATATTTTATTTAAAGAAAACATAGTTTACAATTATCTTTTTTCTTGTATATATTCCTAAGAAAAGGAATTTGTCCATTTTCTTTTTCAAGGTCTCAAAAAAGGGTGTGGAAACACATAAGAACTCTTGAATGAAAATTAAAAAGAAATGTAGCTCTAGTTTCTTCGAAAATGGTAAGATCTTTGGCACAAGAAGAAGGGATGATCCATATCATCTTTACTTGGTTCTGCTTCTCCTCTTTTTTTAACAATACCGAGTCGGGTTCTTCTCCACCAGTATTGAATAGAACATGTAGAACAAAATCTTATTCATGTAATGTAAAACCCATTCGATTTAGATCGAGAAAATCGTACGGATTTTATGAAACCATTTGTTATGGCTTGAATCCGTAGTCAATCCTATTTTTGATAGGAGCAGTTGATAATTGAATCCAAAATTTTCCATTATTTGACTATCCATAATAGCGTAGTGCGAAAAGAAGGCTCGGCTCCAAGTTGTTCAAGAATAGTGGCGTTGAGTTTCTCGACCCTTTGCCTTAAGATTAGTTTAGTTCTATTTCTCAATGGAATCGGGAAGGGATATAACTCAATGGTAGAGTGTTACCTTAACGTGGTGGAAGTCATCCATTCGAGCCTGATTATCCCTAAACCCAATGTAAGTTTTTCTATTTTTACATGCTCGCCCGTCGTGATTGAACGAGAATAAATAAGAGGCTTGTGGGATTGACGTGATAGAGTAGGAATGATTATATTACTGGGAGCGAACTCCAGGCTAATATGAAGCACATGGATACAAGTTATGCCTTAGAATGAAAGAGAATTCTGAATCCGTTTTGCCTACGAACAAGGAGCTATAAGTAATGTAACTATGAATCTCATTGAGAGTTCGATCCTGACTCAGGATGAACACTGTCGGTATGCTTAATACATGCAAGTCAGATGGGAAGTGGTGTTTCTAGTGGCGGACGGGTCAGTAATATGTAAGAACCTACCCTCGAGAGGGGAATAATAACTGGAAACAGTTGCTAATACCCCATAGGCTGAGAAGCAAAAGGAGGAATCCCCCCAAGGAGGGGCT
Organism: Thalia dealbata; assembly: GCA_030544415.1. Classification (NCBI taxonomy): domain Eukaryota; kingdom Viridiplantae; phylum Streptophyta; class Magnoliopsida; order Zingiberales; family Marantaceae; genus Thalia; species Thalia dealbata. The sequence continues at coordinate 16,800,250 of CM060460.1, forward strand.
CACGTCTGATTAGCTCGTTAGTGAGATAATAGCTTACCAACGTGATGATCAGTAGTTGGTCCGAGAGGATGATCAGCCATGCTAGGACAGAGACACGGCCCAGACTCCTACAAGAGGCAGCAGTGGGGAATTTTCCGCAATGGGTGAAAGCCTGATGGAGCAATGCCATGTGGAGGTAGAAGGCCCATGGGTCGTGAACTTCTTTTCTCAGAGAAGAAGCAATAACAATATCTAAGGAATAAGCATCGGCTAACTCTATGCTAGTAGCCACGATAAGACAGAGGATGCAAACGTTATCCTGAATGATTGGGCACTTTAGAAACCAATCCCCAAGAGTGCTTTGTACTTGTATGTAAGGATGCTCTCTTTTCTACTGATACTTTACCCTCTTCATTGTCTGTTTCGATTGTTTCTTTGATGCAGGAGTTTGCTGATGTGTTTCTAGATGAGATACCTGCAGGGCTGCCACCACTATGGGGGATAAATGGTATGTGCGTGACATCTCGATTTGATACAGGGCTGCCATCAAACCGATTTGATTCCAGGGGCATCTCTACCTAACCGTCCCCCATACTGTACCAATCCTAAGGAGACAAAATAAATTCAATGCCAAGTGCAAGAGCTTCTCGATAAATGGACAGGTTTTATTAGCCACCAAAAGTGAGATGCGAGAATTAGAAACCAATCCCCAAGAGTGTTTTGCGCTTGTATGCATAGACGCTCTCTTTTCTACTGATACTTTACCCTCTTCTTTGCCTGTTTCGATTATTTCTTTGATGCAGGAGTTTATGATGTGTTTCCAGATGAGATACCTACAGGGCTACCACCATTGTGGAGGATAAAGCATCAAATTGATTTAATTCTAGGGGCATCTCTGCCTAACTATCCCTCATACCATATCAATCCCGAGGAGACAAAAGAAATTCAGCACCAAGTGCAAGAGCTTCTCGATAAAGCGTACGTGCATGAAAGTTTAAGTCCATGTGTTGTTCTTATTTTACTTGTGCCAAAAGAAGATGGATCATGGAGGATGTGTATAGATTGTCGAGCTATCAACAATATTACGGTACGTTATCATCATCCTATTCCTCGGTTAGATGATATACTTGATGAGTTATGTGGCTCTATTGTCTTTTCTAAGATTGACCTACGTAGTGGTTACCATAAAATTAGAATGAAGCTAGATGATGAATGGAAAACTACTTTTAAGACTAAATTTGGATTATATGAGTAGTTAGTTATGTTATTTGGTCTTATTAATACACCTATACGTTCATGCGCTTAATGAATGAAGTATTGAGAGCCTTTATTGAAAAATTTATGGTAGTTTACTTCGATGATATATTAATTTATAGCAAATCTTTGGATGAATATTTAATATATATGTGCCAAGTTTTGACTGTTTGAAAGAGGCACGCTTGTTTGCTAACCTCGAGAAGTGCACGTTTTGCATAGATCGAGTCATGTTTCTTGATTTTATTATGACTGCATAGGAAATTGAGGTGGATGAGGAAAAGGTGAAAGCTATTCGAGCATTACCAACACCCACAACAGTCATGCAAGTGCGGAGTTTTTATGGACTAGCTAGCTTTTATCGTCGATTCGTAAAGGATTCCAGCACACCCGCCGCTCTACTCAATGTGTTGACAAAAAAAGACGTGCCTTTTAAGTGGAAAAAGACGCAAGAAGATGCCTTCAATACATTGAAAGATAAGTTAACTAATGCACCACTTTTATAACTTTCTGATTTTAATAAAACTTTTAAGATAGAATGTGATGCTGGTGATATTGGAATTGAAAGTGTTCTTATGCAAGATAGGAAACCCATTGCTTACATTAGTGAAAAGTTTAGTGGTCCAGTCTTAAACTACTCAATATATAACAAGGAATTGTATGCATTGGTTAGAGTGTTAGAGACATGACAACATTATCTCTAGCTAAAAAAATTTATCATACACTCATATCATGAATCGTGGAAGCATATTCATAGATAAAATAAGTTAAATCGTAGATATGCTAGCTTTTATCGTTGATTTGTAAAGGATTCCAGCACACTCCCCTCTACTCAATGTGTTGACAAAAAAAAGACGTATTTTTTAAGTGGAAAAAGGTGCAAGAAGATGCCTTCAATACGTTGAAAGATAAGTTAACAAATGCACTACTTTTACAACTTCCTGATTTTGATAAAATTTTTGAGATAGAATGTGATGCCAGTGATATTATAATTGGAGGTGTTCTTATGCAAGATAGGAAACCCATTGCTTACATTAATGAAAAGATTAGTGGTCCAGTCTTAAACTACTCAACATATGACAATGAATTATATGCATTGGTTAGAGTGTTAGAGGCATGTTAACATTATCTCTAGCTAAAAGAATTTGTCATACACTCAGATCATGAATCATGAAAGCATATTCATAGACAAAATAAGTTGAATCGTAGACATGCTAAATGGATCAGATTTATTAAAACTTTTCCGTATGTTGTGAAATATAAGAATGGTAAGGATAATCTAGTTGTCGATGCTTTGTCTAGACGATATATGTTGTTGTCCCAACTTGATTGTAAAATTCTCAGTTTAGAAAGGTTAAAAGAATTATATGCTACCGACTTGGATTTCAAAGACATTTATATTAATTGTAAACAAGGGAGATGTTGGATAAATATGTATTGAACGATGACTATTTATTTAGAGCTAATAAGCTCTATGTTCCTACAAGTTCTGTTCGTCATTTATTGTTGTAGGAAGCGCATAAAGGTGATTTGATGAGACATTTTGGGATACATAAGACCGAGGACGTATTTGCCACACACTTTTATTGGCCAACGATGAGGCACAACTTTGAGCATTACGTGGGGAGATGCACTACTTGTCAAATAACTAAGTCTCGCTTAAACCCACATGGTTTATATACGTCTCTTCTTATTTCGAAAGTACTTTGGGAGGATATTTCTATGAGCGCCATATTGGGTTTACCGAGGACTAAGAAGGGGAAAGACATCATATTTGTTATTGTTGATAGGTTTCCTAAGACAGCTCATTTCATATTTTGTTATAAGAGTGATGATGCTACTCATGTTGCTGATTTGTTTTCTAGGGAGATTGTTCACCTACATGGAGTGTCGAGGACAATTGTTTCAGATCATGATGCAAAATTTTTAAGTTATTTTTAAAGGATGCTTCAGGGTAAGCTCGGGATAAAACTGATATTTTCAACAATATATCATCCCCAAACCAATGGACAAACCGAGGTCGTCAACCTCATACTTGGTACCATGCTACGAGTGACACTCAAAAAGAACCTGAAGCTTTTGGAGGAGTGCTTACCACACATTGAGTTCGCTTACAACTGTATCATGCATTCAACTATAAAGTTCTGCCTATTTGAGGTTGTTTGTGGATTTAAGTCTAATGCTCCAATTGATTTACTACATCTACCACCTTCAGTAAGAGGTAATCTTAATGCTGAAAAGCATGTTGAGATGATTCATACGATACATCAGATAATCAAAACAAATATCGAGGATATGCAAATACAATATAAGAAGTATGCGAACAAAGGCAGCAAGAAAGTTATTTTTGAAGAAGGAGATTTGGTTGGTTACATTTGCGCAAAGATCAATTTCTAAAACAACACAAGTCCAAACTAATGCCACGAGGTGACGGTCCATTCAAGATTCTTGCAAAGATCAATGATAATGCCTACAAGATAAAGCTACCTAAGGATTATAGAGTGAGTAATACATTCAACGTGACTGATTTATCTCTATACTTGGGTGATGAAGATGAGCTAGTCAAGGTCGACTGTCACGCCCCGTACCTTCCCCTAGGGCACGTGGCAGACCGCAGTGAACTCCACACATAGCCCTGTTTACTCCCGAAGCTATATGGGAACCCACTAAGCGTACCTGATGTATATCCCCTCTATTTATGGAAGGAGAGAACCTGAATGACAGATCAATATAACTCTAAAAACATATATTATTAAAATCAAATCTTTACTACAGTTGCAGACACTTATATACAAGTAATTTACAATCAAAATGGATACATGCCCAAGGTTATACAAAGTACCTAGCCAGTGGATCTCTATACACACAAAATAAAGGTAGAACTGTCCTACTTTTCAAAAGAAATCAGGTGTCTGACTATACACTGCGATATCTATCAGTCTCTCTCCTACTGTGATCCTGAAAAATAAAAATGAGTTCCCCTACGGGGTGAGTAACGCCGTACTCGGTGAGTTGGATAGAAAACAATGTAAAACCGAGAACATAAAATAACAAAGTCTCAAGAATAGAATCATATGACTATTCGTGTGCAATAGCCAATCAAAATGAGTAATCAAGAATCACACGAGACTATATCTGGGGCTGGCATAATCAAAATACAGTTGTGGCCAACAACTGTTACCTCAGGGGGAGGTATCAAATATCATAAGGTACCCAAATCAAAGCAGAAGTGCAAGAATAAATAAACAAAGCCCCCTTTCCCCCTGAGTTGCCCACTGGATTTCGCTACCTGGTATCCATAGCTAATCCAGAGTAAAAACCCCAGTCAGGAGTATCCCGATCTCCCATCCTGACCTTGAGCACTATCATCCCACGCCCCTCTCACTAGGCGGCCCATGGGTGTGCTAATAATGTAATATCCTATCACTGCAGTGAAAGTGCCCATAGCACTATCCAGTATCAGATCATACTAGCCATATGCATTAACAAGTGAAAGAAGTATCACAAAGAGTCAGGCAAATGCATATGCTAGATCTAGAGTCAATAAAAGCATAGTATCATGCTTATAATGAATCAAGGAACAATAATAAATAGCTTATATCATCAAGCAAGAATATCAAGGGTTATTCACAACTCATTTAAGTTAATAATCAAGTTAATAAGCAAGCTCCGGCAACGAAGTTTCACCGCCCCTCACTTCTCTCCTCTTTTCTCTCCCAAATCTCAACCAAAACTATAAATTTATACCTCTAATGTGTTCTCCTCACTCTCCTGAAGCTGTATCTGAAATCTCGTCGAAAAATACGATCGATAAGTCCTCCAAACGTGGATTACAAAGTAACAACTTTATTTTCGTTGTTACTGTGCGAGGGAAGGAAAGAGAGATAAAAGGAGCGCTCGACGGTGGGAAGAAATCTAATTTTTTATAAATAGTTAAAATCTTTAATTCACATTTAATCCTAGCCGTCCATTCTTGATTCAACGATTTGATCGATCAAACGACGTCCAAATCACGATCCTTCGGCGCCCTTGGATTCCTTATCAAAAATACTATCTGATGGTATAATTTTCATGTGAAAATTTCATACTACAAAAATTCACAAAATTTTACAAATAAATCCTTCTACTATTATTTTACAAAATTATCCATAATACAAAACTACAAATCTCACATCGACTCCTTTTCAGGACATCACAGGTTCACTCATACAAGATTCAATTAGTATACAAGGCCCAATAACACGAGCCCATACCCGACGCTTAGGACAAGAGGTGAATTTTTTTCTTGGACAAATTAATTACTTAATTATAGAACACATGATATTGCCTAATTATTATTGTTTGCTTGTCATGTATAGAAAAATATGGAGGAATTATTGATATGGAAGTTGCATGAGGAATCAAAGATAATGAATATTTATTTAAGAGCAAATCTAGGAATATTTATTCCGCTGCAAATCAAAGAATATTTATTCAAGAGCAAATCAAGGAATATTTATTCAATAACAAATCAAGAAATATTTATTCAAGAGTAAATCAAGGAATATATATTCAAGAGCAAATTAATGAGTATTTATTTTCCTAATTTTGGGACTACAATAAAGGAAGTTGCATATATGCAACTAATTTTGTTTGCAAGAGAAGGAGACTTATTTATTTATTTTTCTTATTTAGTGAGAAAAACGTCCATTATTGTGTCTATATATTTGGTGAAGCATTGCACTATTGATAGGAACTTTGATTTTTATTTTAGCCATCGCTATTGTAATGCTTTGTTGTAAACTTGAAGTCTAATTTATTTAAGTGATCCTTCCGCTGTTGTTTTTTCAATTCTCCTGAATTGTTTGTGTCATTCATTGTGAACATGTTAGTCGTATTTGACACAGTTGATAACCAATTAAGGAGTAGTTTAGCGATTGTGAGGTTGCTGATCACGTTCCTGGATCGTAGTTAGCCTCTACTTCATAAAAGTCACAACTCACCACCTCAAGGATTTCTCCTATGACGGAAGTTCGGGACCAATTTACTTGTGCGCATCTTAAATCGAGGCATGTTCATATCAGTTCCTGTGATATACAATGATTGTCACATGCCGATGGTTAGGTTGAAGCATGATAACGGATCTACTATTCAAGGCTCTTCTAAGGAAATTTGCCACCCAATGAGCTTCTCAGCTACGTATGGGTCCACTACATCCTCAACTTCATCTATGCTAGATCATTGGGAAAAGTTGTATCTCTACTAATCATATTAGGATTACAATGGTGATGTCATCTACTATATATATGGGTAATACAAGTGTAATATGGACCTAATACCTTAGACTACAATGTCACTAGGATGGATATGGTCCATAGTTAAATCTTAACTATATTTGCTCCACTCGAATACATGGGTGATTGAGTACTAAAGTTCAAATTAAAGATCGAGATGTCAACTTTATGTCTCTATTACCTAAACTGTGGAGTAGCATAGAAACACGTAGATATATCATGTCGAAGGATACAACTAATTTTTACATCTCTATCACCTTTTATATATATATATATAAACATTCACAATAATTAAATTTAATACAACAATTGAACATACAGAGACATCCTAAGACCTTAATAAAATGACAACAACATAACTCAAAGGCACAATTGTAGCAAAATCAACTCACTTGGTTGTAATCCTTCAAAATCAACCAAATATTTTAACTCGCAATAAGATCCCAATATCCGACAATAAGATAAATTCATATTTTCAAATAATCCATTTTATAAGTTATGTTATTATTATTCCCAATTCCCCACAACAAAGCCATCCAAGTTGAAACAAAAGAGAAGAGAATGCAAAATTTATTTCAGAGGTTGACTTCCTTTTGCCATTTCCTACTTAACTCCACAAATAACATCATAGACCTTTAACATCCTCTATCCCCATCACCCAATAATATTTATTAACCCAACAACCTTCCTTACATCAATCCAAGTCGGGTACACCAACAAATATGCATTTGTGTAGCATTTGAAATCAACTTATCCAAGCTAACAACTTGTAATAGCTATGTAGTCATGTGACAACATTTCCTAAAACAATATCACAAGCATCTACAACAAGTTACTGCCACTAACCTCTAACAACATCATAGAATTTAACTTCATATCTATATCCAGCATATTGATTACTCTGATAAAAATCACAATATACACACCACAACCACATTGATGTCGACATGTAATACACCCTTTTCACAGCAATAATCACCGTCAACCATATTAATACAGTTTCTCCTATCAATATGTTCCACCGCCAACAAACAAAGCATAGTATGCATCTCATACATTCTAACTTAATGCAATTTTAAAATAATTGAATAATACACCCATCATACCTTTATATCAATATCGGCACATTAAGTACCGCAAACACATTCTTAAATAGATTGTAATCAATTTCTGAAGTTTAAGTGAACCTGAATTTTTCTGCAGCAACTATTTATCCCTATTCTGTGACAATTTAGCAAGGAACAAGACTTAATCTACTCGTCCTAATTCATAAGATTTACAACATGAACCCATGTATACACAATCACAGAATTATTCAATAGCACATATTTGTACTAAAATTGATTGAACTGTAGCAACACCAGTCGAACAATCTCATTTGCTCAAAATCAAAACCGAGAAGTAAGACTATGAAAGCGATGGTTCAATCACTCACCTCCCATGATCGGAGTGCAATGCCCTTTGCCGACTTCTGGGGGTAAACATAAAACTGAGATTGGCTCGTAGCATGGAATGAATTACCCCAATTGGAAAAGGGTAGTAATTGCAGAAAATAATTGGAGCGAACGGGGGATGAGATTGAGATCATGGTGATGGCTCAGCACCGGCAGCCTCCTGCAGGTCCTTCACACCTTTTAGTTCGTTCCACACCCATGGTTGCAGAACTCAGAAGAAAGCAAACAATTGATCTTCTTCGGTCATATCTCGGAGATCCAAGATGGTGCTATTAAATTCTTGGATATATTTTTGGACGGATCTTGTTTGCTGCAGTTTTTGAAGATGTTCACGTGCCATCCAAGCTGCATTTGTTGGAAGAAATTGTTGACACAGTTCTCCTGTCATCGCCGCCCAATCGTCGATGATTGATTCCTTCCCATTGCAGTGGGGGTCACAACGAACTCTCCACCATTTCTTTGCATCGCCAACGAGGTAGGCAGCAGTAGTAGCGACCTTGTCTTCATCTGCCATCCTTGTTGATTTGAAGAATTGCTCCATGTCCTAAATGAAGCATTCTAGAATTTCTGCACTCCTTACACTGGAAAAGGTAGAAGGATCAGGATTTCGTATATTCATTCAGGGCAAATATTGACCTCTCGAATACTATCATAGTTCCGTGAAGTTCTGGATTGTTGATGGTCTCCTTGGGCAGATGGGAGCTTTGTTCTTCTATCTCTACTGTCCGTCTTTCGTGGGTTCAAAGTTTTTCGAGTTTTGCAATGATACTTGAGATTGTCGTATGCAAATCTTCCACCCATCCTTGTAGTGACTGGAATTTTGCATCATTGTTCTTCTAGGAGGATCAAATTAATTTCTCCATAGTATTTACCTTATACTCTAATTTTTTAAATTCTTTCTTTTTAACCATGTTGTTGAAAGGAAAAGAGAATAGAGGTTACTCACAAAATTCTTGTAGAAAAAGTTGCTACTATTCGTCATGGTGCTCAGAGAGCGAAATTTCGCTCTGATACCAAATGTCACACTCCAAAATCTTCTGCGTTAAAACTTCAATAAGGACACCGGAATATGCGGCGTATCGTCGTAGAGATGGAGATGATCGTAGCTTGGTTGGCGAAAGTAATAATTAACACTAAGGACAAGCAAAATAGACTTCGGTTCTCTTTCTTACAACTCTAATAATAGAATAACAATTGATCGGTGCATCTTAAGCAATCTCTATATATAATGTAATAGAAGGTAGTTAAATGGGAAAGGTGGTGTCGCTTCCCAAAGGAGGTATCCTCTTCAATTTAACCTCTTCAATTTTGGGGTCTAACAATATGAAAGGAAGGAATATAAGTCAATGCCTTAGAACTTAGAAAGTAGATTGTTATTATTTTTAAATTTAGAAAGGGTTTTTAAGTATAATTAATAAATAGCAGAAGGGTTTAAATGTAATTATCCCCAAAACTCGCACCACTTCGGAAAAATACAAATGGACTGGGGGTAAACATAAAACTGAGATCGGCTCGTAGCATGTAATGAATTAGCCCAAGTGGAAAAGGGTAGTAATTGCAGAAAATAATTGGACCTCACTGTCATCGGCGAACAGGGGATGAGATTGAGATCATGGTGATGGCTCAGCACCGGCAGCCTGGTGCGGACCGGCTCTCCGTCCGAGTCCAAAACGACGCCCCCGACCGGATCCCCCACCGCTCCGCCCGGATCCGTCGCCCTGGCAAGCCCCCCCGCCGCCCCTCTCCGGCCGCTCTCGCTACCGCCCTCGCCCTTGTCCTTCTCATCTCCCTCGCCGCCTCCCGCCGCTTCTTCTCCTCCCGCAATGGTGCCTCTCTTCTCTTGCGAACCCTGCTTCTCCTCTCTCGTCGATTTCCTGACGCCTTGATGTTCCAATCTTTGCAGGTCTTCGCAGAGACTTGGGAGAGGATGATGACGCGAAGAACGAATTGGCCCTGAATCAGTCGGCGCAGTGGAAGGGGCACAACTTCGGACAAGATTCGGAGAAGAACGGGCGCGATTCGAGGATCAGAGAGAAAGATGATAGGTGGAGAAGCGCTGATTATAGGGAGGACGGTTTACCAAACGAGCAATACCGGTTCTCGGACGATGGGTGGAGGCGGAAAGAACGGATGCCCGTGGAGGATCCGCCGGATAAAGTTGATGAGAGAAGTAGGAATGCTGTGCAAACTGGGCGGGCAGAGCTGGATTCGCATAATGAAGAGCAAGATGATTCTTGGAAGGATGACTATGAACTAGAGCCGGGTGGTGAGACCACAGAGGATAATTTTGATGATCTTGATGATGGCATTGATGCACTGGATACGCATTCTGCTGAGATACAAGCTGTCCCTGCTGGTGGCTTACATTCAAACAATGTTCAGGATCCTATCGGTCGTGAGACTATAAAGCCTTCTGCTCCGGAAAAGAAGTCGCTCTCCAAAAAAAGACCACATCGTAAGTTTTCTAGTGACATCGTTAATATTTTCATTTTTATATTCCATGCAATGTCCATTGTCGTATTCTCTTGATAATGTCTCCATATAGAACATCATAGCATAAACTTCCTTATGTTGAGCTCAGATATGATATATCCTAATTAGAGAAAATCTCTAACAAAATTTGTAGAACCGAGATTATATCTGCATTGACCAAAGTCCAAACTAAAGTTGAATTGAAACAGGTCAGTCTATAGTTGTTGCCCATGTAGAAAAGCCCTCTTAACTTATAAGGTCTTATGATCTGGACCTATTGATGTTTTTTCCACCTATATTTAGCTCTTTTTATAACAATTTTTGAAGGCACTAGTGTATCTATTGTTTATTTATTTTTTCCCTTCAAAAAGTCAAAAATTAATCTTAGATGATCATTTTCTCAAATGCTTATTGATTTGGTATCACCCGTCCATAGCAGGCACAGATGAACCAAAAGAGGGTGTTGTATGTTAGTTGCTGGTATTATTTGAATAGACATGAGAATAATTTACTAGTTCGTCCTGGTGAAGGAAATCAAACACGACTTAAATATGCCAATCAACTGTAGAATGAGATATATATTTACTTTTCAACTGCCAAGTGGCAATGTTAAAATAATAGATTTGGTTGTATTATTTGCTAAACTTAAGGAAACATATATTATGAGAATTGATAGTCATATTGTAGGATCGTTGTTTTTTTTGACTGTTTGGTATTTATTATTTTAATTTGCGGATAACTGGTTGCTAGAAGAAATGAATAAAATAAATATTACCATTTTTAAACAATGAAGTGCTTTTTCTTTGTAGGTAAAATGGGAGAAAATTGTCTAAATTTAAGGATATATTCAGAGAAGGACCATAGAAGCTGTAGATTTTAATATTCAGAGAAACATTGGGAATCAATTATTTCGGATTGTGTGGGAAGAGATAGAAAGCACTTAAGAAAATTTTAATGTTAATAGTTAAAAGATAATCGATGCCCTCACACAGTTAAACAAAGAGAAAACCTTACATGGAGCTTATCCATGTAGATGATATAAATAGTTGAGACATTAAACATCATTCTTGTTGTTCTTGTTATTGTATCCAATCGGGGAGACTTTATCATCCCTAGTCTCCATTAAATACTAGTTTGCACTGGCAAAGTGGATACAGTGATTCCATGTATATACTTCAGTAGGCAGCATGACCCTATGAGCCTAACGATATGCTTATCAAATAATCTTTGGATTATTCTAAAATCACTTGTGTTGATTAATTTGAATGTGCTGTTTTGTTCAGGTACTTCATGTGAGATAAAATTCTTGAACTCTACAGCTCAACTAGTAGAACCCATAATTGGAAAGAAATTTGCACAATTCTCTTTGCAATATACACAGGTAGAAAGCATGCCGAATGGATCAGAAAACTGGGAGCCAAGATTTGCTGGTCATCAGACGCTAGAAGAAAGGGAGAAGTCATTTTATGCTCATGACCAAACAGTAAATTGTGGTTTTATTAAAGGCCCCAGTGATTACCCAAGTACTGGATTTGATATAGGTGAAGAGGATCTAAAATTTATGAGCAATTGCCACGTAGCTGTGTCATCTTGCATCTTTGGAAACTCAGATCGTTTGAGAACACCTTTTAGCAAAACGGTACTAACTTTATCATTCATTTAGTGAATGTGTTATGCTTATATTTGACTTCCAGTATAGTTTTTGTCAATCACATTTGATTCTGATTTATGGTTATTAGGATAGGTTTTGTTTGTGTTCCATATTAGTTCTTCTCCCCATTCCTATTTCTACTTCGTATGGTCTATAGTGTAGTTCCCTCTCTATTAACTAGATTCTACAGGTCTCTTGTTATATTTTACTAGGAAATTTGACTAAATCTAAACTTCTGTTAGAATTGTCTTGGTCTTGGTATTGTGTTTCACTTCACACTAAACCCTTGGAGAACTGGTTTGATGATTGCATTTCTTTTTAAAATCTTACTCTTACACTTCTAATGTGAATTTCAGCAACTTTTTTTCAGTTATCCAGCTATCATTTTATGTACATTTTTTAAGAAAATCATTTTCTGTACAATATTAAAATACTATTTTTACGAGGAATGTTGAATCTTTTTTTGTTGAGTTAATAACTAGCATTTTCCCCTACTATTCTCATATTGGTTTTATTCCTAAAATTTCCATTATTCAATAATATCTAATCCATATTATGTCCAATTGATGCTTGTTGAAGTTCATTAATGACTTTCTACTTGGCATATTTTATTTTTGTTTCAGGATTTTGAATCTTTATTTTTTTGCCAATAGTTCGCAGATGATACTTAACTACTAACTGGACCTTTTTATTAGCTTAGAAATTAAATGAATATGAGGGTATCTTGAAGCCATCCCTACTTAGGTATACAGTATTAAGTCTGATGACATAAGATGCAAGAGAAGATTCATTTTTTTACTTTCTCTTGAAAGTAGACAGACATTAAAAAGAGATTTCTGCTTGTGGTTCCTTATTAGTCATCATATTGCTATTAATTCTTTTTTCAATTTTTGGATTGTAGATGTTTTTTCCTTTGATCCCTTTTTCTATTTTTTCAATTGGGAAATTACAATCTGCATCTTCCCATGGATAAGTTGACATCAGCGCTGCATCCCCTGCAGTTCTTTACAGATATTCTAACTTTACTCACATGGTATGCATTATTAACAATTTGCACTTGATATCGTGGCTACAAATTGCTTAAAGACGTCTGTGTGCATTTGATAGTTGAGGTGAGCACAGAATTAGAGATGTGGAGATGGAGTAAGCTTTATGGCTATACTTTAAGATTTACCATTGTCAAATATGCCTCAAAATTTACTAATATAGGTGTGCTGTGTTTAGTGTTAGTGACTGCTTGATCACTACCATCACCAAGCTCAAAATTCACAGCAGTTTTCATCCTCATCTATGAATTATAATTGAGCCAATGATAATACCAAAGTCATCAACCAATCAAGCCACCACCTCAATGTAGAACCTAAGCATTTTAAATGCAGTCAGTGCAAAACTAAATCCTGGCTAGATTTTTTTCCCTTAGTTTCTGGCATGGGAAGGAGGAGAAACTGATCCAAGCTTGTTCCCTTATGTGAATGGGGGTCTACTGGAAATTTGACTAGATATTTAGGAAATGATGATGGTAACTATTAGCAGTTTGCTATCATTTTGGAATTGTATTGGAAGCTTGACCACTAGTTTTTGGATGTAACATAGACTGCAGTGTTGAAGAAGACCAAAAATGTAATTAAAATTGATATTGACTTGTTCAATGTGAATTATGGGTATGCATGTGTCCGTCTCTTGTTGCTCTTAGGATCTCATAGAATGTACAGAGCATCAGATGAGAAATCTAGAGGCATCCATGTTTTGAATGTCCACTAATCTATTTTATTGTGGTGCTAGAGAACATGCATAATAAAAAAAAATTCAGTGACAATTCGAAACAAACAAATAACGAGTTCATAACTTTGTTGCTTTGAGGTTTAAGTTCAGGTTTTGAGCGTTTTACTGCTCGTCAATATTTATCTAAATATCTGGGAAGAAATTGAAGTCTTAATGGAGCAATATAAGTTTAGTTATAGAATTTTAAATTGAATTGATGGGTGATTATTCAAAGATTTTTTGTATGTCAGTATGGTTTAGCTCCAACTATCTGGATATGAAATGCCCACATTTTAGGTCTCCTGAAAAAGTAAAGTAAATCGAACTCAGAATTAGTTAATTTGATTTTTAGTAAATTGTTTGCTTCAGTGGGTTGGAGATATGGAGTTTTAGTTTTTGGATTTAAAGTCTTTTTTCGAAAAGCCCAACCAAATCAGACTTTTAATTTAATCTAATCCCCATTCATCACATTGCCCATGGTGTTGCTCTTCCCTTCCCTCCTTCTCCCATCTCGTTGCTTCACTGCTAGATCCTAAGGACCTCTCAGTGGCTTTTTCTGTCACCATAAGTACGGCAATATGCCATATTGTTCTCATTTCTGTACTAAGCAAATTTAAATCCTCTCGCTTTCTTGGTCTCTGATTTTTCTTGGTTCAATCAAATACACCCATTGTTTATTCTCTGAGTTCTTAGTTTCTTTTCTCTCAAAGTTTTCAAAAAATATCCTCCTACAAGGAAGAATTTACAAATTTGAAACTTATCTTCTTTGATTAATTGCTTAGAAATTTGTATGCATGCAGAATGATAGTACTTTCTTGCTTCTTGGTTGTAGAATTCTCTGCTCCTATTTTTCTCTGTAAATTTTTGATCGTTCTTTCTATGTTTGTTTTTGGTATGCTTTTACTTCCATGGAATTAAATGTGTTCATTCAACATCAGCGCTATTTGCTATGATTTTTCAATTCAACCTTCTGTGTCAGATTGGCTCAGTTCAATTTCGCCAAGTTTGTTTAACTTTAGTTTTATTTGGTTTGCCAAGTTTGAAGATCCTAGGCGTTGATCTGGTTTTGGGTTGGTGCTTTTGTTAGTACCAAAGATCTGCACTTTGCATGCTTTATAATTCATCTAACGGAAGATTACAACCAATGAAAATTTGGTCAAATATTATCTTCAATTTGATAGAGACTGTTGCTGAATTTGATCTAATTTCAGTGTCCTTTTCCCAATCAATTTTGAGTAGTTAATAAGACCTATAATCCACAACATTAAAGAAAATATCATCAGAACTTTGTTAGTTTACTCCCAACACTAGAGAATTTGTCTTCGAAGGTATTGGAACCCTAGACCAATATAGCGACCACCAAGTATTATAAGGTAAATGTGTTGATGCCCCATTTCTTGTTTATGTTGTTTTATATTTGAATTATTTTATGTTTTTTCCTCTGTTGTTTATTGTTCCACATATATTATTTCATCAAACTAGCTGACCATCTTTCCTTTCTTGCTTTATGCTTATCATTTCCATCTGGCAAATCTAACTAATGATTTTTCCCTATTATCGATGTAGTTCTAAAATAATCAATAAATAGGATTTATCACATAAAAGTAAATCGTACTTAATTGCAGCTACAATTTTGTCGTATGACCACATCTAATTTGTAGCACTAAATTCCCAACCATTTCTTTCATGCAAATGTGCACTTGAGACAACATGCAGCAGAGCAGCAGATGCCATATTGGATATTGAAGCATGTTTACATGTGTTAATGAATGATGAGAGCTCAATGATTCTTACTGGCGTCATCCTAGTTTTGACTAATTAAGCTAAGATATTTCAGGGAATGCTCACTACTGTCGTGATTCTTCAGAATTATCTTGGTGATTTAGTCTACAATTGCTGTGTAGAGACGGACAGCTTTATCTCTCCAACTAATATCTTACAGTTCTTTTTTTTGCTTCGGGCAGTTCTCCAACTAATTGATATCAAACTGAGAGCAGATTGTTGATTGTTTTCCTTTTTGAAGCCTCTGGGTATTATGTGGGCTGAGATTTTCGTAATTGCCTATCAATAAGTAAATCAGTGTGTTGATGGTCATAATGATAACATTCCTTGATGCCTAATCTGTGATATGGTGCTAAATAATGAAATTTTCATGCAGCAAGCATGTTTAAGTAACATGATTTTTTTTTGATGGATTAAGCAACATTAACTTGATCAAAATCTGACAAATTCATTATTGTGGCAATATTGATTTCGACTGTTTCTGTGCATAAACCAAATAAAACATTGTCACAGTTAATTTGTGAAGTAGATAGAAGAACAATCAAATTTCTGTTAGTGGTTAAATAGTTGCAACTCATTTCTTGCAGATCACACAGCTTTCAAGGAAAAATGTTTGCTTCGTCATGTTCCTGGATGAAATCACGCTAAAGACCTTGCTAACAGAAGGACAAAAATACCAAAATGGGTTAATTGGCATGTGGAGACTTGTGGTGATCAAGAATTTTCCATATACCGACATGCGAAGAGTTGGGAAGATTCCCAAGTTTTTAGCACATAGGCTGTTCCCTTCTGCCAGGTGAGAATACAACACAGTTGAATGTAAAAGCTTTTACTTTGTCAATAATGATTTACTAGGTATCTTCTTTTAATTGGATACTTTCTGTTGATTCTATGGCTGCCCTTCATGAAGCCTGAAATTAATGACATGGACCATTTCCATCCTGCGTATATGACATTCATTTTCTTTTGGCTGACCAGGTATTCAATCTGGCTTGACAGCAAGTTGCGCCTTCAGAGTGATCCTTACCTCATCTTAGAATATTTCCTCTGGCGACGAGGTTATGAGTATGCTATTTCTAATCACTACGACCGGCACTGCGTTTGGGATGAGGTGATGCAGAATAAGAAACTGAACAAATATAATCATACAGCCATTGATCAACAATTTGAATTCTACCAGTCTGATGGACTGAAGAGATTCAACCCTTCAGATCCGAAGAAGCTGCTTCCTAGCTGTATGAAATTAGTCTCTCACTGATTTGGCTTTACATGGGTTCTCCTATTTCATTTCCTTTATCTTTGTATTGTTTTATGAAGCAGATGTTCCAGAAGGCTCCTTCATCGTAAGAGCCCATACACCAATGTCCAACTTATTTTCCTGCCTATGGTTCAATGAGGTCGACCGATTCACATCTCGGGACCAGCTGAGTTTCGCATACACATATCTTAAACTTAGAAGGATGAATCCTGCCATGCCATTTTACATGAATATGTTCAAGGTACATGCCCATCTTTTTCATCAAAATGGCATTTGGATCTGGCATTTTCACCAGGATTTTCTTCTCTCAATTCCCTTCATAGTTCTGAGCAATTATCTATTTGCAGGACTGCGAGAGGCGAGCGATGACGAAGCTTTTTCATCATAGATCTGAAGAGAAGAGGAACATTCCCACACAATCAGCAAGATGATGAGTGCCGCCTTTCTGATGATGGGACTGAACGAGGACCAGTTAAAAGCAGTACGTTTATACAGCTTTTACCGTGGCGTTGATGCATTGGAGGTAAGGCAGTGCATGTGGATGAGACAATCTTCCTAGACGGGTTTATGCTCAAAATTTCCAATCTCACGGATGCAACCATTTCTAGTGCCATCATGCGTAGCTTTCTAATCTGCTCATGAAAATCGTAGGTTCCTGATCTCGTGATATATGATATATTCGTCGAGTGATCTCCAGAAGGGGCCAATGTTTTATTGAGGGCCCTTCTTTCTAAAATGTTTTACCTTCACCTTGTGGCAGGTCTCTCTTTAACCATCTAGTTAATTGATTGCCGAGGAATTAATGCCCAATCAATTCTGCATTTACGAAACTGGTTGATGATTCCTTGATAATTAATTGTGATGTTGTTGTTAATTTTACTTGTTCTATTAATAGAATTTGACATAGAGTAATTCTTGTAGCATTGCAATTCTTGTTCGTTCTTCTTGCACTGCTTAATTCTCCAGACAGATATTCATTGTCAATTAATGAGATATTTAGGCCTGACGGTTGAATTTCTTTTTTTTTTAAAAAGATCGAAATCACAACTAATCCTTCACAAAGAGAACTACTACTGGACTATGCTCATAGCTAATTAGTGTGTACACTTCATAAAGTTAAAAATTTATAATTAATCGTACAAACACCAATTTTAGTTTATATAATTGTTAAGAATAGTTCTTATAATGTGAAAATAGCTAGGTATGATAAGTTGATCATGGCTATGGCTCCTATTCCTGCCACAATATGGCACGACCTGCCAAATCACTTGTGCTATTTATTATATAAAATTATATTAGAATAGTTGGCAAGTATTGTTAATTTGAGAATTACTTAGAACAAAAGGGTTGTATTAGCCTAAGCCCAACACAATATTATAGAGTGAATGATATGCTATGCTGAACATTTAGTGGTCCTACCTAGCACAATACTTCTATAGTGTGAGCCTAAAAGTAATATTTTTTTTTAAAATTTTAAAATTATAAAAAATCTCACTCGTTTGTTTAGCGAGTTCTTATCTCTAAATTTATTGTTATGCTTGCTATACTTCTACGGTGCGAGTCTAAAAATAAAATTTTCTTAAAGATTTTAAAATTATAAAAAATCTCCCTCGTTTGTTTAGCAAGTTCTTCTGGCTAAATTTGCTGTTATGCTTGCTGCCACCATCTGCAATGCTCGAATTCAACCACATCAAATTTGTGCAGCAAGTGAATCAAGAAACTTCACTCGATTTAGTGAGCAGATTTGCTTGATTCACTCGCCAAATCTAGTGAATTCCAGTGAGCACATTGAGTGAATTTGCTTGCCCGATGAACTCACTCGGTTCGGCGAGAGCATCTCTCTAGACTTGATTGCCTTATGGAGCCTTAACTACTTCTACTCACCACCAATGGCGTTGCCCGCAAGCGATCCTGAATGAAGTAACAAAGATGGCTAAGCTTTTGATGGACGATCGTGAATGAAGTAACAAAGATGGCTAAGCTTTTGATGGACAAGGTGGTGGGTGCATGAAGTAACAAAGATGGCTAAGCTTTTGATGGACAAGGTGGTGGGTGCAGATGATTTGACTACTAACTGCATTCAAGAAGAACAAGAAGCTGCAGAAGAATCTGCTAAAGAAGTTGAGGATGATGAAGTGAGAGAAGCAGCAGAAGAAATGATGAAGAGAAAAAGATAGATAACAAGGCACAGATAAGCTCATCATCAGGTTTCTAGAGGAAATCAGGGAGCAGAAGGGACAAAGTAGTAATTTGCCCAGTGAACGAATTCGTTCACTGGCCGAATCAAGCCCATTTAACAGAACTTGCTCAATTTGACAAACGAATCAAGTATCTTCGATCTTCTAAATCAAGCGAATTTGTCTAGCGAGCAAGTTCGTTTTATTCCCTCGATTTGGCAAGCAGATCAAGTGAATTTGCTCGATCCTATGCACCTCCAATGGTGAACACTGCGAGCTCACCCTCAAGTTTTCCCCTTCCATCAGACCCGCAACATCACTAACTGCTGCAACGCCTTGTCGCTCTTCTTTTCCACCCTCCGCTCGTGCGATTAAATCGAGCAAGTTCATCAGACGAGCAAATACTCTTGATTCAGCAAGCAAACTCACGTAGAATCAAGAGTATTCAATGCTTGAATTCATGCGAGTGAAGATGCATTGGGGTTGCAGTCGGCAAGCACGACGTTATTGCATTCAGGCAGCAGCGGCATGGGCATGGCAATTGTGGGTGGGGTGGCAGATGAGGTACAAGCATTAGTGCTGGTGAGAGATGCGAGAAATGAATTTACAGCATATCAGAAATGGGCTCTGATACCACGGTATCAGAGATAAACAAATTGATACCGTAACAAAATGACAGTAACAAATAGACGAAGAGGACAGTAAAAAATAATGGTATGAGATGATCTACCTACCTAAACTTTATTTATAGCAAAGTTGAAGTAAAAAATAAAATAAAGGATCAAATACTCATTCATCTTTACCTTTTCAACCATACGTAATATAATAATAATATAATATACTATTCATATCTTTATAAATGTATATCAATATAATATTTCTAACAAGGGATAATGGATAATCTATAGACTAGGTGGAATGGGGCTGTAAGGAAGGAGAAGGGGAAAGGAAAGAGGAGGAACCAGTTTACCTAAACTAGATTTATGGTATCACACTTGACCCTAAGGTTGACACATAGTAACCATTGTATGGATCTAGAGTTAGCCTTTAAATGAGTAACTCTAGATCCAAACAAGATATTTTTAGGCATCATAGCATACATGACAGAACCTGCCAAACCACACAATCACACTATAACTATAACTTAACCACCTACTAAACTAAGTAATTACATAAAATCTTCAATACTTTATTTAACTTTGACTCTATCTAATAACTAACAAACACATTAGAAAGAGCATGGATATAATTAAAATTAATTAAATATGCATAAAGTGTACGCTTATCTAATTAGAAAAGTAAGATTTAATATGAGTTGAAGACTCACTAAATTTTTTCTTTAAAAAATGTATTGCAATAAGAGGTCTTCATTAAACTACCATCCTTTCATCTACCTTCTCAGAATTTTATTTTGTAGGGTTTTTTCATACCCAATTGTGATAATAACTCCTCCTACAAAGTCTTTTAATTTCCTTATCTCTAATTGTTGAAGACCATCCTTGTGTATCGTTTAATTTATACCAGGAAGCACTGGCGGCAATTCTATCACACATCAGAGACTGTACGATGACCATTCATTACCTTCTCCTTTAGCTAGTAGCCAAAGCCTTTGCACAATAATACTTTATGGTGAATCTCCAAACTTCTCACGGTTGCCATTGTTGACCCTTTAACAAGAAACGAAGCTCCAGCTGATTTAAAACCTTCATAACAAAGGACTCTCTGGTAAATTTTGTTCACAGCCTTTATCACCCATTTAAGTAATAGAATAACATTACAGAAATGGCTTGGTATGACAAATAATATATAATTGATGAGAATTGTCCTTCTAGACATAGAGAAGTGTCTTCTTTACCATATGTTAAGCCTACTTTCAACCTTGCCAATCAGAAGCTCTCAATTAGCTCTATAAACATTGTTGATACCCACTGGAAGCCAGGTATTTAGTCAGGAAAGAGGATGGTCCACATCCTAGAATACTAGCTTAATACTCTCCTTTCCTATGATCTTGCCTAATATAAAAAGTTATTTTTTCAACAATTTTTGCATTATGACTTTTAAGTATCTAACTTGAGTCTCCACAACAACATTAAAAGCCTACTATCATCTACATCTTGCACCGTTTGAGGTGCCACAAGTTGTTCAGCTACTCTTGTATCAACAGATTGTCTTGCACCTTCCCGAGGACTCGAACCAACAATACCACAACCAAGTAGTGTGCAAACCTCTCTTACCATATGTCCACCTGGATGCCTCACCGTTCAACAATATACTAGTTTTAGCTTAGCACATTATGCTTTTTATCTAGCTTACCCATATCTTAGGAAAACCATGCAACTTGAGCACCTCCATTAGAGCAAGATAGTGATATGACAAAGAATGGAAGGAATAGATAAGATCCTATGGTTAGCTGAAAAAAAATTCCATCTAGATTTGCAAAGGCAGAAGAACAATTGGAGGCTCGCGGTGGGGGAAAAAGACATGTGAATTTTGCTTGGTGGGTGAAGCTCACATATCACGCTCTGTACCTTCCCCTAGGGCATGTGGTAGACCACAGTGAACTCCACATATAGCTCCTGATGAGGACATCATCGATTCATTTATAAAAGATTCAATTAGTAGACAAAGTCCAATGACACGAGCCTGTGCCCGACGATTAGGACAACAGGTGAATTATTTTCTTGGGCAAATTAATTACTTAATTACATAACAAATATTATTGCCTAATTATTATTACTTGTTTGTCACTACATATAAGAAAACACATGGAGGAATTACTGATATGGAAGTTGCATGAGTAATTAAAGGAATACTTATTCAAGAGCAAATCAAAGAAAATTTATTCAAGAGCAAATCAAGGAATATTTATTCTCCTAATTTGTGGCATCAATAAAGAAAGTTACATATATGGTACTAATTTTGCTTTCAAGACAAAGAGTCTTATTTATTTATTTTTCCTATTTTAGTGACACAAAATAGGAAAAAAATTTCCATTATAATTTCTATATATTTAATGGAGAAAGCTCTTTTGAGGGGACTTTGATTTTTGTGTTAACCACCGCTATTGTAAAGCTTTTGCCGCAAAATTGAAGTCCAATTTCTTTGATCATACATCTTGAGTGATCCTTCCACTGTTGCACTTTTAATTCTCGTGAATTGCGCATGTTGTTCTTTGTGAACATGTCAGTCATATTTGGCTCGGTTGATAACCAATTGAGGAGTGGTTTAGCAATTGCGAGGTTGTTGGCTGCGTTCCTAGATCATGGTTAGTCTGCCCTTCGTGAAAGTCATAACTCGCTATCTTAAGGATTTATCCTATGCCAGGGATGTCTTTAAGCTAGTGCCTTTACCATCTATGTCTCTACTTATGTCCATTGCACTGATGTTGACAGAGAGGATAGGTGACCCAAGAACCCTCTCCCTCGTCTCGCTAGTCGCCGACTGTGCCTCCCCTAGCGAAACCGATGTGCCCTTACAGCCTCCCCGGACTCCGTATGGGCACGACCCCAGTGTAGTATTACACTCTGTCCGTAGACAAGGTCACCATCACACAAGAACCATCGGCCATGGCTAGCCAAAATAAGAATAACCTTAGGATCTGGAATACCCATCCGATCATCTGCAGGATGTCAAGGATGCTAGCTATGCGGTCTACGATTCCATTGTCCAAGGCTTAAGCGAATCATCCCTCCAACTCAAAAGAAATTTATGCTGGCCGAGTTGAACTCACATCCACACGATGGGCTATGGTGTCTCGACCCCATATTTGCTAAATCGTTGAGTAGGATTATCCCCGCTAGTCATCTCAAGACTATCACGGTGGCACCGAGGCGGTACGCATGCAGGTATAGGAACCTGGGTTAGAAACTTCTTTGTTGCTATCATCATCCTCATCTACATTGCCTCCCGATCTCTTTATATGATCCAAAGATTGCACCTTAGGAACTTCTTGAACCAGTTTATCTTTCTAGGAACTGCCCTCACTCGAGCTTGGCAAAGCCTATGCTGCTCCTCCACCCAAGAAAACCTGATAGAATGAAGCAAGATAGTGGAATGATCGATTCCATCCATCAACATGCAACTAGCAACTAGGAAAGCATTGGAGTACCTGAAGGGGCACTGGGACCGCCGCCACCACGTGCTCGGGTGATCCCTCCCTTGGGTAATAAACGACCTCGAAAGGAAGGCCCACTCCAGCTAACTGGAACGCCTTCGCCATCGAATCCACCTGCATGCTGGCTCTCCTAATGGCATCGGAGGAGTTTCCAGTACGTTTGATGTTGATGTAGAGATCACCGGTGCGGTGCCTGGCAAAGACCACGATGTCACCTTCAACCAAGCTCTTCTCGGTGACGAACTTGCTCCACTTATTCAGGCGGTAGCACGTGGAATTTCTGCCGAGGACAAGGATGAAGTTCCAGGCCCTCCCGTGTACGTCCAATGCGACCACGTCCTCTGCTGGCTTGGCCTTGCTGACGTCAAGGTGAACAGAAGGGAATACAACGAGCATATCAGATTTTGTCACCATGAGCCCGTTCCCGTGGGTGACGTCGCTCTTGGTGAGGATCTTAGTATAGGTGGGAACTCACCCACTGTGATTGCATCAACGATCCCTGATGTAGAGGAGGAGGTGGAGGAGGAGGAGGAGCTGGGGACAGGCATACAGCCATGTTGGTGGACGGTAGGGTCAGTGATCGGGTGGGGATTGAGTCCAATTACGGCAAATACCTCATCAGTATCGGGGTCAGTAAGGAGGCGGATGGAGGAGACGCAACAGAGGACGGCAGCGGAGAGGTGAGGTGCTTGCGGGGAGGGCTCTCCGGCGTAGCCATGGGGGAAAAATAAGACATTGGAACCTAGGGTGGGGACTCGGGCGGCAGCGACGGGGCCAGCTAAGGCCCTCCAGAGGTGGGGCTCGACAGACATTGTCGGAACCGCGGTGGGCACCAAAGCAATCGAGAATTCGCAATGGGTTGTAAGGAGGGCGATTGACAGTAAACTTGTTGTAGAGAGAGGAGTGTATATCTAGTATTTAGAAGTTGAGGCGGTAAAGTTAATTGCTTCGTAAGTTTGTTTTTCTTCTTTTTTTTAGGAAGAAATTTGAGCGGAGAGGTAAACTCCTGATTTTGTTTATAAACAGACTGTCCCATCATCACATTATTATTTTACCTACTCTATAATTTTTTACAGTACTTGGATGTTTTTTTACTAAGTTTTAACATCAATTTTTTCATTTTTGTTTATTTATTTTATTAAATTAAAATATAGTTTTTTTTACTTAAATTAGTGTAGTTAAAAATTTATAAGAATTATAAAAAAATTCATTATTTTTTCATAAATTAGATAAATCTAATGACAATTTTTTCAAAGTAATACCGAAAGGAATAATGGGATCATTTGCATAGGGAGCAATTCGGTTTTATACGCTCCTCTTTTAAAGTAGTTGACTCATTTGTTTAGAGTAATTGAATAGAAGATGACTAAGATTGAGTTTGATAGAAAATTATAAAAAGCAAAAGAACACACATTATATTATTCATAGTGAATATTATTTTAAAATATAATTTGGTGCACATCTCATTAAAAAACCATACTGATTTTAAAAAATAGATCTGTAGAGGAGTAAAACTAATGTTAATTCTCTTATAGATTTTTCTATAATTAATTTTCTAAAGTTGGATCGTCAAAAATTTATTTTATGCATCGATAGATAGTTCAACAATATATCATAAATCTCATATCCACGAGTTTTTTATAACTCAGTGGAATCATAATCACCGTAACTATCAAAATGTGCTAGGTATCTAAAATAGATTTATGTGTGCTTAATAGTAAGACTTCTTTGATCTTAGTTTTCTTAGACTCATCTAAATTATAATCACCATAGCTTTCAAAATATGATAGACATATAAAACAAATATATATACTTATGTTTCCAAATCGGATAATTCCCTTCCATTAAGCTCCTTATCTGCATAACTATTCTATCTATCATGTACTATTTTTATTCTTTCTTTAATAATTTTAATATTTTCCGAGTAGTCTCGATTAACTAATCCCCATAAAATTTCATCATATATAAATCCTCATATGGTAGCATTCCAATATTGGCTTGGTAATTATCCTTTTAGGTAAATTCAATCAATGAAAAATAGTGTTGTCAACTTCCGTAGAATTCAATTGAACAGATCCGTTCGAATTTGCCTGGCCTTATCTCAAACAGGGCTTCGCACTCATCACAACGAGTAGGAATTGAAGCAAGGATATATTCCTTACACGCGCACGAACATATAGATATGAGCAACATAGATCTAGAGCTCAAGCTCAGAAGGCGAGGCAAAGGGAGGTCAATAATTGATTGGTCCCTCGACACTTACCATCGATCCGACTGTAATGATCTACAGTAGGTGGAGGTGCATGCAGGGGTGAGTGGAATCTGGCGATCGCCGGGTCCCATCATCTTCATGGAGTAAAGGGAGATGGAATGGGAGAGAGCTCGATAGATCTGACGGCTATGGGAAACAATCCTTGATTAGCAACAGCAAGGAATCATCGCTTGCATTGGGTCACTCGACGAAGTAGGATCGAAGGCCTCGGATCTCGTCGATGGCATCACAGTCACCGGCGAGTTCGACGATAAAGCGATAAGGGTGTAGGGTATCGTCAATTGCGATGAGGCGAGAAAAGCTAGTGATTTTGATAAGTTAGAAGAGGTGCTAAGGGGGGGCTTGCCCGAGGGGAAAACTAACTAATGGCATGTCAATGACAAATCGCATACGGCAACTTAGTCTCACACCATTGAGCTAAGGACCAGAATATCCTAAAGGCATTAGAACCTATGAAATAAAATGGGATCCTTATATATAGTACTTCTCAAACAGTTGGCAGGTACCATTACCGCAAGTTTACTGCCAAATTATATTTTAAAATAATATTCACTGTGAATAATATAATGTGTGTTCTTTTGCTTTTTATAATTTTCTATCCAACTCAATCTTAGTCACCTTCTATTCAATTACTCTAAACAGATGAGTCAACTACTTTAAAAGAGGAGCGTATAAAACCTAATTGCTCCTTATGCAAATGATCCCATTATTCCTTTCGGTATTACTTTGAAAAAATTGTCATTAGATTTATCTAATTTATGAAAAAATAATGAATTTTTTTATAATTCTTATAAATTTTTAACTACACTAACTTAAGTAAAAAAACTATATTTTAATTTAATAAAATAAATAAACAAAAATGAAAAAATTGATGTTAAAACTTAGTAAAAAAACATCCAAGTAGTGTACAAAAATGATAGAGTAGGTAAAATAATAATGTGATGATGGACAGTCTGTTTATAAACAAAATCAAGAATAGAGTTTACCTCCCCGCTCAAATTTTTTCCTAAAAAAAAGAAGAATTCTAGGATGGATACTGGTAGCGTCAACAGACCCCATCATCAATTTAAAATGTTTTCACTTTTGGATCGGATTGTTTTCAATTTCGTGACCAAAATTAAACTAACAAGAATATATAAAAATCATAACAAATTTATTCTTAGCCAATAAAATATACATTCATTTCATTGAGTGCAATAAATATATTTAGTAACGCTTCATGAGTTAATTAATTTTTTCTTTTAAATCTCAGTGAATATTAAACACTTCAAATATTATCGGATATAATGGCCAAACAACTTGAATGATCTTCTTTTAGAAGCTTGTGGCGACTATGTGCTTCCTTCCTCTTTGTTGCTATCATCATCCTCATCTACATTGCCTCCCGATCTCTTTATATGATCCAAAGATTGCACCTTAGGAACTTCTTGAACTAGTTTATCTTTCTAGGAACTGCCCTCACTCGAGCTTGGCAAAGCCTCTACTGCTCCTCCACCCAAGAAAACCTGATAGAATGAAGCAAGATAGTGGAATGATCGATTCCATCCATCAATATGCAACTAGCAACTAGGAAAGCATTGGAGTACCTGAATGGGCACTGGGACCGCCGCCACCACGTGCTCGAGTGATCCCTCCCTTGGGTAATAAACAACCTCGAAAGGAAGGCCCACTCCAGCTAACTGGAACGCCTTCGCCATCAAATCCACCTGCACTCTGGCTCTCATAATGGCATCAGAGGAGTTTCCAGTATGCTTGATGCCGATGTAGAGATCACCGGTGCGGTGCCTGGCAAAGACCACGATGTCACCTTCGACCAAGCTCTTCTCGGTGACGAACTTGCTCCACTTATTCAGGCGGTAGCACGTGGAATTTCTTCCGAGGACAAGGATGAAGTTCCAGGCCCTCCCGTGTACGTCCAATGCGACCACGTCCTCTGCTGGCATGGCCTTGCTGATGTCAAGGTGAATAGAAGGGTATACAGCGAGCATACCGGATTTTGTCACCGTGAGCCCGTTCCCGTGGGTGATGTCGCTCTTGGTGAGGATCTTAGTATAGGTGGTGAACTCACCCACTGTGATTGCATCAACGATCCCTGATGTAGAGGAGGAGGTGGAGGAGGAGGAGGAGCTGGGGACAGGCATCCAACCATGTTGGTGGATGGTAGGGTCAGTGATCGGGCGGGGATTGAGTCCAATTACGACAAATACCTCATCAGTATCGGGGTCAGCAAGGAGGCGGATGGAGGAGACGCAACAGAGGACGGCGGCGGAGAGGTGAGGTGCTTGCGGGGAGGGCTCTCCGGTGTAGCCATGGGGGAAGAATAAGACATTGGAACCTAGGGTGGGGACTCGGGCGGCAGCGACAGGGCCAGCTAAGGCCCTCCAGAGGTGGGGCTCGACAGACATTGTTGGAACTGCGGTGGGCACCAAAGCAATCGAGAATTCGCGATGGGTTGTAAGGAGGGCGATTGACAGTAAACTTGCTGTAGAGAGAGGAGTGTATATCTAGTATTTAGAAGTTGAGGCGGTAAAGTTAATCGCTTGGTTAGTTTGTTTTTCTTCTTTTTTTTAGAAAGAAATTTGAGTGGGGAGGTAAACTCCATCTTTGATTTTGTTTATAAATAGACTGTCCCATCATCACATTATTATTTTACCTACTCTATCATTTTTTACACTACTTGGATGTTTTTTACTAAGTTTTAACATCAATTTTTTCATTTTTGTTTATTTATTTTATTAAATTAAAATATAGTTTTTTTTACTTAAGTTAGTGTAGTTAAATATTTATAAGAATTATAAAAAAATTCATTATTTTTTCATAAATTAGATAAATCTAATGACAATTGTTTCAAAGTAATACCGAAAGGAATAATGGGATCATTTGCATAGGGTGCAATTCTCTCTCAAAATAAGAAGGCACGAACCATGACCTCATCAAGTGCTTCCAACGATCCCAAGTTTGAGGATTTTTATTTCTTTATCGAATTTGATTCCACCAAATAGAAGCATAACAAATAAATTCACTAGTAGCTGCACATACTTTATGCATTTTTGGGTAATGAGGATAACTGAATTTTTGCTCAACTAATAATTCTCAATCAAAATATGCTTCTAGATTAAACTTTCCATCAAAACTAGGAATAGTGAATTTAATTTTATGCAAGACATCATTTTTTCTTTCTTCATTACGATGACATGCATGACCTCCATCACCTCCCACTCCTCAATGATGACGTGCAACCTGGTGCTGATAAAATTTCAAAGCAACTTCATCATCAGCCACATAATTATCATTTAACTCTTTATTGACAGCCTCTTGAAACGTAGTGCGCAAGTTTGCTTTTGGTTGGAATGGAGCGAAAGCAGCAACATTATTATTGGCTTTAACTTGACCTCGAGGAACTCGAGGTGTTGAGTATAGTCATGAAGGAGTTCACTCAACTTGTTGAAGTCGAGCTTCAATTCCACCGAGATGATTCTCTAACCTATTCAGGTGAACAAGTACTTGGTCGAACAGTATTTGCTCGAAGGTGTCTGTAAATTGAGCCATCAAAGCCCGAGAACACGGAGACAATGAAATCGCCGATGGTTGGGACATGTCTTCCCTGACATTATTAGTGAAGACAAGAAGAAAAATTCTACCAGACTACTAAAATATTTGTGGAATACTCTCAACCCTCACAAACCTTACCACCTGAAGCCCTTACCCTTCTCAAAAATCATTCGCGTATTTGCTAGTTTATGATAACTTTCAATCGGGAGTGGATAAAACAATTTCAAAGTGCTAGAACACGCTAATCAAAACTAATTTTATGGAGCTCATGACTTGATCCTCTGTTAAACGTGACAATCACTATAAGGGCTATGAAAACTCATGCAAGGCTTATAAAAATCACTCTAAATTTTTCGTGCTTGTTATAACTAGTCGGTTTAAAATGTAATAAAATAGGTTTAGTCACAAAGTCTTGCTATCAATTATATATTTCTAGCAAACACAATCCAACTCTAATTAAGCAATATTAACTCTTGTAGTTCCTCGATGTGACTCCTATCCTTGTCAAAGCCTCTCCATCTACCCCGACACGAGACCTATTACCTATGTGCAGGGAAATTTCACTGTGTCTTGCGACTCAGTGGCTACAAAATGAGAGTATCCTGACAAAAGTACAGGCTAAAACAATATTTATGTCCATGGGTGTAAGCAATATCATAATATAACCGTTAACATTTCATGTATAAAATAACAAAGATCAAATATGAAAAAATGTGCTCAGTCATCAAATGTTGTCTCGTGTCGAATTTAAGTTTAACTTCAACTCTAACTATGAGTTTCCATCCTATGCTAGGGTAAACCCTCGTCAGGGACTACCCTCAGACCCGTCAGTATCCAACTATGTCTCTCCCTAAGCCCATCACACTGACATTGGCGGAGAAGGTAGGTGATTGTAGTTCCTTCTCCTTCTAGTCTCGCCAGCAGTATACCCAAACTATGCTCTGAGACCATTGTATCGTATGTCTCCCATAGACCCTGCGATACGAGAAACTATGTAGTGCTACATTTACCTGCTAACATATACTCATGGCCTGGTCTGTCGGATCTAACACATGTATCAACTCTGGCTATCCAGACTATCCCTCAAGCCTGCAGGACTCAGTTGATGTATGTCAGCGTCAACAGACACCTTAGTCCTTAGGCATAGTATCTGAAGTGAGCTCCCTGGCTCCCAGCTCTTTAGTTTCAGATATATGCCATGGGGATATCTCAGCCTTTGGTAAGAACCCCCTTACCGGTACTCACCGAACGTTAGAGGATGGGTCGGGTGATGCCTTCGCTACCCATCATTATACTAATACAAATGGTACCCACCATTCATGAGAGAAGTACCGTGTTATATAGACCCATATGATTCCTAGTAGTTCATGTTCCTAGAAAGTTCAGGTCTATACTCTAGGTGTTTTAAACTAGTCTATGGTGTCATATATCCGATATCACCTAACTAGTTTGTCTGTCATCAAGTGATAAGTCCGGTGTTTATATTCTCTTATGTGTCTAACACACACATATATATATCGTGTGTGGCAAATATAGTGTGCACAATATATCCATAGTTCATAAATGATTGAGTAAATCAAATAATTTTTCGTATAAATTAAGCAAGAAAAACACACAACTGGACAATATATCATAATTTTCACAACCGCCTACACGGGGCTCCAATTGTATCAGGCCATAATTGAAACTTTAACAACTTATAATGAGCATATTCCTCCAATTAAGCCAAAGTGAAGTTTAATCACATATATCACCGTTGTGTAGATAGCATGTCCTAAAATATAAAATAGTTTTACCCTTTTCCCTTGCTCCTAGAGTTTGATTTGACCTTTGTAAGGGACAATCATAAGGCAAGGAAGTTTATTTCAACTATGTACTCAAGACAAGGAAATAAAAAGGATTGTTATTTAGTGTCTTTATCTCCCTATTTCTTTTCTGCAAAAGAAAAAGAATGGGCAATGAAGGCAAGTTTTGTATTACTACGTCGTTTCTCACAATTCATCTTAATTAAATACATGCAGTTATCAAATTACTTGCTGTAGATGACACACTCCTAAACTGGCGCCTTCAATGCTTGCGGAAGATCGCCTGGGTATGCGGCGTATCGCGGATGATCTACGCGATACAAGTCTGCGGAAGCATAAAAATAACAACAACAGAGATGAGGGAAAAGGATTACTTTATTATTATTATAAAGCTCCGGTAAAAACCCTCAAACATCGGAGTTAACAATTCTAACTCCGGAATCCTCTCCGTGCAACGATCACTCTATAATATAAGAATATTATATTCGAGGATGATTTTAATCCCACGACGCTTCGCAGATGCACCCGTAACAATTCTCCCACACGGGAAGACGTGGATGCCCTCATCGACTCCGTAGCAACATCGCCTTGCACGTGCTTCCGGAACGATTGCAGAATCACCTCGTTTTCACATTTCGCTTCTTCGATGAGGTCCCTCTTCCGCTGCCCCAAGACTTCCACGAAGCCTTCGGTTGGGAACGTCCGACGCCTCAAGACTTTGTCAGCCTGTTTCGGAGGATGACGGAAAGAAGGTGGCGTTGGTCGGTCCTGCTGCAGGCAGTTTGCATTACCAACTTCATGAAGCGCCATGAGGAACTGATGCCGAAGACAGGAGGAAGGCGTAGCCATGGTGGAAGTGGGAGCTGGTATGCTACGGAACCAGTTCGCCGTCCCAGCTTGCTTCCTTGACGGGGTCTCCTCTTCCCTACACCAAATCCGCCACAATGCCTTCGGCTGGAGCGTCCAACGTCCGAGAATCCGATCAACCATCGTCGGAGGATTCTGGAGAGCAGAGGGTGCCGGCCATCCGCGCTGCAGCCGAAGAGCATCGTCGCCGTCAGGGAACGATGCTGCTCCGCCGCCTCGGGCCTTGTCCCTTCTCCAACGCCTCCGGGACACGCGCCGCCGGTGAGCCGGCGTCGTACGCTGCTCTTCTCTCACCCTGTACCCTCGGCTGTTTCACGTCCGGATGCCTCCGTCCTATTGCGCCTCTTCCCCGTCCGGTTGGCCAGCACGGCGGCCACTCCCATGCTCGGCGGTGAGCAGCAGGGGAATAAGGAGAAGCCTTCCATCGCGGCGAGGGGCACCAGCGGCGTACCGCCTAGCGAGCGGAAGGCTGTGTCGCGCTATCGGGACATCGAGCCTGCCAGGATCACTAAGCCGGACGGTGCCCCTTGGAGGTGGTCTTGCTTCATGCCATGGGAGACGTACAAGGTGGATACCTCGATCGACCTGACAAAGCACTACGTCCCCACCACGATGCTCGACAAGATCGCCTACTGGACGGTGAAAATCCTCCGGGCTCCCACTGATATCTTCTTCTAGAGGAGGTACGGATGCCGCACGATGATGTTGGAGACGGTGGCAGCAGTGCCGGGGATGGTGGGCGGCATGCTGCTGCACCTCCGCTCCCTCCGCCGCTTCGAGCAGAGTGGGGGCTGGATTCGCGCCCTTTTGGAGGAGGCGGAGAACGAGCGTATGCGCCTGATGACCTTCATGGAGGTGGCACAACCGTGGTGGTACGAGAGGGCCCTCGTCCTGGCGGTGCAAGGCGTCTTCTTCAACGCCTACTTCCTTGGCTACCTCATTTCTCCCAAGTTCGCCCATCGCATGGTCGGCTACCTGGTGGAGGAGGCCATCCTCTCCTTTATTGTGGAGGTGTGGATCGCAGCGCACCCTCCACCCTTTCTTCGCGTCACCAACGAGGAATGCAGCGGCCATATCGACTTGGTCTTCGTCGACAAGTTTGGCAGCTTTAAAGAAGCATTCCATATCCCATGTACAATTCTCCAGTACTTTCGCGCTCCGAACACCGGCGAAAGTAGAGGGGTCCGGAATCCAGACGTTTGGTTTTGTCGATTGGCGAGCATCCTTTGGTCGCCAGGAGTTGGAACAACCTGCTTCCGTTCCAAGCGAGAGCTTCTGCGCTCCGTCATCTCCCTTCTGCGCCAAGGAGCTTGGTTTTGGGATCTCGGATACTCGTTCGCTAGCAATCCGAGTCCGCTCAAAATCATTGCAGATGCGAGATAACATCATCTGCATCTCATCCATGCGGGCGTGTAAGGAGGAAAAATTCGCATAGTCCTTGGCTTGCGAAGCTTTTATCAATTCCTCCAACGTGCCCATCTTCTTCTCCAACTTTTTGAACTCCTGGTTCTTCACCACCATGGTGTTTTGTTCACAAGACGCCAAAGTTGCGTACCCAACCTGGCTCTGATACCAATTGACACACCCCTAAACTGGCGCCTTCAATGCTTGCGGAAGATCGCCTGGGTATGTGGCGTATCGCGGATGATCTACGCGATACAAGTTCTAACTCCGGAATACTCTCTGTATAACGATCACTCTATAATATAAGAATATTATATTTGAGGATGATTTTAATCCCACGACGCTTCGCAGATGCACCCATAACAGTAGAAGTAGAAAAGAATTTTAAAAAAGAGAGAAACTTCTAACGACACAAGCAGAATCAACTAATACAAATTTTATTTTTCAACAATTTATTTAACCTTATTTGTAAATTAAAATCACTCAGGTTTAACTATAGAAATTTCTCAACGTATTACAGCAGCACATGAAATGACAAGAGATTATTTTTATCACTATCTTCCCTACTAAGTGTTATCAGACAATAGCATGAGTATTACTGAACACTTCCATCCGCTCCACTTTGTCCACTATTATCCAATTAATTCACCATCAGCACACACTGGTCATTATTTACAGCAACTTTCTTGTTACCAATCTAACGGCAATAATTTAATTATCATGGAATCAAAATGGGTAAAAATTAGAAATCTAAAAAAATCAGTAACAACACCACCTTGGATATTTAGTTACCACGAAATTCCAAAACATCACATATTTAAATCTACTCTTCAAAACCAAATCACTCAACTAAAACCACCAAGGTAACAATGACAAACAAAAGGGCATAAAGTCACCAAAGACAGAATTATCGACATACAATTTACCAATACAAGTTTCAACGTAAATTATCTAAGCATAATCCTGGCAATAACTTTTTTTTTATTTTATTACTTTTTTCTTACACCTCATGCAACTCCAAGAAAGGGAATAAAAATATGCAGAAATATCCAAATGCCTAGTGAACCTTGACTCATTGATGAGCGGAATTGAGGATTGTTGGAGAGGTGGCGAAGCAATAGAGATGAGGAAGGAGCTGGATAGAAGAGCAAACGGCAAGAATTGATCATTGACGAACAGTTTGACAAAAGTCAGAGATATTGTCTAGAGGTAGGCTACCTAAACCCCTTACATTTGACATGAGATCAAACCTAAATTTTTGGGAAAATTAGAAACTACCACTATTATCAAGTGATCGGCTGACATCCCTTATCTATATAAATTGTATGTTTTGTTATACCCTTGCGCATATCAAATTACAATAAAAAAAGGCAATGTAGATCATGTGGGACTTAAATTCAAATAGAGTATAATTCAATCACTCCAAGTATTGCCTTACTTTTCTTTTGGTTTGATATGCTTGACATGTGTTTGCCCCATGAGAATTTATAAATTTAGGCATTTCCATGTGTGCGATATCAATTTGATACCATATCACATTACCTTATAGTAGACATGCAAAACAGGCCGGGCTGCCCGTCGGCGGCCCGCACCCGGCACGAACCAGGTCGTGCCGGGCACGGCCCGCTCCATGCATGTGCTCGTGCCGAGCTGCACCTCCGCAGTCCACAGCACGAACACGACAGGAGCACGTCTGGGCCCGTGCCCAGCACGAGCACGACCGTGCCCGTGCCCGTGCCGAAGCATGAGCACGATTGGGAACAATCGAGGCCCTGAGGGGAGGAGGAGGCGAGGGAGCCGGAGAGGCGAGTGCGGTGCCCGCTGCGTGAACTGAGGCCTGAGGGAGACAAAGGCCGAGGGGCGAGGATGCCGAGGAGGCCTGAGGAACAAGGCGGCCGCTGCGTGTCAAGGGACGAGGAGGCCTGAGGAGTGAGGAACAGGGCGGCCGCCTCGTGAAGATGAGGGGCGAGCAGAGCAGGCGAGGGCAGCCGCTGTGTGTCGAGGGGCGAGGAGGCCTGAGGAGTGAGGAACAGGGCGGCCGCCACGTGAAGGTGAGGGGCGAGCAGAGGCGAGAGCGGCCGCCGCGTGAAGGTGAGGGGCGAGCAGAGTAGGCGAGGATGAGGGGCGAGCAGAGCAGGCGAGGGCGGCCGCCTCGTGAAGGTGAGGGGCGAGCAGAGCAGGCGAGGACCGAGGAGGAGGCAAAGAGCCGAGCCAACGAAGCACAATTAATATTTAATACATCTGTATTTTATTTTATTATTTATTTAATCTCCTGCTTGCTGCTGCAAGCCTTGCAACGATGCAAATTTAAAAAAAAGAAGCTGTCCAAGCTTTCAATTTAGGATAAAAATTACACTCAAACGATCATTTCCTTTTAATTTATACTAATTTAAATCTAAAATAATATTATTAAACACCTTCAAGATCCCTATAAATATTAAATACTCTTCGAATCTTTCTCTTATCAGCCTGCAAAAGCTTTCTCTCTTGTCCTTTTCTATCAACTGCAAAAAGCAAAAGCACCTCTCTCTCTTTTGGCAGAACTCTCTCTCTCTTTCTGTGGCAGACCTCTCTCTCTCTTGTACTTTTGCTAGTTGCAGGCTCGTACTTTTGCTAGTTGCAGGTAAAAGGCACATTGTTTTTTTCATCTTTTCTTCGTTGCATTTTTTTTTCTTCTACTGCAGACTCGGACGGCTTTAATTTTTCCGCCCTTGTTGTCGCCGCCTCCGTCGAGCCCTAAACGACCACCTGCAAATCACGAGGGCCCGACGGAGGCGGCGACAGGGGTGGAGGTCGGTCGGGCGAGGGAGGATGCGAGGACGCGAGGGCGAGCCGACGGAGGTCGACCACCTTCTACAACCCGCGACGGAGGTAGAAGGTAGAGAAGTCAGTCGATCACCTTCCACAATCAGCCGGAGATCACCTTCCACAATCAGCTGGAGGTGGAACTCGGAGTCCTAGCGGAGGTGGTGGGCGCGAGCGGAAGGGCAGCCGGAGGCGGAGCTCGGAGCTCGGAGGCCCAGCAGACGGACGGACAGTGGAGGTGGAGCTGCCGTAAGTCTCTCCTTTTTTTTTTGCATTTTTTTTGCCTCTCTGGGAGGCGCGAGTGGAAGGGCAGCTGGAGGCGGAGCTCGGAGGCCCAGCGGACGGACGGACGGTGGAGCTGCCGTGAGTCTCTCCTTTTCACTATCTGCGTTTTTTTTTTGCCTCTTCGGCTCTTCCTTCATCTTCTTCTATTCTTCTTCATCATGGAGTAGGAGCAGCCGCCACCCGCCTGTGCTCGGGTGCGGCACGATCCAGTTCTGGCACGGAAGTGGCCTGGCACGATCCGGAACGGCATCGTGCCGTGCCGTATTTGGCCCAGCACGCTTAATGGCCATGCTTCGTGTCGTGCCGGGCGGAGGCAAAGCACGATTCCTTCGTGCCGAGCACGGCACGATCTTAAATCGTGCCGAGCACGGCACGATCTTAAATCGTGCCGGAGCGGGCCGTGCTCGGGCCTGTTTGCACATCTACCTTATAGCATGCTCGATAAACCCATATTTCTGGTAGACTTTGACCTTATAGATCAAGCATATAAATTTATTCAATGAATATGATATTATGCATTCATTACACTTTGAGATATATGAGGGTTTAATCCCTGGCACCTCTTAGAGGTACATACATGGATACTTGAACCTTGTTGCATAAGCTTTATTATTGCCTCTTTGAGACCATGAGATCATGGTCAGAGAGATTGACAAATAGGATTCACCCTTACCTTGAATCCTTAGCGATAGAAAAATTTGAATGGGATGGAATGGATGAGGACAAAGCCATCCTAGCTGATGCCTATTTCAATAAATCTAGAAGTGTTAAACTTTGGGCAGAAAGATGCATTCTTATATCTTCTGGCCAGCAAGCACTTAATGATTTTAAGACCATCTTCGATAATGAACTATTCAATTTTATCCCAAAGGTTAAATGATCAAATCCTAATGAGTGAACCTTCCTACTTCACATTTAGAATTCTGCATAATTTTGATACTTTCCTTGCTTTGGCATAAAAAACATTACAAGGACTGCAACTCCCTTGTACGTACTATCCAGAATTTGTAAAACCTAAACTACTGCCTGCTGTAAAATTTTGAATGAGTTATAAATACTTAATTGATGATGCTACGTTCTAGGAAGAACATGTGAGACCTTATGTATTTTTGGGAACTTTTTCCCTTATGATGATGTATAAACCTTATCTCAATGAAAACCCCTTTTGACAATTCTGCAAACCTTATGGTGTGAGTTCTTTAGTTTCATGATGACTATGGATCTCTCTTCATTTCTAATTCAGATTGAAGGCTTTTCAACTATAAATTCTAAATGGGATTGCCTCATTAGAATAATCAGTCACCATTTCCTTGTTATCACCAATTTGGTACAAGCTGATAGTTTCAGCGAATGCCAATTTCGAACCTTCCTTTAATCAAGAATCCTTCTCCCCAAACTGCCAACTTACTAGATTCTAAATACTGAAACATCTGAACTCAAAAAGCATCTGATCAACATCAAAAAGAAATCCAAATTCAACTTGACGAGATCCGACACCTTCGACCCCACTTCACTGAGTGACCTAGAGCAAGCCATGATTCCTCGTTGGTGTGAATCCATCATTATTTCCTGCAGCAGTCAGATCAATTGAGCTCTCTCCAATGTTGTTGCTCCCATCCTCCATTCCATCACCCTTTCCTCCATGAGAATGATAGGACTTGATGATCGCCAGATTCCACTTGCCGCTGCATGCTCATCCACATACTGTAGATCATTATCGTTGGATCAATGGTAAGAGTCGAGGGACCAATCAATTTTTGACCACCCTTTGTGTCACGCCCCGAACCACCTGTCGGGCACGTGGCAATCGCCGCATGAGCTCACCAACCCATGCAAGGCATAACAGGATCTATCTCTGCAATATAAACAACTAGTTATATCAATAAAATGAATAATACAGTCTCCTGGTATAGTCCCGATAACTATCTACTACATGCTACGTCTCGAAATCAATAAATAACTGAAACGAGGATGATAGCGCACCTCGGATGACTCAATCCTCGTTTGCGAATCTGATCGTCATCGCCACACCTACACACACATTGAACGCGGAGTGCTCAGCCTTGTGGCCTAGTGTGAATTTACAGCTCGAAACCACAGCACGAAATCAAAGGCTAGAGGGCTCATTCGTAGATGCCTTAGTGAGATTAATTATCAAACAACTGTTTTCTATGTAGTATCAATTTTTATCTAGTTAGGTTACATGTCAACCTAGGTTATACATATGTGTACATCTCTAAATGTCACCTAGGTTATATCTCATATGTCGGTGTCACTAACATAAGTCATCAGACCTGACTCTAACTTATATCATATGTCTCGGGCTGCCAACGTATGCTCAAGGATGAATCTGGGCCAAGGATATCCATAAGCCCATCAATGCCTTTATCATCTAGGTCTCTGCCTATGCCCGCTGCAATGATGTTGGCGGAGAGGACGGGTGACCCAAATGACCCTCTCCCTCATCTCGTTAGTCACCGACTACGCCTCCCCTGGCGAAACCATCGTGCCCTTACAGCCTCCCCAGACTCCGTAGGGGCACGACCCCAGTGTAGTACTACACTCTATCCGTAGACAGGATCACCATCGCAAGAGCCATCGGCCACGGCTAGCCGAAATAAAATAACCCTAGGATCCGGACTACACATCCGATCGTCCGCGGGACGTCGAGGATGCTAGACGTGCGGTCCACGGATCCACTATCCAAAGAATAAGGGAATCACCCCTCTAACTCAAAAGCAATCTATTCTGGCCGAGTCGAACTCACATCCGCATGATGGGTTGTGGCGTCTCGACCTCATATCTGCTAAATCATCGAGTAGGATAATCCCCGCTAGCCATCTCAGGACTATCACGGCGTCGCCGAGGTGACACACGTGCGGGTATAGGAACCTGGGTTGGAACCACTCCATGTGTTAGTCTAATCTGACCCAGGAGTTAACTGGTCCATTCTCTCAGCTCCACTCCTACTATCTAAGCTATCAGAAGCCTTGGGAGGGGTGAACATCACTAACCGAACACTGGTGGTTCGCGATCTTATTCGGGATGCATATTAGCAGCCTGTGGGTAACTTAGTGATGTTTCTATGATAGGATAGTATCATGTCACCTATCTCCATACTAGAGTGTCTGGTGTATGTCACGATACTATGTTTTATGTTATATCGTTTTCCCCTATTCCGCATAGTAGCTATGTGTGTAGTCTGCATTATAACATCAATAAATAATAACATGTGGTAGGAGAAACATAGCATGCTGGATAAGTAATAAACAGTAAGCATATAGGCATGTGACACAGCTAATAAAATATGTATTTCTAGCATGCATATGTCTTTTGGTATTTTTATAGGCATAATAATTATTTAATTAGCAGGCATCAAAGAACTTTCAAAAAATTTATGCAAGATTTACCCTAGCTTGAATAGATCATACCACAGTGAGCCTACGCACCTGTATCGTATGTCCGGGCTTTAAATCAATCTAAAATGAAGCCCAAAAATTGTAATAGTGATGTAGATCACTGATAAATAATATTCCTAAAGCAAAAAAATTTATTTAGAATTTTCTAGAATTAATTAGGATAGAAATAAATTATTTAATGTTAGTCCGATCTATCCTCTAATTAATCCAATTTGCTTAGCCCAACTCTATTCATGAAGCCCAAGCCCATATTAATTCATAATCCAAGTCAATCTGGTCAAAATTGATCAAAACTAGCTATAATTGATCAAATTGATCTATTTTGACCCAATCTGATTTAATTTGACTCAATTCAGGTTCAAATAGTGCAACTCGTTCAATTCGGATTCAATTAAATTCAATCTAGTTCAAATCTGACTTGATTCAGTCTAATTAAGCTCAATTTGAGCTTAAATCAGTTCATTTGACTCAGCTCAGGTTCGGATCAATAAAACTGGTTCGACCAGATTTAATTTGAACCAATCTGGTTCAACTCAGATTCGGCCCAATGTAAGTGGATTCGGTCTGGGTTAATTGGATCCAATTCAGTTAGCTCAATCTAATTTAATCTGACTTGAGCTCGAACCCAACCTAATTAATTGATTCAGCTCACCCAACTTAACTCAACCTGAAGCCAGATTCAATTCAGATCCAACCCAATCGACTATAATCCGGTTCAACTCAACCCATTCCCTAACTCCACTTAATTAAATCACTAATCCCATTTATCTTAATTAAATATTCGTTAATCATGATTAAGGAAGAAATCCTTCGAAGGGGACGAGAGCAAGGCGGACGTTACCTCTGTTCGTCCACTTCGTTCCTTCCGACGCCGGCGATGGAGCTCCGGCGAGGTCGACCCAGCCCCTGAGATGGCTCTCCGGCTTCGGCGAAGGTCCGCCGGGGTTCTCGCGAGCAGCGGCAAGGCAAGGAGACGGCGGGGATGCGGTGAATGACATGCCGGCGAGTCTCCCGTGCTCTTTCGTGGCTCGGAGGAGGTGGGCATGCAGTGGGATGGAGACGCCGGCGAGCAAGCTTTTCGGCCGTCCATGGGAAGCGGGAAGGGCGAAGGCGGAGGCGTAGGCGACTAGGAGGACGTCGGCAATGTTTCTCCGGTGACCGGTGGGTGAGGAAGATGGAAGGGAAAGGAGATAAGGGAGAAGGGGTCGTCGGCGGTGAGAAGAAGGTGTCGAGCGAGGGCAGTCGGCGGGAGAGAAAGGGTGCGCGAGGAAGAGAGCACACGCATTCTCTCTTTCCCCCTCTTTTTTTTTTCTTTTCACCAACACGTCCCTCTTCTTTCTTTCTTTCCTTTTTTTTTTTTTTCCACAGGCAGGGGTTTACACTTTGTCCTATGTTTTGAGCATGAGTTCTAGATCAATGTTGCTTATAGCTATATGTTTGTGCGTGTGTACTGAATATATCTTTGCTTCAATTCCTACTCATTGAAATGAGTGCTTAGACTTGTTAAACCCTTGATAAGTTCAGCCAATTTCAATGGACCATTTAAATCTTGAAAGAGATGTTGTGAGCCTGCCCAATTGAATTCTAGGGAAGTTAAGATCACTATTATCTTTGATTGAATTTAGAATGCTACCATATGAGGATTTTTATGTGATGAAATAAAGAACACTATTGTGCTCAGATAAGGTTAAAGAAAGACAAATTGATGGGAATGAGTTAATTGACAGTACTACGGAAAATATCAAAATTTTGAAAGAAAGATTATATTTTCAAAGCTATGGTGATTATGATTTGGCCGAGTTTCAACCTTGTGATATAATATACCTAAAAGGGGCTTTGCGGAAGGGAATCATCCAATTTAAAAACATAGGAAAAAGTCCTATGACAACTTATAATTAATTGGACTTGATAAGTCCTTGTATCAAGTATAGATATATCTGTTTTTCATGTCAATCATATTTTGGAAGCTAAGAAAATTATAATTTGGCTGAGTTATAAGAAAACTAAGATCAAAGAAGTCTTATTATTAAGCACACATAAATCTATTTCAGATACTTGGCATATTTTGATAGTTTCCGCTGATATGAGATTTATGATACATTATCGAACTATTTATTAATGAATGAAATAGATTTTTAATGATGATACTTTAGAAAATTAAATTACAGATAAATCTCTCCTAGAGTTAATGTAAGTGCTACTCCTCTACTAATCTATTTTATAAAATTATTGAAGTATTTTCATGGGATAAGCACCAAATTACATTTAAAAATAATATTCATTATGGATATAATGTGTTCTCTTGCTTTGTATAATTTTCTATCACACTCAATTAGTGTGATGTTACTTTTCTTTTGGGATGCAGCGATATATTCTATGCTAGGAATAAATCATGATAAATTTAGTGAATATGTAATTTTTAAAATCATCTTAATCACCAGAGTTTAATTACTTTAAAAAAACCAACTAACCATGCGATTAACTTAACTACGTCCAGTGTTGGATACAAGATATATATTCCTCTCTCTATATTAAGCTTAATGCCAATCGCCTTCTTTAAAACCCATCCGGAATTCTCGATTGATTTTGAGCTCGCAGCAATTTCAACTGTCTGTCGAGCCCCACCTATGGAATGCCTTAGCTAGCCCCATCGCTACCGCCTGAGTCCCCTCCCAAGGCTCCAATGTCTTATTCTTCCCCCATGGCTATGCTGGACAGCCCTCCCCACAAGCAATCCACCTCTCCGCTGCCCTCCTCTATCGTGTCTCCTCCCTTCGGCTTCTTGTTGACCCTGATACCAATGAGGTATATGCCGTAATTGGCCTCAATCCTTACCCAATCACTGACCCTATCCTCCACGAATATGTTTGGACGCCCGTCACCTGCTCCTCCACCTCCTCTACATTAGTGATCGCTGATGTGATTAGAGTGGGTGAGTTCATCAGCTACACCAAGATCCTCACCAAGACTGATGTCACCCACGAGAATGGGCTCACAGTGACAAAATCTATTGTGCTCGATATTTTTCCTTCCTTTCACCTTAACGTCAATAGGGCCAAACCGACAGAAGATGTATTCGCGCTAGACGTACATGGGAGGGCCTGGAACTTCATCTTTGTACTCAATAGTAATTCCACATGCTACTGCCTGAATAAGTGGAGCAAGTTCGTCACCAAGAAGAGCTTGGTCGAAGGTGATATCATGGTCTTCGCCAGGCACTGCACTAGCAATCTGTACATCGGTATCAAAGGTATTGGAAACTCCTCTGATGCAATTAGGAGAGCCAGCATGATGGTGGCTTCGATAGCGAAGGTGACCCAATTAGCTGGAGAGGGCCTTCCTTTCGAGGTCGCTAATTACCCAAGGGAGGTATCACTTGAGCACGTTGTGGCAGCAGTCCCAATGCCCCTTGAGGTACTCCAATGCTTTCCTCTTAGGTGGAGGAGCAGTAGAGGCATCGCGATGCTTATATAAAGGTAGTTCCTCGAAAGATCAAGAGGCAATAATGGTGAAGATGATGATGGCAACAAAGACCGAGGAAGCAGACAGTCATCAAAAGCTTCTAGAAAAAGATCATTCAAGTTGTTTGGCCATCATATCCGAAGTGTTTAATATTCATTGAGTTTAAATAAATAAATTAATTAACTCATATAGTATTTCTAAATATATTTATTGGCTAAAAATAAATGAATGATTTTTATATAAAATGAAAATAATCCGATCGAGCATGAGATTTTATGGCCATTTTATTGCTATCTTCTTAACAATTCGAAAGCATATGCTAGATTTTTTTTTTCCCTCTCGGCCGAGACCTCCAAGCATCTCTCTTTACCTCTTAGGCCAAACACATCTCTTGTCACGCCCCAAAACCACCTTTGGGCATGCGACAACCGTTTTATAAGCTGCATTTCTACACCACAACTTATATAAGGCTCAAAGTATCATAAAGCACTATAATTTTATTAATTAAACATAGCGAAAGTAATAACATTTTAAATCTAAA
This sequence comes from Thalia dealbata, assembly GCA_030544415.1. NCBI lineage: Eukaryota > Viridiplantae > Streptophyta > Magnoliopsida > Zingiberales > Marantaceae > Thalia > Thalia dealbata. The sequence continues at coordinate 16,843,837 of CM060460.1, forward strand.
TCACACTACGAATTGAAATCTCTATCTAGATTACCAAAATAAATATTTGTTCATCAACTTGGTTCTTCCTCACTCCCGGCTAATGGCCAACCTATAACCTGCACAACAGGAGAAAAATATGCATAACTGAGTCACGAAACTCAGAGAGGCTACAGAGAGAGCACCTAAAATAATAGGCTGGTCTGACATGACCTTAGAGTTAACTAGTCAAATCCCTCAGCCCCACTCCTAGTATCTAAGCTATCAGAAGCCTCGGAAGGGGTGAACATCACTAACCGAATGCTGGTGGTTCGTGATGTTATCCAGGGTGCAGAATGACACCCTATGGTTAATTCAGTGATGTTCCTAGAATATGATAATATCATGTCACCCATATCTCTATTCTAGAGTGTTTTGTGTAAGTCATAATACTATGTTTTAAGTTATATCGTTCTTCTCCTATCCCGCATGATAGTAAACTGTCTAGTCCGCATCGTAGCACAAATAATAACATGTGGTAAGAGTAATATAGCATGCTAGATAAATATAAAGCAGTAAGCATATAAGCATGTCGAATAGCTAATAAAACATATATTTCTAGCATGCACATATCTTTTTGGTATTTTATAAGCATAATCTTTATTTAATCGACAGACATCCAAGAATTTCTACAAAATCTAATTAAGATTTAGCCTAGCTTGAATAGATCATACTATAGCGAGCGTAACGCACCTGTATCAGGGCCTCAAACCTAATCCAAATGAAGCCTAGAAACCTTTATAGCGGTGTAGATCACAAAAGATTATTTAAAGTTAATCCAATCTATCCCCTTAAGTTATCCAATTTGCTTAGCCCATTTTTACTCATGAAGCCCAAACCCATATTAAGTCCCTCGTTCAAGTCAATCCGGTCAAAATTGATCAAATCTAGCTTTAATTGACCAAATTATTTTATTTTGATCCAATCTAAATCAATTTGACTTAATACGGGTTCAAATAGTAAAAATGGTTCAATTCAGATTCAATTCAATTCAATTTGATTCAAATGTGACTTGATTCAATCCAATTAGGCTTAATGCTGGCTTAAATCAGTTCATTTGACGCAGCCCAGGTTTGGATAAATTCAATCTGGCTCGACTTAGGTCTAATTTAATTCAATTTGGTTCAACTCAGATCCGGTCTGGTTCAATTGGACCCAGTCTAATTGACTCGGTCCAGTTCAATCTAACCTAATCTGACTCGAGCATGAACTAAATTTAATTAACTGATTTAGCTCACCCTAATTAAACTCAACTTGAACCCAAACTCGACCTGAATCCAATCCAATTAACTTTAATTCGACTCAACCCAACCCATTAACTAACCTCACTTAATTAACCCACCAACCTCACTTAACTTAATTAAGCATGCTCTAATCATGTTTAAGGAAGAGCGCGAGCGTCTACGCCGACGATGATGCTCCGGTGACTGCCCTCCAACTTTGGCGAAGTTTCGCTGGAGTTATCGTGAGCAGTGGTGGCGGCGACGGCGGCGGCGGCAGCGGCGATGGGGTGAAAAGCTAGCTTGCCGCCGCGTGGGAAGAAATCGAAGAGGGCGACAGCTCCAACAACCCCCATTGGGCTCGTGAACAGCAATTCAAGGATGGAGAGAGGTCGTCGATGGGAGGATGGCGGTGATAGGCGAGGAGGAGGCACAGACGGTGAGAAATCGCCGCTCGTGGGCATGCGATCCGAAGACTCTACTTGCGGCTCTGTTTCCGCCCGTGAGCAGGGGAAGGCAACACCTTCCACTGCGATCTTCAGCAGTGGCACGACGAAAGTAGGACAAGGTCATGGCGAACGGCATGCCGGCGAGCTTGCCCATGCTCCTTTGTCGCTTGAGAGGAGAGACCGTGCCAGAAGGCGAAGGCATCAGCGAGCTACTGTGCGGCATCCGTAGGAAGAGGGAAGAGGCACCGACGAGTGGAGGAGGCGTCAGCGACATCCTTCGGTGGTCGGCGTGCGAGGAAGGTGGAGAGGAAAGGAGTAGAAGTGGGAAAATCGTCGGTGGTGGGGGAAGACATCGAGCGAGGGCACGGCCAGCTGTAGAGCTCGGTTACGTGCACAGGTTATGCGAGGAAGAGGGCACACATATGCTGCCCTTGCCCTTTTCCACTTTCCCCCTCAATTCTCCCTTTTTACCAACACACCTTTCTCACTATTTTATCATATTTTAATTTATAAAATTTTTCCCCTTTTTATATCAGTAAGGGTTTACAAGTTCTCCTCTCCTCAAAATTTTTGGTCCTCCAAAAATTAAAAGCGTATAAGATAAAAAGAAAGAAAAATTTAAAACCCTTTTTACATGGCTCTTAACTACCAGTTCACTCGAATAGATAGGAATACTGGGCTGGCATGTGGGCCTCAGTCTCCCAATTGACCTCATTGACCTCAGCATTCCTCTGTAGGACTTTAACTAAGGGAATAGACTTTCCTCAGTGAATTTTCTCCTGGCGATCAATAATCTCAACGGCCTGCACTCCGTAGCTTAGGTTCTCTCTCAACTGAACAGGTGGTATCGTGAGAACATGGGATGGATTTGCCATATATTTTCAGAGCATCGAGACATGAAATACATTATGAACGCGCTCCAGATCGGCAAGTAGCTCTAGTCGATACGCCAGTGGCCCCACTCTATCAAGAATTTGGAAGGGTCCAATATATATAGGATGCATCTTCCCTTTTTTCTAAAATTGAAGAATATCCTTCCATGGAGAGACCTTCAAAAAACCATATCTCCCACAGCAAACTCCAGCGGCCTGCGATGATTATCTGTGTAACTCTTCTGTCGATCCTGTGCCATCTTCAATCTATTCTGAATGACCTTGACCGTGGTTACGGTCTCATTAATCAACTCCATGCCGGTCAAGCGTCTCTCACCCACCTCCCCCCAACATAGTGGGTCTGATACTATCTGCTATATAATGTCTCATAGGGAGCCATACCAATACTAGCCTCGTAGCTGTTATTATACGCAAACTCTACCGTGGGAAGATAAGAATCTCATCCACCAGTAAACTATAGAACTGCTGCTCTAAGCATATTCTCTAAGGTCTGAATAGTATGCTCTGACTGCTTGTTTGTTTATGGATGGAACGTCATGCTGAGATGTACCTAACTTCCTCTGAAGCTTCGACCAAAACTTCGAGATGAATCTCGGATCTCTATCCGAAATAATGGACACCGGCACTCCGCAGAGTCGGACAATCTCGCTAATATACAATCTGGCTAACCACTCCATAGAGTAAGTAATGTCAACTAGTAGGAAGTGGGCCGACTTCGTCAGTCGATCACTGATCACCTAGATGGTATCGTTGTGTTGCTGGGTGCGTGGCAACCCTACTATGAAGCCCATCGTGATGCGTTTCCACTTCCACTCCAGTATCGAAAGAGGCTGTAATGTGCCCGCTGGCTTTTGATGCTCGGCTTTCACCTGCTGGCACACTAGACATCGAGCCACGAACTCAGCTATATCCTGCTTCATGCCAGCCACCACTAAGTCTGTCTAATAGTGCGATACATCTTTGTATTACCTAGGTGCATGGCATAGGTAGAGCTGTGTGCTTCCTCCAAAATCTATCGTCGTAAGTCTGCATCCTGAGGTACACAGACCCTATCCCGCAGTACCAACATACCGTCCTCTCTGAGTCTAAAGTCTTGTCCTTGACTACTCTGTACCTTATGGATCATTCTGCTCAGTTCTGAGTCTGTCTTCTGTAACTCTACTACTCGATCATATAGGGTAGGATGCATAGCGACCTGCGCCAGTAACTCACCTTGTGAGCCACACTACAGCTCAATTCCAAGGGATCTCAGGTCATGTAGCAACGACACATACGCAGTACGAATGTAGGCCAGGGTGGCGGATGATTTCCTGCTCAATGCATCTGCCACTACATTGGCCTTCCTTAGGTGGTAATTAATAACCAGATCGTAATATTTAATCAATTATAACCAGCAGTGCTGTTTGAGATTTAACTCTATCTAAGTTAGCAAATATTGCAAACTCTTATGATCTGTAAAAATATGACATTTCTCACCAAGTAAATAGTGCTGCCAAATCTTAAGCGGCAAGACAATCGCTGTCAATTCCAGATCATCAGTTGGATAATTCACCTCATACTTTTTGAATTATCGAGAAGCATATGCAATTATCCGACCACCCTACATCAAAACACAGCCCAATCCTTGCCTAGATGCGTCGCTGAATACTACATACTCCACACCACTGACCGGAAGAGTGAGCACTGGTGCAGTAGTCAGGCGAGTCTTGAGCTCCTGAAAACTTTACTCGTACCCTAGGCTCCACTGGAACTTAGTGTCCTTCCGGGTCAGCCTAGTTATCAGGGCTATGATACGTGAGAAATCCTGAACAAAGTGCCGATAATACCCGGTTAATCCTAGAAAATTGCGGACCTTTGTGGGATTCTTGGGTTGCTCCCATTTAGTTATTGCCTCAATCTTTACTAGATCAACTTGGATACCCTCTCCCGAAACTATGTGCCCCAGAAATTCCACCTGCATCAGCCAAAACTCGCATTTGGAGAACTTTACATACAACTAATTCTCTTACAACACCTGTAATACAAGTCGAATATGTCTCATGTGCTCTGCCTGACTCCTCGAGTAGATCAGTATGTCATCTATGAAGATAATGACACACTTATCCAAATACTTATGAAAGACCCGATTTATTAAGTCCATAAAAGCTGCAGGAGCATTAGTGAGCTCGAAAGACATAACCAAGAACTCATAATGTTCGTATCGTGTCCAAAACACTATTTTTGGAATATCCGCATCTCGGATCTTCTACTGGTGGTAACCCGATCTCAAATCAATCTTAGAGAAAACCTGAGCACCTCACAACTGGTCGAATAAATCATCGATACGAGGAAGGGGATACTTATTCTTGATGGTGACCTTGTTCAGCTGTCTATAGTTAATACACATCCTCAAGTTCCTATCTTTCTTTTTCACAAATATGACAGGTGCACCTCAGGGAAGACACTAGGTCGGATGAATCCCTTGTCCACCAAGTCTTGAAGCTGCACCTTGAGTTCTTTTAACTCAGTCGGTGCCATACAATACGAAGGTCTAGAGATTGGAATTGTCCCTGAAGCAAGATCAATATAGAATTCAAGCATCTGATCTGGAGGTAGTCCAGGCAAATCCTGGGGAAATATGTCAGGAAATTCTTGGACTATCGAAATGTCTGCCATGTCACCATCTGTCTGACTAATGTCCCTCACATGCGCTAGGAAACACTGACATCCTTTCTATTTATGCTTCAGCGCCGAAAGAGCAGATATAATGGCATTTGGTAAGACTCGTCGATCTCCCTTAAAAATAATCTCTGGTGGCCCCGATCCAACGAAGGACACCGACTTTGTGAAGCAATTCATGAGTGCTCCATGTGGCGTCAGTCAATCCATACCAAGAATCACATCAAAATTAATTATCTCTAGTGAAATCAAATCTGCGTCCAATGTGACATCCTGTACCATAATGGGGCAAGCCCGATACACCTGATCTAGCACAATCTGCTCGCCCAAGGGAGTGGAGACAACCAGCTTGGACTCGAATGGCTCTAAGGGTCGATCGACTCGTCTGGCATACTCGGAGCTAAAGAATGACTGATGCGATCTGGTATCTATAAATATCTGAGCCCAAGAGTCGAATAACCGTATATGTCTTGGCTAACAACCATTACCAGCGAAACACATATATTAAGTTAAGGACAATTCCTCCCAACGAAAAAATATGCACACACCACCAAAATATCATGTCTATTTATACAACAGCTAGACCAAAATAAAGTATCTCAAGGAGCATTGCTAGACGAGGGATTACAGTGACCTTGTCTGAGTTGATTTGTGCGTTGACGCTATCCAATGCGAAGATGTGAGTCTGTGTGTGTTGGGGCGGCCTTTGGGAAGGTTGGCCAGGTGGGGGAGTAGGTCCCCTAATTGACGCTGGAGCAGAAGCAGCAGGTGGAACCGGCCCAAACGGATGACCACGTCCAGCAGCTGCATGACGCATCATGGACTGCTGGAAACCTCCTGGTTGTCTTCTCTGTGGGCAGTTGGGGTGAATTTTCCCCCACTGTCCATAATGATAGCAGGAGGCTTCTTAGCTCGGTCTAGCCTGAGCTCTGTCTCCGCTAATCCCTAGAGTCAAGTTTAGAGGACGGTGTACCTAGGCAGGCCTAGGTGGCAGGGGTGGACGAGTATGACTTTGCCACTCTTAGGGTGTCGTCCTCCAAGTGTCGGGACCCTCAGCTAGAGTCCTCCCAGCAACAGAGCCCGATGACGATGCTACACTGCTCTGTCGGTCCCTGTAGTCACCTTGACCTCGCCACAACCTGAGGCGCTTCCTCTTGTGCCCCTTCTGTGTCCGCAAGTATCTAGAATCATCTACTCCGCCATCAGGGCCTTATCAATCACCTTCTGGAAATCAGAATAGTTTAGAAGAGCCATCCTCCACTGAATATGATCATCCAGTCCCTGAATGAAGTGAAGTTGACGATACATCTCTGACGAGTTCACCTCCTACACAAATGAGGCTAACCGGTTAAAGTCTGTGACATACTCTGCAACACACTCTAGAAACTCTTAGATCTTCAGATCATGTTGCATCACAGTATAGAACCGCTCATGAAACTCCTCCTAGAAATTGGGCTAAGTCAGCGGAATAGTGCTACGACTCTCGAGTTGCTCCCACTATATCTTTGCATCTCCCTCCAATAGGTGGAGCGCTACCCCGAGACTATCCCGATCTGATAACTCCAACTCAACGGTGACCCGATGGACATTAGTTATTCAAGCTCGGACTATCTGTGGGTATAAGGAGCACAACCCAACTACCTCATATCTCGAACCCTGGCGGCCAAAGGTTGCATCGCATGTGAATCCCCCGTAGGATCTGGCATCGAGGCGATGACTCCCGTTAACGGGGCTTGGGACACTGGCTGAACAATAGCCCTCGGTTGATTCTCTGGAGGTGTAACCATGTCAACTAAGCCAACCGCTGGTATAGTTTCAAGAGTGCTATCAGTTGGAGCAAGCATCGCTAGTGGAGCAAGAACTGGTAGAACAACTGGTGGCACTGTTTGCACCACACGTGGCGAAGGAGGTACCTCAGCCTGCGGAACTGGAGTGAAGATGCTGACTATGGTTATCGCTATCATATTCAGATGCCCCTGAGCCAAAGGTGCCCCCACTGGTGGTACAATAGGAACTGTACGAACCGCTCCTAAGCTTTGTGATGCTCTCAATGGAGTCCGCTCTGGATTCACCAATGGCGGTGCCCTTAAGGAACCCCCACTGGTGGTACAACAGGAACTGTACGAACCGCTCCTAAGCTCTGTGATGATCTCAATGCAGTCCGCACTAGATTCACCAATGGCGGTGCCCTTGAGGAACCCCTAGCGACACTCTCTACTAACGCCTGTGCGCCTGCCACCAGTGGGTCCGCAGGTGGACGAGAAGTGGCACTCATGTGATCCTCTATCTCCACAATCCTCCAGGTCTTTACCCATTTCCACTGCAACCGTACGTCCAACATCTACACAAAATCAATTCCAATGATTACTGCACCGCAGAAATATTCATAATCGGAGAAAGCATTTGCTAAGAGTGAATTAGTCAATCGGCCATAACTATGCGGCCGTACTAATTCCCCAACTTGCTTACTCGAATAACTATATCGGGACTGACTTTCCTACTTAGAGACTCTGAGCAAAGTTCTCATATCACTAATCCGTAAGTATTTAAATCCTAAGTTATGATACCACCTTAATTATCACACCCCAATCCATCTGTCGGGCACGTGGTAACCGCCGTATGAGCTCACCAACCTATGCAAGGCGTGATCTCATATCTGCAGCACAAACAACTAGTCATATCAATAATTTAATAATAGAGTCTCCTAGTATGTCCTGATACTAGTCTACTACATACTACACTCTGAAATCAATAAATAAAATTAAACAAAGACGATAGCTCACCTCGACTGATGAGCCTGCAAATTTGACCATTACCGTTACACCTGCACCCACATTGAATGCGGTTTGCTTAGCCTTGCGAAATTATGGCTCGAAACCCTAACACGAAATCAAATGCTAGGAGGTTCGTTCAAGGATGCCTTAGTGGGATTAGTCATCACACAATCGTCTCTTTCTATATACTACAATGATCATATAACAAAGTTATGTGTCAACCTAGGTTATAAGGACATGTATGTCATTAAATGTCACCTAAGTTGTACCTAATATCAGTTTCACTAGAGTAGGTCATCACCAACAGCTCTATCTTATATCACATGTCTCGGGCTTCCAGTGTATGCTTAAGGATTAGACCGGGCCAGTGATGTCCTTAAGCCCATCGGTGCCTTTATCATCTATATCTCTACCTATGCTTGCTGCACCAATATTGGCGGAGAGGACGGATGACCTAAGAACCCTCTCTCTCATCTCGCTAATCGCCGACCATGCCTCCTCAAGCAAAACCGCGGTGCCTTTACAACCTCCCCGGACTCCGTAGGGGCACGATTCCAATGTAGTACTATACTCTGTCCGTAGATAGGGTCACCATCACATAAGGACTATCACCACAGCTAGTCGATAAAGAACAATCTTATGATCCAAACTACCTATCCGACCATCTGCAGGATGTCAAGGATGCTAGTCGTGCAGTCTACGGATCCACTATCCAAAGATTAAGGGAATCACCCCTCCAACTCAAAAGCAATCTATGTTGGCTGAGTCGAACTCATATCCACACAATAGGCTGTGGTATCTTGACCTCATATATACTAAATTGTCGAGTATGATTATCCCTGCTAGCCATCTCAGGACTATCACGGTGACGCCGAGGCAGCATGCTTGTGGGTATAGGAACCTGGATAGAACCACTTCATGTGCTGATTTTATATGACCCCAGAGTTAACTGGTCCTATCCCTCAACTCCACTCCAGTATCTAAGTAGTCAGAAGCCTCGGGAGGGGTGAATATCTCTAACCGAACGCTGGTGTAAACTCTGTTTTCTTTATAAAAAAATTAGTAATAATAATTTAAATAAATAAATAATAGTAATAATAAAATAAATTAGAATAAAATATAAATAAATAAAAAATACAATAAAATAATAATAAATATTATTATTAAGGGTGAAAAAATAAAATAAAAAAATAGGAAAATAAAATAAATTAAATAATAAGGAATTTTCAGTAAAAAAAATAAATAAAGAAGAAAATAATATATGTTAAATACAAATAAAATAATAACAAAATTTATTTGAAATAAAAAATGTAGTAATAAGAAGAAGAAAAAGAGAAGAAAAGATAATAATAAAATGAAATGTGATAAAGGTAAAAGAAAAAAATATATATATATATATACATCACCGCAGTACATGCGACGCACGCGTGCGTGTTGCGGCAAAGAGGGTGAGGGTTTAAACCCTCAGAAACAGGGGGTTGCCCTGTTCCAAGGGCGACGGCGTCTGCAAGCTTGGATAGAATTCCGGGGGCCAATGATTCGACGAGTGGGGTTCTAGCTGAGCTAGGGCGACGGTTCCGGGTGCGATGAGACATGGAGGAGTGGGGCGGAACAAGGGAGTTACCCTTTTCCCATCGTTTTCGTCAGCGAGAGGGGCAACCATCGGTTTCCCTCCCTGCAGCGATGTAGTTGAGGGGCATACGACTCCCGTGGAGTTGATTAGGAGCAGCGGCTGTGGTGTTATCGATTGGGAAGCGGTTGCCGGCAGACGACGAGTGGTGCGACGGAGGAAATCCTTGCACCGATGCCTGTGGAAGTCGGGAGGCCAACCGGCGGCGTTGGAGGGTAGAGGAGGTTGTGGCAAGCTCGTGCGGGTGCTTCGGCGAACGTGCGGTGGCTGAAGGGGCAGAATTCGAGCGAAATCGGTGGCGAAGTCAGCTGCAGCAGCGTCGAGCTGAGGCATCGAACAAGGAAGAGGAGAATTTGGCCAGCACATGCAAAACACGTGAGCCGATTTGGGGTTCAACCAGTTCATGGCCGGTTCAGCAGCGGTTTAGCTTGGTTTCATGATTTTACAGGTGGTTCGAGTAGTTTCAATGTTACTAGGGCTTGATTAGTGAGTTTTAAGCCTTGAGGAATTTATTTAGAATTTTTAACAAATTTTAGGTATCATTTTCAAATTATTTTAGATTGGATTTAGGGTTTTAAGTGTGTTAATGATGTCAGAAAAATATAAAATAAATTATGATGCTATGTTATGCTTAAACATATTTTTTGTGATTTAATTAAAAATTTTCAAGACTATTAGAATGTGGTTCTTAATTTAATTAAGATAATTTGGGTTAATTTAGGGTTTAAATGAATTAATTGTAAGTTATATGCATGAAGAAATATTTGGTAGATGTTATATCATTGAAATTAAAATGAGTTATTTAAAACTTTTACAGAATTAATAAATTTAGGATATTTTAAATTAAAGTAATTAGATTATTTAATTTTTTTAATTAGTGAAATTGAATAATTTAAAATTTTATAAATTTAATTGGTGTAATTAGATTTTTCATAGAATTATTAAAATTATTTTTAAAATTAATTAAGAAAATATATAATGATTAAAATTTATGGTATAATTAAATTATTAAATTAAATAATATTTTATAGGCTTGTTATGTTTAATTATGTGAGGTTGTGATTGTTTAATGTGTTAAATAATTGGTTGATTATAAGAAATTAAATAAAATAAAGAAAATGATGTGAGGATGTGAGTAGAATGGTAAATAGGAAATCCTTATTTGAGTTGTATGATTTATGTTTTGTTGAATGTATTTATTTTATCTTAGAAAAATTGATTGCTGTGCTGTTGCTTGACAAATCACAGACAAACTGTGATTTGTGTTGGAGTAAGAAGGAATTGTCGTGTTTGATTGATTGCTTGCTTTTAAGAATCACAGCCAAGCTGTGAATTCTTGCTTGATTTTGTTTTGAGACTCAGGTGAGGGTTTATGGTTTTAAATCTATGACCTACTACGATGCTGAGTCCTAAGGGTCGTTGTTGCTTATTATACATGTTGATAAGTTGAATATCGCTCGTTGCATATTTTAAATAGCATGTGTGTTTTGATGTTTATCAATAGATTTAATTATGTAAAAATACATGATGCTGTTATATGCATGATAGTTATAATTGTGATATTTATGATTGTTCTCATGTTATGCTAGTGATTGATATGTTCATGTTATGCTATAGATATAGAGACACTTAGCAAGAATATAGAACATGGTAACATGAGATAAAAACTAGAGTCACTTTAGGTTCATACTATGCCAATACCTAGAGTGATCTTAATTGACATATGACTAAAAACTTTAAACATCATAGGATTATGATAACCTAGGAGATGATGTTAGGGTTCTTCGCTGCTATTTGCCAATATATGGTGAGGAGCCATGTGCTAGCTGAGGTAGAGGTGCAAGTCCGGTTGACTTAGCCTCAGATGCTTTAGGGTAACCGAGATCTCACTTCGATGCAGAGCTCACCTTATTTGTGCTACTCTAAAATAGATGGTGTGCTAGGAACAATATCGTCCAATACGCTACAAGGCTAGGAAATCTAAGGACACTGACATGCTCAACGATGTAGGTCCCTGAGTAGTCCAGGTTTATTGGTAGCATGTGCAGGATGTCTCAGTTTGTCAGGCTAGGACAGATGTGGTGTTTGATTTTGTATGGTGATCCTGTCATGGGGCAGAATTACAGCACTGTATGGTACTTGTGTTTGCATAGAAGGGGTGCCGTGATCACCAGCTCCTTCTGTCAACATCAGTGTACAGACACTTAGGACAGAGACATAGAGTTGATACTGATGGATTTGGGGTAGTCCCTGATGAGGGATATACCTTGGACATAGGTTGGCTGCCTTAGGTGTAGTATGGACATATATGATATGGTAGTTAAAGAATATGACATTTGTGAATTTGAATTACTATTATGATTGAAATCCTTATGTTTTATTTTATATGCCATGTCTATATCATGACTGCCACATTAATCTATTTGTATGATTATAAATTGTTGAGCATGCTACTTTGATATGTGACTTAGTGGATATTTCGTCTTATTGGTTTGTACAATACCTTATGTCTATTTTTAGGGTGCTTTCTTTGTGGCCTTACTGAGTTTCACGACTCAGATATGTACATTTTTCCCCTGTTGCACATGTTACGAGTTGGCCATTGGTATGGGGGCAAGGAAGAACCTAATTATGAAGAAATATAATTTATTTTGAAAATCTAAATGGAGAATTGTATTGTAGTGTTAGTATTAAATGTAATATGATTATGCTTCCGCTATGTTTAAATTAAAATAATTATGTTGCTTTGTGATAATTTTAAGCCTTGTATAAGTTGTGGTGGAGAAGTGCAACTTATACTGTCACGCCCCAAACCACCTTTGGGTACATGGCAACCGCCGTATAAGCTGTACTACAACACCACAACTTATACAAGGCTAAAAAATATCACAAGTACTACAATTTTATTTATAAAATAAAGCAGAAACAACTATATTTTTACAAATAAACCAACACTATCAATTTAAATCTCTATCTAGGCCACCAAATCGTTATTGCTCATCCAGCTAGGTTCTCCCTCACTCCCCGCTAGTGGCTAACTTGTAACCTGCGCAACAGGGGAAGAATGTACACATCTAAGTCGCGAAACTCAGTGAGGCTACAGAAAGAGCACCCTAAAAATGAGCATAAGATATTGTACAAACCAACAAGAAAATATATCCACTGAAATCACATATTAAATTAATATGTCCATAATATAACAAGGCAATAAATGTGGAACATCATGAATATGATCATAATATAGCATATAACAACATATAATAAATATGATCATAACAATGCCACTAAATCAAAGATATCATATCACTTTAATTAATATTTCATCATCTAGCCATTCTACACCTAAGGCAGCCTCTTATGTTCAAGGTGAACCCCTCGTCAGAGGTTTCCCTAAACCCGTCAGTGTCAACTCTATGTCTCTGTCCTATATGCCTATACACTGACGTTGGCGAAGGAGCTGGTGATCACGGCATCCCTTTTTTTCAAATACAAGTACCACACATCGCTGTAATTCTGCACCATGGTAGGATCACCATACAAACACAACAATCACATCTATCTCCAGCCTGGCAAGTTGAGACCCACTGCATACGATACCAATGAACTTGGACTGCTCAGGGATCCCACCACTGTTGAGCATGCTAGAGTCTTCAGGTTCCCTAGCCTTGGTAACGCATGGGACGGTACTGTTCCTAGTCCACCCTCTACCCTGGTGTAACACAAACAAATTGAGTTCTTCACCGAAGTGAGATCCCGACTACACCAAAGTATTAGTGACCTAAGTCAACCGAACTTACATCTCTACCGTACTATCACATGGCTCCTCACCACATGTTGGCACATACTAGTCTAAGAACCCACATATCACCTCCTATGTTATCATAACCCTATGATGTTCCAAGTTCTTAATCATATATCAATGTAAATCACTCTAGGTGTTATCATAACATGAACCTAAAGTGTCTCAAATTATTATCTCATGTTCTCATGTTCCATGTTCTCACTAGGTGTCTCTACAACTCTAGCAACATGAACATATCAATAATAACATCACATGAGCATAATATCAACATCATGCATATAATAGCATCATACATATACCTTCATGGTATATCTTTCAACTCACATCAGGAGTATGCATATAGCAACATTTCACATACCAGCATGGTATCACTTTCAGCTCATGTCAAAAGCAAGCATGTAAATAACATCAACCATGAACTATCAGGATATCACTTTCAACATTATAACAAAAACATGCATATGATAACATCATACATGAACTATCATGTTATAACTTTCAAACTCATGTCAATAGCATGCATATAAGAACATTATACACAAACTAGCATGGTATAACTTTTCAATAATCACATGCTAATTAAAGATGAAATCAAGCAAATATACAACTTATCAGCATGTACAATATTTAACAACGACCCTTAGGACTCAGCATCTGTAGTAGGCCAAATAAACTTTGAAACCATAAGTCCTCACCTAAGCCTCGAAGCAGATCTTTGAATAAGAATCACAGCTTGGTCGTGATTCTTAACGCAAGCAAGCAATCAATCGAGCAAGCAATTCCTTTCTACACAAATCACAGCTTGACTGTGATTTATCAAGCAATAGCACAGCAACATAATCTCCTAAAATAATTTAAAGACAACCAAGCAAGCATGCATAAATTACACATCTCAAACAATCAACTTAACAACCTCTCTACTCACAATCTCACCCAATTTTTATTTAATTTATTTTTAATCAAACAAATAGATTAATCAATTACAACTACCACAATTATACATCAACCAACCTCAGCAATACCTATGTTTGTATTCAAACTATATCATAAGACCACAATCAAATATCTATTTACACAAATAAATTATTCAATAATTTAATAAATCATATTAATCAACTATACCACCTTAATTAATCTAAATATAACTTTTAATAATTCTGTAAAAATTTAATTACCACAAATAAATATATTAAATCACAACTTCTCTAATTTCATTAATTAGAAAATGTAATTACCCTAATTATCCAACTTAATCACAACATAAAATTTATAAATTCTGTAAAATTCTAATTAAATTATTTTAATTCTGTTTAACATAAATCAAACTTAATAACACCCAACAAAAATACTCTTTCATGTAATTAACATACAATTAATCCATTTAAGAGTTAAATAAGCTCAAATCATCTTATTTAAATCAACACTCTAACTTAAAGGTTCAGAATAATTATAATTAAATCACATATAATATATCCAACTATTATCTAACATCACAATTTATTTTAGATTTTTCTGACATTACTAATGCACCCTTGAACCCAACATAAAGTAATTTGAAAACCGAACCTAAAACTTGATAAAAATTCCAAATAAATTCTTAAAACTCTAAAACTTACCAACAAAGTTATAGAAACGTTGAACCCAAGTGAATCGATCGAAAACCCACGTAAACCGACCAAACCAGATCTGAACCGCAGCCTGAACCGGACCGAACCCCAACCGGCCGGACCAGACCTAGACACGCGCAGCGCACGTGTCGTCCCCTTCGTTCGCTCCTCCGCCCACGCTCGAACCCAGTTACGCCGCCGCTGTGTTTTCGCCGCCGACGACTGCCGATCACCGCCCCGGATGCAACGTAAACCTTCGTATAACCTCTTACGACCTTCCACCACCCTCCAATGACGGAATCTCAACACCGATAGAGCCCAAGCACCGCCGAAGGTTGCTGTCTTTCGCGGCCCTTTGCTGCAGGCGGAAATTGCCGCCTTCTGCTTCTACCACAAGTCCTAGGCTACCGCCGCTGCTCCCTATCAGCCTCAAGGAAGTCGAATCTTCTTTAGGAAGCTCCCCGTAGGAAAGAAACCACTCATTGCGTCTCTCACCGGTGAGTTTACCATGAATAGAGGAGCCCCTCTGCTCGCAGCCCCCTTCTCGATTCCGCCTCGCCGGGGTCGTGTCTCTCGTTCACAGCTCCTGATGACGAAGACTAGCTCCACCCTCTACCTCTCCTCGCTGGATTACAGCCTCGCCGGAGCTCGAAGACGCCCCACCGCCGAAGGATTTGGAACACGGTAAACCCCTGTTTCCAAACCTCGTTTGATTAGTCAATTGGACAGTTAAGATTTAATTAGGATTTAAGATTTTAATTAACTAATTTTTTTAAAAAAATTCATTTCTTCCCACCGAGCGCGCGCTCCTCTCTCTCCCTCTCTCTCCTCCTCCGCAGCGGCGACGGCGACGGCGACGAAACTTCCTGACGATGCTTCGGTGAAACCACAATGAATTAGGTTCCCAAATTTTAGCCACAGGTAGATCTCGACCTCCTCTTCATTTAATACAAAGATGCCCAAATTTGGTGTAGAGATGAGAGAGAAATCATGTGAGAGGCGTCGGCGGCGAGGGTTTCGATCACCGGAGCTTGCTTCGACGGTTTCCGGTCATTCCGACCATGAAACCTTGCAACTTGATACCTATGGATTCTCCTTGACGAGAGCTATCCATTGCTACCAGAGTTGAGGGTTATTGGCTGCCGGTTGGCTGCCGGTTGGCCGCCGACGAGCTAAAAACTCTAACTTAGGGATTTCGCCCAAAATTTTAATCGGTGAAATTGATCGCGTATGAGCTATAAAAATTGGAACAAATATGATTTTTGGAATCCTCATGAAGAGAGATTTCGATTGGTACCAATATTGGTGCTGATTGAAGAACTTCGCCGGTGAGGGGTTCCTGCGAATTTTTCGGTGATTGCCTGAAAATTTTTCGGGGAACTTGGGAAAAAAAATGGGGTGATTCTAGAGATCATTCTAAGAGTAGTGGTGAAGAGAGATTTGAGAAACTGTTTCTGGATTTAGAATTAAAATTCGTTGAATAAATGACAGGAAAATGTAAAATGCGTAAATGACAGCACGTGGATCGAGACAATGTCAGAGAATTAAAAAATTCAGCGAACGGACCTTAGGTTGGTTCCGAGGAGTAAACCGCCAAGTCAGGTGCGTTGGTTCATCGATGTAGGATTTATTCAAGCTAGGGAATTCCCGCTGGGGTCTTCTTACGAACAATTCCTGGATGTCTTAAATATAATAAAATATTATGCTTGATAAGATTTGATTTGTCTGCATGTTAGTTTAATTTATTTCTGTCTAACACGCATGATATACCATGATTTTCCTGCTAAGTTCTAATATGTCGTGATAGCATGTCCTGCATGTTACATATTATTTTATTACTTTTCTATGCTATGCTAGCACAACTACCTTACAGACATAGATAGTATATAACGACATATCATAACATCTTGGCGACGTCACCGCAACTTAGACAGAGAGGGGCCTTTCTCATATGCCCCGGTTGACCGTCGCGTTACTGACGGTAGTCAAACGGTGACGTCCCACTACGCACCCCTCCCGAGGTTATGCATAGCTTAGATACTGGGGGCACCACTCCCGAGGTTATGCATAGCTTAGATACTGGGAGGGGGAGCACCACTCCCGAGGTTATGCATAGCTTAGATACTGGGAGCTGGTAGGGTAAGAGACCGTACAAACTCCATGGTCATATTAGACCGGAAATATGGAGCAAGTCCTTACTCAGAAATTTATACCCGCACGATTGTCATTTAGGCGGCCTCGTGATAGTCCTGAGATGGCTAGCGAGGATGATCCCTACCATGGACTTGGCACTGATGGAGTCCAGGTTGCCACAGCCCATCATGCGGATGTGCGTCAATCTCGGTAGACGTCGACTAGTATTGGACTGCGAAGGTAATTCCACATGCGACGCCTTGGACAATGGATCCGTAGACCACACGACTATCACCCTTGATGTCTGTAGACTATCGGATGAGTAGTCCGGATCCTCGGATTGTTATTCCGCCTAGCCGTGGCTGATGAGATTTATATGATGGTGACCCTGTCTACGGACAATGTGTAGTACTACACAGATGTCGTTGCCCCTACGGATCCGGAGAGGATGTAAGGGCATAACGGTTTCGCTAGGGGAGGCATGGTCGGCGACTAGTGAAACGATGGAGAGTGACATTGGGTCACCTGTCCTCTCCGCCAACATCAGTGCAACGGGCATAGGTAGAGACAGAGACAGAAAGGCACTGATGGGCTTATTGATACCCTCGGCCCTGGTATTCACTAAGCATAGGCTGGAAGCCCGAGTCTTGTTACCTTAAAGTCTTATTATGACGTAGGTGACATGCTGTTGACTTTGACACTAGATACAACTTAGGTGACATTTAGTGAAATATACATCTGAATTTAATTATGTTGTTTTACTACTTTCTATAATTGACTTACACAAAAATCAAATGAAAAATGATGATTAACAACCAAAGACATCCTAGAATACTCCTCCTAGCCTTTGATTTCTTTATTCGGTAGAGCCGTAATTTTGCACTAGGCCGCAAGGCTGAGCACACCACTTTTCCCCGTGTGTGCAGGTGCGTTAGACGATCATACGAGACGGTTGATGAAGATGAATTCATCGACGGGTCTATTTTTAGTTATCGATACCTTTTATCATAGAATTGTAGTAGGTTTATCGAGACTGTGTTAGGAATCTTGAGTTAGAAGATTTATTTATAATTCTGCTGTGTAAATGATGTACATGGATGGTATGTATCACTTTGATGTCTTGTATGGGTCTGTTGGGCTCATACGGCGGTTGCCACGTGTCCGACAGGTGGGTCGGGGCGTGACAGCACCACTCCCGAGGTTATGCATAGCTTAGATACCGGGAGCACCACTCCCGAGGTTATGCATAGATTAGATACTGGGAGCACCACTCCCGAGGTTATGCATAGTTTAGATATTGGGAGCTGGTAGGGTAAGAGACTGTACAAACTCGAAGGTCATATTAGACTAGAAATATGGAGCAAGTCCTTACCCAGAAATTTATACCCGCACGAGTGTCGTTTAGGCGACCTCGTGATAGTCCTGAGATGGCTAGCGAGGATGAGCTCTACCATGGACTTGGCACCGATGGAGTCGAGGTTGCCACAGCCCATCGTGCGGATGTGCGTCAATCTCGGTCGACGTCGACTGCTATTGGACTGGGAAGGGGATTCCATATGCGACGCCTTGGACAGTGGATCCGTAGACCACACGGCTATCATCCTTGACGTTCTGCAGACGATCGGATGAGTAGTCCGGATCCTAGGGTTATTATTTCGGCTAGCAGTAGCCGATGAGATTGATATGATGGTGACCCTGTCTACGGACAGTGTGTAGTACTGCACAGATGTTGTTGCCCCTACGGATCCGGGGAGGATGTAAGGGCACGACGGTTTTGCTAGGGGAGGCATGGTCAGCGACTAGTGAAACGATGGAGAAGGATATTGGGTCACCCGTCCTCTCCGCCAACATCAGTGCAGCGGGCATAGGTAGAGACAGAGACAGAAAGGCACTGATGGGCTTACTGATACCCTTAGCTCGGGTATTCACTAAGCATAGGCTGGCAGCTCGAGTCTTGTAACTTTAAAGTCTTATTGTGACGTAGTTGACATGCTGTTGACATTGACACTAGATACAACTTAGGTGACATCTAGTGAAATATACATATGTAGTTATTTATGCTGTTTTACTACTTTCTATAAATTAATTTACATCAAATGAAAAATGATGATTAGCAACCAAAGGCATCCTAGAATACTCCTCCTAGCCTTTGATTTCTTTATTCGGTAGAGCCGTAATTTCGCACTAAGCCGCAAGGGTGAGCACACCACGTTCAATGTGTGCAGGTTGTTAGAGGATCGACTAGGATATGGATGAAGATGAGGGATATCGACGAAGTTAGTTTTATTTATTGATAACATTATTGTAGAATTATAGTAGGTATATCGGGACTGTGTTAGTAGAGATTCATAGATAAATTAATTGTATATTCCGCTGTGTTGTGTATCTGTATGGACGACATTTATTACCAAATACCTTGTATGGGTCCTTTGGGCTCATACGACAGTTGCCACGTGTCCGACAGGTGGGTCGGGGCGTGACATTTTTTATCTATCCTAAGCTGCCTTCAGTCTTGCTCGGACCACTTTAGAAAGAAAGATAAAGTAGAACAAACTGGTCTAGGGAAGAAAGTCACTATTCTTACGAGACAATCTAATCTCATCAACTAATCGTCATGGCTCAATACCCGGTTAATTAGTCAATACCTAAGATTACATCAAAGTCTTTTCATACCTAAAGATATCAAATCAGCTCTTTAGCTCACATCCTAGCATCTCTAAGGGTCGATCAGTCCCCTTAGAAATACTGTGTTCACATAAGAGCTCTGTGCTCCGACATCGATCAGAACATAAGCTTGTGGACCTACTAAGATTATAGACCATAGGTTTAATACTCAATGGAGTAAAGAATACTAATTGGTCAACTAAAGGTCTCCAAATAATTCCAACGGTTGCATTCAAAACAAATAACCAAGAGGAACAATAAGGACAATTAGGAAGTTCAAGATGGAGCAAATAAATTAAGCATCTAATTAACTAAGTTGTCTCAAAAGAATAACGAAACAATCATAAAAGGTTAACTATTAGAATGTATATCATTCAGAGAATTCATGCAATTAACTTTTCAGACATAGAACGTTTGGAAGGGAATAGGCCTTTTCTCAAGGATACCCAATTTGAAATTTCACTTTTGAAAGAAAGGTATGGCCGTATGAGCCAAGCAAAAGAATAAATCATTAAAGAATTCATCAAACAATATGATCAAAACCAAGAAGTAAATCGGAGATCTCGGTCCGACACACTCGGCACCGGCACATCACATGATCTCTTTAACTCATAAAGGTTTTACTTCTAGCGCTTTTCCATTCTAAGGTTTTGCTTTGCATCAAAGGGTCAAAGAATCAAAGAACTAAAGGAGCAAATGAGGGTGTTTTCAAGGTTTCAATCAATATTTCAACGAATCCAACCATCATACAATAAATTGTAAGTCAAAACTTTAATATAACAAGTTACTAGTTCTGAAACTTGCTTCCAGTGATAGTAAGAATGTAAACTTGGGTTTCCAACAGTTCCTCTATATTAAGTTCCCACTGAATTTTGATAACTCAATTGACAACTTCAAGAGATCAGAGAAAGGTCAATGGATATAGATTATAATTCAATCCCTTCAGCTGGTATTCGAGATTGAAATTTAATTGTTTCATTTAGCCAAGCAGGGTAGATATTTAACTAAGTAGTAAAGGTCTCATTAGGATGAACTGGATGGTGGCTACTATTACCGAATTGATTAAACAGCAAGGAAAAAGAAAAATGATTCCTTCATGATTTGAGAATTGGTTGAACCTCTCTTAAATAATCTCAAAATGTGGTGTAATATGACAAACTTAAGAGGTTGAAGTACAAGTTTGTAGGATAGATCCGGACAAGAATGTATAGCAGTGATACTCATATTGGAAATGGGTTTAGTATTAGCAATAGGAAGGTATGGTATCAATAAACATGTCACAACCTTTATTCATGAGAGTTCACTCTTCACAGGAGTGCACTCCTATAGAGTAAGGTAAGGAAATCTAAATTGTCAGGGGAGATTACTCATCAGATAGTGTCTATGTTTAGAAGAAGTGGATAAGGAAATTGAAATTATCAAGGTTCAAAATGTAGGTAAGGTACAATTTCAACATTATTATTCATATATACCCATAGTACTTATCATGCTGAAGAATGAGACCTAGACTTACAACTGGAAGATTATAAATTAGGGTAAGGGAAAAGAACAGATATATATTCTGCTGTTATCACAGACATAAAAGATTCAAGTAGAAAGATGAATAATTTTTAACTCGAAAGTATCAAATTTTTGGTACACTAACTTTTTAGGCTTTAGTGAATTTGGAAGATCATAACCTCCCTCATAGAGATCAGATTAAGCTAAAAATTTTGAGGATAAGTTTTGATATCAGTAAAGAAGGTATCTGCCAAATTTCATAGGAAATTGACACTCAAAAAGCTCCAGGTAATTAAATCTCTGAGAAAGGTAAATCTAGAATTTAATCTGTCCAGGTTTATGAAACTCTACTATAGTGATTTATCCATCTCATCATCTATGGTTTTAGCTCACTCTTCCGTTATGAATTGGAGTTGTGGTTTAGATTTTGAGATAGGAACAATATTATTAAGTGAGAAATATAGTAAGGGTCTGTAATGGAGGATAAGGCTGCAATTTGGATTTTCCTTTAGTATCACTTGGAATATTCAAAATTGGAAACCAAAGTTGGTTTATTTCTAACACATTGGTCTGGTACAGTAGGTATGCTTATCTAGGATTGAGTAAAAAGATATTCAATAATCAACATTGAGGATATGCAAGTATATGAACAAGAGATTCATTCTCTTAATTTAACGTGCTGAAAATGTTAAACTTCCAGCATTAGGATTTCATTGAACTTACTTGCAACTCTTACTAGATTGCTCAATAACTTGAAGTTCTAGATTGTATTTGGAATATTTCTTGAAAGAGTCAAGAGTATCACCAAAAATCTTTTAGAAGATGACAAAGATTAGGAAGCGAAATATACTAAAGAATAATTGTTAAATATCAAAGGAAGGAAATTGAGTTCTTTTAGTGCCAGGGATGGCACCACTTTTTGAATGCACCCAAGAATACTCAACGAAAAGATGGTTACTATTTTGAGAATGGTCAACACTTGAAGAATGGTCACCACTAAAGATTTGTAGAAAATGGTTGAAGCATATTAGTGACCGACAATGATGGAATAGATCTTCTTTTCATCTACATATGCTGAATATAGTTCATTGGTATCAAGACTTTGGTTTCTCCTAGTTTATGGAAGAACTACATTGCATAGTATAGTTCCTGTGATATGAAAGTATGTAATGTCTATTCATATAAGACTGTCAGATAGGGCTAAAGGAATAAGATTGAAGTAAGAGGATAGATACACACTAATGGTACCAACTAGTTCATGTGATACTGATAACTTTCGGGTTTATTTGACTCCCGAGGTCAATACCCTAAGATCACCAAAATATTGAATAAGAGATGATATTGATCCCTAATTATGATTCAATAGTAAGGGATGATAAAATCAATAAAAGCTAGGGGAATGAAACTCTACAATTTAACTATGTTCTTCAACCAAGTTCTGAATATATAGAGAAAGAAAGATCATTCCTACACTTTGGTCTTGGATTAGGATGTGATAGGAAAATAATTTGAGGGAATCTCTATCCTTCTTCTCAGCCCCAACTAGAGGAAAGGATATTTTCAGTTATGCAGCAATGATCAAATTTAAAGATCCAAGGCTGTATAATGTATTAATATTTAAATTTATAATAAATCCTATGCCATACTTTATTAATATCAATGGGTAGATGACTCCTCTATTTAACAATAAGGAAGGAAAAATAGTTGTTGTAACCCAAGATAATTAAATGCTCAGTTTGGGCAGAAGTCACATCATGATAACTTAGGCACTAAATCAAGACGGAATTTGTGATCTTTAGCTAGAGTGGTGGATCAGTCCATATCATGTTGACAGATAGGATCATATGTTCAATAGCTGAGTGAGATCAACTGAAATCAAGATAACTTAGTTGCTACATCAACGAGGAAAACATAGGAAAATACAATTCAAGGTCTCTATAATAGGAAAATACAATTCAGTGGATTATCCAATATAAATCATCAACCAGTAATATGTATAGAACCCTAGCAACAAGTTCTTTATAGTCTCATATGGAAGTCTCTAAATGTCTAAGTCTTCCTAGGTTAAGTTTTCGGTAATAACAATACAATTCAAACACAACCAATATAACCTAAAAACACACAATAACAAGTTACCTACTAACATCAACCAATACAAATATAGAATATCATCAAGTAAGAACATAAAACACAACGTAATCCAGTAAAGGGTAACATAGGCATAAAAAAGGATAAATCTCCATATATCCCTAAAATCTCTCTTTACCCTGTCAAAGTTGTCTCACATGAGTACTTAGGCCCTATGGTGTATCTTAAATTCTATCCTTACTTTTAATGTCATCTTTTTAAACTTATGCTCTGATACCACTTTAAATATTACGCCCCAATTCCACCTTTGGGCACGTGGCAACCGCCGTATAAGATGTACTTCAACACCACAACTTATACAAGGCTAAAAAGTATCACAAAGCACTATAATTCTATTAATTAAACATAGCGGAAGTAAATACATTTGACAATTTAACCATCACTACCATTTTAAATCTCTATCTAGGTAGCCAAATTGATATTGTTCGCCAAGCTAGGTTCTCCCTCAGTTCCGGCTCAAGATCTATTTATAACCTGCGCAACAGGAAAGAATGTGCACATCTCAGTCGCGAGACTCAGTGAGGCTACAGAGAGAGCACCCTAATAATGGGTAAAAAGTATTGTACAACCCACAAGAAATATATTCACTATGATCACATACTTAAATCAAGATGTCAAAAATATATGACAAGGCAATACATATAGAATAACATGATCACAATTATAATAAGATGTATCACAAGATATCTGAAATCTGAACATAACAGAATACTCAAAATTTAAAGATTTCATATTACTTCAATGTGTAAATCATTTTCCTTACTATTCCAAAACTAAGGCAACCAATCTATGTTCAAGGTAAATTCCTCATCAGAGATTACCCCAAACCCTTTAGTGTCAACTCTAGGTCACTGTCCTATGTGTCTGTACACTAACGTTGGCAGAAGGAGCTGGTGATCACAGTACCCCTTTTAATACAAACACAGGTATCATACAGCGCTGTAATTCTGCACCATGGCAGGATCACCATACAAAAATAACAAATACATCCGTCTCCAGCCTGGCAAGCTGAGACCCACTGTATACGATACCAATGAACCAGGACTGCTCAGGGATCCCACCACTGTTGAGCATGCCAGAGTCATTAGGTTCCCTAGCCTCGGTAGCGCATGGGACGATACTGTTCCTAGTACACCCTCTACCTTGTGTAACACAATTAAGTTGAGTTCTGCACCGAAGTGAGATCTCGGCTACACCAAGGTATTAGTGACTGAGGTCAACCGAACTTGCATCTCTACCTTATTAGCACATGGCTCCTCACCACATGTTGGCACATACCAGTCTAAAAACCACACATCTTCTCCTAGGTTATATAACCTTAAGATGTCTAGGGTTCTTATTCATATAACAATTTAGATCACTCCAGGTGTTATCACCTCATGAATCTAAAATGTCTCAAATTTTTATCTCATGTCAAACATGTTTCATGTTCTTGCTAAGTGTCTCTACATCTCTAGCAACATGAACATATTAAATAATCAACCTAACATGAGCATAAACATCAATATCATACATATAACAGCATCATATATATACCAGCATGGTATAACCAACAACTCACATCAAGAGCAAGTATATTATTGCATCATACATGAACTAGCATGATATAACTTTTAATCTCATATCGAGAGCATATATATAATAACATCATACATGAACTAGCAAGATATAACATTCAATCTCATATCGAGAGCATGCATATAATAACATCATACATCTGCTAGTATGATTCAAGTTTCAACTCACATCAATAATATGCATACATTAGTATCTTACAGGAACTAATATGGCATACTTTCAAGTTCACAATAACCCATATGCTAAATAAGTATGTAACAAAGTAGATATATCACTTATCAGGAGGTACAATAATAAACAAAATAACCCTTAGGACTCAACATCTGTAGTAGGCCAAATTAAATTTGAAACTATAAACCCTCACCTGAGTCTCAAGCAGATCTTTAAACAAGAATCACAGCTTGGTCGTGATCCTTAAGAGCAAGCAAGTAAGACAATCAATAACTCAAGTAAGCAATGTAATTCCTCTCTACTTCGACACAAATCACAACTTGGCTGTGATTTGTCAAACAATAACACAGTAATATAATCTCCTAAAATAAATTAAATATAAGTAAACAAGAATGCATAAATAACATAACTCAAATAATCCTCTTAACTACCCCAACTACTCACACACATCAAATTTTTAGTTATTTTTTTAATCCATTAAATCATTTAATAATTTAAATAAATACAACTACCATGATTATACATCACACCAATCCTAGCTACACATGTACAATATGTTTACATATAAATTACACAACAAGAATCCAAATTAGATTTCTATTTGCATAATTACATCATTCTAGCAATTTGATTTACTATACCACCTTAATTAATCTAAAAATAATTTTAATAGTTCTGTGAAAATTCAATCACTATATATAAATCTATTAAGTCACAATTTCTCTAATTTTATTAAATAGCAAACTAAATAATCTAATTACTTAATTTAATTACAATATAAATTTATAAATTCTGAAAAAAATCTCAATTAAATCATTTTAATTCTGTTTAACATAACATAATAACACTTATCAAAATATTTATTAAGTAAATATCATCCAAATAATTTATTTAACACCTAAATAAACCTGAACCACCTCAATTAGTTTAAAATACCACCTTGATAGTTCAGAAAAATTTCAATTAAATTATAAAAAAAAAAATATCTAAGCATAAACATGCATTACTTTCTGATATCATTTATGCACACAAAACCCTAAACCCAACCTAAAATAATTCAAAAGGCAGGTCTAAAATATATTAAAAATTTTAAATAAATTTCTTAAAGCTCAAAACTCATCAATCAAGCCTTAGCCACTTGAACCGAATTAAACTGATAAACCGCGAAACCAGCCAACCCAGAAACGCAGCTAAACCGACCGTTCACCGAACCGGGCTAACATATGCGTGACGCACGTTGTCGGGCTACGCTAGGCATAGCAAGACCACAGCCCACAACCCATTATATGGATAAATTTGATATTCAAGGTGTGAAGGAGGGCACCTTAAAACCCAAAAAAGTCTCGATTATAGGTTAGAAATGGGCCACGGGACGTGTTGATGGTGTAAAAATGAAAAAATGAGAACGAAGCCTCGTTTAGAAATCGGGAGGAGAGAGGGTATGAAATTACATCCACTTCCTTTAAAACCCGAAAAAGTCTCGATTATACGTTAGAAATGGGCCACGGGATGTGTTGGTGGTGTCAAAACAAAAAAACGAGCACGAAGCCTCGTTTAGAAATCGGAAGGAGAGAGGGTATGAAATTAGATCCACTTCCTTTAAAACCCGAAAAAGTCTCGATTATAGGTTAGAAATGGGCCGCGGGACGTGTTGGTGGTGTCAAAACGAAAAAAGGAGCACAAAGCCTCGTTTAGAAATCGGGAGTAGGAGGGTATGAAATTACATCCACTTCCTTTAAGACCCAAAAAAGTCTCGTTTATAAGTTAGAAATGGGCCACAGTACGTGTTGGTAGTGTCAAAATGAAAAAACGAGCAAGAAGCCTCGTTTAGAAATCGGGAGGAGTGAGGGTATGAAATTACATCCACTTCGTTTAAAACCCGAAAAAGTCTCGATTATAGATTAGAAATGGGCCACAGGACGTATTAGTTGTGTAAAAATGAAAAAACGAGCACGTAGCCTCGTTTAGAAATCGGGATGATAGAGGGTATGAAATTACATCCACTTCCTTTAAAACCCGAAAAAGTCTCGATTATAGGTTAGAAATGGGCCACGGGACGTGTTGTGGTGTCAAAACGAAAAAACGAGCACGAAGCCTCGTTTAGAAATCGGGAGGAGAGAGGGTATGAAATTACATCCACTTCCTTTAAAACCCGAAAAAGTCTCGATTATAGGTTAGAAATGGGCCACAGGACGTATTAGTTGTGTAAAAATGAAAAAACGAGCAAGAAGCCTCGTTTAGAAATCGGGAGGAGAGAGGGTATGAAATTACATCCACTTCCTTTAAAACCCGAAAAAGTCTCGATTCTAGGTTAGAAATGGGCCACGGGACGTGTTGGTGGTGTCAAAATGAAAAAACGAGGACGAAGTCTCTTTTACAAATCGGGAGGAGAGAGGGTATGAAATTAGATCCACTTCTTTTAAAACCCAGAAAAGTCTCGATCATTGGTTAGAAATGGGCCACAGGACGTGTTGGTTGTGTCAAAATGAAAAAACGAGCACGAAGCCTCATTTAGAAATCGGGAGGAGTGAGGGTATGAAATTACATCCACTTCGTTTAAAACCCGAAAAAGTCTCGATTATAGGTTAGAAATGGGCCACAGGACGTATTAGTTGTGTAAAAATGAAAAAACGAGCACGTAGCCTCGTTTAGAAATCGGGATGATAGAGGGTATGAAATTACATCCACTTCCTTTAAAACCCGAAAAAGTCTCGATTATAGGTTAGAAATGGGCCACGGGACGTGTTGTGGTGTCAAAACGAAAAAACGAGCACGAAGCCTCGTTTAGAAATCGGGAGGAGAGAGGGTATGAAATTACATCCACTTCCTTTAAAATCCGAAAAAGTCTCGATTATAGGTTAGAAATGGGCCACGGGACGTGTTGGTGGTGTCAAAATGAAAAAACGAGGACGAAGCCTCTTTTAGAAATCGGGAGGAGAGAGGGTATGAAATTAGATCCACTTCTTTTAAAACCCAGAAAAGTCTCGATCATTAGTTAGAAATGGGCCACAGGACGTGTTGGTTGTGTCAAAATGAAAAAACGAGCACGAAGCCTCATTTAGAAATCGGAAGGAGAGAGGGTATGAAATTAGATCAACTTCCTTTAAAACCCGGAAAAGTCTCGATTATAGCGTGTCAACATTTGTGTATTTTTTATTTTCTTATGAATTATTCAATTAATTTTAATTTCTAATATGGTAATAATTTCTCAAATCTAACCTCACCAATGCTCTTAGAATGATCCCTAGATTCATCCTAAATTTCCCTTAGAGTTTGCCGAAAAATTTTCCGACGATCGTCAAAAAGTTCGTCGGCGATGGAATTGTTGGAGATCGACACTATCTACCCAGTTTGATTCATCTCATTGTCCTGAACATTTTTCCCTTAAGCACCATCATCCAATTCAGTTGAGATTGATCGAAATTTAGCAAATTTTGTCGCCGAGATTGCCAGAACCCTAATCGGTGACCTTCTCTGATCAACGCCAACAATGGTACCAATTGAAAGCTCTCCTCTTCAAAAATCTAAAAAGCTTATTTTCCCCTTCGTTTGGAGCTTTGCCGATGACCAATTTTGTTGGAGAAAGTCACATAGGCGACAATCTAGAATTAGGATTTTTCGCTCACCGGTGGTCAACCGTTGGCCAACCACCCACAACTCCAGTACCATTGAATAACTCTCATTGAGCAAAACCATTGGTACCAAGTTTCTCAAGTTTCACGGCTAGAATCACTGGCAATCATCAAAGTAATCTCCAACGACATAATTTTCACCTGTCGATGCCCTAATGTCGATTTCTCCCACAACTCCTTACCAAAATTAGGCATTTTGGTATACAAAATGAAAAGGGCTTTGAGATCTACCTACAGTAGAAATTTGGTGGTCCGATGTTATGCCCTATACCTTTCCTTAGACCACGTATTAGACTGTAGTGAACTCTAGACGTAGTCGCGCTTAAACCTCCGAAACTACATCAGAATCCACTAAGCGTACTTGAAGTATATCTCATCTATTTATGGACTGAGAGTACCTGGATGGCATATCAATATAAATAAAAAATCATGTATACAGGGAAACACTTATATATAAATAATTTACAATCAAAATGAGATGCATGTATAAGGATATACAAAAAACATATCCAATGGATCTCTATGTACACAAAATAAAGGTAGAACTGTCTTACCTTTCAAAAGTCAGGTACCTGACTACACACCTCAATATCTATCGGTCCCTCTCCTTTTATGATCCTAAAAGATAAAAATGAGTCCTCCTATGAGGTGATAATGTCGTACCTAGTGAGTTTGATAGAAAAGAATGTAAAACTGAGAAGGTAACATAACAAAGCCTCATGAATAGGATAATCTAGCTATTCGTGCGCAATAGCCAATCAAGAAGGGTAATCAAAAATCACACTAGACTATATCCGGTGCTAGCTTAATCAAATACAGTTGTGGCCAATAACTATCATCTCAGGGGGAGGAATTAAGTATCATAAGTTACCAAGATCAAAGTAGAAGCATAAGAATATAGCAACAAAGCTTTTTTTCCCATGGGTTGCCCACTGAATCTCATTACCTAGTATCCATAGCTAGTCCAGTATAAAACCAATCATGAATAACCTAGTCTCCTATGCTGACCTCAAGCACTATCTCCCCACGCCCCTCTACATAGGTGGCCTATGGGAGTGCCAATAAAATAACCTCCTATCACTGTAGTGAAGATGTCTATAGCATTATCAAATAACATATCATTCTAGCCATATACATTCAAAAGTAAAATGGTATCACGAATAATGAAATAGATGCATATGCAAAATTTAAAGTCAACAAAAGCATAATATCATGCCTATAACAAATCGAGAAACAATAGCAATGAAATGCTTATATCATCAATCATTGATATCAAAGATTGTTCATAACTCATTTATAATTATAATCAATAATTATAGTAACTAGCAGGAGGGTTAAAGTGTAAAAACATGTTTTCTTTAAAAAAATAATAATAATAATAAAATATTATTATAATATTAAAACAATAAACTAATAGAGAAATAAATTAAAATAGAAAAGAAAAATATTAAATAAAAGAATAAAATAAATAATCAGTTAAATATAAAAATATATAAGAATAAATAAAAAATATCTCAGTTAAAAGAAAAATAGAAAAATAGAAAAATAGAAAAAAAAAATTCCCCTCGAAATAGGTTATTCCTGACTGGTGCAGTGCACCGAGAGAAAGGGGTTCGAAAGGTTATAAACCCTAGAAATAGGGGGTTGCCCTCTTCCGAGGGAGATCAGAGTTACCGGAGCTAATAGAGCTCCGACGAGGTCGTGCAATGGAGGGGAAGTGCGGCCGGAGGCTGGGCGTCGGCACCATGACTGGTAGCGCGCTCAGAGAGCTCCGGTGGGCAAAAATCCGCTAGGAAGCGGTGGAGCAGAGGCTGCCGTGGGGAGGCTCTGCTTCTCTGATGGTTTCACTGGCGAAGGGCGTGGGGATCGTCCTTTCCCTTCGTGGTGAGGTGCTTTGTTACGCCCCAAACCCACCTTTGGGCATGTGACAACTGCCGTATAAGCTGCACTTCGCCACCACAACTTATACAAGGCTAAGAGTATCACAAAACAACACTATTATTTTTATTAGCATAGCGGAAGCATAACCAAATTACATTTAATTTCAATGTTACAAATCAAATCTCTATCTAGCTTTTCAATGATAGTCTATTCCGTCGAACTAGGTTCTCCCTTGCTCCCAGTAAAGTGACTAACCTGTAACCTGCACAACAGGGGAAAAATGTGCATATCTGAGTTGCGAAACTCAGTGAGGCTACAGAGAGAGCACCCTAAAAATGGGCATAACGTATTGTACAAACCAACAAGAAAAAAATATCCACTAAGTCACATATCAAAATAACATGCTCAACAGTTTAAAAGCATACAAATAGATCAATGCAGCAGAATCATGATATGAACATGATATATGAATAAAACATAAGAATTTTTATTTATAACCATAACTTGAATCCATAAATGTCATATTTCTTCAACTACCATATCATTTCTTTTCCAAGCTACTCCTAAGACAGCCAACCTATGTTCAAGGTAAATCCCTCGTCAGGGATTACCCCGAACCCATCAGTGTCAACTCTAGATCTCTGCCCTATATGCCTGTACACTTACGTTGGCAGAAGGAGCTGGTGATCACGGCACCCATCTTACACAAATACAAGTACCATACAGCACTGTAATTCTGCCCATGGCAGGATCACCACACAAATAATCAATCATATTCATCTCCAGCCTGGCAAGCTGAGATCTGCCGGGTATGCTATCAAGAAACCTGGACTGCTCAGGGACCCACATCGTTGAGCATCCTAGAGTCATCAGGTTCCCTAGCCTGGGTAGCGCATGGGATGGTACTATTTATAGCACACCATCTACCTTGGTATAACACAAATAAGTTGAGCTTTGCACCGAAGTGAGATCCCGTCTACACCAAAGCATCTGTGGCTAAGTCAACCGAACGTGCATCTCTACCATTGCTAGCATATGGCTCCTCACCACGTGTTGGCACATCCCATTCTAAGAATTCAACATCCTCTCCTAGGTTATCATAACCCTAAGATGTCCAAAGTTCTTAGTTATACATCAATTTAGATCACCTTAGGTCTTAATCAAAGCATGAACCTAAAGTGTCTCTACTTTTTATCTCATGTCTCCATGTTCTATGTTCCTGCTAAATGTCTCTACATCTATAGCATAACATGAACATATTAATATCCAACATAACATGAGAACAATCATATATAGCATGCATATAATAGCATCATGTATTATTTCATAGCAAAATCTATCAACAATTATTAAATCACTGATGCCATTAAAATATGCAACAAGCAGACATTCAATTATCAACATATACAATAGGTAACAACAACCCTTAGGACTCAGCATCTGTAGTAGGCCAAAATAAATTTTGAAACCATAAGTCCTCACCTGAGTCTCCACGCAAAATCAAGCAAGAATTCACAACTTGGCTGTGATTCTTAAAAGCAAGCAAGCAATATATCAAGCACAGCACTTCCTTCTTACTCCAACACAAATCACAGTTTGGCCGTGATTTGTCAAGCAACAGCATAGCAATCAATTTTCCTAAGAAAACATAAATACATCTAACAATCATAAATCATACAATTCAAACAAGAATTTCCTATCTACCCTTCTACTCACATACTCACACCATTTTCTTTATTTTATCTATTTTCTTATAATCAACCAATCAACTATCACACTAACAACCACAATCCAAGATAAACAATATTTAGTTTAATAACTTAATTATACATTAATTATACACCTAAATCTAAATCATTATATACCACCTTAATAAATTCTAAAATAATTTTAATAATCTAACTACATTAATTAAATTCACAAAACCTCAAATTAACAAATTTCATTAATTAGAAAATCTAAATAAATTAATTTCCTAAATTTATTAATTTTGTAAAAGTTCTAAATAAATTATTTTAATTTCAATTGATATAGTTTAAATGACATAACACCTACAAAATATTTCTTTATGCATATACCCACAATTAATTCATTTAAATCCTAAATTATCTTAATTAAATAAAAAACCGAATCTAATAATCCTGAAAAATTCTAATTAAATCATGTAAAATATAATAAATCACAACATAGCATCATGATTTATTCTAGATTTTTCTGATATCGTTAAGGCACTCAAAACCCTGAACCCAACTTAAAATAATTAGAAGACCAAACCTAAAATAGGTTAAAAATTCTAAATAAATTCCTTAAGGTTAAAAACTTACCAACAAAGCTCTAGCAATGTTGAACCGACTCAAACACGCAGAAAAAATGTGAAAATCGGCTAAACCCAAGTTGAAACGCAGCTGAACCGGATCAAAGCTTCACCGAACCGGGTTGAACCGGACCGACGCACGCGCGTTGCACGTGCGGTCCGGCTTCTTCCCTCCGCTCGACCCCTGTTCGAGCGCAGCGATCGCCGCCGCCCGACCGTCGATCCACTGCCGCTCCTCTGCTGTTAACACACCGGACACACGTGCCCGGACTGTCCTCTCCTTCCTCCACCCACTGGACGTATCTTCTCGCCGTTGGTGAAGCTCAGGAGTTCCCCCGCCGCTGCTGCAGCCGCAAGTCTGGAGCACCGAGTGCTTTCCGCCGGCCGCCGTTTCCGAGGCTCCAAAGGCATCTCCGGTGCTTCAACCCGACTCCCCAAGAGTTTAATTGAATCAAGGGGTCTCGCCGCGGGGAGAGAAGTGACCACCGCGCCTCACGCCGGCGAATTCGATCGGAACCGGGGAAGAGTCGCTCACTCCCCTGTTCTGCCGCCCCGTCCACGCTCGTCGCCGGTTTCCGGCCTTCTCGCCACTACCACCTCACAGAATCGACTCCTTCTGGAGTCGACTCGATGCTTAGCTCCTCACCGCGAAGGGGGAGGACGATCTCTGCGCCTTTCACTGGCGAGATCGACCAAGGACGGCGCCTCCGCCAGCCGCTTCAACGTCCGCTGCCTCCCAACGGATTGCTGCCCATCGGAGCCGCTACAGCGCGTCTCAGGGCCACCACTCCATCCTCCAAGCTCCCGCCAAGCTCCCCACACAGAACCCCAGCTTGCCGGAGGTTCATCGTCCGCCGCCGTTGCCAATTTGCTCGGAAAACAAGGCCTTCCCACTGCCGCCCCAGCTCCCGCCGTTTCTCAACAGAGCTCCACTCACCGGAGCCGTCCAAGCGAGCCGCCGGTCACGGTACCAGCTCCCAGTCTCCTGCCGCACCTGTCCTTAGTCAGACGCATCGGCCGCACGGAGCGACGCGAGAGCTACGCTGCCGCCGTATCCCTCGAACAGGGAAACCCCCTGTTCGAGGGTCTCTTTAACCCTCGCAACCCTTGCCCCCTTCGCACACAGCACGCGCGCGTGCGTCGCGCGTCCTGCGACGATATTTATTTTTTTTCTTTTTCTTTTACCTTTATCTAAAATTAAATTCCTATTTATTATTTATTTATCTTTTTTTTTCATTTTACAATTATCTGTTTTATAAATTTATTATATTTTTTCTTTAACTTATTTTGCAAAATAATATATTATTATTTCTATTTTAACCTAATAAAAAAAATCTAATAATATTTTAATTTTATTCACCAACCATAACACATTATTACCTCTATTACAATATTATTATTTATTTATTATTTATTTCTATATTATTTTTATTTTATATTATTTTATTATTTAATATATATATATATAATAATTTCTATAAAGAAAACAGGGTTTACATGCTTGGTGTTGGGTCAGCTTCAGAGGAAGCGATTGTGAGCGAAAGCAGCGGCGTAGGTGCTCGAATTCCAGCGATGGTCAGAGTCGGGCGGCGAATAGAGCACCTCTTTGTTCGCAGCATCGGTGGGAGCACGGCGAGCTTTCCCTCCCACCGCGGCGAGGTCGATACGACTCAGTTGAGTCATATTGAAGAAGTAGTAGCTACGATGAGGGCTCGACGGCGGCTGTGGTCGAAGATCTGAGGTGAGCGACAAAGAAGTTGTTGCACGGTGGTTGTGGGCATTCCTGAGCCCTACCGACGGCGAGAAGAGGCGGCCGGTGGATAGAGGAAGGTGAGGATAGGCTGTGTGCGTTGTTCCGATGCATCTGCGGTAGTGGAGAGGCGGCGAACAAGCAATGATCGGCTGCAGCGTGCAGTGGGGTTGAACTGAGTTCGAGCGGAGAGGAAGAGGCGGTCCGCGCATGCTACCCACGTGCGGCGGTCCGGTTCAGGCCGGTTCAAGATCCGTTCAACAGCGATTTGGTATGGTTTTCATTGGTTTACGCATTTTTACAATCGGTTCGAGTGGGTTCAACTTTGCTAGAGCTTTATTTATTATTTTGAGTCTTGAGGAATTTATTTAGAATTTTTAACAAATTTTAGGTGCTTTTTTCAAATTATTTTAGGATGGGTTCAGTATGTTAAGGATGTCAGAAAAAACTAAAATAATTTGTGATGTTTGTTTATGCTTAAGTATAATTTTCATAATTTAATTAGAATTTTTTAGAATTGTTAAAGTGCAATTCCTAATTTAATTAAGATGATTCAAGTTAATTTAGGGTTTAAATGGATTATTTGTATGTAATTTGCATGTAGAAATAATTTGATAGACGTTATGGTATTTAAATTTTATTAATCAATTAGAATTAAAATGATTTATTTAAAATTTTTACAAAATTAATAAATTTAGGATATTGTAAATTGAGATAATTAGGTTATTTAGATTTTTCTAATTAGTGAAATTGAAGAATTTGAAATTTAATAAATTTAATTAATTTTCTATAGAATTATTAAAATTATTTTTAGAATTAATTAAGGTGATATATATTGATTAAATATTTTTGGTATAATTAAATTGTTAAATTGAATATTATTTTATAGGCTTATTTATGTTTGATTGTGTTGCATTGTAATTGTTTCATGTGATAAATGATTGGTTGATTTATAAGGAATTAAATATAAGAAAGAAAATGATATGAGGATGTGAGTAGAATGGTAAATAGGAAATCCTTGTTTGAGTTGTATGATTTATATTTTGTTGGATGTATTTATTTTATTTTAGAGAAATTGATTGCTCTACTATTGCTTGATAAATCACGGTCAAGCTATGATTTGTGTTGGAGTAAGAAGGAATTACTTTGTTTGATTGTTTGCTTCTTTTAATAATCATAGCCAAATTGTGAATTCTTGCTTAATATGGTTTTGAGACTCAAGTGAGGGCTTATAGTTTCAAATTTATGTCCTACTACAGTGCTGATAAGTTATATATCTGCTTTGTTACATGTTAAATTAGCATGTGATTTGATATGATTTTGAAAGTATGTTATGCAAGTATATAGATATGATTATATCAAATACATGCTATTGATGTTTATGCTCATGTTATGTTGTTATTGATATGTTCATGTGATACTACAGACGTGGAGACACTTAGCAAGAACACAGAACATGATGATATGAGACAAAACTAGAGATACTTTATGTTCATATTATGTTAACACCTAGAGTGGTTTTAAATGACATATACTAAGGACTTTGGATATCTTAGGGTTATGAAACCTAGGAGATGACATTAAGTTCTTAATTTGCTGTGTGCCAACATGTGATAAGGAGCCATGTGCTAGCTAAGGTAGAGGGGCAAGTTCGGTTGACTTAGCTACAGATGCTTTAGGGTAACCGAGATCTCACTTCGGTGCAGAACTCACCTTATTTGTATTACTCTAAGGTAAATGGTGTGCTAAGAACAGTACCGTTTAATACGCTACAAAGCTAGGGAACATGAAGATACTGACATGCTCAACGATGTGGGTCCCTGAGCAGTCCAGGTTCATTGGTAGCATATGCAGTGTATCTCAGCTTGTCAAGTTGTAGATGATGTGATTTATTATTTTGTATGGTGATCCTGTCATGAGGCAGAATTACAACGTTGTATGATCTTTGTATTGCATAGAATGGGTGCCGTGGTCACCAGCTCCTTCTGCCAACATCAGTGTACAAGCATTTAGGATAGAGATGTAGAGTTGACACTGACGGGTTTGGAAAAATCCCTGACGAGAGATTTATCCTGAACATAGGTGGCTGCCTTAGGTGTAATATTGATAAATTATGATATAATAGTTAAGGCAATATGACATTTTCGATCTGAAGTTACTGCCATGGTTACAGTTCTTATATCTTGTTCATATGCCTTGTTATATTTATGTGCTGCTACTTTCATTTATTAGTCTTGTTATATATTGTATGACATGTTAGTTTAATGTGTAATTTGGTGGATATATCTTCTTGTCGGTTTGTATAATATTTTATACCCATTTTTAGGGTGCTCTCTCTGTAGCCTCACTAAATTTCGCAACTCAGATATGCACATTTTTTCCTGTTGTGCAGGTTACAGGTCGGCCACTGGTACGGAGAATGAGGGAGAACCTAGTTATGACGAAATAAAATTTACTTTGAAAATCTAGATAGAGATTCAATTTGTAGTGTTGTATAAAATATGACTTGTTTATGCTTCCGCTATGTTTGATTAAAATAATTGTGATGTTTTATGATACTTTTAGCCTTGTATAAGTTGTGGTGTATAAGTGCAGCTTATACGGTGGTTGCCACGTGTCTAAAGGTAGATTTGGGGTGTGACACAAAGGATATCAAATATAGATAATCAAAAGGTATATAGTTCTCATCGACTAAACATTGAGAATTATCCCGTCTATTTTACCTAAAGAATAAACACTCACCTAATCCTATCATCGTAAGCACGTCTTAACTTGCATCGCGATTGTTATTATCTTCGTACTTACTTATCGTATTTTTTATAAATATTTTAATAATTTTTAGTTTCCAATCCAATAATAATTTTTCAATTCTGTCTTCACTTGCACTTAAAATAATCTCTAGATTCATCCTAATTTTTCTCTCAAGTTCGCTAGAAAGTTTGCTAGAGACCCGCCAGAGACTCGTTGGAAAATTTATCAGAACCCTCACTGATGAAGTTCTCCGATTAGCACCAATATTGTTACCAATCAAAAGCTCTCTTATCAAGAATCAAAGAATTATATTTTTCCCAATTTATAGAGTTATACGCGTCCAACTTTATCGAAAAAGTCAACTTAGGCGAAATCCCTCAGTTAGGATTTTTAGCTTGAAAACAGTCAATAACCCTCAGCCCAAGTACCAATGGATAGCTCTCATTGAGGAGAAGTTATAGGTACTAACTTTGCAAAGTTTTATGGCCAGAATAGTCGGTAACCATCGGAGAAAGCTCCAGCGATGGAGTTTTCGCCTATCGACGCCCCTTTTAATTTTTCTTCTCCCTCAAATCTTCACACAAACTTTAAATTGATGATTTATTGTACTCTCTCTCACACTAGAAGCTATGGATAAAACCTCGTCGAAAAATTTGACCAGGAGGTGGTCCAATTATCGGCGATGATGGAGGAGGCGAGTTCATCTTCGCCCTTGTTCAAAGAGAAGGAGGATAGAGAAGGTTGCAGGTGGGAGAGGAAGAAGGGGGATAAGTAATGGATTGGTAATGGGTCAGATTTCATCAATTAATCCACTTACCATTGACCTATTAACTCGGTTCAACCTTAGGTTCACTAAGATCAAATCTGGGTTGTCTATTTTTAAGTATTTTAACCTCATATATCAATTTGACCAATCAAATGACGTCTAAATTACGATCCATTTGCGTCATTGGATTTCATATCAAAAATTCTATCTGATAATATAATTTCTATATCAAAATTCAATACTTCAAAATTCATATGTGATTTTATAGATAAGTCCTCTAAATTATTTTGTCCATATAACCTTCAAAATAATTGTGTATTACACAATTACCCTTGATGCAAAAATACAAATCTCATATCCTACCCCCTTAAAAGAAATTTTATCCTCAAAATTTAGTTTAAATCATCACTTAGAACAATTGAAGATATTTTCTTTTCATATACTCCTCAAATTCTCAAGTGACTTTCTACCTGTGCACTTCTCCATTAAACCTTAATCATCCATACATCTTTATTTCTTAAGATTTTCTTATTTCGCTCTAGAATTTGTATAGATTGTATCTTAAAACTTAAATTATTTTGTAAGCTCTATCGGGGGTGTTTGTAATACTCGTTCGGTTTTCATGATATGTTTCCTCAATATCGAGACATGAAATATATCATGTATTCAATCCATTTCCTGAGGTAACTCTAATCTGTAAGCCACAGGACCAATTCTATTAATGATTTTGAAAGGTCCAATATCTATAACTCAACTTTCCTGTGTTTCCAAACCGTATAATTCCTTTCCAATGTGTTACTTTCAGGTAAACCATATCCTCAAGTTGAAACTCTAGCTTCATTCTTCGGTTGTCTGTATAACTCTTCTGTCTATATTAGGCTATCTTCAATCTTTCTTTGATGATCTTAATTTTTTTGTAATAGTCTCAATCAATTCATTCTCTTTTATTCGTCTTTCTCCAACCTCATCCCTTTATAATGGTGTTCTATATTTCTTTCTATTAAAGCTACATACGTTGGCATTCAAATACTAGCTTGATAATTATTATTATAAGCAAACTCAATCAAAGCTAAGTGTTAATCCCAACTTCTTTAGAATTCAATTACATAAGCTCTCAGCATATCTTTCAGAGTTTGAATTGTCCTTTCAGATTGACCATCTATTTGAAGATGAAAAGCTGTGCTAAATTATAAATCGTTCCCAAAGCTTCATGCATCTTTGGCCAAAAACGAAAATTAAATCTGGAATCTTTATCAGAAACAATAGTAATTAAAACTTCATGAAGTTTCACAATCTTCTGAATATATATTCTGGCTAATTTATCCAATGAAAAAATATTATGAATTGCCCGAAAATGAGCAGACTTAGTGAATAAATCTACTATTACCCAGATTGCATTATGACCACTTGAGGTACGTGGTAATCCTATCACAAAATCAATTGTGATGTTCCCACTTTCATTCAGGAATTGATAAAGGTTGTAGCTTTCCTGTAGGTCTTTGGTGCTAAAATTTAACCTGCCGACATATATGGCACTTAGCTACATAATCGGCAATGTCTTTCTTCATTCTAACCACCAATAACTTTCTTTTATTTTACGATATATTTTTGTACTTCCCAGGTGCATTACATATGTCGAAGAATGAGCTTCCTCCAAGATAGCTTTCCTGCGTTCAGCATTATTAGGGATGCAGACTCTGCCTCAATATACCAGTAATCCATCATCTCTCATCCTGAACTCGGTATTTTTATTTATCTATATTCTTTGAAGTATTCTCCTTGTTTCCTCATCTAAGCTCTGTGTCGGAGATTTGTATTTTTGCATCAAGGGTAATTGTGTAATACATGATTATTTTGAAGGTTGTATGAAAAAAAAAGGAGGACTTATCTGTAAAATTACTTACGGATATTGAAATATTAAATTTTGATATAAAATTTATATCAGTTAGGATTTTTGATAGAGAATCCAACGGCGTAGATGGATCGTAATTTGGACATCGTTTGATTAGTCAAATCATTGAACCAACGATAGATCCAAATGGACGGATGAGATTAAATCACTTAAAATGATGGACGGTCCAGATCTAATCTCATCGAACCCATCTTGAACTAGGGTTAAGTTAAACCTGGGTTGAGTGAACCACTTAGCTTAATTGATATTTTAATTTTATCTTTTCATTTTCCTCCCATCGAGCGCTCCTCCTCCCTCATCTTCTTTTCACGATGACGATGAACAACTCGCCTCCTCACTTTGTTATCGATACTCCGGCCACCACGATTGGAAATTTTTGATGGGATTTGAACCACAATACTAGGTGAGCTGAGTGAATATATTAGAATCATTATTTTTGACTTTTGGTAAAGATTTGAGGAAAAAATTAAGCTGGAGGTGTCGGCGGCAAGAACTCCATCGCCGGAACTTGCTCCGACGATTTACCGGCTATTCCGGCCACAGAATTTAACAAACTTGGTACGTATGGCTTCTCCTTGATGAGAACTATCCGTTGGTACCTGGGTTGGGGGTTACTGACAGCTAGTTAGCTACCGGCAAGCTAAAAACCCTAACATTTAGATTTCACCTAAGTGAGGATAATAAGTGAAATTGATCACGTATAAGCTTTAAAAATTGGGGAAAATATGATTTTTGGAATCCTCATGAAAAGAGCTTTCAATCAGTACTAATATTGGTGCTGATCAAAGAACTTCGCTAGTGAGGGTTCTGGTGAACTTGAGATAAAAATTAGGGAGAATCTAGATATCATTCTAAGAGTATTGGTGAAGAGAGAGTTGAGAAATTATTACCGAATTGAGAATTAAAATTTATTGAAATATTCATAGAAAATTCGGTAACCAAGAACGAGGATACGAACTATAGTGATGCGCATTAGAAAGTGATTACGATGATAGAATCAGGTGAGCGTTTATCTCTAGGCAGAATAGACGAGATAATTTTCAATCTTTGGTCCAGGAGAACTATATCCCTTTGATTACCTATATTGATATCCGTTGACTCTCATGCTAGTTAATATAACTCCTGATATTGATTATAAATGAATTGTAAATAATCTTTGACATCCATACTTGTTGAAATAAGATTTTCATTGCTATTATTCCTAAGCATGACACTATGCTTTTGTTGACTCCAAATCTAGCATATGTATTTGTTTGATTATTTGTGATACTTTTTCACTTATAAATGCATATGGCTAGTATGATCTGATACTGGATAGTGTTATAAGCACTTTTATTGTAGTGATAAGAGATTATACTATTGGCACTCCCATGGGCCACATATGAAGAGAGGCGTGGGATGATAATGCCCGAGGTCAGGATGGGAGATTGAGTTACTCCTAACTGGTTTTATATTAGACTAGCTATGGATACTAAGTAGCGAGGTCTTGTGGGCAACTTAGGGGGAAAAGGGGGGCTTTGTTTCTATATTCTTGTGACTCTACTTTGATTTGGGTACCCTATGATGCTTGATACCTCCTCCTATGGTGAAAGTTGTGGCCACGACTGTCGTTGATTTAGCCAGCCCCAGATTCAGTCTCGCATGACTCTTGATTATTCTTCTTGTTTGGTTATTGCACCCCAAATAGCCAATTCATTTTATTCATGAGACTTTGTTATTCTATGTTCTCGGTTTTACATTATTTTCTATCCTACTCACTCGGTACAAGCGTAATCACCCCATAGGGACTCATTTTTATTTTTTCAGGACCACAGTAGGAGAGAGACTCGTGTATATACCTTTACTTTGTGTATATAGAGATTCATCAGCTAGACCTTTTATATATCCTAGGGCATGTTTCTGATTTTGATTGTTAGATATTTGTATATAAGTGTTTCATTGTACATGAGACCTAATTTTGGAAATATATAGTTTTCAGAGTTATATTGATCTGTGATCCAGGTTCTTTCCTTACATAAATAAAGGGAATATACACTAGATAAGCTTAGTGGGCTCCCATATAATTCTAGAAAGTAAGTGGAGCTATGTGTAGAGTTCACCACGGTCTGTTACGTGCTTAGAGGAAGGTATCGGGCATAATAAATTTTGGTGGTATCAGAGCAAGGTTATATCAGAATATATGTATACCCTAATAAAATCTAATAAAATC
Organism: Thalia dealbata; assembly: GCA_030544415.1. Lineage (NCBI taxonomy): Eukaryota > Viridiplantae > Streptophyta > Magnoliopsida > Zingiberales > Marantaceae > Thalia > Thalia dealbata. The sequence continues at coordinate 16,886,297 of CM060460.1, forward strand.
ATATGAGAACCTGGGTATATAGGGACATCGTTTAGGGATATTATAATCTAAGGTATAAAGATTTCAATGGATTTCAAATAAGGGCTAATCTAGTGGCCTTAGGGAATTATTCGTATACTTAATATTGATCATAATTTCTTCACAGGAACTTAGAATGCAGCCAGAACGTAGTAATTTGGAGGATAAGGCACCACAAGGACATGAATGTTCCTCTGCCTCCTATATCGTGCCTCTAGAGACGGGTCAGATTGCACCCACATTGATTGAAGAAGTAATTTTTACCTCTAAACAAGTTTAAGTGATCATTAGTACGATGCAAACTCAGGCTGCCTAGTTACAATTACCCATCTTATCAGCCTATACACCACTTGTTGTGCCATCAGTAACGATCATTCCACCATCAGTTCCTGTGCAGATAAATTTGTCGAAACAACGGAAGGGTAAGGAAGTATACACCGAGAGGAAAAAGTTAGGATCTTTCTGTCCCACTTTTTAGAAAAAGAAAATCCTTAGTAGAGGAAAACAATGGGTAGAAGAATCTTTCGGTAGCACTTTTAGGCGATAAATCTGTTCATGAGCATTACAAATTCCTGATTTTGAATTCCATGCTCGATTTATGATTAGAAATGTTTGAGGAAATTGTGAAATATTTCATCCTCGAATATGTAGACTTCACTTAAGATGATTAGAAATGCAGGCTATGTGTGAAGTTCACCATAATCTACCATATACCCTATTAGAAGATCGACACAATGCAGGGCTAAGTGTGTGATATGACATGTTATGAGAGTAGAAGATCGAGAGAGAGGTGAAATCTTAGGATCAATAATGTTAAAGAGTTAATAGAAATACTAGTATGTAAAATTTTTGACTATGAATTATTGTCACGTCCCAAACCCACCTTTGGGCACGTGGTAATCGCCATATAAGCTGCACTTCTTCACCACAACTTATACAATGCTAGATGTATTACAAAGCACAATAAGTTCTTTTTATTAAACACAGCGGAAACATAACAATGTACATTTTACAGCAATATTATAAAAATAAAATCTTTATCTAGATTTATAAAATAAATTTTTATTTCGCCATAACTAGGTTCTCCCTTGCTCCCCATATCAATGTCCCACCTGTAACCTGCACAAGAGGGGAAAAATGTGCACATCTGAGTTGCGAAACTTAGTGAGGCTACAGAGAGAGCACCCTAAAAATGGGCATAAGGTATTTGTACAAAACCAATAAGAAGAATTATCCACTAAGTCACATATCAAACAACATGCTCAACAATATATCATCATACAATTAGATCAAAGCAGCAGAGTCATGATATGGACATGACATATGAATAAAATATAATGATTTAATTATAACAATAACTTAAATCCATAGATGTCATATTTATTTAACCATCATATCAATCTTTTCCAAACTACACCTAACGCAGTCAGCCTATGTTCAAGATAAGTCCCTCGTCAGAGATTACCCCAAACCCGTCAGTGTCAACACTAGATCTCTGGCCTATATGCATGTACACTGATGTTAGCGGAAGGAGCTGGTGATCACGGCCCCTTCTAACATAAACACAAGTACCATTACAGCGCTGTAGTTCAGTCTCATGGCAGGATCACCATACCAAATCAAACATCACATCTGCACTCAGCCTGACAAACTAAGGCTAAAAATCTGCATATACTACCAATGAACCTGGACTGCTCAGGAACCCACATTCTTTGAGCATGTCAGTATCCTCAGGTTCCCTAGCCTTGTAGCGCATTGAACGGTACTGTTCCTAGCACACCATCTACTATAGAGTAACACAATCACGAAAGCTCTGCAACGAAGTGAGATCTCGGTTACCCTAAAGCATCTGCGGCTAAGTCAACCGGACTTGCACCTCTACCTCAGCTAGCACATAGCTCTTCACCATATGTTGGCACATAGCTAATAAGAACCCTAGCATCATCTCCTAGGTTATCATAACCTTATGATGTCTAAAGTTCTTAGTCATATGTCAATTGAGATCACTTCTAGGTTTTAACCATAGCATGAATCTAAAGTATCTCTAGATTTTATCTCATGTCTCCATGTTCTATGTTCCTGCTAAATGTCTGTACATCTATAGCATAACATGAACATATCAATATCCAACATAACATGAGAACAATCATACATAGCATGCATATAATAACATCATTTATCTTTTTCATAGCAACATTCATCAACAATTATCAAAACACTCATACTATTAAAATATGCAACAAGCAGACATTCAACTCATCAGCATGTACAATATGTAACAACGACTCCTAGGACTCAGTATCTGTAGTAGGCCAAAATAAATTTTAAAATCATAAGCCCTCACCTGAGTCTCCAAGCAAAACAAGCAAGAATTCACAACTTGACTGTGATTCTTTAAAAGCAAGTACGCAATAAACCATGCACAACAATTCCTTCTTACTCCAACACAATTCACAGCTTGGCCATGATTTGTCAAGCAACAGCACAGCAATCAATTTTCCTAAGAGAACACAAATATATCTAACAACCATAAATCATACAATTCAAATAAGGATTTCCTATCTACTATTCTACTCACATCCTCACACACTATTTTCTTTATTTTATTTAATTTCTTATAACCAATCAATCATTTACCACATTAACAATCACAATCCAACACAATCAAACATACACAAGCCTATAAAATAATATTCAGTTTAATAATTTAATTATACCCAAAATCTCCATCAATATATCTAATCTTAATTAATTCTTAAAAATAATCTTAATTATTTTGTGTAAAATCTAATTACACCAATTAAATTTACAAAATTCTAATTTAACCAATTTCACTAATTAGAAAAATCTAAATAAACTAATTTCCTAAATTCTATCACATTATAAATTTATAAAATTCTAATTTACTCAATTTCATTAATTTGAAAAAATCTAATTAACCCATTTCACAATAACCTAAATTCATTAATACTGTAAAAATTCTAAATAAATTATTTTAATTTCAATAAATGTAATTTAAATGTCATAATACCTACAAAAATATTTCTTCATGCATATAACATATAATTCATTCATTTAAACTATTAACCTCAATTATCTCAATTAAATAAAAGCGCATTATAATAACCTTAAAATTTTTTAATTAAATAATGAAAAATATGTTTAAACACAACATTGTATCATAATTTATTTTAGATTTTTCTGTCATCATTATCGCCCTCAAAACCCCGAACCCAACCTAAATAAATTTGAAAACCACACCTATAATGTGTTAAAAATTCTAAACAAATTTCTTAATGTACAAAACTTACCAACCAAGCTCTAGCAATGTTTAACCAATTTAAACTGGTCGAAAACTGCAAAAACCGGCAAAACCCACGTTGAACCGCAGATGAACCGGCCTCTGCCTTGAATCGGACCGGCCTGACCCGGACCGCGCACGCGCATCGCACGCGCGCCCGCTCGATCTGCCCCCCTTTCTTCGTTCGAACTTAGCAACCGCCGCCGCCGACCACCCATCGATCTGCCGTCGCTCCACTACCGTCAACACATCGGACACACGCGCCCGTCCTCTCCTCCTTCCCCCACCCCCCTGCTGACTCTTCTCGCCGTTGGTGGAACTCAGGAACTCTGTCACGCCGCGACCCTACTGTCGAGCACGTGGCAACCGCTGTATGAGCCCAACGGACCCATACAAGACATTTAGTGATATATACAGTCCATACACATCATTTACGCAGCGGAATTTACAATTAAATAATCTAACTCAAGATTTCTAACACAGTCCCGATAAACCTACTACAATTCTATGAAAAAGACATCGAAAAATAAAAATAGACCCGTTGACGAACTCATCTTCATCGAATAACTCGGACAGTCATCTAACACACCTGCACACACAGGAAAAAGTGGTGTGCTTAGACTTGCGGCCTAGTGCGAAATTACGGCTCTACCGAATAAAAAAATCAAAGGCTAGGAGGAGTATTCTAGGATGTCTTTGGTGATTAATCATCATTTTCCATTTGATTTGTGTAAATCAAATTATAGTAAGCAGCAAAATAACATAAATAAAATACTGATGTATAACTCGCTAGATGTCACCTATATGTATCTAGTGTCAACGTCAACAGTATGTCACCTACATCATAATCATACTTTGAAGCTATAAAACTCGGGCTGCCAGCCTATGCTTAGTGAATACCCTAGCTAAGAGTATCAGTAAGCCCATCAGTGCCTTTCTGTCTCTGTCTCTACCTATGCCCGCCGCACTGATGTTGGCGGAGAGGACGGGTGACCCAGTATCCCTCTCCATTGTTTCGCTAGTCGCCGACCATGCCTCCCCTAACGAAACCGTCGTGCCCTTACATCCTCCTCGAATTCCGTAGGGGCCACGACACCCATGTAGTACTACACGATGTCCGTAGACAGGGTCGCCATATAACAATGTCATCGGCCACGGCTAGCCGGAATAACTACCCTAGGATCCGGACTACTCATCCGATCATCTGCAGACGTCAAGGGTGATAGTCGTGCGGTCAACGGATCCACTATCCAAGGCGTCGCATGTGGAATCACCTTCCCAGTCCAATAGTCGTCGACGTCTGTCGAGATTGGCGCACATCCGCACGATGGGCTGTGGCAACCTCGACTCCATCGGGGCCAAGTCCATGGTAGGGTTCATTCTTGCTAACCATCTCAGGACTATCACGAGGCCGCCTAAACGACACTCGTGCGGGTGAAGATTTCGGGTAAAGACTTGCTCCATATTTCCAGTCTAATATGACCATGGAGTGTGTATAGTCCCTTACCCTACCAACTCCCAGTATATAAGCTATGCATAACCTCGGGAGTAGCGCTCCCAGTATCCAAGCTATGCATCAACCTCGGGAGTGGTGCCTAGCGGGACGTCACCGTTTTGACCACCGTCGGTGCACGGCGGTCAACCGGGGCATATGGAAAAAGGCTCCTTTTTCTCCAAGTGGCAGTGACGTCGCCAAAGGTTCTAACATGTCACATGTACTATCTATATCCGCATGGTAGTTATTTAACACAAGCACAGAAAATAATACAACATGCAGGACATGAATGTAGAACATGTTAGATAAAATAAACTACACTAACATGCATACAAGTCAAATCTTATCAAGCATTATGTTTTATCATATTTAAGACATTCAAGAATTGTTCCTAAGAAAACCCCAGCGGGAATTCCCTAGCTTGAATAAATCCTACCATCGGAGAACCAACGCACCTGACTTGGCGGTTTACTCCTCGGAACCAACTTAAGGTCTGCCTCGATCCACGTGCCGTCATTTACGCATTTTTATATTTTCCTGTCAATTATTCAACGAATTTTAATTCTCAATCTAGAAATAATTTCTCAAATCTCTCTTCACCACTACTCTTAGAATGATCTCTAGAATCACCCCAATTTTGTTTCCAAGTTTACCGGAAAATTTCTCCGGCGGTCGCCGGAAAGTTCATCGGAAAGTTCGCCGGATCCCTCGCCGGTGAAGTTCTTCGATCAGCACCAATATTGGTACCAATCGAAAGCTCTCTTCATGAGGATTCCAAAAATCATATTTGCCCCAATTTTTATAGATCATACGCGATCAATTTCACCGATTAAAATTTTTGTGCGAAATCCTAAAGTTAGGGTTTTTAGCTCGCCGGCGGCCAACCGGCGGCCAATAGCCCTCAACTCCGGTACCAATGGATAGCTCTCGTCAAGGAGAATCCATAGGTACCAAGTTTGCAAGTTTTCACAGTCGGGATGGCCGGTAATCGCCGGAGCTTGCTCCGGCGACGAAACTTTCGCCGTCGCCACCTCTTACATGATTTCTCTCTCATCTCTACACCAAATTTGGGCATCTTGGTATCAAAATGAAGAGGAGGTCGAGATCTACCTGTGGCTTAAATTTGGGAGCCTAATTCGTTGTGGTTTTACCGGAGCATCGTCGGGAAAATTAGTCGCCGTCGCCGTCGCCGCTGCAGAAGAGGAGAGAGAAGGAGAGAGAGGAAGAGGGAGGAGCTCGCGCGCGCTCGGTGGGAAAAATTGTTTTTTTTAAATAAAAAATTAGTTAATTAAAATCTTAAATCTAATTAAATCTTAATTGTCCAATTTATCAATGAAACGACGTCCAAATTACGATCCGTCTGCGCCGTTGGATTCCTTATCAAAAATACTACCTGATGGTATAATTTTCACATGAAAATCTCATACTTCAAAAATTCATATGATTTTACAATTAAGTCCTTTAAAGAATTTGTTTTACGATTAAACCCTCCAATTACTAAAATTACTCTATTGCCCTTATTCAAAAATCACGGGTCTCACAAACTCCCTCGCCGCTGATGCAACTGCAAACCCCGGTGCACCGACCGCTTCCCGCCGGCCGCCGTCTCCGAGGCTTTAGTAACTTCTCCGGTGTTTCAATTCGACTCCTCTGGAGTGGAATTGCTTCTAGTGATCTCGATGCGGGGAGAGAAACAACCGCCGCACCTCAAGCCGGCGATTTCGACCGGAATAGGGACGTCCCCTGTTCCGCCGCCCTCTCAACGTTCTCCGCCGATTGTCCACCTCCTCGCCGTAGCCACAACACGAGATCGACTCCCTCTGGAGTCGACTCGATGCCCAACACCTCACCGCGAAGGGGGACGACGGTCTCCGCGCCCTTCACCAACGAGATTGATCGAAGACGACGCCTCCGCCAGCCGCTTCAACCTCCGCCGCTTCCCAGCGAAGATCCTGCCCGCCGGAGACGCTCCCACGGCTCGTCGGACTTGCAGACGATGTTCCACCTCCGGTCGCAAGCTACCCTCGCCGGAGCTCGAAGGAATTCGCCGGCCTCGCTCCCCTCCCCTCGAAACAGAGACTCTGTTTCGAGGGTTTAACCCTCGGGGGTTTTATCCCCCCCTTCTCCGCTCGCAGCCTATGCACCGCACGCGCAGCGGTGGATAAATTATATATATATATATATTTTATAAAAATAATAAAAATAAACATTTTCTATTTTTAACTTAAATCAAATACTTATTATTTATATATATATATATATATTCCTATTTCTTATTTCATTATGAATTTAATTTTATTTATTATTTATTATTAAATTTTTTATTAAATTTTTTTTTATTATTATTATAGAAAACCGGGTTTACAATTATAATTAAGGGGATTATATTAGAAGTAATCTTATGGATCATGTTAAAATAGTTTTTGTATAACATGTGGGACTAAGTAAATTAAAATCTTTTAGTTAAATTGCGATAATTTTGATTAAAGATATTAAAATGTTGTCAAATTTTTTTTAATGATTTCAGAAAACATGTGTTGATAGGTTATGTATGGATTGTTTAATTAGTATAGTATACTTGTAACTTATTAAGTGGTTATTATTTATTGCTATGTGCTGGTAGAGTCAGAGCATGACAATCATAATCTAAGTTAAAATTACCTCAGTGGTCATCTAGGACCTACTAATCTCCCTAAATATTATTTTATTTTACGATCAAAATTTGTTCAATTTTTTATTAACAATTAACTTGGTTAATTATGATTAGAAATGTCAAAATGGTCAATCACATTAAGCTCATATTAAATCAAGTTAAAATATATAATTTTGACCTTTTGTCAAACGCTAATCAAAATTCATTAAAATCTATCTAAAATTGGCTAAACTTAGTCAATCATACAATTAAGTTAATCCTAAATCATTCTAGTAAAATTACCCCTATTATTGTGCAATAGTTTACCTCAACTTGAGCCACTTACCTCTAAAATCACCCCTATTTTGTCGCATCCTTTTTCCTCTCCTGGAATTCCTTTTTTTTTTCTCTTCTTCTCCTCTCCTTTTCCTCCCTTGTTCTCTTCTCTAAAATAATTTGAGTTGACTCCTCGAAACCATTTAACAATGATCAAGCATATATTTAGTGTAATCCTAACTTCTTAAGTGTTAGAGGGACATACTAATCTTTAAAAATAATAAATGGAAACACTTTGATATTGGATGTCTTCACATCCATTTTCAGGTGATATTGTATCCGTGTAAATACTTATCTATCCAATTTTAAGATTATTTAGTAAAATAGGACATCTTACATTAAATAACTTACAACAAAATCATCGTTTAATTGGAACGTAAGAACATAACATTAATGATATATATGAATATTTTAATTTCTCTAGGGGAGATGCAATCCTCGTAGAGTGCTATCTAATTAACTATAAGTTTTCCTTAGTTTTGCATAACCAAATCCTCTAGTAAGATACTATTTTCTAATACTCTTATCTACTTAATTCGTGCACAAGTATTTGGATGTACTTATTTTATTATTTATAATCTTATGTTTAGGAAAAGATAAACTCACTGCAACAATATTTAAATTTTATTCCTTAGTTATCCTAGACTACCAAATTAATACAAAGGTTATTCACTTAGCCTAAAAAGATATAATTATTTTGACTGATATAATCTTCACTGAGACATGATATTTTCCTATATCATCACGAGATATATCTTAGGTTCATACCATGTTTTCGATTTAATATTATGAACCTTTTGACAATGAAGTTCTATTTTATTGGCAAATAAATTAAATTATCATTCACCAATAGAATATTATATTGTTTAAGTATAGTTACATTATCATACATAAATTTTTACTCATTATAACTTATTTGATGACATCGAGAATAATCCTCAACTCATAAGACAGTAAATACAATATCATGTGCTACAAGTCATAAATGAGCAAATACATTAAAAATGAATATCTCAAAAATAGTAGTATTCTAAACTAAACATAAGGCAGCAAACTCTCTTATTTTATCTTTATCCAACCTAGTAAAAATTATTGTTTTGATATATTGAAGAAGGACCACTTCATCTCTTACTTGTTGCTTAAATAATCTCCAGTTCCTCTCTTCCTAAATGTGACACACAAACTCTACTATCCTATTTGCTTAAATAGTATTAGTAAGTTAAGTCCTCCGGCTGATTTTGGTATGCATACTTTATTTCAAGCTACCAAAGCCTTCCTAGTAGTCTCAACTGATCTTGGTCATAAGAATGTCCTACAAACTACATCCATCATTTTGATTATTTTATTGGGTAATATAAATAGTTGTGACCAATAACTTTGCACTCTAAATAACATTGACTTTATAAGTTGAACTCTTCATGCATATGTTAGCAACTTGGCAGTCCAACTTTTAAGTCTAACTATCATTTTATCAAACAATACTTTACATTCTGTAATTTTTAATTTCTTAGGAGCCAAAGGTGCTCCTAGATACTTGAATGGTAAAGAGCTCTCTCTATATCCAAGTATATGTAATATTCTATCTTTTGTTTCAGCACGTACTCTCCCAAAGTAGATACTACTCTTAAGTGTGTTAGCTTTCAAACCTGACATCTTTGAGAATTTAAGATGTAAACCCCAAATTTTGTTAGAAAAAAAAAATTAAATCTTCTCCCGCTGCAGCTCCGGATCTCTTGCCGAGGGCAAGACGACGAACTCGCTGTTCGACCTCGCCTCTCCTCTTTGGCCGTCGCCGCTCCGGATTCCTCGTTGGTGCAGCTCAATCTCACCATCCCAGCGCCGTCTCCTTCGCATGTTAACGCTAAGATGTACTTGTGATGTTCCGCCTTGTTAGTTATCAGAGATGATAGCTAAACAAAATTAGGAAGTCATTAGTTGAAAGTAGTTTAGGGTAGATTATGTTGAATAAACTAAATTGAGTTGAATTACATTTAACTAAATTGGGTTGAGATGAGTTTAAATAAAATAAGGAAAGGTGATCAATTTAGCTTATTGTAAATAAATGGGGTGATACCTAATATTAGAAATAATTTCTAAATGTAATGATAATTGTATTAGGTAGGCCACATCGAAATAATTAAACGACTTGAAGCTATTGTATGGTTGGTTTTGAAGGTCGATCTACATATCCAGGTACGCCGGTTCACTACAGTAGACTATTCTCAAGTTGGTGAAACTTTAAGAGATAAATATTTTACTGCTTAGAAATTAATATTTAATTATTCATGATTTATGCTTTGTTTGTTGGAATAGCCTATTTATATTATTAATGTGATATGTTTGTTATCTTATGTCTACTGTTATTCAAATATGTGCTAGGTTATTCTCTTGCTCATTATTTGCTATGTTGATGTGATGAAAAATAATAAAATATTACAGTTACATTTAGAAACTATTATGTTACACTATAGTTTGACATATTCATAGACATCAACAAGCATCACTTATAGTCATGTGACATTGACATACTTATGTATGAAAACATTGATGATGCACCATATATGATCTCCTAAGTTATGGATACGAGCTTTAATGCTCATAAACCTATACCACCCAAAGAGGTTGAAACCATCTTGGACATAAAGGGTGGGGATAAAATATGGATTGGCTTATTGCCAAAGAACATTGTGATGTATTCAGAACATTGTGATGTATTCACTATACTCACACGGTGTCGCTAAATCGTCACCGTGATAGTCCTAAGATGGCTAGCATGGATGAAACCAAACAAATGACCTAGCAAACATGTCACTGAGGTTGTAGCATTCCGGTGACGGTTAGGATGCGCATCTCCTAGCAGGCATCACAGCTTGTAAATTGGTACAGTAACTCCTTCCGCATAGCCTTGGACAGTGGATCCATAAACCACACGGCTATTATTCCAGACGTTCTGCAGACGTTCTGATGAGTAGTCCGGATCCTGGAGTTTATGTAAACCCCCATCTTCAAAATCCTATTTTTAGGAAAAAAAATTATTTAAATCGGTCCGGTACAACCGAACCAGCCGGCTGGCCGGTCCAGATGAACCGACTTGACCCGGTTCAAAGAACGAACGCGAGCGAGAAGAGCCGAGGGCTCTTCCCACCTGCGAACTCCTTTTCCTTCGCTCGCGAGCCCTCGTTCGCCCCTTTTCATGCCGCTGCATCGGCGCCCTTTCCCTCTTCTCACGCTCGCATCGGCGGCGAGCTCCTCCTTCCCGTGCGGCCTCCTCGCACGCAACCTCACCACTGCCGCTCTGAATCCCTCGCCGTGAGCTCAACTGCGAGCTCCTTCTCCTTTGTGGCCCCTTCGCACGCGACCTCACCGTCGCCACTCCTGCTTCGCAATCCATCACCAAGGCGCCTCTTCCTCCGGATCCGTCGCCGACGACCACTCCTCCTTCATCCATCGCCGCAAGCTGAGGCAAAGGGCGCGCCGAACTTTTGTGCGCTCGCCAACCTCATCGCCACACTCGTGCTCTCTCTCTCCCATTCCCCCGAATGCGGGTTGCCGTGAACCGTGGCATGAATTTAATGTTGTGGATTGGTGTTAAAATATTTAATGTTGTGGATTGTTGTTAGTTTTTGCATAATTATGTTAGAATGGGGAATCGAATGCGGGTCATCACTAGGATACAATTGCTTGGTTCCACCTTGTTGTCTGTTAAATATGATAGTAAAATAAAATTAGGACATGATTAGTTGAAACTAAGATAACTTGTCACCTTATGAACAAAGTTAATTATAAATCATATAAAAGTAAATATCTAAATATGACTTTATTTATAATAGGAAGATCTACTCAAAACTATTAAAGGAAGTACCACTTATTACACGGTTGGTTCCGAAGAAGACCCAACTACATTATCAGGTGCGTTGGTTCATCGAATATAGGATTTATTCAAGCTAGGGAATTCCTGCCGAGGTTTTCTTAGGAAAACTCTTGGATGTCTCAAATATAATAAAATGAAATGCTTGTCATGATTGTATATATATATATGGATAAATGCATGTTATGCTTACTATGATATTATCTAAATGCATGTTAGTATGATTTACCTTGTCTACATGCATGATTACTTCGTGTTTACCATGCTACCTACTTAACATGTCTATAATTCTTGTCATGCATGTTATTTTATTCATCTATGCTATGATAACACGATTATCATGCAGTTATAGATAAGAATGATGACATGTTAGAAACTCTTAGGAGATATCACTAGGAATTAAACAGGAAGGGGTACTGCTTGCATACCCCGTTTGACCACGACGTACCGTCGATGGTCAGAATGGTGATGCTCTACCATACACCACTCCCGAGGCTACACATAGCTTGGATACTGGGAGCTGGTGGGGAAAGGGACTGTACACACTCCAAGGTCACATTAGACCGGATATATGGAGCAAGTCCCTACCCGATGATTTCTACCCGCACGAGTATCGTTTCAGGGGCCTCGTGATAGTCCTAAGATAGCTAGCCGGGACGAACCAGAACAAGAACCTAGCAAACATATCGCCGAGGTTGTAGCATTCCGGCGACAGCTAGTCTGCACACCTCTTGGCAGGCATCGCTGCTCGGGGATTGGAATAGTGACATCCCTCCGCATAGCTTTGGACAGTGGATCTGTAGACCACACGGCTACCATCTTTGACGATCTGCAGACGGTCGGATGGTGAGTCCGGAACCTAGGGTTGTAATATGTCGACTAAGACCGTGGTCGATGGATTTTTATTGACGGTGACCCCGTCTTCGGACGGTGTTGTAGTACTACACGATTGTCGTTGTCCTTACAGCATCCGGGGAGGATGTAAGGGCACAGCGATTTCGCTAGGGGAGGCATGGCAGGCGACTAGCGCGACCGAGGAGAGTGATCACGGGTCATCCGTCACCTCTGCCAACATCAGTGTAGTGGGCATAGGAAGAGACAGAGACATAAGGCACTGATGAGCTTATAGGAAGTCCTCTGCAGGGAAATTTCTCTAAGCATAGGCTGGCAGCCCGAGTCTTGAGACTGATAGACATAGTACACCGTAGATGACATTCCGGCGATGTTGATGACACAATTACTAGAGACAGCTTAGGCGACACCTAGTGCTACACCTGTTGTATAGGCTTATACAGTTATTTTGCATTTATGATATGCTTCACATTTTTTTAGATTAATCCTCCTAGTCTTTGGATTCCTTATTCGATTTCGAGCCGTAATTTCGCACTAGGCCGTAAGGCTGAGCACACCGCTTTTCCCCATGTGTGCAGGTGTGTTAGATGATCATACGAGATGGTTGATGAAGATGGATCATTCAATTAATCTATTTTTATTTATCGATACTGTTTATCATAGAGTTGTAGTAGGTTTATCGGGACTGTGTTGACAGAGTTGTATAGATGATTTGATTACGTATTCCGTTGTGAAAGTGTGCTTATGGATTGTATGATTCACTTTGATGCCTTGTATGGGTCCTTGGGCTCATACGGCGGTTATCACGTGCCCGACAGTAGGGTCGGGGCGTGACAGTTTATTACCGGCTAGCCGTGACCGATGTGTATAATTAGGTGCGGTGACCCTATGTGGGGACAGTGTGTAGTACTACACGAGTTGCTCCATGGATTGTCTAGGGAAGACGCATAGAGTGACAGGTCGCTAGGATGCGGAGATGAAGAGATTCGCCTAGTGGACCAATAGAGAGGGATTCATGGTCACCCGACCTCTCTGCCAACATCAGTGTGATGGGAATAGGTAGAGACATAGACAGAGAGGACACTGATGGGCTTATGGGAACTCCCTGATCAGGAGATCTCCTAAACATAGGCTGGCTGCCCAGATCACGATATTGGAATGAGATGATATTTTAGTTACAATAATCTTGAGATATAAATACACTTCATATTTATAGCTGAGTTACACACTTGTACTACATGTTCTTCTCATGATGCTTCATGATTTATTTGCTGATTTTACATGCTTTGTTTGATATTATTAAATGAGTTATGAATTTTACATACTTTGTTTGATATTATTAAATGAGTTATGAACATGTTAGAATCTCCCTTTTCTCTACTTGAGTTATTTTACTGCGGTTAGAACCATAAGCACAAAGCCGCAAGGTTGAGCACACTGCGTTCAATATGTGTGCAGGTCTATTAAACGACCGATCAAGATAGCTAACGGAGATGAGACTATCGACGAACATAATTATCTACCATTTTTGTGATCATAGTATTATAGTAGGTATATCGAGACTGTGTCAATAGAGTTGAGTTAATTAATTTAATTGTATTATCCGCTGTGTTGATAATGTATATAAGTTGTGTAAATTAATAAATGCCTTGTATGGGTCCTTTGGGCTCATACGGCGGTTGTCACGTGCTCGACAGATGGGTCGGGGCGTGACATAAGAAATGCTTAATGTAGGAGCTTGATAGATTTTTTACTTTCTTTAGAAAATATAAGCAAATCATCTGCAAAACAAATGTGAATAATAGATAATTTCGCACATTTGGGATGATATTTAAAGTTTTTTATATTTCCCAACTCCCTCATACATATACTCAAGTATTCTATCACAAGGATAAAAATATAAGGTGATAGAGGGTCACCCTACCTTAATCCTCTTTTTACTTGAAAATGTACCATTATAATGCACTGATTTGATACAGGCTATCACCCATTAAATGAATTCTAGGAGGAAATCTCAATTCTATGAGCATTTGTTCCATACATATCCATTTTACTGAATCATAAGTTTTTTATTGATCCACCTTGATCATGCATCTAGGAGATATTATTTTTTCGGTATATCATTTAATGAGTTCATGACTTAATATGATATTATCTGTAATCACTCTTCCTGGCACAAAGGCTAGCTAAGCTTCACTAACCAATTCATCAATACTCCTTTAAGTCTATTCACCAAGATCTTAGCAATAATTTTGTATAAAATTGTACAACAAGCAATTGGTCTTAGGTCCTTAATAGTTTTTAGATTTGGTACCTTGGGTATGAGTGTAATTAGAGTAGAGTTTATAGCTTTTAACATTTTTCCTGTCAAGAAGAACTTTTATATTGCTACACATATATCATGCTTTAGTACAGGCCATGCTTTTTAAAAAAATAATACATTAAATCCATCAATTATTAGAGTCTTATCATCATTTATGTCAAATAAAGTCTTATTGATCTCTACTTCTGAGACAGTTGCACATAGACCTGAGAAATGATGGTGCTGAACTAAACTACCAAGTCTAACTATCATTTTATCCACCATACGAAGTTCATATCTGCATTTCTCATTAAACCTTTATAAAAGTCAACTATTTCTGCACTGATCTTATCATGAGTAGTTAATCTCTCCTCATCTCTACTATATAAGATATTGAGAGTTTTAGCATCGTTCCTTACTTTTGCATAGGCAAAAAATAATTTAGAGTTTGAATCACCTAAAGTAATCCTATAAGCTCTAGACTTTTGCTTCAATATACTCTCCTCTACCCTACCCCATTTCTCTAATTCCATTAAGATATATTTCTCTTTCATATACAGATTAGCTAGTAAAGGGGTGTCTTACAATTATTTTTGGATACTTTCCAAATTACTTCTAGCTTTGTCTGCCTTAAGTTTTATTTGACTGAAATATTTCTTGAATAGTTCTTGCATTGCACCTTTCATAAGTTTAAAACTTGTCATACTTTATACATCTCAAAGTCCTCAATTTCTGTATTCCAAGTAGCTGCAACAGTAGGAAGAAATTTAATGTGATCAGTTATTATATTCAAAAATTTGAAACTTGATATGCCTCTATTAGTAACGGTACTAACATCAAGTTTATGGAGAACGATATGAGATCATTGCTTCTCCTATCTCTACCACCACTGCTCCATTAAAATGGATGTCTTAGACAATAAAGTTCTACGAGATTCAGAATAATTAATTACTGCAGAGGTTCCTTTTGTCCTTCACAATTTGATGAAGATACTGCTATTAGTGACTTGCAACCTACTCCATTAATCCCTCCTAATCTAAAGTCTTCATTTTGAATTCTACACTTGCTCTTACTCTCAGGGGTACAAGGTTTACATATAATCCTCAATCTCTTTATACTTTTCTTTGCCTAAGATGTTTTACTTACTCCACTGTTTCTATCTTTACGGTAACAAGTTAAGTAATGAGTCATCCACATTATCAAGTAATAATTGAGAAAATGTGAGCTCTATCATCAAATGGTACATGGGATTTAGGTTGGTTAATTTACTGAACCAATTAAATTTTGGGATGAACTAGTGAACTGATTCAATTAAACAAAACTTGTTAAACTAAGGTTTAAATGGATTAAAATGGATGCCTCAAATTAATCTATCCTATAGATTGATAATTGATATTTGATTAACTTAACCTAGGTTCAACTCTAGTTAATGCAAGGCAGTGGGTGTGGATTAACTCAACTCGACCTGACATTCTTATCCTTATCTTTCCATGTATGCAAATAATGATGATCACCTCCTCGTAGTTTTAATAAAATTTCAACCAATTGAGGATGATTTTTTTATGAAAATTCTGCTAATATTAGGCGAGTCTGCTGAACCTATTAGATATATTAAATTGAGTTTTTAGAGAAGAATTCAGAAAAAAAATCACTGATCAAGAAGCAACTGTGAGAGTTGGGCTGCTAGATCCTTTCTTTGATTGCTACCAATGACATAGAGCAAGTTAGATCTTAGTATCAATAGATTCATTTTGTGGGTATACTAGATTTGAGGTAAATTAATTGACAATTAGCCAACAATGAGCAAAAAACTTAGTGATGGAGTAAATTAAATATTTAATTTAGAGATTTCTCATGTGAGGAGATTCAGGTGAAAATTGAGTCATAGATGAGACTCTAGTGATGGAGTAAATTAAATATTTAAACTCTTGATACTGAGAGCTATAGATCTGTGCCTTACTGATGATCACCAAAAAATCACCAGTGAACCTATAACTAGATGAATTATCTTTTTAATAAACTTCTGTGAGTAGACGATTTGACTGAGTTCATCCTAAAGTGGGATTCAATCTAATAAATTATATGATAGCTAACGGGTAATACCAACTCAGCTTTGAGTGGACATGATTTAGAGGATAGTGGGGGCACAATAGTTCAACTTGGACCGACGATGAAGGATGAGATAAGGGATACGGACAGCACATGACTACAGTGGATTTAGTAGCATATTGGCTCCTCAAGACTAAGACATCAAAAGGATGAACGTAGTGAGAGATGCTTGGGACCATAGTCTTGACTTGAGAGAGACTTGATGGAACATAAGGGCACCAATAAGGGCAGCTTGCCATTGCTAAGATACGAGGCGCTGTGAACAACTTGAGAGTCAATAGATTTATTGAGGAGGCTTCATCATGAAGATTATGATAGTGAAGAGGGTTATATATATATATGATTTTAAAACCACAAATTTTAAATGAATTGTAACAATCTTTACTCCAAACAGCATAATTTATTAAAACTATCATCCAATTTCATAAAAAATTCAATTAATTTTGAATTTTGGAGCGTATAAATTAAATTATCATATGCTCAAATTGTAAAAAAAATATCGTCCGGATAAATCAAAGAAAAAGAAATATCCACAGAAACTCAAAACATTATCCATTGAATATTTTGACGGAAGATGATTAGCGTCCGCCGACAGGATCTCGCCGTCCGCTTCCAGTGACGTCAGGACATCACATGGTGTCGAAGCCAATTAAATGGAGTGTTTTTCCTTACTGATGCATTTAAAATATTAATTTCTAGAAACCTGTAACCCTTCAACTGACCAAGTCAAACAATTGACCTTTTTTTTAATCATAAAAATTCTTCATCCTTGCTACGGGCTTCGTCCGCGCAGGGAGGCGCGGGCGGCAGCAGCGTCCCTGCGAGAGGATGTCGAACCGTCCAGGGATGGAGATGGTGTCGGGGCCGTGCGCAGAGGGGTGGCGCAGCATCACGTCCGCGACTACCCCGCTGCCGTCGAGAACGGAGACGCCGACGCCGCGGCGGCGGGTGAAGTCCGCCACCCCGGAGACACGTCACACCCTCCGGCGAGCTTGAGGACCACCGGGTGCATCACTTTTGACCGAACCACCAACCTGCGTAGTAGCCTTCCTCTCTTGTCGGCTGCCTTCACGGCCACGTCCTTCACCACACTCCCCGGCCCATGGAGCTATCCTCCGTGGCCAGCAGCCGCCGCCGCCTCCCCCCTTGGGGAGAACAAGCCGCATCCTTCCGCCTCAGATCCGCCGCCCTCTCCATCCGCAAAGCCCCACTCCCCGTCCCCGTCGATGGCGTCAGAGAACCCCCTCTTGGCGCCGGCGACAAAGCTCTTGGGGAGGAGCTCCAGGGTGAGCCCGATGACCTTCTCCTTCCGGTCAGGAACCTTCGAGCCCGGGAGCCCCAGCCTCAGCTCCGTCGCCTTGAAGTTGAGGCCCCCATCCTTGCCGCGTGTCACAGGCGCCTTCGCTTTGGGCTGCAGAAGCACCCGGAACGGCTGCCTGTGCGGTGTAGGCGGAGAATTCGTCGTCGCCTACAAGCCTGAATCTCGCACGGGGGGGGGGGGGCGATAAGGACGGGATGCAGGGGATTGCGTGAGAAAAGAGAGTTGTTATTTCACCAAAAAGGGGAAGCGCTCAACCCACCGTGAAAACGGGGGAGTTATTTGCAAAAGGAAAACGAAAACAGTGATCTGATACCTTATTCTACTCATTCGGTGGAGGCATATATATCCTCCAATGAGCGATATCTTCGTGGGCGCCTTTGCTCCTGTGTGGTGGAGACTTGGTCATGCGGAGAAGCCGCGGGCGAAGGATGCGTGGGTGCTGACTGTTCTCCCCCGCCTGAATTAGACGACGACCTCATCGTCTTCTGTTCTAGGTAGTCATGGATGAGGTTCCCGTACTGCCACAACGTTGCATCTTTCTCCCAACTATCCTCCTCCGCTGGTGCATTCTTCTATCGCACCAAATATTCCACGTGGCTGGCTGGTCGTGCAGTCCTCTTATTAATGATCTTCTCTACCTACCGGTTGAACTCTTTCGTGATCGTGGGTGGTGCGCGTGCTGGTTGACTCCTCGTGGGATCCGGATCCCGATAGAACGGTTTTAGTGCGCTGACGTGGAAGGTCGGGTGGATCCGGAGTCGGGATGGTAACTCCAACCTGTACGCCGCATCTCCGACCCTTTTTGTGATGCGAAAGGGTCCATCGAATTTCTGCATCAGCCTTTTGTGCGCGCGGGTCCCTCGTGTTTTCTTCCACATCTGAGGTGTTAGCTTCAACAACACTTCGTCACCTACTTGGAATTCTCGTGCCCGTCGGTGTTGGTCGGCGTATTTTTTCATGCGCTGGCTTGCCCGTTCCCAACCTTCCTTCGCTTCCTCCCACTGCTCGTGCCGTTTCGCAGGAATCGAGAAGCGGCCGGACAGCGATCCTCGGATGACGTGCGAGATAGTTCGCTAGGCATGTCTTCGAACTCCTTCATGAGCTTCATGATGGAAGTGGGAATCGGGTCCGGGTTTTTCTCAGGTTCTGTCTCCTCCCAGATGACCCCGGTGATGGGGGCCTCCCCTTTACCTACTCCTCTCACCAGTTGGATGGAAGTGAGCTGGCGTGCTTGTGTGGTCGCTTCCCTGGTCCTGCATGGAGGTAAGGCACAAGTGAAGCCCGATTGGCGTTCGTCCAGAGTCAAGAGCCCCCTTAGGTGCAGGGCGACCACCGTTTTGGAGGTTAGCAGGAATTCAGTGCCGAGAATGAAATCGAAGTCGTCCATTGCTGCAATCGTCAGGTCCGTCCTCCCCTTCCATGGTCCGACTTGTAGGGGTACTCGGCGAGCTATCCCTGTGATATTGGATGCTGCCGTGTTCACCGTCTTTATCTTGAGCTTGCTTGGTTCCACCTTCAAGCCCAGCCTCCGCGCCAGCCCCTCTTGCATAAAGTTGTGGGTTGCGCCGGAGTCGATCATTGTGTTGCAGGGCTGTCCATTGACATGGAGGGGAACGTACATCAGGTGGGCACGACGTTCGGAGTGCATCGCGCTGATGCGTTGTATAGGTGTTGCTCTGGCGGGTTCCTCCAGAGGCGATTCTTCTTGGATCTCTTCTGGTTCTTCCTCGGACAGCGTTGCGACTAATCTTTCACGTCGTGGGCAGTGTTGCGGAAGGTGGGGTCCCTTGCAGATAGCGCACCCCCGTCGTAGATCAGCCCTCGTGTCCACGGGGTAGGTGTTCCCGTAGGTATCACGGGTGGGTGTGGCTGGTGCAGTTGTCCCCCTTCCGCCTCCAGTGCCACCGTGTCGTGGAGGTCCGTATGAGGGACCCCTCGGCCGGTTCGTCCGTGAGCTCTCCGAGCGGAAGGGGGCTGCCCCCAACCGGAGGTCCTGGAGTCCTTCGGCCATGGAGATGGCCTCTTGGAGGGAGGTGACTCCCCTGCGGATTAGTTCGTTCCGGATCATCGGTTGCAGGCCGTGGAGGAAGGCGAATAGTAGATCCTGTTCAGACATGTCTTTTATGCACATCCGAACGTCATTGAAGTCCTGGATGTAGTCGCCTACCGACCGGTTTTGGTACAGGTCCCGAAGGCGTTTGGGGGCCACCCAGGCTGTGTTGACTAGGCGGAACTGTTGCCGCGACTCCCTCACCATTTCCTGCCAATTTTCCGATTCTTCCGCTTCACCGTCTTCGCCGACCTCACACCGAATTCACCACCATTGCTTAGCATCACCGTCGAGGTAGGCAGCAGCGGTGGGGACTTTATCTTCTTCTGCTAACTTGGTTGCCTTGAAGTACTGGGTCATATCCCATATGAAGTTCTCCAGTACTTTCGCGTCTCTCCTTCCGGAGAAGATTTTAGGTTCTCGGATCTTAGCTGGGGTCCGGACGCGGACTCCACTGCTAAGCAGGAATTCCTGGCGGATCTTCGCGAGTTCCCCCTGGAATACTCCCATGGGAACTATGTCGGCTGGAGGAGTCACGCGAAGGGGACGGGCGTCGGTGGTGCGTAGCTTTTCAAGGTCCTCGCGAAGGTGGGAGACCGCCTCGAAAAGTTCTTCTAAGCGTTCATGGATGGATGCAGCATGAGCGTCCTCGTTGTCCGGTGCGTGGACGGGAGGTTGGCCAATTGTCGTTTCTATTGATGCCATCCGCTCCTCCAGCTGCTCGAATTGTTGCTTCGTCACCATCGTTGCGTGAAGAGGAGAGGGAGCCGGCTTGGTTCCTCTCCGTTGATCAGATATCTTCCCTTCTGGTTCGTGTCTCCGTGGAGGCCTTTGTCGCGAGGGCTCCGGGGAGATGCCACGTCCTTCAAGCAGCTGCCAAGGTTGGAACCTGGCTCTGATACCAATTGTCACAGGCGCCTTCGCTTTGGGCTGCAGAAGCACCCGGAATGGCTGCCTGTGCGGCGTAGGCGGGGAATTCGTCGTCGCCTACAAGCCTGGATCTCGCGAGGGGGGGGGGGCGATAAGGACGGGATGCAGGGGATTGCGTGAGAAAAGAGAGTTGTTATTTCACCAAAAAGGGGAAGAAGACAGCAGCGCTCAACCCACCGTGAAAATGGGGGAGTTACAGGGCTTCCTTACACGCTCTCTCTTGCTCTCTTGTTATTTGCAGAAGGGAAACGAAAACAGTGATCTGATACCTTATTCTACTCGTTCGGTGGAGGCATATATATCCTCCAATGAGCGATATCTTCATGGGCGCCTTTGCTCCTGTGTGGTGGAGACTTGGTCATGCGGAGAAGCCGCGGGCGAAGGATGCGTGGGTGCTGACACCGCGGCCGCCGCCGCCATCGCCATCGTCGGTGGCGACATCGAAGGAGGGGAGCTGCGAGAGGCCTATGTAGTCATGCTCGAGAGGCGGTGACATCAACCTCTGTGGAGAGCACCAGAGAACATCAAGCAACAGCAGTGCAACGAGAAGCAGAAGAAGAAGAAGCGCAGACTCGCTCGCCTTGGTGATGACGATCGGGGGCTTGGGCTTGTTCTTCGATCCAGGGGGTGGCCGCGGGGCTTGCGAGCGGAGGAGGATGACCCACCGCCGGCGGAAGGGGGATCAGCGGCGATTGCTGCTGCGGGGGAGGCGCCGCCGCCTAGGAGGCGGGATCTGGGGGCGTCGTTGTCGTCGTCGGAGGGAGCGTCGCGGGGCTGGGAAAGGGCAATAGTACAGAGTTCGCCGTCGAGCTCGCGGCGAAGGATCCGGAGAATTTGCCTCCCTGCGCCGACGAAGCCCGGAGCAAGGATGAAGAATTTTTATGATTTAAAAAAAGGTCAATTGTTTGATGTGGCCAGTTGAAGGGTTACATCCGGTAAATTTATTTTTACTCGGTGGTTTCTAGAAATTAATATTTTAAATACGTAAAACACTCCAATTAAATGGCAGGTAAGTCGAGGAAGGGCCGAAATGGGAGATGGATAAATCATACCGTCTTCAAGCGGATTGCCCCAAATGACATGAAAGTTGAAACCATAATTAAATTAATTAATTAATTAATTAATTGCTCCTTTCTCGATCGGGGGATTAGAGAAGAACCCGGGAAGGAAGGAAGGGGAGGGTGAGAGCGATGGTGCGCACGCCCACCCGTCTTTCTATGCATTCCGAGGCAACGCCTCTCCTCTCCGACTCCACCTCCGCCTTCAGTCTCTCCGTCCAAATGTCCTCCGCCCCCTCTCCGGCTGTTGCCGCTGCCTCCTCACCCTTCTCTCCCGATCCCGCTCCCGCTCCCGCCTCCGCCCCCGCCTCCTCCTCCTCACCCTCACCCTTCGCTCCCTGTCGCACCATCTTCCTCGGTGTCGATGTCGGCACCGGAAGCGCTCGGGCGGGTAGCTCTCGATCTCACCTTGCACTAACATCTTGCCTTCCTGTAGTCTAATCCCCTCATCATTGTTATGCACTTCCCATTTTCGGTCATTTTCTCTTTGGTGGTTCTCATCATTTGTCTTTCTGGTCGGTTGCCCGTTCACCTCAAGTGTTGTTGGTTCAGGTCTTTTCGATGGTGAAGGTAGACTGATTGGCGGATCTAGTAGCCCGATACAGATATGGAAGGAAAATGATTGCATTGAGGTGGTAAATTTAGAAGAAACTTTCAACTTTTATTGTTCCTTCTGTATCTTTTCGCAGAGACGATGATGAAATTGCTACTGATATACTACAATTTTTTAATTAGCAATCTTCAACAGATATCTGGCATGCTGTCTGCACCGCAGTGAAAGCAGCTTGTGCTAAAGCATGCGTTTCTCCTAAAGAAGTAGTTAGTCTGGGATTTGCGGCAACTTGCTCTCTTGGTTAGTTCTTAATTGCCAAACTCGATCAGATGAACGGCGGTTACAGTGAATCTGCATTAACAAGGGATTTTTAAAGTGAAAAAAAATACTTAAGACAAGCTTATATACATAGGTATATTGTTTCTTACATATGATTTGGGATACCTTGCAGTTGCTATTGATTCAGATGGATCACCAGTTTCAGTTTCATTGACGGGTGATGCAAGAAGAAATATCATAGTATGGATGGATCACAGGGCTGTAAATCAGGTTGAGCGTATCAATGCCTGCAACTCACCTGTGTTGCAATACTGTGGTGGGTCCTTGTCACCTGAGATGCAACCACCAAAGGTATAGACAATACACTGGATGAAAAAATGAGTCCTAGCAACCTTCTCCAATAAATCAAATAGTTAACTTTATTTAGTGAGTGGGAGGATTGTTGTAGATAATCACTATTTAGCCCAGTGCTTTTTGCAAGTAGCGTGACTTTGTTTTCCATTCGGAAATGCCGCATATATGGGCTGTCACAAGTTAGTTAGTTTACTGAAGTAGTAGATGCACCACTTGATATGAAGTGTCACATGTATTTCTATATACAAAACTCTTTTTGAATGATAATAGGGCAGAAATTTGAATGATGTATTTCTATGTATAAGTGTCGCATGTATTACGCCATGTAATATATCATGTGTGCATCTGGGAAATTTGTCTTAATAGCATGAATGATTTGCAAAGAATTGAAAGCCTAATTGAGCTTTGGGCTAACTATCAATGTTGGCTTTAAAATGTAACACAAAGAACTTGAATTGAAGCACAATATAACTAATTGTATCAAAATCTTTGCATGAAAACAACTCAGTTTAAATGATGCAA
Organism: Thalia dealbata; assembly: GCA_030544415.1. Taxonomy (NCBI): domain Eukaryota; kingdom Viridiplantae; phylum Streptophyta; class Magnoliopsida; order Zingiberales; family Marantaceae; genus Thalia; species Thalia dealbata. Next base: position 16,910,277 of record CM060460.1, read on the forward strand.
ACCAAAATAATTCAAAAAATACATGACTAATGCATGTGCCAGTAACATTAATTATGGTATAGATAACCCATTACAAGTTTACCAAGCCGAAGGTAAAGAGGTAGATAAAAATAATAAAACTTTACATTCAACTCAATATTACATGACCATCTGGGATCATATTTTAGATTTGATCTTTTTATGTCACTATATTAATTAAATAGGCTATATAGAGGGTAGTGTGTTTATAATACAATATGAATTTTGTGTCAAAGTGGATTGACATGATTAGGACGAAACCCTAATGAACCCACTCAACTTTGAAATGTGTCAATTAATGGTCTTTCATCTAGTAATGTCGTGTCAATTTTTCAAAACATAGTTGAATAGCATAAAGTGTTAAGTAAAAGTATAAACTATCAAATTTTAACAAATTGCTTGAATTATTTACTCCTAAAGTTAATGCATCTGTTTTATTTTCTTATATTTTCGTAATGTGTCAATGATGGTGTTTCATTTAGTAGTGTTGTGTCAATTTTTCAAAACATAGTTGGATAGCATGTAGTGTTAAGTAAAAGTATAAACTAACAACTTTTACAAAATTGAATGACTATTATTTACTATTAAAGCTAATGATTTTTTCTTTTCTTTTCTTAAAAGTATGTTTGGTGGTATTTGTTCCCAGAATCTATAAGTTTACTTTCAGTTCTGCATAGTTGAAATAGTTCCAGTTCATTAAGGTGTTTTGCAACAAGAATTGGAGCTGTTGAAAACCTTACCTTTTCAAGAAATGCTTGAGAACATGCATGTTGCATTTGTTGGAACACTTCAGCGTTTTTTCAATATTTATGGGATTACTAATTTCTGAGTCTTCAATTTATTCATAAGGTTACGGAGGATTTCTTTTTGTATTCACTCATTTCCTTGTTTAAACTTGACCAACCATCAAAACTAATGCATCACAATACAACATAAATATGTAGCTCTTGTGGGTAAAAGAGAATTTGCAAGAATCTTGGTCTTTGGCATTCAGATGGATGGATTTAAGTGATTGGTTATCATTCAGGTGAGTCCAAACCACTTTACATACTTTCACTTATAATAGTTTATTTGGTCATTGCCATTGACAATTTTATTATTATTATTACTACTACTATTACCACCTTATTGGTTTCTCTATCTTGTGAATGCTAGAGCAACAGGAGATGACACTCGCAGTTTGTGTACCACTGTATGCAAGTGGACTTATCTTGGCCATGCACACATGGAAGCAGTTAAGGAAAAAGAGTCATTTAGCATAGAAGCTTGTGGATGGGATGATGTGTTTTGGGAGGAAATTGGTTTGGGTGACCTTGTGGAACGAAATCATTCAAAAATTGGTAAAGTGCCTTAAACAGGTTGATTTTTCATGGTGATTATGTTTATCTTGATTGAAGGGCTAGGCTGCATAATCTTAAATGTGCCAAACTATTCTTTTTGCAATATGAGAACAAAAATATATTAAATGAGGTAAGGAATTAAATTTTAGTACCAGCCAACACTCGGAATGATTTGATACGCTGGCATCATACCAGCCATATCAAAATCTAGTTTAGATTTAAAAGATATCAACAGTATAAGTACAAAACATCAAACTAGAATGGTAGAAGAGAAAAATTTATTATGGAGAATTATAGACAATTAAAAAAGGTGAAACTTGATTAACTTTTGCAATTGGTAGAATAGTGAACACAAAGTAAGTACACCCCTTCATTAGTAAATAGTTGTCAAAGATTAAAATATTCCTCTAAAATTTATTAATAGTTTGAATATCGTCCATCATATAAATTGAAATGTGGATCATAAGAGTTGCTAGATTCATCCTGGTTATTATCGATTTGATATACATTTGGGACCCATATTTGGTAACTTTCTGTAAATCATACAATTATACTATGCATAACGATGGTTCTCCAAAGATCTTTGCCTGTGTTTGAGCACTTCAAATAGCTTAAGGCTAGCAAAAAACTTTGTTGAGGCTCCATTGATGACAGACTCTTTATTAATTCTCTCTTGTCATTTATGGGGAGAATGAAAGAGAGGTAAATTGGTATGTTAAAAATACATAATCGTGAGTGGGTAGTTATGTAATTAGTGAAGTGAACCAGTGGCTATCTCACAATTTATTCATCATTTATTGACAACCATTTATACCTAGAAAGAAGGGTAACGGGGATGTAAAATCTTATTTTTAATTAAAAAACCCATTGGAGAGCATTTTTATAATTAATATGAAGTCAATCAATATCTAATAGTTGGTTGCATATCACCTGGTATGCAATCATGCTGACTATCGACTTGGTCAACATGTGTACACGTATACCATCCATGTTGGAACATCTAATTTTGGCTAGGTTTAGCTGGTTTAGGTACTGGTTCATACTCAGTCTGGTTATATGCAATATTTAAAACCATGAAGTTATATATAAGAATAGGTTGAGTAGGCTGTTTATTGTCCCTAGATTTCTCAAATATGTATCCTACATATCATATTTTGTTCATCATCCAGATCAGTATCAGTGGAAGGAAAAAATGGAGGTACAGTGTAGGATTTGAAAAATGGAATATGCAGTTGTTTCCCGCAACATGTTCATGATTTGTATTACATATGGTTCTTCACTACAGGTCGAAGTGTTGCTTTTCCTGGTCATCCATTGGGTTCTGGTCTGACACCTGCTGCTGCAAAGGCAAGAAAATAGTAGATGATGAATCATTGATTTCCAGGTCAACTGATTCAATAAACATGTGTGATAAGAAAAGGAATCACTTCTATGTTGACTTTTAGTAAGGTGGTTTGGTAAAGTGCATTTATTAGTATCTTTTTTCAAATATCTCTTATGTATTTGTATATCAGGAGTTAGGCCTATTGGTTGGGACTCCTGTTGGGACATCACTTATTGATGCTCATGCTGGTGGTGTTGGAACCATGGAAAGTATGCCTGAAGCAGAGTCTGAAAGCAATGGTATGGACAATTACCAATCTTACTTGATATTAGTTACTATATATATATTTTTTTGAGTATAAAATGCATAATCTTCACATTCGTGTTCCAGTTGATGATGAAGATGCTCTTTGTCAACGAATTGTTTTAGTTTGTGGAACATCTACTTGCCACATGGCTGTTTCTCGTGACAAGTTATTTATCCCAGGTGTATGGGGACCCTTTTGGTCAGGTATATCCTTGTCCCTTGATCTTCTTCTTGTCTCGGTACTCTTTCATAAATTTATCTTGTGTATGTTTGGTATGCTTATTCTCTTTTGTTTGTTCATTCAGGAGTTCTCAATGTGTTCATTTTTCGCATCTGATGATTTCTTTCATATTTCAGCAATGGTGCCTGGATACTGGCTGACTGAAGGAGGTCAAAGTGCAACAGGTGCCCTTATAGATCACGTAATTGAGAGTCATGCTGCCGCGCCTCTTCTTGCTAACCATGCTGCTGCTCAGGGTAAGTTTTCACTTCGATATATGGAGTCCTACATATTGTAATCTGTGCCAACTTCCGTACTGGAGTATATAAAAGAATTTGGAGGCTGATATTAATTTATATAAATTTAACAGGTGTCTCTATATACGAATTGTTGAACAAGATTTTGGAGTCAATGTTGCAAGAAAGAAAAGTTCCATTTCTGTCTGCATTAACAGAAGACATGCATGTCCTTCCTGATTTCCATGGTAACAGGTAAAGGAATCTCAAGAAATATGGTCTTCATTTTGTTTTCCTTTTGATGAGTTTTATTTTATTAACTTGATAAAAGCAATTTGAGACGAGATGCTTCATTTTGTTTCTTAATGATGAATTTATACATTAAAGGCTACTTGACACGAGATGCTTCATTTTGTTTTCTTTATGATGAATTTATACTTTAACTTGTTTGTGCCCTAGACAAGGAAAGAGCAACTTGATGTATTTGGCTATATTCTGTGCTTAATACATAGTATATAATTGACTAATTTTCGAATACAATACCTAGAAAAACCTTAATTTAAGGAACTGTATACCTTCCCCCATAGCACTAGGAGTTGAAAAGGAGAAAGTTTTAATGACGGAAGATTATTTTTTTATAATCTAGATCTGACCTTTCCTAACTGACTACTGTTGGCGTATACATTCGTTAGTATTACACTTTTATGTTCTTGGTTTAGTGATTCCAACCGGAAGTCAATACGCATGCCATTGTACGATTTTGTTATTCTTTTTCCTATTCTCTATGAAATTTGATTTAGTTCCTGTTAACTATGCCTCTGTACCCAACTACAAAAATGATCAGATCACCCCTCGCTGATCCAAAATCCAAAGGAATTATTTGTGGTTTGACCCTTGATTCAAGTGAAAAACAATTGGCACTTCTGTACCTGGCAACAATCCAAGGCATAGCATATGGAACCCGTCATATTGTGGAGCACTGCAATACTCATGGACACAAGGTAAGTCATTAATCATTTATTTTAGTTTGATGGATAATGCAAAGTTAAATATGCTTTTTAACATAAACAAATGCTATGTTCTTTGTATGTATATAACTTTGTTTATATGTCAGAAAAAAGGTTCCTTTCAAAGCGCTCTTTTATTGAGAAGCAACTTTCTTTTCTTTTTTCATAACTTGGAAGAGTTTGACTATTACTGTGAATTTGATTTTGATAATCAATCCAAGGTAGATGCAACATTTTGCTCGACTTTTTTACCAAAATGATGCTCCTGATAGCATTATGGGTCAAATAACTTGAGTAGCATATATAACCAGTTGCTCGCCGGGTTTAGTCTGACAACAGAATATACGTTGTGTTAGACAATTAGGGTTTCCTGCTCTATTCTGATCTCACATGTAATTCTTAATTCCGAGTCATGTAAGACAATATATGTGTCACACTACATCCTGCCTGTGTTTGAGGTGGTACCCAGAGATTCTTGTTCGGTCTATCTACAATTAGCCTCGACATGATCTATGGATATTCAAGTTAATTTGAAAACTGCTTAAAGTCTTAAGTTAATGAACACTTCAAGAACAATTGTTTATCTGTAGGAAAAGAGGTATGTTTTAGAAAACAAATAGCATGATTTGGTTCACAAAGTGCATGCTCCTTTGGTTAGAGCGGTAAGGTTGGTAAGGTTTTATACGGGAAGTTATGAGTTCAATACTCACTAAATTTGAAAAGAAAAAGAGAAGGGTGATTTGAACTAAAACAATGCTTTGTAGCTGGGATAGAACAAGCTAGAGAAGGACTAGCGATTGATACGTTTGTATTATCTCAGTCAATTTAGAAGTCATCTTATCATGAAAACTCTATAGTTCATCTAAGGTTTAAATTTTTTTGTATTAGTATAATGTAACATCGATCAAATTGGTACTATACCTTAACTACGCATGATATATGTTGATAAATCCTATTGTGCTTGCTCTGTTGATTTTTACTTATTATTTTTGATGATTTGTAAGATATTACTATAAAAGTATATTCTTAAAATTTATAGCACACAGGATCAAAAAATGTTGGAAAAAGTCAATCTTGATCGATAAATTTTAATGCAGTGCACAATCTTTGATTTCAAACTCATCTACAAGTCTACATTCATAATTGATTCTTAAAAACTAAAATACAAACCTAATAATGTACGAATAGCTTGCATCTAAGGATTAGAATATGGAATAGGTGATTAATTATATTTGTTGAAATAGGAAGAGAAATTAATGCCCAGATTCTCATTAATTCTCTTTCTTTATTTCCTCCCGCATTTATTTCGTTGACTTGTAAATATGATCCTCATTATTGTAAATATTTCTGGACATGAATATAAAATATATACCCTTGCTATGTGTTGATCGCTCAAGTAAGTATTCTCTACAAAACCTAGTTCCTTCTGAGCTACTTTTAACATGGTATTAGAGCAGGTTTTCTTGCCCTTATACTGAGGCCAGCCCTTATCAAGCTTCCCAAAGCCTACTCAAGTTGAAACGTAAGAGTCCTATCTATCTTGAGTATTATCTTGCTTATTTCCACTCCAATCCCAGCATCTAGTTCTATTTCGTAGTTAAAGAAGATGAAATTCGATACTTCCATCTCAACATACCTATCAAGTGGACTTACTACTGGTCCTTCTCTATCTATCTCTGGAACTCCTACAATTGCATCAGAAAAGTCAAATGGGAGAAACTATTTAGCTTGGTCAGCATTTGTAGAAATCTGATTTCTTAGCTTAGATCTGGGATGACATACCAGAAGAAAAACACAGCGGATGGAAGAAATTAGACTATCAAATTTTTGTGCACTATTGTGGCAAATTGTCGAGCTAAGTACCTTAGCAAACTTCAAGATAGTCAACACATGCTACAAATTCTATAAAAAGGTGCAAAGTATGTTTGCTAATGATGCTCTGTGATGATATGATTCAACACAAAGATTAGCATCTGTAAAGCAGACTAATCATGATATGATTTCTTACATAACTACAGCTCAAGCTGCAGTAAGAGAGTTGAGGATGTTCCTAGAAGCAGAAACACTAGAAGAAACAAGAACCAAAGTTGATAACTTATACATGGCCCTCATACTTCGGGGTATGCATTTGATTTCAATCATGTTTGAGATCAATATTAACCAACCAAAAAGTCCCTTCGAAGAAGAGTTTGGTTTGCTTGGCTTCTTCGAGTGCCCTCAACCAAACAAACTGATGGTTCAAGAGAAGTGTTTGCAACCTACATTATGATGACTAATTGAGAACAAGGAAGCTGTGGAGGAAGGGGCAGAGAAGTGGAGGAAGAGGAAAGAGGAGTGGGATAGGCCATACATAACATACATGGATTTCCTAAGAGATCAAGTTACGTATCCAAAGCAGAAGATACTGATCATAAGCTTTTAGGGGCTGAATTTCATGAGTTTCTCAAGTTTAAGGCAACAAAACAACCTTCCACGAGCGTATGCAATTCTACAACTTGCATCTCTCAATCTTGTAATCGTCAAAGCTCATGGATTATAGATTTAGGTGCCCCTGATCAAATTGCTGGTAGTAACTCTCTTTTCTCCATTTCTAATCCCGAAACCCCTCATTTGATTACCCTAGCTGATGGATCCAAAGTCATCGCCAAAGAAATTGGATCAGCTGCACCTACTAGCTGACCCTTTAACTTAATCTCCCTCAGTCAGCTCACTCGATCTCTAAACTGCATGGTGACATTTGATGCAAAGATTTTTGTGATACAGGAGTGTGGAACAGGTCAGACGATTGGTGTAGGATCTATTATCTATATGTGCTTCTATATGTGGCATCTATTATCTCGTAGCTTCCTCTCATGGAGTATGTGCTACAGCAGCATCCCCAAGGCTAATTCATGAAAGGTTGGGTCACTCGACTGTGTCAAAACTGAAGAAAATGGCTCCAAATCTTGCACACATTGGAACAATAAACTGAGTCAATGTAGATTAGGTAAACATGTTCCGTCTTCCTTCCAAAAACAGACCACTAGTCAAGTTACGCCTCTATTTTCTATCCATTCAGATATATGGATCATCACTTGTTTTGTCAAGTATAATTCAGTATGCCCTATTTAAAAGTACAATGCAAGATGCCAAATGGGTCCTAAATAAAAGTTTGAACCAAATACAGTTTCTTTGCTATCATGCTCGTAATGTAGGTCATCAGTTTTTTGCCTTTTAATTATGTTATGATACTGAACCCTCAAATGCTATGGACTGGGATCGTCGTGCAACTGTAGATCAGTACTCTTCTTGCCTGTGGTGGACTTTCCAAAAATCCACTCTATGTTCAAGAACATGCAGACATTACAGGCAAGTTTGCTGTTACCCTAAGATGCTTACTTTACTAATAGAGTATGGGAGATGTTAATTATAAGCATTTGCTTCAAATACTGGCATAGGCCACCGTATCATTCTTCCGAGGGAAAGTGAGACAGTGCTTCTGGGTGCCGCTATATTGGGTGCTGTTGCTGCCAAGAAATACTCAGGTCTTCGTGAAGCCATGAGAGCATTGAATGCAGCTGGTCAGGTACATTATTATTGCTTGTTATCTCTCGTGTAATTATTTCATTGGATTATCATCCTAGAATGAATTTTAGCTAAAGGGCTTGCTTTAGAGTGTTTAGGAAGGGAGAGGGAGGGGAGAGAAATGGAGAGAAGAGATTAGGAGGAAGAGGTGACAAAGCTTTTTCTTCCTTTCTTTGGAATGATTAAAATACAAAAATATTATTTTAATTGAATTCCTCCCTTTCTCAAATCCTCAAAATTGGAGGAATTAGAATCCTGTATATGGGGAAAATTAGTCTCTTTCGCATTAAAAAATACTACTAAATAAGTGACAAAGGAAAACATCTCAGTTGATCTGCGGTGTAATACAAAGACTCTCTCTCCCTCCTTTTCTTTTCTTCCAAATTAAACTCTTCAATCCAAACACACAAATGTGGTATATAGTTCAATTTTAAAATTTTAGTAAGTTAAATGTACATTGTTTTGTGGATAGGTGATACATCCATGTGAAGATGTGAGAGTGAAGAAGTATCACGATGCAAAGTACCAAGTCTTCAAGTCGCTCTACGATCAGCAAGTTTTGCATCGTTCCATCATCGTGCAAGGATTGCAGTAGCTGCTACACACCGCAGATCCCTATGTAACTAAAGATATGGTTATTCATAATAACAAAGAGTTCACTTTTTTTCCTTCATTGCTCCCTCCTGTAAAGACATGCTTCTTTTTATAAAAGAAAACAAATATGGGCAGTGAGCATCAGAATCGTGAATGATGAATTGAAAAGCCATAATTGCTTATGGCCTTTTTTATAGGCCTAATGAGCGTGCACTTCTAATGAAACCATAATTCATATGATATCACTAAAGACATGATATGCATTTATTAATTAAAAAAGCGATAACTGCTCAAGTCCACCATAGCCAAAGACCAAGTATTTTTCCATATACTGGAACCATCCATGGTGAAGTAGAGGGCGTGAGTTGCTTGAAGAGAATTTTTTTGCATCTTTTCAGTAAAACAAAAAGGGAGTATGTGATAATGACATGGGCTTCCTTGAATCATCCTCGATATGATCTTCTAAAAACATATACATTGCTGCACAAGTTGCCAATATTCCATGGTCATTGAGTAGATACATAGGATATGATCAATCTCGCCTGGACCTGCACGATAAACAATGTAGGGGAGTGATGATGAGTTCTGAAGATGGACAAAGAGACCATCCGTCAGGAGCCGCTGTGGGGGTAATTTCCAAGGGAAGCATTGCACTCATGGAACTACAAAAAGACTCCAATTTTTTTAGAATATTAAATGTGATAGATACCTCTTGCTCCGATCATAAAAAGTTATAGGCACTTTTTGCAGTGAGAGTGCCTGCCAATATTTAGAATTCTCTCAATAAAAAAAATGATGAAATAATTGACCAAGGAGTTCCTCATTCCGTCGGTTATATATTAGCAAAGAGGAGACTGATTGATCTTAAGAGATGGCCATCGAGTTGAAGAAGTTAGGCCACTATCGCAAAGGGATTTAACTCATCTAAGGCATATCAAGAAACCTCAATGTTGTCACCCATTCCAATCACACAAAAAAGATTCGATCGAAGACTCTGTACTATTCAGAAAGAAGGTAGCGATGAAGATTAATGGTAATAAGAGATGAAGGCACCGAGGTAGTTCGGTAAAAACAAGCTAATTCTAATGTGTAATCGGCCAAAAGCACCGAGGTGAATGCTCCAAAGATTCTCATACCAAACAGCTAGTTGTTACAACGGTTGATGGAGAGGGGAGGTTGAAAACAACGGTTCAAGTTCAGACTTACTTACTCGTCGGTTGAGTGCTTCCACTTGTCCCACAAGTCAGCGGGTTGGCGTCCCTTTAACTCTGCTCTGATACAAAATTGTCACGACTAATTTTTCACCCTGGCTCCTTGGAAAGGAAGCATTTGACAAGAGATTAACGACACTGGAAGGATCCGTTGGGACTCCTCCCCCGGAGGAGGAGAAGGACCTAGGGGCCGGACTGCTATGGAGTCGCGTTAGCGATCTCTACATAGCCATGGTGGATATGCGGCTGAAGCTTGAAGAGCTCCAAGCAACAACCGACCAAACCACCGCAACTAGAGAACCCAACGCGTCAATCTCGCCCGACATGAGCCTGCTCGAATGGAGGATGCGAGAGGAGCTCGAAAGCTTGCGCACTGAGCTTAGTTCCTCAGTCGCACCCCGGGCAATCTTGCGCCCAACTTTGCGCGTGCCCGAGTCGAGGACCTATTCCGACGCACGCAGTGCAAAGCTGTTGGAGAACTATATTTGGGACATGTCCCAATACTTCAATGCTGCCAAGATTACTGAGGAAGATTGAGTGCTAACCACGGCAGCCTTCCTCGACGGAGACGCGAAGCAATGGTGGCATGTCCGATGTGAAGCGCCGGGCTACTGAGAACACATCGAGCCGGACACATGGACCACCATGATCGAGGAGATGCGACGTCGATTCCTCCCGATCAATACTGCGTATCAAGCACGGAAGCGACTCCGAGAGCTTCGCCAAACCCAGAGCATCCGTGAGTATATCCAAGATTTTAACAATCTAACCTTGGACGTGAAGGATATGGGAGAACAGGATCTCTTTTTCACGTTCCTGGAAGGTCTACAACAAGGAGTTAAGGACAAGCTCCATTGCCGTGGAGTGACCACGCTGCAAGAGGCCATTGAGACCGTGGAGAGTCTGATGGACCTGCGACTAGACCCGATAAGGCTACGCGACGACGAATATAACCCAGCCGGGGCGCCCGCGCACGGCGCCCACCGACCGCCTGCAAGAGCAGCAGGGCGAAGACGCACGATTATGGCTCAGCCAGTGCGTGGAATACTGCAGGACACAGGGCCGCAAGGGCTACTGCGAAGGCGCGGATGCATGTTGTGCGGAGAACCGCACCCCGCGCGAAGATGTCCAAGGCGCGAGCGCAACGCCGCGACGATCCAGGAGGAACCATAACGCTTGGCACTAGTTTCGGTCAACCAGGCCAACGCTCCAGCCGCAATCGCTCGAGCCACACCCATGCAACGTTTGAGTACGATGCACGCCAACAAAGAAGCCCAGCTGATGTACGTTTTCCTATTCGTTAATGGATAACCCTGCACTGCTATGGTTGACACAGGCACCTCGCACAACTTCATCCGAGAGGAAATGGCATGCGGGCTCGGACTCCACATTGAGCCGAGCAAGATGCGGATCAAAATGGTGAACGCCGACGCAGCTACCGTAGCGGGCATTGTCCGACAAGCCTCCATATAGGTCGGATAATGGCGCGGTCGCAATGACTTAACGATCGCGCACCTGGATGACTTCCAATTCATCCTTGGCATGAAGTTCTTGGTGTAATCCTGCACCATGGTGGCGCCGCACTTAGGCAGATTGATGACCGTGGACTCGGACCAACCAAGGTTCACGCAGGCAGTCAGCACCACCACCCGAGCCAGCAGCCCGCAACTCTCGAGCGGAAGCAACATGGAGTCACTAAGGGCAGTAAGCATGCTGAACCCGGACTCACCCACATGGTCAGCTATCCAACAAGTCAAGGGCATCCAAAGCAATCAAGCGACTTATTTAGTCGTGCCACTGGAGAAAACCGCTGCACCGCAGGAGACGATTCCAGCAGAACTAGAGGCGATATTGGAGGAATTTAGCGACTTGATGCTGGACGAACTTTCGAAGACGCTACCTCCCCGGCGCCCGACGGACCACCAGATTGAACTAGTCCCTGGCGCCTGACCACCTGCACAGGCCCCTTATCGAATGCCACCTGTGAAGCTCGTGGAGCTCAAGAAGCAACTAGGTGAGTTGCTGGACGCCGGACTCATTCGTCCGTCGAAAGCACCCTACAGCGCACCAGTGCTGTTCTAGAAGAAGGACGGTAAACTGCAGATGTGCATAGATTACAGGGCACTCAACAAAGTGATGGTGAAGAACCGATACTCGATCCCACTCATCGCCGACTTATTCGAGCGGCTGGGACGCGCCAGAATCTTCACCAAGCTTGACCTCCGATCAAGATATTAGCAGGTCAGGATCGCCGAAGGCGACGAGGCCAAGACGACGTGCGTGACGAGGTATGGCTCGTACGAACTTTTAGTCATGCCCTTTGGACTAACCAACGCACCGGCCACCTTCTGCAATCTCATGAATGAGGTTTTTCATGAGTATTTGGATAAGTACATTGTCGTATATTTGGATAACATTGTGATCTACTCCGAAGACATAGAGACACACCGACAGCACCTCCGGCTGGCCCTCCAGAAGCTAAGGGAACACAACCTTTTTGTCCAACGGGATAAATGCGAGTTTCGACAAACAAAGATTTTGTTCTTAGGATATCACATCGGAGGAGGCGTAATGCGCATGGATGAGCGCAAGGTGCAGGCCATCCGAGAGTGGCCGAAGCCAAGCAACCCAACGGAAGTGCGATCGTTCCTTAGCTTGGCGAATTACTACCGGAGGTTCATAAAGGGGTACTCCAAAATTACGACACCCCTTACTGACCTCTTGAAGAAAGATCAAGAGTGGACATGGTCCGATGCATGCGAACAAGCCACCCCAGCAGCTCAAGGTATGCATGACATCCGAACCCGTACTAGCGCTCCCCGATTTCAGTAAATCTTTTGAAGTGATCACCGACGCATCCGACCGAGCCCTTGGGGGCATCCTGATGCAAGAAGGAGACCCAGTGGCCTATGAAAGCCGGAAGCTAAATGGGGTAGAGCAGCGCTATAGTGTGCACGAGAAGGAAATGTTGGCCGTAGTTCACTGCCTAAGGACTTGGCGAGTGTACCTCCTTGGCAGCCCATTCGTGGTTCGGACGGACAACGTCGCCAACACCTTCTTCCTTACCCAACGCAAGTTGTCGGCCAAACAAACCCGTTGGCAAGCGCAGCTTACCGAGTTCGATTTCACTTGGGAGCGAGCATAAGGAGGGACGACACAACCAGGCAGCCGACGCGTTGAGTAGGAGACTGCACGCCGTCTCCCGAGCACATAGGACCTTGGCCGAACGGATGCAAGAAGGCGCCAAGGCAGACAAGGCATACCAGCGCGTCTTGTAGCAGGTCAAAGACGACAAGACATGACGCTACTGGGCAAATCCATCAGGCTTATTATAGGTGCAAGGAGGATGCACGTACGTACCTCACTCTGTCGATTTGCACCGAGAACTCGTGGGCGAGTGCCACGACACACAGTGGGCCGGACATCCGGGAGTGGAGCGAACCATGGCGCTCCTAGCGCGAGCATATTACTGGCCGCGCATGATTGACGATGTGGAAGTTTACGTCCGAACGTGCACAGTGTACCAGAAGGACAAAATCGAATGAGCCAAGGCAACGGGCATGTTGCAACCGCTGCTAATCCCAAGCCGACCTTGGACGTCCATCTCCATGGACTACGTCAAGTCGTTTCCCAAGGTAAATGGCATCTCCGCCGTACTTGTAGTTGTGGATAAGTTCAACAAGTACGCGGTGTTCATCCCGACCACAGAGCAGGCAACAGCCGAGCAATCAGCCGAGCTGTTCTTCCGACATGTGGTGAAGTACTTCGGGCTACCCGAAGACATCGTTAGCGACGCCCGATTCACAGGGAAGTTTTGGACGGCGCTGTTCAAATTATTGGGATTGAAGCTCAAGTTCTCAACAGCCTACCACCCCCAGACCGACGGGAAGACGGAAAGGACAAATGGCTTATTAGAGGAATACCTCCGCCACTTCGTCACTGCGAACCAAAGCAACTGGGTAGAGTTGATCGAAACTGCCCAACTTTGCTATAACTTACAGCGTGGATCAGCTACTAAGCGGTCCCCAGCTGAAGTGGTCCTCGGGTATCCACCGCTCGCCCGCTGGATTTAACGAGGGGCACGCTGGACGAATGATGCCCCACAGCGACGCGCTTCGTTCGGAATCGACAGGAGCAGCTCACGGAGGCACGCGAGTGCTTGGAGAAAGCTACACGCCGAATGAAGAAGTACACCGATCGACATCGACGGCCACGAGAATTCCAAGTCGGAGAAGAGGTACTACGTAAGCTCACTCCGCAGATGTGGAAGAAGGCGCGAGGGACGTGCCTGCACAAGGGCCTAATCCTGAAATATGATGGGCCATTTCAAGTGATCAAGCAAGTTGGAATGGTGGCATACCAACTTGAGTTACCACCGAGGCTCAAGATCCACCCGACGTTCCACGTAAGTTTTCTCAAACCCTATCACCGTGACAGGGATCCGGTTAGGCAGCAAGTAGAACGTGCTCCTCCTACCATCACAAAAGAGTTCACCAGCCGAGCGGAGAAGATCCTAGGACGAAGGATCGCATAACCGACCAGGTGCATTGAGCACCTCGTGCAATGGAAGGACTCCCCACCGGAAGAGGCAAACTAGGAGCGGGATGCCACGCTCTGGCAATTCGAGAACTTGGTGAATGACTATCTAGACTCGGAGTTGACAGGGACATCAACAGGTTTAGGTGGGGGAGGATTGTCAGACACAATTCCGATGGGTCCGACCCAAGGCGCACCACGAACCACGGAGGTTCAAGCGCAAAGGGGTGACCCACACGTGGCATCGAGCCACGGAGCTCCCGTACAACCGAGGGTCGCGCGCACCAACCCGCCGACACTGCCGATGCAAGACATGGGCGTGCAGCCGCCATACGCGGGGACGGCGCGGGCGTAAAGGCAGGAAATGCTCGGAGCACTTAATGCCGAGCAATAATGGGTGTAATCAAGAGAGCAGCCGAAGGGTCAGCCCTCCACCTATATAAATCCCCTTGCCAAACACTTAGAGGCAAGCAGGAGGAGAGCAAGCAAGCGGAGGGAAAGAAAAGAGAGAGTGCTAAGTAAGGGAGCAATTGTAGCTTAGTCCACTTGTAATAATCCCCGTCAAGTCTAGCTTGAGGGATTGAGAGGTTTTACCAGCGCTAATAAAGCAGTCCTTTTATCCTCTCACCCCCAAGGCGTCCAAAGATCCATTTCCGCATCATTTTTGCACTCAAGGCTTGTGAGCACCGATCCCTCTCGATGTCATTCACGCCGGCACGACTCGAGCTCAAACAAGGAGCCAAGGCAAAAAATTAGTCGTGACACCCTGCTCCACCATGGTGGATATCAAAGCCATCCACAATTTAATGCAGGAAGATCTAGCACATGAATTAGGGCTAAAAATAAACAAAAGCAATTTCAGAATCAAGACGGTGAATGTTGAACCATCAAGCATCAACAACACCATCCGCCAAGCACCTACAACACTTGGTCATTGGAGCGGAGAGTTGGATATCACGATAGTTCCCTTGGACAATTTCAAATTTCTATTGGGAATTGATTTCTTCCAATCCTAGATGATAGTCTCTCCTCATCCTTGTGGATTAATGGTGATGGACGCCACCCAACCAATCTTCACCGAAGGCCAACATTATGCCAACAGCAAAGGTGGTGAGTGGCACATCAATGAATACCGGGCTCCTCTCCGCTTTGCAAGTCATCAAAGGACTTCAGCACGGTGAAGCCACCTTTGCCTCTACACCCTGAGATGACATGATGCTCCATCCAAGTAGAAGCAAGACTTTGCCCAAAGTGGAGAGGTTGGTGAAGGAATTTGCTGATAGGATACTTGTTGAACTTCCTTGAATACTACTTCCATAATGATCGACCGATCAGCAGATTGATTTCCTCCCTAGTATTCATCCTCCAGCACAGGCTCCTTATAGAATGGCGTCTGTAGAACTCATCAAACTGAAGAAACAACTCGACAAACTGATGGAGGTAGGATTAATCTGTCCCTCAAAAGCTCCTTATGGTGCTCCTATTTTGTTCTGATGAACGAAAGACAGAAGCTTGCAGATGTGAATGGATTACTGAGCCTAAACAAGGTAATGGTGAAGAACCGCTATCCCATTCCATTGATTGTGGACCTCTTCGATCGACTGGTGTTTGTAAGAATATTCACCAAACTAGATCTCCGATCTAGGTACTAGCAAGTCAAATCATTGATAGAGATGAAGCAAAGATATCTTGCATTACCTAGTACGGATATTTTGAATTTTTGGTAGTTCTTTTTGGGCTCACCAACGCTCTCACAACCTTCTGCAATTTGATGAACAAAGTCTTCCATGATTTCCTGGACAAATTTATGATCATCTACTTGGATAATATCGTTGTCTACTCAGAAATAGAGGAAGGACACCTCATCCATCTTCAACAAGTATTACAGAAATTGTAGGAACATCAACTTTTTGTTGTCAAGGATAAATGTGAAGTCGGATTGCCCGTGATCCTCTTCCTCGAGCATAAAATTGGCGGTGTACGCGTGCGGATGGATGAACAAAAGGTGGAGGCCATTTGTAGTTGGTCATACCCATCTAACCAGTTTGAACTCTGCCCCTTTCTCAGCCTCACCAACTACTATTGCCACTTTGTACGTAGTTAATCCAGCATAATAGCCCCCTTGATGGAACTCTTGAAGAAAGAATGGCATGAAGACAGATGCAAGGCGGTGTTCCAAGAGCTTAAGACAAAAATGATGACAGAATCTGGCTCTCCCTAACTTTGGTAAACCCTTCAAAATCATAACAGATGCCTCCAACAGGGCACTGGGCAGTATCCTCATCTAGGAGGGTCATTTTGTGGCTTACAAAAGTAGAAAACTGGATATCACAGAATAATGCTACAACGCCCATGAAAAAGAGATGTTGGTGGTCATATACTGTCTAAGAACCTGGCACGTCTACTTGTTGGGCAATCCCTTCATTGTTTGAATAGACAACAACACCAATACCTTCTTCTAAATACAAAAGAAGCTTTCCGTGAAGCAAACAAGGTGGTAGGAATAGCTTGCAAAATTTGATTTCGATTGGGAACACAAAGTAGGTCGACAACTAAGCCATGACATTAAGCTGCTAAACCTACGCCATATTAATTTGTGTACATGGCAATCCCACTACATCAATTCAAGAAGCAGGGGAGCACAACCTAGTCTATCAATGCCTCCTCCAAGAAATTGAAAAGGGAGAAGGGAGAGACTTGCTGATACTAAAAGGATGCGACGAGACTCCTCCAAACCAAAGGCGGGTGTACATATGTCCCCTTTTCGGTGAATCTAAAGTGAGAGTTGATGGCAGAGTATCACAATAAAATTTGGGTAGGTCATCCCAGTGTGAAATAGATGATGGCACTCCTCTCTCGCTCCTTCTTCTTGCCTTGCATGGAAGATGATGTCGAAGCTTTGATTTGGATATGCATCGTCTGCTAAAAGGATAAAATAGAGAAGGCAAAGGCAGCAGGACTCCTTCAACCTTTACTAATATCCTCTCCTCCCTAGACCTCTATCTCCATGGATTATGTTACATCCTTTCCAATAGTTAATGGACTCTTAGCAGTATTAGTGGTGGTAGATCACTTCAGTAAATTCACCATCTTCATCCCCACAAATGACAACGTCACCGTTGAAAAATTGATGGGATTATTCTTCAATCATGTTATAAAATACTTCGGATTGTCAGAAAACATCAAAGTGATTGTGATCTCCGCTTCACCAGCAAATTCTATACGTCCCTCTTCAAACTATTGGGATCCAAATTAAAATTTTTCATGACAAATCACCCCTACACCAATGGACAAACAAAGTGGACGAATACCTTGATCAAATAATAACTTTGCCACTTAAACACTGCCACTCAAAGGAATTGGGTGGAGCTACTTGACACCACACAATTCTATTATAATAGCCTTGGAGCTCAGCCATGGAGAAATCCTCATTCGAAGTAGTTTATGGAAAACAACCTCTCACCTCGACAGAATTAGTTGGGGCCATTCCAGAAGAGTGATGTCCTACAACTATAAAATTTATTCGGGATAGACAAGAACAATTAGCAGACACCCAAAAGAGCTTGGAGAAGACTATCTGAAGGATTAAGAAATATGTAGATCAACACCTGTGACCCCGAGAATTCAGCATCAGAGATAAAGTACTCCTCAAACTCATGCCACAGATGTGGTGAAAGGCACGGGGAACGAATATCCACAAAGGGTTGATTTCCAGATATAATGGACTATTCAAAGTAATCAAGAAGTTTGGTGCGATCACCTACCAACTACAACTTCCAATTAGGCTCAAAATCCACCCCACCTTCCACGTGAGTTTTATCAAACCCTTTCATAATGATATCAATCTAGCTTTACTTCAAAAGAACAGGCTCCTCCCACCATTAACAAAGAATTCTCCAAACAAGCAAAAATGATTCTTAGACGAAAAACTTTTCGACCAATCCAGTATGTCTAGTTCTTAGTACAATAGAAGGGAGTGTCTATCGAAGAAGGAAGCTAAGAAAGAGATGCCAACTTATGACAATTCTATTTCTACTCATAACCTCCCGTATAGAGCTCAATTACTCTAACCAGAGGGATGTACACTTTGTGTACGGGCTTCTTAGGTGGTTGCAATTCAAAAGTTTAAGGGTTTAATAAAAAATTTAGGGTATGAGATTATATTATTTTACTATTATTTTGACTTGGGTATTCTCTATTTATTCATAATTTATCCTAAAGTGATGGTTATTTATAACAACTATTCTTGCTTATGGCAACCCGTTAAATCATTATATGATTTATTAATTATTATTTCAACTTTGTTATAAATTTCATATGAGTGAATAGCTGGATATCATAGAAATATTCTCTTTGTTATCACTAAATTTGAAAACAAGTCGATTATTGAAAAGTAAATTTATATTAAATAGCTTACTTTGTTATATATGTATTATGAGTTTTTATTTTTATATTATTTTTTATCTATTTAGATAATTTTATTTATTTTTTAGGACCTCAAGAAGGGAGAGGCTCGTTGACTTTGAAATGTACTTGATTTTTAAAAACTAGTTACTACCTTTATTCCATCTTATTATCATTCACTTGATAGGTATTTAGTATATTTTTAGACATGATTTAGATTTTTATTGTATTATATATGTATATAAAAATTTTACTCCATGTAAACTCTTAAATTGTATAAACTAATTATATTATTATGAAGATAAACTTGATAGGATTATACATGAGATATAAACTAGGTCTACTTAGTGAACTTATATATTATTTTAGAGAGAGAATATGAGTATCATCTTGTGCTCCATGCTTAGATGACTTACCCATTACACATTGGGGCACTCGTTCAATAGTTCTCGCCATAGTCTATCACTACTCAACATATAAGTGCATCTGACCTTCATCCACAATATATCATTAGGACCTAGCCAATATCACTTGGCATCTTCAACCTTCACCTTGTTGATTAGCTTCTTGTAGGTGCTTGGGTTTGGATGAGTTCCAAAAGATATCTAGCTATGTACTTGAGTCATGCTCACCTATACCTTGTAACTAAATATGTTTGCTACTTAGCTGTGCTACAAAGTGTTGACTACATTATCAATGTGTACCATGAAAGTTGCCCCTAAGATATACATGTATCACACTCTTAAGGCAATACACCACAACAAGTATTTCTTTCTTCTAGGCTGAGTGTCTTTGGTTAGCTTCAATATGCTCAGTTTCTCAAATATAATTTTTAAATTCCTCAATTGCTCATTAAAGACTTTGAATATTTGATGATATCATTAAGATAAACAATAAAAAAAGAATCAATATACTCAAAGGACACAACATTCATGGGGTTATAGAATTTAGTAGGTGTGTTTATAAAATGGAATGACATAATTAAGAATTTGTGAGATATGTGCTTAGTTACATATGTTATCCTGCTTTTGACACCCTTGGCGATCTGCACTTGCCAATAGCCCATTCTCAAGCCCAAGTTGGTGTAGGTTGCTTTTATTGAGCGATTGAACAAGTTAGCTACTAAAAGAAATGGATATTTGTTTCTCATTTTGACCTTATTGAAGATCAACTACCCTGCCCATGTTTGTAGATTTGTATCCTTCTTCTTGAAGAACAACACTAGCC
Source organism: Thalia dealbata (assembly GCA_030544415.1). Classification (NCBI taxonomy): domain Eukaryota; kingdom Viridiplantae; phylum Streptophyta; class Magnoliopsida; order Zingiberales; family Marantaceae; genus Thalia; species Thalia dealbata. The sequence goes on from CM060460.1 coordinate 16,930,264, forward strand.
ATACAAGGACCTCGGAGTGTTGGACCAGTCCGACCTCTAGCCTCCAAGAGCTTGTTTAGTTGCCTCCTTAGTTCGCAAGCTCTATCAGTGAGGTACTATAAGATGCTTATGTTGGCAATCTTGTCCCCAATAGTAGATCCATCTTATGGTTGGTGGCATGCCTCAATGAAAGGATTTGGGTAGTTCACTCGACATCAAATCAATTTATTCTTCCAATAGAATAAACACTTATGGAGGTATCGTAGATTTGTTGGTGCACTTAGTAATTAGCTTCATGAGTGCAGCAACGTAGGTTACTTTGCCTTCTTTAGTTTGTCTTTGAGTTGGATTGTGAATAACATCCTGATCTACCTCAAGTTTTATCATAAATTTGGCACATCACATCACTTAATGAAGCTTAAATGCACCTCATCCATGACAAAAGTTCATTATGGTGAGGAGCAATGATGGCTTTGGTTTAGAGGAAAATTTTGGTCCTCGTGGTTGCATCAAAATTATCGGAAGGAATCATTCTAAAGCCGAGAATAACTTCCTATCCATTGCGCTTTTCCTCGATACCTCAAGCTTATCTAAATACTCTTTTGTGTCGAAATTCATGATCTTGATGCAATTCTTACTCTTGCATGGCTATACTATGAGCAATTTTGATATCTCTTCGATCATGAAGTTGTAGGTTTCTTTGGAATTGATCATAGCAGTGTTCTCCACTTTACAAATCTCGAGTGTCACGTACATTAGCTCAACCGTTTGTAGCAATGTCACATGCCTCTTTGAAGCATTCTATTGCTTTGTTGATGTGTCACTATCCTTGTGCAAAGCAGTAGTAAGTCAATTATGTTTCGGGTGATCAAACTTGTGTAGCCCATCGCAGAAGAAGCAACCTGTCTTAGCATAGGTTGTAGGGTCAAGGTAGAAAACTTGTCTAGAGGAGGTTAGCCACCTTAATTGCTAGCATCTTACTAGGTTTGCATGCTTGATTCCTTGACAAACTCTTCCTTTTGGGCAATCGAATTATAGCTTCTATGGTAGCTCTGTCTTTCAACAATAATTATTGTATTCCGAACGATTTCAACACCCTTACACACTACCTGCATTTTTGCCCATAGTTGTCGATCATTCATAAACACAAAGGGCTTGCCGACCTTAAATATGTCTTGGATGTCAAGCTTCACAAAGAAACTCGTGGATATACTTATGCATAGGTTTAGATTGTTTGAGATGCAGTAGCTTCTCCCAAGCTAGCCATATTGTATGGTTGGGTAGGTACTGCACCTGCAGTTCCTTCTTCACCGCATCCCAATTTTTGGATTTTTGAGTTGTCTTTCATTCATCCCAGGGTTGCTTCTCACCCTTCACACCATTATTTTGTCTTCCATGTGGTAGGTAACTAACATAGTGATCGTTTTAGCCTCAAGGACTCCAGAAAGTACTAGTTCATGTTTGAAAAGTTCTAACGTTTGGGTTATGGGTGCCCATGAACTATAATGCACTGAGCATAGGCCATGTGCTTGGTTGGGTACCTTATGCATCTAATCCTATCAGTGAAGTTTGGCCCAAACAACCTCTAGTTCTTATATTTGTCAATCATCTCAATGATGAAACTCAACTTGCTCCTCCTAGAATTGTTTGATGCAAAACTCCTCCAGCTTTCCTACCTCTTGCAACTCAGCAATGCAAAATTCTTCATGTCCTCGGATCAACAATACTCAACTCTGCTCGAACATATTCTGACACCAACATACTACACAAACAATATTTTCACCAAGCTGCTTAATATGTGGTATTATTTGTTGTATCTATATGAGATGGAATTTATACTCCCAACAACCTCTATCATTGTGTTATTTGATTGCGCTCTAACTCTATAAAAATAAAGATATAAATAAGAACGACAAAAACTTTATTGCGAAAATTGGACTCATCCAACTCTTTAACTTACACAAACAAAAGGTTGATAAAAATCTCTCCCTCACTACTCTACTAAGCTTGTGTATAGGCATACTTATCGGGTTGTGCCGCCCGCGGATGGCTCGAGCTCGGCTCGGCCTGAAAGCAGGCCGTGCTGGGCGGCACAACCCGGGCTCGGCCCGGCCTGAAAGCAGGCCGTGCCCAGCACGACCCGCACCTCTGTGTCGTGCCGTGCCTCAAGGTTGAGACCCACGGGCCAGTACGACACGACACAAATAATATATAAATTAAATATTTTAAATTTTTAAAAATATTAAATAGTGGAATGATTAAAATATTTATCTTTCACAGTGAATGTGCAACTTTGAATCTTGTTGAAGACATATTTTTCAGCGGATCAACCCGATCGAACCGTGCCATGCCTGGCCCGGCACGGTTCATCTTCGAGCTATGGGCCGTGTCGAGCGGAGCATTTGCTCTACCGGGTCGTGCCAAGCACAGCCTGGAACTGTAGCACCCGAGCATGGCCCATTAACATATCTACTTGTGTACGAGTGCTCTCTTACAAAAGACCCTTAAAAATCTTATAATCTCTCTCATCTATCTTACATCTACGTAGTCATTTCCCAAGAGTCCCTTTTATCCTGCCCCCTTATTTGGGAAGCATTTAAACATGAAATGCATAATCTTTATTTTCTCCTTAGAGCTATCGCTGCCTAAGACAACTAGGACCCAAATTGGGCCCTTGCTCTTCCATGGGACTCCAAAATTAACCTTGCACGCCTCCTGCATGCTCACCGTTATGCTTAGTACCCTACACTTCGTTCAAGCATACCTTGGTGTCTCCGCTCAATGCCATGCTCAAAGCACCCACACCTTGCACTAGTGCCACCCCACTGCATCTGGATCATAAGATTTGTAGTGTTTCATCTATGTGCTGGACACATACCCTACGCATCATTCAACAAAATAGCACTGCCAAGTTAGTACAAAGCGCCAAACAGCGCCGTGTAAATCCAGCACACCGTGCGGTCATGCCATTGAGCGATTGCTAGATGTATGACTGCATAACAAGAGAATACACAACACTTATGCATGCAAGCTTCGTGTGTTATGCTACCGCATACTAATTTTTCAAAAATATCACATTCTAATAATAATGATTCATATTATAATTCTTAAAAAAATTATTCAAGTCAGCTTAGTTGCAGGAGGCTGGTATGATTCCGCGACATGTAGCAAAGTCACAACAGTAAAATATATGTGGGAGGAAACAAAGTCGCCCATGCCGAGCTGCATACTTTGCTTACTTTTTTCACTTTGTTTTTCTAACTTATCCAACTCTGATGTTTTCATCCCCAGATGCAACAGGATTTTGGGGAAATGCTATAACCAAATCTTGTTGAGAGGTTCAAGCTGAAGAGACTAGTTAGCCGTTGCCATCGAGTTCTCCCTGAGATAAAAGATGCGCCATATATTGCTGCCACAACATGTGAGTCTAAAATTAAGATTCCGTAGAGATGCAAAAATAAAGTTTATCTGAGAGAGAGATTAAGTTAAAAAGACTAAAAACTTTCACAAGCATCTAATTACAAAGTATTCATGGTATGTTATACCTTTAAGAAAACCACGAATAACTTGCATGTACAACAACTTTATACAGAGAGCAGGTGACTTTTAGATGGATTAATTTGTAAGGTATGGGAGAAACACAATAATCGAACTTTCAGTATTTATTTTAATCACTTATTTAAGGGGTAGTTAAAGAATCCTTGTGTTTCTTGCATATCTTACAAATTAATCCATCTAAAAAACCCCAGCACTAATATGCTTGAGATAAGAGATTTCACTTTCCATAAATGTTTCAAATATAATAAAAATAAAAGAAAACAATTCCTGAACAATCCAAAATATTTTTACATGCTAATTACGCACCGGCTCAAAAATCTGTTATTAACTAAATATAAAAGCTTTGCTGGATCTGGTAGGCCAGCTCAGTGAATTCCAGCAACCGTAGCATGTGGTTGGAGCCTTGGGAGGTAGAAGCAAGTAGGGCTAGGAGTGGACTTCGACAGTAACAACGAGGCAGTGTATGGATTATTATCCTACACGTATATCTCCGTCTGAGTCTGTCGAATCTAATTTTTGTTTAATGCCAAAACTGCCAGGAACTAGCCGATCTAGGAAGCTTTTGAGGGTCAAGATTATACATCTGAACAGCCTCACTTCTTCAGATACTCCTCTTACTAGTTTTAAGTATTCTCTAAATCTTGCAGAAAAATGCAACCAATCTCTGTTAATCTATTAATATTCTACAATGCATCATGTCCTGATTAAAACCTAAATCATGGCAATGTCCTGATTAAAACCTAAATCTCGGCACGTAAGGTTTCACTCTAAACAGTCCCTTTGATAACTCTATCATTGCATCACCTGAATGTGATATGTTGTATCATCAACTACTGAATCGGAGATATGTACTGGCACTGTCCATCTGAATCAGATATATCTTCTTTCAAATAGTTTATTCATTCCAAAATTTTATTGCCTATAGTTGCAACATGCAGATATCAAGAAAAGAAAAAAGAGCATGCAACAACACTTGTCATTTCAATAAATTGGTGTACATGCTAATATTTACTCCGTAATTGTTCTGTAGTATCACAAGTGCTCTGGAAGCATAAACAGTGTATTTTCCCTGGCGCATGGTATCACAAGTGCTCTAAATAGAAATTTTCTATAACTTACAGCATGGTATGCATATGGAGATTTTCCCTGGCGCTCAAAATGTTTTGCCATGATGCAGTACTCAATTGGCCCCCATTCCTCTATTTCAAAGCAAGAACCAAGAGCTGCCTTGTACAACTAAACATTTACAGTTGAATTACTCAATAGCAGGTTCAGAATCATAAAGTGGAAGCAAAATTCAAAAACACGTAATATCTTAACATGGTACATCCACACCAACATGAAAAGGAATTTACCTAAGATAAGAAAAGGAAAAAAGAACAATTCTATCACAAGTGAGAAATATGGAGGACAGAAAATGTTCAATCGAACTATTAAGACATCTTATAACAAATGTCTAGTTCAAGTAGATAAAAACACCACAATAGAAATGATTGGACCATAAATTCTTAAAAATCAACAACCATAGTTTCATCATGACCCATGAGAACCTAATTATGGTCCAATGACTAGTTTCTTATCCTTTTAGTTCAACAGGCCAGTAAAATATATAGCCCATTGACAAAGAATCTCAATATGATGCCACATTCATTCGTAGTGTAACAATTTTTTTCAATAAAATAAAAAAACTGAACGCTTTATGACACAATTCTCTTTTTTTTTGTTCAGTTTCCAGCCTATAATCGTGGTGCCAAGATGTATACAGTTGTAACACGACCAAAAAGATAGAACACAAACCTATAAATTGCCACTATCAAGTTGCATTAAGCTCCAAACACCCAGGATTAAGAAAAGAAAGAACATCAGTTATTGTATTTTCTCAAGCATGAAAGAATTCCACACGCATAACAGTGACAACAGCAACAAGTGGCCCATCATCATACAACAGAGATGGAAGGAATATAAAAAAGGACAAAGATGACCAAGGAAGATAACCAAACCTTTGCAGTATCGTTCAACAGATCAACCCCTGCTGGGTAAGAAGCATAGAATTGATCAGCATTAGACATGCCAGCTCTCTTTCTATATGAGAAAAAAATATGCTATCAAAACAATGCATAAGAATCTGGAAGAAATAAAGTAAGATAAATACGTGTTGCTTGTGAAGGCATAGCTGATGAGAGCAGAAAAGCTAAAGAAACCAGCATATGACACCATCCTCCTGAACTTTTGGATCTTAAGTATTTTCTTCCATTCTTCATAGAATTCCATTGAGTAGCACCAGGTGAAGGAGAAGGTAAGGCGCTAATCTCCAACTGGTTTAGTTGTTCAAACATTATGAAGGAAATCAAAATATCAGGTGCAATCAACAGAGAATCAAGCAGCAAAATGAACAATTAACCCAATAATAATGAAGATTTTTACACAGATTTCACATTATCAATTTTTTAACATTGTACAAGATGATTTAGCTGAATTTATTGAGAAAATTTCAGTCATCCTGTTATTTATTTGACATTATAAGTTTATAATCTTAAAATCCAGATGGCTTCATAAGGAACACTAAAATTTCAACCAGTCTTCTTAACTGAAAAAGTAAAAGACCAGAAAACAAACATTTGGCATCACAATCTCTATCCTCAAAACTGCCTCTACCTGCAATGCCCCATTTATTTGGGACACACCCTGAGGGGGACGCAATGTGTCCCTAGCAATTCCAACCATGCACATTATTTCAATAAATTTCCAAAAGGAAACCGTATTAGACAAATATTTCAAAAGGTTCAGTTTAGTACAGAGTTCTAAGAGTTCTAAGTATAACATGTTCTAGTCATGATATATAGTTTTAGTGCTACGTTACTCGGATGATAAGATACCTAGAGACATGATATATAGCTTGCAGCTAATGGTGTAAATGACTTGTGCTTGTGAGCAGTATGAGTTTAGCATGTGGTTGACTGCACTCAACACAATCTACTGGCCTCCTCCAGATTGTACTAGTCCAAGATTTTATGACCCAGGGAACAATATGACATGGCCGACGTATAGGCTGAGGATGGCATGCATACGGACCAGGCACCGCCCTAGCAGCACCACATAGTGTGTCACAAGGACTGGGTGGTCAAGGCAGCATCAACTTACCCTCACCACTACACCTAGGTGGTTGCCACATGGATCCCACCACATAGGTCAATGAGTGTGGGATGTGTCAAGTTGTGACTCATTTCTTATGTCATGCTAGATCGGCAGCTCATCAAACTATCTCAGTTCGACATGATAAGAGTGTGCCTCAATGGGCCATGCTTGGGCCAACATGGGGATTGCCTGTTGACACCCTACTATGGTCCCAAGTATTAACCAGTAGCTAGCTAATTTGATAAATGTTAACCATATAGGTTGAGCTTTATTTGGCCCAGAAGAATTGACAGAAACAGCAATAATTTTAAACGATTGAAGAGCCTAGGATATCATAAGGACTGGAGACCTAGGTGGTGTTAGTAGATGTTACTTCCTACTCTTTGCAATACCCACGGCTGGTGCAGCATAAAAGGAGATAAAGGCCTCACTATTAAAGATATAGATACTTCTACTTTGTGTATGCTCAAACAGGAATCTAGTTCTGCCATTAAACTTGTTTTGTAGAAAGGAGATGGACATGTACCAGTTCCATCTTCTTTTTCTGAAGCATGAAGATGAGTTGTTCTGGTAACACTCATCTTAATAGCTCATCCAGAGGTATGTAAATCTTTTTCTTTCTTTCTTCCCACTCTATCATTTTGTATGGTTTCAGAAAATTGAAATGAATAAAGTGTTTTTTGCTAAAAATTGATAACAAAACAAGTATACACATTCCAACCATTTGTATCAATAAGCAAAGCAATGTAATACTTCAACTATAAAAATTAGAAGCTAGTAATGCCATTTTTAAATCTAGGTATTTTCGAATGTATTCAAAGTTCAACAAAATAATTGGGCGCCAAAATCAACCCCTAAACCTCATTGAGGCAAAGTCTGAATCCACTAGTTACTTTTAAATTTGAAAACTACTAATTCTTTGATCTTTTGAAAACATAAATTTAATCGATGCCCACATTACTGATGTTGCCCCAAGCATCTACATGGTGACAACACAATATACTCTGTTACTATTCCTTGATGGAAAATTCTGAATATCCACCATACTTTGCTCCATCTACGGTCAACTCCCCCATGCAGCCTCATCCGCAACATACATCACCCACAGCAGTATCACCTCAGTTTCATACACATATTCATTATATATCATGTGGTTTTGGTCACAATCTAACTCATGCTGAAATTAATTTTTTAGTAAAAAATTCATAACAAGTATGAACCACATTTTCAAAAGTATAGTAATAAAAAAATTTCAGGAACAAATTTTCAACTCTCCAATAATGCATTTCAATTCATGATAGTCAACGTCTGAAATAAAATCCTTGAGAAACCAGATATTGGGAACCATCTAAACTCACTGGGTACAGAAGGTATTCACTCCCTATCAAGCTAAACAAGGTTCTTTTTCTTTTATAAGTCTCACCACCTATTAATTATTGCTATGATCTTGTTTATTAGTCAACACCATACTCCTAACTAAGTCTTATATGGCAGAAGATAATGCATGTGTAACAGTTGTATAAACCTTTTCAAATAAACCATATTTAGCTTTCATACGATGTAAACAACTACATTGACTATTAAAACTTTAATAATTCTTTCCCCTCATCCATTAATATCAAGGGCATACCCAGATTCATTATCACCCACTATTATCAACTATATGCAGATACGTTTTACTTTGTACATCCTTTGGATGGATATATTGTATCATTTTAGATTGGTGAAATAAATGCAATGTTATCTTTCAAAAAAAAAACTATATGCAAATACCAGAACAATTATAATTATCAACCATCTCATACCTGATATATTTTCTCCAGTATCGTGTTGTTTACAACCATGTAAAATCCAATAATTAATCTAACTTAATGATCATAATTGCAACCTTATTTCATAATAGGTTACCATTTAAACATTGTTATTGGCAATTATTTAAAATAATATATAAAATCTCAATCAACTACTATTAAATTAATTAAGACCAGTCCCGATTCATTATTATACCACCTCCTGTTATCATCGTTGATTATCATTTGTTACAAGGCCTTAGTACTTAATAATTATTCCTACTTAAGTATGCCAATAAACAATTCTTTTGGAAACTAATCTTAATTAATACCATTTTTATTAACTTTACAAGATTTAATAATTAATCTAAACAAATTAGCAAAATTAAAATTTCATAAAATCGGCACTCATTCCTACTAATTCAACATAAACAATCATTAAATATTGTAAGCATTTTTTCCATGATATGATTAAATCCCATTTAGAATTATGTGTCAATCGAATAATCACACTAATGAATCTAAAATAATTTATAATTATTTGCCAATTGAACAATTAGTTTACTATTGTGAGCCAACCAATAACCATACATAAGTTTCACAATTAACCTTAGTTACCAATTATTATTGATTAACTTGTGAATTTCCTAGCTATACTAGTACTCTTATTGCTGCTTGCTAACATATAATAATTAGGCAATTTATCTAAGAATAATGTTAATTAATGATTAATTTACATTAATATACATAAATGGTTATCTCATACAATTTTTCAATGGACCTTATGAAATCTACCCTTATTAGCAAATATTTACATAGTGATTGAACATTTTTAAAATTATGAACAGTAATCATTTTTCAACTCACAACTTTATGAAACTGCATGATTCGATTCTCTTAAACCATATCCATAGTAACAATAAACATATGTAGTATCGAACAATACAGGAATCATATGAAGTTTCAAATATATCTACCTATCGTACATATGAAACATGGTAATTGAATTGCATTTCCAAATACGAATGTTAATGAATACAACCAACCCATACTCAAACCTAAAGAAAATAGATACCAATCAATTTAAGTGATAACCTATATAACATAGGGTAATCAAGATTTATAAACCACTTTCTAGGTAATATACCTGATATGGGTTGTCACGGTCCTAGGAGAATTGACAACAGATAGCAAGCGAAGGTGGTGTCGATCATGGAGGAAATGGCAGAGCCAAAATTCTTAAAGAGGCGCTGGCAAATCGAGGCGGTGACAGTTTCACTAGTTGAAACCCTATACTGCATACTAACGAAAATGCCACCCCATGCGTCCTTGCCAGACCACACATGAACGCAAAGACTCATGTAGTACTACAACTGTCCTTAGACGGGGTCACCTCATAATCTAATATTACACATCAACCACGGCTAGTCGGAAATAACTCACCCCAGGATCCAGACTACTCATCGGACCGTCTACAAAATATCTGGAATAATAGTCATGCAGTTAATGGATCTACTATCCAAGCCTGCGTGAAAGGAATTATTGTTTCAATTCAAAAGCAGTGATACCTACCCCAGGTGAGCATCCCAGCCCGGTACTGGAATGCTACTGCCTCGGCTATATATATACTAGATCCTTGGACTAGCTTCATCCCCGCTAGCCATATCAAGACTATTACGATGGTGCCTACCAGCCACACATGCGGGTTTAGCGAATACATCACATGGACCCTTGACAGTAAGCCGATCCCACCTCTTATGTCTTAGCTAAACTCAACCTCATTTGGGTGGCACAGGTATTTGAGCATCAGAGCTCGTATTGGAAAATTGGAAATCAACTAGGGTGAATCATCAACACCCTACATGTATGTGCTTGTGTCACCCATCTATGGGTACTGTATGTTGACGTACACGTATATGTTGAAGCCTAGTGTGTAATATGGTTCTCTACAACTTATTTAAAGTTGAAACCATAGTATTCAATTATTCATCGCATCAACATAGCAAGACATAAATAGGAAAATTTGTTACATGCACATAAATAACAGCACCAATTGACAAAATGTTCCATCGAGTTGGCATCCTAGATCTTCCTATAGTTTTAAGGCATGTCACATTCACAATGTAAGATAAATAGCATGCTTGATTTACGACACTAAGCATGAACCGTAAGTAAATAAATATTAAATTCTAAAGTAGGTGAATGTTTATATCTTTAAATTACCCTAACTTGAAAATAGCTTAGTACAGTGATTCCAATGCACCCGGTTATGTAGGTCTGAACTTCAAAAACCTCCAATGTATAACACTTCACACAATTAAATACTTTGCCTTCATTCCGAAGTTAATCCCCCTACAACTGGACAAAGTTCACTTTCAAACCATTTCATTCTACTCCTATTTCTGTTACTAACATATTACCAAAATCAAAGTCAACAACATTCAATTGACTCACAAACAGTTGAGAAAAGGGTGCCTAACGTTAGTTGCTAGAGTTGACCCAATAGAGGATAAGCACAACCTTAAAAGAACAACCATAAACTCTCGAGCATCCTAATCCTCACCACTCGACTATCAAAGCAAGGTTTACCAGACACAATCACCATCATAGCACCAATAAAACTTCATATTTGAGTGTGGCTAAGACAAAACTCCAAACAGTAGCTATCATGGTAAGAAAGAAGAAGGAAAAGGAAACAATCAACATGGTTACCATCTATTATTGGCATCATAACACAATCATTTACACCAACCTAATCATATCCTTCCCATAAATTCTACCTACTGTCAATACATAATCCACTACCTAAGCCTAACCCTAATTTCCCCACAACCTCCATTTGCCACGAACCAATCTGCCCATGAATTGTAACTGCAACCAAATGTCATTGCCTTTTTGCAACTCACATTGCTCTTATTTAACTTTTTATGTATCTACTGTATCAATCTGATTCTTTATCCCAGCCAGGTTCTAGTTCATCAAGCCTCATTTAACTCCAGAGCAAGGAAATTTACAATCCATAGTCAGCCAATATCAGCAACAAAATCAATAACCACAGCAACAAAAATCAAGCCTCATTTAACTCCACAGCAAGAAAACTTACAATCCATAAGCAGCCAATAACAGTGATGAAATCAATAACCACAACAACAAGAATCAAGCCTGATTTAACTCCACAGCAACGAAATGAGTCTCACAACTAATTCGCAATTTACCCACCAATCTGACATCACACAGCAGAATTCATTCACAAGGTCTACCCCATCGGATTAAAATCAACAAGTTTTGTCTACGCAGATGCATTCAGCAACAATCTGAGCAATTTAATTTTGAAATACCCAAGACAATGTCCACACAGCAATTCACTCCCATATTTCTGTCCTAGAACAGCAGTTTCAACAGCTACATAGTCATCAATATTTCTCACACCCAAGGCTTTAATTACTACTTTGATTTGCATTCAGAAGATCCAGGACTGGCACATGACCATCGTCACAGCATATGCATTCCAAGAACACAAAAGCAAACTGCTTAATGGACAGAATTTAATCGGAATCCTCTACCTCGCTGTTCTCCTCAGGAAACCATAAACCTCCAACAGCTATCCACTCACTTGAGCTGATGCATCAAATAATTCGCCCAATTCACCCAGCCCTGTTCTAAAACAGAGCTGTTTCCATCTTCGCAAACTACCATTGATACTACCCATCCAACCACACCATGCTACCATGTTCAATTAACCACAGCAGCAACGACCGTCACCATAAAGAGCACACGAAAACAGGGAAAGGAAATCCGTGGAAATTCATGCGTAAATAGGGGAATTGTATCACCGGCAATACAACAAAAAGGATTTCCCCTAGTCCTAGGCTAACAACTCGTCTGTGACATTCATGCAATCGCACCATTGAGACCTCTGCCCAATTCACAGTCGGCAGAGGTCCCTCAGCAATCCAACCCAACCCATAAGGCAAGTCGTCTTAAGAAAAAGGAAAACCAGACGGGATTCAGAAGAGTTACCTCGAATCGCTCCAACCCTAGGTCCAATTTGATCGCCGATGCAGGGAGTCCTCAAACCCGGCAGTGTGGTGGCTGCTACCGGCGATGGGCCTTAAGCTGGCTGGGTCGAAGGAATTCGGGGACGATCCCCGCGACCTTCCTACGCCCGATGTCTAAAGCAGGAATCGAGTCGCCTCGCCGCAGCTGGCCGATGGATCCCTTCGGCAGGTGACGGCTCGTAGAGATGGTCCCGAACCAGTACAGCGCCGGCGCCTCGTAGGATTCAGGAGTGCCGAATGCCAGCGTAGGAAGACCGCCGGATCAATGCCGTGGTGGTCGGCGGTTCCGCCGCGAAGAGGAGGGAGAGAACGAGGTGGACGAATTGAAGGGAGCGATGGGGCGGAGAGGCGTTTGGAAGACGGCAAGGTGGAGGGAACCTCCCGGTAGGTGTCACGCTGGCAAGACCGAAGCAAGACGTCGGCTCCGCGGGAAGGAGGATATCGAGCTGGCCGACGATTCGGGGATGAAGACGCTAGGGCTCGCGTGCGGCCGGCTTTCATTTCGCGAGCGTTTTTGTTCAGCGAACCGGTTCGGTCGAGCCGGCCCGATGATGCGGTTCGGTCGGATGAAACAAGGACCGGTCGCGTGAGGAGGGGATGACTCCTCTGGGTAATCCTTATTTGCCCTCGTCACCTTTGCTTAATCACAAGGGCTGCCATAGGTTGCTTGTAGGCCCATCTTTAGCCCATGCATGCTCCCTTAATTAATTTATTTTACCTCAATGACTCTTGCTAATATTATCGGAAAATCTTATCACCCGACATGAACTTAAATTTATCTTCGTTGACGAATGAAGGTTTAAAGTTTTCCCTCCATCAGAATTTCGATCCTCTAAAAATAGAAAAAAAATGTCGCTAGTAGCTCCACTACAAGACCAAGAGTTTAAAAAATAATTTATTTTTACCACACTCCCACATCATGTTCTTCAAACAATTTGGGGACATTGTCTTTGATTTGTGCTTTAGGTTCCTAACTAACTTCCTCAAATTATGTTTTCATATCCATCAAGGATATCTATAGCTTTAAATCCTAGCTTAGATTATCTCTCACTTGAATTGAATAATTGGCGAGGATATTAGAAAAGTCAAGAAATATATTTTTTTAACCTCAATATATGGAATATATTATATCTTGACTCTCGATCTAAGATTAGCTTCTATTGATGTGTATTAGCCCAACTATATCCAATATGTTATGAATAAAAAAAAGAGATGCTCGGGGCACATATGGTACATATCCAAGACTGGGGGCTATGTCACTTTTAGCCCATTGCATGTCGTAGGCGGTGGCTATGATGATGGCCACGTAGAGGAAGTGTCTAAAGAAGACAATTAACAACTTCGATCATGCGAAGCAGCTGGTGCAATTTTAGGGCATCCCCTAGAGAAAGCGATAAGAGGAATCATTGTTAAGGGATCATGCAAGGGAGGGTATGAGAAATAGCTTCGAGAGAAAGGTTCTCATACCCTGACCCTCTATCAGCAATGTGGCAATCACCATATGAATTTTCATAACTCATACAAAACTAAATAGGATCTCATGTATAATGAAGTAATGTCTAAAAACTTTGTATGAATTTTTCATGTTTACATTCTTAAAATAAATGTCAAGTTATACCTAATGCAATCCAACTACCATACAACAATTAGTGCTAAAGTTCTTGCTAAGATTTGCTTAAGTCTTGAAGTATATTACTACTTCATTCCCCAATGTATCTAAATAAGTTTTAGATACCTGCACATAAGAAAATAAATTACACTAAACCACTGAAAGAATAGTTTTGCTCCTCAAGCATTATCGATCAATTGGTTAGAATTGATTGAAATTTTAGAAAATTTTGATCACCCCAAGCCCTCACCGGCAATTGGTTTCCTCCACGTTGGCTGGTGATTGCCATCGATCACCTTTGATTATTATCACCAATCGAATCTTCTTAACCTTCCGAACAGTCCTATAGCAAAAGACCCAATATTACAATCTATTTGAGGTGTAATCTCATCAACAACTCCCTCGTCAATGACACTTAAGTGACTCTTCTTTAACTCATCATTTCTCCCTCATCAATGCACAGAGTTAGAGTTTTGGAATCAAAATGAAGAGAACATCGAGATTTACTCGTGGCTAAAATTTTATGGTCTGATTCATCGTATTTGGTCAAAGGAATGTCGGAATCCCATGTTGTCATCTCCGCTCACATCACTGTGCATGGCTTCTTCCCTAACATAGGTTTTGACCTAGGATAGATTGCTTAATCTATGTCATCTATCGTTTAAATTTTTTTTGGCAAATAAAATAAATTATTATTCACCAAGAGAATATTACATTGTTTCAGTATAATTACACTATTATACATAAATTTTTACTTCTTATATAACTTATTTGATAACATCAAGAGTAATTCTCAACTCATCTTTTAGGAAGAGTATTCGAGCATCACTATTATATCATGTACTATTTTAACCTAAATTTTAAATAAGAAACTCTCTTATTTTATCTCTATCTAGTCTAGTAAAGATTATTATCTTGATGTGCTAAGAAGGACTACTTCATTCCTTATTTATTGTTTAAAAAGTCTCAAGTTTCTCTTCTCTCAAATATGATATACAAACTCTATAATCACCACTTGTATAAGTTGTCCTTTTCATTTCTCCCTTTAACTATTCTAGCAGCTACATTAATTATGATTTTCCATGTAGTTTGTATCTACACTTCTTCATTTCATTTCAACAAATTACTCCATATAATCTTATTATATCTATATTCATTCAGCAAATACTTCAAGGATTCTAAAGCAGTCAAAAATGACATTTGAGTTGTTTAATCTAGATCATCCAATTTAACACTAATTTATGATTTGAGTTGACTCGGTTCATCCAAATCTACTGTTAGTCTCAAGGCAAACTAATCTAGGTCATCCATCTAATCTTAGTTAATTTGTTTGATCTAATTGAACCAATTTATTAGTTCATTTAGGTTTTAATTTGGCAACTATTCTAATGATACTCAAATTACGATATGGTTAAACCATTGGATTCAAAGTACTATCTAATGATATAGTTTTTTTTATCACAATTCAATATCTCTAAATTTAATGTATAATTTTATAAATAAGTTATTTATAAAATTTTACTAATAAGTGTTTGAAACAGCAGACCTTTCGTTAAAATTACAAGTCTCGCTCCTTATCATATATATATATATATAAATATATATATTATGAGTTCTTAATTTTATTATTATTTTCTATTGATCGCCCTTGGTAATATATATATGAAGTGTAGTCTTTTACGGTATTTTTGAGAGGCAGTGAGTTACTACCTTAACTTTGTTGGGTAGGTATTTAATATATTTATACAAAATCTATATTTTGATTATATTATATATATATCTACGTAAAGAAATTACTACACATGAAACTCGGAGTTTTATGAAAATTAATATTATTACGAGGATTTTATATATATACTAAGTACACTTAGTGAATTCCACCAAGAAAAAAAAGGTATATCTAGAGTCCACGAGTGTGCCTAAAAAGAAGAATTAGAGCATGATATTTATTACCAAGGGTGATGAAGAAGTAAGTGCCTAGACCTAGAGCTTAGGAATTAATACATCCCTTATTGATGGATGCGCACTGGAAAAAATAAGTTTTCAAACTAGATTCTCTTATAAAATCTATTGTATATCATTTAATACGAGATTATTCACCCTTTAGGATTGTA
The DNA here is from genome assembly GCA_030544415.1 of Thalia dealbata. Classification (NCBI taxonomy): domain Eukaryota; kingdom Viridiplantae; phylum Streptophyta; class Magnoliopsida; order Zingiberales; family Marantaceae; genus Thalia; species Thalia dealbata. The sequence continues at coordinate 16,946,507 of CM060460.1, forward strand.
TATATGATTTTTAGTAAATAATAAATACTCTATCATATAGTAAAAGTAGTTATTGGATGCTTAATATAATGTATTAGGAAAGAAGTATTTATAGCAAGTGGTGACTACTCGATGTTTTATAAATTCCACCGGACAATGTTTTAAAAAATTATTTTCTAAAGAAAATGATTACTTTTATGTTCGTCCAAGCATATTTGGGATAAACGAATGATTATTTTCAGCAATATTTACGGTCGATTGGAGTTGCTAAGGATGTCACAAGTATTGCCTAATCATGGTAGAAATTTAGTGGCGATGCTTAGTATATTTTGATCCTTATAGTGTACTAAAGTATAGAGTAGGGTGTGAGATAAGTGGCAAGAAACTGTCAGTTGCCTAACTGAAGGGGATTGGCGTATGATATAGTATGCTCATTGACCAATTTTAACTGGATTTGTCTTGGCCGATTAACCTATGAAATAAACTTTGATTTACAAATACTTTTCTTTGTCAGATTTTATATTCAGAATTTTGTCCGAGGCTACGGATGCCACATAGAAATTTAACCTATAAAAAAATTTTAACAACTAAAATTAGATATAAGTTCTTAAAGTTATATAGTTATTAAAATAACAGTGTCATGTCTCGCAGCATATCCACTAATAGGATGGGGGCGGGGGCAGCAATCAAATTAAAATTTAAAAGAGTGATGGGTAGGAATTTAAGAAGATTGTAATAGTATTATTATCAAAGGCCTTGGCGATGCAAACTCATAGGATGATCTCTAATTGCTAGTAGCATCTGCCCCCAACAAGTTAACAAGTAGCTACCGCACCTTCAGATGCAAAGATGATAAACTAATTATTCTTGAATTTGGCAATTTGGATATTAATTCCACCTGAAATAAACATTTATACCATTAAGACTACAAGCATGAAAATATGTATATGATTCGAGAACTAATAAATTAAGATGAACATGAAATAATGTCTAGTAATATGCAGTAGCTCTTACTTTCATCGTGTGTCGACGTCACCAGTTGTCCTTGATCAGCAAGCTCGATAAGCTCTTGCAAAACTGCATGCCGTGTAATTAAGGTTTAATTAATTAGATCAGCAGAAAGGTGCATGGCAACATATTAACGCCCATAAGTATCGGTCACACCCGAATCTAACCAGCAAACTAGGAGCATAACTCAAGGTTAGCCCAATAAGTCTAAAGATTCAATCAATTAAATTCAAGTCAAGTGCACTTGGATGGTCCAAGCTATCATAGGACATAGGTTAAATCCAGAACCTAAGCTATCATAGGACTGAAGTCAAAGTCATCTGAAAGATTTTAAAAAGAAACAGTTGACCAAGGAAGACTTTGGACCCACGTCAAACTCAAGTCAAGCCACATTAGAAATAAATGAAGATTTGAAGATCAAGTCATGCCCACGTGTGGACTACACGGCGACCGTGTATGTGGAAGCATGCATGGACCAAGCCTTTAGCCCGGGCCAGCTGCATCCACCCTCCAACAAGTGCATGATCAAGTCCTAAGTCCACGGAGTGCATCTTAGCCATTCGTGCCTCACATCCAGAGTTTGTGAGCACCCATCCATGCAGTAGTGCATGCCCAACTCCCACCAATGTCCAAGAAGAGCCCCTGCAGCCATCCACTCCAATGCCCACCTGCATGCAGCCACATCTGAAGCACTCTCAACCGTCCGTCCATAGCATGGATCGAGTCTTCACCGTTTATGCAACTCTTCCAACATTGATTTGGCTAGGGAGACTTTATGATAAAGAAGAAGACTCAACCGAGGAAGTCGACCTTATCATCCCACACTCACATCTCCACCATGCAACATATCAAAATTGGAGCAAGCCTAACCATTTGAGCACGAAAGGACAAAGACTTATCTTTTCTATAGGTTAGGACTTTGATTTCTTCGTACATGTAACTCTTTGACCGATAGACATAAGCCATAAGTAAGAACCTCAAGGCAAGGCATATAGATAGCTTATATAGCACATCGTAGTAATTTAAACTTTGTAATAAGCTTAGGCATACTTCATCTTAACTAGCACTACCAATTTATGAGGTATAAATTGAGGTTTAAGATAAAATAAAATTCTCATTTTTTCTTCTAATCATGTATCCTCGGTGAAGCTTTAACAATCAATACTTAAGTAGTGAACACCAATCCAAAGATCAGAGCCAACTTGTGGCTACCATAGGCCACAACATTATGCCTATTTTGGACGTAATTTGGTGAGCGAATTAGGGCTGTGACAGTCTAGTACCATAGGCAAATTCAAGATCCAAGTGTTGGTGATCAAGCTACAGCAACCTCCACCAATAACCATTGAAGCAATTTGTCACAGCCTCTGAACAACAAGGATCACTGCATCTTCACTGAAGGCCTAGATATCTGTGCTCTATGCTCTATCGTGATATTGCCTGCACCATCAAATCCATGCTGCATAATTTCACACAGCATGGTCGTGTCCTCGGCTACATCATACTCTCGATAACATCCTCGACCACTCTTGACATCCATGAGGCTTCCTACCGTGAATTCGGCATGCCATGAATTGTCCACCTGCATCTCGCTTCTACAAGCATCAACTGGCCATGCACATGCTTCTAGCCGCGTGCCAATGTCCAACTTTTGCAACAATTGGCCACCCATATGTTTCTCGTTGTGTGCCCACCTTAACATTGCAGCCGAAGGTTTATGCATCCCATGAGCACAAATATCATTTTCGCTTCAATGATGATCCTGGAAGATGTGTCAACTCATGCACCACTACCCATTGCATCAAACCTCTGCCCCAAGTTCACAATGCATTGTAACCTCATCCACGTCACAGCCTCAGGAACCCGTACTTGTGTTCAATCATGTGTGCCCTGTTGTCTCACATCTACCTCAATATTGGCTGAAGTCCGCATTGCACCCATGTGTTGTGTGCTCACTATCTCATCCTTGATGTAGCGCATTGAGATTGTGTGCACCATTTCCTTGTACGTTTGCGGCCTTGCACAGTAGTTCACATATGCCACTCTCAAGCATGCACACAAATTACCACATCTTGATATTAAGTATGTCTGCAACCTTCCCTCACATGTTTGTAGCTTCTCCTAATGTAGTGATTGATTGACTATGTGCTTCCTGCAACTACATTCACCCTATCATGCCCCGACCAAGGCCCTAATCATGCTATATGTGACCAACGCTTTGCGCACTATTGTCTGACCATGTCCTCGACACAACCACATGCACTTGAGCAATATGCTATGTTAACTTGTAAAGTCAAGTCCTTCCCAAGGCTTTTTGAAGCTAACTCATCATAATTTGGAGCTAAGAGAAATCGACTATCATGTTTCCTTCCTCAATGATTTAGCTAGGTCGTGTCGGCTGTCCTTACATCCTCACGATAGAAATCTTTTTTCTTCATCAAGGTGCTAAGTATTGCCGACTTGTTATTCAAACTTATCTTGATAAGATTAATGCTGAGGTAGGAATGATTAATTATGATCGATGGATGGGATTGTATCCCCAAGTGATCAAATCAGGTTGCAAGTAGTGTGTCCTAGATTGCATCCAGGTGCATAGGGGCGAAGTGAGGACACATCTCGAGTATGGCCGGGATGTGTTTGGGGCACACTGAGGATGTGTACCATTTGGGAAAGTCTTGAGTAGCTCTTCCATGAGTCTTCATCTCATTTGCCATATGGGTTGACCTGACTTACTTTAGGTCAATGGTCTTCCATGGATCAAAATAACTTCATCTTGAAGTCTTCCACATATCTCTACTTGAATTTTGCTCATGCATGACTCCGATCTTAGGATAGCTATGGCCTCCTTTTGCGCATGGGATGAAGTTGATTTGAATGCCTCTTATAGCCTCCTTAGTAAACCTTAAGTTGTGGCTCATCTTGGACACATTTAGGTGTACCCCGAACCACTTGGATCAGACTTGGGCATGCCATATAGTTAAGGGTGTAACACTCCAGTGGAGGTTGTGCAACCTTTCTCAAGCTTCCCATGTTGCATTAAGGGGTAGAAATTATCATCGGAGATCTTTCTTTATGGTGCTCCAATCTTCGATGTATGGTCATTTGCCATTGATGGTTGGATCATATCGAACACGCCACCATTGCTTATCATTAATAGTGAGGTACGAGGTTGCGGCATGAACTTCATCTTCTTCCTCCACTTTTGTAGCTTGAAAATATTGCTCCAAATCCTAAATAAAATTTTCTAGGATTTTTGCATTACACCAACTAGAATATGATGGAGGATTGGGAACACATGCGCTTGGTCATATGATGATGTATGCCTCCAGTTGATGGTGGATTTCGGCCTATAACTGCTCCAGCTCGCCTTCAAGTGCTACATCTCTTCATCATTGTGATTTGTCTACAAGAGTTGGCTTCTTGAGTTGTGTTCCAAGGGACTCTCTCTTGGGTAGCTCGTACATATTCGAGCTCAACTCACATAAGTGCTCTTGGCCCATGAACTCGAAGGTGATGTGAAACGTTGTGATTTGCTCCCTTGGTGGTGTATTGATGCTACTAGGGTCTTCTCCTTTGGTAAGGGATGTTTCAATTATCTCCTCAAGTACCATAACTCTCTCTTTGAGTTGTTCAACCTAAGGTACCATTTCACTCATGCCCAAATTTGATGGTCCATTCATGGTGGTCAAGCAGGTAGGCAAGGTGGCTGCACCAACTCCAACTTCCTCCAAGGTTGAAGATTCACCCTAAGATCCATGTAAGCTTCCTGAAGTCTTTTCCTTAAGATGAAGATATATCCAGAGCAAGAGAGCTTCCCCAACCATGACCAAATAATTCACAAGGTAAGCTGAAAAAATTATTAGAAGGCAACAAGTTTGGCCGACCACACTTGTTGAATATCTTGAGAAGTGGAAAGATATGCTCGCGTCCGAGTCAAGTTGGGAATAAGATGTAATCTTATAGTAACATGCGGAGTTGATTAAGAGGTGGCTTCATGACAAGGAGTTGACGAGGGTATCTACATCTTTGGGTAATAGAAGATTGTTACACACATGAAGGTGGGCCACACTCAAGTCCAACCCAAGTGGCTTGTGGCACACCCAATGATGGTAAAAGAGGATTGCAAGTCAAAGCCAACCTAAGAAGGTTCGAGGTTCGATCAACCAAACCTAGGTTAAATGGGCTTGGATGGCCTAAGGCATCCTAGGTCTTGAGTCGCCCAAGTTCGGCTTAATATTCATGTGGAAGATTTTAAGAAGAAATCAAGTTGACCAAGTCATGAGAAATGAAGGAAAACATTGAACCCAAGTAAACTCAAGTCAAGTCATGAGAAATGAAGGAAGACTTACCAAGACCAACCCATGCATGCGTGTGGACTGTGCGACCATGTCCACCGAAGTATGCGAGCGTGCTCCACACTTGAGCATGTGCGGACGAAGCCTATGGCCCAACACGATCGTGTCCACCCTCCAACATGCATGGGACCAAGTTCCCGCATCTGGAGTTTGTGGGAACCGGTCCATGCAGCAACACGCGACCAACACCCGCTCATATTGGGAAGAATGCATAGTCATCCGTGCCAGTGTCCATCCACATGCAGGCACATCCATGGCATGCTCTCAGCCATCCGTCCATAGCATAGACCAATCTTCATCATTGATCCAACTCTTCTAGCTTTGATTTAGGGAAAGAGTCTTTATGATGAGGAAAATGACTCAACCGACTATGGAGAGAGTCAATCTTACCATCCTAGGCTCGCATCTTCACCATGCAAAGCATCAAGATTGGAGTAAACCTAGTCGTCCATGCATGGAGAGAAGAAAGACTTATCTTTTTTATATATTTATGACTTTGATCTGAGTGATTTAACTAGAATATTATACAGCCGATGTGGCTACTGGCAGGAGTCATGATTTTGGTATAAGTGGCTCCCCCCATCATACTATTGAAGCTAATGTTGCTACTTTATGTCGGCAGTAGCAGGGTGCTTATAATAGACCCTAAACATCCAATTTTAGTTCTTCTATTAGAACTTATTATTTATTGAAGGAGGAGGGTTGTACACAATGTGTACAGTAGGTTCTATATGGGAGGTTAATGAGGTCTTACTGATTTTATAAAAAAATTAAAGGAGGAGGGCCTCCCTCTACATCCACAACCCACAATCTTTTTCTCCCGTTTAGTCTGTGGAGGAAGATGCCATCGGATGAGAAGGTAGATGATGAGTACTCATGGATGGAGATGGGAGGAAAATGAAAACAATTTGTAGGAATTTAGTCACAAAGCTTGATGGAGAAACTATAATGGATTGGAAGCGAAGAATTGATCGGAGACACCAATCTGATCTCGAGCAGCTTGTTGATAGGATCATACATACCTTTCGGTCCATATTGAATATTGGAAGGAGGGAGATATATACCTAGGAATGTTTGGAACTATATAACTCTATAGAGTTTGACTAATGCTGGGCATTATTTCTTTTTTACTAATTTTTTTTTAAAAAGGAGCTGGTTAAGACTAGAAACCAATTTTTTACCTCTTTATATGTTGTTAAATCCCCTGCAGATTTCGATACTTCCACAACGCAATGAGTTGGTGTGACTTCCACAACCTGAATTAATTAATAATAATAAGTGGATCTCCAAATCCAATCAGTAGTTTTATAATTGAAATGTAGGTAGGTAGGCAGGTACCTCTGCTGATAAGTTGCAATGAGAACTGCTCCTTGTTAATCTACTTGTATCAAGTAGTCTTACCTAGTACGTAGTAAATTAACATAATTAATGCATCGATTAATTAGGAAAAAGTAGAGGTAGAAATATTAATTATGTACCCTGGAGCTATTTATCCTTGTGACAGAGAGCTCCACGTCCCTTGCGGCGACCTCGATCTTTGCAAATGTTTCGTTGATAGGATGCTCCGAACCCAGCTTCGTTTTCTGTCGGCATGTATCACGCATGTGGTCTTCATGTTAATTAATCGAGCAGTAGCAGAGCAGGAAGAAGAAGAAGAAGAAGAAGAAGAAGAAGAAGAAGAAGAAGAAGAAGAAGAAGAAGAAGAAGAAGAAGAAGAAGAAGAACAGAGCATCAAAACAAAAACAAAGGGCAAATCAAGGGCGGGCATACATACGACCTGCTCTTGGAAGAGGCCGGAGAGATCGAGATCGTAGGACATGGCTATAAGCTGGAAAGCGTTGATGAATCTCCCCGACTTATCCTTACTAATACTACTACTACTAAGTACGTGCTGTGGATTTCTGTCATCAGTAGTAGTAGTGGGAATGTCGAGTGCGATGCAGTGAGGTGGTTGATAGTCCACTCGAAACCACTCCTGCTGGAATATGTCCGACACGGATGCCCGCTGTGTGTGTATATATATATAGTTACTTATAGCATTGTGGAAAATGGATGATGTTGCTTTTTAATCTTTGCAAATGCACCTGATTATTAAGTACCTTTGTTGGAGATGGGTCTAGGATTCTGGAGATGAGCTTCTTCTGGGGCTTGCTGAACCAATCTGGGAATGCGTACTCCGCTCTCGATATCTTTTAATTAATTTGGATCAAGCTAATTAACCAGTGTCGGTAGCAACTTTTTAATGCACACTTAAAACATGCAAAGAGATCAGTGAATATATATACACAGAGAGAGAGAGACCTTTCTGTACAAGTTGATGAGGCTGCGGTCTTCAAAAGGAAGATAACCAGCAAGCAGTTCGAAGAGGACGACACCGCATGCCCACACGTCTGCTGCTGCTCCGTCGTAACTCTCGTGAGCTATCACCTGATCCATAATTATTTACAGTAATAATGATAAATTTTTACTTATATATTTAAATCAATTTAGGTAAGTAGAGGTGGCCGGATGGTTAGACGTTCTGACTGATACGATGAATCACGCGTTCATAATTATATCGGCTGCTTATTTTTTTGCTTCACCTAATTAACTGCTAAATGATCTCCCTGCACATAACTACTACACACATACCTCAGGAGCCACATAACTTGGAGAACCACAGGCAGTTGTCAGCAATTCTCCAGGCTGCAATTAAATTCATTAGATAACGATTAATTATTTAATTATGAAACTGTATCAAAGTAGATATTTGAAATCTAATTAAATGCCAAATATCCCATGAGAATTAACTGAAATTAAAACACTGATGAGTTCTTTACCTTTCTGAACACGCTCAAACCAAAGTCGGATACTTTGAGATTCCCTTTACTGTCTACTAGCAAGTTCTCGGGCTGCTTAATTCATATATATCCCCAAACAGAGAAAATAAAAATAAAAATCTCCTCCGCTGCTGCTATGGATATGGATTGTAAACAACATACGAAAGGAAAAAAAAGAAATCTCACAACACTACGTGCCTTAAGATCTCTGTGGTAAACTCCTCTGCTGTGACAATAATCCACCACATCAACTAATTGTTGGAAGTACCTCCTCGCCTCTTTCTCATCCAGCCTCTTCATGTAGTCCTGTATTTATATGTTCGTAGATACCGAGATGCATGCACACATGATGAGTTAATTAAGCAAAAAACAGCAAGGAGTTATCTCATAATCAATTACCAGCTTATCGGAGAGTTGGCCGCCGGGCACGTACTCCATCACAAGATAAATCTTGGTCTTGGTGGCGATCACCTCATATATCTTGACGATGTTCGGGTGATCCAGAAGCTTCATCGTGCTGATCTCTCTCTTCACCTGATCAAATACAGATATATATATATATACAGATTTTATATCTGAACACGATTTTTAATCATATATATAAATATGAATGTTGGATGTTTGAGTACCTGATACATGAGCTTGCTGCGTACTACCATGGCCTTGTCGATGACCTTGACGGCAACGAGGGCGCCGGTCTCCCCGTCGACTGCGAGCTTGACCTTGGCGAACGTGCCCTCGCCGATGGTGCGCTTCAGGTGGTACTTTCCGATGGCCGGCGATGAAGACGACGTGGTCGAGTAGCCCATCGGATTATATATAATACTGTCTTGTGGGATCGGTGGATCGATGTATCAATTAGTCAGTCATAGAGTATATACAGATGATATGATCGAGTAGTGTATTATATATGCTCGCCTTAGCTCCTTCATCTATCGAACTATCATCTTCTTCATCCCCCACAAACCACAACGACGCCTCTTTGATTGTTTGATTCGATCTTTAAGTCCGGCAAGGAAGAAGGATTTGGAAGAGAGTGAGTATGTGGAGAAACAGAGAGAGAGAGAGAGGTGTGTGGATGAGGAGAGAGGTAGTTGAAGGGGGGAGGCAGAACGTGAGTTTGAGTAGAACGGAAGGTGGCCTCTAACTCCCCCTCCTCATTCTCCTTCTCCGCTTCAATTAATTCCAACGACTTCAGGGCTGGAGCCACTCATTTCATTCATCGAAACATATTTTTGTTTAATTAATAATATATATATCTTCACTGCGTTTCACCAAATGAACAAATTTGGTGGTGTTGGGAAAGCTTTTTTTCTGTCTTTTTTACAAAGGAAGACTATTTTTAAGAATTGATGGGTCTGATCTGAGGGTGCCACATGTCTTTTCAAAAGTTGATCATTTTAATTGAACGATTGTAATGATTTAAGGCTGCACGTGTTTATTTCGTACGTGGTTTCGTTAACTACCTCAAATTTAGAAAGTTTTAGTGATAAAAAAAAAGTAATTAGTGGCTCGTATCCAATTCTGCAATTGTAATCAAGATATAGTTTTTCTTCTGAAAAATTTTATATAAAAAAAGTCATTAATATAAATATGGTTTGGGAGAAATATACGCTCGCGCCTAAAGTTCGGGCGCACGTGGAATCAAAATGACTTTTTTATTTTATTTTTTGGCCAATAAAGTCCATGTACGGATGGGTGGGTATTCCGTGTGATAAACCTTGCTGTATATCGACCGGTACTTCAAAGGTGTCGTTTGGTGGAAGGTGAGTATTGTGACATGTAGTAGTCAGAAGATAAATGAATAGATAAAAAGTAATATTTCCATCTAATTATATTCCTCTGTTTATAATAATAAAATTTTATATTAAAAATAATAAATTTCATAATCATTAAACTTTTTCCTGGGTAAATAAATTTGTTCTAATCTGTCTTTCTTGTACCATCTCTTTTTCTCTTTTACTGAAATTATTTATTTTATTTTTATAAAATAGCTCTGCGGACTGAGTCGATTCAATTCATCAAAAGAAATAGTACCTCGTATATATCATTCCTCGACAACATATATTGATCCTTCACTTCAGGGGATCATGGATTGTGGTTCTCCTCCCCAGTTGCATTAGATCCATCTCTTGAGATCCTCTGGCTGGCAGATTTTGAGATACTTCTTTATTGGGCTTATTCATCATTTAAAATAGATTACTACCCAAAAAATTAGTTGTCTTGATATTTTGTAATAAAATATCATTCACATTATCATACTCCGATCACCTTCTAAGTTACCCCGGTATAATTCTTAGCTTTTCTATAAAATACTAATATGACTTCTTAAGAACTCTTCAAAATACTATATATATTAGTGTACCATTTGGCTAATATCCTATAGAATCAAATATTGTTCTCTTGAAATCTTGATTTCACTTTGATAGTAAAACCTGTTATTTTAAATTTGGGTTATTTTTATAGTTATATAAATTATGGAGGACCTAAATGTAAATAGACCATATAATATTTTATATGGATAAGTATTTGGATTTTAAATTTCTATTAGTTAAATCAATTGAGATTTAGAGCTTATTAAGTTAGTCATGAGCAATGACTTTTGAATGAGTGGTGGGCTACGACGACGATGTGCTTTTAGTTGATTTCTCTATGATAGATAGTATCCCTGTTAACTCCTAGTTATAACTTCGAGTAAGTATCTCTTTCGAATCTTCAACCATTGGCTTTAATGATTGAAGCGATGAGGAATTGTTGTATAAGTGCTGTGGGGAGGGGCCGTCAGATTTATATTTTTGCATCGAGAGTAAATATAATTATTTGGAAGGTTTTATAAAAAAATAATAAGAATGACTTATTTTGTGAGGTTTGTAATTTTGTACTAAGAAAAATTTTGTAACATGTAATGGATAATGATTTTTAAAGAATTTTAAGAAATAAATAATATGAAGGACTTATTTGTAAAATTACATGGATTTTTGTAGTATAAAATTTTGAGGTGAAAATTATACCATTAGATAGAATTTTTGATAAGGAATCCAACGGCGTAGACGGATCATAATTTGGACGTCGTTTGATTGGTCAAATCATTGAATCAAGGATAAACGGATAGAATTAAATGTGGATTAAATAATTTAATTATTTATTAAACCTTTATTTTCTCCCATCACCCGCGCACGACACCTTCTTCCTCTCTCCTCCCTTGTTTCCACGACAACTTCAACTCCTTACTTTTGCCGACGATGGTCCAGTCAACTTCGGTAGAGTTTTTCGACGGGATTTGAACCACGACTTTAGGAGAGTGAGGAGAACAAAATAGATGTATAAATTTACAGTTTTGGTGATGATTTGAGGGAGAAAATTTAGGTTTGGCGTCGGCGGGCGAAAATTCATCACCGGAGCTTACTCCGACGATTGCCGGCCATTCCGGTTGCGGAACTTTGCAAACTTGATACCTACGGCTTCTCCTCGACGAGAGCTATCCATTGGTACCAGAGTTGAGGGCTATTGGCCACCGACGAGCTAAAAACCCTAACTTAGGGATTTCGCCCAACTTGATGTAATCGTTGAAATTGATAGCGTGTGAGCTATAATAATTGGGGAAAATATAATTTTTGGAATCATTGTAAAGAGAGCTTTCGATTGGTACCAATATTGGTACTGTTCGAAGAACTTCGCCGGTGAGGGTTCCGGCGAACTTTCCGGCGAGTCTCCGACGGGTTCCCGGCGAACTTTCTGGCGAACTCGAGATAAAAATTAGGGTGATTCTAGAGACCATTTTAAGCATGTTGGTGAAGATGGATTTGAGAAATTATTATCGGATTGAGAATTAAAATTCGTTAAAATATTCATAAAAAATTTGATAAGCAAACACGAGGATACGAAGGATCGCAATACGAATTAAAACGTGCTTACGACGATTGAATCAGGTGAGTGTTTATTCTCTGGGCATAATAAACGAGATAGTTCTCAATGTTTAGTCTAGGAGAACTATATCCCTTTGATTAGTTATGCTCGGTATTTCTTTGGACTCTCCTGCTAGTTTATATGAGCTTGATTATTATTATAAATGAGTTGTGAAAAATCTTTGATATTCCTGCTTGATGACATAAGCTATTTATTGCTCATGTTCCTTGATTCATTATAAGCATGATACTATGTTTTTGTTGACTCTAGATCTAACATATGCATTTGATTGATTATTTATGATATTATTTCACTTATAAAAGCATATGGCTAGTATGATTTGATTCTAGATACTGCTATAAGCACAGTCACTGTAGTGATATTTGATTAGCACTCCCATGGGCCACCTATGTAGAGGGGCATGGGGTAATAGTTCACGAGGTCAGGAGGGGAGATTGAGATTGGAATACTCCTGATTAGTCTTTAGACTAGACTAGTTATGGATGCCAGGTAGTGAGGTCCAGTGGTAACTTAGGGGGAAAGGGGGCTTTTGTTCCTTATTCTTGTGTTTCTGCCTTGATCTGGGTACCCTACGATATTTGATTCCTCCCCTTAAGGTAACAGTTATTGGCCACAACTGTATTTGATAAGCCAGCCCCAAATACAATCTCGTGTGACTATTGATTACTCCTTTTGATTGGCTATTGCACACGGATAGCCAGACTATCTCATTCTTGAGATTTTGTTATTTTATGTTCTCGGTTTTACATTATTTTCTATCCAACTCACTGAGTACGGCGTTACTCACCCCGTAGGGGAACTCATTTTTAATTTTCAGGATTACAGCAGGAGAGGGACCGATAGATATTGCGACGCATAGCCAAACTCCTGTTTAATTTTGAAAGGTAGGATAGTTCTACCTTTATTTTTGTGTACAAAAGGATCCACTGGATAGGTACTTTGTGTATCATTGGGCATGTGCCCCATTTTGATTGTAGATTATTGTATATACATAAATTTCTGTGTAAGAGATCTGATTTTGTGAAATATATATTTTTAGAGTTATATTTGATCTGTTGTTTAGGTTCTCTCCTTCCATAAATAGATGGGATATACATCAAACACGTTTAGTGAGTTCCTATATAGTTCCGGGGGTAAACGGAGCTGTATATGGAGTTCACTGCGGTCTGCCACGTGCTCTAGGGGAAGGTATGGGGCGTGACATATTTGTAAAATTACATAGATGTTTGCAGTATGGAATTTTGGCATAAAAATTATACCATCAGATAGATTTTTGATAAGGAATCCAACGGCGTAGACATATTACAATTGAACGTCATTTGATTGGTCAAATCATTAAATCAAGAATTGATCCAAATGGACGAACGAGATTAAATTACTTAAAATGGATGACCCAGATCTGATCTCATTAAACTAATAGGTGAATTGGGTTAGTGGGTTAGTGGTAAACGGGTTAAGTGATATAACCGACCCTACATAACCCATTTAACTTACCCTCTTCTTCTTCCTCTCCCACCCACAATTTCTCTCTCCTCTTCCTTCTTCATGCAGCAGCAACGACGAATTCACCTCCGCTCCTTGTCGACGATGATTAGACCACCTTTCTGTTGAATTTTTCCACAAAATTTCAGACACAACTTCAGGTTAGAACTATCATTTTCAAGTTTTGATGGAGATTTGAGGGAGAAAGGAGGAGAGAAGTGTCGGCAGCGACAATGATATCGCCGGAGTTTTCTCCGACGATTACCGATTATTCCGACCATATAATTTGGTAAAATTGGTACCTATGACTTCTTCTTGATGAGAACTATCTATTGGTACCTGGGTTGAGGATTATTGGCCGCTGGTTGGCCGTCGACGAATAAAAAACTCAAAAGCTAGGGTTCCTCCGCCGTGAGCTTCTCCGGCAAAATTAGACACCGGTGAGCTCTAAAAATTGGAGAAAATAGGATTTTTAAGATCCTCATGAAGAGAGCTTTCGATTGGTACCCATATTTGATGAGGATATCGTTGGTTCACCCGTGCAAGATTCAATTACCATAGAAGGCCCAATGACACGAGCCCGTGCACGACGCTTAGGACGGCAGGTGAATTCTTTTCTTAGGCAATTTAATTACTTAATTACAGAACAAATGATATTGCCTAATTATTATTGTTTACTTGTCACTACATGCAAGGAAACACATGAAGGAATTACTTATATAGAAGTTGCATGAATTACTCATATGGAAGTGTATGAGTGAAGGAAGATTTATTCAAGAATCAAATCTTTATCAAAGATTTATTCAAGAGCAAATCAAGGAAGATTTATTCAAGATAAAATCTTCCTTAAATATATATTCAAATCTTTATGAAGGGATTTATTTTTCTAAATTTCGTAGCTAACAAGAGGAGGATATTTATATATTTATTTTTCCTATTTTAGTGAAACAAAATATGGAAAAATATGTCATATTTTGTCTATATATTTGGTGGAACATGCACTATTGAAAATGGACTTTGATTTTTGCTTTAGCCACCACTTTTGTAATGTTTTTGCTACAAACTTGAAGTCCACTTTCTTAATCACTTTTTGAGCGATCCTTCCGCTGTTGCTCTTTCAATTCTCTTGAATTATTCGTGTCGTTCTTCGTGAACAGGTCAGTCGTGTTTGACACGGTTGATAACCAACTGAGGAGTGGTTTAGCGATTGCGAGGTTGCTGGTCGCGTTCCTTAATCGTGGTTAGCCTCCCCTTCGTCAAAATCACGACTCCCCCTATCTTAAGGATTTCTCCTACGACGGAAGATCGGGACCAACTTGCTTGCACGCATCTTAAGTCGAGGCATGTGCATATCAGGTGGTATTAGAGCCTTCGTTGCCGGTAGGAATTCATTTATCCTTTATTAGATTTTCTTTTATTTTCCCTACATCAAAAAAAAAATCCTTTTTCTTGAACTTCTATTTCATACCCATCATAGTTGTTTTCCATCTTTATTTTTTTTTTATCTCCTAATTTCCGCTTGAGTTGTTGAATTTTTATCTTTGAAAAAAAAAAATTATTGTTCGGCCAAATAGTGCTCGGCCGAAGTTTTTTTTTTTAAAAAAGAGAGGTAGAGAGAAAGAGGAGAAAAAAGAGGAGGAAGTGTTTTGCAAGAAAAGAGGAGAAAAAAGAGGAAGAAGTGTTCGGTAGAAAAAAATTAGAAAGAAAGGAGAGAGAGAGAGAGAAAAGAGGAGGAAGTGTTTTGCTAGAAAAGAGGAGAAAAAAAGAGGGAGTAGTGTTCGGCAAGAAAAAAATAGGTGGAGAAAGGGAGGAGCAAGCTTTCGGCGAGTAGAAAAAAAAAAAAAGTGAGAGGAAGGTTCGGCCAAGGAAAAAAAAAATAAACAAAAAAATATTTTATTCGAATTTTAATTATCTTGCACTTATTCTTCCTTTTTGACACCTTATACCTTCCTTGATTGAGTTAATTTTGCAATTCAAATTTTAATTATAATCATCCTTGCATTTTTTCTTCCTTTTGTTACCTTCTACCTTGCTTGATTGAGTTAACTTTGCAATTTTTTGAATTTTTATCTTCTTCTCTTTGCTCTAAATATATCCCCACCTAGAGCTCCCTAAAATTAGCCTTGAACACTGTGTTCTGGCACTTTGCAATCGCTTTATTCACTCTGTGTTGAAAGTTATCACGAACCAGCAAACACACGAGCAATTTTTGAGAAAGGTTAGAGCTTCAGGTGGTAAGGTTAGTGAGGATTGTGAGTTTTTCATAAATAATTTACTAGTTTGGTGGAATTTCTCTTTTGTTTTACTAACAATGTCAGGATCGAGAAGTCCTCGTGATGTTTCTTATGACGGGGAAGATGGGTCCCACTCATCAATGATATCATTGTCTACACGTTCTCAAGCTTTGATGGCTCATGTTACAAACACCTTCGAGCAAATATTATCCGATCAAGTGCTTGTGCGCTTGAACGGGTTGGAGAATCGTCTCGGTGGAATTGAAGCGCGACTTGATCAAGTGGAGCGAACTCCTCCACGACGACACCCACCACCTCGAGTTCCTCGAGGACGAATTGAAGCTAATAATAATACTGCTACTGCTGCTCCATTCGAACCAAGAGGAAATCTGAACGCTGCATTTCAAGAAGTTGCTGATGAAGAGTTAAATGATAATTATGTGGCTAATGATAAAGTTGCCTTGGAATTGTATCAGCACCGCCCCGCACGAGGAGTGGGAGTTGACGGAGGTCATGCACGTCACCATAACGAAGAAAGAAGAAATGATGCATTGGGTAAAATTAAATTCACTGTTCCTAGTTTTGATGGAAAGTTTAATCCAGAAGCTTATCTTGATTGAGAATTATTAGTTGAGCAAAAGTTCAGCTGTCATCATTACCCAAAAGAGTATAGAGTACGTACGGCAACTACTGAATTTATTGGTTATGCTTCTATCTGGTGGAGTCAAATTCGACAAAGAAATGGAGCTCCTCGTACTTGGGATGATTTGAAGCGCTTGATGAGGTCCAGGTTCATGCCTTCCTATTTTGAAAGAGAATTACTTAATAAATTTTAAAGATTGAATCAAGAAAACAAATCTGTAGAAGAATACTATCAAGAGTTGTAGGTGGGCATGCTACGTGCTAATTTGCAAGAAGATGATAATGCAAAGATGACTAGATTCTTGGGAGGATTGAATGGAGAGATACAAGATATCCTTGATTTCCAGAACTACAATTCTTTGGATCAACTATTTCATTATGCATGCAAAGCTGAAAGGCAAGTTCAAAGGAGGAAGCAACCATACAAAGCTAGTCGTAGCTATTCTAGTTCTTCCATGCCTTGGAGGGATGCCAATCAGCAACAAAAGAGTGTTGGTCATTCTAGCAAGACTGCTGCACCCATTAGCCAAGAAAATTCAGGAAGTCGCCTTACTTCACCAACATCCAAACCTATTGATTCAAAAAAGACCACTGTTACACCTACAAAAAGTTCATCCTCAGTTGCATCTACAGGAAGAACAAGGGAGATTGAGTGTTTTAAGTGTAAGGGAAAAGGGCATTATATGCGTGATTGTCCAAATCAACGTACCCTTATCATTCGAGAAGATGATGAGTACACATCGGCCAGTGAGGTTGAAGAGGGAGGTGAATCTGATTATGAGGAGTCTCAACATATTTCGGGGTCAGAACCAGAAGAGATCACTTTTGATACAAGCCATGCAAGCCTTGTTGTTCGTCGTGTTCTTAGCTCCCAGATGAAGAAGGCAGAAAATGGACAGCGTCACAATTTATTCCAATCCAAATTTGTGATCAAAGAGCATTCTTGTAAGATATAATTGATAGTGGAAGCTGCAATAATATTGCAAGTTCAGAGATGGTTGGAAAGCTTGGCCTAACCACAAGATCACACCCGCAGCCATACTACATTCAATGGCTCAATTCTTGTGGAAAGTTGAAGGTAACAATGATGGTACGTGTTCATTTTTCTGTTGGTACCTATTCTGACTTTGTGGACTGTGATGTGGTGCCAATGCAAGCTTATGCGTTACTACTTGGAAGACCATGGTAATATGATAAGGATGCTACACATTATGGGCGTTCCAACAAGTATTCCTTTATGCACAAAGATAAGAAGGTCGTGTTGGTTCCAATGACACTGGAAGAATTTCTCAAAGATGATTTAGATAGGGCTGAGTATGAGAGAAAAGAAAAAGAGAGGAGTGACATTCACAAAAATGATAGTGAGAGTCATCAACCCAAAATGAGAGAAAGGAAAGAAAAATGTGAGAATAAAAGAGAGATACCAATCAAGGGACAAGTTCTATTAGCCACCAAAAGTGAGATGCGAGAGTTAGAAACCAATTCCCAAGAGTGTTTTGCACTTGTATGCAAGGACACTCTATTTTCTACTCACTCTTTACCCTCTTCTTTGCCTGTTTCGATTGTTTCTTTGATGCAGGAGTTTGCTGATGTGTTCCCAGATGAGATACCTGCAGGGTTGCCACCATTGCGGGGGATTGAGAATCAAATTGATTTGATTCCAGGAGCATCTCTGCCTAACCGTCCCCCATACCGTACCAATCCCGAGGAGACAGGAAATTCAGCGCCAAGTGCAAGAGCTCCTAGATAAAGGATATGTGCGTGAAAGCTTAAGTCCATGTGCTGTTCCTGTTTTACTTGTGCCAAAGAAAGATGAATCATGGAGGATGTGCATAGATTGTCGAGCTATCAATAATATTACGGTACGTTATCATCACCCTATTCCTCGATTAGATGATATGCTTGATGAATTGTGTGGTTCTACTATCTTTTCTAAGATTGACTTGCGTAGTGGTTACCACCAAATTAGAATGAAGCTAGGTGATGAATGGAAAACTGCTTTTAAGACTAAATTTAGATTATATGAGTGGTTAGTTATGTCATTTGGTCTTACAAATGCACCTAGTACATTTATACGCTTAATGAATGAAGTGTTGAGAGCTTTTATTGAAAAATTTGTGGTAGTTTACTTTGATGACATATTAATCTATAGCAAGTCTTTGGATAAACATTTAGCACATATGCGACAAGTTTTGATTGCTTTGAGAGATGCACGTTTGTTTGCTAACCTCGAGAAGTGTACATTTTGCACGGATCGAGTCGTATTTCTTGGTTTTGTTGTGACTGCGCAGGGTATTGAGGTGGATGAGGAAAAGGTGAAAGCTATTCGAGCTTGGCCAACACCTACATCAGTCACTCAAGTGCGGAGTTTTCATGGACTGACAAGCTTTTATCGTCGATTCGTAAAGAATTTCAGCTCACTCGCCGCACCCCTTAATGCGTTGACAAAAAAGAACATACCTTTCAAGTGGGAAAAAGTGCAAGAAGATGCCTTCAATTTGCTAAAAGATAAGTTAACCAATGCACCGCTTTTACAACTTCCTGATTTTAATAAAACTTTTGAGATAGAATGTGATGCTAGTGGTATTGGAATTGGAGGTGTTCTTATGCAAGATAGGAAACCCATTATTTATTTTAGTGAAAAGCTTAGTGGTCCAACTTTAAACTACTCAACATATGACAAGGAATTATATGCATTGGTTATAGTATTAGAAACATGGCAACATTATCTCTGGCCAAAAGAATTCGTCATACATTCAGACTATGAATCCTTGAAGCATATTCGTAGTCAAAGTAAATTGAATCGTAGACATACTAAGTGGATCGAATTTATTAAAACTTTTCCATATGTTGTGAAATATAAGAAGGGAAAAGATAATCTAGTTGCCGATGCTTTGTCTAGACGTTACTTGTTGTTGTCCCAACTTGATTGTAAAATTCTTGGTTTGGAAATGTTAAAAGAATTATATGCTACTGACTTAGATTTCAATGATATTTTCATGAAATGTAAAGAAGAGAGATGTTGGGATAAGTATGTGCTAAATGATGGCTTTTTATTTAGAGCTAACAAGCTTTATATTCCTGCAAGTTCTGTTCGTCTTCTATTGTTGCAGGAAGCGCATGGAGGTGGTTTGATGGGACATTTTGGGATACGTAAGACTGAGGATGTATTGGCCACACACTTTTATTGGCCAAAGATAAGGCGCGACATCGAGCATTACGTGGGGAGATGCACCACTTGTCAAACAACTAAGTCTCGCTTAAACCCACATGGTTTATATAAACCTCTTCCTGTTCCCAAATTACCTTGGGAGGATATTTCAATGGATTTTATATTGGGTTTACCAAGGACTAAGAAGGGGAGAGATAGTATATTTGTTGTTGTTGATAGGTTTTCTAAGATGACTCATTTCATACCTTGTCATAAGA
The DNA here is from genome assembly GCA_030544415.1 of Thalia dealbata. Classification (NCBI taxonomy): domain Eukaryota; kingdom Viridiplantae; phylum Streptophyta; class Magnoliopsida; order Zingiberales; family Marantaceae; genus Thalia; species Thalia dealbata. The sequence goes on from CM060460.1 coordinate 16,966,382, forward strand.
GCGATGATACTACTCATGTTGTCGATTTATTTTTCAGGGAGATCGTGCGCCTACATGGAGTGCCGAGGACAATTATTTCAGATCGTGATGCAAAATTTTTAAGCTACTTTTGGAGGACTCTTTGGGGTAAGCTCGGGACAAAGCTGCTGTTTTCAACTACATGTCATCCCCAAACGGACGGACAAACCGAGTTTGTCAACCGCACACTTGGTACCATGCTACGGGCGATACTCAAAAAGAACCTGAAGATGTGGGAGGAATGCCTACCACATATTGAGTTTGCCTACAACCAAGTTGTGCATTCTACTACCAAGTTCTGCCCATTCGAGATTGTCTATGGCTTTAAACCTGCTGCTCCAATTGATTTACTACCTCTACCACCAATAGAAAGATGTAATCTTGATGCGGAGAAGTGTGCTGAGATGATTCGTAAGATACATCAGATGATCAAAACAAATATTGAGAAAATGCAAATACAATATAAGAAGCATGCAGACAAAGACAGAAAGAAAGTTATTTTTGAAGATTGAGATTTGGTTTGGTTGCATTTGCATAAAGACCGATTTTCAAAACAGCTCAAGTCCAAACTCATGCCACGAGGTGATGGTCCATTCAGAGTTATTGCGAAGATCAATGATAATGCCTACAAGCTGGAACTACTTAAGGATTATGGGGTGAGTAATACATTCAATGTGGCTGATATATCACCATACTTGGGCGATGAAGATGAGCTGGAGTCGAGGTCGACTCCTCTTCAAGAACGGGAGTATGATGAGGACATCGTTGGTTCACCCGTGCAAGATTCAATTACCATAGAAGGCCCAATGACACGAGTCCGTGCACGACGCTTAGGACTGCAGGTGAATTCTTTTCTTGGGCAATTTAATTACTTAATTACAGAACAAATGATATTGCCTAATTATTATTGTTTATTTGTCACTACATGCAAGGAAACACATGGAGGAATTACTTATATGGAAGTTGCATGAATTACTCATTTGGAAGTGTATGAGTGAAGGAAGATTTTATTCAAGAATCAAATCTTTATTAAAGATTTATTCAAGAGCAAATCAAGGAAGATTTATTCAAGATCAAATCTTTCTCAAATATATATTCAAATCTTCATGAAGGGATTTATTTTTCCAAATTTCGTAGCTAACAAAGGAGGATATTCATATATTTATTTTTCCTATTTTAGTGAAATAAAATATGGAAAAACGTGTCATATTTTGTCTATATATTTGGTAGGACGTGCACTATTGAAAAGGGACTTTGATTTTTGCTTTAGCTACCACTTTTCAAAACTTGAAGTCCACTTTCTTAATCACTTTTTGAGTGATCCTTCCGCTGTTGCTCTTTCAATTCTCTTGAATTGTTCATGTCGTTCTTCGTGAACAGGTCAGTCGTGTTTGACACGGTTGATAACCAACTGAGGAGTGGTTTAGCGATTGCGAGGTTGCTGGTCGCGTTCCTTGATCGTGGTTAGCCTCCCCTTCATCAAAATCACGACTCCCCTTATCTTAAGGATTTCTCCTACGACGGAAGATCGGGACCAACTTGCTTGCACGCATCTTAAGTGAAGGCGTGTGCATATCAATATTGGGGCTGATTGAAGAACTTCGCCGGCGAGAGTTCCGACAAACTTTCCGGTGAAAACATATTTACAAAATTATTGCAGGATTGAGAATTAAAATTCATTGAAATATTGATAGGAAATTCGATAAGCAAGTACGAGGATACGAACGATCGCGATACGAGTTAGAATGCAATTAAAATGATAGGATTATATGAGTGTTTATTCTCTAGGTAGAATAGACGGGATAATTCTAAATGTTTAGTCCAGGAGAACTATATCCTTTTGATTAGATATGCTTGCTATTCTTTGGACTCTCCTGCTAGTTAATATTCCTGTATAAATGAGTTGTGAATAACCTTTGCTATCCATGTTAAGATTTTCAGTGCTATTGTTCCTCGATCTATTATGACTCTAAATCTAGCATATGTATTTATATGATTAGTCGTGATATCATTTCACTATCGAATGCATATGGCTAGCACGACATGATACTAGATAGTGCTATAGGCACCTTCACTACAATGATTAGAGATTATACATTATTAGCACTCTCATGGGCCACCTATAAAGAGGGGTATGGGATGATAGTGCTCGAGGTCAGGATGGGAGATTGAGTTACTCCTGACTGGTTTTTATGCCCGACTAGCTATGGATACCAGGTAGCGAGGTCTAGTGGCAACCCAAGGGGAAAGGGGGCTTTGGTTCTATAATTTTGTGCTTCTACTTTGATCTGGGTACCTTATGATACTTGATTCCTCCTCCTAAGGTAACAGTTGTTAGCCATAATTTTGTGCTTAATGAATACCCGGGCCAAGGGCATCCGTAAGCCCATCAGTGCCTTTCTGTCCCTGTCTCTACCTATGCCCGCTGTACTGATGTTGGCGGAGAGGACGGGTGACCCTTGATCACTCTCCACTGTCTCGCTAGTTGCCCTCAATGCATCCCCTATCGAAACTGTCGTGCCTTTACATCCTCCCCGGACTCCGTAGGGGCAACGACGACTCGTATAGTACTACACACTGCCCGAAGACAGGGTCACCATCAACAAGACTCATCGGCCACAGCTAACCGATATGAAAATCCCTAGGATCCGAACTACTCATCTGACTGTCTGCAGAACGTCATGGATGATAGCCGCGTGGTCTACGGATCCACTGTCCAAGGCTCGCAAGGAATCACCTTCCCAGTCCAATAGCAGTCGACGTCGACCGAGATTGACGCACATCCACACGATGGACTGTGGCAACCTCGACTCCATTGGTGCCCAGTCAATGGTAGGGCTCATCCTCGCTAGCCATCTCAGGACTATCACGGGGTCGCCTAAATGATACCCGTGCGGGTATAAACTTTTCGGGTAGGGACCTGCTCCATATTTCCGGTCTAGTACGACCTTGGAGTTCGTACGGTCAACTTTCCCTACTAGTTTCCAGTATCTAAGCTATGTATAACCTCGAGAGTGGTATGAAGCAGAACATCACCGTTTTGACCATCGACGGTACGCGGTGGTCAACCGAGGCATGTGAGAAATGCCCCTTTCTGTCTAACTTCCAGTTATTTCTCCTAGGAGGTTCTAGCATCTAATGTCACCTAAGACTAAATTTAATGCGTCTGGTATTATTGTTGATGCTACCTCCTATGTATGTTTGTTATTCATATATGTCATTATTTACATTCATGTCCGCAGGAATATTGTGAGGTACATACCACATAAAATAGTACAATATGCAGGACAATTTCAGAACATGTTAAATATTTAACATTTGGAACATAGCATATCAATCAGGTTAGGCAAAATAAATTATACTAACATGCATTCATATTAAATCTTATTAAACATTATATTTTATCATATTTTAGATATCCAAGAATTTTCTAAGAAGACCTCAGCAGGAATTTCCTAACTTGAATAAATCCTATATCGATGAACCAACGCACCTGATTTGGCGGTTTACTCTTCGGAACCAACCTAAGGTCCGTTCACTGAATTTTATTCTCTGACACTATCTCGATCCACGTGTCGTCATTTACGCATTTTATATTTTCCTGTCAATTATTCAATAAATTTTAATTCTCAATTCAAAAATAGTTTCTCAAATCTCTCTTCACCACTACTCTTAGAATGATCTCTAGAATCACCCCATTTTCTTTTCAAGTTCGCCGGAAAATCTCTCCGGCGATCGTCGAAAAGTTCGCCGGAACCCTCGCCAACGAAGTTCTTCGATCAGCACTAATATTGGTACCAATCGAAAGCTCTCTTCATGAGAATTCCAAAAATCATATTTGCCCCAATTTTTTATAGCTCATACGCGATCAATTTCACCGATTAAAAATTTGGGCGAAATCCCTAAGTTAGGGTTTTTAGCTCGCCGGCGGCCAACCGGCGGCTAATAACCCTCAACTCCAGTACCAATGGATAGCTCTCATCAAGGAGAATCTATAGGTACCAAGTTTGCAAGGTTTCACGGCCGGAATCACCGGAAATCGTCGGAGCAAGCTCCGGCGATCGAAACCCTCGCTGCCGACGCCTCTCGCGTGATTTCTCCGTCATCTCTACACCAAATTTGGGCATCTTGGCATCAAAATGAAGAGGAGGTCGAGATCTACCTATGGCTAAAATTTGGGAGCCTAGTTTATCGTGGTTTCGCCGGAGCATCGTCGGGAAGTTCGCATCACCGTCGTCGGTCCGTGCGGAGGAGGAGAGAGAGGGAGGGAGGGATGAGCGCGCGCGAGCGTGCGTTCGGTGGGAATAAATTGAGTTTTTTTTAAAAATTAGTTAATTAAAATCTTAAATCCTAGATTAAATCTTGACTGTCCAATTGACCAATCAAACGACGTCCAAATTACGATCCGTCTGCGCCGTTGGATTCCTTATCAAAAATACTAAATGATGGTAAAATTTTCACATCAAAATCTCATACTTAAAAAATCCATATGATTTTACAAATAAGTCCTTTAAAGAATTTCTTTTACGATTAAATTCTCTAAATACTAAAATTACTCTATTGCCCTTATTCAAAAATCACGGGTCTCACATTTTGTATATCATGTGCCCTATTTTGATTGTAAATCATTTGTTTATAAGTATTTTCTTATATAAGAAATCTGTTTTTGAATATATATGATTTTAGAGTTATATTAATATGTTATTCAAGTTTTCTTCTTCCATAAATATATGAGATATACATTAGGTACGCTTAGTAGATTTTCATATAGTTCTGGAGGCTTAGCAGGGCTATATGTGGAGTTCACTAGCCACGTGCTCTAGGGAAAGATATGGGGTGTGATAGGAGCAACAAAATTAGAGCTTGCTCCATCAACTTTTAATAGATAGCAAGAGAATCCAGTTTTTTTAATCACATCTGCATACATTTTGTGGACAAATAGTTGATTTTACTCACTAAGGCTTTTGACTTAAAATCTAACAATCAGGGATCCTTTAATTAAGGGGCATATGATTTAAAGGATTAATTGAGTAAGATAATAGGTATCACTTATAGAAAAATCATCATTTTTTGATGAACTTTCAGTGACCATTAAAAAAGTTATCCTATGAAAAAACAGTAAAATAGATTAAAGATAATTATCGCTAGACATATAATCTTATTGAATATACGTAGATAAAAATAAATAAATATATAAATCCTAGTAATTATCGATTTAATGATAGATGCATATACGTATAGATAAATAAATAAATGACACTTAAAGCACGTTTTACACGTAAGAGAAGGTTAACTTTTAATTTACCCATTTGGTTGAAGAGATTTTTCCTCCTACTTTTTCCTTGATAATTTTTAAACTTCCTCTTAAAATTATGGATGCCATTTTACTCTTTTATTATAATTATTTATTTTTTATATTAATATTATTGTTGCTAAAATTGTGTTATTGATGATACAGTATAAACTAATCAAATATATAACTATATATGTATATTTAACAAATAATAATACACGTACTTAGAAGGGTAAATCACCGTATAAATATATAGCCTCAGAAAAGGTTGATCAAAAACTTTCGTCCTTATTTTCCTTTCTCGAGATCTAGATCTGTGTATTATTAAATCTCAACTACATACATACCTAATAAATATCCCATAGGAGACGTAAAGAAGAGAGAAGTTTAAAGCAATAGCCAGGCAGAGTTTGACGAAGCAATGACCACGGCTCAGCTGACTACTGCGATGGATTTAAACAAACGGGAAAAAGGGATGCCGATGAGACTCCAACTAAGTCTAAAAATTCATCAAGATGTTCCTCTCCCTTTTGATCAAATTGCAAGATAGGATTTTGATGGGTTTAAGGTAAATTAGAATCCACCCGAATCAATTTTAAGGCCGATCTTTCATATACCTGTTGAATCCCTCCCCAACCAACAGGTTGACATGTAGCAACTGTCGAATGGATTCAAAAACTTTCAACCACCATATAAGATATAAGTTGAACTCAACATTATATCAACATCTCTAAAATAACTATATTCTCAACACAATCTCTTACTATAATTCTGATATAAGTCTAATACAATACTACTTTAGACAATATATAAAATCTAAATAAGAATAGCGACAACATCTAACAATGTTCTCGTCAACATTCTTGACCGCTACTACTAAACTTGCATGAACATTGAAAGTAATATGTTTATCCTTACGGTCTTGTGCGAAATTACAACTCAAAATCAAAATTAAATATTAAGAGAAATATTTAGGATGTCTTAGTTTTATTAATTATCACATGATGAGCTTTTTATTATAAATGATGTCTAACAATGCTATATGCCAACATATGACGTATATTAATGAGAACATCACCGGTTCACCCATGCAAGATTCAATTAGTATACAAGGCCCAATAACACGAGCCCACGCTACTTGTAAACCCCCACTTCTATATAGTTTAAAATAATAATAATAATAATAATAATAAAATAAAACAATATAAATAATACTTTAAAATTTTATTTAAGTTTAGATTTGTTTAGAAAAGGATTTGAAATTGAGTTAAAACCTAGATGGTGGTATAAGGTTGATTTTTGGATTAAAAAGGATATGGTTGTAATTTAATAAAGTTTATAGAGATCTAGTTTGAAATTTTATGAAGGCTTGAGGGACCTAGTTGAGTTATTATATAAGTTGTGGACCAATATGTAAATATGCAGAGGGTGGATATTAAATCCCTCACATGCGCAGCATGTGCCCCCTTCCGATCGGTCGAACCAAACTAACTCAAACCGATTGGGTTCAGTTGAATCGGTCGGCGGTTTGAGGAAGAGGGAAAACGTGCCCTAAAAACTTGGACGAGGCGCCCCCAAATCGCGTGCACTTGTCGCACGTCTTCTTCTCCACCTTCGATCCGCCGGCGGCTGCAGCTGGAAATGGCGACGGAGAGATCTCGCCGTTGACGCTGGGACCCCGACGTCGACACGACGGTGTCCGTGGCTGCTCATCGGACAGAGCTCCTTGCCGTCCCTTCGCCCTTCTATCGTCGCGCCGTCGTCGTTGCAGCGAGCTCCGAACACTTGACCGTCTGATTCGAGCTCGCCGTACCTCTTCGACCCTACCTCTTGACGAGGAGACTATGGTAGATACCCAACCACGATTCTTCAATCTCGCCTTCCCCTTCGATCCGACGCCTTCATCATTGCTCGCGTCACTCTCGTCGCGCGTCTTCCTCCCTCAATCCGCCGGCGGCTGCAGCTGGAAATGGCGACGGAGAGATCTCGCCGTTGACGCTGGGCCCCCGACGTCGACACGACGGTGTCCGTGGCTGCTCATCGGACAGAGCTCCTTGCCGTCCCTTCGCCCTTCTATCGTCGCGCCGTCGTCGTTGCAGCGAGCTCCGAACACTTGACCGTCTGATTTGAGCTTGCTGTACCTCTTCGACTCTACCTCTTGACGAGGAGACTATGATAGATACCCAACCACGATTCTTCAATCTCGCCTTCCCCTTCGATCCGACGCCTTCATCATTGCTCGCGTCACTCTCGTCGCGCGTCTTCCTCCCTCAATCCGCCGGCGGTTGCAGCTGCAAACGGCGACGGAGGGATGTCGCCGCACTGCACTATTTTTTCCCTTCGACAATCGATTTCCGACGGCGACAAGACCGGCATCCCGCTGCTCCGTCTCCCCTGCACTTCCCCCTACTTGTGGCGCAAGTAGCGAGCCCAGCGGCGAACACTTCGCCAGCTTTGACTCGAGCTCGCCTTCCTCCTTCGTCCAACCCGTCGGCGGCTGCAGGCCTCATTGCTCGCCTACCTCCTTCCTTCGATTCGGCGGCTGCAGCTGCGGCGAATGAGAGAGATCTCGCCGCACCGTCGCCGATGCCGGATCTCCCTCCTCCCGATTCGAGCTCACCGAAGACCCAAAATCGCCCTCGCCCGCTGCGTCTCCTTAGTCGCAGCGAGCTCCCTTCCGTCCACCACTCTATTCATCGGCGGCGACAACACACTGATCCTTCGTCGCCCTCTCTCCGATTAGGTGCTGCATGCAGGGCCGCACCATCATGGACCGAGACATGCGATTGATCCAATTCCTCCCTTCTTCGAATTTGAGCAGTAGCAAGGTGAATTCCAAATTCTCTTTATTGTTGATTTGTATTCAAATTCATTATGGTCGATGGGTAATGCTATCTCCCCCACCTCCTTCTCCTTTCCCTATCATGCCTTCCCTTTCTACATTAGGTGATTTTCTCTTTTCTTTACCTTAAGTTATGTATATAGGATAATAATGAGGGATGTGGAGAGAATCGAATTGAGGCCTCCACTAAGAAAATATTGTTAAATTTCAATTTGCTAGATATTATATGATGATGTTATTTTATGATTTGGATTTAATTGGGATGGTGTGGCTAATGAATTTGGATTTAATTGGGATGGTGTGGCTAATGAGTTGTTGTATGTTTCATAAAATTGGTATAAAGTAATTGTTAGTCCCACTTAGTTAATGATGATATTGGACATGGAGTTGAGAAATAAAATAATGGAGTTGAATTTGTTGTTGACTTGGGTAATTGAGTTGACCTATGATAATTAAGGGATGTGAAGTATTGGACTTGAGTATGAAGTTAGACCCAATAGTTGAAGTGCATCACTTATTTTGGATTAGGCCAAATGATTCACTAGTTACTAGTGATTAAATAATATCTATCATATTAGATTATGAAGATTTTATTTTAAATAAAATCTTTATTGTTTTAGGGATCTTACTCCATCTTGAGAGCTGTGTATTATTGATATATCTGGATTGGTTCCGAAGCTCAGATCCCCATACAGGTGCGTTGGTTCATCGAATATAGGATTTATTCAAGCTAGGAATTCCTGTCGAGGTTTTCTTAGGAAATATCTCGGGTGCCTCAAATATAATAAAAATGAAATGCTTGTCATGATTATGTATATATGGATAAATGCATGTTATGCTTACTATGATATTATCTAAATGCATGTTAGTATGATTTACTTTGTCTACATGCATGATTATGCCATGTTTACCATGCTACATACTTAACATGTCTATAACTCTTGTCCTGCATGTTATATTATTCATCTAAGCTATGATAGCACGATTACCATGCAGTTATAGATAAGAATGATGACATGTTAGAAACTCTTAGGAGAGACATCACTAGAAATCAGACAGGAAGGGGTACTGCTTGCATACCCTGTTTGACCACTGCGTACCGTCGATGGTCAAAATGGTGATGCTCCGCCACACACCACTCCTGAGGTTATGCATAGCTTAGATACTGGGAGCACCACTCCCGAGGTTATGCATAGCTTAGATACTGGGAGCTGGTAGGGAAAGAGACTGTACAAACTCCAAGGTCACATTAGATCGAAAATGCGGAGTAAGTCCTAACCCAAAAAGTCATACCCGCACGTGTGCCGTCTAGGCGACACCGTGATAGTCCTGAGATGGCTAGCCGGGACGAACCAAAACAAGAACCTAGCTCACATGTCGCCGAGGCTGTAGTATTCCGGCGACAGCTAGTTTGCACACCTTTGGGACATTGCTGCTCGGGAACTGGGACGGTGACATCCCTCCGCATGGCCTTGGATAGTGGATCCGTAGACCACACGGCTACCATCCTTGACGTTCTGCAGACGGTCGGATGGGTAGTCCGGATCCTAGGGTTGTATTATATCGACTAGCCGTGGTCGATGGTCTTGTTGATGGTGACCCCATCTTCGGATGATGTTGTAGTACTACACGAGTCGTCGTTGCCCCTACGGAGTCCGGGGAGGATGTAAGGGCACGGCAGTTTCGCTAGGGGAGGCATTGTAGGCGACTAGCGAGACAGAGGAGTGTGATCAAGGGTCACCTGTCACCTCCGCCAACATCAGTGCAGCGGGCATAGGGAGAGACAGAGACAAAGGCACTGATGGGCTTGGTGATGCTCTTTGGCCGGGGTATTCACTAAGCATAGGCTGGCAGCCCGAGTATTGACATTGATAGCCATAGTACACTGTAGATAACATTCCGGTGACATTGAGGACATAGTTACTAGACACAGCTTAGGCGACATCTAGTGCTACACTTGTTGTATATGCTTACACAGTTATTTTGCATTTATGATATGCTTCACATGTATTATATGAAAATGACTAATAATAAACCCAAGGCATCCCCGATTAATCCTCCTAGCCTTTGGATTCCTTATTCGGTTTCGAGCCGTAATTTCGCACTAGGCCGCAAGGCTGAGCACACCACTTTTCCCCGTGTGTGCAGGGTGTTAGATGATCATATGAGACGGTTGATGAAGATGAGTCCATCGACAGATCTATTCTTTATTTATCGATACCTTTTATCATAGAATTGTAGTAGGTTTATTGGGACTGTGTTAGGAATGATGAGTTAGATACTTTGATTGTATATTCCGCTATGTAAATGATGTTTTTGGATTGTATGTATCACTTGATGCCTTGTATGGGTCCGTTGGGCTCATACGGTGGTTGCCACGTGCCCGACAGTAGGGTCGGGGCATGACAGGTAAATTAATTACTTAATTACAGAACAAATAATATTACCTAATTATTATTGCTTGCTTATCACTACATGTAAGGAAATTGTAAACCCCCACTCTCATCAAAAAAAAAAAAAAATCGGTCTGGTTCAATTGCACCGGCCAGCCGGCCGGTCCAACTGAACCGGCTCGGACCCGGTTCGAAAGAAAACCAAGCGACGCCGCCCCCCTCCTTCGCTCGCAGCAAGCAGCGCCGATGCTCAGCATTTCGCCGTCGGCCACTGCTCGCCGTCCGTCGGCTGTCGCCGCTTCTGCCCGCCTCCGTCGTCGTCGTGCATCACTCCCTGTTGAAAGGGGAGCTCGGCAACGCATCCTCCCTCATCTCGCCTCCTTCCGCAGCAGAGCAGAGGAGCCGTCGCCCTCTCTTCCGCCGCCAGCTGCTGGCCGCCGACCGCCGACCGCGCCCTGGTGCCGCCCATTCCTCTCCGCCACGACGAGGGGAGCTCGGCGGAGGTCCCTTGCAGCCGCGTGACCCCCCTTCCCCTGCATTTTTCCACCTCTTCGCTGCAACTGCAGCCGCTCGCCGTCCGCAGCAACCGTCCGCCGACGCACTGTTCCACGCACAGATCACCGACGCGCTGTTCGTGGTTGCTGGGGCTCGAGCTGCTCGCCCTCGCCGCAAGCTCGTGAGCTTGCATTCGGCCCCGACGCAACTGCAGCAGGTGACGATTTCGTCGCCGCTGATCCAACCCGCAACACGATCGGCGAGGAGTGGAGCTACGAATCCACTCGTCTCGCCGGCCGGATCCCCCTCCTCTCCTTCCCCACACGTTCGCAAGGTGAGGAGCTTCGTTTCCCCTCTATGAACGGGCGGTTTCGCCCTCCGGGGAACTCGCCCAAGAGTTCGCCGGCGACGTCCACCGAAAGCTCCATTTTAGCGTTGATAGCCGGATTTCTTCGCAGGCCATCGTTGATCTCTCCGCGGTGAAGGTTCCGAGTTCGTCGGATGGCCGACTATCGGATTATAGGAGCTCCGGCGAGGTGGCGGCTAGGGTTCCGGCGGCCGGCGGTGAGGTTTTCCTGCGAGTGAATAGTGATCGGCTGGTTAAGTTAAATTCTTCCTTAATCATGCTTAACGATTAATTAAGCATGGTTAGTTATAATTAAGTATGCTTAGTATAAAATAAGTTAATGTACGCTTAGATTTAATTAAGCATATTTAGTGTAAATTAAACAAAGTTAGTGATTTAATTAAGTGGATTAATTAATGGGTTAAATAAGTGGTTGAGTTGAACCGAATTGAAGTTAGTTGGGTTGAGTTTGAGTTAAGTTTGGGTTCAGATCGAGTTTAATTGGGTGAGCCGGATCAACTAGTTGAAACTGGTTCAAGTTCGAGTCAAACTCAATTAGTTTGGGTTAGGTGAACCGGATCCGAGCTGAACCAGACCAAAATTGAACCAAATTGAACCTAACCTAACCAAACCAAACCGAACCGGTCAACCGTTGATCGTTGACCAGGTCAACCGTTGACCGTTGACCAGGTCAGAAAATAATTAAATAATTAAATAATTAATAAAATAATAAAATAATATTAAAATAATAAAATAATAAAATAAATAAAATAATATTAAAATAATAAAATAATATTAAAATAATATTAAAATAATAAAAATAGTAAAAAATTTCATAGGTTCTACTTGGGGCCTTGGGTGACTTGGGCCATGTTATGGATGGGTTTAATGAGTATAAATTGGAAAAAAAATTATTTAAGTTAATTAAAGTAATTTAACATTGTAATTAGTTAATAGATAAAAATTTAAAATATGATTAATTAAGATTTGATTAGATAGAATAAATCTTAAACTTGTATGCTTAGTTTGGGGATTAATTAGGTGTAATAATTATTTTAATTGGTTGATAAATTCCTAATTTATTTACTTTAGGAGAAAATGAATTAAATTTATTCTAAATAATTGTGTTAATTAGGACTATCGTGGGTACGCGATCCGAGTAGTTCGTCGGGTAATTATTTTCGCGTGACTTGATTCTGAAGAGCGGATCGCTAATCCAGGTGCGTTGGTTCTCCGATGTAGGATTTATTCAAGCTAGGGAATTCCCGTTGGGGTCTTCTTAGGAACAATTCCTGGATGTCTTAAATATAATAAAATATTATTCTTGATAAGATTTAATTGTCCGCATGTTAGTTTAATTTATTTCTGTCTAACATGCATGATATATCATGATTTCCTGCTAAGTTTTAATATGTCGTGATATCTTGTCTTGCATAATATATAATATTTTATTATTATTTTTCTATGTTATGATTGCACAACTACCATGCAGATATAGATAAGAATAATGACATGTTAGAAACTATTAGGAGACATCACTAGAAATTCGATAGGGAGGGGTACTGCTTGCATACATCGTTTGACCACTGTGTACCGTCGATGGTCAGAATGGTGATGCTCCACCACATACCACTCCTGAGGCTACATGTAGCTTATATACTGGGAGCTGGTTGGGAAATGGGCCAAATAAACTCCAAGGTCGGATAGACCAGATAGCGGAGTGGTCCATACCCGGATACTATTACCCGCACGAGTGACGGTTGGGCGTCACCGTGATAGTGCTGATATGGCTAGCGGGGATGAACTTTCCAACAAATTAGCAAAAATGTGGTCGAGTACCTCAAACCCATTGTGCGGATTGACGGTCAACTCGGTTAACATCGATCGCTTTTGAGTTGGGACGGGGATTCTCTCAAGCCTTGGACAGTGGATCCATAGACCACACGACTATCATCCTAGACGTTCTGCAGATGGTCGGATGAGTAGTCCGGATCCTAGGGTTATTAAAAATTTCGGTTAGCCGTGACCGATGATATATTATGTTGAGGTGACCCTGCCTACGGGCAGTGTGTAGCGTTACACAGAATATCATTGCCCTTACGGAGATCGGGGAGGAAGTAGGAGCGCGATGTTTCGTTGGGACGGGGCGTAGGGTGCGATTGGCGAAACAGTGGAGAGAGATATACGGTCACCCGTCCTCTTCGCCAACATCAGTGCAGCGGGCTTAGGTAGAGACATAGAAGGACACCGCACTGATGGGCTTATGGGAAGTCCCCGACGGGGGAAATTCACTAAGCATAGGCTGGCAGCCCGAGTTTTGTAACTTCAAAGTATTATTATGACGTAGGTGACATGCTATTGACTTTGACACTAGATACAACTTAGGTGACATCTAGTGAAACATACATATGTATTTAATTATGCTTTTTTACTATTTTCTATAAATTGACTTACACAAATGAAAAATGATGATTAACAACCAAAGGCATCCTAGAATACTCCTCCTAGCCTTTGATTTCTTTATTCGGTAGAGCCGTAATTTCGCACTAGGCCGCAAGGCTGAGCACACCACTTTTCCCCGTGTGTGTAGGTTATTAGATGACCGATCGAGATAGTAAATGAAGATGGATCCACCGACGGATTTATTTTTCTTTATCGTTACCGTTTATCATAGAATTGTAGTAGGTTTATCGGGACTGTGTTAGGAATATTGAGTTAGATGAATTATTTGTAAATTCCGCTGCGTAAATGATGTATTGGATGATATGTATCACTTGATGTCTTGTATGGGTCTGTTGGGCTCATACGGCAGTTGCCACGTGCCCGATAGTAGGGTCGGGGCGTGACAGAAACACATGAAGAAATTATTGATATGGAAGTTGCATAAATAAGAAATATTGATTCAAGAGCAAATAAAAGAATATTTATATAAGAGCAAATCAAAGAATATAATTAAATCAAATATTTATTTAAAAGTAAATTTAATATTTATTCAAGAGTAAATCAAGAAATATTTATTCCCCATATATGTAACTAATTTTGATTGCAAGTCGTATGGAGTCTTTTCTTGATGCGCAAGGAGCGTGGGAAGCAATCGAGCCAGAAGGAGGTGCTGTGCATGTAGACCGAAAGAAAGACAAGGTGGCACGATCAATAATTCATCAATCGTTGAGTGATGAAGTATTGGCGCTAGTTGCTAACAAGAAGACAACAAAGGAAACGTGGGATACACTGAAGAATCTCCACGTAGGGGATGAAAAATTCAGAAACACAAAAGGAAGTCGTTTGCGTGGTGAATTTGAGAAGTTGCATATGAAGAATTCAGAGTTAATAGATGATTATGTTGGCAGGCTTTCTTCGGTGGTGACTGAGATGAGAAACCTTGGCTTGGAGATGAAGGAGCAATTGGTTGTGGAGAAATTGCTTCGGTCTATTCCCTCCAAATTTTATCCTATTGCATGTAATCTAGAACACTTTGGTGATCTAACCACTATGACTGTGGATCATGCAGTAGGGGCATTGAAGATTTTTGAAGAAATAATTGCACCTTCACTACAAGAGGAGGAGAACCAGATGTATTGGTCTCGTGCAGAAGTAGAGACGAGATACCGCAGGGATCTACCAAGCAATTGATGGGGTAGAGGCTAAGGTAGAGCAAGAGGTTTTGCTCAAGGAAGAGGAAGGTTTAGTGGCATTTTTAATGGAGGATGTGGTAGAGGAAGGTTTAATTCAAATTCGGTTCAAGAGAAATTGAGGAAGAACAAGTCACATGTTAAATGTTTCAGCTATCAAAAATTTGGGCACTATGCTTCAGAGTGTAAGAAGGAAGAAAATGTATTCTTGGCCGAGACAAATGAAGACAAGGAGCTTCAAGAGCATCATGCAATTCTTATGGCCATAGAAGATGAAGGAAGTAAGAGGGATACTCTCTTACAAGGTATCAATTCCCATGATTCAGTTTTTGATACAACTTGTGATACTTGGTACTTAGATTCGGGTGCAACTAGTCATGTGACCGAAAATCTTGCATGCTTACATAATGTAAATACTACTTGCTGTGGACAAGTAAAATTTGGTGATGGTTCATTTGTTAGCATAGCAGGAAAGGGAAGTGTACATTTTTCTGATAACATTGGAGAAGTGAGGACTATATCTAGTGTTCTTTACATTCCTAGCTTGAAAACAAATATTCTAAGTCTTGGATAGTTAGATGAACTTGGTTTTACTACCATAATCAAGCATGGAAGGTTGAATATCTATGACAAAGAAGGGAAGAATTTTGTTTCAGTAAAGAGGGCTGATAATAGATTGTTTCTGCTTCATAATGATTTTTTTAACAAATGCATGCTAGTGAAGAATAATGAAAGTAGCTGGTTATGGTACAAAAGATTCGGTCAATTGAATTTAAGCACTTAAATGTATGTCTGATCAGAATTTGGTAAAAGGATTACCACATGTTCAGTTAAATGATAGTGTTTATCAAGAATGTGTTGCAACAAAGCAAACAAGATCTTTGTATCAGTCATCAAATTTCAGAACTACTCATGTGCTAGAATTGATTCATGGTGATCTATATGGACCTATTACTCCATCTACTTTGGGTGGAAATAGGTATTTTTTGTTACTAGTTGATGATTATTCCAGGTACATGTGGGTAGTAATGTTGAAAGCAAAAGATGAAGCTTTTTCTACATTCAAAAGGCTTTTGAAGATGGCTGAATCAGAATGTGCCAAGAAGCTGAAAATTTTCAGAACAGATAGAGGAGGAGAGTTTAATTCAAGGGAATTCAATATTTTTTGTGAGCAACAAGGATTTAAAAGACATCTAACAGTACCTTATTCTCCACAGCAAAATGGAGTAGTGGAGAGAAGAAATAGAACTGTGATGGAGATGGCTAGAAGTCTGCTCAAAACCATGAATGTGCCATCTGAATTCTGGGGAGAAGCAGTCAACACAGCTGTATATCTCTTGAATAGGTCCTTCACAAGTAGCTTGAAGGGTGTAACTCCCTATGAAGCTTGGACTGGTAGGAGGCCGAGCATTCTTCATCTAAAGGTGTTCGGTTGCAGAGCTCATGTGAAATTTTTGGGTATCCATTTGAAAAAGTTGGATGATAGGAGCAAACCAATGATATTTATTGGATATGAAGTTGGTTCTAAGGCCTACCATTTCTTTGATCCAGAGAAGAAGTTAGTTGTGGTGAGTAGGGACTGTATATTTGAGGAAGAAGTAAGATGGAATTGGTCTAGAAGCTCAGCTGATGGGGTTTCTGATCAAATCAGAAATATACAACAGAAACTGATTACTGATGGAGTTGGAAATCAGTATCAGTATCAACTTGATACTGATGAATTCAGTATGGGAACTTCTGATACTTTGCCATCAAAACATCATATTTCTGAAGGGGATCATCCAGGGAGAGTATCAAGAAGCCAGATCACACCAATTGCCCTCAACCTGGATGATACGGACAATGGCACTGATCAACATCAAAAAGTATCACATTGTGATACTTTTGGTGATACTTTTGCTAACAATTGTGTTGATACTTTTGCAGATATTATTGATGCTTCTACTGAGCCAGCTGCAGGGAGAAGGTTTAGATCTATATAAAGTCTTTATAAGAGCTCAAATGAAGCTGAACTCTTGCAAGAAGAAGCATGGTTGGCACAAAGTACTGATCAGGAGCCACTAATTTATGAAGATGCAGTTAAACACAAAGCATGGAGAACAACAATGCAAGAAGAGTATGATCAAATAATTAAGAGCCAAACTTGGGTTCCTACTGATCTTCCTAGAGGAGGCAAGACTATTGGCTTGAAATGGGTGTTCAAAATTAAAAGAGATGCACAAGGAGAAATTCTAAAGCACAAAGCAAGGTTGGTTGCAAAGAGATATTTGCAACAACAAGGGGTGGACTTTGATGAAGTATTTGCTCCAGTTGCAAGAATTGAAACCATTCGTTTGTTGATTGCAATCACAGCTCAACAAGGATGGAATTGCATCAAATGGATGTCAAGTCGGCATTCTTAAATGGCACAATAGAAGAAGAGGTATATGTGAAGCAACCGGAGGGGTTTATTCTCCAAGGAAAGGAGGAGAAAGTGCTCAAGCTTAAGAAGGCCTTGTATGGTCTCAAGCAAGCACCAAGAGCATGAAACTTGAAGCTTGATAAGTCCCTGTTAGCACTTGGTTTCAAAAGGAATATGCAAGACCCAGTTGTGTACACAAGATCAGTAAAGGGAGAAAGATTAATAGTTGGAGTTTATGTGGATGATCTACTGATCACTGGTACAAATGTGAGAGTTATTCAACAGTTCAAGGAGCAAATGCAGAAAGAGTTTGAAATGACTGACATGAGACTCTTGCATCATTATCTTGGTATGGAGATCTCACAATTAGAAGACCGTATCACTATATGTCAATCTCTATATGCAGAAAACTTGCTAAAACAGATGGGAATGTTTGATTGCAATTTGGCGCACACACCTATGGAGGAGAGGTTGGTTTTTCAACAAGCAAAGGAAGTAGATGTAACTGAATACCGTAGGCTTGTTGGGAGCTGGAGATATCTCACTCAAACAAGACCTAATTTGATGTATTCGGTAAGGATACTCAGCAGATACATGCAAGCTCCAACGGTGGCACATTCAATTGCTTCAAAAAGGATACTAAGATATCTCAAAGGAACACTTGGATATGTGTTAGTTTACTACAAGGGAGATCACATAAAAAATACTGTGATACATGGGTATAGTGATAGTGATCATGCAGGATGTATTGATGATAAAAAGAGTACAAGTGGTATGGTATTCTTCTATGGTGGAAGTGCAATCAGTTGGAGCTCGACTAAGCAAAAGATAGTTGCTTTAAGCTCATGTGAAGCTGAATACATAACTTTAACAGGAGCTGCGTGCCAAGGAATTTGGTTGGCACGTTTCTTGTCAACTTTACTTGAAGAAGAGGTGAAACCCATGACAATATATGTTGATAACTTATCAGCATTAGAACTTAGCAAAAATCTGGTTCATCATAATCGCACTAAGCATATTGATACAAGGTTTCACTTCATTAGAGATTGCATTGAAGCAAAACAAATTGAGGTGAAGTTTGTGGGTTCAAATGAGCAAAAAGCTGATGTGTTTACAAAAGCGTTGGGTCGGCACAAGTTTGTTGAGATGAGGTCAATGCTAGGACTTCAAGAACTCTAGTACAAACAAGCTTAGGAGGGAGAATGATGGAAATAAGCTTGTTTTGGCAGAAATCAGTTATAGTTTGTAGTAGGAATTTAATCAATAATCAGTAATAGGCAATGTTGTTTTCTGATTACAATTTCCTTTTACATTGTAATGAGAAGTTTTTTCCAAATCTTCTCTAGTTTTTGTTTCCTTTCCAAATACATCATTGTAAGGTTTTGTTTCAATTAATACCTTGAACGTGAGAGAAGGGATGTATTGCTTCTCTACACGATTTTCCTCCTTCTGTTGCAACTTGCCGAGAGTTGTCTTTTTCGGTTGTTACTGTTGCATTGCTTTTCTTCCAACATGGCGAACCAAGCTTAATCTCCCTTCCATCATTCAAAATCAATTCAAGACCGATGGCTGCGGACGAACAACGAGGCTTGAAAAGTACCTCCAGTCGATTCGATCTTTGTGCTTATCAATAACTTCTGCAACTTCAACTATCTGATCCCCTTTTTGTTAAATGTTGTCGGATTCCCGTCAGCTACTGCTACTGCTGCAATCGAAATCAATCGCCTTTGAGGCTCCGGCTTAGATTACTAACAACTGAGGTTAGAAGCTAGGCTGGAAGGGAGACTACCTGGGTCCAAGACATTGAGCAGGTACCCCGGAGGCCAGAGGAAATTGGGTTTAGGCGAGGAGGCGGCAATGTGGAAGCGACGAGTCGCCGGCTTCGCTGCGCTGCGTGAAGCGAAAATGGCAAGGAGACTTGGCGGAGAATGCTCGGTGATTCCAGTAGGGCTGATGGTGGCTCAATCATCGTTAAAAATCACCGACGAAATCGGTGATGCATTCGTGAAGTGAATTTGGAGGCTGGCTTTGCGAGCGCATGCAGTGGGGGCTCGAATCGAAGGATGAGGAAAAGATAAGGTCACGTGACGGCTGCATTCCCCATCTTGCCCTCCTAGCTTCGATTATGTTCACCGGTAAAGTTCCCAGCCTACCCCTTTCACTTCTACAAATTTACGTACTCAGGATCTCCCTTTGTTAGATCCTTACTCAATTCAAATTTTTCACCTCATCAACTCGTCTCTTAATCCCATTGATATTGCTATCAATGGATGCTGATAACATTTTTGTATAGCACGGGCACTCCAAAATGAGGGGTTTACATGTCGCCTTATTCTATATCTGGGATCTGTATTTAAATTGTTTGAGATTCCTTGATGATTTCATTGCTATTGGTTTCTCCTTGTTGCTGCCGTGTTGATGATTGTATACCGTTAGCTATCTTGTAATAATTTTATTTTGATGACTTTATTGATAATTCTGTTGGATGAGTTCAGTTACAAGTTTTTTGGGTTTTTACGAAAACTCTTATAATTCCAGATTGCCGAAAAGTAGGAAAATATTTTGGAAAAGTGGTGAAGGAAAGTTGATGATACTGAAGGTTATTTTC
The DNA here is from genome assembly GCA_030544415.1 of Thalia dealbata. NCBI lineage: Eukaryota > Viridiplantae > Streptophyta > Magnoliopsida > Zingiberales > Marantaceae > Thalia > Thalia dealbata. The sequence continues at coordinate 16,986,410 of CM060460.1, forward strand.
AATCTCTCTTATACTTTTTAAATTCTTTTTACAAGAGGCTAGGTATATGGAACTTTGATTTCTCTTTTAAATTCAAACGTGACTTTTTTTTTTCTTTTCTTGCTAAGTTATTATAAATTTATGGAAATATAATATTATGTTTCAATGAAATAAAGTGCAAAAGAGTTGCTACTGATATGTAAAAAGAATAACTTTAGATAGAAAGGTGGCTGAATTGTATCATGCATTTCATTTCTTTTTATTACTTGTTCTAGAGGTAGGTGAATATGATTGTTTCATTTCATCATTGGTTGCTAAAGTTGTAGTGCATTCTTGTCTTTCATGAGCTTATTAAAAGTTTGAATTGAGGGTAGAGCAATGGAAACTGCAGTGTACTAAAAATAAAGAGTGACGTATGAAAGCTTGGCCGAATAGTGTTGCATTGAATTATGCTCTTATTTTTCCATTTTTTGCTTCACAAGAGAATTACTATTGTTGTTATAAATTTCCCTGAGCAAGTTGTTTGTTGTTTTGTTGAGAAAGTAATTGAGTAGTTTTAGGAAAGTGTAGGAGTTGGATCAATGAAAGTTGTTAGTGTTAGTTAAAGAAAATGAATGACAGTAGAAGTTTTAATAAAAATTGGAAATGAAACTCAATGATTGTATGTGATTTAAATTAGCTGTGGTTGATTAATTGTTGTTGAGACTTGCAACTATCGAGGGGTGGCATTAGGAGGAATTGATGCTATAGATAATTCTGATGCTGCTTTGTACGGGATAAACCTATACCTAAAACCCAACCCTACTGTCGGGCACATGGCAAACGCCGTATGAGTTTCAAAGGTCTTATACAAGGCATTTGGTAATAAATATTGTCCGTACACATAATCAACATAGCAGAATATATAATTAAATAATCTATGCAACCCTACTAACACAGTTCCGATATACCTACTACAATTCTATACTAACGACATCACTAAATAAAACTAAATCTGTCGATAGTCTTATCTTCATTGATTAACCTCATTGATCATCTAATAACCTACACACACAGGGAATATCAGTGTGCTCAACCTTGCAGCCTAGTGCGAAATTACAGCTCGAAATCGTAGCAAGAAAATCAAACATAGGGAGAAGCTCTAGGATGCCCTTGGTTTATTAACAATTATATTTCTTGTTTAAGTGTATATATAGTAAAGCGGCAGTATAACAATGTGAGTATATAAATATCCTTAACTGTCATCTAAATAATATCACGTGTCTGTGTCACTAGAATATGTCGTCTGTAGTGTATTCCAATTTTATATATCAAGACTCGGGCTGCCGGCCTATGCTTAGGGAATACCCTGGCCAAGGGCATCCATAAGCCCATCAGTGCCTTTCTGTCTCTATCTCTGCCTATGCCCGCTGCACTGATGTTGGCGGAGAGGACGGGTGACCCTTGATTACTCTCCACTGTCTCGCTAGTCGCTTACAATGCCTCCCCTAACGAAACTGTCATACCCTTATGTCACGCCCCGACCCGCATGTCGGGCACGTGGCAACCGCCGCATGAGCCAGCAGACCCATGCAAGGCATAACAGGATCCAATATACGCTACATAAGGAGCTAGCCAAGTAAATAGCAACATAATACAATTCCTTAGTACAGTCCCGATATAAGTCTACTACACTCTACGATCCGTAATATAGAAAGAAATCCTAGACACGGATGTTCACCGACCTTCGATGATAAGATCCTCGTCCTCGATCTTGATCGTCACTACTACACCTGCACACACATTAAACGCGGTGTGCTCAGCCTTGCGGCCTAATGTAAAATTACAGTTCGAAACCACAGCACGAAATCAAAGGCTAGGGGATCGTTCAAGGATGCCTTAGTGAGATTAGTTATCACATAGCAAACTTTACAATATTTTACATGTATTATCCAACTATGTTATATGTCAACCCAGGTTGTAGATAGATGTATGTCTCTAAATACCACCTAGGTTATATATCATATTGGTATCACTAGTGTAAATCATATATAACATATTTATTTTTATATCACATGACTCGGACTGCCGGTCTATGCTTAAGGAAAGCCCTAGCCTAGGACTTTCCTAAGCCCATCAGTACCATTACAGTCTATGTCTCTGCCTATGCCCACTGCACTGATGCTGGCGGAGAGGACGGGTGACCCATAATCACTCTCCATCATTTCGCTAGTCACTGACCATGCATTCCCTAGCAAAATCGTCGTGCCTGTACATCCTCCCCAGATCCTAGGGGCAACGACATCTGTGTAGTACTACACATTATCCGCAGACAGGGTCACTATCACAACAGTCTCATCGGCCACGGCTAGCCGAAATAATAACCCTAGGATCCGAACTACTCATCCGATCGTCTGCAGAACGTCAAAGATGATAGCCGTGTGGTCTACGGATCCACTGTCCAAGGCCTCACGTAGGGAATCACCTTCCCAGTCCAATAACAATCAACGTTGGCCAGAATAAACGCATATCCGTACAATGAGTTGTGGCTATCCCGACTACATCGTGGCTAAATCTATGGTAGGGTTCATCCTCGCTAGCCATTTAAGGACTATCACGATGTCACCTAAGCGACACACGTGCGGGTATTGATATCTGGGTATGGACCCACTCCATTTTTGGTCTATCTTGACCTAGGAGTTAATCTAATACAACCCTCAGTTCACTCCCAGTATCTAAGCTATCTATGATCTGTAGCCTTGGGAGGTGCTGGTGTGTGAACATCACTAACCGAACGCTAATGGTTCGCGATGTTATCTAGGGTGCATTAATAACACCCTTAGTTTAAAATTTAGTGATGTTCTTACATTGTACTAGTATCATGTCACCTATGTCTCTATACTAAAGTGTCCGGTGTAAATTATGATACTATGTTCTATGTTTGCTTATTTTTATCATGTTCTGCATGATATTATTTTGTATTCAGTATTATAACATAATTTACTAGCATGCGGTAAAAATAATATATCATGCCAAGTAAAAAGAAAAAATAAGCATGCATAGCATATTAATATGCTAATAAAATGTAATAACATGGCATGTATTTTTCTTGATAGTTTTAGAAGCATGATATTTATTTAGTTAACAGGCATCCGAGAATTTTCCAACAAAATCTAATTAATATTTTTTCTAGCTGGAATAAATCATACTATGATAAGCCTACGCACCTGTAGAGATGTTTGGGCTTCAAAATCAATCCAATTGAAGCTTCGGAGTATTAATAATAGGGTAGATCGAGTCCAAATAATTTTCCTAACATAAGAAAATTTATTTAGAATTTTAAATAAATTTTCTAGAATTAATTTAGATAGAAATATATTAATTTATATTGATCCGATCTATCCCCTTAATTTGGACCTAACCATGTAATTAACCCAATCTGTTTGGTCCAAGTCTATTCATGAAGCCCAAATCCATTTATTATCCAAGTTAATCTAGTCAAAATTTGGTCAAATCTAACTTTAATTTGGATCCAAACCCAATGCATACAATAAAAGTCAAAATTGATCAAATTTAATCTTAATTAACCAAATTGATCAATTTTGTCTCAATCCCAATCAATTTGACTCAATTTGGGTTCAAACAGTTAAATTGGTTTAATTTGAATTCAATCTGATTCAATTTGGTTCGAATATGACTTGATTCAATTTGATTAGGTTCAATTCGGGCTTAAATCAATTTAATTGGTTCAACTCATGTTCAGTTCAATTCAATTTGGTTCAACTCGGATCCGGTCCAGTTTAATTGGATCCGGTCTAACCAGCCCAATCTAATTCGATTAGACTCGAGTCCAAACTAAATCCAATTAATTGATTTGGCTCGAACCCAACTCAAATAAATGATTCAGCTCAATCTAATTAAACTCAACCAGGATCCAGACTCAACCCAATCCGCACCCCATTCTTACTCAACTAAACCCAACCGATTCATTAACTCCACTTAATTAATTCACTAAACCAGTTCAACTTAATTAATCTACCCTTAAGCATGTTTAGTGAAAAAGGGGTAAGGGCAGTGGGCGTCACCTTCGCTCCCGCTCGTCTCCTCCAGCCCCGTCGAAGCGCTCCCACTTCGGCGAGAGCCGTGGGTTCTCCGGCACCGACGGCAGTGGCGAGAGGGCGGTGGGTCCTCCGGCGCTTGCGATGATGGTGAGATGGAGGGTGAGGATGAGGGGTCGCCTCAATGGGGCGAGAAACCAGCGAAGGAAGGAGGTGATCAACCTTCTCAGTTCTCGTCGCACAAACAACGTCCCACGTTGACGGGTGAGGCAATGGCGACGTCCTTGACGGCACGGCTAGACACCGGCGGCCGTCCGTGCATGGAGAGGCGAGGTTGTCCAGAGCAAAAGCAGGGGAAGGCAGGGCAGCTGCTCCGGTAGGGGATCTAGCGAGCTCCATAGATGGCGAAGTTCGAGACCGACGAGGCGCACGAAGAGGGCGCATCGACGATGGCCTCTGCTCGATGATAGGAAATCGCCGGCTGGGGTCGCGAACTAGGGCGCTCTGCTCGTGCCCCTGTTCCTGTCCGTGAGTAGGGGAAGGTTGCCCCGCTGCTATCTCCGACAGCAGCAAGGCGAGGGACAGTGGGTCACGGCGAAGGGCGTGCTGGAGAGTCTAACCATGCTCCTTCGTCGCTCGGAATAGGTGGCTGTGCGTGGAGGAGGAGATGCGGGCGAGCTACTGCACGGCGTCCGTGGGAAGAGGGCAAAGGTGTCAGGCCTTCGCGAACGAAAGGGAAGGTGTCGCCAACCTTCTCCGGCAGGTCGGCGAACGAGGTTGGGGTCGCATGTGCGGCGATGAAGGTAGCGAGGAGTTTTGCGGCGATGCAAAGGAGGAAAGGGGAGGAGGATGAAAGGTGTGGGCTGCGGGTACGATGGGGAAGGCAGAAGGCATGGGTAGCACGCGCATGTTGACGATGGACGGGGCGTGCACGACCTCCTCCTTCTCTCCGTTTCTTTCTTTCTCTTTTTTTTTCTTCTTCTTTTTTTTTCCAAAGAGAAGGGGTTTACACCTTACATCCTCCTCGGACTCCGTAGGGGCATCAACGACTCGTGTAGTACTACACACTGTCCGAAGATAGGATTACCATCAACAAAGACTCAACGCGATATAATAACCCTAGGATCTGGACTTCTCATCCGACTGTCTGCAGAACGTGAAGAATGATAACCGTGTGGTTTATGGATCTACTATCCAAGGCTATGCGGAAGGAGTCACCATCCCAGTTCACAAGCAGCGATGCCTACTAGGAGGTGTGCATGCTAGCTGTCGCCGGAATGCTAAAACCTCAGCGACATGTTTGCTAGGTTCTTGATCTAGTTTCATCCCTGCTAGCCATCTCAGGACTATCACGGTGTCGCCTAAGCAGCACACGTGCGGGTATCGGTTTCTAGATATGGACCTACTCCTCTTCCAGTTTAGTATGACCTTGGAGTTTGTCTGGTCCGTTCCCCAACCAACTCCCAGTATCTAAGCTATGAGTTAGCCTCGGGAGTGGTGTGATAATGAGCATCACTTTTTGACTATCAGTAAATGCAGTGGTCTTCTAGGGGGTATGAAGGACGTCCCCTACTTCATTTATAGTCAAGTGATCCCTTAGGAGGTTCTAGTATTATGTCACCTATGTATGCCTTGAGAGTGTCAGGTAAGGCTTTCTGATACTACCTCCTATGCATAATTATTTGTTCAATCATTTAGGTTATAAGTTTTATCTTTGTCCACATGATAAGAATATAACATATGCAACATAGTAAGATAAAACAATCATGCTGGAGCAGATAGTAAAGCATGCTAATTATCATTCTAGCATGATAGAGCATGTATCTTAGTATACCAGACAAAACATTCTAGCATGCATAACATATAAGCATTTAGCAAACATGTCATTTTATTATGTTCAAGGCATCCAAAAACTTTCCTAATAAACCTCAGCATGTAATTCCCTAGTTTGAATAAATCCTACTTCGATTAACCAACGCACCTGAATTTTAAATCTACTCTTCATAACCACCAATCGAGGTCGAGTGATATTAGTAATAGGCAGCTTTCAGGCAAGAATAATGTCCCTAAAAAAAATATAGATTTTATTTAAAATGTATAATATTCTTAATTTAATAAAGTAAAAATTATTTAATTACTAATAACTTAATCTATCTAATTAATTTTATCTAAACCAAAAATAATCTATCCAATTGAACTACTAGACCCAACTTTATGCTTAGGCTCACTTTAATCCCTTAATCATCATTCATTAGTTAAATCTCCAATCAGACCTCATTATATTTTCAAGTCCAAATTCATATAAAGTCCAAGTCAATAATCCCCTAACTCAATCTCATCTCCATATGATCACTAAGTAAATCTCCATATGATCACTAAGCAAGTGGCCTTTAACAATGATGTCCTAGTGCAAACCCTCCTTCGACTCCCTTTGCACCTAACAATATTGGCAAAGGGATGATACCCTACATGCACACATGCATGACCTCAAATGGGCAAAGAGAGAAAATATGAAATTACCAACCTATGTATGACCACAACGTATCATTATCCCACTGCATCCATATACCAATATGTTCATATAACAAAATTAATCTCACATCCTTCATTATCAACAACAACTTCTAAGACATATATCATGCAGTCTGCATCCACATCACAACATGCATAATTAGCTTCAATTACATCACAATCCACCATGTCATAATTCCATCACAGTTAATCCATCCACATGTATTTGGCAGACTGTCACCAACATCAAAAACAAACACTAAATTCACATGCATCCATTCAAAAACAATGGTCAACAATGCAGACCATCACCAACATCAAAAACAAACAACAAATTCACATGCATCCATTCAAAAACAATGGTCAACAATTCACAATCCAATCAAAAATCACAGCAAACCAAATTCTCATGATCCATATCCCACCACTAATTCAAATTAATAGATCACAGCCGACTACATCTCTTAGTAGGGTGGATGCAAGGTGGCTGAAGAATTCCAATTTGGGGTAAATTGATTCAAGAGTTCGGCAAGCAATCGGCTGCACTCATAGTCGGAGCTCTCGTTAGAGGAAATCTCCCAAGAAGCACTTCCGGTTCATGGAGAGGGACACCCATCAGAAGCTCGCGTAGAGGGAGCTCGGATGTCGTTGGAGCTCCTAACGGTGGCCTCACAACATCGCAGCAACTACCCGGAGAGTGAAAAAGGTGGAAGGATGGCCGCACCCCCCAGCGGTGACGTCGCCGATTAGCGAACTCGGCGAGGATTGCAGAGGAATTGGGCCGGCGTCTGCAACCCTCTCTCCTGATGGGTGAAGGAAATCCCTCCAAGGTGAGGAGGTGGATGATTAAATAGGAGGGAGGCACATTGAGCTCGGTGGCCCACACTACTCGCCCGATGGAAGGTCGGCAAGGTCGAGATGGCGAACAGAGGGACAGTGATGTCCGATAGATGCTGCAATCCTCCACGGGGATGCTTGTGCTAGGTTAGCAAGGTGATGGCAGAACTCGTCGGCGATTTGTGTCCCTCGAGCGAAGGCGAGGGGGTCTCGACGTGCGTGACGGCAAAGTGGATTGGGGCACGCCGGAGGAGTTCCGTTGCAATGAATCAAAGCCGGCGGATGACCTGGGATCTCTCAAGCAAGCTCCGCCAACGAGATGCGATGCCGTTGAAGGGGCTCAGGAGGGACGCTATCGAAGGGCTTCGGAAACGGCAAAGAGGCTCGGAAGAGGGATGAGGACGCGAGGAGTTAGGGCTCGCGGTCGGCTCCTCCTACCGCTATCTCATCTACCCGCCGACCGGTTCAAGTGGGTTGGACCGGTCGAGTAGGATTCACATGCTGTGCATGTGAGCAAACTTTCAAATTGGCCCTTCCTCTTAGTCATTTGTACATATTGGTCCACCTTTGCCCATTATACCCCTACAAAAATTTAGTTATCTACAAGTCAGTATTTTATTTTATTATTTTTATTTATCCATTAGTATTTCTTTTTCCTATACATCACTCGTCCTTCTCGTTTCTAAAATACTACTCTATTATTGTTATTATTATTATTTTAGATAAAAATGGTGGGAGTTTACAAGTACTCCCCCCCTAAAAATTTTTTAGTCCTCCAAAAATTCAGTGTAGGAGGATATGATCCCGTAGGAGATTTAGCTTAGATATTAGAAATGACATAAGGTACTTGGCGGATGGTGAAGACTTTGGTCCTTGTATCTAATGACCTGCATTAAAATCTCACTAAAACTATTTTATATTTTTATTATTTAACAGTATTAATATAGGTAGTTATTTACCAACATGCTCCACTATGATAGCTTGTTCTAGCATTGGAAGCATGTGGTAGAATATATATATATATAAAGGATTGACTAACTTGACTGCATTATTGCTATGAAGTAAATACAGAGAGTGAAATTGGTCAAGGAAAAATCTTTACTGAAACTGAATTGTAGTAGTAGATAGAAAGTTGACTGAAACCAAATAATTAAGGAACAGAGGATGCAAACTGAATAGATATGAATTCAGAAATGTGCAGAAATGAAGAGAGCAGCAAGTGAAGACAAAGGTGCAGAAATGAAAGCTAGAAACGTAGAGAAATGTAGACATAACTTGACTGACAGCAGCATGAATTCAAAAATACTACAAAGATGGACATATCTGCAGAAACTGCAGACAAATGTAGACATAACTTGACTGATGACAGCAGCATTCAGAAATACTTCAAAGATGGCTATAAAGACAGAACTTGGCTGCTGCTGCAGTCAACAATTGCAATTGCATGATTGCAGAGATAATATGTCTAAGTAAACATACGAGTTCCTAATGTGTATCAGAATATAGACTAAACTAGTATCAGGAATATCTGGAGAAAACAAATTCGGGTCTATAAATTAATGAGATATTAAAACTAAATTTGATACCGCACTATAAGAACCTTGACTGAAGAAGATGCAGAAAAGAAACAACATTAGAATCTCAACAGATATCTTGTAGCCAACAATGGAAGCTCACTAAAAGATAGAAAAAAAATGTAGAATACTGCTTGTTTGATAAGTTGCCTATATCTATGAGAAATATGAGACAAGTGACCAATAGATAGAGCAGAAGCCTAATTATGAAGGTATGTACAAGAGTGTTGTTTGATACTTGCCTGTATCAAAGAAATTTGCATTATGAGTTACTATAGGAAGGATGACTCATTCTGTATTATGATACAAGAAGCTGCAGATTAAATTTGAAGTATAGCAGGATTCTAAATAGAATAAATTATGTGCCTGAAGCTGTGTGGTGAACAATATAGAAATATAGCAAACCTTTTTTTTTTTTAGTGGACTACTGATGACAGTTGCATTAAGCTGTATGAAGTCAACATGACTGTAAAAATATTGAATGAATATAAATTATTGAAGGCTGCAGAAGTTGGGAAGTATAAAATGCAAGGTTGCATTAACTACTGCAGAAATATATTAAGTGAAGAAAATGTAGAAGACGGTATCTAAGTTTCAGGAATATAATGCTTAAAAAGTAGGGAAAGTCTGCAAGTGTTAACTGCTGTTGCAATATAGGTTGGTTTACTGTAGAAAAGTCTGCAATATAGGTTGAATATAAGTTGAATGAAGAAGAATGGACTAAAGATCGAAGAAGTTGATGTGCAGAAGTGATCAACAATAATATGCTGCTTACTGCAGCTTGCCTAAGTAGGTATGCAAGAATCTGCAGCCTGCCGAAAATTTTAAGATGTAGTCAAACTACGGCAAACTGCTGAGGAATATGAATGAGAAGCTGCTAATGGGGTATATGCAGAAAACAATATGATGTCCAAAGCTAACGTTGAAGAGGGATAATACTGTGAAGCTTAAAGAGTATTAATTTATTGCAAGAAAGGAGTTCAAAGGAAATTTAAAAGCAAGTAGAAGCCCGCCACAAAGTGAGGTGGTAAATCTCTAATGAACCACAAGCTAGCGATGGAAAGACATGTCATCTTTTATGAGACGATGGTAGGAGTAGACTTCAACTAGTCAAAACATAGTAGACTCATTAAACTTGTTGTTACATCTCAATATTCAGCCACTTCAAAAGAGTTGTATCTGACCCTTACTTAAATTCAGCAAATCTCAAAAGCTGTACATGAAACTTCCAGCCACTAGCCCAAGATCTCAGAGTTCAAAAATGAAACACAACTAAGTTTCCTGTTCCTCACTCATCTGAGCAGAAATGAAAGAGTTCGAAGATCATTAGTAGGGTATGCCTATTTAGTATTACTATTATCATTTCCTCTGAAGGAGCTATATATATATATATATATTTTATAATACCGGATTGATCTTTTCTACTGCGAGCCAGGGACGAAGAACTAAATATGTTTCAGAAGAGCAATACATGAAAATGTCATGCATATTTAAATCACGCAATAATGAAGGTTGGAAGTAGATAGCTTGTAGCTGAATCAAGTATCTCTTTTTATGGGTATCATTGCAAAGGTAAAAGCCAAGAAGCTAGGCACTCAACAGATGAAGGCAATAGCCACATGGTTAGATGGTACAAATGACAATACCACATATATAACTGTGAGCCTCCTAGAAAAACTCCCAATCTGATGGAAAGAGCTGCAAAAGACAGGAAGTTCAAAAAAAATACTGAAGGTGAGATTTGAAGTGACTTTGTTCAGAGTGCAGCAAGTTCCCAACATAACACAAAATCATTTTTTTTTCCTTGTTTTGTGTGTCTCCTTATTTAGCACGAGTGTAGGTCAAGGTCAAGAAGGGACCTCAAGGATTATTGTCTTTAGAGGGGGTAAATTTCAGAATAACGGAGCATACCAATCCTACACAAAATTATGTCAAAATATTTGTGTACAATTGGAATATCATGGATATAATTCCAATGATTAATCTCATTCCAAGGTAAACTTGGACAATAAGTTAGGTAAGAACATAATAAATGATATTCTGAAGTGATTTGCTCAACTCGGTGTTCAAAAAAATCATTTGATAAGGGTTCAACTACACATTAACATCTTGATCCTGAGAAGATCAAGGAAAGATGCTCAATCAACAATCAGGTTTAGGTAGTGATCAACCTAAAAACAGACCAAATCAACTACTGATAGACTCATTAAAACTTCGCATCCCAAGTTGGACCAACACAATTCCAGTGTTATGATTATTACATCGGATGAGATTTTGAATCCAGTATTTCCAAACCCTAGGCGGTAGTCAATACCACTTTTATCATGGAAGGTGATCAAGATGTAAACAAAGATGCGATATTGTTTGAGGGTCAGGATCGCTTTTCCTGATTCCCTTAGATATGATGTTGATTATAGATCAAGTATATCATCTCAGATTTCTACATCTCTTAAGACTCATATGTGGCAACTCAAGAGAGTATAGTTATATTACTTACATTCCATGTAAGTTACATAACTATGGACTAAGGCAGTTTATCATATATATTTGGATTACGGGCAAAAATGTTCCAAAGATAATCACCTCAGTCTAGAGGGATTAAATGAAACCCTATAAAATAATGATCCGGCCTAAGACACTGTTCGTCACGAAGGGGAGTCAATCCATCCCCGTTGTAGTGAGAATTGTTGCCATATATACCGTTCGGAGATTAATAGATGTACTATCTTTATATTAAGGTGATTATCGGCCCAAGGAAAATTAGTCATAGCAATCGGTACCTTCGTCAAAGTAAAAACTCACTACCAAGAAAATATACTATTATATTTCTGACTCGCACTTTATCCTGAAATATATCGGGACTGTCATCTTAAACCTTAATACCTCAAACTTAAGCTAACATTATAGGTTCTTCAAACCTGCGCTCTGATACCACTTTAATTGTCACGCCCCGACCCTACTATCGGGCACGTGGCAACCGTCGTATGAGTCCCAAAGGTCTCATACCAGGCACTTGGTAAAAAATATTATCCGTACACATAATCAACACAGCAGAATATACAATCAAATCATCTATCCAACCCTACTAAAACAGTCCTAATATACCTACTACAATTCTATACTAACGACATCACTAAATAAAACTAAATCTGTCGATAGCCTCATCTTCATTGATTAACTCCATTGATCATCTAATAACCTGCACACATAGGGAATATCAGTGTGCTAAGCCTTGCGGCCTAGGGCGAAATTACGGCTCCAAATCGTAGCAAGGAAATCAAACATAGGGGGAAGCTCTAGGATGCCCTTGGTTTATTAACAATCATATTTCTTGTTTAAGTGTATATATAGTAAAGCAGCAGTATAATAATGTGAGTATATAAATATCCTTAACTGTCATCTAAATAATATCACGTGTCTGTGTCACTAGTGTATGTCGTCTGTAGTGTATTCTAACTTTATATATCAAGACTCGGGCTGCCGGCCTATGCTTAGGGAATACCCTGGCCAAGGGCATCCATAAGCCCATCAGTGCCTTTCTATCTCTGTCTCTGCCTATGCCCGCTACACTGATGTTGGCGGAGAGGACAGGTGACCCTTGATCACTCTCCATTGTCTCGCTAGTCGCCTACGATGCCTCCCCTAACGAAACTGTCGTGCCCTTACATCCTCCCCGGACTCCGTAGGGGCATCGGCGACTCATGTAGTACTACACACTGTCCGAAGACAGAGTCACCATCAACAAAGACTCATCGACCACGGTTAGTCGATATAATAACCCTAGGATCTGGACTACTCATCCGACTGTCTACAGAACGTCAAGAATAATAGTCGTCTGGTTTACGGATCCACTGTCTAAGGCTATGTGGAAGGAGTCACCGTCCCAGTTCAGAAGCAGTGATGCCTACCAGGATGTCACGCCCCGACCCAACCGTCGGCCACGTGGCAACCGCCGTATGAGCCCAACAGACCCATACAAGGCATCAAGTGATACATACCATACATATACATTGTTTATGCAGCGGAATATACAATTAAATTATCTAACTCAAAATTTTTAACACAGTCCCGATAAACCTACTACAACTCTAGGAAATAGGCAACGATAAATAAAAATATAAACTCGTCGACGGACTCATCTTCATCAAATAACTCAGGCAGTCATCTAACACACCTGCACACAGGGGGAAAAGTGGTGTGCTCAGCCTTGCGGCCTAGTGCGAAATTACGGCTCTACCGAATAAAGAAATCAAAGGCTAGGAGGAGTATTCTAGGATGTCTTTGGTAATTAATCATCATCTTTCATGCCATTTCGTTTAAACAATTTATAATAAGCTAGACAGCATACATAAACAATTTAAATAATAATTAAATACAGGTGTACATGCCACTAGATGTCACCTAAGTCATGTCTAGTGTGCATAACAGTAGTCTATCACCTACGTCATGGTGAGACTTTTAAGTTTCATAAACTCGGGCTGCCAGCCTATGCTTATTGACTACCCGGGCCGGGGGTATCAGTAAGCCCATCAGTGCCTTTCTGTCTCTACCTATGCCCGCTGCACTGATGTTGGCAAAGAGGACGGATGACCCAGAATCCCTCTCCTGTTGTTTCACTAGTCGCCAATCATGCCTCCCCTAGCGAAACCGTCGTGCCCTTACATCCTCCCCGGATTCCGTAGGGGTCACAACAACCATGTAGTACTACATACTGCCCGTAGACAGGGTCACCTCTCTTAAATCTCATCGGCCACGGCTAGCCGGAATAACCACCCTAGGATCCGGACTACTCATCCGATCGTCTGCAGACGTCAAGGGTGATAGCCGTGCGGTCTACGGATCCACTATCCAAGGCGTCGCATGTGGAATCACCTTCCCAGTCCAGTAGCAGTCGACGTCTATCGAGATTTGGCACACATCCGCACAATGGGCTGTGGCAACCTCGACTCCATCGGTGCTACGTCCATGGTAGGGCTCATCCTTGCTAACCATCTCAGGACTATCACGAGGCCGCCTACAACGACACTCGTGCGGGTGAAGATCTCGGGTAAGGACTTGCTCCATATTTCCAGTCTAACCCGACCATGGAGTTTGTACAGTCTCTTACCCTACCAGCTCCCACTATATAAGCTATGCATAACGTCGGGAGTGGTGCTCCCAGTGCTCCGCTATGCATCAACCTCGGGAGTGGCGCCTAACGGGAACGTCACCGTTTGACCACCGTCGGGACGCGGCGGTCAACCGGGGCATATGGGAAAGGCCCCTTTTCTGTCTAAGTGGTGGTGACGTCGCCAAAGGTTCTAACATGTCGTTATCAACTATCTATGTCCGCATGGTAACTATTTAACACATAACAAAGAAAACAATACAGCATGTCGGACATGGATTTAGAACATGTTAGATAAAATAAATTACACTAACATGCATACAAGTCAAATCTTATCAAGCATTATGTTTTATCATATTTAAGACATCCAAGAATTGTTCCTAAGAAAACCCCAGCGGGAATTCCCTAGCTTGAATAAATCCTACCATCGGAGAACCAACGCACCTGACTTGGCGGTTTACTCCTCGGAACCAACTTAAGGTCTGCCTCGATCCACGTGCCGTCATTTACGCATTTTTATATTTTCCTGTCAATTATTCAACGAATTTTAATTCTCAATCTAGAAATAATTTCTCAAATCTCTCTTCACCACTACTCTTAGAATGATCTCTAGAATCACCCAATTTTTTTCCCAAGTTCGCCGGAAAATTTCTCCGGCGGTCGCCGGAAAGTTCACCGGAAAGTTCGCCGGAACCCTCGCCGGCGAAGTTCTTCGATCAGCACCAATATTGGTACCAATCGAAAGCTCTCTTCATGAGGATTCCAAAAATCATATTTGCCCCAATTTTTATAGCTCATATGTGATCAATTTCACCGATTAAAATTTTGGGCGAAATCCTAAAGTTAGGGTTTTTAGCTCGCCGGCGGCCAACCGGTGGCCAATAGCCCTCAACTCCGGTACCAATGGATAGCTCTCGTCAAGGAGAATCCATAGGTACCAAGTTTGCAAGGTTTCACGACCGGAATGGCCGGTAATCGCCGGAGCAAGCTCCGGCGACGAAACCCTCGCCGCCGACGCCTCTCACACGATTTCTCCCTCATCTCTACTCCAAATTTAGGCATCTTGGTATCAAAATGAAGAGGAGGTCGAGATCTACCTGTAGCTAAAATTTGAGAGCCTAATTCGATGTGGTTTCGCCGGAGCATCAACGGGAAAAATGGTCGCCTTCACCGTCGCCGCTCGGTGGGAAAAATGAAAAAAAATATTTTTTTATTTGTTAATTAAAATCTTAAATCCTAATTAAATCTTAATTGTTTAATTGATCGATCAAACGACGTCCAAATCATGATCCGTCTGTGCCGTTGGATTCCTTATCAAAAATACTATCTGATGGTATAATTTTCACATCAAAATCTCATACTTCAAAAATTCATATGATTTTACAAATAAGCCCTTTAAAGAATTTCTTTTACGATTAAACCCTCCAAATACTAAAATTACTCTATTGCTCTTATTCAAAAGTCACGGGTCTCACAACCTACCCCCCTTACAAAAATTTTGTCCTCAAAATTTTCGATCGATTCCGTGATGGAGAGATTACTCTCCCCCTTAAAAATTTGTAGTCATCCATAAATAATTTCTTCATATATCAAAATACGATTGCATTATAGCAAGTGTCAAGATTAGAATAAAATGAGATACTCAAGATATGCATCTATATGATGGGTCATCAATTGCCAAGTCCAAGTCAACAAAAATTATGTTGGCATCATCAATAACCATGATCGATGATAAATAAGTAGATCATTTATATTTCCTTTAAAGCAATAACCCTTTTCCAAGGTGATACCACTTTAGTTATCATATACTTATTAGTACTAAGATATAATATCTGTAATTTATGGTAGCTCAACTAAATGACCCACGTGACAACATAATATATATCATGATATAGGGATCCACTTTAGTTGTCACTATACTATGGATCATTGTAGTCATATTTGGATCCTCATGAGCATCCATCTTATTTAACACAAAGAGGTACGTCTAGGTACGTAGTGATCTCCTCTATGAGTGTCGACCTAATTAAGAGCAAGCCTCCCAGTTCGTGGCAGGAATTGTAGGCCGAACTTAACCAATACTTGAGTTCATAAGAGTCCTAATAGGATCTAAAACTGAGTTTGATACGAAATTTATAGATCATACTTATATGATGATATAAAATTTGATATGAAATATGTTATATCCTATGTAAAAGGATATAATAATAATAATAACAAAGTAGACTCTTGATGTATAAGGACTTCATCCAAGTCTATAGATGCATAAATATTATAGTTATAACTAAGCTGCTATGCGCACAGGATACGAGCTGCAGCATTAGTGACTGGAGTAAGAGAGGTCAATAGTACATGCAGCTACTAAGGATATCATCATGTACATCAACATGTGTTGGAGAAATCAATATGCAGAAATATCAACATGCACATCAACACATGCTAAAGGTTCAAGAAATTTACAGTATCCAAAAATTAGAGAAGATATGAAAAAGAGTAAGGAAGTAAAGGTACTACAAAATCTGCAGGCAGTTGAAATTTGAGCTGCAAATATAGAAATACTGCCAACTGCATTGACTGAGTAAGACTGCAGAGAAAATCCGAATCTATATAACAATACTGATGAAAATATAGGAATCTGAGCTGCAAAAATACTAAGTGAAGAACTGAGCTAAGCCGATGGAGCTCTAGAAATAAAAAAATGAGTGAAGACATCTGTCAACCATGGCTAGAATTGACTAAAGACATTTGACAAAGGAAGTAGCTTTACAAAAAGGGAACTGCAAACTGCAGAAAAGGAACAAGGAAATAACTGCAAAGAAAATTACAGAAATATTCAACAGAATTTGGATTCAAAAAAGACCACTAAGTAGAATTAACAAAAGTAGATACAAGAAATCTACTTGGCTAATAAGTCGGTCGTATATAGGATATACAAATTAAGCGAAAGCTGCTCAAGCTCCGAAAAGAAACTAATAGATGAAGGAAAATAGTAGGAAACAGCTGCATTGAATGCATAGAATGCTGGTATAAAGGAAGATGCTCCCAGCTCAGCAGAAAGTAATATGACAGAGTGAACCGCTTGAAGGAGGGTAGAAAGCTTCATGTATATAATCATGCAAGAGTACAAGTGGTATGCTGATGACAGCTACACCGACTGTATTGTCGCATCAAAATATGAAATAAAGGGAGAAACAATAGAAGAATTTACATTTAGGAAGCTAGTCAACATGACTGCAGATAAATCTGAAATGAACATGAAATATCGGAAGTTGAGAAACGTAAGATAAAGCAAGCGGTAAAGCTGAGCGACAAAATGAAGCTACAGAAATATAACAAGTGAGCATCGAAGCTGCAGAAACTGAGAAAATGAAGAAGACTGTAGCATGCACAACTAGAAATGTCATGCAATATACGCCAGTTGAATTTGTGAAATGGAGTTGCAGATAGGGTGTAGAGCTGCAAAGAGAGTATATGTAGAAAGCTACAAATACTATACGTAGAGTTATAAGTGTTGGGGGTTGATACGAATATTATGATTGATGACGGTCAACTTCTAGTTGCAACTAAAAAAAATCATGATGACGATCCAAGATGATCAACATATACACATAAGATTCACATGTATATAAATAATTAACTCAAATGAGAGTAAGGTCATAGATGACAATTTCAAATTATTTCATACCGATCCATCTTAATCAAATTTATGAATCGGGAATGAAGTCCATCTAAGAGATCCGAGTAAGAGTTAGGTCCAAACAAAATTAACTCATACGTAAGCCAGCTTAAAATATCGGTAGATCCTTCTTTAAGCTCAGTGGTCTTACGTAGATAAATCTGATATAGATTCTATAATCCAGATCTTAAATGGATGTTCAATACCAATTATTTCCAAGATCTAGGAAATGACTAAGGCAACGATTTGTATGGAAAATTCTCATGATCGATATCAAGATGAAAAAGGGTGTATAATTGGAGATAATCTACCTGGATTTCTATATCTCCAAACTGATCATAGATTTAACCTAAGACTCAAAATTTCAACTTTCTAGAAATCATTTATACCCGCGATAGTCAATATGATCATAACATCAGATTTCACAATCTGATAAGATAATTATAACCCGCGATATAAGCAAAAGTTAAACGATATCACACGTGCTCAAATATCGTATAATAACACATGTGCTAACTCAAGTAGGAAGGTCCACACAATGATATGATAATATACTAATTGTTTAACTAGATTGTAACATATGAACTGATGGTAAGATTTACAGATAATCCATAATTTAGCAATCCTGATAGACTGCCTGATACCTCAGCTATCTAGTATGAGAGTACAGATGTGGGAGTGCATCTGGTGCTTCTATGTCTACAAATCAAACTCAGAAGCACGTGCTCGAATCGGAGCGGATAAAATTAAATATTGATAGATTCATTCAAACTCAGTATCTCAACTGGATCATGGGATACAACTAGTATGATTAAGATATAACATGGGAGAATTTAATATCAATACTCTTTAAAATCAAAGTGATGATAGCTACCTATGTTGGTATAAGAGGTGATTGTGATGCACCCAACAAGGTAACCTTAATATGATCATGGATAAATTTACTTGATCATTTAGAAATGAAACTTGATCGTAGATCTGAGCATATTGATCTAAGTTTCTATCTCTTCCCCAATGCGGTGGAGATGGTAGCCATATTTACAGTCCGGAGATTAAAAGATTTATAATCTCGTAATACGGCAATTAGCAGTCCAACGAAAAATTTATTCTAACGATAATTACTATCGTCAGAGTAAAAACTCCTTACCAAGGAAATATACTATTATATTTCCGACTCACACTTTATCCTATATTATATCGGGACTGTTATCTAAATCCTTAAAACCTCAAACTTAACTTAATCTCCTAGGTTCTCCAAACCTAGGTTCCCATATCACTTTAATGATCAGGTCTTTAAACCTAAGCTCTGATACCACTTAAGTTGTCATGCCCCGACCCAACCGTCGGCCACGTGGCAACCGCCGTATGAGCCCGACAGACCCATACAAGGCATCAAGTGATACATACCATACATATACATCGTTTATGCAGCGGAATATACAATTAAATTATCTAACTCAAAATTTTTAACACAGTCCCGATAAACCTACTACAATTCTAGGAAATAGGCAACGATAAATAAAAATATAAACTCGTCGACGGACTCATCTTCATCAAATAACTCAGGCAGTCATCTAACACAACTGCACACACGGGGAAAAGTGGTGTGCTCAGCCTTGCGGCCTAGTGCGAAATTACGGCTTTACCGAATAAAGAAATCAAAGGCTAGGAGGAGTATTCTAGGATGTCTTTGGTAATTAATCATCATCTTTCATGCCATTTCGTTTAAACAATTTATAATAAGCTAGACAGCATACATAAACAATTTAAATAATAATTAAATACAGGTGTACATGCCACTAGATGTCACCTAAGTCATGTCTAGTGTGCATAACAGTAGTCTATCACCTACGTCATGGTGAGACTTTTAAGTTTCATAAACTCGGGCTGCCAGCCTGTGCTTAGTGACTACCCGGGCCGGGGGTATCAGTAAGCCCATCAGTGCCTTTCTGTCTCTACCTATGCCCGCTGCACTGATGTTGGCAGAGAGGACGGATGACCCAGAATCCCTCTCCTGTTGTTTCACTAGTCGCCAACCATGCCTCCCCTAGCGAAACTGTCGTGCCCTTACATCCTCCCCGGATTCCGTAGGGGTCACGACAACCATGTAGTACTACATACTGCCCGTAGACAGGGTCACCTCTCTTAAATCTCATCGGCCACGGCTAGCCGGAATAACCACCCTAGGATCCGGACTACTCATCCGATCGTCTGCAAACGTCAAGGGTGATAGTCGTGCGGTCTACGGATCTACTGTCCAAGGCGTCGCATGTGGAATCACCTTCCCAGTCCAGTAGTAGTCGACGTCTATCGAGATTTGGCACACATCCGCACAATGGGCTGTGGCAACCTCGACTCCATCGGTGCCACGTCCATGGTAGGGCTCATCCTTGCTAACCATCTCAGGACTATCACGAGGCCGCCTCCAACGACACTCGTGCGGGTGAAGATCTCGGGTAAGAACTTGCTCCATATTTCCAGTCTAACCCGACCATGGAGTTTGTACAGTCTCTTACCCTACCAGCTCCCAGTATATAAGCTATGCATAACGTCGGGAGTGGTGCTCCAGTGCTCCGCTATGCATCAACCTCGGGAGTGGCGCCTAACGGGAACGTCACCGTTTGACCACCGTCGGGACACGGCGGTCAACCGGGGCATATGGGAAAGGCCCCTTTTCTGTCTAAGTGGCGGTGACGTCGCCAAAGGTTCTAACATGTCGTTATCAACTATCTATGTCCGCATGGTAACTATTTAACACATAACAAAGAAAACAATACAGCATGTCGGACATAGATTTAGAACATGTTAGATAAAATAAATTACAC
This sequence comes from Thalia dealbata, assembly GCA_030544415.1. Classification (NCBI taxonomy): domain Eukaryota; kingdom Viridiplantae; phylum Streptophyta; class Magnoliopsida; order Zingiberales; family Marantaceae; genus Thalia; species Thalia dealbata. The sequence goes on from CM060460.1 coordinate 17,006,956, forward strand.
TAACATGCATACAAGTCAAATCTTATCAAGCATTATGTTTTATCATATTTAAGACATCCAAGAATTGTTCCTAAGAAAACCCCAGCGGGAATTCCCTAGCTTGAATAAATCCTACCATCGGAGAACCAACGCACCTGACTTGGCGGTTTACTCCTCGGAACCAACTTAAGGTCTGCCTCGATCCACGTGCCGTCAATTTACGCATTTTTATATTTTCGTGTCAATTATTCAACGAATTTTAATTCTCAATCTAGAAATAATTTCTCAAATCTCTCTGCACCACTACTCTTAGAATGATCTCTAGAATCACCCCAATTTTTTTCCCAAGTTCGCCGGAAAATTTCTCCGGCGGTCGCCGGAAAGTTCACCGGAAAGTTCGCCGGAACCCTCGCCGGCGAAGTTCTTCGATCAGCACCAATATTGGTACCAATCGAAAGCTCTCTTCATGAGGATTCCAAAAATCATATTTGCCCCAATTTTTATAGCTCATATGCGATCAATTTCACCGATTAAAATTTTGGGCGAAATCCTAAAGTTGGGTTTTTAGCTCGCCGGCGGCCAACCGGTGGCCAATAGCCCTCAACTTCGGTACCAATGGATAGCTCTCGTCAAGGAGAATTCATAGGTACCAAGTTTGCAAGGTTTCACGACCGGAATGGCCGGTAATCGCCGGAGCAAGCTCCGGCAACAAAACCCTCGCCGCCGACGCCTCTCACATGATTTCTCCCTCATCTCTACTCCAAATTTAGGCATCTTGGTATCAAAATGAAGAGGAGGTCGAGATCTACCTGTGGCTAAAATTTGAGAGCCTAATTCGATATGGTTTCGCCGGAGCATCAACGGGAAAAATGGTCGCCTTCACCGTCGCCGCTGCGGAGGAGGAGAGAGAAGAGAGAGGGGGAGGAGGTAGCGTGCGCTCGGTGGGAAAAATGAAAAAAAATATTTTTTTTATTTGTTAATTAAAATCTTAAATCCTAATTAAATCTTAATTGTTTAATTGATCGATCAAACGACATCCAAATCATGATTCGTCTGCGCCGTTGGATTCCTTATCAAAAATACTATCTGATGGTATAATTTTCACATCAAAATCTCATACTTCAAAAATTCATATGATTTTACAAATAAGCCCTTTAAAGAATTTCTTTTACGATTAAACCCTCCAAATACTAAAATTACTCTATTGCTCTTATTCAAAAATCACGGGTCTCACACAGGAGGTGTGCATGCTAGCTGTCGCCGGAATGCTACAACCTTGGCGACATGTTTGCTAGGTTCTTGATCTAGTTTCATCCCTGCTAGACATCTCAGGACTATCACGGTGTCGCCTAAGCAGCATACGTGCGGGTATCGATTTCTAGATATTGACCTACTCCACTTCCGGTTTAGTATGAACTTGGAGTTTGTCTGGTCCGTTCCCCAACCAACTCCCAGTATCTAAGTTATGAGTTAGACTTGGGAGTGGTGTGATAAGGAGCATCACTTTTCGACTATCAGTAGATGAAGTGGTCTTCTAGGGTGTATGAAGGACGTCCCCTACTTCATTTATAGTCAAGTGATGTCCCTTAGGAGGTTCTAGTATTATGTCACCTATGTATGTCTTTAGAGTGTCAGGTAAGGCTTTCTGATACTACCTCCTATGCATAATTGTTTGTTCAATCATTTAGGTTATAAGTTTTATCTTTGTCCACATGATAAGAGTATAACATATGCAACATAGTAAGATAAAACAATCATGCTGGAGCAGATAGTAAAGCATGCTAATTATCATTCTAGCATGATAGAGCATGTATCCTAGTATACCAGACAAAACATTCTAGCATGCATAACATATAAGCATTTAGCAGACATGTCATTTTATTATGTTCAAGGCATCCAAAAACTTTCCTAATAAACCTCAGCATGTAATTCTCTAGTTTGAATAAATCCTACTTCGATTAACCAATGCACCTGAATTTTAAATCTACTCTTCATAACCACCAATCGAGGTCGAGTGATATTAGTAATAGGCAGGTAATATCCCTAAAAAAAAAATAAAGATTTTATTTAAAATGTAAAATATTCTTAATAATCAAGTAAAAATTATTTAATTACTAATAACTTAATCTATCTAATTAATTTGATCTAAACCAAAAATAATCTATCCAATTCAACTACTAGACCCAACTTCATGCTTAGGCTCACTTTAATCCCTTAATCATCATTCATTAGTTAAATCTCCAATCAGACCTCATTATATTTTTATTATATTTTTAAGTCCAAATTCATATAAAGTCTAAGTCAATAATCCCCTAACTCAATCTCATCTCCATATGATCACTAAGCAAGTAGCCTTTAACAATGATGTCCTAGTGCAAACCCTCCTTCGACTCCCTTTGCACCTGACAATATTGGCAAAGGGATGATACCCTACATGCACACATGCATGACCTCAAATGGGCAAAGAGAGAAAATATAGAATTACCAACCTATGTATGACCACAGCATATCATTATCCCACTGCATCTATATACCGATATGTTCATATAACAAAATTAATCTCACATCCTTCATTATCAACAACAATTTCTAGGACATATATCATGCAGTCCGCATCCACATCACAACATGCATATTTAGCTTCAATTACATCACAATCCACCATGTTATAATTCCACCAAATTCTCATGATCCATATCCCACCACTAATTCAAATAAATAGATCACAACCGACTACATCTCACAATCGGAGCTTGTCGGAGCTCTCGTCATAGGAAATCTCCCAAGAAGCACATCCGGTTCATTGCAGAGGAATTGGGCCGATGTCTGCAACCCTCTCTCCTGATGGGTGAAGGAAATCCCTCCAAGGTGAGGAGGTAGATGATTAAATAGGAGGGAGGCACATTGAGCTTAGTGGCCCACACTGCTTGCCCGATGGAAGGTCGGCAAGGTCGAGATGGCGAACAGAGGGACGGTGATGTCCGATAGATGCTGCAATCCTCCACGGCGATGCTTGCACTAGGTTAGTGAGGTGATGGCAGAACCCGTCGGCGATTCGTGTCCCTCGAGCGAAGGCGAGGGGGTCTCGACGTGCGTGACGGCGAAGTGGATTGGGGCATGCCAGAGGAGTTCCGCTGCAACGAATCGGAGTCGGCGGACGACCTGAGATCTCTCGATCAAGCTCCGACAACGAGATGCGATGTCGTCGAAGGGGCTTGGGAGGGACCCGCCAACCGGTTCAAGTGGGTTGGACCGGTCGAGTAGGATTCACATGCTGTGCATGTGAGTAAACTTTCAAATTGGCCCTTCCTCTTGGTCATTTGTACATATTGGTCCACCTTTGCCCATTATACCCCTACAAAAATTTAGTTATCTACAAGTCAGTATTTTATTTTATTATTTTTATTTATCCGTTAGTATTTCTTTTTCCTATACATCACTTGTCCTTCTCGTTTCTAAAATACTACTCTATTATTGTTATTATTATTATTATAGATAAAAATGGTGGGAGTTTACAATTAATATGGTTTCGAACCCCGCAGTGATGTTTTGTTTGTTTTGTTTGAAAAATGAAATACTTTTTTAAAAACTATTCTGCTGCCGAATGGAATAAGTATAGAATTCCACCCTCCTTATCCTTTGAGACTATATGCGACGTCACTAAGTGTGTCTGGTGTATATCATCATTATTCATGGAAGGAGAGGATTTGAATAACAGGTCAATATAAGACTAACACTATGTATATTGATAATCAAATCTCATGTATAGTTACACACTTATAAATAAATATTTTATAATTAAAAATTAGTTAAATACCTAAGGATATACAACATGTCTAGTCAATGGATCTCTATATACACAAAATAAAGATTATATTGTTCTATGTTTCAAAAGTCGGATGCCTGACTACATGCCTCAATATCTATTAGTCCCTCTCCTACTGTGATCTTAAAAAAAAAGAGTCCTCCTATGAGGTGAGTAATATTGTACCTAGTGAGTTAAATAGAAAATAATGTAAAACCGAGAACAGAGAATAATAAAGTCTCATGAATAGGATAATCTGGCTATTCATGCATGATAACCAATCAAGAAGAGCAATCAAGAATCACATGAGTCTATATTCGGGGCTGACATAATCAAATATAGTTGCTGCAAATAACTATCATTTTAGGAGGAGGTATCAAGCATCATAGGGTATCCAAATCAAAGTGAAAGTATAAGAATATAGAAACAAAGCCCCTTTTTTCCTTAGGTCGCTCACTGGACCTTGCTACCTGATTTCTATAGCTAGTCCAGCGAATCAGTGTTGACCAGGAGTTAGCTAACCTCCCATCCTAGCGAGCTGACACTTTGCCCCATGCCCCTCTATCTAAGCGGCCCATAAGAGTGCTAACAAAATATCACTGTAGTGACCGTGCTCTAAATACACCAGTTTATTATCATTGGTCATCCTAGTCATACGCACCCAAAGATAAAGTAGAATCATATATAGATCAATAAGTCTGCTAGGGTATGCTCCTCATCATATATCTAGCTTTCAGGAAATATACGTGCATATGCTAGCTTTAGAATCAAATAAAAGCAGAGTATCATGCTTATAATGAATCGAGGAATAATAGTAATGAAAAGCTTATCTCAATAAACATGAATATAAAAAGGTTATTCACAACTCGTTTGAAATCATAGTCAGAAATATTAACTAACAGGAGGATCAAATGATATCAAAGATTGCTAATCAAATGGATATAGTTCTCCTGTACTAAACATTGAGAACTATCTCGTATATCATACCTAGAGAATAAACACTCACATGTCCTATCAACGTAATCACGTCCTAACTCGTATCGTGATCGTTGGTATCTTCGTGTCTGGTTATAGAATTTTCTGTGAATATTTCAATAAAATTTTAATTCTTAATTTAGTAATAATTTCACAAATATATCTTCACCAGTGCTCTTAGAATGCTCTCTAGATTCATCCAAATTTTTATCTCAAGTTTGCCGAAAAGTTTATCGAAAACTCATCGGAAAGTTTACCAGAATCCTCGCTGACAAAGTTATCCAATCAGGACCAATATTGGTACCAATTGAAAGTTCTCTTCATGCAGATTCTAAAACTTATATTTGCCTCAATTTTTAAAGTTCATACGTGACCAATTTCTCTAGAAAAGCTCACTTAGATGAAATACCTAAGTTAGGATTTTTAGTTTGCCGATGGCTAATCAGTGGCCAATAATGCTCAGCCTAAGTACCAATGGATAGCTCCCATCAAGGAGAAGCCATAGGTACCAACTTTGTTAAGTTCTGTGGCTGAAATGACCAGCAATCACTAGAGCAAGCTCGCCACCGATGCCTCTCTCATCTTTTCTCTTTCAAATCTTCACCAAAACTTAAAAATAATAATTTCATCATGTTCGACTAGCTCACTTGGAGTTTTGATCCAAATTTTGTATAGAAATTCCACTGGAAAGAGGTCCAACCATTGCCAGTAATGGAGAGGAGGAGTTATGGTCATGTGAAGAAGAAGGATGGATGGAGGGCATGCATGTGAGGGGGAGGAGGAAGAAGAAAAAAAATAAGTGATGGATTGGTAACGGGTTAAGTTTCATCACTTAATCAATTTAGTACTAACCCATTAACCCGGTTCAAAATTGGGTTTCATGTGATTAGATTTGAGTCACCGATTTTTAAGGAACTTAATCTGGATTGTCCATTTTAACTCTTATTTAGTTCCACCATTTGGCCAACCAAACAACGTTCACATTATGATCTATCTGTGCTGTTGGTTTTCAAATCAAAAATCTCATCTGATGGTATAATTTTTATGCCAATATTCAATACTTTAAAATCCATAGGTAATTTTATAAATAAGTCATCCATATCAAAATTTTCTATAAAACCCCTTAAGATCACCCTCTATTATATAATTACCTTTAATGCAAAAATACAAATCTCACAGTTAAAATCAATTTCTTTTCTTATTCCATGTTCTTCACAATAATGGTTTGAATATTAGGAATGTGAAAGAGAGTTATAACTAGTAGTATGAACATGGTTAAACCTTGAATTCTTTATCGGAGAATTTATTAAATTACTATGAGTTTTTATAGTTAAATTTAGATCTGCTGTAATAAAGCTCCTATATGAGTGATTGTAAAAATAAGATACTATTTGATAGATGTTTATTTAAAGCTTTATGTAGAAATTATTGTAAATTATTTAATTCTTGATTTTTTTTCATTTCTACTATTGTGTTAAATGTTCATCCAAAGACTTGCTATAAATTAATATATCATCAAAGTAAACTACCATAAATTTTCTAATAAAAGCTCTCAATACTTCATTCATTAAGCGCATGAACGTACTAGGTGCATTAGTAAGACCAAATGGCATAACTAACCACATATAATCTAAATTTAGTCTTAAAAGCAGTTTTTCATTCATCACCTAGCTTCATTCTAATTTGATAGTAATCACTACGTAAGTCAATCTTAGAAAAGATAGTAGGAACTGCATAACTCATCGAGCATATTATCTAACCGAGGAATAGGATGATGATAATGTACTGTAATATTGTCGATAGCTCAACAGTCTATACACATCCTCCATGACCTATCTTTTTTTAGCACAAGTAATATAAGAACAGCAATGGACTTAAAATTTGACGCACGTACCCTTTATTGAGAAGCTTTTGCACTTGGCGCTGAATTTCTTTTGTCTCCTCAGGATTGGTACGGTATGAGGGACGGTTAGGCAGAGATGCTCTTAGAATTAAATTGATTTGATGCTCAATCCTCCATAATAGTGGCAACCCTGCAGGTATCTCATCTGAAAATACATCAGCAAACTCCTGCATCAAAGAAACAATCGACACAGGTAACGAAGAGGGTAACGAATTCATAGAAAAGAGAGCGTCCTTGCATACAAGCGCAAAATATTATTGGAGATTAGTTTTTAATTCTCGCATCTCACTTTTGGTGGCTAATAGAACCTATCCCTTGATCGGTATTTCTCTTTTCTTCTCACATTTTTCTTTCTTTTCTCTCAATTTAGGCTGATGACTCTCACTTCTCATTTTCTGGATGTCATTCATCTCTTTTTATTTTCTCTCACATTCAGCCCTATCTAAATCGTCTTTGAGAAGTTCTCCCGATGACATTGGAACAAACAAGACCTTATTATCTTTATGCATAAAGGCATACTTGTTGGAACGCCCATAATATATAGCATCTGTATCATATTGTCATGGTCTTTCAAATAGTAATACACAAGATTATATTGGCACCACATCACAGTCCATAAAGTCAGAATAGGTACCAATAAAAAAATAAACACGCACCATCATTGTTACCTTCAACTTGCCACAAGTATTGAGCCATTGAATGTAGTATGGTTGCGGGTGTAATCGTGTGGTTAGGCAAAGCTTCCTAACCATCTTTGAATTTGCGATGTTGTTGCAGCTTCCACCATCAATTATGATCTTACATGAATTTTTCTTGATCATAAATTTCGATTGAAATAAATTGTGGCGCTGCCCATTTTTTTCCTTCTCCATCTGTGAGCTAAGAACACGATGAACAACAAGGCTTGTATGACTTGTATCAAAAGTGATCTCTTCTAGTTCTGACCCCAAAACATGTTGAGTCTCCTCGTAGTCAGATCCGCCTTCCTCTTCTACCTCTCTGGCTGATGTGTACCCACCATCTTCTCGAATAATAAGGGCACGCCAATTTGGACAATCACGCATATAATGCTCTTTCCCCTTACATTTGAAGCACTCAATCTCCCTTGACTTTCCTATAAAGGCAACTGTTTTATAAGGGCATTAGTGGTCTTTTTTGAATCGCTAGGTTTGGACGTTGGTGAAGTAAAACGGCTTGCTGAATTCTCTTAGTTAATTGGTGCAACAGCCCTGCTAGAATGGCTAATACTCTTCTGTTGTTGATTGGCATCCCTCCAAGGCATGGAAGAACTAAGGTAGCTACGACCAGATTTGTGTAACTGCCTCCTCCTTTGAACTTGCCTCTCAACTTTGCATGCATAATGGAATAGTTGATCCAAAGAATTATAATTCTGAAAATCAAGTATATCTTGTATATCTCCATCAAGTCCTCGCAAGAATCTAGCCGTCTTTGCATTATCATCTTCTTGCACATTAACACGTAGCATGCTCACATGCAACTCTTGATAGTAGTCTTCCACAGATTTATTTCTGTCATGCCCCGACCCTCTGTCGGGCACATGACAACTGCCATATGATCATTGTCTCACTCATACAAGGTTAACAATATCACATAACTGAGCATGAACGAAAATTTCTATAATCAAGCCTACTAATTAGATTTACAATTTACTCATAGGTTACATAAAAAGTTGATACAGTTCATCTATATTATGTATTGTATACATCATACCCACTAATCCATCCTATTAATTTTCTTCTATAGCATTCAACCCCACTACCCATCATTCCTCACCGTCTCCTAAGTGGTGTCTCAATACCTGCACGCAAGGAAAAATTTACATGCGCTAAGTCTTGCAACTTAGTACATACAGATAGAAACTTCTCCAAGCAAAAGTAATGGGCTAACAATACATGTCTGGACGAGCAGCATTTATATCAATGTCAAATCATAAAGTAACAATGAAAGAAAGCATACACATAATTAAACAATTAATTATTGAAAGTCTAAATATGTATCTAGGAGTTTTTCTGAGTTTCTAGTTTCAAGAACTAACTCCTGGGGTTGCCTGCCTATGTTTAAAGTAAGCCTTGTCAGGGACTATCATAAACCCGTTAGTACTAGACTAAGTCTCTATCTAGGTCTGTCGCACTGACATTGGCGGAGAAGATGGGTGTCCGCGGTTCCTTTTCCTTTCAGTCTCGCGAGCCATTTATCCGAACCATGCTCCGAGACTATTGTGTCATACGTTTTCCATTGACCCTATGGTACGAGACACCATGTAGCGCTATACTTTTGCTTTACAACAGGGTCACCTGCTAACATATATACTCATGGCTAGACCTGTCGGACCCAATACGAGTATAACTCTGGCTGTCCGGTCTACCTCCCAAGCCTGTAGGACTCAGTTGAGGTATATCAGCATCAATAAACACCTTAGTCCTTAGGCATTGTGGTTGAAGTGAGCTTCCGGCTCCCAGCACTTTAGTTTTGGATGCACGCAATGGGGATATCTAGGCCAATGACAAGAATCCCCTTATTGGTACTCACCGAATGCTAAATGATGGATTGGGTGACACCTCCGCTACCCATCATTAGACTAACACAAGTGGTACCTAGGATTTGTGAGAGAAATATTGTGTTATATAAACCAATATGATTCCTAGAAGTTCATGTCCCTAGGAAGTTCAGGTTTGTGTGTCTAGATGTTCTAACTAGTTTAGGTCATCATATAAATATGTCACCTAACTAGTTTTATCTATCACCTAGCATGTTTATATGTTATCTCTGTATTCTATGTTCTTCCTAGTGTCATACAATATTAGAATTTAAGAACACAAAAAAGCACAAGGGAGAATATATCATATAACATATCATTACAATTAATTTACATTTCATAAATTAGCAACAAAATGCACATCACGGACGGTATAAAAATTTATTAACAATTGCCCACTTGGGAGCTCTACTGCAGCGGCTACAAACTAGCCAAAACAATAATGCACCTAAATTCTTTAAATTTATTTTAGTAATAAACTCACAGCTTTGTTGCGTTTGTAATTCACCTTCGATGCAGGATCTTCACCTAAAAATGCAGGACATTTAACTTCCTATTTGTTCATTTAAATTAGTAAACCCTTCCCCTTTTTATATAATTCTATTTAGTAGGGTGAAAGGAAATAAGCTTTTAAAAGGGTGAAGCTTCAACATTTTCAATAGAATTACAGCACAAGGAAGATGAATATTTTCTCAAGCACGTCATCATCTCTTTTTAACATACGGTGACAACTAAACTAAGTCAACAAGCATGAAATTTCTTCACAATATTCCCCAACATTACTTTAAAGAGAGTAAACAACATCAATTTGGAAGGAAAGGAACACTAGTGTCACAATTTCAATTTAGACATAATAATAGAAACCTTAGAGTAATTCTAACAACTATAACTTCTATTCTCAGTTGGGCAGCAGCTTAGATAATTCCATGAGGATCAATATGGCATAATAACTAAATAAATAGAGAGGAAGAAAATAACCAAAATAATAATTAGATCCTCATAAAAGCCTCACACATCTTTCCTTCGACAACACCACATACATCACATAAAAATAATCTTTAAGCTAATAATAGCGCAAACAATGAAAGCCCATGCCAGCATTACTTGTAAAAGAAACATGACAATGATATCATCATCTTCACTAAAAAAAAGTATGAAAACAAAATCAATAGCGACATTACATTCCTATCTTCCCTTTCCCTCCCACGCTCTACGTTCACTCCACGACCTCGCGTAGTCTCGGATCAATGCTGCTCTGCCCCCTTGCTTCAATCGTCAGCGAGATGATGCAGGTTCTGCCCCGTGCTAGTCCGCCGGTGGTGTGACGAGGTGGGGAGGAGAGGAGAGAAGGGAGGTGGTGAGAAAAAGAGGCTTGGGAGTGGAGGAGCCGTTCGCTAATGGCTTCGACAGAGAGGGTGGAGATGGGGGAGTCCTCTGTGAGGGCTTCGGCAAAAGGGGCTTTTGTCCCTTTTGTTAACCCTCATATAGAGGGGATTGTGGGGGGGGGGACTTAGAAAGTTGCCCCCTTTAGTTATTTGTATTTACATTTTTTTTCATGAGGTTTACAATTTCATTGATTTATTCTTTGGAATTTATAAGTAATTCTCTCTCAAAATATGAAGACACGAACCTAGACCTCATCAAGCGCTTCAAATCATCCCAAGTATGAGGATCTTCATTTCTTTGTCGAATTTGACTCCACCAAATAGAAGCATAACTAATAAATTTAGTAGTGGCCGCACGTACTCTATGCTCTTCTGGATAATGATGACAACTGAACTTTTACTCAACCAATAATTTCCAATCAAGATAGGCTTCTAGATTAAACTTTCCATCAAAACTATGAATAATGAATTTAATTTTACCCAATGCATCATTTCTTCTTTCTTCATTACGGTGATGTGCATGACCTCTATCACCTCCCACTCCTCGATGATGATGTGCTAGGCGGCGCTGATACAATTCCAAGGTAACTTCATCATCAGCTGCAAAATTATCATTTAACTCTTCATCGGCAGCCTCTTGAAATGCAGCGTTCAAATTTGCTCTTGGTTAGAATGGAGCGGTAGCAGCAGCATTATTGTTAGCTTCAACTCATCCTCAAGGAACTCGAGGTGGTGGGTGTCGTCATGGAGGAGTTCGCTCCACTTCTTCAAGTCGCGCTTCAATTCCACCGAGATGATTCTCTAACTCATTCAGACGTACAAGTATTTGGTCGGATAGTATTTGCTCGAAGGTGTCTGTAACTTGAGCTATCAAAGCCTGAGTACGTGGAGACAATAAAATCACCGATGGTTGGGACACATCTTTCCAGTCATCAGAAACATCACGATGTGATGCATCACGACTTCTTGATCCTAACATTATTAGTGAAGATAAGAAGAGAAATTCTACTAAACTACTAAAATATTTATAGAATATCTCAATCTTCAAACCTTACCACTAGAAGCTCACCCTTCTAAAAAATTACTCGCGTGTTTGTTGGTTTATGATAACTTTCAACAGAGAGTAGATAAAGCAATTGCAAAGTGCTAGAATAAGTTGATCAAGGCTAATTTTATGGAGCTTTAGATAGGGATATATTTGTAGTAAAGAGAAGCAATCAATAATTCCAAAAATTATAAAATTGAATAAAATGTTCGCACAAGTACTAGCCTTAGTTGCATATTTGTAGGATATGCTAAGACTCAATCAAGCAAGGTGTAAAAAGCAAGAATAAGTACAAGGATAATTATAATCAAAATTCAGCTAAAATAATTTTTTTTTTGGTTTTTTTCTGCTGCCGAACCTTCCTCTCTCTATTTTTTTTTTCTTGCCGAACACTTCCTCCTCTCTTTTTCTCTTTTTTTTTTGGCTGAACATTTTTTCTTCTTTTTTTTGCAAAAAGATTAAAATAGATAGAGCAACGGATTTAAGTTAAGACTAACAATTAGAAACAACTAATATAAATAAAAATTAAGTAAAGCAAACTGAAATTAGGAGATTGAAAAAAGTTGGAAGAAAAAAGAATAAGAGGCACAGAATAGAAGTTCAAAATAGGAATGAGAGGATTTTTTTTGATGTAGGTAAAATAAAAGATAATCTACTACTAAAGGATAGATGAATTCTTACCGGCAATCAAGGCTCTGATACTTGATATGCAAATACCTCGACTTAATATGCGTGCAAGCAAGTTGGTCCAAATCTTCCGTTGTAGGAGAAATCCTTAAGCGGCGAGTTGTGACTTTCATGATGGAGAGACTAATCACGATCTTGGAACACGACCAACAACCTTACAATCACTAAACCACTCCTCAATACCATGCAATATAGAGACAAATATTAATACTATAACACATGTGATGAAAAGATATAGGACCTTACATCCTAGTGATATCAAAACTAGAACATGACTTTTAGGTCCGTGCACTTTCTTTTTCTCATAGTTAGTAAGTTCCACCATTCTAGTCCAGTGAGGGTAATCGGAAGTGTAACCCAACTCAACTTTGAGTTTAGATTGAAACTGAGGAAGAGTCTTCTCAAATAGTTAAGATACTCCCCTCATGATATGCAACCAAACTCTAAAGATTTGATAACTAGGGGGCTATTTTAGTTGCTCTGTCCAAGGACTTGCGTCTTCCCCAGACAATCCATGGAGCAACTCGTGTAGTACTTACTATACACTATCCCCAGACAGGGTCACCGCACCTAAATATACAAATCGGCCACGGGTAGTCGGTAATAACCTCAGGATCCGGACTACTCTTCAGAACGTCTGCAGAACGTCTGGTATAATAGTCGTATGGTCCATGAGTCCACTATCTAAGGTTATGCAAAAGGAGTGACCATCCCAGTTCAAAAGTAGCGATGCTTGCCAGGAGGTGTGCATTCTAGCTGTCGCCAGAATGCTACAACCTCGACGACATGCTAGCTAGATCCTCGGTATGGTTGCACCTCCACTAACCATCTTAGGACTATCACGGTGGCGACTTTGCATCACACGTGCGGGTATAGTGACTATATCACGAGATTCTTTGGTGATAAGCGGATCCATATTGAATTCTACCCTTTATGACCATCATGAATTCAACATCTTGGGTGGTATAGATTTTCGAGTGTTAGAGCCCGTACGTAGTTCAGAATATCCACCATGATATATTGTTAATATTTCCTTACATATGTGTGATAGTGTTACATGAATATGGATTCTGTTTATTGATGTTCATGAGGATGTCAAACTCTGGTATAACCTACTTCTCTATATCATATTTGTAAATGTAACACTAATGTTTTATTTTTATCACATCACCATGGTAGATATTAATAAAAGGATCTAAGAGCATCCTAGCATACTCAGATAACAGTACATGCAAGACTATAAGCATATCACATAAGCAACATTAAGACTATAAGCATATCACGTAAACAAGGTTAAGCTACAAGCATATCATGAGAACCAGATTGTTTAATATACAAACATGCATTAAGTTTAATTGAAATATTAGTTTCCTAAGCAGTAATGTTGTTATCTCCTTAAATTCCACAACTTGAAAATAGTCTACTGTAGTGAACCAGCATACCTGGATATGTAGATCGACCTTCAGAACCAACCATATAATAGCTTGCACGTCGCTTAATTATTTTGAAGTGTCTACCTATTACAAATAACATTACCTTCTTATCTACAAAATACCAAATCCACCATCTTTACTATTTTGCTCACCTAACCCATCCTAAGCTAATTAATTATTCAATGAGATTTACGTAATTCAACTTAATCAAATTGATCAAATTTATTTAATTTATGAACCTTAATACTAATCTCCAAGCAACCAAGTCTCAATTAAAATTTCAAGTTGTCCATAGTTTCAACTAATCAGTCCTTAGTTTCACTTAGTCATAACATCTAGTTACTAGCAGGGTGGAAAGTGGTAATTATACCCTAGTGTTAACCTACATTCAACTATCCATTCAATCATAATTATTATATCATATGCATATTCTCAAACAAGGGAATTAACATGGACATAAAATTAACCAATATCCACAAGAATTGGGTAGAAGGATTCACCTTAGAAAGGTCAATTTTGTGGGCGCATAGATTCCCAAATCGCAATGAAGCTTGTGGTGAACGAAGGGTTGTGAGCTCTGGAATTGGGGAATCAGGGGGTGTGGGAGCATCAAGACTAGACATCAATCAACAGCATTAAGATCAAGGAGTGGGCTGCTTTGCAGCCCCGTCGTTGCTTGGGCTCATCTAGGTCATGGAGGACGGCTGCGCGTCGAGGGTGCAGATGGATGGCGACGCACAACCACAGTGGCGACCTGATGGCTTCCGATGAGCTGCGGTGATGGCACGACAGGTGATGAGGATGTGGAAGATGAGCAGGCGGAATGGGTGAGGGTTTCGGAGAAGCAGTACTGGGTTCGCAGGCTCCTTGACCTTCATCCAAGGGGACGACGAAGGGAAGAGGTCGAAGTCGATGGTGGCACTCGGATCATCAGATCGGCGAGGGAGCGAGCGATAGAGGTGCGACGAGCTCAAATCAAGTAGGTGGAATACCTACTTTAAACCTATCTACAGTAATGCCCTTCTTCCCTATTTTACCCCCACATATTCATAAAATTTACAACATTATTATTCCTATTTCACCCTACCCCTCATCCTTCCAACTATTTACAAAACTATCTTTACATAAAACCCCTTCACATTTACATAATTTCTTTTGCCCAAAAATTTAGGGTTTACACCAACAATAGTGCATCGGGCATAGGTAGAGACTAGACTGATATGATATTGATGGGTTTATAAGAAGTTCCTGATTAAGATATTTCTTAAGCATAAGTAGGCAACCAAGTCATTTAATATAAATATAGAAATATTTTATGTAACACATGATATGCACATGCCTTGATTTAATATGTGTGCAAGCAAGTTGGTCCCGATCTTCCGTCGGAGGAGAAATCCTTAAGGAGGCGAGTTGTGAGACCCATGATTTTTGAATAAGGGCAATAAAGTAATTTTAATATTTGGAGGGTTTAATCGTAAAAGAAATTTTTTAAATGACTTAATTGTAAAATCATATGAATGTTTGAAGTATGAGATTTTGATGTGAAAATTATACCATCAGGTAGTATTTTTGATAAGGAATCCAACGGTGCAGACGGATCGTAATTTGGACGTCGTTTGATTGCTCAATTGGACAATTAAGATTTCATTAGGATTTAAGATTTTAATTAACTAATTAAAAAAAAATTATTTTCTTCCCACCGAGAGCGCGCTCGCGCGCGCTCCTCTCTCTTCCTCTCTCTCTCTCCTCCTCCGCAGTGACGACGGCGACGGCGACACAAATTTCTTGACGATGCCCCGATGAAACCACGACGAATTAGGCTCCCAAATTTTAGCCACAGGTAGATCTCGACCTCCTCTTCTTTTTGATACCAAGATGCCCAAATTTGGTGTAGAGATGAGGGAGAAATCATGCGAGAGGCGTCGGCGGAGAGGGTTTCGATCGCCGGAGCTTGCTTCGACGATTTTCGGCCATTCCGGCCGTGAAACCTTACAAACTTGGTACCTATGGATTCTCCTTGATGAGAGTTATCCATTGGTACCGGAGTTGAGGGTTATTGGCCGCCGGTTGGCCGCCGGCGAGCAAAAAATCCTAACTTAGGGATTTCGCCCAAATTTTTAATCGGTGAAATTGATCGCTAATGAGCTATAAAAATTGGGGCAAATTTGATTTTTAGAATCCTCATGAAGAGAGCTTTCGATTAGTACCGATATTGGTGCTTATCGAAGAACTTCGCCGGCGAGGGTTTCGACGAACTTTCCGACGATCGCCGGAGAAATTTTTCGGCGAACTTGGGAAAAAAATTAGGGTGATTCTAGATATCATTCCAAGAGTAGTAGTGAAGAGAGATTTGAGACACTATTTTTGGATTGAGAATTAAAATTCATTGAATAATTGACAGGAAAATATATAATGCGTAAATGACAGCACGTGGATCGAGACAGTGTCAAAGAATAAAAATTCAGCGAACGGAGTTGGTTCCGAGGAGTAAACCGTCAAGTCAGGTGCGTTGGTTCATCGATGTAGGATTTATTCAAGCTAGGGAATTCCCGCTGGGGTCTTCTTAGGAACAATTCTTAGATGCCTTAAACATGATAAAATGAAATGTTTGCTGTGATTATATTTAAATGCATGTTAGTATGATTTACTTTGCCTAACATGTATGATATGCCATGTTTACCATGCTATGTATTTAACATGTCCTAAAATCTTGTCATGCATGTTATATTATTTTCTATGCTATGTGTTACACGACTACCATGCAGACATAGATATGAACTGTGACATGTTAGAACCTCCTAGGAGACATCACTGGAAATTAGACAGAAAGGGGTGTTCCTCGCATACCTCGTTTGACCACCGCGTATCGTGGATGGTCAAAATAGTGATGTTCCTCAACGCACCACTCCCGAGGTTATACATAGCTTAGATACTGGGAATGCCACTCCCGAGGTTATACATAGCCTAGATACTGGGAGCTGGTAGGGAAAGAGACTGTACAAACTCTAAGGTCATATTAGCCGAAAATATGGAGCAAGTCCTTATCCAGAAATTTATACCCGCACGAGTGTCGTTTAGGCGACCTCGTGATAGTCCTGAGATGGCTAGCGAGGATGAGCCCTACCAAGGACTTGGCACCGATGGAGTCGAGGTTACCACAGCCCATCGTGCGTATGTGCGTCAATCTCGGTCGACATCGACTGCTATTGGACTGGGAAGCAGATTCCCTATGCGACGCCTTGGACAGTGGATCCGTAGACCACGTGGCTATCATCCATGACGTTCTGTAGACAGTCGGATGGGTAGTCCGGATCCTAGGGTTATTTTTATTGGTTAGCCGTGGCCGATTAGTCTTGTTGATGGTGGCCCTGTCTTCGGGCAGTGTGTAGTACTATAAGAGTCGCCATTGCCCCTACGGAGTTCGGGGAGGATGTAAGGGCACGACAGTTTCGCTAAGGGAGGCATCGATGGGCAACTAGCGAGACAGTGGAGAGTGATCAAGGGTCACCCGTCCTCTCCGCCAACATCAGTGCAGCGGGCATAGGTAGAGAAAGAGACAGAAATGCACTGATGGGCTTGGGTATTCATTAAGCATAAGCTGGCAGCCCGAGTCTTGAAACTACAAAGTCTTATTATGACGTAGGTGACATATGCTGATGACATTGACACTAGATATAACTTAGGTCTAGTGAAATATACGTCTATATTTATATATGTTGTTTTACTACTTTCTATGAACTGATTTACACAAATAAAATGAAAAATGATGATAAACAACCAAAGGCATCCTAGAATACTCCTCCTAACCTTTGATTTCATTATTCGGTTTCGAGTTGTAATTACGCACTAGGCTGCAAGGCTAAGCACACCACGTTCAATGTGTGTGCAGGTTGTTAGATGACCGACCCGGGTTACTTGAAGATGAGGGATATTTACGGATTTAGTTTTATTTATTGATATCGTTACTGTAGAATTGTAGTAGGTATATCGAGATTGTGATAGTGGAGTTAAATAGATGATTTGTTTGTATTTTTCGCTGTGTTGTATATGTGTATGGACGATATTTATTACCCAATGCCTTATATGGGTCGTTTGGGCTCATATGACGGTTGCCACGTGCCCGACAGGTGGGTCGGGGCGTGACAACTAAAGTGGTATCAGAGCCCAGATTTGGAGAACCTAGGAGATTAAATTAAGTTTGAGGTTTTAAGGTTAAGATGACAGTCCCGATATAATATAGGATAAAGTGCGAGTCGGAAATATAATGATATATTTCCTTGGTAATAGGTTTTTACTTTGACAATGAAGTTGATCGCCATGATTAATTTTTCTATGGGCTGCTAATCGCCTTAATATATGATAGTAAATCTACTAATCTCCGGACAATATATATAGCTACGATTTCCACTACGTCGGAGAAGAGTTAGAAACTTAGATCAATATGCCCAGATCTACGATCAAATTTTATTTCTAAATGATCAAGTAAATCTATCCATGATCATACTCAAGGTTACCTTATTGTGTGCATTATGATCACCTTTTATACCAACATAGGTAACGATCATCACTTTGATCTTAAAAGTATTGATATCAAATTATCTCATGTTATATCTTAATCATATTATTTGTATCCCATGACCTTATTCTCATTTGAGTTAATTATATATATATATAAATCTCATGAGTTTAGGCTGATCATTTTGGGTTGTCAGCATGATTTTTAAGTTGCAACTAGAAGTTGATCATCATCAATTATAATATTCGTGTCAACTCCCAACACTTGCACTTTTGCATCATTATATCCATAAAACTTCCTACACTCTTTCAAGCAGTTCACCCGTCATATTAAATCTTTGCTTAGCTTGGAGCATCTTTCGTTTGTACCAGCATTCAATGCATTTAATACAACTATTCCTGCTATTTTCTTCTATCTATCAGTCTATTTTCTGAGCTTTGAGCAGCTTTCACTTATTTCATATATCCTATATATGGCCAACTTATTAGCCAAGCAGTTTTCTTTTATCTGCTTCCTTTAATTCTCCTTAGTGGCCCTTCTGAATGCAAATTCTGTTGAATATTTCTGCAATTTTCTTTGCAGTTATTTCCTCAGTCATTTTCTGCAGTTTGCAGTTCCCTTTTTGTGAAGCTACTTCCTTTGTCAAATGTCCTTAGTCAAATTCTATCCATCGTTGGTAGATTTCTTTACTCCTTTTTATTTCTATAACTCCCTCAGCTTAGCTCATTTCTTTACTTAATATTTTTGAAGCTCAGATTCCTATATTTTCATCAGTATCATTATATATACCCGATCTTTCTCTGCAATCTTATTCAGTCAATGCGGTTGGCAACATTTTTGCATCTACAACTCATATTTCAACTACCTGCAGATTTTGTAGTAACTTTGTTTCTTTACTCCTTTCGATTTCTTCTTTAATTTCTGGATACTGCAAATTTCTTAGCACCTCTAGCACGTGTTGATGTGCATGTTGATATTTCTGCATGGTACTATTTCTGCATATTGTCTTCTCCAACACATGTTGATGCACATGATGATATCCTTAGTAGGTGCATGTATTGTTGACATCTCCTATTTCAGTCGCTGCTTTTGCAGTTCATTTCCGGTGCGCATAGCAACATAAGTACAACTATAATATTTCTGCATCTACAAACTTGGATGAAGTTCTTTTACATCAAGAGTCCACTTTGTTATTATTATTATTATATCTTTTTACATAGGATATAGCATATTCCATATCAAATTTCATATCATCATATACGCAAGATCTACAAATTCCGTATCAAACTCAGTTTTAGATTCCATTCGGACTCCCATGAAGTCAAGTATTAGCTAAGTTCGGCCTACATTTCCTGGCACGAACTGGAAGGCTTGCTCCTAATTAGGTTGACACTGATAGAGGAGATCACTGCGTATCTAGACGTACCTCCTTGTGTTGAATAATATGGATGCTCGTGAAGATCCAAGTATGACTACAACGATCCATGGTATAGTGAAACTAGTATGAAACAAGTTAATGATCATTTAATGAGTGGCTATTGATATCTTTTATTATTATCCTCAATCTGGAGGTGACTCCATTATGATCATATTATGTTCAGAGGTAGTTGATTATGGTAAAACATGAACCGTGAAAGGTTATTCATATACTAAAGTTATAGGGAATCCCTAGCATATCTACCCAAGAAAACTGAATCGATCTGAAATTTTGAGGACAAAATTTTTGTAAAGGGGGTAGATTTTGAGACCCGTGATTTTTGAATAAGGGCAATAGAGTAATTTTAGTATTTGGAGGGTTTAATCGTAAAAGAAATTCTTTAAAGGACTTAATTGTAAAATCATATGAATTTTTGAAGTATGAGATTTTGATGTGAAAATTATACCGTCATGTAGTATTTTTGAAAAGGAATCCAACGGTGCAGACGGATCATAATTTGGACATCATTTGATTGGTTAATTGAACAGTTAAGATTTTAATTAACTAATTAAAAAAATTATTTTCTTCCCACCGAGCGTGCGCTCCTCTCCTCTTCCTCTCTCTCTCTTCTCCTTTGCAGTGACACGGCGACGACGATACAAATTTTCCGACGATGCCCCGATGAAATCACGATGAATTAGGCTCCCAAATTTTAGCCACAGGTAGATCTCGACATCCTCTTCATTTTGATACCAAGATACCAAAATTTGGTGTAGAGATGAGGGAGAAATCACGCGAGAGGCGTCGGCGGCGAGGGTTTCGATCGCCGGAGCTTACTTCGACGATTTTCGGCCATTCCGGTCATGAAACCTTGCAAACTTGGTACCTATGGATTCTCCTTGACGAGAGTTATCCAGTGGTAACGGAGTTGAGGGCTATTGGCCGCCGGCGAGCTAAAAACCCTAACTTAGGGATTTCGCCCAAATTTTTAATTGGTGAAATTGATCGCGTATAAGTTATAAAAATTGGGGCAAATATGATTTTTGGAATCCTCATGAAGAGAGATTTCGATTGGTACCAATATTGGTGCTGATCGAAGAACTTCGCCGGCGAGGTTCCGGCGAGGTTCCGGCGAACTTTCCAGCAATCGCCGGAGAAATTTTCCGGTGAACTTGGGAAAAAATTAGGGTAATTCTAGAGATCATTCTAAGAGTAGTGGTGAAGAGAGATTTGAGAAACCATTTTTGGATTGAGAATTAAAATTCATTGAATAATTGACAAGAAAATATAAAATGCGTAAATGACGGCACGTGGATCGAGATAGTGTCACAGAATAAAAATTCAGCGAACGGACCTTTAGGTTGGTTCCGAGGAGTAAACCGCCAAGTTAGGTGCGTTGGTTCATCGATGTAGAATTTATTCAAGCTAGGGAATTCCCGCTGGGGTCTTCTTAGGAACAATTCTTAGATGCCTTAAACATGATAAAATGAAATGCTTGCTATGATTATGTTTAAATGAATGTTAGTATGATTTACTTTGCCTAACATGTATGTTATGCCATGTTTACCATGCTATATATTTAACATGTCCTAAAATCTTGTCATGCATGTTATATTATTTTCTATGCTATGTGTTACATGACTACCATGCAGACATAGATATGAACCGTGACATGTTAGAACCTCCTAGGAGACATCACTGAAAATTAGATAGAAAGAGGTGTTCCTCGCATGTCCCGTTTGACCATCGCGTACCGTGAATGGTCAAAATAGTGATGTTCCTCAACGCACCACTCACGAGGTTATGCATAGCTTAGATACTGTGAACACCACTGCCGAGGTTATACATAGCTTAGAAACTGGGAGCTGGTAGGGAAAGAGATTGTACAAACTCCAAGGTCATATTAGATCGGAAATATGGAGCAAGTCTTTACCCAGAAATTTATACCCGCACGAGTGTCGTTTAGGCGACCTCATGATAGTCCTGAGATGGCTAGCGAGGATGAGCCCTACCATGGACTTGGCACCGATAGAGTCGAGGTTGTCACTGCCCATCGTGCGGATGTGCGTCAATCTCGGTCGACATCGACTGCTATTGGACTGGGAAGCTGATTCCCTATGCGACACCTTGGACAGTGGATCCGTAGACCACGCGGTTATCATCCATGACATTCTGTAGACAGTCGGATGAGTAGTCCGGATCCTAGGGTTATTTTTATCGGTTAGCCATGGCCGATTAGTCTTGTTGACGGTTGTCCTGTCTTCGGGAAGTGTGTAGTACTACACGAGTCGCCGTTGCCCCTACGGAGTCCGGGGAGGATGTAAGGGCACGGTAGTTTCGCTAGGGGAGGCATCGATGGGCAACTAGCGAGACAGTGGAGAGTGATCAAGGGTCACCCGTCCTCTCCGCCAACATCAGTGCAGCGGGCATAGGTAGAGACAGAGACAGAAATGCACTGATGGGCTTACTGATGCCCTTAACTCGGGTATTCATTAAGGACAGACTAGCAGTCCGAGTCTTGAAACTATAAAGTCTTATTATGACGTAGGTGACATATGCTGATGACATTGACACTAGATATAACTTAGGTGACATCTAGTGAAATATACGTCTATATTTATATATGTTGTTTTACTGCTTTCTATGAATTGATTTACATAAATCAAATGAAAAATGATGATAAACAACCAAAGGCATCCTAGAATACTCCTCCTAGCCTTTGATTTCCTTATTCGGTTTCGAGCTGTAATTACGCACTAGGCCACAAGGCTGAGCACACCATGTTCAATATGTGTGCGGGTTGTTAGATAACCGACCCGGGTTACTTGATGAAGATGAGGGATATTGACGGATTTAGTTTTATTTATTGATGTCGTTACTGTAGAATTGTAGTAGGTATATCGGGACTGTGATAATAGAGTTAAATAGATAATTTGTTTGTATTTTCCGCTGTGTTGTGTATGTGTTTGGACGACATTTATTTCCCAATACCTTGTATGGGTCCTTTGGGCTCATACGGCGGTTGTCACGTGCCTCATAATAGCGCATGCTCGATCAAATATATAGACACAATAATGAAAGTTTTTTCAACTAAAATAGAAAAAAAAATCTCATTCTCTTACAAGCAAAATTAGTTGTATATATACAACTTCCTTTTTTGGTGTCATAAATTGGGGGAATAAATATTCTTTCATTTGTTCTTGAATAAATATTTGATTTGATAATATTCCTTGATTTTCTCTTGAATAAATATTCATTGATTCGCTCTTGAATAAATATTCTTTGATTTGCTCTTGAATAAATATTTAATTTTCTCTTGAATAAATATTCCTTACTCATTCAACTTCTATATTAGTAATTCCTCTATGTGTTTCCTTGCTTGTAGTGACAAACAAGCAATAATAATTAGGTAATATCATTTGTTTTGTAATTAAGTAATTAATTTGTCTAGAAAAGAATTCACTTATTGTCCTAATCATCAGGCATGGGCTCGTGTCATTGGTCATTGTATACTAATTGAATCTTGTATGGGTGAATCGGTGATGTACTCATTATACTTTCCTTCTTGAAAAGGTGTCGACCTTGACTCTAGCTTATCTTCATCACCCAAGTATGTAAATAAATCAGTCATATTGAATGTATTCACTCCATAATCCTTAGGTAGTTCCAGCTCGTAGGTATTATTATTAATCTTTGCAAGAACGTTGAATGCACCGTCACCTCATGGCATTAGTTTGTACTTACGTTGTTCTGAAAATCGATCCTTGCGCAAATGCAACCAAACCAAATCTCCTTCTTTAAAAATAACTTTTATTCTGCCTTTGTTCACATGCTTCTTATATTGTATTTGCATTCCTCAATATTTGTTTTTGTCATCTGATGTAACTTATGAATCATCTCAGCATATTTCTCGGCATCGAGATTACCTC
The DNA here is from genome assembly GCA_030544415.1 of Thalia dealbata. Classification (NCBI taxonomy): domain Eukaryota; kingdom Viridiplantae; phylum Streptophyta; class Magnoliopsida; order Zingiberales; family Marantaceae; genus Thalia; species Thalia dealbata. The sequence continues at coordinate 17,030,587 of CM060460.1, forward strand.
TTTCTGGAGGTGGTAGAGGTAGTAAATCAATTAGAGCAGTAAGCTTAAATCCATAGACGACCTCAAACGGGCAGAACTTTGTAGTAAGCAAACTCAATATGCAGTAAGCACTCTTCCCAAAGCTTCAGGTTCTTTTTGAGTATCGCTCATAGCATGGTACCAAGTGGTTGACGATGAGGTTTGTCCATCGGTTTGGGGATGACATGTAGTTGAAAATAGTAGTTTTGTTTCGAGCTTACCCCAAAGCGTCATCCAAAAGTGGCTTAAAAATTTTGTATCAAGATATTTCAGCATATTGAAGGCCTATTCTTGCGCTTTTTCCTACTTGAAAGATATGTTCTTTTTTGTCAATACATTGAGTGGAGCGGCGAGCATGCTGAAATCCTTTATGAATCGATAATTAAAGCTAGCTAGTCTATGAAAACTCCGCACTTGCGTGATTGTTGTGGGTGTTGGCCATACTCGAATAGCTTTCACCTTTTCCTCATCCACCTCAATTCCCTGCGTAGTCACAATAAAACCAAGAAACATTACTCGATCCATGCAAAAGGTATATTTTTTGAGGTTAGCAAATAAGTGCGCCTCTCTTAAAGCAATCAAAACTTGGCGCATATGTGTTAAATATTTTTCTAAAGACTTGCTATAAATTAATATATCATCAAAGTAAACTACCATAAATTTTTCAATAAAAGCTCTCAAAACTTCATTCATTAAGCGCATAAACGTACTAGGTGCATTAGTAAGATCAAATGGCATAACTAACCGCTTGTATAATCTAAATTTAGTCTTAAAAATAGTTTTTCATTCATCACCTAGCTTCATTCTAATTTGGTGGTAACCATTGTACAAATTAATCTTAGAAAAGATAGTAGAGCCGCATAACTCATCAAGCATATCATCTAACCGAGAAATAGGATGATGATAATGTATCGTAATATTGTTGATAGCTCGACAGTCTATACACATCCTCCATGACCATCTTTCTTTGGCACAAGTAAAACAGGAGCAGCACATGGACTTAAACTTTCATGCACATATCCTTTATCGAGAAACTCGTGTACTTAGCATTGAATTTCTTTTGTCTCCTCAGGATTGGTATGGTATTGGGAATGGTTAGGTAAAGATGTCCCTGAAATCAAATCGATTTGATGCTCAATCTCACGTAATGGTAGCAACCCTGCAGGTATCTCATCTGGAAAACACATTAACAAACTACTGCATCAAAGAAATAATTGAAAAAGGCAAGGAAGAAGGTAAAGAATTAGTAGAAAAGAGAGCGTCTTTGCATACAATCGCAAAGTACTCTTGGGAATTGATTTTTAATTCTTGCATCTCACTTTTAGTGGCTAATAGAACCTGTCCCTTGATTGGTATTTCTTTTTTCTTCTCACATTTTTTTTTCTTTTCTCTCAATTTAGGCTTATGACTCTCACTTCCCATTTTTTGGATGTCACTCATCTCTTTTTATTTTCTCTCACATTCAGCCATATCTACATCGTCTTTGAGAAGTTCTTCCCATGACATTGGAACCAACACAACCTTCTTATCTTTATCCATAAAGGAGTACTTGTTGGAATGCCCATAATGTGTAACATGCTTATCATATTGTCATGTCTTCTAAGTAGTAATGCACAAGCTTGCATTGGCACCACATCACAGTCCACAAAGTCAGAATTGGTACCAACAGAAAAATAAACATGCACCATCATTATTACATTCAACCTGCCACAAGCATTGAGCCAATGAATGTAGTATGGCTGCAGGTGTAATCATGTGGTTAGGCCAAGCTTCCTAACTATCTCTAAACTTGCAATATTGTTGCAGCTTCCACCATTAGTTATGATCTTACATGAATGTCCATTGATCATAAATTTTGATTGGAGCAAATTGTGGTGCTGTTTGTTTTCTGCCTTCTCCATTTGGGAGATAAGAACATGACGAACAATAAGGCTTGCATGACTTGTATCTAAGGTGATCTCTTTTGGTTATGACCCCAAAATATGTTGAGGCTCCTCGTGGTTAAATCTGCCTTCCTCTTCTACCTCGTTGGCCGATGTGTATTCAACATCTTCTCGAACGATAAGGGCACGCCAAATTGGACAATCACACATATAAGGTCTTTTTCCCTTGCAGTTAAAGCACTAAATCTCCCTTCTCCTTCCTATAGATGCAACTGAAGATGAAAATTTTGTAGGAGTAGTAGTGGTCTTTTTTGAATTGCTGGATTTAGAAATTGACGAAGTAAAACGACTTGCTGAATTCCCTTGGCCAATTGGTGCAGCAGCCTTGCTAGAATGACCAATACTCTTTTATTGCTGATTGGTGTCCCTCTAAGGCATGGAAGAACTATGATAACTACAACCAGATTTGTGTGGCTGCCTCCTCCTTTGAACTTGCCTCTCTACTTTGCATGCATGATGAAATAGTTGATCCAAAGAGTTGTAGTTCTCAAAATTAAGTATATCTTGTATTTCTCCATTCAATCCTTCTAAGAATCTAGTCATCTTTGTATTATCATCTTCTTGCACATTAGCACGAAGCATGCCCACCTGCAAATCCTGATAGTAAGTCTACAAATTTGTTTCCTTGATTCATTCTTTGAATTTATTAAGTAATTCTCTTTCAAAATATAAAGACACTAACCTGGACCTCATCAAGCACTTCAAATCATCCAAAGTATGAGGATCTCCATTTCATTGTCGAATTTGACTCCACCAAATAGAAGCATAACCAATAAATTTAATATTGGCCGTATGTACTCTATACTCTTTTTGGTAATGATGATAACTGAACTTCCATCACACTCGATTTAAAATGTGTGCAAGAAAGTGGGTCCCAATGTTCCGTCATAGGTGAAATCCTTAAGGTGGCGAGTTGTGATTTTCATGAAGGGAAGACTAACAACGATCTAGGAATACGACCAGCAACCTCACAATTGCTAAATCACTCCTCAATTGATAATCAACCATGTCAAACATGTCTGACCTATTCATGAAGAATGGCACAAACAATTCACAATAATTGAAATAGCATTAGCGGAAGGATCATGCAAGATGTGATTAAAGAAATTGGACTTCAAGTTTACAGCAAAAGTATTACAATAGTAGTGGCTAAACAAAAATTAAAGTCTCCCTTAATAGGACATGCTCCACCAAATATATAGACACAATAATAGACATTTTTCCCACTAAAATAGAAAAAATAAATAAATAAGTCTTCCTTCTATTGCAAACAAAATTAGCTGCATATATGAACTTTCTTTTTTGGAGCCACAAATTTGGGGAATAAATATTTGTTGATTTATTCTTAAATAAATATTTGATTTGATCATATTCATTCATTTGCTCTTAAATAAATATTTGATTTGATCATATTTCTTGATTTGTTCTTGAATAAATATTCCTTAATTTTCTCTTGAATAAATATTTAATTTCCTCTTGAATAAATATTCCTTACTCATGCAATTCCTCCATGTGTTTCCTTATATGTAGTGATAAGCAAGCAATAAAAATTAGAAAATATCATTTATTTTATAATTAAGTCATTAGGTCTTATATATTAATTGAATCTTGTATAGATGAACCGATGATATCCTCATCAACATACACTAGCAACACAAATATCTTGTACAATATAGATGATAGTTAGAGATATATACATACATACATTATCTATTGATATATAGCATTGTTAATGACATCATTTACATTAAAAAGTTAACGTCTTCCTGGTCTTTAATTTTCTTACAATGATTTTGAAATGACTAAGCACACTATATTTAAGATTTTGAACGGCTAAGCACACCATATTTAATATGAGTGTAGGTTTAGTGGTAACTGTTGAGGTCGTTGATGAGGATTACATTGTCGGAAGTTTACCACCTCCTCTATCTTGATTTCTCTTATTATTGGATGTAGTATTGTATAAGGTTTATATCAGGATCATATTAAGAGATTGAATGACTTGTATGGTTTATATCGGGACTATATTAGCATAGCATACTATTGGATCGTGCCTAGCATAATACAACTTAGCATGGCATACTATGGGCATACTAGATATTAAAAATGTGAAGGAGGGAATTGTCTTTTAAATACAAAAATATTCAACTCTTTTCCAATATTTCTATGATGTGGGACTAAAAAACTCTTCTTCGACCTTTCAACTTGTCATCTAAAGCTCAGCTTTCAACATTCAAACCTATTAAAAATTTTCATCCTATTAAAATTACCCTACTAACATTTATTAATTATAACTTTATAATTTTACTAAAAGGTATTTTAGTCATTATTCATGTTTATTATTTTATTAAAATATCACTTAAAATTAGTATAATTACTCCTTAATTTTTATTATCACATAATGTTAATAATATACTTAAAATGAATTTTATGATAATATGTCATTAACGTTACTAGATTTTAAAAATAAATTATTACTTTAAGTATATCATTTATATTGAAATCAATATGATACAGTTGATTAATAAATAACAAATGTACCATTAAAAATAGAGCGAGTATATTTAGTAATTATAATATAATATTTTAAAGCTTAAAATTTTTCTAAATGTGTGCGTAGCATTCGAATAAAAATTCATTTAAATAATTTAAGTTTATTATATTTAATAATAATTATAATATGGGATAGGAATTTATTTAAATAATTTAAATTTATTATTTTTATATGAAAAATAATAATAATTATAATATGTGATTGAGAAAGAGAAAAAAATAATATATAAATAAGTAAAGAATACGTTCAAAAATATTATTTTTATTTTAGAAGTTGGTTTTTATTTTTATTAACTATCTCGCTTACGATGTAGAACCTCATAGACCTAATTCATCTAATCTTAATTAGAAGATTCATAGGGTAGCTCAATTTTAGATGAGAATGAGAGTTATCAATTCTTAAAGTTTAATTTCATATTATTCTAACTCTAGAATAGAAATTTTATAGGATAATAGTTAATTTTTTATTAGGTTGAAATGGATAGATGTTTTATAAAGAATACTACATATTATTTTTAAAAATCATATAGTTTAATAAAATTAAAAAATAGAATATAACTATTTTAACTATATTTTAACTTATATATTTTAATAAAATTTAAAAGTAATTAATATTCTTTGAAGAAGCTTAAGATTTTTTATTTTTTATAAAAAATAGGTGGCTAACGAGGAGTTAAGTATTATTTTTAATTCCATATTTTAAAATTTATGAAGAAATATTGTATATTTAAGACAATCCCTTTATAAGTACTAATGGTGGGGGCTTGGCCTGACACGGCTTATTGTATGCCATGTGCCGTACTGAACTAGATGAGTGGATGGGTGTGTATGTCACGCCCCGACCCGTAGGTCGACACGTGGCAACCGCCGTACAAATCGCAATGACCTGTACAAGGCATAAAAGGGAAAATATAACAAATAAGTGTAAGTCCAAGATAAGGTTAATGTAGGTCTATAACAGTCCCGACTTAGGTTCCAACTCACCAAGAAGATAAAAATCTTTAAAATTTCTAATTTGCTATCGATCCCACCTTCCCGTTCACCTACCACGTTCGCTCCTATACCTGCACGCCAGGAACCCATGCGTGCTGAGCCTTGCGGCACAGTGAACTACAGAAGGCACGTCGAGAACAAAGGGTATAGACCGAGGAATATATTGCCTCATGTTGCCATGCATAAGCAGTTATATAAAAATGAAGTAACAATCAGGATGAACATGGCATATCACATGGTTACATGAACAAAGCATTATAGTAGCAAGAATTTACACATGTACAAACATTGTAAGATAGCAATTTATTCATAATTGGTTACAATTATATAAATTTCAAGTATGCATCAAACTAGTTCACTTTTTACTATGAATCTGGGCTGCCAGCCTATGCTTAGGATATGCCCTGGCCGGGGACTATCCCAAGACCCATCAGTGCCACTCTAAATCTCTTCCTAAGCCCGTTACACTGACGTTAGCAGAGAAGGCGGGTGACTTTGGATCCTTCTCTATCAGCCTCGATAACCGTCAATCCTCCCGCATTATCGAGACTGCCGCTTCGTGCACTACTCCCCGTAGTACGCACGCTGCGACGACCTGTATAGTACTATACAACTGTCCCTCGACTGAAACAGTAGTCACCTCACAATTTATAATAAACCTCGCAGCCACGGCAGCTGGAGGAACTACACATGTATTATATCCCAAGGATCCGGACATGTCATCAGACTGTCTGCAGGACATCTGTAATGACGGCCGTGGTCATCAGATCCACTGTCCAAGGTTTGCTAGAGGGAAACACATTCTGAGTCACACGCAACCGATGCCACTAGAATGAGCCTCCGTTAAGTGTTATTGGAGAGCTACACTCTTAGCTACATACATGCTAGACTCATGAACGGTTTCGCTCTAGCTAACCATCTAAGGACTATCACGGTGACGACCATCCGTCACGCGTGCGGGTAATACAGTGTAAATTGGACCTAGGTGTATCATGGGCTACAATGTCCCTAAGATGTGTTCGGTCCATATTTAATCTAGGTGGATGGAGAATATTTGTTCAACTTAAGTTTAGGTTACAATCAAGTTGTCCATCTCTACCACCTAGTACATGCATGTCTTCAGCACCCTTATGGGGGTACTATAAATATTGTCTATGTTCTTGTTGCTAAGTTGATGTCATAATGTCTACTACTCCTATTATCAAGCAGGTGTAGTACAAGATATTCATATCAACAAAGCATGTAAAGAACATTTGAATAACATGTACATTGATAAACAATTGATGTAGCAAGATTTAATTTAAATGATTTAAAGTAAATAAACAATTTAAGCAACTAGCATGGGAGAGGCAACCCTCGACCTGAGGTACTTAACAACTACCCATCTCGACGGCACGACGGTAGTAATCTTGCAATAAGATTTAACAACTCACCTTAATTGAAGACTCAACTTTTTAGAACCAACCAGAATTGATTTATATAAATTTATCACTTCACCGTTCAGCTTGGAACGATGCCCTACAACAATCATATATTTAACCGTTAACAATTTTTACAACTAGTCATGCGTTCCTCTTAGCACAACCCATCTTTAGGAAACTCAAGAAACCAACTCAACATTCAAACAAAATAATTTAGCATCTATTTGCAGGCAACAAACTTAGCCATCTAACAATGATTTGGCCATGAACTTATCAACATCTCCAACAAAAGGAAAGAAAAAAAAATTATTTTATTTTACAGCAGCATTCAACAGATACTAATTTCAAATGAATAAGGCCAAGCAAGCAACATAAAAAGAAGAAGTATTCATTTGGCATTTGGCCTTCATGCAACTTGGTTTTATTTCTTCCAACTTGATCCCCACTGTGCAAAATGCCCCCATCTAAATAAATTTTTCTCCCCTTTCCTTAATCCTCCAAAACCCCATCAACAATAATATCTCAGATGCAAATAAGCTGAAGCAAACCAAGCAAGTGTTAAGTTGGCCTTAATATAAAAATGTATATATACATATATTCTATGCATCCCATGTTAATATATTTGTTGACACCTGCAGCAAGTGTCTAATTAGCCAAAACTCCACTTAACCTCAATATATGAAATTTACTAAAGCTACTATGTCTTCATGCGGCTGGATAAGGAGAAAGGAATAGAAAATACAAAAAGAAAACAAGAGGAGAAAGCTTTCTTAGCCTCGGCAGATTTCAAATCAAATAAAAAAATATATATATCATTAAGCCTCACCCAAACCGAAGCTCCATTTAAACCATGGAGCTCTCCACGTGGCTGGAAAAGTATCTCAAAACTTCAAAGAAGACAAAATCCCATCAAGGTTGAGAGAGGAAAAATGTAAGAGAAGGAGAAAACAGAGGAAACAAAGAAAAAGAACGAAGAGGGCTTTTCCCTTCGTTTTGTTGCAGCAACACAAATATTCCAAGCATAAACATTTCCTTGCAAAATTTTGTTCATGGAATTGCTTAAAAGGAGAGATAAGGGAAGAATGAGGTAAAACAAAAGAGGGAAGAAAGAGGACTTCCCCTTTCTCGACCGCAAGAATTCAAAAACAGAGGTCTAACAAACATTTGATTTAATCCTCCTTTAACAGCAGCATACACCATTTAAAAACAATCATAACACCTTAAAATCTCATCCTTGGCAGCAACTTGATGGAAGGCAGCAAAGAAGAAAGGAAAAAGAAGATATCGGCAGCAGCAACATTAATTAACCATAAGGAGAAATAATATCAATGCATCCAATATCAAAGGCATGGAGTCTACTAAATATTGGCAGCCAACCTATCCATCTAATACTCATACATCCACTCAATTTAACAAGGCAGCAACATCCAACTTGAGAGAGCAAAAGCAAATCACAAAAATTTAAACTTCGACAGCAAGCATCGCATCAATAGGGCACTTTGGAAATCAATATGCTACTCAAACAATGATGCAAAAGAATGTAGCATCCGCCTACCTAATTGAAGGCTAAACGCAACGATTCCTTAGTTCGGTTGTTGGAACTTTGCTCCTCCCTCCATGTTTCCTCCGATGCCCTCAAGCCCTGTCCCCTGACATGCCGCTGCAAGGGAAAAGGGCAGCCCTGCTGCTGTCGTTCTCCTCGCCAAAACCAATCCAAGATCAAGCAACAAACGAGGAAGTGACAGAGAGGGAAAGCGATCGGCCCTGGAGGTTTCTCTTAGCGCTTCGTGGAATCCATAAACCCTCGAAACGCATCAACGGTTACGGAAATGAAGGGGTTTATTTCCTAAGCCTTTGGGAATAAATTATCCATAATGCCCCTCACTAGTTGGGCTATTTACAACTCTACCATCGTAGGAAATTTGAGGGTTTACAAGTATTTGAGGGTTTACAGTGTATCCATTTATTTTTCTAGGTATATTTATCATGTGTGTTTAAGTTTTTTCTCATCATTCATTCAGTATCTTAAACTTAATATATGATTTGATATGATAGGAATTCACTGGAGTACTTCAATTCATTGTAGATGTCTTAAAAGACTTAAATTTTAATCTAGAAATATCAATTGCATAATAAAGATAGCCTTAATTGGACTCCTAAACCAAATATTTTTCAATCTATTGAGTAGTGTTCTAGTTTAATTTGCTAGGATGGTATCACCAATTTTCTAGTCACTACATCTGCTTTCCCATCGGATCCTTGATGATACTTCATTGTAGAGTCATAAGTTTTTATCCATTTCAAATATCTTCTATATCATTTGTATTTTTTTAAAAAAACTTAATAAGTCTTGAACCCAAAACCTCATGATCCTCCCGTATGGAGTTCAATTCAGATGATGATTTATAACTATAGGGTCTTTAACTTGATGTTAATAATATAGCTCTATATTTTTAAAATAACCTTATTATTACATCTTTTAAATCACAAACCGCCCAATTCACCTTGTCTTAAATTAGTAAGATATAAATAACTGCTTTTTCCTCATTGCATCATCGCATGATTATGAAACATCACTTTACATGCACAAACTTCATTAGACTAAGGAGGAGCAAGAATTTTTAAACTCATGCAAAAAATCATTCACAATCATTATCCCATTAAATTTTAACTTACTTTCTAGTCAATCTCATCATTGGCTTAACTTATATTGAGAAATCCTTATATTAATCTCTCACCATAACTAACCCCAGAAAAGCTAAATTTTGGTCATAATTTTCTTTTCATAATAAAATTTCTATCCTTTTATTCAAGATTATCTCTATTTGAATCTACCATCTAAATGGAAAGGTCATTACGAACTTCTGACTTTAAACTTCATCATGGTAACTATTTGAATGTATCCTCTGTAAAGTAATTTCATTCATATGCTTAAAAATTTTCAAAAACATTATCTATTTAATTCTATATGAGTATAAATACTAAATTTAATTTTTCTTAAAATAAACCTCCAATAACTTATAATCATCATTTATTATTATCCATTCTAATGTTCCTTATGATATCATTAGAATCATCTTTCATTCCATGAATTTTTTTTTTTTTCATTGCCTGTCTTTCTTCATCTATAACTTTTTATTCTAAGCCTCCCACTTATTTAAAGTCCACCAATCTCCCTTATTCTCCTTGCAATTCAACTTTTTATCCATCTAAATATCTAATTTCTAAGCCAATCGCCTGAGTTTATTATAAATTCAATGTAAAACATAAGCTTTAATCAATGACCGTAGGATGAATATCATTTTTATTATTCTCCAAGAATTTTCTATACACTGGAATTAATATGACACCAAATGTTTCTTTTCATTTTTATTGCTTTAATCCGATAAATAAATATTTCATCGATCTTTCTATATTTTTATACTCCCTCGGCTTGCCAGGATGTACATATTTCTTTTCCCATTTTTTCTCATTTTATACCTTTTAAAATGCTTTAATTTTTCTAAACATCTTAAATCACTCATGCACTTTAAATTGCTTGATATTAAAGCAATAACTCCTCCTTAACCCGTCACATCCTCATCCTAAATCTCTATTTTGCAATACCATAGAGATAAATATAAATTTCTATCATATAACATCATCAACAAATATCTTCTAAGACTCTTCAACGTGGCTTTATCTCCACTTAATTTCATTCAAAATGATTAAGTTAGTAGCAGTAAATATTTTTGTGCTACTTGACAGCCTCTTTATGATCATCTTGAGGAGAATATCTTAGTAGCCTTTACTATATTAGCTTTCCTCGAGCAGCGAGAAATTTCATAAAAATTCTAGATCACCTATATTTTATTAAGCTATCTACTATTCTTGATAGCACTATACAAAGTCATCTATTGATGGAGGGTTTCTTCAATCTAATTTTTGAACCAGGGTTGCTATGTGATAAACCCCTAGAAAAAATCCTCACGTTAAAAGATAACTATATCAACGGTCTCAAACGATAAACAATGACTTTTGATCGTATTATCTCATGGTATCACAACTTTTTATATCCTAAGATAGCCTATGATCAAATTTTTAGATATTCCATTGGATAACTTTTTTTTAAACCCAATAAAATAATTAATGCAAGTTTCAAAATCTATACTCTAATCTACTATGTATCTCAACCATCGCTCTTACCTCCGAAATAACTAAGGAATACTTTAGACATTTCTAAATTCATCAATGCGTGGCTAGTATATCTTTGTTTGACTTAGATCAAAGAGTTTTGTCACATCTGCTCTCATTATGGCTCATAAGATCTAGCAGAAGTAAACTTTAGATGTAAGTAACTAAATTTGATAATAATATGATTAATTAAAAATTTATTTTATTTTAAAATATCTCTAGTGAAAATATTAGATAATAAAAGTAGTCTCCACCTGCATATGAATATTTAGCTTTTTATATGGTACCTCTCTAGCTTATTTCATGAGCTGATCCTAAATTATTCTTAATATGAATTATCATTCTTGTGATAATTCATAAATGACAACCCCAATGCACGACTAACGTCACACCTAGTGAGGTAGATAGAGAATCATTTAAGGTAAAAGAATACACAATAAATTTATAATAAAATATTATTGTAAAACATGCTTTTTTATGTTATTTTTTCATGCAAGTACCTAATTTAATTTATTTAAAGCATAGTAATATCAAAATTGTCACACCCCGACCCTACTGTCGGGTACGTGGCAACCGCCATATGAGCCCAACAGACCCATACAAGGTATCAAAGTGATACATACCATCCATATACATCGTTTACACAGCGGAATTATAAATAAATCATCTAACTCAAGATTTCTAACACAGTTCCGATAAATCTACTATAATTCTATGATAAAAGGTATCGATCATTAAAAATAAATCCGTCGATGGACTCATCTTCATCAACCGTCTCGTATGATCATATAACACACCTGCACACACGAGAAAAAATGGTGTGCTCAGCCTTGCGACCTAGTGCGAGATTACAGTTCTACCGAATAAAGAAATCAAAGGCTAGGAGGAGTATTCTAGGATGCCTTTGGTTGTTAATCATCATTTTCATTTGACTTGTGTAAATCAAATTATAGGAAGCAGTAAAATAGCATAATAAATACAGATGTATATTTCACTAGATGTCACCTAAATTGTATCTAGTGTCAATGTCAACAGCATGTCACCTACGTCATAATAATATTTTGAAGTTACAAATCTCGGGCTGCCAGCCTATGATTGGTGAATACCCGAGCTAAGGGTATCTGTAAGCCCATCAGTGCCTTTCTGTCTCTGTCTCTACCTATGTCCGCTGCACTGATGTTGGCGGAGAGGACGGGTGACCCAATATCTGTCACGCCCCGACCCTACTGTCGGGCATGTGGCAACCGCCGTATAAGCCCTACAGACCCATACAAGGCATCAAGTGATACATATCATTCATATACATCATTTACACAGTGGAATTTACAAATAAATCATCTAACTCAAGATTTCCTAACACAGTCCCGATAAACCTACTACAATTCTATAATAAAAGAGTATCGATAAATAAAATAGACTCGTCGATGGACTCATCTCCATCAACCATCTCGTACGATCATCTAAGACACCTGCACACACAGGGAAAAGTGGTGTGCTCAGCCTTGCGGCCTAGTGCGAAATTACGGCTCTACCGAATAAAGAAATCAAAGGCTAGGATGAGTATTCTAGGATGTCTTTAGTTGTTAATCATCATTTTCCATTTGATTTGTGTAAATCAATTTATAGGAAGCAGCAAACATCATAAATAAAATACCGATGTATAACTCACTAGATGTCACCTATATTGTATCTAGTGTCAATGTCAACAGTATATCACCTACGTCATAATAATAATACTTCAAAGTTATAAGACTCGGGCTGCCAGCCTATGCTTAGTGAATACCCGAGCTAAGGGTATCAGTAAGCCTATCAGTGTCTTTCCGTCTCTGTCTCTACCTATGCCCGCTGCACTGATGTTGGCGGAGAGGACGGGTGACCCAATATCACTCTCCATTGTTTCACTAGTCACCGACCATGCCTCCCCTAGCGAAACCGTCGTGCCCTTACATCCTCCCCGGATTCCGTAGGGGCAACGACTAACCGTGTAGTACTCATCTCATAAACAGGGTCACCTTTATATAACTCATCGGCCACGGCTAGCCGGAATAACCACCCTAGGATCCGGACTACTCATCCATCGTCTGCAGACGTTAAGGGTGACAGCCGTGTGGTCTACGGATCCACTGTCCAAGGCGTCACATGTGGAATCACCTTCCCAGTCCAATAGCAGTCGACGTCTATCGAGATTGACGCACATCCGCACGATGGGCTGTGGCAACCTCGACTCTATCGGTGCCAAGTCCATGGTAGGGCTCATTCTTGCTAACCATCTCAGGACTATCATGAGGCCGCCTAAACGACGCTCGTGCGGGTGAAAATTTCGGGTAAGGACTTGTCCCATATTTCCGGTCTAATATGACCATGGAGTTTGTACAGTCTCTTACCCTACCAGCTCCAAGTATATAAGCTATGCATAACCTCGGGAGTGGTGCTCCCCGTATCTAAGCTATGCATCAACCTCGGGAGTGGTGCTCAGCGGGACGTCACCGTTTGACCGCCGTCGGTACGCGGCGGTCAACCGGGGCATATGAAAAATGCCCCTTTCTATCTAAGTTGCGGTGACGTCGCCAAAGGTTCTAACCTGTCGTTATTTACTATCTATGTCCGCATGGTAGTTGTGCTAGCAAGTATAGAAAATAATAAAATAACATACAACATGCAGGACATGCTATCACGACATATTAAAAACATAGTAGGGAAATCATGATATATCATGCATGTTAGGTAAAGTAATTTAAACTAACATGCAAACATGTCAAATCTAATCAAGCATTATATCTTATTATATTTAAGACATCCAAGAATTGTTCCTAAGAAAACCCTAGCGGGAATTCCCTAGCTTGAATAAATCCTACATCGGAGAACCAACGCACCTAGGTTAGCGATCCGGTCTTTAGAACCAACCCGCATAGCAATGGATCACTGCGACGAACTACGCGAATCGCGTACCCGCGATAATCCTAATTAACACAATTATTTAAAATAAAATTTAATTTATTTTTCCCTAAAGTAAATCAAATATTAATTTATCAATCTAACTTAATCATTCAAATATTAATTAACCAAATTTCTATTTTACAAATTAAATTAATTTAAAATGTTAAATTAACTTAGTTAAGCTTAGATAAATTCTATCAAATTTATATCCATTTAAACCCATCATCTAGCTCAAGTCACCTAAGGGCCCAAATCACACCCATCCACACTTAATTAGATCAATTCAACATTTATTTGCTATTTTAAATCACCTAATCATACTCATGAAAAGTTAAATTATTTTTATTTTTATTATTATTATTTTATTATTTTTATTATTATTTTGACTGGTCAACGGTCAACAGTGGACCCGGTCAACACGGTGGGCCTGGTCAACGCTGTTCACCCGGCCAACGCGGTGGACCCAGTCACTGTTCATTCAACTTAACTTGAGTCTGACCCAAGCCTAGCTAGTTCGGTTCGATCGAGTCAGCTCCAACCCCTCTAAATTCGAGTCTGACTCGAGTTCGGTTCAAATTAATTTGGTTCGACTCAGGTTCAATTTAATTGATTCAGCTCACCTCAACTAAACTCAACCCGAACCCAAACTTAACTCGAATTCAACCCAACTAACTCCAATCTGGTTCAACTCAACCCATTCACTAACTCTACTCAATTAAATCATTAATTTTTACTTAACTTAATTTATCATGCTTAATTAATCCACTAAGCTTGATTAATTAACATTAAGCATGTTTAAATTAATCTAAGCATTCAACAACACTAATTTATCCTAAACGTGTTTAATTACGACTAAACATGCTTAATTAATCACTAATCGTAATTGAGGAAATAAGACACGTCACCTTGCGGAAACACTGTTCACTCGCCGGAATAGTAACGCCGGCCGCCGGAACCCTAGCCGCCACCTCGCCGGAGCTCGCAAAATCACCGGCCAACTTGACGACGAGCTCCGGAAGCCTTCGCACGAGAGGGGATCAACGATGGCCTGTGAAAAATCCGGCCATCAACGCTAAAAGATCCAAATTTTTGGCGTCGCCGGCGAACTTTAGGGCGAGTTCGCCGGAGGGCGAAACCTCCCGTACATAGAGGGGAAACGGTGCCATTTACCTCGCGGACGTGTGGGGAAGAGAGGGAGGAAGCCACGGCCGGCTAGGCGGGCGGATTCGTGGCTCCGCCGCTCGTCGGTCGTGCTGCGATCGAGCGAGCAGCGGCGGCGGAAATCGTCGCCTGCTGCGTTGGCGTCGGGGGCCGACAGCAGCTCGCGGGGGATGCAGCGGGGGCGAGCGTCTCCAACCGCAGCGGGGGAGACGTCGCCCGGCGGTCTGAGCGCGGGATGGTGGCAGACGCAGTCGGCGGATGGCTGCGAACGCGAAGTAAGGAAGATGCAGGGGAAGATGGGGGTCGTGCGCTCCCTCCTCCGGGCTCCCGTTTCTACGAGGGGGGACGATGCACAGCGGACGACGGCGAGCGAGCGACGAATGCTGACAATGCGGAGCGGCACCGGCGCTGCTCTACTGCGGGCGAGGGAGGCGAACGGCGGCTGAACTCGCGGAGAGGGGCGGATGCAGGGGAAGGATTGCGCGGCAACAACAGAGCCCTCCTCGTCTCCGCCGAGCGCTCCTCGTCGCGGCAGAGAGGAACGGGCTGCGACGGCGGCTGCGAACGACAGCAGCGACGGCAGGCGGTGGGCGCGGAGGAAATACGACGGACAGCTGCAACCACTCCCACGAACGGACGGCCGCGATGGACAACGGACGGCGAACGCGGCGGGAAGGCGTCGGCATTCGCTCTGCTGCGATCGAAGAGGGGGCGGCGTCGCGAACTCGAGGAAGAAGGCTTCGAGCGAGAAGAGCCTTCGGCTCTTCTGCTCGTGCCGGCTCTTCAAATCGAGTCAATCGGTTCATCTGGACCGGCCGGCTGGCCGGTTCAGTTGAACCGGATAATTTTTTTTTTAAAATACAATTTTTTTAAGGTGGGGGTTTACAATATCACTCTCCATCGTTTCACTAGCCGCTGACCATGCCTCCCCTAGCGAAACCGTCGTGCCCTTACATCCTCCGACATCTGTGTAGTACTACACGTTGTCCGTAGATAGGGTCACCATCATAATAATCTCATCGGCCACGGTTAGCCGGAATAACATCCCTAGGATCCGGACTACTCATCCGATCGTCTGCAGGACGTCACCGTTTGACTACCGTCGATACGCGGCGGTCAACCGGGGCACAGGAGAAAGGCCCCTTTTTCTGTCTAAGTCGCGGTGACGTCGCCAAGAGGTTCTAACATGTCGTTATTTACTAACTATGTATGCATGGTAGTTGTGCTAGCATAACATAGAAAAATAATAAAATAGTATACAACATGCAGGACACGCTATCACGACATATAAAAACCTAGCAGGGAAATCATGGTATATCATGCATGTTAGACAGAAATAAATTAAACTAATATGCGGACAAACCAAATCTTATCAAGCATAATATTTTATTATATTTAAGACATCCATGAATTGTTCCTAAAAAGACCCCAGCGGGAATTCCCTAGCTTGAATAAATCCTACATCGGAGAACCAACGCACCTTGGTTAGCGATCCGCTCTTTAGAACCAACTCGCATTGAAATAAATCACTGCGACGAACTATGCGAATCGCGTACCCGCGATAATCCTAATTAACATAATTATTTAAAATAAAATTTATTTTATTTTTTCCTAAAGTAAAGCAGATATAAATTTATCAAATCTAACTTATACAATTATCCTAATTAATTATCGCTTAACAAGCCTACGTTTAAATTTACAATCTCATGTTTAATTTAGGGGGCGCACACTTAATTAATACGCCCATGTTTACCCCTTAGGCCTATGTCCATATTTTTTGGCCCAATTAAATTATCAATAAATAAATTAAAGTAATTACCACATTTAATTAATCCAATTAAACATAATAGTTGATAATTAATTCAACCTAATCATTCAAATATTAATTTACCAAATTTTAATTTTACAAATTAAATTAATTATAATGTTAAATTAACTTAGTTAAGCTTAAATAAACTTTTATCAATTTACACCCATTTAAACTCATGATCTTGCCCATGACTTGGCCCAAGCCACCCAAGGGCCCAATTAGAACCAATAAAATTTCTTATTATTTTTATTATTTTAATATTATTTTATTATTTTATTCTGATGGGTCAACTGTTAACAGTTGACCTGGTCAACGGTCAACAGTCAACAGTTGACTCGGTCAAAGCTGACCGGTCAACTGTTTGACCCGGTCAACGCTGACCAGTTCGGTCAACTGTTGACCCGGTCAACGCTGACCGGTTTGGTTTGGTTCAGTTTAATTTGGTTCGACTCAGGTTCAGTTCAATTTAATTCAATCTGGTTCAGCTCGGATCCGGTCCAGTTTAATTGCATCCGGTCCAACCAACTCAATCTGATTGCTCTAACTCGAGCTTGAACCACTTTAAATTACTTGATTCAGCTCACCCCAACTAAACTCAACCCGAACCCAAACTTAACTCAAACTCAACCCAACTAACTTCAATTAAGTTCAACTCAACCACTTATTGAACCCATTAATTAATCCACTTAATTAAATCACTGACTTTGTTTAATTTACACTAAACATGCTTAATTAAATCTAAGCATACATTAACTTATTATATACTAAGCACACTTAATTATAGCTAACCATGCTTAATTAATCGTTAAGCATGATTAAGGAAGAAATTAACCTACCAAGCCGATCACTATTCACTCACCGAAAAATCTCGCCGCCGGCCGCCGGATGCCTAGCCGCCACCTCGCCGGAGCTCGCAAAATCTGACGGTCGGCCAGCCGACGAACTCGGAAACCTTCACACGCGGAGAGATCAACGATGGCCTGCGAAAAATCCGGCCATCAACGCTAAAAATCCATCTTTTTGTGGCGTCGCCGGCGAACTCTAGGGCGAGTTCCCCGGAGGGCGAAATCACCCGTTCACAGAGGGGGAACGGAGCCGCTCACCTTGCAAACGAGCGGGGAAGGAGGGGAGGAGGTTCCAGTCGGCGAGAGGAGTGGATTCGCAGCTCCACTCGTCGCCGGAGGTGCTGCGAGTCGAACGAGCAGCGGCGACGAAATCGTCGCCTGCTGCAGGGGCGTCGAGGCCGACGCGAGTTCGCGAGCATGCGGAGAGGGCGAGTCCACACCAGCTGCAATGGAGGAGAGGACGCGTTGGTGATTTGGGCGCGGGATGGCGAACGAACGGCGGGCGGACGGTGAGCGATTTCAGCAGCCGCGAAGAGGAGAAAACGCAGGGGAAGGGTCGGCAGCTGCAATTGAGCCCTCCTCGTCTCCACCGAACGCTCCTCGTCACGGCAGAGAGTAATGGGCGGCGACGTCGGCTGCAGATGGCAGCAGCGAGCTGCAGTCGATGGGCGCAGAGGAAGGGTGACGGATGGCTGCGACTTCTCCCTCGAAGGGGAGGAAACAGGGGATGGAAAAGGGACGGGGGCACGATAGTAGACCTCCGCCGTGCTCTCCTTGCCGCGGCGGGGATCTACGGAGGTCGGACGACAGCGAGGGACGACGGACGACGAACGCGGCGGGAAGGCACCGGCGTTCGCTTCGCTACGATCGAAGAGGAAGCAGCGTCGCGAGGTCGGGGACGAAGGCGACGCGAGTGGGAAGAGTCGTGCCTCTTCTCACTCGCATTGGCTTTTCGAACCGGGTCCGAGCCGGTTCAGTTTTTTTTTATTATAAAAAGGGGTAGGGGTTTACAAATACTCCCCCCCTTAAAAATTTTTGATCCACCAAAAATAAACACAATCGGTGATCCCTTCCTCGAATCATGATCGATGATAAATAAGTAGACCTTTTATATTCCCTTTGTAGCAATAACTCCTTTCTAAGGTGATACCACTTTAGTTATCATATACTTATTGGTACTAAGATATAAGGTCTGCAATTTAAGGTAGGTAGCCCAACTAAATGACTCACGTGACAACATAATATATATCATGATATAGCGATCCACTTTAGTTGTCACTATACTGTGGATCATTGTAGTCACATTGGGATCCTCACGAGCATCCATATTATTAACAAAACGCATGTCCTAGTTCGTGGTAGAAAGCAATTGCTTAGTAGGGTGACAAACAATTGCTTAGTATGATAGTAGTCTACTAGAAGTATTGTCTGAATCTTAGATGAGTAGATCAAACTTCACCATAATAGATTGTTAAAATAAGTCAAGATAATTATTCGTTGGTGAAGCAACTAACCCCAATGGGAGAAATACAAGTGGGCAGAAGTTGAAGATATTGCTTTAACTTTCTCAGGTAGATATACTAGGGAGTCCCTTTTACACTAACATGCGGATAACCTTTCGTAGTTCAGGTTGGATCAGGATCAGACATCTCTGAACTATAATATGATCATAATGGGGTCACCTCCAGATAGAGGATAATATATAAAAAAATAGCAATAACCACTCATTAAATGCCCACTAACTTGCTCCGCGTTAGTTTTAAATTCTTGCCACCACTACCTTATAATGTAAGGACAGGTTCCACAACCTAAAGAGAGCACATGATATTTTATAGATAGTTAAATCATAGTCGTAAAGAGAACATCATTTCTCAATATGAAAACACTAGATAAGTAGTAGTGGTTAGGGCTTTGATATTTAGATCTAAAGATTTGCATTCGAACCTTAATGATGTCTCTTTTTATTCAAATGCTCAAACTATGATAGTTTGTTCTATGTCGGATAACAAGAACTTGATCGGGCTACCGAAATATTTATAACAAAAATGTAGGCCAAATGAAATCTGAAACTGAATTTTGTAGTGCTAAATCAAAACTGCATTGAGATTGACGCTGCAGTTTTAGATCACGTACGATGTAGAGATATTGTGTATACGATGATATTATTATAATAAATTGTAATGGATTGATTGCTAGCTTGAAGTAAGCTTTACTCAAAGCTTAAAATAGAGTAGAAAGGATTGCATCTGAGTATGTAGATATAGAAATATTGTAGTTATACCTAAGCTGCTATTGCGCACTAGATATGAGCTGCAAAAGCAGTAACTGAATTAGAAGATGTCAAAATACCTTCATCTACTAAGGATATCAACGTACAATACGTGCTAAAGGTGCCAAGGAACTGCAGCATCCAAAAATTTGAGGGGATATGAAAAAGAGTAAGGAAGCAATGTTACTACAAAATCTGCAGGCAGTTGAAATATGAGTCGCAAATGCAGAAATGTTGCCTGCTGCATCGACTGAACCAGACCGCAGAAAAAAGTCTGAATCTATATAACAATACTGATGAAAATATAGGAATCTGAGCTGCAAAAATACTAAGTGAAGAACTGAGCTAGCTGAGGGAGCTCTAGAAATAAAAAGGAGTAAAAAAATCTACCAACGATGGATAGAATTTGACTAAGGACATTTGACGAAGGAAGTAGCTTTGCAAAAAGGGAACTAAAAACTGCAGAAAAGTAATAAGGAAATAACTGCAAAGAAAATTTGTGGAAATATTCGACAGAATTTGCATTCAGAAAGACCACTAAGCAGAATTAAAAGAAGCAAATAAAAGAAAACTGCTTGGTTAATAAGTTGGTCGTATATAAGATATATGAATTTAGCGCGAGTTGCTCAAGCTCCGAAAAGAAACTGATAGATGAAAGAAAACAATAAAAAATAGCGACATTGAATGCATTGAATGCGGGTACAAAGTTAGATGCTCCAAGCTCAGCAAAGATTTAATATGACTGGTGAACTGCTTGAAAGAGTGTAGGAAGCTTTATGGATATAATGATGTAAGAGTGCAAATGGTATGCTGATGACAGCTATACCAACTGTATTGACGCATCGAAATATGAAGTAAAGGGAGAAACAATAGAATGATTTACATTTAGGAAGCCAGTCCACATGACTGCAGATAAACCGAAATGAATATGAAATATCAAAGTCGTAGAAGTTGAGAAATATAAGATGAAGCAAGCCGTAAAGTTGGGCTACAAAAATGAAGCTATAAAAATATGACAAGCGAGCATCAAAGTTGTATAAATATAACTAAGAAAATGAAGAAGGTCGTAGCATGCACTGTGAGATTTGTAATTTTTCGTTAAGGGTAATTATGTAATAAATAATGATTTTAAGGAGTTTTGTGAAATAAATAATATGGAGGACTTATTTGTAAAATTACATGAATTTTTGAAGTATGGAATTTTGACATAAAAATTATATTATCAGATAGTACTTTTGATAAGGAATCCAACGGCGCCGACGGATCGTAATTTGGACGTCGTTTGATTGATCAAATCATTGAATCAAGGATGGACGGCTAGGATTAAACGTGAATTAAAGAATTTAATTATTTATTAAAAACCGGATTTTTCACCCACCGAGCACGCGTCTTCATTTTCTCTCTCTTCCCCTGCTTCTTCTTCGCGTGGCAGCGACGACGGAGCATTTTGGCGATGACGGTCGAAGGTCTTCCCGGTCGAATTTTTTGGTGAAATTTCAGACAAACTCATGTGAGCTAGGAGAACGCATTAGAACCATCATTTGCAAGTTTTGGTTGAGATTTGGGGGAGAAAAGAGGAGAGAAGTAGGTGGCGGCGAAACTTCGTCGCCGGAGCTTGCTCCGGCGATTGCCGGTCATTCCGGCCGCGGAACTTCGCAAACTTGGTACTTATGGCTTCTCCTCGACGAGAGCTTTCCATTGGTACCAGAGTTGAGAGCTGTTGGCCGCCGGTCGGCCGCCGGCGAGCTAAAAACCCTAACTTAGGGTTTCCGCCCAAATTGGATTAATTCTTGAAATCGATCGCGTATGAGCTATAATAATTGGGGAAAATATGATTTTTGGAATCCTTGTGATGAGAGCTTTCGAATGGTACCAATATTGGTACTGTTCGAAGAACTTCGCCGGCGAGGGTTCCGGTGAACTTTTCGGCGAGCTCCGACGAACTTTCCGACGAACTTAAGATAAAAATTAGGGTAATTCTAGAGATCATTTTAAGAGTATTGGTAAAAACGGATTTATAAAATTGTTATCGAATTGAGAATTAAAATTCATTGAAATATTCACAGAAAATACGATAAGCAAGCACGAGGATACGAGCGATCGCGATACGAATTAGAACGTGCTTGTGACGATAGGATCAGGTGAGTGTTTATTCTCCAGGTAGAATAAATGGGATAGTTCTCAATGTTTAGTCCAGGAGAACTATATCCCTTTGATTATCTAAGCTTGATATTTTTTGGCTCTCCTGCTAGTTAATTTTCCTGATTATGATTATATGAGTTGTGAATAACCTCTGATATCCATGCTTCTTGATATATTATTCTTTGATTCATTGTAAGCATGATACTATGTTTTTGTTTGATTCTAAAGCTAGCATATGCACCTATTTTTCCTAAAAACTAGAGGTATAGTGAAAAACATACCCTAGGAGATTTATTGATTGATATACGATTCTGCTTCATCTTTTGGGTGCGTATGACTAGGATGACCTTATACTGGTGTTAGTCGCTGCAGTGACATTTGATTTGGTCACACTCCTATGGCCGCCTAGATAGAGGGGCGTGGGGTTAAAGTGTCGGGCAGTCAGGATGGGAGGTTAGATAACTCTTGACTGTGGATATTCATTGGACCAGCTATGGTAAACCAGGTAGCGAGGTCCAGTGGGCAACTCAGGGGGAAAGGGGGCTTTGTTTATGAATTCCTATGATTTCACTTTGATACGGTACCTTATGATACTTGATACCTCCCCCTGAGGTGACGGTTGATAGCTACAACTGTCGTTAACTATGCTAGCCCCAGATATATTCTTGTATGATCCATGATTGCTTTGTTTGATTGGCTATTATACCCGAATAGCCAGGTTATTCAGCTTATGAGACTTTGCTATTATATGTTCTCGGTTTTACATTGTTTTCTATCCAACTCACTGGATACAAGCGTACTCACCCCAAAGGGGAACTCATTTTTTTCAGGATCACAGCAGGAGAGGGACGGATAGAGTTAGAGGCGATTAGCCAGACTCCTGACTTTTAGAAGGTAGGATGGTTCTACTTTTGTTTTGTGTATAGAAAGCTCCACTGGATAGGTACTGTGTGTGTATTACTGAGCATGTGCTCAATTTTGGTTGTAAAATATTTGTATATAAGTGATGTCTAGTATAAGAAATCTGGTTTTGAATATGCATGATTTTAGAGTTATATTAATCTATTATCCAGGTTCTCTCCTTCCATAAATAGAGGGGATATATAACCGGTACGCTTAGTGGATTTCCATATAGTTCTGGTGGCCTAGCAGGGCTATATGTGGAGTCCACTGCGGTCTGCCACGTGCCCTAGGGGAAGGTACGGGGCGTGACATGCACAACTAGAAATGTCATGCAATATACACAAGCTGAATATGTGAAATAGAGTTACAGATAGGGTGTCAAGCTGTAGAGAGAGTATAGGTAGAAGCCACAAATATTGCACATAGAGCTGCAAGTGTTAGGGGTTGATACGAATATTATAATTGATAATGGTCAACTTTCAGTTACAACTTAAAAATCATGATGACGATCCAAAACGATCAACATATACTCATGAGATTCATATATATATATATAATTAACTCAAATGAGATTAAGGTCATAGATAATTTCAAATCATTTCATACCGATCCATCTATAATCAACTTTACGAATCGGGAATAAAGTCCCTTTAAGAGATTCGAGTAAGAGTCGGGTTTAAACAAAATTAACTCATACGTAAGCCAACTTATAATATCGGTAGATTTTTCTTTAAGATCAGTGGTCTTACGTAGATTAATCTGATATAAATTTTATGATCCAGATCTAATATGGACGTTCAATATCAGTTGCTTCCAAGATCTAGGAAATGATTGAGGTAACGATTTGCACGAAAAATTTTCACGATGAAAATAAGGATGTGACACTGCTGTATAATGTGGGATAATTTACATAATCTTATATACGTCCAAATTGGTCATAGATGGAACTTACGATTCAAGATTTCAAATTTTATTGGAATTCACGTATACCGACGATAGTCAATATGTTCATATCGCCAGTTTTCATGATCTGATAATGTAACTATAATTTGGAACCTAAGTAAAAGTTAAACGAGATATCTCATTAACCACGTACTCAAATGTCATATAGTAGCATACGTACTAACTCATGTAGGAGAGTCAACAAAATAATTTGATAATGTATTAATTATTTGGCTAGATCGTGATATATGAATCGATGATAAGATTCACAGATAATCCATAATTTAACAATCCTGATAGACTACCTGATACCTCAGCTATCTAGCATGAGAGTACAGATGTGGGAGTGCATCTGGTGCTTCTATGCCTACGAGTCAAACTCAGAAGTAAGTGCTCGAATCAGAGCGGATAAAATCGACTATTGATAGATTTATTTAGACTCAATATCTCAAGATGGGGTCATGGGATACAATTTGTATGATTAAGATATAGCATGGGAAAATTTGATATCAATACTCTTAAGATCAAAGTGATGATAGCTACCTATGTTGATATAAGAGGGAATTATGATGCACCCAACAAGGTAACCTTGAGTATGATCATGGATAAATTTACTTGATCATTTAGAAATGAAACTTAATCATAGATCTGAGCATATTGATCTAAGTTTCTATCTCTTCTCCGACTCAGTGAAAATTGTAACCATATATAGTATCTGAAGATAGTAGATTTACTATCTTTATATAACGGCGATTATCGGGCCAGGAAAAATTTGTCATAGCGATAATTACTATCGTCAGAGTAAAAACTCCTCACCCAAGGAAATATACTATTATATTTCTGACTCGCACTTTATCCTAAATTATATCGGGACTGACATCTTAATCCTTAAAACCTCAAACTCAACTTAATCTCCTAGGTTCTCCAAACTTAGGCTCTGATACCACTTTAATTGTCATGCCCCGACCCTACTGCGGGCACGTGGCAACCGCCGTATGAGCCCAACAGACCCATACAAGGCATCAAAGTGATACATATCATCCATATGCATCGTTTACACAGCGGAATTATAAATAAATCATCTAACTCAAGATTTCTAACACAGTCCCGATAAACCTACTATAATTCTATGATAGAAGGTATCAATCATTAAAAATAAACTCATCGATGGACTCATCTTCATCAACCGTCTCGTATGATCATATAACACACCTGCACACATGGGGAAAAGTGGTGTGCTCAGCCTTACGACCTAGTGCGAGATTACGGTTCTACCGAATAAAGAAATCAAAGGTTAGGAGGAGTATTCTAGGATGCCTTTGGTTGTTAATCATCATTTTCATTTGACTTGTGTAAATCAAATTATAGGAAGCAGTAAAACAGCATAATAAATACAGATGTATATTTCACTAGATGTCACCTAAGTTGTATTTAGTGTCAATGTCAACAGCATGTCACCTACATCATAATAATACTTTGAAGTTACAAAACTCGGGCTGCCAGCCTATTCTTAGTGAATACCCGAGTTAAGGGTATCAGTAAGCCCATCAGTGCCTTTCTGTCTCTGTCTCTACCTATGCCCGCTGCACTGATGTTGGCGGAGAGGACGAGTGAGTCAATATCACTCAACATCGTTTCACTAGTCGCTGACCATGCCTCCCTTAGCGAAATCGTCGTGCCCTTACATCCTCCCCGGATCTGTAGGGGCAACGACATCTGTGTAGTACTACACGCTGCCCGTAGACAGGGTCACCATCATAATAATCTCATCGGCCACGGCTAGCCGGAATAACAACCCTAGGATCCGGACTACTCATCCGATCGTCTGCAGACGTCAAGGGTGATAGCCGTGTGGTCTACAGATCCACTATCCAAGGCATCCATATGAATCACCTTCCCAGTCCAATAGCAGTCGACGTTGATCGGGATAAACACACATCCGCACAATGGGCTGTGGCAACCCCATCTCTATCGGTGCCAAGTCCATGGTAGGGTTCATCATCGCTAGCCATCTCAGGACTATCACGGTGCCGCTTAAACGACACTCGTGCGGGTATAAGTTTCGGGTAAGGACTTGCTCCATATTTTCGGTCTAATATGACCATGGAGTTTGTACAGTCTCTTACCCTACCAGCTCCCAGTATCTAAGCTATGCATAACCTCGGGAGTAGTGCTCCCCCTCCCAGTATCTAAGTTATGCATAACCTCGGGAGTGGTGCCCCCCCAGTATCTAAGCTATGCATAACCTCAGGAGGGGTGCGTAGCGGGTCGTCACCGTTTGACCATCGTCGATACGCGGCGGTCAACCGGGGCACAAGAGAAAGGCCCCTTTTTCTGTCTAAGTCGCAGTGACGTCGCCAAGAGGTTCTAACATGTCGTTATTTACTAACTATGTCTGCATGGTAGTTGTGCTAGCATAACATAGAAAAATAATAAAATAGTATACAACATGCAGGACACGCTATCACGACATATAAAAACCTAGCAGGGAAATCATGGTATATCATGCATGTTAGACAGAAATAAATTAAACTAACATGCGGACAAACCAAATATTATCAAGCATAATATTTTATTATATTTAAGACATCTAAGAATTGTTCCTAAGAAGACCCCAGCGGAAATTCTCTAGCTTGAATAAATCCTACATCGGAGAACCAATGCACCTGGGTTAGCGATCCGCTCTTTAGAACCAACCCATGTAGAAATAAATCATTGCGACGAACTACGCGAATCGCGTACCCGCGATAATCCTAATTAACATAATTATTTAAAATAAAATTTAATTTATTTTTCCCTAAAGTAAAGCATATATAAATTTATCAAATCTAACTTATACAATTATCCTAATTAATTATTGTTTAACAAGCCTACGTTTAAATTTACGATCCGATGTTTAATTTAGGGGGCGCACACTTAATTAATACGCCCATATTTACCCCTTAGGCCTATGTCCATATTTTTTTGCCCAATTAAATTATCAATAAATTAATTAAAGTAATTACCACATTTAATTAATCTAATTAAACATACGAGTTGATAATTAATTCAACCTAATCATTCAAATATTAATTTACCAAATTTAAATTTTACAAATTAAATTAATTATAATGTTAAATTAACTTAGTTAAGCTTAAATAAACTTTTATCAATTTAAACTCATTTAAACTCATGATCTAGCCCATGACTTGGCCCAAGCCACCCAAGGGCCCAATTAGAACCCATAAAATTTCTTATTATTTTTATTATTTTAATATTATTTTATTATTTTATTCTGATGGGTCAACAGTTAACAATTGACCCGGTCAACGGTCAACAGTCAACAGTTGACTCGGTCAAAGCTGACCGGTCAACTGTTTGACCCGGTCAACGCTGACCAGTTCGGTCAACTGTTGACCCGGTCAACGCTGACCGGTTTGGTTCGGTTCAGTTTAATTTGGTTCGACTCAGGTTCAGTTCAATTTAATTCAATCTGGTTCAGCTCGGATCCGGTCCAGTTTAATTGCATCTGGTCCAACCAACTCAATCCGATTGATCTAACTCGAGCTTGAACCACTTTAAATTACTTGATTCAGCTCACCCCAACTAAACTCAACCCGAACCCAAACTTAACTCAAACTCAACCCAACTAACTTCAATTAGGTTCAACTTAACCACTTACTGAACCCATTAATTAATCCACTTAATTAAATCACTGACTTTGTTTAATTTACACTAAACATGCTTAATTAAATCTAAGCATACATTAACTTATTTTATACTAAGCATACTTAATTATAGCTAACCATGCTTAATTAATCGTTAAGCATGATTAAGGAAGAAATTAACCTACCCAGCCGATCACTATTCACTCACCGGAAAATCTCGCCGCCGGCTGCCAGATGCCTAGCCACCACCTCACCGGAGCTCGCAAAATCCGACGGTCGGCCAGCCGACGAACTCGGAAACCTTCACACGTGGAGAGATCAACGATGGCCTGCGAAAAATCCGGCCATCAACGCTAAAAATCCATCTTTTTGTGGCGTCGCCGGCGAACTCTAGGGCGAGTTCCCCGGAGGGCGAAATCACCCGTTCACAGAGGGGGAACGGAGCCGCTCACCTTGCAAACGAGCGGGGACGGAGGGGAGGAGGTTCCAGTCGGCGAGAGGAGTGGATTCGCAGCTCCACTCGTCGCCGGAGGTGCTGCGGGTCGAACGAGCAGCGGCGACGAAATCATCGCCTGCTGCAGGGGCGTCGAGGCCGACGCGAGTTCGCGAGCATGCGGAGAGGGCGAGTCCACACCAGCTGCAACGGAGGAGAGGACGCGCTGGTGATTTGGGCGCAGGATGGCGAACAAACGACGGGCGGACGGTGAGCGATTTCAGCAGCCGCGAAGAGGAGAAAACGCAGGGGAAGGGTCGGCAGCTGCAGCAGAGCCCTCCTCGTCTCCACCGAACGCTCCTCGTCACGACAGAGAGGAATGGGCGGCGACGTCGGCTGCGGATGGCAGCAGCGAGCGGCAGTCGATGGGCGCAGAGGAAGGGCGACGGACGGCTACGACTTCTCCCTCGAAGGGGAGGAAACAGGGGACGGAAAAGGGGCGGGGGCACGGTAGCAGACCTCCGCCGTGCTCTCCTTGCCGCGGCGGGGATCTACGGAGGTCGGACAGCAGCGAGGGACGACGGATGGCGAACGCGGCGGGAAGGCGCCGGCGTTCGCGCCGCTGCGATTGAAGAGGAAGCAGCGTCGCGAGGTCGAGGACGAAGGCGATGCGAGGGGGAAGAGCCGCGCCTCTGCTCGCTCGCGTTGGCTCTTCGAACCGGATCTGAGCCGGTTCAGCTGGACCGGCCGGCTGGCCGATTCAGTTGAATCAGACCGATTTTATTTATTTATTTATAAAAAGGGGTAGGGGTTTACAAAAATTGATGAGCTAATATCAATCATAAGATAGGTTTATCCAAATTATATCGTTAGTTCAGAAACATAGTATAAACCTCTCATCAATGAGCTTTCTCATAACTCCGCTCTGCTAGATTATCTCTCTAGTTAAACCATATATATTAAGCATATGAATAAATGCACGTGAATGCATGACATTACTTCTTTCTATAGATTATCTAGTACTAATAGGGGCTTGACATGTTTTACTCAATTATGATCAAAAGTTGAGCTGAAATCTAATCATATAATTATTAGATGATTATAAATTGTAATATAAATATTTAATTAGTTTATAAATTATTTATCTTGACCCTAGAATTACTCTAGTCCATTTTCCAACCAATGCCCAGTATCTAAGCTTTTTATAGCCTAGAGAGTGGTGCTAATGAATGAATATTACTACTCAAACACTAATGATTCGCTTTGTTATATAGGGTGTATTAATGATACATCATTATAAATTATAATTTAGTGATGCCCATAGGAGATACTAGTATCATATAATACCTATCTAAACTAGAGCTTCAGGTAATGACTATTGATACTAACTCCTATGTAGTGATTTAACTTTTAAATCCATATTTTTATCTTCTTTAGCATGATATTGGCATATCATACAACAACTAGGTAAGATAATACAACATACAAAAGAAAATAACAAAGTATGTCAAATATTAAGTAGTATGCATATCACATATAATTCATGCTGCATAATTTATATTATTCAAGTATATATGTTGTCAAGACATTTTTAGCAAACAAAATATTTTATTATTTTGTATTGAAGATTTTCCTAATAAAATAATTCACGACAAGGCAATTTGTTTCAAATCAACTCATATTGACTCAACTTAATTCATTTTGTCTCGATTCAAACAACTTAGTCAAACCCATTCTATTCTAGAATTAAACCCATATTCTATTTAATTGATTCAACTCAATCAAGCTTGATTCGATGAATGAGGGATCGTTACCCTGTTTATCGCTAGGCATGCTTTTCGTTACGGGTCATATCAAGCACAACTCGCCTTTAATCAGATTATGCCTAGCACGGTACGGATAACAAAGCGTGCTGTGCCGGACTATATTTTTATAACCCGTATGCTTAGTACGATACGACCATATATTATTAATTTATTGTATTTATCCGAACGACATTTAATTTGCTTAAAATTTAAATTGATGATCAAAGATGAAACATGCAACCATACGTTATTATTTAATACTATTATCACTACTACTCTATAAATTACCGTAGTAGAAATGATAAAAACAAAACAATAATATGTACCGAGGAAGATAAATTTCGCAAAGAGTTTAAAAGAAAGGAAAAATAAAAAGAAAAGCTAACGTGTATATTTGTTTCTCAGGGAAAAGTAATATGATTTATTTTCTAACATCGAAGGAGTTTATTGTATTTATTTTTCTCAAAATATGATGTGATGAATTTTTGAGAACTACAGAGTGCCAAAACGGAAAATAGCACCTTATTCTTTCGTATAAATAAAATTTATCATCCTCTTCTTTTCTTCTCGAGTCGTCTTGGAGGAGCCAAAGCGTTGTTCGACGGAGAGCGAGAACCCCAAAACGAAACCCTTCTCAGAAACTCCCCTTCCACTGCCTCCCGATCCAATCTCCCTCGCGTCGTTTGCCGCTTTCCGAAACCCTTCTCAGAAACTCCTCTTCCACTGCCTCCCGATCCAATCTCCCTCGCGCCCTTTGCCGCTTTCCTCCATTGATTTGATGCCCGGTGTTGAATGCCCAGGGAATTCCGAGATCGGTCGGTTGGATTGAGCGCGATCGGAGGTCGGTGATCGATCCATGCAGCGCCTCCTGTAATCGGTGTGGGGGAAACCCTAGGCGTAGATGCTCCGCGCCGCTCTCCACGCGCTGGATCTCTCGATTGTGCTGCAATTCGCGTTCGCGCTGCTGCTTACCCTCTCCGGGGCGCTTCTCCTGGTCAAGCGTGCTGCCTCCAGGTACTTCGTCGTCGACGCCAGCTTCGAGACCGGCTCCTCCGAGTACGAGCCGCGGCGTGGCGGCATGTCGATCGGGGGGGGAGAAGGCGGGGAAGGGGAAGGCGCGGCCGAGGCCTCTGGCGGCTTCTGCGCCACCTGTGGGAAATCGGGGATCAAGAGGTGCTCCAGGTGCAAGAGTGTGAAGTATTGGTAGGTGCCCTGCTGATTATTTCTCGCGTTTGTTGTGCTGCCAATCAGGTTTTTGTTCCTCTTTAAGATTTCTGTATGGTCAGGAAACTAGACGCGACAAGAAATGAAAAAAAAACTCACATTTGTGAATCATGAGAGGAATCTTTACTCTAAAGATTCACCTTGAGCTTCTTAAACTTCTTCTTGGAAGCGATTTGTTTTTATTTTGCTTTAAGAAAAATCCTTTTGATAGGTATTGCGGGAGTATGCTTAGAATTACAAAAATCACTTGTCGTCCTAATATTTATAAGGGGAAATATGAAGGTTAATAGAGAAAGTTCCAGCATTCTTCAGTTCTATTTGCAAAGGGTTGTGGAGTTTTGACTTCGTACTTTGCAATGATAAATGTTACATAGGCTTACTCCTCTGGTTAGAGTAATTGGACTCTATACGGCATAGGTTTAATACTCATAAACTTTTAAAAGAATGTTACTTGGGCTGGTTTATATAGTTCATAATTTCATCCAACAATCGCATGAGTGCAGAATCTTGAGAAACTAGTATCAAACGTGATATTTGTCAAAATTGTCCAATTAACTACGAGTCTCTACTTAGGCAAGTAGCACTGTCCAATAGAATTTAATGTTTCTGGAAAAATACAATTTAAAATCATCATGTTGAGTAATCTTTGTAGACAATTTTCTTGGATTTTGGGCTGCATTAAATGCATACTAAAACCTAATACCTTTTAGATATCATGCCTCTTTATCCTTGTTTTTAGAACTGGACCAAATGTTTGCTTATCTTCATGATGCTATTAATAGAGAACTCATCATGCTATTAATAAAGTTCTAGATTTCTGATGGGACATTTTCTGTAGGAAAACTGTTCTCTAATTAACTTAATCTAGTTGCATTTCTCTGGTGTCAAGGCAGAATGAACCTAGAGGATTTTATTCTTTAGATTTTTTCTATGTTTGTTTGCCCTCATTCTTGTTTCTTACTGGTGTTTTTGGTCTAGGGAAATGACCTTAGGAATTTATTTCATATAGAGGAATATCATGTCCTACAATTTTTAGCAGTTTGTTAGGGCAATGAGACAGTCCATAAAATATTTCCTATTTTGATTGTTCGTTTTTTATTTTCTATACTTTTATGGGTTCCCACGTTGACTATCTGGATATTCTAGGAAATAGACTTTCGTGCTAGTACAAACAAAGAAACCTTATACTTTGTTATGTCCTCTTTTGATGTTAGAATAACTAGGATGCCACTAAGGAAGTCTGTTATGGTATATGCATTTTTCATTATGGTAGGAATGCCTCAGGTATAAGTCTGTTATGGTTTATGCATTTTTCAGTATGGTAGGAATGCCTCAGGTATAAGTGTGTTATGGCATATGCATTTTTGATTATGGTAGGAATGCTTCGGGTATAAGTCTGTTATGGTATATGCATTTTTCATTATGGTAGGAATTCCTCAGGTATTTGTTGAAAAGGTTGGGATGCAACATGAGTTTGCATTTCTGTCATGCATTTTTCATGTGTAGCCCTGCTTGGAACTTCCATCCTTGACTATGTTGCAAGTTCATAATTTTGTAATCTACAATTTTGCAGCTGTACAAGATTATTCCCTTTTTGTGCTACCCAAGCTCTACGTTCCTTGTATGTGTATAAACATTGTTTTAAAGTTATAAACCAGTCACTTTGTGTTTATATACTCTGTGCTGGAACATAGCACATGCAAAGTGATTTTCCTTTTTGTTTCTCTACTACTTGATATGTGAATCTTAGTTGATCACAATACCTTGTCTTCATTATCCTAATTAATATATTTGCCTGTAAGACATTTTTGGATACAAAACATAATGAGCTTACGAGGAAAACCTATTTATTTGTATTCAGTTCAGTAGCATGCCAGTCAAAGCATTGGAATGCTGATCATAAGTTTGAATGCAAAGCACTAAAGTTGTCAGAGCTCAATAAAGTTGACATTATTTCACGAGGAAATGGTTCTTGCAGAAGAAGAAAATTATCTGGGTTCAGTTCAATCTCCTTGGTCCCTGCTCGGGGAACCCACCATGTCCTACAAGAGCCAAAAAAGGTGATTGTTATTTTTCAATCACATGCTTAACCCTCCATGTTGTTTATGTTACATTATATTAACAGTGAGTCTTTTTCAATTGTCCCATAAGATTCTTTTCCCCTATGATGAATTTGTGAAGCTTTTTAACTGGGAGAATCTAGACTTCCCACCTTGTGGGCTTGTCAATTGTGGGAACAGGTAAAAATAACTCATTGTTTCACTTATGCTTATGCTGTTGATTGTTTTCATCTGGCAATTATGATATTTGATATCTTCATAACTATTTGCTTTGTTTTTCTATACAGTTGCTTTGCTAATGTGGTATTACAATGTTTGGCTTGCACACGACCGCTTGTTGCTTATTTATTAGAGAAGGACCACATTAGAGAATGTAAGTGGCTGACTCGAAAAAGACTTTTGAATATGTATTCATATACTTTTTCTTATTTTTGCAACCTATGATTATTTTTAGGTGCGATGAAACAGAACGACTGGTGCTTTCTTTGTGAGCTTCAAGTACACATCAAGAGAGCTAGTGAAAGTCGGAATCCTTTTTCACCTATCAATATTCTTTCTCGTTTGCCTAACATTGGTGGCAACCTTGGCTATGGAAGACAAGAAGACGCTCATGAATTTATGAGGTACTTAACTTGCTTTATTTTGAAAACATTTTAATGTTCATATAGCTTATATAATTTTGTATTGGTGGATATTTTAGGTGGTCTTACTTCTTGTCATGCTACTTATAGGTTTGCAATTGACACAATGCAATCTGTTTGCCTTGATGAGTTTGGAGGTGAAAAAGTTCTTGATCCCAGCACCCAAGAAACAACCCTTATTCAGTATATTTTTGGTGGCCTTCTTCAGTCTCAGGTCGGATGCTTTGTATTTGTATTGTTTATTTATAGAATATTCTTATACATAACTGGAATTTGAATTTTCTTTAAACTTCAACCAATTGCAGTAGATGTTTGAATATTTTGCATTACTATATTTACATCCCAGCATAAATTTTAATGTGTAAATATTTTTTCTTTATAATTTTCAAGTTATATAGTGTTTAACGTTCCAGCCTTTTCTTCTTTCACCAAGTCCTTATGAGGTTTAACTTTTCAAAAATTTTAAAGGTATAAGAATCTGATCCATATTATGAGATGAATAAAATAGTGATGGTCTTTGTATGTGTTTCTACCTTTGAGTGACTGACCATGAATCACTGTAGTACTTGTAGCAGGCAGTTTCATAGGCATATGATGTTCCATCTTGGTGTTTAACATGCATAAAGACTGTTATGATGCCTGCCACAGGCCTTGTTTTCGCGGCATTTTGTCTGCAACAATTATCACATGAGCAGATTGATGACTATATACAAGTAATTTTGTAGTTATATCTTGGCCACCGTATGTTTAATTCTTGACCAGTGTTAAGCCTGCAAAATTTGCCGAGTACAGGTTCTTGTTTTTGTAATTCCCAAACTTATAATTTAACTCAGGTTACTTGCACAAAATGCAACACGATTTCAAACCGCTATGAAAATATGATGGATTTAACTGTTGAAATTCATGGTGATGCTGAATCATTGGAGGAGTGCTTAGATCAGTTTACTATGAAGGAGTGGCTCGATGGGGAAAACAAGTACAAGTGTGATGGGTGAGCATTTCTGATTTTCCCTTAATTACTGTCACTTATTTTTATTATTACTTGTTTTTTTACTATAACTTATATTCAAGATTCTTATACCTTGGAACAATCAATCTATCATCTGCAATTACATCTCATTATTTAAATATTGTGAACATTTGCTGAAGTTACATTCTCTATGAGATTAGCATTTTGCATCTGTATTTTATTCTTTGTGCATCTACTGGTAGACATATTTTTGCTGATAATCTAAAATATGAAACTACTTTTTATATGTTTGGCTTCTACTCAAAGCAAGGAAGGCATTTGTCATTCAGTCAACTGATACTATGCTTGAAATAATATACCTCTGATAGTAGGATTCTCATTCTGTCTTTGTGTCATTTGAATGAGTTTTTTTATGCATGCATATTGTAACCAGATCAGCAACTAAGCCCATTTGTGCTTGTAATGGAAAAGACTGCAAATTTCAAAGACAGTATAAGATGATGCTTAATTATGTAGTGTTACAGATCTTGATGAATGAAAAATCATAAGCTACTCATCCTTGTACTGTTCAGTGATATCCTAAGGAAGTGTGGGTATTATAAACCATTCAAATTCACAGAAACAGATATGATAGGTTTTCTGATAGTCCACATTTCATTGAGATACACTAGTCTTTGTTTTTGCTAGAAAATATTGGATGACAGACATTAGGAATGGTTGTAGTAGATTTTGAATGAGTGTAGTAGCAACATTATCTTCTGGTGGTCTCGTCTTATCTTTCATCTTCTCACCTTCCTGATCCAAAACTTTCTTCTTTCCCTCCTTTTTTATGGCTATAAATTAGCTAGAAATTGGTCAAAATTGGTAAATTTTTATGGCTGTGTTGTAGATTTCATTTAGAATTCTTTCTCTTTTGCAATAATGTGCTTAGCCTATCAGCTTTCGAAAAGCACAAGGTTTCTGAATCAAGGATACAAAACAACTATTTTATCAACTTCATGCATCCATTCACCGGAGGAGCACAATGAAACAGAAAGAGAATATCAAAATTGTGCTGTAATAATTTAATTTGACACTTTTCTCTTTCTTTCTTGATACATGATTTGAATGCTAAAGTTCTTGTATGTCTGAGAAACCTTAGTATCTTGGATCTTTTATAGTTCTAGAAAGGTGGTGTAATTTTTTTAGAACTTGATGAGTATCGAACCCACAACCTCCTGTCTAGAACCCATTTATTCTAACCAGAGGAACGTACACTTAGTGTATCAAAAGGTGTTGTAATTGTCTAGTACAATCTGAAATTATCCAAATAGGAGAATGTAAGATAGTAGTGTGAGAAATAATCCTCTCTCTTTTAAGTTAGTCCAAGTGATGAAGGTGGGGAACATTTTTTAAAGAAAAGCAAAGATTTTGCATTATTTCAAAGTATCTTTATCATAATAAATCACCATCTTATTAAATTTTCTTATTGAAGCTTCTATCATTTATCTTTATCAGTAGCTCTCAACTTCTCATTGAGGTAGGTTCCCATATCAACATCTATCTTTTTTCATACAAGTTCTTTTGTTTTCTATATAAAGAACATGCATCACCCATTTTGCTATAAGTTGCGATATTTCTCAGCTGATTGCTACTTATCTACTAGAGAAAATTTTCTATACAGATGCAATGACTATGTTAAAGCATGGAAACGTCTCACTGTTCATCAGGCTCCAAATATCCTCACTATTGCTCTCAAGAGGTTCCAGGTAGATTTCTTTGATTTTCTTAGTATGTAAATGCTAGCTATATTTGAACCTTTGGAGTTTATTATTCTTTCTGTTCTATCTTCACAGAGTGGAAGGTTTGGTAAACTGAACAAACGAGTTACTTTTCCGGAGAATCTGAATCTTACTCCCTATATGAGTGGTAGTAGCGATGGAACTGATCTATATAGGCTGTATGCTGTTGTTGTTCATGTGGACATGCTAAATGCTTCATTCTTTGGCCATTACATTTGTTACACTAAGGATCAACAAGGAAGGTGGTACAGAATTGATGACTGCAAGGTAATTTCGGAGTCATATTTTCAGTTCTGTGCGACGGGACACCTAGCCTTACTAATATCATAGTGCAGGTCACAGAAGTTGAAGTGGATGATGTACTATCTGAAGGTGCTTATATGCTTCTATACAGAAGGTAATGGCCATCCTATAGTTTTTATCTACGAATGTGCTTGAAGTTTGGTTTGTTGCTCACAGGTGGCAGGTTCTTATTACTGTGCTTTTATTTTTAAATTATTGTTTTAGATACGTAAATGAATCGATATGCTTCACTCATTGATTAGTTTGTGCTCTTGCTTAAAGATAGTTTGCTGCTGCTGTATGCACAGCAACCATGAGTGCAGAAAATTCAGATTATTTTTCTAGAAGTAATTTTATCTTATCGTTGACCTATGGTAGGGGCATGACATCTTTTTTGCTTCACTCGTCGCCATGACATCTTTTTTGACGTTGCTATTAATTTGTCTGATATTTGTGTAATAAACCTTGGTTGGCATGATCGCTTTTTAAACTTTAATTTCATTAGATTGCATGTTGGTTAATTTGAAAAAGTTGTAGGGACAGTTCTCATGTAAATATTATATTTCAGGGCTAGTGCTAGGAGTGAGTCTTTTGTTAAGCACGTACAACCTCGGAAAACAAAGCAGTTAGTTGAGATAGATTCCATGGTTGCTGGCCCCAGTAGTGCTTCTTGTGAAGGATCTGATGCTGCCACCCGACCGAATCATTCTGAGCTTTCCTCATTGAGAGATATGGGAAACATGAGAAAATTTTTAGGTGAAGTCGATCCAACTAAGGATAAATGTGAGAACGTCATGGTTTTGGATGGACCTTTAGGGGAAAAACCAGTACCTATAAGTAAAGACCATGAAGGGCTGGAATTCTGCAATGTTTCATCGAGTTCAACAATGCCAAAGAGGTCTGAAGATGGGAACCTTGGTCTTTCCTCTTCTATGCCGGTTAGTTCAAGTATGGAAAGCGTGCAATTCGATTATCGTCCAGAAAGCTCTGCCACTGAAGCTGGGAATGGCAAGTGTCAAAGACCATGCCCCGATCTTGATGCAGGAAGCCAAATGGTAGAAAATAATAAAGATAATGGACCAAATACAGATGATTTATCCACTATGCCGAGTGACATCGATATTGTTCTTGATCCATGTTTAATTAGTACCACTAATGCCGATGCTGTACTTTCTGAAGCTTCTGAAGGCCAAGATTCTTTAGCTGAATCACATCATCCAGTGGAAACGTGCAGTTCATTAGATTCAGTTACTGAATCTAATAATCCGGATAAATCCTCTTCTGATAGTGAAGAAGATACAGCTAAATCAAGTTGGGAAAATAAATGGAACAGCAAAGCTGAGACAAGATCTTCCAATGGTTTCCTTAACGAACCTGCAGGGCAGAAGTCTCAGGTTAGTGGAGAAGAAAAGCAAGACAATGGGATTTCCTTTTCTGGCGTCGAAAAGGAAAATGGAGACTCCAATGGTACTTACCAGATTGAATCTACAAAGCGGGAGTTAGCAAACAAACGCACAGGTGGTGATATGTCATTCGTATCCCATGGCTACCTGCAAAGGTCGTATGCAAAATCGTTGGAGGAAAAGAAAAGAGGAGTTAAGAAAATTCAGGGTCAACACAAAGCCACTTGCAATGGTTCAAGTGAACATATAGATTTCATATCAGCTGGTGGTTGCTGCAACGTATCTAGTTTTGCTCAAACCGACAACGATTGCCGTTCTGGCTATGAGTATCCAAATGAAAATGGGAATGGCAACTGCAAGGATGGGCCACCAACACCATTGACCATGGAGATAAACCACGGTCTTGCACAAGGTGAGAAGCTACAGCCAGTCTCTGCCTGTGTGATTGAACATAACAGGCTAAAGAAGTCGATGATCACGTCCGAGTGTAATGAAGAAAATGAACGAAACAGCGTGCAGTGATTTTGATGATGACTGAAGAACTAGAAGTAGTTCTAACCAAGAAGCAAAATTTTAAGCTGGATTTGCCTAACCTGGAGAATCAGATTCATCTCCTTAACAATATTTGCTAGGGCCCTCCACTTATCAAAGAAAAGAAGTGGGGAGGTGTGGGGTCTCTGGATTTCCATCCAATTCCTTGGCAGCCCAGATGCCCCCCAGAAGGCGCCGTCCGTCATTGCCATTCTAGCGACGCATTCCACTGTACATCTTTATTTGTTCTCCTATTGCTCGAGAAAAAATAAACCCTATTGATAAAATTAAAGATGCCTGATTCTCACTCTGACCTGCTGATTGTTGTAGCTAGCAGTGTGTGTGTCGAGGACAACTAAACGCTTCTTTTATTGAAAATTGATTATGATAGAAGTAGAGTTATACCCATTTTGCCACCAGCCTTTAACAGCATCTGCTACTGAAATATATGTTGGATTTTGTTTGCTTAGATCGATGTGCCACCTCGCCATTTTCTCCTTAACGTTTCCTGAAAAGCCAATATGGAATGTTCAATGCATGACGGAAGTAAGAGGCAAACTATAGGGTCAGAGCGAGATAGGGAGAGGCAAATAGCGTCGAGAGTCGAAATTACAATATTTAGTTATTTATTTTGTAGTAATTGTCGGTTTCATCTCTTAACTGGACCCGGTAACAATGTATATATATATATATTTTAGTAAAATTAATATTGTTGACTCAGTTAATTCTATGTTAATTATGCATTACCGGTTTGACTCAGTTAATTCTATAATAATTATTTATTATCGGCTCTTTTTTTTAATTGTTATTTTCCATTAATTATGTGGATATATGTAATGTTTATATTGTTTTTCTTAATTCTATGAACATTGAACTTACACGTAATTTTTATATTATTTAAATGTCTATGTTTAAATCTCATATTAATTATTTTATCTGTATTTATTTTTTTAATTAGAATATTATATTAATAACTATGAACAATGAAAAATAATGAAGTTATTAACTTAGTACACAAAGTGTACATCCTATATTTAAGGATGATGAGGTCTTAGTTTCAAGACTCATTAAGTTTTAAAAAATAAAGTTATTAACTTCAACTTAAAATACGAAAAAATTCAGTAAAATAAGATAATTGTATAAAATAATAATAATTTTTTATTTTTATATAAAGTACTAATATTGATATTTCTATTGATTAAGGCAATGTCTTATAAATCGAGCTTATCATGCAATATAAATTTTAATTAATTAAGACTAATTTAATATAAGATCTATTATAATATATCATATAATATGTATGATACATATTTAATACCTATTATATAATATATAATATACTATATTATATTATTGTGATTGAATTGCTAATGGAGCGATAAGATTTGAGGATTATCAATTTAATATTTACTAAAATTTCAAAAAATAATTTAATATTATGTATAATATATATTTAAAAAATAATTTAATATTATGTATAATATATATTTAGAATCACTGATATAAATTTTCTAATTTAATATCATATATATAATATATATTGTATTTAGAATCAATTTTCCTTGATCACTTTCTCCATGCTATAAATTCTCCAATTTAATATCATATATATATATATATATTATTAATCTTTAAAAGAATTCACCATATAATTCTATAAAATTAAACGTATAGTTCTATTGGTAAAGGTTATCTATTATAAATCTTAAATTATAGTAATACTAAGGTTAATATAAGCTTTCTTTGTATGATATATAAAATATTATTGGTGTCGATAACCTATACTAATAGACTAAAAAGATGTCACTATAGTGTAGAATTATTTGCAGTATACAACTCTCAAGTGATCTCGTAAAAAATAAGCATATTATTTGCCTGTTATTTCAAAGCTTCAATGATTGATTATAATAAAAATCTTAAAATATTTTCTTACAATTTCTCTAACTTTTATTATTTTTTAACTTGGGAAACCCTAAATTTGAAGAAAGAAGGCTTATTAGTTTTAGTACATATAACAACCCTAAATCCTTTTAACCATATTCCAAGTAGAGCAATCGATGCCAAGAGTGACAAAAAGGGAGGAATGGGGTTTCAATAAATAAAGATGGAATGGGGTTTCCAAACATATGCGCATAGATGAGATATTCAGGTATACAAGTAAATCAAGTAAATAACCTACTCCATATGTTCAAAGATGAGCAAAGAAATCTAAGGTATATATGTACATAAGACACACACAACCATTAAAAATAATTTAGTTCACTATGGGTCTATCTAAATTGAAATGAAACTCAATTTTCTAAGTGGATAATGTACTGGATAAGTTTTTTTTATTTGGAATGCAATAATAAAAATTAGTTTAAAATTTAAAGATCAAATGAAAGGTAAATTAAGCAAGTTAAACTTTGTTAGCATTGGTAAACTAGACTGAATCCTATCAACTAACTCAAATTACACGAGTATCCACTATCATTTTAATTGGTAAATGGAACCCTTATTTTAATTAAAGATGCATACATATATGTCTTAGTTATGGATATCATCTTCTAATATTTATTAGGAAGATAAAGTAGATTCAATATAATACAGTAAGCCTATTATTAATTAACTTTGATTGAATGAGAGATGGGTCAATAGATCACATTGCCTTTCATTCCATCCCATTCTATAATTTCTAACTAAACTAGAATTACTTGTTTCTCACATCTATCGTTATTATTAATAAACTTTGATTGAATGAGAGATGGGTCAATAGATCACATTGCCTTTCATTCCATCCCATTCTATAA
This sequence comes from Thalia dealbata, assembly GCA_030544415.1. Lineage (NCBI taxonomy): Eukaryota > Viridiplantae > Streptophyta > Magnoliopsida > Zingiberales > Marantaceae > Thalia > Thalia dealbata. Next base: position 17,072,263 of record CM060460.1, read on the forward strand.
TTTCTAACTAAACTAGAATTACTTGTTTCTCACATCTATCGTTATTATTAATAAACTTAGTAACTTATATTAATAAGTATGAATAAATAGATATGTTTAACTAATCATATACTTTTGCATGATCTAAAATCAGAGAATGATCATTTGAACATTACTGGAAAGTTTACTACTATCATCACCATATGTCACATTATCATTCTAAAAGTTGCTCTTTGTTGCTGAGTTGTATATTCTTTTGTACATTACTAGGTTGGTTTACTATCTTTGTCAAAGCTCATAACATTTGGAATCGTATACTATTTTGATTAATTGAGAAGTGATAATTTTTCTTCATAAGATAAATGTGCAGATCAAAGAGCATCGACAAGTGAAAATTAATTAAGATAATTTGTTAGTTAGCATTAGACCAGTTCATTGAGTTATACTGCATTTTATAATGATCTAATCAATCAATCCAAGTTGAGCTTATAAGAGCTCAGGTTTACTACATAAAATGCAAACAGTCCATATGTATGGGCTAATCGAACTAACTCCATGCTGGATCATAAATAGGAGCACAAGATTAGCAACCCAAGACGGCATGGCCTTTTTTTCACTTTGATGGTCCTACTTTCTTCTTAGATAGACAAATATTGAGTAAGATTCTTAATTATTATGGTGTTCAGTTGTCCTAGTTTGACCCCGCCCCCGCCCCCAAAAAAAAGAGTAGCTTGGTAGATAGAGAACAAGTACACATATGCCACGCTAGGGGAATATATACATACACACTAGTAATAGCAATAGCAGTGAGTTAATGTTGGCGTGCACTTGTCTTAAATGTCTGAGAAAACAAACTGCAGCACTACCTCTACCTCATCGTTCACATGAACATAAAGGACAAACAAAGGTATGCATGCCCATTTTTCCCCTTTATATTCTCACAGCACACTTTGGGTGGATTCATTTATGCATTTTGAATATATATGTGTATATACATTAATATTAAATTTAGTGAGATTGAAAACATGAATGCATACTTATCTCATGCATTGTGTCAATTTTTTTATAGTAATAAATAATAACACCAACACTAACAAGGAACCCATGCCGACAAAATGTTATATCTTTTTCAAAATCATTCTTACTATACAGAAAGAAGAAGGAGATCGTAGCCTTAACTTTATCAGGAGCGGAGCGGATATATAATGCACCATTTAATTTTCGTATTTACTAGCTAGATTAACGATATCATTAAGAAAATTAAATCTATCTAGTTTTTAATACTTTTTCATTTATATTTATATCAGGGTACAAAGTATGCATTGTACACAAAATGTACATCCCTTTGGTTAGAGTAATTGGGCTCTATATGGAAGGATCATGAGGTCTTAGGTTCAAGTCTCATTATGTTCATGTATAAAATGAGGATGCATGAATGCGTGCATATGCAGGAGGGACATCGACTCTTTTCGATCAATTTGTCTGGCAGCTGAAACAGATCAAAGACACACTCACTCTACACTATCGCCAGCAGCTCTCTCTCTCTCTTTCTCTCCGGGAATCAAATTATATAAAGCTAGCAATAGATCCGATCTACGATCAATCCCGCACTGTAAAAGGGAAAATATCTTATTCTATGGATCCACCACCAGCTGGGCACGGTCAGAGTGATTACCACCAGGGCGACGACAGTGGCAGCAGCTGCGACCGAGTTGTATTCATCGAAACATCCTCCCCAGTCACCGTTGTCATCACCACCACCATGAACAATAGCACCAGTAGTAGCAGCGTCGTCCTGGCAGCTCCGCTGTCATCATCACCCTCGCCGCCGAGCAGCCGATATGCGTCCTGGCAGCTCCGCTGTCATCATCACCCTCGCCGCCGAGCAGCCGATACGCGTCGCAGAAGCGGCGGGTATTTGATGAGGCAGTACGACCCACCATTGTCCTCGTCGCGGGACTGGAACACCTTCTCCCAGTATTTGATGAGGCAGTACGACCCACCATTGTCCTCGTCGCGTTTCAGTGCTGCGCACGTCTTGGAGTTCCTCGGTTATATGGACCGATTTGGCAAGATTAAGATCCACGACCCGGTGTGCCCCTGGTTTGGCCTAATCATCAATCCACGGCCTGCAGCTGGTGTGGCTGGGGCCGCTGCTCGTGACTGCCCGTGTCCGCTCTGCCAAGCCTGGGGGTCTCTGGACGCCCTCGTCGGCCGCCTACGCGCAGCGTTCGAGGAGAAGGGTAGCAGGAGGGGGGAAGGCAACCCGTTCGGTGAACGAGCCGTGAAACTGTATCTCCGGGAGGTCCGGGAGTTCCAGAGCAAGGCTCGCGACGTCAGCTACAAGAAGCAGCGCAAACCCAGAGATCAGCAAGAGTCCATCGCACCTGGCACATCTCACACTTCCTTCCTACCCACCTCTACCTACTTCCCATAATTGTTTTATTAATATACGTTTATATATATAGTAATATGATCCTATCAGTTAAGTCGACTACCAGCAAGTCTTTTAATGGAGCTCACACCAAAAGATAACTACTAGAATGATTATAAGTGTTCCTAAGAAATAAATATTATGCACCCGTATCAACATTTCCTCCGATTGTTCTACGTTTTCCATCATTAATTAATTAATTATGCACACTCCATCCCATCATCAGGTGCTCTTTTGTTTTGTTTTGCGGCTCGACGACATCTCAGGCAAGTTGCCCTAACTTTCTAGCTTCATTATAACTTTTTTCTTTCATTGATCAACCGTGCATGCCGATTTTACATGTGCGGCTTTACTTCTCCAGCTCCCATTTCTATTGGCAATTTATATTTCTTCTTCAACTACTTATTTTTCAATTTGACCTTAAAAAAATTTGTTTATATTTTTTTTTTGGTAGAAAATGGGTTCTATCGGGTAGGATTTTTAGCTTAGATTCCAATGGTTAAAAAATATATTCAATTTAAAAATTATTTGATAGATCAATTAAGCAGGTTAAACTTACACAAAGTGTACACCCCTCTGGTTTGTGAACAGTGCATATTAAATGGTTCCCTCGTACCTTAATTTTTTTGGATTAAATTATTTAGTACCTTATAAATTTTAAGGACTTATTTATACAATTTTTAAAACTAGATGAGAATTGAATCCACAATTTTCAATTATTCTAACTAAAGAGGAGTATACTTTATACACCTTGTAAAACCTTATTGTTCAAACCAAATGAGCATATACTATATGGACAACTAGTAAATTAGTTTAATTGAACAAAACTAGTTAAATGAATCAAAACGAAAGACCTGAAGTAGCCTATCTTTGAGATAAATTATTAAGATTCGATCAACTAGACATAACTCCTCAACCAAGTCAAATTGGTTGCACCCAAACAAATTAGGCTTAAATCAGATTGTGCTGAATCAAAAATAATATTGAACCGGTTTAAACTAGTTAGAATTTACCTAAATTAGTAACACCAATCTAAAACATTAATTAACTCATGTTAGTTACCTAAATTATGAGCAGTTGAGATAAGCGGGCTAATCCGAGTTGAACCCAAGTTAGTTGAGTTGGTGGCAAGCTGAATCGAGTGGCACTCGTCCTTAGGCAAACCAACTTACCTGTTCCTATGTGTAAACATGTGACTTTACATTATTCTCTCTAGCTTAGTAAGTATGACTTTACTTATGCTTTGGGGTCCAGAAGTGATTTATTTGATTTTAAAAAAGTTTTAGTAAAATTTAATTTTAAGAAAGTTTTAATAAATTTTTACTTGGCTAGGAAGGTATCTAAGAAAATACAACAAATTCACATTAGGCAGCGACAACTTTTATTATTTAATATTTTTACTAAAAATATTTTGACAAAATAATGCTCTTTAGAGACCTTATTATTATGGTTTTTCCTATATTCTAATTCTCTTTTTATTTACTTTTAAATAATAAGTTATTATATGTGCGCATAACTTTTAAAAAGACTACAATAATTTAATTTATCATATCTACTAGAGTTCGAGTCGATTATGTCACGCCCCGACCCATTTGTCGAGCACGTGGCAACCGCCGTATGAGCCCAAGGGACCCACACAAGGCATTTAATGATATACACGATTCATATACATTAACAATGCAGCGGATAATACAATCAAATCATCTAACTAAACTCTACTAACACAGTCCCGATATACCTACTACAATACTATGGTCACAAAAATAATAAATAAGTATGTTCGTCGATAATCTCGTCTCCATTAGCTATCCTGACCGGTCGTCTAGTAGACCTGCACACATTTGAACGTCGTGTGCTCAGCCGCAAGCGGCTGAGTGCTTATGGCTCTAACCGCAGTAGAATAACTCAAGTAGCAAACAAGGAGATTCTAGCATGTCCATAACATCATTTCATAATCTCAAACAAAGCATGTAAAATCAACAAATAAAACACGAAGCATTATAAGAAGAACATGTAATATAAGTGTGTAGCTCAGCTATAAATATGAAGTGTGTTTATTTCACCAGATTATTGTCACTAAAAATATCATCACATTCAAATATTGTGATCTGGGCAGCCAGCCTATGCTTAGAGGATCTCCTGATCAGGAAATTCCCATAAGCCCATCAGTGTCCACTGTCTATGTCTCTACCTATGCCCGTCACACTGATATTGGCAGAGAGGTCGGGTGACCGTGAATCCCTCTCCGGTGGTCCACTAGGCGAATCACTTCATCTCCGCGACCTAGCGACCTGTCACTCCATGCGTCTTCCCCAGACAATCCATGGAGCAACTCGTGTAGTACTACACCAAGGGTCACCGCACCTATGTATACGCATCGGCCACGGCTAGCCGGTAATAAACCCCAGGATCTGGACTACTCATCAGAACGTCTGCAGAACGTCTGGAATAATAGCCGTGAGGTCCATAGATCCACTGTCCAAGGCTATGCGGAAGGAGTCGTCGTACCAATTTACAAGCAACTATGCCTGCCAGGGCATGCATCCTAGCCGTCGCCGGAATGCTATAACCTCGGCGACATGTTTGCTAGGTCATTGGTTTGGTTTTATCCATCTTAGCCATCTTAGGACTATCACGGTGACAACTTAGCGGCACCATGCGGGTATAGTGAATACATCACAACGTTCTCTGGCAATAAACTAACTCATATCTTATCCTCACCCTTTTATGTCCAAGATAATTTCAACATCTTTGGGTGATATAGGTTTACGAGCATTAAAGCTCGTATCTGTAATCTAAAAGATCCAATATGGTGCATCGACAATGTTTTCATACAAAAGTATGTCAATGTTACATGTCTCAAAGTGATACTAATTGATGTCCATAAATAAGTCAGACTAAAGTGTAACATGATAGTCTCTAGGTGTAACTATTACATGCTATTATTTTTCATCACATCAACATAGCAGGTAATGAGCAAGAGCATAACCTAGCACATATTTGAATAACAGTAGACATAAGATAACAAGCATATCACACTAATAATATAGATAGGCTATTCCAACATACAAAGCATAAATCATAAATAATTAAATATTAATTTCTAAGCAATAAAACATTTATCTCCTCAAGTTTCGCCAACTTGAGAATAGTCTACTGTAGTGAACCGGCGCACCTGGATAAGTAGAACGGTCTTCAGAACCAACCGTATATCAGCTTGTACGTCAAATAATTATTTCGAAGTATTTACCTATTGCAAATAACATTATCTTTAGATATGACCTTTAATATTATCTATCATTAATTTTATCTACAAGATACCAAATACCCCATCTTTACTATTTTGCTCACCTAACTCATCCTAAGTTAAATAATTATTCAACTAGATTTACTTAATCCAAACTAATCCTAATTGATCAACCTCATTTAATTTATTAACCTCAATCATAATCTCCAACTAATCAGGTCTCAATTTTCTTAAAAACCCAATTAACATTTCACAATATTTCTAATCTAAATTAATCATTTTCTACTTCCATTTACTTACAACATATCATTACTAGCTAAGTGGAAGCTAATCATCATGCCTTAGTGTTGACCTAGGTTCAATTACCCATTAAGACATAATTATTATATTACATACATCTGCAGCGGCGCTCGAAGGGGCGAAGTCGTGTTCTTCCGACCTTAGGGCTTGCGCGCGTGCACCGATAGTTATATTTAATTACAAGTGTAACCCAATGTTTCTAAGGAATATAACTGCTCAAATTTATGGATTATGGGTTATTATGGGGGACTTCAATGCAGTGTTATCTATGGATGACAGATTGTAAGTTATCGCCGAACATGAAATAAGGGTCCCGACCTTAGGGCTTGCGCGCGTGCGGAGCACATGCGATGAGCCAAAATTCCATACTTACCCCCGATAGTTATATTTAATTACAAGTGTAACCCAATGTTTCTAAGGAATATAACTGCTCAAATTTATGGATTATGGGTTATTATGGGGGACTGCGATGAGCCAAAATTCCATACTTACCCCCGATAGTTATATTTAATTACAAGTGTAACCCAATGTTTCTAAGGAATATAACTGCTCAAATTTATGGATTATGGGTTATTATGGGGGACTTTAATGCAGTGTTATCTATGGATGACAGATTGTAAGTTATCGCCGAACATGAAATAAGGGTCCCGACCTTAGGGCTTGCGCGCGTGCGGAGCACATGCGATGAGCCAAAATTCCATACTTACCCCCGATAGTTATATTTAATTACAAGTGTAACCCAATGTTTCTAAGGAATATAACTGCTCAAATTTATGGATTATGGGTTATTATGGGGGACTTCAATGCAGTGTTATCTATGGATGACAGATTGTAAGTTATCGCCTAACATGAAATAAGGGACTTTAATGCCACCATAGAGAGCATGATTTCAACCAAAAACACCCAACACCAACGAGATCGAAGCCCCCATCCAGTATCGAGCAGAGGAGCAGCGGCGCTCGAAGAGGAGCCTTCACAATGAATTGCAAAGAGGCCGAAGGGGCGAAGTCGCGTTCTCCCGACCTTAGGGCTTGCGCGCGTGCGGAGCACATGCGATGAGCCAAAATGCCACCATAGAGAACCTCCAGCTTACTGAGCTAACAACTATTGGAAGATATTACACATGGAGCAACTGTAAATCCCAAATTTTTATGGGAGAAATTTTTTTTTTTTGCAAGAGTAAAGGGGTAGTATGAAAAATAGCATAGTAAATAGTTCGAAGGAGGATGACAAATTTGGAAATATAATATTATGTAATTAACTAAATCTACTAGGGGTATAATAAGCAAAATGAGGTGCTATTGTAAATGGGGAAGCTGTCCCGTACATGTGTGCTGCACATGCGCGTTTGTGCCCTAAGCCCGTTCCTCTTCGCAAGCCGTCGCTCCGGATCACAGCTGCGAAGGCGAACTCCTCTCGATCTTCTCCTTTGGTCGCTGACGACCCATGCCGACGCCATGATCTCTTCTATTTCCCCTTTGATCCGCCACGTCGACAACTGCAGCATGATCGGAGCCTCGCCGCATCTTCGATATCTTTTTCCTCTTCCCCTTTTCACACCCACTATGCCCGATCGGTCGCTGCAAAGCAGAGAGCTCGACGTCCACTGCTTCCTCTCCATTGTTGGAGTCCCTCGCTCCCTCGCCGGTCTCACCGGTGATCCAAGTGCCACTATTGTTTTCGATCTCTTACCTTCATCATCCCCTTTGTGGAAGGCCAAGGAGCTTGCGAACTCCTCATCACTTGTCGTGCCATCACCACAGCTCATGGGGGGCCATCATATCGCCGCCACGGTTAGCATCGCCGATGGGTGCGGTCACTATCCCACCTCCTTCGATCCACCGGGAGGCCACTGCGACCTCGCCGCCGAGCTGATCTCATCGCCATCAGCCCTTCACCTCCTTTGCTCTACTGACTTCTTGGAGCTCAAGCTTCCGGTTCTGCAGAGTCGGAAGGGGGGGGGGGGGACTCTGACCTCACTGTGCTCTCGACGCGCAGCCATCTTCGTCGATCGTTGTGGGATCCTCCAATTTGGTCAATGCTCTGTTCTTGCTTAATTCTATTGGAATTAGATGCTTGGGTTGAGGATGGTATTTCCGTGAGGTTGCATGCATTCTTGCCTAATTTGATTTTGTTGATTGTTAATGGTGATGATGTGGTATTATGCATTTCTACCCTATTAGGACCTTTTATCATTTAGTTATTTTGTTTTCTTTTCTTCCTTTACTTGTAAGCATGCATGTAGTATAAAAATTGTGATGGAATGGGTAGTCGAATGCAGGTCGACACCGAGATATAATTACTAATTTTCACATTGCTAGTAATTAGATATTATAACCAAATAAAGGTAGGGAGTGATTAATTTAGCTTATTATAAGTAAAGGGGTGATGCATAATATTAGAAATAATTTCTAAAGGTAATGATATTTGAAATAGGTAGTCCACCTCAAAACAATTAAACGACGTGCAAGCTATTATAAGGTTGGTTCCGAAGAACGAACTACAACATCCAGGTGCGTTGGTTCATCGACGTTAGGATTTATTCAAACTAGGGAATTACCTGCTAAGGTTTATTAGGAAAGTTTTTGGATGCCTTGAACATAATAAAATGAAATTTATGCTAAATGCTTATATGTTATGCATGCTAGAATACTTTGTTTGGTATACTAGGATACATGCTTTATCATGCTAGAATGATAATTAGCATGCTTTACTATTTGCTCCAGCATGATTGTTTTATCTTACTATGTTGCATATGTTATACTCTTATCATTTGGATAAAGATAAAACTTATCACCTAAATGGTTGAACAAACAATTATGCATAGGAGGTAGTATCAGAAAGTCTTACCTTACACGCTAAAGACATACATAAGCGACATGATACTAGAACCTCCTAGGGGACATCACTTGACTATAAATGAAGTAGGGGACTTCCTTCATACCCCCTAGAAGACCACTGCATCTACTGATGCTTAAAAAGTGATGCTCCTTATCACACCACTCCCGAGGCTAACATATAGCTTAGATATTGGGAGTTGGTTGGGAAATGGACCAGATAAACTCCAAGGTCATACTAAACCAGAAGTGGAGTAGGTCCATATCTAGAAATCGATACCCGCACGTGTGCCGCTTAGGAGACACCGTGATAGTCCTGAGATGACTAGCAGGGATGAAACCAGACCAAGGACCTAGCAAACATGTCGCCGAGGTCGTAGCATTCTGGCGATAGCTAGTATGCGCACCTCCTGGCAGGCATCGCTGCTTGTGAACTGGGATGGTGACTCCTTCCGCATAGCCTTAGACAATGGATCCGTAAACCACACGGCTATCATCCTTGACGTTCTGTAGACAATCGGATGAGTAGTCCGGATCCTAGGATTATTATATCAACTAGCCGTGGTCGATGAGTCTTTGTTGATGGTGACCCTGTCTTCGGATACTGTGTAATGCTACACGAGTCGCCGATGCCCCTACGGAGTCCGGGGAGGATGTAAGGGCATGACAGTTTCTCTAGGGGAGGCATCGTAGGCGACTAACGAGACAGTGGAGAGTGATCAAGGGTCACCCGTCCTCTCCGCCAACATCAGTGCAGCGGGCATATGCAGAGACAGAGACAGAAAGGCACTAATGGGCTTATGGATGCCCTTAGCCAGGGTATTCCCTAAGCATAGGCTGGCAGCCCGAGTCTTGATATATAAAGTTGGAATATACTACAAACGACATACACTAGTGACAGAGATACGTGATATTATTTAGATGACAATTAGGGATATTTATATACTCACATTGTTATACTGCTGCTTTACTATATATACACCTAAACAAGAAATATGATTGTTAATAAACCAAAGGCATCCCAGAGCTTCCCCCTATGTTTGATTTCCTTGCTACGATTTCGAGCCGTAATTTCGCACTAGGCCGCAAGGCTGAGCACACCGATATTCCCTGTGTGTGCAGGTTATTAGATGATCGATGGGGTTAATCAATGAAGATGAGGCTATCGACGGATTTAGTTTTATTTAGTGATGTCGTTAGTATAAAATTGTAGTAGGTATATCGGGACTGTGTTAGTAAGGTTGCATAGATGATTTGATTGTATATTTCGCTGTGTTGATTATGTATACGGACAATATTTAATATTAAATACCTTGTATGGGTCCTTTGGACTCATACGACGGTTGCCATGTGTCCGACAGGTGGGTCAGGGCATGACAGCAACAAACAAGAGGGGAGTGATAGGGTATGGAGCAAGATAGACAAAGTATTTGGGAATAAAGATTGGATGAAAAATAATTGAGCAGTGGTGGTGGAGATAGGAGAAGCAATAATCTCAGATCATTCTCTATTAAAACTTGATATTAGTACTTATACTAATAGAGGCATACCAAGTTTCAGATTTTGAATATAATAGCTAATCACATTGAATTTCTTCCTACTGTTGCAGCTACTTGGAGTACATAAATTGAGGACTTTGAGATGTATAAAGTATGTCAAAGATTTAAACTTATGAAAGGTGTAATGCAAGAACTATTCAAGAAATATTTCAGTAAAGCAAAACTTAAGATACACAAAGTTAGAAGTAATTTGGAAAGTATCCAAAAATAATTGCAAGACACCCCTTTACTAACTAATATGCATATGCAAGAGAAATATGCCTTAATGGAATTAGAGAAATGAGATAGGATAGAGGAAAGTATTTGAGGCAAAAGTCTAGAACTTATTGGATTACTTTCGATAATAAAACTCTAAATTCTTTTTTGCCTATGCAAAAGGAAAGAATGATGCTAAAACTCTTAATATCCTATATAGTAGAGATGGGGAGAGATTAACTACTCATGATAAAATCAATGAAGAAATCGTTGACTTTTATAAAGATTTAATGGGAAATGCAGAATATGAACTTCCTATGGTGAATAAAATGATAGTTAGACTTGGTAAGCTAGTTCAGCACCATCATTTCTTAGGTCTATGTGCAGTCTCAGAAGTAGAGATTAGTAAGGCTTTATTTGACATAAATGATGATAAGGCTCTGGGAATTGATGAATTTGGTGCATTATTTTTTTAAAAAAATAGCCTGTGCTAAAGCAGGATATATGTGTAGCAATACATGAGTTCTTCTTGACAGGAAAAATATTGAAAGCTATAAACTTCACTCTAATTACACTCATACTCAAGGTACTAAATCCAGTAACTGTTAAGAACCTAAGACCAATTGCTTATTGTACAATTTTATACAAGATTATTGCTCAGATATTGGTGAATAGACTTAAAGGAGTGATTGGTGAACTAGTTAGTGAAGCTCAGTCAGCCTTTGTACCAGGAAGAGTGATTGCAGATAATATCATATTATGTCATGAACTCATTAAAGGATATAACATAAAAATAATATCCCCAAGATGCATGATCAAGGTGGATCTACAAAAAAGCTTATATTCAGTAGAATAGATATGCGTGGAACAAATGCTCATAGAATTGAGATTTCCTCCTAGATTCATTCAATGGGTGATGGCCTGCATCAAATCAATACATTATACCATCATAATTAATGGTAAAAAATGGTACCTTTTCAAGCAAAAAGAGGATTGAGACAGAGTGACCATTTATCACCTTATATTTTTGTCATTGTGATGGAATACGTGAGTAGATGTACGAGGGAGTTGGAAAATATAAACAACTTTAAATATCATCCAAAGTGTGTAAAATTATCTATTACTCACCTTTGTTTTGCGGATTATTTACTTATATTTTCTAGAGAAGATGAAGAATCTATGAAGCTCTTACACGAGGCATTTCTTAAATTCTCAAAGGCATCAAGTTTGAAAGCTAATACACTTAAGAGTAGTATCTACTTTGGGGGAGTACCTGCTGAAATAAAAGACAGAATATTACATATATTTGGCTATTGAGAGGGCTCTTTACCATTCAAGTATCTGAGAGTACCTTTCACTCCTAAGAAATTAAAAATTACAGAATGTAAAATATTGCTTGATAAAATAATTGTTAGACTTAAAAGTTGGACTGCGAAGTTACTAACATATACGGAATAGTTTAACTTATAAAGTCAGTGTTATTTAGAGTGCAAAGCTATTGGTCACAGCTATTTATATTGCCCAAAAAAATATTTAAAATGATCGATGCAGTTTGCAGGACATTTGTGAGACCCGTGATTTTTGAATAAGGGCAATAAAGTAATTTTAGTAATTGGAGGGTTTAATAGTAAAAGAGATTCTTTAAAGGACTTAATTGTAAAATCATATGAATTTTTGAAGTATGAGATTTTGATGTGAAAATTATACCATCAGGTAGTATTTTTGATAAGGAATCCAACGGCGTAGACGGATCATAATTTGGACGTCGTTTGATTGGTAAATTTGACAGTTAAAATTTAATTAGATTTAAGATTTTAATTAACTAAATTTTTTTTTTTAAAAAAAAACAATTTTTCCCCCACCGAGCGCGCGCGAGTTCCTCCCTCTTCCTCTCTCTCCTTCTCTCTCCTCTTCTACAGCGGCGACGGCGACGGCGACGGCGACTAATTTTCCCGTCGATGCTCCAGCGAAATCACATCGAATTAGGCTCCCAAATTTTAGCCACAGGTAGATCTCGACCTCCTCTTCATTTTGATACCAAGATGCCTAAATTTGGTGTAGAGATGAGGGAGAAATCATGTGAGAGGTGGCGACGGCGAAAGTTTCGTCGACGGAGCTTGCTCCAGCGATTACCAGCCATTCCGGCCATGAAACCTTGCAAACTTGGTACCTATGGATTCTCCTTGACAAGAGCTATCCATTGGTACCAGAGTTGAGGGCTATTGGCCGCCGGTTGGCCGCCGGCGAGCTAAAAACCCTAACTTTAGGATTTCGCCCAAAAATTTAATCGGTGAAATTGATCGCGTATGAGCTATAAAAATTGGGGCAAATATGATTTTTGGAATCCTCATGAAGAGAGCTTTCGATTGGTACCAATATTGGTGCTGATCGAAGAACTTCGCCGGCGAGGGTTCCGGCGAACTTTCCGGTGAACTTTCCGGTGACCGCCAGAGAAATTTTCCGGCGAACTTGGGAAAAAAATTGGGGGGATTCTAGAGATCATTCTAAGAGTAGTGGTGAAGAGAGATTTGAGAAATTATTTCTAGATTGAGAATTAAAATTCGTTGAATAATTCACAGGAAAATATAAAAATGCGTAAATGACGACACGTGGATCGAGACAGACCTTAAGTTGGTTCCGAGGAGTAAACTGCCAAGTCAGGTGCGTTGGTTCTCCGATGGTAGGATTTATTCAAGCTAGGGAACGTCCCGTTAGGCGCCACTCCCGAGGTTGATGCGTAGCGGAGCAATGGGAGCACCACTCCCGACGTTATGCATAGCTTATATACTGGGAGCTGGTAGGGTAAGGGACTGTACACACTCCATGGTCATGTTAGACTGGAAATATGGAGCAAGTCCTTACCCGAAATCTTCACCCGCACGAGTGTCGTTGTAGGCGGTCTCGTGATAGTCCTGAGATGGTTAGCTAGGATGAACCTTACCATGGACTTGGCACCGACGAAGTCGAGGGCCACAGCCCATCGTGCGGATGTGTGCCAATCTCGATAGACGTTGACGGCTATTGGACTGGGAAGGTGATTCCACATGCGACGCCTTGGACAGTGGATCCGTAGACCGCATGGCTATCACCCTTGACGTCTGCAGACGATCGGATGAGTAGTCCGGATCCTAGGGTGGTTATTCCGGCTAGCCGTGGCCGATGATATTTAAGAGAGGTGACCTTGTCTACGGGCAGTTGTGTAGTACTACATGGGTGTCGTGACCCCTACGGTATCCGGGGAGGATGTAAGGGCACGACGGTTTCGCTAGGGGAGGCATGGTTGGCGACTAGTGAAACAACAGGAGAGGGACTTTGGGTCATCCGTCCTCTCTACCAACATCAGTGCAGCGGGCATAGGTAGAGACTGAGACAGAAAGGCACTGATGGGCTTATTGATACCCCCGACCCGGGTAGTCATTAAGTGTAGGCTGGCAGCCCGAGTTTATGAAACCTAAAAGTCTCACCATGACGTAGGTGATAGACTACTGCTATGGATACTAGACATGACTTAGGTGACATCTAGTAGCATGTACACCTGTATTTAATTATTTATTTAATTGTTTATGTATGCTGTCTATGTTATATAAATTGGTTACACAATGTGGCATGAAAAATGATGATTAATTACCAAAGACATCCTAGAATACTCCTCCTAGCCTTTGATTTCTTTATTCGGTAGAGCCGTAATTTCGCACTAGGCCGCAAGGCTGAGCACACCACTTTTCCCCGTGTGTGCAGGTGTGTTAGATGACTGCCTGAGTTATTTGATGAAGATGAGTCCGTCGACGAGTTTATATTTTTATTTATCGTTGCCTATTTCCTAGAATTGTAGTGGGTTTATCGGGACTGTGTTAAAAATTTTGAGTTAGATAATTTAATTGTATATTCCGCTGCATAAACGATGTATATGTATGGTATGTATCACTTGATGCCTTGTATGGGTCTGTCGGGCTCATACGGCGGTTGCCACGTGGCCGACGGTTGGGTCGGGGCGTGACAACATTCTTATGGACATGATTAGTTGAGACTAGTAAGAAGGCCTTGGTAGTTTGGAATAAAGTCTGCACATCAAAGTCAGCTGGAGGACTTAACTTACTAAGACTAGACTTATGGAACAAGACAGTCATCTTCAAGCTCTTTTGGGATATGCAGATGAAGAAAGATAAATTATGGATCAAATGGGTACACACTTATTATATAAAAAATAAAAATATTCATACTATGACTCTACCTAAACAAACAAGTTGGATGTTGAAGAAAGTGATGATGAGTAAAGAGGTATTACAATATCACCCTCAACTAGTAATAATACTAACTAGGAAAACCGCAATCGGTGGAATTTATAATATATTAGTGGGTACATAGTTGGGCCTAGAGTTATCTTCATTTTATATCTTATTTTACATCAGAAATTAATGACTGCGAATAAACTACTCAAGCAGGGCATGTAAATAGAAGGAGGATATCGGCTATGTTTAATTGCAATAGAAACCTTAGAGCATTTGCTCAATGAATGTAAATATAGCAAGACTATATGGAGTGATTTGTTGAAATGGAATAAAGAAGTTTTATGACAAACTCCATAAGAAACTATAATTAATACAGCTGCTAGAATAGCTAAAAGGAGAATATTGAAATAACAGCTTATGTAGGTAGTGATAGCGAGTTTGTATATCACATTTGGAAAGAGAGGAACTGGAAATTATTTAAACAACAAGTAAGAGATGAAGTGGTCATTCTTCGGCATATCAAGATAGTAATTTTTACTAGGCGGGATCAAGATAAAATAAGAGAGTTTGCTGTCTTATACTTAGCTTAGAATACTACTGCTCTTTGAGATATTTATTTTTAATATATTTGATCCTTTATGACTTGTAGCACATGATATTATAGTGATGCTCAAATACCCTTCCTAGATGAGTTGAGATTACTATTGATACTATCAAATAAATTATAAGAAGCAAAATTTATGTATAATAATGTAACTATGCTGAAACAATATAATATCCTATTGATAAATGGTGATTTAATTTATTTGTAAAAAAAAAAATCGTATATGATGATATAATATTTCATATTAAAATTTTGTATCCTAAAAATACATATATAATTATATATATAAGTCTCATGCTCCAATGCTCCACTAGGCTCAAGTCATTGCCAAACCCATTGTCTTTTTCGAGCGCACCTACTGTCACGCCCCAAACCTACCCTTGGGCACGTGGCAACCGCCGTATAAGCCGCACTTCAATACCACAACTTATACAAGGCTAAAAAGTATCTCAAAGCACTATTATTTTATTGATTAACAAAGCGAAAGCAATAATATTTTACATTCAAGCCAACACTACTCATTCACATCTCTATCTAGATTACAAAAATAAATATTGTTCACCAACTAGGTTCTCTCGCTCCACGCTAGCAGCCAACCTGTTGTGAGACCCGTGATTTTTAAATAAGATTAATAGAGTAATTTTAGTATTTGGAGGGTTTAATCGTAAAAGAAATTCTTTAAAGGACTTAATTGTAAAATCATATGAATTTTTGAAGTATGAGATCTTGATGTGAAAATTATACCATAATGTAGTATTTTTAATAAGGAATCCAACGGCGCAGACGGATCGTAATTTGGACGTCGTTTGATCGATCAATTAAACAATTAAGATTTAATTAGGATTTAAGATTTTAATTAACAAATAAAAAAAAATATTTTTTTTTTCATTTTTCCCACCGAGCGCGCGCGCGATCTCCTCCCTCTTCCTCTCTCTCTTTCTCTCTCCTCTTCTGCAGCGGCGACGGCGATCATTTTCTCGTCGATGCTCCGGCGAAACCACATCGAATTAGGCTCCCAAATTTTAGCCACAGGTAGATCTCGACCTCCTCTTCATTTTGATACCAAGATGCCTAAATTTGGTGTAGAGATGAGGGAGAAATCGTGTGAGAGGCGTCGGCGGCGAGGGTTTCGTCGCCGGAGCTTGCTCCGGCGATTACCGGCCATTCCGGCCGTGAAACTTTGCAAACTTGGTACCTATGGATTCTCCTTGACGAGAGCTATCCATTGGTACCGGAGTTGAGGGCTATTGGCCGCCGGTTGGCCGCCGGCGAGCTAAAAACCCTAACTTTAGGATTTCGCCCAAAATTTTAATCGGTGAAATTGATCGTGTATGAGCTATAAAAATTGGGGCAAATATGATTTTTGGAATCCTCATGAAGAGAGCTTTCGATTGGTACCAATATTGGTGCTGATCGAAGAACTTCGCCGGCGAGGGTTCCGGCGAACTTTCCGGTGAACTTTCCGGCGACCGCCGGAGAAATTTTCCGGCGAACTTGGAAAAAAAATTGGGATGATTCTAGAGATCATTCTAAGAATAGTGGTGAAGAGAGATTTGAGAAATTATTTCTAGATTGAGAATTAAAATTCGTTGAATAATTGACAGGGAAATATAAAAATGCGTAAATGACGGCACGTGGATCGAGGCAGACCTTAAGTTGGTTCCGAGGAGTAAACCGCCAAGTCAGGTGCGTTGGTTCTCCGATGGTAGGATTTATTCAAGCTAGGGAATTCCCGCTGGGGTTTTCTTAGGAACAATTCTTGGATGTCTTAAATATGATAAATCATAATGCTTGATAAGATTTGAATTGTATGCATGTTAGTGTAGTTTATTTTATCTAACATGTTCTACATTCATGTCCTGCATGTTGTATTGTTTTCTATGCTTGTGTTAAATAACTAACATGCGGACATAGATAGTAAATAATGACATGTTAGAACCTTTGGCGATGTCACCGCCACTTAGACAGAAAAAGGGGCCTTTTTCCATATGCCCCGGTTGACCGTCGCGTACCGACGATGGTCAAACGGTGACGTCCCGTTAGGCGCCACTCCCGAGGTTGATGCATAGCGGAGCACTGGGAGTACCACTCCCGACGTTATGCATAGCTTATATACTGGGAGCTGGTAGGGTAAGAGACTGTACAAACTCCATGGTCGAGTTAGACTGGAAATATGGAGCAAGTCCTTACCCGAAACCTTCACCCGCGCGAGTGTCGTTGTAGGCGGCCTCGTGATAGTCCTGAGATGGTTAGCTAGGATGAACCCTACCATGGACTTGGCACCGACGAAGTCGAGGGCCACAACCCATCGTGCGGATGTGCGCCAATCTCGATAGACGTTGACGGCTATTGGACTGGGAAGGTGATTCCACATGCGACGCCTTGGACAGTGGATCCGTAGACCGCACGGCTATCACCCTTGACGTCTGCAGACGATCGGATGAGTAGTCCGGATCCTAGGGTGGTTATTCCGGCTAGCCGTGGCCGATGATATTTAAGAGAGGTGACCCTGTCTACGGGCAGTTGTGTAGTACTACATGGGTGTCGTGACCCCTACGGTATCCGGGGAGGATGTAAGGGCACGACGGTTTCGCTAGGGGAGGCATGGTTGGCGACTAGTGAAACAACAGGAGAGGGACTTTGGGTCATCCGTCCTCTCTGCCAACATCAGTGCAGCGGGCATAGGTAGAGACTGAGACAGAAAGGCACTGATGGGCTTATTGATACCCCCGGCCCGGGTAGTCATTAAGTGTAGGCTGGCAGCCCGAGTTTATGAAACCTAAAAGTCTCACCATGACGTAGGTGATAGACTATTGCTATGGACACTAGACATGACTTAGGTGACATCTAGTGGCATGTACACCTGTATTTAATTATTTATTTAATTGTTTATGTATGCTGTCTATGTTATATAAATTGGTTACACAATGTGGCATGAAAAATGATGATTTATTTACCAAAGACATCCTAGAATACTCCTCCTAGCCTTTGATTTCTTTATTCGGTAGAGCCGTAATTTCGCACTAGGCCGCAAGGCTGAGCACACCACTTTTCCCCGTGTGTGCAGGTCTGTTAGATGACCGTCCGAGAGATTTGATGAAGATGAGTCCGTCGACGAGTCTATTTTAAATTCTCGATGTCTTTTATTTTAGAATTGTAGTAGGTTTATCGGGACTGTGTTAGGAAATGTTGAGTTAGATAATTAAATTGTAAATTCCGCTGCATAAAAGATGTATATGAATGGTATGTATCACTTGATGCCTTGTATGGGTCTGTCGGGCTCATACGGCGGTTGCCACGTGGCCGACAGTTGGGTCGGGGGCGTGACAACTTAAGTGGTATCAGAGCTTAGGTTTAAAGACCTGATCATTAAAGTGATATGAGAACCTAGGTTTGGAGAGTCTAGGAGGTTAAGTTAAGTTTGAGGTTTTAAGGATTTAGATAACAGTCCCGATATAATATATGATAAAGTGCGAGTCGGAAATATAGTAGTATATTTCCTTGGTAAGGAGTTTTTACTCCGGCGATAGTAATTTTCGTTAGGACAAATTTTTCCTAAACTGCTAATCGTCTTAATATATGAGATTATAAATTTATTAATCTCCGGACAATATATATGACTACGATCTCCACTACATTGGAGAAGAGATAGAAAATTAGATCAATATGCTCAGATCTACGATCAAGTTTCATTTCTAAATGATCAAGTAAATTTATCCATGATCAGTTTGGAGACATATAAATCCAGGTAAATTATCTTTGGTTATACACCATTTTACATCTTTATTTTGATCATGAGAATTTTTAATACAAATCTTCGATTAAATTTTTCCTGGTAGATCTTGGAAAACTATTGATATTGATCGTCCATATGAGATCTGGACCATATAGTTATATCAGATTTATCTACGTAAGATCACCAAGCTTAAAGAAAGATCTACCGATATTTTAAGCTGGCTTACGTATGAGTTAATTTTGTTTAAATTTGACTCTTACTCGGATCTCTTAGATGGACTTCATTCCAGATTCATAAATTTGGTTGTGGATGAATCTGCATCAAATGATTTGAAATCATCTATGACATTACTCTCATTTGAGTAATTATTGATATATATATAAATCTTATGTGTATATGTTGATCATTTTTGATCGTCATCATGATTTTTAAGTTGCATCTGAAAGTTGACCGTCATCAATCATAATATTCGTGTCAACCCCCAACACTTGCAACTCTATGTATAGTATTTGTAGCTTTCTACATATACTCTTTTTGCAGCTCTACACCCTATCTGCAACTCCATTTCACAAATTCAGCTGGCGTATATTGCATGACATTTCTAGTTGTGCATGTTACAACTTTCTACATTTTCTTAGTTTCTGCAGCTTCGATGCTCACTTTTTATATTTCTGTGGCTTCATTTTTGCCGCTCAGCTTTACCGCTTGCACTCTTGCATGATTTTATACATGAAGCTTTCTACTCTACTTCAAGCGGTTCACTCTGTCATATTACTTTTTGCTGAGCTGGGAGCATCTTCCTTTGTACCAGCATTCTATGCATTCAATGCAGCTGTTTCCTGCTATTTTCCTTCATCTATCAGTTTCTTTTTGGAGCTTGAGCAATTTTTGCTTAATTCGTATATCCTATATATACGACCGACTTATTAGCCAAGCAGATTTCTTGTATCTGCTTCTTTTAATTCTGCTTAGTGGCCTTTCTGATTTCAAATTCTGTCGAATATTTCTACAATTTTCTTTGCAGTTATTTCTCCAGTTGTTTTCTGCAGTTTGCAGTTTCTTTTTGCGGAGCTACTTCCTTTATCAAATGTCCTTAGTCAATTATGTTCATCGTCGGTAGATTTCTTTATTCATTTTATTTCGGTAGCTCCCACAGTTTAGCTCAGTTCTTTACTTGGTATTTTTGCAGCTCAGATTCCGATACATTCATCAGTATCATTATATATACCCGATCTTTCTCTGCAGTCTTATTCAGTCAATGCAGTTGGCAGCATTTTTATATCTGCAACTCATATTGCGACTACCTGCAGATTTTGGGTTAACTTTGCTTCTGTGCTTCTTTCGATTTCTCCTTTAAATTTTGGATGCTGCAGTTTTTCTTGGCACCTCTAGCACCCGTTGATATCCTTAGTAGGTGAAGGTATTGTTGACATTGTCTATCTCAGTTACTGCTTCTGCAGCTCGTATCTAGTGCACATAGCAGCTTAGGTACAACTACGATATTTCTATATCTACAAACTTGGATGTAATCTTTTTACTCCATTTTGAGCTTTGACTAAAGCTTACTTCGTGCTAGCAATCAATCCAATTGCACGTTATCATAATAATATCATCGTATGCACAATATCTCTACATCGTACGTGATCTAACACTACAGTGTCAATCTCAGTGCAGTTGTGATTTAGCACTATAAAATTTAGTTTCGGATTTCATTTGGCCTATATTTTCGTTATATATATTTCGGCGGCCATGCCATCAAGTTCTTGCTATCCGACATAGAACAAACTATCATAGTTTGAGCATTTGGATAAAAAGAGATATCATTAAGGTTCGTATGCAAATCTTTAGATCTAAATATCAAAGCCTTAACCACTACTACTTATGCAGTATTTTCGTATTGAGAACTGATGTCCTCTTTACGACTATAATTTAACTATCTATAGAATATCATGTGCTCACTTTAGGTTGTGGAACATGTCATTGCATTATAAGATAGTGGTTGAAGGAATTTAAAACTGACGTGGAGCAAGTTTGTGAGCATTTTATTGAGTGGTTATTGTTATCTTTTTATATATTATCCTCTATCTGGAGGTGACTCCATTATGATCATATTATAGTTCAGTGATATCTGATCCTGATTCAACCTGAACCACGAAAGGTTGTTTGTATGTTAGTGTAAAAGGGACTACCTAGTATGTCTACCTGAGAAAATTTAAGCAATACCTTCAACTTCTGCCCACTAGTATTTCTCTTATTGGGGTTAGTGCTTCACCAACGAATAATTATCTTGATTTATTTTAACAATCTATTATGGTGAAGTTTGATCTACTCATAATGCTCATTCAGTACCTCTAGTAGACTACTATCATACTAAGCAATTGCTTTCTACCACGTACTAGGATACACCTCTTGTTGTTGGATAATATGGATGCTCGTGAGGATCCCAAATATGCCTACAATGATCCACAGTATAGTGACAACTAAAATGGATCCCTATATCATGATATATATTATGTTGTCACGTGGGTCATTTAGTTGAGCTACCATAAATTGCAGATCTTATATCTTAGTACCAATAAGTATATGATAACTAAAGTGGTATCACCTTGGAAAGGGGTTATTGCTTTAAAAGAAATATAAATGATCTACTTATTTATCATCGATCATGGTTATTGATGATGCCAACATAATTTTTGTTGACTTGGACTTGGCAATTGATGACACATCATATAGATGCATATCTTGACTATCTCATTTTATTCTAATCTTGGAACTTGCCATAATGCAATCGTACTTTGATATATGAAGAAATTATTTGTGGAGGACTACAAATTTTTAAGGGGGAGAGTAATCTCTCCATCACGGAATCGATCGAAAATTTTGAGGACAAAATTTTTGTAAGGGGGGTAGGTTGTGAGACCCGTGATTTTTAAATAAGATTAATAGAGTAATTTTAGTATTTGGAGGGTTTAATCGTAAAAGAAATTCTTTAAAGGACTTAATTGTAAAATCATATGAATTTTTGAAGTATGAGATTTTGATGTGAAAATTATACCATAATGTAGTATTTTTAATAAGGAATCCAACGGCGCAGACGGATCGTAATTTGGACGTCGTTTGATCGATCAATTAAACAATTAAGATTTAATTAGGATTTAAGATTTTAATTAACAAATAAAAAAAAATAATTTTTTTTTCATTTTTCCCACCGAGCGCGCGCGCGATCTCCTCCCTCTTCCTCTCTCTCTTTCTCTCTCCTCTTCTGCAGCGGCGACGGCGATCATTTTCTCGTCGATGCTCCGGCGAAACCACATCGAATTAGGCTCCCAAATTTTAGCCACAGGTAGATCTCGACCTCCTCTTCATTTTGATACCAAGATGCCTAAATTTGGTGTAGAGATGAGGGAGAAATCGTGTGAGAGGCGTCGGCGGCGAGGGTTTCGTCGCCGGAGCTTGCTCCGGCGATTACCGGCCATTCCGGCCGTGAAACTTTGCAAACTTGGTACCTATGGATTCTCCTTGACGAGAGCTATCCATTGGTACCGGAGTTGAGGGCTATTGGCCGCCGGTTGGCCGCCGGCGAGCTAAAAACCCTAACTTTAGGATTTCGCCCAAAATTTTAATCGGTGAAATTGATCGTGTATGAGCTATAAAAATTGGGGCAAATATGATTTTTGGAATCCTCATGAAGAGAGCTTTCGATTGGTACCAATATTGGTGCTGATCGAAGAACTTCGCCGGCGAGGGTTCCGGCGAACTTTCCGGTGAACTTTCCGGCGACCGCCGGAGAAATTTTCCGGCGAACTTGGAAAAAAAATTGGGATGATTCTAGAGATCATTCTAAGAATAGTGGTGAAGAGAGATTTGAGAAATTATTTCTAGATTTAGAATTAAAATTCGTTGAATAATTGACAGGGAAATATAAAAATGCGTAAATGACGGCACGTGGATCGAGGCAGACCTTAAGTTGGTTCCGAGGAGTAAACCGCCAAGTCAGGTGCGTTGGTTCTCCGATGGTAGGATTTATTCAAGCTAGGGAATTCCCGCTGGGGTTTTCTTAGGAACAATTCTTGGATGTCTTAAATATGATAAATCATAATGCTTGATAAGATTTGAATTGTATGCATGTTAGTGTAGTTTATTTTATCTAACATGTTCTACATTCATGTCCTGCATGTTGTATTGTTTTCTATGCTTGTGTTAAATAACTAACATGCGGACATAGATAGTAAATAATGACATGTTAGAACCTTTGGCGATGTCACCGCCACTTAGACAGAAAAAGGGGCCTTTTTCCATATGCCCCGGTTGACCGTCGCGTACCGACGATGGTCAAACGGTGACGTCCCGTTAGGCGCCACTCCCGAGGTTGATGCATAGCGGAGCACTGGGAGTACCACTCCCGACGTTATGCATAGCTTATATACTGGGAGCTGGTAGGGTAAGAGACTGTACAAACTCCATGGTCGAGTTAGACTGGAAATATGGAGCAAGTCCTTACCCGAAACCTTCACCCGCGCGAGTGTCGTTGTAGGCGGCCTCGTGATAGTCCTGAGATGGTTAGCTAGGATGAACCCTACCATGGACTTGGCACCGACGAAGTCGAGGGCCACAACCCATCGTGCGGATGTGCGCCAATCTCGATAGACGTTGACGGCTATTGGACTGGGAAGGTGATTCCACATGCGACGCCTTGGACAGTGGATCCGTAGACCGCACGGCTATCACCCTTGACGTCTGCAGACGATCGGATGAGTAGTCCGGATCCTAGGGTGGTTATTCCGGCTAGCCGTGGCCGATGATATTTAAGAGAGGTGACCCTGTCTACGGGCAGTTGTGTAGTACTACATGGGTGTCGTGACCCCTACGGTATCCGGGGAGGATGTAAGGGCACGACGGTTTCGCTAGGGGAGGCATGGTTGGCGACTAGTGAAACAACAGGAGAGGGACTTTGGGTCATCCGTCCTCTCTGCCAACATCAGTGCAGCGGGCATAGGTAGAGACTGAGACAGAAAGGCACTGATGGGCTTATTGATACCCCCGGCCCGGGTAGTCATTAAGTGTAGGCTGGCAGCCCGAGTTTATGAAACCTAAAAGTCTCACCATGACGTAGGTGATAGACTATTGCTATGGACACTAGACATGACTTAGGTGACATCTAGTGGCATGTACACCTGTATTTAATTATTTATTTAATTGTTTATGTATGCTGTCTATGTTATATAAATTGGTTACACAATGTGGCATGAAAAATGATGATTTATTTACCAAAGACATCCTAGAATACTCCTCCTAGCCTTTGATTTCTTTATTCGGTAGAGCCGTAATTTCGCACTAGGCCGCAAGGCTGAGCACACCACTTTTCCCCGTGTGTGCAGGTCTGTTAGATGACCGTCCGAGAGATTTGATGAAGATGAGTCCGTCGACGAGTCTATTTTAAATTCTCGATGTCTTTTATTTTAGAATTGTAGTAGGTTTATCGGGACTGTGTTAGGAAATGTTGAGTTAGATAATTAAATTGTAAATTCCGCTGCATAAAAGATGTATATGAATGGTATGTATCACTTGATGCCTTGTATGGGTCTGTCGGGCTCATACGGCGGTTGCCACGTGGCCGACAGTTGGGTCGGGGGCGTGACACCTGTAACCTGCACAACAGGAAAAAAATGTGCACATCTGAGTCGCGAAACTCAGTGAGGCTACAGAGAGAGCACCCTAAAAAATGGGTATAAGGTATTGTACAGACAAACAAGAAAATATATCCACTAAAATCACATATTAATTCAACATGTTAATAAAATAACACATATTAATTCCACATGTTAACAAGGTATAACCAAATAGCAATTAAGGAACATCATAACCATGATCGCAATAAGGTATATAACAGAATATGATCATAACAGCGCCATTAAACCAAAGATGTTATATCACTTTAATTAACATATCATCAGCTATTCATTCTACACCTAAGGTAGCCTCTTATATTCAAGGTGAATCCCTCGTCAGAGATTTTCCTGAACCCGTCAGTGTCAACTCTATGTCTTTGTCCTATATGCCTGTACATTGACGTTGGCAGAAGGAGCAGGTGATCACGGTACCCTTTCTTTCCAACACAATATCTTTCCAAACCAAGTAACCATACAGCGCTGTAATTCTGCCCCATGGTAGGATCACCATACAAAATAACACATCACATCCATCTCCAGCCTGACAAGCTGAGACCACTGTATACAATACCAATGAACCAGGACTACTCAGGAACCCACATATGTTGAGCATGCCAGTGTCAATCAGGTTCCCTAGCCTCGGTAGCGCATGAGACGGTATTGTTCCTAATACACCCTCTACCTTATGTAACACAATGAAGTTCAGTTCTACACCGTAGTGAGATCCCGGCTACACCAAGGTATTAGTAACTTAGGTCAACCGAGCTTGCATCTCTACCTTACTAGCACATGGCTCCTCACCACATGTTGGCACCAGTCTAAGAACTCACACATCACCTCCTAGGTTATCATAACCCTATGATGTTCAAAGTTCTTAGTCATATTTCAATTTAGATCACTCCAGGTGTTATCACCTCATGAATCTAAAATGTCTCAAATTTTTTTATCTCATGTCAATATGTTCCATATTCTTGCTAAGTATCTCTACATCTCTAGCAACATGAACATATTAAATAATCAACCTAACATGAGCATAAATATCAATAGCATGCATATAACAGCATCATACATATACCAGCA
Organism: Thalia dealbata; assembly: GCA_030544415.1. Taxonomy (NCBI): domain Eukaryota; kingdom Viridiplantae; phylum Streptophyta; class Magnoliopsida; order Zingiberales; family Marantaceae; genus Thalia; species Thalia dealbata. Next base: position 17,098,132 of record CM060460.1, read on the forward strand.
TGGTATAACTTATAGCTCACATCAGGAGCAAGCATATAATAGCATCACACATGAACTAGCATGATATCATTTTCAACCTCATATCAAGAGCATGCATATTATAACGTCATGCTGGAACTCGCATGATATTACCTCCAAAAATACACATGTTAATTAAATATACAATCAAGCAGATACATAACTTATCAGCATGTACAATAAATAACAACGACTCTTAGGACTCAGCATCTGTAGTAGAACAAATAAAATTAAAGACATAAATCCTCACTTGAGTCTCGAAGCAGTATATTAAATAAGAATTCACAGCTTGGCTGTGATTCTTAAAAACAAGGAAGCAAATAATCAAGTACAACAACTCCTTCTTACTCCAACACAAATCACAACTTGGCCGTGATTTGTCAAGCAACAGCACATCAATCAATTTTTCTAAGATAAAATACATCTAACAACCATAAATCATACAATTCAAACAATGATTTTCTATCTACCCTTCTACTCACATCCTCACATCATTTTCTTTATTTAATTTCTTATAACCCATAAATCATACCTCAATATATACCACCTTAATTAATTCTAAAAATACTTTTTATAATCACTTAAAAAATCTAATTATATCAATTAAATTTACAAAATCTCAAATCTTCCAATTTCACGATTTAGAAAATATAAATAACTCAATTTCCTAAATTTTATCTTTATAGAATTCCAAATTATTCAATTTCATTAATTAAAAAAAATATAATGATCTAATTACCTTAATTTACCATATCCTAAATTCATTAATTCTACAATAATCCCAAATAAATTATTTTAATTCTAATTAATATAGTTTAAATGACTTGACACCTACAAAATATTACTTTATGCATATACATGCAAATAATTTATTTAAAACTTAAATTATCTTAATTAACAACTGCATCATAATAGTCTTAGAAAATTATAATCAAATCATGAAAAATACTTTTAAGCATAATATTGTACAATAATTTATTTTAGATTTTTCTGACATTGTTAACGCACTCAAAACCCTGGACCCAACCTAAAATAATTCAGAAACTGCACCTAAAGTATGATAAAAATTCTAAATAAATTTCTTAAGGTTCAAAACTTACCGACAAATCTCTAGCAATGTTGAAATGCATTAAACTGGTCATAACACCACGAGAACCAGCGAAAACAGAAGTTGAACTGCTGCTGAACCGGACCGGATCGGATCGGTTCGCGATCGGCTGAACCGAACCGCCGCACGTGCGTAGCACGTGCCGGCCGATTTCCCCCTTCTCCCTTCTCCCTTCTCCTCCGCTCGATGCCACTCAAACTCACCAGCGATCGAGCGTTCCATCCTGCCCGACCACCACTACAGCCTCGCCGGAAACACGTCCTCGGCTCGACCACAACTCTCCCGACACCACATCCAACTCTCCACCCCGTCGATGGTGTACAGGAGTTCCTCGGCCACCGTTTCAACCTAACCTCTGTCGCCGGAGCTCAATCCCGCCTACAGCCTCCTTATAACCCTTTACGCCACAGCCAACCACTCGATTCAACTTCGTTGGAGTCGAATCGACAATAGAGGCTCCCCTGCCTCTTCCGCCTGCTAGTCGTTTGTCGTCCACCGGAGCCTGCTGCTACGCGTCTCAAAGCCACCACACCTTTTGTAGACCTCCGGCTAACATCCCCAGCCACCTTTCCACAGAGTGGAACCCGATCACCGGCATTCTCACCAGTGCAGTCGATGGGAACAGGGATGCCCCCTATTCCGCCGCCTGCCTCCAAAACTCCGTCCGCCGGAGCCACTACAGCCCACCGCCGGCCTCGCAACGACGGCCCCAACTTACCTTCACCCTCTTCCGTGGAAGCCTACTTAATTTATATTAACTATTTATTTATTTAAATATATGATAAATAAATATTATTATTTATTATATATATATATATATATTATTCTCTTTTCTATTTTATTTTACTTATTTATTCTTTTAATATCAAAATAATATATATTATTTTTTTTGGCAAATAAATTAAATTATCATTTACCAATAGGATATTACATTGTTTCAGTATAGTTACATCATCTTACATTATATGTTATTATTATTATTATTATTTAAAAAATAAGGTTTACACCTACTTCCACACTCACTTGCATGCTCACCTGCATGCTTATTTATGTACTTGCCTTCATGGATTTGCTTGCTATCTTATTTATTGCTCTGCACCAAGCTAATGTGGGAGCATGTGCCCCTGCTATGCTTATGCCTAATTGTGCACGTTTTACATCTAGATTAAATAAATGTGGGAGCATGTTTTTATTTACTTTTAAATAATAATTTATTATATGTGCATGCATAAATTTTAAAAAGACTACCATGATTTGATTTATTATATCTAATATAGAGAGGGTAGGAGTTCATCTATGGTCTGGGTCGATTAGGTCATCCAAATGCCCACTAGCTCAGTTTGGTTCAAATTGATTTAGTTCGGTCTAACTTTGATTTATTTAATCTATCATTGATCTTCATGGTAGGTTAATTTGGATTGGCCATTTAAATTTTGGTTAAACTAGTTTGGTTCAATTGAACTAATTCATCTTAGTTTAATAAGACCAACTTAATAATATCCAAATCACGATCTAATTACACCATTGATTTTAGATTTAATATCCTATACTATGATATAATATTTCATATTAAAATTTTGTATCATAAAAATACATATATAATTTTATATATGAGTCACATACTCCAATGCTCCACTGCTCCACTAGGCTTAAGTCATTGCTCAACCCATTGTCCTTTTCGAGCGTACCTACTTCTACACTCACTTGCATGCTCACCTGCATGCTTGCATATGTGCTTGCCTTCGTGGATCTGCTTGTTATCTTATTTATATGCTCTGCACCAAGCTAACGTGGGAGCATGTGCCCCTACTATGCTCATGCCTATCTACACCTGTCCTACATCTTGTGTTTACACTCCATGTCCTAGTTAGGGCCTGGGAGCTTTCTAAGCACCTATATGCTCTAGGAACATTCCATTTGTCTTATATTTTATGAAAGTGACTCATGCACTCAGCCTTGTGTGCATATATCCTTAGCATTGTGTTCATACAATTTTTATATCTCAATCATGCCTTGAGCCTCATGGGGTTGGTCTTATCATATCTTAGTACTAGCTAATCATAGCTGAATGTACCCTCAAGTTTAAGCTCATGGGATATAATACTTCTCCTCTTAGATTTTGATATCAAAACCTTACAAAGTTAAGACCCAAAAGGAGACATCACTATAATATTAAAATTTAGAATAAATACTTTTTAAATATCAAGAGGATGTTATCATAATATTAAAACTTGAAAGAGATCTCTTTTTAATTATGAGTAAATAAAGTAATTCAAAAATATTCAACTTAGTTCCTATAATTCTAGTTTTGAATGTCATGATAGTTGACTAAAGTTTCATTATTCATTATAAATTTGGTTCAAATTATTTAGTAGAATATTATGTTGTTGAAAGTACATCTGATTATTTTCCTCACTACTATTATTTTCCTCACTTGTATAAGCTGTTCTTTCAATGTCTTCATTTTAACTATTCTAGCAGCTGTAATAATTGTGATTTCCTATATAGTTTATATCAATACTTCACATTCTATTTTAATAAATTATTCCATATTGTCTTGTTATATCTATATTGTTTCAGTAAATTCTCCTAGGTTTCTACTGCAACCAGACATAGTTGACATCTCTCTTTTATTTGCATGTCCCGCTTGAGCAGTTTATCTACAGATATTAATTTCAAGTGCAAAGTAAGTCATAGAATAAAGGTAGCTCTAGGATGAGCAGTAGAATCACATCCAATACTTCTTTGGCAATGTGCCCGTCAATAATATGTAAATTATACTAATGATGGTTTTTTTAGTTAGTGCTCCTGCTAGATAAGGGTGGCATTGCAATACCTTCCTACTCATCATCATTTTTTTAATATCCAACTTATTTATCTTAGTAGAGCCATAGTATATTTCTATTTTTAATATAAAAATCCATAATTTATCTTTCTTTATCTATATATCTCAAAAGAGCTTGAAGATGATTGTTTTATTTCATAAGTCTAGTCTTAGCAACTGTTCTTTAGCTAATTTTAGTGCACAGACTTTATCCTATACTACCAAGACCTTCCTACTAGTCTTAACTGATACTGTTCATAAGAATATCTTGCAGACTACATCCATTATTTTGATTATCTTCTTAGGTAATATAAATATATTATTTTGATTATCTTCTTAGGTAGTATGAATATTTATAACTAATAATTTTACATCCCAAACAACACTGACTTTTTGAGTTGAATTTTTCCTACATATGTTAGCAACTTAGCGGTCTAACTCTTAAGTTGAGACATCATTTTATCAAATAATACTTTTCATTTTACAATATTTAATTTCATAGGAGCCAAAGATACTCCTAAATACTTGAATAGTAAGAAGCTCTCTATGTAACTAAGTACATGCAATATTCTGTCTTTTATTTTAATAGTTACTCCCTCAAAATAAACATTACACTTAAGTGCATTAGCTTTCAAACCTTTGCAAAATTAAGAAATACTCTATATAAGAGTTTGATAGATTCTTTATCTCCTCTAGAAAATACAAATAAATCATCTATAAAACAAAAGTTTTGCACATTTGGGGTGATAGCTAAAGTTCTTTATATTTCATAACTCTTTTCCTCATACGTCTACTCAAATATTCCATTATAAAGATAAAAATATAAGGTGACAGTGGGTCATCTTACCTTCAAAGGGTACTATTCTTTTACTATTGATTATGATGGTATAATGGACTATGATAGTATAATAAACAATTTTGATTAACCATATTTTAGAGATGTATCATAATATTTATCAGATATTTATTATTAATTGTATATTATGTGCATCAAGAAATATTTTGGTAAATGTTATGATATTTAAATTGAATTAATTAAAATTAAAATGATTTATATAAAATTTTTATAGAATTAATGAAATTAGGAGATTGCAAATTGAGGTAATATGTAATTAGATTATTTAAATTATTTTAATAAATAAAATTGAATAATTTAGAATTTTATAAATTTATAATGTGATAAAATTTAGAAAATTAGTTATTTAGATTTTCTAATTAAGGAAGTTTGAAAATTTGGGATTTGTAAATTTAATTGATGCAATTAGATCTTTTTTAACAGAATTTATAAATTCTAGATTGTGATTAAATTAGATAATTAGGTTAATTAGATTTTCTAATTAATAAAATTAGAGAAATTATGACTTAATAAGGTGATATAGTAGATCAAACTGTTAGAATGATTTAATTGTGCAAATAAAAATTTAGTTTGTGTTCTTATTGTATAATTTAAATGTAAACATATTTTGTTAGAAAATTATGTGGTGGTATTTATTTGAATTGTTAAATGGTTAATTGAGGTAATCCGTAATTAGATTATTTAAATTATTTGTGTCGAAGTAGAGAGGAATTGTGTTGCTTGCTTGAGTTATTGATTGTCTTGCTTGCTTGCTCTTAAGGATCATGGTCAAGCTGTGATTCTTGTTTAAAGATCTGCTTGAGACTCGGGTGAGGTTTATGGTTTCAAATTTAATTTGGCCTGCTACAGATGCTGAGTCCTAAGGGTTGTTTTGTTTATTATTGTACCTCCTGATAAGTGATATATCTACTTCGTTACATACTTATTTAGCATGTGGGTTATTGTGAACTTGAAAGTATGCCATGTTAGTTCCTGTAAGATGCTAATATATGCATACTATTGATGTGAGTTGAAACTTGAATCATACTAGCAGATGTATGATGTTATTATATGCATGCTCTCGATATGAGATTAAAAGTTATATCATGCTAGTTCATGTATGATGTTATTATAAGCATGCTCTCGATATGAGATTGAAAATTATATCATGCTAGTTCATGTATTATGCAATAATATGCTTGCTCCTGATGTGAGTTGTTAGTTATACCATGCTGGTATATGTATGATGCTGTTATATACATGTTATTGATGTTTATGCTCATGTTAGGTTGATTATTTAATATGTTCATGTTACTAGAGATGTAGAGACACTTAGCAAGAACATGGAACATGTTGACATGAGATAAAAATGTGAGACATTTTAGATTCATGAGGTGATAATGTCACGCTCCGACCCTACTGTCGGCCACATGGCAACCGCCGTATGAGCCCAACAGACCCATACAAGGCATCAAAGTGATACATATAATCCATATACATCATTTACACAGCGGAATATATATTTAAAACATCTAACTCAACACTACTATTGTCATGGTCTTACAAGTAGTAATGCACAAGCTTGCATTGACACCACATCACAATCCACAAAGTCGGAATAGGTACCAACAGAAAAATATACATGTACTATCATTGTTACCTTCAACTTTCCACAATCATTGAGCCATTGAATGTAGTATGGTTGCGGGTGTAATCGTATGGTCAGGCCAAGCTTCCCAACCATCTCTGAACTTATAATATTATTGCAACTTCTGCCATCAATTATGATCTTACAAGAGTGCTCCTTGATCACAAATTTCGATTGGAATAAATTGTGGCGCTGCCCGTTTTCTGCCTTCTCTGGGAGCTAAGAACACGACGAACAACGAGGCTTGCATGACTTATATCAAAGGTGATTTCTTATGGTTCTGACCCCGAAATATGTTGAGATGCCTCGTGGTCATATCCACCTTCCTCTTTTACCTCACTGGCCGATGTGTAATCACCATCTTCTCGAATGATAAGGGCACGCTGATTTGGACAATCACCCATATAATGTCCTTTTCCCTTACATTTGAAGCACTTAATCTCCCTTGTTCTTCTTGTAGAGGCAATTGAGGATGAACTTTTTGTAGGGGCAGCAATGGTCTTTTTTGAATCACTAGGTTTGGACGTCGGTGAGGTAAAATGGCTTCCTGAATTTCCTTGACTAATTGGTGCAGCAGCCCTGCTAGAATGATCAACACTCTTATGTTGCTGATTGGTGTCCCTCCAAGGCATGGAAGAACTAGGATAGCTACGACCAGATTTGTCCTTTGAATTTGCCTTTCAGCTTTGCATGCATAATGAAATAGTTGATCCAAAGAGTTGTAGTTATGAAAATCAAGTATATCTTGTATCTCTCCATTCAAACCTCCCAAGAATCTAGCTATCTTTGCATTATCATCTTCTTGCATATTAGCACGTAGCATACCCACCTGCAACTCTTGATAGTATTCTTCCACAGATTTGTTTCCTTGATTCATTCTTTGAAGTTTATTAAGTAATTCTCTATCAAAATATGAAGGCACGAACCTGGACCTCATCAAGCGCTTCAAATCATCCCAAGTATGAGGATCTCCATTTCTTTATCGAATTTGACTCCACTAAATAGAAGCATAACTAATAAATTCAGTAGTGGCCGCACGTTCTCTATGTTCCTCTGGGTAATGATGACAGCTAAACTTTTGCTCAACTAATAATTTCCAATCAAGATAGGCTTCTGCATTAAACTTTCCATCAAAACTAGGAACAATAAATTTAATTTTACCCAATACATCATTTCTTCTGTCTTCATTATGGTGACGTGCATGACCTCCATCACCTCCCACTCCTCGATGATGACGTGCGAGGTAGTGCTGATATAATTCCAAGGCAACTTCATCATCAGCCACATAATTATCATTTAACTCTTCATCGGCAGCCTCTTGAAATACAACATTCAAATTTCCTCTTGGTTCGAATGAAGCGGCAGCAGCAGCATTATCTTCAACTTGTCCTCGAAGAACTCAAGGTAGTGGGTGTTGTCGTGGAGGAGTTTGCTCCACTTGTTCAAGTCGTGCTTCAATTCCACCGAGATGATTCTCCAACCCATTCAGGCGCACAAGTACTTGATTGGATAGTATTCGCTCGAAGGTTTCTGTAACATGAGCCATGAAAGCCTGAGAACGCGGAGACAATGATATCGCCAATGATTGGGACACATCTTCTCCGTCATAAGAAAAATCGATAACTTCTTGATCCGAACATTGTTAGTGAAAACAAAAAAAAATTCTATCAAACTAATAAATTATTTATGAAATACTCTCGATCCTCACAATCCATACCACCTGAAGCTCTTACCATTCTAAAAAATTACTCGCGTGTTTGCTGGTTCGTGATAACTTTTAACAGGGAGTGAATAAAGTGATTGCAAAGTACTAGAACACGCTGATCAAGGCTAATTTATGGAGCTCTAGATAGGAAAATATTTGTAGCAAAAAGAAGCAAACAATAATTCGAGAAATTAAAAAGTTTAATAAAATATTCACACAAGTATTAGTCCTATTTGCAGATTTGTAGGATATACTAAGACTCAATCAAGCAAGGTAGCATGGTGTCAAAAGGAAGAATAAGTACAAGGATAATTAAAATAAAAATTCGGCTAAAAAAATAGATTTTTTTTCTCTCTTTATTTTTTTTTCGGCCCAAACTTCCTCTTTACTTTTATTTCCTTTTTTTTCTTGCAGAACACTTCCTCCTCTCTCTTTTTTTCTCTCTCTCTTTTTTTTTCAATATTTCAGCCGAATTTTCCTTAAATTCGGCCGACACTCTCTCTCTGGCCGAACAACCCCTTTTTTTTTCAAGAAGGATAAAACACAAAGCTAACTGAAATTAGGAGATCAAAAGAACAGAATAAAAGTTGGAAAAACAACGATGATAAGCACGAAATAGAAGTTCAAGAAAAGTACTAGAGGATTTTTTTTTTAAGTAGGAAAAATAAAAGATAATCTACTAAAAGATAGATAAATTCCTACCGGCAACGAAGGCTCTGATACCACCTGATATGCACACGCCTCGACTTAAGATGCATGCAAACAAGTTGGTCCCGATCTTCAGTCATAGGAGAAATCCTTAAGGCGGCGAGTTATGATTTTCATGAAGGGGGGGCTAACCACGATCCAGGAACGCGACCAACAACCTCGTAATCGCTAAACTACTCCTCAGTTGGTTATCAATCATGTCAAATACGACTGAATTGTTCATGAAGAATGACACGAACAATTCACGAGAATTGAAAGAGTAACAGTGGAAGGATCACTCAAAAAACTTGGACTTCAAGTTTGCAGCAAAAGCATTATAATAGCGGTGGCTAAAATAAAAATCAAAGTCCCCTCAATAGGGTTTGCTCTACCAAATATATAGACACAATAATGGACGTTTTTCCATATTTCGTGTTACTAAAATAGGAAAAATAAATAAATAAGTCTCCTCCTCTTGCAAACCATGAATTTTGGACAATAAATATTTCTTGTTTTACTCTTGAATATATATTTGATGAAGATTTGATCTTGAATAAATATTCCTTGATTTGCTCTTAAATAAATATTTGATGAAGATTTGATCTTGAATAAATATTTCTTGATTTGCTCTTGAATAAATATTTGATGAAGATTTGATCTTGAATAAATATTGCTTGATTTGCTCTTGAATAAATATTTTATTGAGATTTAATCTTGAATAAATATTCCTTCAATTACTCATGCAACTTCCATATTTGACAAAGATTTGATCTTGAATAAATATTCTTTGATTTGCTCTTGAATAAATATTTGGAGATTTGATCTTGAATAAATATTTCTTCTTCAATTACTCATGCAACTTTCATATTTGACAAATATTTGATCTTGAATAAATATTCCTTCAATTACTCATGCAACTTTCATATTTGATAAATATTTGATCTTGAATAAATATTCCTTCAATTACTCAAGCAACTTCCATATGAGTAATTCCTCCATGTATTTCCTTGCATGTAGTGACAATTAAATAATAATAATTAAGCAATATCATTTGTTCTGTAGTTAAGTAATTTATTTGCCCAAGAAAAGAATTCACCTGTTGTCCTAAGTGTCGGGCACGGGCTCGTGTCATTGGGCCTTATATGCTAACTGAGTCTTGCACGGGTGAACCAGTGATGTCCTCATCAATATGTATGATGCTATTATATGCATGCTCTTGATGTTTATACTCATGTTATGTTATTATTGATATGTTCATGTTGCTAGAGATGTAGAGACACTTAGCAAGAATATGAAACATGATGACATGAGACATAACTAGAGACACTTTAGGTACATGTTATGATAACACCTAGAGTAGTCTTATTTGACATTTAACTAAAAAATTTTGTACATCTTAGGGTCAAGGTAACCTAGGAGATGACATTAAGGTTCTTAGTCTGCTATGTGCCAACATGTGGTGAGGAGCCATGTGTTAGCCAAGGTAGAAATGCATGCTCGGTTGACTTAGCCTCAGATACTTTGGTATAGTCAGGATCTCACTTCGGTGCAGAGCTCAACTTATTTGGGTTACTTTAAGGTAGATGGGTGCTAGGAACAGTACCGTGCCATGCGCTATTAGTACTAGGAAACCTGATTGACGTTAGCATGCTCAACAAAGTGGGTCCCTGAGCAGTCCAGGTTCATTAGTTGCATATGCAGCAGACCTCAGCTTGCTAGGCTGTAGATGGTAGTGATTTGTATTTTTGTATGGTGATCCTACCATGGAGCGGAATTACAGCGTTGTATGGTACTTGTGTTGCATAGAAGGGGTGTCGTGGTCACCAACTCCTTCCTATCAATGTCAGTGTACAGATATCTATGACAGAGATGTAGAGTTGACACTGACGGGGTTCGGGGAGATCCCTGACGAGGGATTTACCTTGAACATAGGATGACTGCCTTAAGAGTATTACTAGATAACTAATGATATATTAGTTAAGGCAATATGTTATTTTTAAATTTAAGTTACTGTTATGAATACAATTCTTATATCATGTTCACATACCTTATTTTAATAATGTAACTGCTACTTTAATATGTTCAGTCCTGATATATGTTGTATGACATGTTATTGTAAATATGTGATTTGGTGGATATATTTTTTTATTGGTTTGTACAATACCTTATGCCCATTTTTAGGGTGCTCTCTCTGTAGCATCACTGAGTTTTGCGACTCAGATGTACATATTTTTTCTCTGTTGCACAGGTTACAGGTTGGCCATTGATACGGGGAGTGAGGGAGAACCTAGTTATGACGAAATAGAATTTACTTTGAAAATCTAGATAGAGATTTCATTGTTATAATATTGATGTAAAATGTACATTGTTTATGTTTCCGCTGTGTTTAATAAAAAGAAATTATTGTGTTTTGTGATACATCTAGCCTTGTATAAGTTGTGGTGGAGAATTATAACTTATACGGTGGTTGTCACATGTCTAAAGGTGGATTTGGGGCGTGACAATATATGTCAAGCCAACTAGACAAAGCCTCCAACTGACCTATAATAGGAAATTGGAAGAAAAATAGAAATAAGATTATAAAGTAGGAATGACTACCTACAAAGGGAGAGGGTAAAGAGAATAATTAGCACGTGGAGATTACTGAACAAATAGACGATACAACTAGTAAAAAGCAAAAAGTTATCCAAAATAAAACATAACAAGATAATGTACAACTCCCACAACATGTGCTAATTATTGAAGGGAGTTCAACACCTATGGCAGAAAAAAAGTATAATGCTCCTACACTTAACTCTAATGAAATTTTAATACTTGAGCCTATCATAGAATTAGAGCAGGAAATGACTAAGCCCCTTGATAAGGGGAAAACATCAATATGATATGACTTAGTTTGAGTGTAAGAGGTATAAATAAACCTCATGAGCAAAAAGCGGATTATCTATATCTTAAAAAAATTGAATAAATTTGGTTGGTTTGACATAAATAAGAGTTAAAGAGGATAAGGTTGATAAAGTGATGAAATGGATAACAACAAAATTTAAACATGCACCTAATTATATAGCAACTGCAAATAACAAAATTTGGTTATTATAGAATACAGAGTTATTAGATGTAATTATGCTTACTATCAATAATTATATAGCAACTGCAAATAGCAGAATTTGGTTATTATAGAATACAGATTTATTAGATGTAATTATGCTTACTATCAATGCTCAATTCATTCATTGTCCAGTAATTAATAAATGCTCTAACATACACTACAATCTTACACTTATGTATGGATTTAATAGTGTTGAGCTGAGAAAAGATCTATGGCAGGGCCTAAGGAATATAGTTACTCAGGGCTTATGGATTATGACTTATTAATGAGTACTTTAATGCATTGCTATCTATGGATGACAAATTGTAAGGTAATCCTATTACTGAATATGAAATAAGGGACTTTAATGCTACTATAGAGAACCTCCAACTTACTGAGCTAACAACTATTGGAGGATATTACACATAAAGCAAAAAATAAGAGGGGGGTGATAATATATGGAACAACATAGACAGAGTATTTGAGAATAACGATTGGATGGAAAGTAATGGAGTAGTGGTGGTGGAGATAGGGGAAGCAATGGTCTCAGATCATTCTCTATTAAAACTTGATGTTGGTACTATTACTAATAGAAGTATACTAAGTTTCAGATTTTTGAATATAATAGTTGATCACATTGAATTTCTTCCTACTGTTGCAACTACTTGGAGTACAAAAATTGAGGACTTTAAGATGTATAAAGTACGACAAAGACTTAAGCTCATGAAAGGTGAAATACAAAATCTATTCAAGAAACATTTTAGTCAAACAACATTTAAGACAGATAAAGCTAGAAGTAATTTGGAAAATATCCAAAGATAATTGCAAGACACCATTTTACCAGCTAATCTACATATGTAAGAGAAATATGTCTTAGTGAAATTAGAGAAATGGGATAGGATGGAGGAGAATATATTGAGGTAAAAGTCTAGAGCTTATTGGATTACTTTAGATGATTCAAATACTAAATTCATTTTTTCCTATACAAAAGCAAGAAATGATGCTAAAACTCTCAATATCTTGTATAATAGAGATGGGGAAAGATTAACTACTACTCATGATAAGATCAGTACAAAAATAGTTGACTTTTATAAAGGTTTAATGAGAAATGCAGAATATAAACTTCCTACGGTGAATAAAATGACAGTTAGACTTGGTAGGCTAGTTCAGCACCATTATTTCTTAGGTCTATGTGCAGTCTAAGAAGTAGAGATCAATAAAGCTTTATTTGACATAAATGATGATAAGGCTTTGGGAATTGATGGATTTGGTGCATTATTTTTTAAAAAAACATGGCTTGTGCTAAAGTATGATATATGTATAATAATACAAGAGTTTTTCTTGACAGAAAAATATTGAAAGCTATAAATTTTACTCTAGTTATACTCGTACCCAAGGTACCAAATCCAAAAATTATTAAGACCCCAAGACCAATTGCTTGTTGTACTTTTTAAAAAAGATTATTGCTAAGATCTTGGTGAATAGACTTAAAGGAGTGATTGATGAATTAGCTAGTGAAGCTCAGTCGGCTTTTGTATCAGGAAGAGTGATTGCAGATAATATCATATTAAGTTATGAACTCACTAAAGGATATACCCGAAAAATAATATCCCCTAAATACATGATCAAGGTGGATATACAAAAAGCTTATGACTCAATAGAATGGATATGTATGGAATAGATGCTCATATAATTGAAATTTCCTCCTAGATTTATTCAATGAGTGATGACCTACGTCAGATCAGTACATTATATCATCCTAATTAATGGTAAAAGAATGATATTTTTTCAAGAAAAAAGAGGATTAAGATAGGGTGACCCTTTATCACCTTATATTTTTGTCGTTGTGATGGAATACGTGAGTAGATGTACGAGGGAGTTGGGAAATATGAAAAACTTTAAATATCATCCCAAGTGTGTAAAATTATCTATTACTCACCTTTGTTTTGCGGATTATTTACTTATGTTTTCTAGAGAATATGAAGAATCTATGAAGCTCTTACACGAGGCATTTCTTAAATTCTCAAAGGCATCAGGTTTGAAAGCTAATACACTTAAGAGTAGTATCTACTTTGGGAGAGTATCTGCTGAAATAAAAGATAGAATATTACATATATTTGGCTATTGAGAGGGATCTTTACCATTCAAGTATCTAGGAGTACCTTTCACTCCTAAGAAATTAAAAATTACAGAATATAAAGTATTGCTTGATAAAATAATTGTTAGACTTAAAAGTTGGACTGCGAAGTTACTAACATATACGGAAGAGTTCAACTTATAAAGTCAGTGTTATTTAGAGTGTAAAGTTATTGGTCACAACTATTCATATTGCCCCAAAAAATAATCAAAATAATGGATACAATTTGAAGGACATTCTTATGGACAAGATTAGTTGAGACTAGTAGGAAGGCCTTGGTAGCTTGGAATAAAGCTTGCACACCAAAGTCAGTCGGAAGACTTAACTTACTAAGACTAGACTTATGGAATGAGGCAGCCATCTACAAGCTCTTTCAGAATATGCAGATGAAGAAAGATAGATTATAGATCAAATAGGTATGTATTTATTATATAAAAAATAAAAATATTCACACTATGACTCTACCTAAACAAAAAAGTTGAATGTGGAAGAAAGTGATGAGTAGATAGGTATTATAATATTATCCTCAACTGGCAATAACACTAATTAGGAAGACCACAATCAGTGTAATTTACAATATATTGATGGGTATATTGCCAAAAAAGAATTGGACAAGTTTGATTTGTGATTCTACAACTAAGTCTAGAGCTACCTTCATTTCATGGCTTATTTTGCATTAGAAATTAATGATTGCAAATAAACTACTCAAACAAAGCATGCAAATAGAAGGAAGATATCAGCTGTGTTTGACTGTAGTAGAAACCTTAGAGCATTTGGTGAATAAATGTAAATATAGTAAGACTATATTGAGTGATTTATTGTATGAAGAAGTATTAAGATAACTGCATGGAACCCAAAATTAATTCAGCTGCTAGAATAACTAAAAGGAGAATATTGAAATAACAACTTATGTAGGTGGTTATAGCAAAGTTTGTATATTTCGTTTGGAAAAAGAGGAATTGGAGACTATTTAAGTAATAAGTAAGAGATGAAGTGGTCCTTTTTCGGTATATCAAGACAATAATTTTTATTAGGCTGGATAAATATAAATAATATAATATTATATTTTTTAGAACTTAATGAGTCTTGAACCCAAAACCTCATGATCCTTTCGTATAGAGCCCAATTACTCTAATCAGAGTGGTGTACACTTTGTGTACAATATAATATTATATTGGTGAATGATATTTAATTTATTTGACAATAAGTATATAGAAGAAATAGGTATAAAGGGAAGTATTAAATTATTACTCTCTCGTGTGTCGTGTGTGTATATATATATATATATTAAATTTAAGATATATAATATTATTACTTTTTTAAAAATGATGTGATTAAATAATATATATTTTTTATTATATTCAGATAAATTTAGAATAATATTATTATACTCAGATCAAATTTTTTATATTTTTTATTTATTTAAAATATGAATTATCAAATTATAATCACGGCAAAATTAGTAAGGCCATGATTTGTGTGTTCTAGTTTATAAATTTAGTAGTTATGGTGTGATATTATATAATTTTTAGACCAAAACTACATTATATACCAGTTTTTGACAGTGATATAGATGATTAAATTAAATAATAAGGATTGATTGGTTCAAATTAATTTCATACCGTATATTTTTTTTTAATTCGTGGCACATGAAACTTTTAATTTTGTTCGTGGTCGAACAAAATTGACGGACAATTGACTGTTAAACCCAACAAGCCCCGCGATCGTTTTTTAAGAGAACGGTTAGTCGATTAGCAGCCCGTAGCTGCATCGCTATGTTTTGCAGCTTGTTCACCACCACCACCACCACCACCACAACCTACATGTGCATCTTCTCCGCCGACGCCGTCGCCGGCTTCCTTTCCCGCATCGAGCGGTGCCTAGCCTCCAAGAACCTCGAGCTTGGTCGCTGCATCCACGCCGGCCTCCTCAAGTCCGCCCTCACCCGCCACACCCTCCTAGCCAATCGCCTCGTCGATCTCTACTCCAAGTGCGGTTCCCTGCCTTGCGCTGAAGCCGTTTTCTATGACCTCCCCTTCAAGAACGACCAATCCTATAACACCATGCTCTCTGCCTATTGTCGTGGTGGCCGCCTCAGCGACGCCGACCAGCTGTTCGACCGTTTGCCTGACCGAAATATTGTAAGTTATAACATAATGATCTCGACCCGTGCACGCCAAGGTCGTCACAGAGAGGCGCTTGATCTCTTTGCTCGAATGCCAAGGAGCATTGCCGCGGATAAATTCACAGTTGTCGCTGTTTTCACTGCTTGTGCTGGATTCGGATTCTTGAAATCCGTTCGTCAGCTACATGCATACGTTATTGTGTCCGGGCTAGAGCTTGGTCAGATTATGTCCAATGTCATGATTGATTCATACGGAAAGTGTGGCGATGCTGATGCATCTCGATGCATATTCGATAGGATGGAAAGGAGAGATGTTGTTTCTTGGACTTCCTTAGTTGGAGCTTATGCATCAGCTCATAGACTTGAAGAGGCTCGTTGCCTGTTTGCTAAGATGCCAGAGCGCAACGTTGTTTCTTGGACGTCATTGATATCTGGATATGAACAGAATGGGCAGGTGGAAAAAGCTGTGGAGCTCTTCAATCAAATGATCGTGGAAGGAGTTGAACCAACTCCATTCACGTTGGTGTCTTTTCTAAGTGCTTGTGCTAGCTTAGGACTGATTGAACTCGGGAAACAAGCACATGGATATATTTTTAGAAGGTCCATCGGTTTGGGCTCTTTCAATGTCTTTGTTTTCAACGCCTTGATTGACATGTATGCTAAATGTGGAAAAATGGTCTCAGCCACTGGATTGTTTGATCGGATGCCTGAGCAGGATGTTGTATCGTGGAACTCGATTATCACAGGTCATGCCCAGAATGGGCATGGAAGGGAATCACTTGATGTCTTTGAAAGGATGGTGACAAAAGGTGTTCAACCAAACCATGTCACCTTCTTAGGTGTTCTTTCTGCTTGCAGCCATGCAGGTTTACTCTCTGAGGGTTGCCGGATACTTACTTTGATGGAGAAAGAATATGGAGTCTGCCCCAGAGATGAACACTTTGCAGCCTTTGTTGATGCTCTTGGGAGGAGATCCCAAATTAAAGAAGCCATGAACTTGGTAGAGAATTTGTCTAATGAAGGTGCTTTGGCAAGTATAGGGACATGGGGAGCACTCCTTGGTTCATGCCGGGTGCATGGTAACTTGGACATTGCCAATAGAGCTGCTGAGTCCTTGTTTATATTAGATCCTAAAAATGGAGCTAGATATACAATGTTATCCAACATATATGCTGCATCCGGTCTGTGGGAAGATGCTAGACTCATCAAGTTGCTCATGAAGGAGAAAGGATTGAAGAAGGATCCAGGTTACAGCTGGGTGGAGGTGAGGGGATTAAAGCATATGCTTGTCACTGATGATAAGTCACATAAACAGGCAAAGGAAATCTATAAACTGCTACCTATGTTTATTGATCACATGAAGGATTCAGGAGATAACGTTGAATAAAGAAATGTCAAGCAAAGGAAATCTATAAACTGCTACCTATGTTGATTGATCACATGAAGGATTCAAGATATAACGTTGAATAGAGAAATGTCAGGTGGCTACAGATGGGAATATATATTATCTCGATGTCTCTGAGTGGCAACTTTGTATTAATTTATTTGTTGCAGTATAGTGCCATCGGATAGTTGCATATATCCCGATGGCTGTGGTCGGAACACTTTGGTTGAGAACATCATAAGGTTATCAAATTTACTACACCATGAAAGTCCGAATCCTTGATTTTGGAGCAATATCTGCTTGCATAGGGTTCCTGACCAGTTGCAACCTCTATGCCCAAGATTAACATAGCAGAAATTTACATGCTGAGAAGTTACTGATCTGCTATGAGATCAAAATGTTGAAGGTTTTGGTAATATGGTGCTATCAATTTGAGATGGTAACAGGAATGCATTTCTTATTCAAAACATTTTGGTAAGAGGGCTATCATCTACTTTCTTTGACTGAGAGGGCTATCATCAATTTGCACCTGAGGAGATATAGAACACATGGAGGTGAGAGAGTGTATAACCTAAGCTACTTGAAGCACCAGCACTTGTCAACATTCGTAATCTATGTCATTAAAAGTCAGGTACATTTCTTCTTCATGGCACTGACATTCGAGATTCAAACTAGATCTGCCTGCTTTTTGAAAAAGTAGATGCTCTCAATGTATTTTCCTTGATAGAACTCTGAGTAGCATAAACCATAGAATTGTTATCAGTAATAATCTTGTAATTTGACTAAACAAAACATAAAATATGGTGGATAATCCATTGTAAAGATAGAACTATTACTTCTGGAATATTTATAAATAATAAGGATAGTAATTGAATGTAAGCTTTCACAAAAAAAAAACTTATTTTTCTGTTACATTGTCTTGATACAAGTAGTGACTACATTCTTTCTGTATGTTGATTTAGTTCTTAATGGATTTTGTCATCTATATGTTGTAAAACCTGATTGGTTCTCTTTTCTAAAGTATAGTTATAAATGTGCATGATCAGTATTGCGCTTCCTTTTATGCAGACTGAAAGACATCGAAGAAATACATGTGTTAATTAAGGGTGGATTCAGAGACAATCCATGCGTAGTTATTCTGCAGGCCTACGTTGTTGAGCTCTGTGCCATAATCCATATAAGATCTTTTTTTTACCTGCAGCAAGAGATCCCCCTCAGAGATCCGAAGGTCTCTCCCATTAGCATAGACCTGAATGATCGACAACTTTGTCCTTTTGTGACTTCAACTATCAACAATATGTGGAAATTCTATCTAGAATGGTTAAATCCATCAAGTGGTGCCTTCTCCAACTGTGGTGTGATAAAAAACAAAGGGATGCAGCACGTATTCATCAATCAGATTGATGTGGAGATATGAAGAAAACAAAAAGGTAGCACTCACATATTCATGAAGTCTCAAGAGTGCAGCCTCCAACCACATCCACCACAAGCAAAGTCCTAATGGCATGGTAGAGTCCGCACCCACTACTCTGCCATTCTGGTTCATGATTCTCAACTCCAGATGACATGCCAAAAGTGCTTCAATTAGTTCAAGCTACTATGTCTCTACTCCAGATGACATGCTACTATGTCTCTACTCCAGATGACATGACAAAAGAGCTTCAATTAGTTCAAGCTAGTACGTCTGACAACCCCAATTTCTGTCCTCTTTTCCAACATTAATTCTTGTATATCTATGCATGCATGATCTCTTTCAACCTATGAAAACTTGAACAAATGAAAAATAAGATTTATGGGCATGGAATCTATGCAAATTCTATTGAAATTATAGTTAATGTTTGATGGAATGGATGAAATGTAAAGAAATTTCTAAGTGGAGTAGAAGCAAATATGGTGAACTAAGAAAAAAAAAAGGATGGCTGAAATGGGGTGGTGTTGAGATGTACTTTAACTTTCTTGTTGCTTGTTCCAATGATGAGTTGTTGCTGATATTTTTGGTTTGTTTTGGTTGTTTTGATTGAATTGTCATGTTGTTTTAGGTCTGAACATCATCATTTAGTTTGGAGAAGAACGTTACAAGTAAGATGAGTTCCTTTCCTTTTTGGATTGCTTCTTATTTTCTTTAACATAATTTCATTACGAAGATGTTTCCGTCTTTCGATAAATATTATGACTAACTAAATTAGGATGAGGTTGGGAAGTAGGATGTCATTGATATTGTTGTAAAGAAAATTTGAAAGGTGATATGCTTTGCTAAATTAAAGTTCATCATCGACGGTGATTATATAAGGAGACTTTGCTTCTTATAGAGACTAAATCAAAGTCATTGGGAGTTGTTTAAATTCAATTATGAATTGCTATAGTAGACCTTTTTTTTGGGCGGTTGTGAAATCTGATATTATTTGGATGCATGTCTATACGTGACTTTACGCATAATTTAATTTACTTTGTACTCATATCTAATAAATCGTGATTATTGTTTGTTAAATTTTGTCTACTTGCAATTGACAAATATGAGAGTACGAGTAAACACAACATGTGAACACCATTAGGTGGCAGTGATACTAAACTAGTGACAACTTATATACATCACTATAGAACAATATTTGACCACCTAAGATAGGAACCAAACACATCGTATTAACATAAATATCTAGGATAACATATAGGTCCATATGAACACAGTATTACCATCACATGTGGTGGGTACCACCATTTTAGTCTGATGGAGATTAATGGGGGTGTCAACCAAACCAACTTTAAGTCCACGGTGAAGCCAAAAGGAGGAATCATCAATTTAAGAGATCCTCTTGACATGCATCCAAACTAAGAAGTTGGAAACTGAGGAGCTGATACCGCTATACCTTGAACCAGGGGGTTTCATTGACAACTGATGTACCTCATTAGGTTCTACAGACCTAAGGGGCAGTCCAAACCTCTCAGGCAAATATATGTGTATGAATAGGCTCGTCATGTTGTGAACATATATTCTAGAGATGACCCTATCGTGGGGCAGAATGTAGCACTACATGGTAGTCGTATCGGGAGTGTTATTGGGAGATGCCCGGTACGATGGTCTTGAGGTGTAGTCTAGATTAATGACCTGTGAGATCGGATAGAGAATATTCTGCAATCACTAGTCTTTCTTTGCCAACGCCAATGCGATGGGCCTAGGAAGAGACCTAGTTGGGCATTTATGGGCTTGAGAGTAGTCCCCAATCATGATTTACTTCGAGCACAAGACAACAACCCTAAATAAGGTTAGAAAATAGAAAATCTAGTTGATGTAAGACATGTTACACCATGAAATATACTTGAACTTTATTTACCTTAACATATATGTATTAATTCCTTGTTGCGTATTATGCCTTGTATTTGACTGTGTAAGACATATCTTATTTGCCCCTACTTTTATCTGGGAATCCTCTGTCTGTAGCCACTGGGCCACAAGGTCATTGCAATTTTATTTCCTTGTTGGGTATATGGGAAACACCAGAAGGACTAGGGAGTGATGTGTTAAACACTTTTGAACTTAAGCAAAGGTCTAGTAGAGGCTAAGATAGTAAACGCAAGGGTTTTAATTTAGACTAATTGTATTAGGTTTTAAACTCGACATATGTCGCACAATGTAAATGTGAAAAATTCTTAGTGAATTTTAAAATATTATTTTGTAACTGGTTGATTCTAGTTAGCTTTGTCTTAATTTGGGTAATTCATACGGTGGTTGTTGCGTTGTCGACACAGGGTTGGGGCATAATAATTAAAATGGTATCAGAGCAAAGTTTTAAGATTTTTAGAACTAGAAGTTGAAATTCTAGGATAAGAAATACAATCCTGATTAGTCCATAGGCAAACAAGGGTGAGAGCAGCAAGGGGTAGGAATGCCCTTTTCTTAATTGATGTTATTTTCCTTGCTATATTTCGTATTCCTTTGTTTGTTTGAGTGTTTGTTCAAGTTGATTGTTTCCTGTTTTCATGTATTTCTTACTTATTCAAAGGTACACACTAGTACATGGAACCATAGGGGACATCTCAAACTTGACAATATTGGTGATACTAGAGACAATATCTTTGTGACAAACCATATGGTACAATATGGATGATCAATGGGTCTTTTGCATTTTTTTCATTTAATCAAGAAATTGTTGTCACTCTGAAGGGCATAAGAAAATATAGGCAACTTGATGATAGAGATGTTGACCATAAGTAGTTCACAATAGTGCTAGAATAAATTCGGAATCCTAGGCAATTTGAGTGTTTGTTCAAGTTGATTGTTTCCTGTTTTCATGTATTTCTTACTTATTCAAAGGTACACGCTAGTACATGGAACCATAGGGGACATCTCAAACTTGACAATATTGGTGATACTAGAGACAATATCTTCGTGACAAACCATATGGTACAATATGGATGATCAATGGGTCTTTTGCATTTTTTTCATTTAATCAAGAAATTGTTGTCACTATGAAGGGCATAAGAAAATATAGGCAACTTGATGATAGAGATGTTGACCATAAGTAGTTCACGATAGTGCTAGAATAAATTCGGAATCCTAGCAACCAATCCATCCTACAGTTCGTATTGAGCTTACATTGTGTTCCTACTTGCATGGAGTGCCTAAGGATGTGCTTTCTAAAGTATTCTATCTTTATTTCAACATTCTTGGCGATACCTATATCTTACCTCAGAATACCCTCACTAATACTTGTTTTAGAGTTATTAAGACAATAACTGAAGTAGCAGAACTAATCGTAGTTGTAACTTGTTTGTCAACTCTCCTTTTACTTGTTTCTTGTAGTTCTCACCCATAGCTTCCAAATCTCCAGTTTTTCCACATGTACTACCACAAATAAAGTAGCATAGATGGACTCAACTGTAACTTGTCATATAACTTTTATCCCCACTTCTTGCTTATCATATCCATTTGAACTCCACCTCTTTTGTTTCATCAGAAAATATTAAAACTGAAATAGTACTGGAGGGATCTTCTGTCTTTCGAATTTTCTATCCATCAGTGGTGTTGAACTTGTTAGGTGGTTGCTCCATTGTACTTTCCAAGCTGGGCTTGTCTTCTTCAAGACTTTCAAATGAAACTGAGGTATTTTGATTACCAACTGAGATCTTGCTACTAGTCCTATTGTCTTTAGGAACAAACTCTACTTTTCCATCAGTTTAGTTGACAACAACAGCAGCTATTCCATCCACAGTCATGATATTGTTGTGGCCGCTATTATTCCTTATCGAAGTAACATTCTTCTCATTGTTTCATAGTGGCTCACTATCTGTCTTATTTTTCTCATTGCTACTAGTCCTATTGTCTTTAGGAACAACACAATGCATCATCGTACATATATAATGAGTGCTGGATCTGCCAGACCCAATTGAGGGTTCCGCATAATCATGTAACCATGAAACCTGAAGGGTGCAGATTCCCACATATTTGGTACAAAGAATAGATAGTCTACTGTTTTTTGACTTAGTTCAATCATTTCTTGTCTTGTTAAATTTTTGGTGCTGGGTTCATCCGAATGTGTTGCAAAACAAATCTGTAAACAAAATACAATAGAAAAGAAAGGGCAACTACACATGTCCTATGTCTCCACCTGTTGTTGCTGCCTTAAAGAACTATAGACTTGCCATTAGCATACATCACATTGTTTTCTTAATAAATTTACCTTTAGCAAATGATCATATCAATAGTTATATTGGCCATAAACAATTGCAAATGCAAGAAGATTATTATGGCAAAACAAGAGGAGGAACTTCTCCTGAGATAAATGGTGAGACTTTCTAATTTCTATTATTGATCTCCCTAAAGTATCTACATTGTAGCAAGGTTAAGACTTATCCTTTCATTATGTTCTGAGATTTTTTTTTTTTTGTTTCACTAAAAGGGAGTGGAAGGATTCTTTAGCAACCTACTCTCTTTGAAATAGATAATTAATACTTAAATTTGGACAATGTCAATTTCGCTTAAGCATGCTTATCGTGCCCCCTATAATATTTTATTAATAAAGAATAAATCTAGATCTTAAAATTTTTTACTAGGTTGAAGTTGAAGTAGGTTAGGATGATTTTTTTATTTTTTATAAAAAAGATGTGGCTAGTGAGGAGTCAATGGTTATTTTTAGTCTTCACCTAAAAAAAAATTTTAGTCTCATATGCTCAGTTCTGAGAAACAATAAGCATTTATAAGACAATACCTTCATCATTGCTGGTGTATTAGTATAGGTGGGCCATTGGGCTGAGTTAAGCCTGGCATGTGGCATGCACGTGTTGTGTTGGGTTAGTTGTGGATCTCCAAATTTCAATTTATAACACCAATATATACCTTTTTTTTTCACATTGTGGACCACCATTAGGTGTTTTGACCCATTCATCACATATAAGATTCAATCAGTATACAAAGTCCAATAACACGCCCGATTTAAGAGCAAATCAATGAGTATTTATTTTCCTAATTTTGGAGCTCCAATAAAGGAAGTTACATAAATGCAACTAATTTTGCTTGCAAGAGAATGAAATTTATTTATTTATTTTTTCTATTTTAGTGGAAAAAAAAATCCATTATTGTGCCTATATATTTGGTGGAGTATGCCCTATTGAGGGAGACTTTGATTTTTGTTTAGCCACCGCTATTGTAATGCTTTTGCTGCAAACTTGAAGTCCAATTTCCTTAATCATACGTCTTGAGTGATCCTTCCGTTGTTGCTCTTTCAATTCTCATGAATTGTTCGTGTCGTTCTTTGTGAATACGTCAGTCGTATTTAACATGGTTGATAACCAATTAAGGAGTGAATTAGCGATTACGAGGTTGCTGGTCACGTTCCTAGATCGTGGTTAGCCTCTCCTTCATAAAAATCATAACTCGCCATCTTAAAGATTTCTTATACGATGGAAGATCAGGACCAACTTGTTTGCATGCATCTTAAATTGAGGCGTGTGCATATCACTTGAATCAAGCTTTAACATCCTCTACCGACGTGGGTTTAAGGAGTAGAAGTGTTAGGAGTTGTAGGATATGCTATGGTGTATGAAACGATAGCGAATACATGACTTCGCAGTAGCCTTGTTATGTTGTTCAGGTTGCATATATACAATAGGCCGAAAGTATTATTTAGAAAGAAAGAAAGGTATGCTTTATCATAGGTGTTAGCATAATGCTGCGCCAAATTGCAGATGCTTGCTTGGCTGCATGATTTATCCTTGGATAAATATATGACACTACAAAATGGGTCTAAGTTTAGATGCCCTGGATTTGAGATAAGAAAACTGTCATATATAAGGAATCTTATCGCAACTATATATATATATATGCTGAATAACTATGCTGTGTTGCATCGGGTCTGGGAATACAAATCAGACTGAAATGAGCAGTAGGAAGGTTGGTCAGACCATAATGGTATAACATGAACTCTTTAGAATTATTTCTTGATTTTCCTTGCTATTAGCAAGGTAATACTCATGTCCATTACGAAGTGGATCATCTATAGAGGGCATCAACATTTGTAGTCCTGAGTGTTGGCAATATTATTTTAAATTTTAAAGTTGTATACTGAAATATAACTAAATCAGTTAGAAAATACAATTTTCCTTCGCACATATTTTTTTCATTGAGGAAGCTATATTAGTGATGAGGATATCACTAGCTTATTCATGCAATATTCAATTAGTATACAAGACCCAATGACACGAGCCCATGCTCGACGATTAGGACAATAAGTGAATTCTTTTCTTGAGTAAATTAATTACTTAATTACAGAACAAATGATATTGTCTAATTATTATTGCTTGTCACTACGTGCAAGGAAACACATGGAGGAATTACTGATATGGAAGTTGCATGAGAAAGAAATATTTATTCGAGAGCAAATCAAATATTTATTCAAAAAAGTCAAGGAATATGATCAAATCAAATATTTATTAAAGAGCAAATCAAGGAATATTATCAAATCAAATATTTATTCAATAGTAAATCAAGAAATATTTATTCCCTAAATTTGCGGCTCCAATAAAGAATGTTGCATACATGCAACTAATTTTGAAGGAGACTTATTTATTTATTTTTTAATTTTATATTTTTTAATTTTAGTGTAAAAAAAGTCCATTATTGTGTCTATATATTTGGTAGAACGTGCCCTTTTGAGGAAAAAATATTTATTTAAGAGCAAATCAATGAATTTATTCAAAAATAAATTAAGAAATATGATCAAATCAAATATTTATTCAAGAGCAAATCAAATGTAGGAATATGATCAAATCAAATATTTATTCAAGAGCAAATCAAAGAATATTTATTCTCCAAATTTGTGGTTCTAATAAAGAAAATTGCATATATGCAACTAATTTTGCTTGCAAGATAAGGAGATTTATTTATTTATTTTTCCTATTTTAGTATAAAAAAGTCTATTATTGTGTTTATATATTTGGTCAAACATGCCCTATTGAGGGGGACTTTGATTTTTGTTTAGCCACCGTTATTGTAATACTTTTGCTACAAACTAGAAGTCCAATTTCTTGAGTGTTCCTTCTGTTATTGCATTTTCAATTCTCGTAAATTATTCATGTTGTTCTTCGTGAACAGGTCAGTCGTGTTTGAGGGTTGCTACGGTTGATAACTAATTGAGGAGTGGTTTAGCGATTACGAGGTTGCTGGTCGCATTCCTGGATCGTGGTTAGTCACACCTTCGTGAAAGTCACAACTTGCCGCCTTAAGATTTTCTTCTACGATGGAAGATCGGGACCAACTTGCTTGCATGTGTCTTAAGTTGAGGCGTGTGCATATCAGGTGGTATCAGAGCCTTCATTGCGGTAGGAATTCATTTATCCTTTAGTAGTATATTACCTTTTATTTTACCTACATCATAAAAAAAATCCTCTCCTTCCTATTTTAAACTTCTATTCCGTGCCTCTTATTCTTTCTTTTTTTCAACTTTTATTCTGGTTTTTTTTTCGATCTCCTAATTTCAGTTTGTTTTATTGAATTTTCTTTCATATTAGTTATGTGTAGTTGCTAGCCTGAACTTAAATATTTTGCTTTATTTATTTTATCCTTTTTGCAAAAAAAAAGAAGAAAAGGTGTTCAGCCAAAAAAAAGGAAAAGAAAATGTGTTCGATAAAAAGAGAGAGGAGGAAGCTCTTGGTGAGGGAAAAAAAAAGAAAAAAAGAGAGAGGAAGGTTCAACGACAGAAAAAAAACTAAAAAAAATTATTTTAGCCGAATTTTGATTAAAATTATCTTTGTACTTATTCTTTGCTTTTTATACCTTATTGGATTGAGTCTTAGCATATCCTACAAATCTCCAACTAAGGCTAGTACTTGTGCATACGTTTTATTCAATTTTATAATTTCTGGAATTATTGATTATTTCTTTTTGCTACACAATATATCCCTATTTAAAGCTCTATAAAATTAGCCTCGATCAACGTGTTCTAATACTTTACAATCGCTTTATCCACTCCCTGTTGAAAGTTATCCCGAACCATCAAACACATGAGTAATTTTTACGAAGGGTAAGAGCTTATGGTAGAAAGGTTTGTGAGGATTGAAAGTATTCCACAAATATTTTAGTAGTCTAGTAGAATTTCTCTTCTTATCTTCACTAACAATGCTAGGATCAAGAAGTCGTGATGCATCACATCGTGATGTTTCTGATGATGGGAAGATGTGTCCCAACCATCGATAATTTTATTGTCTCCGCGTTCTCAGGCTTTGATGGCTCAAGTTACAAACACATTCGAGCAAGTACTTGTGCGCCTGAATGGGTTGGAGAATTGTATCGGTGGAATTGAAGTGCGACTTGAACAAGTGGAGCGAACTACTCGATGATGACACCCACCACCTCGAGTTCCTCGAGGACGAGTTGAAGCTAATAATAATGCTGCTGCTGTTGCTCCATTCTAACCAAGAGCAAATTTGAACACTGCATTTCAAGAGGCTGCCAATGAAGTTAAATGATAATTATGTGGCTGATAATAAAGTTACCTTGGAACTGTATTAGCACCGCCTCGCATATCATCATCGAGGAGTGGAAGGTGATGGAGGTCATGCGTGTGATGTAATGAAGAAATAAGAAATGATGCCTTGGGTAAAATCAAATTCACTGTTCCTAGTTTTTATGGAAAGTTTAATCCAGAACTCTATCTTGATTGTGAATTATTAGTTGAGCAAAAGTTCAGTTGTCATCATTACTTAGAAGAGCACAGAGTACGTGAGGTCACTATTGAATTTGTTGGTTATACTTCTATTTGGTGGAGTCAAATTCGACAAAAAAATAGAGATCCTCATACTTGGGATGATTTGAAGCACTTAATGAGGTCCAGGTTCGTGCCTTCATATTTTGAGAGAGAATTACTTAATAAATTCCAAGAGTTGCAGGTGGGCATGCTATGTGCTAATGTATAAGAAGATGATAATGCAAAGACGACTAGATTCTTGGGAGGATTGAATGGATCAACTACAGCTCTTTGGATCAGAACTATTTCAGAACTACAACTCTTTGGATCAACTATTTCATTATGTATGCAAAACTGAGAGACAAGTTCAAAGGAGGAGGTAGCCACCCAAATCTAGTCGTTGCTACCTTAGTTCTTCCATGTCTTGGAGGGACGCCAATCAGCAACAGAAGAGTATTAGTTATTCTAGCAGGGCTGCTGCACCAATTAGCCATGAGAATTCAACAAACTATTTTACTTCACTATCGTCCAAACCTAGTGATCCAGAAAAGACCACTGCTACCCCTACAAAAAGTTCATCCTCAGTTGCCTTTGTAGGAAGAATAAGGAAGATTGAGTGCTTCAAATGCAAGGGGAAATGACATTATATATGTGATTGTCCAAATCGGCATGCCCTTATCATTCGGGAAGATGGTGAGTACACATCGGCCAGTGAGGTAGAAGATGAAAGTAATTCTAACCAGAGGAGTCTCAACATGGTTCCGGGTCAGAATCAGAAGAGATTACCTTTGATACAAGTAATGCAAGCCTCATTGTTTGTCGTGTTCTTAACTCCCAGATGGAGAATGCAGAAAATAGGCAGCGCCACAATTTGTTCCAATCGAAATTTGTGATCGACGAACATTCATGTAAGATCATAATTGATGATGGAAGCTCCAATAACATTGCCAGTTCAGAGATGGTTAAGAAGCTTGGCCTAACCATATGATTACACCCGCAGCCATACTACATTCAATGGCTCAATGCTTGTGGCAAGTTGAAGGTAACAATAATGGTATATGTTCATTTTTCTGTTAATACTTATTTTGACTTTGTGGACTGTGATATGGTGCTAATGCAAGCTTGTGCATTACTACTTAGAAGACCATGACAATATGATAAAGATGCTATACATTATGGGTATTCCAACAAGTACTTCTTTATTCACAAAGATAAGAAGGTTGTGTTGATTTTAATGTCACCAGAAGAATTTCTCAAAGACGATTTAGATAAAGCTGAATATGAGAGAAAAGAAAAAGAGATGAGTGACATCCACAAAATGGAAAGTGAGAGTTATCAGCCTAAATTGAAAGAAAAGAAAGAAAAATGTGAAAAGAAAAAGAAATACCAATCAAGGGACAGTATCTATTAGCCACCAAAAGTGAGATGCGAGAATTAGAAACCAATTCTCAAAAGTGCTTTGTGCTTGTATGCAAGGACACTCTCTTTTCTACAAATTCTTTATCTTCTTCATTGTCTATTTCGATTGTTTCTTTGATGTAAGAGTTTGCTGATGTGTTTTCAGATGAGATACCTGCAGGGTTGCCACCATTACGGAGAATCGAGACAAAATAAATTCCGTGCCAAGTGCAAGAGCTTCTCGAGTTTACCACGTGCAGCGAGTCAGACCGGGTCAGCACGGCCGAGTCGGCCGATTTGGTCGACGAGTCGGTGACTCGTCGACCGTATAAAGGGAACGCGAAAATAGGGGTTTACCCTATTCTGATGTTTCCGGTAGTGAGGCGTCATTGGAGCTCCGACGAAGCCTTGGGTCGGCAGGGCAAGATGGTGATCGGAGCTAGACGTCGTCTTTTTGGGCTGCGAGCGAGGGACGAGACTCCGGCGAGTCGGAATCGAGAAGGGGGCGGCGAACAGAGGGGTTCTCTATTCGCAGCAATTCCACCACCGAGGAGAGCGGAGAGCGTCCCTCCCATCGTGGCGAGGTCGATACGACACCCTGTATCAAGGCATGGGCAGCTGCGGGGAGGGCTCGATGGAGCTGTGATCGAGGTTTAAAGCATTTCCGCTTGCGGTAGAGAAGTCCGCGTAGGCGGGCTTCTGGAGGTCTCGGGCTCAACCGACGGCGAGAGTGGGCGGGCGGAGCGTCGGGGAAGGCTCGGAGAGGTTGATTGCATTGTCTAGGCGTCTTTGCGGTAGTGGAACAACGTAGATGGTGGTGAAAACTCGGCGGCGACGGTTGAGTTTTCGAACGGAGGCAGAGAGGAGGCGAGTGAGCGAACCGCACCTGCAATGCACGTGCAATACACGTGCGGCGGTCCGGCTCGGACCGGTCCAATCGGTCTGGTCTGGTTCAGGGCCGGTTCAGCTACGGTTCAGCGTGGGTTTAGTCGGTTTTCTTGGTTTTTCGACCAGGTTGATTCGGTTCAATGTTTCTAGAGCCTTGTTGGT
The DNA here is from genome assembly GCA_030544415.1 of Thalia dealbata. Taxonomy (NCBI): domain Eukaryota; kingdom Viridiplantae; phylum Streptophyta; class Magnoliopsida; order Zingiberales; family Marantaceae; genus Thalia; species Thalia dealbata. The sequence goes on from CM060460.1 coordinate 17,128,311, forward strand.
AAGTTTTGAACCTTGATCGAATTTATTTAGAATTTTTAACACATTTTAGGTGCGGTTTTTGAATTTATTTAGGATGGGTTCAAGGTTTTGAGTGTGTTAATAACATCAGAAAAATCTAAAATAAATTATGATGCAATATTATGCGTGATTTAATTAGAATTTTTTAAAATTTTTATAATGTATTTAAAAGAGCTGCAGCAGTAGTGACTGAAGTAAGAGAGGTCAATAGTACATGCAGCTACTAAGGATATCATCATGTGCATCAACATGTGTTGGAGAATCAATATACAGAAATATCAACATGCACATCAACACATGCTAGAGGTTCAAGAAATTTACAGTATCCAAAAATTAGAGAAGATATGAAAAAGAGTAAGGAAGTAAAGATACTACAAAATCTGCAGGCAGTTGAAATTTGAGCTGCAAATATAGAAATACTGCCAACTGCAATGACTGAATAAGACTGCAGAAACTAGAAAAATGAAGAAGGCTGTAGCATGCATAACAAAAATGTCATGCAATATACGCAAGCTGAATTTGTGAAATCGAGTTGCAGATAGGGTATAGAGCTGCAAATAGAGTATATGCAGAAAGCTACAAATACTATACGTATAACTGCAAGTGTTGGGAGTTGACACTAATATGATAATTGATGGCGGTTAACTTCTAGTTACAACTTAAAAATCATGATGACGATAAAAAATGATCAACATATACACATGAGATATATGTGTATATATATAATTAACTCAAATGAGAATAAGGTCATAAATGAAAATTTTAAATCATTGGACAGATCCATCCACAAATAAATTTATGAATCTGGAATGAAGTCCATCTAAGAGATCCGAGCAGGAGTTAGGTTCAAAGAAAATTAACTCATACGTAAGCCAGCTTAAAATATCAGTAGATCTTTCTTTAAGCTTAGTGGTCTTACGTAGATAAATTCTGATATAATTTCTATGATCCAGATCTCATATGGACGTTCAATATCAGTAGTTTTTTCAAGATCTAACAGGAATAATTAAGTTAAAGATTTGTATGAAATTTTTTTTTTCATGATCAAGATAAAGATGTAAAAATTGTATGTAACCAGAGATAATTTACTTGGATTTCTATATCTCCAAATTGATCATGGATTTAACCTAAGATTCAAGATTTCAACTTTCTAGAAATCATTTATAGCCGCGATAGTCAATATGATCATAACATCAGATTTCACAATCTGATAAGATAATTATAACCCGCGATATAAGCAAGAGTTAACAATATCACACGTGCTCAAATGTCGTATAATAACACACGTGTTAACTCAAGTAGGAAGGTCCACAGAATGATATGATAACATACATATTGTTTAACTAGATTGTAACATATCAATCGATGATAAGACTCATAAATAGTCCATAACTTAACAATCCTGATACGTCAGCTATCTAACATGTGAGTACAGATGTGGGAGTGCATCTGGTGCTTCTATGTCTACAAATCAAACTCAGAAGCACGTGCTCGAATCGGAGCGGATAAAATCAAATATTGATAGATTCATTCAAACTCAATATCCCAACTGGATTATGGGATACAACTAGTATGATTAAGATATAACATGGGAGAATTTAATATCAATACCCTTTAAGATCAAAGTGATGATAGCTACCTATGTTGGTATAAGAGGTGATTGTGATGCACCCAACAAGGTAACCTTAATATGATCATGGATAAATTTACTTGATCATTTAGAAATGAAACTTGATCGTAGATCTGAGCCTATTGATCTAAGTTTGTATCTCTTCTCCATTGCGGTGGAGATGGTATCCATATTTACTATCTGAAGATAGTAAATTTACTATCTTTATATTACGACAGTTATTGACTCAAGAAAAAAAAATAATCAGAGCGATCAACTGTCATCTGAGTAAAAACACATCGCTAAGGAAATATACTACTATATTTCCGACTCGCACTTTATCCTATATTATATCGGGACTGTCATCTTAATCCTTAAAACCTCAAACTTAACTTAATCTCCTAGGTTCTCCAAACCTAGGTTCTGATATCACTTTAATGGCCAGCTCTTTAAAACCTAAGTTTTGATACCACTTAAGTTGTCACGCCCCGACCCACCTGTCGGCCACGTGGCAACCGCCGTATGAGCCCAACGGACCCATACAAGGCATCAAGTGATACATACCATCCATATACATCATTTACACAGCGAAATTTACAAATAATCCATCTAACTCCAATATTTTAGCACAGTCCCGATAAACCTACTACAATTCTAGGAAAAATGCAACGATAATTAAAAATATAGACCCGTCGACGGACTCATCTTCATCGAATAACTTGGGCAGTCATCTAACACACCTGCACACACGGGGAAAAGTGGTGTGCTCAGCCTTGCGGCCTAGTGCGAAATTACGGCTCTACCGAATAAAGAAATCAAAGGCTAGGAGGAGTATTCTAGGATGTCTTTGGTAATTAATCATCATGTTCATGCCACATCGTGTAACCAATTTATATAAAGATAGACAGCATACATAAACAATTAAATAAATAATTAAATACATGTGTACATGCCACTAGATGTCACCTAAGTCATGTCTAGTATCCATATCAGTAGTCTGTCACCTACGTCATGGTGAGACTTTTAGGTTTCATAAACTCGGGCTGCCAGCCTACGCTTAATGACTACCCGGGCCGGGGGTATCAATAAGCCCATCAGTGCCTTTCTGTCTCAGTCTCTACCTATGCCCGCCGCACTGATGTTGGCAAAGAGGACGGATGACCCAGAGTCCCTCTCCAGTTGTTTCACTAGTCGCCAACCATGCCTCCCCTAGCGAAACCGTCGTGCCCTTACATCCTCCCCGGATTCCGTAGGGGCCACGACACCCATGTAGTACTACATACTGCTCGTAGACAGGGTCACCTCTCTTAAATCTCATCGGCCACGGCTAGCCGGAATAACCACCCTAGGATCCGAACTACTCATCCGATCATCTGCAGACGTCAAGGGTGATAGCCGTGTGGTCAACGGATCCACTGTCCAAGGCGTCGCATGTGGAATCACCTTCCCAGTCCAATAGTCGTCGACGTCTGTCAAGATTTGGCGCACATCCGCACGATGGGCTGTGGCAACCTTGACTCCATCGGTGCCAAGTCCATGGTAGGGTTCATCTTAGCTAACCATCTCAGGACTATCACGAGGCCGCCTACAACGACACTCGTGCGGGTGAAGATTTCGGGTAAGGACTTGCTCCATATTTCCAGTCTAATATGACCATGGAGTGTGTACAGTCCTTTACCCTACCAGCTCCTCGTATATAAGCTATGCATAACCTCGGGAGTGGCGCTCCCAGTATATAAGCTATGCATCAACCTCGGGAGTGGCGCCTAACGGGAACGTTATCGTTTGACCACCGTCGGGACGCGGCGGTCAACCGGGGCATATGGGAAATACCCCTTTTCTGTCTAAGTGGCGGTGACGTTGCCAAAGGTTCTAACATATCGTTATCAACTATCTATGTCCGCATGATAACTATTTAACACATAACAAAGAAAACAATACAGCATGTCGGACATGGATTTAGAACATGTTAGATAAAATAAATTACACTAACATGCATACAAGTCAAATCTTATCAAGCATTATGTTTTATCATATTTAAGACATCCAAGAATTGTTCCTAAGAAAACCCCAGCGGGAATTCCCTAGCTTGAATAAATCCTACCATCGGAGAACCAACGCACCTGACTTGGCGGTTTACTCCTCGGAACCAACTTAAGGTCTGCCTCGATCCACGTGCCGTCATTTACGCATTTTTATATTTTCCTGTCAATTATTCAACAAATTTTAATTCTCAATCTAGAAATAATTTCTCAAATCTCTCTTCACCACTCTCTTAGAATGATCTCTAGAATCACCCCAATTTTTTTCCTAAGTTCGCCGGAAAATTTCTCCGGCGGTCGCCGGAAAGTTCATCGGAAAGTTCGTCGGAACCCTCGCCGGCGAAGTTCTTCGATCAACACCAATATTGGTACCAATCGAAAGCTCCTTTCATGAGGATTCCAAAAATCATATTTGCCCCAATTTTTATAGCTCATACGCGATCAATTTCACCGATTAAAATTTTGGGCGAAATCCTAAAGTTAGGGTTTTTAGCTCGCCGGCGGCCAACCGGCGGCCAATAGCCCTCAACTCCGGTACCAATGGATAGCTCTCGTCGAGGAGAATCCATAGGTACCAAGTTTGCAAGGTTTCACGGCCGGAATGGCCGGTAATCGCCGGAGCAAGCTCCGGCGACGAAACCCTCGCCGCCGACGCCTCTCACGTGATTTCTCCCTCATCTCTACACCAAATTTAGGCATCTTGGTATCAAAATGAAGAGGAGGTCGAGATCTACCTGTGGCTAAAATTTGGGAGCCTAATTCGATGTGGTTTCGCCGGAGCATCGACAGGAAAAATGATCGCCTTCACCGTCGCCGCTGCGGAGGAGGAGAGAGAAGAGAGAGAGGAAGAGGAGCACGCGCGAGGGCGCGCTCGGTGGGAAAAAGAAAAAAAATATTTTTTTTATTTGTTAATTAAAATCTTAAATCCTAATTAAATCTTAATTGTTTAATTGACCGATCAAACGACGTCCAAATCACGATCCGTCTGCGCCGTTGGATTCCTTATTAAAAATACTATCTGATGGTATAATTTTCACATCAAAATCTCATACTTCAAAAATTCATATGATTTTACAAATAAGTCTTTTAAAGAATTTCTTTTACGATTAAACCATTCAAATACTAAAATTACTCTATTGCTCTTATTCAAAAATCACGGGTCTCACAAGGATCGAGAAGTCTTCATGATGTTTGATAATAGGAAAGATGTGTCCCAACCATTAGTAATTTCATTGTCTCCACATTCTCAGGCTTTGTTGGCTCAAATTACAGACACATTTGAGCAGATATTGTCCGACCAAATACTTGTTCGCCTCAATGTGTTGGAGAATTATCTCGGTGGAATTAAAGCTCGACTTGAATAAGTGAAACGAACTCCTCCACGACAACACCCTCCGCCTCGTGTTCCTTGAGGATGAGTTGAAGCTAATAATAATGTTGTTGCTGCTGCTCCATTCCAATTAAGAAAAAATTTAACCGCTGCATTTCAAGAGGCTATCGATGAAGAGTTAAATGATAATTATGTAGCTGATGATGAAGTTGCCTTAGAATTGTATCAACACCGCCTTGCACGTCATCATCGAGAAGTGGGAGGTGATGGAGGACATGCACGACAACGTAATGAAGAAAGAAGAAATGATGTCTTGGGTAAAATTAAGTTCACTATTCTTAGTTTTGATAGAAAGTTTATCCAGAAGCCTATCTTGATTAGGAATTATTTGTTGAGTAAAAGTTCAGTTGTCATCGTTACCCAGAAGAGCATAGAGTACGTACGGCTACTACTAAATTTATTAGTTATGCTTTTATTTGTTGGAGTCAAATTCGACAAAGAAATGAAGATCCTCATACTTGGGATGATTTGAAGCTCTTGATGAGGTCGAAGTTTGTGCCTTCATATTTTGAGAGAGAATTACTTAATAATTTCTAAAGAATAAATTAAGGAAACAAATATGCAGAAAACTACTATAAGGAGTTGTAGGTGGGCATGCTACGTATTAATGTGCAGGAAGATGATAATGCAAAGATGCTGAGAAGCGTGCTAAGATAATTCGTAGGATATATCAGAAGACTAAAACAAATATTGAGGAGATGCAAATACAATATAAGAAGTATGTGAATAAAGGCAAAAAGAAAGTTATTTTTGAAGAAGGAGATTTGGTTTGCTTGCATTTGCGCAAAAATTAATTTCCAGAACAGCGCAAGTCCAAAGTAATGCTACGAGGTGATGGTCCATTTAAGGTTCTTGCAAAGATCAATGATAATAATGCTTACAAGCTAGAGCTACCTAAGGATTATAGAGTGAGTAATGCATTCAATATGGTTGATTTATCTCCATACTTGGGTGATAAAGATGAGCTGAAGTCGAGGTCGACTCCTTTTCAGGAAGGGGAGTATGATGAGGACATCACAGGTTCATCTATATAAGATTCAATTAGTATACAAGGCCCAATAACACGAGCCCGTGCTTAGGACAACAGGTAAACTCTTTTCTTGGGCAAATCAATTACTTAATTACAGAACAAATGATATTATCTAATTATTATTATTTGCTTGTCACTATATGCATGAAAAAATATGGAGGAATTATTGATATGGAAGTTGCATGAGAAATTGAAGACAAAAAATATTTATTCAAGAGCAAATCAAGGAATATTTATTCAAGAGCAAATCTAGGAATATTTATTCAACAACAAATCAAGGAATATTTATTTAAGAGCAAATCAAGAAATATTTATTCAAAAACAAATCAATGAATATATATTCAAGAGTAAATCAAGGAGTATTTATTTCCTAATTTTGGAGCTCCAATAAAGGAAGTTGCATATATGCAACTAAATTTGCTTGTAAAAAAGGAGACTTATTTATCTATTTTTCCTATATTAGTGGAAAAAAATATCTATTACTATGTCTATATATTTGGTGGAGCATACCCTATTGAAGGGGACTTTGATTTTTGTTTAGCTATTGCTATTGTGAGGTTTTGTAAACTTTGAAGTCTAATATCTTTGATCATACATCTTGAGTGATTCTTCCGCTGTTACTCTTTTAATTCTCGTGAATTGTCCGTGCCATTCTCCGTGAACAGGTCAGTCATATTTGACACGGTTGATAACCAATTGAGGAGTGGTTTAGCGATTGCGAGGTTGCTAATCGCATTCCTAGATCATGGTTAGCCTCCCATTCATAAAACTCACAACTCGCTGCCTTAAGGATTTCTCCTATGATGGAAGATCAGGACCAACTTACTTGCATGTATCTTAAGTCGAAGCGTGTGCATATCACATCTTAGCTAATAAAATATTCTAGATATATAAAATAGATGAATATGTGTTTAACACTAGGATATTTTTAGTTGAAATAGGAGCTGGACATATTATCATCCATTACGAGTCCTTAAAGGAAATAGGAGCTGGACATATTACCCATGATATCTCAAAACTACCATGATAAAAAAATCTATGTTTAAAAGACATAAATTTATCTAGATATATATACAGTCAATATTTTTTAGAACTCGGTGATATATATAAAGTCAATATGATATGTAAGGTTTTGTAACTTTCACTAAAGGTAATTATGTAATATTAGGTTATTTTGAGGATTTATATTTAAAAATTATATGAAGTATTTGATATCCAATGGGATCTTAATTTAGACATTATCGGCTTCGTCAAATAATTGAACCATTAAATAAACGATTCAAATCAATTGACTTAAAGTGATCAGTGGTTACGATTGGATCTCAATAGCCCAGGTTTAACCTAAGTTAATGCTTAAGCGGTGATTCAGATTAAAAGCGTTGAACTCGATCCCTCATCCTCCTCCTTCTCCTTCACACACAAGCAGCATATATAAGTAATGATGGGCGACCGACTGCCTCACCTTTCCAATGACATTTCAAGCCATTCCAAATGAAGTTTTTTGATGAGATATTGGTTATAACTTTTGGTGAGCCGTGCAAACTTATTGGAATCATCAAATCTAATTTTTGTAGTTCATTTAATGGACAAAATTCAGAAAAGCATTAGTGGGCAAAAACAGCATCGCCCGAGCAAGCTTCGAAGATTGCCAATGATTCCAACCATGATAGATGACAAAATAAGAATGATGATAAGGACATCACCGAGTCACCCATACAAGATTCAATTAATATATAAGGCCCAATGACACAAGCCCATGCCCGATGATTAGGATAATAGGTGAATTCTTTTCTTGGATAAATTAATTACTTAATTAGAGAATAAATTATATTGCCCAATTATTATTGTTTGCTTGTCAATACATGCAAAAAAACACATTACTGTTGCATGAGTAATTGAAGGAATATTTATTCTCCTAATTTGTGGCTCTAATAAAGGAAATTGCATATATGGCACTAACTTTACTTGCAAGAGAAGGAATCTTATTTATTTATTTTTCCTATTTTAGTGACACAAAATAGGACAAAAATTTCATCATAATTTTTATATATTTGGTGGAGAAAGCCCTTTTGAGGGGACTTTGATTTTTATTTTAGCCACCACTATTGTAAGGCTTTTGCCGCAAACTTGAAGTCCAATTTTTTTGATCATACATCTTGAGTGATCCTTCCGTTGTTGCTCTTTCAATTCTCATGAATTGTTCGTACTATTCTTCGTGAACAGATTAGTCATGTTTGACATGATTGATAAAATAATTGAGGAGTGGTTTAGCGATTTTGAGGTTGTTGGTCGTGTTCCTGGGTCGTAGTTAGCCTCTCATTCCTGAAAGTCACAACTTGCCGCCTTAAGGATTTCTCCTACGACGGAAGATCGGGATCAACTTAGTTGCATGCATCTTAAATCGAGGCGTGTGCATATCAAATGATACCCTGATGAGGCATGTCAAGGGGTACTAGGGTTTAATGCGATCGGCTGACGATTGATTGTCGGTGAGTGAAGAACCTAAATTCGTGGTTTTCATCATTATGAGGAATTTTGGTGAAATTGGTTGCTGATGAGCTCCGAATGATAGGGCAAATGTGATATCTAGAATTATGATGAAAAAAGCTATTGATTGGTATCATTATTGGTGTGGAGAACCTTGCTGGTGAGGCTTTCAGTGAATTTTTCGATGACTTTCCAATGATTCTTCGGTGAATTTAGGGTGAATTTAGATATTATTCTAAAAGTAAAGATGTCATTTTAAAAGTGATGATGAAATCAGATTTAAGAAATTGTTAGGAGATTAGAAACTAAAAATTATTAAAATAGTCATAGAAATTTTGATACCTAGGCACGTTAATACTATCTGACGTGATACAAATAAAAATTTAATCATGATGTTAGAATCAGGTGAGTATTTATTCTCTATGTAGAATAAATGGAATAGTTCTTAATATTTAGTTTATGATAACTATATCCATTTGATTATCATTTTTTGACCTCCTTATTGGTTGATATAGATCCTACTTATAAATGTCATGATTATCCTATTATATTACTATTTTTTTTTCTATTTAGTATGAATATAATGTTATTTCGTTGTTTAATTCTAGAAGCTAGCATATGCATCTATCTTTCTTGAAAGCTATATGTATGGTGAAAAGTATACCCTAGTAGACTTATTATATTATATGTGATGTTACTTCATCTTTGAATGTATATGACTAGGAATGATATGATACTAGATAGTGCTAGAGGCACCTTTATTGCAATCGATAAATAGGGGAGTGGGATAAAGATACCAGCTCACCAGGATGAGAGATCAGGTAACTCCTAGTTGATGGATTTCACTGGACTAACTATGGTTATAAGGTATTGAGGTCTAGTGGGCAATCTAGGGGGAAAGGGGGCTATATTCCTATATTATCATATTTTTACTTTGATCTGAGTACCCTACGATGATTGATACCTCCTCTTGAGATAACAGATATAGTTGCAATTGTGTTTGATTGTTCCAGCCCCAGATATACTCTCATGTGATTCTTTCATTATGTCATGCCCTGACCCACCAGTCGGCATGCGACAATCGTCGTACGAGACTACAAACCCATACAATGTATTTAGAAGTATTACAAGCTTAAACATTAATTATAATTACTATCTCTATCTCACACCACCTCTCGAATAATATTGATGAAGCCTTAAACACGACTCAACCTATGCTCCTCATAGCTTCATACTTACATACGGACATTCCTACCTCAAGCTACTTGCACATGGAAAATACACTATGTTGAGCCTTGTAGCTCCGTGGCTAGAAAAGAATGGTCTTGGGAAAAATAAGCCATCAAGTCCGAACAATCTATATGTATGTACAATATCACAAGGATTGAGCCAAGTAATAGCATACAAATATGGGAATAATATAATTTATTGAGAAATAAAATGAGTCATAGCATGCAAATATAAATATAACTTATCGAATGGAAAAGTAAAGTTTTCTTTTTTATATGTATATCTAAGTCTATGTCTCTTATCTCTAAATTATTATCCATGTCACTACCACATTGCGTCTATCCTAATATAGGCCGCCAGCATATGCCCTAGTCGAGGACTACCTATAAGTCTATCAGTGTCTATTTATGTCTCTACCTAAGCTTATCATACTAATATTGGTGGAGAGGGCAGGTGACCTTGGGTCCCTCTCCTCCAATCTCGATAGCCGTTTACCCCGATCTGTGCTAGCAAGACTACTGCATTCGTGTAACATTCCTGTAGGTACATAGAACACATACCTGTGTAGTACTACACACTGCCTCTACAGATAATGTCACCTTGCAAAAACTCCTCGAATTATAGCTAACTGAAAATCTGATACATATATTTAACCCTAGGATCTGGACTATCGTCGGTATGCTAGCAGAGTATCAAGAACAATTGCCACTATCAATAGATCCACTGTCCAAGATGCTACAAAAAGGAATCTCTTACCCAATCCTTATACAACAGAGATATGTCGTGGTAAACTTACCAGTTACATTATTGGCTTCAACTGTTGTAAAGGGTTCGAGATGATTGTATCCTCCACTTGCCCTATCAGGACTATCATAGTGGTGAACAATCACCACACTTGTGGGAATACAGAGTAATAAATCATAGTCTTATCTTGGACTACAATCCCACTAGATCAAACTAGGTGTTTCTATGTCCACGTGTAAGTCTAGGATGTGTGAGCATCCTATGTTGTCATCTATTTAATTAGCAGGTATATTTAAAGTGAACATATCATATAAAAATATCATGAGGACAATTTATTCAAAAGCATCAACTATCACACGAGCATCAAAAATAATATTTAAGATGCTAGCAATGTAGTTATATGAACACAAGTAACTACACAGGAAGTTCTAGGACTTTATTTAATTTTAATTTGTCTATCTCAAGGGTTCAATGTAGTAGACCTGAGTTGTAGATCAAATCTTCAAAACCAATCAGAAAAAAATTAATAATATCAATCATGTTACCGTTCAACCTAAAATGATGCCTTACAATATACTCATTTTGTCATTAAGGATTCTTCATGCCTATTCATATCACACCCCTCAAACCTACAACAAATACTCTTGTACAGGAATTTCTCAAGAAATGCAAGTAATGTATCAATACACCTACAAAACATAGAAAGAAAATGGATTGCAAAGTTAATATGAATTTTTAATACCCCAACAGTTAATACTCCTAAATTCCATCGGACGAAGCAATGGAAACAAAGAATTTTTAAATAGCCGCCGAAGCCATCAAATAATTCATGATTTTCATATAAACTAGTAGAGGTAGAGGTAAGACCAATGGCAACAACAACAACAAGCAAGAAAGACAATTATCAATGCATCTTCAGAAAAAGAAGAATTATAAAACATCCTTTACCAACTACTTACCCCAAAAGCCTAGCTCTGATCATGAATAGTAACAATGAACAGTCAAAGCCAAAGTAGTGACCATTAAAACAAAAAGGAACCAAATTGAAGAGCCAAAATAATCAACAACGGATCCGAAGAAAAAATAAAATAATATACTTTACCCACCGTCCTCGTATTTTTCAACCCTCTTTATTTTCTTTCATACCCTTATTTTATTACTTTTATTTTTTTATTTCTTTCTTCCTCTTGCCGAGAGCTCACCACCTCAATTTCTACTACCACTCCCTACTCAATTTCTACAGTGTCCTGCAATCAACAAATTAAAATAAATATTTATATTAATCTAACTGCTTTCACCCATCCTCACACACTACAACTTAATCTATCATGAAACCAAGAAAGTAGTGGACTTACATCAAAAGAAAACTGCATATATAAAAAAATATTGATGCTTTCATGAGATGGAAAAAGAGAGAAAAAGGAAGAGAAGAACAAGAAATAAAATAATTTTCCCTTCTTGGCAGCATCTTTCCAAAACCAAAGAAAAACATCCTTTGACTCAACCTCATATGACAATAGCAGCTACCATTATTAAAACAAAATTAAAAACTTTGAAACCTATTTCTGATAGTATTTACATGAGAGAAAAGAAACAGAGGATAAGAACCAAGCAAAAGAAATCCAATTTACACAAATTTTCGGAACTTGAAAATCACCAAAACAAAATCATAATCATAGCTTATGAACTCAAGTGAATACAAAACACCTCAACGTAAAACTTCCTCAATTTAAACTATGTTGAGCAGAAACACTATCAACACGATTAAAATCGAAGAGAAACAAACCTCGACTCAAAGCAACATCAAACTTCTCATTGAAGAAGAAAATAAATAAATCAAATCTTTCCCATATCCGTAGAACATAACATGCAACTCAAGCAATCTCCAACCTGACTGATTAATGTTGGAAATAGGGGCTCTTCCTCTTAATCTAGAATTTGGAGAATAAGGAGGAACAAAGAGGATGAGAGACACTTTCTTCAAATAAAAGGAGATTATATTCAATTGCTCTTCTTTAACATAATGATTACATGACCCTTTCATAGGAAAATAAACCGTAAACAAAAACCTAACTTAATGCTTAAGAAACAATCTTAACCACATATTAAAATATAATAAAAGACTAAATCAAAAAGATAAACACGAACTAAATTAAAATGATAAATATAGAAACTAGAAATATAAAATTCAAGTTTAATTCTAATTTCTAATACTCCCTCTTAAACTTGAATTATAATAGCCAATGAAGTTGCATGAATAGCCAGCAAGTTTAATTCTAATTCTAATCAAGATATCCAGCAAAATCACTATCACAATAGCCAATGAGTTTGACAATATCAGAAGAAGTATAACAAATCCTATAGTCAATAGTGATGAGGACATCGTTGGTTCACCTATGCAAGACTCAATTAGCATAGAAGACCCAATGACACGAGCCCATGCACGACGCTTAGGACAGCAGGTGAATTCTTTTCTTGGGCAAATTAATTACTTAATTACAGAACAAATGATATTGCCTAATTATTATAGTTTACTTGTCACTACATGTAAGGAAACACATGGAGGAATTACTCATATGAAAGTTGCATGAATTACTCATGAATTACTCATATGTATGAGTAATTGAAGGAATATTTATTCAAGAGCAAATCAAGGAAGAAAATTTATTCAAGAATCAAATCTTCATTAAATATTTATTCAAGTGCAAATCAAGGAAGAAGATTTATTCAAGAATCAAATCTTCATCAAATATTTATTTAAGAGCAAAACAAGGAAGATTTATTCAAGATCAAATCTTCGTCAAATATTTATTTTCCAAATTCATAGCTTACAAGAGGAGGAGATTTATATTTATTTTTCCTATTTTAGTGAAACAAAATATGGAAAAACGTGTCATATTTTGTCTATATATTTGGTGAAATATGCTCTATTGCAATGAGACTTTGATTTTTGCTTTAGCCACCACTTTTGTAATGCTTTTGCTACAAACTTGAAGTCCACTTCTTAATCACTTTTTGAGCGATCCTTCCGCTGTTGCTCTTTCAATTCTCTTGAATTGTTCGTGTCATTCTTCGTGAACAGGTCAATCGTGTTTGACACGGTTGATAACCAACTGATGAGTAGTTTAGCGATTGCGAGGTTGCTGGTCACATTCCTAGATCGTGGTTAGCCTCTCCTTCTTCAAAGTCACAATTCCTCCTACCTTAAGGATTTCTCCTACGACGGAAGATCGGGACCAACTTGCTTGCACGCATCTTAAGTCGAGGCGTGTGCTTATCAGGTGGTATCAGAGCCTTCGTTGCCAGTAGGAATTCATCTATCCTTTATTAGATTCTCTTTTATTTTCCCTACATGAAAAAAAAAATCCTTTTTCTTGAACTTCTATTTCGTACCCATCATAGTTGTTTTCCATCTTTATTTTTATTATTATTATCTCCTAATTTCCGCTTTAGTTGTTGAATTTTTATCCTGGAAAAAAGAATTGTTGTTCGGCTAAAGAGTGCTCGGCCGAAGCTTTAAAAAAAAAAAATAGAGGTAGAGAGAAAGAGGAGAAAAAGGAGGAGGAAGTATTTTGCAAGAAAAGAGGAGAAAAAAGAGGAAGAAGTGTTCGGTGGGAAAAAATTGGAAAAAAAGGAGAGAGAGAGAGAAAAGAGGAGAAAAAAGAGGAGGAAGTGTTTTGCTAAGAAAAGAGGAGAAAAAAAGGGAGTAGTGTTCTGCAAGAAAAAAATAGGTGGAGAAAGGGAGGAGCAAGTTTTCGACGAGTAGAAAAAAAAAAGTGAGAGGAAGGTTCGGCCAAGGAACAAAAAAAAATAAACAAAAAAATATTTTATTCGAATTTTAATTATCTTGCACTTATTCTTCCTTTTTGACACCTTATACCTTCGAGTTAATTTTGCAATCCGAATTTTAATTATAATTATCCTTGCATTTTTTCTTCCTTTTGACACCTTCTACCTTGCTTGATTGAGTCAACTTTGTAATTTCTTGAATTTTTATTTTCTTCTCTTTGCTCCAAATATATCCCCACCTAGAGCTCCCTAAAATTAGCCTTGATCACCGTGTTCTAGCACTTTGCAATCGCTTTATTCACTCCGTGTTGAAAGTTATCACGAACTAGCAAACATGCGAGCAATTTTTGAGGAGGGTTAGAGCTTCAGGTGGTAAGGTTTGTGAGGATTGTGAGTTTTTCATAAATATCTGATGTGGTATGCCATTGATAAGGTTGTGAGGATTGGTGGTGGATTCTATGTTGATTATTGACGATTGATGTTGAATTTTGGTGGTGGATTCTATGTCAATTATTGATGATTGATGTTGAATTTTGGTGGTGGATTCTATGTTGATTATTGATGATTGATGTTGGTGGGTGTGGGATGGATTTGGATTGTTAGATGGGAACTATATACTTTGATGGATTATAAATGGCTGAAAATAATCTATCTCCCCACCTCCTACTCATTGTCCTATTTCTCCGTGTTATCTCTTCCTTTATCCCTTGCTTAGAGCTTATGCATAAAACTGGTGGTGGTGATGTGGATTTGATGCTTTATAAGGTGGTTTGAAGATGGTGTTAATGAGTTTGATGAGTATGGTACTTTGATGGATGGATTTAATAGTGATGATGAGTATGGTGTTAATGAGTTTGATGGTGGTGGTGATGTGGATTTGATGCTTTATAAGGTGGTTTGAAGATGGTGTTAATAAGTATGATACTTTGATGGATGGATTTAATAGTGATGATGAGTATGGTGTTAATGAGTTTGATGGTGGTGGTGATATGGATTTGATGCTTTATAAGGTGGTTTGAAGATGGTGTTAATGAGTTTGATGAGTATGGTACTTTGATGGATGGATTTAATAGTGATGAGTACTTCTATTATTATGCATGTACTATAATAATTATGATTATGATGGTATGGGGAATCAAATGCATGTCAACACTAAGGCATAATGTGTGACTTCCACTTAGCTAGTGATGATATGTTGTAAGTTAATTGAAGTAGAAAATGATTAGTTTAGATTATGGATTATGTGAAATTTTAATTGGACTTTTAATGGATCTGAGACTTGATTGATTGGAGATTTGGATTAAGGTTAATAAATTAAATAAGGTTAATCAATTAGGATTAGTTTGGGGTAGGTAAAGCTAATTGAATAATGATTCAACCTAGGATGAGTTAGGTGAGCAAAATAGTAAAGATGGTGGTTTTGGTATGTTGGAGATAATATTAATGATAGATAATATTAAATGGTTAAATCTAAAGGAAATGTTACTTGTAATAGGTTGACCACCTCGAAATAATTAACGATTTGAAGCTATTGTATAGTTGGTTCCGAAGAACGAACTACAACATCCAGGTGCGTTGGTTCACTGAATGTAGGATTTATTCAAGCTAGGGAATTCCTGCCGAGGTGTTCTTAGGAAATATCTCGGATGCCTTAAATATAATAAAAATGAAATGCATGCTATGTTTATATGTAAATGCATGTTAGTATGATTTACTTTGTCTATATGCATGACATGCCATGTTTACCATGCTACTTATTTAACATGTCTATGAATCTTATCATGCATGCTATGTTATTTATCTTTGCTATGATAGCACGATTATCATGCAGTTATAGATAAGAATGATGACATGTTAGAAACTCTTAGGAGACATCACTAGGAATCAGATAGGAAGGAGTACTGCTTGCATACCCCGTTTGACCACGGCGTACCACCGATGGTCAGAATGGTGATGCTCCATCACACACCACTCCCGAGGCTACACATAGCTTGGATACTGGGAGCTGGTGGGGAAAGGGACTGTACACACTCCAAGGTCACATTAGACCGGATATATGGAGCAAGTCCCTACCCGATGATTTCTACCCGTACGAGTGTCGTTTCAGGGGCCTCGTGATAGTCCTGAGATGGCTAGCCGGGACGAACCAGAACAAGAACCTAGCAAACATGTCGCCGAGGTTGTAGCATTCCGGCGACAGCTAGTCTGCACACCTCTTGGCAGGCATCGCTGCTCGGGGATTGGAACGGTGACATCCCTCCGCATAGCCTTGGACAGTGGATCAGTAGACCACACGGCTACCATCCTTGACGATCTGCAGACGGTCGGATGGTGAGTCCGGATCCTAGGGTTGTATTATGTCGACTAAGACTATGGTCGATGGATTTTATTGACGGTGACCCCGTCTTCGGGCTGTGTTGTAGTACTACACGATTGTCGTTGCCCTTACGGCATCCGGGAAAGATGTAAGGGTATGGCGGTTTCGCTAGGGGAGGCATGGCAGGCGACTAGCGAGACCGAGGAGAGTGATCATGGGTCACCCGTCACCTCCGCCAACATCAGTGCAGCGGGCGTAGGAAGAGACAGAGACAAAAGGCACTGATGGGCTTATGGGAAGTCCTCGACGGAGGAATTTCTCTAAGCATAGGCTGGCAGCTCGAGTCTTGAGACTGATAGACATAGTACACCGTAGATGACATTCCGGTGACACTGATTACATAGTTACTAAAGACAGCTTAGGTGACATCTAGAGCTACACATGTTGTATTTACATACACAGCTATTTTACTTTTATGTTATGTTTCACATGTATTGTATGAAAATGACTATTAATAAACCCCAGGCATCCTAGATTAATCCTCCTAGCATTTGGATTCCTTATTCGGTTTCAAGCTGTAAATTCGCACTAGGCCGCAAGGCTGAGCACACCACTTTTCCCCGTATGTGCAGGTGTATTAGACGATCATACGAGACGGTTGGTGAAGTGAGTCCGTCGACAAGTCTATTTTTATTTATCGATACATTTTATCATAGAATTGTAGTAGGATTATCGGGACTGTGTTAGAAACGATGAGTTAGATATTTAGATTATAAAATTCCGCTGTGTAAATGATGTATTGGATGATATGTATCACTTGATGCCTTGTATGGGTCCGTTGGGCTCATACGGCGGTTGCCACGTGCCCGACAGTAGGGTCGGGGCATGACACAACTCCTATGATGGAGTTTCGAATAGCCTCCCATGCTGCTTTCGATGTAGTCTCCTTCGCAATCTTGTGGAGCATGTTGTCATCTATGCCTAGATAGATGATAGTGAGAGCTTGTCGATCTTTCCTCCCTTCTTTTTCAACATTTTCTCTTTCTCTTTGAGAGAGTGTTGTCATATCTCTTGGTCGATTATAGCCATTCTCTACAATGTCTCATATGCCTTGCGAGCCAAGATTCACTTGCATCCGAAGTGCCCAAGTCTCATAGTTGAGAGAGGTGAGCTTTAGATATGGAATAGAAACAGAGGATGATGACATCTTCAAAAACCTCCTTCGAACTTGGCGCTGATACCACTTTGTTGGAAATAGGGGCTCTCTCTCACAATTTAAAATTTGGAGAATAAGGAGGAACAAAGAGGAGGAGAGGTACTTTCTTCAAATAAAAGGAGATTATATTCAATTGCTCTTCTTTAACATGATGATTACATGACCCTTTTATAGGAAAATAAACCCTAAACAAAAACCTAACTTAATGCTTAAAAAATAATCTTAACTACATATTAAAATATAATAAAAGATTAAATTAAAAAGATAAACATGAACTAAATTAAAATGATAAATATAGAAACTAGAAATATAAAATTCAAGTTTAATTCTAATTTCTAACAATTAATTCAATAATAACCAGATAAAACTCAAAATTTGCTTCGAAAACTCAATCCACCTGTATGCATGCTACACACCAATTTACTAATCATGCTTGCTTAAAACTAAATTTTTTTTCTAGAATTTGCGAAACCATATTAGGGGAGGTCGATTGCCTACCTCTGCTCGTCGAAGGCGGGTTTGCGGCAGCACCTCTGGTGAACCCAAGGGACATTGGTAGTGCTATAATGGTCAGAAGCTCCAATGGCACCACCAAGAGGAAGGCAGTGATGGTGAGCAGTGGCGTGTCAAGGGCGTGGTTAGGGGAAGAGTGCTTTCAACCAAAGCACTCCAAGAAATAAGAAATAAAAAGGCAAACATGGGAGGTAAATTTTCAACTTTGCCCTATCACTTAAGCTTTTCTACGGTCTTACCATTGCCCCAACAAATACCTATAGTTATCATGTATATACTTATATATATATATATATATCAATACAAATATATATATATATATATATCTTATATATATTTTTTCTAAATATCAATGTTACGTATTGTTCCTCTTACTTGACTATTACACATAGATAACTAAATTTCATTACTTTCTTCATGTGATGACTACTATATGTTCTTAGTTTTACATTGTTCTCTACGCAACTCATTAGATATGATGTTACTCACCTTTTAGGGAGACTCATTTTTATTTTCAAGACCACAACAGTTAGAAGACTCTTAGATAGTCTGATGAGTAGCCAAGTATCTGACTTTGAAAGATAGATAATTACTATTTTTATTTTATATAAATAGAGATCTATTAGATAGACATCTTATATATCTTTGGATAGGAGTTTTTTTTATCATAACATATTTGTATATAAAGGTATTACTGTGCATGAATTCTAGTTCTAAAAATGCATCATGTTGAATAATTCTTAGAACTATAATGAAATGTGATATATATAGGGGATATACACAATGTAAGCTTAGTGGGTTTAACATAGTCCCTGAGGTTAAAATGGAGCTATGTATGTAGTTCACTGCTGCCTACCATATACCATAGGAAAAGTACAGGACATGATATAATAAACCTATGGTAATACTATCTTTTTTTTTCTCCTAAGTGTATCTATTAGATTTAGCTACCTAATATATAATAACTAATTAAGTAATACTATAATAATAACATATCAACCAAGAATAATCCAACCATCCTAATGATTTTGCACTTTTACCCCATATTATTTCTTACTAGGTAATTCATAAGAGTACTAATTAACTTATCACTTCAATATTTTTTACTTATAATATGACATCCATGTATCACACATGACAAAATTGACCTTATTAGAGTATGATCCATGCTCTAAAGGTCTAGAAGGATTAGACACTAAATCTTACTATACTACTCATGGTAAATACAATTTATAAATATATTGCATTTAATTTTTTTTTAATACTTATAACCATATGGATATCCCGAGTAGCCTAAAACTATTCATATTTATCATCATAAAAGTAACTCTTATATATCAATAAATAATATAACCAATTTGATATGTCAAATAGATATTATGATATATTCATAACTTTTGTAACGATGCATCTTTATACATATCATGACATCAAAATTATTTGTATGCCACTAGTTAAGTAAATGATATGATCTTATAAATAAAATACCTTACTAAATTCATATGTATTAAGATATCATAAATATATAATATCCATATACATTTATAATTACATAATATAAAATCAAATTCTCATTATTTAATTTTTTAAAACTAAATATTAAAAAATATCCAATCTAGTTTATCCAAAGAATAGATACTTACTTGAGGTTGATTCGCTAATAAAATTTTGGACTCTTTTTTAACAGCTCATATATTTTCTATTTTTTATATATTATTTTAATAAATTTATTTTCCTAAACCAATTTTTTTTACTAAATTTGGCTTCATTGGTAATCTTAAAATTAATTTAAGATTGCCAAAAGTTTTCTTAATAAAAAATCACTAGAAGTGAAGTTAGTTGGTGGCAAAATTACCAATGATCATCACCATCCACCTAAATCAATTTATCTCATCACCATCCACTTAAATCAGTTTATCTCATTGTGTTAAAGTTATTTCCCTCAAGTACCATCAGTGTTATATCCTAAAGGCACCATGGACAGTCACTCTTCCCAAGGGACACATCCCGAAGGGAAGAGTCATGTCCTTTCCAAACTTCTTGAATTGGATACTATAAATATGACCTTAAAGAGGATGGCTAAGGCATCTAACTCTTCACCATCTAAAAGAGAGTTAAGAGTTGTATTTGAGAGTGAGTGCTCAACATATAAAGTGTAGATGATCAGCGTTGAGGATTATCGGTATTTGAATAAATTTCTTTCCCTCATCCCATGTTATTTGATGTTCTTCTTGCTTCTGCATCCAAGGCTTGTATCGTCAACTTCCAATTGGAAGAAAGATTAAGAGTAATTTCTTCTTGCCCTCTCTTTGGCATTATGGTGACTAAGCAAGCATTTGAGAAACTGGAGGAACGAGTCAATATGATGGAGGAGATGATTTGATACAGTCAAGGCAAGGCAGTGTGAACTCAGGGTGACCACCATTCAAATGGAGCTGGAGAGACACCTTACTTCTAATTACCATGCTTCCGATGTGGGGGAGCACAACCTACTTTTTTCCTAGGAAAAATAACTCACTAGTGATCAGGCAGAACTGGACGTTTTGCAATCAGAACTTCAGCAATGCTCCGAGCCGTGCCGCCCTCTAAGAACGGGCATGTAGATTCTAGAGCTGATCCCCTTCACTAGCGAAAGAAACATAAAGATTTTAGAGAGCTTCCTATGGGATATAGATCAGTTCTTCAAAACTACGAAGATCACAGAGGAAGATAAAGTATCAACCGGCGGCCGCCTTCCTCATCGGAGATGCGAAACAATGATGGTGGTTACATTGCGATCATCATGTTAAGAGCAAGGCAAAGACCATAGAGAATTGGCTCATACGTAGAGGGCTAGAGGTCCAAATATGAAACAAGCTCATACGTATGGGTGCAGACAACCATCGGGTCACAATCAACACCATTGAAGGATTACTAGATTTGTGCTTTATCGCTCCACCTCAAAGAATGGATGCAGCAAGGATGTCCCAGTAGATAATGCATGTTTAAGGCACGCAGGGGCATCATTAAGCAATGAATCAGTAGGGACATAAACAGACTTCAACAGGTCCCAACAGTAACAACAACAACAACAGTAACACCATTGCTGGAACCTATAATTCCGATCGAGGTGGGCGCTTCCTTTGCAAAGGGCCACACCTGATGCAACTCTACCTAATGCAGGAGCATGCAGCAACCTTCATAGCTAGCGAGAAAGAGGCGAATTGGGGCCCTGCTCCCATGATGACCACCCATGCAATGCCAATACAACCATGCATGAGGATCTGGAGCATGAGTTAAGATTAAAGGTCGAGAAGGATAATCTCAAGATTAGGATAGTGAAGCTACACCTTCTGGTGCCACCGGTATAGTTCGCTAGGCCCCTAATTGTCAGCGAATGGATGGGATAGGTAGGACCTGACCGTCATCTCCATGGATAGCTTAAGCTTCATCCTAGGGATGGACTTTCTTCTCCGATCCCAGATGATGGTCGCTCCACATCTCGATGGGCACATGATGATGAACACTAACCAATAAAGATTCACCTGGGCCATGGCGACAAGCGGAGCCCAAGCAGCAGTAGGCGCCCCATTGGAAGCAAGATTCCTTTTCGCATTGCAACTTGTCAAGGGATTGCGATGAGGGGAGGCAACCTTTGTAGCCCCCCTCCGGGAGGACACATCCCAATCCACTATCAAGAGTACTACCTTACTAAAAGTGGAGAAACTACTGGAAGAATTTACGGACATGATGCCTCAAGAACTTCCCTGTATGCTACCACCTCATCGACCAACCGATCACTTGATCGACCTCCCCTTCGGCATTTGTCCTCCAGCACACAGGTGCCATATAGGATGACTCCTACAAAACTAGCCAAATGGAACAAGCAACTTGATGCTTTATTCGATGCAGGGTTAATTCAATCATTAAAACCTTCCTCTGGTGCCCTTGTTTTATTCCAACAGACGAAGGATGGTAGCCTACGCATGTATGTCGACTACCAAGCATTGAACAAGGTGGTGTTAAAGAATCATTACCCGATCCCATTGATCTCTGATCTGAATAAAAGCTCTCTTTGGTGCCCCTCTTCTATAGATTGGGGCATGTAGAATCTTTACGAAGCTTGATCTCCAATCCGAATATAGGCAAGTGAGGATCACTGACGGTGATGAGGCAAAGACGACATGCACCACTAGGTATAAATCCTTTGATTTCCTATTGATGCCATTCAAACTGCACCAACGATCTTTTGCGATCTGATAAATGAAGTTTTTCATGTATTCTTAGATAAATCTATGGTCGTCTACTTTGATGATATTATCATCTACTCAAAGATGATGGAGGAACACCTGGATCATCTCCAACATATATTCTAAAAATTACAAGAACATTAGTTATTTGTTTGCCAAGACAAATGTGAATTTGGACAGCCGAAGATCATTTTCCTAGGATATAAGATTGGTGGTGGACGGATGCAGATGGATGAATGAAAAATGGAAACCATTCATGATTGGCCATTACCATCTAACTCGTCCGAACAACACCCCTTCCTTGGCCTCATAAATTATTACCCAGGTTTGTACAGGGTTATTCTAACATCATTGCTCCATTTATCAGCCTACTAAAGAAGGACCAACATTGGTCATGGACCAAGGAGTACCAAGTGGCCTTCCAAGAACTCAAGATGCAGATGATCTTGAATCGAAGTGGTGATAGATGCCTCCAATAAAGCTCTCTATGGTATCCTTATGTAGGAGGGACATCCAGTGACATATGAAAGTAGGATGTTGAACTCAGTGGAGAAATGCTATAGTGCCCATGAAAAGGATGTGTCAGCAGTACATTGCCTACAAACCTAGCGTGTCTACCTGCTGGAAAATCCATTCATGGTTCGCACGGACAACATCAGTGACATTTATTTCTAAATGCAAAAGAAACTCTCTGCAAAGCAAGCTAGATGGTAGGAACAACTCGTGGAGTTTGATTTCATCTGGGAATACATGGCCGGATGACACAACCAAGAAGTAGATACTTTGAGTCACCCACCGAATGTGCATAATCACTTGCATCCATGGTGATCTTGCAGAGTGAATCTAAAAAGCCAAAGAAAGAAACATAGCTTACCAAAGCCTCCTCCAATAGATCAAGAAAGAAACATAGCTTACCAAAGCCTCCTCCAATAGATCAAGAAAGGAGAAACTCATTGATACAAGAATTATGCAAATGGGATGGTGCAAAACAAATAATATCGAACCTACATCCCCTGTTTCGCCGAATTAAAATGTGAATTGATGTCAGAATGCCACAATACAACATGAGTAGGATATCTGGGCATGGAGCAAATGATGGCTCTCCTCACTCACTCCTTCTGATTTCGTATGGAAGAGGACATGGAAACTTCTGTTTGGACGTGCATAACGAGCCAAAAGGACAAAATAAAGAGGGTGTGGTCAAAGGACTTCTTCAACCCTTACCAATGCCATCTTGACTATGTAACTCTATCTATATGGATTATGTGACATAGTTTCCAAAGGCAAATGACTTCTGCATCATACTAGTGATCGTGGATCAGTTTATCAAATTTGCAATCTTCATCCCCACCAACAAACACTTGACAACAAAGCAATAGGTAGATTTTTTCTTCCGCCATATAGTTAAATATTTTGGGTTGCCAAAAGACATCGTGAGTGGCCAGGTGTCATGACCCTTTTGCCTTGCTCGGTGCCTCAGATGACCATGGAAAGGGAACGACGTCAGCGATGGCTCAGTGCTCCTGATCTTGCCGAAGCAAGATGGAAAAACATACCAAAGACATGTGCAAATGAAGGAAAAAGACTTGCTTTATTCAAACACCAGTAAAAACCCTTCAACAATTCCCTTATTTTACAAGCACTCTTGCCTAACTCTAAGCCCCAAATTCCCCAAGTGTCAACCTTTTCCACAGGTTACAAATGAGCTCCTTAAATAGCTCTTGTTAAGAGTCATGGGTGCCCTTTTATATTCCGCTTTGTGGTTTATAACGGGTGCCCCTTGGCCTTCCCACCTTATGGCGTGCCCCTTTGTCTTTGGCCCTTTCACTAGGAGTGGGCATGCCCCATGGACTTTCGCCCCTTACTATGGAGTTGGCATGCCCCTTGGACTTTTGCCCCTTTGGTGCATCCTATTTGGGTGGGAACCTCCTTTGGTTTGGATGGGCATGCACGTGGGTTTGGTTCTAAGGCCCGCGTAGCTGGTGCACATGAGTCAGAACCTGATTCAGCTAATACTTGATGTGCCTCGACCAAGTCTAGGTTCGACTCTGCTGGGTTCGGGCTTAGGGTCTGACAATCATTCCCCCGCCCATAGTCATTGACGTCCCTATCAACCCATGTGTAAGGAAATTATGGATGAGGTCTTCGAACTGCCAAATTGTAGTATCACGTTCCTAACTTGCTTCTTGCAGTGGTGCATCTTTCCATTGCACCAAGTACTCAGTGTATCCTGCTAGTCGGGTGGTCAATGCCGATGATTCACTCAGCCCACCTTGCGAACTCCTTAGTGATGGTCGGGGGTGCGTGCTCAGTTTGTTGCCTTATTGAGTCATTGTCCCTGTAGAAAGGCTTCAAGAAACTCACGTGAAATGTCGGGTGGATTTTGAGTCGTGGCGGCAGCTCTAGCTGATAGAGCATTGCACCAATGTGCTTGCGCTCCCTGAATAGTCCATTGAACTTCAGTATAAGGCCCTTGTGGACATGGGTCCTGCACGTTCTCTTCCACATCTGTAGAGTTGGCTTGGGAAGTACTTTATCCTCGACCTAAAACTCCTGTGGTCGACAGTGCTAGTCTGCATACTTCTTCATCCATAGGTGGCCTTTTCTAGGCTCTCCCTTACGTCGGCCAGCTAGTCCTATCAGTTGTGAGCGAACCTTGTTGTGGTCGAGCATTGTTCATCGGGCGTAGCATGCACCAGCTCGGCGGGCGTGATCAGCTATTGCCCATAGACAATCTTGGAGGGCAACTTCCCTATGGCTGAACTCTTGTGGGCATTGTAGCAAAATTGAGCCAAGTCAATTCGCTCGACCCAATTATTTTAGCTTGCAGTGATGAAGTGGCGAAGGTACTCTTCAATGAGTGTGTTCATCTTCTCTGTCTATCCATCAGTTTGCAGATGGTTGGCCATTGAAAACTTGAGCTTGGACCCTTGGAGCATGAACAAGGAAGTCTAAAATCTTACTATGAGCCAAGCATTCCGATCACTGATGATGACCTTCAGTAGTCCGAAATATCTCACCATATGTCGTCGTGACTTGCTTCATGGTGGGGATGAAGATGGCGAACTTTGTCCGCCAAAACAAGAAGTATGACTAAGAAATAAGAGCGAGTGAGGAGCGCAAGTGTGCACTTGACCGCATCATCTCCTTCTCATTCGCGATGTAGGGTTAAAACTCTACATCATTAAGGTTGATGCAACTTTGACTTTCTATAGATATATATGTTACATATATAAATTTTTTAGAACTTAATATGAGACTTGAACCTAAGACCTTATGATCCTCTCATATAGAGCCTAATTACCATGTACACTTTGTGTACATGTATACATATATATATATATATATATATTACATATAGAACTATATATAAATTTATAGATATACGTATTTGAATTCTGAGAGAAATTTTTATAGAAATCAATATATATACTTATATTTATAGAGTTCGAGAAAAAAAAAAGGAACTAGGTTTATCGGTGGAATGGTAGAAGTCCGAGGGCAAACTGGTCAATTATCAACCCACCCCTTCACTTCATGCACGACCCCTTCCTTCAAAACATGGAACTCAATAAGGGGGAAACCATCTGCACCGGTCGGGCTGGAAACTTCTGATCATTGTAGCAGAGGATTTCAGTGTACGGGAAGAGGAATAAGTCGATGAAACATTGACAAAGTTCAAAGATGTCCTCAAAAGGTTGGCCCTTTCTCCTCCTTTCCTATCAAAAATAGAATTCTAAAGGGGGGAGGATGGAAGGGAGGAAGTGATCGAAAGTGTCAAAGTACAAAATTTTAGTTTTGGCTAAATACTCATAGCCTATACTGCAACACTTCATTTTAGAAATTTACATAAAATCTTATTGGAGTTATGCTTAAAGGTTGTTGCTGAGTTGTAATCCATTTTATTCATTCACTATTCTCATTGTGCCGCATTCTTGGAAACTTGCTATGGTTCTTTGTCTATTTCATAACTTTTGTTCAGATTGGCACAATATGTTCAAATTAGTTAGAAAACAATCTTGTTTTAGTGCGGTGTAAATAGATTATTATAGAAGTTGTATTAAAATTGAGGGCAGTGAGGTGTAGATGCATGACAACATGCAAAATACAATTCGGTTAAATAGAACACCATACTGATTTTAACAGAAGTTGATTTCTCAAAAATTCTGGTCAGATAGATTTCTGTCCCTTGACTTAAATTCATGGTTAGTAAGAGAAGTTTCAAATGAAATATTTTACTCAGTTTTAGTGACTATGGTAAACTTTACCTGGCTTTTGTTTTAAGTTATTAAATTATGTGGCTTATATTGATATATCTTAAATTGGGATGAGTCATTGCCTCGTAACAACTGAGTTGATTGACGTGGCTTGAAAGAATGTAATTAGTTTGTTCGAATTGTGATAGTGAGATCTATAAATCTTATTGATCGGATTTTGCTTTTCCTTGATCGTTGCCCTGTTTTGATTGGGAGCTTCATTTGATGCCTAGTGGTGGATAGGTTGCTAGCATGTCTGGCGGTAACTATTAGGAATGTACTCATTTTTCTCCCATTTCCATCCTAGAAATTCTGAGGTTATTATGTTGCAGTGAGTTGATTGGATGCCCTTGTTGGAAAATTTTCATACATCCTATCCCTGTTGTTCTTTTTTTTTCTTCCTTTATCTTCTCTTACCAAATTGTTTCAGATTTTTAGTTTTTATGCCTTAGTTGAAGGATTGTTACTGTCCTTTTATTCTGGTTACTTGGTGAGAAATAGTTCTTGGTGCCTTGATGGATAAATTGATGACCAATCATGAAGACATCTCTGACTTGATGAAAATTGATGCTGAAATTGTTGACATAAGATGCCATATCAGAAAAGATTGATATGCACAGTATTTTGATCATATGAAAACCTAATATGGTTAAGTTTAAATACTTCTCTATGAGCATGGCCATTGGATTGAAAACTTCGTAGTCTACATTTTGTTTGAAACTGCCCTGCCTTTGTGATTCTGTAGTACAAATTAAATTATCTAGGAATGAATCCGATAGCTATAGAGAGATTAAAGATGAATTCATTGTCAGCTTTGCATGGAGAGTGACACACTGAATGCTTAGTATTATGTTTGATTTGAACAGTTAATATAGTGCTCCATCTCTTCTACAAGATAAGACCAATGGCATGTTAAAAATCAGAACTTAACAGTGTCAAACTAAGTGGTAGCGAAGTAAGGATAAATGCTAAATAGAAAATGAGTTAAGTGAACTGCTTGTAGAGTAAGTTAGCTGAATAGACTACAAAATGAAATAGATCTTTTACCCTTGATCTTAATTCACTCAATTCTGAGTTGAACCTGAAAAATTCTAATACTGAGTTGAGGAATATTCCAAATGCTACCATTAAATCAGAAATGATTATGATACAAACATGATGACTATTGATTGAAAATTTAGTTGATCATTGAGATCAACCTGAAATGGAGCTGATAAAAATGGATCAAAAACAGTAGCTACACCTAGTTGAGTTAATGTATTGTAAATCTCTTGTTTGCCAATGCAACTGTAATTGAACAATGCAAATCATTTGGTCTTCGTTGGAGAAATGGGCTACAATAAGAGTTTTCAATAAAATAGAAACTGCATTCAAGGAATTGTGTTATGATTGAAATCAAGGGAATTTGATAAAGCCCTCTTGAAAGTAAAACAAATACCTGCTAAATAACGGTTGGATGCCTACTTGCGTTGGGTTATGTTATTTTGAAGTATATTAAAAAGAATTCCCATTCTTATATATTGTCAATATAATCAAATACATGAGCCTAATAAGTAGATGAAAATAAATTGGATTGTTGGAAGTAAAAACTTTATATAATAGAGAATAGTTTTTCATGTCCCCTTGAATTTTAGTTGAGTTGTTATAATTATGAAATGTTGCTTGCTTCATTTTATTGTTGTTTTGAATTAAGAATATTTGTTTCCTTTCCTTTTGTTTAACTTCCTCTTCCCTTCTTGGAGAGTAGTAGTTGGATGAAAATATGAATTTACAAATTGAGGAAATAAATAGCAAAGGAGTTGCCGAGAGAGGGAAGAGTTAAAGTATTTCATTTGATTGATTTATTTTGAATTCCTTGAGTGGGTTAATTGGTTTACTATAATGTTGTCATTATTTTCTAAATGTCTCTTGTTGTTCATGGGTTGCACTAAAAATGAGGTAAGGAAGAAAGAAAATTTACTTATGTTCACAGATGTTAGCTGCAAAGAGTAAATGGTAGAATGAAACAATGACTTCAAAGACAAGAAATAGAAGTAGGTTAATTATTTGGGCTTGCTTGTTGAATTTGTTAAATTTCATGCTTTTGTATTCATATCTTTCTTGCCTCCTTTGATAGTTTAATTATGCCAAAAGTTGGGAAGAACTCTAAATACTGTTAGACCTATTTCGTTGCTTGTGAACAATGTTTGAATGAATTGAAAAGAGTTACAATCGGTATAAGTTTGAAATTTGAAAAAGACCAAAGAGTTCTATTATAATAAAAGGAAGATTCATTCCTTATTGCAAATTTATACTACAATAACAGCTTTAAATGCTCCATTTCCTTAATATCATGATTGTTGATGAGGACATCACTGGTTTACCCGTGCAAGACTCAGTTAGCATACAAGGCCTAATGACACGAGCCCGTGCCCGACGCTTAGGACAATAGGTGAATTCTTTTTTTGGACAAATAAATTATTTAATTACAGAACAAATGATATTTCCTAATTATTATTGTTTACTTGTCACTACATCAAATATGGAAGTTGCATGAGTAATTGAAGGAATATTTAGCAAATCAAGGAATATTTATTCAAGAACAAATCAAGGAATATTTATTCAACATCAAATCTTCATCAAATATTTATTCAAGAGTAAATCAAAGAATATTTATTCAAGATCAAATCTTCATCAAATATATATTGAAGACCAAAACAAGGAATATTTATTGTCCAAAATTCATGGCTTGCAAGAGAAGGAGACTTATTTATTTATTTTACCTATTTTAGTGACACAAAATATGGAAAAACGTCCATTATTGTGTCTATATATTTCGTGGAGCAAATCCTGTCGAGGGTACTTTGATTTTGGCTTTAGTCACTACTATTGTAATGCTTTTGCTGCAAACTTGAAGTCCAATTTCTTTGAGTGATCCTTCCACTGTTGCTCTTTCAATTCTCGTGAATTGTTCGTACCGTTCTTCATAAACAGGTCAGTCATGTTTGACACAGTTGATAACCAACTGAGGAGTGGTTTGACGATTGCGAGGTTGCTGGTCGCATTCCTGGATTGTGGTTAGCCTCCCCTTCATAAAAGTCACAACTCGCCGCCTTAAGGATTTCTCCTACGACGGAAGATCGGGACCAACTTGCTTGCACGCATATTAAGTCGAGGCGTGTGCATATCAGTTGTTTCAGGAACATTGAAATTATTTCCTTTTCTTTGTGTCATCGCTTCGTAAAACCAAAGTATAATCCTAGGAATGGGAATGAGTTAGCAACTACAAATATTTTTGTTGAGATGTAAACAAATATTTTATGCTTTAGGGTATTATACATCTGACATTGACGGTAATTTAAAACATGGCAAAGTCGTGAATTTTACCGAGCTAAATCCTAAATGACTCAGGTGAGTTGTTAAGATTTCAAATATGGCCTGCTACAGTAAAAGCTCCATAGTTAGTGGTTATTAACTTTCATATTGTTTGGTTACTTAGCTATTTATAGCTTTCTACAGTATTTTAATGCCTCAATATGCATGCTTGTAAATTACATAGTCCTATATTATGTAGTAGTTGTATATTGTACTTGATATATAGGAAATACATGAATGCTAAATACATATAGGTGATAAAGACACAAATGAATGACATGTCAATGATATACAAAACAACTTAGTTTCTTATCACCTGAAATTAAGGACTAGAAAATCCTAGTGACATCAGAATCTAGAAACATAACATGGGTCCTTATGCACATTATTCCTCTAATGGTATGTGGGTACCATCGTGCTAGTTCAGTGAGGATAACCGGAAGCGTCACCCAACCCAGCTCTAAATTCACAGTGAAGCCAAAAAGTATGAGTCCTTAGAGATGTTTTCCAGGCAACCATCCAAGGATAAAGCTTGGGAACTGGGGAGCTATCTAACCGCTCTGCCCTAGGACTATAAGGATATAAGACAACTGATGTATCATGTTCGGGCTCTCCAAGCTTATGTGGGGGTAGTCTAGACCTCAGAGTTTAAATAATTATGCAGAGTCCGGTTCATCAGACCGTTGAGACTAAACAAAGAGGTGACTCTGTTATGGGGCAGAATGTAGCGCTACATGGTAATCATATGGTGTGGGTCCAGGGAAACACATGTGGGAAGGTCTCGAAATATGAGTAGAGGTACGACTTACGAGATCAAACATAGTAGATTCCATGGTCACCGTGTGATGGGCCTAGGTGGAGACCTAGTTGACACTGATAGACCTAGTCTCTGGCGAGGGAATAAGCATAGGAAGGCAGCCCAAACTAAATAGAAAACACAACACATATTGGCATAGAGATGACACAGATGACTTAACACAAATTGTGGAATGATCTACTCTTTGTATTGTACGCTTATTTAACTGCTGTTGCATACTTATTTATATCAATTATTTAACTGCTACTGCTTGATCGTTTGTACTTAGCTATTTCTAGACATATCCCCTTTGCTTCTATACTAGGATGTCTTTTTCTATAGCCACTGGGTTGCAAGACTCAGCGCATGCAAATTTTTTCCCGTGCGCAGGTAATAGGTTGAGAGGGGAGATCGAGTTTTGGACATCGAGTCAAGATAGAAAGATATCAGGTAGCAACAAATAATTTAGATGGGCTGTAGTAGGGCATTAAAGTTGACTTCTTTGAATATTAATCAACCCGAAAACTCATACTGAAAATTTAAAAGTTCAAATGATGTTTATAAGTATAAATGTATTTTATTTAGTATTGTATGGATTTTTACAATTCATACAGCGATTGCCACATTGAAGACACAAGGTCGAGGCGTGACATGTCATATGTGATTAGGCGGCTCTCTTGCATCAGGATGCCCCCGAGCACTCAATCGGATGCGTCCGTCACCACATCAGATGCTTTGTGGAAATCTGGAAGGGTTTAGCACAGGCTTGGATATCATGCATACCTTGAGTTGCTGTAGGGCTTGCCGACATAGTCCATCCACTTCCATCTTTGGTCCTTCTTGAGTTACTCAATGAGTGGCGCTATGATCTGAGAGTACTTTTTGATAAACTTTTGGTAACAGTTGTTTAGGCTAAGGAATGATTAGAGCTTTGTCAGATCGTTTGACCTTAGTCATTCTTGGATGGCTTGTAACTTCTACTGGTCCATGTGCACTGTCCTTTCCCCAATCCTATGGCCAAGGAAAAGGATCTTAGACTATCCAAAGTCACAATTGTCCCTGCAAATGAATAGCTTGTGCTCTCTTAGCTTTTGGAAAGCTAGCTGGAGATGTTGGAGGTATGCTTTTTCGATCTCGAAATAAATGACGTCATAAAGATAGATAACAATGAATTTGTCTAGGAACTTGTGCAAGACTTCTGTTGGTGAGGCCAAAAGGCATCACAATGATATGCACACGCCTCGACTTAAGATGCGTGCAAGCAAGTTGGTCCCGATCTTCTGTCGTATGAGAAATCCTTAAGGTGGGGAATTATGACTTGGACGAAGGGGAGGCTAACCACGATCTAGGAATGCGACCAGCAACCTCGCAATCGCTAAACCACTCCTCAGTTGGTTATCAACCGTATCAAACATGACTGACCTATTCATGAAGAACGACACGAACAATTCATGAGAATTGAAAGAGCAACAGTGGAAGGATCACTCAAGATGTGATTAAAGAAATTGGACTTCAAGTTTGTAGCAAAAGCATTACAAAAGTGGTGGCTAAAATAAAAATCAAATTCTCCTTCAATAAGGCATGCTCTACCAAATATATAGACAAAATAATGGAGTTTTTTCATATTTTATTTCACTAAAATAGAAAAAATAAATATATAAATCTCCTCCTCTTGTAAGCCACGAATTTTGGAAAATAAATATCCCTTGATGAAGATTTGAATAAATATTAAATGAATATTTGATCTTGAATAAATCTTCCTTGATTTGCTCTTGAATTTGTTGAAAATTTGATTCTTGAATAAATTCCTTGATTTGCTCTTGAATAAATATTTGATGAAGATTTGACTCTTGAATAAATCTTCTTCCTTGATTTCCTCTTGAATAAATATTTGATGAAGATTTAATTCTTTAATTAATATTCTTTCGATTACTCATGTATCTTCCATATGAGTAATTCATGCAACTTCCATATGAGTAATTTATCCATGTGTTTCCTTGCATGTAGTGACAAGTAAACAATAACAATTAGGCAATATAATTTGTTCTGTAATTAAGTAATTAATTTGCCCAAGAAAAGAATTCACCTGTTGTCCTAAGCGTCGTGCACGGGCTCGTGTCATTGGGCCTTGTATGCTAACCGAGTCATGCACGGGTGAACGAGTGATGTCCTCATCATACTCCCCTTCTTGAAAAGGAGTCGACCTCGACTCTAGCTCATCTTCATCACCCAAGTATGAAGATAAATCAACCACATTAAATGTATTACTCACTCCATAATCCTTAGGTAGTTCCAGCTTGTAGGCATTATCATTTATCTTTGCAAGAACCTTGAATGGACCATCACCTCGTGGCATTACTTTGGACTAATGCTGTTCTGGAAATCGATCTTTGCGCAAATGCAACCAAACAGAATCTCCTTCTTCAAAAATAACTTTCTTTCTTCCTTTGTCTGCATGCTTTTTATATTGTATTTGCATCTCCTCAATATTTATTTTGGTCAGCTGATGCATCTTACGAATCATCTCAGCATCAAGATTACCAATTTCTGATGGTGGTAGAGGTAGTAAATCAATTGGAGCAGCAGACTTAAATTCATAGACGACCTCGAATGGGTAGAACTTGGTAGTAGAATGCACAATTCGGTTGTAGGCAAACTCAATATATGGTAAGCACTCCCATATCTTCAGGTTCTTTTTTAGTATCGCCCGTAGCATGGTGCCAAGTGTGCGGTTGACGACCTCGGTTTGTCCGTCCGTTTGGGGATGACATGTAGTTGAAAATAGCAGTTTTGTCCCGAGCTTACCCCAAAGCATCCTCCAAAAGTAGCTCAAGAATTTTGCATCACGATCTGAAACAATTGTCCTCGGCACTCTATGTAGACGAACGATCTCCCTGAAAAATAAATCGGCAACATGAGTAGCATCATCGCTCTTATAACAAGGTATGAAATGAGCCATCTTAAAAAATCTATCAACAACAACAAATATATTGTCTCTCCCCTTCTTAGTCCTTGGTAAACCCAACACAAAATCCATTGAAATATCCTCCCAAGGTACTTTTGGAATAGGAAGAGGCATATATAAACCATGTGGGTTTAAGCGAGACATAGCTGTTTGACAAGTGGTACATCAACCCACGTAATGCTCAACGTCGTGCCTCATCTTTAGCTAATAAAAGTGTGTGGCCAATACGTCCTTAGTTTTATGTATCGCAAAATATCCCATCAAACCACCTCCATACACTTCCTGCAACAATAGAAGACGAACAGTACTTGCAGGAACACAGAGCTTGTTAGCTCTAAATAAATAGTCATCATTTAATACATACTTATCCCAACATCTCCCTTCTTTACATTTAGTGTAAATGTCTTTAAAATCTAAGTCAGTATTATATAATTCTTTTAACCTTTCCAAACCGAGAATTTTACAATCAAGTTGGGACAACAACATGTAACGTCTAGATAAAGCATCGTCAACTAGATTATCTTTTCCCTTCTTATATTTCACAACATATGAAAAAGTTTCAATAAATTAAATCAACTTCGCATGTCTACAATTCAACTTACTTTGGCTATGAATATACTTTAATGATTCATAGTCTGAATGTATGATAAATTCTTTTGGCTAGAGATAATGTTGTCATGTTTCTAACACTCTAACCAATGCATATAATTCCTTGTCAGATCTTGAGTATTTTAAGATTTGACCACTAAGCTTTTCACTAAAGTAAGTAATGGGTTTCCTATCCTGCATAAGAACACCTCCAATTCCAATACCACTAGCATCACATTCTATCTCAAAAGTTTTATTAAAATCAGGAAGTTGTAAAAGTGGTGCATTGGTTAACTTATCTTTTAGCAAATTGAAGGCATCTTCTTGTGTCTTTTCCCACTTGAAAGGTATGTTCTTCTTTGTCAACGCATCGAGGGGAGCGGCGAGTGAGCTGAAATCCTTTACGAATCGACGATAAAAGCTTGTCAGTCCATGAAAACTTCGCACTTGCGTGACCAATGTAGGTGTTGGCCAAGCTCGAATACCTTTCACCTTTTCCTCATCCACCTCAATACCCTGTGCAGTTACAACAAAATCAAGAAATACAACTTGATCCGTGCAAAAGGTGCACTTCTCGAGGTTAGCAAACAAACGTGCATCTCTCAAAGCCATCAAAACTTGGCGCATATGTGCTAAATGTTCATCCAAAGACTTGCTATAGATTAATATGTCATCAACGTAAACTACCACAAATTTTCCAAAAAAAGCTATCAACACTTCATTCATTAAGCGCATGAACGTACTAGGTGCATTAGTAAGACCAAATGGCATAACTAACCACTTATATAATCCAAATTTAGTCTTAAAAGCAGTTTTCCATTCATCACCTTGCTTCATTCTAATTTGATGATAACCACTACGCAGGTCAATCTTAGAAAAGATGGTAGAACCACACAATTCATCAAGCATATCATCTAATCAAGGAATAAGATGACGATAACGTACCGTAATATTGTTGATAGCTTAACAATCTATACACATCCTCCATGATCCATCTTTCTTTGGCACAAGTAAAACAGGAACAGCACATGGACTTAAACTTTCACGCACATATCCTTTATCTAGAAGCTCTTGCACTTGGCGCTGAATTTCTTTTTTCTCCTCGGGATTGATACGGTATGGGAGTCGGTTAGGCAGAGATGCCCATGGAATCAAATCGATTTGATGCTCAATCCTCTGCAATGGTAGCAACCCTGTAGGTATCTCATCTGAAAAGACATCAGCAAACTCCTGCATCAAAGAAACAATCGAAACAGGAAAAGAAGATGATAAAGAATTAGTAGAAAAGAGAGCGTCCTTGCATACAAGTGCAAAACACTATTGGGGATTAGTTTCTAATTCTCTCATCTCACTTTTGGTGGCTAATAGAACTTGTCCCTTGATTGGTATTTCTCTTTTCTTCTCACATTTTTCTTTCTTTTCTTTCATTTTGGGCTGATGACTCTCACTTTTTATTTTGTGAATGTCACTTATCTCTTTCTCTTTTCTCTTACACTCAACCCTATCTAAATTATCTTTGAGAAGTTCTTCCGGTGTCATTGGAACTAATACGACCTTCTTATCTTTGTGCATAAAGGAGTGCTTATTGGAACACCCATAATGTGTATCATCCTTATCATATTGCCATGGTCTTCCAAGTAGTAATGCATAAGCTTGCATTGGCACCACATCATAATCCACAAAGTCAGAATAGGTACCAACAGAAAAATGAACGCGTACCATCATTGTTACCTTCAACTTTCTACAAGAATTGAGCCATCGAATGTAGTATGGCTGGGGGTGTAATCTTGTGGTTAGGGCAAGTTTTCCAACCATCTATGAACTTGCAATATTATTGCAGCTTCGACAATCAATTATTATCTTATAAGAGTGCTCCTTGATCACAAATTTGGATTAGAACAAATTGTGACGCTGCCCATTTTCTGTTTTCTCCATCTGAGAGCTAAGAACACAGCGAACAACAAGGCTTGCATGACTTGTATCAAAAGTGATCTCTTCTAGTTCTGACCCCGAAATAGGTTGAGACTCCACGTGATCAGATTCACCTCCCTCTTCTACCTCACTGGCCGATGTGCACTCACCATCTTCTCGAATGATAAGGGCACGTTGATTTGGACAATCACGCATATAATGCCCTTTCCCCTTACACTTGAAGTACTCAATCTCCCTTGTTCTTCCTGTAGATGCAACTGAGGATGAACTTTTTCTAGGGGCAACAGTGGTCTTTTTTGAATCGACAGGTTTGGATGTTGGTGAAGTAAAATGGCTTCCCGAATTCCCATGATCGATTGGTGCAGTAGTCCTGCTAGAATGACCAACACTCTTCTGTTGTTGATTGGCATCCCTCCAAGGCATGGAAGAACTAGGATGACTACGATTGGCTTTGTATGGCTGCTTCCTCCTTTGAACTTGCCTTTCAGCTTTGCATGCATAATGAAATAGTTGATCTAAAGAATTGTAGTTCTGGAAATCAAGTATATCTTGTATCTCTCCATTCAATCCTCCTAAGAATCTAGCCATCTTTGCATTATCATCTTCTTACACATTAGCACGTAACATTCCCACCTGCAACTCTTGATAGTATTCTTCCACAGATTTGTTTCCTTTATTCATTATTTGAAATTTATTAAGTAATTCTCTCTCAAAATAGGAAGGCACGAACCTGGACCTCATCAAGCGCTTCAAATCATCCCAAGTACGAGGATCTCCATTTCTTTGTCGAATTTGACTCCACCAAATAGAAGCATAACCAATAAATTCAGTAGTTGCCGCACGTACTCTATACTCTTCTGGGTAATGATGACGGCTGAACTTTTGCTCAACTAATAATTCCCAATCAAGATAGGCTTCTGGATTAAACTTTCCATCAAAACTAGGAACATTGAATTCAATTTTACCCAATGCATCATTTCTTCTTTCTTCGTTACGGTGACGTACATGACCTCCGTCACCTCCCACTCCTCGTGCGGGGCGATGCTGATACAATTCCAAGGTAACTTCATCATAACCCATATAATTATCATTTAACACTTCATCAGCAGCTTCATGAAATGCAGCTTTCAAATTTCCTCTTGGTTCAAATGGAGCGGTAGCAGCAGCATTATTATTAACTTCAACTCGTCCTCGAGGAGCTCGAGGTGGTGGGTGTCGTCATGGAGGAGTTCGCTCTACTTCATCAAGTCGTGCTTCAATTTCACCAAGATGATTCTCTAACCCATCTGCCGAACACGTGACAATCGACGTATGAGCCCAAAGGACTCATACAAGGCATTTATAGATTTATACAACTCACATACATCATCAAGTCAGCGGAATATATATTTAAATCAACTACTTCAACCTTTCTAACACAGTCCCGATGTACCTACTACAATCACTATGATAACACAAACGCTAAAATAACTAGATTTATAACCAACTTCATGTCTATCAGCTATCTCGGCCGATCACGTATTAAACCTACACACATTTGAACGTAGTGTGCTCAGCCTTGCGGCTTTGTGCTTACGGCTCTAACCGCAGTAGAATATATTAAGTAGGAAAAAGGGAGATTCTAAGGTGTCCGTAAATTGTTCAGTAAAGCAAGCAAACATGTAAAGACAATAAGTAAAGCATGAAGTATTCATAAATAAATAAAGCATGTACCAGATAAATGTAATTCAAACTATAAACAAGGTGTATGTCGATGTTTCTAAGTAACAATCATTGATAATGTGTCATGTCAACAAAATAACGTGTTTTGGGCAGCCAGCCTATGCTTAGGAGAGCTCCTGATCAGGGAGTTCTCATAAGCCCATCAGTGTCCTTTGTCTATGTCTCTACCTATGCCCGCCACACTGATGTTGGCGAAGAGGTCGGGCGACCGTGATTCCCTCTTCATTGGTACGCTAGGCGAATCTCTTCAACGCCGCGACCTAGCGACCTGTCACTCCATGCGTCTTCCCCAGACAATCCATGGAGCAACTCGTGTAGTACTACACACTATCCCATGGACAGGGTCACCGCACCTAAATGTATACCACGGCCACGGCTAGCCGATATTTAATTAAACCCCAGGATCCAGACTACTCTTCAGAACGTCTGCAGTACATCTGGTATAGCCGTGTGGTCCATGGATCCACTGTCCAAGGCTATGCTGAAGAGGTAACCGTCCCGATTCAAAAGCAGCGATGCCTGCCAGGAGGTGAGCATTCTAGCGGCCACCAAAATACTACAACCTCGGCGACATGCTAGCAAGATCATCGGTATGATCACACCCCCAACTAACCATATTAGGACTATCACGGTGGCGACTTCGCGTCACACGTGCGGGTATGGTGACTAAGTCACGAGATTCTTGGCGATAAGCCGATCCATAGTAAATTCTACCATTTATGTCCTTTATAAATTTTCCTTTTAGGTGGTATGGTTTTCGGAGGGTCAAAACCCATATCCGTAATTCAAAATATCTGCCATGATGTATCGTTAATATTTCCTCACATATGTGTGATAGTGTCATATGACCATAGATTCTATTTTTGATTGTCCGGGTAGATGTCAACTCTAGTGTTATCTACTTATCTACATCATACCCATAAGTGGGACACTAATGTTTTATTTATCATGACATCATGGCTGATAAGAATCAAAGGAAATAAGAGCATCCTAGCATTCTCAGATAACAGCACATACAAGGTTATAAATAGATCACATAAGCAAAGTTAAAACTACCGCATATCATATAAGCAAGGTTCAGACTACATATAATAAGAGCAAGATTATATAACACACAAACAAACATTAAGATCAATTTAAATATCAGTTTTCTAAGCAGTAGTATTATCATCTCCTTAATTTTCACAATCTTGAAAGTAGTCTACTGTAGTGAACCAGCGCACCTGGATGTAGTAATTCGTCCTTCGAAACCAACCGTACAATAGCTTGAGCGTCGTTAAATAATTCAAGGTGACCTACCTATTACAAATATCATTGACTTTAGAGATTATTTCTAATATAAAGTATCATCTATTTTATTTTTAATAAGCTAAACTCACCACCTTTCCTTATTTTCTTTAAACTCATCTCAACCCAATTTAGTTAAATATTGTTCAACTCAATTTAGTTTATCCAACATAATCTACCTAATTACTTATCGACCATTACTCTACAACCTAATCACCCAAGTTCCAATACTATGGTGAGCTAATTAGAATTCTAAGTCATCCATAGTTTCAACTAATGACTCTAAATTTTTACCTAGTGATCATATCTAATAACTAGCAAGGTGGGATATTTGCAAACATGTCCTAGTGTTGACCTGCGTTCAATTACCCACTAAGACGTAATTATTATGTTACTTACATGTTCACTAGCAAGGAAGAAAAAGATTCAAAATACCACGAATTCAACCAACAGCAATAACACTTTATCAAAACTTAGCAACATATAAACCCCATTGCTTCAACACCCGAGCCAACAGTAACAACTCATCAGCAATGACACATATCAAAACTCAGCAACCGAACCAACAACATCTTGATCAAAATTCAGCATCACATAAACATAACAAAAACATCATCAACACTTCATCAAAACTCAGCAACCGAACCAACAACATCTTGATCAAAATTCAGCATCACATAAACATAACAAAAACATCATCGACGCTTCATCAAAACTCAGCAACCGAACCAACATCTTGATCAAAATCCAGCATCCCATAAACATAAATAAACTCCAAACCCCATTACTATACTCAACACAGAGAACTATCAAGCATAAATGCAACTTGATATCAATGCACAAATTAAGATTCAAAAGAGAGTGATTAACATTCGACCATAGCGTGGGTCGATTTGGGGATTGGAGGCTTTCGGCGGTGGTTGTTGAGGTGATTCGCTGCAACCCAAATGAAGACAGCGTTGGCGCGAATCGTCGACCACAGTGGACCGAATGGCGATCCATCGGCGGTCGTGAATAAGGGAGAAAGCGCGGAGCTTGTGGCGACAGGTCTGGAGGAGGACGAGGTCGAGCGGCGCACGAACAGAAGAGGTTTGTCGCCGAGCTCACGGCGCGCGATCGATTGCGAGGCAACGAAGAGGAGTCGACGCCCTCGGATCACCGGCGACTGGCAGTCGCGCTTCGATCGGGCCGCAGGGGATTGAACAAGGAGGGTTCGTCGCGCTTCGATCGGAGCCGCAGGGGAGTGAAGGAGGAGAGTTCGTTGGCTGCTGATAGGGTAGAGGTGGTCAAGCGGAGCGAGACTCGCCGTCGATCGTGCGGCGAGAAATCGAGGGAGCCGGATGTGAAGGCGGAGAAGAGGAAGAAGAGGCTGCGTCGCTCTTCTCGCCCGATCTAGGGCATGAAACGCACGTGAGCAGCGCGTGCTGGCAAATTTCCACCCTTGCCCTTGACATTTCCACTTAACTACAATCATACCCTATATTGACCATTCTACCCCTAACGATTATTTCTAATTACCCACTCCTAACTCACCTATGCAAATTAATTAACTTAATTAAGGTTTATTTTTATTTATTTATTTATTTTTATTTTTTATTTTTTTATAAGATTTGGGGTTTACAGTCATGGAGGAGTTCGCTCTACTTCATCAAGTCGTGCTTCAATTTCACCAAGATGATTCTCTAACCCATTCAGGCGCACAAGTACTTGATCGGATAGTATTTGCTCGAAGATGTTTGTAACATGAGCCATCAAAGCCTGAGAGCGTGGAGACAATGATATCGCCGATGATTGGGACCCATTTTCCCCGTCATAAGAAACATCACGAGGACTTCTCGATCCTGATATTGTTAGTAAAGACAAAAGAGAAATTCCACCAAACTAGTAAATTATTTATGAAAAACTCACAATTCTCACAAACCTTACCACCTGAAGCTCTAACCCTTCTAAAAAATTACTCGCATGTTTGCTGGTTCGTGATAACTTTCAACATGGAGTAAATAAATCGATTACAAAGTGTTAGAACACGGTGATCAAGGCTAATTTATAGAGATCTAGATAGGGATATCTTTGTAGCAAAGAGAAGGAAACAATAATTCAAGAAATTGCTAAGTTGACTCAATCAAGCAAGGTAGAAGGTGTCAAAAGGAAGAATAAGTGCAATGATAAATATAATTAAAAATTCGGATTAAATATATATATATTTTTTTCTCTCCCTTGGCCGAACCTTCCTCTCACTATATATATATATATATTTTTTTTTTTTCCTCGCCCAAAGCTTCCTCCTCTCTTTATCCTTTTTTTTTTCCTTGCCGAACACTTCCTCCTTTTTTTTTCTTTTTTTTTCTACCTCTCCTTTTTTTTCCAATAATTCGGCCGAACACTCTCTTTGGCCGAACAACACTTCTATATTTTTTTTTTTCTTGCAAGAAGGATAAAAATTCAACAAAGTAAACGGAAATTAGGAGAAAAAAAGAGAATAGTATAAAAGATGGAAAAACAACGTTCAAGAAAAGGACTAGAGGATTTGAAAAATAAAAGAGAATATACTAAAGGATAGATGAATTCCTACTGGTAACGAAGGCTCTGATACCACCTGATATGCACACACCTCGACTTAAGATGCATGCAAGCAAGTTGGTCCCGATCTTCCGTCGTAGGAGAAATCCTTAAGATGGGGAGTTGTGACTTTGACGAAGGGAAGGCTAACCACGATCTAGGAACACGACCAGCAACCTCGCAATCGCTAAACCACTCATCATTTGGTTATCAACCGTGTCAAACACGACTGACCTGTTCACGAAGAACGGCATGAACAATTCACGAGAATTGAAAGAGCAACAGCGGAAGGATCACTCAAGATGTGATTAAAGAAATTGGACTTCAAGTTTGTAGCAAAAGCATTATAAAAGTGGTGGCTAAAACAAAAATGAAAGTCCCCTTCAATAGGGCATGCTCCACCAAATATATAGACAAAATAATGGAAATTTTTCCATATTTTGTTTCACTAAAATAGAAAAAATAAATATATAAATCTCCTCCTTTTGTAAGCCACGAATTTTGGAAAATAAATATCCCTTGATGAAGATTTGAATAAATATTTGATGAATATTTGATCTTGAATAAATCTTTCTTGATTTGCTCTTGAATAAATATTTGATGAAGATTTGATTCTTGAATAAGTCTTCTTCCTTGATTTGCTCTTGAATAAATATTTGATGAAGATTTGATTCTTGAATAAATATTCTTCCTTGATTTCCTCTTGAATAAATATTTGATGAAGATTTAATTCTTGAATCAATATTCCTTCAATTACTCATGCATCTTCCATATGAGTAATTCATACAACTTCCATATGAGTAATTCTTCCATATGTTTTCTTGCATGTAGTGACAAGTAAATAATAACAATTAGGCAATATCTTTTGTTCTGTAATTAAGTAATTAATTTGTCTAAGAAAATAATTCACTTGTTGTCCTAAGCGTCGTGCATGGGCTCATGTCATTGGGCCTTGTATGCTAACCGGGTCTTGCACGGGTGAACCAGTGATGTCCTCATCACACAAGGAACTCATATGAACCATAATTCATCACACACGTTGTTTTGGCTTCATCTTCTTTGGTGTTTGGACTTGCCAGTATCCTGATCAGAGATCTAGCTTGGTGAAGAATCTGGCATGACCTAGCTGGTCGAATAGTTCGGTTATCAAGGGTATGGGGTAGTGATTTTTCACGATCACCTTGTTGAGTGCCCGGTAGTCGATGCATATGCGTAGCTTCTCATCCTTCTTGTGCTGGAATAAGATGGGCATCTCGTAAGGTGCCTTGGATGGGCAGATCATGCCAGCGTCCAATAGCTCTCCTAGCTGTTTCTTCAATTCTGCAAGCTTGGTTGGTGGTATCCTATAAGGAGCTTATGCTAGCAGTCAAGCGCCAAGGACAAGCTCTATTTGGTGATCAGTTGGTTGGTGAGGAGGCAGTGTCCTTGGGAGTTCTTCCAACATGATGTCGCCAAACACAAACTCAACCGCTTGGATGCTTGCTGGTATTGGCCCTTTGAAAGCAAAGAATGAAGCTGCCTCAAGTAGAGTTGCAGCGAATGTTGCTTCATTTTGTCTCACCCCCTTAACAAGTTGGATGACCGAAAGGAAATTAGCCCCACTAGGTGCTGGTTTAAAAGGTATACCTTGGTATGAGTTATTCGGTGTTTGAGCATGGGTGAATCTAAGCTATTCTCATCCACTGACATGAGTCTGCCAAGATGTGGGGCAACCATCTGATATGCACACGCCTCGACTTAAGATGCGTGCAAGCAAGTTGGTCCCGATCTTCTGTCGTAGGAGAAATCCTTAAAGCGGGGGGAGTTGTGACTTTGACGAAGGGGAGGCTAACCACGATCTAGGAACGCGACCAGCAACCTCGCAATCGCTAAACCACTCCTTAGTTGGTTATCAACCGTGCCAAACACGACTGACCTGTTCATGAAGAACGGCACGAACAATTCAAGAGAATTGAAAGAGCAACAGTGGAAGGATCACTCAAATAAATTGGACTTCAAGTTTGCAGCAAAAGTACTATAATAGTGGTGGCTAAAACAAAAATCAAAGTCCCCTTTCAATAGAGCATGCTCCACCAAATATATAGATAAAATATGACACGTTTTTCCATATTTTGTTTCACTAAAATAGGAAAAACAAATATATAAATCTCCTCCTCTTGTAAGCTACGAATTTGAAAAATAAATATCTCTTGATGAAGATTTGAATAAATATTTGATGAAGATTTGATCTTGAATAAATCTTCCTTGATTTGCTCTTGAATAAATATTTGATTCTTGAATAAATCTTCTTCCTTCAATTACTCATACAACTTCCATGAGTAATTCCTCCATGTGTTTCCTTGCTTGTAGTGACAAGTAAACAATAACAATTAGGCAATATCATTTGTTCTGTAATTAAGTAATTAATTTTCCCAAGAAAAGAATTCACCTGCTGTCCTAAGCGTTGTGCACGGGCTCGTGTCATTGGGTCTTCTGTGCTAATTGAGTCTTGCATGAGTGGACCAGCGATGTTTTCATCACCATCATCTGAGACTTGAGGAGAAAGTCTGTCCTGAGGATGAAGCTAAAATCATCCATTGGCACGATGGTCAAGTCTACTTGCCCCCACCATTGCCCCACTTAGATCGATGTTTGTCAAACCATGCC
This sequence comes from Thalia dealbata, assembly GCA_030544415.1. Taxonomy (NCBI): domain Eukaryota; kingdom Viridiplantae; phylum Streptophyta; class Magnoliopsida; order Zingiberales; family Marantaceae; genus Thalia; species Thalia dealbata. The sequence continues at coordinate 17,173,030 of CM060460.1, forward strand.
AATGGCATCGAAAGCTTTTTTATTGACAATCTTGATTTAAAGGTTGTTGAGGCCAACCTTCAACCCTAGGTCGCATGCCAACTCCTTGTGCATAAAGTTGTGGGTGGCACCCATGTCCACCATTATATCTAACGGGTGTTCGTTGACAAGGAGCAAGACAAGACATACATCAGCTTAGCATTTGGCTCTAAATGGACAACATTCAAGTGCTGCAGAGGCATCACATGCACGGGCACAGCTAGCACAGTCGCTTGTTTCCCAAGTGCACCCACGGGCTCATCTTGCCTCTTTCTAGCATTGATCGTCGGTACGACTCCCACGTTGTGTGCACCTCCATGCCGGGTTGGACTTTCGCAGATATAGCATCCATGCCATGCTGTTTCGCCCTAGTTTTTTGCTCTAGGGTTTGGCGGGGCATCCTATAGCAGTTGCGGGCACCCGTCTTCGGTTAATACCTTATGCCTTCAGATAGGACACTATGCACGGTCTCGCTTGGTTGGGCAGACCTGGGCTGCTTGGTGCACCGGGCAGATGCTCCTAACCATAGGTCTATGAGGCCCTTGGTGGTGGTGTCTGCCTCCTTCGAGATGGTGACACCACACCGTAGGTGCTCTTCTTGCATCCCTTATTGTAAGCCATCGATGAATGCAAAGAGAAATCTTGCTAAGTCATGTCCTTCAGGTCCATGGTGATGCTATTGAAATCCTGAATATATTCTTAGATGGATTGAGTTTAGTGTAGCCCCTTTAGTTGTCTTTCAGCTAGCCATGCTATGTTGACTAGGAGGAACTGCTGGCGCAGCTCCCTCACCACTTCAGTAGTCTTGCACCCCGATACCCTCATTATTTCCCGGAGCTTCGCATCGCATATGCCACCATCGCTTGGCTTCTCCATCATGGAAGGCAACCGCAATGTCAACCTTCTCCTCATTCTAGATTTTAGTTGCCTTGAATAATTAGTTCATGTCCCATATGAAGTTCTCAATGACCTTCGTGTTCCTGCTCCCCGAGAAGGACTTAGGTCCTAGGACATGCACGTTCGGTCTTGGAACTTGGTGCAGTCTGTTACTGAGGCAAAACTCTATCCGCAGGTATTCCAGCTCTTCCCGGAACCTTTGCTCGATCACGTTGAGCTCAGAGGGGGTTTGCTCGGTTATGGATTGAAGCTCTTCGAATTCTACTCACAAAGCTTCGATAGTCTACTGGAGTTCATCCATGTGCTCTAAGAGCAAGCCTGTACTTGATCCATCCTAGTCTTGCATAGGTGAACTCCTGACCAGTCCCTCTAGCATTTGCAGCCTCTTCTCCACTTACTCAAGGATTTTCTTGGTCCTTATGGTCATTGAGAAGCAAATCAGACTTGATGAGTGGATTTTTGAGATATACTTATGTATGGACTCGATGATGCTTGTGTTGGGACGTAGTCTTGGCTCTAATACTAAAATGTCATGACCCTTTACCTGTGCCTGCTTGGTGTGTCAGATGATCGTGTGGAGTGAATGACGCTGATGATGGCTCAGTGCTCATGACCCTGTTAGGTTGAGTGAAAGATGGAAAAACTTGCTAAAGATACTTGCAAATGAAGGGAACAGGTTTGCTTTATTCAAACACTAGTAAAAACCTTTCAAAAATCCTCCTATTTTACAAGCACTCTTGCCTAACTCTATGTAATAAATCCCCTAGGTTCTAATCTTTTCCCTAGATTACAAATAAGCTCTTTAAATAGCTCTTAGCAAGAGTGTAATTAATTGTCCCTTCATATTCCGCTTTATGACTTGTAATGGGTGCCCCATGGCCTTCTCGCTTTATGACGTGCCCCTTTGTCTTCCGCCCTTTGGCTGGGAATGAGCGGGCCCCATGGCATGGAGCGGGCATGCCCCTTGGACTTCCACTCCTTGGCATGGAGCCATGCCCCGTAGACTTCCACTGCTTTGGCACACCCATTTGGGTGGGTCCTTTGGTTTGGATGGGCGCATACGTGGGTGTGTTCTGGGGCCCGCATGCACTAGCCACGTGAGTTAGAGCCTGGTTCAATTGATTCTTGATGTGCCCCAGCCGAGTCTGGGTTCGGCTCATGCTGGGTTTGGGCTTCAGGAACTAACATCGAGATCCTCGCTTCACGGGAAAATTTTGGATGTTAGGATCAAAATTAAAATTTTGTATTCACTATGCCTCTTCATCATAGCAAGCTAGGAAAATTGGGAAGAGTTATTAAATGCAATATAATTCTACTACAATATTAACTAGAGTTTGATTACAAAGAAATCTCTATTCAAAATATATATGGACATCTACCCATCACTCTGGCAGAACTAGTTTGGGCAACCTCTGAAGAACGATGTTCCACTGATACCAGATTCATCCATTGCATTGATGATTATTGGATCAGATTGTTATTTTTATGAAATATGGAAAGGATTTTGTAGTGATGAGTTGTATTAAATGCTTTTTTTTAGCCCTCCTGTTAATACGACAGTTGGCATGACAGGAGGGTTAGGGCAAAACAACATCCAAATAGTTGCCAATTTGGATTAATATCACTTATTCATGCTAATTCAACTTTATTTGATTTAGCCCAATTTCCTCTTTGGTCTTCTTCAAGTCTAATCTCTATAGTGATCTAATTAATTAATCCAATATTCATGTCAAAGAAAGGCTAAATTTGGTCATCTATTTCATTTATTTAACTTTAGTTCGTCTTGTTTGTTTATAAAATTATATTTAATGGTATCTATTTAATACATATATATCCTCAAAATAAATTAATATTGTATAAACACGTCTATTTTGTATTAAGGGTAATTATATAATATAGGTGATTTTGAGGGATACATGGAAAAAATAATATGAGGATTTATTTCTAAAATCATATGGATTTTTAAACTATGAAATTTTAATATAAAAATTATACCATCAAATAAAATTTTGATATGGAATCCAAGTGCAGACAAATTGTAATTTTGACATCATTTGATGGGTTAAATGATTGAACCAAACTAAAATTAAAATGGACAGTCAAGATTAAATCACTTAAAGTGATGGACGGCCTAGATTTAATCTCAGTAAACCCATGATTGAACGAGGGTTAAGTCAAGCTTGAGTTAGGTGAACAATGACTTAAGTTATTTTTATTTACATTAATTTTATTTCTTCCCCTCTCATGCACACATCCTTCTCCTTTTCTCCACATGACAGAGACGATGACCCCTTCCTCGCTTTACTGTCAATGGTTGGACTATCTCTTGATCGGATTTTTTGATGATATTTCAGCCACGGGTTCAAGTGAGTGAGTAAAACTCAGTGGAATCTTCAAGTTAAAGTTTTGGGGAAGAGTTGAGGATGAAAAATCGAAAGAGGTATCAGTGGGTGAAAGCTTCATTGCTGGAGCCTACTCCAGCAATTGCCGACCATTTCGATCGTGGAACTTGACAAAATTGGTATTTATGGCTTATCCTCAATGAGAGCTATCCATTGATACCTAGATTGAGAGCTATTAGTTGCCAATTGGCCGCTGGCTAGCTAAAAACTTTAACTTAGGGTTTTCGCCTAAGTGAATTTTTCGGTGAAATTGGCAATGTATAAACTCTAAGAATTGGGGCAAATATAATTTCTGGAATCTATGTAAAGAGAGCTTTCATTGGTACCAATACTAGAGTTGATCGAAGAACTTCGCGAGTAAGGGTGATATGCACATGTCTCGATTTAAGATGCATGCAAGCAAGTTGGTTCCGATCTTCCGTCGTAGGAGAAATCCTTAAGGTGGCGAGTTGTGACATTCACGAAGGGGAGGCTAACTACGATCTAGGAACGCAACTAGCAACCTGACAATCGCTAAACCACTCCTCAATTGGTTATCAACAAGGATCACTCAAGATATATGATTAAAGAATTTGGACTTTAAGTTTGTAGCAAAAGTATTAAAATAGTGGTGGCTAAACAAAAATAAGTCCCCCTCAATAGGGTATGCTCCACCAAATATATTGTAAACTATGTTTTCTTTATAAGAAAAAAAATAAAATAAAAAAATAAATAAGAAAAGGAAAATAAAATGAAATAAATAAATAATAATAAGATTTTTTTTTAAAAAGAAATAATAATATATATAAAAAGTTATAATAATGAAATAATAAAATAAACTAGATAAATAAAATAAAATAAAAAAAATAAAAAAAAATAAATAATTTATAAATAATAATAGTTTATTTGTTAATAGATACAATAATGTATTATGTCTAATAGATAAAATAAAATATTATTTTTATAGATTAGGTTAAAATAGAGAAAAAAAAAGAAGAAAAGGAAAATAATTTAAATAAAGATAAAGGGGAATAAAATAAATAAAAATATATATAAATTTCATAAAGATAATAATTATAATAATAATAGATAATTTTTAGGAAAAAAAAGTAAAGAAAAAGAATATATAAATAAATATTGATATATTAGATAAATATATCAGATAAAATATTAAAAAAAATTCCACCACGGCAGTGCAAGGATGCATGGGGAGATAGAGACGAGGGTTTAAACCCTCGAAAACAAGGGGTTTCCCTATTCCGAGGGTGACGGCGGCGGAAGGCGTTGTAGGTCGTCCGGTGGCCGGCGGTTTCGAGAGAAGGGTGCATGAGCGAGTAGGAGCGTCTTTTAGGAGGCCAGCGAGGAGTGGACGTGGCGCCGGCGAGCCGATCTCGCGTGGGAAGCGGTGAACAGTGGACTCCTCCTGTTTCCACCATTGTCGCCGGTGAGGAGCGCGGTGAGCGCCTCTTGCTACTGTCACGAGCAACCGGGGTGCGATTCGACTCTGGTGGAGTCGAATTGAAGGAGCAGCTGCGGTGGAGAAGGCACAGGCGTAGCTGCCGGCGGAGGTCGATTGTTGCAATAGGGGGCAGCGGGCGCCGGGGGTTGTGGGTGCTCCTAAGCACTATCAGCGACGAGGCGAGGCAGATAGTAGGTGGAGGAAGGAGTGGCGAACCTGTTCGTGGAGTTCCAACAAGTCCGCAACAGCGGAGTAGGCAGGAAACGGTGGGGAACGGAGGCCGGCGGCTGCAGCAGGGGAGGTCGACGCTGGTGTCGATGTTGGAGGTGATCGAGCTCTACTGGCGGCCTAATAGGCGGCCGTTGGGCTGAGGGGGACTCGGTGATGACGGGTGAGTGTTTCCGGTGGGTGCGCGACGAGCGATCGGCAGTTGAATTGGTAGCAGAGCAAGGCAGATTCGAGCGGGGAATGATCAGGGAAGAAAGGGTCGACTGCACGTGCGATGTGCGTGCGGCGGTCCGGCTCAGACCGGTCCGAACTGGTTCGATCCGGTTCAGGGCCAGTTCGGTCCGGTTCAAGGCTGGTTAAGTAGCGTTTCAACTTAATTTTCGTAGATTTTCATGGTTGTTCGACCGGTTCGTTTGGGTTCAACATGGCTAGGGCTTGATTGGTAAGTTTTAAGTTCTTAGGAATTTATTTAGAATTTTTAGTATATTTTAGGTTTGGTTTTCGAATTACTTTAGGTTGGGTTCAGGGTTTTGAGTGTGTTAACGATTTAAAAAAAATCTAAAATAAATTTTAATGATATGTTATGGTTAAACATATTTTTCGTGATTTAATTAGAATTTTTTAAGATTATTAAAATGTGATTTTTAATTTAATTAAGATAATTTAGGTTAATTTAGGATTTAAATGAATTAATTGTATGTTACATGCATAATATTAATTGGAATTAAAATAATTTATTTAGAATTTTTACAGAATTAATATATTTAGGATATTTTAAATTGAGGTAATTAGATTATTCCAATTAATGAAATTGATTAATTTGGAATTTTATAAATTTATAATTTAGAGAATTGGTTTATTTAGATTTTCTAATTAGTGAAATTTGATAATTTAGAATTTTGTAAATTTAATTGATGTAATTATATTTTTCACAGTATTATTAAAATTATTTTTAGAATTAATTAAGGTAGTATATGTTGATTAAGATTTTTGGGTATAATTAAATTATTAAACTAAATATTATTTAATATGCTTGTTTATTAATGATTGTGTTGGATTGTGATTGTTAATGTGATGGATGATTGGTTGATTTTAAGAAATTAAATAAAATAAAGAAAATGATGTGAGGATGTGAGTAGAAGGGTAGATAGGAAATCCTTGTTTGAGTTGCATGATTTATGATTATTGGATGTATTTATTTTATCTTAGGAAAATGGATTGTTGTGCTGTTGCTTGAAAAATCACAGCCAAACTGTGATTTGTGTGGGAGTAAGAAGGAATTGTCGTGCTTGATTGCGTACTTGCTTATTTTTAAGAATTACAGTCAAGCTGTGAATTCTTGCTTGACTTTGCTTTGAGACTCATGTGAGGGTTTATGGTTTCAGATTTCTGGCCTACTACAGTGCTGAGTCCTAAGGGTCGTTGTCATTTATTGTCATTTATTGTATATGCTGATAAGTTATATATCTGCTTCGTTGCATGTTTAATTAGCATGTGATTTGATGTGATTGTTTTTGAAAGTATATCATGCTAGTATATAGATATAATTCTATCGTATGTATGTTATTGATGATTATGCTCATGTTATGTTGTTCTTTAAATATGTTCATGTGATGTTAGAGGTGTAGAGACACTTAGCAAGACACAGAACATGATAACATGAGACATGATTAGAGACACTTAAGGTTCATGTTAGGACAACACCTAGAGTGATCTTATTTGACATTTAACCGAGAACTTTTGGACATCTTAGGGTCATGATAACCTAGGAGATGACATTAGGTTCTTGGTTGGATATGCTGCCAACATGTGGTGAGGAGCCATGTGCTAGTCACGGTAGAAATGCACGCTCGGTCGACTTAACCTCAGATACTTTGGTGTAGTCGGGGTCTCACTTCGGTGCAGAGCTCAACTTATTTGTATTACTCCAAGGTAGATAGGTGCTAGGAACAGTACCGTGCCATGAGCTACTAGTGCTAGGGAACCTGATGACACTGGCATGCTCAACGATATGGGTTCCTGAGCAGTCCAGGTTCATTGGTAGCATATATGATTATCTCAGCTTGCCAAGCTGTAGATGGATGGATTTGGTGGTTTTGTATGGTGATGCTGCAATGATGCATAATTACAGTATTGTATGGTACTTGTGTTGCATAGAAGGAGTACCGTGGTCACTAGCTCCTTCCGCTAATGTCAATGAACAGGCATCTAGGACAGAGATGTAGAGTTGATAATGACGGGGTTTGGGGAGATTCCTAACGAGGGGTTTACCTTGAACATAGGATGGCTGCCTTAGGAATAATATTGGATAACTTATGATATATTCGTTAAGGAGATATGTTATTTTTAAATTTAAGTTACTATTATGAATACAGCTTTTGTACCATGTTCACATATCTTATGAACATATCTTATTTTAAATAATATGACTGCTACTTTGATATATTAAGTCTTGTTATATATGGTGTGACATATTAATTTAAATTATGTGACTTGGTAGATATGTTTTCTTGTTGGCTTGTACAATACCTTATGCCCATTTTTAGGGTGATGCGAGGAGCGAGGGAGAACCTAGTTATGACGAAATAGAATTCACTTCGAAAATCTAGATAGATATTTTATTGTTATAGTATTTATGTAAAATGCAAATTATTTATGTTTCCGCTCTGTTTAATAAAAAAAAAAATTTGTGCTTTATGATACATCTAGCCTTGTACGAGTTGTGATGCAGAAGTGCAGCTTATACGGCGGTTGTGGATTTGGGCGTGACATATATAGACATAATAACGGATGTTTTTAGCACCAAAATAGGAAAAATAAATAAATAAGTCTCTTTTTTCTTGCAAGCAAAATTAGCTGCATATATGCAACTTCTTTTTTGGAGCCACAAACTTGGGGAATAAATATTCCTTAAAAACTCTAAGTAAATATTTAATTTAATCATATTCCTTAATTTCCTCTTAATAAATATTCCTTAATTTGCTCTTAAATAAATATTTCTTAATTTGCTCATAAATAATATTTAATTTTCTTTTAAATAAATATTTATTCAATTACTCATCATATTAATAATTCCTCCATGTGTTTCCTTGCATGTAATGATAAGCAAGCAATAATAATTAGGCAATATCATTTGTCCTGTAATTAAGTAATTAATTTACCCAAGAAAAGAATTCATCTGTTGTCCTAATTGTCGGGTACAGGCTCGTGTCATTAGGCTTTGTATACTAATTGAATCTTGCACAATTGAACGAGTGATGTCCTCATTAGAGGGTTCCGATAAAATTTCTGGTGAATCTCCGGTGGATCTTTGACGAATTTTACGGCGAACTTAATATAAAAATTAAGGTGACTCTAGAAAGCATTCTAAGAGTAATTGTGAAGACTGATTGTTACCGGATTGAGAATTAAAATTCATTGAAATATTCATATAAAATTCAATAACCAAGCACGAGGATACTGACTGTCACGCCCTGACCCGCAGGTCGACACGTGGCAACCACCGTATAGGCCCTACAACCCATACCAGGCATATACATAGTGCAGCATCACAACTACCAATAAATCCATACAATATTTCAGTACAGTCCTGATATATCCTAATACAATTCTAAGACCGACAGGAGTGACATTTGAAACTAAATAACGACGACCATGTACCTTCCGCGATGAATCTCCCGTTAACAGCCTCGACTAATACATCTACACCTGCACACACATTGAACGTGGTGTGCTCAGCCTTGCGGCCTAGTGCAAAATTACGGCTTGAAATGTAAACCCCCATCCTTGATTTTTTTTTAAAAAAAAATAATAATATCCGACCAGTTCGACCGAACCGGTTCATCTGAGCGGTCCAGCCGAACCGACCCAAATGGCCGGTCTGATCAAACCGGCCCTTTTGTGTAGGGCTTCACGCGATAGCGGGCGAGCGAGCGAGCCCTCCTTCTCGCGATCGCCCGCACTCGCCCGCTTCCCCCGCAACAGCGCGAGTGCCGACAACCCTTCCCTGCGCTCGCCGTCCGCCGTTCGTCCGCCATCCACCGTCCCCCATTGCGGCAAGGGAAGCTCGACGGAAGTCTTCCAACTATACGCGATCTCTCTTCCCACTCGCGAGCCCTCCTTTTCCTTCGCAAGCGCCGCCCTTATTCTCATTTGCCCCATTTTGCTCTCCCGCTTCAGATCCGGTGACAGTGAATCCCTCCATTCGACCTCGCCGTCTCCTCTTCTCACGCGCGAGCTCAACGGCGAGTCCCTCCTTCGCTTCGGATCGATCGGCCTTACCCTGCGGTACATCGTCGACCCCGACCTCGTCGTTCCTTCGGCCGCGGACGACGCGCGCCCTTTCCCTCTTTATCCGGAGCCCTCGCCGTCCATCTATGCATGCCCCGACCCTACTATCGGGCACGTGGCAACCGCCGTATGAGCCCAACGGACCCATACAAGGCATTAAAGTGATACATACAATCCATACACATTATTTACACAGCAGAATATACATTTAAAACATCTAGCTCAACACTTCAAACACAGTCCCGATAAACCTACTGCAATTCTATGATAAGTATCAATCAATAAAAATAAATCCGTCGACAAACTCATCTTCATCAACTGTCGTGATCGATTGTCTAACACACCTGCACTCACATTGAACGCGGTGTGCTCAACCTTGCGGCCTAGTGCGAAATTACGGCTCGAAATCGTAGATAGGAAATCAAACACTAGGGGAAAATACTAGGATGCCTTTGGGTTTATTAATTATCAATTATTAACTTTTTGGTGTAAATAATGTCATTAACAAAGTTGAGTTCTAATTGTTTGCGCATAGTTGTATATGTTCCTAGTTGTCATCTATGTTAAACAATATGTCTGTCACTAGTAAAAGTCATCTATGTTGTATAAATGTATGTATCTCTAGTATATGTCAACTAGAAGTATTTCGGGCCGCCAGCCTATGCCCGCTGCACGGATGTTGGCAGAGAGATCGGGAGACCGTGTATCTCTCTCTACTGTCCCACTGATCGATCCCTACACCCCGTCCTAGTAAAACCGGTTGCTTCCCGTACCATTCCCCTTGGAATCCCAGTACGGTCACAACCCACCGTGTAGCGCTACACAACTGTCCGTCGATTATTTTAATTCTATCTGATATATCGAGGTCAATTCTATCTCTTCTCATTCTCTTTTATTTTATTTTAATTATCAATGTGAATTTGAAACCCATGTTGGTTGAAATCATGCTATCTCCCCCACCTCCTTCTCCTCTCCCTATCATACTCTCCTCTTCTCTATTATTGGGTTTTCTCTTTTCTTTACTTTAAGATGCGTATATAGAAGAATGATGATGGAGGTGGAGGGAATTGAAGTGAGGTCTGCACTAGGGAAATATTATTAAGTTCCAATTTGCTAGATATCATATGATGAGTTGTTGATGTTTTTGGTGAGTTTCTCATGGTTAGTTGATCGGTTGATGATGATGGTATACATGCTGCGATGTTGGTGTTTGGTTGAATGTATACTATCTCCCCCATCTTCCTCCCATTTCCCCTATTGAACGCTTTCTTCCTTCTTCTCTCCCCACTATTTCCTTGTCTCGGCTTGGTATTATTTGTTGGTACGGTTGATAGTGAGATTTATTACTATTGTGTTTTATTAGTACTGTTGATGATGGTTTGATGGATTTACTTTTCTTAGTGATACCGCCGATGGTTTTGGATTTATTTATTATTTTGTTGGTTGCTAATGTTTTTAGTTGTGGAGAATTTTTGTATTATGTTGTATTGTGTTGTTTTCAATGATGGTGGTAGTGTTGCTAACGATATTAGGTTTTGATAATGGCTTTGATATTGTTATATGTGGTATTATTGTTGGTTTTGATGATTTTGAATTTCTGATGTGATTACGTGGTATTTTCGTGTGGTAGTTTTGGTAGTTGATGTTGTTTCATGCTGTGGGTTTTAAGGATATGAATTATTGTGAGTTGTTATGGTGGTGTTTGGTTTATAGATGTGGATTATTGTGAGTTGTGGTTTAATGGTGTTATGTGATGGTTTTGATGATGATTAATTATTGATGGTTTATATTGTGGTGATGGTTTTGATGATGATTAATTATTGGTTGTTTAGTGATGGTTTTGATTAATATGTTGTGGAGTTGTTCGTGCTTTGTTTTCATGATAATGTGAGTGCTTTGTTTTCATGAATATGTGAGTCTGTGGTGGTTTAAATGGTGCTTTGATGGATGAGTTGATGATGTCGGTTTTGGGCTTTTGACGAGGCTTTGATGAATATAAATCGGTGTGTTTATGTGATGAATGTGGTGGTTTTCAATGAAGGTGATTTTTTTTTGTGAGTTGTTGCAATGGTGATTTTTTAAATTGTTGTTATTTGTGATATGATGGTTTTGCATGTGTTGGTATATTGATGTGAGGAATTGGTTTCTTCCTTCTTCTCACCCATTATAACCTCCTTCTCGTTTCCCTATTTTCTCATATTTTCCTATTAAACCCTCTCATTCTCCTTTGTTATCCTTCCCTACTTGAGATTATGCATATGGTACAATAATTGAGGATGTAGAGAGAATCAAGGGAAGGTTGGCACTAAGGAAAGATTGTTGGAGGGTTATTAGTCATGTGTATGGATTGCGAGATATTAGTGGCTAAATAATTCCTATCATATTAGATTATGAATATTTTATTTTAAATAAAATCTTTATTGTTTTAGGGATCTTACTCCGACTTGGAGTTGTGTATTATTGATATATCTGAAGTTCAGATCCCTATACAGGTGCGTTGGTTCACTGAATGTAAGATTTATTCAAGCCAAGGAATTCCTGCCGAGGTGTTCTTAGGAAATATCTCGGATACCTTAAATATAATAAAAATGAAATGCATGCTATGTTTATATGTAAATGCATGTTAGTATGATTTACCTTCTTTATATGCACGACATGCCATTTTTACCATGCTATTTATTTAACATGTCTATGAATCCTATCCTGCATGCTATGTTATTTATCTTTGCTATGATAGCACGATTACCATGCAGTTATAGATAAGAATGATAACATGTTAGAAACTCTTAGGAGATATTACTAGGAATCAGACAGGAAGGGGTACTGCTTGCATACCCCAATTGACCACGGCGTACCGCCGATGGTCAGAATGGTGATGCTCCACCACACACCACTCCTGAGGCTACACATAGCTTGGATATTGGGAGTTGGTGGGGAAAGGGACTGTACACACTCTAAGGTCATATTAGATCGGATATATGGAGCAAGTCCCTATCCGATGATTTCTACTCGCACGAGTGTCGTTTAAGGGGCACTCGTGATAGTCCTGAGATGGTTAGTTGGGACGAACCAAAACAAGAACCTAGCAAACATGTCGCCGAGGTTGTAGCATTCCGACGACAGCTAGTCTGCACACCTCTTGGCAGGCACCGCTGCTCGGGGATTGGTACGGTGACATCCCTCCGCATAGCCTTGGACAGTGGATCCGTAGACCACACAGCTACCATCCTTGACATTATGCAGACAAGCGGATGGTGAGTCTGGGTCCTAGGGTTGTATTATATCGACCGAGACCGTAGTCGATGGATTTTATTGACGGTGACCCCGTCTTCGGACGGTGTTGTAGTACTACACGATTGTCGTTGTCCTTATAGCATCCGGGAAGGATGTAAGGGCACGGCGGGTTCGTTAGGGGAGGCATGACAGGCTACTAGCGATACCGAGGAGAGTGATCAAGGGTCACCCATCACCTCCGCCAACATCAGTGCAGCGGGCATAGGAAGGGATAGAGACAAAAGCACTGATGGGCTTGGTGATACTCTTTGGCCGGAGTATTCACTAAGCATAGGCTGGCAGCCCGAGTTTTGAGACTGATAGCTACTATGAGTACACCGTAGATGACATTCCGGTGACATCGATGATATAGCTACATAGTACACTGTAGATAACATTCCGGTGATATCGATGACATCGCTACATAGTACACCGTAGATGACATTCCGGTTACATCGATGACATAGCTACTAGAGACACAGTAGGTGATATCTAGTGCTACACATGTGGTATATGCTTACACAGTTATTTTACGATTATGATATGCTTCACATGTATTACCAGAAAATGACTTTTAATAAACCAAAGGCATCCTAGATTAATCCTCCTAGCCTTTGATTTCCTTATTCGGTTTCGAGCCGTAATTTCGCATTAGGCCGCAAGGCTGAGCACACTGCTTTTCCCCGTGTGTGCAGGTGAGTTAGATGATCATACGAGACAGTTGGTGAAGATGAGTCATTTGAGGAATCTATTTTTATTTATGGATACTTTTTGTCATAGAGTTGTCGTAGGTTTATCGGGACTGTGTTAGAGAGGCTGAGTTGGATATTTTGATTGTATATTCCGCTGCGTAAATGATGTGTTTGGATTGTATGTATCACTTGATGCCTTGTATGGGTCCGTTGGGCTCATACGGTGGTTGCCATGTGCCCGATAGTAGGGTCGGGGCGTGACACGAAATCGTAGTAAGGAAATCAAAAACTAGGAAGAGTACTCTAGGATACTTTTGGTTTGTTAATCATTATTTTTCTTTTGATATGTGTAATTCAGAACATAAAAAGAATTATAGCAGTATAACAAATACAAATATACATGTCACTAGATATCACCTAAGTTGTATACAATGTCTATGTCATGAATGTATGTTATCTAAATTGTAATACGACTTTAAGTCTCAATACTCGGGCTGCCAGCCTATGCTTAGTGAATACCCGGGCCAAGGGCATCCATAAGCCCATCAGTGTCTTTTTGTCTCTGTCTCTACTTATGCTTGTTGCACTGATGTTGGCAGAGACGACGGGTAATCCTTGATCACTCTCCACTGTCTCACTAGTCGCCCTCGATGCCTCCTCTAACAAAACTACCGTGCCCTTACATCCTCCCCCGACTCTGTAAGAGCAACGGTGACTCGTGTAGTACTACACACTATCCGAAGACAGGGTCACCATCAACAAGACTCATCGGCCACTGCTAACTGATATAATAATAACCCTAGGATCTGGACTACTCATCCGACTATCTGCAGAACATCGTAGATGATAGTCGCGTGGTCTACGGATCCACTGTTCAAGGCTTCGCATAGGGAATCACATTCCCAGTCTAATAGTTGTGAGATTTGTATTTTTGTATTAGGGATAATTTTGTAAAATAATAATAGAAGGACTTATTTGTAAAATTTTGTGAATTGTTGTAGTATGAAATTTTGACATGAAAATTATACCATCAGATAGTATTTTTGATAAGGAATCCAACGGCGCAGACGGATCGTAATTTGGACGTCATTTGATTGGTCAAATCATTGAATCAAGGATGAACGGCTAGGATTAAACGTGGATTAAAGAATTTAATTATTTATTAAATCTTTATTTTCTCCCATCACCCGTGCGCGACACCTTCTTCCTCTCTCCTCCCTTGTTTCTTCTTGGCGCGGCAGCAATGAATGAGCATTTTGACGACGATGGTTGGAGGTCTTTCCGGACGAATTTTTCTGTGAAATTTCAGACACAACCTCAGGTGAGCTAGGAGAACACATTAGAACCATCATCTGCAAGTTTTGGTAGAGATTTGGGGGAGAAAAGAGGAGAGAAGTAGGGGGCGGCGAAACTTCGTTGCCGGAGCTTGCTCCGGCGATTGCCGGCCATTCCGGCTGCGGAACTTCGCAAACTTGGTACCTATGGCTTCTCCTCGATGAGAGCTTTCCATTGGTACCGGAGTTGAGAGCTGTTGGCCGCCGGTGAGCTAAAAACTCTAAATTAGGGATTTCGCCTAAATAGATTAAAACAGTGAAATTGAGTGCGTATAATCCATAATAATTGGAGAAAATATGATTTTTGGAATCCTTGTGAAGAGAGCTTTCGATTGGTACCAATATTGGTATTGTTCGAAGAACTTCTCCGGCAAGGGTTCCGGCGAGCTCCGGCGAACTTTCTAGCGAACTTGAGATAAAAATTAGGGTGATTCTAGAGATTATTTTAAACATGTTGAGAAGACAGATTTATAAAATTATTTCCAGATTGAGAGATTTAATTTGTCGAAATATTCACAGGAAATTTGGTAAGCAAGCACGAGGATACGAACGTTCGCGATATGAACTAAAACGTGCTTACGACGATAGAATCAGGTGAGTATTTATTCTCTGGGCAGAATAAACGGGATAGTTCTCAATGTTTAGTCCAGGAGAACTATATCCCTTTGATTAGTTATGCTCGATATTTCTTTGGACTCTCTTGCTAGTTTATATAAAATCTTGATGATTATTATAAATGAGTTGTGAATAATCTTTGATATTCATGTTTGATGACATAAGCTAATTAGTGCTCATGTTCTTTGATTCATTATAAGCATGATACTATGCTTTTGTTGACTCTAGATCTAGCATATGCATCTGATTGATTATTTGTGATATTATTTCACTTATAAAAACATATGGCTAGTATGATTTGATTCTGGATACTACTATAAGCACAGTCACTGCAGTGATATTTGATTGGTACTCCCATAGGCCACCTATGCAGAGGGGCATGGGGCAATAGTGCATGAGGTCAGGAGGGGAGACTGAAATTGAAATACTCCTGACTGGCTATTAGACTGGACTAGCTATGGATGCTAGGTAGTGAGGTCCAGTGGCAACTTAGGGGGAAAGGAGGCTTTGATTCCATATTCTTGTGTTTCTGCTTTGATTTGGGTACCCTATGATATTTGATTCCTCCCCCTGAGGTAACAGTTGTTGGCCACAACTGTATTTGATTAAGCCAGCCTCGAATATAGTCTCGTGTGACTATTGATTACTCCTTTTGATTGGCTATTGCACACGGATAGCCAAATTATCTCATTCTTGAGATTTTGTTATTTTATGTTCTCGGTTTTACATTGTTTTCTATCCAACTCACTGAGTACGGCGTTACTCACCCCGTAGGAGAACTTATTTTTATTTTTCAGGATTACAGTAGGAGAGGGACTGATAGATATTGTGACGCATAGCCAGACTCCTGTTTAATTTTGAAAGGTAGGACAGTTCTACATTTATTTTGTATACAGAAGGATCCACTGGATATGTATTTTGTGTATCATTGGGCATGTGCCCCATTTTGATTGTAGATCATTGTACATACATAAATCTCTGTGTAAAAGATCTGATTTTGTGAAATATATGGTTTTAGAGTTATATTTGATCTGTTGTTCAGGTTCTCTCCTTCCATAAATAGATAGGATATACATCAGGCACGCTTAGTGGGTTCCTATATAGTTCCGGGGGTAAACGGGGCTGTATATGGAGTTCAATGTGGTCTGCCACATGCCCTAGGGGAAGGTATGGGGCGTACAATAGCAGTCAACGTCGACCGGGATAAACGCACATCCGCACAATGGGCTGTGGCAACCCCGACTCCATCGGTGCCAAGTCCATGGTAGGGTTCATCCTCGCTAGCCATCTTAGGACTATCACGGGGTCGCCTAAACGACACTCGTGCGGGTATAAATTTTTGGGTAAGGACCTGCTCTTTATTTTCCGGTCTAGTATGACCTTGGAGTTTGTACGATCTATTTTACTACCAGCTCTCAGTGTCAAAGCTATGAGTAGCCTCGGGAGTGGTGCGAAGAGAAGCATCATCGTTTTGACCATCGACAGTACAAGGTGGTCAGCTAGGGTATGTAAGGGACATCTCTTTCTGTCTAAGTTTCAGTAATGTCTCCTAGGAGGTCCTAACATGTCATCATTTATACCAATGTCTGTATGGTAGTTGTGTAGTATATAACATAGAAAATAATACAACATGCAAGACAAGATTTTAAAACATGATAAATACTTAGCATGGTGCACATGACATATCATTCATGTTAGACAAAATAAATTATACTAATATGCATACATACGTAATATTAACAAGCATCACATTTTATCATATTTAAGGTATTCAAGAATTTCCTAAGAAAACCTCAGCAGGAATTCCCTAGCTTGAATAAATTCTACTTCGATTAACCAACGCACCTGATTTGGCGATTTACTCTTAAGAACCAACCCACGTCAAATAATAAAATTATTAAAATATAATTAATACAATTTTTTAAAATTAGTAAAAGTAGAAATTTATCGTATTATGTAAATCGTACAATTATCCTAGTTAAGTCTCACTTAATAAGCCTATATTTAATTTCATAAGCCCATGTTTAAATTAAGGGGCCATGTTTAATTAATGAGCTCATGCTTATCCATTGGGTCCATGTCCACGTGCTAGGCCCAATTGCTCATCAATATAATCATCGTGAGATCGAGCTCGATCTCTTCCCTTCATTGCCCCTCTTGCTGAGCGCCAAGGAGTCTGCGAACCTAGCAGTAGTGCCATCGCCTCATCTGCCACTGCGTCGCAGTAAGCTCAACGGTGCATCCACCCCTTTCTCTTCCTCGTTGGAGCCATCGACAAGGGTTCTGCGAACCTAGCAGTAGTGCCATCGCCTCATCTGCCACTGCGTCGCAGTAAGCTCAACGGCGCATCCACCCCTTTCTCTTCCTCGTTGGAGCCATCGACAAGGGTTCGTCGCATCTTCCTCCCTCGCCCTTCATGCTCTGTAAATTTGTGTTCATGCCCTGCTGACTGATTAATCTGTGGAATGCATGCATATGATTAATGCATGTTGGTTTTCATGGTGTTTTGATGATGGTATTGTAATTGGTGGTTTGATGGTGGATGTTGATGTGGTTGGGATTTCTATTTTCTTTTCCTTTACTTGATGATATGTAGATGATATGTTAATTATGACGGAATACAGTATCGAATGCATGTCAGCACTAGGACACAATTAATAGTTTCCTCTCTACTAATAATTAGATATTATAATTAAATAAAAATTAGTGAGTGATAAATTAGGACTAGGGATGATTGCAATTTTAGTTGGACTTTATTTGGGACTCTAATGGTTGCTTAGTAGTAGTTATGATTAAGGTTTATAAAGTGAATAAGGTTAATTTATTAGATTAGTTTGGATTAATTAAATGTAGTTGAATAATTAATTAACTTAGGATGGGTTAGGTGAGTAAGATAGTAAAGATGGTGGATTTGGTAACTTGGTGATAATATTAATGATAAATAATATTTAATGGTTAAATCTAAAGGTAATATTATTTGTAATAGGTAAATATCTCGAAATAATTATTTGACGTACAAGTTGATATACGATTGGTTCTGAAGATCGATCTATATATTCAGGTGCGCCGGTTCACTACAGTAGACTATTCTCAAGTTGGCGAAACTTGAGGAGATAAATGTTTATTGCTTAGAAATTAATATTTAATTATTCATGATTGATGCTTGTTACGTTGGAATAGCCTATCTATATTATTAGTGTGATATGCTTGTTATCTTATGTCTACTGTTATTCAAATATGTGCTAGGTTATGCTCTTGCTCATTACCTGCTATGTTGATGTGATGAAAAATAATAGCATGTAACAGTTACACCTAGAGACTATCAGGTTACACTTTAGTCTGACTTATTTATGGACATTAATTAGTATCACTTTGAGACATGTAACATTGACATACTTTTGTATGAAAACATTATCGATGCACCATATTGGATCTTTTAGATTTCAGATACGAGCTTTAATACTCATAAACCTATATCACCCAAAGATGTTGAAATCATCTCGGACATAAAAGGGTGAGGATAAGATATAGATTAGTTTATTGCCAGAAAACGTTGTGATGTATTCACTATACCCGCATGGTGCCGCTAAGTCGTCACCGTGATAGTCCTAAGATGGCTAGGATGGATAAAACCAAACCAATGACCTAGCAAACATATCGCCGAGGTTATAGCATTCCGGCGACAGTTAGGATGCATGTCTCCTGGCAGGCATAGCTGCTTGTAAATTGGTACGGTGACTCCTTCCGCATAGCCTTGGATAGTGGATTTATGGACCTCACGGCTATCATTCCAGACGTTCTGCAGACGTTCTGAAGAGTAGTCCAGATCCTGGAATTTATTACCGGCTAGCCGTGGCCGATGCGTTTACATAGGTGCGGTGACCCTTGGTGTAATACTACACGAGTTGCTCCATGGATTGTCTGGGGAAGACGCATGGAGTGACAGGTCTCTAGGTCGCGGAGATGAAGTGATTCGCCTAGTGGACCACCGGAGAGGGATTCACGGTCACCCGACCTCTCTGCCAACATCAGTGTGACGGTTAGAGCCATAAGCACTCAGCCGCTTGCGGCTGAGCACACGACGTTCAAATGTGTGCAGGTCTACTAGACGACCGGTCAGGATAGCTAATGGAGACGAGATTATCGACGAACCTAGTTATCTATTAATTTTGTGACCATAGTATTGTATTAGGTATATCGGGACTGTGTTAGTAGAGTTTAGTTAGATGATTTGATTGTATTATCCGCTGCATTGTTAATGTATATGAATTGTGTATATTATTAAATGCCTTGTATGGGTCCCTTGGGGCTCATACAGCGGTTGCCATGTGCTCGACAGATGGATCGGGGCGTGACAAGAAGAAATTTTAATTTATCATGACCCAACCCAAATCAAGTTGTCAGCCCAATTCGGTCGCCCAATTTTTGGGGCTCATGAGATCCAAATCAAATTCTGGGTCAACTGACCCGATCAATATTGACCCGGATTTACCACCTAATAACTTATTCAATTAAATACTAATTTAGACCCAATTCAAACCCATGGTTCAAATTTGGTCAATTTGACCGAAGTCAACTTAGGTTGACTATGTTGACCCAATAACTGGTTAATTGAACCCATACTTAACCCAATCCAAAATGGTTCGACTTGGGTTCGACTTGGATTTAACTCATGCAGATTTGATTCGGGTTAGACTTGATTTAATCCTGAGTTTGATTAATTTGGTTCAACCCAATCAAGTTCATCTTATTAATCCCAACTCAAACCCAATTTAATTATTCACTTAGGCTAACCTACTAAATAATTACTAATATATTCTCCATGCACTAATTAATCAGGGATTAAACTAACTTAATCACAGCATATAGTTAATTAGCACTAATCATGCTTACTAACATTAAACATGCTTAATTATCTTTAATCGTGATTAGAGGCAAAAGGGGCGGATCGATACCTCCGCCGCAACCCTCGCCCTCGCCGGACTGACGAATCGCGCCGCAACCGGAGAAATAGCCAGCGAACTCGACGGCGAACGCTTCAGACCTACGTGCGGAGGAGGGTAGTGTACGATCTACTCAAAGATTGTCCATCAGTGAGGAGTGACGAAGGCTTGAAGGGCATCGCCGAAGCATCAGCGACTGCCACCTTTGTCGCATGACCAAATCGGCGAGGAGAGGAGGTTCAAAATCGATGGGAGGTCACGAAAATGAAAACAAATCTACTCACCCACAAAGTCCCGAACACCAAGTGGGAGCAGATCGAGCAGCGAAAAGGAAGAAAACGAGCTATATTGCTCGTCATCGGTGCATGGGTGAACTGCTTCGAACGCTGACCCCCGATCGGAGCCTTCGCGAGCAAATTGGAGAAAAGGGCCGGCCTCTAAGCTTGTGGAGAAGGTCGGAGCAACTGCCCCCCGGTGAATGCAGCGGTGAATCGAGGCAGCGAGGCGGGGCGGCGGACGGCGGAGGCGGACGTGATGGAAACGTTCGCTAGAAAGGGGAGAAATCTGGCAATGCTGGCGTGTGAGAGGCTAAAGGAGATGCCGCCTAGCAGTTTTCGGGAGGTCCTCCTCGTCGGGACGGGGAAATGGGGTCGAGGGACGGCGCGCCGACGAGTTCGTCGGTGCCCGTCTGCACCGCGCGTCGCGAGGGAGAAGACGATGCGGGGGCGAGGGCGCGATCGAGCTAGGGCTTCGGCCCTTCTCGCCCGCTCCACTACTCTAGTGGCAGCCGGTCCTTCCGAACCGGTCGGCTGACCGGTTAGGTTGGACCGGGCCGGTTCAATAATTTTTTTTTTTTTAAGGGTAGGGATTTACACTAACGATCACAGTATGAGTTAGGAGATGATTCCTATGTTAGGAACATATGAGTAATTTTCTAGGTAGGATAAATGTGATAGTTCTTAATGTTTAGTCTAGGAGAACTATATCCCTTTGGTTATTTATATTTAATATTGTTTGACTCTCCTACTAGTTATATGATTATGATTATAAATGAGCTGTGAATAACCTTCGATACCTATACTTGTTGATATAAGCTTTCTATTGCTATTATTCCTCAATTCATTATAAGCATGATATTATGCTCCTGATTGTCTCTTAAATTAGAATATGCATCTGTTTGATTATATGTGCAACAGTTTCATCCGAGTATGCATATGACTAGTCTGATATGATATTGGATAGTGCTATAAGTACTTTTACTACAGTAGTCTGATTGCCCCCCCATGAATTAATTATATAGAGAGGGGGTGTAGAGCAAAAGTTCATGACATTAGGATAGGTTAACTCCTATCGATCTTAGGTCACTAAACTAGCTAGGCGGGCAACTCAAGAGGGAAGGGGGCTCTAGTTCCTACTTTCTAATATTCTTACCTAGATTTAGGTATCTTGTGATGATTGATACAACTCCCTGAGGTGACAGTTGTGTCCACGATTGTTGTTGATCATGCTAGCCCCAGATATAGTCTCATGTGATTTGTGATTATTCTTCTTGCTTGGCTATTGCATCCAAATAGTCTATATTTTTATCTATGAGATATTGTTATTCTATGTTCTCAGTTTTATATTATTTTCTATCCAACTCACTGGGTAGAGCGTTACTCACCTCATAAAGGGGACTTAATTTTTTTTAAGGATCACCGTAGGAGAGAGACTGATAGATATTGAGGCGTGGGAATCCGACTTTTGAAAGGTAGGACAATACTATCTTTATCTTATGTATACAGAGATCCACTAGATAGACATTTTATATATCCTTCGGCATATGTCTAAATTTAATTGTAAATTATATATAAGTATTTCACTATGTATAAGATCTGATTTTGAAAATGTATAGTTTTATAGTTATATTGATCTGTTATTCAAATTCTCTCCTTTTATAAATAGAGGAGATATATATCAGGTACGTTTAGTGGGTTCCTATATGATCTCAGAGAGTAAGCAGGGCTATATGTGAAGTTCACCGCGGTTTGTCATGTGCCCTAGAGAAAGGTACAAGGTGTGACAATAAATATTTTTATTCAAAATTATAAATCTTTGTGAAGGAGGTATGCATCTATTTTATATGCCTAGTACATTTTATTTACCAGGATAATTATATTTTAGTTGAGTTATAAGAAAAAACTCATAGATATGAGGTTGATAATCATGAATAATTATTATAGATAAATCTTTCCTAAAATTAGAGTTAATATTATGTATTTAATTCTAATATGAGATTTGGATGCAATACTCATCGAGTTCAAAAAAAATATGCTCTATGAAATAAATAGAGTATTTTTATGGGAGTAGTATTCAAATATATTTTAGAATGATATTTTATTATGATTTTAGAATGATATTTTATTATGAATCTATACCTTGTTATATTGCTTTTATTGTTCTCTGTGTATCATATTACTCATCTTTTGGGGCTATCATATTTGAACTGCTATTGATGGTATGGGCTAGAGATCATCTATGATACCATTTATTTTGGTAAAATAATATTATTGAGAAATTATATTTTTTAAACTAAATGAGTATATTGAACCTACACTAAAATGAAACCTAATTATTCTAATTAGGGAAATGTATATTTTATATCTCTTTAAAAATTATATTATTATCGATTTTTCCTGCAGATGATATAGTGGGTTAGGTTTCATGATGCCACGTTTAATGTGGATGGTTCGAGACTCTTTAGTTATAATTAAGGATAAAAATATTATAAAATAATATTAGTCATGATTGAATTAAGTTTAAAATGTTTAATATTCTTTTATTATTCTACATACATAGGTAAAATTAAGAGAAGTGATTAGTCATGATTGAATTAAGTTTATGATGCCTAATATATTCTTTTATTATTTTAAATACATAGGTAATGATTAAGATAAGCGGTTGAATTAAGTTTAAAATGCCTAATATATTCTTTTACTATTCTAAACACATAGGTAAATGATTAAAATAAGTGGTGATTATCGGGTACAACTTGAAAAGTGATATAATAGTAATGATAAACATCTCAACAGTAATAATCTAGATTTGGTGCCCATTACCTATTGGATAATCTCTGCATACTAGGTAGGACCTAAATAAGCAGATACAAGAATTATAAATAAATAATAAAGCATAAATGTGATGAGGAATGTATGCAATATGATGATTAACTAATAATAAAAGCTAATAACGAAACATTGATATATAGATCAAATAAGTTACTACAATAAATAAAAACTTATAAAAAACAGAAGAATTACATATATATAAATAAATAATAGATGAGGGTCAACATCTTTATAGGTTCAAAAATTCACTAAATTTAAAAAAGGCAACCTCTTATTGCAATAGTCTAACGAACAAGAGAGTTAATCATAAAGCCAGAATAACCCAGATGGACGAGGTAACACCCAATTAATTAAGGGCACTACAAATGTCATGTTTTCCTTAGCTTTGGTCTTCATGATGGGTCTTTCTTGCCGTCGCCCCCTTTTTGGCTCGAAAAAACCCCTCCAATATCTCCTTTTATTTATTTATTTTATTTTAATTCTTATCTTATTTATGTTTGGAGGCTTATAATTATCATTGAGCTCCATCCTAACTTAGGTTAGCCCACCTAAATCCTACCGTATGAAACATAAAAGAAAATACAAAACATACAATTGTATAATATTAACTAAAATTTCTTTTTATTTGGTTTTGTTTGATCGGGCAAATTTCAGGAAAGAAGATAAAGATGGATAGGAACAAGAAGGTCAAGAAAAGGAAAATAAAATAAGGTAGTTTCATTCAGGTAAAGTGACCGTGATTTAGCAAGGGAAAAAAGGACTAATGATGCGCAGCATATGTGCAAAGCAAAGGGATGAGCCCCGTTTAGCTACTCTGTGAAGCTACAAAGAACGATGTTGTTGCTGCTCTATTCAAATGCTTCTACTGTAGGGATGATTGATAAGTCATCTTTCTCTGGCTCACCTTACTAAGCTCGATATCTAGCTTGTCGGTCACCATAATTCTAAATCTTCACCTCGACGATGGTCAAATTGAAGGAAACTATATGATTGTCTAGTGTGCTCATGCACAGTGCATGAACAATTCAGTATGTAAGGGATGAAACCAATGGCTGATCTCACTTATGGATAATTGATAGCATCTTCATGATTGCTACTTATGATTGATCAATGAATCAGGTGAACTATTGATGGCTATGTTCATTGCTGTATTATGTATAAGGGGAGAGGCAAAGGAAAGCGATTGATTTTACCGATTGAAGGAGTTATTGGAGGCGAAGATGGAGCACGTCGAGATCGGTTGATTCTCACCGTGGAGCTAAGGATTTGAGGAATGACGGATTGCTAGGATCGGTTTGAACCCTCAGCATAGCAGACAAACAATAGCCAAAAAAACCTCAAAATTAAAATCGACAACCCTCACTTGAACACTCTTGAAAGGGTTTGAACCCTCGCCAAGACGTCAACTCACATGCGGCATTTGGACTTAGGCTGACTTGGGTAATGTTGGGCTAGGTCAGGCCCATTGAGGGGGGCCATAGGTCGTGCCACTCATGCTTAGTACGGCACAACACGATCAAGTGTCATGCTACTAGACTGTAGAAGTGTCGCCTAGTACAACATACCATGCCTTTGACTATAGGTCGTGCTAGGCACAACCCGCCATGCACTGGACCGTGCCTAGCCCAGGTTGGGCTAGGTCAAGTGCCTATAGCTGGTGGCTGGCCTAACCCATTATGTGCCTCTAATCAATGACTTGTTTCAACTGAATTCTAGCAACCAATAGCACAAATCAATTTAGTAAACAAGAGGGGGACATCAATTTTTGACTCATAAAAGCCTCCAACCATCAAGCAGACAAATTATATTTTCCAAAATCCTAATTCTACATGAAAAACACACGACATACTCTTAATCAGCTTCAACTCACTGATCGTACATATACGATGAGTTGAAGGTAAAAATCAAACTAAATTCGATCCAAAATTTCAGAATTTAAATCCAACAAAACTATCTCAGCATATCAAACTAATCAAATTTAACAATAACAATAATAACTAAACACAAGCAACATTACCGGTGATGAGGACATCACCAGTTGATTGCTTCTCTTTGCTACATATATATTCCTACCTAGAGCTCCATAAAATTAGTCTTGATCAGTGTATTCTAGTACTTTGTAATCACTTTATCCACTCCCTGTTGAAAGTTATCACGAATCAGCAAACATGCGAGCAACTTTTGAGAAGGATAAGAGCTTCAGGTGGTAAGGTTTGTGAGAGTTGAGAGTATTCAACAAATATTTTAGTAGTTTAGTAGAATTTCTTTTCTTGTCTATACTAACAATGTCAGGATTGAGAAGTCCTCATGATATTTCTGATGACAGGGAAGATGTGTCCAACCATCGATGATTTTATTGTCTCCATATTCTCAAGCTTTGATGGCTCAAGTTATAGACACCTTCGAGCAGATACTGTCCGACTAAGTACTTGTGCGCCTAAATGGGTTAGAGAATCATCTCGGTGGAATTGAAGCACGAGTCGAACAAGTTGGAGCGAACTCCTCCACGATGACATCCACCACCTCGAGTTCCTGGAGGACGAGTTGAAGCTGATAATAATGTTGCTCCTGCCGCTCCATTCCAACAAAGAGCAAATTTGAATGCTGCATTTCAAGAGGCTGCCGATGAAGTGTTAAATAATAATTATGTGGCTGATGATGAAGTTGTTTTAGAATTGTATCAGCGCCGCCTCGCATGTCATCATCGAGTAGTGGGAGCTGATGGAGGTCATGCACATCACCATAATGAAGAAAAAAGAAATTATGCCTTTGGTAGAATTAAATTCATTGTTTCTAATTTTGATGGAAAGTTTAATCCAGAAGTCTATCTTGATTGGGCAAAAGTTCAGTTGTCATCAATACCTAGAAGAGCATAGAGTACGTGCGGCTACTACTGAATTTATTAGTTATGCTTCTATTTAGTAGAGTCAAATTTGATAAAGAAATGAAGATCCTCGTACTTGGGATGATTTGAAGCCCTTGATGAGGTCCAGGTTCATGCCTTCATATTTTGAGAGAGAATTACTTAATAAACTCCAAAAAATAAATCAAGAAAACAAATCTGTGAAAGACTACTATCAAGAGTTGCAGGTGGGTATGTTACGTGCTAATGTGCAGAAGATGATATAACGTAAAGATAGCTAGATTATTAGGAGGATTGAATGGAGAGATACAAGATATATTTAATTTTCAGAACTATAACTCTTTGGATCAACTATTTTATTATGCTTGCAAAGCTCAAAGACAAGTTCAAAGGAGGAGGCAGCCACATAAATCTGGTTGTAGCTACCTTAGTTCTTCCATATCTTGGAGGAACGCCAATCAGTAACAGAGAGTGTTGGTCATTCTAGCAGGACTGCTGCACCAATTGGCTATGGAAGTTCAGCAAGCCACTTTACTTCACCAACGTTCAAACCTAGTGATTCAAAAAAGACCACTGCTGCTCCTACAAAAAGTTCATCCTCAGTTACCTCTACAGGAAGAACAAGGGAGATTGAATACTTTAAATATAAGGGAAAAGGGCATTATATGCATGATTGTCCAAATCAGCGTGCCCTTATTATTCGAGAAGATGGTGAGTACACATCAGCCAGTGAGGTAGAAGAGGAAGGAGAATCTGACCACGAGGAGTCTCAACATATTTCGGGGTCAGAACCAAAAGAGATAATCTTTGTTACGTTCAAACCTTATTGTTCGTCATGTTCTTAGCTCCCAGATGCATAAGGCAGAAAATGGGCAGTGCCATATTTTGTTCCAATTGAAATTTGTGATCAAAGAGCACTCTTGTAAGATCATAATTGATGGTGGAAGCTGCAACAATGTTGCAAGTTCAGAGATAGTTGGAAAACTTGGCCTAACCACACGATTACACCCACAGCCATACTATATTCAATGGCTCAATGCTTGTGGCAAGTTGAAGGTAATAATGATGGTTGCGTGTTCATTTTTCTATTGGTACCTATTCTGACTTTATGGACTATGATGTGGTGTCAATGCAAGCTTGCACATTACTACTTGGAAGACCATGGCAATATGATAAGGATGCTATACGTTTTGGACATTCCCACAAGTACTCCTTTATAGACAAAGATAAGAAGGTCATGTTGGTTCCAATGTTACCGGAAAAACTTCTCAAGGATAATTTTAGATAGGGCTGAATGTAAGATAAAAGAAAAGGAGATGAGTGACATCCATGAAATGAAAAGTGAGAGTTATCAGCCCAAAATGAGATAAAAGAAAGAAAAGAGAAAAATCGATCAAGGGACAGGTTTTATTAGCCACCAAAAATGTGATGCGAGAATTAGAAACCAATCTTATAGCGCTTGTATGTAAGGACGCTCTCTTTTTTACAAATTCTTTATATTTCAAGTGTTTCTTTGACGCAGAAGTTTGATGATGTGTTTCCAGATGAGATGCCTGTAGGGTTGCCACTATTGCGGAGATTGAGCATCAAATCAATTTGATTCTAGGGACATCTCTACCTAACCGTCCCCCATACCATACCAATCTCAAGGAGACAAAAGAAATTCAGCGCCAAGTGCAAGAGTTTCTCGATAAAGGGTATCTCCATGAAAGTTTAGGTTCATGTGTTGTTCCAGTGTTACTTGTGCCAAAGAAAGATGGGTCATGGAGGATGTGTATAGACTATCGAGCTATCAACAATATTACGGTATGTTATCGTCATCCTATTCCTCGGTTAGATGATATGCTTCATGAGTTATACGGTTCTACTATCTTTTCTAATATTGACTTACATAGTGGTTAAAATCAAATTAGAATGAAGCTAGTGATGAATGGAAAACTACTTTTAAGACTAAATTTGTATTATATGAGTAGTTAATCATATCATTTGGTCTTACTAATGCACCTAGTACGTTAATGGCTTAATGAATGAAATATTAAGAGCTTTTATTGAAAAATTTATGGTAGTTTACTTTGATGATATATTAATTTATAGTAAGTCTTTGGATGAACATTTAGCACATATGCACCAAGTTTTGATTGCTTTAAGAGAGGCACGCTTGTTTGCTAACCTCGAGAAGTCCACCTTTTTCACGGATTGAGTCGTATTTCTTGATTTTATTATGATTACATAAGGAATTGAGGTGGATGAGGAAAAGGTGAAGCTATTCGAGCATGACCAACACCTACAAAAGTCATGCAAGTGTAGAGTTTTTATGGACTACCAAAGCTTTTATCGTTAATTCGTAATGGATTCCAGCACTCTCTCCGCTCCACTCAATGCATTGACAAAAAAGAAAATGACTTTCAAGTGGGAAAAGACACAAGAAGATGCCTTCAATATGTTAAAAGATAAGTTAACTAATGCATCACTTTTAGAACTTCCTGATTTTAATAAAACTTTTGAGATAGAATGTGATGCTAGTGGTATTAGAATTGGAGGTGTTCTTATAGGAAACTAATTGCTTACTTTAATGTGAAGCTTACTGGTCCAGCCTTAAAATACTCAATATATGACATGGAATTATATGTGTTGGTTAGAGTGTTAGAAACATGACAACATTATCTCTGGCCAAAAGAATTTATCATACATTCAGACCATGAATCGTTGAAGCATATTCATAGTCAAAGTAAGTTGAATCGTAGACATGCTAAGTGGATCGAATTTATTAAAACTTTTCCATATGTTGTGAAATATAAGAAGAGAAAATATAATCTATTTGTCGATGATTTATCTAGACGTTACATGTTGTTGTCCCAACTTAATTGTAAAATTCTCGGTTAGAAAAGGATAAAAAATTATATGCCACTGACTTGGATTTCAAAGACATTTATACTAATTGTAAAGAAGAGAGATGCTAGGATAAATATGTATTGAGCGATGGTTATTTATTTAGAGCTAATAAGCTCCGTGTTCCTACAAGTTCTGTTCGTCTTCTATTGTTGTAGGAAGCTCATGGAAGTGGTTTGATGGAACATTTTAGGATACATAAGATTGAGGACATATTAGCCACACATTTTTATTGGCCAAAGATGAGGCGCGACGTTGAGCGTTATGTGGGGAGATGCACTACTTGTCAAACAGCTAAGTCTCGCTTAAATCCACATGGTTTATGTACGCCTCTTCCTATTCCGAAAGTACCTTAGGATGATATTTATGTGGATTTTGTATTGGGTTTACCAAGGACTAAGAAGGGGAGAGACAGTATATTTGTTATTGTTGATAGGTTTTCTAAGAATGCTCATTTCATACTATGTCATAAGAGCGATGATGCTACTCATGTTGCTAATTTATTTTTTTAAGGGAGATTATTCGTCTATAGATTTAAGTCTACTGCTCCAATTGATTTACTACATTTACCACCTTCTGAAAGAGGTAATCTTGATGCCGAGAACTGTGCTGAGATGATTCATAAGATACATCAGTTGACCAAAACCAATATTGAGAAGATTTAAATACAATATAAAAAGTATGTGAACAAAGGCTTCTAGGAAGTTATTTTTGAAGAAGGAGATTTGGTTTGGTTGCATTTGCGCAAAGACCAATTTCCATAATGGCACAAGTCCAAACTAATGCCACGAGGTGACGGTGCATTCAAGGTTCTTGCAAATATCAATGGTAATGACTACAAGCTGGAACTACCTAAGGATTATGAAGTGAGTAATACATTCAACGTAGCTGATTTATCTCCATACTTGGGTGATGAAGATGAGCTAGAGTCAAGGTCGACTCTTTTTCAAGAAGGGGAATATGATGAGGACATCACCGGTTCACCCATGCAAGATTCAATTAGTATACAAGGCTCAATGACACAAGCTTGAGCCTGACGATTAGGACAACAGGTGAATTCTTTTCTTGGACAAATTAATTACTTAAATTATAAGAACAAATGATATTGCCTAATTATTATTGCTTGCTTGTCACTACATGCAAGGAAACACATGGAGAAATTACTGATATGGAAGTTGCATGAGTCAAGAATATTTATTCAAGAGTAAATCAAGAAATATTTATTCAAGAGCAAATCAAGGAATATGATCAAATCAAATATTTACTTAAGAGCAAATCAAGGAATATGATCAAATCAAATATTTATTTAAGAGCAAATCAAGGATCAACTCGAATAAAGGAAGTTGTATATATACAACTAATTTAGCTTGAAAGAGAAGGATACTTATTTATTTATTTTTCCAATTTTAGTGGGAAAAAACATCCATCATTGTGTTTATATATTTGGTGGAGCATGCCCTATTGAGGGGGACTTTGATTTTTATTTAGCCACCGCTATTATAATGCTTTTGCTGCAAACTTGAAGTCCAATTTCTTTAATCATACATCTTGAGTGATCATTGTTGTTACTCTTTCAATTCTCGTGAATTATTCGTATCGTTCTTCGTGAATAGGTCAGTCGTGTTTGACACGGTTGATAACCAATTGAGGAGTAGTTTAGCGATTGCGAGGTTGTTGTCGCATTTCTAGATCGTAGTTAACCTCTCATTTGTGAAAGTCACAACTTGTCATCTTAAGGATTTCTCCTACAATAGAAGATCGGGACCAACTTGCTTGCACGTATCTTAAATCAAGGCGTGTGCATATCACCAAACACAAGCAATATCGTCCTTAATCGACAACCTCTTTAATATCAAACGTAATAAGTCTACAGTGAAAGGAATACCTCAATGGCGTTAAATACCTCTTCCAAATTGGGAGTAGTCAACGCCCAAATTCTGCCACCCCAACACTCTACCTATGCCTCTCCTTGCCCTCTCTCCTTCAAGTTGGAAGGGAAGGGTTTAGTCAACTTGAGGTGATAGGAAAACCAAGGTGGCAGCCAACCTTAGGAAGAGGGAATTATTGGATTTGTAGGAGAAAGGGAAGGGCTTCAACAGAATCACATGCACATGATTTTATTCGAGCGAATAAGTGTGCATATGATGATGTTTCTTTCTAACTAGGTACCTCTTATTTCTCAATTTTATAACCAAGTCCTTCCCCCCACTTATATTTCTAACAATTTAGGGTCTACACACAGAGCTTTATTGCTCATGAAGTTGTCCGTTGCACTGAAATCAACCATTGTTTTGCTCTCTCATCCATTGATCTTCAGCTCCATATAGGCTATCTTTTGGCCCACCAACATGTGCTCCTTATGTATGATGTTGAGAACCTACAAAGGAGTGATGTGTATGGTCAGCACATCGAATGCAATCATGGTTGGGGTCATTGAGTCTCCATAATGTAGAATCACAACGACTCACTCGCATTGCGGACATCTCACATGACATGTAGTTGTCCACAAAGCAAGCATCCTCCTCTTATGATGTTCTTGGGTCCTCCTCCCTAAAGCATGAGTAGTTACCACCTTATGCTGTGACTAGTCTAAATTGTCATCAGTCATAAGTCCTTTATTAACTCCATTGGTTCAACGCCCTTGGTATATGTTGTTGTGGTACCCATAATCGCAAGTCCTTCAAGCTTTATGCAGCCATGATTGCCTTCTCTAGAATGGAGATATTTATACATGTTAATTTGCTCTTTGCTTGTGGTTAAAGACCTTGGATGAATGTATGGAGCTTGTCGGCTTTGGCCATGTCATGTCACTCCAGAATTATTAAGTTATAATTTTGGATGTATGATATGCATACGCCTCGACTTAAGATGCGTGCAAACAAGTTGATCCCGATCTTCCATCATAAGAGAAATCCTTAAGGTGGCGAGTTCTAACTTTCACGAAGGGGAGGTTAACCACGATCTAGGAACGCAACCAGCAACCTCGCAATCACTAAACCACTCATCAGTTGGTTATCAACCATGTCAAACATGACTGACTTATTCACGAAGAACCGCTCGAACAATTCACCAGAATTGAAAGAGCAACAGCGGAAGGATCACTCAAAGAAATTGGACTTCAAGTTTGCAGCAAAAGCATTACAATAGTGGTGGCTAAAATAAAAATCAAAGTTCCCTCAATAGGGTATGCTCCACCAAATATATAGACACAACAATAGACGTTTTTCCATATTTTGTATCACTAAAATAGGAAAAATAAATGAATACGTCTTCTCCTTTTGCAAGCCATGAATTTTGGACAATAAATATTCCTTGTTTTAGTCTTGAATATATATTTGATGAAGATTTGATCTTGAATAAATATTCCTTGATTTGCTCTTGAATAAATATTTGATGAAGATTTGATCTTGAATAAATATTTCTTGATTTGTTCTTGAATAAATATTTGATGGAGATTTGATCTTGAATAAATATTCCTTTAATTACTCATGCAACTTCCATATTTGACGAAGATTTGATCTTGAATAAATATTCCTTCAATTACTCATGCAACTTCCATATGAGTAATTCCTCCATGTATTTACTTGCATGTAGTGACAAGTAAACAATAATAATTAGGCAATATCATTTGTTCTGTAGTTAAGTAATTTATTTACCCAAGAAAAGAATTCACCTGTTGTCCTAAGCGTCAGGCATGGGCTCGTGTCATTGGGTCTTGTATGCTAACTGAGTCTTGCACGGGTGAACCAGTGATGTTCTCATCATACTTCCCTTCTTCAAAAGGAGTCAACCTCAACTCCAGCTCATCTTTATCACCCAACTATGGTGATAAATCTGTCACATTGAATATATTGCTCACTTCATAATCCTTAGGTAGTTCCAGCTTGTAGGCATTATCATTGATTTTTGCAAGAACCTTGAATGGACCGTCACCTCGTGGCAATAATTTGGACTTGCACTGTTCTGGAAATCAATCTTTGTGCAAATACAACCATACCAAATCTCTTTCTTCAAACATAACTTTCTTTCTTCCTTTGTCTGCATGCTTTTTATATTGTATTTGCATCTCCTCAATATTTATTTTGATCAGCTGATGTATCTTATGAATTATTTCAGCACGCTTCTCAGCATCAAGATTACATTTTTCTGAAGGTGGCAGAGGCAGTAAATCAATTAGAGCAGCAGACTTAAATCCATAGACGATCTTAAATGGGCAGAACTTTGTAGTTGAATGCATGACTCGATTGTAGTTGAACTCAATGTGTGGTAAGCACTCCTTCCAAAGCTTTAGGTTATTTTTAAGTATCGCTCGTAGCATACCAAGTATGCGGTTGACAACCTCGGTTTGTCCATCAGTTTGGGGGTGATATGTAGTTGAAAATAACAGTTTTGTCCCAAACTTATCCCAAAGCGTCCTCCAAAAGTGGCTCAAGAATTTTGCATCACAATCTGAAAAAATTATCCTCGGCACTTCATATAAGCGAACGATCTCCCTGAAAAATAAATCGGCAACATGAGTAGCATAATCGCTCTTATAACAAGGTATGAAATGAGCTATCTTAAAAAATCTATCAACAACAATAAATATATTATCTCTCCCATTTTTAGTCCTCGGTAAACCCAACACAAAATCCATTGAAATATTCTCCAAATGTACTTTTGGAATAGGAAGAGACGTATATAAATCATGTGGGTTTAAGCGAGACTTAGCTGTATGACAGGTGGTGCATCTCCCCACGTAACGCTCGACGTCGCACCTCATCTTTGGCCAATAAAAGTGTGTAGACAATATGTTCTCAGTCTTATGTATCCCAAAATATCTCATCAAACCACCTCCATATGCTTCCTGCAATAGGAACACAAAGCTTGTTAGCTCTAAATAAATAGTCATCATTCAATACATATTTACCCCAACATCTCCCTTCTTCACATTTAGTGTAAATGTCTTTGAAATCCAAGTCAGTAGCATATAAATCTTTTAACCTTTCCAAACCGAGAATTTTACAATCAAGTTGGGACAACAACATGTAACGTCGAGATAAAGCATCGGCAACTAGATTATCTTTTCCCTTCTTATATTTTACAACATATGGAAAAGTTTCAATAAATTCGATCCATTTAGCATGTCTACGATTCAACTTACTTTGGCTATGAATATGTTTCAAGGATTCATGATCTAAATATATGATAAATTCTTTTGGCCAGAGATAATGTTGTCATATTTCTAACACTCTAATCAATGCATATAATTCCTTGTCATATGTTGTGTAGTTTAACGTTGGACCACTAAGTTTTTCGCTAAAGTAAGTAATGGGTTTCCTATCTTGCATAAGAACACCTCCAATTCCAATACCATTAGCATCACATTATATCTCAAAAGTTTTATTAAAATCAGTAAGTTACAAAAGTGGTGCATTGGTTAACTTATTTTTTAGCAAATTGAAGACATTTTCTTGCTCCTTGTCCCACTTGAAAGGCATGTTCTTTTTCATCAACGCATTAAGTGGAGCGGCGAGTGAGCTGAAATCCTTTACAAATCAATGATAAAAGCTTGCCAGTCCATGAAAACTCTGCACTTGTATGACTATTGTCGGTTTTGGGCATGCTCGAATAGTCTTCACCTTTTCCTCATCCACCTCAATTTCCTGTGCAGTCACAACAAAAACCAAGAAACACGACTCGATCTGTACAAAAGGTGCACTTCTCAAGGTTAGCAAACAAGCATGCCTCTCTCGAAGCAATTAAAACTTAGCGCATATGTGCTAAATGTTCATCCAAAGACTTACTATAAATTAATATATCATCAAAGTAAACTACTATAAATTTTCCAATAAAAGCTCTCAATACTTCATTCATTAAGCGCATAAATGTACTAGGTGCAATAGTAAGACCAAATGGCATAACTAATCACTCATATAATCCAAATTTAGTCTTAAAAGTAGTTTTTCATTCATCACCTAACTTCATTCTAATTTGATGGTAACCACTACGCAAATCGATCTTAGAAAAATAAAGTAGAACCACATAATTCATCAAACATATCATCTAATCGAGGAATAGGATCACGATAACGTACCGTAATATTGTTGATAGCTCGACAATCTATACACATCCTCCATGATCCATCTTTCTTTGACACAAGTAAAACTGGGATAGCACATGGACTCAAACTTTCATGCACATACTCTTTATCGAGAAGCTCTTGCACTTGGCGCTGAATTTCTTTTATCTCCTCGGGATTGGTATGGTATGGGGGACGGTTAGGTAGAGATGCCCTTAGAATCAAATCGATTTGATGCTCAATCCCCCGCAATGGTTGCAACTCTACAGATATCTCATCTGGAAATACATCAGCAAACTCCTGCATCAAAGAAACAATCGACACAGGCAAAGAAGAGGATAAAGAATTAGTAAAAAAGAGAGCGTCCTTGCATACAAGCACAAAATACTCTAGGGGATTGGTTTCTAATTCTTGCATCTTACTTTTGGTCGTTAATAGAACCTGTCCCTTGATCGATATTTCTCTTTTCTTCTCTTATTTTTCTTTCTTTTTTCTCAATTTGGGCTGATGACTCTCACTTCCCATTTTGTTAATGTCACTCATATCTTTTTCTATTCTCTCACATTCAACCCTATCTAAATCGTCTTTGAGAAGCTCTTCCGGTGTCATTGGAACCAATACGACCTTCTTATCTTTGTGCATAAAGGAGTACTTGTTGGAATGCTCATAATGTATAGCATCCTTATCATATTGTCATGGTCTTCCAAGTAGTAATACACAAGCTTGCATTAGCACCACATCACAATCTACAAAGTCAAAATAGGTACCAACAGAAAAATATATACGTACCATTATTGTTACCTTCAACATTCCATAAACATTGAACCATTGAATGTAGTATGGTTGCGGGTGTAATTGTGTGGTTAGGCCAAGCTTCTCAATCATCTCTGAACTTGCAATATTATTGCAGCTTCCACCATCAATTATGATCTTACAAGAGTGCTCCTTAATCACAAATTTCGATTGGAATAAATTGTGATTATGGTTGCTCGTTTTCTGCCTTCTCCATCTGGGAGCTAAGAACACGACGAACAACGAGGCTTACATGACTTGTATCAAAGGTGATTTCTTCTGGTTCTGACCCTGAAACATGTTACGACGCTTCGTGGTCAGATTCGCCTTCCTCTTTTACCTCACTGGCCGATGTGTAATCATCATCTTCTCGAATGATAAGGGCACGCTGATTTGGACAATCACGATATAATGCCCTTTTCCCTTGCATTTGAAGCACTCAATCTCCCTTGTTCTTCTTGTAGAGGCAACTGAGGATGAACTTTTTGTAAGGGCAGCAGTGGTCTTTTTTGAATCATTAGGTTTGGACATTGGTGAGGTAAAGCGGCTTCCTGAATTCCCTTAGCTAATTGGTGCGGCAGCCCTGCTAGAATGACCAACACTCTTATATTGCTGATTGGTGTCCCTCCAAGGCATGGAAGAACTAGGATAACTACGACCATATTTGTATGGTTGCCTCCTCCTTTAAATTTGCCTTTCAGCTTTGCATGCATAATGAAATAGTTTATCCAAAGAGTTGTAGTTCTGAAAATCAAGTATATATTGTATCTCTCCATTCAATCCTCCCAAGAATCTAGCTATCTTTGCATTATCATCTTCTTGCACATTAGCACGTAGCATACCCACCTGCAACTCTTGATAGTATTCTTACATAGATTTATTTCCTTGATTCATTCTTTGGAGTTTATTAAGTAATTCTCTCTCAAAATATGAAGGCACGAACCTGGACCTCATCAAGAGTTTCAAATCATTCCAAGTATAAGGATCTCCATTTCTTTGTCGAATTTGACTCCACTAAATAAAAGCATAACCAATAAATTCAGTGGTGGCCGCACGTACTCTTTGCTCTTATGGGTAATGATGATAGCTGAATTTTTGCTCAACTAATAATTCCCAATTAAGATGGTCTTTTGGATTAAACTTTCCATCAAAACTAGGAACAGTGAATTTAATTTTACCCAATATATCATTTCTTCTGTCTTCATTACGGTGACGTGCATGACCTCCATCACCTCCCACTCCTCGATGATAACGTGCGAGGCGGTGCTGATACAATTCCAAGATAACTTCATCATCAGCCATATAATTATCATTTAACTCTTCATCGGCAGCCTCTTGAAATGCAACGTTCAAATTTCCTCAGCATTAACTTCAACTCGTCCTTGAGAAACTCGACATGGTGGGTGTCGTCATGGAGGAGTTTGCTCCACTTGTTCAAGTCGCGCTTCAATTCTACCGAGAAGATTCTCCAACCCATTCAGGCGCACAAGTACTTGATCAGATAGTATTCGCTCGAAGGTTTCTGTAACATGTTGTCAAAAGGAAGAATATGTATAAGGATAATTAAAATAAAAATTTGGTCAAAAAAATATTTTTTTTCTCTCTCTCTGTTTTTTTCCGCCAAACCTTCCTCTCTCTACTTTTTTTTTTTCTTGCCGAACACTTCCTTCTCTCTTTTTTTCTAAGATTTCAGCTGAATTTTTCCTTGGCCGAAAAACTCTTTCTTTTTTTTTTGGCAAAAATTAGGAGACCAAAAAAAGAACATAATAAAAGTTGAAAAAACAACGATGATAGGCACAGAATAGAAGTTCAAGAAAAGGACTAGAGGATTTTTTTTTTTTGATGTAGGGAAAATAAAAGATAATCTACTAAAGGAAAGATGAATTCCTATCGGTAAGGAAGGCTCTGATACCACCTGATAAGCATACGCCTCGACTTAAGATGTGTGCAAACAAGTTGGTCCCGATCTTCCGTTGTAGGAGAAATCCTTAAGGCGGCGAGTTATGCCTTTCGCGAAGGGGAGGCTAACCATGATCCAGGAACGCGACCAGCAACCTCGCAATCGCTAGACCACTCCTCAGTTGGTTATCAACCGTGTCAAACACGACTGACCTGTTCATGAAGAACGATACGAATAATTCACGAGAATTGAAAGAGTAACAATGGAAGGAACACTCAAAGAAATTAGACTTCAAGTTTACAGCAAAAACATTACAATAGTGGTGGCTAAAATAAAAATTAAAGTCCCCTTAATAGTGTATGCTCCACCAAATATATACACATAATAATAAACATTTTTCCATATTTTGTGTCACTAAAATAGGAAAATTAAATGAATAAGCCTTCTCCTTTTGCAAGCCATGAATTTTGGACAATAAATATTCCTTCTTTTGGTCTTGGATATATATTTAATGAAGATTTGATCTTGAATAAATATTCCTTGATTTGCTCTTGAATAAATATTTGATGAATATTTGATCTTGAATAAATATTCCTTGATTTGCTCTTGAATAAATATTCCTTGATTTGCTCTTAAATAAATATTCCTCGATTTGCTTTGAATAAATATTTGATTGAGATTTGATCTTGAATAAATATTCCTTCAATTACTCATGCAACTTCCATATTTCACGAAGATTTAATCTTAAATAAATATTCCTTCAATTACTCATGCAACTTCCATATGAGTAATTCCTCCATGTATTTCCTTGCATGTAATGATAAGTAAATAATAATAATTAGGCAATATCATTTGTTCTATAGTTAAAATTTATTTGCCCAAGAAAAGAATTCACCTATTGTCCTAAGCGTCGGGCATGGGCTCGTGTCATTGGGCCTTGTATGCTAACTGAGTCTTACACGGGTGAACTAGTGATATCCTCATCAATATACTCATAGATGGACTTAGTTTGGCATAGATTCTGCATCCTTTCTCGTATTACCCATGCGATATTAAGAGACATGAATTATGCTTAGAGCTCTTCCTTCATGGTGCTCTAATTTTCACTGCATAATTGTTTATCATTGATAGTTTGCACAATGTGAGAACCTGTATAACAAGTTAATATAACTCTAGGACTATATATTTTTAAAACCAAAATCCATGTGTAGTTAAACACTTGAATATAAATGTTTTACAGTCAAAATAGAACATCTGTCCAAAGATACACAAAATACATATCTAGTAGATCTTTATCTACACAAAATAAAGATAGTGTTCTTTTATCTTTCAAAAGTTGGACATGTGGCCACATATCTCACTATTTATGAGTCTTTCTCATATTGTAGTCCTAAAAAATAAAAATGAGTTCACCAATATGGTGAGTAATATCGTACTCTATGAGTTGGATAAAGAATAATGTAAAATTGAGAATATATAATAACAGAATCTCATAGATAGAGTAAAGAGATCCAGCTATTCATGTGCAATAGCCAAGTAAAAAGATTGTCAAGAAGTCACCCAAGATTGAATCCCAGGCTAGCATAATCAATGATAGTTGCAGCTGACAACTATCACCTCAGGACGAGACATCAATTATCATAGGGTACCTGAATCATAGTAGTAATGTGAGAATACAAGAATATAACCCCCTTTCCCCTTGGGTTACCCACTAGATTTTTCTACCTAGTTTACTATAGCTAGTCTAATGAATCAACATCAACTAGGAGTTATCTAACCACCCATCCTGGTGACTTGGCACTTTTATCCCATGCCCCTCTCTCTAGGAGGCTCATATAAGTTCTAACAAAATATAACATCACTGCAATGATAGTATCCTTGGCACCCCAGTATAATGTCATCTTAATCATATTCATCCAAAAGATGAAACAAAGTCCTATATATAATAAGAAGTCTCCTAGGATATGTTTTTCACTATACCTCTAACTTTTAGGAAAAACATGTGCATATGCTAACTTTTAGAATCAAAGAAAGGCAGAGTATCAAGCACATAATTCATTGAAGAATAATAGCAATAAAGAGCTCCTATCAATAAACATGTATCCAACAAGTTATTCACGACTCATTTATAAACATAATCACTATCTATATTAACTAGTAGGAGAGTTAAATAATAATAAATATAAATAATCAAAGGAATTTAATTCTCTTGGACTAAACATTGATAAATATCTCCTTTATTCTGCTTAGAGAATAAATACTCACTTGATATCGTCGTAATCACGTTATATTCTGTATCGCGTTCGTTCATATAGACGAGCTTGGTTACTGAATTTTCTTTATATATTTCAATAAATTTTAATTCTCAATTATGTAATAATTTTTCAAATTATTCTTCATCGTCATTTTTATAATCTCTATATTCACTCTAAATTTTTCCTCAAGTTCATCGAAATGTTCGCTTGAGAGATACTAAAAAGTCATAGGAACCCTCGCCAACGAAATCCTCCAATCATGGCCAATAATGATACCAATCAATAGCTCTCCATACTAGGATTCTAAAAATTATATTAGCCCTATCATTTGGAGCTCACTAATGACCAAATTTACTAGAAAAACTCGCTCCGATAGAACCCTAAATCTTTTAGGGTTTTAACTCGTCGATAACCATCCATTAGCCCATAACCTTCAACTCTGGTAACATCTAATAGTTATCAACAGGCCAAATCCATACATACATATTTTGTCAAATTTTGTGACCAGATTGGCCGACAATCACCAAAGCAACCTTAAACGACAGAGCTTCTGCCTACCAATCCCCCACCTCATTTTTCTCTTCAATCCTCACCAAAATCCCCAACAATGGTTCCATTAGGTTTGCATGGCACGCCAGAAGCTATGGCTGAAATCAAGTTGAAAAATTCTATAGGAAAGTGGTTCAATCGTTGTCAAAATCATGAAGAGGTGGTTGTCCGTCGTCACTATTTGTGCGAAGAGATAAAGAAAAAGAATAAGCATACATACGAAGAGGAAGAAATGGGTTGATAATAGGTCAGGTTTCATCACTTAAACCAACCAACCGCTCATCCATTTAACCCGGGCTCGATCCCATGTTTATTGAGATTAAATAATAACCGTCCATCGCATTCTCTATATTACAATGTAGAGATGCATGCAAGCAAGTTGGTCCCAATCTTCCGCCGTAGGGGAAATCCTTAAGGTGGTGAGTTGTGACTTTCAGAAAGGGGAGGCTAATCACGATCCAGGAACGTGACCAGCAATGTCGCAATCCCTAAATTACTCATCAATTGGTTATCAACTGTGTCAAACATGACTGACCTATTCACGAAGAACGACATGAACAATTCATGAGAATTGAAAGAGTAACAATAGAAGGATAATTTAAGATGTATGATTAAAGAAATTTGACTTTAAGTTTGCGGCAAAAGCCTTACAATAGCGGTGGTTAAACAAAAATTAAAGTCCCCCTCAATAGAGCATGCTCCACCAAATATATAGATATAATAATGGACGTTTTTCCTACTAAAATAAGAAAAATAAATAAATAAGTCTCCTTATCTTGCAAACAAAATTAGTTGCATACATGCAAAGCCCCAAAATTATGAAAATAAATACTCCTTGATTTGCTCTTGAATATATATTCCTTGATTTACTCTTAAAAAAATATTTCTTGATTTGTTCTTCAATAAATATTCTTTGATTTGCTGTTGAATAAATATTTCTAGATTTTCTCTAGAATAAATATTCCTAGATTTTCTCTTGAATAAATATTCCTAATCGCTTGAATAAATATTCCTTGTCTATGCATGTAGGCAAGCAATAATAATTAGACAATATCATTTATTTCTTAATTAAGTAATTAATTTACCCAAGAAAAGAATTCACTTATTATCCTAACCATCGGGCATGGGCTCGTATTATTGGGCCTTGTATACTAATTGAATCTTGTATGGGTGAACCTATGATATCCTCATTAGTTCTGCACATCTCCTTGTATAGACTCCTCGATTTACTCGTATTGTAATGTTATCTAAAACCTAAAAAATCACATGAGTTAACCTCAAAAGACCCTTACGAAGATTTGGCTTCATAAATTCTAGCACTATAAGGTGTTAGGTTGAGGCAAATCACGACACACTGCTCAGTGCACTCTGTTGAATTAAGAAACCAATCAGGACAACAATATGTAAAGTACTTAAGTCCATGCAGAATGGCTAGGTCATGAGTTGGGATGAGGCAAGCAAGGCACATATGGTTGGATGCAAAAGTTGCGATGGTTACAAAGACACAACGGCACACAACAGAGAGGGGTGCACTATCAATACAATAGGGTGAGACACGAAGACATGGCACATCTTCAAAGCTTATTATTGAAGAGGATGCAATAGTAGTGCATGTGGAAAACGTAAACCTTTGGATATGGTGTTAACATAAGGCACACAGTGTTAAGCGGGCATGTGGCTGGTGTAATCACAAAAGTGATCAGACAACTAAGCTTATAGATGTGAAGCGAAGTTGTGGCAAGGTATGGAGCATGGGTAATGGACAGCGGCAACTCAGCTTGAATAATTATTAGTGGAACTTGACGTAGTTGATCATAAACTTGGCTCTGATATTGGATCTTTTGCAGTCTCATACCAACTATCATAACCTCTCATATAGAGCCTGATTGCTCTAGCTAGAGAGATGTACATTTTGTATACAAAACCCACGGCTTCTCATATAGGCTTGCTCCTCACTTGCTACTTTGCGAGGTTAAGATAGAATTTTGAATTGACTTCCTACGAAGGTCTGCTACCAAAAGGAATTATTTTATAAAATGTTACATGAAATAATTTAAATTAAGAAAATGATAAACTCTTATTAACTGACTAAACTTGGATGGTTAAAATTAAACCTTCACTTAGTTAACTTAAATGGTGGAGATTAGAACTTGAGTTGATAAGGTTAATTTGCTTCCCTGTGACTATCATTTTCCACTTGCAATGAATATAGTCGGCTTGGGTTGCCCAATTGCACTTGACTTAGGCTTAGCTGACTATTTGATTATTTAAAAACTAAGTTTTATCAGAGTCTGATTCGCACTTGAAATTGAAGATTTTAAAATGCAACAGTAAACTTAGTTAACAGGTGAAAAGATCTAGATGGATATTGTAATATAGAGAATGCTCTTGATTAAACCAAATGTTCGGTTTACAGCATGCACAGTTAAGTTTCTAACAAAAAGAATAAATGAAGGACATTCTCTAGTTTCACATTCATTATAAGATAAAAAAGCAATAAGATGAAACAAATGATATCTTGTTGATGTGGACGGCCAGATGGGAGCATTGAGGCCGTCGAAAGTTGAAGTGTAGGAGGAGAAGCATTTTAACACACTTGCAAATTCTGTTTCAGGTGTAGTATGAATTAATGAATATACTAATGATGAGGCCATGATAGATTGATTCCCTAATCATTAGAACTACATTAGGAGGGACGGATGAACTAGTCCAGTGTTCAACCTAGTGAAGTATACACCATTGGATGGTTCTAGATGGCTAAAGGTACGGGGAACTTAATAAACATTAGAGGAAGAAGAAGAAAAAGTGGTACCTTTTAGCTTTTTGTGTTTTTATGTGGCTGCTTATGGTTTTATCTTCTTTTCCCTCGCTGTTGAACTTTTAGATGAAGGAAGGCAAAGGGGAACCTTCGGAAATGAGATCATACATCCAAATTTATTTATTCATTTTCAACGAGCATTTTCCAAAAGTTACATGTCCCTTTTTTGAGGGGGGATGGGGAATAAGATAAGAATTCTTTTTGTGCATCGTTTGATCAAATTGGAACGAATGCAACATTACTTGGTAGACAGCCCAACTCAACTTGGAAAGCATTCGATCCTACTACTACTATAATATGCTTTGAATTCCTTTTCTTCTTCCTCCACCTATGCACTTTATATATATATATGTGTGCGCGCGCGCTCTTTGCGTAAGCTTCTTTCAGC
The DNA here is from genome assembly GCA_030544415.1 of Thalia dealbata. Taxonomy (NCBI): domain Eukaryota; kingdom Viridiplantae; phylum Streptophyta; class Magnoliopsida; order Zingiberales; family Marantaceae; genus Thalia; species Thalia dealbata. The sequence continues at coordinate 17,216,782 of CM060460.1, forward strand.
CCTTAATTTAAACTGAAATATTTTTTTTTTTCATATTTTGGTCTAATTTATATAAATTATAAGTTTATCACTAAATTCAAAATAATAATAATATAATAGTACTAGTAAAAATTATCCTAATAAATTAAAAATTGAATACCACATTTTTTGAATAATGATTATAGATTCACCTTTAGTATCTTTGTGCCTATACCTATAGATGTTTTATGCACCTGGGTTTATCCACGCACGTTTTGTCCTGTATTATACTCGTGCGGGCTCTAGGTGTGCCTCGCTTATGTGTTCTTGTTTCCTGCACTTACTGTTCACAGTATCCCATGCACACTACTTTTGAAGATGTTTTTGATATTATCTCTGTGCAACTCTTGTATCTGAGTCTAGTTGCACCAATCTCATCCCATACTAGCCAATTATATCCTAATTCTCTCTCTATATATATATTTTCTTTGTTTTATATTCTCCAGGCTGGGTTCGATTTAATATTAGAGATCAACTAGTTGTCTTTTTAATCGTGATCAAATTAAATCTACTGTCTCTATCATCATTGATTAATGAGAAAAATTATCTAATGATGCATGCCTACAATTAAATTAAGGGAATACTAGTCAGACCCCAACATTCAAAAATTAAATTTTATTAGGACTCAGTTAATATTTTTAAAATTTAGTCATTTATTTATATTAAAAGTAATATAATAAGTCCGTGAGTTTAGTCCAGTAGATCTCTCTCCAACTCCATCAGATACTTTAACTATCCAACACATGCTTCCCACCATAAATTTCTTTCTCAAAAATTCTTATGCTTCTCTGGCCTGGTCGAGTGCGAGGGAGGAGGAGGAGGAGGACACATCACCTCCATCATCAATTAAAATACAATAAATTCATTACCTGTCATTTAAAACTTGAGTGATACGGCGGAAGCATGATAACGTATTAGAACTCAAGACACCGCATGATGAGCATGGGCATGCATCTCCTCAAAGCGATGATATGATAACTAAGCCTAAAAAAAAGTTTTTAAAAAAAATATCGAAAAGAATAAAAATGAGTTGGATGTTGAAGTTGATGAGGAGAGGAAGGGATGAGAATGGACAAAGTGGGGGTTCCTTTTGACATCACCCACGTAATCTACGACTCAACCGTTCACTCCACTAAAGTAAGTGGTTTGGAGTTGGAGTGGTGGTACACAACATCATCCTAGACTTAGACTAGAGACTACACTTATTGAGCTAAAAGATGCGTTTTGATGCTTGGTTGGTGAGAAACTCCTGCAGTAATGATGATGTAAAAAAGAAGTTACATCGAGTCCAAAATAATATTCAACCACCCTCCTTTTTCGTCTAAGGATTTGCATTTAAATAATATAAGATATCATCAGCTGGATGGATGTCGCCCGACTACTTTTTAATATATTCAATTCGATCTTTTGAATAACTTTGATAATATGATACATATTCAAATGCATAGCCAGGGCATTTTGACCATCCTGCCTGCCCTCTAAACTTTTAATATAAATCATTACTTAGGCTGATGGCCAACCGACATGCATTTTTCTCCGGAAGATAAAACGATAATATTGTGTATTATTATCTTAAATTAACCCGGCATTTTATTGATTGCCGCGGATCATGCTATCGCAATCAATCCAGCAATTAAAAGTCTTTGATTGCAACGGTCAAAGTTTACATGTTTGACTTTGACCTGCGAACTCCAGTTCGATAAATGATGGAAGATGACGACGATTTAATACTGACATCTATCTACCGTGCTCCATTTAACTTGTTCTTATTCATCCACCTCTCTTTTCTCTCTTTATAGAGTAATAGTAGTACAAGAAGAAGAAGAACACTGTCCCTCCCGCACTCCTATTCCATCTTTATATTTTTGCTCATCTTCCCACTTTTTGCATTTCTTTTTTCTCCGGTATATATACGGTAGTATACCACTCCGCTCCACAATGTAAAAAAGGTAGGATTTTGTTGTAGCTAGTGGTGGTATATATGTATTTACATGGTATTTAATCATGTCCTAAATTTAAACTGAATGAATTTATTTATTTAATCATCTTCAACCCCACCCCTTTCACCGGTCCCTTTTTTTTTGTGCGTGTGATTTTACTGCTGATAGAACTAATAGACGTTTAGTTTAGTTGCTTTATTATTATTATCTTTTCAAATGAATCTGCTCCCGTTTCATGCTTCGGAGGGTATCCGGTCGGTCTCCCTGAGACTGCCATGCACGCAATCTATTAATTAAACTCAGTCTACTTTTGACATGAGAATTGAGATCGATTCACTGCCTTTACATTTATATTAACCTTTTTCGTTGTGCTGCTGCTGCTTCTTCTTGCTTGCATCTTGAGTTCAATTATAATTAATTGATGTTTCCTTGTTTGCAGAGAAGCAAATGAGCATCCCCCATCTGTTCCGATGCCCCATCAGCCTGGATCTCTTCACCGATCCCGTCACCCTCAGCACCGGACAAACCTACGACCGCCCCAGCATCGAGAAGTGGTTCGCCGACGGCCACCTCACCTGCCCCGTCACAATGCAGCACCTCGACGACACCACCTTAACCCCCAACCACACCCTCCGCCACCTCATCTATCAGTGGCTTCTCGCCGGGAGCGCCACCAACGACGACTCCCCGCTGCCTTCCTCCGCCGTCGACTCCGCCGTCTTCTCGTTGCTGGCGCTGCGGCAGACTCTCCAGTCGTCGAGCGCCTGGTGTGCAGAGAAGATGCTCGAGTCGGCCAAGAAGGTCAAAGACGTGTGCGCGGAGTCCGAGATCGCCCGAGCCTACTTGATCCAGCTCGGATTCTTTCCCCTGCTGCTGCGGCTGCTCTTCCTGCCGGAGGGAGCGGCCGCGGATGAGCCGGCGCCGGCTGGCGTGGTCCTGGACTGCGTTCTGAGCTTGGCTGCTTCGTGTCCATTGGAGCCTCTCAACATGCTCATGGAGGACGCCAGCTTAGCCTCTTTTGAGCTCCTATTCCACCATGGAGACGTGAAGATCAAGATCGGCTTGTGCCGTCTCCTGGAAGCGATTTCTTCTTCTCCGGCGACTCAAGAGCTTTCCTTGATCGTCGGGCGTTCGCAGCGAATCCTCCAAGTTTTACTCTCTCTTCTCCATGACAAGTCCTGCGTGGAGGCGTCGGAGGCGGCGGTGAGGGCGACGGCGGGGCTGTGCGTGCTGGAACCCAACCGATGCCACGCCATCAGAGAGGGCGTGGTGGATGGTCTCATTGCGAACTTGTCAAACTGTGGTTCTCGGCAAAATGCCTCGCGGGCACTGGCAACGCTAGAGAAGCTGTTGGAGTCGGACGCAGGGAGGAGGGCACTCGTGGAGAACCCCGAGGGCGTTGAGGCGGTGGTGAGGATGGTGTTCCGGGTGTCGGCGGCGGACCAGTGCGCGGGGAGCGAGCACGCTCTGGGGGTGCTTCTGGCAGCGTGCAGGGAGTTGGAGAAGGCAAGGTGGGCGGCGGTGGAGGCCGGGGTAATGTTGCAGGTGGTGCTGCTGCTGCAGAGCCAATGCAGCGGCAAGGCCAAGGGCAGAGGCAGGGCTTTGCTCAAGCTGTTGAGGACGACCATGTGGGGCGGGCGGCGACTTGAGCATGGAGATGTAGGCTAATTGCAGATATGTATATAAATATGGATGGTCGTTACATAAAAGCAGACGACCATATATGCTGTTATTACTCCACTGTTCCTGCATCTACATGTATTTCGATTCCTTCCGAATTAAAAACCAGGAAATTAAAAGAAAAAAAACTCAGGTACCTGCATGCATTCATGCATGCGTTCAGAGGATTCAGCTCCATGTATAATTGGTTGAAAATTAATGCTATGATGTTTGCTTACAATATTGCGAATATATGTAGATCTTCTTCTTATTCCTATTCCTTTTTTCCCTCTATTTCTTCCTCCGCTCCATCATCCATCCCTAAGAACCTCCCTCCCTCCTCTTCGCCTCCGTTGCAGCAACGTTTTGGGTTCAATTATTTTTATTATTTTTTCCTGCAATGTGTCTTGCTGAGGATATTAAACAATGCAGGGAAGAATGCACAGAGACAGCAGGATCAAGACCAAAGAGAGGAGATGAGGAATACATCTTCTGGATAAAAATGGAAGTAGGCAGTCCAAAGATTAATAAATCCAAATTACATTTGGATGGGCATGAGAAGCTTCAAGTAGGAGGGAATTGAATGCATCTTGGCTCCAAGAAGACTTTTAGTAAACAAACAGCTAGCACAAGTACGCATATTCTTCCACCTAATTAAACCTTCCAGAAATATTCCATTTGAACCATGCCTGATCTTACAACAAATCAAACAGAACAGAGGACTCCACTCCGGATAATTAAACATGGAGGAGATGGAGTGCAGACAATTAACGGGAGGGCGGCATTCATTGAACCCCCCAAAAATGCATTTGCCATAAGGAAATTAATATGAGATCTAGAGTCCCTTGATGGAGGACAGATTGCCACTCGACGGGGTCAAAACCCTTTTTTGCAAGTGCAGTGCAGAAGGTCAGGTCACATTTAATTTTTGGGCCACGTCTGGTCAAAGCAGCATTGGATATAATAATTGCTTAACTCAATTCCGTGTACATCCGTTCCGGTCAAAGCAATATTAAATGGCTTCAACATCAATCAATACGTATAATTCTCAGAAAAGAGTGGCACGTCACAAAGCGTAACGTATAATTGGTTGGTTAACGAGCAGGAAATCTCGAATGTTTTCTAATACTAACCAACTTAAAATATTAATTTAATAAAATAATTAATTAAAAATAATATTTAACAAATTTACCATTCAACTCCCAAACTAGAAAATTTAACATATTTTTTAATAAAAAATTCAAACTTCCGCCCCTTGCTTGCCCATGGACCGTTGCTCAACCGATCTGCCCGGACAACAAATGTCACGCCCCAACCCACCTGTCGACCACGTGACAACCGCCGTATGAGTCCGACAGACCCATACAAGACATCAAGTGATACATACCATTCATATACATCGTTTATGCAACGGAATTTACAATTAAATTATCTAACTCAACATTTCCTAACACAGTCCCGATAAACCTACTACAATTCTAAAATAAAAGACATCGAGAATTTAAAATAGACTTGTCGACGGACTCATCTTCATCAAATCTCTCGGACAGTCATCTAATACACCTGCACACACGAGGAAAAGTGGTGTGCTCAGTCTTGCGGCCTAGTGCGAAATTACGGCTCTATCGAATAAAGAAATCAAAGGCTAGGAGGAGTATTCTAGGATGTCTTTGGTGGTTAATCATCATCTTTCATGTAATACATTTTAAACAATTCATCTAGAGCGATAAGACAACATAAATAAATAATAAATGTGTACATGCCACTAGATGTCACCTAAGTTAAGTCTAGTGTCAACGTCAACAGTCTGTTCCCATTTGATTTATGTAAATCAATTTATGGTGAGCAACAAACATCATAAATACAATACCGATGTATAATTCACTAGATGTCACCTACGTTATATCTAGTGTCCACGTCAACAGTCTGTCACCTACATCGTGATAAGACTTTAAGGTTTCATAAACTCGGGCTGCCAGCCTACGCTTAGTGATTACCCGGGCCGGGGGTATCAATAAGCCCATCAGTGCCTTTCTGTCTCAGTCTCTACCTAAGCCCACTGCACTGATGTTGGCAGAGAGGACGGATGACCTAGAATCCCTCTCCAATTTGTTTTACTAGTCGCCAACCATGCCTCCCCTAGCGAAACCGTCGTGCCCTTACATCCTCCCCAGATTCCCTAGGGGCCACGACACCCATATAGTACTACACGCTGTCCGTAGACAAGGTCACCTCTCTTAAATCTCATCGACCACGGCTAGCCGGAATAACCACCCTAGGATCCGGACTACTCATCCGATCGTCTGCAGACGTCAAGGGTGATAGCCGTGCGGTCAACGGATCCACTGTCCAAGGCGTCGCATGTGGAATCACCTTCCCAGTCCATTAGCCGTCGACGTCTGTCAAGATTTGGCGCACATCCGCACGATGGGCTGTGGCAACCTTGTCTCCATCGGTGCCAAGTCCATGGTAGGGTTCATCCTAGCTAACCATCTCAGGACTATCACGAGGTCGCCAACAACGACACTCGTGCGGGTGAAGATTTCGGGTAAGGACTTGCTCCATATTTTCAGTCTAACCCGACCATTGAGTTTGTACAGTCTCTTACCCTACCAGCTCCCAGTATATAAGCTATGCATAACGTCGGGAGTGGTGCTCCCAGTGCTCCGCTATGCATCAACCTCGGGAGTGGCGCCTAACTGGACGTCACCGTTTGACCGCCGTCGGAACGCGGCGGTCAACCGGGGTATATGGAAAAAGGCCCCGTTTTCTGTCTAAGTGGCGGTGACATCGCCAAAGGTTCTAACATGTCGTTATTTACTATCTATGTCTGCATGGTAGGTATGCTAGCATAGCATAGAAACACAATAAAATAATATTTAACATGCTCGACATGATACTACGACATATTAGAAACTTAATAAGGAAATCATGGTATATCATGCATGTTAAGTAAAGTAAATTAAACTAACATGCAAACCAGAGTATATCCTACATGTCAGACAGAAATAAACTAAACTAACATGCAGGCAAGTCAAATCTTATCAAACATTATGTTTTATCATATTTAAGACATCCAAGAATTGTTCCTAAGAAAACCCCAGCGAAAATTCCCTAGCTTGAATAAATCCTACCATCGGAGAACCAACATACCTGGGTTAGCGATCCGGTCTTCAGAATCAACCTGCGTAACAACGAATCACTCCGTCGAACTACTCGGATCACGTACCCGCGATAAATCCTAATTAACACAATTATTTAAAAATCAAATTTAATTCCTTTTTCCCTAAAGTAAATCAAATATTAATTTATCAATCTAACCTAATCATTCAAATACTAATTAACCAAATTTCTATTTTACAATTTAAATTAACTTAGTTAAGCTTAGATAAATTTTATCAAATTTATCCATTTAAACCCCTCATCTAGTCCAAGTCACCTAAGGGCCCAAATAACACTCATCAATACTTAATTAGATCAATTAAACATTAATTAGCTATTTTAAATCACCTGATCATACTCATGAAAAGTTAAATTATTTTTATTATTTTATTATTATTTTGACTGGTCCACGGTCAACAGTTGACCCGGTCAACCCGGTGAACACGGTGGACCCGGTCAACGCGGTGGACCCGGTCAACGCTGTTGACCCGGCCAACGTGGTGGACTCGGTCAACGCTGTTGACCCGACCAACGCGGTGGACCCAATCACTATTCATTTGGCTTAACTTGAGTCTGACCCAAGCCTAGCCAGTTCGGTTCGATCGAGTCAGCTCCAACTCATCTAAATCCGAGTCCGACTCGAGTTCGGTTCAAATTAATTTGATTCGACTTAGGTTCCATTTAATTGATTCAGCTCACCTCAACTACACTCAACCCGAACCCAAACTTAACTCGAATTCAATCCAACTAACTCCAAACCGGTTCAACTCAACCCATTCACTAACTCTACTCAATTAAATCATTAATTTTTACTTAACTTAATTTATCATGCTTAATTAATCCACTAAGTTTGATTAATTAACACTAAGCATGTTTAAAGTAATCTAAGCATTTTAACAATATTAATTTATCCTAAACATGTTTAATTACAACTAACATGCTTAAATAAATCACTAATCGTGATTAGGGGAAAGGAAAGCTTCCTTAGCCGAAATCACTATTCATCATCGGAAACACTATTCACTGTCGGAATAGTAGCACCGTCGCCGGAACCCTAGCCGCCACCTCGCCGGAGCTCGCGAAATCAGCGGCAAACTTGACGGCGAGCTCTGCAAGCCTACGCACGCGTGGGAACCGAGGACTACCTGCGCAAAATCCGGCCATCAACACCTAAAATCCATCTTTTGGGTGGCGTCGCCGGCGAACTTTAGGGTAAGTTCGCCGGAGGATGAATTCGCCCAATAACAAAGGGGAAACGGAGCTCCTACCCTTGCGATCGCACAGAGGAGTCGCAGAGGGATGGCTCGCCGGCGAGGGGAGTGGAACCGCAGCTCCACTCCTCGCCGGGGGTGCTGCAAATTTGAGAGGACGGCGGCGACGAAATCGCCGCCTCCTGCGTCGGCATTTTGGGGGGACGCGGGGCTCACGACTCGCAGAGGGACGAGTAGCTCAAGCCCCAGCCGCTAGCAGTGGCGCGTCAGCGATCAGTGCTCGGGACGGTGGCAGACGCGAAGTAGGGAAGACGCAGGGGAAGACGGGGGTCGCGCGCTGCAACAGAGCCCTCGTCTCCGCCGAGCGCTCCTCGTCGCAGCGGAGAGGAACGAGCGGCGACGGCGGCTGCGGACGGCAGCCGCGAACAGCAGGCTGTGGGCATGGAGGAAATGCGACGAGCGGCTGCGGATGCAAAGAAGGGAAGGAAGCGAACAGCGGCTCGGTGGGGTGCCCTGCTGCGTTTGGTTGCGAAGGCGAGGAAGGAGCCGTCGCCGAGCTCCCCTTGCAGGGAGTGATGCGCTGTGGCGACGGAGACGGGCGACCACCGACGAATGGTGGGCAGCGACCGACGGCGGAAATGGGCGTCGGCGCTGCTCTGCCGTGGATGAGGGAGGTGGCCTCGCGAAGGAGCGACTGTAGCAAACTCGAAGAAGAGATGGCAGCAGGCGGAGGAGAGGCGCGCGGCGACGGCAGACCTCCGCTGAGGTCTCTTCGTCACGGCGGAGAGGAGAGGGCGGCGCCGGAGTGGGTCGGCAGCCAGCGGCGGGCGGTGGAGGAGGGATTTCCTCTGCTTTGCTGCGGACGGTCGCGAAAGCGAGGGAGGCAAGCGACGGAGTCGGGCGGCCACCGACGAACGACGGCAGCGGACGGCGTCGAAGTGGGAGGGGCCGCCGGCGTGCCCTGTGCGGGTGAGGGAGACGGGGGAAGAAGGCGAAGAAGAAGAAGAAAAGGAAGAAGAAGAAGAAGAGAAGAAGAAGAAGGGGAAGAGGGGAGGGGCGCCTCGCGAGCGGGAAGAGCCCGCGGCTCTTCTCGCTCGCGTCGACCCTTTCGGACCGGGTCGGACCGGTTCACTCGGACCGGCCAGCTGGCCGGTTCCGTTCAACCGGACCGGAAAAATTAAATTTTTTTTTTTCTAAAACTATAATTTAGATGATGGGGGTTTACTGTTGAAATTAATGTTTTGAGTTAATATTAATTTAATATGTTAGTGGTTGATTTAATATTAATGTTGAAATGGTCATAACTCATTTGTACGAGTTTATAAGTATGACCTAAGACTTGTAATTTGGTTAAGGAAAATATATCATTTTTTTGTGGGAGTTACCATCTTCCTTCTTCCTCTGTTTATTTCTCTTCTTCATAACAAAATAGAGGCCAACATAGGCCAACATAGTGGTATCAGAGCCATGGCGATGCAAGGAGATATATGGCCGGTGCGAGGTGTACAACTCATCTTCGACGGAGAAGACTACGATTACTGGAGTATAATGATGAAGACTCTCTTGGTTTCACATGATTTGTGGGACATAGTGGAAGAAAGGTTTGTGCCCACGATGGGAACCGTTGATGCGGCGGTGATTCAAATGGAGAAGGAGAACAAGAAGAAAGATGCGAAGGCGCTATTTTGCATCCAACAAGGTATTTCTCGGAAGCTTTTCCCTAGGATAATTGGGGCAAAGACGTCGAAAGAGGCATGGGATATTCTGCAAAAAGAGTTTCAAGGAACCGACAAAGTGAGAATGGTAAAACTTTTGACTCTTAAGAGGGATTTCCAGAATTTGCAGATGAAGGAGAAAGAGACTCTAAAGGAGTATTTCTTAAAAGTGATTGAAGTTGTGAACCAAACTAAAAGCTTGGGTGAAGACTTAATCGATAAAATGGTACGTGAGAAAATTTTAATTAGCCTTACTTCCAAATATGTCAATATTGTGGCTATTATTGAAGAAACCAAAGACCTCTCTATTCTAAGTATTCAAGACTTGATGGGTTCTCTTGAGATGCATGAACAACGATTGGATAGGCATTGTGATACCTCTCTTGAAAGTGCCTTCCAATCGAAGTTAAATGTGAAGGAGGGTTCTAACCGAAATATGAGTAAAGGAGAAACATCACGTTGGGGCGGTAGTTTTGGCAGAGGTCGAGGTAGAGGAGGAGGCAGAGGCAATGGTAATGGTAATGGTAAATTTTGTAATTTTTGCAAGAAGCCAGGTCATCTAGAAGAAACTTGTTATAACAAGGGAAAACCTCAATGTTACTATTGCAAGAGGTATGACCACAGACAAAAAGATTGTCGGGAAAAAAATAAAGAGCAAGCCAATTACACCAAGAGAAAACAAATAGTGGAAGTGATGGAAGCACTTTTTATGCATGTCAAGCGGCGGTTGAGAAGAAAGATAATGAGTGGTATATTGATAGCGGGTGTAGCAATCACATGACCGGAGATGAGTAAATTTTTAGCAAACTTGACACCGCTGCCACTACTCAAATTACCATGGGTAATGGAGCAGTTGTGAAGTCAAAGGGCAAAGGCACGATTGTAGTTAACTCCAAAAAAGGTAGAATGTTGATTCATGATGTGTTGCTTGTACCAGAGTTGGCTCAAAATTTGCTAAGTGTTGGACAATCAATGGAGCATGGTCATGCAGTTCACTTTGAGGGGGAGACTTGCAAAATCTTTGACAAAGTTAAAAATAAGAGAGAATTGATGGCAGTTGTGAATATGGAGAGACATAGAAATTTTCCTCTTACTCTTGAACCTGCAAGTTGTGTTGCTTTGAAAGTTGATGCAGAAGATGTGTCATGATTGTGGCACAAAAGGCTTGGACATGTGAATTTTGAGGGCTTAAAATTATTGAGCAGAAAGAGCATGGTGTATGGTTTGCCAAATATTGAAGAGAAGAAAGATGTTTGTGAAGCATGTGCTCTTGGTAAGATACACCGGGAGACATTTCCAAAAGAGAAGACTTGGAGGGCAAAAGAACCATTGCAGCTTGTGCACACCGACATTTGTGGGCCAATGAGCATAAATTCTCATGGAGGTAATCGCTACTTTATCTCTTTCATTGATGATTTCTCAAGAATGTGTTGGGTTTATTTTTTGAGGCAAAAATCAGAAGCATTTTCAGTTTTTAAGAAGTTTCAAAGAATGATGGAAAGACAAAGTGGCAAATTAATCAAAAAGTTGAGAAGTGATAGAGGTGGTGAATACAACTCTAAGGAGTTTGACAAATTCTGTGAGGATATTGGTCTTGAAAGACAAGTGACAATCAGTTTTACACCGGAACAAAATGGCATTGCTGAAAGAAAGAATAAAACAATTGTGGAGATGTCAAGGACCATGATGAAAGAGAAGGAGTTGCCATTATCATTTTGGGCAGAGGCAACATACACAACTGTTTATTTATTAAATCGATGTCCAACAAAGGCAGTTAAGAACAAGACACCATTTGAGGCATGGTCCGGTGGTAGAAAACCATCAGTGAATCACTTGAAAGTATTTGGATCCATTTGCTATACGCATGTTCCAAAAGAAATGAGAAACAAACTTGAAGATAAAGGTGAGAAATGTGTGTTTGTTGGTTATAACACAAAATCAAAAGGCTATAGACTCTTTAGTTTGAAGAAAAACAAGGTAATTGAAAGTCGAGATGTGATCTTTAATGAGAAAGATAAGTGGGATTGGAAAGAAAAAAGAGTTGAAAGTGTGCCAGTGTTGATACATGAAGAGGATCCAAGAGAAGAATCAAGTGGTGTAAATGAAATTAGCCAGGAAGAGCAAGAAGAGCAACAACAATCTCCAACAACACATTCTCCAACAACACATATCGGGTCGAGTTCATCTACTCCAAGCTCAACTCCGGTAAAAATGAGAAGGTTAAGTGATATTTATGCAAGATGTAATTTTTGTGTTGTTGAATGAGAAAGCTTTGAGCAAGCAGTTCAAGAGGAGGTGTGGATAAATGCTATAGAAGATGAGATAAAAATGATTGAGAAAAATGAGACTTGGGAGTTGGTTGAAAAGCCAAAAGAAAAAGATGTGATCGGGTTAAAGTGGATTTATAAGACAAAGATGAATCCAGATGGTTCAGTACAAAAGTGCAAGGTAAGGTTGGTTGCCAAAGGTTATTCACAACAACCCGGAATTGATTAGGTGTTTCATAGCCGAACAAAGCATATCAATCTCAAGCATCACTATATTAGAGAAGCAGTGGAGGATGAAGAGGTTATCATCAAGCATGTGAAGACCGGTGAGCAATTGGCGGATATTTTCACTAAAGCACTTCCTTGTGATAAGTTTGTATATCTTAGAGAATTATTGGGTATGACAAACAAAATATTAAGGGGGAGTGTTGAAATTAATGTTTTGAGTTAATATTAATTTAATATGTTAGTAGTTGATTTAATATTAATGTTGAAATGGTCATAACTCATTTGTACGAGTTTATAAGTATGACCTAAGACTTGTAATTGGGTTAAGAAAAATATATCATTTTTTTGTGGGAGTTACCATCTTCCTTCTTCCTCTGTTTATTTCTCTTCTTCATAACAAAATAGAGGCCAACATAGGCCAACATTTACAACAAAGCAAGATGCCAGCTCATTCGTGATGAATATATTTTTAAGAATTGGGGTTCGCTTGTTAATTATCATCCGCTCTTGCTTCGGAGATGCTCAATCATCTTTGGCTCCGGTCCCAGCAACGACTTAATCATCGACCCTCACCCACGACCTTTGCCTTGCTCCACTGACGCCCGCAACCTTTGTCCTGCTCCAGCGACGCATGTAATCATCGTCTACATCCTCACCCGCCATCACCTCCATCCCTTCTCCGTAAATACCATCACTCCCTCTTTCCTTCAAACCCTAATAAGCGGCGGGGTCCTGGTTCTGCCTTTGCAGTTGGGGAAAGCGTTCCGGTGGACCAGATGATTGCAACTTGGTCGAGATGTACATGTAGGACATGAAATGCCTAAGAAGTATTCTTACCCTTCACAATGCTCTAGGGTACCACAAATCTGAGACCTTTGTCATGACTCTTAGGCTCATTTGTTTTGCCTCTTTGGTTTTGTCGAGAAGATTAATATAAATGTTTGGCACTTTTACAGCGGAATGAATTTACTGTGGTGCTAAGGGGAAATTTTTGCATTCACTCTATTGAAATATATTTTGAAATCAGGAATGAAGAATTTGGTCATAGGATCTTCATCAAATTGTTTCACAAGGTTTATTTCTTTACAATTCGTCCTTGCAATGAATTCTTTATAGGAGTTAATTACTTATTTTTGGTCTGTTTGAACTGGAGGTGTTCTCTCCTTTGATAATTTGTAAATGATGATGGTTTTAGCAGCAGTTTCAATTTACATTGTGTGAAATATCCAAAAATACAAGACATACGACATTGAATTTATTCTGCTTTCTTAGAAATCTCTTCAGATTAAAATTTTAATTTAAACAGACATAACAATAATCCCAATTGATGAATATCATATCTTTGTAACTTTGACTAATTGATGACGAACCTTTATGATCTTTCTTCATTGTCATATTTGCAATGGACGACAATCTTTTTTTAGTTATTTAAATTTGCATTAAGTTTACCATGCATAAGCCTGCTAGCAGCATTGCTGATAATTAAGATCCAATGTTTCCTCTTCTTTTCTTTACACTTGGTATTTTGCATGATGCTGGTGATGAAATTTGTTGTTGTCTTAGTGAGTTGCATTTATAGTGTACCTTTTCCTTTCAAATGAAATATTCTATTCATTTCATCAATCTGAAATGATGCAATATGATATCCAAAAGAGATGGGAAAATGAAACTGAAAAAATGATGAAGAAGCAATTGGCAGTGTGGCATTGACATGTTTAGGAGGAAATATATAATTTGTTGTATTTTTTATTGATGGAGATTTAAAGATTTCATGCAATTAGATAGATTTATCCTATCGAGTTACTGATCTTGTTACTTGAATAATCTTCATGGTGTGTCCAAATTTGCGATGATATTGTTAATGCCAAGAAAAAGGTTTGAAAAATTTTGTGCTATGTATAGTCAAATACATATTACTAATATAAAACAAGAAGATTGGCCAATTCTAATACCTTGGGATTTTACATAATATAAATCAGTCAATCATACGTTGAGTTTGGGTGAACATTATTTTAAATATATTATGTTTGGGGAAGTATTTAGAATTTTTTGGGTTGTTTAAAGAATTAGTTCTTTTTGGTCATCATATATTTCCATTGCAATTCATTTAAAATTTTTCCCCCATTGATCAACTAAACATGTCCCATTGCTAGGTGCATCTCCTTTTCACCCAATTCTTCTTCTAGTCTTCTATGTAGCATTTGTGTATGCCCAATTGTTTACTGCCAAATCCTCTAAGGCAGCAGAAAAGAAAGTGAAGCATGCAATGGAGGAATGGGAAGAACTGAAAAAGATTGCTGCAAAAGAAAAGTTCAAAGCATTTCAGCAATTGAAGTTCAGGGAATAAATTAATTGAGTCTCAAGGAAAGCTCTATAAGAATTTAAATAACAAATGGTGCCAAAGATATTTAAAGAATGAAATAGAGGCTGCCACCGAGAACCTCTTTGATGCAAAGAAAAGGGTTTAGATTTTGAGTGATGCTTAGGCTTTGGCTCCAACGACGCTTGAGACCATCTTCTGCTCTGGCTATGCTCATGAGCATCATCCGTGATCCTCAATTGTGACCTTCTTTTGACTCTAATGATGCTTGCCAAGATCGCTAATCAACGACCAATTGCTACAAAATTTTTGGCCTTCCAATTGCCAGCAAACAATAGTTATTTATCCTCTTTTCTCTATAATTTTCATTAACTTATGTACAATAAAAAAAACCTTTCTTAAACGAGAAATATCTTCCTTGTATTTATTTTATTTCATGCTGTTGAGCTTCTATGATTACAACTGAATTTTTAAGGCAATAAGACCTATTTTAAAATAATTGTATAATGCATCTGCTAATGCTTCAAATTTGTTATGCTTTACTACTTTTGCTGGGGCATCCACAATTGATTCCTAAACTGGTAGGGAAATGTAGATATCTCATCATACTTCACAACTATAATGGTATGGAACTCTCCTGAAACTTAAATACGGCAGTGTTTTATCGAGTTACTATAGCCCATATCGATTGTGTATCAGTTCCTCAAACACTGCTCATTTCTGATTCTTGAATATAATGATTGCTAAGCTCACTAATTACTGATTACAATTGAATCCATTTTGATCAATCCTGCAATCTTTTCATGCGTGTAGAGTGTGACTGGACATAACAATTCCTAAACATTGCCATCGATTGTCTTCGGCTCCGGCGATGCATGCGAACATCAACTACCCCAGCCAAGCATCGTCGGAGCTAGAGATGATCTATCTAATTACATAATCTACCAATAAGCATAAAATCTTTGAAGCTCCAACCATAGAAAAAGCTAGTTCCAGAATCCATATAAGCTTTTAATCATCCACAATATCTTCTATTTAATATTTTCTGAAAGAAGCTTACCATAATATTCATAGTTATTAACTTTAGAAACGCATCCAACATAATGGTCCCATTACCCTCAATATCAACCTCATTGATCATGTCCTGTAGTTTCCTTTTAGTTAGAAACTAATGCTAAGCAAAAAATACATGGTAAAGGTCAAACACAGTGATATACCTTAATATTATTCTCAAGTCTACAGAGAGTCTACAAGGAAATGACTTTTTATGATAAATACACTTAAGAGAATTCAAAACTTCAATCTCAACTCAATACCTTGCTATCTAAGCAGTGAATATAAATACACATTCATCACTACAATTTTATTCCGAAGATACTAATAAGAGTATGATTCCAAAACATTGACTAATAGTTTTTGAGTTTTGGCATAAACAGAGAACATGATGAGGACATCACTAATTCACCCGTGCCCGACTCAGTTAACATACAAGGCCCAATGACACGAGCCCGTGCCCGACGCTTAGGACAACAGGTGAATTATTTTCTTGGGCCAATAAATTACTTAATTATAGAACAAATGATATTGCCTAATTATTATTGTTTACTTGCCACTACATGCAATGAAACACATGGAGGAATTACTCATATGGAAGTTGCATGAGTAATTGAAGGAATATTTATTCAAGATCAAATCTTCATCAAATATTTACTCAAGAGCAAATTAAGGAATATTTATTCAAGATCAAATTTTCATCAAATATTTATTCAAGAGCAACTCAAGGAGTACATAAAGTGTACACCACTCTAGTTAGAGTAATTGAGCTCTATACGGGAGGATCATGAGGTCTTGAGTTCAAGACTCATGAGCATGCTCTATTGAGGGAACTTTGATTTTTGTTTTTGCCACCGCTATTGTAATGCTTTTACTGTAAACTTGAAATCCAATTTCTTTAATCACATATTGAGTGATCCTTCCACTGTTGCTCTTTCAATTCTCATGAATTGTTCATGCCGTTCTTCGTAAATAGGTCAGTCGTATTTGATACGGTTGATAACCAATTGAGGAGTGGTTTAGTGATTGTGAGGTTACTGGTCGCATTCTTAGATCGTGATTAGCCTCCCCGTCGTGAAAGTCATAACTCGCCCCCTTAAGGAATTCTCCTACGATGGAAGATCGAGACCAACTTGCTTGTATGCATCTTAAGTCGAGGCGTGTGCATATCAGGTGGTATCAGAGCTTTCGTTGCCGGTAAGAATTCATCTATATTTTAGTAGATTATCTTTTATTTTTCTTACATAAAAAAAATTCTCTAGTCCTTTTCTTAAACTTTTATTCCGTGCCTATCATCATTATTTTTCCAACTTCTTTTATTTTATTCTTTTGTTAAATTTTCGTTCGTATTAGTGTCTAGTTGCTAAATTCTTTACTTAATTTATTTTATCCTTCTTGTTAAAAAAAAAGAAAAGAAAGGGTTGTTCGGTCAAAGAGGGAGAGAGAAAAAAGAAAGAAATAGAGAGTGTCGGCTGAGTTATTATAAAAAAAAGGAAAATTCTGCTGAAATCTTGGAAAAAAAGAGAGGAGGAAGTGTTCAGCAAGGAAAAAAAAGAAGAAAAAGAAAGAAAAAAAAATAGAGAGAGAAAGGTTAGAGGAAAAAAAGAAGAGAGAGAAAAAAAAATATTTTTTGGCTGAATTTTAATTATAATTATCCTTGTACTTATTCTTCTTTTTGACACATTCTACCTTGCTTGATTGAGTCTTAGATATCCTATAAATCTGCAACTAAGACTAATACTTGTGCGAATATTTTATTAAACTTTACAATTTCTAGAATTATTGTTTGCTTCTCATTTCTACAAATATATCTCTATTTAGACCTCCATAAATTAGACTTGATCAGCATGTTCTAATACTTTGCAATCACTTTATTCACTCTATGTTGAAAGTTATCACGAACTAGTAAACACGCGAGCAATTTTTGAGAAGGGTAAGAGCTTCACGTGGTAAGCTTTGTGAGGATAGAGAGTATTTCATAAATAATTTATTAGTTTGGTAGAATTTATCTTTTCTCTTTACTAATAATATCAGGATCGAGAAGTCCTCGTGATGTTTCTTATGACAGGGAAGATGTGTCCCAGTCATCGATAATATCATTATCTCCGCATTCTCAGCCTTTGATAGCTCATATTACAAACACCTTCGAGGGAATACTATCTGATCAAGTACTTGTGCACCTGAATGGGTTGGAGAATCGTCTCGGTGGAATTGAAGTGCAACTTGAACAAGTGGAGTGAACTCCTTCACGATGATACCCTCCACCTCGAGTTTCTCGAGGACGAGTTGAAGCTAATAATAATGCTGCTGCTGCCGCTCCATTCGAATTAAGAGGAAATTTGAACGTTGCATTTCAAGAGGCTGTCGATGAAGAGTTAAATGATAATTTATATGGCTGATGATGAAGTTACCTTGGAATTATATCACCACCGCCTCGCACATCATCATCGAGGAGTGGGAGGGGATGGAGGTCATGCACGTCACCGTAATGAAGAAAGAAGAAATGATGCCTTGGGTAAAATTAAATTCACTATTCCAAGTTTTGAATGGAAAGTTTAATCCAGAAGCCTATCTTAATTAGAAATTATTAGTTGAGCAAAAGTTCAGCTGTCATCATTACTCAGAAAAGTATAGAGTACGTGCGGACACTGTTGAATTTATTAGTTATGCTTCTATTTGGTAGAATCAAATTCGACAAAAAACTGGAGATCCTCATACTTGGGATGATTTGAAGCGCTTGATGAGATCCAGGTTCGTGCCTTCATATTTTGAGAGAGAATTATTTAATAAATTTTAAAAAATGAATCAAGGGAACAAATCTGTGAAAGAATAATATCAAGAGTTGCAGATAAGTATGCTACGCGCTAATGTGCAAGAAGATGATAATGCAAAGATAGCTAAATTCTTGGGAGGATTGAATGGAGAGATACAAGATATACTTGATTTTCAGAACTACAACAATTTGGATCAACTATTTCATTATGCATGCAAAGTTGAAAGGCAAGTTCAAAGGAGGAGGCAGTCATACAAATCTAGTCATAGTTATCCTAGTCCTTCCATGCCTTGGAGGGATGCCAATCAGCAACAGAAGAGTGTTGGTCATTCTAGTAGGACTGCTGCACCAATTGGCCAAGGGAATTCAGGAAGCCGCTTTACCTCACCAACGTCCAAACTTAGTGATTCAAAAAAGTCCACTACTGCCCCTACAAAAAGTTCATCCTCAGTTGCCTCTACAGGAAGAATAAGGGAGATTGAGTGCTTCAAATGTAAGGAAAAGGGCATTGTAAGTGTGATTGTCCGAATCAGCATGCCCTTATCATTCGAGAAGATGGTGAGTACACATCGGCCAGTGAGGTGGAAAAGGAAGGCAGATCTAACCATGAGGCATCTCAACATGTTTTGAGGTCAGAACCAGAAGAAATTACCTTTGATACAAGTCATGCAAGCCTCGTTGTTCGTCGTGTTCTTAGCTCTCAGATGGAGAAGATAGAAAATGGGCAGCGCTATAATTTGTTCAAATTAAAATTTGTGAACAAGGAGCACTCTTTCAAGATCATAATTGATGGTGGAAGCTGCAATAATATTGCAAGTTTAGATATGGTAAGGAAGCTTGGCCTAATCACACGATTACACCCGCAGCCATACTAAAATTAATGGCTCAATTTTTGTATAAAGTTGAAAGTAACAATGATGGTACGTGTTCATTTTTCTGTTAGTACCTATTTTAACTTTGTGGACTGTGATATGGTGCCAATGCAAGCTTGTGCATTACTACTTAGAAGACCATGGTAATATGATAAGGATGTTAAACATTATAGGTGTTCCAATAAGTACTCATTTATGCACAAAGATAAGAAGGTCGTGTTAGTTCCAATGACACCGGAAAAACTTCTTAAAGACGATTTAGATAGAGTTGAATATGAGAGAAAAGAAAAAGAGATGAGTGACATCCACAAAATGCGAAGTGAGAGTCATCAGCCCAAATTGAGAGAAAAGAGAAAAATGTGAAAAGAAAAGAGAAATACCGATCAAGGGACATGTCCTATTAGCCACCAAAAGTGAGATGCGAGAATTAAAAACCAATCTCCAAGAGTATTTTGTGCTTATATACAAGGATGCTCTCTTTTCTACTAATTCTTTACCCTCTTCTTTGCCTGTGTTGATTGTTTCTTTGATGCAGGAGTTTGCTGATTTGTTTCCAGATGAGATACTTGCAGGGTTGCCACCATTGTGGGGGATTGAGCATCAAATCGATTTGATTCCAGGGGCATCTCTGCCTAACCGTCCCCCATACAGTACCAATCCTGAGGAGACAAAAGAAATTCAGCGCCAAGTGCAAGAGCTTCTCGACAAAGGGTATGTACGTGAAAGTTTGAGTCCATGTGCTGTCCTAATTTACTTGTGCCATAGAAAGATGGATCATGGAGGATGTGTATAGATTTTCAAGCTAACAATAATATTACGGTACGTTATCATCATCCTATTCCTCGATTAGATGATATGCTTGATGAATTGTGTGGTTCTACTATCTTTTCTAAGATTGACTTGCGTAGTGATTACCATCAAATTAGAATGAAGCTAGGTGATGAATGGAAAACTACTTTTAAAATTAAATTTGGATTATATGAGTGGTTAGTTATACCATTTGGTTTTACTAATGCACCTAATACGTTCATACGCTTAATGAATGAAGTATTGAGAGCTTTTATTGGAAAATTTATGGTAGTTTACTTTGATGATATATTAATTTATAACAAGTCTTTGGATGAACATTTAGTACATATGCGCCAAGTGTTGATTGCTTTGAGAGAGGCGCACCTGTTTACTAACCTCAAGAAGTGCACCTTTTGTTGTGACTGCACAAGAAATTGAGGTGGATGAGGAAAAGGTGAAAACTATTCAAGCATAGCCAACACCGTCAACAGTCACGCAAGTGCAGAGTTTTCATGGATTGGTAAGCTTTTATCGTCGATTCATAAAGTATTTTATCACTCTCGCCGCTCCACTCAATGCATTGACAAAAAAGAACGTGCCTTTCAAGTGGAAAAAGGCGTAAGAAGATGTCTTCAATTTACTAAAAGATAAGTTAACTAATGCACCACTTTTACAACTCCCTGATATTAATAAAAGTTTTGAGATAGAATGTGATGCTAGTGGTATTGGAATTGGAGGTGTTCTTATACAAGATAGGAAACCCATTACTTACTTTAGTGAAAAGCTTAGTAGTCCAACCTTAAATTACTCAATATATGATAAGGAATTATATGCATTGGTTAGAGTGTTAGAAACATTGCAACATTATCTCTGGCCAAAAGAATTTATCATACATTCAGACTATGAATCGTTAAAGCATATTCATAGCTAAATTAAGTTGTATCGTAGACATGATAAGTGTATTAAAGTTATTAAAACTTTTTCATATGTTGTGAAATATAAGAAGGAAAAAGATAATCTAGTTACTAATGCTTTATCTAGACGTTACATATTGTTGTCTCAACTTGATTATAAAATTTCCAGTTTGGAAAGGTTCAAAGAATTATGTGCTACTGACTTTGATTTCAAATATATTTACACTAAATGTAAAGAAGGGAGATATTAGGATAAATATGTATTGAATGATGGTTATTTATTTAGAGCTAACAAACTCTATGTGCCTGCAAGTTTTGTTCATCTTTTATTGTTGCAGGAAGCGTATGGAGGTTGTTTAATGAGACATTTTGGGATACATAAGATAGAGGACGTATTGGCCACACTTTTTTTTTGACCAAAGATGAAGTGCGACGTTGAGCGTTATGTGGGGAGATGCACCACTTGTCAAACAGCTAAGTCTCGCTTAAATCCACATGGTTTATGTATGCCTCTTCCTATTCCGAAAGTACCTTGGGAGGATATTTCAATGGATTTTGTGTTAGGTTTACCAATTACTAAGAAGGGGAGAGATAGTATATTTGTTATTGTTGATAGGTTTTCTAAGATGGCTCATTTCATACATTGTCATAAGAGCGATGATGCTACTAATGTTGTCAATTTATTTTTCAGGGAGATCGTTCGCCTACATAGAGTGCCGGGCATAATTGTTTGGTTACATTTGCGTAAATATCGATTTCCAGAACAGCATAAGTCTAAACTAATGCCACGAGGTGGCGGACCATTCAAAGTTATTGTAAAGATCAATGATAATGCCTACAAGCTGGAACTACCAAAGGATTATGGAGTGAGTAATTCATTCAATGTGGCTGATTTATCACCATAATTGGGTGATGAAGTTGAGCTGGAGTCAAGGTCAACTCCTTTTCAAGAAGGGGAGTATGATGAGGACATCACTGGTTCACCCGTGCCCGACTCAGTTAGCATACAAGGCCCAATGACTCGAGCCCGTGCCCGACGCTTAGGACAATAGGTGAATTCTTTTCTTAGGCAAATAAATTACTTAATTACAGAATAAATAATATTGTCTAATTATTATTGTTACTTGCCACTACATTCAAGGAAACACATGGATGAATTACTCATATGGAAGTTGCATGAGTAATTAAAGAAATATTTATTCAAGATCAAATCATATCAAATATTTATTCAAGATCAAATCTTCCTCAAATATTTACTCTAGAGTAAATCAAGGAATATTTATTCAAGATCAAATCTTCATCAAATATTTATTCAAGAGCAAATCAAGGAATATTTATTCAAGATGAAATCTTTATCAAATATTTATTCAAGAACAAATCAAGGAATATTTATTTTCCAAAATTCGTGGCTTACAAGAGGAGGAGACTTATTTATTTATTTTTTCTATTTTAGTGACACAAAATATGGAAAAATATCTATTATTGTGTCTATATATTTGGTGGAGCATGACTTATTGAGGGTCTTTGATTTATTAGCCTGGGCTCCGGACGTCCTTAAGCCCATCAGTGTCGTTACTGTCTAGGTCTCTACCTATGCCCGCTGCACTGATATTGGCGGAGAGGACGGGTGACCCAAGATCCCTCTCCCTCGTCTCGCTAGTCGCTGACTATGCCTCCTCTAGCTAAACCACCGTACCTTTACAACCTCCCCGAACTCCGTAGGGGCACGACGCTAGTGTAGTACTACACTCTGTCCGTAGATAGGGTCACCAATGCAAAGCATTGTCGGCTACGGCTAGCTGAAATAAGAATAATTTTAGGATCCGGACGACTCATCTGACTGTCTGTAGGACGTCAAGGATGCTAACCGTACGGTCTACGGATTCACAGTCCAAGGCTTAGGAGAACTACCCCTCCAACTCAAAAGCAATCTATATTGGCTGAGTCTAACTCATATCCGCACAATGGGCTGTGGTGTCTCAATCCCATATCTGCTAAATTGCCAAGTAGGTTTATCTCTGCTAGCCAACTCGGGATTATTATGGTGGCGCCGAGGCAGTAGGCATGCGGGTATAGGAACCTAAGTTCGAACCACTCCATGTGTCGGTTCGACATGACTCAAGAGTTAACTGGTCCAATTCCTCAGCCCTACTACCAATATCTAAGCTATCAGAAGCCTCAGGAGGGGTAAATATCACTAACTAAACACTGGTGGTTCATGATGTTATCTAGGGTTCATCAATGATACCCTTTGTGTCACGCCCCGATCCACCTATCGGTATGTGGCAACCGCCGTATGAGTCTGCAAACCCATACAAGACATTTAGAAATAACACAAAAATCACAAGATGACTAATTCTATACATTGTAAAATACCATTCAACCTCGTAACCAATACTCTTATGGGCATGGACGTTATATTTCCAGGCGACTAACACCCATCAACAAACATTGTGCCTAACCCAAGTTACCCGCGCATGTAAGATTAAATGCGCTGAGCCTTGCGGCCCAGTGGCTACAAAGAACGGTCTTGAGGTATATAGGCCATCAAGTCCGAACCATTCATATATATTACATGTGTTACAACATTAACATCAAATAATAAAACATCATAATAGCATACTTTGTTAAATAATAGAAAATAAATGCAACAATAAAATAAAATAAAATGATGGTACACAAATATAATCTACAAGGAACAAAGGAAATACTAAAATTTGCTCTCTTCGTTTCCTAAATCTATGTCTTTTGTCACTACATTTTCATTTATGTCCACTTCCTAACACGGGCTGCCAGCCTATGATTTAGAGTAAGCCCTGGCCGGGGACTACCCTTAAGCCCATCAGTGCTTGTCTAGGTCTCTGCCTATGCCTATCACACTGATGTTGGCAGAGAGGGTAGGTAACCGTGGATCCCTCTTTTCTATTCTCGGTAGCCATTTAACCCGACCCGCGCTATTGAGACTAATGTGTTTGTGTAACCTCCCTGTAGGCACACCAAACACACACCTGTGTAGTACTACACACTGCCCCTATGGGCAGGGTTACCTTGCAATAATAAATCCTCCGGTTACGGCTAACCGGAAATCCTACACACGTATTAAACCCTAGGATATGGACTACCGTCGGTACGCCTGCAGAGCATTTAGGATGGTTGCCAATGTCGACAGACCCACCGTCCACGGCGTATGGAGAGAATTCACCACCCAACACTCACACAAGTGCAGAGATAACTACATCTCCCATCTGCCCAAAATCGGATTATCGCGGTAGCGACCATTCGCTACATGTGCGGGAATACAGTGTAAACATATCCTAGTCCTATTTTAGGACTACAGTGTCACTAAATAAGTTTGGTATTTCTATGTTTGACATCTCTTTAATGCATGCAAATCATTTAATTATTTAACAATTAACACACAAGTATAATTCCAATGATCATCATGCACAATTTAATAATTTTTCTTCAGCAAGCATATGCGCATGTAATAATAACACTAAGACATGTATTGAGCAGAATATTCATAAAAGTAAATACAAGCAATATACATGGAATAATTATAGGACTTTTAATATTTATGCACTTGCCTACTCAAGGGTTCAATGTAACGAACTTGGTTTGTATCAAATCATTATGTGTTGCTTCATTTTTGGAGGACCAAAAATGCTAAATAGGGGAGAACTTGTAAACCCCGATCATTATTAAAAAAAAAAGGTATATATATATGGGTTTAGATAAATACGAATAGGTAAACATGTGACATGGTAATACATATAACATGATAAGACTAAGGTTTGGCTTTAAGTGATGGGGGTAAACATGGAAATTTACCTCCCACATCTTGCCCTTTTTATTCCCTTGATACGTGAGGGTTAAGGGTTTAATTCCTCTAGCCGCAAGCCTCCACACCTGCTGCCATCGTTGATGATCTCGGTTTTGGAAGCGTAGAGTGCCATCACGGTTGTTTTCCCTCTCAAGTCCTCCATAGGAATTGTTGGCTAGCAAAGGTAAGAACAAATCACTCCTTTTTATGCTACCATTGTTGCAATGCTTGATGAAATAGGTGAATTTTGTAGTTACTGAAATTGTAGGGATATCTACTGTTGGCATGCTCTCTCTTTTTTTCTTTTTCTTTTTCCTTCTCCTTTCGCTCTTCCTCCCTTCTGCTTCCCTCCGCCGAATTGCCAGCGAAGAAAAAAAGAGAGCAAATATTTTATTTGGTAATGAATGCTTACTGCCGAAGCCCTTTTCTCCTCCTCTATAATTATTATTTTTTTCTTTCTTTCTTCTCCTTGCTACTGCCGAGAATCCCTACTCCTTTTCCTCATCTTCCTATAAATTTATTTTTTTTATCTTGCCTTTTGGGTTTGTTGCCGAAGAAGAGGAAACTCCTTTCCTCTTTCTTCCCTCTTACTTAATTACCTCTTTTTCCTCTTCATTTAATGAGATTTTGTTTTCTTCTTTCTTTGTTATTTTTTTTTTAATGCTGCTGAGGATGGGAAGTTTTCCCTCTTGCTTTCCCTTGGTCTTTTCTGTTTGTATTTTTTTTCCTCTCTCCCAGCTACATGAAATTAATTACTAACTTAAAGGGATGTTGTTAATGGAGATTAACTTGAAAGGAATAAACCTAATGTGCATGAAGGCCAAGTGGCCGAATGAATATTAACATAATTATTATTATTAATTGTTACTTACTTAACCTTATTCATTGGCAACGAATCCTTGTTGTATGCTGCTGTTAAATGGCTCGGTTTGTTGTTTGCAAACGGATGCCAAATTATCTTATTTGACTCCTTGGGCTTCCTTAGATGGGTTGTGTTAGGAGTAACGTATAATCAGCTGTAGAAATTTTAACAGTAAAATATGTGATTGCCGTAGGGCATCGTTCCAAACTGAACGGTGAAGTGATAAACTCTTATAATTCAGTTCCGTTTGATTCTAAAGATTTGGTACAAACCAGGTTCGTTACATTTAACCCTTGAGTAGGCAAGTAATTAAATATTAAAAGTCCTATAACTGTCCTATGTATATTGTTTGTGTTTACTTTTATGATTTATCTCCTCAATACATGTCTTAGTTGATAATATTATGTGCGCATATGCTTGCTGAAAAAAATTTATTAAATTGTGCATGTTGATCATTGGAATTATACTTGTGTGTTAATTGTTAAATAATTAAATGGTTTGCATGCACTGAAGAGATGTCAAACATAGAAATACCAAACTTATTTAGTGACACCGTAGTCCCAAAATAGGATTAGGACATGTTTACATTGTATTCCCGAGCGTGTAGTGAATGGTCGCTACCACGATAGTCCGATTTTGGGCAGATGGTAGATGTAGTTATCTCTGCACTCGCGTGAGTATTGGGTGGCGAATTCTCTCCATACACCGTGGACAGTGGGTCTGTTGACATCGGCAACCGTCCTAGATACTCTGCAGGTATACCGACTGTAGTCCAGATCCTAGGGTTTAATACGTGTGTAGGATTTTCGGTTAGCCATAACCGGAGGATTTATTATTGCAAGGTGACCCTGCCCATAGGGGCAGTATGTAGTACTACACAGGTGTGTGTTTGGTGTGCCTACAAGGAGGTTACACAAACACATTAGTCTCAATAGCATGGGTCGGGGTAAATGGATACCGAGATT
Organism: Thalia dealbata; assembly: GCA_030544415.1. Classification (NCBI taxonomy): domain Eukaryota; kingdom Viridiplantae; phylum Streptophyta; class Magnoliopsida; order Zingiberales; family Marantaceae; genus Thalia; species Thalia dealbata. The sequence continues at coordinate 17,243,353 of CM060460.1, forward strand.
GGAAGAGAGGGATCCACGGTTACCTACCCTCGCTGTCAACATCAGTGTGATGGGCATAGGCAGAGACCTAGACAAGCACTGATGGGCTTAAGGGTAGTCCCCGGCCAGGGCTTACTGTAAAGCATATGTTGGCAGCCCGTGTTAGGAAGTGGATATAAACGAAAATGTAGTGACAAAAGACATGGATTTAGAAAACGAATAGAGCAAATTTTGGTATTTCCTTTGTTCCTTGTAGATTATATTTGTGTATCGTCATTTTATTTTATTTTATTATTACATTTATTTTCTATTATTTAACGAAGTATGCTATTAAGATGTTTTATTATTTGATGTTAATGTTGTAACACATGTAATATATATGAATGATTCGGACTTGATGGCCTATATTCCTCAGGACCGTTCTTTGTAGCCACTGGGCCACAAGGCTCAGCGCATTTAATCTTACATGTGCAGGTAACTTGGGATAGGCATAGTGGTTGTTGATGGGTGTTAGTCACCTGGAAACATAACGTCCAAGCCCATAAGAGTATTGGTTATGAGTTTGAATGGTATTTTAAAATGTATAGAATTAGTCATCTTGTGATTTTTGTGTTATTTCTAAATGCCTTATATGGGTTTGCAGACTCATACAGCGATTGCCACGTACCGATAGGTGGATCGGGGCGTGACAACTTTAGTGGTATCAGAGCTTAGGTTTAAGGTTAATTGGGAAACTCTAGACCTAACTTATATTTGAATAGAGAATTGACCACTAGTGATAACCGAGTATTACAAATTAGGGATTTTAAATTAGGGGTAACGGTAACGAAGGATTAGGAAACACGATCTCCTAATTCGAAATTTTCTTCACTAATCAATTTTCTTGTTTGACAAGTTATCTACTATGACTAAATTAACTATTTTGAGTTGGTTGGGTTCATTGTTTGTAGACTCGTCATTTTACTAGAATTGTTTTCTTACTTATGTGCATAAATATTTATTAATTGCTTAGATGTATTTTAACTGAATAATGTTGAGGATTTGGAAACATAGGAAAGAAAAATATCATTCGCTAGAGTTAGTTCGTCGGAGGAGGACCCTACAGAGCTGCCTTCATCAATGGATAGTAGAAGTATCACAGCCAACACGGTGGAAGTCATTGACTGTGGTCAACAACTATGGCGGTGGATAAGGAGAGCACAAAAATTCGGTTGTGAGACGTTTGCTGGATCATCTAACCCATGGGAAGCCTACGTGTGGTTCAGGAACATCGATTTAGTTTTGAAGAGAATGAGACTAAGAGACGAAGATAAATTAGATGTGGCACACCATCTTCTAAGGGGTAGAGCAAGGACTTGGTGTAATGATCTTAGAGTATACCATCCGGACCTTGCTTGGGAAGAATTTTCAAGTAGGTTCTACCGCAAATATTTTACGCAAAGTCAAAGAGAGCAGAAAAGAAGGGAATATCTAGAATGTAAACAAAATGGGAGAACGATAGAAGAATATGTAGAAGAGTTCCGTCGTCTAACGAAATTGGTACCGGAGATAGCAGGAGACAACACACAGGGTTGTATCAAGTTTAGGAATGGTTTGGATCTAACCATATGCTCCAAATTGTTTTTGCATGAGACGAATAGCTTTAGTCAACTTGTAGACTGGGCCACTGCAGCTGAGGCGCTTGAACAAGAAGTAAAACAAAAGAAAAATAGTAAGAAGAGAGAACGATCCACTTTGCTAGATGATCATGAAGAGTAGGCCTTACGCGGATAATAGTTTTGACAGTTGAATTGAGAGTTATTTTTTTTCGTTAGATTTATTTATTCTAAATTGTTTTGCATTACATTTATGTAAATATATTTTCACTCAAAGAAATCATTTAATTTACTTGCAAATTAATGGTGGAAATTGTTCGAAGAATTCCTTTGGACCATAACTGGCGTGTCTAAGTTCTTTGGACTTGGTACGATAACATTATATACAAGCTAATAAGAAGAACCAAGTTAGGAGAATTTTAGAGTATTTTCTACAACGGTATGTTATGTAGATGGCGGGACAAGGACGAGGAAAAGGAAAGACCACCAAGGCATCAATAAGTCGGGTTGCAGCGTGTGCGTCGGCACCTCTACTTAGGGAGACCCAAGTACAACCAAGTGATGCACAAGTGGTGGAACCTGCACAGAACCCAATACAACCTGCCTTAAGTCTCATTCTGGAACCTGCAACATCAGAAGCCCAGTAAATTCAACTGTTGGACCCCTTGTCATACCTCCACCAATACCACCAGTACTGATGTCACGGGATGATATGGCACGGAGTCTGATAATGATGATGTCACAATTGGTTAATGGGTACTTTGCCACACCTTCGGGACAAGGGACGGAGCCACCTATTGTATCTCCGCCACCAATTGTAAATCTAGAAATACCAACGATGCCTCCGGTAGGTGTCAACCCTAATGCAGCTCCTACTCCTACGGTAGCTGCACCAATTAGGACCCAGGGAGTTGCTGTGACAACCCCAGCCACTATACCTATAGGGCCAACTCATGTACCTTATCAGATACCACTTGGAGGTGACAGCCCTATAACTCCAAATTTAGGTGGGACTGCACCTGTAGTTTGACAATTATTATAGTGGGTTAAGGCTACAAGACAATTAGGATGCGTTGAGTTCGCCGGCTCCACGGATGCCCAAGAATCACGTGCTTGGATCAACACTATTCGACGTATTACCAATGAGATGAGGCTGGCTGATGAAGATAAGTTGAGTGTTGCTTTACACTTGCTTAGTGGTGATGCTAGGATTTGGTGGGAAGAACTAGAAGGACGAAGTGATACAACAATCACTTGGACAAAAATTTTAAGGGAGTTCAACTTGGAATTCTACACCCCAATGCAACATCATATGAAGAGACAAGAGTTCTTAAGTTGTATGCAACATGGAAGGTCTGTAGTAGAATATGCCGCGGAATTTAACAAGTTAGCATCATTTGCACCCGAGATGGTAGTATTAGAAGAATTTCACTGCAACAAATTCATTGAAGGATTGGATTATGCCATCCGCTCACGCTTGGCAGTATTAAAAGTAGAGTGTTATAAGGACACGGTAGAAGCTGCTATAAGAGTTGAGAGGGTAGTAATGGAATCTCGAGAGAAAGGGAATGAGCACAAAAGAAAGAGGTCGGGGTCTTTGGCAAACCAAGTCACGCAAAAGGAAGGTGGCATGTCAAGGACACCATCAGTTGGTTCTACTGCAGGATTTGACAATCCACGAGCAACCACACACGTCACAATGGGTTATGCTCGACCACAGCCTATGGGCTTAGCACCTGTTCCCAATGTAAACAATTGTCGTCGTTGCCATAGGGTGCATGCAGGGCCATCTCGGAACACTATTTGCTATCACTATGGTCAAGAGGGCCATGTTCGCCCAAATTGTCCGCTACGAACACTACCGGAAGCTTTTGAAGCATCAATAGCTCGAGGTAAAAATCAAATACTAGTACCAACCACGCCTGTGGTCTCTGCTTCAGCATCAAGAAAGGTGCCAACGCCTAGAATTGGGCATCACTACCAAAGACCACAGACGCGTATGCAGACGCAAATTTTTGCACTAGATGGTAGTCACATGCAAGAGAATCCAAATGTCTTTGAGGATGATACATCACAAGCAGAGGACTACTAAAGATGAAATGTTAGTAGTGGAAATGAAACTAAAGTATGGAAGTGAGCGGTAGGAGGATGCACACCAATATTTAGTGGTGGCCACAAAAGATTTGGAGAATAAGGCATTTAGTTAAAATTAATAATTTTCTTTTCTAACAATTATCATTTCTTAGCAAATTTGCTTTGGGTGAAGGAGTTAGAATTTTCTTGCGTTAGCAGCACTACTTTGAATAAGTGAATTGGAGGTTCTTTTTCTAGTTTGGAGGTAACTAAATAAAGTGGCGAAATATTCGTTATGTGTTGCTTCATTTTTGGAGGACCAAAAATGCTAAGTGGGGGAGAACTTGTAAACCCCAATCATTACAAAAAAAAAAGTATATATATATATATGGGTTTAGATAAATATGAATAGGTAAACATGTGACATGGTAATACATATAACATGATAAGACTAAGGTTTGGCTATAAGTGATGGGGGTAAACTTGGAAATTTACCTCCCACATCTTGCCCTTTTTATTCCCTTGATACATGAGGGTTGAGGGTTTAATTCCTCTAGCCGCAAGCCTCCACACCTGCTGCCGTCGTTGATGATCTCGGGTTTGGAAGCGCAGAGTGCCATCACGGTTGTTTTCCCTCTCAAGTCCTCCATAGGAATTGTTGGCCAGCAAAGGTAAGAACAAATCACTCTTTTTTATGCTACCATTGTTGCAATGCTTGATGAAATAGGTGAATTTTGTAGTTGCTGGAATTGTTGGGATGTCTACTATTAGCATGCTCTTTTCTTCTTTTTTTTTCTTTTTCCTTCTCCTTTCGCTCTTACTCCCTTCTGCTTCCCTCCGTCGAATTACCAGCAAAGAAAAAAAGGGAGCAAGTAATGAATGCTTACAGCCGAAGCCTTTTTCTCCTCCTCTATAATTATTATTTTTTTCTTTCTTTCTTCTCCTTGCTACTGCCGAGAACCCCTACTCCTTTTCCTCCATCTTCATGTAAATTTTTTTTTTTATCTTGCCTTTTGGGTTTCTGCTGCCGACGAAGAGGAGAGGAAGCTCCTTTCCTCTTTCTCCCCTCTTACTTAATTACCTCTTTCTCCTCTTCACTTAATGAGATTTTGTTTTCTTCTTTCTTTGTTATATTTTTTTATGCTGTCGAGGATGGGAAGTTTTCCCTCTTGCATTCCCTTGGTCTTTTCTCTTTATATTTTTTTTCCTCTCTCCCAGCTACATGAAATTAATTACTGACTTAAAGGGATGTTGTTAATTGAGATTAAGTTGAAAGGAATAAACCTAATGTGCATGAAGGACAAGTGGCCGAATGAATATTAACATAATTATTATTATTAATTGTTACTTACTTAACCTTATTCATTGGCAACAAATCCTTGTTGTATGCTGCTGTTAAATGGCTCGGTTTGTTGTTTGCAAACGGATGTCAAATTATCTTGTTTGACTCCTTGGGCTTCCTTAGATGGGTTATGTTAGGAGTAACGTATAATCAGCTGTAGAAATTTTAACAGTAAAATATGTGATTGTTGTAGGGCATCGTTCCAAACTGAACGGTTAAGTGATAAACTCTTATAATTCAGTTCCGCTTGATTCTAAAGATTTGGTACAAACCATGTTCGTTATATTTAACCCTTGAGTAGGCAAGTAATTAAATATTAAAAGTCCTATAACTGTCCTATGTATATTTTTTGTGTTTACTTTTATGATTTATCTGCTCAATACATGTCTTAGTTGATAATATTATGTGCGCATATGCTTGCTGAAGAAAAATTATTAAATTGTGCATGATGATCATTGGAATTATACTTGTGTGTTAATTATTAAATAATTAAATGATTTGCATGCACCGAATAGATATCAAACATAGAAATACCAAACTTATTTAGTGATACCGTTGTCCCAAAATAGGACTAGGACATGTTTACATCGTATTCCAACGCGTGTAGCGAATGGTCGCTACCGCGATAGTCCGATTTTAGGCAGGTGGGAGATATAGTTATCTCTGCACTCGCATGAGTGTTGGGTGGCGAATTCTCTCCATACACCGTGGACAGTGGGTCTGTCGACAACGGCAACCGTCCTAGATGCTCTGTAGGCATACCGACTGTAGTCTAGATCCTAGGGTTTAATACGTGTGTAGGATTTCCGGTTAGCCGTAACCGGAGGATTTATTATTGCAAGGTGACCCTATCCATAGGGGCAGTGTGTAGTACTACACAAGTGTGTGTTTGGTGTGCTTACAGGGAGGTTACAGAAACACATTAGTCTCGATAGCGCGGGTCGGGGTAAATGGCTACCAAGACTGGAAAAGAGAGATCCACGATTACCTACCCTCTCTGCCAACATCAGTGTGATGGGCATAGGCAGACCTAGACAAGCACTGATGAGTTTATGGGTAGTCCCCGGCCAGGGCTTACTCTAAAGCATAGGTTGGCAGCCCGTGTTAGGAAGTGGATATAAACGAAAATGTAGTGATAAAAGACATAGATTTAGAAAACAAAGAGAGCAAATTTTGGTATTTCCTTTGTTCCTTGTAGATTATATTTGTGTACCGTCATTTTATTTTATTTTATTATTGCATTTATTTTCTATTATTTAACGAAGTATGCTATTAAGATGTTTTATTATTTGATGTTAATGTTGTTACACATGTAATATATATGAATTGTTGGGACTTGATGGCCTATATTCCTCAAGACCGTTCTTTGTAGCCATTGGGCCGCAAGGCGCAGCACATTTAATCTTACATGCGCAGGTAACTTGGGATAGGCACAGTGGTTGTTGATGGGTGTTAGTCGCCTAGAAACATAACGTCCAAGCCCATAAGAGTATTGGTTACGAGGTTGAATGGTATTTTAAAATGTATAGAATTAGTTATCTTGTGATTTTTGTGTTATTTCTAAATGTCTTGTATGGGTTTGCAGACTCATACGGCGGTTGCCACGTACTGATGGGTGGATCGGGGCGTGAAAAATTATATTAATATTCATTCGGCCACTTGGCCTTCATGCACATTAGGTTTTTTCCTTTCAACTTAATCTCAATTAACAACATCCCTTTAAGTGAGTAATTAATTTCACGTGGCTGGGAGAGAGGAAAAAAAAATATAAAGAGAAAAGACCAAGAGAAAGCAAGAGGGGAAACTTCCCATCCTCGGCAGCATAAAAAAAAATAACAAAGAAAGAAGAAAACAAAATCTCATTAAGTGAAGAGGAGAAAGAGGTAATTAAGTAAGAGTGTCACGCCCCGACCCTACTGTCGGGCACGTGGCAACCGCCGTATGAGCCTAACGGACCCATACAAGGCATCAAGTGATACATATAATCCAAACACCTCGTTTACACAGCGGAATATACAATCAAAACATCTAACTCATCGTTTCTAACACAATCCCGATAAACTTACTACAATTCTATGATAAAAGATAACGATAAAGAAAAATAAATTCGTCAGTAGATCCATCTTCCTTTACTATCTCAATCGGTCATTTAATAACCTGCACACATGGGGAAAAGCGGTGTGCTCAGCCTTGCGGCCTAGTGCGAATTTACAGCTCGAAACCGAATAAGGAAATCAAAGGCTAGGAGGATTAATCTAGGATGCCTTGGGTTTATTAATAGTCATTTTCATATAATACATGTGAAGAATATCATAAATGCAAATAACAGTGTAAGCAAATACAACACGTGTAACACTAGATGTCGCCTAAGTTGTCTCTAGTCACTATGTCATCAATGTCACCTAAGCTGTTTCTAGTATTTGTGTCATCAATGTCGCCGGAATGTCATCTATAGTATCTGTGTCATCAATGTCACCGGAATGTCATCTACGATATCTGTGTCATCAATGTAACCGGAATGTTATCTACGATATATGTGTCATCAATGTCACCGAAATGTTATCTACGGTGCACTATGTCTATCAGTCTCATGACTCGGGCTGCCAGCCTATGCTTAGTGAATACTCCGGCCAGAGAGCATCACTAAGCCCATCAGTGCATTTCGTCTCTGTCTCTCCCTATGCCCGCTGCACTGATGTTGGCGGAGGTGACGGGCGACCCGTGATCACTCTCCTCGGTGTCGCTAGTCGCCTACCATGCCTCCCCTAGCGAACCCGCCGTGCCCTTACATCCTCCCCGGATGCTGTAAGGACAATGACAATCGTGTAGTACTACACACCGTCCGAAGATGGGGTCACCGTCAATAAAATCCATCGACTACGGTCTCGGTCGATATAGTACCACCCTAGGATCCGGACTCACCATCCGTTTGTCTACAGAATGTCAAGGATGGTAGCCGTGTGGTCTACGGATCCACTGTCCAAGGCTATGCGGAGGGATGTCACCGTACCAATCCCCGAGCAGCGGTGCCTGCCAAGAGGTGTGTAGACTAGCTGCGTCGGAATGTTACAACCTCGGCAACATGTTTGCTAGGTTCTTGTTCTGGTTCGTCCCAGCTAACCATCTCAGGACTATCACGAGTGCCCCTTAAACGACACTCGTACGGGTAGAAATCATCGGGTAGGGACTTGCTCCATATATCCGGTCTAATATGACCTTGGAGTGTGTACAATCCCTTTCCCCACCAACTCCCAGTATCCAAGCCATGTGTAGCCTCGGGAGTGGTGTGTGGTGGAGCATCACCATTCTGACCATCGGCGGTACGCCGTGGTCAAACGGGGTATGCAAGCAGTACCCCTTCCTGTCTGATTCCTAGTGATGTCTCCTAAGAGTTTCTAACATGTCATCATCCTTATCTATAACTGCATGGTATTCGTGTTATCCTAGCAAAGATAAATAACATAGCATGCAGGATAAGATTTATAGACATGTTAAATAAGTAGCATGGTAAACATGACATCTCATTCATATAGACAAGGTAAATCATACTAACATGCATTTTCATATAACATAACATGCATTTTCATATAAACATAACATGCATTTCATTTTTATTATATTTAAGGCATCCGAGATATTTCCTAAGAACACCTCGGCAGGAATTCCCTAGCGTGAATAAATCCTACATTCAGTGAACCAACGCACCTGATAATGTAGTTGGGTCTTCTTCGGAACCAACCGTGTAATAAGCTGTATTTCCTTTAATCGTTTCGAGTAGATCTTCCTATTATAAATAAAGTCATATTTAGAGATTTACTTTTATATGATTTATAATTAACTTTGTCGATAAGGTGACAAGTCATCTTAGTTTCAACTAATCACTCTCAAATTTTATTTAACTATCACATTTAACAGATAATAAGGTGGAATCACGTGACTGTATCCTAGTGATGACCTACATTCGATTCCCCAATCCAACATTTTTATTATATTATCTACATACATTTTTATTATATTATCTACATGCTGCTAAGATCAAGCAAAAGCAGAACTCACGGCAAAACTCATGGCCACATTAAAATTCACCTTCACACCATCAATCACTCGGCGTTCGCCCATTCCCAATCATTAAATTAAACACAAATAATTAAGCACCAGACATTCAATTCACCTCCACCGCATAAGCAGATGCGGGGGAGGTTTTTCTCATTGACATGCGAAAACAATCACAACACTAAATATTCACAGCCACAGTTTACGGCAAAAGCAAAAATACACATCAACCATCAAACCGAACTCAGTCAACAACAGAATACACATCAACCATCAAAAACAAGAACAAAGAAATCAGTAACGGTGCAACAGCGAATCAAATCCACATAATAGAAAATCCCAAGCGACAACATCAACAACATGTATTCCGAATTAATGCCAATAAATCCCAATACAATTGAACCCACGGTAAAACAACACATCAGCATGAAATCTTCAATTGAACCCACGGCAAGAACACATTATTAACAAGTCATCGTCTAAATAGAGTATAACATCAAGCATATAAACAGATGGGTAGAATGGGGTTTAGAGCTAACGATCAAAGAGAGGAAGGTTGAGGATTCGACCTTAGAATGGATCGAATGGGAGATTCAATGCATAGCTGCTGCAGACCCGATGAACTTGAGATAACGGCGTGCAGGAAACACTCGACTTCCCATCGGTGAAATCGAGCCACAGCAATCGCGCGAAAAGTGGCACCCAAGGAGGAGGAAGAATAGCTCGAAGAGACTGTAGGGAAGGAGGAAGGGTCGTCGGCAGCCTTCGACGACTCTTGAATCGCCGGCGACGAGGTCTGCGAAATGAAGAGAGCACGGCCGCGTCAACCAATGTCGCTGTCGTCGGCGCGGTGGTTCACACGAGGAAGAGGAGAAGCTGCAGCATCAGCGAATCGACGGAGGGACGAAGAGGCCGAAGGGAAAGACTCATCGCCGAGCTCACGGTGAAGAGATCCCGCATCGCGTGCGAAGAGGAGAAGCCTTTGCGACGGATTGCGAAGGGGCCGAAGAAGAGGATGGATTCGCCGTCGCGTTCATGGCGGATGGCGAAGAGAACGTGGGTAGAGAAGAGCAGCGTGCGAAGGAAGGGGGCGAAGTGGAATTGGGGGGAAAATTAGGGATTAGAGTGGTTTACATTCGCGGGAACTGGTTCAGCTGGACCGGGGTGGTTCAGTTGGACCGGTTTGGTTAAACCGATCTGGTTCGGCCGGTTCGATCATGTGAGAAGCACGTGCATACAATATTTTACAAACTCATCCACTAATTCCATAATATCACAAGTAGGTCCCTCAAATCTTAATTTAAATTCTAACTAGGTCCCTAAAAGTTTTAATAGGTTACAACTATACCCTTTATATTCCAAAAATCACCCAAATGTCACTATTTTAATTCTAACCCATTCTAAAAGCTCTTTTAACCCTCTCTTGCACCTCTTATTATTATTATTATTATTATTATTATTATTATTATTATTATTATTATTATTTTCAACAACCTAAATATGGGGGTTTACAAGTTCTCCCCCCCTTAAAAATTTTTGGTCCTCCAAAAATTAGATTACCATACCAAGAATCGTATCATAATTAAAATTCAAATGAAGTTTCAAGCAATCTAAAGATATTTTCTTATTGAACAAGAAGCTATGCATATCACTAGAATAAATCAAAGTCTAGCATAACATGACTAGGTTCATATGTGAACACTTAAGTCATGTAGTGGAAGGTCATATGCTTCCCTATGAAATTCTTGACAAGATTATTGAAACGTAAATGATACATAGGTATGTAAGTGCAACTTAATCCCAAAGAAGTGCTACAATTTATCTGACTGATAGTTGAAGCTAAATATCAAGATAAAAGTAGGGGTATGTTTTACCCTTATTCTCAAGATCATACCCCAATATAACAAAACACAATACATGAGTATATATCCATAGATGTACAATTAGAAGATACATATAGACACTCCATTTTTTTTTTAAAAATCTTTCTTTTAACAGTGCCAATAGATTTTTGAATCAAATTAGGATCAACCTTTGCAATTTCACATTTGATCACATCCTTGAAGGCAAATTGTAGTATTAACGCAAACTTCCTCAAGAATATTCTACTCTATAGATCTGAGAACAACCTTTGTTAATACAAGTCCTAAGGATAGGAATGACAATGAACCGAGTCAAAATGATTGAAGGTTCATTCTCACTTTGATGTTGAGTAGAGAAGAGGGGTTCAAGAAACAACCCCAATAAATTTTTTTTTTCTCTCTAAAGATCTCAAAGATAGTATAATTGAAAATCCACGTTAAGTATCCTTGCCAGATTAAAAACCTACAGGTAATAGAAATTATATGCACATATTGAGCATATGATTGATAATCCAAAAGGAGCTAAATTCCAAATGCTCTTTACATGTATGAGTAAAAATATCACTAATGATAAATGAAAATGATCTTGAGATGGAATTAGGAAAGTATCTCAAAACTAAGTCAAATATGAATACATATGAATTTATGCCCAGCGGATGATCTTCTTTCTACAATATATGAAATAGATAGAAAAGCTAATAAGTTGTCAATAAAAATTCATAGGGATGAAATTTGATGTACGAAGATCATCATAAAGATGAGAAGCAATCAAACTCAATATTGCAAGATGTAGTGAAGATGAAATTATGACAAACGACCCTCATAGTGAAGGTGAAACCATAATAGATGGCTCTCATCATCAAGTAGGAGAGGATAAAATTTTCAAGACCAATGGAAGTCAATATTTTACTTCTGCTACAAAATTTTTAAAGTGCCAAACTACTGCAGATACAAAATTTATTATGGAGTAGCAGAGTATGAAGGAATTTGAGAAAATGTCAAATGGTATATTATCCAACAATAACTATGTCAATAAATCTCAAGAGAAATCACATAGGGACGTACAATGATTTTCTTTCTTGTATACAAAATAAGGTTATCATATTTGGGAATAGGAAAGAAAATTTAAGATCTTGAATCTAGATTCTCAAAATGATAAGATGCACAACCAGATACAACCATTGCGGTTATATAACAAAAATTTTCATAAACTTCTACATGATGAAATAAGAGTCTCAAGTTGATAAGAAATAGAAGTAGGTTATATCAACCTTTAACAAACCCAACAAAGTAGTATTGCATGAATCTGCACTCAGAAAAGTCAACAAGAAGTATTGTAGAAATTTTTTGCATGACAAATAAGTTAATTGTATCTATAAGAAATATGAAAACAACTGGCAACTGATCAAAGCTCATAGTAGGCTAAGGGTGTCTAAGTGACTTGCTAGAAAAAATGTAGAGGATATTAAGTGTATATCAATGGAAAAGTGCAAGTACATAGCTAATAATAGCTACATTAAGCTGCCTTGGTACACAAATATGGAATGAAGGGAAGTTATAGAATTGAAGAAGATACTTATGTAGTCAATCAACAAGACCGCAGAAATTTGGTAATGAATATAGAGAGCTAAAAGAGTTGAGAGAAAAAATAAAATAAAATGCAGTAGGCTGCGAAGCAAAAGATGCACTTATAAAGTTATCAACATGACCGCAGGAACCATAACAAGGAAAGAAATTTTAAGAAAAAGGAATTAGTCATTGCGACAATATAACAAGTGAGCATCTATGCTGCAGAAGTATAACAAGCAAGGAAAGCTTGGAAGACTGCAATATGGGCAAATGAAAATGTCGAGCATTATGTGCAGACTGACTATGTAGAATAGAGCTGCAAATAGAGTATAGAGTCGCAATAGGTTATATGATAAAGCTATAAACACTACGCATGGAATTGCAAGTGTAAGAAGCTAATACACATAGTCTACTAAATGACTGTCAAAATACTGGTTATAGATGATCTCATATTATTTAATAAAAATCATTCTACAAACAGATTTATGGATCTAGGATAAGTCCATAAAAGAGATCCATGTAAGAGACGAGTCCAAATAGAACTAACATAGATATAGGATTACAAGTGTAAAGAGCTGATGCAGATATGATATTTAATAATAGTCAAAATATTGATTTACAACGCTCTGCTAGTTTGATATAGATTCCTCAATAGATAGATATATTGATCTAGAAAGAAGTCAATACAAGTGATTCTGATAAAAATTTGGTCCAAACAAAATTAGCCTAAATGTAGGCTAGATCAAAATATCAGGTTAGATCAATGTAATGTAACTATTATGATCAAACTTTTGGAACAATAATCGCAATAGTCCCAAGATTTAAGAATTTATCGCTGCAAAGGTTTGCATAAGATACTTTTGTATAAGATATATACCCATGATGAATAATAAAGAGATATCATATGAGAATGATCAAGTCCAATAGACTTTGTTCACGATGAGAACTAATAGATTGAGATGATATGATGTAGCATAACGAGTCCATACATCCTAAATAATCATACCGCGTTGGTATATCTCAATGCACATGCACTCGTCATCTAAGGGATGATACCACTATAGGTCATAGTCAAATCACTGTACCCCGTACTAACTCTCTCACCGTCCTAGCTATATCGGGACTGATTTCCTTAACCTTTAGGATTCCAAGCCTAGGCTTTAATATCTCTTAAATCCTTAGGTCCTTAAACCTGGCTCTGATACCACTTTAATTGTCACGCCCCGACCCTACTGTCGGGTACGTGACAACCGCCGTATGAGCCCAACGGACCCATACAAGGCATCAAGTGATACATATAATCCAAACACCTCGTTTACACAGCGGAATATACAATCAAAACATCTAACTCATCGTTTCTAACACAGTCCCGATAAACCTACTACAATTCTATGACAAAAGATAACGATAAAGAAAAATAAATTCGTCAGTAGATCCATCTTCCTTTACTATCTCAATCGATCATCTAATAACCTGCACACACGGGGAAAAGCGGTGTGCTCAGCCTTGTGGCCTAGTGCGAATTTACAGCTCGAAACCGAATAAGGAAATCAAAGGCTAGGAGGATTAATCTAGGATGCCTTGGGTTTATTAATAGTCATTTTCATATAATACATGTGAAGAATATCATAAATGCAAATAACAGTGTAAGCAAATACAACACGTGTAACACTAGATGTCGCCTAAGTTGTCTCTAGTCACTATGACATCAATGTCACCTAAGCTGTCTCTAGTATCTGTGTCATCAATGTCGCCGGAATGTCATCTCTAGTATCTGTGTCATCAATGTCACCGGAATGTCATCTACGATATCTGTATCATCAATGTCACCGGAATGTTATCAACCATATCTGTGTCATCAATGTCACCGGAATGTTATCTACGGTGCACTATGTCTATCAGTCTCATGACTCGGGCTGCCAGCCTATGCTTAGTGAATACTCCGGCCAGAGAGCATTACTAAGCCCATCAGTGCCTTTCGTCTCTGTCTCTCCCTATGCCCGCTGCACTGATGTTGCCGGAGGTGACGGGTGACCCGTGATAACTCTCCTCGGTATCGCTAATCGCCTACCATGCCTCCCCTAGCGAACCCGCCGTGCCCTTACATCCTCCCCGGATGCCGTAAGGACAACGACAATCGTGTAGTACTACACACCGTCCGAAGACGGGGTCACCGTCAATAAAGTCCATCGACTACGGTCTCGGTCGATATAGTACCACCCTAGGATCCGGACTCACCATCCGTTTGTCTGCAGAATGTCAAGGATGGTAGCCGTGTGGTCTACAGATCCACTGTCCAAGGCTATACGGAGGGATGTCACCGTACCAATCCCCGAGCAGCGGTGCCTGCCAAGAGGTGTGCAGACTAGCTGTCGCCGGAATGCTACAACCTCGGCGACATGTTTGCTAGGTTCTTGTTCTGGTTCGTCCCAGCTAACCATCTCAGGACTATCACGAGTGCCTCTTAAACGACACTCGTGCGGGTAGAAATCATCGGGTAGGGACTTGCTCCATATATCCGGTCTAATATGACCTTGGAGCGTGTACAGTCTCTTTCCCCACCAACTCCCAGTATCCAAGCCATGTGTAGCCTCGGGAGTGGTGTGTGGTGGAGCATCACCATTCTGACCATCGGCGGTATGTCGTGGTCAAACGGGGTATGCAAGCAGTACCCCTTCCTGTCTGATTCCTAGTGATGTCTCCTAAGAGTTTCTAACATGTCATCATCCTTATCTATAACTACATGGTATTCGTGTTATCCTAGCAAAGATAAATAACATAGCATGCAGGATAAGATTTATAGACATGTTAAATAAGTAGCATGGTAAACATGACATCTCATTCATATAGACAAGGTAAATCATACTAACATGCATTTTCATATAACATAACATGCATTTTCATATAAACATAACATGCATGTTGCCGGAGGTGACGGGTGACCCGTGATAACTCTCCTCGGTATCGCTAATCGCCTACCATGCCTCCCCTAGCGAACCCGCCGTGCCCTTACATCCTCCCCGGATGCCGTAAGGACAACGACAATCGTGTAGTACTACACACCGTCCGAAGACGGGGTCACCGTCAATAAAGTCCATCGACTACGGTCTCGGTCGATATAGTACCACCCTAGGATCCGGACTCACCATCCGTTTGTCTGCAGAATGTCAAGGATGGTAGCCGTGTGGTCTACAGATCCACTGTCCAAGGCTATACGGAGGGATGTCACCGTACCAATCCCCGAGCAGCGGTGCCTGCCAAGAGGTGTGCAAACTAGCTGTCGCCGGAATGCTACAACCTCGGCGACATGTTTGCTAGGTTCTTGTTCTAGTTCGTCCCAGCTAACCATCTCAGGACTATCACGAGTGCCTCTTAAACGACACTCATGCGGGTAGAAATCATCGGGTAGGGACTTGCTCCATATATCCGGTCTAATATGACCTTGGAGTGTGTACAATCCCTTTCCCCACCAACTCCCAGTATCCAAGCCATGTGTAGCCTCGGGAGTGGTGTGTGGTGGAGCATCACCATTCTGACCATCGGCGGTACGCCGTGGTCAAACGGGGTATGCAAGCAGTACCCCTTCCTGTCTGATTCCTAGTGATGTCTCCTAAGAGTTTCTAACATGTCATCATCCTTATCTATAACAGCATGGTATTCGTGTTATCCTAGCAAAGATAAATAACATAGCATGCAGGATAAGATTTATAGACATGTTAAATAAGTAGCATGGTAAACATGACATCTCATTCATATAGACAAGGTAAATCATACTAACATGCATTTTCATATAACATAACATGCATTTTCATATAAACATAACATGCATTTCATTTTTATTATATTTAAGGCATCCGAGATATTTCCTAAGAACACCTCGGCAGGAATTCCCTAGCGTGAATAAATCCTACATTCAGTGAACCAACGCACCTGATAATGTAGTTGGGTCTTCTTCGGAACCAACCGTGTAATAAGCTGTATTTCCTTTAATCGTTTCGAGTAGATCTTCCTATTATAAATAAAGTCATATTTAGAAATTTACTTTTATATGATTTATAATTAACTTTGTCGATAAGGTGACAAGTCATCTTAGTTTCAACTAATTACTCTCTAATTTTATTTAACTATCACATCTAACGGATAATAAGGTGGAATCACGTGACTGTATCCTAGTGATGACCTGCATTCGATTCCCATTCCAATATTTTTATTATATTATCTACATACATTTTTATTATATTATCTACATGCTGCTAAGATCAAGCAAAAGCAGAACTCACGGCAAAACTCATGGCCACATTAAAATTCACCTTCACACCATCAATCACTCGGCGTTCGCCCATTCCCAATCATTAAATTAAACACAAATAATTAAGCACCAGACATTCAATTCACCTCCACCGCATAAGCAGATGCGGGGGAGGTTTTTCTCATTGACATGCGAAAACAATCACAACACTAAATATTCACAGCCACAGTTTACGGCAAAAGCAAAAATACACATCAACCATCAAACCGAACTCAGTCAACAACAGAATACACATCAACCATCAAAAACAAGAACAAAGAAATCAGTAACGGTGCAACAGCGAATCAAATCCACATAACAGAAAATCCCAAGCGACAACATCAACAACATGTATTCCGAATTAATGCCAATAAATCCCAATACAATTGAACCCACGGTAAAACAACACATCAGCATGAAATCTTCAATTGAACCCACGGCAAGAACACATTATTAACAAGTCATCGTCTAAATAGAGTATAACATCAAGCATATAAACAGATGGGTAGAATGGGGTTTAGAGCTAACGATCAAAGAGAGGAAGGTTGAGGATTCGACCTTAGAATGGATCGAATGGGAGATTCAATGCATAGCTGCTGCAGACCCGATGAACTTGAGATAACGGCGTGCAGGAAACACTCGACTTCCCATCGGTGAAATCGAGCCACAGCAATCGTGCGAAAAGTGGCACCCAAGGAGGAGGAAGAATAGCTCGAAGAGACTGCAGGGAAGGAGGAAGGGTCGTCGGCAGCCTTCGACGACTCTTGAATCGCCGGCGACGAGGTCTGCGAAATGAAGAGAGCACGGCCGCGTCAACCAATGTCACTGTCGTCGGCGCGGTGGTTCACATGAGGAAGAGGAGAAGCTGCAACATCAGCGAATCGACGGAGGGACGAAGAGGCCGAAGGGAAAGACTCATCGCCGAGCTCACGGTGAAGAGATCCCGCATCGCGTGCGAAGAGGAGAGGTCGTCGGCGAAGAATCCGGATGAAGAGGAGAAGCCTTTGCGACAGATTGCGAAGGGGCCGAAGAAGAGGATGGATTCGCCGTCGCGTTCATGGCGGATGGCGAAGAGAACGTGGGCGGAGAAGAGCAGCGTGCGAAGGAAGGGGACAAAGTGGAATTGGGGGAAAAATTAGGGATTAGAGTGGTTTACATTCGCGGGAACCGGTTCAGCTGGACCGGGGTGGTTCAGTTGGACCGGTTTGGTTAAACCGATCTGGTTCGGCCGGTTCGATCATGTGAGAAGCACGTGCATACAATATTTTACAAACTCATCCACTAATTCCATAATATCACAAGTAGGTCCCTCAAATCTTAATTTAAATTCTAACTAGGTCCCTAAAAGTTTTAATAGGTTACAACTATACCCTTTATATTCCAAAAATCACCCAAATGCCACTATTTTAATTCTAACCCATTCTAAAAGCTCTTTTAACCCTCTCTTGCACCTCTTATTATTATTATTATTTTATTATTATTATTATTATTATTATTTTCAACAACCTAAATGTGGGGGGTTTACAAAGAGGGGAGAAAGATGAAAGAAGTTTCCTCTTCTTCGGCAGCAGAAACCCAAAAGGCAAGATAAAAAATAAATAAATTTATAGGAAGATGGAGGAAAAGGAGTTGAGGCTCTCGGTAGTAGCAAGGAGAAGAAAGAAAGAAAAATAATAATAATTATAGAGGAGGAGAAAAGGGCTTCGGCAGTAAGCATTCATTACTAAATAAAATATTTGCTCCCTTTTTTTCTTTGCTTGCAATTCGGCAGGGGAAAGCAGACGGGAGGAAGAGCGAAAGGAGAAGAGAAACAAAAGAAACGGAAAAGGGCATGCCAACAGTATACATCCAAACTACAACAAATCAATTATTCCATCAAGCATAGCACAAAGGAGGGATATTTGTTTTTACCTTCTATGGAGGGTTTGAGAGGAACAACCGTGACGGAATCCTACGCTTCCAAACCAAAGATCATCCAACGACGGCAACAGCTGAGGGTGGCTTGCAGCTAGAGGAATCAAGCCTCAACCCTCATGTACGATAGCATAAAAAGGGCAAGATGTGGGAGGTAAATTTCCAAGTTTACCCCCATCACTTATAGTCAAATCTTAGTCTTATCATGTTATATGTATTACCATGTCACATGTTTACCTATTCGTATTTATCTAAACCCATATATATATATATACTTTTTTTCTTTTTTGTAATGATCGGGGTTTACACTTTGGTTAATTCAGTGATGTTCCTAAAAGATGTTAGTATCATGTCACCTATGTCTCTATACTAGAGTGCCTAGTGTGAGTTATGATATCATGTTTTATGTTATATCATTTTTACCCTATTTCGCATGATAGCTAATTGTGTAGTCCACATCACAGCATAATTAATAACATTCAATAAGAGTGACATAGCATGTTGGATAAATGTAAAATATTAAAGATAAATGTAAAGTAGTAAACATACAAGCATGTTGAATGACTAGTAAAATATATATCTCTAGCATGCGTATATCTTTTTAGTATTTTATAAGCATAATCTTTATTTAATTGACAATCATCTAAGAATTTCCACAAAATCTAATTAAGATTTACCTTAGCTTGAATAAATCATAGTATGATGAGTCTACACACCTGTAGCATGTGTCGAGCTTCAAAATTAATCCAAAAGAAGTCCAGGAATATTAATAGCAGTGTAGATCACGGTTAAATAATATTCCTAAAGTAAGAAAATTTATTTAGAATTTTCTAGAATTAATTAGGATAGAAATATATTATTTAATGTTAATTCGATCTATCCCCTTGATTAGTCCATTTTATTTAGCGCAACTCTATTCATGAAGCCCAAACCCATACCAAGTCCTCATCCAAGTCAATTTGGTAAAAATTGGTCAAATCTAGCTTTAATTAACCAAATTAATCTATTTTGACTCAATCCAATCCAATTTGACTCAATTCGCGATGCCTTCCTCTGCAACCTCCGGTAGCGACAGGAAGAAGAGGAAGGGGGGATGAGGCGTTGGCGAGATCGTCGATGCTCCTCCTCTACTTAAGGGTGTGGTTTGCATGAGGAAGGGGGACACTGGTGAGCTACGTGCGCCTGCATTCATGGGAAAAGGGCGGAGGTGCTGGAGCTTTGCAAGGTTGGAGAGAAGGTCATCGTCGACCCTTCTCTAGCAGTCGGCGAGTGGGGTTCGTGAAGGAGGAAGGTGGGGGAGGCAATGGAGTCATCGATGGTGGTGACAAAGTGAAGACGATGAGGTGGAAGCAGTGGGTGCGGGGTGTGAGCAACATGGACATGAGAAGGAGCAGGTGTGTGTTACCTTGCAAGTTTCCCAACCTACCCCTCCCACTTCAACCTTTTCACCAAATGACCCTATCCTTTATTCCCCTTAAGAAATTTTTTTTGCCATGTGTAAATGGTGAGGGTTTACAATACATAATATGACAAAAATCCTCTCAAATTAATCTATTAAAAAAAACAGTGATATAAGAGCCTGATTCTGTGATAAAAAAAAAGATTACATTGTTTAGTTTTAGTGAATTTTGAAAGAATTTGCAATCAAATCAACGATCATATTGAGATTTCCTTTTAAGGATAAGTGGTCATATCAGCTAGGAATTTGTTCACAAAATTTCAGGTGATTTGAACAAACATATAGATCACAATAACTCAAAGGCCCGAAATCAGTAAGCAAACATAATGTGGGGCGCATATTAGTTATTAGATTGAGATTTCCATTTGAATATAGGTGGGCATATCAGTGAGGAAGTTGTACATAAAATTTTATCTGATTTGGACAACCACAAAGCTCACAATAACTTAAAGCCCTCGAATCAATAAGGAGATAATATGGGGCATAATGTGCAGTTTCAGCAGACTTTGAACTGAAACTGCAACCAAACTGATGATCAGATTGAGATTATATTTTGAAGATAGGTGGGCATATCGGTGAGGAAGTTGTCTAAAGAATTTCAGGTAATTTGGACAACCACATAGCTCACAATAACTCAAAGTCCTGGAATTAGTAGGCGAACACAATATGGGGTGCAATGTGCAGTTTCAACAAACTTTGAATAGAAACTACAACCAAACCAGTGATAATATTGAGATTCCCTTTTTTTATGAGTGGGCATATCAGTGAGTAAGTCATACATAAAATTTCAAGTGATTTGGACAACCATAGAGCTCACAATCTCTCCAAGCCCCAAAATCAATTAAGTGAACATAGGGTGGGGCACAATATGCAGTTTCAGCAAACTTTGGACATAAACTAATATCAAATCAATGACCAGATTGAGATTCCCTTTTGAAGATAGGTGGGTATATCAGTGAGAAAGTTTTCTATAAAATTTTAGGTGATTTGGACAACCACAGAGCTCACAATAACTTTAAGCCTAGGAATAAGTGAGACTGTGTGGGGCACAATATGCAATTTCAACAAAGTTTGAATAGAAATTGCAGCCAAAGGGGTGATCATATTGAGATTCTCTTTTGATTATGGGTGGGCATATCAATGAGGAAGTCGTACACAAAATTTCAAGTGATTTGGACAACCATAGAGCTCACAATCTCTCAAAGCCCAGGAATTAGTAATTCTACAATGTAGTCTGCCAAAGTTCGACTGTGCTACAGTAGTCTGCCAATGTCATATTGATTACAATGATTCCAATATCAGTCCATTGAAATGTTCAATTATATCTATGTTGAAATTGAATCAATTGTAGGTTGAAGAACATTTAGAATCAACCACTAGATGTGTTCAACAGCAAAAATATTGTTGTTGAAAATGTTCAGTAACTGAACAAGTTCAGTTATTATTGAGCATATTCAGTAATGTTCAGAAATTGTTGCTGAAGTGATCATGTTCAACTATAAAATAAAAACAACAACTACAACTCTAACACCATGTTCAGTTTAGGGAGTTGGTGAGATTGAGCAGTTGATATACCTCAGAAATCACTACATGAAGTCCCTCCACATTTTCAGTAAGTAACGAAGTTGAATTCTGCAAACTTGAGCTCCCAACAGCAGCATCATGCTCAGTTCATTAATCAACATGTGCATCTCATCAATTGGAGGCATCTCTATTGTTCACCCGAGCCTATGATAAGTATACTAAGAGAATTTAAAATCTTAACCTCAACCCAACGCTTCGCAATCTAAGAAGTTGATATGCATATACATTCATCATTGCAATTTATTCCAAATATACTAATAAGAGTATAATTCCAAAACACTGACTAATAGGCTTAGAGCTTTGACACAAACAAAGGACAAACCTCTTAAAATAAAAAGACGCTACAAATTCATACTAACATATGATAGTATGCAAAATTCTACACATACGAACAACATCTTCTCAAGTTAATGGATAAAACAAAAAAATAATTAGTGATACAAGAGCCTAAAACTATGGGGATGTTGCTGCAAGGCTTTGAAATAGCTGTAGAGAAAGAGTTTTGATACATCTGTTGCTAGAGGAACTGATCAATTTCAACCTTCTCAAGCATTAGCTGATGAGAAAATAATACGATATAATTATATAGAAATAATAAATGCATACATACATAATCTTAATATTTGTTAACATTGTGCTTGCTAATCACTTCAATATAAGAATCAAGCCTCAAATAGAGTTGAAGTAGACCTATAATTTTGGTAAAAGATTAAGTTATGTATGTGAATTTTTATCATACGTATTAAAAAAAGTAGCTTAATCACCTCATTTTTTGTATTTGTTTTCTCTTACTACGACATGTAGATCTATTATGGCCGACTTCTTTGCGTATTCCATAGTGATTTTTGGACTTACCTTCTCTAATATCCATCTCATTACGTATGCAGGTAGATTTTGGATGACCTTTTCTACTTCGCAATAGATTCGAATTGGAAATAATCATTAGCATTGAAATCTCTATCCAATAGTCTTCATATAGTAGTAGATTAAATTGTGGTTCCCATGTTTTAGAATACTAATCAAGAGTATAATAGTGTTTGATAAATTGATTATCTTTAATTCCTAAACTTTGACAAACATCTAAAACATGAGAGCAGGAATACTTGAAAATTATCAATTTTCCACAAGTGCATATGCCTTCATCTAATCAAACAGCTTGACTAGCTTGCATCAAATTATAGAATTCAAATATACCTCTTTGGCTATCAATTGCAATAAGATGACGAGAGATTGACTTTGATATACTTTGCTGCAAATGTGTGATAATTTGAGGGGTGAAACTTTCTCCTCTAGATATTACTTCCGCACACAAACCTCTTCTAACATTGAAATAGTTAATCAACATTTAATATGTAAACTGAACACATGCTCTAATTGGCAAATTTCGAGCACCTTTCAGTACGCTATTAAAAATTTCAGAATTATTAGTTTTAAGCATTTCATACCTTCTGCCTCTATCATATGCTAATCATATGCTAATGTCCATTTAGATAATGGTATTATATAAGTCACTATTTTGCTTCACTTTCTTTCAATTTTTTGCATGATTTTATTGAAATTTCCAAATTTAACACTATGAACTTGCTTCATACACAATATTTTTTAATTTTGTATTATGAAATCTATCGTTAAAATTATTGCATATGTGTCGCAAGCAAAATTGGTGATGCCAACCAAACCCATGTAGTTCTCTTATTGCAGATAAAATATCATTGTGACGATCCGATATCAAACAAATATCATTAAAAAAAAGATGAGACACTCCATTTCTAACGCACTTAAGAAACCAACTCCATGTACTTTGACTTTTTTCTTCCACTATAGTAAACACAAGTGGAAATAGTTGATTATTTCCATCAACTGCCATTGCTACCATTAATTTACCATATAAATGTGATGTATCAATACTAATCAATAGTCTACAATGTTTGAACCCTTTAATTGATGGTCCAAAAGTCCAAAAAATACTTTCAAATATGCAAACATTATTAGTAACAGTTGGGACCCATTTTCATTCCACAACAGTACCTTCATTATAAAATTGTAATGCTTTCATAAATTTAAGTAGGTATGCATATGATTCTTTCCAACTACCAAATATTTTTCTAATTGCCTTTAGTTTTGCTATCTAGACCTTAGTATAAGAAGTATTGTAATTAAATTTGTCAACTATGATTTTTTTCAATGCAATAATAGTAATGGATGGTTGTGCACTTACAATGCCCTCAACTTCTGTTGACATTAGTCTTGAATCAAGTTGAGGATGATCTCAACTTAATCTTAGGAAAATACAAATATGTGGGCTCTTATATTTAGTCACTTCAAAAAACCCATGGCTTTTTTCTTGCATGCTCATTGCCTCCAATTACATCTGCATTCTGATTCCATTTTACATTTAATGCTCTAAGAAGTTATTGTTGATTTAACAACTTTATATTATCGATTTTTTTTTATTGAATACAACTTTACTACTCTTTGCAAGCTTTCTTTATTTTCAAAAATCATTCCTTTTTGTGGTTCTGTATGGTAATCTCGTTGATTATCATGTGCTAAGGACCATTGACTTACAACTGTATTATTAACCCAATCAACATTACTACATTCTGGGATACATTCATGATGACATGGTAGATCTCTCATATTATTATCATCTCTTGGTTCATTAGCACTTTTGTTGTCTATCTCTTCACTATCTTTATCATTCTCAGATGCAAAATCATTATCTTCCTCACTATCTTCTTCATTATTCTCCCCTAGATATGTCTCATCATCCTCCTCCTCCTCTCTATCCAAAATCTCATGATCATTGACGTTCATTCCATTTTTAAAAAATTTCTTCTACATCTCTTTCAATAATACTCGCTAATGGAGCACTATAAAAGTACTCTTTTCTTCCATGAAGGTTATAATTTGTATTACTTAAGTTATGCGAATATTGTGGAAAAACCTCTATATACAAATCAATATTGGTTAATTATAGGTATGATAAAATAATATCAAGCATTGAACAATTTACATTTCTATCATCCGAAATTAGCAAAATTTTGTATCTGATATTTGGTAGTTGGATTATGCTTGGATACCTACATAATAACTGCAACTTGAAATTGTCTTTATAAAGTTCCATAATCTGATATATTAAAGTCGATAACTCCTCAAAAGAAATTTTTTTCTTGATATTGGTACAAGTCTTTTCATCTGTTTGACAAATAGTGCATCTCCCCAGGTAACACTCGACGTCGCGCCTCATCTTTAGCCAATAAAAATGTGTGGCCAATACATCCTTAATCTTATGTATCACAAAATATTCCATCAAACCACCTTCATGCACTTCCTGCAACAATAGAAGATGAATGAAACTTGCAGGAATACAAATCTTGTTAGCTTTAAATAAATAGTCATCATTCAATATATATTTATTCCAACATTCTTTACAACTAGTATAATTATCATTGAAATCCAAGTCAGTAACATATAATTCTATTAATATTTCCAAACTATTACAATCAAGTTGGGATAAAACATGTATCGTCTAGAAAAACCATCGACAACTAGATTATCTTCGTCTTTCTTATATTTCAGAACATACGAAAAAGTTTAATAAATTTAATCCACTTAGCATGTCTATGATTCAACTTACTTTGGCTATAAATATGTTTCAATGATTTATAGTCTGAATATATGACAAATTATTTTGGCCAGAGATAATTTTGTCATGTTTCTAACACTTTGACCAACGTATATAATTCATTGTCGTATATTCAGTAGATTAAGGCTGAACCACTAAACTTTTCACTAAAGTAAGCAATGAGTTTCCTATATTGTATAAAAACACATCCAATTCCAATACCACTAGCATCAGATTCTATCTTAAAGTTTTATTGAAATCAAGAAATTGTAAAAGTGGTGCATTGATTAACTTATCTTTCAATATATTAAAGGCATATTCTTGCTCCTTTTCCCACTTGAAAGACATGTTCCTTTTTGTCAAGACATTAAGTGGAGATACGAACATGCTGAAATCCTTTATGAATCGACAATAAAAATTGGCCAGTCCATGAAAACTCCACACTTGCGTGATTGTTTTGGGTGTTGGCCATGCTCGAATATCTTTTACCTTTTCCTCATCCACCTCAATTCTCCTGCGCAGTCACAACAAAATAAGAAACACGACTCGATCTATGTGAATGATGCACTTCTCGAGGTTAGCAAACAAGTGCGCCTCTTTCAAAGCAATCAAAACTTGGCGCATATGTGCCAAATGTTCATCTAAAGATTTGCTATAAATTAATATATCATTAAAGTAAACTACTATAAATTTTCCAATAAAAGCTCTTAATACTTCATTAATTAAGTGCATTAAATGTACTAGGTGTATTAGTAAGACCAATGGCAGAAGTTACTACTCATATAATCTAAATTTAGTCTTAAAAGTAGTTTTTTATTCATCACCTAGCTTCATTCTAATTTGGTGGTAACCACTATGCAAGTCAATCTTAGAAAAGATAGTAGAGCCACATAACTCATCAAACATATCATCTAACTAGGGAATAAGATAACAATAATGTACCGTAATATTGTTGATAGCTCGACAGTCTATACTAATCCTCTATAACCCATCTTTCTTTGGCATAAGTTAAATTGGAACAACACATAGACTTAAACTTTCACACACATACCCTTTATCGAGAAACTCTTGCACTTGGCGTTGAATTTCTTTTGTTTCCTCAAGATTGGTATGGTATGGGGTATGGTTAAGTGGAGATACCCCTAAACTCAAATTGATTTGATGCTCTATCCCTCGCAATAGTGGCAGCCCTGCATGTCACGCCCCAATTCCACTTTTGGGCACGTGACAACTGTCGTATAAGATGTACTTCAACACCACAACTTATACAAGGCTAAAAAGTATCACAAAGCACTATAATTTTATTAATTAAACATAGCGGAAACAAATACATTTGATAATTTAACCATCACTATCATTTTAAATCTCTATCTAGGTCACCAAATTGATATTGTTCGTCAAGCTAGCTTCTTCCTCACTCCCGGCTAAAGATCCATCTGTAACCTGCGCAACAGAGAAAAATGTGTACATCTGAGTCGCGAGACTCAGTGAGGCTATAGAGAGAGCACCCTAATGATGGGTGAAAAGTATTGTACAACCCACAAGAAAACATATTCACTAGGATCACATACTTAAGTCAACATGTCAATAAAATATATATGACAAGGCAATACATATAGAATAGTATGATCATAATTTTAATAAGAGGTATCACAAGATGTCTGAAATATGAGCATAGCAGGATACCCAAAATTTAAAGATTTCATGTCACTTAAATGTGTATATCATTTCATTATCATTCCACACCTAAGGCAGCCAATCTATGTTCAAGGTAAATTCCTCGTCAAAGATTACCCCAAACCCATCAGTGTCAACTTTATGTCATTGTCCTATGTACCTGTACACTGACGTTGGCAGAAGGAGTTGGTAATCACGACACCCCTTCTAATACAAACACAGGTACCATAAAGCACTGTAATTCTGCACCATGGCAGGATCACCATAACAAAATACAAATCATATCCATCTCCAGTCTGGCAAGCTGAGATCCATTGCATACGATGCCAATGAACCTGGACTGCTCAAGGACCCACATCTGTTGAGCATGCTAGTGTCAATTAGGTTCCCTAGCCTCGGTAACGCATGAGATGGTATTGTTCCTAGTACACCCTCTACCTTGTGTAACACAATTAAGTTGAGTTCTGCACCGAAGTGAGATCTCGGCTACACCAAGGTATTGACTTAGCTCAACCAAACTTGCACCTCTACCTTACTAGCACATGGCTCCTCACCACATGTTGGCACATACCAGTCTAAAAACCACACATCTTCTCCTAGGTTACATAACCTTAAGATGTCCAGAGTTCTTATTCATATAATAATTTAGATCACTCTAGGTGTCATTATCACATGTACCTAAAGTATCTCAATTTCTAACTCATGTCATCATATTTCATGTTCTTACTAGGTATTTCTTCAACTCTAGCAATATGAATATATTCAATTATCAATATAACATGAGCATAATCACCTAATCATCCCCTAATCTAACTTAGCCTCAATTATTACTCATGAAAAATTAAATTTGACTATTTTTTTTTTGACTTGGTCAACGGTCAACGCTGACCGGTCAACGCTGACGGTCAATATTTGACCCGATTTAGCTTGAGTCTGACCCAAGCCCCCAACTGGTTCGGTGCAATTTAATTTGGTTCGACTCGGGTTTGGTTCAATTTAATTAGATCCAGTCTAGCTAGCCCAATCTAATTTGGTTTGACTCGAGCTCGAACTAATTTCAATTAATTGGTTCAACTCAACCAATTACTTAACCCATTAATTAATCCACTTAATTAACTCATTAACTAAACTTAGATAAATTAACCAAATATTAATCATGCTTAATTAATGCACTAATTGCAATTAAGGAGTGAAATGGGTTCTACCTCAGCCGAACCCTTCTCCTCGCCGGAAAACCAGCCGCCGGCCGCCGGAACCCTAGCCGCCACCTCGCCGGAGCTCGCGAAACCGACGGCCAACTTGACGGCAAGCTCCGCAACTCCTAGCACAGGTGGGGACCGACGACGGCCTGCGAAAACTCCTGCCATCAACGCCTAAACAACCACTCTCGGTGGCGTCGCCTGCAAACTCGCAGGCGTGTCCACCGGAGGGCGAAACCGCCCATTTACAGGGGGGAAACGGAGCTGCTCACCTCGCGGACGTGTGGGAAAGAAGAGGAGGAGGTTCCGGCCGGCGAAGCGGGCGGATTCGCGGCTCCACCCCTTGCTGGAGGTGCTGTGGTCGAGCGAGCAGCGGCGGCAGAAATCGCCGCCTGCTGCATTGGCATCGGGGCTGATGGGAGGCTCGCGAAGGTGCGGAGAGGGCGAGCGACTCCAACTGCAGTGGAGGAGGCAACTCGCTGGCGGTTTAGGCGCAAGACAGCGGCGCAGTGGCTACATTTGCAGCGAACACGAAAAGGGGAAATTTTTCGGGGGAGTAAGAGAGGTAACCGAGCTCCCCTTTATGCCGGGGAGTGGCGCACGGGGGATGACGGGAACGGACGGCAGCCGACAGATGGTGGGCAGCAACCGATAGCGGAATGGTGGGCTTCGGCACTGCTCTGCCGTGGACGAGGGAGGTGGGCTCGCGAAGGAGCGGTTGCAGATGGAGAAGGGGCGCGCTTCGGCGGCAGACCTCCGCCGAGCTCCCTTCGTTGCGGCGGAGAGGAGAGGGCGGCGAACGAGGGCTGCGATCGGCGGGCAGCGGCTGGCGGTGGAAGAAGAGGGTGGCTGCTCTGCTGCGGAAGAGGGGAGGCATGCTCGCGACGAAGGAGGAAGGGGCGTCGCGAAGGAGAAGAGCGATGCCTCCTTCGATCCAGGCGAACCGGGTCCGAGCCGGTTCGCCTGGACCGGCCGGCTGGCCGGTTCATCTGAACCAGACCGGGTTTTTTTTTTTTCTAAAAATAAGATTTTGAAGATGAGGTTTACAGAGCCCTCCTCATCGCTAGCTATCAATGGCACATTTAGTCGCCCTCACCATCTCATGCCCCATGCTTGAGTTTGTGAGTCACATCGACCTCAATCTGCTTCTTCTACCGTGGCCATGGCCGGAGCCTCGATCGACCCGGTGACGCCTTCGTCACCTCATGCATGGGTTTGGGGAAGGAGCCCTCTCTTTGTTGGCTGTATGGCTCGCCCAATTGCCCCACACCACCTTGCGCCCCAAGCCTGAGTTCATGAGTCGCCTCAACCTTGCTTCTTTAGTTTTCTTTTTAATCCAAGGAGGAGGTGAGCTGCGATT
Organism: Thalia dealbata; assembly: GCA_030544415.1. Classification (NCBI taxonomy): domain Eukaryota; kingdom Viridiplantae; phylum Streptophyta; class Magnoliopsida; order Zingiberales; family Marantaceae; genus Thalia; species Thalia dealbata. Next base: position 17,272,935 of record CM060460.1, read on the forward strand.
AAAGTTAGAAAAAATTTTGGACCTAAATTTTTTAAGTTGCATAGGTATCTCCTACTAGAAGAAGGAGAATCAAGTCTAATGGTATATTTGTGGCCGGATACAGTGGATAGGAGTGGGAGGTTTCGAAGTTGGAGAAAATTTTGTGAAAAGGTTACTGCAGAAAGGAGTGCAAGATTTATTTTTGCCCGTCAATAGAGAGGATGATATAATTGATTTATGTTTTACATACATATTTTAGGAATTGACGATTGAGTTATGGAGATTAATAGTATAGGAGAAATGATTGAAAGGGGACTGGGTTCTGTTGCTGTAATGGTCGAGCAGATGAGGAGGGTGGGTAGTCTTGGGTAGAAGAGGAAGTCTAGAGAGATTTTTATACGTGGAATAGAAAAATTGAACAGGTTCAACCGAGAGGAAATAAGGTGGAGTTGGGTAGGTATCAAGGAAGGAGTTGTTATTCAGATCTGATTAATTTTGTAGAAATTATTTTATGAAAAGTTACTATTCGGTGATAAGGGGAAAGGTGCATAAATTAGTTGCCTTCCTTTGATCGTTCTTGCTACAGTGTTTTAGATAGGAGTAAGAGGCTTGTGAAAAGAGTCTTTAGTGTTTGTAGAAAATTTGTTTGATTCCTTGACGTGTTTGCATTATAATTATACCTTAATCTCTTTTCTCAGATTTTGTCTAGAATGGGGTTCGAGAAATAGAAGACATTGGCATTATCATCGGTAAAAAGGATCTTATTGGAACTTTTGGTAATATAACCAAAAAGGATAGGTAAGTTATTTTGGTTCATCTAATCCTGCTACAGTTGGAGCTTCTAAGTGTGGGCAGTTGTGAAAATTTTTAATTATCAATGATGTTTGGTTAATTATTTTGTTATGCAAAAAATTGATTGTTGATATTAATGACTCTTGTTCTTTGTTCACTTATGATATCTTTCTTGACAAAATGGAAAACATTGAACATACAAAAAATAGGTGAACACCCTAGGTGATAAAGACAATTAGTTAGTTGACATTTCAACTACAATACTCATGGTGTACACAAAGCGTACACCACTCTGGTTAGAGTAATTAGGCTCTATATGGGAGGATCATGAGGTCTTGGGTTCAAGACTCATTAAGTTCTAAAATTACAACACTCATGATTAGTTCCTGTCACATGAGATAAGGACCCAAATGAATCCTAGTGATATAAGAACCTAGGAAAACATATAGGTCATTGACACACGGTATTACTCTTGTGTGTGGTGGGTGCGCCACCATGTTGGTCCCATGATGGGTAGCTAGGGTGTAACCCAACCAAACTATTGGTCTAGACGACGCTGATGAAGGAGCCTTGTCGGCCATAGTTGGGATGCTTCTCGAGGGCACACGTTGAAAACTATGAAGTTGAGAAGTGGGTAGTTGATGCCGCTAAGCCTAGGACTAGAGGGTTTGTTTGATACATGATGTTCTTTACTTAGGTTTGCAGGCCTAGCAAGTAGTCCAAACCCTAGTAGTAAATACATGTGTCCATTTTGGTACGTCATGCTGTGAACATAAGCTTAAGTGTGATTACTCTATCATAGGATAGAAGTGTAGTGCTACATGATACTCGTACTATGTGGTCTTAATAGAATACACATTGTGATGGTCTCAGAGTGCAATCCGTGTTAATGGCTTATGAGTGCAAAAGGAGAAGAATTTATGGTTGTCAGTGTGATGGATTTAGGTAAAGACCTAAACTGATACTAACAAGCTTATGGGTAATCTTCGATCAAAATTTACTTTCAGCATAGAAGGACAATCTTAGAATGGTAGTGAAAAGAATAATGTCAAGATGTACAAATGAAAAATACTAGACACTGCAATGACTTGATTACTTAGGATTAAAGTCGTGAAATATTCTACTATTAGTGATTTATATTTTATTACACATGTTATATATTACTGGTTGATTTTACTTCTTAAAATTAGACTCAAACAAATACAATTATTGCATCAACTTAATGATGATGATAGTGAAAGGCAATGTAATGAAGCTATATGCCAAAATTTCATTTACTGCATACTTTAGGAAGCATCTAGTAGGTGTAGCTCCTGCTAATGTGTGTATATATTAGAAACAAAAACGTCAAATGAAGTCATGGTGTAGAAACGTCAAATCCAATCAAGATGTCTAATAATTAATATTGGCAGAAAGACGCTTAGAAGAAGGAAATATGTGATTTCATTTAATAGCGTGACACCATTAGAAATTTGATGAATCCGTCATGGTCAACACTTGAAATTCTGTTGTCATTTCCGTTCTTTTACTGAGATATTCCTCCATTGTTTCTTTGATGGAATCAAATCCAATTTGTCAAGCCCTTCAAATTTTATTTTGGTCCCTTGAATTTGCAAAATTCAATCCCAACACTTTTATGCTTTCTATGGGCATACCTTATTCTTATTTTCATCGTAAGGGTATCAGGCGTAGAAATATCTTGGGTAAGTAGAAAATCCCCTGTAGTATCAGCGTATGAACCTCCACAAGTTTTACATAAAGAACATATTAGCTACTTGTCAAGAACCATGGGGAAAAACTAGAGTAAGGTAACGAAACAATTGTTACCTCCTATACAAACTAGAATTTATTGGAAGAACAAAACAGTAGTAGGCCAAGTTGTTGTTCAAAACTTATAAAGAGTTTCATCATTTGGATTATCTTCTAAATACATAGATTGCGCACGAATACTTGACATTCCATTCAGTATATTTTTGTATGCTCCATCATTCTGTAATTATCTCTATTAATGATTCTCATATCAGATGACAACATTTGAGATTACTCATCCTGACATATTCTCATGCCAAACAACAAGACAGATGAAGTATACAAAATTTTCATTCAATAGTTCTGCATGATCAGTTCCTCTAATAACCATTTAATTTATTAGATTTACAACTTTTTTCATAGATCATATCACACATCAACCCAACTCGCCGACTTGAATTATTAATCGTATTCGTCAATCATATATTTAGGATATCAAAAAATTACATAGGATACCAAGAAATTGCATAACATCATAACATATTATCAATAATATATCCACACTTCTTATTTTTCTTTTTTTTATTTTATTTAAGATTTCTGTATTAAAAAATAGTAACCGAATCTATATAAAAAACCCCAATAATTAACTAATTTTTTTGAGTCTTCTATTCTTAATTATAATGAAGAATTTCTTATATAGCTAGAACGACCCTCACAAATTGCGGATACTAATTGTTAAGAACCAATTGGATTGAAACCATAGCGTCATCGTTAGCTGGAATCGAAATATTTGTGAGATTTGGGTCACAATTTGTATTGATTAAACAAATCGTCAAAATCCCCAAAATTACACATTCTTGAAGAGCCATATATTCTCCTTGCTGATCAACAATGATCACAATATCAAGCAACCTCGTCATATATTTGAGACCGTCGAGATATGTTTGCAAGGTAGATAATTTTCTCTTCAACATTGCTGCATCTCTTTTGGGAAGACAGTTGAGTTTCCTTATCTTTTGTTCTGCTTTTAAATCCCTAAACTTTTGAATTCTCATTTTCATAGTAGACCAATTCGTTAACATACCACCAAGCTATTTTTTATTAACATAATAACACCGGGCTCTTATTGCAGCCGATGCTACTAAATCCCCTACTTTTTTTTTGGTACCAACAATTAAGAATTTTTTTTCCCTACTTGCTGCATCAAAAACTAAATCACAGGCGTCTGATAAAAAACCATACAAGACCATTGATAACACATCCCCATAATATAATCTATTGATAACACATCCCCATAATATAATCTATCACAACTCATATCATCCCTATAAAATCTTATCATCATCATACAAAAATATATTTAATCAAATTCTACAAAATAGGTCTTTCTAATATAGTTTTGATATCATCTACTACAACACTCGGACAACGATCTATATAATCCTAAGAAATAAAATATAAACACACGATGACAATGTCTTCCCCCAATATCTTGATCGCTCTTCTACTATATCTACATGCACATTGAACATGGTGTACTCAACCTTATGCGTAATATATCATGGACCTAATATAGTGTCTTTGGTCCATACCGCTAGCCCACTCCTATTATTATAGATATCTCTTTTTGGAGGGGTGTTGAAGGGGAATAACACTTCCTATAATCTAATAGATTGAAGTGTCCCTACAACATATTCTTGTGATGCTTTTGTAAAGTTGTTTAGTGTTAACATTTATACTTTAACGTAATATATAGGTTTGTGATTACTCTCTAAGTTAAGGTTTCAGTACAATATTTCAATGTGTAGCATATCTGATTTACATGTACTATCATAGCAACAACGTGCATAGCAACATATGATGTAATAACATGTTGTTGATTGATATAATATTTTTAATAAACATGACATAGTGAAATTTTAACCATATATGATACTTTCAACGAAGATAGCATCATGTTATATTCAATTAAACATGTGATTTTACAACATGGCATCTCAAACTTTAAATTATTTAAGCAAGTATTAGTTTCTTATATTTCAAGTTAAAAAATTCCCTACATAAAAGTATTTTACCTCAGTGCATCTTATGAACCTAGATTCATTAATTTGCACTTCAGAACCACCAGAATGCCATAGCTTATGCAAGCGATGGGTCACTCTCGACTCTAATAATTTTTCTACGTCAAACAAAGTTTGTTTCAACATCTTCATCATTATATTTTAATTGTTGTTTAACTAAGATTTATCAATATATCCTAGACCTCTATTTGAATCCCTTCAACATTTTCAAATCCCCATGCATTTGATGGTAAATTCTAATTGAAACACATCAGAGGATGGAAACAGAACTAAAGAGAGGGGAGAGTGGAAGATAGCATAAATTACATAAATGTGCAACTCACGTGAATCTCCATCCTTTGATACGTGTGATTAATGTAATCAGCCCTTCTTTCACACATTTCTTCAAAAAAAAAACCTTCAATTCGTGGCCATTAATTAGCATTTCAGAATTGCTACTTCTTCCATTAGTATCCGACTTCAGATCACCAATGGAATCCTCCTCATGTGCCCGCTCTAGTGTTAAATCATTGCCTAGGCGTTCTATATTTTCCTTGTCTTGATTCTTATGAACATTGCTACTCCCCTCTTGAACGACCACAAAACTATGCTTTATTTTCCAGAGAAAACCTTTCAAATCATCAGCATTTTCACCAGCATATTTAATTGGCTTAGCTACTGCTATCTTATTGTCTACCAAGCTTTCTTTCGATTGGTACCATTGTTGGTGCTAATCGGAGAAGGTCACTGGCAAGGGTTTCAGCGAGAGTTCGACGACCGCCGGTGAGGATTTCTACGATTGATGACGAATGAAAATTTCTAAATATCGATCAATCATTATCAAATTGGACAATGGTACTTGAGGGAAAAATGCTTAGAATGAGGAGATCTACCGATTGGTGCAATTATTGGTGCTGATTAGAGCACCTTGCCAGCGAGAGTTCCGAGGAGGGTTCCAATGATCGTTGGAGAAAAAATTTCCGACGAACTTGGAGCGAGGAGGGTTCCAATGATCGTTGGAGAAAAAATTTCCGATGAACTTGGAGAAAAAATTATGGTGAATCTATAGATCATTCTAAGAACAGTGGTGAAGATGAATTTTGAAAATTATTTATAAATTAGAAATTAAAATTCATTGATTTACAAGAAAAAAAATACGTATATGAGGGGGTACTGATTGAGGTAGTGCTGGAGAATGAAATTTAACGAATGGACCTTAGGTGAATATTTATTCTTTAGTTAGCATAGACTAGTCTTAAAGGACTAGGTATTAAAAATATATTTTATTTTATACTAATATTAATGCATATATTTATTTTATATATATTGATTTTCATATGTGGATAGAGAAAGAAAAATATTCAGTTTTTAAAATTATATCATTTAGGCAATTATAGGTCTATATAGATGATATTTACTTTATAGCATGGATCGTGTGACAATGTATGACATGAATATGTATACTAGAGTATGTAGATGTACTGGTATGTGACTTGCAAAATATCATGCTATATGATTGATGTTAGTCCAATTGACTATGGATGCTATCTTGTTTGAACATTGATACTGGATGAAATTATGACAAATAAGGAATAAATATATATACTTTTGATATTAACTTGATCGTGTTATTTGGGATCATGCTGATTAAAATCATATGATCGTTCTGAGATGGCTAGCAATGATGAAGCCTCCTACAGATCTAGCATGTATGTTGCCGTAGTATCATAGTCCATTGTGTAGATGTGACACAATGAATAACATCAGTTGCATTGAAGTAGGATGATGGTTGCCTTGTGATGCTAGGCACAATGAACCTATTGACCACGTGACTAATATTTCAACAATTCTGTAGACAGTCTAATAAGTAGTCAGGTTCCTAGAGTTATTCCTTATTTTCAAGGTGACCTTGTATACAGACGGTATGCATAGTAGTACTACATGGTAGGCTGTATTATTCCATTCAGTGCTGAGGAGGTGATATGGGCACAACAGTTCTTGCTAGGACGTGACATCGGGATAGTCGACTAGCAGGACATTTGAGCAGGACCACGATCATCGTCCCCTCGCCAATACTCGTGTGAGTTTTAGGCAGAGCCTTAGATGCGCACAATATGGATAGGCTTTTGGGATAGCCCTAATCAGGATGGCCCTTAAGCATATGCTAGCAGTGCCTGACACACTCTAGAGATGACTTGGATTACACATGTAGGGATAGATGGAGAGATTTTGCTCTCTACCAACATTTGTGTGGACTTTAGGCAAGACCTTAGACACACAGCATGGATGGGCTTATGAGACATTCCTGATCAAGATAGCCCTTAAGCATGGGTTGAAGAGCCTGACACACTTAACAATTAAACAAAGATATAGTGGATGACTCATACTAGGGACATAACATGATATATGACCTAGTAGATAGGTAGACAAATATTATGATCCCTATTGATAGCGCATAGATATTATATGACATAGATAGAGCTAGAAATTTGGATTGGATTTAGTTTATCGTACTATATAATTGAGATTTAGATAGATCAGTAATCAGATTGAGAATAGGGTTACCTTTTTTTATATATTAATATGTTTTCAAGAAATGATTGGGATTGGATTCCTTTTATGTTCGAAAAAAATTATGTTTTATAATATTATTCTATTATAAATCTATCATATATCTTTTACTTTATATTCTTCTTTATCCACCTCTCTGGGTAAGGAGTTACTCACCCCTTGGGGTTGTCATATGTGAATCTTCATGGATGATAGATGATTTATTGCATATTAGGTACAACTTGGGACCGATTCTTGGACGGACCAGGAAAGTGCGAGGTGACAGGTGATACGGTCCTACACAAGTAGATGCTTCCATTATTATCTAGTACTTCCATTAGATATGATCCGATTTTTCCCTACATGTATAAGTTTATTTATTCATATAATTATTTTATTTCTGCTTGCTTTTAAAATTTGAAGATTATATATATGCATGCATGAAGATGTTTCAAGGATGAAGTTTGGAAAATGCCTAGCGTATCTCTTCATTACTCTAGGAGTTAGGGCAGTGATAGGGATTCACGATGGTTACCACGTGCATGAGATAAGGATCGGGGCATGACATGTGGTTCTAGCTTGTTATGCCATGAATCCAATATTAGTATGGTGACCTTATCAAGGGGCCAAAGTGTAGTACTACTACATTGGTCATTGTGTCGTGCAGTCTAACGGGAGAATGCACGACATGATAGTCTCATTAACGTGGAACAGGTTAAATAATTACCGAGACTAGTAGAGGAGATGGTCACTTGTCTTTCTGCCAACATAAGTATGATTAGCTTAAGGAGAGACATAGACTGATATTAATGGGCTTATGGGTGATTCTCGATTGGGACTTATCCTAAGCATAAGCAGGCAACCCATGTTTTAGTTTATGTTGAATACACGATGCATAGAGTGATAAAACGAGTTGTTGTAGACATCAGATAATGTGGACACTTAGAGAAGTTATACTAGAATGCTCATTCATCAACTCATTACATTATCAATTTTTTTTTTATGATATATAATTGCTACTTTCAATGAGCCTCCTAGACGTTCATATCCCGTTGCTCAGAGTAGTTTTTTTGTAGCCATTGAGCCACAATCTGCGTGATTTATTTCTAATGTGTCGGTGGAATGAGGTGGGCATAGTCCGTCAACCATTACAAGGCCACCAAGAGTACTAGTTTAGTCGAGGCATTGTAGGTGTCTTTAATTGATTATGAGTAGAGAGTAGGTATAATGATACTGTACTAAAAATAGATCACATTGTAGTGTCATATTATCTCTATGTGCATTGTAAAGATTTGCGAACTCACAGACGGTTGTGGCATACCGATAGATGGATCAGGGTGTTCCATCATCGGTCATCTTCCTCACCATCTATCCTCTTGGAGGCATGCCTCCATGGAAACACACAATTCAATTATTCCTCGTTTGAGGTACTAGTCCCTTTTCTTCATCCTTTCAGATTGTGTTCTCATCTCCTCGATATCTCTTCACAAATTTTTTTCAGATCTACTTCTAGATAGGGAGCAATACAGAATAGAGTGATATGCATTGTTTGATTATTTTTTCTAACATAATTCATTGGAGTAAAAACAAGCATCCTTATCTATCACCTATCAATTGGAACTATTCTTCAACCTGGTGGTCTTGCTAATACTCACTTTACCCATTCTATTCCCCTCGATACCTATTACATGTGCTTGGGAAATAATATTGCACTAAGCTTTGCGGCCCAGTGGCTAAAAAAGAGTAATTCCTGGTAGCTGTAGATACAAAATTCAATTTAGACATGCATTAAGTAATTAAGATAAAGAAAAAAGAAAATAATAAGTCAAACAAAGTAGTAACGAAGTATCTAGTCTTGTCAACATGAACTCTGCTTCAAGTTTGTACTAATTGAAATAAATTCTAATTATATCTTTCCTACGGGCTACCACCTTTTGTTTAAGTAAATATTGATCAGGGACTACTCATAAGCCTGTCAATGCTTATCTAGGCCTTTGCCTAAACCCGCCACACTAATATTGGCGGAGAAGACAGGTGACTGCAGGTTCTTCTCTCTCCGGTATCAGGAGCCGTAAACTCAAACCGCACTTTGAGACCTTTGTTTTGTGCATCTCCCTAAGATCGCCCAACACGAGGACTATGTAAGGCTATACTTCTGCCCCACGGTAGGGTCACCATACTTAATATTCATATACCAGAATAAAATACTTATATGAACCACAAGATCCGGATTGCTTACTAAGTTGCAAACCCAAGTGAGATATATTGTGGTTAAATAGACCCTCCTATCCATCATAGGACTATCACGGTAACACCCATCATCCGTAAGGATCATATAGTGTATTTAGGACCTATGTATTCTCCCTAGGTTTTGATGTCATTAAGGTTCTGTATGGTCCTTGTCTTAAGTTATTTCAAGATGAAGTTTCAGTTTATAGTCTATGTATAAAATCACCTAGTTGTCTCTATGTTTTAGTTTATCATTCACCTATCTCTAGGTGTTTGAACAAGCATTGTGTATGCAACATATATATAATCACAAGATTTCAACTCAAATTATTCAGCAAACGTGTATGTATCAATATTTAATTTGAGCAGGATATAAAGATAGCACTAACTAAAAGCAATTAAAACAATTCAGACATAAGTTATGTATTTATCAATCCGCCTACACATGAGCTCAATTTGTAGCAGACATAAAATTACCAAAATTCAACTCATCATAAATTAATTTCTTAGAATTAAGAAAATTCACGGCTTAACTGTAGTTATTATCGTTGATGCAGAATTCCTTCTTTCTATCCCTACAAGGTATTTTTATCCTCAAGTGCTCGTACTATTTTATTGTTAACTCATTCCCATTCCTAACAGTTAATTTAAATTTTGTAAAGAACAATCATAAGAAGAGAAAGGTTTCCATCATCACAAAGGCAAGTTATAGACATAACAGAGCATGAGTAGAAACTACATCAGTAATCTCATTCATCATTAATAGCAATAGTAAAAGCAGCATAGAACAACCATTCAGTTTCGCATCTGTTAGTTATTCTTCTAGTTGTCTTGCATGTGTATCATGAGAACAATTAATCAGTATAAGAAAATAAGGATATGCCATACATCAGGAACCTTACTAATCATGCAGAATTCTATAGATCCTGCACTACTTCGGACAATGGGTGACAATAGACAATGAGTCTCCTTAAATGCATTTAAACATCACGGAAGCAAATGCAGAGTTCTCAAAAACCATGCACGAGAGCAATCTTTTTTTAAACTTAGTGAACTTATTTAATTTTTCATGCTAGCATGTTTACAACCTTTTGCTCATGAAAACTTTCCTAGCTTGGGTTTGCCCCTCTAATATTGTCTCCTACCCTTGACAACTAACAAAACTTAGTCATGAGTTTAATCCCTATACTTTTCATGTTCAATGAAAATAAAAGTGCAAGATGCGAACAGAAACTGAAATAACTCAATCACCATCTCCATATTCAGTAGCAGCATCAAACGAATTCTTTAAATTAAAAAAAATAACCATATTAGTCACCGCTAGCGACTGAGATTGCTGTGGAATTTGCGGGGCAATTGTTCAACTAATTCAATTTTAACAATGTAGGTGGAGATACGCATGCCACAAATCAGTTTTGCCTATCAAATTGAAACATTCACTTTCCGCCTATTGACCAACCATGTGAATATGTATCAAGAGTGAATCACTTAAGTTTTCACTCAATCAAATTTCTCAAGGTTTAATCAATTTCGAGGATTAGTAATCTCCAACAGAACTACAAGCATAAAACACATGACAGAAATTTATCCATGGCTTACACCATTCACGGCAACCAAAAATAGGAGAAATAAAACATCAATCAATACGAAGGCAGCAGGCAGAAATCAAAATTGTGAAAGTTTCTACCTTTAATCCCTAAAATATCAAATTTTTGTTTTAGCTAGTGTTTATAAACCAACCTAATTTGATCAATATGCCCCAGTTTTTCCTTTTGATGTCCTTCGTTGTTCGTTGTGCCTTCTGATGAGGATATTGTTGAGAAAAATTATGCATAATTTTTCTATAAGTCAGAATAGGGTAGAATTCAAATAGTGGAAGAAAGAACATAAACAAATTTGATTATGGAGTTCGGCCAATTTTGCCTACGTCTCCGGATTTGCTATAGATCGCTTTACTAAATGAAGGAAGATACAAATATGAGACAAACATGAGACACATTATAAATGAAAGCAAATGGGGCTTTTATAGGCTTCACAATAGTCTAATTTAGAACCCTAAATTAGGAAGACCTATTTTTAATCAAAAATGATTAGCTCTGGTGCTTTGACTAAGTCTCCACCCTATTTTTATCTTTAACAATCTCCCACTTGAAGACTGATTTCAATCTGTCTTCACACCTCGATCTATACAGTAGATCTGTCCGGTCTGACTACTCTTGCAGAAACAACTTCAGTTTGTCACTAACTACTGTCTTTATCAACATGTCTGTAGGATTCTTACTTCCTGAGATTTTCTTCAGCATTAACACCTCATCTTCAAATAAAGATCTGATGAAGTGATATCGAAGTCCAATATGCTTCGTTTTGGAATGAAATACTGAATTCTTCGCCAAGTGTATTGCACTCTGACTATCACTGTGCAGTATATTCTTCTCCTGTTTAAATCCTAGCTTAGTTAACAAACATCGAAGTCATATCATCTCCTTACTAGCTTCAGTCACTGCTACATACTCAACTTCTATAGTGGATAGTGTGATAATCTTTTGCAACCGCGACGTCCAACTAACAGCTGTATTTCCAACAGTGAATATATAACCAGTGGTGCTTTTCTGGTGATCGATTTCACCTCCAAAGTCTGCATCTACATAGCCTTGTACCTTTAATTTACCTTTATCAAAGCACAAACACTTCTCTGTGGTGTATTGTAGATACCTCAAAATCTACTTTACAGCTTCCCAATGAGCTTTCCCTGGATTTGACATAAATCTACTAACAACTCCCACTACATGGCCAATATCTGGTCTTATACAGATCATAGCATACATCAAACTCTCAATGGCTGAGGCATAAGGGACTTTAGCCATGAAATCTCTCTCTTCCTCCGTCTGAGGGGATTGATCCTTGGATAAACGAAAGTGATTAGCCAAGGGTGTGTTGACTAGCTTGGCTTCACTCATGTTAAATCTCTGCAAAACACGATTGATGTACTCTGACTGAGATAATTGTAAAATTTCTCTATGATTATCTCTAGTGATTTGTATTCCAAGAATCTTTTTTGCTGGACCCAAGTCCTTCATGTCAAACTCCTTTGACATTTGTTGCTTCAGCTTTCTAATATCATCAATATCTGGACCTGCCACTAGTATATTATCAACATAAAGTAGTAAAATGATATAACTAAATTTATATCTTTTGAAGTAGCAACAGTGGTCAGCATTGCACTTCTGGAAACCTTCCTTGTGCATGAAACTGTCAAACTTTTTGTACCACTATCTTGGGGCTTGTTTCAGGCCATACAAACTCTTCTTAAGTCTGCATACCATGTTTTCCTTCCCTCTTTCTACGAAACCTTCTGGCTGGTGCATGTATATCTCTTCATCCAAATCTCTATGAAGAATTGCAGTCTTCACATCTAATTGTTCAAGATGAAGATCTTCAGCGGCAACAATACTTAGCACTAATCTGATAGTATTGAGCTTCACAACGGGGGCAAAAATGTCGGTGTAGTCAACTCCTTCCTTTTGCTGGAATCCTTTGACAACTAGCCGGACTTTATATCTCTTAGAACCATTGTGCTCATCTTTTACCCGGTACACCCACTTATTATGAAGTATCGTCTTTCCTATGGGTAACTCAGCTAGTTCTCATGTCTGGTTGAGGTTCAAGGACTTTATCTCATATTTCATGGCAAGCTCCCAGTTACTAGCATCATCAGTCTGACAAGCTTCTTTATAACATTCAAGCTCCCCTCCATCAGTCAACAGTAGATAATTCATATACTTTCTGTTAGGCACATGAAGTCGAGAATACCTTCTCAACATAGGAACTGGAGGAGGCTGTGGTATGTTGGACTGTTGTGCACTGCTTTGACTAACAAGTTCTTCTGGCCGAGGACTTGCTACAATGGACTTTAATATGTGACTGTTTGGGACATCATCTACAGTAAATACTGGCCCACACTTCTCCGAGTCGTTGGCATCAGTCTTGTGTCTATCTTTGTACATTACTCTTTCATTGAAAATCACATTTCTACTGCAGATCACCTTCTTATTTTTATCATCCTAAATACGGTAGCCAAACTCATCCTCACCATAGCCGATGAAAGTGCATTTCTTAGATTTAGGATCAAGCTTGTTCCGATCACTAATATGAACATATGTTACACAACCAAAAACTTTGAGATGTGAAAGTTTAATTTCTTTACTACTCCGTATCTCTTCTGGTATTCTGTGCTCGAATGGAATTGATGGGCCTCGATTGATCAAGTAAGCTGCTGTGTTGACTGCTTCTGCCCAAAACTGCTTCGGTAGACCTGATTGTATATGGATGCTTCTGGCTCTTTCTGTCAACGTTCGGTTCATACGCTCAGCTACACCATTGTGTTGAGATGTACCAGGCACGGTTCTTTCCATTCTGATCACGTGTTCATAACAGAACTTTTTGAATCTGGTGTCTTCATATTTACCACCATTGTCATTTCTAAGTCTTTTGATCTTCAGACCTGTCTCATTCTCAACCATAGCTTTCCAATTCCAAAAAAATCAAATATTTTAGACTTTTGTTTTATAAAGTAAACCCATACCTTCCGAGAGTAATCATCGATAAAAGTCACGAAGTAGTATTTTTCACCAATGGATGCAACAGTTGTTGGTCCCCAAACATCAGAGTGAACAAGCTCCAGCTTTTCTTTCTTTGGAGTTCTGCCTCTTGTCTGAAAGCTGACCATCTTCTGCTTTCCAAGTATGCAATCTTCGCACATGTCTATCTCAATTGATTGTAGACCTGGAAGTTTCCCCTTTGAATGCATAATCTTCATCCCCTTCTCACTTATGTGGTCAAGTCTCTGGTGCCATATATTGAAAATTTTATTTCCTGCTGCAACTACAATTGAACAACATCCCTCTGCTATCATGTAAAGAGTACCATTCTTCTTTCCATGAGCAACCACCATTGCACCCTTTGTAATCTTCCACTTGTCATCATAGAAGATCGTAGTAAAGCCTTCGCTGGCCAACTGCCCTACTGAGATTAAGTTCTTTCTCAGGTCGGGAATGTATCTGACATCCTTCAGCTCCCAAATAGATCCTTTCAACTTGATCTTCACCGCACCTTTGCCAATAATATCACAAGGTTGATGATCACCAAGATACACCTTTCCAAGGTTTTCAGGAACATACCTTTCGAAGAATTCTTTCTTCGAAGTAGCATGGAATGATGCTCCGGAGTCTAGCACACAAGACTCTTCTTTGCTCTCTAAAGAACATATCAGTGCATCATCTCCTCCTGAGGCAAAAGTATCATTTACCTCTGCGTTCGCATCCTAGTCCTTCGGTGCACTCCAACACCGATTTCTGTAGTTCCCAGTCTTCCCGCAGTTCCAACACTCGATGGTCTTCGATCTATAGAAATTGTTGGAATTTCTAGATTTGGACCTTCTGTCATTTGATCTATCTCGATAGTTTGATTTGCTACGTCCATTTCCTCTGGTTGAATTTCTTCCACTTGACTTTGTATACAAGGCTGAAGAGGTTGATGATTCACCCGACTCTCTTCGTCAGATCTCTTCACTGAGAATCAGATCACGAACATCATCAAATCTTAACTTGTTGCTTCCGGATGAGCTACTCACAGTTGTGATACATTCCAACTTTCTGGTAGTGAAGATAAAAGGATCAATGCTTATATTTCTTCATCAAATTCAATCCCAACCGAACTCAATTGGAGTATAACCGTGTTGAGTTCATTGAGATGCTGTGGTGCAGATGCGCCTACCGACATTCGCAAATTGAATAACCGCCTCATCAAGTGAACCTTGTTAGAGGCCGATGGCTTCTCATACATATTAGAGAGAACTTCCATAAGACCCGCCATGGTCTTTTCCTTTGCGATGTTGAAAGCAACATTGCGGGATAGCGTCAGTTGGATAACTCCAAGGGCTTGTCTGTCAAAAAGAGCCCAAGAGAGGTTGATAAAGATTTTTCTGGTATAGATAATCTTCGATCTACATCTTCTAGAATCTGAAATCTATGCCATCGAACTTCTCGATTCTCACCCTTCCTTCGTCTGCAGCCATCGCTCCCACTCGAGTCTGACTTCCGATCGATTCTGACGAGTCTTCAACAGAATTCATAACTTGGCTCTGATACCAGTTGTTGAGAAAAATTGCGTAGAATTTTTCTATAAGTCATAATAGGGAGGAATTCAAATAGCGGAAGAAAAAACACAAACAAATTTGATTACAGAGTTCAGCCAATTTTGCCTACCTCTCCAGATTTGCTGTAGATCGCTTTACCAAATGAAGGAAGATACAAATGTGAGACACACATGAGACATATTACAAATGGAAGCAAATGAGATTTTATAAGGCTTCACAATAGCCTAATTTAGACCCCTAAATTAGGAAGCCCTATTTTTAGCCAAAAATGATTGGCTCTAGTGCTTTGACTAAGTCTCCATTCTATTTTTAACTTCCTCCTATTTTTATCTTTAATAGATATCACTGGTTTACTCATGCAAGATTCAATTAACATAAAAGGCCTAATGATACAAGCCCGTGCTCGATGCTTAGGACAATAGGTGAAATTTTTTCTTAGGCAAATTAATTACTTAATTACAGAACACATGATATTATCTAATTATTATTGTTTACTTGTCACTACATACAAGGAAAACAAATGGAGGAATTACTGATATGGAAGTTGCATGAGGAATTGAAGGAATATTTATCAAAGAGTAAATCAATGAATATTTATTCAAGAGGAAATCAATGAATATTTATTCAAGAGCAAATCAAGGATATTTATTCAAGTTGAATGAGGAATTGAAGGAATATTTATCAAAGAGTAAATCAAGGAATATTTATTCAAGAGGAAATCAAGGAATATTTATTCAAGAGCAAATCAAGGATATTTATTCAAGCGTGAATCAAGGAAATTTATTCAAGAGTAAATGAATATTTATTCAAGAGCAAATCAAGGAATATATCTTTTTTTCTAATTTTGTGGCTCTAATAAAGGAAATTATATATATGCCACTAATTTTTCTTGTAAGAGTAGGTGACTTATTTATTTTTCCTATTTAAGTGACACAAAATAGAGAAAAAGTTTCTATTGTTGTTTCTATATATTTGATGGAGCATCTTCTATGGAGGGGGACTTTGATTTTTGTTTAGCCACCGCTATTGTAAGGCTTTTGCGCAAACTTGAAGTCAATATCTTTGATCATACATCTTGAGTGATCCATCCACTATTGCTCTTTTAATTATCGTGAATTATTTGTACCATTCTTCGTGAACAGGTCAGTTGTATTTGACACAATTGATAACCAATTGAGGAATAGTTTAGTGATTGTGAGGTTGCTGGTCGCGTCTTGGATCGTGGTTAGCCTCCCCTTCATGAAAGTCACAACTCGCCACCTTAAGGATTTCTCCTATGACGGAAGATCGGGACCAACTTGATTACACACATCTTAAGTCGAGGCGTATGCATATCAGGTGGTATCAAAGTCTTTGTTACCGGTAGGAATTCATTTATCCTTTAGTACATTATCTTTTTATTTTACCTACAATTTAAAAAAAATCCTCTCGTTCTTATATTGAACTTCTATTTCGTGTCTATCATTCTTATTTTTACGACTTCTATTCCGTTCTTTTTTTTTTGATCTCCTAAGTTTTGTTTGCTTTATTGAATTATCATTTGTATTAGTTGTATTTAGTTGCTAGCCTTAACCTGAATTCTTTACTTTATTTATTTTATCATTCTTGTAAATAAAAAATAATAAAAATGTGAATGAAAGAGGTGTTCGGTCGTAGAGGAGAAAAAAAATAAAGAAGAAGAAAGGAAGTGTTCAACTGAAGGAAAAAAAAACAAAAAAAAAATCGGCTGATTTTTTTTATAAAAAAAAGAGAGTGAGAGAAAAAGAAAGTGTTCGGCTGAATTTAAAAAAAAAGAGTGAGAGAAGGGTTGCCGAGAATTAATTGAAAAAAATAGTCTAATTGAATTGATTGTATTTATCTTGTACCTATTCTTGCTTTGTTACACCTTGCTTGATTGAGTATAAGCATATCTTAGTAATCTGTAACTAAGACTCGTACTTCTACGAATGTTTTATTCAATTTATAATTTCTGAAATTATTGATTGCTACTGCTTTGCTCAAATAAATCCCTACCTAGAGCTTCATAAAATTAGCTTTATGCACTCCCTATTGAAAGTTATCATGAACCAGCAAACATGCGAGCAATTTTTGAGAAGGATAAGAGCTTTAAGTGGTAAGGTTTATGAGGGATGATAGTATTCCACAAATATTTTAGTTGTTTGGTAGATTTTTTTTTCTTGTCTTCACCAACAATGTCAGGATCGAGAAGTCCTAATGATGTTTCTGATGATGGGGAAGATGTGTCTCAACCATTGACAATTTCATTGTCTTCACGTTCTCAGGCTTTGATGACTCAATTTACAGATACCTTTGAGTAGATACCATCCTATAAGTACTTGTTCGCCTGAATGGGTTGGAGAATCGTCTCGGTGGAATTGAAGCTCGACTTAAACAAGTGGAGCGAACTCCTCCACGACAACACCCAATATCTCGAGTTTCTCGAGGACGAGTTGAAGCTAATAATAATACGGCTACTGCCACTCTATTCCAACCAAGAGAAAATTTAAACACTATGTTTCAAGAGGTTGCCGATGAAGAGTTAAATGATAAATATATGGCTGATGTAGAAGTTGCCTTGGAATTATATCAGCACCGCCTTGCATGTCATCATCGAGGAGTGGGAGGTGATGGAGGTCATGCACGTCACCGTAATGAAGAAAGAAAAAAATGATGTCTTGAGTAAAATTAAATTCACTATTTCTAGTTTTGATGGAAAGTTTAATTTAGAAGCATATCTTGATTGTGAATTATTAGTTAAGCAAAAGTTTAGTCGTCATAATTACCCAAAAGAGCATAGAGTACGTGTGACCACTACTTAATTTATTTGTTATGCTTCTATTCTGTGGTGTCAAATTCGACAAAGAAATAAAGTCCAAGTTCATGCCTTCATATTTTGAGAGAGAATTATTTAATAAATTTCAATAAATGAATCAAGGAAATAAATCTGTGGAAGACTACTATCAAGAGTTGCATGTGGGCATGCTATGTATTAATGTGCAAGAAGATGACAATACAAAGATGGCTAGATTCTTGAGATGATTGAATAGAGACATAAAAGATATACTTGATTTTCAGAACTACAACTCTTTGGATCCATTATTTCATTATGCATGCAAAGCTGAGAGGCAAGTTCAAAGGAGGAGGCAGCAATACAAATCTGGTTGCAGCTATCCTAGTTCTTTTATACCTTGGAGGGATACCAATCAGCAACAAAAGAGTGTTGGCCATTCTAGCAGTGCTGCTGCACCAATTTTCCTAAAAAATTCAGCAAGCTATTTTACTTCACTAATGTCCAAACTCAGCGATTCAGAAAAGACCATTGTTGCCCCTAATAAAAGTTCATCATCAGTTGCTTCTACAGGAAGTGCAACAGGAAAGAGCATTTTATGTGTGATTGTCCAAATCAGCGTGCCCTTATCATTCGAGAAGATGGTGAGTACACATTGACCAGCGAGGTAGAAGAGGAAGGAGGATCTGACCACGAGGAACCTCAACATGTTTCGAGGTCAGAAATAAAAGAGATCACCTTTGATACAAATCATGTAAGCCACATTATTCGTCATGTTCTTAGCTTCCAGATGGAAAAACAGAAAACGGGCAGCACCACAATTTATTTCAATCAAAATTTGTGATCAAGGAGCATTCGTGCAAGATCATAATTGATGGTGGAAGCTACAACAATATTGCATGTTTAGAGATGGTTGGGAAGCTTGGCCTAACCACACGATTACACCCTCAAACTCTCATTACACCCACAGCCATACTACATTTAATGGCTCAATGTTTATGACAAGTTGAAGGTAATAATGATGGTACGTGTGCATTTTTCTGTTGGTACCTATTCTAATTTTATGGACTGTGATGCCAATGTAAGCTTGTGCATTACTACTTGGAAGACCATGGCAATATGATAAGGATTCTACACATTATGGGCATTCCAACAAATACTCCTTTATACACAAAGATAAGAAGGTCGTGCTGGTTGCAATATCACTGGAAAACTTCTCAAAGATGATTTAGATAGGGCTGAATGTGAGAGAAAAAAAAAGGAGATGAGTGACATCCACAAAATGGGAAGTGGTTATTGGCCCAAAATGAGAGAAAAAAAAGAAAACTGTGAGAAAAAGAGATATGGATCAAGGGACAAGTTCTATGGCTACTTAAAGTGAGATGCGAGAATTAGAAACCAATCCCAAGAGTACTTTTTATGCTTGTATGCAAGGATGCTCTCTTTTCTACTGATATTTTACCATCTTCTTTGCCTGTTTCGATTGTTTATTTAATGTAGGAGTTTGTTGATGTATTTTCGGATAATATTTTTGCAGTGTAAACCCTGTTTTTCTTTTTAAAAATATATTTACTTGGCCTATTAGTGAAGTTGGTTAGAGTGTCGAGTAAATAACACAAAGGTCACGAGTTCAATACTTGCATAGGCCACTAGTCTCATGTATTTTTTTCTATTTAAGAAATATTTAGGCCACTGGTTTTGAATGCGTTAATGATGTCTGAAAAATCTAAAATAATTTATAATTTTTTATTATGCTTAAATATAATTTATGTGATTTAATTACAATTTTTCAGAATTATTCAAGTGCAATTCTTAATTTATTTATGGTAATTTAGGTTAATTTAGTGTTTAAATGAATTAATTGTGTATTATGTGCATGAAGAAATATTTTAGTAAATGTTATTACATTTAAATTGTATTAATTGAAATTAAAATGATTTATTTAAATTTTTTATAGAATTAATGAAATTAGGAGATTGTAACATGAGGTAATTAGATTATTTAGATTATTTCAATTAATGAAATTGAATAATTTAGAATTTTATAAATTTATAATGTGATTAATTTAGAAAATTAATTTATTTAAATTTTTTAATTAACGAAGTTTGATAATTTAAGATGTGTAAATTTAATTGATGTAATTATATCTTTTTACAGAATTTATAAATTTTAGTATGTGATTAAATTGGGTAATTAGATTAATTAGATTTTATAATAAATAAAATTTGAGAAATTGTGACTTAATTGATTTATATATAGTAATTAAATTTTTACAGAAGTATTAAAATTATTTTAGATTAATAAGGTAATATAATGGATCAAACTGTTAGAATGATTTAATTGTGCCGATAGAAATTTAATTTGTGTTCTTATTGTATAATTTAAATGTAAATATATTTTATTAGAAAATTATGTGGTGATATTTATTTGAATTGTTAAATGGTTAATTGATTAAAAGAAAAATAACTAAAAAGTAATTTGGTGTGAGGTTGTGAGTAGTGGGGGTAGTTAAGAGGATTGTTTGAGTTGTGTTATTTATGCATGCTTGTTTACTTGTATTTAATTTATTTTAGGAATTTGGTGTTGCTGTGTTATTGCTTGACAAATCACAACCAAGCTGTGATTTGTATTAAAGTAGAGAGGAATTGCGTTGCTTGCTTGAGTTATTGATTGTTTTGCTTGCTTGCTCTTAAGGATCACGACCAAGCTGTAATTCTTATTTAAAGATCTGCTTGAGACTCAAGTCTGGGTTTATGGTTTTAAATTTAATTTGGCCTACTACAGATGCTGAGTCCTAAGGGTTATTTTTTTTAATTATTGTATCTCCTGACAAGTGATATATCTACTTTGTTACATACTTGTTTAGCATGTGAGTTACTGTGAACTTGAAAGTATATTATACTAGTTCCTGTAAGATGCTAATGTATGCATGCTATTGATGTGAGTTGAAACTTAAATCATGCTAGCAGATGTATGCTGCTGTTATTTGCATATTATTGATAAAATAATTAATTAGGATTAAAATAAATTTAAAAATTACTGATGGGTTTTAATTGGGCCCTTGGGTGACTTAGGCTAGATCATGAGTTTAAATGAATACAAATTTGATAGAATTTATTTAAGCTTAATTAAATTATTTTAACATGATAATTAATTTAAATAATAAATTTAAAATTTGATTAATTAAGATTTGATTAGATAGAATTAATTATCAACTTGTATGGTACACAAAGTGTACATCCTCTAGTTAGAGCAACTAGGCTCTATACGGGAGATATGTGAGGTCTTGAGTTCAAGTCTCGCCAAGTTCTAAAAAAAATTCTTGGGCGCCTCAAATATGATTAAATATAATGATTATCAAGATTTTGTATGTATGCATGTTAATGTAATTTATTTTTGTCCAACATGCATGATATACCATGTTCCACATGCTTAGCATTTAACATGTCATAATATCTAGTCGTGCATGTTTTACTATTTTTCATGTTATGTTCAATATAACCACCATGCACACATAGATATAAATAACGACATGTTAGAACCCCTTGGAGACATCACTGTAACTTAGACAGAATGGGGCATTTCTCACATGCCCCGGTTGACCGTCGCGTACCGACGATGGTCAAACGGTGATGCAATGCTTCGCACCACTCCCGAGGCTATACATAGCTTAGATACTGGGAGCTGGTAGGGAAAGGGACTGTACGAAATCTGATATGCACACGCCTCGATTTAAGATGCGTGCAAGCAAGTTGGTCCCGATCTTCTGTCGTAGGAGAAATCCTTAAGGCGGGGGAGTTGTGACTTTGACGAAGGGGAGGTTAACCACGATCTAGGAACGCGACCAGCAACCTCACAATTGCTAAACCAATCCTTAGTTGGTTATCAACCGTGTCAAACACGACTGACCTATTCACGAAGAACGGCACGAACAATTCAAGAGAATTGAAAGAGCAACAGCGGAAGGATCACTCAAGAAGTGATTAAGAAAGTGGACTTCAAGTTTGTAGCAAAAGCATTACAAAAGTGGTGGCTAAAGTAAAAATCAAAATCCCCTTTCAATAGTGCATGTCCCACCAAATATATAGACAAAATTTGGCACGTTTTTCCATATTTTGTTTCACTAAAATAGGAAAAATAAATATATAAATCTCCTCCTCTTGTAAGCCACGAATTTTGGAAAAATAAATCCCTTCATGAAGATTTGAATATATATTTGAGGAAGATTTGATCTTGAATAAATCTTCCTTGATTTGCTCTTGAATAAATATTTGATAAAGATTTGATTCTTGAATAAATCTTCTTCCTTGATTTGCTCTTCAATAAATATTTGATGAAGATTTAATTCTTGAATAAATCTTCCTTCAATTACTCATACACTTTCATATGAGTAATTCATGCAACTTCCATATAAGTAATTCCTCCATGTGTTTCCTTGCATGTAGTGACAAGTAAACAATAATAATTAGACAATATCGTTTGTTCTGTAATTAAGTAATTAATTTGCCCAAGAAAAGAATTCACCTGCTATCCTAAGCATTGTGCACGGGCTCGTGTCATTGGGCATTCTATACTAATTGAGTCTTGCACGGGTCAACCAACGATGTCCTCATCATACTTCCCTTCTTGAAAAGGAGTCGACCTCGACTCCAGCTCATCTTCATCGCCCAAGTATGGTGATAGATCAGCCACATTGAATGCATTACTCACTCCATATTCCTTAGGCAGCTCCAGCTTGTAGGCATTATCATTGATCTTCGCAATAATTTTGAATGGACCATCACCTCGTGGCATTAGTTTGGTCTTGCGCTGTTCTGGAAATCGATCTTTGTGTAAATGCAACCAAACCAAATCTCCTTCTTCAAAAATAACTTTCTTTCTACCTTTGTCTGCATGTTTCTTATATTGTATTTACATCTCCTCAATATTTATTTTGGTCATCTGATGTATCTTACGAATCATCTCAGCACGCTTCTCTGCATCAAGATTACCTCTTTCTGATGGTGGTAGAGGTAGTAAATCAATTGGAGCAGTAGGCTTAAATCCATAGACGACCTCGAATGGGCAGAACTTTGTAGTAGAATGCACAACTCGGTTGTAGGCAAACTCAATAAGTGGTAAGCACTCCTCCTACATCTTCAGGTTCTTTTTGAGTATCGCCCGTAACATGATACCAAGTGTGCGGTTGACGACCTCGGTTTGTCCGTCCGTTTAGGGATGACATGTAGTTGAAAACAACAGCTTTGTCCTGAGCTTACCCCAAAGTGGCTTAAAAATTTTGCATCACGATCTGAAACAATTGTCTTCGGCACTCCATATAGGCGCACGATCTCCCTGAAAAATAAATCAGCAACATGAGTAGCATTATTGCTCTTATGAAAATGTATGAAATGAGCCATCTTAGAAAACCTATCAACAACAACAAATATACTATCTCTCCCCTTCTTAGTCCTTGGTAAACCCAATACAAAATCCATTGAAATATCCTCCCAAGGTAATTTGGGAACAGGAAGAGGTGTATATAAACTATGTGGATTTAAGCGAGACTTAGCTGTTTGACAAGTGGTGCATCTCCCTACGTAACGCTCGATGTCACGCCTCATCTTTGGCCAATAAAAGTGTGTGGCCAATACATCCTCAGTCTTACGTATCCCAAAATGTCCCATCAAACCACTTCCACGCGCCTCCTGCAACAATAGAATACGAACAGAACTTACAGGAATACAAAGCTTGTTAGCTCTAAATAAATAGCCATCATTCAATACATACTTATCCCAACATCTCCTTTCTTTACATTTAATGTAAATGTCCTTGAAATCTAAGTCAATAACATATAATTCTTTTAACATTTCCAAACAGAGAATTTTACAATCAAGTTGGGACAACAACATGTAACGTCTAGATAATGCATCGGCAACTAGATTATCTTTTCCTTTCTTATATTTCACAACATATGGAAAAGTTTCAATAAATTCGATCCACCTAGCATGTCTACGATTCAACTTACTTTGGCTATGAATATGCTTCAAGGATTCATGGTCTAAATGTATGACAAATTCTTTTGGCCAGAGATAATGTTGCTATGTTTCTAACACTCTAACCAATGCATATAATTATGTGTCATATGTTGAGTAATTTAAGGTTGGACCACTAAGCTTTTCATTAAAAAAAGCAATGGGTTTCCTATCTTGCATAAGAACACCTCCAATTCCAATACCACTAGCATCACATTCTATCTCAAAAGTTTTATTAAAATCAGGAAGTTGTAAAAGTGGTGCATTGGTTAACTTATCTTTTAGCAAATTGAAGGTATCTTCTTGTGTCTTTTCCCACTTGAAAGGTATGTTCTTCTTTGTCAATGCATTGAGGGGAGCGACGAGTGAGCTGAAATCCTTTACGAATTGACGATAAAAACTTGTCAGTCCATGAAAACTTCGCACTTGCATGACCGATGTAGGTGTTGAACAATCTCGAATAGCTTTCATCTTTTCCTCATCCACCTCAATACCTTGTGCAGTTACAACAAAATCAAGAAATACAACTCGATCCGTGCAAAAGGTGCACTTCTCGAGATTAGCAAACAAACATGCATCTCTCAAAGTCATCAAAACTTGGCGCATATGTGCTAAATGTTCATCCAAAGACTTGCTATAAATTAGTATGTCATCAAAGTAAACTACCATAAATTTTCCAATAAAAACTCTCAACACTTCATTCATTAAGCGCATAAATGTACTAGGTGCATTAGTAAGATCAAATGGCATAACTAACCACTCATATAATCCAAATTTAGTCTTAAAAATAATTTTCCATTTATCACCTAGCTTCATTCTAATTTGGTTGTAACCACTACGCAAATCAATCTTAGAAAAGATAGTAGAAACACACAATTCATCAAGCATATCATCTAATTGAGGAATAGGATGACGATAACGTACCGTAATATTGTTGATAGCTTGACAATCTATGCACATCCTCCATGATCCATCTTTCTTTGGCACAAGTAAAATAGGAACAGCACATGGACTTAAGCTTTCACGCACATATCCTTTATTTAGAAGTTCTTGCACTTGGCGCTGAATTTCCTTTGTCTCCTCAGGATTTGTACGGTATGGGGGACGGTTAGGCAGAGATGCTCTAGGAATCAAATCAATTTGATGCTCAATCCCTCGCAATGGTGGTAACCCTACAGGTATCTCATCTGGGAACACATCAGCAAACTTCTGCATCAAAGAAACAATCGAAACATGCAAAGAAGAGGGTAAGGAGTTAGTGGAAAATAGAGTGTCCTTGCATACAAATGCAAAACACTCTTGAGGATTGGTTTCTAACTCTCACATCTCACTTTTGGTGGCTAATAGAACTTATCCCTTGATTGGTATCTCTCTTTTCTTCTCACATTTTTCTTTCTTTTCTCTCATTTTGGGTTGATGACTCTCACTTTCTATTTTGTGAATGTCACTCATCTCTTTTTCTTTTCTCTCACACTCAGCCCTATTTAAATTGTCTTTGAGAAGTTCTTCAGATGTCATTGGAACCAACACAATCTTCTTATCTTTGTACATAAAGGAGTACTTGTTGGAACGCCCATAATGTGTAGCATCTTTATCATATTTCCATGATCTTCCAAGTAGTAATACACAAGCTTGCATTGGCACCACATCACAGTCCACAAAGTTAGAATAGATACCAACAGAAAAATAAACACGTACCATCATTGTTACATTCAACTTTCCATAAGAATTGAGTCATTGAATGTAGTATGGTTGCGGGTGTAATCTTGTGGTTAGGCCAAGCTTTCTAACCAAATCTGAACTTGCAATATTATTGCAGCTTCCACCATCAATTATGATCTTACAAAAATGCTCCTTGATCACAAATTTGGATTGGAACAATTTGTTACGCTGCCCGTTTTCTGCCTTCTCCATCTCAGAGCTAAGAACACGGCGAACAACAAGACTTGCATGACTTGTATCAAAAGTGATCTCTTCTGGTTCTGACCCCGAAATAGATTGAGACTCCTCATGATCAGATCCACTTTCCTCTTCTATCTCACTGGCTGATGTGTACTCACCATCTTCTCGAATGATAAGGGCACGCTGATTTGGACAATCACGCATATAATGCCCTTTTCCCTTACACTTAAAGCACTCAATCTCCCTTGTTCTTCCTGTAGATGCAACTGAGGATGAACTTTTGGTAGGGGCAACAGTGGTCTTTTTTGAATCGATCGATTTGGAAGTAGGTGAAGTAAAACGACTTCCTGAATTTCCTTGGCCAATAGGTGCAGCAGTCCTTCTAGAATGACCAACACTCTTCTGTTGCGGATTCGCATCCTTCCAAGGCATGAAAGAACTAGGATAGCTACGACTAGCTTTGTATGGCTGCTTCCTCCTTTGAACTTGCCTTTCAGCTTTGCATGCATAATGAAATAGTTAATCCAAAGAATTGTAGTTTTGAAAATCAAGTATATCTTGTATCTCTCCATTCAATCCTCTCAAGAATCTAGCCATCTTTAAATTATCATCTTCTTGCACATTAGCACGTAGCATGCCCACTTGCAACTCTTGGTAATATTCTTCCACAGATTTGTTTCCTTGGTTCATCCTTTGAACTTTATTAAGTAATTATCTTTCAAAATATGAAGGCACGAACCTGGACCTCATCAAGCGCTTCAAATCATCCCAAATACGAGGACCACCATTTCTTTGTCGAATTTGACTCCACCAAATAGAAGCATAACCAATAAATTCAGTAGTAGCCGCACGTGCTCTGTACTCTTCTGGGCAATGATGACATCTGAACTTTTGCTCAACTAATAATTCCCAATTAAGATAGATTTCTGGATTAAACTTTTCATCAAAACTAGGAACAGTGAATTTAATTTTACCTAATGCATTATTTCTTCTTTCTTCATTACGGTGACGTGCATGACCTCCATCACCTCCCACTCCTCGGGCGGGGCGGCGCTGATATAATTCCAAGGCAACTTCATCATCAGCCACATAATGATCATTTAACTCTTCATCAGCAGCCTCTTGAAATGCAGCGTTCAAATTTCCTCTTGGTTCGAATGGAGCAGCAGCAGCAGCATTATTATTAGCTTCAACTCGTCCTCAAGGAACTCGAGGTGGTGGGTGTCATCGTGGAGGAGTTCGCTCCACTTGATCAAGTCGCGCTTCAATTCCACCGAGACGATTCTCCAACCCGTTCAAGAGCACAAGCACTTCATCGGATAATATTTGCTCGAAGGTGTTTGTAACATGAGTCATCAAAGCTTGAGAACGTAGAGACAATGATATCATTGATGAGTGGGACCCATCTTCCCCGTCATAAGAAACATCACGAGGACTTCTCGATCCTGACATTGTTAGTAAGACAAAAGAGAAATTCCACCAAACTAGTAAATTATTTATTAAAAACTCACAATCCTCACAAACCTTACCACCTGAAGCTCTAACTTTTCTCAAAAATTGCTCGCGTGTTTGCTTGTTCGTGATAACTTTCAACACGGAGTGAATAAAGCGATTGCAAAGTGCTAGAACACGGTGATCAAGGCTAATTTATGGAGATCTAGATGGGGATATATTTGTAGCAAAGAGAAGAAAATAATAATTCAAGAAATTGCAAAGTTGCAATTAAGCAAGATAGAAGGTGTCAAAAGTTCAAAGGAAGAATAAGTGCAAGCATAATTAAAATTCGAATAAAATATATATATATATATATTTTCATTCCTTGGCCGAACCTTCCTCCTCTCTTTCTCCTTTTTTTTCCCTCTTTTTCTCGCCGAACACTTCTTCCTTCTTTTCTCCTCTTTTCTTGCAAAATAATTCCTCGTCTTTTTTCTCCTCTTTTCTCTCTCTCTCTCTCTTTTTCTAAGATTTCAGCCGACTTTCCTCTCTTTGTTTTTTTTTTCTCCTAGCCGACTACTTCCTCCTCTATTTTCTCTACCCTTTTTTTTCACCTAGCCGACTACTTCTTCCTCTATTTTCTCTACCTCTTTCTTCAAAAAAATTCAGCCGAACACTCTTTGGCCGAACAATAATTATTTTTTTTTTTGCAAGGATAAAAATTCAACAAAAATTAGGAGATAACAAAAAAAAAAGAATAAAAGATGACAAAAACAACGATCTAGAGGATTTTTTTTTTTGATGTATGGAAAATAAAAGAGAATCTAATAAAGGATAGATGAATTCCTACCGGCAACGAAGGCTCTGATACCACCTGATATGCACATGCCTCAATTTAAGATGCGTGCAAGCAAGTTGGTCCCGATCTTCCGTCGTAGGAGAAATCCTTAAGGCGGGGGAGTTGTGACTTTGACGAATGGGAGGCTAACCACGATCTAGGAACGCGACCAGCAACCTTGCAATCGCTAAACAACTCCTCAGTTGGTTATCAACTCTGTCAAATACGAGTGACCTGTTCACGAAAAACGGCACGAATAATTCAAGAGAATTGAATGAGCAACAGCGGAAGGATCACTCAAGAAGTGATTAAGAAAGTGGACTTCAAGTTTGTAGCAAAAGCATTACAAAAGTGGTGGCTAAAGCAAAAATCAAAGTCCCCTTTCAATAGTGCACGTCCCACCAAATATATAGACAAAAAATGGCACGTTTTTCCATATTTTGTTTCACTAAAATAGAAAAAATAAATATATAAATCTTCTCCTCTTGTAAGCCACGAATTTTGGAAAAATAAATCCCTTCATGAAGATTTGAATATATATTTGAGGAAGATTTGATCTTGAATAAATCTTCCTTGATTTGCTCTTGAATAAATATTTGATGAAGATTTGATTCTTGAATAAATATTTTTCCTTGATTTGCTCTTCAATAAATATTTGATGAAGATTTAATTCTTGAATAAATATTCCTTCAATTACTCATACGCTTCCATATGAGTAATTCATGCAACTTCCATATAAGTAATTCCTCCATGTGTTTCCTTGCATGTAATGACAAGTAAACAATAATAATTAGGCAATATCATTTGTTCTGTAATTAAGTAATTAATTTGCCCAAGAAAAGAATTCACCTGCTGTCCTAAGCGTCGTGCATGGGCTCGTGTCATTGGGCCTTCTATGCTAATTGAGTATTGCACGGGTGAACCAACGATGTCCTCATCAAACTCCAAGGTCGTACTAGATCGGAAATATGGAGTAGGTTCCTACCCGACAACTTATACCCGCACGGATGTCGTTTAGGTGACCCCGTGATAGTCCTGAGATGGCTAGCGAGGATGAGCCCTACCATGGACTTGGCACCGATGGAGTCGAGGTTACCACAACCCATCGTGCGGATGTGCGTCAATCTCGATCGACATCGACTGCTATTGGACTGGGAAGGTGATTCCCTATGCGACGCCTTGAACAGTGGATCCGTAGACCACGCGGTTATCATCCATGACGTTCTGCAGATAGTCGGATGAGTAGTCCGGATCCTAGGGTGGTTATTTTTATCGGTTAGCCGTGGCCGATTTATCTTGTTGATGGTGACCCTGTCTTCGGACAGTGTGTTGTACTACACGAGTCGCCGTTGCCCCTACGGAGTCGGGGAGGATGTAAGGGCACGACAGTTTCGTTAGGGGAGGCATTGAGGGCGACTAGCGAGACAGTGGAGAGTGATCAAGGGTCACCCGTCCTCTCCGCCAACATCAGTGCAGCGGGCATAGGTAAAGATAGAGACAGAAAGACACTGATGGGCTTATGGATGCCCTTAGCTTGGGTATTCATTAAGCGTAGGCTAGCGGCCCGAGTCTTGAAACTTCAAAGTCGTATTATAACATATGTGACATATGCTGATGACATTGACACTAGATACAACTTAGGTGACATCTAGTGAAATATACGTCTATATTTATTTATGCTGCTTTACTGCTTTTTATGCTTTTTATGAACTGATTTACACAAATCAAATAAAAATTTATGATTAACAACCAAAGGCATCCTAGAATACTCCTCCTAGCCTTTGATTTCCTTATTTGGTTTCGAGCTGTAATTTCGCACTAGGCCGCAAGGCTGAGCACACCACGTTCAATGTGTGTGCAGGTTGTTAGATGACTTACCGGGATATTCGATAAAGATGAGGGATATCGATGGAGTTAGTTTTATTTATTGACGTCGTTATTGTAGAACTGTAGTAGGTATATCGGGACTGTGTTAGTAGAGCTGCATAGATGATTTAATTGTATATTCCACTGTGTTGAGTAT
Organism: Thalia dealbata; assembly: GCA_030544415.1. Lineage (NCBI taxonomy): Eukaryota > Viridiplantae > Streptophyta > Magnoliopsida > Zingiberales > Marantaceae > Thalia > Thalia dealbata. The sequence goes on from CM060460.1 coordinate 17,303,450, forward strand.
GTGTATGGACGATATTTATTACCAAATTCTTTGTATAGGTCCTTTGGGCTTATACGACGGTTGCCACGTGTCCGACAGGTGGGTCGAGGCATGACAGGCTCCCTCCCCAAACCCATGCATGGGGTGACGGAGGTGTCATCATGTTGGTCGAGGCTGCGGCTAGGGCCATGACCCACTATCACGATCATGACCCGCAGCTATGACCACGACCATGACCCCCTATTGTTGCTTGCTACTCGTGAGGTGAGCATGAGGGTAGTCAGAGGACTGGAGGCTAAAGCCATGGTGGCGGCATGCAGGTAGTGACAACTGAACTGGCAAGTCGGCAAGCTACCAAGTTGAAGTCATCAGAGATCATAGTTGTCTCACGAGCACGGACATGGATTTGGCCATGTTCGGTGAGGGTTCCTCTATGAAGATTGTGCAGGATGATCTAACATGTGTCGTGCATAGTAGAGCAGGGTGCAAAGCACCTCGTGCCGAGCACAGCACATTCTTGGTGCATATTACATGACTCTCAGCTACTCAAGTTCGAGTACTCTGCTTACCTTTGTTTCTTCTATAGGCTATTAGAGTAGAACATGGTGAGTATTAAACCCACAACTTCTCTTATAGAACCCAATTACTCTAACTAAAGGGAAGACCTCTCGTATAAAACCTAATTGCTCTAACTATAGGGATATATATTGTGTACATAGGATGTAGCAGAACTCAATTGCTCTAACTAGATGGATGTACATTTTGTGTACATAAGATGTGGCGGGTTGATGGATCATTTGCTAAAAAAGAAATTTTTGCCTGATTTCTTACGATATTAAAATAAACTCCATCAATATAAAAAAAACTCGTATATATAGATATTCACACATAATATGGATGTATATACTCATTATAAGCATCGTGGAAAACGGCAACAATTATATATATCATGGCATGACATTTTAAAGGATTATCAAACCGTAAGACCCGGGATGCGAGGGATGGCCTGCAAGCAAAGTTCTTGTTTTCTATGAGATGTCAGCATGAATGTCTCCTCCATATCCAACTGGTGATTAGGGTTCATTTTATCCATCAAAGGGAATTCCCAGTCGAAGAAGTAGAGGAGGCAAGCAAGGGAGAACTCGATATTTGCAAGTCCAAATGTTATTCCAGGACACATCCTCCTCCCCGCTCCAAACGGAATGTACTCCATATTGCTCCCCCTGAAGTCCATCGTGCTTCCCATAAACCTATCCGGGTTGAACTCTTCGGCATTATCCCATACCTTGGGATCTCTCCCGATGGCCCATACATTTACCAACACCCTTGTCTTCGCAGGAAATCGGTAACCGAGCACATCCAGTGGCTGATGGTTCTCATGAGGGATGAGGAGTGGCACCGGTGGGTGAAGCCTCAGTGTTTCTTTCACTACGAGAGGGAGATAGATCAAATTTCTTATATCATCCTCCGTCACCTTCTCCTTGCCGCCAAAAGCTACTCTGACCTCTCGTTGTGCTCTCTCCATCATTCTTGGTTTCCTCATTAGTTCCGACATGGCCCACTCCATGGTGGCAGCAGAGGTGTCACTCCCGGCCACGAACATATCCTTTCCATTAAAATGTGATTTTTATCAGGACGATTAAAGTTTTTACGCCCGTGGGATCGAGTGTTTAAAAAATTAATATAGTGAGAAGGAAGTTGATGAAAACTAAAGCTTACCAATATTAAAGCTTTTATATACTCATCCGTGAGAGGAAATGGGAGGGTGTCATCACGTTGAACTTTGAGCAACACATCGATCAGGTCTTCTTCTTCCCCCTTCATATCTTGTCTCCGTACTCTGTGTTCTTCGATGATGTCATCGAAGATCCTATCGAGTTTCCGATGCAATCTTTGCATCTTGAGAGTGGCACAGGTAAATAGGCTTACGAGCGAAGAAGTTGGAAACAGGTCGACCAAATTAAAACCCCCCGCTGATTGAAGGGAAGCGTCCATAATCCGTAGGAACTCCTGCTGATACTTGCCCTTGCCACCGACAACCCTGCTGGATACATCATTGGTGAGCTGCAAGAGCTTCCTGCTGAGATTTATGATCGAGCCAGCGTTCGCTAGAGAAGCAATGGATCGAACAAGACCTAGCACCTCTTCTTCACGAACCGAGTGGAACGAGCGAACTCGTCTAGTGCTGAGGAGCTCCAAGATGCTCATCTTTCGAAGCTCACGCCAGTGGGTGCCGTAGGAGGAAAAGGAGATGGTCTTGTAGTTGTATCCCATGATTTTGCCGGTTAAGAGCGAGGGTCTATTGGCGAAGCTGAGATCGTGAGTCTTCAATATCTCTTCGGCAGCTTTAGGAGAGGAGATGACGACAGTGGAGACCTCGCCAAGCTGCAGATGCATCACCGAGCCATATTGCTTTGCCAAGGTGGCGAAGGTGCGATACGGCAATGGGTCAAGGACATGGTGCAAACTTCCAATGACGGGAAGCTTCGATGGACCAGGAGGAAGTCTGGAATTAGCACCGTGGTTATTTCTTTTGGTCCTGAGGAAGAGGAGCGGGAAGAGAAGGAGTAGGGAGGAGGAGAGGAAGAAGGACATGCTGTAAAGATCCATTCCCTTTTTTCCTCTCTCTCTCTCTCCCTCTCTCTCTCTCCTCATCGCCTAACGTTACTTTCAATATGGTTTGTATATATAGGACCTTGTTATAATCTTTAGTTAATGAGGTTATATTTACCCTGTACTGAATAAAGCAATACTTAATTTTTTTAAACAATGTTACCTATTTTATTAGTCATTATATTTAGCACATACTATCAATAAGTCCCTGTAAGATGGACTTATTGTCCTTTTTTTTTTATTGTCAACTAGCATTTCTAATGAATAAATTAATGAGGTTGTTTTAAGGGATTCATTTTGTTAAGATTGGGATTGGTTGCAGCGTGATTGCGCAAGGCTGTTGAGGTCCATCCAGGGCCAGTTGTGGTTTTGATGGTCTTTGCTTTGCTTGGCCAAGGACTTCGTTATAGGGAATCACGAGGGGGCAAGTCAAGTGCTTCCAATGTTGCAGCAACATCGGCATCACTCCTCACTCCTAGTGAGAGCTACTTAGGACATGCTCAGACAGTGGCGCTATTTATAGCAACAATTTGGGCAAAAATAGAATTTCACTTTATCATGGTAGGGATTCAAAATCATATCCTCAGCAAAGGGCAGTGGTGGAGTTTTTTTCCTCCAACAATAAACCCATAACACAACTTTACTAAGAATTTACTCTAAATATTATAAATTATACTTAGAACTATATAAGTATAAATTTCTTTTATAACTAATTATTTATCTGATATAATTCAGTTCTGAATTATATTACCATTCTTTTAAAAGGTGTAAAAATATTTTAATATAATAATATATAAAAATTTAAAAAGTAAATTTTTATAATTTTTAAATATTTTTTTTAAACTTAATTAGTCTTGAACCAAAGACCTCGTATTCCTTCCGTCCAATTACTCTAACTAGAGAGATATATACTTTGTGTAGTGACTTTTTATAGTTGATACATTGCTTAAAATAATAACTAATTAATAAAATTAATATATTAGATAAATAAATTAATATTTTTATTTAAATTTATATAAATAAAATAATATATCAATTAAAATTTATGAATATAATTTTATATATTAAATAATAAAACTCATTTTAACATTAATATTAGTTGTATGGTGTACACTTTTACAAAGTCTAATTATAATTAGAATAGTAAGATTTGATTTTTTTTAAAAAAGATTCAATATCTAATATGTATGTATATACATTTTTTTTTTAAAACTGATTTTTTATCTCCAGGTTAATTTTTAGTCACTTGCGTGCCAACGATACATAAGTAGTTTTTCTTTCAATATTTCTATATATAGAAATAATTTTCATATTACTTGATTCTTGATGACACACCCGTGGATTCTCCCTCATCTATTAAAGGGGGGAACTCCGGATGTGCGGCGCGTTGGAGACGTAGAAGGTCGACGATGCTAGCCTCACAGCGGAAGAAGATTGCGAAGAACCGTAATGAAGTCTTTTATTAACTCTCTCGTGGGAGATTACAGAATAAGAACAAAAGAAACTAACTGATTTTTAAAACAAGATATAATATATATATAGGAACGAAAGGAGGCGTCCCCTGGTGCAGATGCATCCTTTTAAGGTTGGGTTGAGGGTGGTAACAATTCTCCCCTAGCTGAGGTAGACGATATCCTCATCGTTTCTGCCTGGAGGTAAGCTTGGAGGTGATGCTGGTAGGGTTGAAGATCTGCCTCCTTCTCTCAGCTGGCTTCTTCGAGCGGGTCGCCCTTCCAATGAATTAGATATTCGACTAGACCTTGCGGGTGAAACGTGCGACGCCCCAAGATTTGAGTGATCTGACGTCGAGGTTCGGTGTGAAGCAAGGTAGGAGAAGTATCGGGGAGACGTCCGCCGGATGCATCAGCATAGAATGGTTTAAGAAAATTGACATGGAAGGTGGGATGCATCCGAATCTGGGGAGGAAGCTGGAGACGGTAGGCGACGGTGCCGATGCATTCGACAACTTCGAAGGGCCCTTCGAACCGCGGAAGGAGTCCTTTATGAAGGTGGGTGCCTTTCTTTCGTCGCCAGAACTGGGGTGGGAGTTTCAGAAGCACCTTGTCGCCCACCGAAAACTCACGAGGTCGGCGATGCAAGTCACCCTACTTCTTCATCCGACGAGCCGCTTTCTCCAAACTCTCTTGAACGTCCTCGAGTTGTTCTTGTCGGGCGAGAGCGAATTTAGTGGCGGCGGGACATCGGTTGTCCGTGGATGCGCGACCAATCTCCGCAGGATGGAGCGGTGAGTGCCCAAAAACAATCTCAAAGGGCGATTTGCCTGTTGCCGAACTGCGGTGGGTGTTGTAACTGAATTGCGCAACATCCAGAAGGTCCACCCAATTCTGCTGCTTGGCGGTAACGAAGTGCCTCAAATACTCCTCCAAAAGAGCATTTGTCCGCTCCGTCTGGCCATCAGTTTGAGGATGATTCGTGGTAGAAAACTTGAGTTTGGATCCGAGCAACCGGAAGAGCGATGTCTAGAATTTTCCCGTGAAATGGGGGTCGCGATCGCTCACGATGTCCTCTGGCAAACCGAAGTATTTGACGACGTTCCGCATGAATAAATCAGCCGCACGTTCGGCCGAGACCTGTTCATTTGTAGGGATGAATATTGCAAATTTACTAAACCGGTCGACGACAACTAGGACTGCCGAGACGTCGTTCACTCGGGGAAAGGACGTGATGAAGTCCATCGAAATAGAGTGCCAAGGATGCGATGGTGGGGACAGTGGCTGCAATAATCCCGCTCCTCTGCTCCTTTCTGTTTTGTTGCGTTGACAAGGACCGCAGGTACGAACGAACATCTCGACATCGTCGCCCAAGTGCGGCCAGAAAAATGATCGACTGAGGAGCACTAATGTTCGTTCGACACCAGGGTGTCCAGCCCAAGTGGTGTCGTGACACTCCGAGATCAATTCCTGCTTCAGCGCAGTGGAACAGAGTGGAACAGGGGACGTACATGCGACCACCCCGTGTCTGGATATTCCTGACTGCATCCTTCCAATATCTTCATGTTTCTCCGCGGTCGATCAATTGCAGCAGTCGTTGGTACGCCATGTCTGTCGTGCCTGTTGTTCGAAGACGATCCGCCAAGTCGCCATGGGCGCGGGAGGTGATGGTGGAGATTCGGCGACTTAAAGCATCAGCCGCCTGGTTGCATCGGCCCACCTTGTAACGCCAGACGAAATCATATTCTGCGAGTTGTTCTTGCCACCGCATCTGTCGCGCAGAAAGTTTCTTTTGTGTTTGGAAAAATATGTTGGCAACATTGTCGGTTTGCACCGTGAATGGATTGCCCAACAGGTAGACGCGCCAGGTTCGTAAACAATGAAGAACGGCAAGCATCTCCTTCTCGTGAGCGCTGTACTGTTGTTCTGCGGCATTCAACTTTCTGCTTTCGAATGCCACGGGGTGTCCGTCCAGGGGGAGAATGCCGCCAAGCGCCTTATTCGAAGCGTTCGTCGTGACTTCGAATAGTTTGTCGAAATTTGGTAAAGACAACACCGGTTCTTCCGTCATCTTCTTTTTGAGAGTTTGGGAAGCTTCGTCACACGCAGACGCCCACGTCCATGGCTGATTCTTTTTGAGCTGGTCTGTTAAAGGAGCCGTGATGGTGGAATAGCCCCTGATGAATCGCCGATAGTAATTGGCGAGTCCCAGAAAAGAGCGGAGGTCGGAGGGGGTCTTCGGACAGGGCCAATCGCGGATGGCCTGCAACTTGCGTTCCTCCATCCGGACGCTGCCGTGACCAATCCGGTGGTCGAGGAAGAGGATCTCCGACCGTCCAAACTCACATTTATCCCTGCGAACAAAGAGTTGATGTTTGCGGAGTTCTGAGAACACCATTCGAAGGTGTTCCACGTGATCCTCCATAGTTTCCGAGTATACAACGATGTCGTTTAAATAGACGACGACAAATTTGTCCAAAAAATTTTAAAAAGATTTGTTCATCAAGTTACAAAAGGTGGCGGGGGCGTTTGTAAGACCGAACGGCATCACCAAGAATTCGAAGGATCCGTACCTGGTGACACACGTTGTTTTCGCTTCATCTCCCTCTGCGATGTGCACTTGCCAATAGCCGGATCGCAGATCTAGTTTTGAGAAGATGCGGGCGCGATGCAGGCGATCAAACAGATCTGAGATGAGTGGAATCAGATATCTATTCTTGACGGTCACCTTGTTCAAGGCGCGATAGTCCACGCATATCCGCAGACTCCCGTCTTTCTTCCGCTGGAACAAGATGGGAGCGCCAAAAGGTGCCTTCGACGGTCGAATTAACCCAGATTCAGTTAACTCTTGGAGTTGCTTCCGCAGTTCCGCCAATTCTACGGGTGCCATGCGCTAAGGAGCTTGTGCCGGTGGTCGGGCGCCTGGAAGGAGCATGATCTGGTGGTCGGTTGGTCGACGAGGTGGTAATGTCTTTGACAGTCCTGCGGGCATCCGATCGCGGAATTCATCGACCACTCTTGCGACTTCGACTAGGATCTCGTGCGCTGGTTGTGCTGTATCGGTGGCTCGAATAGTGGCGACGAAAGTGTCCTCCCAGTGTCGAAGTCCCTTCACAAGTTGTAGAGCAGATAGAATTTGGTCCGTCTTCGGAGCTGGTGGGAGGGACTCCGGCGACACTGCTTTTTCGAATCCCGGCTGCTCCTTGTCCATCACCATTATTCCTCCAAGATGTGGTGCGACCATCGTCTGGGAAAAAAGAAGGAATTCGTTCCCGAGTATTACATCAAAGTCGTCGAGAGGAACAATGGTGAAATCCAGTTCGCCCCTCCAATTTCCCATTGTGACAGGTACGCGGCGGATGACTCCGATTGGGGAGAGCGTTGACAGTTTTGATTTTGTGGTTGCTCTCTTCCACTGGTAATCCCAGTCTGCGACCAATTTCCTCATTCATGAAATTATGGGTTGACCCCGTGTCAACCATTGCTGCGCATCATTGCCCTCGCACCTGCAGGGAGACGTACAATAATCGGGAGTCCTGCTCCTTTCGCATTGCGTTCATCCGCTGCAGGGAGGTGGCCCGAGCAACGGTGGTTCTTCCATCGTGGACGGGGAAGGTTCCTCGTCCTCCAGTCGTACAACCGCTAACTCTTCGCAGCGGGGGTGGGAGGATGACGATTGGTCTTCCTTCCGCCCTCTAGACGAATTCATCGCACTTCGGCCGTTATTGAATCCCGAATTTGTAGTCGGCGAGGGTGGAACATGATCTCGGTAGGCATTTCCTGATCGCCTCTGCTCGTCTGGGTGCCGTCGGCGTCCATTTACCCCGTATGTCGACCCTTGTCATTGATGGACAGTTTTTGCTTCGGACTGGTGAGGCGTATTGTGAGAACGCCAGTCGAACAGCCCTTCCGCTGTTTCGATAGCTTCTTGTAAGTCAGAAATCCCTTTCCGCATCAGTTCGTTCCGCGCCCATGGCTGCAACCCCCGCAAGAAGGTGAAAAGTTGGTCCGCCTCGACCATATCTCCGAGGTCCAAGATCAGACTGTTAAAATCTTGAATATATTCGCGAATCGTGTGTGTTTGTTGTAATTTCTGTAATTGCTCCCGCGCCAGCCAGGCTGCGTTTACGAGAAGGAACTGGCGGCGAAGCTCTCTTGTCATCGTCGCCCAATCCTCAATCGCCGGTCCCCTGCCTCTTCGATGAGGATCACAGTGCACACGCCACCACTTCTTCACGTCCTCGAGGAGGAAGGCCGCTGCGGTGGCTACTTTGTCCTCCTTGTCCATTCTGGAGGCCCTGAAAAATTGTTCCATGTCCCATAGGAAGTTCTCCACCACCTTCGCATCTCGTTCGCCCAAAAATGTAGTGGGATCTGGTATGCGAACGTTGCTTCGGAAGGGTTGGCGGGTTCCCTGATATTGTCGGGATGTTGGCCGCAGTGCTGCCACCTTCGTTGGCACCTCCAAATCATCAAGGAATTCTTCCGAAAACTGGAAGTTCGGCTCTCCTGACTCCAGCGGCCGTCCTCCTCTGTGTTGGGTTTTCCCCAACTCCGCGAGGATCTCCGTAACCGCCACCTGCAATTCCTCCATGCGCCCCTGCAGCGCCTTGAGAGTCTCATTGCTTGTGTTCTGGGAGATTTGCATCATCTACCCTATTGAGTCCATGCGCTTCTCCAGGTCCTCGAATTCTTTCTTCGTCACCATCTCTCCAAGGAGTAAGGATAGAGCTATAGAAGCTTCGGCCTTCGCTTAGATGTTGTTCAGAGAGTAAGGCTCTGATACCAATTAACACACCTGCGGATTCTCCCTCGTCTATTAAAGGGGGGAACTCCGGATGTGCGGCGCGTCGGAGACGGAGAAGGTCGACGATGCTAGCCTCACAGCGGAAGAAGATTGCGAAGAACCGTAATGAAGTCTTTTATTAACTCTCTCGTGGGATATTACAGAATGAGAACAAAAGCAACTAACTGATTTGTAAAACAAGATATAATATATATATAGGAACGAAAGGAGGCATCCCGTGGTGCGGATGCATCCTTTTAAGGTTAGGTTGAGGGTGGTAACACTTGATCTTTATGATAATTATTTTCTTTTAAATTTTAAAAGGCTAGAGCCTCTAGGTTTATTGCTATTTATTTGATAATCCGTGTAGGATGGGTCAGCAATAATTGATTATTTTGAATAGATAGCAGGCAAAATAGAAGAAGCTACGGATATTATATAAACATATAATATGTGTTTTTATAGCTATTGGTATAAAAAAATATTAAGTGGTTTTTCATATTTATACCAAAGTGAGCTTTGATAATTATTTTTTTTTAAAATTTTAAAAGTCATACTTATGTGGAAGTGAACTTTAAGTAGCTTAGTTTTTATTATTCTTGGTGATTATATTTTTCTTAGATTTTCAAATATATACTCATAAGTAAGCTAGAGTAAACTTTAGGTCACTTGATTATAAGACTACAGATACAAATAGTAATACCAATATATACACAAAGTATGTACGTCCCTCTAATTAGAGTAACTAGTTTCTATACGGGAAGTTTATTTATCCCAGTCTTATATCTCTAATAGTCTTTAAGATCTTCTATAGTTATTTACGAGTAATCTTTGGATCTCAAGATCCCTCAAAGCTATAATAGACTAATTGTTGAGTTATCTTCAATATCTTCAAACAGTTAGTTTATGGCAGAATCGATGGTCAAGGGCATGTCGCCTGAGGTGCAATAGCTGGTGCATATACCGATGGAATGGGTGTTTGTATCTATCCAGGTTGAGCATGGATCATCCTGATGATCATTTACGATTGTTTAAGAATAAAAGCTACTCCTCCAACTAATGGTGGTGCAATCTGACCACTCTCTATAGGTATCATGTGGGAGGCAGAAGTGTCTCTTTGATGTCGCCTTCCCTTAAATACCTTATTCTAACTGCATTCTAAATTTCCTACATAAGAGTTATAATCGATCTTATATATATGACTTACACCCTAGGACCACTAGACTGGTCCTTATTTAAAATACTCTCCACTTTTTAGATACTATTTTATAAAATAGTTTTGAAAAATTATTTTTTGAAAATAATACTCTAATATAACCTCACTTTTATATACATAGGTTCTGATATGCACACCTTCTGATATAATCTTTCTGTGACACCATTCAAATTTATCACACCTAATGTCTTTCTTAGGGCATGTGGTAAATCAAACTGAACTCCACATATAGTCTCACTTTACCCTCCACAATCATGTGGGAATCCACTAAACGTACATTGTGTATATCTCCTGTATGAGACTTGTAATTTTATTAAATGTCATTATGTAATACCTCATAATTTTAAGGGATTTTTTGGAAAAAAATAATATGAAGAACTTATCTGTAAAAATTACCTATGGAGTATAAAATTTTGGCATAAAAATTATACCATCATATAGGATTTTTTATTGGAATCCAATGAAATAGATGGATCGTAATTTGGATGTCGTTTGGTTTGTCAAATGGTTAAATCAAACTAGAGTTAAAATGGACGGTCAAGATTATATCACTTGAAAATGGATAGCCCAGATCTGATCTCAATGAACCTAAGGTTGAATGGGGTTAATGGGTTAGTGGTAAGTGAGTTAAGTGATGAAACCCGACTTGTTACCAACCCATCTGTAAACCCCTAATTTTTTAGAAATATATAAATGTGACGATAAATAAATATTTGTGTACATATATATGCCTTCATGTGTATGTATACACATCAAGTAAAAGTAGAGGTATGCTAGATCTATCAACAATTATTGGTAAATATATGTACATATATGTAGATATAAATAAAAAAATGATAATAATAGCAATAATATAGTAAGATCTAGATTTATATATACATATTTGGCCATATAAATAAATTATATGTAAAATAGATAAGTAGCTAGATTTTGAATAGAGTAAAAATGAAATCTTATTTTAAATATATATTTATGTATATAAGTGAAATATATATAGATCTATACACGAGATATACATATAAATAAAATCCTCCTCGTAAGAATAATTCTTTACTATATATATATATATATTAAAATAAGTTTACTTTGATTATAGTAATTAAGAGTTAATAGAAAAAGGAAGTCTGAGGCAACCATATCTGTCACGCCCCGACCCGCAGGACTTACGTGGCAACCGCCGTATGAGCCCGACAAGCCCATACAAGGCATAAATACAAATACTAAACTACATACACCCACATTTTCAAATAACATCTTAAATACAGTCCCGATATCTCCTAATACAAATCTAAGACCGGCATACGAAAACTCATAACAGCAGTCGTATACCTTTCTCGACGAACCCTCCGTCAACGATCTCGTCTCGAGCGTCGACACCTGCACACACATTGAACGCGGTGTGCTCAGCCTTGCGGCCTAATGCGAAATTACGGCTCTACCGAATAAGGAAATCAAAGGCTAGGAGGAGTATTCTAGGATGTCTTTGGTAATTAATCATTATTTTTCATGCCATATCGTTTAAACAATTCATATAAAAATAGACATCATAAATAAACAAATAAATAAATAAATAAATGTGTACATGTCACTAGATGTCACCCTAGTCATGTCTAGTGTCCATATCAATAATATGTCACCTACGTCATGGTGAGACTTTTAGGTTTCATAAACTCGGGCTGCCAGCCTATGCTTAATGACTACCCGGGCCGGGGGTATCAGTAAGCCCATCAGTGCCTTTCTGTCTCTACCTATGCCCGCCGCACTGATGTTGGCAGAGAGGACGGATGACCCAGAGTCCCTCTCCTGTTGTTTCACTAGTCGCCAACCATGCCTCCCCTAGCGAAACCGTCATGCCCTTACATCCTCCCCGGATACCGTAGGGGTCACAACACCCATGTAGTACTGCCCGTAGACAGGGTCACCTCTCTTAAATATCATCGGCCACGGCTAGCCAGAATAACCACCCTAGGATCCGGACTACTCATCCGATCGTCTGCAGACGTCAAGGGTGATAGCCATGCGGTCTACGGATCCACTGTCCAAGGCATCGCATGTGGAATCACCTTCCCAGTCCAATAGCCATCAACGTCTATCGAGATTGGCGCACATCCGCACGATGGGTTGTGGCCCTCGACTTCGTCGGTGCCAAGTCCATGGTAGGGTTCATCCTAGCTAACCATCTCAGGACTATCACGAGGCCGCCTACAATGACACTCGCGCGGGTGAAGGTTTCGGGTAAGGACTTGCTCCATATTTCCAGTCTAACATGACCATGGAGTGTGTACAGTCCCTTACCCTACCAGCTCCCAGTATATGAGCTATGCATAACGTTGGGAGTGGTGCTTCCAGTGCTCCGCTATGCATCAACCTCGGGAGTGGCGCCTAACGGAAACGTCACCGTTTGACCACCGTCGGGACGCGGCGGTCGACCGGGGCATATGGAAAAAGGCCCCTTTTTCTCTAAGTGGCGGTGACGTCGCCAAAGGTTCTAACATGTCGCATGTATTATATATGTCCGCATGGTAGTTATTTAACACAAGCATAGTAAACAATATAGCATGCCGGACATGAATGTAGAACATGTTAGATACATAACAGATAAACATGTTAGATAAGATAACTATGCTAGCATGTATACAATTTAAATCTTATCAAACATTATGGTTTATCATATTAAAGACATCCAAGAATTTTTCCTAAGAAAACCCCAGTGGGAATTCCCTAGCGTGAATAAATCCTACCAACGGAGAACTAACGCACCTGGGATAGCGATCTGCTTCTGGGAACCAAGTCGCGCGGAGAATATCACCCGCCGAGCTTCTCGGATCGCGTACCCACAATAATCCTATTTAATAAAAATTATTTAAAATAGATTTAATTTATTTCCCTTAAGATAAATAAATTAAAATCTATCAATTAAATAATTATTATATTAAATTAATCCTATGCATGTTTAGGATTAATCTCACCTAATGAATTATGAATTAATCATATTTTTACCTTTTTAACTAATAACTTCAATGAATTTTTATTCAATTTCTACTCATCAAACTCACCCATAACTTGACCCAAGTCGTCCAGGAGCCCAAGTAGAACCTATAAAATTTTTACTATTTTTTGTGATTTTTTAATATTTTAATATTTTAATATTATTTTATGATTTTAATATTATTTTAATATTATTTTATTAATTATTTAATTTAATTTATTTTTTTATTATTTTTCTGACATGGTCAACGGTCAACGTGGGCCCGGTCAACGCTGACTGGGTCAGCAGTGGGCCCGGTGAACGCTGACTGGGTCAGCTGTGGGCCCGGTCAACGCTGACTGGGTCAGCTGTGGGCCCGGTCAACGCTGACTGGGTCAGCTGTTGACCGGTCAACGCTGACAGGGTCAGCGGTGGGCCCGGTCAATGCTGACTGGGTCAGCTGTTGACTCGGTCAACGGTTCGAGTTACTGTTCACCCGGTTCGGTTCGGTTCGATTCGATTTGGTTCGGTTCGGTTCGATTTGGTTCGGTTCGGGTCCGGTTCAGCTAAATTAAATTCAATCTAGTTTGACTCGAGCTCGAACCAGGTTCAACTTATTTGATTCGGCTCACCCAACCCAACTTGACTTGAACCCAAACTTAACTCAAACCCAACCGATTTAATCCCACTTGATTCAACCCAACCGTTTTCATTAAATTAATATTTTTTTATCCACTAAGCTTAGTAAATCAAATCTTAATCATGCTTAAGTTAATCTAAGCATATATTAACACAACTTATATTAATTATATTTTATTAATACTAAGCATGGTTAATTAGCACTAATCGTGATTAAGGAAATCCTTAATCACGATTAGGAAAAGGGCGAAATAACACCTTTCGCCGCGCTCCTCGCCGCTCCTTCATCGAACCCTTTGCCGATGCTTCCGCCGGCCACGCTCGAACACCCTCGCCGGCCCTTCCGCCTCCCGCGCCCGACGCAACACCGACCAAGGATCACAGCGTTCTCGTGCGTGAGACGCCGGGATCTGCTGCATCAAATCCGGCCATGAGAAACCAAACCCTCGAAGGTTTCGAAGGTCGTCGGTCCTTCTGCGGACGGCGAGCACGACGACCGTGAAATTGGGAGTGGGAAGCGATCGATAGGGACCAGATTTTCACCTACAACTCGCGAATGGCGAACGGATTCGAATCAAGCGGCAGGAAGGGGCGAAAGGGGTGTTTTCGTCGTCGTCTCCGTCCCACGCCGTCCGCCCCGTCGAACGGCCAGTCGCTCTTCCGCGGACCTATCCGGGGTAGTGCGTCGACTGTTGAGCCTTCGTGGGAAGGGAATGAAGCGTCGGAGGTGGACGCCGCAGCCAAACGAGGTGGAGGCGGCGACCAGCAGTGCCTCGTGGTGGCGAGTGGGGAGCGGAGCGACGTGCGCGCCAATGGGGTCTGCGGTCATGGTTCCTCCGGTAGCCCAACCCTCGACGATGAGGAGGGGAAGGTCGGGACGATAGCAGCTTGCCGGCGATGCTCCCGCCGGTCATCGCTGCTGCGGAGGTGGCGAAGAGAAGAAGTCGAAGAAGAGGAACGCTCGACCCGGAGCTGCTGCTGAGCTCTCCGACGCATCGACTTGCGACGAGTGGGGACAAGGGCGAACGGACGGCGCGCCGGTGAGCTCGTCGCCGATCGTCCGCGCCGAGTGCAGGGTAGCCGGAGGGACGGGGAACGGCGCCGGAAAGGGGGCGCTCGAAGGTCTTCGAGCGAGATAGGGCTTTCGCCTTTCTCGTTCGCAGCCGCGCCTCTCTTTAGGGGCGGCCGGTCCACCTGAACCGGTTGACCGGCCGGTTCGGTCGGACCGGACCGGACAGGACCAAATATTTTTTTTTTTTTTCAAGGTGGGGGTTTACAATATCAGTTTTCTTTATTTACATGATCATCATCTCCATCTCCACACCCCTCTATCGCCAACCATTAAGGTTGGCAAGTTGTGAGACCCGTGATTTTTTAATAAAGGCAATAGAGTAATTTTAGTATTTGGAGAATATAATCGTAAAATAAATTCTTTAAAGGACTTATTTGTAAAATCATATGAATTTTTAAAGTATGAAATTTTGATGTGAAAATTATACCATCAGGTAATATTTTTTATAACGCATACGGATCGTAATTTAGACGTCGTTTAATTGGTCAATTGGACAAGATTTAATCTAAGATTTAAGATTTTAATTAACTAATTTAAATATTAAAAAACTCATTTCTTCCCACCGAACTCACACTCACCCGCGCGCTCCCTCTCTCTCTCACTCTCTCTCCTCCTCCGCAGTGACAATGGCGACGGCGATGCAAATTTCCTGACAATGCTCCGGTGAAACCACGATGAATTAAGCTCCCAAATTTTATCCATAGGTAGATCTCAACCTCCTCTTCATTTTGATACCAAGATGCCCAAATTTGGTATAGAGATGAGGGAGAAATGTCACGCCCCGACCCTACTGACGGGCACGTGGCAACCGCCGTATGAACCCTGAGATCCATACAAGGCGTAAGAGGATGGATCATTGACATAATAATAAACAGAATACAATCCATCTAGTACAGTCCCGATATAGACCTACTACAACTCTAAATACGAAAGCGATAACGTCCAAGTAAATTACGAAAATATACCTCCGGCGACGCGAACTTCGTAAACGACTACGACGCAGTCCTCGTCGACAAACTATTACGAACTCACGTAAGAACCTGCACACACGGGGAAAAACGGTGTGCTCAGCCTTGCGGCCTAGTGCAAGATTACGGCTCGAAACCGAATAAGGAATTCAAAGGCTAGGAGGATCAATCTAGAATGCCTTGGGTTCATTAATAGTCATTTTCATGTAACACATGTGGATCATGTCATATAAACAAAATAACAGCGGAATAGGTACGTCATGTGGAACACTAGATGTCGCCTAAGCTGTGTCTAGTAACTATGTTATAAGTGTCACCGAAATGTCATCTACGGTGTATTATGACTAACAATCTCAAGACTCGGACTGCCGGCCTATGCTTAATGAATACCCCGGCCAAAGGGCATCACCAAGCCCATCAGTGCCTTTTTGTCTCTGTCTCTTCCTATGCCCGTTGCACTAATGTTGGCGGAGGTGACGGGTGACCCTTGATCACTCTCCTCTGTCTCGCTAGTTGCCTACAATGCCTCCCCTAGCGAAACTGCCGTGCCCTTACATCCTCCCCGGACTCCGTAGGGGCAACGACGACTCGTGTAGTACTACAACACCATCCAAAGATGGGGTCACCATCAACAAGATCATCGACCACGGCTAGTCGATATAATACAACCCTAGGATCCGGACTGCCCATCCGATCGTCTGCAGAACGTCAAGGATGGTAGCCGTGTGGTCTACGGATCCACTGTCCAAGGCTATGCGGAGGGATGTCACCATCCCAATCCCCGAGCAGCGATGCCTGCCAAGAGGTGTGCAGACTAGCTGTCGCCGGAATGCTACTATCTCGGCGACATGTTTGCTAGGTTCTTGTTTTGGTTCGTCCCGGCTAGCCATCTCAGGACTATCACGGTGTCGCTTAGACGGCACATGTGCGGGTATGACTTTCTGGGTAGGGACTCACTCCGTATATCCGGTCTAATGTGACCTTGAAGTTTGTACAGTCCTTTCCCTACCAGCTCCCAGTATCTAAGCTATGCATAACTTCGGGTGTGGTACTCCCAGTATCTAAGCTATGCATAACCTCGGGAGTGGTGTGTGGCGGAGCATCACCATTCTGACAATCCGCGGTACGCGGTGGTCAAACGGGGTCTACAAGTAGTACCCCTTCCTATCTGTTTTCTAGTGATGTCTCCTAAGAGTTTCTAACATGTCATTATTCTCATCGATACTGCATGGTGGTAGTGCTAACATAGCATAGATAAATAGCAGAGCATGCAGGACAAGATTCATAGACATGTTAAACAAGTGGCATGGTAGACATGGCATATCATGCATATATAATCAATCATAGCATGCGTCTCATTTTTTTTATTATTAAATTTAAGGCATCCGAGATATTTCCTAAGAATACCTCAACAGGAATTTCCTAGCTTGAATAAATCCTATTTCGATGAACCAACGCACCTGAATCGCGATCGGAGCTTCAGAACCAACCCAGATGAAGCTCGGATGTATCAATCGTAATGTAACTCACGATCCAAAATAATATTCCTAAATAGTAAAGTTTATTTAGAACAAGTCTAACCATTCCTAAGAATTGTCCGGATAGAAATCTAATTAATTAAAATTTTAAATTACCTAATTAATTTAATTTAATCTCCTTTAAATTATTTATCTAATTCAATTAATGCATAACACTAGCCCAATCCAATTAATCAGATTTAGCTAAGGTCCAATCCATACTTCCTAGAGCCCAAGTAATAAGCCCATAGCCAATTTCTTAATAAAATGATTCCTCTCTCTTTAAGAAATAAATTGATCTCACTAATCTAAATTAATTAATCATCTTGATCCAATTAGTCAAATACTAACAAACACATTCATTAATAATAAAATAATAAAATTTAATTAACCTTATTTAGTTTTCAAAAATTAAGCTTAAATAAATTTTATTAAACATACCCCTTATTAAAGCCCATTCCCTCTTGAAGACCCAATTCATTCAAAGCCCATCTGATGAAGGCCCAATTTAACCTTAATAGGTCCAGGTCAAAATTTGGTCAACATTGACCTAGTCAACTAAAATTGACTATATGTTTACCAGCTAAATGATTTAGGTTTATTAAGCCCAAATTCCTCTTAATCCGATCCAACCCAACATTTGGATCCAAATTAGCCCAGTCAACTCTTTTGACCATGTTGACCAGTTGACTAATTTAATTTGATCAAGCTTCAATCAATTTGTTTAGCCCAATGTGTCCGGCCCAAATTGAGTCCATTGATCCAAATTGGTCAGCATTGACCATGGACCCTTTAGGTTGATTATGTTGACTCCTTATTTGGTTAAATGGACTCACTCCTAACCCAAACCCGAACCAACTCAGCTTGGGTTCAACATAAGTCCAATTAATTCGACTCAATCAAATCAAGTTCATCTTATCAAATTTGGACCCAAGTTAAGTTAGATCCAAACCCAACTTAATTAATCAAGCAACTTGATTTAATATTTAAATCAACCTATAAGTATTATATCTAATCAGCTAATTACGATTAAATTAAAGTTAAGCATGCTTAATTAACTCCTTAATCACACTTTAACTAAAGTATTCATTAACTAAGGTGGCTTAAGCGAACGAAAACAGAGTCGTACCTCTGTTCGTCGCCCTCGCACGCCCGCTGGCGGGGAGCTCGTCGGTGAAGCCGCTTCGCTGGCCGCTAGCCCCGACGACCTCCGCTGGAACCATTCTCCTTTGATGGACGGCGGACTGCGGTGGCTTCGACGGAGGGAAAGGGAAGAACGGACGGTTAGAAAAACCCTCACGAAACCCTTCGGTGGAGAGTCGATGCTCGAATCGAGCGAGGCGGAAGAGAAAAGTGGAATCGATGAAGAGGGGAAGAAGATCGCTACCTATCAGTCCGCGTCGATGGAGGGTCGTCGGCGGGTTCGTAGGCGCCGATGGTTGCTCACGAGGGGAATGCCGGAAAACAGGGGATGCCTCTGCTTTCCCCCAATGCCAGCAAGCTCAACGATGATTGAGGAAGAGGGGGACCGAATCAATGAGGAAGCGTCAGACCGTGAGGGAACTATCACCGATGGGGCTCGATGACGACTCGAATCGCGCCGGAGATAGGAGTGTTGCTGCTGGGATTCAGGCGGTCGGCAATGGTGAGGCAAAGCTCCCACTGAGGTCGCACGATGGAGGGAGATAGATATTGGCAGTCGGCATCGCTCGAGGTAGATCGTTGGTCCTTATGCTCGAGAGGAGGCGGAGCACCTCGACCTGGTTGAGCACGGCTGCGGTCGGCGTCGAAGGCTTCAGCAATGCAGACGGCGAACAAATGGGCACATCGCGTCGGAAGAGATTAATGCGGAAGCTCTCCCGGCCGAAACTGTGGCTGAGCTCTCCACTTGATCGCCTTGCACTGACGGGGACAACCGCGGAGGGACGGCGCGTCGGCGAGCTCGTCATCGCCCGCCCACGCTGCGTGTGGAGAAGGGGAAGACGATGGTAGGCGCTCGAAGGAGTTTGGGCATCCGCCCTTCTTGCTCGCTTCACTGTTGAAGTGGTAGCCGGTCCATCCGAACCGGTTGGCCGGTTTGGTCAGACCGGACCGGTTCTCTTTCTTCTTCTTCTTCTTATATATATATATATATATATATATATATATATATTAAGGATAGGGGTTTACAAGTACTCCCCCCCTTAAAAATTTTTGGTCCTCCAAAAATAATTCCTCAAGATAACGAAGTACGATCTACAGCCAACAAGTTTCAAAATTCTTTTACATCACGCTCACACACTCTCCTCCTCAAATAAATGAGGATGTTGGGCCCGCATGTGGGCCTCAGTCTCCCACGTAACCTCCTCTACATGCGCATTCCTCCAAAGGACTTTAACTAAAGGAATAGATTTTCCTCGAAGTACCTTCAAACGACGATCGATAATCTCCACAGCCTGCACTCCATAACTCAAGTCCTCCCTCAGCTGAACTGGTGGCACCGTGAGGACATGGGATGGATCTGATATGTACTTCTTTAGCATGGATACATGGAAGACATCATGGATCTGCTCTAAGTCGGTAGGTAACTCTAAACGATAAGCCACCGGCCCCACTCTCTCAAGTATCCGGAAGGGTCCAATGTATCTGGGATGTAGCTTCCCTTTCTTTTGGAATCGGAGGATACCCTTCCATGGGGACACCTTCAAGAAAACCATATCCCCAACTGCAAACTCGAGAGGCCGGCGACGATGATCCGCATAACTCTTCTGCCGGTCCTGAGCTGTCTTCAGTCTATCTCGAATGACACTGACCTTGGCCACGGTTTCATCAATCAACTCTGTACCCGTCAGTCGTCTCTCACCCACCTCACTCCAACAAAGGGGAGTCCGACACTGCCTGCCATAAAGAGCCTCATAAGGAGCCATACCAATACTGGCCTGATAACTGTTATTATATGCAAATTCCACTAAAAGAAGGTGTGTGTCCCAGCTACCCGTAAACTCAAGCACGTAGGCTCTCAGCATATCCTCTAGTGTCTGAATGGTGCGCTCTGACTGCCCATCAGTCTGCGGGTGAAATGCAGTGCTGAACTTCAAAGATGTACCCAGCTCTCCCTGAAACTTCGGCCAGAATCTAGAGGTGAATCTAGGATCTCGGTCCGAAACAATAGATACTGGCACTCCATGAAGGTGGACAATCTCACCGATATACAGCCTGGCTAACCTCTCCAAGGAATAGGTGATATCAATCGGTAAGAAGTGAGCGGACTTCGTAAGTCGATCGACGATCACCCAGATAGCATCATGATGTCGCTGGGTGCGCGGTAACCCGACCACGAAATCCATAGTGATGTGCTCCCACTTCCACTCCGGTATCGGGAGAGGCTGCAATGTACCTGCCGGTTTCTGATATTCTGCCTTAACCTGCTGACACACCAGACATCGAACTACAAACTCCGCTATATCCCGCTTCATGCCCGACCACCAATACGTCTGTCGAATAGTACGGTACATCTTCGTGCTTTCGGGATGCATGGCATAAGCGGAACTATGTGCCTCCTCCAGAATCTGCCGTCGTAAATCCTCATCGTGGGGTACGCAGATCCTGTCATCCAGTACCAATAAACTGTCATCTCTAAGTCTGTAATCCTGTCCTCGACCATCCTGTACCCTCTGGATCACCTGGCTCAACTCAGAATCTGTCCTCTACAACTCTGCCAACCGATCTGATAAAGTGGGTTGCACAGCGAACTGTGCTAGTAACCCACCATGCGAGCCACACTGTAACTCTGCTCCCAATAATCTCAAGTCCCGCAGCAATGGTAAGTAGACAGTGCGAATATGTGCCAAAGTGGCAGACGACTTCCTGCTCAGAGCATCTGCCACAACATTGGCTTTCCCTGGGTGGTAGTCAATAATCAGATCATAATCTTTAATTAACTCCAACCAGCGACGCTGCCTGAGATTCAGCTCCCTCTGCGTCAACAGATACTGCAAGCTCTTATGGTCGGTGAAGATATGACACTTCTCTCCATAAAGATAGTGTCTCCAAATCTTAAGAGCTAAAATAATAGCTGCTAACTCCAAGTTATGAGTCGGATAATTTACCTCATGCTTCTTTAACTGTCGAGAAACATAAGCAATCACCCGCCCACTCTGCATCAAAACACAGTCCAGTCCCTGCTTGGACGCATCACTGAATACCACGTACTCGGTACCGCTGACTGGGAGAGTGAGTACTGGAGCAGTGGTTAAACGAGTCTTAAGTTCCTGGAAACTCTGCTCACACTCCGGGGACCACTGAAACTTGATATCCTTACGGGTCAACTTGGTCATCGGCGCTGCTATCCGGGAGAAATTCTGCACAAACCGCCGATAGTACCCAGCTAACCCAAGGAAACTGCGAACCTCCGTGGGACTTTTGGGCTGCTCCCACTTAGTCACTGCCTCAATCTTTGCTGGATCAACTTGAATGCCCTCATTGGTAACAATATGTCCCAGAAATCCCACCTGAGTCAGCCAGAACTCACATTTGGGGAATTTAGCATACAGCTGATTGTCTCTTAATACCTGTAAAACAAGTCGGAGATGCCGTGTATGCTCCTCCGAGCTCTTCGAATAGACAAGTATGTCATCTATGAATACTATGACACACTTATCTAAATACTCATGAAAAACCCGGTTCATCAAATCCATAAAAGCAGCGGGAGCATTAGTTAGTCCAAATGACATGACCAAGAACTCATAATGCCCATACCGCGTCCGAAAGGCTGTCTTCGGAACATCCGAGTCCCTAATCCTCAGCTGATGATACCCCGATCTGAGATCAATCTTTGAGAAGACCCGAGCACCCTGTAATTGATCAAACAGATCATCAATACGAGGCAGTGGATACTTGTTCTTGATAGTGACTCTGTTCAACTGTCTATAATCAATACACATCCGCATAGTCCCATCTTTCTTCTTCACGAATAGGACTGGTGCGCCCCAAGGGGAGACACTAGGTCTTATGAACCCCTTGTCCACCAAATCTTGCAACTGGAGCTTGAGTTCCTTCAGCTCTGCCGGTGCCATGCGATATGGGGGTCTAGAGATAGGCATCGTCCCAGGAGCAAGATCGATGCAAAACTCTAACACCCGATCCGGGGGTAGGCCGGGCAGATCCTGAGGGAACACATCTGGAAACTCACGGACTACAGGAATATCCGCCATCAGTTCATCCGACTTACTGCTATCCACAACGTGTGCCAGGAAACACTGATATCCTTTCTTCACATATTTCTGCGCCGTGAGAGCAGAAATAATAACAGTCGGTAAAACCCGACGATCCCCCTCAAATACAAGCTCTGGTGGACCCGAACCAACGAAGGACACTAACTTTGTGAAGCAACTCACTAGAGCTCTATGTGTAGTCAACCAGTCCATACCGAGGATCACATCAAAATCCGTCATCTCTAGTGGAATTAGATCCGCTTCCAGAGTAACATCTTATATCATAATAGGACAGGATCGATATACCCGATCTCGTAGAATCTTCTCGCCCAAAGGAGTGCAGACAATAAGCTCTGTCTCTAACAGGGATAAGGGTATATCAGCCCGCCTAGCATACTCTGAGCTAATATAAGACCGATGTGACCCGGTATCAACTAGAATACGAGCCCACGCATCAAATAATCGCATAAGTCCTATTTCACATTCACACCAAACAAACACATAGTACCAATTAAAATATAGTTCAACTACAATAAAGTTTACTCAAATCCAACACCAAAATAAGTCTTCAAACATCAAGTCTAACTTATTGAATCCAAAGCAAGATACTCAAGGGGCATCGATATGAGATTCGTTACCGGTGACCACGTCCGGGTTGGCTTGTGCATCGGCGCTATCCAGTGCAAAGATGCGAGTCTGAGTGCGCTGGGGTGGCCTCTAGGAGTGCTGGCCCGATCTGGTGGCAGGTCCTCGAGCAGACGCTGAAACAGGTGCGGCCGGTGAGACTGGGGCTGGTGGACGACCACGGGTCGCTGTAGCAGGGTGGATGGCTGATTGTTGAGATCCTCCAGCCTGAAGCCGCTGTGGGCAGTTGGGTCGGATGTGCCCCTACTGCCCACACTGATAGCAGGAGACCACTCGGCACGAACCGGTGTGGAACCTGTGACAGAGCCTGCATGGAGCCACCTGCGGGGTACGAGGTATCTGGGAAGTCCGCTGAGGGTGTGGCGGAGGACGTGCCTGCCTCTGTTGTCCTGGCTGCTCCATCCTCTGTGTAACTCGGCCCCCAGATGGAGCCCCCCCGACAGCTGAGGCAGCTGATGTGGTCATGCCAACCTGCCTATCCCTCAAGTCACCTCGGCCCCTCTGTGATGTAGATCTCTTTCTCTTCCGCCCCTCCCTGCGTGCGCGAGTAGTCTGAGCCATCCTCTCAACTAGGAGGGCTTTCTCCACCATCTGCTGGAAAGCCGTGTACTTAAACAGTCCCACCTTAGTTTGAATATGATCATCCAGTCCCTGCAAGAACTGCAGACGTCGATATCTATCTGATGGAATCACGTCCGGTACTAGCGAGGCCAACCGGTCGAACTCCACCACATACTCAGTTACCGATCTGCCTCCCTGCGTGCAGTCCCAGAACTCCTGTATCTTCTGATCGTGCTGGAACTCTGTGTAGTACCGCTCGTGGAACTCATCCTGGAATATCTCCCACGTCAAACCAGCAGCATAGCGAATCTCTAGCTCCTCTCGCCAAGTCTCCGCATCACCGTCTATCAGATATAGTGCAACTCCAAGTCTGTCCCTATCCGATAACTCCATATCAGCAGTGATCCGTCGGATATTATTAATCCAAGACCGGGCTATCTGGGGGTCCGATGATCCAGAAAATGTGACACACCCCAGCAACCGAGCATCTCTCACCCAAGCAGCTATCGGTCTACCAGTACGGCCACTGGACGCCGGTGTAGCAACCTCCCCTATCGGGGTCTAGTACTCTGCCCGAGTGAAGGTCCTCTGAACCCCGACAGGAGGGGTAACTGCTGCAGTTGCTCCGATCACTGGATCTGTCTCCGCTGTGCTGTCCGCAGGAGCCGGTACAGTTGCTGGGGTAGGAGCTATCTGGACTACCTGCGGTGCTGGTGGAGCGACCGGTGTAGTAGGAGGCGGAGGAGGAGGAGGTGCAACAGTCTGGGGTACCTCGGGCTCACGCGGTGCACGGGGATTCAGAATACTGACCATCGCGTTGGCCACCGCTGCTGCTATTATGTTCAGCTGTCCCTGAGCAACGGGTGCCTGCCCTGATGGCACTGTGGACCCAGTCCTCTGTCTCGATGTCCGACGAGAACTCGAGCTCCGTAGTGTCCCTGAAGATGCCTGCTCGGGGACCAACGACAACGGTGCTCCCGGGGGACCCCCGTCTGCATCGACTACTGGCGCCGGTGCAGGTGGCGCTAGCGCGGGTAGCTCTGCCGGCGGACGGGATGTAGCAGTCGTCTGGTCCAGAGGCTCTACAACCTTCCGGGGCCTCCCCGGTTTCCTCTTTGGCGGTGCTTCAGATATCTGTACGATACAGAATTTTAAATCAGTGCACCTCGTATGAAATTCAATCTCACACTCAATCCCCTTACACGTGGTCTTCCTATGGATAATCGACCGAACCACTAACGATCCTAAATATATCGGGACTGACTTCCTTAACTCTTACGATCCTGAATCGGACTCTAAAATGACTTAGGTCATTAAGATGTTTATAACCTAAGCTCTGATACCACTTTAATTGTCACGCCCCGACCCTACTGACGGGCACGTGGCAACCGCCGTATGAACCCTGAGATCCATACAAGGCGTAAGAGGATGGATCATTGACATAATAATAAACAGAATACAATCCATCTAGTACAGTCCCGATATAGACCTACTACAACTCTAAATACGAAAGCGATAACGTCCAAGTAAATTACGAAAATATACCTCCGGTGACGCGAACTTCGTAAACGACTACGATGCAGTCCTCGTCGACAAACTATTACGAACTCACGTAAGAACCTGCACACACGGGGAAAAACGGTGTGCTCAGCCTTGCGGCCTAGTGCGAGATTACGGCTCGAAACCGAATAAGGAATTCAAAGGCTAGGAGGATCAATCTAGAATGCCTTGGGTTCATTAATAGTCATTTTCATGTAACACATGTGGATCATGTCATATAAACAAAATAACAGCGGAATAGGTACGTCATGTGGAACAATAGATGTCGCCTAAGCTGTGTCTAGTAACTATGTTATAAGTGTCACCGAAATGTCATCTACGGTGTATTATGACTAACAATCTCAAGACTCGGACTGCCGGCCTATGCTTAATGAATACCCCGGCCAAAGGGCATCACCAAGCCCATCAGTGCCTTTTTGTCTCTGTCTCTTCCTATGCCCATTGCACTGATGTTGGCGGAGGTGACGGGTGACCCTTGATCACTCTCCTCTGTCTCGCTAGTCGCCTACAATGCCTCCCCTAGCGAAACTGTCGTGCCCTTACATCCTCCCCGGACTCCGTAGGGGCAACGACGACTCGTGTAGTACTACAACACCATCCAAAGATGGGGTCACCATCAACAAGACCATTGACCACGGCTAGTCGATATAATACAACCCTAGAATCCGGACTACCCATCCGATCGTCTGCAGAACGTCAAGGATGGTAGCCGTGTGGTCTACGGATCCACTGTCCAAGGCTATGCGGAGGGATGTCACCGTCCCAATCCCCGAGCAGCGATGCCTGCCAAGAGGTGTGCAGACTAGCTGTCGCCGGAATGCTACTACCTCGGCGACATGTTTGCTAGGTTCTTGTTTTGGTTCGTCCCGGCTAGCCATCTCAGGACTATCACGGTATCGCCTAGACGGCACACGTGCGGGTATGACTTTCTGGGTAGGGACTCACTCCGTATATCCGGTCTAATGTGACCTTGAAGTTTGTACAGTCATTTCCCTACCAGCTCCCAGTATCTAAGCTATGCATATCCTCGGGAGTGGTACTCCCAGTATCTAAGCTATGCATAACCTCGGGAGTGGTGTGTGGCGGAGCATCACCATTCTGACCATCCGCGGTACGCGGTGGTCAAACGGGGTCTACAAGTAGTACCCCTTCCTATCTGTTTTCTAGTGATGTCTCCTAAGAGTTTCTAACATGTCATTATTCTCATCGATACTGCATGGTGGTAGTGCTAACATAGCATAGATAAATAGCAGAGCATGAAGGACAAGATTCATAGACATGTTAAACAAGTGGCATGGTAGACATGGCATATCATGCATATATAATCAATCATAGCATGCGTCTCATTTTTTTTATTATTAAATTTAAGGCATCCGAGATATTTCCTAAGAATACCTCGACAGGAATTTCTTAGTTTGAATAAATCCTATTTCGATGAACCAACGCACCTGAATCGCGATCGGAGCTTCAGAACCAATCCAGATGAAGCTCGGATGTATCAATCGTAATGTAACTCGCGATCCAAAATAATATTCCTAAATAGTAAAGTTTATTTAGAACAAGTCTAACCATTCCTAAGAATTGTCCGGATAGAAATCTAATTAATTAAAATTTTAAATTACCTAATTAATTTAATTTAATCTCCTTTTAAATTATTTATCTAATCCAATTAATGCATAACACTAGCCCAATCCAATTAATCAGATTTAGCTAAGGTCCAATCCATACTTCCTAGAGCCCAACTAATAAGCCCATAGCCAATTTCTTAATAAAATGATTCCTCTCTCTTTAAGAAATAAATTGATCCCACTAATCTAAATTAATTAATCATCTTGATCCAATTAGTCAAATACTAACAAACACATTCATTAATAATAAAATAATAAAATTTAATTAACCTTATTTAGTTTTCAAAAATTAAGCTTAAATAAATTTTATTAAACATACCCCTTATTAAAGCCTATTCCCTCTTGAAGACCCAATTCATTCAAAGCCCATCTGATGAAGGCCCAATTTAACCTTAATAGGTCCAGGTCAAAATTTGGTCAACATTGACCTAGTCAACTAAAATTGACTATATGTTGACCAGCTAAATGATTTAGGTTTATTAAGCCCAAATTCCTCTTAATCAGATCCAACCCAACATTTGGATCCAAATTGGCCCAGTCAACTCTTTTGACCATGTTGACCAGTTGACTAATTTAATTTGATCAAGCTTCAATCAATTTGTTTAGCCCAATGTGTCCGGCCCAAATTGAGTCCATTGATCCAAATTGGTCAGCATTGACCATGGACCCTTTAGGTTGATTATGTTGACTCCTTATTTGGTTAAATGGACTCACTCCTAACCCAAACCCGAACCAACTCAGCTTGGGTTCAACATAAGTCCAATTAATTCGACTCAATCAAATCAAGTTCATCTTATCAAATTTGGACCCAAGTTAAGTTAGATCCAAACCCAACTTAATTAATCAAGCAACTTGATTTAATATTTAAATCAACCTATAAGTATTATATCTAATCAGCTAATTACGATTAAATTAAAGTTAAGCATGCTTAATTAACTCCTTAATCACACTTTAACTAAAGTATTCATTAACTAAGGTGGCTTAAGCGAACGAAAACAGAGTCGTACCTCTGTTCGTCGCCCTCGCACGCCCGCTGGCGGGGAGCTCGTCGGTGAAGCCGCTTCGCTGGCCGCTAGCCCCGACGACCTCCGCTGGAACCATTCTCCTTTGATGGACGGCGGACTGCGGTGGCTTCGGCGGAGGGAAAGGGAAGAACGGACGGTTAGAAAAACCCTCACGAATCCCTTCGGTGGAGAGTCGATGCTCGAATCGAGCGAGGCGGAAGAGAAAAGTGGAATCGATGAAGAGGGGAAGAAGATCGCTACCTATCAGTCCGCGTCGATGGAGGGTCGTCGGCGGGTTCGTAGGCGCCGATGGTTGCTCACGAGGGGAATGCCGGAAAACAGGGGATGCCTCTGCTTTCCCCCAATGCCAGCAAGCTCAATGATGATTGAGGAAGAAGGGGACCGAATCAATGAGGAAGCGTCAGACCGTGAGGGAACTATCACCGATGGGGCTCGATGACGACTCGAATCGCGCCGGAGATAGGAGTGTTGCTGCTGGGATTCAGGCGGTCGGCAATGGTGAGGCAAAGCTCCCGCTGAGGTCGCACGATGGAGGGAGATAGATATTGGCAGTCGGCATCGCTCGAGGTAGATCGTTGGTCCTTATGCTCGAGAGGAGGCGGAGCACCTCGACTTGGTCGAGCACAGCTGCGGTCGGCGTCCAAGGCTTCAGCAATGCAGACGGCGAACAAATGGGCACATCGCGTCGGAAGAGATTAATGCGGAAGCTCTCCTGGCCGAAACTGTGGCTGAGCTCTCCACTTGATCGCCTTGCACTGACGGGGACAACCGCGGAGGGACGGCGCGTCGGCGAGCTCGTCGTCGCCCGCCCACGCTGCGTGTGGAGAAGGGGAAGACGATAGTAGGCGCTCGAAGGAGTTAGGGCATCCGCCCTTCTTGCTCGCTTCACTGTTGAAGTGGTAGCCGGTCCATCCGAACCGGTTGGCCGGTTTGGTCAGACCGGACCGGTTCTCTTTCTTCTTCTTCTTCTTTATATATATATATATATATATATATATATTAAAGATAGGGGTTTACAAGAAATCATGCGAGAGGCGTCGGCGGAGAGGGTTTCGATCGCCGGAGCTTGCTCCGACGATTTCCAGCCATTCCGGCCGTGAAACCTTACAAACTTAGTACCTATGGATTCTCCTTGACGAGAGCTATCCATTGGTACCCGAGTTGAGGGCTATTGGCCGCCAGCGAGCTAAAAACCCTAACTTAGGGATTTCGCCCAAATTATTTTAATCGGTGAAATTGATCGCGCATGAGCTATAAAAATTGGGGCAAATATGATTTTTGGAATCCTCATGAAGAGAGCTTTCGATTGGTACTAATATTGGTGTTGATCGAAGAACTTCGCCGGGGAGGGTTCCGGCGAACATTCCGGCGATCGCCGGAGAAATTTTCTGACGAACTTGGGAAAAAAATTGGGGTGATTCTAGAGATCATTCTAAGAGTAGTGGTGAAGAGAGATTTAAGAAATTAATTCTGAATTGAGAATTAAAATTTGTTGAATAATTGACAGGAAAATATAAAATACGTAAATGACGGCACGTGGATCGAGATAGTGTCACAGAATAAAATTCAGTGAACGGACCTTGGGTTGGTTCCGAAAAGTAAACCGCCAAATCAGGTGCGTAGGCTAATCATAATATGATTTATTCCAGCTAGGAAAAATTTTAATTAGATTTTGATGGAAAATTCTCGGATGCCTGTCAACCAAATAAATATCATACTTCTAAAACTATCAAGAAAAATGCATGCTATGTTATTACATTTTATTTAGCATGTTAAAATGCTATGTATGTTTATTTTTCCTCTTTACTTGAATGATATATTATTTGTATCACATGCTAGTTAATTATATTGTAATGCTGAACACAAAATAATATCATGCAGAACATGATAAAAATAAGCAAACATAGAAAGTAGTATCATGATTTATACCTAACACTCTAGTATATAGACATAGGTCATATGATACTAGTACCATTTAAGAACATCACTAAATTTTAAACTAAGGGTGTTATTAATGCACCCTAGATGACATCGCAAACCATTAGCGTTCGGTTAATGATGTTCACACACCAGCACCTCCCGAGGCTACAAATCATAGATAGCTTAGATACTGGGAGTGAGCTGAGGGTTGGACCAGATTTACTCCTAGGTCAAGATAGACCAAAAATGGAGTGAGTCCATACCCAAGTACTGATACCCGCACAAGTGTCGTTTAGGCGGCACCGTGATAGTCCTGTGATGGCTAGCGAGGATGAACCCTACCATGGACTTGGCACCGATGGAGACGGGGTTGCCACAGCCCATTATGCGGATGTGTGTTTATCCCGATCAACGTCGACTGCTATTGGACTAGGAAGGTGATTCCCTATACGATGCTTTGGACAATGGATCCGTAGACCACACGGCTATCATCATTGACATTCTGCAGACGGTCGGATGAGTAGTCCGGATCCTAGGATTATTATTTCGGCTAGCCGTGGCCGATGAGACTGTTGTGATAGTGACCCTATCTACGGACAGTGTGTAGTACTATACAGATGTCGTTGCCCCTACGGATCTGGGGAGGATGTAAGGGCACGACGGTTTCGCTAGGAGAGGCATGGTCAGCGACTAGTGAAACAATGGAGAGTGATTATGGGTCACCCGTCCTCTCCGCCAGCATCAGTGCAGCGGGCATAAGTAGAGACATAGACTGTAATGACACTGATGGGCTTAGGGAAGTCTTGGGCCAGGGCTTTTCTTAAGCATAGGCCGGCAGCCCGAGTCATGTGATATAAAAATAAAGATGTTATATATGATTTACACTAGCGACACCGATATGATATATAACCTAGGTAGCATTTAGAGACATACATCTGCCTACAACCTAGGTTGACATATAACCTAGTCGGATAATACATGTAAAATATTATAAAGTTTGTTATGTGATAACTAATCTCACTAAGGCATTCTTGAACGATCCCCTTAGCCTTGGATTTCGTGTTGTGGTTTCGAGCTGTAATTTCGCACTAAGCCACAAGGCTGAGCACACCGCGTTCAATGTGTGTGCAGGTTGTTAGATAACTGTCCGGGATATTTGATGAAGATGAGGACTATCGATGGATTTAGTTTTATTTATTGATGTCGTTATTGTAGAATTGTAGTAGGTATATCGGGACTGTGTTAGTAGAGATTTATAGATGATTTAATTATATATTCCGCTGTGTTGAGTATGTGTACGGACGATATTTATTATCAAATGCCTTGTATGGATCTGCAGGTTCATGCGGCGGTTGCCACGTGTCCGACAGGTGGGTCGGGGCATGACACAAGTCTTTGGTTGAATTTTTTCGACTAGGAGGAGAAGACATCAGAGGAAATGGGCAATGTAGTAGCGGAGTGAAAGCTGATGGCACCGATGCTCGGAATCCTAGATGGAAATAATAAATTTAAATGATTAAGGTTAGTGCTCATTCCCTAAGTAACACAATAATCTAATTTTTGGGATATGTTGTAGAGATCATCACTAGTGTAGATTTTGGGTATCACATTGTATTTTTTTTATGATTTTTTTTCTCAAATCTTTAATTTCTTTCTTGAATGAATTTGTTTGAGGATATTATTATTGATTTAATTTTGAATATTGAGATAATTAAAAATATTTTATTTTATATACATCTATTAGATTACGGTGAATGTATATATATTTCTTTTGTCTTTATTTACCTATACGTAATGATTATTATAAATTTAATAACAAATATTTTTTAAAAAAGTACTATTTAAAAATTATATACCATATTGGGTTAGATTCAAGAATCTAATAAAAAATACTAATCGTAATAATAATTAAATATATATACTTAAAGTCTACAATTGTTCTCTCTTAATAAAAATTAAACCTTGAGAATGCAGATGATATATAAAATAATTATCTCCTAGACATCTAATAATAATTTAAAACTCAAAACTATGTAATAGACTGAGTATTGCTTGCTGCCATCAGTTGTTATATGGGATAATGATGATTCACATCATCCATTCAACATATTTATATCTCTATATATGTCTATATATATAGTAGATAAATATCCTTTCTAGTTTAATAAATATAAATATATATGTTGTAGTAAATTTGGAGACTTTAGATATTAAATTCTATTTATTTGTTAGCATAATATTTACACGAGTTAGATGACATGTTGAATAGAAAGTTATGCTTTTAAAATTTAGTAACGTAGTACAGTAATTAAAGGTTCTAAGAATAGTTGTGTTATTGTTACTATATTATTGAATTAAAATGATTGAGAAACACTTTGTTCCACTTCTTTTATTAGATACTTTCTTTCATATTATGATAAACAAATTTCTCATGTCTTGCACTCAATGTTTTTTTGGTCGTATGCATGAACGACATTAAACAATGAGTATCAAAACACCTATTTTGTTTCTTGTCTTCTCTTTCCATGATGTCAAATAAGAAATAAGAAAAAGGGAGTAGGGTGTTAGATACTTGATATCATGAGTATTATAAAATTTAAATATGTTTGCAAATTGATAGAGAAACATTCTACAACGACGATGGTTAAATACGGTAGGGCCATGAATCTGTTAAATTGCTAATTTAAAAGGCTCAGGTGCGTTGTTGTTTCAACTAGTTTACAGCTGCTGCAGTAGAGCTCCCAAGTGGGTAGTTGTTAATAATTTTTATACTGTTCGTGACGTGCATTTTGTTGCTATTTTATGGAGTGTAAATTATTTACAATGACATATTATATGATATGTTCTCCCTTATACTTGTATTCTTAAATTCTAATGGTGTATGACACTAGGAAGAACATAGAATACATAGATGACATATGAACATACTAGGTGACAGACAAAACTAGTTATATGACATATTTACATGATAACCTAAACTAGTTAGAACAACTAGAGACACAAACGTGAACTTCTTAGGGACATGAACTTCTAGGAATCATATAGGTCTATATAACACAGTATTTCTCTCACAAATAGAAGGTACCATTTGTGTTAGTCTAATGATAGGTAGCGGAGGCATCACTCGACCCATCCTTTAGCGTTCGGTGAGTACCAACAAGGGAGTTCTCGCCACTGGGCCAGATATCCCCATAGCATGTATTCGAAACTAAAGTGCTGGGAGCCGGGGAGCTCACTTCAGTTACTATGTCTAAGGACTAAGGTGTCTATTGACGCTGACATACCTCAACTGAGTCCTGCAGGGTTAGGAGGTAGTCTGGATAGCCAGAGTTATACATGTGTTGGATCCGGCAGGTCAGGCCAAGAGTATATGTTAGCAGGTGACCCTGCTGTGAAGCAGAAGTATAGCGCTACATGGTGTCTCGTATCGTAGGGTCTATGGGAGACGTACGATACGATAGTCTTGGGGTGTAGTTCGGGTAAATAGCTCGTGAGACTAGAAGGATAAGGAACTGCGGTCACCTGCCTTCTCCGCCAACTTCAGTGCAACAGGCCCAGGCAGAGACTTAAATTGGCACTGACGGGCTTAAGGTAGTCCCCGGCCAGGGCTTACCTTAAGCATAGGCAGGTAGTCCTAGAAGTCAGTATTTAAAATTTGAAACTTAGAAAACTCTAGATACATATTTAGACTTTTAATATTTAATTATTTAATTATGTGTATGCCTTCTTTCTTTGTTGTTTTATGATCGGATAATCATATAACTACTGCTCGTCCGGATATGTATTGTTAGTTCATTTTTTTTGCTTGGAGAAGTTTCTATCTGTGGGCACTAAGTCGCAAGACTTAGCGCATGTAAATTATCCCCCACAAGCAGGTATCGAGACGTCGCTTAGAAGACAATGAGGAATGATGGGTAGCGGAACTTAATGCTATAGAAGAACATTAATAGAATCGATTAGTTGGCACGATGTATACTACACATAATGTAGACGGACTATATCAACTTTTTATGTAACCTATGAGTAAATTGTAAATCTAATTAGTAGGCTTGATTATAGAAATTTTCATTTATGCTTGAGTTATGTGATATTATTAGCCTTGTATGAGTGAGACACTGCACATACAGCAGTTGTCAGGTGCCCGACAGAGGGTCGGGGTGCGACACTATCACTTATTCTCGCACGCCTTCCCTCTGCCCTTCTTCTTCACGCAACCATAACTTCTTATCCCTATCATCGACGATGGTTGAACCTCTTTTCGCTTCAAATGAGCTAGGATAATATAATAGAATTATCAATTTAAAGTTTTTGTGAAGATTTGGAAGAGAAAAATTAAAAGGGGCATCAGTAAGCGAAAGCTTCGTCGCTAGAGCTCCAATAATTACCGGTTATACCGGCCATGGAACTTAACAAACTTAGTACCCATGGCTTCTCCTCGACGAGAGCTATCTACTGATACTTAGATTGAGGGTTATTGGTTACTGGTTGGCCACTAGCGAACGGAAAATCCAAAAGTTAGAGTTCCACCGACGTGAACTTCTCCGATAAAAGTGGATGCTGGTGAGCTCTGAATGATGGGGCAAATATGATTTCTGTAATCCTTGTGAAGAGAGATATCGATTGGTACCGATATTAATGCTGATCGAAGAACTTCACCGATGAGGATTTCAGTGAACTTTCCAGTGAGTCTTCGACGAACTTGAGAAAAAAAATAGGATGAATCTAAAGACTGTTCTAAGAGTATTAGTAAAGAAAAATTTGAGAAATTACTATCGGATTGAAAACTAAAAATTATTGAAATATTCACAGGAAATCTAGTAAGCAAGCACGAGTATATCAATGATCGCGATACGAGTTAGGACATGCTTACAATGATAAGATAAGGTGAGTATTTATTCTTCAGGCATGATAAATGGGATAGTTTCACTAGAAGAACTAAATATTTGCAGTCTTATTTTTTAAAATAAAAGGTAGTTTTATAATCAACGATTAAAATTGAATAGTGATGAGGACATCACCGGTTCACCCGCAATATTCAATTAATATACAATGCGCAACGATGCAATCCCGTGCCCGATAATTAGGACAACATGTGAATTCTTTTCTTGGGTAAATTAATTACTTAATTATAGAATAAATTATATTTCCTAATTATTATTACTTGTTTGTCATTACATGCGAGGAAATACATAGAGGAATTATTGATATGGAATTTGCATGAGTAATTGAAAGAGTATTTATTCAAGAGAAAATTAAGGAATATTTATTCAATAGCAAATAAAATATTTATTTAAGAACAAATCAAGAAATATGATCTAATTAAATATTTATTTAAGAGAAAATAAAAAAAAAATTTATTTCCTAAATTTGCAACTAATTTTGCGTACATTTTGATATGAATATATGAATATTAATTTATATATATGAATATATATATATATATATATGAATATGAATATATGAATACGAATATTTATTCCTCAAATTTGTGGCTCCAATTAAGTTGCATATATGAATATTTATTCCCCAAATTTTGATTTTTATTTTATCCACTAAGGCTTTACCGCAGAATTTAAAGTCTAATTTCTTGAGTGATCCTTCCGCTATTGCTCTTTCAATTCTCATAAATTATTTGTGTCGTTCTTCGTGAATAAGTCAGTCGTATTTGATATGGTTAATAACCAATTGAGGAGTGGTTTAGCAATTGCGAGGTTGTTGATCGCATTCTTGGATCGTGGTTAGCCTCTCCTTCATAAAAGTCACAACTCGCCACCTTAAGAATTTCTCCTATAATGGAAGATCGGGACCAACTTGCTTGCAAGTATCTTAAATCGATGCGTGTGCATATCAGGTGGTATCAGAGCTTTCTTTCATCTATCCTTTAGTAGTAGATTACCTTTTATTTTACCTACGTCAAGAAAAAAATCCTTTCGTTTCTATTTCGAACTCCTATTTCTTGCATCTTATTCTTATTTTTTTCAACTTTTATTCCGTTCTTTTTTTTCGATCTTCTAATTTCAGTTTATTTTTAAAAAATTTCGTTTGTATTAGTTGTGTCTAGTTGCTAGCCTTAACTTAAATCCTTTGTTTTATTTTATTTCATCCATCCGGAAAAAAAAAAAAAAAAGGTGTTCGGTGTGCAGCCAAAAAAAAGAGAAGAAAAGGTATTAGGGAAAATGATGAGGACATCGCTGGTCCATCCGTGCAAGACTCAATTAGCATAGAAGGCCCAATGACACGAGCCCGTGCACGACGCTTAGGACAGCAGGTGAATTCTTTTCTTGGGCAAATTAATTACTTAATTACAGAACAAATGATATTGCCTAATTGTTATTGTTTACTTGTCACTACATGTAATGAAACACATGGAGGAATTACTCATATGGAAGTTGCATGAGTAATTGAAGGAAGAAGATTTATTCAAGAATCAAATCTTCATCAAATATTTATTCAAGAGCAAATCAAAAAAGAAGATTTATTCAAGATTCAAATCTTCATTGAAGAGCAAATCAAGGAAGAAGATTTATTCAAGAATTAAATCTTCATCAAATATTTATTCAAGAGCAAATCAAGGAAGATTTATTCAAGATCAAATCTTCATCGAATATTTATTCAAATCTTCATCAAGAAATATTTATTTTCCAAATTCGTAGCTTACAAGAGGAGGAGATTTATATATTTGTTTTTCCTATTTTAGTGAAACAAAATATGGAAAAATATGTCATATTTTGTCTATATATTTGGTGGAGCATGCTCTATTGAAAGGAGACTTTGATTTTTGCTTTAACCACCACTTTTGTAATGCTTTTGCTACAAACTTGAAGTCCACTTTCTTAATCACTTCTTGAGTGATCCTTCCGTTGTTGCTCTTTCAATTCTCTTTAATTGTTCCTACCGTTCTTCGTGAACAGGTCAGTCGTATTTGACACGGTTGATAACCAACTGAGTGATTTAGCGATTGCGAGGTTGCTGGTCGCGTTCCTAGATCGTGGTTAGCCTCCCCTTCGTCAAAGTCACAACTCCCCACCTTAAGGATTTCTCTTACGACAGAAGATCGGGACCAACTTGCTTGCACGCATCTTAAGTCGAAGCGTGTGCATATCTGAAAAAAAAAAAAGAGAAAGAGAGGAGGAAGCATTTGGCAAGGAGGAAAAAAAATAGAGAGGAAGGTTATGCGGAATAAAAAAAAGAGAAAAAATTTATTTTTTCCCCGAATTTTAATTATAATTATTTTTTTACTTATTCTTCCTTTTTACACATATCCTACAAATCTGCAACTATGTGAATGTTTTAGTCAATTCTGCAAATTCTGGAATTATTTGTTGTTTCTCTTTGCTACAAATATATCCCTATTTAGAGCTCCATAAAATTAGTATTGATCAGCGTATTCTAGCACTTTGCAATCGCTTCATCCACTTCCTATTGAAAGTTATCACGAACTAGCAAACACGCGAGCAATTTTTTAACAAGGGTAAGAGCTTCAGGTGGTAAGGTTTGTGAGGATTGAGAGCATTCCACAAATATTTTTGTAGTCTAGTAGAATTTCTTTTCTTGTCTACACTAACAATATTAGGATCGAGAAGTCCTCATGATGTTGAAGTTACAGGGAAGATGTATCCCAACCATCGATGATTTCATTATCTCCGCATTCTCAGGCTTTGATGGCTCAAGTTATAGACACCTTCGAACAGATGCTATTCGACTAAGTACTTGTGCGCCTGAATAGGTTGGAGAATCGTCTCGATGGAATTGAAGCGCGAATTGAAAAAGTAGAGCGAACTACTCCACGATAACACCCACCACGTCGAGTTTCTCGAGGATAAGTTGAAGCTAATAATAATGCTGCTGCTGCCGCTCCATTCCAATCAAGAGCAAATTTGAATGCTGCATTTCAAGAGGCTACCGATGAAGAGTTAAATGATAATTATGTGGTTGATGATGAAGTTGCCTTGGAACTGTATCAGGACCACCTCGCACAACATCATCGAGGAGTGGGAGGTGATGGAGGTCATGCACGTCACCGTAATGAAGAAAGAAGAAATGTCACGCCCTGACCCACCTGTCAGACATGTGGCAAACGCCGCATGAGCCCACAGACCCATGCAAGACATAACAGGATTCAATCTCTACAACATAAATAACCTACCAAGTCAATATCAGTATAATACAATTTTTTAGTACAGTCCCGATATAAGTCTACTACACTCTACACTCCGTAATAAAGAAAGAAAAATCTAAACGATGATGTTTGATAACCTCCGATAATAAAATCCTCATCCACGATCTTGATCGTCACTGCTACACCTGCACACACATTGAACGCGGTGTGCTCGACCTTGCAGCCTAGTGCGAAATTACAGCTCGAAACCACAGCACGAAATCCAAGGCTAGGGGGATCGTTCAAGGATACCTTAGTGGGATTAGTTATCACATAACAAGCTTTTTAATATTTTACATGTATTATCCGACTATGTTACGAGTCAACCTAGGTTGTAGATAGATGTATGTCTCTAAATGTCACCTAGGTTATATATCATATTGGTGTCACTAGTATAAATCATACATATCGTCTTTATTTTTATATCACATGACTCGGGCTGCCAGCCTAAGCTTAAGGAATGCCCTGGCCGGGGACTTCCCTAAGCCCATCAGTGCCATTACAGTCTATGTCTCTGCCTATATCCGCTGCATTAATGCTGGCGGAGAGGACGGGTGATCCATAATCACTCTCCATCGTTTCACTAGTCGCTACCATGCCTCCCTTAACGAAATCGTCGTGCCCGTACATCCTCCCCGGATCCGTAGGGGCAACGACACGTATGTAGTACTACAAACTGTCCGCAGGGTCACCATCACAACAGTCTCATCGGCCACGGCTAGCTGAAATAATAACCCTAGGATCCGGATTACTCATCCAACTGTTTGCAGAACATCAAGGATGATAACTGTGTGGTCTACGGATCCACTGTCCAAGGCCTCACATAGAGAATCACCTTCCCAGTCCAATAGTAATCAACGTTGGCTGGAATAAATGCACATCCGCACAATGGGTTGTGGCTATCCCGACTACATCGTGGCTAAGTCCATGGTAGGGTTCATTCTCACTAGCCATCTTAAGACTATCACGGTATCGCCTAAGCGGCACACGTGCGGGTATCAGTATCTGGGTATGGATTCACTTCATTTTTGGTCTATTTTGACCTAGGAGTTAGTCTGGTCCAACCCTCAACTCACTCCTTGTATCTAAGCTATCTATGATATGTAGCCTCGAGAGGTGCTGGTGGGTGAACATCACTAACCAAACGCTAATGATTTGCGATGTCATCTAGGGTGTATTAATAACACCCTTAGTTTAAAATTTAGTGATGTTCTTAAGTGGTACTAGTATCATGTGATGAGGACATTGCTAGTTGACAGGTGCAAGACTCAATTAACATACAAGGCCCAATGACACGAGCCCATGCCCGACGCTTAGGAAAGCAGGAAACACATGGAGGAATTAATTATATGGAAGTTACATGAGTAATTGAAGAAATATTTATTCATGAGAAAATCAAGGAAGATCAAGATCAAATATTCATCAAATATTTATTCAAGAGTAAATCAAGGAAGAAGATTTATTCAAGAACCAAATCTTCATCAAATATTTATTGAAGAGCAAATCAAGGGAGATTTATCAAGAGATATTTATTTTCTAAATTCGTGGCTTACAAGAGGAGGAGATTTATATATTTGTTTTTCCTATTTTAGTGAAACAAAATATGGAAAAATGTGTCATATTTTGTCTATATATTTGGTGGAGCATGCTCTATTGAAAGGGGACTTTGATTTTTGCTTTAGCCACCACTTTTGTAATGTTTTTGCTATAAACTTGAAGTCCAATTTATTAATCACTTTTTGAGTGATCCTTCCGTTGTTGCTCTTTCAATTCTCTTGAATTATTTGTGACGTTCTTCGTGAATAGGTCAGTCGTGTTTGACACGGTTGATAACCAACTGAGGAGTGGTTTAGCGATTGCGAGGTTGTTGGTCGCGTTCCTAGATCGTGATTAGCCTCCCCTTCGTCAAAGTCACAACTCGCCCCGCTTTAAGGATTTCTCCTACGACGGAAGATCAGGACCAACTTGCTTGCACGCATCTTAAGTCGAGGCGTGTGCTTATCAGGTGGTATCAGAGCCTTCATTGTCGGTAGGAATTCATCTATCCTTTATTAGATTCTCTTTTATTTTCCCTACATCAAAAAAAAATCCTCTATTCCTTTTCTTAAACTTCTATTTCGTACCATCATAGTTGTTTTTCCATCTTTATTTTTTTTTTATCGCCTAATTTCCGCTTGCTTTGTTGAATTTTTATCCTTGAAAAAAAAAAAGAATTGTTGTTCGGCCAAAGAGTGTTCGGCCGAATCTTTGAGAAAAAAAAAGAGAGGTGGAGAAAAAGGAGGAGGAAGTGTTTTGCAAGAAAAGAGGAGAAAAAAAGAGGAAAAAGTGTTCGGTGAAAAAAAAAAATTGGAAAAAAAGGAGAGAGAGAGAGAGAGAAAAGAGGAGAAAAAAAGAGGAGGAAGTGTTTTGCTAGAAAAGAGGAGAAAAAAAAATGGAGTAGTGTTGGGCAAGAAAAAAATAGGTGGAGAAAGGGAGGAGGAAGCTTTCGGCGAGTAAAAAAAAAAACAAGTGAGAGGAAGGTTCGGCCAAGGAACAAAAAAAAATAAACAAAAAAATATTTTATTCGAATTTTAATTATCTTGCACTTATTCTTTCTTTTTGACACCTTATACCTTTCTTGATTGAGTTAATTTTGCAATCAGAATTTTAATTATAATTATCCTTGTATTTATTCTTCCTTGTGACACCTTCTACCTTGCTTAATTGAGTCAACTTTGCAATTTCTAGAATTATTATTTTCTTCTCTTTGCTACAAATATATCCCCATCTAAATCTCCATAAGTTAGCCTTGATCACCGTGTTCTAGCACTTTGCAATCGCTTTATTCACTCCGTGTTGAAAGTTATCACGAACCAGCAAACACGCGAGCAATTTTGAGAAGGGCTAGAGCTTCAGGTGGTAAGGTTTGTGAGGATTGTGAGTTTTTCATAAATAATTTACTAGTTTGGTGGAATTTCTCTTTTGTCTTTACTAACAATGTCAGAATCGAGAAGTCCACGTGGTGTTTCTTATGACGGGGAAGATGGGTCTCAATCATTGGCGATATCATTGTCTCCACGTTCTCAGGCTTTGATGGCTCATATTACAAATACATTCGAGCAAATATTATCCGATCATGTACTTGTGCGCTTGAACGAGTTGGAGAATCGTCTTGGTGGAATTGAAGCACGGCTTGATCAAGTTGAGCAAACTCCTCCACGACGACACTCACCACCTCAATTTCCTCGAGGACGAGTTGAAGCTCATAATAATGCTGCTGCTGCTGCTCCATTCGAACCAAAAGGAAATTTTAATGCTGTATTTCAACAAGCTGATGATGAAGTTGCCTTGGAATTGTATCAGTGGAGGTCAAGCACATCACCATAATGAAGAAAGAAGAAATGATGCATTGGGTAAAATTATATTCACTATTCCTAGTTTTGATGGAAAGTTTAATCCAGAAGCGTATCTTGATTGGGAATTATTAGTTGAGCAAAAGTTCAGCTGTCATCATTATCCAGAAGAGTATAGAGTACGTGCGGCCACTACTGAATTTATTGGTTATGCTTCTATTTGGTGGGGTCATATTCGACAAAGAAATGATGAGATCCAGGTTCGTGCCTTCATATTTTGAAAGAGAATTACTTAATAAATTCAAAAGAATGAATCAAGGAAACAAATCTGTATAAGAATACTATCAAGAGTTGCAGGTGGGCATGCTACGTGCTAATGTACAATAAGATGATAATGCAAAGATGGCTAGATTCTTGGGAGGATTGAACGGAGAAATACAAGATATACTTCATTTTCAGAACTATAATTCTTTGGATCAACTATTTCATTATGCACTTTTCAAAGAAAACTATTTCATTATGCATGCAAAGTTGAAAGGCAAGTTCAAAGGAGGAAGTAGTCATACAAATCTAATCATAGCTATCATATTTCTTCCATGCATTGGAGAGATGTCAATCAGCAACCGAAGAGTGTTGGTCATTCTAGTAAGACTGCTGCACCAATTGGCCAAGGAAATTCAGGAAGCCATTTTTCCGAACCTATCGATTCAAAAGACACCACTATTGCCTCTACAAAAAGTTCATCCTCAATTGCATCTACAGGAAGAACAGGGGAGATTGAGTGCTTCAAGTGTAAGGGGAAAGGGCATTATATGCATGATTATCCAAATCAGCGTGCCTTTATCATTCAAGAAGATGGTGAGTACACATCGGCCAATGAGATAGAAGAGGGATGTGGATCTATTCACGAGGAGTCTCAACCTGTTTTAGGGTCAGAACTAGAAGAGCTCATATTTGATACAAGTCATACAAGCCTGATTGTTCATCCTGTTCTTAGCTCCCAGATGGAGAATGCATAAAATGGGCAGCGTTACAATCTAATCCAATCGAAATTTGTGACCAAGGGGTATTCTTGTAAGAATATAATTGATGGTGGAAGCTGCAATACTATTGCAAGTTCAGATGTGGTTGATCTGTCACCATACTTGGGCAATGAAGATGAGTTGGAGTCGAGGACGACTCCAGTTCAAGAAGGGGAGTATGATGAGGACATCGCTAGTTCACAGGTGCAAGACTCAATTAACATACAAGGCCCAATGACACGAGCCCGTACCCGACGCTTAGGAAAGTAGATCAAATCTTCATCAAATATTTATTCAAGAGCAAATCAAGGAAGAAGATTTATTCAAGAACCAAATCTTCATCAAATATTTATTGAAGAGCAAATCAAGGGAGATTTATCAAGAAATATTTATTTTCTAAATTTGTGGCTTACAAGAGGAGGAGATTTATATATTTGTTTTTCGTATTTTAGTGAAACAAAATATGAAAAAACATGCTATATTTTGTCTATATATTTGGTGGAGCATGCTCTATCGAAAGGGGACTTTGATTTTTGCTTTAGCCACCACTTTTGTAATGCTTTTGCTTCAAACTTGAAGTCCAATTTATTAATCACTTTTTGAGTGATCCTTCCATTGTTGCTCTTTCAATTCTCTTGAATTGTTTATGCCATTCTTCGTGAACAGGTCAGTCGTGTTTGACACGGTTGATAACCAACTGAGGAGTGGTTTAGCGATTGTGAGGTTGCTGGTCGCATTCCTAGATCGTGGTTAGCCTCCCCTTCGTCAAAGTCACAACTCGCCCCGCTTTAAGGATTTCTCCTACGATGGAAGATCGGGACCAACTTGCTTGCACGTATCTTAAGTCGAGGCGTGTGCATATCATCATGTCACCTATATCTTTGTACTAAATTGTCTGGTGTATATCATGATACTACGTTCTATGTTTGCTTCATCTTTTATCATTTTACGCATAATATTATTTGCATTTCAGCATAATTAACTAACATGCAGTAAAAATAATATATCATGCCGAGTAAAAGATGAAATAAGCATATATAGCATATTAGCATGCTAAATAAAATATAAAAATATAATAACATAGCATGCATCTTTCTTGGCAGTTTTAGAAGTATGATATTTATTTAGTTGACAGGCATTCGAGAATTTTCCAAGAAAATATAATTAAGATTTTTCTTAATTGGAATAAATCATACTATGATGAGCCTACGCACCTATATCGAGGTTAGGACTTCAGAATCAATTTAATTGAAGCTCCGGAGTATTAATAGTAGGGTAGATCTAGTCCAAATAATTTTCCTAACATAAGAAAATTTATTTATAATTTTAAATAAATTTTCTAAAATTAATTTGGATATAAATATATTAATTTATGTTGATCCGATCTATCCCCTTAAGTTGGACCTAACCATGTAATTAACCCAATCTGTTTGGTCCAAGTTTATTCATGAAGCCCAAGCCCAATCCATTTATTATCCAAGTTAATCCCGTCAAAATTGGTCAAAATTGACTTTAATTTGGGTTCAAACTCAATGCATACAATAAAAGTCAAAATTGGTTAAATTTAATTTTAATTAACCAAATTGATCAATTTTGACCCAATCTCAATCAATTTGACTCAAGTCGGGTTCAAACAGTCAAATTGGTTTAATTTGGATTTCAATCTGACTTAATTCAATTTGATTAAGTTCAATTCGGGCTTAAATCAATTTAATTGGTTCAACTCAGGTTCGAATCAATTCAATTTGGTTCGACCTAGGTTCAATTTAATTCAATCTGGTTCAACTCGGATCCGGTCCAGTTTAATTGGATCCAGTTCAATCATCCCAATCTAATTCTTTCAG
The DNA here is from genome assembly GCA_030544415.1 of Thalia dealbata. Classification (NCBI taxonomy): domain Eukaryota; kingdom Viridiplantae; phylum Streptophyta; class Magnoliopsida; order Zingiberales; family Marantaceae; genus Thalia; species Thalia dealbata. The sequence continues at coordinate 17,347,546 of CM060460.1, forward strand.
ACTCGAGCTCGAACCACTTTCAATTAATTGATTCAGCTCACCCCAACTAAACTCAGCCCGAACCCTAGTCCGACCTAGATCCGACTCAACTTAATTAATTGGTTCGGCTCAACCAATTACTTAACCTATTAATTAATCCACTTAATTAACTCATTAACTCAAATTAACTTAATTAATTTATCATTAAGCATGATTAAAAGAATTAATCGAATGTAGAAAGGGGCGAGGCAGAGGGCGTCACCTTCGCTCGTCGCCCCCTTCGTCTCCGACGTGGGCTTCCACGCTCCGATGAGGGCTCGTCAGGTCCTCGGAAGCGGCGACAGTGGTCCTCTGGCACCAGCGATGGCAGCGAGGCAAAGCAAGGTGTCGACACCGTGGGACGAGGGAAAGAGAAAAGGGGGTCGTCTCCCACCTCCACATTCGTTGCACGGCCGGAGGTCTCCGCGACGACGTCCGGCAGCAGAGAGGGAGGTGCAGCAGAGATAGAGGAGGGCAAGGCAGTCGCTCCGATGGGGGTTGGCGAGCTCCGTGGATGGCGAAGCTCGAAGGAAAGAGGTCGACGATGAGGGGAAACCGACGAGGCATACAGAGAGGGTGCAGCGGCGACGACGTTTGCTCGGCGAGGGAGAAATTGCTAGTCGCAGCCACCCGATTTGGCATGCTCAGCTCGCTCTCCTGTTTTTGTCCACGAGCAAGGGAATGTGGCGATGAAGGCGTCGGCTACTTTCCGCCACCTCCGGCGGTGATAGGAAGGAGAGAAAAACGTTGAAGGAGGTGCCGATGAGACCTTCGGAACTCCTTTGCAGCTCAGCCGCATGGGTCGCAGGAGGGAGCAGACGCTCAGGCGCTGCAGGTGCGGCCGCATTCGTGGCCATGGGAAGAGGATGGAGGCACCGGAACCTTCACGAAGTGGAAGAGGAAGCGTCGCCAGCCTCCCTTCAGTGGGTTGGTGAGCGGTGTCGAAGGTAAGCGTGTGGCGTCAAACAAGGCGATGATGGGGACGATGAAGGCAGAAGTAATGGGTACGAAGGGGAAGGCGAAAGGCATGGGCAGCACGCGCAAGGTATGGGCCGTGCATTTTTTTTTTTTTTTTTTTTTTCTCAAGGGGTGAGAGGTTTACAAAAAATGATACCTTGGGTAAAATTAAATTTACTGCTCCTAGTTTTTATGGAAAGTTTAATCTAGATGCCTATCTTGATTAGGAATTTTTAGTTGAGCAAAAGTTCAGTTGTCATCATTACCCAGAAGAGCATAGAGTACGTGCGACTATTACTGAATTTATTAGTTATGCTTCTACTTGGTGGAGTCAAATTCGATAAAAAGATGGAGATCCTCTTACTTGGGGTGATTTGAAGCACTTGATGAGGTCCAAGTTCGTGCCTCCATATTTTGAGAGAGAATTACTTAATAAATTTCAAAGAATGAATCAAGGAAACAAATCTGTAGAATACTACTATCAAGAGTTGCAGGTGGGTATGCTACATGCTAATGTATAAGAAGATGATAATGTAAAGATGGCTAGATTCTTGGGAGGATTGAATGGAGAGATACAAGATATACTTGATTTTTAGAACTACAACTCTGAAAATTAAATTTATTGAAACTTTTCCATATGTTGTGAAATATAAGAAGGATAAGGATAATCTAGTTGTCGATGCTTTCCATATGTTGTGAAATATAAGAAGGATAAGGATAATCTAGTTGTCGATGCTTGAGTTCTGTTTGTCTTCTATTGTTGCAGGAAGTGCTGGATGTGGTTTAATTGGATATTTTGGGATACATAAGATAATCTCGATTAAACTCATCACGTAGTTTATATACATCTTTTCCTATTCCAAAAGTACCTTTTTTTTTTAAAACTTAATGAGTCTTGAACCCAAGACCTCATGATCCTCTCGTATAGAGCCCAATTACTCTAACCAGAGTGGTGTACCCTATTCCAAAAGTACCTTGGAAGGATATTTCTATGGATATTGTGTTGGGTTTACCAAGGACTAAAAAGGGGAGAGACAATATATTTGTTGTTGTCAATAGATTTTCTAAGGTAGCTCATTTCATACATTGTCATAAGAGCGATAATGTTACTCATGTTGCTGAGTTATTTTTCAGGGAGATTGTTTGCCTATATGGAGTACCGAGGATAATTATTTCAGATCATGATACAAAATTTTTAAGCCTCTTTTGGAGGACGCTTTGGGATAAGCTCGGAACAAAACTGTTATTTTCAACTTCATATCATCCCCAAACTGATGGACAAACTAAGGTCGTTAACCACACACTTGGTACTATGCTACGAGCGATACTCAAAAAGAATCTAAAGCTTTGGGAGGAGTGCTTACCGCATATTGAGTTTACCTACAATCGTGTCGTGCATTCTACGATAAAGTTCTGCCCGTTCGAGGTCGTCTATAGATTTTAACCTACTGCTCCAATTGATTTACTACCTCTACTATCGTCAGGACGAGGTAATCTTGATACCGATAAACGTGCTAAGATGATTCGTAAGATACATCAGATAACCAAAACGAATATTGAGAAGATGCAAATAAAATATAAAAAGTATGCAAACAAATGCAGAAAGGAAGTCATTTTTGAAGAAGGAGATTTGGTTTGGTTGCATTTGCACAAAGACCGATTCCAGAACAGCGCAAGTCCAAACTAGTGCCACGAGGTGACGGTCTATTCAAGGTTCTTACAAAGATCAATGATAAATGCCTACAAGTTGGAACTACCCAAGGATTATAAAGTGAGTGAGTAATATATTCAATGTGACTGATTTATCTCCATACTTAGGTGATGAAGATGAGAGAGAGTCGAGGTCGACTATAATAATAAATAAATAAATAAATAATAAATAAGATAAAGAAAAAAGAAAATAATAATAATAAAATAAATATAGAAAAAAAAATAAAAGAGAAAAGAAAAGAAAAATAAGGAAATTGAAAAATTCGCCCGCGGCACACCCAATGCACGTGCGCATGCTGTGAGCGAAGGGCAAGGGTTTTAAAATAAGGAAAATAGGGCGGCACCCTATTTCCATGTTTGCAGTGCCGGCGAGTGGAAGGAGATCCGGCGAGTGGCTGTGCGACGGGGAGAGAGTGCAGTCGGAGGATGGGCGTTGGTATCGTAACCGGCGACGCGTAGAGGTGGCTCCGGCAAGCTGCAGACGAGTGGGAAGCGGCGGAGATAGGGGACCTCCTTGTTTCCCGTCGATTTCACTGGCGAGGGGAGCGGCGATCGTTCTTCCCTCCACAACGAAGTGCCTTACGTTGATTCGACTCCAGCGGAGTCGATTTGAGGTGGTGGCCGCAGCATCGAGGGCTTGATAACTGTAGGCAGCGGTTGAACGGCGTGGTACGGAATCCGCTTGCACCGGCGGCTGTGGGAGCTTCTAAGCTCTACCGACGGCGAGAAGGGGTGGCTGGTGGGTTGAGGAAGGCGCGGTGACGTCGTGCACGTTGTTCTGGCAATTTGCAGCAGCGAAGCGGGCGGCGATCGGCGGTGGAGCGGCTGTGAATTTAAACGGAGGAAGAAGACGCGGGCAGCGCGTGCATAGCGCATGAGTCGGTCCGGTCCGATTCAATGAACGGCCGGTTCAGTTGCGATTCGACGTGTTTCTCACCTGGTTTCGCAATTTTACGCTCGCTTTGGTTCGGTTCGACAGTGCTAAGTGTTTATTGGTGATTTTTGGGTTTTGAAAAATTTATTTAGAATTTTAGTTACTATTCCCGAATTATTTTTGATTGGGTTCACGGTTTTGAGTGCATTAATTTTGTTAGAAAAATGTAAAATAATTTGTGATGCTTGAATATAATTTTTGTGATTTAATTAGAATTTTTAAGAATTATTAAGGTGGGATTTTAATTTAATTAATGTGATTCGGGTTAGTTTAGGGTTTAAATGAATTGTTTGTATGTTATATGCATGGAGGAATATTTTGGTAGATGTTATTGTGTTTAAATTACATTAAACGGAATTAAAATGATTTAATTAGAATTTTTACATAATTAATAAATTTATGTTGTTGTTGTAAATTTAGGTAATTAGGTTATTTAGATTTTTTTATTTAGTGGATTTGAATAATTTGGGGTTTAACAAATTTATTTTGTGTAACAAGATTTTTCACAGAATTATTAAGATTATTTTTAGATTAATTAAGGTGGTATAGGTTGATCAGAATTGTTATTATAGTTTATTTGTTAAAAAGGATATTTATTTTATAAGCTTGTTGATGTTTAATTGTGGTTGAGTTGTGATTATTTAATTTTTTAATTTATTGGTTGATTAAGAAGAAATTAAATAAAAATTTGTGAGGATCTGAGTAGGAAGGGCAAATAGGAAGTTTGTCGGGTTGTATTATTTATGTTTTGTTTGGCTGTATTTACCTTGCTTGATTGCTTGCTTGCTTTTAAGAGTCATAGTCAAGCTGTGATTCTTGCTAAAGATTGCTTTAAGACTTAGGTGAGGATTTATGGTCTCAAATTTATGGCCTACTATAGTGTTGATTTTAAGGGTTATTGTACATGTTGATAAGTTGAATATATATTTTATTGCATATTTAATTAGCATGTGTGTTTGATGTGAGTTAGAAAGTTAATTAGCATATTTAATTATGCCAGCATACATGTTTTTATCATGTGTATGTTATTTGTGATTATACTCGTGTTATGTGATATTTGATATGTTCATTTGATACTAGAGATGTAGAGACGCTTAGCAAGAACACAGAACATGATGACATGAGATAAAACTAAAGACACTTTAGGTTCGTGTTATGTTAACACCTAGAGTGGTTTTAAGTAACATATGACTAAGGACTTTGGACATCTTAGGGTTATAATAATCTAGGAGATGACATTAAGTTCTTAGGCTACTATGTGCCAACATGTGGTGAGTAGCCATGTGCTAGTTAAGGTAGAGGTGCAAGTTCGGTTGACTTAGCCAGAGATGCTTTGGTGTAACCGGGATCTCACTTTGGTGTAGAACTCAACTTATATGTGTTACTCCAAGGTAGATGGTATGTTAAGAATAGTATCGTTCAATGCGCTACAAGGCTAGGGAACCTGAGGACACTGACATACTCAAAATGTGGGTCCCTGAGCAGTTTGTTGGTAGCATATACAAGATATCTCAACAAGTCGGACTGTAGATGGTGTGGTTTATGACTTTGTGTGGTGACCCTGTCATGGGGCAGAATTATAACATTGTATGGTACTTATGATGGATAGAAGGGGTGACGTGGTCACCAACTCCTTCTGCTAACGTCATTATGCAGGCACATAGGACAGTGATGTAGAGTTGACACTGACGGATTTGAGAAAATCTCTAACGAGGGATTTACCTTGAACATAGGTTGGCTGCCTTAGGTGTAGTATGGTTAAATCATGATGTATTAGTTAAGGTAATATGATATCTTCGACTTAATGTTACTATTATGATCGTATTTCTTACAATCTTGTTCTTATACCTTGTTATGACTGTGTTTCTTTCACCTTATTTTATTTGTCTTATACTGTTTGACATGTTAATTTGATGTGTGATTTAGTGGATATATCTTTTTGTTAGTTTGTACAATACCATTATGCCCATTTTTAGGCTGCTCTCTCTGTAGCCTTACTGAGTTTCGCGATTCAGATGTGCACATTTTTCTCTGTTGCGCAAGTTACAAGTTGGCCCATAGTTCAGAGAATGACGAAGAACCTAGTTATGATGAATAGGTTTACTGTGGAGATCTAGATAGGGATTTGTCTGTGTAGTATTGGTTTAAATGTAAAATTGTGATGTTTCCATTGTGTTTAGATAAAATAATTATAGTGATTTTGATACTTCTAGCCTTGTATAAGTTGTGGTATAGAAGTGCAACTTATACCACGAGCCTGTTGGGGCCTGTGCCCAACGATTAGGACAACAAGTGAATTCTTTTCTTAGGTAAATTAATTACCTAATTACAGAACAAATGATATTGCCTAATCATTTATTCCCCAAATCAAGGAATATTTATTAAGAGCAAATCAAAGAATAATTATGAATATTTATTCCCCAAATTTATGGCTCAAGTTGCATATATGCAACTAATTTTTTGCTTGTAAGAGAAGGAGACTTATTTAAGGGACTTTGATTTTTGTTTTAGCCATTGCTATTGTAAGGCTTTGCCGCAGAATTTAAAATTCAATTTCTTGAGTTATCCTTCCATTGTTGCTCTTTTAATTCTCGTGAATTGTTCGTGCTTGACACGGTTGATAACTAATTGAGGAGTAATTTAGCGATTGCGAGGTTGTTGGTCGCGTTTCTGAATCGTGGTTAGCCTCCCCTTTATGGAAGTCACAATTTGTCACCTTAAAGATTTTTCCTACGACGGAAGACCAGGACCAACTTGCTTGCACATATCTTAAATCGAGGCGTATGCATATCAAATAGACAAAGGAAAGCATTTGTTTTAAATCTGCAGTCTTATTTTTTTTTCAACTGCAAACTTGAATTTAATTAGGTCGTTATATATATCTTTTAAATGGAATAACATAGTTGGATCGATATCCATTGATAATCACATAACAGCAAAAGACTACAAACGAAATACATGTGCAAGAAAACAGACGAGTAATAGAGAAATTAAGGTTGGATATGAAATCCAAAAGCTTAGCTCGTTCAATCGGCAGTTGGCAGAGAAATGAAGTGCAGAGAGTTAATTACATGAAGCGCTAGCTAACGTTGCCGATTTGATTCACCATTTCCAGAAGACATTGGATCCACACTTGTACTTGTCCTTGCCTTCGCACTCGATGTCCAAGTCATCACTGATGAAGGGTACTTTCTGTGGCAGGGAGTGGGTGAGAGATCGTCGGTGAGGTAAAAGTGAGTGAAGCGATTTGCTTTCAAAAATTCCAAGTTCAATCGATTATATATATAGAGAGAGAGAGAGAGCATGCATACCTTCTGCTTAGCCAAGTCTTGGCAGCCAGTAAAGTTGTCGGGGAATTTGCAGGAGCCGAACTCCACCGTGTACGCCCGAGCAAAATTCGCTCCGCTCGTTGCCAATCTCTTCTTGTCGTTCAGCTCCTGCACGTTCACCAACCCACGTATATATATACATACAACCTTTCTTAAAGCAACACTTTTGAACAGGTCTGCAGCAGGCGAAGCATCAAACCTTGTTAGCTTTGCTCTTCTCGAGGTACTCCTCGATGACGCCGGCGTTTGCGGACGAGGTGGTCCCTGCGGTCGCCAAGACAGCAGCCGCAGCGAGGCCGAGGAGGGCCGCACGCCGCCCCTGCGCTTCCTCCGCTCGAACCCTGGTCACCGGCGCCAACCTGGGCGACGGGGATGGGGACGAGGAAGAGGAGGCGGCACGCACGAAGGCCGGCGGGGCGGCGACCTTGAAGCTCGAATCGGTGGCGCCGGAGATGGCGTAGCAGCACGCCAGGACGCTGGAGTTGACGGCGGCCATTAATTGCTCACTAGATCGATCTGTGCCGGTTGGTTAGGGAAGAAGAAAGAGTCGATCGGATCAGATCGGGTGGGAGGGAGAAGGAGAGAGCAAATGATAGCACTGGCTTTGAAGCGTCTGCCTTTGCCAAGTTTGTGGTGGGCGGCGGAGACGGCGATAGGAGAGGGGAAAGGAGTAGATAAGGTGAGATTTGGCTCCAGCCCCGCCCATTGGTGGGTGTAATCCATTTCTCCCTATCGGGACCCCGAGTCTGTTGATTGATTGGTGAGGTGGAGGGGCCGTGGGGTCGGCTTCGGCTTGGTCTTCCATTGCATTGCATTGCATTGCACAGGGCATTGCACAGGGGTCGTGGGGTCGGCTTCGGCTTCGTCTTCCATTGCATTGCATTGCATTGCACAGGGGTCGTGGGGTCGGCTTCGGCTTCGTCTTCCATTGCATTGCATTGCATTGCATTGCATTGCATTGCATTGCACAGGGGTCGTGGGGCTGCCATCCTCTGCTTTAGCCCTCCACATATCCGCGTCTCTAGGCTTATTAACAGCCGAGCCGTGAATTGCACGGCGAGCGATCGATCGATTTAATGGATGGTCAACATTTAAAAACACATCCAAAAAAAAACTGAGCCGTCCGTCTATCACTATCTTAAAATAAATTCAGAATATTTTTTTTAAAAAAAAAAAACTTAACGTAAAGAAAAATTGAATCTGTTTTAATTAACTGTAAAACGATTTCTTTTTCAAAAAAAATAATTATTAGAAAAAAGGAGTTAAAGCTTAAATTTTTTATTATCTTAGAAAGGGCTCATAAAAATTCCTTTTAAGAAAAATAGAACTCTCTCTCGGAGTGATGCTTGATGAGTGTTTAAGAAAAATTGAGATGAGAGTTTAAGAGCAGGGAGTGATATGGGCCTTGGTAGGAAGGCTGTGCGGTGGAATTCCAGCGTCTCTGCCAACCAAGCTTATTTGGTTGGGAAGAAATTTGTATTACATTTGCAGAGATAGAAATATTGTCGCATCATAAATATTTTTACAGATAGTATTTAAACATTAAATATTATTTTACATTTATATAATAATTTTAATTTCTATTAAACTATATATAAGTATATATATACACTTTCATTACTTTACCCTTGTTTATTTAATTTTAACGTCGATCGTGCACCTAAATACTCTCGTATCTACTAGTCTTGACGTATAATTTCCCTACTTGGTTATTTTTCAGAATGGACTAAATTGCATGCATTAAAGTGCTGTGCATCACCATATCCTTCCACCAATCAGGCCTTCTTTGCTCGAGAAAAATGTATGATGAGTTAAATTGCGATGCGTAGATTATGAACGGCAAAAATCAAGGAGAAAATAAACGGGCATTCGAGCAAACAACAAAGGAAAAGATATACGGGTATTAATGATAATGTATTTGCACTTCTTATTCATCTTCCATTATTATTATTATTATTGATGATGCCATAAAGAATCTGAAAACAAGAGCAATCCGGCCCACAGCGACAGGCCCGATCGATGCAGTGCAAAAAACATTAATAACAAATAAACACCCCCCAAAAATATTACACTGAAATAAATGAAAAATAAGACCCCTGAGCGAACTCCTCTGAAACACAACACGCGGTAATAACCCACGGTCTAACTAAACAGTAACTACGATTTAAGACGCACTCAACTACGACACCGACCACGTGATGGTTGATGTCGATGCATGAATGAAAGCATGCATTGCAGCAGCAGCAGCTAGCAGAGGATGATGATGATGATGATGTGATGTAGGCAAATTAAGTACTAATAGTAATAAATAGATGGTTACGGTGGATATAATAATGGAAGGATGATGATGTTGGATCCTTCCTTCCACCGGCGCCGCGGCATTTTCTTGCGGCTTCAGTTGGGTGGGACTCGGAACTTCTCGAAGCGGGCGCCGATCTCGTTGAGGGACTTGAGGCCGATGATGCCGTTGAACTCCTCGAAGGTGGTGAGCTTGTGGAGATGGTCGCGGCTGGTCCCTTCCTCCTTCATCACCTTGAGCACGTCGATGAGGGCGCGGGCGGAGGCGTAGACGGCGGTGGTGGAGTGGACGATGAGGTGGAAGCCCAACTCCTTGAGCTCCTCCGGAGTGTGCAGGGGGGTGTACCCGCCCTCCAGCATGTTCGCCGCGCGGAACCCCTTGGTCTTCTTGCTCACCTCCCTCATCTCCTCGTCGCTCCTCGGTGCCTCCACGAAGCACGCATCCGCTCCCGCCTGCGCGGATTAACCAGAAATAAGCGTTACCTATTTACGTACGCAGGTTAATCGTAGTAATTAGCTAGCTATCTACCTCCATGTACAGGTTTGCCCGGGCGATGGCTTCCGCCAGGCCGCCGGCGGTGGCACGGGCGTCGGTGCGGGCGATGAGGAAGAAGTCGGAATCGCCGATGGCTTCTCTAGCGGCTGCGATTTTTGCAGCGTGTTCGTCAGCTGGTATCACCTGCTTGCCCTGCATGTGGCCTGGAGAAAGGAAAACAAAAACAAAGGTCGTCAGATCAACCAGAAGAAGACATTATTATAAAGCTAGAAAAGCATATTCTTTCTTAAATGTCTCCCTCACCGCACTTCTTTGGCCAAACTTGATCCTGGAATCCACAAGAGACAGAAAACAGAGCGCAAGTAATTGATTAGCCTGGCTTGATCCGGGAGCACTTCCATCGCAACTTATTGGAACGATATATGTATGCATACCTCGAGGAATAAGCCAGCAGCCCCGGTTGCCATGATATCTCTAACGGTCCTCTGGACATTGAGGGCATTGCCACCTCCGGTATCTGAAATTAAATTATCATCACGGTATACTAATTAGGATTACAATTAACCTGAAGAGGACTGACGAATTTAATCAACCATTTCTTTCTTTCTTCTGAACGGCCTACTAAAGCTAACAAGTAGAGCACATTTCTACTCGGTCTTAGTTCCAAGTATTCATATAGATCTCCTCTTTTCTAAAGGCGGTTGGATCGTTCATCCTGTCTGAAACAGTTGTCCTCCTCTATCCGTGTTATTTTGATTCATTCTGCAGTACTGGAACTTGGTTTGGTTTACTATAACATCATCATAATAATATTATGATATGATAGGTTGACTCAGAACCACCCAGCTGTTAAATAATAAACAAATGTGGCGTGGGTATGCGTGATATCAATTCCCATCACAGTCAACGGGCAACAGCCTTAATTAAATCCCTCCTCTAATCGTGGATCTAACTTGAATCGAAAATGGAAACTGGAGTCGGAAAGATGATAAAAGAATCGACGAATCAGGAAAATGCTGCTGAAAAAGGAGAAAAATTTACGACTCTGCTCTTTCTGCTGAAATAGATAATAATAAAAAGGAAATTTTACCAGCGTCGACGATGAATGCTACGTTAGGAGCAGCCCGGCAGATCGCCCGAGCCGCATCTGCCATCTCCGGCGGCCTAATAATTCATATATCCAGCAACAAAGGGAAGAAAGCATCAGCGGCGGTGATGAAATTAATTGGGAGAAGGGATGAATAAGAAAATAAAGGGGGAGGGAAATGAATGAACGGGGGATGGATAGGGGATCTGGAGGAGGAAATCAAGGAGGCACTCACGTGAGGAGGCCGATGTCGGGCATGCCGAGACGGGAGGCGGAGACGGCGTAGCCGGAGACGAATCCGGCCTTGAAGCCCAAGCTCTGGAGGACGGCCGCGGAGAGCGCGTCGTAGATGCCGGGCATCAGCACGATGCCCTCCTCCTCGATGAGGCGGTGCATGCGGGTCTTCCGGGGGCCGGCAGCGTTGGAGAGGGGCTTCACGGTGACCGCCGCCATCTCTCGATTTCCCTTCTGGGGAGGAGGAGGAGGAGGAGGAGGAGGAGGAGGAAGGATGAAGAATTAGGAGAAAGACGAGGAAGCGGAGCGAGGGGATGGAGAAGCGAAGCGAGGGGAGGGCGGCGTTTTATAGTGCGCGCGGCGGGCGAGGCACCGGCCACATGGGCACACCGCGAAGGACCGGCTGACAGGAGGCCGAGGGCTGAGATGGAGCGGGAGGGATCGTCGAACTAATCCTGGGCGTCGGGGAGTGGAGCCCACGGGAGAGCAAGTGGGCCAGGCAAATTAAATTAAACCATCCATCTTAAATGCCCGGGAAAGACGGAGCATAATATTTTTAGACGCGCGCGATCGTTACTTTGCTCGCCACCCGTATAGAATTAAAAATACATTTCATACGTTCCAAACCCACCCCCCCAATTCCCACCCCATCCTCCCAAGCCTGAATCTAGATAGATAGATGGACCAGATTCAGAGATCAGCCCGAGTGGCTACGGTAACCATTCGACGCGTATCATCTGCTGATCTCCGTTTCATCCAACCAACCTAGCAAATTATACGAGTGATGGTTGACTTACAGATTATATTTGACTGTCTAAGTGGATAAATCAACCTACTTATAATAATTAACACACATATACAGCTTTTTTTTTAATAAATTATTTCTACTATTATGAGCTATCTTCGTAGGGGAGTGCGTGTGTGTATTTTTGGTTTTTTAAAATAATATGATCCTAAAACTTATAATAATCTTCTAGTAAAATTAAATTTTTTTAAAAAAAATTCTTACTCTTTCAATAATACCTACTTAAGTATTAGAATCTCCTCGGGCAGGTTTTATCAATCGGCAGATTCGAGTGATTTTGAAGTAGGTTGGAAATAGGACAAAATTAGAGTCATAAACAATTCGTTTCTCAACTACTGGAACAGAACACACATCATCACTCGTACATACGAAAAGAATAATTCCTGATAATTTTAATTAAAGGCGATAATTGTGATGGACATCAGGAAAAAACGGTGGGGGACGAGCGGCCAATCACGTGGCCCGAGTCCCCATCCTCGAGCGATCGTGAGATAATTCGTGGCACAGGGAGGGTGTCTGCATGATTGCACTAATTAATGCGGTGCATGATTAATTATGCAAGTAATTGAATTTTCTGTGACTTGGGCGGTCGCATAGTTTTCATGCGTGCCCAAAATTAGTAAAATAAAATAAAGCAAAATAATATATACATACTTCACCCATAAGAGAACATTATAATATACGAGTAAGTAAGAGGGTGGAATGGGGATTAACCTGTCGCGTCTCCGGACCACTTCCTTTTTATTTATCCTAAATATAAATCTATTTAATTTAGATTACGAACGAGTCTATTTAATTTTAATAATTTTATTTTTAAACATTAACTAATCTCAAGCGTCCATAAATAAACTTTCTCCTAGCAGTACGAGTACGGTTGAATCGAGTTCATTTTCTCGTGCATTTAAATAATTTTTGGTGCAGCGAAAATACCGCAATGATTGACGATGACGTCAGTAGGGCAGTACATTGAGACGGATCGCTAGCTCCGAATTATACACATGGTGTGGACTATCAAAACAAAAAAATAAAAACCATCATCGCTGTAACGCGATGTGTGAATATATATATACCACCTGTGCAATAATTGAGTCGATGCGTCTAATTTTAATTTTAATGATGTGGTACCACAACCACAATAAAAATTACTGGTTTGTTGAATTAATGTCCGTCTCCAACTAACACCTCCTGCTCTCCATCTGTATCGGTCAGTATATATTCGTAGCTGAGATTTATTATTATTATTATTATTATTTAAAAATATAATAATTATAAATATGGGTTGTTTAATATTCATTTTCAGGAGTCGATATCAGGTCAGTTCAACCACAAGCTGCCTAAATTTACCAACACATCCACTTAAATAAACGAAGAGATGCAGAAGGTACGATATTATTATATTCCAAGATATACAGATTAAAACACATTAAAACTTGCAGTCCGAACATGTCGAATAAATTACCGAAACATATAAGAAATAAAATTAATGGGTACGCATGTGCACACTACACATGAATGAAGTGGGGAGAGGACAGAGGGAGATCCAACCATTAAAGTTAAAGTGAAATGATATATATATATCACATGCATGCTTCGCAGGTACATGTAAATGCAATTGCATCTGCATTGAGCCCTTCCGGATAAGACCAGTGACGTATCAGTATCATTAATTACGACCGCCACCACTCATCTTGTCTTTTGCTTTGAGCCACGATTAAAACAATTCCCTTCTTTTTAATAAAAACAAAAATAAAACTTTTCATTTTTTTAAATTTCTTCTAACTCCGTTCTAATCCGTTAATGTTTAATGCGTGCATTAAACTCAAGCACTGACATCCGACTTAATAATATTTCATAACTCTGGTGCCACTACCATCCACATCGGCTGTACGAATTAATTTATTAAGACTGACCGTCTAAAATTAATCTCAATTGTGGCGGTGACCTACACATTCAGGATTTGTTTTAAGCGATGCTTATGATTATTAATTGTGGGTACTAAAAATACGAATATGAATAGGTAATGTGAATAGTATATATAAAAAAATGATCGAGATGAGTGGGAACGGAATGCCATCGTCATTTATCATAAGAGAAGAGAGAGAGAGAGTTGTGAAATTATATCACATGTCAGCACGTCACATGTCAGCATGTGCCCTGTCTAAATTATATTAATGAGCCAGCCAGCTCATTTTTAATTCTTTAATTCTTTTAAAATTTGCGCCTCACGGAGCTCGTGTCCCCCCCCTCCAATAATTCCTGCTCTACGTGTGTCCAGATCAGATCACATCAAACCTCAAAAATTTCCTCCTCCTATTACTATTATTTTAAAATTTCTAGTATTATATACATAAAGGTTGAAAACAAAAAGATGATATATTTACCCGGTCACATGCATGCATGCTGCTGCTGCTAAATAGTTGCTCCCATCTCTACACCCACCTCTCTATTTGGTATTTAATACGGTACGTTGAAATCTATTTTTTTTCAAAGTATAATTTATATATAAAAGTATATTACCTCCATCTTAAACTAATAGACCAACATTGAATACATACACACACCATCCGTCTACGTGCCAAAATCTTCAATTTTTATTTACTATGAGATTAGCTCTCCTCTAGCTTTCCTTCAAAGGAAGAATATAAAACTCAACCTTATGAAATATGATCGAATCATCGAGTCATTATTTTTCTCCAAGTCTAGCTAGCATATCTGCGTTAGATCCAAATTTTTTTAATACTCAGTAGACAAAAGTTTGAGTTAGATCCGAAAATAAATAGATAAAATAAATGCACGAGATGACCGGATCTGATAACTTATCAAGATTTAAGAAACAAAGAAAATAAAATAAACGAACGAACAATAAGGTATGATAAATAAAAAAGAGAGTAGAGTGGGTGACGAGTTATCCCTCATTCCGTAATAAGTTAATTATTCTACGCCAGATGCGTGCATTTACGATCTGGACGGAATAATTGATTAAAAAAAATATTCTTGGATCATGTCGCCCCTGATTAATCTCGCCAAATTTTCCACATCGGAGGGTTCCGCAAAATATTGTCCAACTTGGCAAGTTGGGTGATGGGATGGACTGTATGCATAATATAAAATATATAGATATACGCACACGCCAGCAAGGTAGTTTTTGTTTTTTATTTAAGGTTTTGATCAACTACATTTCTATTCATTCATTGGAGATAACATGAAACGATATAATAAGACTGAGAATATAAAATCTGATTTTATATGACCTGATCTGATGAGCAAGATACCACTTGAAACTTTCTATATACCCCCCAAGAAGGCGTATGTATACATGTTAGTTTTAACTCTTCTTTTGCGATTAAGCTTCTTTTCAATTGCAAACCACTTTGTTGCTAAGGTTTGGATGTATCGTATCATTTATCATTATTAGAAAGAAATCATTTATCACTGTCATCTGAGATACGTTAGTACATATTAAAAAAATCTCTACTGATGAGCATCCTTTACTAACCCAGTATCATTTCATCTCTATCTCATGCAAAAAATTTGTTGGTAATCTTTCTAACCAATCATTCATTAGCTTAGTTTTGTTAGAAAATCCAATCAACCAAATATCTATTAGTAATGAATATTTTTTAGTTCTTAAAGTAGAATACATTCTTTAAAAACTAAATACCGAATATAAAAAACTAACTCATTATAAAATTATCTTATTAAAATAAATAAAATTATTGACTAGTGATGGATGTATATAGGTTAGAAATTACCGACGTAATTCTATATTTTCAATCAAAACATATTTTTTTATAATAATATCTAGATTATCTATCATGTGTTGACCGGTAACAACTATCATTTGTGTTTAAAGAGCTTCTTATAGTGAGGTTCTTATACTTATACTGTCGCACCCTCAATTAGGCCGCAATGTATTCGAAGAAATTGCACTATTTAAAAGGACAATTATCAACCTTATGAATACACAAAAAGAGATATAAGCTAGGAAAGTAAATAAACAAGGATAATATGGACTAAACCTTTATTGCAAGGTACTCCCAACTCTCTTAACTCTCTTATGTTAGATTATCTCCTCTGCCTCTATAGGTTGAGGATGTTGGGCTTATATAAGGAAGAGTTCTATCGAGTTTTAGATCCTCCTATTATTAGCCTAGTCTAGTTTATGGTGAACCATTCTTCACAATTTTAGATTTGGACCAAGTGACCTACCCATTTTGGTCTTTTTGTTGCATCTTGGATTGGATTGAGTACGACCCAAATGCATCATTAACTATAGGGGTATGACAATACTTCTCCGGTTGAAGTTGTTGACATATTCATCGACTTCTCAACTATGTCTACTTGTGACATGTCCTCCACTTATCTGGCCAGCACCTCTGTTACCAAATTGCATATCCTAACAAAATCCTTGCGCACTGCATCATCTTTGCATGCATTGGTGCACTTCGTACCTGTCTTGGCGTACGCCCTACACTTGTTTACGTTGAATGAATAACTTCGTGTGTTCTTCACGCGGATGGAGGTTTGTGCATTATCCTATACAATCCTACTCTAAGGTCTCTGCACTTCATATGCAGAGAGGGTCTACCCTATGCAGACCTAGTTGAGAGCCTCCACGTGCACCTCACGAGGAGGGGAACCTGTGCATTGTCTAGTGCAGTCCCGAAAGGTTGATATTGCACCCTCTTGCATAGTAAGGGGCCAATGTTGTCGCTTATGACTTGACAGTATTTCTGTGTACCCTGAGTGCCCTTTGTATGGAGAGGAGTCTGCATCATGCAGACCTGGATGAGGTCCTCCCTACGCACCTTGTGCAGAGAGGAACCAACACATTGTCCAACATGGTTCCAACAAATTGCTGCTATGCACCCTAGCATAGTAGGAGGCTCGTGTCGTCTTGTACGATATTAATGAGATCTCTGCATATCCCTCACATCGTGGAGGTTTGTGCACAAGGAGGGGTCTCTCCTATTTAAACCCAATTAAAATGTCACGTCCCAAATTTACCTTTGGGCATGTGGCAACTGGCGTATTAGCTGTACTTCTACACCACAACTTATACAATGTTAAATGTATCGCAAAACAGTGGAAACATAAATAAATTACATTTAATACCAATACTACCACTAGATTTCCAAGATAAATTCTATTTTGTCATAACTATGTTCTCCCTCGTTCCCCATACTAGTGGCCAACCTGTAACCTGCGTAATAGGAAAAAATGTGCACATCTAAGTCATGAAACTAAGTGAGGCTACAGAGAGAGCATCCTAAAAATGGGCATAAGGTATTGTACAAGCCAACAAGAAAACATATCCACCAAATCACACATTTAAAATAACATATCATACAATATATAATAAGACATAACATATTAAAGTAGCAGTCACATTATTAAAATAAGGCATGTGAACATGATATAAGAACTATATTCATAACAGTAACTTAAATTTAAAAATATCATATCGTCTTGACTAACATATCATAAGTTATCTAGTACTACTCCTAAGGCAGCCATCCTGTTCAAGATAAACCCCTCGTCAGAGATTTTTTCCGAACCCGTTAGTGTCAACTCTACATCTCTGTTCTAGATGCCTGTACACTGACGTTGGCGAAAGGAGCTGGTAGTCACGGACTCCATCTATGCAACACAAGTACTATACAATGCTGTATTTCTGCCCCATGGTAGGATCATCATACAAAATCACAAATCACATTCATCTACAGCCTGACAAGCTGAGATCCACTGCACATGCTACCAATAAACCTGAACTACTCAGGGACCCACATCGTTGAGCATGCCAAAGTCTTTAGGTTCCCTAGCATTTGTAGCACATGGAATGGTACTATATTTAGCACACAATTTACCTTAGAGTAACACAATTAAGTTGAGCTCTGCACTGAAGTGAGATCCCGGCTATACCAAAGTATCTGTGGCTAAGTCAACCGAACGTGCATCTCTACTTAGCTATTACATGGCTCCTCAACATATGTTGGCATATAGCAGACTAAGAACTTAACATCATCTCCTTGGTTATCTTAATCCTATGATGTCTAAAGTCCTTAGTTATATGTCATTTAAGACCACTCTAGGTGCTATCATAATATGAATCTAAAGTGTCTCTAGTTTTATTTTATGTATCATGTTCTGTGTCGTGCTAAGTGTCTTTACATCTCTAGCATCACATAAACATATTAAATA
The DNA here is from genome assembly GCA_030544415.1 of Thalia dealbata. Taxonomy (NCBI): domain Eukaryota; kingdom Viridiplantae; phylum Streptophyta; class Magnoliopsida; order Zingiberales; family Marantaceae; genus Thalia; species Thalia dealbata. The sequence continues at coordinate 17,365,615 of CM060460.1, forward strand.
TCACATAGCATGAGCAAAATATTAATAACATGCACATGTTTGAATCATATCTATACTGGCATGACATACTTTTAAAATCACATCAAATCACATGTTAATTAAATATGTAGCAAAGCAGATATATAACTTATCAGCATGTACAATAATTAACAACGACCCTTAGGACTCAGCACTGTAGTATGCCATAAATTTAAAACTATAAACTATCACATGAGTCTCAAAGCAATATCAAGCAAGAATTCACAACTTGGTTGTGATGCTTAAAAGCAAGCAAGCAACAATCAAGCAAACAATTCCTTCTTACTCGAACATAAATCACAGCTTGGCCGTGATTTGTCAAGCAATAGCACAATAAATCAATTCTCCTAAAAAATAAAATGAATACAACCAACAAATATACAACTCAACCAAAGATCTCCTATCTACCCTTATACTCATATCCTCACACTATTTTCTTTCTTATTTTTAATTCCTTATAATCAACCATCATCCATCATATTACACAATTACTATCCAACATAAAACATAAACAGACCTATAAAATAATATTCAATTTAACAATTTAATTATACCAAAAATTTAAATCAATATATACCGCCCTAAATAAATTTTAAAAATAATTTTAATAATTATGTAAAAAATATAATTATATCAATTTAATTTTATAAAATTTTAAATTATCCAATTTCATTAAATGGAAAATTCTAAATAATCTAATTACCTTAATTTACAATATCCTAAATTTCTTAATTATGCAAAAATTCTAAATAAATTATTTTAAATCAAATTAATGCAATTTAAATACCATAACATTTACCAAAATATTTCTTCATGCATAAAATATACAAATAATCCATTTAAACTATAAATTAATTTGAATTATCTTAATTAAATTCAGAATCATATTTTAACAATTCTGAAAAATTCTAATTAATTTATAAAAGTTATATCTAAGTATAAACAAACATCACAAATTATTTCAAATTTTTCTAACATGATTTACACACTCAAAACCCTTAACCCATCTTAACATAATTCAAAAACCACACCTAAAATTTGTTAAAAATTTTAAATAAATTTCTAATAACTAAAAACTTACTAAAAAATCCTAGGCAACATTGAACCGAACCAAACCAATCGAAAAACTGTGAGAACCAGCGCAAACCCGACTGAACCGCAGCCGAACCAGCCTTAAACCGGTCCGGATCGAGTTGAACCGGACCGACGCACTCGCCACCCCGGTCTTCTTCCCTGCTTGACACCGGCGCAGCACTACCGCCGATCGCTGCCGATTTCGGCTCGTTCCACCATAGCTTTTCATTGCTGTTGTTTATAAGCATGAAACTACGCTTTTGCTAACTCTAAATCTAGTATATACATCTGTTTGATTATTTGTGATAACACTTTACTTTTGGAATGCATATGATTAGGATGGTATATTACTGGATAATGTTATAGGCACTTTAACTACAGTGATAGGAGATTATATTATTGGCACTCCAATAGACTACTTATGAAGAGGGGCGTGAGGTGATAGTGCCCGAGATCAGGATGAGAGATTGGGTTACTCCTGACTGGTTTTACGCTTGACTAGCTATGGGTACAAAGTAATGAGATCTAGTGGGTAACTCACGGGGGGAAAGGGGGTTTTATTTTTATATTCTTGTGACTCTACTTTGATTTGGGTACCCTATGATGCTTGATACCTCCTCCCGAGGTGACAGTTGTGGGTACGACTGCCATTAATTTAGCCAGCCTCAGATTCAGTCTCGTATGACTCTTGATTATTTTTCTTGCTTGGCTATTGCATCCAAACAGTCGATTAGTTCTATTCATCAGACTTGCTTATTCTATGTTTTTGATTTTATATTATTTTCTATCCAACTCACTGGGTACAAGCATGCTCGCCCCATAGGGGGATTTATCTTTATTTTTTAGAACCACAGCAGGAGAGGGACTCATAGATCGTATAACGAGTAGACAGGTACCTAAATTTTGAAAGGCAGAACATTACTACATTTATTTTGTGTATATAGAGATCCACTGGCTAGATCTTTTGTAAATCTAGGGCATGTGCCCAATTTTAGTTGTAAAACATTTGTATACAAGTGTTTCATTGTACATGAGAACTTATTTTAAAAATATATAGTTTTAGAGTTATATTGATCTATTATCAAGGATCTTTCCTTCCACAAATAGAGGGGATATACATCATATATGCTTAGTGGGTTCCCATATAGTTCCAAAGGTTAAGCGGGGCTATATGTGAAGTTCACTGTTGTCTGTGTAAACCCCCATCAAAAAAAAAAAAAAAAAAAAAAAGGACCGGTGCAAGTGAACCGGCTGGAGAGCCGGCCGGTCCAGCTGAACCGGCTTGGACCGGGCGAGGAAGCGAGACGGGGCGAGCGAGAAGCAAACGCCCTTCCCACTCGAGCCATCGCCTCGAGCACGCGATGAAGCAACGTCGCTTCGTCTTCTCCCGCACCGAGCAGCGCCGACGCTCCGCCTTCCGCCGTCGACCGCTGCACGTCGCCGTCGACGATCGTCTGCCCTCGTCCACCCCCAGCGAGCCACTCCCGACGGAAAGGGCGACTCGGCGACGCCTTCTTTTCCCATCCCGTTCGCGCGACCACCGCAGCAGAGGAACTGCTGCCGATCGATCGCCGCCCAGCACTCGCAACCCCTCGGCGGACGTCTTCTCCACCGCGGTTGGAGACGTCGGCCGTCTCCGCGTCTCCACGGGCCTTCGAGGAGTTCGAAGACCCCTCGGCGGGCGGCTGAGCTCGCCGCCTCTGTTCGAGCGATCGAACCCTACCGGCGGCGGCTGCAAATCGTGATCCGGTCGCTTCGCCGGCCGCAAACCCTGCCCCTACCTTCTTCAGACGTCCGCGAGGTGAGCAGCTGCGTTTTCCCCATGAAAAGGGGTGGTTTTCACCCTCCGGTGGAGACGCCGTGAGTTCGCCGGAGACGACGCCGGAAAGATCGCCGTTTAGGCGCTGATGGACGTCCTTCTCGCAGATCGGCGTAGTCTCCGCGTTGAGCGAGGAGCAACGAAGCTCGCCGGCCGTTTAGCCTTCGTTTTCGCGAGTTCCGGCGAGGTGGCGGCTAGGGTTCCGGCGGCGGCGCTGAGTTTTCCGGCAGCGCACAGTTAATCCGGCGAAGGTGCTTAATTAGGGCTTAATCGCGATTAGCGCTAATTAAGTGTGCTTAGTGTAAATAAAATATAATTAGTGAGAAATCATGTTATTGTATGCTTAGTTTAATTAAAAGCATGATTAGCGTTAATTAACTAAGCTTAGTGTATAAGAAATTATTTCTTTAATGAAACGGTTGGGTCGAATCAAGTGGGGCTAAATCGGTTGGGTTTGAGTTAAGTTTGGGTTCGAGTCAAGTTGGGTTGGGTGAGCCGAATCAAATAAGTTGAACCTCGTTCGAGCTCGAGTCAAATTAGATTGAATTTAATTTAGCTGAACCGGACCCGAACCGAACCAAATCGAACCGAACCGAACCGAACCGGGTGAACAGTAACTCGAACCGTTGACCGAGTCAACAGCTGACCCAGTCAGCGTTGACCGAGTCAACCGCTGACCCAGTCAGCGTTGACCGGTCAACAGCTGACCCAGTCAGCGTTGACCGGCCCACTGCTGACCCAGTCAGCGTTGACCAGTCAACGTTGACAGTTGACCGGGTCAGAAAAATATAAAATAATAAAATAATATTAAAATAATAAAATAATATTAAAATAATAAAATAATATTAAAATATTAAAAAAAAATCAAAAAATAATAAAAATTTCTATGGGTTCTACTTGGGCTCCTGGATGACTTGGGTCAAGTTATGGGTGAGTTTGATGAGTAGAAATTGAATAAAAATTCATTGAAGTTATTAGGTAAAAATGCAAAAATATGATAAATTCATAATTCATTAGGTGAGATTAATCCTAAACATGCATAGGATTAATTTAATGTAATAATTATTTAATTGATAGATTTTAATTTATTTATCTTAAGGGAAATAAATTAAATCTATTTTAAATAAATTTTATTAAATAGGATTATTTTGGGTACGCGATCCGAGAAGCTCGGCGGGTGATATTCTCCGCGCGACTTGGTTCCCAGAAGCAGATCGCTATCCAAGGTGCGTTGGTTCTCCGTTGGTAGGATTTATTCACGCTAGGGAATACCCGCTGGGGTTTTCTTAGGAAAAATTCTTGGATGTCTTCAATATGATAAACCATAATGTTTTGATAAGATTTAAATTGTATGCATGCTAGCATAGTTATCTTATCTAACATGTTTATCTACTATGTATCTAACATATTCTACATTCTTGCCCGGCATGCTATTGCTTTCCATGATATGTTAAATGACTACCATGCGGACATAGATAATACATGTGACATGTTAGAACCTTGGCGACGTCACCGCCACTTAGAGAAAAAAAAAGGGCCTTTTTCCATATGCCCCGGTTGACCGCCGCGTCCCGACGGTGGTCAAACGGTGACGTTTCCGTTAGGCGCCACTCCCGAGGTTGATGCATAGCGGAGTACTGGGAGCACCACTCCCGACGTTATGCATAGCTCATATACTGGGAGCTGGTAGGGTAAGGGACTGTACACACTCCATGGTCATGTTAGACTGGAAATATGGAGCAAGTCCTTACCCGAAACCTTCACCCGCGCGAGTGTCGTTGTAGGCGGCCTCGTGATAGTCTTGAGATGGTTAGCTAGGATGAACCCTACCATGGACTTGGCACCGACGAAGTCGAGGGCCACATCCCATCGTGTGGATGTGCGCCAATCTCGATAGACGTTGACGGCTATTGGACTGGAAAGGTGATTCCACATGCGACGCCTTGGACAGTGGATCCGTAGACCGCACGGCTATCACGCTTGACGTCTGCAGACGATCGGATGAGTAGTCCGGATCCTAGGGTGGTTATTCCGGCTAGCCGTGGCCGATGATATTTAAGAGAGGTGACCCTGTCTACGGGCAGTGTGTAGTACTACATGGGTGTCGTGACCCCTACGGTATCCGGGGAGGATGTAAGGGCACGACGGTTTCGCTAGGGGAGGCATGGTTGGCGACTAGTGAAACAACAGGAGAGGGACTCTGGGTCATCCGTCCTCTCTGCCAACATCAGTGCAGCGGGCATAGGTAGAGACAGAGACAGAAAGGCACTGATGGGCTTACTGATACTCTTAGCTAGGGTAGTCATTAAGCGTAGGCTGGCAGCCCGAGTTTATGAAACCTAAAAAGTCTCACTATGACGTAGGTGACATACTATTAATATGGACACTAGACATGACTAGGGTGACATCTAGTGACATGTACACATTTAATTGTTTATTTAATTGTTTGTTTATGCTGTCTATTTTTATACGAATTGTTTAAAACGAAATGGCATGAAAGATGATGACTAATTACCAAAGACATCCTAGAATACTCCTCCTAGCCTTTGATTTCCTTATTCGGTAGGACCGTAATTTCGCATTAGGCCGCAAGGCTGAGCACACCGCGTTCAATGTGTGTGCAGGTGTCGTTGCACGAGACGAGATCGATGACGGAGGGTTCTTCGCGGAAGGTATACGACTGCTGTTATGAGTTCTCGTATGCCGGTCTTAGATTTGTATTAGGAGATATCGGGACTGTATTTAAGATGTTATTTGAAAATGTGGGTGTATGTAGTTTAGTATTTGTATTTATGCCTTGTATGGGCTTGTCGGGCTCATACGGCGGTTGCCACGTGTCGTCCTGCGGGTCGGGGCGTGACAGTCTGCCACATATCCTTGGGGAAGGTATGAGGCGTGACAACTTGGATTAATAAACTTTGGGAGTACAATTAAGATATGATTGGATAGTGAAATAGTTGTCATTTTTATTTCATGATTAATATGTTTAGATCAAGATTCAGGCTTTGGATTTGTAAGGCATAAGAAAGAAATTGTAGATTTTCTCTAAAGGATTCATACAAAATGATATATTAAGATCAGGATACATGATCGTGGACTAATGAAAGATAGAGACATAGACCTAGATAAACTTGAACGTATATAAATTATACTGGAGGGAGCTCATTCCGAGCTCATTCCTCGGCATCATGAGATATTTAAAAAAATATAAAGTTATAACAAACAATAAAAGTGAGTCATATACAAACCGAGTTGGATACTGAACTTAATTATGGATTAGAGTTGAACATCATAAATTAGAGGAAATTATATTTTTGGTACCTGTATCCACATGGATCATTTATATCTTGAGGTCTAAACCTAGTTAGAGTGAATATATAATGATGAAATTACCATACATATCAATGAGGATATAATGAGAGTAATTATAGATCAATTTACTACCTATCAATTCTCTAACAAATCATAATATGTACTTATTAGGTAAATTAGTTAGAAAATTATATACCTAATGGTTAGCAAATTATAAGTTACATACAACTTTTAGCCAAAAGGTATGAGCATTATAACATATTTTGAACAAATCCAATGAAAAATAATAATATGATTTTGAAATAAAGAGATGTAAGTTTGAAATATATAGGATTTTTTGGAATCAATACTATAACGAGCCTTGTAGATATGGATTGGAGTTCTCACAAGAATATTGAGGTTAAAGAAAATTAAACTACTTCATTGATGACGATCAAAATTTTGAGAATAAATTTTTTTTGGGGGTAGGTTATGAGATTTGTGATTTTGACCAAGGATAATTAAGGAATATTGGGTTATTTGGAGGACCCATTTGTAAAAGAAATTTTTTAAAGGATTATTTTTAAAATTCCATATGAATTTTTGAGGTATCAAATTTTGATATATAAATTATAACATCATAGATGATTTTAAATTTGGAGTCTAAAGACACAAACAAATGTTAATTTGGACGTCATTACATTGGTCAAATAGTTGAACTAAAATTTAAACTCAAATAAATCAGTCCAATTGAACTAAACCTGATCCAATTGAATCGAACTTGGTTTAGTTAAATGGAACCCGACCCAATCGAATCAAACCTGGCTTGACCCGAGTCAATTGGGTTGGGGATAGGTTAAACCCGATGGCTCGATTCGTACACGTGTGACCCTATGCGTGGGCGATGGAGGTGGGTGACGATGGAGGCGATGATCCTGATGCCTTTCCGATGATGCTTCGGCCAAACAAAGGTGAATTGCACTGCCAAATTTTAGCCACAGGTAGATCTCGATGCCCTCTTCATTTTGATACCAAAATGCCTAATTTTGGTGACGCATTGAGGGAGGATATATCAACATTGGGGCGTTGGCACGTGGAAATAATGTTGTCGGAGCTTGCTCTAATCATTATCGATGATTCTGGTCGTGAAACATGACAAAGTTGGTACCTATGACTTCTCTTGATGAGAGCTATCCATTGATACCAGAGTTAATGGCACATGACTATCGGTTGACCACCAGCAAGTAAAAATATCAGGCCCCAAATCCACCATTGGGCACGTGGCAAACGCCGTATAAGCTGCACTTCTACATCACAACTTATACAAGGCTAAATGTATCGCAAAACTTCACAATTATTTTAAAGTAAACACAGCGGAAATATAAAAAATATTATATTTAATACAACACTATAAAATAAATCTCTATCTAAATTTTCAAAGTAAATTTTATTTCGTCATAACTAGGTTCTCCCTTGTTCCCCGTACCAATGGCCAACTTGTAACTTGCGCAACAGGAAAAAATATGCAAATCTGAGTCACGAAATTCAGTGAGGCTACAGAGAGAGCACCTTAAAATTGAGCATAAGATATTATACAAACCAACAGTTATATACATCCACTAAATCAACATGTCAATAATATATATAAGACAATATTTATGAAACAGCATAAATATGATCATATATATCTAGACGTAGGAATAGGATCATAATACTAACACTATCAAAGAAGTTATGTTTCCTTAATTAATATATCATAATTTATCCATACTACACTTAAGGCAGCCGGCGTATATTCAAGGTAAATCCCTCATCAAGAATTCTCCCAAACCCGTCAATGTCAACTCTAAATCTCTATCCTATATGCCTGTACACTTACATTAGTAGAAGAAGCTAGTGATTACAACACCCTTCTTTCCAACATAAGTACCATACAACGTTGTAATTCTGCCCTATGATAGGATCACCATATAAAATTAAATAACACATCATCTCCAGCCTGACAAGCTGAGATATTCTGCATATGCTACTAATAAACCTGGACTTCTCAAGGACCCGCATCTTGAGCATATCAGTGTCCTCAGGTTCCTTAGCCTTGTAGCATTTGAATGGTACTATTCCTAGCACACCATCTAACTTAGAGTAACACAAATAAGGTGAGTTCTGCACGGAAGTGAGATCTCGGTTACCTTGAAGTATCTATAGCTAAGTCAACCGAACTTGCACCTCTACATTGACTAGCACATGGTTCCTCACTACATATTGACACATAGCAACATAAGAACCTTATGCCATCTCCTAGGTTATTATCACCTTAAGATGTCCAATAGTTCTTAGTCATATGTCAATTAAGACCACTCTAGGTGTTAACATAACATGAAACTAAAGTGTCTCCAGTTTTTGTGTCATGTCATCATGTTCTATGTTCTTGCTAAGTGTATCTACACCTATAGCATAATATGGACATATTAATCAATAGCATAATATGAGTACAACCATAAATAATATGCATATAATAACAACATGTATACTAACAGTACATAACTTACCAACCCACATCAAAACATACATGCAATTTAAATATGTAACAAAGCAGATATTTAATTTATGAGCATATACAATAAATAACAACAACCCTTAAGACTCAGCACTGTACTAGGCCATAAATTGGAAACCATAAGCCCTCACTTGAGTCTCAAAGTAAATTTTCGGCAAGAATCACAGCTTGGTTGTGACTCTTAAAAGCAAGCTAGCAATCAAGCAAAGCAAATTTTTTTCTATTTCAACATAAATCATAGTTTTGCAGTGATTTATCAAGCAATAGCACAATAATTCAAACTCCCTAGATTAAAATAAATATATCCAAACAAAATATAAATCATATAACTCAACAAAGTTTCTATTTGCCCTTCCCACTCACAAACTCACACAATTTTTATTTAATTCTTTCTTAATCAACCAATAATGTAATAATTTAATAATCACAATCAAATCATAATTAAACATTAACGGTCCTATAAAATAAATATCTAATTCAATAATTATATTATACTAATAATTTAAATCAACATATACCACCATAATTATTCTAATTTTTTTTAAATAATTTTATGAAAATTTAATTACATTAAATAAATTTATAAAATTTCAAATTATTCAAATTCATTAAATAGAAAAATCTAAATAATCTAATTACATAAATTTTATAATATCATAAATTTTATTAATTTTGTAAAAAAATTAATTAAAATATTTTAATTTTATTTAATGGAATTTAAACATAATAACCTCTATCAAAATTTTCCTCGTACATATAACATACAAATAATCCATTTAAACTCTACATTAAACCGAATCATCTTAATTAAATTAAGAATCACAATTGTAAAAAATTCTAATTAAATTATATAAATTATCACTTATATTTTGATAAAAATCTAAATAAATTCCTCAAAACTCAAAACTCACCAATAAATACCTAATAACGTTGAACCCAACCTAACCGGTTGTAAAATCGTAAAAAACTGGTTAAACCTCGTTGAATCGCAGCCGAACCGACCTTGAACCAGACCGGGCTGGATTGAACCGGGTTGAATCGGACCATCACGTGCGACGCATGTGCCGTCTGCTTGAACCCGCCTCTTTGCCTCCCTTTGAAACCCAACCGCACCACCGCCGTGATTCACCGCCAATCGCCGTCGCTCCGTTGCCGCAGACGCGCCGAAACAATGCGCACGACCCTGCTTCACCTTCCTCTACCCACCGACCGCCTCCTCTCTCTGCCGGTAGAGCCCAAGCACTCTTATAACCTGTCGACGATCGTTGTTACCCTATCGCGAGTGCAACCGCCGTTCCCAGCCGCCACCGCTTCTTCCACGTTACGACCACCACTTCAAATCGACTCCACAGGCATTGATTCACCTTCAGAGAGCTTGTCGCAGTGGGAGGAATGACCGCCGCACTGCTCGCCAGCAAAATTGATGGAAATAGGGGACTCCCCTATTCACCGCCTCCCACGCAATCACAGCTCGTCAGAATTACTTCCACACCTCATCGCCCCTGGAACCGACACCCCAAACTTAGCCGCAAGCCCCTCTTGTCGAAACGCCGGCCGCCGTAGAGATTTGAGCTCTGTTGCGCCGTCACCCTCGGGAAACAGGGCATGCCCTATTTTCTGGAGGTTTAAAACCCTCGCTCGCCACAGCACGTGCGCCGCGCGTGCTGCGAGCGGGTTTAAAAAAACATTTTTTTCCTTTTTTACATTTATTTTATAAAAATATATTATTCCTTTTTAATTTCCTTTATTTTATTATTATTATTTTTATTACTAATTTATTATTTATTTTATTTTCTATTTCATTATATTTTAATTATTATAATAATAATATTTCCTTTTAAAAAAAATAGAATTTATAGAAAAACTCTCATTTTAGAGTTTCACCTGTCATGCCCCAAATCCACATTTGAGCACGTGACAACCAACGTATAAGCTGTACCTCTACACCACAACTTATACAAGGCTATATGTATCACAAAGCACCACAATAAATTTTAATAACACAGCGGAAACACAACAAATTACATTTAATACCAATACTACAAAATGAGATTCTATCTAGATTTCTAAAATAAGTTTTATTTCATCATAGCTAGGTTCTCCCTCGCTCCTCGTACCAATGGCCAACCTGTAACCTGCGCAACAGAGAAAAAATATGCACATCTAAGTCGCGAAACTCAATGAGGCTACAGACAGAGCACCCTAAAAATGGGCATAAGGTATTGTACAAGCCAATAAAAAATTATATCTACCAAATCACACATTTTAATTAACATAGCATACAATATATAACAAGTTTTAGCATATCAAAGTGACAGTTACATCATTAAAATAAGGCATGTGAACAGGACACAAAAACTGTATTTATAAAAATAACTTAAATTTAAAGATGTCATATCACTTTAACCAATATATAATAAGTTATCCAGCATTACTTCTAAGGTAGCCATCCTATGTTCAAAGTAAACCCCTCATCAGGGATTTTTTCCAAACCCGTCAACTCTACATTTCTATCTTAGATACCTGTACATTGATTTTAGCGGAAGGAGCTGGCGACAACAACACCCCTTGGAAACCTTGTTTCTTTTAAAAAAAATTAAAATAATAAATAATAATATTTTAATATTAAAAAAAATAAAACAAGTAAAATAGAAAAGGGAATAAAAAAATAAATAATAGTATTTATTTATCAGATAAAATTTGAAAAACATAAATAATTTTAATAAAAAATTAAATTTATTTTAGAATTTTAATTAGTTATTTTATTAGAAGAAGAAAAAAAAAACTAAATCACCGCAGCATGTGCCCTTTTTCGTGGATTTGGGCGGTTGCGGGCGCGTTGGGAGCCTCCGGCGGCCGACGGATCAGTGAGGGGAGCTTGAGGCCGGAGGTGGGATGTTGACTGCAATGCTGACAAGTTGTGGGAGAGGCTCCGGCGGCCGGCGGATCAGTGAGGGGAGAGTGCGGCCGAAGGTGGGACGTCGACTACAATGCTGACAAGTCATGGGAGAGGCTCCGGCAGCCCGAGTTTTGGTGGGGAAATGACGGAAGTCGAGGCAGCCGGTGGAGGCATCGTCCTCGTTGATCTCACCAGCATTGAGTCGACTCCAGAGAGAGTTGATCTCGATTGGTGGCTGTGGCGAGAAGGTCGGCAATCGGCAGAGGGTGTGGAGAGGGTGCCGGAATAGGGGATGCTCCTGTTCTTGTGAGATTTGTAGTTTTGTATTAGGGATAATTTTGTAAAATAATAGTAGAAGGACTTATTTGTAAAATTTTGTGAATTTTTGTAGTATAAAATTTTGACATGAAAATTATACCATTAGATAGTATTTTTGATAAGGAATCCAACGGCGCTGACGAATCGTGATTTGGACATCGTTTGATTAGTCAAATCGTTGAATCAAGGATGGACGGCTAGGATTAAACGGGAATTAAAGAATTTAATTATTTATTAAAAACCGAATTTTCACCCATCGAGCGCGCGGGTTGAAGCCTCTTCTTTTTCTCTCTCCTCCCCTGTTCCACAGCAGCAACCCTTCATCATTTTGTCAACGACGTTTGCACCACTTTCCGATCGTATTTTTCGACGAGATTTCAGATACAGCTTCAGGAGAGTGAGGAGAACACATTAGAGGTATAAATTTACAGTTTTGGTTGAGATTTGAGAGAAAAAAGAGGAGAGAAGTGAAGGGCGGCGAAAGTTCGTCGCCGGAGCTTGCTCCGGCGATTGCCGGCCATTCCGGTCACGGAACTTCACAAACTTGGTACCTATGGCTTCTCCTCGACGGGAGCTTTCCATTGGTACTGGAGTTGAGAGCTGTTGGCCGCCGGTCGGCCGCCGGCGAGCTAAAAACCCTAACTTAGGGTTTCCGCCCAAATTAGATAAATCGGTGAAATTGATCGTGTACGAGCTATAATAATTGGGGAAAATATGATTTTTGGAATCCTTGTGATGAGAGCTTTCGAATGGTACCAATATTGGTACTGTTCGGAGAACTTCGTCGGTGAGGGTTCCGGCGAACTTTCCGGCCAGCTCCGGCGAACTTGAGATAAAAATTAGGGTGATTCTAGAGACTATTTTAAGCATGTTGGTGAAGACGGATTTGTAAAATTATTACCGGATTGAGAGATTTAATTCGTTGAAATATTCACAGGAAATACGATAAGCAGGCACGAGGATACGAACGTTCGCGATACGAACTAGAACGTGCTTGTAACGCTAGAATCAGGTGAGTGTTTATTCTCCAGGTAGAATAAACGGGATAGTTCTCAATGTTTAGTCCAGGAGAACTATATCCCTTTAGTTAGATATGCTTGATATTTCTTTGGACTCTCCTGCTAGTGTATATAATCTTGATTATTAACTTAAATGAGTTGTGAATTACCCTTGATATTCTTGCTTGATGATATAAGCTATTTATTGTTGTTCTTTGATTCATTATAAGCATGATACTATGCTTTTATTGACTCTAGATCTAGCATATGCATTTGCCTGACTCTTTGTGATACTTCTTTCACATGTTAATGCATATGGCTAGTATGATCTGATACTGGATAGTGCTATAGGCACTTTCACTGCAGTGATAGGATATTACATTATTAGCACATCCATGGGCCGCCTAGTGAGAGAGGCATGGGATGTTAGTGCTCGAGGTCAGGATGGGAGATCGGGATACTCCTGATTGGGTTTTTACTATGGATTAGCTATGGATACCAGATAGCAAAATCCATTGGGCAACTCAGGGGGAAAGGGGGCTTTGTTTATCTGTTCTTGCACATCTACTATGATTTGGGTACCTTATGATTCATGATTCCTCCCTCTGAGGTAACGGTTGTTGGCCACAACTGTATTTTGATTATGCCAGCCCCAGATATAGTCTCGTGTGATTCTTAATTACTCATTTTGATTGGCTATTGCACACAAATAGTCATATGATTCCATTCTTGAGACTTTGTTATTTTATGTTCTCGGTTTTACATTATTTTCTATCCAATAGGGGAACTCATTTTTATTTTTCAGGATCACAGCAGGAGAGAGACTGATAAATATCGCAGTGTATAGTCAGGCACCTGATTTCTTTTGAAAGGTAGGATAGTTCTACCTTTGTTTTGTGTGTATAGGGATCCACTAGCTAGGTACTTTGTATAACCTTGGGCATGTATCCATTTTGATTGTAAATTACTTGTATATAAGTGTGTGCCACTGTAGTAAAGATTTGGTTTTAATAATATATGTTTTTAGAGTTATATTGATCTGTCATCCAGGTTCTCTCCTTCCATAAATAGAGGGGATATACATCAGGTACGCTTAGTGGGTTCCCATATAGTTTCGGGAGTAAACGGAGCTATGTGTGGAGTTCACTGCGGTCTGCCACGTGCCCTAGGGGAAGGTGCGGGGCGTGACAGTTCTGGTCGAAACTGCCGGCTTGAACTGCGGTGGCTTCTTCTCTCCCCGCGATGAGATCAAGGGAAGCAATTCGACTCCAGGGGAGTGGAATTGAAGCGCCGGAGAAGTTGCGGGAGCTTCGGAGATGGCGGCCGCCGGGATGCGGTCGGTGCACCGTTGTTAACAGCTGCACTAGCAGAGATGGAGCTCCTGAGCTCCACCAACAGTGAGGAGAGGCAGTCGGCGAGTGAAGGAAGGCGAGGAAAAGATGTACGCGTGTTTCCCGACGGATTTGAGGCAGTGGGGCGGCGACAGACACCAATGGATGCGCGGTGGTGCGGCTGGGCTCGAACAGAGTTCGAGCGAAGGAAGGAGACAAGCCGCACGTGCGTAGTGCGTGCGGCGGTCCGGCTCATACCGGTCCAACCCAATCCGGTCTAGTTCGGTGCCGGTTCGGCTGGCGGTTTAGCTAGTTTTCGTGGATTTTTCACCTATTCAAGTGGGTTCAACATTTCTAGAGCCTTTTTGGTAGGTTTTGAACCTTAACAAATTTATTTAGAATTTTTAACATATTTTAGACCCGATTTTTGAATTATTTTAGATTAAGTTCAGGGTTTTGAGTGCGTTACTGATGTTAGAAAAATCTAAAATAAATTATGATGATATGTTATGCTTAAACATATTTTCTATGATTTAATCAGAATTTTTTGAGATTACTATAATTTAGTTTTTTATTTAATTGAAATAATTCGGGAAACTTAGGGTTTAAATGAATTAATTGTATGCTATATGCATGAAGAAAATATTTTGTGGGTGTTATGACATTTAAATTTCATTAATTGCATTAAAATAAATTATTTGAATATTTACAGAATTGTTGAATTTAGTATATTGTAAAGTGGGGTAACTAGATTATTTAGAATTTTCCAATTAATGAAATTAAATAATTTAGAATTTTATAAATTTCTAATATGATAAAATTTAGGAAATTAATTGTTTATATTTTTTTATTTAATGTAATTGGATAAATTGGGATTTTGTGAATTTAGTTAATGTAATTAGATTTTTACAAAATTATTAAAATTATTTTAGGATTAATTAAGGTGATATATATTGATTAGGATTTTTGGGTGTAATGAAATTATTAAACTAAATATTTTTTTATTTATGTTTGATTGTGTTGGATTGTGATTATTAATGTGATTGATGATTGTTTGATTATAAGAAATTAAATAAAGTAAAGAAAATGATGTGAGGATGTGAGTAGATGGGTAGATAGAAAATCCTTTTTGAGTTATATGATTTTTGGTTATTGGATATATTTATTTTGTCTTAGAAAAAATTGATTGTTGTATTGTTGCTTGATAAGTCACGGTTAAGTTGTGATTTGTGTTGGTGTAAGAAGGAATTGCTGTGCTTGATCGATTGGTTGCTTGCTTTTAGAAATCACAGCCAAGCTGTGAATTCTTGCTTGATATTGCTTGAGACTCAGGTGAGGGCTTATGGTTTCAAATTTATTTTGACCTACTACAGATGCTGAGTCCCAAGAGTCGTTATTATATATTGTACATGCTAATGAGTTGAATATCTGCTTGTTGTATATTTAAATGACATGTGTGATTTAATAATTATTGATAGATTTTGCTATGAAAAAATACATGATGCTATTATATGCATGCTATATATGATTGTTCTCATGTTATGTTGGATATTGATATGTTCATGTTATGCTATAGATGTAGAGATATTTAGCAGGAACAGAGAACATTGAGACATGAGATAAAAAACTAGAGACACTTTAGGTTCATGCTATGATTAAAACCTAGAGTGATCTAAATTGATGTATAACTAAGAATTTTAGACATTTTAGGGTTATGATAACCTAGGAGAGGATATGAAGTTCTTAGAATGGGATGTGCCAACACGTGGTGAGGAGCAATGTGCTAGCAATGGTAAAGGTGCAAGTTCGGTTGACTTAGTCACTACTACTTTGGTGTAGCCGGGATCTCACTTCGGTGCAGAGCTTAACTTATTTGTGTTACACCAGGGTAGAGGGTGTGCTAGGAACAGTACCGTTCAATATGCTACTCAAGCTAGGGAACCTGATGACTCTGGCATGCTCAAGGATGTGGGTCCCTGAGCAGTCCAGGTTCATTGGTAGCATACCTGGGAGATCTCAGCTTGCCAGGCTGAAGATAGATATAATTGATTGTTTGTGTGGTGATCCTACCATGAGGTAGAATTACAGCGTTGTATGGTACTTGTGTTTGTGTAAGAAGGGATGCCGTGATCACCAGCTCCTTCTGCCAATGTCAGTGTACAAGCATATAGGATAGAAACATAGAGTTGACACTGATAGATTTGGGGTAATCTCTGACGAGGGATTTTCCTTGAACACAGGCTGGCTGTCTTAGGTATAGTTTGGAAAAGATTTATATGATGGTTAAAGAAATATGACATTTATGGATTTGAGTTATTGTTATAATTAAATCCTTGTGTTTTGCTCATATTTCATGTCCATATTAAGACTTTGCTGCATTGATCTAATTGTATGATGATATACTGTTGAGCATGTTGTTTGATATGTGACTTAGTGGATAATTCTTCTTATTGGTTTTGTACAATACCTTATGCCCATTTTTAGGGTGCTCTCTTTGTAGCCTTATTGAGTTTCGCGACTCAGATGTGCACATTTTTTCTCTATTGCACGAGTTACAGGTTGGACATAGATACGGGGAGTGAAGGAGAACCTAGTTATAACGAAATAAAATTTTATTTTAGAAATCTAGATAAAGATTTCATTTTCATAGCATTGCTGTAAAATGTACATTGTTTATGTTTCCGTTGTATTTAATAAAAAGAATTTATTGTGCTTTGTGATACATATAACCTTCTATAAGTTGTGGTGGAGAAGTATAGCTTATACGACGGTTGTTATGTGCCCAAAGGTGGGTTTGGGGCGTGACACCCCTTCTATACAACACAAGTACCATATAGTGCTGTAATTCTGCCCCATGACAGGATGACCATACAAAATCACAAATCACTACCATCTACAGCTTGGCAAGCTGAGATCCACTGCATATGCAACTAATGAACCTGGACTGCTCAGGGACCCACATCGTTGAGCATGTCAGTGTCATCAAGTTTCCCAGCACTAGTAGCACATGGCACAGTACTGTTCCTAACACCCATCTACCTTGGAGTAACTCAAATAAGTTGAGCTCTACATCGAAGTGAGATCCCGACTGCACCAAAGTATCTGAGGCTAAGTCAACCGATCATGTATTTCTACCTTGGCTAGCACATGGCTCCTCACTACATGTTGGCATATAGCAGACTAAGAATCTTAATGTCATCTCCTAGGTTATTATGACCCTAAGATGTCCAAAAGTTCTTAGACAAATGCCAAATAAGACTACTATAGGTGTTTTCATAACATGTGCCTAAAGTGTCTCTAGTTTATCTCATGTCATCCTATTCTGTGTCTTGCTAAGTGTTTCTACATCTCTAGCACCACATGAACATATAAATATCAACATAACATGAGAATAATGTTTATAACATGCACATAATAGAATCATATCTATATACTGACATGACATATATTTAAAATCACATTAAATATGTAACAAAGCAGATATATAACTCATCAGAATGTATAATAATTAACAACAACCCTTAGGACTCACCAATGTAGTAGGCCATAAATTTGAAATCATAAACCCTCACCTGAGTCTCAAAGCAAAATCAAGTAAGAATTCATAGCTCGGCTGTGATTCTTAAAAGCAAGCAAGCAATCAATCAAGCACAACAATTCTTTCTTACTCCAAAACAAAATATAGCTTGGTCGTAATATGTCAAGCAATAACAGAGCAGTTAATTTTCCTAGAAATAACATAAATCATACAACTCAAACAAGAATTTCCTACCTACCCTTCTACGCACACCCTTCCCTACCTAATCATACAACACATAATTTTCTCTATTTTGTTTAATTCTTTAAAATCAACCAATCATTTAACACATTAACAATCACAATCAACATAAACAAACCTACAAAATAATACTAATTTAACAATTTAATCGTACCAAAATTTTTAATTCAATACATATCACCTTAATTAATTCTAAAAATAATTTTAATAATTATGTGGAAAATCTAATTATATTAATTTAGTTTATAAAATTTTAAATTATTTAATTTCACTAATTAGAAAATTTTAAATAATTCAATTATCTCATATTATAATTTTCTAAATTCATTAATTCTGTAAAAATCATAATTTATTTTAGATTTTTTTACATCATTAACACACTTAAAACCCTAAACCCAACCTAAAATAATTTTAAAAATCATACCTAAAATAAGTTAAAATTTTTAAATAAATTTCTCAAGACACAAAACTCACTAATAAAGCCCTAGCAAAGTTGAACTCACTCTAAAAATTATTGAAAACCGAGCTAAATCGGCTCCGAACTAGACCGAACCGGTGTGAGTCAGCCCTGAACCGGACCGCCACATGTGCGTTGCACGCGCAGTCCATCTCCCCTCTTCGCTTGAACTTTGCTCGAGTTCGCCGAGCGCCGCCGCCGATCCACCGTCGATTGCCGCTTGTTCACCGTTACAGACCTGCCGAAACTCCACATACAAACCCTCAAACCCTCACCTTCCTCTACCCACTGGCCCCCTCTGCTCGCTGCCGGTAGGCTTAGGAACACCCACAATGCTTCGGTGCACCAACCCTTTCACCACTCGCCGCAAACCTCCGACCCCAGCTGTGAAATTTGTGTTTTTGCATTAAGGATAATTTTGTAATATAATAATAGGAAGAGTTTATTTGTAAAATTATAAGAATTTTTAAAGTATGGAATTTTTATGTGAAAATTATACCATCAGACAGGATTTTTGATAAGGAATCCAACGACGCAGAAGGATCATAATTTGGATGTCGTTTGATTGGTCAAATCATTGAATCAAAGATTGATCCAAATGGACGGTCCAGATTTAATCTTAGATTTAATATTTTAATTAATTAATTTAAAAAAATTACATTTTCTTCCCATCGATCGCTCGAGTGCTCCTCTTCCCTCTCCTTCATGCGGCAGCAACGATGAGTTCATCTCCTCACTTTGTCGATGATGATTGGACCATCTCTTGATCGAAATTTTCAATGAAATTTGGACTACAACATCAGGTGAGCTAGGAGAACACATTAGAACCATAAATTTTAAGTTTTGGTTGAGATTTAAGGAGAAACAAAGGAGAGAAGTGGCGATGGCAAAACTTCATCGCCGAAGCTTGCTCCAACGATTGTCGGCCATTTCTGTCACGCCCCGACCCTACTGTCGGGCACGTGGCAACCGCCGTATGAGCCCAACGGACCCATACAAGGCATCAAGTGATATATACAATCCAAACACATCGTTTACACAGCGGAATATACAATCAAAATATCTATCTCATCGTTTCTAGCACAGTCCCGATAAACCTACTACAATTCTATGATAACGATATCAATGAATAAAGATCAACTCATCGAAAAACTCATCTTCACCCATCATCATGATCGATCATCTAACTCACCTGCACACACGGGGAAAAGTGGTTTGCTCAGCCTTGCGGCCTAGTGCAAAATTACGGCTCGAAACCGAATAAGGAATCCAAAGGCTAGGAGGATTAATCTAGGATGCCCTGGGTTTATTAATAATCATTTTCATATAATACATGTGAAGCATATCATAAATGCAAAATAACTGTGTAAGCATATCCGACAGGTGTAGCACTAGATGTCACCTAAGCTGTCTCTAGTATTATGTCGTCAGTGTCACCGGAATGTCATCTATGGTGTACTATGTCTATCAGTCTCATGACTCGGGCTGCCAACCTATGCTTAGAGAAACTCCCCCGTCGGGGATTTCCCATAAGCCCATCAGTGCCTTTTGTCTCTGTCTTTTCCTATGCCCGCTGCACTGATGTTGGTGGAGGTGACGGGTGACCCTTGATCACTCTCCTCGGCCTCGCTAGTCGCCTGTCATGCCTCCCCTAGCGAAAACCCGTCGTGCCCTTACATCCTCCCCGGATGCCGTAAGGACAACGACACTCGTGTAGTACTACACACCGTCCGAAGACGGGGTCACCGTCAATAAAATCCATCGACTACGGTCTCGGTTGATATAATACAACCCTAGGATCCGGACTCACCATTCGTTCATCTGCAGAATGTCAAGGATGGTAGCCGTGTGGTCTACGGATCCACTGTCCAAGGCTATGCGGAGGGATGTCCCCGTACCAATCCCCGAGCAGCGATGCCTGCCAAAAGGTGTGCAGACTAGCTGTCGCCGGAATGCTACAACCTCGGCGACATGTTTGCTAGGTTCTTGTTCCAATTCGTCCCGGCTAACCATCTCAGGACTATCACGAGTGCCCCTTAAACGATACTCGTGCGGGTAGAAATCATCGGGTAGGGACTTGCTCTATATATCCGGTCTAATATGACCTTGGAGTGTGTACAGTCTCTTTCCCCACCAACTCCCAGTATCCAAGCCATGTGTAGCCTCGAGAGTGGTGTGTGGTGGAGCATCACCATTCTGACCATCGGCGGTACGCCGTGGTCAAACGGGGTATGCAAGCAGTACCCCTTCCTGTCTGATTCCTAGTGATGTCTCCTAAGAGTTTCTAACATATCATCATTCTTATCTATAACTGCATGGTAATCGTGTCATCATAGTAAAGATAAATAACATAGTATGCAGGATAGAATTCATAGACATGTTAAATAAATAGCATGGTAAACATGGCATGTCATGCATATAGACAAGGTAGATCATACTAACATGCATTTACATATAAACATAGCATGCACTTCATTTTTATTATATTTAAGGCATCCGAAATATTTCCTAAGAACACCTCGGCAGGAATTCCCTAGCTTGAATAAATCCTACATTCAGTGAACCAACGCACCTGTATGGGGATCTGAACATCGAAACCAATCCAGATATATCAATACACAGCTCTCAAGATGGAATAAGATCCCTAAAACAATAAAGATTTTATTTAAAATAAAATCTTCATAATCTGATATGATAGAAATTATTTAATCACTAGTAACTTGTGAATCATTTGGCCTAATCCAAAATAGATGATGCACTTCAACTATTAGACTAAACTTCATACTCAAGTCCAATACTCCAAATCTCTCACTTTCATAGGTCAACTCAATAGCCCAAGTCAACAGTAAATCCAACTCCATTATTTTATTTTTCAACTCCATGTCCAATATCATCATCAACTGAGTCGGACTAACAACTACTTTCTCTAGTGCAAACCCTTGTTCAATCCTCTATCTTAACACATTATATGCATCGAGAGGAGGAGAGAAAGTAGATGGGAAAATGAGAAGGATGTCACAATAGGTGAGAAGAAGGAAGATGATGGGTGCGATAACATAAATCAACCAAATTCTTGTATTCACCATAACCCATCATATTAAAAACTCACCATAAGTCACATCCAAAAACACCGCATGAAACAACGTCAACCACCAAAATCGCTGTATGAAAATACCACGTAAGCACCATCAATAATTCAAAACCATCAAAGTCATCATTCCCATTAATTCAATAATTCAAAACCATCCATCAACAATGATATCAAAGCCATCATCAGCATCACCATTATATATCAAACCATCAACAACAATAAAAAGCATAACAAATCATCAACAACAATAAAAAGCATAACAAATCATCGGCAACACTACCACCACCAAGAACATTAAATCCAATATCACCACTATCATCAAAATCAACAATACCACATAAAAACCATCAGCGATATCACCTTCACATAAACAACCCATAATCACCATTATCAATAAATCTAATATCATCAAAGTCACTAGCAACATTACCACATACACAACCCCATCGAAATCATCACAATCAAAACCATTAGAAACACTATCACATAACATCATTAAACCACTAATACCATTAAATCCACAATTCAAAAACCATTAACAACATTACCCACAATCCATTAATTCAATCACTTCATCAAACACCATCCATCCGTCAATTAACAATTGTCAAATCAGCATCACAACCATTAAATCCATAATCAAATTAACAAGTGATTTATCTATCCAATTAATCACCCATCAAGAAAATTCAGCAAAATAATACCATCATCAACTTCATCAACAAACCATGAGAAACTCACCATAAGCATCAACAACTCATCATTATCATAAAAACTCAACAACCAAATTTCAAGTCATCAAAGCGCTATGAAAAACTCAGCAAACCACATCATC
The DNA here is from genome assembly GCA_030544415.1 of Thalia dealbata. Taxonomy (NCBI): domain Eukaryota; kingdom Viridiplantae; phylum Streptophyta; class Magnoliopsida; order Zingiberales; family Marantaceae; genus Thalia; species Thalia dealbata. The sequence continues at coordinate 17,388,081 of CM060460.1, forward strand.
AACTCATCAATCAAAGCACCATGAAACACTCATCATATGCCCACCAAAATAACACCACCAAATCCACATTCAAAAGCAAAGTACTATAAAACAACATCATCATATGATATCTAGCAAATTGGAACTTAACAACATTTGCTTAGTGCATACCTCAATTTGAATCCCTCTATATCCCCAATTATTGTACCCTTATGCAAAAATTTCAAGTAGAGAAGAATAATAAAGAAGAATGGGAGGGTTCAATAGAAAAATGAGTGAAAATAGGGGAATGAGAAGGAGGTGGGGGAGATAGCATGAATTCAACAACAACAACAAGGTAATTCATCCAAATTAATATCCATCACATCATGCATTCCAAATATCAATAATGATCAATACTTCATTGCCACCATCATCATCAACATTCAACATTCAAAACACATCACTAGTATTCAATTTCACATACCATAGGTTCGGTCATAGGCAACATTAGGGGATGATCAATACCAAAGAGGATTCACATGCATCATCAATTGATAACAAATGAAAAGAGGGATGAAATCGACCTTATCGCCCACAGCGAATCGATTTGGGCTGAAATCACAGTCCGGTAGAGCAACATCCAAATCGTCGGGAGATCAGATTGGGGAGTGTAGGTGCAACGAATCAAATCCCCGCTACAACCTCGGCAAAAATGCTCGATAGAACCCGTCGGCGATCCGGATTGGGGCACACCGAAGGGATTTCGCCAAGACAAATCGAAGGAAAGGCGAGGTTGAACTTGCGGCGATGGATCTCGACCGAAGGAAAGAAGGGAGGTCGAACTTGCGGCGCGCAAAGGGGACGAAGGAGAAGGGAGGCTCGGATCGTCTGCGGTCGTGGGAAAGGAAAGGCCGTTGGCCGCCGAGAGAGGAAGAGGGCTCGAAGTCGACAACTGCCCTCGGATCACAGACGAGGTGCGGCAGCATTCCGCACACAACCGAGGAGATGGACGAAGAGGACGACGGTGTTGAGCTCCCCGCGATGGCAGTGGGAATGGTGGACGACGAGGTGTTCGAAGCTCGCCGCGGCGATGGCGACGTGACGATGGAAGGGTCACCTGGGTTCCGATGATGCGGCGAGGTCTCTCCCGTCGTCTGCAGCTGCCGCCGTCGATGGATCGAGGGAGGAAGGCGACGTCGTCTGCAGCTGCAGCCGTCGGCGGATCGAGGGAGGGCGACGTGAGGGTGAAAGTGTCGGATCGAGGGAGAAGGGTGAGCTCGGCGGAATTGGGGGAAAAAAATGATTTAGTGCTTTAGATGGTTCGCAGAATCGGTTCACCTGGACCGCGGTTGGTTCAGGCAGACCAACTCAGAAAGGCCGGGCTGGTTCGGCCCGGTCACATGGAAACCATGTGCATACAATATTTACAATCCCACCCACTATTTCTCTGGTATCATAAGTAGGTCCCTATAAATTTTAGATAAATTACAACTAGGTCCTTTTTATTACAACAATCAACCTAATATCGTCATCTTCGTCCTAACTCAAATCTCACTGTCCTCTACCTTAAATAAAATTCTAACTTGGTCTAAAAATTTTATAAATCCTAATTATCTCCATTTGCATCAAAATTTAATCAATTTTTTTCATTATGTGGGTCTTAATTTCACCCAAAAATTCTTTTATCCTACCTTTCTCAAACTCAAACTTAGGAAAAAATTTATTTTTACTTATTTTTATATTATTAATTAAGTCACCTAAAGGTGGGGGTTTACAATTATGGCCGTAGAACTTCACAAACTTGGTACCTATGACTTCTCCTTAACGAGAGCTAACCATTGGTACTAGAGTTGAGGGGTATAGGCCGCCGATTAGCCGTCGACGAGCTAAAAATCCTAACTTAGGGATTTCGCCTAAATTAATTTAATCGGTGAAATTGAGGGCGTGTGAGGTATAAAAATTGGGGCGAATATGCTTTTTGGAATTCTCATGAATAGAGCTTTCGATTGGTACCAATATTGGGGCTGATCGAAGAACTTCACCGATAAGGGTTCCGGCGAACTTTCCGGCGAACTGAAGATAAAAATTAGGGTGATTCTAGAGACCATTTTAAATATGTTGGTGAAGATGAATTTGAGAAATTGTTATTGGAATGAGAATTAAAATTCATTGAAATATTTACAGGAAATGTGATAAGCAAGCATGAGGATACGAACGATCGCGATACGAATTAAAACGTGCTTACGACGATAGGATCAGGTGAGTGTTTATTCTCTGGGCAGAAAAAACGAGATAGTTCTCAATGTTTAGTCTAGGAGAACTATAATTCCTTTGATTATTTATATTTGATATCCTTTAGCTCTCCTGCTAGTTAATATAATCCTGATTATGATTATAAATGAGTTATGAATAATTCTGGATATTCATGCTTGATGACATAAGTTCTTCATTGCTCTTGTTACTTGATTCATTATAAGCATGATACTATGCTTTTGTTGACTTCCAATCTAGCATATGCATCTATTTAATTATTCGTGATACTATTTCACTTATGAAATGCATATGGCTAGGATGACACATTACTGGATAGTGCTATAGGCACTTTCATTGCAGTGATATGTTATTACATTACTAGCACCCCCATGGGCCACCTATTGAGAGGGGCATGGGGAATAGTGCTCGAGGGCAGGATGGGAGACTGAGATACTCCTGACTGGTTTTTACTCTGGACTAGCTATGGATACCAGGTAGCAAGGCCCAGTGGGTAACCCAGGGGAAAATGGGGCTTTGTTTCTATCTTGTGACTCTACTTTGATTTGGGTGCCCTATGATGCTTGATACCTCCCCTGAGGTGACAGTTGTCTGCAGCAACTGTCGTTAACTATGCTAACCCCAGATATATTCTTGTGTGATTCTTGATTACTCTTTTTGATTGACTATTACACACAGATAGTCAAATTATCATATTCTTGAGACTTTATTATTTTATGTTCTCAGTTTTACATTATTTTTTATCCAACTCACTGGGTATGGCGTTACTCACCCCGTAGGGGAACTCATTTTTATTTTTCAGGATCACAGCAGGAGAGAGACTGATAGATATCGCGGCGTATAGCTAGGCACATGATTTATGAAAGGTATGATAGTTCTACCTTTGTTTTGTGTGTATAAGAAAGATCTACTAGCTAGGTATTTTGTATAACCTCGGGCATGTGCCCCTTTTGATTGTAAATTACTTATATATCAGTATGTGTCACTGTAGTAAAGATCTGACTTTAAGAATATATGTTTTCATAGTTATATTGATCTGTTATCCAGGTTCATTCCTTCCATAAATAGAGGGGATATACATCAGGTATGCTTAGTGAATTCTCATATAGTTCCGGGGGTAAACGAGACTGTATGTGGAGTTCACTGCGGTCTGCCACGTGCCCTAGGGGAAGGTATGGGGCGTGACACCATCTGCCGTCCAGCCTTCACCGCAGTTGCTCCCTCCTCAATACGACTCTATGGAGTAGTATCGACCTTGCTGCGGTGCAAGGGAAGGCTCGCCGTGCTCCTCGTCGGCGGAATAGCCGCGAATAGAGAAGTTCCTTTGTTTGTCGCCCCTTTCGCGATTCCGGCTCGTCGGAGTCGCGTCCTTCACTCGTAGCTCCCTATTCCGACGCCCAGGTATGCTCAGTAACTCCTTCCGTCAAATTGAGGCTTGCCGGAGCTCCTATCGCTCCCGCCGCCATCGCCAAGCTCCTAACAAGGCACTGCCCTATTTCTAGGGTTTAAAACCCTATCAGCGAGTCGGCTTACTCACCCCAACTCGCCTGATCCGACCCGCCCTCACTCGATTTGACCTACCCCAACTCGCTGCACGTGAAGCGACGGGTTTTAATTTAATTTTTTTCCTTTTTAAAAAAAATCAAATTTAAATAAAATAATTCTATTTTTTTATTAATAAAATTTTAAATTAAATTTAAATCTTTATTATTATTATTATTATTAATTTTTTTATATTATTTATCTTCTTTTCTATTTCTATTTCTACTTATTATTTTGTTTTATTTACTTTTATTTAATTTATTTTTTTATTAATTTAATATTATAATAATTTTTTTTAATTTTTTTTCTAGAAAATTAGGTTTACATCACTACTGTGAGCTTCTTTGGTATTTGACGAAGCTCCAAACAGTGGGACAAATATAATTTTTGGATTCCTGGTGAGGAGAGTTTTCAATTGGTACCATTCTTGGTGCTCATCAGAGAAGGTCACCAATGAGGGTTCCAATAAATCCAATAGACAACTTAGGAGAAATGGAGCTGTGTACCTTAAGGTTATCATGTTGACCTTTCATATAATGAGATATATTGAGATTTGTTAGATATACCCGATTGTTATATGTTTTATGAAATATTCGGGAAACCCAGTTCTCTATAAATTTCTCTTGATGGCTTAACTGTTGATCATAGTTAAGTAAGATGTCAAGCCCCGGTAATAATAGAAAATCAATAAGATTAGAGAGGTAATAATATTGTACACACATACACTCATTTGAGAGGTGTAGCACATATTCATCTGTAGAGTAATTATAATCTAGATGAATAGATTATGGAATGATGTTGTAGGTATACATATGATTAGCTAATGATACTCGAGTTAAATTTCTTTGATGAAAATCATAATTTATAATGATATTTTATGATAAATCTATTATTTATTTTTTTACTTCATATTATTTTCTTTCCACCTCACTTAGTACAACATCACTTACCCTTTCCGTCTATCATCTACAAATCTTTTATGGATGATAGGTGATTTAATACATGTTAGGAACAAATTGAAATTAACTTATGGATGGGCTAAAGAGATGCAAGATGATCAACAACATGTTCATATGAGGGTAGAGGCTACCATTATTATTTGATACTTCCACTAGACATATTTTGCTTAAATAATATTTTTAGTATATCATATTATGATCGTTTTTTCTACATGCATTTCTTATATTTGCTCTCATTTGTTATTAAAAATTTAAAAGTTTACACATATAAATGCATAAAAGAGGATTAGGGATTTGTAGGTGATATTTGGAAATTCCTAGCATATTTTTTTCATTGCTCCACAGCTAAGGACAATGATGGGGATTTGCGATGGTTGCCATGCACCCGAGGTAGGTATCGCACGACATCTTGTTAATGTTTTGATTGGCATATAAATAACATGATGAAGAAGCATAGATCTTTTAGTAACTTAGGTATAAGATGGAGAAATTAATGCTTAAGAAACCTTGAGAAAGATTTTAGATATTTAGTAGAATTATCTGTGAATTGCTGATTTGAATTAGGTATTTAAATGTTTAATGCATGAGTATGAGTTTAAGAAGAAGTTGGGCTGGGTAAGTGGTCATATAGGCTTGTTCTTATTCTAAATAAGACATGAATAAGTTTTAAATTATATTGTTTTAAATTTAGATCCATGCTATTTTGTTTCTTTTCTTTTCTTTTCTTTACTAAGTTGCTACTTAACAAATCTATTAAGTACATTAAATGGTTTAGATCATCTTTGTTGCAAGTCTTTTTTCCTGAAAAGAAAACAATCTATTAATTATATGCTTATGAATAGGTTCGATGCTTTCTTTAAACTTGTATTCATGCTTAGTTGTAAGATGTTGATATTAATTCATTCTCTTATATTCGAACTCTTCGCAGAAATGAGGTGAACCCAAATGAAGTTGTATTTAATAAGATGGGTAGGGTATTGCGCCCGTCCAGAGGTAGTAAACAATATCTATGATTGATGGCATTGTTATCGCTCCTCTTCTTTGTCATTGACTAGTTATTGCGGCTGCAAATGTTGTTTTTAATTGATCATGTACATCTTTTGGCTAAGTCTACTGCCAAAAAGGAAAGAGATAAATTATTGTGTTTGATAACATTGTCTTCTCTTGAATTAATGATGTTTCTTTGTCAATTGCTTTATCTACTTCAAGATATTAAATAAAAATTTAGGAAATGGGAAAGAGTAGAAATGAGTTAATCTGAACATTATGAAGTAAAGATGCTATAGCAAAAGCTCCCTGTGTGGACCGTTGTAAATATTGAACCCAAGACCTCGTAAACCTCCGTATAGAGCCCAATTACTTTAACTAAAGAAAGTACACTTTGTGTATTTATAAATATAAGATGTTGTTTGATTGTATGTTTTTTTTTTTGAATTTAATGAGTCTTGAACCCAAGACCTCATGATCCTCTGTATAGAACCCAATTACTCTAACTAGAGGATGTACATTTTGTGTACTATTTGATTGTATGTTTATTTACAACATTTTACAGAAATTAAAATATCTATGTGCTCATTCATTATGAATTATTTAATTCTTGAATGGTTTATTGCTCGTGTTTGTACTTGGTATATAGGAAATATTGAACAATAGGCAACCTATGAATACAGATAGAGATATTAACTAGTGACATGTCAATGACATATGACATAGAACAACTTAGTCTCACACCACTTAAACTAAGGACTTGAAGATCCTAGAGACGTTAGAATCTAGGAAATATAATAGGGTCCTTATACTCGGCACCCCTTTATTGGCTGGTGGGTACCACCGTGCCAATTCAAGGATAAGTAGTGGAAGCTTCACCCAATCCAACCTTTAAATCCACGGTGAAGCTAACAAAAGGGAAATCATTAGAGATATCTTCCTAACATGCAACCAGAACTAATAAGTTGGGAGCTGAAGAAATATCTAGCCGCTACACCTAAAGGACTAGGAGGTCCATAGACATCTAACATACCATGTTAAGTTCTTTAGACCTAGCGGTAGTCTTGACCTTAGTGTAAGACACATGTGTGGAATTTGGCTTATCGGATCATGAGCTAATTATTAAAAAATAACCCTATTATAGGATAGGATGTAGAACTACATGATAGTCGTACGGTGCGATTTAGGAAGACGCATTTTACGAAGGCCTCAAAGCACGAGCAGATGTATCTCTTATGAGATGAACAGGAAAGACTCCGTGGTCAGCGATCTTTTATGTCAACATGATCATCCCACTATTAATGGGGCTGCGATCGAAAAAATGGGGTTCTGATTCAAATTACAACCTTACATTAAAACTAGAACACCAAATGCAGAGGGTGGCTACCTAGTCAAAGCAGACTGCTGCTTCTAAGGCTGGATGTGTTTGTTTGGAGAGGGAAAGGCCTGAGGTCACAAGTTCGAGGCAAGGGGGACATTGAGGTTGGTAGCTGTGTTTGTTGGAGAGGGAATATTCATGAGTGCTTGAAAGCAAGATGGGTCATGATAAAATTTACTCGTGTGATGATCAAGTTGGCAGACCGAGATCATTTTTTTGCAATTAATTAATCGATCTAATTAAGCGTATATACACATCTTGCCATCCCTTTCCACGTGAATCATGCAATTTTACTATGAATAGTTTAATTAAATAAAAGAAGCAGAGTAGGTGATCAAAATGATTTCTCTAACCGAGGTCAAAGTTGTACAGCTCAAGCTCCACACGTTCAAAGAGAGGTAGGAAGGAAGGGCGAGGGAAATCGAAACCTACTTGTTAGTTTTTTATTTTTTATACCGCTGGCACGCATTCTAGTCAAAGTAAAAGAAAAAAATAAAAAATACGAAGGAAATATATAACGTTAAACTTCCACGTACAAAGATCGAAGAAGAAGTAATAATAAGTCAACAAGAAGTAACAAGTTATTGAGTAGACTAACAAACGTTTGAACATTCTCCGTATAAATAGCACGTGCAAAATTGGTTATATATATCTAGGTACGTACGCTCCATTATTTGGATTGACATGCACGGAATTGGATCACTAATTTCTCCCTAATTAACGCTGCACTTAACTTTTTTGTATAGTTTAGTTCTAGTCTGAATCATCATCATTATCCTCACATGCAATGCACGTGCTTGACGAAAGCATCGAGTGTGGGTCAATGGGTACGTCTTTTTGTGGAGCGCAAGGGACGCCATCAATTTCGATGGTTGGGGATCGATTACCGATATGCATCATGAGGAGCGGGCGGAGTGCGCATGCAGCTCTTCGTGGCATCCAAACATCTCCTCTCCTCCCAAAATATTAATCGATCGTATGAATTAGCATTAAGTACTCGGTCCCACCTTGATGGCTTTGCTGGAATTGTGATAGCTACCTACTCACCTCATGCTGCCGATAGGTTGGAGGCTTTATATCATCTATCTCGAAACTTCATCCATTAATTATTTTACCGGTGTGCAAGCCTCGTATAGTTCGTATATTTCCAAAAAAACCAGTGTCCTTAGAGGAGCTACACTATTTCTTGATCCCTACCTCACTCGGAGAGTTGAGAAGATCCGAACTTAATTAGCTTTCCCTAAACAAAGATCATTATGTTCTACCCATTGGCTTAATATATGATGGAATTGGATACTCTCTTCTCTTTGATTTACCCACTAGAATTAACTATCTAACACATTAATATCTAAAGTAGTGAGACTCGCCGACTAGAGCCATACCTCAAGCAACTTGCACATGCCCCTCTCATTGACCAACTTGTGGTCACTTACTATGTTACACCCTAAGCCTGAGAATCATCTGAGTACCGTTGGCTGGTGCAAGGAAGCGTTGAGGTCGACCATATAAGACTAAGAGCATAGCCGAGACACAAAAGTTGCACGAACGGAAGTACCAAGTGCACATGCACGTAAGGCAGTGTGTGCGAGGACAAGCATAGTGTACCCAGGGCATAAGGGTACTTGGGTAGGGCAAGTCCAAGGTGCTAAGGATGCAAACAATGATGCACAGCAAGCAAGTAACATGAAGCCCAAGTGTAGGAGCGGAGCATCACATACATGAACAAAGCACAAGGCTCAGCATGTGTGGACTTGATTACACACTTATTTAACTATTCATGGAACACCCTCTCCATAAAGTTCATAAAAGCTGTTGGAGCGTTCGTGAGACCAAATGACATAACCAAAAACCCATAATGCCCGTACCTAGTCCAGAATGCAGTCTTAGGCACGTCCTCCTTTTTGATCTTCAGCTGATGATAACTAGAACTTAGGTCAATTTTGGAGAATATACTAGCACCTTGCAGCTGATCGAATAGATCATCAATCCTAGGCAGAGGATACTGATTTTTAATAGTAACCTGATTCAGCTATCGATAGTCAATGCACATCCTCATGCTCCCATCCTTTTTCTTCACGAATAACACCGGTGCTCCCCAAGGGGATGCACTAAGCTGAATGAACCCTTTGTCCAACAAATCTTGTAGTTGAACCTTCAGTTCTTTTAACTCAGCAGGGGCCATCCTATAAGGTGCCTTCAATATTGGTGTCGTACCAGGAATAATGTTTAAACCAAAATCCACCGATTTTTCTAGAGGTAAGCCTGGCAAATCCTCTGAAAATACATATGGAAACTCCTTTACCATAGGAATATCCTCTAACTTCACTCCTTTCTTCTTTGTGTCAACTACATGAGCAAGATAACCCCCACATCCCTTCGATAAAAGCTTCCTGGCTGATAAAACTGAAATAATACTGCTCAGAAGAAATCTAAGATTACCCTAGAATAATAAGATAGACCGATTTGGGAGAGAGAAAGCCACCGTCTTTGCACGACAGTCAACGATGGCTCGATACTCGGTTAACCAATCGACACCCAAAATCACATAAAAGTCTTTCATATCTAAAGGTATCAAATAAGCTTTTAGCTCAACCCCTTGAACCAACACAGCACAAGCTTTATAAACTTGTCTCCTGCTGACCTGGTTGTCTAAGGGAGTTGAGACTATCAGTTCATATCCCAGCATCTCTAAGGGTCTATCAGCCCCTTTAACAAATGTCGCGCTCACGTAAGACCTCTGTGATCCAGTTTCGATCAGAACACGAGCAGCAAAACCAAATAAGATCATATATCCTAGAATGACACATAAAGGAATAAAAGGAATAAGGACTTTATTAATTCAAATTTGAACTGGCATATAAATTGTCTGAAAAGGAAGGACTTGGGAAAAGGAAATAAAAATCTTTCAAAAGAGAAAGGAAACTTATTCTACGATATACTAATCATCAGGATTACCAGTGATAACATTAGGGTTAACTTGCGCATCCTCGCAGTCCAAAGCAAAAATACGAGTCTGAGTCTGAGTCTATGGTGCACGAGACTGTTGGCCACTATTGTTTTGATTAAATCCTCCTAAAGCAGATGGAGTAGTAGCAAGAGTAACTATAACTGTCTACTTCCCTTTTCCTCTAGCTGTTAGATCTCCAAGAGTTTGAGGTGTACTGACAGCCTGACTTCGTTGAGGACAGTGAGGCCGGATATGACCAGGTTAGCCACACTGGAAACAAGTAGGCAACCTCTTGCATGAGCCCATATGCCTCTGACCACATTATCTACAATTCGGTGGCGTAGACTGAATCCTTGCTCCAGAAAATGCTCCTCCTATAGTTGGACGAGTTTGTAAAGGAATAGGTCAAAAAGCTACTCCCTGACTCCCTGGGACCTAGTAGGTCTTGCTGCTGGAATAGGAACATCTCCAATAGATTTTCCTTTTGACTGACCATTCCACCTCTTCCTCTTTTTATTCTCCATGGTCTGTCTTGTAGTCAGCATAGTCTTCTCCACCTCAATGGCTTTATCCACTAGTTGATCAAAACTCGCCGTTTCATATATCACTATTCTGTTCTGCATCACAAGGTCCAGTCCCCATCTGAACAGTCTACACCTAGCATGCTTAGTAGGAACTATGTCAGGAGTAAAAGCAGCCAACTGTATGAACTCATCTGCATAATCAGCTACTGGTCTTCCTTTCTACATACACTACATAAATTCAAGGGCCTTCTCATCTTGTTGCCTCTGATTGTAGTATCTCTCCTTGAATTCTTGCATAAATCGGTTCCAAGTCGCCCTCGTGGTGCAGCGAGACTCAACAGATTCCCACCAATGGCTAGCCCTTTCGACCAACAAGTGCCTAGCCATTGTCAGCCTATCCATATCAATCATTCCCATTTCTCTGGTGACTTGGGTAACTTTATGAAGCTAGTCGTAGGCTACCTGTGGGTCAGTAGTACCCCCAAAAGATATCACACCTAGTTGTCTCACATCTTTTACCCACACAGTCACTTGCTTCACCCGAGGGTTAATTCCATACGGATCCCCAACAGGAGACTGGAATACCTTATGGGTAGGCTCAACAGGAGTATGAGGAAACTGAATAGGTATAGGAGCTGATGCAGCAGGCACTAGGTCAGGTGATACCGGTTGAGTGATTCTTTAAACAGGCAGCACAACAGGTGGTACTTGTTGAGCTTGAAGCATATCAGCAAGCTCCTAGTTTGGTATTATGGTCCTCACAGCGACCCCTACAGCCTTAGCTACCATACCCCTTAGCATATCAGCAAGCTCCTGGTTTGGTACTACATGGGGTGGAATCCCAGCTGGTCCTGAGGGTACTGACTCCTCCTCTACTTGTTCTGTTTCAGGAATTGGTGCAGGTGGGACTTCAGGTTCTGCTTCCTCTACAATAGGAGCTTCAATGTCAGGTGCAGGCAACATAGTTAGCACTCCTGCCCTGTGTTAGACACTATTCTAGAGGGTCGAACCCGAGGTGCACCACAAGCCTCAGAGGGTCAAGACCAAGGGGGCGACCCTCACACGGTGCACAAGATTGCTTCAAGGCCACAGCCATTCGGGGCGCGAGGGTCGAGCCAAAGGGCTATTCGGCCGAGCAATCTGGGCACCTGCACGGGCCAACCGGCCGAGGGGCGAGCAACCGAGGGACGCGCGCGAGGCTGGCGAAAGGCAGCCGAGATGCGATGGGCGCATGCGGGACAAATGAGCATGCAGTCGAGGAACTCTGAAGGGCCGAAGCGCACGGAGGCATCACTCGAGCCATGGAGGTTCCGCACGGGACAGATGCCCGAGCAACCGAAGGAGTCCAAGGGTCAGACGCGCAAACGCGCGGAGCTAGCGCCCGAAGTCAGGAGGATGCACAGAACGCGCGTAGCCGAGCAACAAGGGGTGCGCAAGGAGTTGGCACCCGAACCACGGGTCTTCGCAGGAGGCACACGCACGGAGACCAAGTCCGAGAAAAGAGGCGCGCGCGCGCAGGCAACAACCCGAAGGCGCGCACGACGCAGCAAGAGTGGATGCGCGACTCACACCGAGCGATCCGAGATCCGAAGGCGCGCGCGAGCGAGCGACCGAGCCGCACGCGGGAGAGACGCAAGCGCCGCAGGCCGCCGACCCAGGTGGCGAATGACATGGGCGTTACACAGCCTTTGGTGCGGGCGGCGCGCGTGTAACCGTCGGGCCTTTAAGGCTCGACCATTGATGCTAGCTATCAAGTTAGCAATCAAGGATGTCATCAAAGGGGCAATCAAGGAGGCAGCTGAAGAGTCACCCTTCAGCCTATAAATAGGGCCGAACCCTTTGAGGAGAACACATCAAGCTATCAAGCGAGATCCAAGAGATCAAGCAACCATCGGTGACCGACCACAAGCAATAATGTTCGTAGTTTGTAGTAGGAAGCTTTACCCTTCGGCTAAAGCACTTGTGAGTAGAGTAGGCGCTTTGTAATAATCCTTCCTTGAGGATAGCTCAAGGGAAGAGAGGTTTTTATTGGAGCTAATAAAGCATCCTTTTTGCCCTCTCACTCCTCGGTGAGCCTTTCCGCTCTTTCGCAACGCTTCCGCATCCCTTAGGCTGGTGGGCGACCGGAGACCCTCGAAGGACGTCCACGCCGCACGACTCAAGCACAACCTTGGTGTTCCGCGAAAAATTGGGCCGTGACAATTGGTATCAGAGCTAGGTTTGGAGTTTAGCACTCTGACAGTTGGAATCAGAGCGAAGGTTGAGCCAAGCTTCTGAGTTTTCACACTCCGAAGTTGGTTCGCAGCGGAAGGAAGCAATCCTTGGAGACAAGTGTCAAACGACGAGTACGTTGAGGTAACTCCTTCGTCGATCTACTCCCCTACTCTATCGATGGCAGGAAAACAAACTAAGGAAGCCGTGGAGAGAAGGATGTCCACGTTGGAAGGATCCATCGGTGTTCCTCCTCCGGAGGAAGAGAAGGATCGTGGTTTCAGACCACTATGGAGTCGTATGGGCGAACTCTACGTGGCTATAGCAGAAATGCGGGCGAAGCTCGACGAGCTTCTAACGCGAGGGGCTGGCCGGACATCCAACACGGAAGCATCAAGCTCGACCCCCACAGCCGACTTAAGTTTGGTCGAGAGCATGTTTCGCGAAGAACTTGAAGGCCTCCGGCTGGAGCTTAGTTCTTCGATCGTTCCGAAGGCGATCTTGCGCCCGACAGCGCACATACCCGAGCCGTAGAAGTATTCTGACGTGCGCAACGTGAAGTTATTGGAGAACTTCGTATGGGACGTCACGCAATACATCAATGCCACCAAGATCGCAGAAGAGGACCAGGTGTCAACCGCGGCGGCGTATCTGGAACGGGACGCGAAGCAATGGTGGCGCGTCCGATGTGAAGCACCGGCGTACCGGGCACGTACCGAGCCGGACACATGGGCGACCATGGTTGAGGAGATGAGACGCAGGTTTCTCCCGATCAACACCGCGTACCAAGCCAGAAAGAAGCTCCGAGAGCTGCGACAATCTCGAAGCATAAGTGACTACATCCAATCCTTCAACAGTATCTCTTTAGACGTAAGGGATATGGGAGAACAGGACCTCTTCTTCGCATTCCTGGAGGGACTACAACTAGGAGTCCGAGAAGAGCTCCACCGTCGCAGGGTAACAACTTTGTAGGAGGCTATCGAGAAAGCAGAAGGCTTGACGGATCTGGAGCTGGTTCCCTGGAGCGCGGGCGAAGGAGCTCCGCGCCTAAGCCAAGTGCCTACACCAGGCATTCTACGACCACATCCAGGGGTCGTAGGCCGAAGGTACATCACGAGCACGGCGCCGGCCTAGCAACCACCTCAGACCACGACAAGGCCGATCACTCGAGGGCGCAGGTGCATGATCTGCGGAGGAGCGCACACCGCACCGAGGTGCCCGCGGCACGAACGAAACGTTGCAGCGGCGCAAGAAGAGGACGACGACTCGGGGCCGACCCCGAGCGACCCCTCGGAGGTAACCGCTGCAACAGTCCGGGCAATGGTGGTACGGAGGCTCAGCACGATCTGAGCCGAACGCGACTACCCACTGACGTACGTGCCAGTGATCCTCGAAGGGCGATCGTGCGCTTCAATGGTGGATACGGGAGCCTCTCACAACTTTATGCGGGAAGAATTCGCTCGCATGCTTGGACTGCCGATGGAGCCGTGCGCCCTGCGGATCAAGACCTTGAACACCGCAGCCGTGACCGTCGTAGGTATTGTCCGACAGATCCCCTTACAGGTCGGATACTGGTCGGTACGCATGGACCTGACCATCGCACCATTGGATGACTTCGACTTCATCATTGGTACAGAGTTTCTGGTGCGTGCACAAGCGATGGTGGCTCCTCATCTAGGAGGGCTCATGATCGCCGACGCAACTCAACCAGGGTTCGTACGAGCCGTCGACTGCATCGACCTACCCGAGAGTCCGCATTACTCGCATAGCAGCAGCATGGAGGACGAGTCTCCCCGAGCAGCGAGTATGATCAGCCTGACATCATCATGGAGTCCGATCAACTACGCAGCGGCCATCCAAGTTACCCGCCGAGAGGAAGCGCGTGGAATCATCCTGCGCTCGCCAACGGAGGAGCCCCCAACAGGACGTGTGCAGGCAGGAGGTCGACGGAGCCCTCCTCTCAAATCCGACGAAGGAACGCAAGAATGCGCGTTCTAAACACGCCTACGGTGGTGTTCATTCGGAGGATCCCTAACGAACCATCAGGTATAACTCGCGAAGGCTTGACATACCGGTTTACAGGGGAACACCAACCCAACGGCGAAGGAGCAGTCGGGGATGCAGACTTCCCGAGACAACAAGTCATCACCCCAAGCAGAACGGGCCAAGGACAAGACGTCAGGATCCGGTTGCACCTGAACCTGGATTTGACGGGGACGTCAACGGGTTTAGGCGAGGGAGGATTGTTAGACCCTATTCTAGAGGGTCGAACCCAAGGTGCACCACGAGCCTCAGAGAGTCAAGACCAAGGGGGCGACCCGCACGCGGTGCACCAGATCGCTTCAAGGCCACAGCCGTTTGGGGCACGAGGGTCGAGCCAAAGGGCTATTCGGCCGAGCAATCAGGGCACCCGCACAGGCCAACCGGCCGAGGGGCGAGCAACCGAGGGACGCGCGCGAGGCTGGCGAAAGGCAGCCGAGATGTGATGGGCGCGTGTAGGACAAATGAGCAGGCAGCCGAGGAACTCTGAAGGGCCGAAGCGCACGGAGGCATCACTCGAGCCATGGAGGTTCCGCACGGGACAAATGCCCGAGCAACCGAAGGAGTCCGAGGGTCAGATGCGCAAACGCGCGGAGCTAGTGCCCGAAGTCCGGAGGACGCACGAAGCGCGCATAGCCGAGCAACAAGGAGCACGCAAGGAGTTGGCGCCCAAACCACGGGTCTTCGCAGGAGGCACACGCGTGGAGACCAAGTCCGAGCCAAGAGGCGCGCGCGCAGGCAACAACCTCGAAGGCGCGCACGACGCAGCAAGAGGCGGATGCGCGACTCTCGCCGAGCAATCCGAGATCCGAAGGCGCGCGCGAGCGAGCGACCATGTGAGATTTGTATTTTGTATTAAGGTTAAATTTGTAAAAATTTGAATAAGAAGGACTTATTTGTAAAATTTTGTGAATTTTTGTAGTATGAAATTTTGACATGAAAATTATACCATCAGATAGTATTTTTGATAAGGAATCCAACGGCGCCGACGGATCGTAATTTGGACATCGTTTGATTGATCAAGTCGTTGAGTCAAGGATGGACGACTAGGATTAAATACGAATTAAAGATTTTAATTATTTATAAAATCACTTTTCTTCCCACTGACGACGCGCGCTCCCCTGCTTTTTCTCTCGCTTCTTTCTTCCTTCACACAGTAACAACGAAGAACAAAGTTGTTACTTTGTGTTGACATTTGGAGGACTTATCGATCGTATTTTTTGAGGAGATTTCAGACACAGCTTCATGAGAGTGAGGAGAACACATTAGAGGTATAAATTTACAGTTTTGGTTGAGATTTGAGGAGAAAATGAAGAGAGAGGTGGCGACGGTGAAACTTCGTCTCCGGCGATTGCCGGCCATTCCGGCCACGGAACTTCGCAAACTTGGTACCTATGGCTTCTCCTCGACGAGAACTTTCCATTGATACTGGAGTTGAGAGCTGTTGGCCGCCGGTCGGCCGCCGGCGAGCTAAGAACTCTAACTTAGGATTTCCGCCCAAATTGGATTAATTCATGAAATTGATCTCGTATGAGCTATAATAATTGGGGAAAATATGATTTTTGGAATCCTTCTGATGAGAGCTTTCGAATGGTACCAATATTGGCACTGTTCGAAGAACTTCGCCAGCGAGGTTTCCGGCGAACTATCCGGCAAGTTTCCGGCGAGCTCCGGCGAACTTTCCGGCGAACTTGAGATAAAAATTAGGGTGATTCTAGAGACTATTTTAAGCATGTTGGTGAAGACGGATTTGTAAAATTGTTACCGGATTAAGAGATTTAATTCGTTGAAATATTCACAAAAAATTCGGTAACCAAGTACGAGGATACGAACTAGAATGTGCTTACCACGATAGAATCAGGTGAGTGTTTATTCTCTGGGTAGAATAAACGGGATAATCCTCAATGTTTAGTCCAGGAGAACTATATTCCCTTGATTAGATATGTTTGGTATTTCTTTGGGCTCTCCTGCTAGTTTTACATAATCATGGTTGCTATTATAAATGAGTTGTTAATAATCTTTGATATTTCTGCTTAATGACATAAGCTATTTACTGCTTATGTTTCTTGATTCATTATAAGCATGATACTATGTCAGGAGGGGAGATTGGGCATGGGGTAATAGTGCACGAGGTCAGGAGGGGAGACTGGGATTGGAATACTCCTGACTGGTCATTAGACTGGATTAGCTATGGATGCCAGGTAGTGAGGTCCAGTGGCAACTTAGGGGGAAATGAGGCTTTGATTCCATATTCTTGTGTTTCTGCTTTGATTTGGGTACCCTATGATATTTGATTCCTCCCCCTGAGGTAACAGTTGTTGGCCACAACTGTATTTGATTAAGCCAGCCTCGGATATAGTCTCGTGTGACTATTGATTGCTCATTTTGATTGGCTATTACACACGAATAGCCAGATTATCATATTCTTGACATTTGTTATTTATGTTCTCGGTTTTACATTATTTTCTATCCAACTCACTGAGTACGGCGTTACTCACCCCGTAGGGGAACTCATTTTTATTTTTCAGGATTACAGCTGGAGAGGGATTGATAGATATTACGACGCATAGCCAGACTCCTGTTAAATTTTGAAAGGTAGGACAGTTCTATCTTTACTTTGTATACAGAAGGATCCACTGGATAGATACTTTGTGTATCATTGGGCATGTGCCCATTTTGATTGTAGATCATTGTATATACATAAATCTCTGTGTAAGAGATCTGATTTTGTGAAATATATGTTTTTAGAGTTATATTTGATCTGTTGTTCAGGTTCTCTCCTTCCATAAGTAGATGGGATATACATCAGGCACGCTTAATGGGTTCCTATATAGTTCCGGGGGTAAACGAGACTGTATATGGAATTCACTACGGTCTGCCACGTGCCCTAGGGGAAGGTATGGGGCGTGACAGATTTTGGTGGTATCAGAGCAGGTTCATATTAGAACATGTATATCCTGATAAGATTATTTGAGAACTTGGATATATTAGGACATCATTTGCATAAATGATCTTTTACAAGCAATCCATATTAGGATATAAGGACTTCAGTGGATCTTTAATAAGGACCAGTCTAGTGGCCCTAGGCTATACGTTGTATCTATAATATTGATCGTAATATTCGCGCAGGATATTCAGAATGTAGCCAGAGCATAGTCACTCAGGCGATGAGGCATCATATGGACAGGAGGGTTCCTCTGCCTCCCATACGATGTCAGTAGAAGGTGGTTAGGCTACATCACCTGTTGCAGGAGGAGTTACTCTGACTGGTGAGCAGTTTCAAACACTCCTTAGAGCAATTCAGACTCAGCCTACTCAGGCACAAGCTTCTATTCCACCAGTGCATATACCGATAGTTAGCACTTAGACTGACTTACTGAAACAGATCAAGACAGTAAGGCAGTTAGGCTATTATAGTTTTGAGGGATCCAGAGATCCAGAAATAGCACATAAATGGTTACAGAAAGTGTCCAAGACTGCTAGAGACATGAGATTGACAGAAGCAGATACTATTGGACTAACAGCTCAGTTACTAGAGGGTGATGCACAGGTTTAGTGGGAATCCCTCAGTGCTAGTGGAGTTACTTTGACTGCATGGGCAGAGTTCACAGCTATATTTAATAGGGAATATTATACCAGTTTTTATAAGGATCAGAAGAGAAAAGATTTCTTTGCCTTGAGACAGGAACATAGATCAGTACTGGAGTTTGATACTGAATTGCGAGCTTTATCAGTTTTTGTCCCAGAGTATGCTCAAGATGCAGAATATATGCGCAGTAGGTTTAAAAAGGGATTGAATTTAGGAATCAGAAGGCTGTTAGTTACATCTACCACCGTCAGTTATCATGAGCTAGTATAGATGGCAGTGGAAATTGAGCATCTATCTAGGGAATGTTTTAAGGGTAAGGAAATTTCGGTAGGAAAAAGAAAGTTAGGATTTTTCAGCCCTACATTTCAGAGAAAGAGTACTATGTTTAGAGGATCACAAAGAATGGGAGAATCATCTGGTAGTGTTTCTGGACCACAGGTCTATCCTCGAGCTTTACCTATTCCGGATTCTGAGTCCCAGACCCGATTCATAACTAGAAATACTTGCAGAAATTGTGGTAAGAATCATTCTGGAATCTGCAGAGCTCCTCTGAGTTGTTATTATTGTCACGAGACAGGACATTATCGTAGCAACTGCCCAAAACTTCAACAAAGAGGTGACAGTAGAAGCATGAGAATGCCTAGACAGTTACCACGTGGTAGAGGATCAACCACTCAGGATAGGCAACCATCAGGGGCAGAAAAAGGGCAGAAAGCTGATTAGAGAAGCAGTGCTAGAGGGATACAGGGTGGTTCTGGGATTACTCCATGAGAGTAGACTAGGATTTTCGCCAGTTCTGATAAGGAGACTGAAACTAACCCAGATCTTATTACAGGTACTTTACAGTTATTTCAGCATTCTGCTAGAGTACTTATTGATAGTGGTTCTCATAAATCTTACATTAATCCTGAGTTTGCAAAGTTTAGTGATAAACTTTTAGTTTCTTTGAAACCTGAACTTATTGTATGCACACCTCTAGGACAACAGTTACTTAAAGATACAGTTTATAAGGACTGTGAGATTATGTTGGGAGATATCACATTATTAACAGATCTAATTCCATTAGATATGATAGATTTTGATCTGATATTGGGGATTGATTGGTTAGCCCGACATAAAGCCACAGTCAACTATTTTACCAAGGAAGTGATATTCTCGATAGAGAGAACACCTGAATTACATTTTATTGGGAATCGCCGAATTCTACCGACTTGTATAATTTCGGCACTACAAACTTGGAAATTAATAAGAAAAGGATATGTAGCCTATTTAGCTCACATAATAGACATATCCACATCGGGAACCAAACTAGAAGAGATACCGATGGTATGTGAATTCCCTGATGTATTTACTGAAGAATTACCAGGTGTACCACCTGATAGGGAAGTGAATTTCTTTATTGAATTACAACCAGGCACTCACCCTATCACTATTCAACCATATAGAATGGCACCTGTAGAACTTAGTGAATTGAAAATACAGTTACAAGAATTACTTGATAAAGGATTCATCAAACCGAGTACCTCACCCTGGGGAGCACCGGTATTATTTGTAAAGAAGAAAGATGGTACCTTGAGATTATGCATCGATTATAGGCAATTAAATAAGGTGACCATCAAGAATAAATACCCTTTGCCGAGAATTGATGATCTTTTTGATCAACTACAAGGAACTAAAGTATTTTCAAAAATTGATTTGAGATCAGGATATCATCAATTGAGGATTAGGGAGTCAGATATCCCTAAGACTGCCTTCAGGACCCGATATGGACACTATGAGTTTGTGGTAATGCCTTTTGGTTTAACAAATGCCCCAGCTGCATTCATAGACCTAATGAACAGAGTATTTCATTTATATCTGGATAAGTTTGTTATTGTATTCATAGATGATATTCTGATATACTTTTCTGGAGAAAGGAACATGCTGAATATCTGAGAATAGTATTACAGATACTGCGAGAAAAGAAATTGTATGTAAAATTCTCCAAATGTGAGTTTTGGTTAAAAGAAGTGAAATTCTTGGGACATACCGTATCAGAAAAAGGTATCATGGTTGATTCAAATAAAGTTAAAGCTGTTTTGAAATGGGAACAACCCAAGAATGTTATGGAGATTCGCAGTTTCTTAGGTCTAGCTGGATATTACAGAAGATTTATTGAGGGATTTTCTAAGATAGTTGGACCACTCACTCGATTAACCAGAAAAGAAGTGAAATTTGAATGGGATCAGGAATGTGAAAAGAGTTTTCAGAAACTCAAAGATTGTCTTGCTTTTGCTCCAGTTCTGACATTACCAAAGCCTAACGAAAATTATACAGTATACAGTGATGCTTCCAGACAAGGGTTAGGATGTGTATTGATGCAGGAAGGAAAGGTTATTGCTTATGCATCCCGTCAGCTAAGGAAACATGAGTTAAACTATCCTACTCATGATTTGGAACTAGCAGCAGTAGTATTTGCACTAAAGATATGGCGGCATTATTTATATGGAGTTCAATGTCATATCTTTACTGACCATCAGAGCTTGAAGTATATTATGACTCAGAAAGAGCTAAACTTGAGATAGAGAAGATGGTTAGAGTTGATAAAATATTATGATTTGATAATTGAATATCATCCAGGAAAGGCAAATGTAGTAGCTGATGCCTTGAGTAGAAAGTCAGTTATACTGTCAAATATTGCAGCCACTACATTACCGCAGCTAGTAGAATTGAAATCTTTGGGAATTCAGCTAAATTATGATACAGTTAGTGAGATACTAGCTACATTTGTTGTGCGACCTACACTTCATGAAGAAATTCGAGTTTTGCAAAGCTCAGACAAGAAATTGAGTAAAGTACTTCAAAAGATGCAAATAGAAGAAAATATTGAGTTCAGGATGAGGGATGATGGGTTATTGGTATATCGAGACAGAGTTTGTGTCCCTAATAAAGTTGAACTAAGGAAAGCTATTTTAGAGGAAGCTCATTCTTCGGCATATGCAATGCACCCGGGCAGTACAAAGATGTATCGCACCATAAAAGGAAATTATTGGTGGATTGGTATGAAGAAAGATGTTGCAGATTATGTTGCTAAGTGTCCTTTATGTCAGCAAGTTAAAGCTGAGCATCAAAGACCTGCAAGGAAGCTACAACCTTTACCAATTCCAGAATGGAAATGGGAATATATCACCATGAATTTTGTGATAGGATTACCCCGTACATCCAGCAATCATAATGCAATATGGGTAATTGTGGACAGACTTACGAAATCTACTCATTTTCTGGCAATTAATAATATTTATTCATTGGACAAATTAGCCAGAATCTATATTCAGGAGATTGTTAAACTTCATGGAGTTCCCATTACCATTGTTTCTGATAGAGATCCCAGATTTACTTCTCGTTTCTGGCCAAAGATGCATGAAGCTTTGCGGTCGACATTACAGTTTAGCACAGCTTTTCATCCCCAAACTGATGGCCAATCTGAAAGAACAATTCAAACCTTGTAAGATATGTTAAGGGCTTGTGTAATTGAATTCCAGGAAAGTTGGGATCAACATTTACGTTTGATTGAGTTTGCTTATAATAACAGTTATCAGACTAGCATTGGAATGCCACCATATGAGGCTTTATATGGAAGGAAATGCAGAACGCCATTATGTTGGGATGAAGTGGGAGAAAGACGAATATAAGGAAATGAGTTGATAGAAACTACTACAGAAAAGGTTAAGATTATTAGAGAAAGATTGAAAGTAGCCTAGGATAGACAGAAAAGTTATGCAGATAACCGAAGAAGAGAGTTAGAATTCCAACTTGGGGATATGGTATACCTGAAAGTAGCTCCATGGAAAGGAATTATACGATTTGGAAACACAGGAAAGTTGAGTCCTAGATATGTTGGACCCTTCAGAATTATTAATAGAGTTGGACCTGTAGCATACAGATTGGAGTTACCTCAAGAGATGGCTAGAATACACGATGTATTTCATGTATCAATGTTAAGAAAATATATTATGGACCCAGAACGAGTTTTAGAAACACCCCCTATAGAGCTTGCAGATAACTTAAGTTATAAGATACAACCTGTGCAGATCCTAGAACGAAAGAAGAAAATCTTAAGGAATAAGGATGTATGGATGATTAAAGTGTTATGGAAAAGTGCACAAGTAGAAAAAATCACTTGAGAATCTAAAGAATACATGAAAAGAAAGTATCCTCAATTATTTCAAGTGACCATTTAAGCTAAATTTTGAGGACAAAATTTCTTTAAGGGAGTAGGATGTGAGATTTGTATTTTGTATTAAGGTTAAATTTATAAAAAATTGAATAAGAAGGATTTATTTGTAAAATTTTGTAAATTTTTGTAGTATGAAATTTTGACATGAAAATTATACCATCAGATAGTATTTTTGATAAGGAATCCAACGGCGCCGACGGATCATAGTTTGGACGTCGTTTGATTGATCAAATCGTTGAGTCAAGGATGGACGGCTAGGATTAAATGTGAATTAAAGATTTTAATTATTTATAAAATCACTTTTCTTCCCACTGACGACGCGCGCTCCCTTGCTTTTTCTCTCTCTTCTTTCTTCCTTCGCACAGTAACAACGAAGAACAAAGTTGTTACTTTGTGTTGAAATTTGGAGGACTTATCGATCGTATTTTTCGACGAGATATCAGACACAGCTTCAGGAGAGTGAGGAGAACACATTAAAGGTATAAATTTACAATTTTGGTTGAGATTTGAGGAGAAAATGAAGAGAGAGATGGCGACGGTGAAACTTCGTCTCCGGCGATTGCCGGTCATTCCGGCCACGGAACTTCGCAAACTTGGTACCTACGACTTCTCCTCGACGAGAACTTTCCATTGATATTGGAGTTGAGAGCTGTTGGCCGCCGGTCGGCCGCCGGCGAGCTAAGAACTCTAACTTAGGGTTTCCGCCCAAATTAGATTAATTCGTGAAATTGATCTCGTATGAGCTATAATAATTGGGGAAAATATGATTTTTGGAATCCTTGTGATGAGAGCTTTCGAATGGTACCAATATTGGCACTGTTCGAAGAACTTCGCCGTCGAGGTTTCCGACGAACTTTCCGGCAAGTTTTCGGCGAGCTCCGGCGAACTTTCCGGCGAACTTGAGATAAAAATTAGGGTGATTCTAGAGACTATTTTAAGCATGTTGGTGAAGACGGATTTGTAAAATTGTTACCGGGTTAAGAGATTTAATTCGTTGAAATATTCACAGAAAATTCGGTAACCAAGTACGAGGATACGAACTAGAACGTGCTTACCACGATAGAATCAGGTGAGTGTTTATTCTCTGGGTAGAATAAACGGGATAATCCTCAATGTTTAGTCCAGGAGAACTATATTCCCTTGATTAGATATGTTTGGTATTTCTTTGGGCTCTCCTGCTAGTTTTACATAATCATGGTTGCTATTATAAATGAGTTGTTAATAATCTTTGATATTTCTGCTTAATGACATAAGCTATTTACTGCTTATGTTTCTTGATTCATTATAAGCATGATACTATGTCAGGAGGGGAGATTGGGCATGGGGTAATAGTGCACGAGGTCAGGAGGGGAGACTGGGATTGGAATACTCCTGACTGGTCATTAGACTGGATTAGCTATGGATGCCAGGTAGTGAGGTCTAGTGGCAACTTAGGGGGAAATGAGGCTTTGATTCCATATTCTTGTGTTTCTGCTTTGATTTGGGTACCCTATGATATTTGATTCCTCCCCCTGAGGTAACAGTTGTTGGCCACAACTGTATTTGATTAAGCCAGCCTCGGATATAGTCTCGTGTGACTATTGATTGCTCCTTTTGATTGGCTATTACACACGAATAGCCAGATTATCATATTCTTGACATTTGTT
The DNA here is from genome assembly GCA_030544415.1 of Thalia dealbata. Classification (NCBI taxonomy): domain Eukaryota; kingdom Viridiplantae; phylum Streptophyta; class Magnoliopsida; order Zingiberales; family Marantaceae; genus Thalia; species Thalia dealbata. Next base: position 17,412,352 of record CM060460.1, read on the forward strand.
ATTTATGTTCTCGGTTTTATATTGTTTTCTATCCAACTCACTGAGTACGGCGTTACTCACCCTGTAGGGGAACTCATTTTTATTTTTCAGGATTACAGCAGGAGAGGGACTGATAGATATTACGACGCATAGCCAGACTCCTGTTAAATTTTGAAAGGTAGGATAGTTCTACCTTTACTTTGTATACATAAGGATCCACTGGATAGATACTTTGTGTATCATTGAGCATGTGCCCATTTTGATTGTAGATCATTGTACATACATAAATCTCTGTGTAAGAGATCTGATTTTGTAAAATATATGTTTTTAGAGTTATATTTGATCTGTTGTTCAGGTTCTCTCCTTTCATAAATAGATGGGATATACATCAGGCACGCTTAGTGGGTTCTTATATAGTTCCGGGGGTAAACGGGACTGTATATGGAATTCACTGCGGTCTGCCACGTGCCCTAGGGGAAGGTATGGGGTGTGACAGACCGAGCCGCGCACGGGAGAGACGCGAGCGCCGCAGGCCGCCGACCCAGGTGGCGGAAGACACGGGCGTTACGCTGCCTTTGGTGCGGGCGGCGCGCGCGTAACCGTCAGGCCTTTAAGGCTCGACCATTGATGCTAGCTATCAAGTTAGCAATCAAGGATATCATCAAAGGGGCAATCAAGGAGACAGCTGAAGAGTCACCCTTCAGCCTATAAATAGGGCCGAACCCTTTGAGGAGAACACATCAAGCTATCAAGCGAGATCCAAGAGATCAAGCAACCATCGGTGACCGACCACAAGCAATAGTGTTCGTAGTTTGTAGTAGGAAGCTTTAGCCTTCCGCTAAAGCACTTGTGAGTAGAGTAGGCGCTTGTAATAATCCTTCCTTGAGGACAGCTCAAGGAAAGAGAGGTTTTTATTGGAGCTAATAAAGCATCCTTTTTGCCCTCTCACTCCTCGGTGAGCCTTTCCGCTCTTTCGCAACGCTTCCGCATCCCTTAGGCTGGTGGGCGACCGGAGACCCTCGAAGGACATCCACGCCGCACGACTCAAGCGCAACCTTGGTGTTCCGCGAAAAATTAGGCCGTGACACCCTACCTCCCCTCCCATGGGTACCACCCTTAGCAGCTTGTTTAGGATGCATATTGGTTCACTGAAAAAGCAACCCAACCATAAGTTCTCTATAATCTCATGTGTAAGGCTCTAAATGTTCCTATATTTTTTTAGGTCTTGTTTTTTCAGCAATCAGAACACAGCTCAAGCACAACATAATTTCAACATAATCTACAAAATTTTAAAGCACACAACACACAACCAATTTACTCACTAATATGAACAATACATAGAACATCAACAAGTAAGCAACATAGAACACCTCACAAGCACAACATCAATCAACATAATCCACAAAAGTTAAAACATGCAAGGAACAATCAAGTTTACTCACTAATATGAACCAAAATAATCACAACACACAAAAAATGAAGGAACATAAAACATAACCCAACAAAGTAAGGGAAAACATAAGGCCAAAAGTATCAACAAGCAACGGCGACATAGGGACATAACACGACAAGTAAAGAAAGCAAAAGAGCAAAATTTCAAATCCCTCTAACCTCTCTTTACCCCGTCAAAGTTATCTCACATGTGTACTTAAGCCTATGATGTACCCTATGATCCTATCCTTACATAATTGCATCCTTTAAATGTAGCTTTGATACCACCTTAATTGTCACGCTCTAAATCAACCTTTGGGCACGTGACAACCGCCGTATAAGTTACACTTCTACATCACAAATTATACAAGGCTAAATATATCACCAAGCAACTATAATTATTTTAAATTAAACACAACAAAAATATTAAAAAAATTATATTTAATACCAACACTACCACATAAGTCTCTATCTAGATTTCTAAGGTAAATTTTATTTCGTCATAACTATGTTCTTCCTCGTTTTCCGTACCAGTGTTCAACCTATAACCTGTGCAACAGGGAAAAATGTACACATCTAAGTCGCGAAACTCAATGAGGCTACAGAGAGAGCACCCTAAAAATAGGCATGAGATATTTTACAAGCCAATAAGAAAATATATCTACTGAGTCACACATTACAATAACATGTGATACAATACATATCAAGACTAATAAATTTAAGTAGCAGCAATATAATAAGAACAAGGTATATGAACATGATATAAGAACGTATCCGTAACAAAAATTTCAGATCGTAACTGTTATATCATAATTTATCCATACTACTCCTAAGACAGACATCCTATATTCAAGGTAAACCCCCCGTCAGGGATTTTTCCGAACCCATCAATATCAACTCTACATCTCTGTCCTAGATACCTGTACACTAACATTGGTGGAAGGAGCTAGTGACCACGACACCTCTTCTTTCCAACAATAAGTATCATACAGCACTGTAAGTCGGCCCCATGGTAGGGTCACCATACAAAATAATAAATCACATCCATCTACAGCCTTGCAAGCTGAGATCTACTACATATGCTACCAATGAACCTGGACTACTCAGGGACCCACATCGTTGAGCATGTCAGAGTCTTCAGGTTCCTTAGCATTGGTAGCGATGGAACGGTACTGTTCCTAGCACACCATTTACCTTGGAGCAACACAATAAAATTGAGCTCTGCACCGAAGTGAGATCCTGGTTACACCAAAACATTTGTGGCTAAGTCAACCGAACGTGCACCTCTACCTTAGCTAGTACATGGCTCCTCACCACATGTTGGTACACAACAGACTAAGAGCTTAAGATCATCTCCTAGGTATCATAATCCTATGATGTCTAAAGTCCTTAGTTATATATCATTTAAGACCACTCTAGGTTTTATCATAATATGAACCTAAAGTGTATCAAATTTTTATCTCATGTCATCATGTTCTGTGTCTTACTAAGTATCTCTACATCTCTAGCACCATATGAACATATCAAATAGCAACATAACATGAGCTTAAACGTCAATAGCATGCACATGATAGAATCATATCTATGTACTGGCATGGTATACATTCAAAATTAAATCAGATCACATGCTAATTAAATATGTAACAAAGCAGATATATAACTTATCAGCATGTACAATAAATAAAAAAGACCCTTAGGACTTAGCTGTCACACTCCAAGACAGGGAAGAGCACTCTCAACATCTCCGCATAGTATTGGGGTTGTTGAGGGAAAATAAGTTGTATCTCTCCAACTGCAAGTTTTAGCTGTCTCAGGTGGGATTTCTTGGATACATTGTTACTAGTACGGGTGTTCAAGTGGATCCAGCTAAAATTGATGCAGTGGTGAAGTAGGAGCAACCGAAGAATGCTACTAAGGTATTATTAGCGGTTTGTGCAGGATTTTTCAAACATAGCTACTCCTATGACTTAACTCAGAAGGAAGGATACTAAGTTTATATGGACTGTGAGATTTGTAATTTTGTATTAAGGAAAATTTTGTAATAGATGATGATTTTAAGGGGTTTTATGAAATAAATAATATGGACTTATTTGTAAAATTACATAAATTTTTGAAGTATGGAATTTTGATGTAAAAATTATACTGTTAGATAGGATTTTTGATAAGGAATCCAACGGCACAAACGGATTATAATTTGGATGTCGTTTGATTGGTCAAATAATGAAATAAAGGATTGATCCAAATGGACGGCCCAGATCTAATTTTACTAAACCAATAGGTGAACCGGGTTAGCGGGTTAGTGGTAAGTGGGTTAAGTGAGGAAACTTGACCCGTTAACAAACCCATTTAACTTACGCTCTTCTTCTTCCTCCTCTACCCGTGACTTTCTCTCTCCTCCCCTACTTCGAACTCAGCCGGCAGCTTAGCGACGACGGTTGGAGGTCTTCCCAGCCGAATTTTTTCGTGAAATTTCAGACAGAACTTCAGGTGAGCTAGGAGAACGCATTAGAACCATTATTTTTGAGTTTTGGTTAAGATTTCGGGGAGAAAAGAGGAGAGAAGTGAGGGGCAGCGAAAGTTCATCGCCGGAGCTTTCTCAGGCGATTGCCGACTACTTCGGCCACAAAACTTCACAAACTTGGTACCTATAGCTTCTCCTCGACTAGAGCATTCCAATGGTATCAGAGTTGAGGGCTGTTGGCCGCCGGCGAGCTACAAACCCAAATTTAGGATTTTCGCCCAATTGAACTTCTCCGACGAAATTGACCACATATGGACGGTAGAAAATTGGGGCAAATGGTATTTTTAGATTCCTAATGAAAAGAGCTTTCGATCGGTACCAATATTGGGGCAGATCGAAGAACTTTCAGGCGAGTTTCCGGCGAGCTCCGGCGAACTTGAGATAAAAATTAAGATAAATCTAGAGATCATTCTAAGAGTATTGGTAAAGACGGATTTATAAAATTATTGTTAGATTGAGAATTAAAATTCGTTGAAATATTCACAAGAAATACGATAAGCAAGCACAAGGATACGAATGATCGCAATACGAATTCGAACATGCTTGCGACGATAGGATCAGGTGAGTGTTTATTCTCCAGGTAGAATAAACGAGATAGTTCTCAATATTTAGTCTAGGAGAACTATATCCATTTGATTATGTAAACCCTGATTTCTAAAAAAAAAATTGTAAAACTTTTTTTTTATTATTTTAATAGGAAAATAATAAAATAATAGGTTAAAGAAAAAATTTTATATATATAATAAAATAAAATAAAAACATAAAAGAAGAAAAAAAGTAATTTAAATTAAATTAAAAAATAAAGATTTAATTTTTTAAAGTTTTTTTTATCAAATAAAAGGAAAAAGAAAAAGAAAAAAAAGAAAAAAAAAAAATCGTCGCTGCACGTGTGAAGCACGTGCAACGAGTCAGCCGGTTGACCTGGCCAGTTTGGCCGAGTCGGTTAGCGAGTCACCGAATCGCCGACTGAGGGATTATTTAACCCTCGACAACAGAGGAGCCGAGGGGGGAGAGATGGTGGCACCGGCGGAACACCCCCGGTTCTGGCTGATATGCACACGCCTCGACTTAAGATGCGTGCAAGCAAGTTGGTCCCGATCTTCCGTTGTAAGAGAAATCCTTAAGATAGGGGGAGTCGTGACTTTGACGAAGGGGAGGTTAACCACGATCACGGAACGCGACCAGCAACCTCGCAATCGCTAAACCACACCTCAGTTGGTTATCAACTGTGTCAAACACGACTGACCTGTTCACGAAGAACGGTACGAACAATTCAAGAGAATTGAAAGAACAATAGCGGAAGGATTACTCAAAAAGTGATTAAGAAAAGGATCAATTAAAATATTTTTTTGTTTATTTTTTTTGTTCCTTGGCCGAACCTTCCTCTCACTTTTTTTTTTCCTACTCACCGAAAGCTTGCTCCTCCCTTTCTCCATCTATTTTTTTTTCTTGCCGAACACTACTCTCTTTTTTTTTCTCCTCTTTTTTAGCAAAACACTTCCTCCTCTTTTTCTCCTCTTAAAAACACTTCCTCCTCCTTTTTCTCCTCTTTTCTCTCTACTTTTTTTTTTTTTTCAAAGCTTCGGACGAGCACTCTACTCTTTGGCCAAACAACAATTCCTTTTTTTTTTTCAAGGATAAAAATTCAACAACTCAAGCAGAAATTAGGAGATAATAATAAAAAAAATAAAGATGAAAAAACAACTATGATGGATACGAAATAGAAGTTCAAGAAAAAGAATTTTTTTTTTGATGTAGGGAAAATAAAAGAGAATCTAATAAAGGATAGATGAATTCCTACCGACAACGAAGGCTCTTATACCACCTGATATGCACACGCCTCGACTTAAGATGCATGCAAGCAAGTTGGTCCCGATCTTCCGTCGTAGGAGAAATCCTTAAGATAGGGGGAGTCGTGACTTTGACGAAGGGGAGGCTAACCATGATCAAGGAACGCGACCAGCAACCTCGCAATCGCTAAACCACTCCTCAGTTGGTTATCAACCGTGTCAAATATGATTGACCTGTTCACGAAGAATGGTACGAACAATTCAAGAGAATTGAAAGAGCAACAAAGGAAGGATCACTCAAAAAGTGATTAAGAAAGTCGACTTCAAGTTTGTAGCAAAAGCATTACAAAAGTGGTGGCTAAAGCAAAAATCAAAGTCCCCTTGCAAGAGGGCATGCTCCACCTAATATATAGATAAAATAATGGAAGCTTTTCCATATTTTATTACACTAAAATAGGAAAAATAAATATATAAATCTTCTCCTCCCACGAATTTTGGAAAATAAATATCTCTTGATGAAGATTTATCTTGAATAAATATTCCTTGATTTGCTCTTAGATAAATATTTGATGAAGATTTACCTTGAATAGAATTTTCTTGATTTGCTCTTGCATAAATATTTGATCTTGAATAAAAAATCTTCCTTGATTTGCTCATGAATAAATATTTCTTCAATTACTCATGTAACTTCCAGAAGCGTCGGGCATGGGCTCGTGTCATTGGGCCTTGTATGTTAATTGAATCTTGCACGGGCGAACGAGTGATGTCCTCATCACTGGCGAGCTGCCTTGGCGACGGGAAAAAGTGGAGGCCGGAGCTAGGCAACGGCGAGGTTGCAAACGGAACTTCGTAGCGACTCCGGCGAACGAGGAACACGAAGGGGGCGGAACAGGGGAGCGAGCGGTCTTTCCCCTGTTCCCGTCAAATTAGCCGGCGGGAGGCGCGGCGAGCGACTCTCCCTCGGTGGAAAGCTCCCCAATCTCGATTCTATTCTCCAGGAGTCGATGGCAAGGGACAGCCGCGATGGAGAAGATGAGGTAGGGGCTGGCGGCGTCGGCTCCACCTGCGGCAGAGGAATCGGAGGTAGCGTCGGCTGCTAGAGCGGTGGGGCTCTACCGGCGGCGCGATTAGGCGGCCGTAGGGTTGAGAGAGTCATGACTGAGCCGAAGGCGTGTTTCCGGCAAGTCTGCAGCAGCGATCGGCCGGCAATTGAGCACGGACGGCGGCGGCGGAGTCGTCTGCTGCAGCGGGCTCGAGCGAGGGGGAAGAATTGGACCGCACGTGCGACACGCGTGCGGTGGTCCGGTTCGATCTTGATCGGCCGGTTTAGTTCGGTTCGCCGGTTCAGCTGCGGTTCGGGTGTCGGTTTAGCCAGTTTTCACGTTTAACGACCGGTTCTATATGGTTCAACGTTCCTATAGCTTTATTGGTGAGTTTTGAGGCTTTAAGAATTTATTTAGAATTTTTATCAAGTTTTGGGTTATGTTTTCAAATTATTTTAGGTTGGGTTCAAAGGTTTTGAGCGCATTAATGATGTCAAAAAAATCTAAAATAATTTGTGATGCTATTTTGTGCGTAGATATAATTTCTGTGATTTAATTGGAATTTTACCGAATTGTTAGGATAGTGTTTTTATTTAATTAAGTTGGTTTATGTTTATTTAAGTGTTAAATAAATTATTTGGATGCTCTTTGCATGAAAGAATGTTTTGTTAGATGTTATTATGTTTAATTTATGTTAAACAGAATTAAAATAATTTATTTAGAATTTTTACAGAATTTATAAATTTTATACTGTGATTAGATTTGGATAGTTAGGTTAATTCGATTTTCTAATTTATAAAATTGGAAAAATTGTGATTTAATATATTTTTTTCTGGAAATTGGATTTTTACAGAATTATTAAAATTTACGTTTAGATTAATTAATGTGATATAGTTGATTTATATGATTAATTAAATTATTGAATAATTTATTTGTGGAAATAAATATTTAATTTGTTTGAATGTAAACATAGGTTTGACTAGGGTTGGTTGATGTATAATTGTGGTAATTGTGTCTATTTGAGTCGAATAATCTATTTGGTTGATTAAAAGGAAATTAAATAAAAGTTAGGTGCGGTTGTGAGTAGAGGGGTCGTTAAAATGATTGTTTGAGATATGTTATTTATGCATGCTTGCTTGGTTGTCTTTAAATTATTTTAGGAGATTGTCTTACGATGCTATTACTTGACAAATCACGGCCAAGCTATGGTTTGTGTAGAAAGAAATTGCTTGCTGGATTGATTGATTGTTTGCTTGAAGAATCACAGCCAAGCTATGATTCTTGTTTAAAGATCTGCTTAAGACTCAGGTGATGACTTATGGTTTCAAATTTTATTTGGCCTACTACAGATGCTGAGTCCTAAGGGTCGTTGTTAACTATTGTACATGCTCATAAGTTATATATCTGCTTGGTTGCATATTTAATTAGAATGTGATTTATTGAAAGTTAAACCATGTTGTTATATGTATGATGTTATTATATGCATGCTTTTGATATGAGTTAGAAGGTGATATCATGCTAGTTCATATATGATGTTATTGTATGCATACTCCTGATATAAGTGTGAAAGTTATATCATACTGGTACACGTATGATGCTATTATATGCATGCTCCCGTTGTTTTATGCTCATGTTATGTTGATTATTTAATATGTTCATGTTGCTAGAGATGTAGAGACACCTAGTAAGAACATGGAACATGTGGACATGAGATAAAACTTAAGATACTTTAGGTTCATATTATGAGAACACCTAAAGTGATTTAAATTGATATATGACTAAGAACTTGGAACATCATAGGGTTATGATAACCTAGGAGGTGATGTGTGGTTCTTAGACTAATATGTGCCAACATGTGGTGAGGAGACATGTGCTAGTATGGTAGAGATGCAAGTTCGGTTGACTTAGGTCACTAATACTTTGGTTGTAAACCCCCACCTTGAAAAAAAAAAAAAATTTGGTCTGATCCGGTCCGGTCCGACCGAACCGGCCAGTCAACCGGTTCGGGTGTACCGGCCGCCCCTAAAGAGAGGCGCGGCTGCGAACGAGAAGGGCAAAAGCCCTATCTCTCTCGAAGTCTTCGAGCGCCCCCTTTCCGGCGCCGTTTCCCTTTCCTCCGTCTCCCCTGCACTCGGCGCGGATGATCGGCGACGAGCTCGCCGGCGCGCCGCTCGTTCGCCCTCGTCCCCATTCGTCGCAAGTCGACGCGTCATCGCCGGGAGACAAATCGGAGGGGAGCTTGGCAGCGACGTCAGCCGGAGGAACGCCACCTGCAAGCCTCTCCACCGCGCCCGCACAGTGGAGTCGTTGCCTCCACCTCGACTCCGATCGGTGGCTGCGTCCACCAGTGCCGCCTCGCCCCACCTCCTCGACGGTGTAGCTGTCGGCGTTCCACCAGGAGCAGCTCGCAAAGGCGACAACGAGCTGCTCGTTTGGGGCGGAACGCGCGGTCGGTGGTGACGGGCGAACCCTCCATTTCCGCCCCCATTGCTGATCGATCTCGTTCCACCAGCTCTGCGCGAGTTGGAGGTGAGGGATCCCGTCCCTATCTACCTCCTTCATCCATCGTTTTCCACGGATTCGTGCTCGCCGTCCGCAGAAGGTCCGTCGACCTTCGAACCCTTCGAGGGTTGGTTTCTCACGGCCGGATTTGATGCAGCGAGATCCTTGCCGTCTCGCGCACGAGGACGTTGGGTCGTTGGTCGGCGTTGCGTCGGGCGCGGGTGGTGGAAGGGCCGACGAAGGCGTCGGCGAACGGATCGGAGGAGTTGACGAAGGAGCGATCGGCGAAGGAGCGACGAAGAGAGCGGCGGAAGGTGCGAGCCCGCCCCTTTCTTTTCCTTAATCATGCTTAAGGACTAATTAAGCATGATTAATTATAATAAAGCATGCTTAGTATAAAATAGATTTATGATATGATTAATGTTTAGTTAGATTAATATAAGTTTAGTTAATGAATTAATTAAGTTGATTAATTAATGAGTTAAGTAATTGGTTGAGCTGAACCAGTTAGTTGAGTTGGGTTGAGTTTGGGTCGGACTTGGGTTCGGGTTAAGTTAAGTTGTATGATTAGTGTAAGTTAAACAAGGTTAATGATTAATTAAGTGAGGTTAGTGAATGAGTTGAGTTGAACCGAACCAAACCGGACCGAACCGAACCAAACCGAACCGGATGAACAGTAATCAGCCCGTTGACCGAGTCAACAGTTGACCCAGTCAGCGTTGACCGGGCCCACCGCTGACACAGTCAGCGTTGACCGAGTCAACAGCTGATCCAGTCAGCATTGACCGGGCCCACAGCTGACCCAGTCAGCGTTGACCGGGTCAACCGGCGTTGACCGGTCAACCGTTGACCGTTGACCGGTCAGAAAATAATAAAAAAATAAAAATTTAATTTAAATAATTAATAAAATAATATTAAAATAATAAAATAATATTAAAATATTAAAAAATCATAAAAATAATACAAATTTCTATGGGTTCTACTTGGGCCCCTGGATGACTTGGGCCAAGTTATGGGTGAGTTTGATGAGTAGAAATTGAATAAAAATTCATTTAAGTTATTAGCTAGAAATATAAAAATATGATTAATTAAGAATTGATTAGGTGAGATTAATCCTAAACATGTATAGGATTAATTTAATGTAATAATTATTTAAATTGATAGATTTTAATTTATTTATCTTAGGAGAAATAAATTAAATCTATTTTAAATTATTTTTTTTAAATAGGTTTATTGTGGGTACGCGATCCGAGTAGCTCGGCGGGTGATTATCTCCGCGCGACTTGGTTCCGAGGAGCAGATCGCTAACCCAGGTGCGTTGGTTCTCCGATGGTAGGATTTATTCACACTAGGGAATTCCCGCTGGGATTTTCTTAGGAACAATTCTTGGATGTCTTAAATATGATAAACCATAATGTTTGATAAGATTTGAATTGTATGCATGCTAGCATAGTTATCTTATCTAATATGTTTATCTGCTAGGTATCTAACATGTTCTACATTCATGTCCGGCATGTTGTATTGTTTTCTATGCTTTTGTTAAATAACTACAATGCGAATATAGATAATACATGCGACATGTTAGAACCTTTGGCGACGTCACCGCCACTTAGAGAAAAAGGGGCCTTTTTCTATATGCCCCGGTTGACCATCGCGTACCGACGATGGTCGAAATGGTGACGTCCCGTTAGGCGCCACTCCCGAGGTTGATGCATAGCTTAGATACTGGGAGCGCCACTCCCGAGGTTATGCATAGCTTATATACGGGGAGCTGGTAGGGTAAGGGACTGTACACACTCCATGGTCATATTAGATTGGAAATATGGAGCAAGTCCTTACCCGAAATCTTCACCCGCACGAGTGTCGTTGTAGGCGGCCTCGTGATAGTCTTGAGATAGTTAGCATGGATGAGCCCTACCATGGACGTGGCACCGATGGAGTCGAGGTTGCCACAGCCCATTGTGCGGATGTGTGCCAAATATCGATAGACGTCGATTGCTACTGGACTGGGAAGGTGATTCCACATGCGACGCCTTGGATAGTGGATCCGTAGACCGCACGGCTATCACCCTTGACGTCTGCAGACAATCGGATGAGTAGTCCGATGAGATTTAAGAGAGGTGACCCTGTCTACGGGCAGTATGTAGTACTACATGGGTGTCGTGACCCCTACGGAATCCGGGGAGGATGTAAGGGCACGACGGTTTCGCTAGGGGAGGAATGGTTGGCAACTAGTGAAACAACTGGAGAGGGACTCTGGGTCATCCGTCCTCTCTGCCAACATCAGTGCAGCGGGCATAGGTAGAGACTGAGACAGACAGGCACTGATGGGCTTATTGATACCCCCGGCCCGGGTAGTCATTAAGTGTAGGCTGGCAGCCCGAGTTTATGAAACCTAAAAGTCTCACCATGACGTAGGTGACAGATTATTGTTATGGACACTAGACATGACTAGGGTGACATCTAGTGACATGTACACATGTACTTATTTATTTAATTTGTTATTTATGATGTCTATGTTTATATAATTGTTTAAACGATGTGGCATGAAATATGATGATTAACCATCAAAGACATCCTAGAATACTCCTCCTAGCCTTTGATTTCCTTATTCGGTAGAGCCGTAATTTCTCATTAGGCCGCAAGGCTGAGCACACCGCGTTCAATGTGTGTGCAGGTGTCGACGCACGAGACGAGATCGTTGACGGAGGGTTCGTCGCGGAAGGTATACGACTGCTGTTATGAGTTTTCGTCTGCCGGTCTTAGATTTATATTAGGAGATATCGGGACTGTATTTAAGATGTTATTTGGAAAGGTGGGTGTATGTATTTTAGTATTTGTATTTATGCCTTGTATGGGCTTGTCGGGCTCATACGGCGGTTGCCACGTGTCGTCGTGCAGGTCGGGGCGTGACATTGGTGTAGCCGGGATCTCACTTCGGTGAAGAACTTAATTTATTTGTGTTACACCAGGGTAAAGGGTGGACTAGGAACAGTACTGTCCCATGCGCTACCAAGGCTAGGGAACCTGAAGACTCTGGCATGCTCAACAGTGGTGGGATCCATGAGCAGTCCAGGTTCATTGGTATCGTATACAGTAGGTCTCAGCTTGCCAGGCTGGAGACGGATGTGATTGTTGTGTTTGTATGGTGATCCTACCATGGTGCATAATTACAGCGCTGTATGGTACTTGTGTTTGGAAAGAAGGGGTGCCGTGATCACCAGCTCCTTCCGCTAACGTCAGTGTACAGACATATAGGGCAGAGACATAGAGTTGACACTGACGGGTTCAGGGAAATCTCTAACGAGGGGTTCACCTTGAACATAAGTGGCGGCCTTAGGTGTAGAATGGTTAGATAATGAAATATTAATTAAAGTGATATGATATCTTTGATTTAGTGACATTGTTATGATCATATTTCTTATATGTTGTTATATGCTATGTTATGATCATATTCATGATGTTCCATATTTATTGTCTTGTTATATTATGGACATGTTGATTTAATATGTGATTTCAGTGGATATATTTTCTTGTTGGTTTGTACAATATCTTATGCCCATTTTTAGGGTGCTCTCTTTGTAGCCTCACTGAGTTTCGCAACTCAAGTGTGCACACTTTTTCCTTGTTGCGCAGGTTACAGGTTGGCCATTGACGGGGATTGAGGGAGAACCTAGTTGGTGGACAATAATTATTTTTGTAATCTAGATAGAGATATGAATGAGTAGTGCTGGCTTGAATGTACAATGTTATTGCTTCCGCTTTGTAAATTTATGAAATGGTAGTGCTTTGTGATACTTTATTTAGCCTTGTATAAGTTGTGACGTTGAAGTGCGGCTTATACGGCGGTTGCCATGGGCCCAAAGATCGTTTGGGGCATGATAGATTAGCTATATTTGATATTCATTGACTCTCCTGCTAGTTAATTATCCTAATTATGATTATATGAATTGTGAATAATCTTCGATATCCATAATTCTTGATATAAGCTTTCATTGCTACTGTTCTTTGATTCATTGAAGCATGATACTATGCTTTTGTTTGATTCTAAAGTTAGCATATGCACCTATTTTTCCTAAAAACTAGAGGTATGGTGAAAAACATACCCTAGGATATTTATTGATCGATATACGATTCTGCTTCATCTTTTGGGTGCGTATGACTAGGATGACCTTATACCGGTGTGCCAATGGCACGGTTACTACAGTGATGGTATGTTTGTTCGCACTCCCATGGCCGCCTAGATAGAGGGGCATGGGGTTAAAGTGCTGGGCAGTCAGGATGGGAGGTTAGATAACTTCTGACTATGGATATTCATTAAACTAGTTATGGTAAACCAGGTAGCGAGGTCCAGTGGGCAACCCATAGGGAAAGGGGGCTTTGTTTATGAATTCCTATGATTTCACTTTGATCCGGGTACCCTATGATTTTTGATACCTCCCCCTGAGGTGATAGTTGATAGCTACAACTGTCGTTAACTATGCAAGCCCCAGATATATATTCTTGTATGATCCATGATTGCTTTGTTTGATTGGCTATTATACTCGAGTAGCCAGGTTATTCTGTTTATGAGACTTTGCTATTATATGTTCTCGGTTTTATATTGTTCTCTATCCAACTCACTGGGTACAAGCGTACTCACCCCAAAGGGGAACTCATTTTTTTCAGGATCACGGCAAGAGAGGGACGGATAGGTATAGAGGCGGTTAACGAGACTCCTGATATTTGAAAGGTATGAAAGTTCTACCTTTATTTTGTGTACAGAAAGATCCATTGGATAGGTACTTTGTGTATTATGGGGCATGTGTCCTATTTTGGTGGGATACATTCAAAATCAAATTAAATCACATGTAATTCAAACATGTAACTGAGCATGTATATAACTAATCAGCATGTACAATAATTAACAATAACCCTTATGACTCAGCACTATAGTGGGACAGAAATCTGAAACCATAAACCCTCACCTGAGTCTCAAAGCAATATTAAGCAAGAATTTACAGCTTGGCTGTGATTCTTAAAAGCAAGCAATCAATCAAGCACAGCAATTCCTTCTTACTCAAACAAAAATCACAGCTTGGCCATGATTTGTCAAGCAATAACACATCACTCAGTTTTCCTAAGATAAAATAAATACATCTAATAAACATACATCATACAATTCAAACAAGAATTTCCTATCTACCTTTCTACTCATATCCTCACACAATTTTCTTTATTCTATTTAATTCCTTATAATCACCCAATTATCTATCACCTTAAATAATCATCATCCAACACAATCAAACATAAACAAACCTATAAAATAATATTTAATTTAACAATTTAATCATACCAAAAAAATTTAAATCAATATATACCACCTTAATTAATTCTAAATTTTTTTTAATAATTATGTGAAAAATCTAATTTTTTTGGCAAATAAATTAAATTATCATTTACCTATAGGATATTACATTGTTTCAGTATAGTTACATCATCTTATATAAATTTTACTCCTTATAACTTGTTTGATAGCATCAATAGTAATGTCAACTCACCTTCTAGGAAGGGTATTTGAGCATCACTACAATATCATGTGCTACAAGTTATAAAGGAGCAAATATAATAAAAATAAATATCTCAAAGAGCACTAGTATTCTAAGCTAAGCATAAGACAGCAAACTCTCTTATTTTTTCTTTATCCAGCCTAGTGAAAATTACTGTCTTGATATATCGAAGAAGGACCACTTCATCTCTTACTTGTTGCTTAAATAATCTCCAATTTCTTTCTTCCCAAATGTGATATACAAACTCTGCTATCACCACCTTCATAAGTTGTCCTTTCAATGTTCTCCTTTTAGCTAATCTAGCAGCTATATTAATTATGATTTCCCATGTAGTTTGTCTTAAAACTTCTTCATTCCATTTCAATAAATCACTCCATATAGTCTTGTTATATTTACATTCATTTAGCAAATGTTCTAAGGTTTCTATTGCAGTTAGACATAGCTGACATCCTCCTTCTATTTGCATACCCCGCTTGAGTAGTTTATCCGCAATCATTAATTTTTGATGCAAAGTAAGTCATAGAATGAAGGTAGCTCTAGTTCTAGCTGTAGAATCACATATCAAACTTATCCAATTTTTCTTTGACAATGTACCCACCAATATATTGTAAATTGCACTGATTATGATTTTTCTAGTTAGTATTATTGTCAGTCGGGGATGGTATTGTAATACCTCTCTACTCATCATCACTTTCTTCAACATCCAACTTGTTTGTTTGGGTAGAGTCATAGTATGAATATTTTTATTTTTTATATAATAAGTGTGTACCCATTTAATTTATAATTTATCTTTCTTCATCTGCATATCCCAAAAGAGCTTGAAGATGGTTGCCTTATTCATAAGTCTAGTCTTAGTAAGTTAAGTCCTCCGACTGACTTTGGTGTGCACACTTTATTCCAAGCTACCAAGGCCTTCCTACTAGTCTCAACTGATCTTGTCCATAAGAATGTCCTACAAGCTGCATCCATCATTTTGATTATTTTTTTGGGCAATATGAATAATTGTGACCAATAGCTTTGCACTCCAAATAATACTGACTTTATAAGTTGAATTCTTCCTGCATATGTTAGCAACTTGGCAGTCCAACTTATAAGTCTAACCATCATTTTGTCAAGCAGTACTTTACATTCTGTAATTTTTAGTTTCTTAGGAGCCAAAGGTACTCTTAGATACTTGAATGGTAAAGAGCCCTCTCTATAGCCAAGTATATGTAATATTCTGTCTTTTATTTCAGCAGGTACTCCTCCAAAGTAAATACTACTCTTAAGTGCATTAGCTTTCAAACCTGATACCTTTGAGAATTTAAGAAATGCCTCATGTAGGAGCTTGATAGATTTCTCATCTCCTCTAGAAAACATAAGTAAATCATCTGCAAAACAAAGGTGAGTAATAGATAATTTTGCACATTTGGAATGATATTTAAAGTTTTTCTTATTTTCTAGCTCCCTCATACATCTACTCAAGTATTCCATCACAAGGATAAAGATATAAGGTGATAGAGGGTCACCTTGTCTTAATCCTCTTTTTGCTTGAAAAGGTACCGTTTTCTTACCATTTATTAGAATGATATAATGTACTGATTTGATGCAAGCCATCACCCATTGAATGAATCAAGGAGGAAACCCCAATCCTATGAGCATTTGTTCCACACATATCCATTCTACTGAATCATAAGCCTTTTGTAGATCTACCTTGATCATGCATCTAGGGGATATTATTTTTCTGGTATATCCTTTAATGAGTTCATAACTTAATATGATATTATCTGCAATCACTCTTCCTGGTACAAAGGCTGACTGAGCTTCACTAACTAGTTCACCAATCACTCCTTTAAGTCTATTCACCAAGATCTTAGAAATAATCTTGTATAAAATTGTACAACAAATAATTGGTCTTATGTCCTTAACAGTTTTTAGATTTGGTACCTTGGGTATGAGTGTAACTAGAGTAGAGTTTATAGCTTTCAACATTTTTCCTGTCATGAAGAACTCTTGTATTGCTACACATATATCATGCTTTAGCACAGGCCATGCTTTTTTAAAAAATAATACACCAAATCCATCAATTCCCGGAGCCTTATCATTATTTATGTTAAATAAAGCCTGATTGATCTCTGCTTCTGAGACAGCTGCACATAGACCTGAGAAATGATGGTGCTGAACTAGTCTACCAAGTCTAACTGTCATTTTATCCACCATAGGAAGTTCATATTCTGCATTTCCCATTAAACCTTTATAAAAGTCAACTATTTCTGCACTGATCTTATCATGAGTAGTTAGTCTTTCCCCATCTCTACTATATAGGATATTAAGAGTTTTGGCATCATTCCTTGCTTTTGCATAGGCAAAAAAGAATTTAGAGTTTGAATCACCTAAAGTAATCCAATAAGCTCTAGACTTTTGCCTCAATATACTTTCCTCTACTCTATCCCATTTCTCTAATTCCATTAAGGCATATTTCTCTTGCACATGCAGATTAGCTAGTAAAGGAGTGTCTTGCACTTGTCTTTGGATACTTTCCAAATTACTTCTAGCTTTCTCTGCCTTAAGTTTTGCTTGACTGAAATTTTTCTTAAATAGTTCTTTCATTGCACCTTTCATGAGTTTAAGTCTTTGCCATACTTTGTACATCTCAAAACCCTCAATTTCTGTACTCCAAATAGCTGCAACAGTAGGGAGAAATTCAATGTGATTAGCTATTATATTTAAAAATCTAAAATTTGGTATGCCTCTATTAGTAGTAGTACCAACATCAAGTTTTAATGGAGAATGATCTGAGATTATTGCTTCTCCTATCTCTACCACCACTGCTCCATTATTTTCCATCCAATCTTTATTCCCATATACTCTGTCTATCTTACTCTATATCCTATCACTTCCTTCTTATTTGTTGCTCCATGTGTAATATCCTCCAATAGTTGTTAGCTCAGTAAGCTGGAGGTTCTCTATAGTAGAATTAAAGTCTCTTGTTTCATATTCAGTGATAGGATTACCTTGTAATATGTCATCCATAGATAACACTGCATTAAAGTCTCCCATAATAAGCCATAATCCATGAATTTGAGCAGCTATATTCTTTAGGCCCTACCATAGATCTTTTCTCAGCTCAATAGTGTTAAATCCATACACAAGTGTAAGATTGTAGTGTATATTAGAGCATCTATCAATTACTAGGCAATGGATAAATTGAGCATCGACAATAAGTACAATTACATCTAGTAAATCTGTATCCCATATAATCAAATTCTGCCATTTGCAGCTGCTGTATAATTAGCTGCATATTTAAAATTTGCTGCTATTCGTTTCATCACTTTATCAGTCTTATCCTCTTTAACTCTTGTTTCTATCAAACCGGCCAAATTTATTCTATTTTTTTTGAGATATAGGCAAACCTCTTTTTGTTTATGAGGTTTATTTATATCTCGCACATTCCAACTAAGCCATATCATGTTGATGTCTTCCCCTTATCAGGGGGCTTAGTTATTTCCTGCTCCAATTCTATAATAGGCTCAAGCATTAAAGTTTCATTATAGTTAAGTTTTTGAGCATTATACATTTTTTCTTCCACAGATGTTGAACTCCTTTCAATAGTTAGCACATGTTGTGAGGGTTGGATATTGTGTTGTTCTGTTTCATTTTGGATAACCTTTTGCTTTTGCTTTTCATTAGTTATATCCTCTATTTTTTTAGTAATCTCCATATGTTGATTATTCTCTTTTTTCTCTCCCTTTGTAGGTAGCCATTCCTTCCTTATAATCTTTTTAGTTCTTTTTTTCCTTCTCATTTCCTATTGTAGGTCGGTTGGAGGCTTTGTCTGGTTGGCTTGGCATATGTGACCCACTTTATTACAAATACCACAATATTCTGGAATCCAATCATATTCCACTGTTTGCTCAATAGTTCTACATTGTTTGTTCCCAATAAGAATGCTGTGAGGTAATGGTTGTGTCACATTCATTTCAACCAGAACTCTTGCATAAGATATTCTCATTTGTTTTGTTGTGCACTCATCTGCAATCATAGGAACACCAAGAGAACTTGCTATTCTGCTTAATGAGTTTTTCCCCTAATAGCATAAAGGTAACTTAGGTAGCCTAACCCAGATTGGAATGTCCCTTAAAAATTCTTCTTTGAATTCAAAATCCATAGTCCAAGGTTTAAGCATGATAGGATTATTTTTGATACTATATGGTCCTGAAGATAGAATTCTGTCTCTTTCCTGTATTGAGCTAAATTTGACTATAAAATATCCATCATCATGTAGAAATAATTTCAGATTTTCTTTGGTACTCCAATGTTTTTTCATGTATCCTTCCATGTACTTAAATCCAGGATTGGTACCAATGATATAAGCGATTAAAGCATATTTTCATTCATCATTCATTTTATCTACTTCTTCCTTTTCTAATTCAACAAATGGTTTGCCATCTCTATTATTTGGAGAAAAGTAACTAAGTGACATATCATTCTCTATCAATCTATTGCCCGAGAAGAGTCCAGCCCATGATTGTTCATTTTGTATCTCTGCTGGATGTTCCTTCTTATTAATATTTGATGGCTCAGTATTTGAAGCATTGCCCACATCTAATTTATGAGCAGTTTCATTTGGAGAGTCCGTTGTTGACAAATGAGTTACTATTCCATTGGTAATAGGAATAACAGGAGCATCTATATTCGTAGAGATGATATTGTTGTTGTTCTCTATGCTATCATCAACGGAATTTTCAATGGAATTTTCAAGGGTTACCTTGCGTGGCCTCCCACGAGGTCGTCCTTGTCCCTTGCTCCCTTATCCTTGTCCTTGTCCTTTGCTCTTTCCTCCAGCCATTTGTGAGATCTTCGCTGGCATAATATTGCTTGATTTAATTTCCTAAGCGAAGGAAACCCTAGGTTGGAGGAGGAAGAAAGGAGTCGCCATAACTATTCGGTTCGAGCGGGCCGGCTCAGTTGGGCCGGTCCGGTTCGATTCAAGGAGGCGGTTTGGTTAGGCCGGTCATGTGAGGAGCATGTGACCCGTAACTTATGCAGATCGCCCCCTCGAGTCTATTAAATCTCATATGAAAAATCTAATTATATCAATTAAATTTATAAAATGTCAAATTATCTAATTTCACTATTTAGAAAATCTAAATAAACTAATTTTCTAAATTTTATCACAATATAAATTTATAAAATTCTAAATTATTCAATTTCATTAATTAAAAAAATCTAAATAATCTAATTATCTTAATTTATAATATCCTAAATTCATTAATTCTTTAAAAAAATTAAATAAATTATTTTAATTCTAATTAATGCAATTCACATATAATAATATCTACCAAAATATTTCTTCATACATATAACATACAATTAATTTATTTAAACCCTAAATTAATCTAAATTATCTTAATTAAATCAAGAACCGTATTCTAATAATTTTAAAAAATTCTAATTAAATCATAAAAAATATGTTTAAGTATAACATAGCATTATAATTTATTTTAGATTTTTCTAATATCGTTAACGCACTCAAAACCCTGAACCAAACCTAAAATAATTTGAAAAGCGCACCTAAAATGTGTTCAAAACTCACCAAACAAGCCCTAACAACGTTGAACCCACTCAAATCATGTGTATAATCGAGAAACCAAGTTAAACTCGAACTGAACCTTTGCCGAACCGGCGTCAGCCGAACCAGACCAAACCGGACTACTGCTGTAGGCAAGGTAAAATTTCAGCATTGTTGTTCATATAAGCCTATAGTACTTATTATGATGAAGAATGAAATTTAAATTCACCACTGTTAAATTATAGATCAAATGTAAGGAAAAAAAATAGATACATGTTCCGCTGTCAGCAGAGATATGACAAGATTCAAGTGGAAAGATGTATGGTTTTCCAACCCAAGAATATTAAATTTTCTCGATCACTAAATTTTCAAGATTCGGTGAACTTTGAAAGGTCATAACATCCTCCACAGAGATCAGATTAAACTGAAATTTTTAGGATAGGTTTCAACATCAGTGAAGAAGGTGTTTACCAAATTTCATAGGAATTGGACACTCAAAGAGCTCAGGGTGATCAAATCTTTGAGGTCAGATAATTCTCAAGGTGATTCAATTCCAGATTTTATGATACTTGGCAGTAGTGATTTATATATTTCCTCATCTTTAGTTTTAGCTCACTCTTTAGTAGTGTATGGGTGTTGTGGTTGTGATTTTGAGGTAGGGACGGTATTACTAGGTGAAAAATACAGCAGAGATCCTTAATGAAAAATAAGGGTTACCAATTGGATTCTCCTTCAGTATCACTAGAAAAATTCAGAATTGGAAACCAAGACTGGTCTATTTCTCACATATTAGTTTGGTACAGTAGGCATGCTTGTCTATGATTTGGTAAAAATATTTTCAATACTTAACCTTGAGGATAAGCAAGTACATTAACAAGAGATAAGCTCAATTTTCTAAATTTAACATGCTGAAAATGCTAAATTTTCAGCATTATGAGTTCATTGAATTTACTTGCATTTTTTTTTTACTAGATTGTTCAGAAATCTTGAGGTTCTAGATTATATTTGGAACATTTCTTGAAAGAATCAAGAGTATCATCTAAAGAGTTTTGAAAGATGACAAAGATTAGGAAGAGAAATATACTAAGGATGAAAAAGAATTGTTAACTATCACTAGAAGGAATTTGAGATCATTTGGTGCTAAGGATGGTACCACTTTTTGAGTGCACTCAAGAGTATTCAACAGAGGGATGGTTAATATTTTGAGAACGGTCAGCATCTGAAGAATGGCCACTGCTAAATGTTTATAAATAAAAGGATTGAAACATATCAGCGAATGAGAACAAAGAAATAGATCTTCTCCTCACCCACTCACACAGAATTTATAATATAGTTCATGGGTAATAAGAATTTATTTTTCAAGTTTAAGGGAGAAGAACTATATTGCATAGTTAAAATAGCATATCAAGTAGTATATAACTAGACTAATAAATTCAGACAGAAGAAACATGATAATAGCAAGGTATATGAATAAAGTATAACAACTGTAACCATAACAGTAACTCCCAACTAAAATGTCATGTCACCTTAACTACCATATCATGATTTATCCATACTACACCTAAGGCAGCCAACCTATGTTAAGAGTAAATCCCTCGTCAGAAATTTTCCCAAACCCATAAGTGTCAACTTTACATCTTTGTTTTATGTGCCTGTACGTTGACGTTAGCAAAAGGAGCTGGTGACCACCACCACCTCTATACAACATAAATACCATACAGCGCTCTGCCTCATAACAGGATCACCGTACAAAATTAAATACCACACCATCTATAGCCTGACAAACTGAGATATTCTGCATATGCTACCAATGAACCTAGACTGCTTAGGGACCCAAATCTTGAGCATGTCAGTATACTCAAGTTCCATAGCCATGTAGTGCATTGAACGATACTATTCCTAGCACACCATCTACCTTAGAGTAACACAAATAAGGTATGTTCTCCAACAAAGTGAGATCTCGGTTACCTTAAAATATCTGTAGCTAAGTCAACCTTGACTAGCATATGGCTCCTCATCACATGTTAACACATAGCAACCTAAGAACCTAACGTCATCTCCTAGGTTATTATGACCCTAAAATATCCAAAAGTTCTTAGTCATATATCAATTAAGACCACTCTAGGTGTTAACACCACATGAACCTAAAGTATCTTTATTTTTTATCTCATGTCATCATGCTCTATGTTCTTGCTAAGTGTACCTACATCTATAGCATAACATGAACATATCAATCAATAGCATAACATGAGTACAAGCATAAATAACATGCATATAAGAACAACATGTATACACACATAACATAACTTACTTATTCATATCAAAACACACATGCTAATTAAATATGCAATAAAACATATATTCAACTTATCAACATATACAATAAATAACAAAAATCCTTAGGACTCAGCACTATAGTAGACCATAAAATTGAAACCATAAGCCCTCACCTGAGTCTCAAAGTAATTTGCAGCAATAATCACAGCTTGGCTGTGGCTCTTAAAAGCAAACAAGCAATCAAGCAAAATAACTTCCTTTCTACTTCAACACAAATTACAGCTTAGCCGTGATTTGTCAAACAACAGCATAGTAATTAAATCTCCCTAAATTAAAATAAATACAGTCAAACAAATATAAATCTCAACAGAGCTCCTATTTGCCCTTCCTACTCACGTCCTCACACTATTTTTATTTAATTCCTTCTTAATCAACTAATAATTTAACAAATTAAATAATCACAACACAAAACAAAACAAGCCTACAAAATAAACATCAAATTTGACAATTTAGTTATTCTAATAATTTTAAATCAACATATACCACCATAATTATTCTACAATTAATTTTAATAATTTTATAAAAAATCTAATTACACCAAATAAATTTGTAAAATCCCAAATTATTCCAAATTCATTAAACAGAAAAATCTAAATAATCTGATTACCTAAATTTATAACATCATAAATTTTTCAATTCGATAAAATTTTTAATTAAATCATTTTAATTCCATTTAATACAATTTAAATCTTATAACATCTACCAAAATATTTCTTCACCCATTTAACATTGAAATAATCCATTTTAACCCTAAAATAAACTAATTCATTTAAATAAATCAAGAATCACACTTCAATAATTTTGAAAAATTCTAGTTAATCACAGAAATTACATTGAAGCATAACATAGCATCATAAATTATTTTAGATTTTTTTGACAATATTAACGCATTCAAAACCATGAACCCAACTAAAAATAATTCAAAACCCACAATTAAAATTTTATAAAAATTCTAATAAATTCCTCAGAACTCAAAACTCACCAGCAAACCCCTAGCAACGTTGAACCTAACCGAACGCATTGGAAAATTGTGAAAACTGGTGCGAACCACGCCTAAATGCAGCCAAACCGGCTGTTGCCCGGACCGGATCGAACCAGACCAACACGCGCGATGCTCGTGCCGTTCGCTTCACCCGCCCCATCTCCTGCATTTAAAATCTGCCGCCGCTGCATCACTGATCGTCACCGCTCAGCTGCTGCTAACACACCGTAACCACCGTGCACAAACTCGCCGCACCTCCCTCGACCCTCTCGCCACCTTTTCTCGTCGACGGTAGGGCTCAGGAACTCCTACAGCTGCCGGTGCAGTCGGGTCTTCTGCCATGCCGCTCGATCCCCGATTCCAGCCACCACTGAGCCTTCAACACCACGGACACCCCTCCATATCGACCCTACTGGAGTCGAATTGCACCCAGCGACCTCGCCACCGAGGAAGGAAATGCTCGTAGTGCTCCTTGCCGGCGAAATCAACGAAAACAGTGGACTCCCCCTGTTCGCCGCTTCCCACACGATCACAACTCGCCGGAGCAGTTTCTATGCCTCGCTACAGTTGGAACCAACGCCTCTCCTTCGGCCAAAACCTTCCCCCGTCGAAAGAGTCGTTCGCTGGAGCTCTATCGATCTGCCGCCGCCGCCAAAACTCGGAAACAGGGCACTGCCCAATTTCCAGGGTTTAAAACCCTTATTCCCCCCTTCGCCTGCTCGCAGCACGTGCACCGCACATGCCGCGATGGGTTTTAATTCCTTTTTTTTCCTTTTTCTTTTTCTTTTTTTCAAAATAAATTTTAAATTTTAAATAAAAAATTCCTTTTCTCACCCTTTATTTTATTTTATTACATATATATATATATATAAAGAAAACAGTGTTTATAATTCCTCCCCCCTTAAGATTTTTGGTCCTCGAAAAATAGTAACCTAACCCCTTAAGTTTTCTAGATTTCCTATATCTTCTAAGGCACAAAAGATCATAAAGAAATTATTCAACAATTTAAATAAATTTCAAACATCTTCAAACAATTTATCAAGCAAAATAAAATCAAAGTAAAATACTAAAC
Source organism: Thalia dealbata (assembly GCA_030544415.1). NCBI lineage: Eukaryota > Viridiplantae > Streptophyta > Magnoliopsida > Zingiberales > Marantaceae > Thalia > Thalia dealbata. The sequence goes on from CM060460.1 coordinate 17,437,109, forward strand.
AAACAATTGTGGGTATTGGGCTCTAATTTGGGCTTCGGTCTCCCATGTCTCTTCCTCTACATTACCATCGCTCCAGAGCACCCGAATCAAACGTACGGTCTTTCCCCTTAACACTTTATCATGTCGATCAACTTTAGCCACTACCTAAAGTCCACAGCTCAGATCATCTCTCAGAGTAACTGGAGATGCAGTCAGAATATGCGACGGGTCCGGCACATACTTCTTAAGCATCGACACATGGAATACGTTATAGATTCTATCTAAGTCTACTGGTAACTATAATCTATAAGCCAACGGCCCAACTCTCTCCAGAATCTCAAACGGTCCAATATACCTCGGATGTTACTTTCTTTTTAGGTGAAACCGAAGAAATCATTTCCAAGGAGACACCTTTAGGAACACTCTGTCCCCCACCGCAAATTCCAACGGCTTCCACCGATTGTCTGCATAACTCTTTTGTCTGTCCTGAGCTACCTTCATGATATGCACACACCTCGACTTAAGATGCGTGCAAGCAAGTTGGTCCCGATCTTCCGTCCTAGGAGAAATCGTTAAGACAGGGGAAGTTGTGACTTTGACGAAGGGGAGGCTAACCACGATCCAGGAACGCGACCAACAACCTCACAATCGCCAAACCACTCCTCAGTTGGTTATCAACTATGTCAAACACGACTGACCTATTTACGAAGAACGGTACGAACAATTCAAGAGAATTGAAAGAGCAACAACAGAAGGATCACTCAAGATGTGATTAAAGAAATTGGACTTCAAGTTTGTAGCAAAATCATTACAAAAGTGGTGGCTAAAGCAAAAATCAAAGTCCCCTTTCAATAGAGCATGCTCCACCAAATATATAGACAAAATATGACACGTTTTTCCATATTTTGTTTCACTAAAATAGAAAAAACAAATATATAAATCTCCTCCTCTTGTAAGCCATGAATTTAGAAAATAAATATCTTTTGACGAAGATTTGAATAAATATTTGATAAATATTTGATCTTGAATAAATCTTCCTTGATTTGCTCTTGAATAAATATTTGATGAAGATTTGATTCTTGAATAAATCTTCTTCCTTGATTTGCTCTTGAATAAATATTTGATGAAGATTTGATTCTTGAATAAATCTTCTTCCTTGATTTGCTCTTGAATAAATATTTGATGAAGATTTGATTCTTGAATAAATCTTCTTCCTTGATTTGCTCTTGAATAAATATTTGATGAAGATTTGATTCTTGAATAAATCTTCTTCCTTCAATTACTCATGGAACTTTCATATTCATGCAACTTCCATATGAGTAATTCCTCCATGTGTTTCCTTGCATGTAGTGACAAGTAAACAATAACAATTAGGCAATTGTTCTGTAATTAAGTAATTAATTTGCCTAAGAAAAGAATTCACCTGTTGTCCTAAGCGTCGTGCACGGGCTCGTGTTATTGGGTCTTGTATGCTAATCGAGTCTTGCAAGGGTAAACCTGTGATGTCCTCATCATACTCCCCTTCTTGAAAAGAGGTCGTCCTTGACTCTAGCTCATCTTCATCACCCAAGTATAGAGATAAAATTAGCCACATTAAATGTATTACTCACTCTATAATCCTTAGGTAGTTCCAGCTTGTAGGCAGTATCATTGATCTTTGCAAGAACCTTGAATGGACCGTCACCTCGTGGCATTAGTTTCGACTTGCGTTGTTCTGGAAATCGATCTTTGCACAAATGCAACCAAACTAAATCTCCTTCTTCAAAAATAACTTTCTTTCTACCTTTGTCTGCATGCTTCTTATATTGTATTTGCATCTCCTCAATATTTATTTTGGTCATCTGATGTATCTTACGAATTATCTCCGCACGCTTCTCCGCATCAAGATTACCTCTTTCTGATGGTGGTAGAGGTAGTAAATCAATTGGAGCAGTAGGCTTAAAACCATAGACGACCTCAAATGGGCAGAACTTGGTAGTAGAATGCACAACTCAGTTGTAGGCAAACTCAATATGTGGTAAGCACTCCTCCCACATCTTCAGGTTCTTTTTGAGTATCGTCCGTAGCATTGTACCAAGTACGCGGTTGACGACCTCAGTTTGTCCGTCCGTTTGGGGATGACATGTAGTTGAAAATAGCAGCTTTGTCCCGAGCTTACCCCAAAGCATCCTCCAAAAGTGGCTCAAAAATTTTGCATCGCGATCTGAAACAATTATCTTCGGCACTCCATGTAGGTGCACGATCTCCCTGAAAAATAAATCGGCAACATGAGTAGCATCATCGCTCGTATGACAAGGTATGAAATGAGCCATCTTAGAAAACCTATCAACAACAATAAATACTATCTCTCCCCTTCTTAGTCCTTGGTAAACCCAACACAAAATCCATTGAAATATCCTCCCAAGGTACTTTTGAAATAGGAAGGGGCGTATATAAACCATGTGGGTTTAAGCGAGACTTAGCTGTTTGACAAGTGGTGCATCTCCCCACGTAACGCTGGATGTCGCGCCTCATCTTTGGCCAATAAAAGTGTGTTGCCAATACGTCCTCAGTCTTACGTATCCCAAAATATCCCATCAAACCACCTCCATGTGCTTCCTGCAACAATAGAAGACGAACAAAACTTGTAGGAACATAGAGCTTGTTAGCTCTAAATAAATAGCCATCATTCAATACATACTTATCCCAACATCTCCCTTCTTTACATTTAGTGTAAATGTCTTTGAAATCCAAGTCAGTAGCATATAATTCTTTTAACCTTTCTAAACAGAGAATTTTACAATCAAGTTGGGACAACAACATGAAACGTCTAGATAAAGCATCAGCAACTAGATTATCTTTTCCCTTCTTATATTTCACAACATATGGAAAAGTTTCAATAAATTCAATCCACTTCGTATGTCTACGATTCAACTTACTTTAGCTATGAATATGCTTTAACGATTCATGGTCTGAATGTATTACAAATTCTTTTGGCCAGAGATAATGTTGTCATGTTTCTAACACTCTACCCAATGCATATAATTCTTTGTCATATGTTGAGTAGTTTAAGGTTGGACCACTAAGCTTTTCACTAAAGTAAGCAATGAGTTTCCTATCTTGCATAAGAACACCTCCAATTCCAATACCACTAGCATCACATTCTATCTCAAAAGTTTTATTAAAATCAGGAAGTTGTAAAAGTGATGCATTGGTTAACTTATCTTTTAGCAAATTGAAGGCATCTTCTTGTTCCTTTTCCTACTTGAAAGGTATGTTCTTCTTTGTCAATACATTGAGTGGAGCGGCGAGTGAGCTGAAATCCTTTACGAATCGACGATAAAAGCTTGTCAGTCCATGAAAACTCCGCACTTGCGTGACTGATGTAGGTGTTGGCCAGACTCGAATAGCTTTCACCTTTTCCTCATCCACCTCAATTCCCTGCGCAATCACAACAAAACCAAGAAATACGACTCGATCGGTGCAAAAGGTGCACTTCTTAAGGTTAGCAAACAAACGTGTCTCTCTCAAAACAATCAAAACTTGGCGCATATGTGTTAAATGTTCATCCAAAGACTTGTATAGATTAAAATATCATCAAAGTAAACTACCACAAATTTTCCAATAAAAGCTCTCAACACTTCATTCATTAAGCGCATGAACGTACTAGGTGCATTAGTAAAATCAAACGGCATAACTAACCACTCATATAATCCAAATTTAGTCTTAAAAGTAGTTTTTCATTCATCACCTAACTTCATTCTAATTTGATGGTAACCACTACGCAAGTCAATCTTAGAAGAGATAGTAGAACCACATAATTCATCAAGCATATCATCTAACCGAGGAATAGGATGACGATAACGTACCGTAATATTGTTGATAACTCGATAATCTATACACTCGATAATCTTTCTTTGGCACAAGTAAAATAGGAACAACATATGGACTTAAATTTTCACGCATATATCCTTTATCTAGAAGCTCTTGCACTTGGCGTTGAATTTCTTTTGTCTCCTCGGGATTGGTATGGTATGGGGGTCGGTTAGGCAGAGATGCCCCTAGAATCAAATCGATTTGATGCTCAATCCCCCGCAATGGTGGCAACCCTGCAGGTATCTCATCTAGAAAGACATCAGCAAACTCCTGCATCAAAGAAACAATTGAAACAGGCAAAGAAGAGGGTAAAGAATTAGTAGAAAAGAGAGCATCCTTGCACACAAGTGCAAAACACTCTTGGAGATTGGTTTCTAATTCTCGCATCTCACTTTTGGTGGCTAATAGAACCTGTCCCTTGATCGGTATTTCTCTTTTCTTCTCACATTTTTCTTTCTTTTCTCTCATTTTGGCCTAAAGACTCTCACTTTCTGTTTTGTGAATATCACTCTTCTCTTTTTCTTTTCTTTCACTTTCAGCCCTATCTAAACTGTCTTTGAGAAGTTCTTCTGGTGTCATTGGAACCAACACGACCTTCTTATCTTTGTGCATAAAGGAGTACTTGTTGAAACACCCATAATGTGTAGCATCTTTATCATATTGTCATGCTCTTCCAAGTAGTAATGCACAAGCTTGCATTGGCACCACATCACAGTACACAAAGTCAGAATAAGTGCCAACAGAAAAATGAACACGTACCATCATTGTTACCTTCAACTTCCCACAAGAATTTAGTCATTGAATGTAGTATGGTTGCAGGTGTAATCTTGTGGTTAGGCCAAGCTTTCCAACCATCTCCGAACTTACAATATTATTGCAGCTTCCACCATCAATTATGATCTTACAAGAGTGCTCCTTGATCACAAATTTAGATTGGAACAAATTATGACGCTGCTCGTTTTCTGCCTTCTCCATCTAGGAGCTAAGAACACGGTGAACAACAAGACTTGCATAACTTGTATCAAAAGTGATCTCTTCTGGTTCTGACCCCGAAACAGGTTGAGACTCCTCGTGATCAGATCCACCTCCCTCCTCTACCTCACTAGCCGATGTGTACTCACCATCTTCTCGAATGATAATGACACGTTGATTTGGACAATCACGCATATAATGCCCTTTCCCCTTACACTTGAAGCACTTAATCTCCCTTGTTCTTCATGTAAATGCAAATGAGGATGAACTTTTCGTAGGGGCAACAGTGGTCTTTTTTGAATCGACAGGTTTGGATGTTGGTGAAGTAAAACAGCTTCCTGAATTCCCTTGGCCAATTGGTACAGTAGTCCTGCTAGAATGACCAACACTCTTCTGTTACTGATTGGCATCCCTCCAAGGCATGGAAGAACTAGGATAGCTATGATTGGCTTTGTATGGTTGCTTCCTCCTTTGAACTTGCCTTTCAGCTTTGCATGCATAATTAAATAGTTGATCCAAAGAATTGTAGTTTTGGAAATCAAGTATATCTTGTATCTCTCCATTCAATCCTCCCAAGAATCTAGCCATCTTTGCATTATCATCTTCTTGCACATTAGCACGTAGCATTCCCACCTGCAACTCTTGATAGTATTCTTCCACAGATTTGTTTCCCTGATTCATTCTTTGGAATTTGTTAAGTAATTCTCTCTCAAAATAAGAAGACACGAACCTGGACCTCATTAAGTGCTTCAAATCATCCCAAGTACGAGGATCTCCATTTCTTTGTCGAATTTGACTCTACCAGATAGAAGCATAACTAATAAATTTAGTAGTTGCTGTACGTACTCTATACTCTTCTGGGTAATGATGACAGCTGAACTTTTGCTCAACTAATAATTCCCAATCAATATAGGATTCTGGAATAAACTTTCCATCAAAACTAGGAACAGTGAATTTAATTTTACCCAATGCATCATTTCTTCTTTCTTCATTATGGTGACGTGCATGACCTCCGTCAACTCCCACTCCTCGTGCGGGGCGGTGCTGATACAATTCCAAGACAACTTCATCATCAGCCACATAATTGTTATTTAACTCTTCATCAGTAGCTTCTTGAAATGCAGCATTCAAATTTCCTCTTGGTTCGAATGGAGCAGTAGCAGCAGCATTATTATTAGCTTCAACTCGTCCTCTGATAGTATTTGCTCGAAGGTGTTTGTAACATGAGCCATTGAAGCCTGAAAGCATGGAGACAATGATATCGCCGACGATTGGGACCCATCTTCCCCGTCATAAGAAACATCACGAGGACTTCTTGATCCTGACATTGTTAGTAAAGACAAAAGAGAAATTCCACCAAACTAGTAAATTATTATGAAAAACTCACAATCCTCACAAACCTTACCACTTGAAGCTCTAACCCTTCTCAAAAATTGCTCGCGTGTTTGCTAGTTCGTGATAACTTTCAACAGGGAGTGAATAAAGTGATTGCAAAGTGCTAGAACACGGTGGTCAATGCTAATTTATAGAGATCTAGATAGGGATATATTTGTAGCAAAGAGAAGGAAAGAATAATTCAAGAAATTGCTAAGTTGACTCAATCAAGCAAGTTAGAAGGTGTCAAAAGTAAGAATAAGTACAAGGATAATTAAAATTCAAATAAAATATTTTATTTATCTATTTATTATTATTTTGTTTTCCTTGGCCGAAACTTCCTCCTCTCTTTCTCCTTCTTTTTTTTTTGCCGAACACTTATTCCTCCTTTTTCTCCTATTTTCTTGCAAAACACTTCCTCCTCTTTTTTTTCCAAGATTTCAGCCGACTTTCTTCTTTTTTTTTGTTCCTTAGCCGAACACTCCCTCCTTTTTTGCTCTACCTCTCCTTTTTTCTTCCAAAAATTCGGGCAACAACTCTCCTTGGCCGAACAACACTTCTTTTCTTGTTTTTTTTTAAGAACTGAATAAAAGATGAAAAAACAACGATGATAGGTACGAAATAGAAGTTCAAGAAAAGGACTAGAGGATTATTTTATTTTTTTTAATGTATGGAAAATAAAAGAGAAGCTACTAAAGGATAGATGAATTCCTACCAGTAACAAAGGCTCTGATATACCACCTGATATGCACCCGCCTTGACTTAAGATGTGTGCAAGCAAGTTGGTCCTGATCTTCCGTCATAGGAGAAATCCTTAAGGCAGAGGAAGTTGTGACTTTGACGAAGGGGAGGCTAACCATGATCTAGGAACGCGACCAGCAACCTCACAATCGCTAAACCACTTCGCAATTGGTTATCAACCATGTCAAACACGACTGACTTGTTCATGAAGAACGGCACGAACAATTCAAGAGAATTGAAAGAGCAACAGCGGAAGGATCATTCAAGATGTGATTAAAGAAATTGGACTTCAAGTTTGTAGCAAAAGCATTACAAAAGTGGTGGTTAAAGCAAAAATCAAAGTCCCCTTTCAATAGAGCATGCTCCACTAAATATATAGATAAAATATGGCACGTTTTTTCATATTTTATTTCACTAAAATAGGAAAAACAAATATATAAATATCCTCCTCTTGTAAGCCACGAATTTGAAAAATAAATATCTCTTGATGAAGATTTGATCTTGAATAAATCTTCCTTGATTTGCTCTTGAATAAATATTTGATGAAGATTTGATTCTTGAATAAATCTTCTTCCTTGATTTGCTCTTGAATAAATATTTGACAAAGATTTGATACTTGAATAAATCTTCTTCCTTCAATTACTCATGCAACTTCCATATTCATGCAACTTCCATATGAGTAATTTCTCCATGTGTTTCATTGCATGTAGTGACAAGTAAACAATAATAATTAGGCAATATCATTTATTCTGTAATTAAGTAATTAATTTGCCCAAGAAAAGAATTCACCTGTTGTCCTAAGCGTCGTACACGGGCTCGTGTTATTGAGCCTTGTATGCTAATCGGGTCTTGCAAGGGTGAACCTGTGATGTCCTCATCACTTCAGTCTTGCTCGGATCACCTTAACCTTCTCCACTGTCTGATCAACTAACTTGGTACCTATAATCTTCCTTTCACCAACCTCATTTCAACAAACAGGAGTCCTACAAGGTCTACCATATAAAGTCTTATAAGGAACCATACCTATGCTCGCCTGATAGCTATTATTATAAGCAAACTCAATCAATGGAATATGTACATCCCAACCCCTAGCAAAATCCAGCAAAAACAAGCCCTAAGCATGTCCTCTAAAGTCTGTATGGTCATCTCTGATTGTCCATCTGTTTGAGGATGGAAAGTCGTACTAAACTTCAATTTAGTACCTCACTCCTCCTATACCTTTGACCAAAACTGAGAAGTAAATTGAGGATCCCAGTCCGACACAATCGACACTGGCACACCATGTAGTCTCACTATCTCATCCACATAAGATCGAGCCATCTTCTCCACTGGATCATTCACTGCCATAGGTAAGAAATGAGCTGACTTGGTAAGTCGATCAACCACTACCGAGACCACATCATGACGACTCTGAGTACGAGGTAAACCGGTCATCGGGTCCATGGTAATATATTTGCATTTCCACTCACGAGTAGGCAATGGATGTAATAAACCTTCCGGTCGCTGATGCTCTACCTTCACTTGCTGACAAGTAAGATAGTTCGATACAAACTCTGCTATATCTCTCTTCATACCCGATCACCAATAAGTCTTTCGAATGGTCTGATACATCTTTGTACCTCCTAGATGCATTGCATAAGGTGAGCTATGAGCTTCCTCTAGAATTTGCTGTTTAAGTGCATCATCAGCAAGCACACATAACCTCCCCTAATAAAGCAAAGCTCCATCATCCCTTAGGCTAAATTTTGTCTGTCCTCCTTCCATTATCTTTTTAACCACTCCAACTAACTTAGGATCTTGCTTCTGCTTCTCAATCAGTTAACTGCCTAAAGTAGGCCTCACAATAAACTGAGCAAGAAGACAACCTTGTTCATTAGTCTGCAATACTGTCCCCAAGGACTGTAACTCCCTCAAGAGTGGCATATAAAACTCTCGAATACATCACAAAGTGGTCGATGACTTTCGACTCAAAGTATCTGCCACTACATTAGCCTTCCCAGGATGATAATCAATAACCAAATCATAATCTTAATTAACTCTATCCATCTTCTCTACAGAAGATTTGAATTATCCAACTTCATCAAATATTGCAAACTCTTGTGATTTGTGTAAATAGTACACTTTTCACCATACAAGTAATGTCTCCAAATCTTCAGTGCTAAGACAATAGCTGCCAACTCCAAATCACGTGTAGGATAATTTTATTCATGCTTCAACTTTCTAGAAGCATAAGCGACCACCTTTCCTTCCTGCATCAAAACACACCCCAAACCATGTCTTGAGACATTACTATACACCACTAACCAAGACCACTCACTAGCAAAGTCAAAACTGGTTTGAGAACTATGTTCACACTCTAGAGTCCATGTCAGGCCCCATACCTTCCCCTAGGGTACGTGACAGACCGCAATGAACTCCACATATAGTCCTGCTAAGCCACCAGACCTATATGGGAATCCACTAAGCATACCGGATGTATATCCCCTCTATTTATGGAAGGAGAGAACTTGGACATCTTAGGGTCATAATAACCTAGGAGATGACATTAAGGTTCTTAGTCTGCTATGCGCCAACACGTGGTGAGGAGCCATGTGCTAACTAAGGTAGAAATGCTCATTCGGTTAACTTAGCCTCAGATGCTTTGGTATAGCTGGGATCTCACTTCGGTGCAGAGCTCAACTTATTTGTGTTACTCCAAGGTAGATGGGTGCTAGGAATAGTACCGTTCCATGCGCTACTAATGTTAGGGAAACTGATGACACTAGCATGCTCAACGATGTGGGTCCCTGAGCAGTCCAGGTTCATTATTAGCATATGCAGTGGATCTCAGCTTGCCAGGCTGTAGATGGTGTGGTATTTAATTTTGTTTGGTGATCCTGTCATGATGCAAAATTATAGCACTGTATGGTACTTATGTTGTATAGAAGGGGTGTCGTGGTCACCAGCTTCTTCTACGAACGTTAGTGTACAAGCAAATAGGATAGAGATGTAGAGTTGACACTGATAGGATTTGGGGAAATCCCTGACGAGGGGTTTACCCTGAACATAGGATGGCTGCCTTAGGTGTAGTGTGGATAAATCACAATATAATTATGATAATATGACAACTTTGATTTGGAGTTACTATTATAATTACAGTTCTTATATATTATTCATATACTTCGTTATTATCCTATTTCTTTTTTTACATCCTATATATCTTGTTATGTACTGATTGACATGTTATTTTAATGTGTGATTTAGTGGATATATATCTTCTTGTTGTCTTGTACAATACTTTATGCCCATTTTTAAGGTGCTCTGTCTGTAGCCTCACTGAGTTTCACGACTCAAATGTACACATTTTTTCCTGTTGCGCAGGTTACAAGTTGGCCATTGTTACGGGGAACGAGGAAGAACCTAGTTTATAACAAACTGTATTACTTTGGAAATCTAGATAGAGATTTGACTTTGTAGTTTTGATTTTAAATGTAAAATGTTAAAATAATTATAGTGCTTATACGGTGGTTGCCATGTGCCCAAATGTGAATTTGGGGCATGACACGAACACAATCCACATAAATTATATGAAAGTAATAATAATTTTAATACATACATGCTAATTCAAAGAAGATTCAAGTGTATATAACAAATAATAAAGAAGAGGAAATTTATTGTGAGGTACGTCTATACCATAACTAGGTTTTATTTTCTAACTTTCTTTAGGGTTATCATCCTATCCTCGGAGTGTACCCTCATTAGGGACCATGCTGGATGTTTATGTCACTAGGATATGTTTGGTCCTTAACTTAGGTGATTTAGCATTGTTCTATAGCAATATATATAAGTATCACTAGTTTAGTGACTTTGCCACCTGCCGGTGTGTTAGTGTTCACTTGTTGTCTATTGTTCAAAATCTCCTAAGTATCAAGTGTAAACCCCGCTCCTCATATGTTCATATCCTTAGGGATGATGAAGTAGATGTATATGATTTTCATAGGGTTAAAGTTAATGAAGGGAAAAATAAAAATTTTAAGTTTACAAATAACCTAAGGTACAAGGGGTAGCATGGGTAAGGACACATTTAAAAATAGGCTCGATTGAATGGGAAAAGGAGGACCAAGGTGTAAAATGCTGGAAGCAGAGGGCCAAATAAGGAATATTACACCATCATATGTGTTGCATGTGATGGGTTCTACTCTTCACTGGCTGGCTCGAGATCCCTAATTCGCCTCCAAAGTCCTCGCCATAGTTGAGTCCATTGACTACCCCTCTTCACTGGCTGGCTCGAGATCCCTAATTCACCTCCAAAGTCCTCGCCATAGCTGAGTCCATTGACTATCGAAGAGGATGCAAGAACCACAACTAGCAAATAGGGTAGTAGATTTTGTCAGCTAATCATTTTAGGTAATTTACTTTTACCTCCCTCATATTGATTGAAGAAAAATTATGTTCACAAAAGGATTTGAATTAAGGTTAATTGTGAGGATATTTATGGTGATTCCTAATTAGTCAGCCATCCACTCAATCGAATAAGATCGTTTAACGTAGGGAAAAACACCTCAATATGGAAATACTATAGCGGCTGCGTATGCTATATCCATTCGGGTGGTTCTGCAGAGTCGATTTACAAGTCAGGTGCGTAGGATTCACTGTAATAGTTACTTATGCACGTTAGGGAAAAGTTTAATTTAAACTTTTGTTCAAAATTTCTGGATGCCTAAAATAATAATAATAATAATATATCTGCTAAAGATGGGACATGGTAGAATCATGTATTATTAAAATGTATTATAATATTATTTTTGCTAAGCATGCTAAGTTTATATGTTTACATAGCATGTCTAGTTATGCCATGCATGTTCTTATTCTAAGAATGTATTATCTGCTAGTTACATGTTACATGTTGAGATGATCTGCTATGTAAAAATAATATTAAAATATTCATATTTGATTGAATCAACAAAGAACAATACAATGATATGCTCAAAGGTATGACAACTCGACTTAGGAGGTGCTAGTTCAAGCACCCCTACTAGTTTAGATTCTACACTTAGAACTTAGGGAACACCAGAAACTCTTGGACATACGTTACATACTAAATGTTGAGGGTGTATAGCAATGCACCAAGAGGACATCATGGACTATATAGTATCTGATAGGATGTCCGCACACCAGCTCCACTCTGGAGGCTAAGCGAGGCCCAAACACAGGGAGTGTACTGGTGTAGGATGGACCGACTAGTGGATCCATGCATGGATACCCTACCCTCACGTGTGACGGTTGGTCATCACCGTGCTGGTCCTTGGGGGTAAGCGAGAACACTACCACTCCCTGGATGTTGCTTGCATGCAGTCAACATTGAGCTCTCCAATATTTGGGAATTTTGGAGGCTTACAACCGACATGCATGACTGGCTCCTGGACGGGAGAGGTATGATCCCCGTGATCCTTGGACAGGTCTATACCTAGATAATCTATCTACACATGTGATGGTTGAGCACCTCCGTGTTCGTCCGTGAGGGCGCATAGGAACGATACCAATCCCTGGCCGTTGCTTACATGTAGTCAACGATGAGTGTTCTAATAGCGATAATCTCGGAGGCTCACCATGATGGGCATGTTCAAGCTCCTGGATGGGAGAGGTGGGACCTACCGTGAGCCTTGGACAATGAATCTATAGACTAGACAACTATGACTTCCCAAGGTTCTATAGACATATGGAAGATATAGTCTGGATCCTAGGGTGGCTTGAACTGGTAGGTCATAGCCGACGATTTATTTTCTTCAAATGGTGACCCTATCATGGAGCAGCGTTGTAGTACTACACGGTAGGATGTGTCATTTTCATACGGCACCGGGGAGGCGGTATGGCTCAGCGTGTCTCTCTAGGACGTGACATTCGGGCAGTCGACTAGCGAGACAGATGAAGTGGGATACACGGTCACCTACTGGGTGTTACTATAGGGAGAGATATAGGTACTCTTGGCACGAATGGGTTCATAGGTCATCCCTAATCAGGATAACCTTTGAACATAGGCAGGCAGAGCCCGACTCACATGCTACTTAAATTTGGAACATACTGGGTGTTACATTATAGGTACATGACATGACATGACAACCTAGATGATAGTTAGATATTTTCATTATGACATCTCCTGATAGTATAACTATTTAAATGATAATATCGAAGTAAATATGCCATTACATTGAAATATAAAATAACAAAAAGCATCCTAGATATTTCCCCCTAGTCTTGTTCGTACTATTGCGGTTTGAGCCGTAATTTCGTACTAGGCCGCAAGGCTGAGCAAATCGCGTTCAATGTGTGTGCAGATTTATTAGAAGGCAGTGACATAGACAAGAATCCGACTGGTAGAGGATACATCAGGACGGTCTTAAGAGTTTCTCTTAATAAAGGTATAAACTTTCCGCTGATTATCAATTATTTGCATTGTCATAGATGTTATCGTGTTTACCATATGCCTTGTATATGATCGCAGGTCCATACGGCAGTTGCCACGGGCTCGACCTGCGGGTCGGGGCGTGACAACTAAAGTGGTATCAGAGCCTAGGTTTAAAGACCTAAGGATCTTGGTGATATTAGAGCTTAGGCTTAGATTCCTAAGAGTTAAAGAAAATTGTTTAGCTAGGACTTGGATATGATATGATCCCTTAGTAGACGAGTACCTATATGTTGAGATATACTGACGTTTTAATATTTGTTAGGAGATATGAACACGCATCGTTAAAGAACATGTTCTTAAATCAACAATTGGCCTTATCCTAAACCAATTAAACTTATTAAACTATTATCCATGTAGATTGCCGAATTTCCACTTCATCGTGATCGGGGTAGCCCATCTAGGGACCCACATCCTGAGGGGCCGACACTTATACCAAGTTCCGCGATGGCATAGGTGTTTGACCACCAGTTGGCACTTTGGTTGCTAGATGCCAGGCAGCTTGGATGTGATTCCTTTGACGGAGCCTCAGACCCACATGAGGCTCGTATATGGATCAGTAATGTCTGTCGTGCTATGACTGAGATGAGTTTTGCAGACGTGGATAAGCTGAGAGTGGCTGTTCATCTGCTTGCGGGAGATGCCAAGTTTTGGTGGGTGGAACTAGAGACCCGGTCTGCCACAAGTATCTCGTGGACTGAGTTTGTGGGAGCCTTTGATTAGTATTTTATAATCGTCGACATGGGGATAAACCTATTACCTCAGCCGGTTTGGTCCCTTCAACTATTACAGGGGCCCTATCGATGGGGTTGCCCACCCATAGGGTGACAGGTCAGTCACTCCTAGTCATCTCCGATAGCTGCCTGTGAGGTCAGCTTAGACGTCATGTCCTCGAACCCTGGCTCCTTGTCAGTTTTGTTGCAAAATGCACTGCGGCTCATGTAGGAGGGTTGTTTGCTATCATTGCGGCCAGCGGGGTCACATCCGACCACACTGTCCACAGCGGAGGCTAGAGGAAGTGGCCCATCCACTGATAGATCATTCCATCCCTCCTAGTCCAGACTTTCCAACAATATCAGGTTCTTCTATAGCAACCACATCCGCTCAAATCGAACACTAACGTCTGAATTTGGCTCTAGACATAGAAGCACCAGATGTGCTCTCACGTTCGTAACCTCTGCTAGATAGCTGAGGAGTCAGATAGTCTATCGGGAACCACTAGTAACTCACCTTATAATAGAGTTTGGGCATATATATTGGGTTATTACATTTTGGATGGACCATGAATCTTATCATCGGTTTATGTGTTATAATCTAGCTAAATAACTAGTACCTTTTTATATCATTTTGTTGACTTTCTTACTTGAGTTAGCATGTAGGCGATTATATGGCACTGGGTATGTGGATTATTTGGATGTCTCATTTAACTTTTGCTTACGTTGTGGTTTATAGTTGTTGTATCAGATTATGAAATCTCGTGATACGAACATATTGTCTAGTGCTAGTATATATAATTTCCAGAAAAGGGTTGTAATCTCAAATCTTATATATAATATACGACCAACTATGACTTATAAAGATCAAGTACATTATTTTGATCATATTCAAATGTACCTATTTTATTTTCATTGTGATCGCATAGATCTTGGAGAGATTGGAAGAAAAAAAAATCACGTGATGCTTTAATCCTAGTGTTTATATCATATGGGTCAACTTGCATCATATATTTAAAACTTTCCTAACAATAGGATAAGTAGCTTGACACATTGTGTAAATAAAGCAGTGTGTAAGGAATTGCACGATTTGGAGGTTAAATGTTGTTACAGTTAACCAATCATATTATGTGATGAGTGATGAGAGTGGTATCACCCATCTTTATCGATATATTTGGGCAACTAAGATGGTTATTTCTACGATACATACATAGTTTTGTTTCTCATTAACCATTGGATCACAATACGCCGATACATTTGCTCAATGTAGCTACCTTGGTCTATATGTGTTCTTTGGAGCAATAGTTTATTTATCCTGGCATTCAGCCTCTTAACCATCCTCTAATGCATCATTTTGGCATTGCTGATGTTGGAGTTGTCTGAATATTTTCGCTAGTTAGCTTTCTGAATTCAATATCCTTTTTCCTTGGTTGAGGTCCTGTAAATTTTCTTAGTGTCATTTGTGTCTCTAAATGACACTTCTATTTATATCCTTGGGATTCAGGTACATCTCAACTTTTACAAGTTTAACCGGTGGAATTGAAATTTTCCATATGAGGCTCATTTTAATTGTTTATATTGCCATTGGTTCCATCTAATAATAACCTAACCATTACCATCTTTTGTTTGGGATCGAGTAATGTTATTAGTAGTATCTGCTTAATGTTCCCAAACTCACCGCTTATTCTTGTCCAGGCTTTGTTAGTTGCTTGTTTTTATAATTTTAGGTTCAACCTCTTGATTTCCGCAGTATGTTGGCTAATTCTAAAAAGGTCTACAAAATCTCCAATGGAGCCTGATTTATTTTTCTTTAGCTGTTCTTATCACTCTTGGAGGTTCGTCTTTGATTCTCCTATTTGGTTCGGTGGTTTCTTCAATAGTTGGATTAACACTTCTAAACTTAGCTTGAGCCTGGTTTTTAGCCCTGCTTGTGTTTCCTACTACTCATTTGCAAGTTTAGCTTCTACTTCTTTTGTTATAGCAGGAATAGTAAAGTGGAAATAACAGTTGTATCAATCATAGCTCGTTTCCATTGTTGTTGAAAAATATTGTTGGTCTTTTGAAATTTTTGGTTTTGCCATTGTTCATTTCTTTTAATGCTATATTGCACCTAGCAATCAAAATATCATTTTCTCTTAAAAAATTTCCATACCAATGATCAGAAGTCTGATGCAAAAACTCTCAGAATGATACTCCCCCTCACGGCTTTTGGTATCAATCGGTTGCAGTGAGAATATTTTTAATTATCTCCTTTAAATGCCTTAACCATTCCTATAACTACAGTAGCACTACTTACTTGCCAAAACTGGTTCTTCTTTGCTGTTGTAACTCGTCGATGCTTGCTAGTCCTTATAAATGATGGTATACAACTCATTAATTTTTAGAGTCAAAATGGTAGAGGTAGCACTAAGAGGTACCATTGGAGTATTCTTTTCAATGCCCCCCCTTTCTAATTTCTTTAGTAGCTCTGTCTATGTTGGTTCCCAGCTCTTTAATATTCTCATTCTATCATGATAGCCATAGAAGGAATACTAAACTCGGTTTCTAGCCATTTACTTTCAATTTTATTGTTGCTCCTTTCCTTACCTGCCTATGCTTTGGCTACCCTCCTTCTACAGTAGTCATAACTTTCTACATGTACTCTATTTGCAGCTCTATCTTGTTCTACCATTTAATATACATATATATATTTTCTACCACTTACTTCCACGACTAGAATAAGCTATCTTAGTGAAGCATTTTGGTAAATGACTACCTATATTCTTACTAAATAATAATAAAAATATGAAATAAAAGTTTTAGTGGGATTTGAATGAAAGTCATTAGATCCAAGTACCAAAGACTTCACCGTCCACCTAATACCATGTGTCACATCTAATATTGAAGTTTAATTTCCTATGGGATCATATCCTTCTCTATGACGACTGAATTTTTGGAGGATCAAAAATTTTTAAGGGGGAGAGAACTTGTAAAGCCCCCTCCTCATATGTTCATATCCTTACTGATGATGAAGTAGATGTATATGGTTTTCATAGGGTTAAAGTTAATGAAGGGTAAAATAGAAATTTTAAATTTGCAATAACCTAAGGTACATGGGGTAGCATGGGTAAAGACACATTTAAAAATAGGCTCGATTAAATGGGGAAAAGAGGACCAAGGTGTAAAATGCTGGAAGCAGAGGGCCAAATAGGGAATATTACACCATCACATGTGCTGCATGTGATGGGTTCTCCTCTTCACTGGCTGGCTTAATTCGAGCGTCTCCTATCTATCCTCGCAAGAGCAGTCCACCATTTGTCCCCTCCAAAGTTGTGGTTGGTGAGAGTTGATGGAGCATTGACTACCTAAAAGGATGGAAGAACCACAGCTAGCTGATGGGGTAGTAGATTTTGTCAGCCAATCATCTTAGGTAATTTACTTTCACCTCCCTCATATTGATTGAAGAAAAATTATGTTCACAAAAGGATTCAAATTGAGGTTAATTGTGAGGATATTTATGGTGATTCCTAATTAGTCAGTCATCCACTCAATCGAATAAGATCGTTTAACGTAGGGAAAAACACCTCAATACGGAAATACTATAGCGGCTGCGTATGCTATATCCATTCGGGTGGTTCTGCAGAGTCGATTTACAAGTCAGGTGCGTAGGATTCACTGTAATAGTTACTTATGCAAGTTAGGGAAAAGTTTAATTTAAACTTTTGTTCGAAATTTCTAGATGCCTAAAATAATAATAATAATAATATATCTGCTAAAGATGGGACATGGTAGAAGCATGCATTATTAAAATGTATTATAATATTATTTTTGCTAAGCATGCTAAGTTTACATGTTTACATAGCATGTCTAGTTATGCCATGCATGTTCTTATTCTAAGAATGTATTATCTGCTAGTTACATGTTACATGTTGAGATGATCTACTATGTAAAAATAATATTAAAATATTCACCTTTGATTGAATCAACAAAGAACAATACAATGATATGCTCAAAGGTATGACAACTCGACTTAGGAGGTGCTAGTTCAAGCACCCCTACTAGTTTAGATTCTACACTTAGAACTTACGCAGACAAAGAATGTGTAAAAAAATATTTTAAATATGGAAAATAGTAAATGATATTGCCTATACAAAATGATCATTGCATATACTTTCCTACAGTAATAAGTTTAGAAGTCACAACTTATTTTTTATACAAAACAAATATAAAAATTAGCTCGTCTAGCTTAGTTGGTAGAGTGCAAGGCTCTTAACCTTGTGGTTTTTAAAGTGAAAATATTAAATAAATTTTTATCCCATCAAACTATGCCAACTTCACCATTTTATCACTGCTAGTAAACATTCTTATTTCAATTGTTCTATAGTCCTAATACTCAACGGTTCTCCCAAAACTCTCTATTTGCATATCCAATTCAACATCTAGAAGTAGTATGTATAGAGAAAATACAATAAGATTTCATCACTAACACTCTCCAACATCATTTTATAAATTGCAAAAAGTAAAGTACAATAAGATACATCGTTGGATTTATTATCCCTAGGGTAAATTGGGAGATTTGAAGAAATTAAGGAGGCAAAAGGGTCGTTTGCTCAAATCATCCTCTTCTGACCCACACGATAATCTCGTTGCAGGCGAGTTCAGAAAGGGGAAAGGGCTGACTGTAAAACTAGAACCTTAATCCTTTAAATTAGACCCCGTTACCTCTCCTCACCGTTAGCTAATTGATCCCTAAGGACTGCCTGACGAACCAAAGTCCCGATATACCTACTACAATACTATGATGACAAAAATAGTAGATAGACTATGTTCGTTGATAATCTCATCTCCGTCAATTATCTTGACCGGTCATTTAGTAGACTTGCACACACATTAAACGCGGTGTGTTCAGCTTTACGGCTTTGTACTTACGGCTCTAACAGTAGTAAAATATCTCAAGTAGAGAATAGGAGATTCTAATATATCCTAGATCATTCAATAATATCAAACAAAGCATGTAAAGTCAAGCAATAAAACATAGAGCATCATCTACTACAATATGTAATATTAGCGTATATTTCAAATATAATTATGGAGTGTGTATATATCTCTAGATCATTGTCACTAAGAATATGTTATTTTATTTAAATACTATGATCTGGGCAGCCAGCCTATGCTTAGGAGATCTTCTAATCAAGGAGTTCCCATAAGCCCATCAATGTCCTCTCTGTTTATGTCTCTACCTATGCCCGTCAAACTGATGTTGGCAGAGAGGTCGGGTGACCGTGAATCCCTCTCTATTGGTCAGCTAGGCGAATCTCTCCATCTCCGCATCCTAGCGACCTGTCACTCCATGCATCTTCCCTAGACAATCAATGAAGCAACTCGTGTAAAACTACACACTATCCCCAAACAGGATCACCACACCTAAATATACACATCGGTCACAGCTAGCCGGTAATAAACCCCAAGATCAGAACTACTCATCAGAATGTCTGCAGAACGTCTGGAATAATAGTCGTGTGGTCCATGAATCCACTGTCCAAGGCTGTGCATAAGGAGTCACTGTTCCAAATTCTCAAGTAGCAATGCTTGCCAAAAGAGTGCATTGTCATGCCCCAAACCACCTTTGGGCGCGTGGCAACCGTCGTATAAGCTGTGCTACAACACCACAACTTATACAAGGCTTAAAAGTATTACAAAGCACCACAACTTTTATTAATTAAACAAATGAAAGTAACCATATTACAAGTAAACCAACACTGTCAATTCAAATCTCCATCTAGATTACTAAGTCGATATTGTATACCAAGCTAAGTTCTCCCTCATTCCCTGCTAGTAGCTGACCTATAACCTGCGCAACAGGGGAAAAATGTGCACATCTGAGTAGCGAGACTCAGTGAGGCTATAGAGAGAGCACCCTAAAAATGGGCATAAGGTATTATACAAACCAACAAGAAAATATATCTACTAAAATTCCATATTAAACCAACATGTCAATAATACAACAAGGCAACAAATAGAAAACATTATGAACATGTTCATAATCATAATATGGCAAATCACAGGATATAAGAAATATGATCATAACATTGCCACTAAATCAAATATGTCATATTACTTTAATTAATATATCATCATCTATCCATTCTACACCTAAGGCAGCCTCTTATGTTCAGGGTGAACCCCTCGTCAGAGATTTCCTTGAACCCGTCAGTGTCAACTCCATGTCTCTGTCCTATATGCCTGTACACTGACGTTGGCGGAAGGAGCTGGTGATCACGACACCCCTTCTTTCCAATCATAAGTACCATATAGTGCTGTAATTCTGCACCATGGCAGGATCACCATACAAACACAACCATCACATCCGTCTCCAGCCTAGCAAGCTGAGACCCACTGCTTACGATACCAAGAACATGGACTGCTCAGGGATCCCACCACTGTTGAGCATGCCAGAGTCTTCATGTTCCCTAGTCTTGGTAGCGCATGGGACAGTACTGTTCCTAGTCCACCCTCTACCCTGGTGTAACACAAATAAATTGAGTTCTTCACCGAAGTGAGATCCCGGCTATACCAAAGTATTAGTGACCTAAGTCAACTGAACTTGCATCTCTATCGTACTAGCACATGGCTCCTCACCACATGTTGGCACATACCAGTCTAAGGACCCACATATCACCAAGTCTTTAGTCATATATCAATTTAAATCACTTTAGGTGTTATCATAACATGAACCTAAAGTGTCTCAAGTATTATCTCATGTCTACATGTTCCATGTTCTTACTAAGTAACTCTACATCTCTAGCAACATGAACAGATTCAATAATCAACATAACATGAGCATAATATCAATAGCATACATATAACAGCATGGTATAACTTTCAATTCACAACAGGAGCATGCACATAATAACATCATATCTGAATTAACATGATACAATATGAAATAACATAATATCATTTTCAACTCATACCAAGAGCATGCATATAATTTTCAACAGTTCACATGTTAATCAAATATGCAACCAAGCAGATACATAACTGAACAGCATATACAATAATTAGCAACGACCCTTAGGACTTAGCATCTGTAGTAGGTCAAATAAAATTTGAAACCATAAGTCCTCACCTGAGTCTTAAGCAGATCTTTAACAAGAATCACAGCTTGGCCATGATTCTTAAAGCAAACAAGTAATCAATCGCACTGGCAATTCCATTTTACACAGGCTGTGATTTGTCAAGCAATAGCACTACAACATAATCTCCTAAAATAAATTTAAAGGCAACCAAGCAAGCTTGCATAAATAACACATCTAAATCAAACATCTTAACAACCCCTCTACTCACAACCTCACACCAATTTTTATTTAATTTCTCTTAAATCAACCAAATAGATTAATCAATTCAAATAAACACAACCACCACAATTTTACATCAACCAACCCTAACCATACATATGTTTACCTTCAAATTATATCATAAGACCATAATAAATATCTATTTTCATAAATAAATTATTTTAACAATTTAATTAATCATATTGATCAACTATACCACCTTAATTAATCTGTAAATAACTTTTAATAATTCTGTAAAAATCTAATTTTCAGAAATAAATATATTAAATCATAATTTTCCTAATTCCATTAATTAGAAAATCTAATTAACCTAATTACTAAATTTAATCACAGTCTAAAGTTTATAAATTTTTTTTTAAAAGAACTAACTACATCAATTAAATTTATAAATCCTAAATTATCAAACTTCATTAATTAGAAAATCTAAATAACTAATTTTCTAAATTTTATCACATTATAAATTTATAAAATTCTAAATTATTCAGTTTCATAAATTGAAATAATCTAATAATCTAATTGCCTCAATTTACAATCTTATCTCCTAGTTTCATTAACTTCATACAGAAATTTCAAATAAATCTTTTTAATTTCAATTAATACAATTTAAATGTCATAACATTTACCAAAATATTTCTTCATGCATATAATATACTATTAATTTATTTAAATCCTAAATTAATCCAAATTAACTTAAATAAATTAAGAACTTGCATTTCAATAATTCTGAAAAATTCTAATTAAATCACATAAATTATATTTAAGCATGATAAATCATCACAAATTATTTTAGATTTTTCAAACAGTGGTTGAGATTTTGAGGTAAGAATGATATTAATAGGTGAGAATTCTGGTAGGTATGCTGGTCTAAAATTTGGTAGAAAGATTTTCAATAATTGACCTTGAGGATCTGCAAGTAAATGAATAAGAGACAAGCTCAATTCCTTTAATTTAACATATTAAAAATTCTAAACTTTCATCGTTATGAGTTCATTGAATTTACTTGTAATTTTTACTAGATTCTTCGGTAACTTGAGGTTCTAGATAGTATTTGGACCCTTTCTTGAAAGAGTCAAGAGTATCATCTAAAGGGTTTTGAAAGATGACAAAGATTAGGGAGAGAACTGTACTAAGGAAGAAAAGGAATTGTTAACTATTACTAGAAGGAATTTGAATTCGTTTGGTACCACTTTGTGAATTCACTCAAAAGTATTCAATAGAGGAATGGTTAGCAATTTGAGAACGGCAGCATCTAAAGAATGGTCACTGCTAAAGGTTTGTAAAGAAAAGGATTGCAACATATCAGCGAAAGAAAATAAGGGAATAGATCTTCTCCTCACCCACTTATGCAGAATTTATAGTATAGTTCTTAGGTATCAAGATTTTATTTTCTAAGTTCAAGGAAAAAGAACTATATTGCATAGTATATATCCTATGATATGTGAGTACTTGATGTCTATTCATATTAAAAACTGGCAGATAGGAATAAATGAGTGAGATTGAGGTAAGATAGTAGTTTTGATATACCCCTTGGTACTCCACTAATTCATGTGATACCGATAACTTTGAGATTTTGTTAAACTCTGATGTCAACACTCCAAGATTACCAAAATGTTGAATGTAAGATGATATTGATCTCTGATTATAATTCAAGAGTAAGGTTGATAAAATTAATAAAAGCTAGGGATGAAACTCTACAATTTAACTATGTTCTTAACTAAGTTCTGAATCTATAGAGAAGAGAAGAAAGGTCATCATTTTATACTTTGATTTTTGTATTAGGGTATGATAAGAAAACAATTGTAGAGGATCTCTATCCTTCTTCTCAGCCTCAAAGTAGAGGAAAATGATATTTTCAGTTCTGCGGCAAGGATCAAATCTACACATCCAAAGCTGCATAAAGTATCAATATTTCAACTTCCAATAAATCCTATGCTATACTTTATTGATACAATTAGTGAAATGACTCCCATATCTTACAATAAGGAAGGAAAAAATAGTTGTTGCTACCTAAGATAATTAAATGTTCATTTTGTGCAGAAATCTCAGCATGACAACTTAGGAACTTAATCAAGAGGAAATTTATAAATTTAACTAGAGTAGTTGATCAATCCGTATCATGTGGGCAGATGGGGTCATATGTTCATTAGCTGAGTGAGATCAATTAGAATTAAAGCAATTTAGTTACTACATCAGACAAAGGAAACATAAAAAAATAATTTCACATAATTTCAATGGGTTATCCAATATCAACATCAACCAAAATAAGTACAGAACCCCTACAATAAGTTCTCTATAGTCTCATGAGTAAGACTCTAAATATCCCTATATTTTTCCTAGGTCAAGTTTTCAGCAATCACAGCATATTAAAAGCACAATACAAATCAGCACAATCAACCAAATTAAAACACACCACACACAATCTAGTCAATTTATTTACTATCATCAACCATAATAGGCACAATTCATGCACAAAATAAAGTCAACATAACCCATATAAACACACAATACATAATTAACTTATTTAATGATATCAACCAAAATAATCTCAGAATATAAACAAGTAAGAAACATAGAACGTAACCAAATCAAAGTAATGAAAATATAAGACCAAAAGTATCAAGGTCAACATAGGGATATAACACAATAAGTAAAGAAAGCATAATGGTAAAATTTCAAATCCCTATAACCACTCTTTACCCCGTCCAAGTTATCTCATATATGCACTTAAGCCTATAGTATATCCTAGACTCCTATCCTTACTTTTAATGTCATTTTTTTAAAATTTATGCTCTAATACCACCTTAATTGTCACGCCTCAAATCCACCTTTGGGCACGTGGCAACCGTCGTATAAGTTGCACTTCTCCACCACAACTTATACAAGGCTAAATATATCACAAAGTATCACAATTATTTTAATTAAACATAGCGGAAGCATAATCAAATTACATTTAATATCACCACTACAAATCAAATCTCTATCTAGATTTTCAAAGTAAATGTTATCTCGTCATAACTAGGTTCTCCTTTGCTCCCCGTACAATGGTCAACCAGTAACCTATGCAATAGGGGAAAAAATGCACATCAGAGTCGTGAAATTCAGTGAGACTACAGAGAGAGCACCCTAAAAATGGGCATAAGTATTGTATAAACCCACAAAAAGAAATATCCACTAAGTCACATATAAAAAAATAAGCTAAATAACAAGACAAATAGGTCAATGTAGCAGAATCATAATATTAACAAGATATATGAACAAAATATAAGGATTTTAATTATAATAGTAACTCAGATCCACAAAGTTATATTTCCTTAACTACCATATCATATATTATATAAACTACACCTAAGGCAGCCAGCCTATATTCAAGGTAAATCCCTCATTAGGGACTACCCCAAACCCATTAGTGTTAACTCTATGTTTCTGTCCTATGTGCCTGTACACTGACATTAGCAGAAGGAGCTAGTGATCACGATACTCCTTCTTATGCAACATAAGTACCATACAGTGCTGTAATTCTACCCCATGACAGGATCACAATACAAAATTAAACATCACACCATCCCAGCCTAACAAACTGAGATATCCTGCATATGCTATCAATGAACCTGAATTGCTCAGGGACCCACATCGTTGAGCATGTAAGTATCCTTAGGTTCCCTAGCCTTGTAGCGTATTGAACGGTATTGTTCCTAACACACCATCTACCTTAGAGTAACATAAATAATGTGAGCTATGTACCGAAGTGAGATCTCGGTTACGCTAAAGCATCCGAGGCTAAGTCAACCTGACTTGCACCTCAACCTCAGCTAGCACATGGCTCCTCACCATATGTTGACACCTAGCATCTAAGAACCCTAACATCATCTCCTAGGTTATCATAACCCTAAGATGTCTAAAGTTCTTAGTCATATGTTAATTAAGACCAAACTAGGTGTTAACATAACATGAACCTAAAGTATCTCTAGTTTTTGTCTCATGTCACTATTTCTATGTTCTTGCTAAGTGTCTCTACATTTATAGCATAACATAAACATATCAATCACTAGCATAACATGAGTACAATTTTAAATAACATGCATATAACAACATCATGTATCCTCACATAATAAAATTTATTAACAAACATCGAAACACACGTGCTATTTAGAATATGCAACAAGTAGACATTCACAGCTTGGCTGTGATTCTTAAAAGCAACGACCCATAGGACTCAGCCCTGTAGTAGGCCATAAATTTGAAACCATAAGCCCTCTCCTGAATCTCAAAGCAAATCAAGCAAGAATTCACAACTTGGTTGTGATTCTTAAAATTAAGCAAGCAAGTAATCAAGCAAAGCAATTCCTTCTTACTTCTTCTACACTGATCGATCACTGCGGCCGTCGCCTTCGAACCTTCATCGCTGCCAGTTCCCCCCTCCAATCGACTCCATTGGAGTCGAATTGATGTCGAGCAACTCGCCGCGAAGGAAGGGACGACCTCTACACCCTTTGCCAGCGTGAACGTCGGAGAACAGGGCCTCCCATGGCTGCCCCTGTCTCAGCTGCTTCCTAGCAGCTGGCCGACCACCGGAGCGGTGCTAAGGTTGAATCCGCTAATACCCTTTTCTTTTATCTCAAATTTGTATGCTCTAAATACCCTATTCTCCAATGTGGTATTGTTATTAGTGATTGTGGGTTGTTTATATGGTAGTGATAATGTTGAATTGTTGGTTGTGTGTTCCTTTTCCTTACTTGTAAACCTGCATGTAGTGTAATAATTATGATGAAATAGATAGTCGAATGCATGTCAACACTAAGGCATGATGATTAACTTCCACTTAGCTAGTGACATATGGGTAATTAAATAAAGGTAGGAAATAATTAATTTTAGATTATAGATGATGTGAAATTTTAATTGGGCTTATAAGGAAATTTTAGATTATAGATGATGTGAAATTAAGTTTGAAAATCAAATAAGGTTGATCAATTAGATTAGTTTGGATTAAATAAATCTAGTTGAATAATTAATTAACTTAGGTTGGGTTAGGTCTAAGTAAAATAATGAAGAGGATTGATCTAGAATTTTGTAGATAAGATTAATGATAGATAATATTAAAGATCAAATCTAAAGGTAATGCCACTTATAATAGGTAGACACTTCGAAGTAATTAAACGACGTGCAAGCTATTGTACGGTTGGTTCTGAAGATCGTCCTACTTATCCAGGTGTGCTGGTTCACTACAGTAAACTACTCTCAAGTTAGTGGAATTTAAGGAGATAAATACTTTTACTGTTTAGAAATTAATATTTTAATTAACCATGATTTATGTTTTGTATATTAAATAATCTTGCTCATGAAATATACATACAGTCTTAATCTTATTTATGTGATATGCTTATAGTCTTCTATGTGCTGTTATTTGAGTAAGTTAGGTTTTGTTCCTACGTGTTATCTGCTATGTTGATGTTATGAAAAATGAAATATTACAGTTACGTCTATAAACATGTTATAGGAAATCACATTACATCGTCGTTTGATATTTATATGGACATCAATAACCAGAACCTATACATGTAATATTAACACACTTATGTATGGTGACACTAGCAATGTACCATATATGATCTCTGGAGTTACGAATACGAGCTTTAACGCTCATAAATCTATATCACCTAAAGAGGTTGAAAACATCTTAGAGATAAAGGGTGAGATAAGATAAGGAACAGTTTATTGCTAGAGAAAATTGTGAAATATTCATTGTACCAACACGTGTGTCGCCAAGTCGCCATCGTGATAGTCCTAAGATAGCTAGCAGGGATGAAACCAGACCAAGGATCTAGCAAACATGTCGCCGAGGTTGTAGCATTCCGACGACGGCTAGGATTAATTATAAATGTCACGCCCTGACCCTACTGTCGGGCACGTGGCAACCGCCGTATGAGCCCAACGGACCCATACAAGGCATCAAGTGATACATACAATCCAAATACATCATTTACACAGCGGAATATACATTTTAAAACATCTAATTCAACACTACTAACACAGTCCCGATATACCTACTACAATTCTATACTAACGATATTATTAAATAAAACTAAATCCGTCAATAGTCTCATCTTCATTGATTAATCCCATCTGTCATCTAATAACCTGCACAGACAGGGAATAGCGGTGTGCTCAGCCTTGCGGCCTAGTGCCAAATTACGGCTCGAAACCGAATAAGGAATCCAAAGGCTAGGAGGATTAATCGGGGATGCCTTGGGATTATTATTAATCATTTTCATATAATACATGTGAATCATATCATAAAATGCAAAATAACTGTGTAAGCATATACAACAGGTATAACACTAGATGTCGCCTAAACTGTGTCGAGTAGCTATGTCATCGATGTCATCAGAATGTCATCCACGGTGTACTATGTCTATCAGTCTCAGGACTCGGGTTGTCAGTCTATGCTTAATGAATACTCCAGCCAAAGAGCATCACTAAGCCCATCAAAGCCTTTGTCTCTGTCTCTCCCTACGCCCGCTGCACTGATGTTGGCAGAGGTGACAGGTGACCCTTAATCACACTCCTCTGTCTCGCTAATCGCCCTCGATGCCTCCCCTAGCGAAATTGTCATGCCCTTACATTCTCCCCGGACTCCGTAGGGGCAACGACGACTCGTGTAGTACTACAACATCGTCTGAAAATGGGGTCACCATCAACAAGACTCATCGACCACGGCTAGTAGATATAATACAACCCTAGGATCCGGACTACCCATCTGACTGTTTGCAGAACGTCAAGGATGGTAGCCGTGTGGTCAACGGATCCACTGTCCAAGGCTATGCGGAGGGATGTCACCGTCCCAATCCCCGAGCAGCGATGCCTGCCAAGAGGTGTGCAAACTAGCTGTCGCCGGAATGCTACAACCTCGGCGACATGTTTACTAGGTTATTATTTTAGTTTGTCCCGGCTAGCCATCTCAGGACTATCACGGTGTCGCCTAGACGGCACACGTGCGGGTATAACTTTCTGGGTAGGGACTTACTCCGTATATCCAATCTAATGTGACCTTGGAGTTTGCACAGTCCCTTTCCTTACCAACTCCCAATATCTAAGCTATGCATAACCTCGGGAGTGGTACTCCCAGTATCTAAGTTATGTGTAGCCTCGGGAGTGGTATGTGGTGGAGCATCACCATACTGACCATCGGCGGTATGCGGTGGCCAAACGGGGTATGCAAGCAGTACCCCTTCCAGTCTGATTTCTAGTGATGTCTCCTAAGAGTTTCTAACATATCATCATTCTTATCTATAACCGCATGGTAGTCGTGCTATCATAGCATAGATGAATAATATAACATGCAGGACAAGAGTTATAGACATGTTAAATATGTAGCATGGCAAACATGACATATCATGCACGTAGACAAAGTAAATCATACTAACATGCATTTATATAGAAACATAGCACGCATATTAGTTTTATTCTATTTAAGGCATCCGAGATATTTCCTAAGAACACCTCGGCAGGAATTCCCTAGCTTAAATAACTCCTACATTCCATGAACCAACGCACCTTTATCAGAATTTGAGCTTTAGAACCAACCGAATTAAAGCTCAGAGATCGCAGTAATAAGTAGCTCCCAAGTCAAGATAAGATCCCTAAAACAATAAAGATTTTATTTAAAATAAAATCTTCATGATTTAATATGATAGAAATTATTTGATCACTAATAATTCAACTTATGTAATTCATTTGGTCTAATCCAAATAATTGATGCACTTCAACTATTGGGCCCAACTTCATACTCAAGTCCAATACTTCAAATCTCTAATCCTCTTCCATCACCTCTAACTTATTAGAATAGTCAAATCCCAATCAAACTTAATCATATCTTCAAATCCAAGTCAATAGAAAGTTCAAGCTAAATATTCTCTAATTTAATTTAACATCATCACATCACCATTAGCAAACTAACATTCAACAATCCTTCCTTAGTGTCAACCTTCATTCGATTCTCTCTACATCTCCAATTATTGTACCCTATGCACAATCTCAAGTAGGGAAGAATAACAAAGGAGAATGAGAGGGTTCAATAGGAAAATGTGAGAAAATAGGGAAATGAGAAGGATGTCATAATAGGTGAGAAGAAGGAAGAACCCAAATTCTCACATCAATATACCAACACGTGCAAAATCATCATATCACAAATAACAACAATTTAAAACACCACCATTGCAACAACTCACAAAAATTCACCTTCATTGAAAACCACCACATCCATCACATAAACACACCGATTTATAATCATCAAAGCCTCGTCAAAAGCCCACACATTATCATGAAAATAAAGCACGAACAACTCAGCAACAACATATTAATCAAAACCATCACTAAACAATCAATAATTAATCATCATCAAAACCATCACCAAAGTCATTAACATTATCACATAACACCCTAAAAACCAAATTAGCACATCATCGCCAACAACACAACATAGCACAAAAATTTTCCAAAATCAAAACAATTAGAAACATTAGCAACCAACATAACAATAAATAAATCCAAAACCATCAGCGGCATCACTAAGAAAAATAAATCCATCACCCTCAATAGTACCAACATCAATAAAGCACAACAATAATAAATCTCATACCACCATCATCAGTAGCAACAAAATAATACCAAATCAAGACGAGAAGGATATAGTGGGGAGAGAAGAAAGAAGAAAGAGTTCAATAGGGGTGATGGGAAGAAGATGGGGGAGATAGCATGAATTCATGAATTCAACCAACCATCTTAGTTCATCAAAGTGCATAGCGATACTAGTATCATCATTTAACAACATACTTAACCCATCATCATTCAACAACAACATAAGACCCTTAAAATCACATCACTATTTCAGATCCAATAGCATCAAATTAATCAACCACCCATATCACCATCGGAGCTAGCATCACAGCATCAAAACGCATCAACCATTCAGATTCAATCACCATCTCAAAATTCCATCATTCAACAACACATCACTGATCAATCATAGGTTTCAAATTCACACATAGGTTCAACAATTTCGGGCATCAATTGATAATTAAAATAGAATCAACGAGAAGGAGAGAGATGAAATTGACCTTAGCGTGGATCGAATTTGGATGGTTCCTCAAATTACGCACGATTTGGAGATATAGCCGATCGGTGAAGCACGGTGAAGAGAGAAATAACTTGGAGGAAAGATGAGGAAGGCACCAATCAAGCAGCAGCGATGAAGGATCCCAAATCCGGTGAGCAGCGACGAAGGATCGATCGATCATCTCCTACCGAAAGATATGAACCAAAATCGGTTGTCGGCCTCCGGTGAGTCGCTGCGAATGCCGTGCAGGTCGCCGCTGCGATCGTCTCCTCGCCACAAGATGGAGGACGGCGAGGAAGTGATAGATTAGAGCCAGCAGAATGGGAGATTTGGCACCGCAGGAGTGAGAGGGGGCTGGAAACGGGCACCACCCGCCGAGCTCGGAGGTGCGACGAGGAGTTCGCCGGCGATGGTTTTCGCACCGCAGCTCCTCGGCGTTCAGCAAAGGGGCGATGAAGGAAGGAGATTGAAGTCGATCTTGCGGCGAGGGATACAGAGTGGCTTGCCACCGGCGCACGGCAAGGAATCCCGCATCGCGGGTGTGCGAAGACGATGCCCTACGGTCATCGGCGGCTCCAATCGATTGAAGGGGAAAAGGGAGGAGATCGAGGTCATCGGCGACCGAAGGAGCTCCTCTCGTGGCTAGGGATCTCGAGCAGCGGCGATGCGGCTGTGTGCGAAGAGACCGAAGGAGAAGAAACTTGCAGCTGAGCTCCCGGTGAGAAGAGGAGACGGCGAGGTCGGACGGAGGGATTCACCATCGCCGGATCTGAAGCGGGAGGAGCAGCTGCAGTTGTCGGCATGGCGGGTCAAAGGGGAGACGACACGAGCCATCGGAGGGACTGCAGTCATCGGCGTGGCAGATCAAAGGGTGCTAGAGTCGCCCCTCCGCAGCTCCGCCATCACCGTCGAAGGAGGAGGAAGGGTATTGCAGCAGCGATGCGGGTTGTCGGCGGAGCGAAGGAGGAGAAGGGGTTCGGCGTCGAGGGCTTGCGAAGGGGACGAAGGAGTAGCTCTCAATGGTGAAGTGGAGGAGTCGAATTGGGGGAAAATTGGTAGGGCTTTAGATGGTTCGCATAAACCTGTTCGAGCAGACCGGTTCAATCTAGTTCATCTGGACCGACCGGTTCACTTGAACCGGTTTTTTTTTTTTTTTTTGTAAATTAAGGTTGGGGGTTTACAGTAAACCCTGTTTTACTATAAATAAAGCGTCGTGCAAATAATACAAAGTTCACGAGTTCGATACTTACACGGGTCACTTGTCTCGTGCATCCTTTTCTATTCCATAAAACATGAAAAAATATTCTGGTAAATGTTATGACATTTAAATTGTATTAATTAAAATTAAAAAGATTTATTTGAAATTTCTGTATGAAGTTTATGAAACTAGGAGATAAGATTGTAAGTTAGATCTTTTAAAATTTTTTTATAAACATTAGACTGTGATTAAATTGAGTAATTAAGTTAATTAGATTTTCTAATTAATGAGTAATTAGATTTAGGTTAATTAAATTGAGTAATTGAGTAATTAGATTTTATATTTCGGCCGGTCAACGTGTTTTGAGGGCATTAATGATGTCCGAAAAATCTAAATTAAATATTCTGGTAAATGTTATGATATTTAAATTGTATTAATTGAAATTAAAAAGATTTATTTGAAATTTCTGTATGAAGTTTATGAAACTAGGAGATAAGATTGTAAGTTAGATCTTTTAATTTTTTTTTATAAACATTAGACTGTAATTAAATTGAGTAATTAGGTTAATTAGATTTTCTAATTAATGAAATTAGGAAAATTATGATTTAATATATTTATTTCTGAAAATTAGATTTTTACAGAATTATTAAAAGTTATTTACATATTAATTACGGTGGTATAGTTGATCAATATAATTAATTAAATTTTTAGAATAATTTATTTATGAAAATAGATATTTATTATGGTCTTATGATATAATTTGAAGGTAAACATATGTATGGCTAGGGTTGGTTGATGTAAAATTGTGGTAGTTGTGTTTATTTGAATTGATTAATCTATTTGGTTGATTAAAGAGAAATTAAATAAAAATTAGTGTGAGGTTGTGAGTAGAGGGGTTGTTAAGATGTTTTATTGAGATGTGTTATTTATGCATGCTTGCTTGGTTGCCTTTAAATTTATTTCAGGAGATTATGTTGCAGTGCTATTACTTGACAAATCACAGCCAAGCTGTGATTTGTGTAGAAAGGAATTATCTGTGCGATTGATTACTTGCTTGCTTTAAGAATCACGGCCAAGCTGTGATTCTTGTTAAAGATCTGCTTAAGACTCAGGTGAGGACTTATGGTTTCAAATTTTATTTGGCCTACTACAGATGCTAAGTCCTAAGGGTCGTTGCTAATTATTGTACATGCTGATCAGTTATGTATCTGCTTGGTTGCATATTTGATTAACATGTGAACTGTTGAAAGTTATATGCATGCTCTTGGTATGAGTTGAAAATGATATTATGTTATTTCATGTTGTATCATGTTAATTCAGATATGATGTTATTATGTGCATGCTCCTGTTGTGAATTGGAAGTTATGCTATTGATATTATGCTCATGTTATGTTGATTATTGAATATGTTCATGTTGCTAGAGATGTAGAGTTACTTAGCAAGAACATGGAACATGTAGACATGAGATAATACTTGAGACACTTTAGGTTCATGTTATGATAACACCTAAAGTGATTTAAATTGATATATGACTAAGAACTTGGAACATCATAGGGTTATGATAATCTAGGAGGTGATGTGTGGGTCCTTAGACTAGTATGTGCCAACATGTGGTGAGGAGCCATGTGCTAGTACCGCAGAGATGCAAGTTCGGTTGACTTAGGTCACTAATACTTTGGTGTAGCCGGGATCTCAATTCGGTGAAGAACTCAATTTATTTGTGTTACACCAGGGTAGAGGGTGGACTAGGAACAGTACCTTCCCATGCACTACCAAGGCTAGGGAACCCGAAGACTCTGGCATGCTCAACAGTGGTGGGATCCCTAAGTAGTCCATGTTCATTGGTATCGTATGCAGTGGGTCTCAGCTTGCCAGGTTGGAGACGGATGTGATGGTTGTGTCTGTATGGTGATCCTGCCATGGTGTCGAATTACAGCGCTGTATGGTACTTGTGATTGGAAAGAAGAGGTGCCGTGATCACCAGCTCCTTCCGCCAACGTCAGTGTACAGGCATATAGGACAGAGACATAGAGTTGATACTGACGGGTTCAGGGAAATCTCTGACGAGGGGTTCATCCTGAACATAAGAGGCTGCCTTAGGTATAGAATGGATAGATGATGATATATTAATTAAAGTAATATGACATATTTGATTTAGTGGCAATGTTATGATCATATTTCTTATATCCTGTCATTTGCCATATTATGATCATGTTCATAATGTTTTCTATTTGTTGCCTTGTTGTATTATTGACATGTTGGTTTAATATGAGATTTAGTTAGATATATTTTCTTGTTGGTTTGTACAATACCTTATGCCCATTTTTAGGGTGCTCTCTCAGTAGCCTCACTGAGTCTCGCGACTCAGATGTGCACATTTTTTCCCTGTTGCGCAGGTTACAGGTCAGCTACTAGCAGGGAGTGAGGGAGAACTTAGCTTTGTGAACAATATCGACTTAGTAGTCTTGATGGAGATTTGAATTGACAGTGTTGGTTTACTTGTAATGTGGTTACTTTCATTTGTTTAATAAATAAAAATTGTGGTGCTTTGTAATACTTTTAAGCATTGTATAAGTTGTGGTGTTGTAGCACAGCTTATACGGCGGTTGCCACGCGCCCAAAGGTGGTTTGGGGCGTGACAATTAAGGTGGTATCAGAGCCAGGTTTAAAAAGATGACATTACAAGTAAGGATAGGACTTAGGATACATCATAAGCTTAGGTACACATGTGAGACAACTTTGACGGGGTAAAGAGAGATTCTATGGATACATGGGGTATACTTTTATGCCTTTGTTACCCTTTACTTGGTTGCATTGTGTTTATATCCTTGTTTGATGATGTTCTATGCTTGTTTTTGGTTGATGTTAATATGTAAGTTGGTTACTGGTTGTTGGGTGCTTTTGAGTTATATTGGTTGTGCTTAGATTGTATTGTGATTGCTGAAAACTTGACCTGGGAAGACCTGGACATTAAGAGTATTTCATATGAGACTATAGAGAACT
Organism: Thalia dealbata; assembly: GCA_030544415.1. Lineage (NCBI taxonomy): Eukaryota > Viridiplantae > Streptophyta > Magnoliopsida > Zingiberales > Marantaceae > Thalia > Thalia dealbata. Next base: position 17,471,835 of record CM060460.1, read on the forward strand.
TATTATTGTGATTTATGTCTGCTACTGGTTGATGTTGATGTTGAATACCCCACTGAGATTAGGTGAAATTATTATTACTATATTTTCCTTATCTGAATTAGCAACCGAGACTGCCTCAATTCTAGTTGACCTTACTCATCTATTGATCATATGACCCCATCTGGCCACATGATATGGACTAATCAACTACCCTAGCAAAATTTTATAAATTTCTTCTTGATTTAGTGCCTAAAATATCATAATGTGACTTCTGGCCAAACAGAGCATTTAATTGTCTTGGGTTACAACAACTATTTCCCTTCCTTATTGCTAAATAGAGAAGTCATCTACCCATTGGTATTAATATAGCATAAGATTTATTAGAAATGTAAATATTAACACCATATACAGCTATGGACATTTCAATTCTTCTTTATTCATTCTCTTAAATTGGTATACTCTCTGAGGAATAATTTCATTTAAAAGGGTATAGGGTTCCTCTCATTACTCTATAGAATTGTAAATTGGAAAATGTACACTTAAATAAAGAGTAAATTCTCATACCCGGTAGCGATATGATTGTTACATTACTAAAATTTCTTCTAGTAGGAGTATCACCCCTATATCTTCTTATACCAATCTACCTTATAAACTAGTATAGAAACTAAAAGCTTCTTTTCTTTTGAAACTCGCAATGATTGCAACAATTAACTATATATCATGCCCTATCTACACCATCTTACTATAAGTTTGGCTTATACCTTCTTCAGTCCTCAATGAACTACCAACTAAAGCAACCAACTGGGTGTTAGTTCCAATCTTAGTCTTAGTTAGACTATGAAATTTTATTCTTCACTTTCGAATGGTACTCCACCATTATTTCAATAGTTATTTTACCACTCTAACCTTTCAAGCGGTTAGAAATCACTCATGTACCCTTGATATTATTCTTGCTTACAAGTTCCAAGTTATAGCTCCAAAAATGTCACGCCCCGACCCAACTGTCGGGCACGTGGCAACCGCCGTATGAGCCCAACAGACCCATACAAGGCATCAAAGTGATACATACCATCCATATACATCGTTTACACACCGGAATTATAAATAAATCATCTAACTCAAGATTTCTAACACAGTCCCGATATACCTAGTACAATTCTACAGTAACGTTACTAATAAATAAAACTAAATCCTTCGATAGCCCTCATCTTCATCAAATATCTCAGACAATCATCTAGCAACCTGTACACACATTGAACGCGGTATACTCAACCTTGTGACCTAGTGCGAAATTATGGCTCTACCGAATAAAGAAATCAAAGGCTAGGATGAGTATTCTAGGATGCCTTTGGTTGTTAATCATCACTTTTCATTTGATTTGTGGAAATCAGTTTATAGAAAACAGTAAAATAACATAATAAATACAGATGTATTACTCACTAGATGCCACCTACGTTGTATCTAGTGTCAATGTCAACAGCATGTCACCTACGTCATAATAATACTTTGAAGTTACAAAACTCGGGCTGCCAGCCTATGCTTAGTGAATACCCGAGCTAAGGGTATCAGTAAGCCTATCAGTGTCTTTCTGTCTCTGTCTCTACCTATGCTCACTGCACTGATGTTGGCAGAGAGGATGGGTGACCCAATATCACTCTCCATCGTTTCACTAGTCGCTGACCATGCCTCCCCTAGCGAAATCGTCGTGCCCTTACATCCTAGCCGAATCCGTAGGGGCAACGACATCTGTGTAGTACTACACGCTGTCCGTAGACAGGGTCACCATCATAATAATCTCATTGGCCACGGCTAGCCGGAATAACAACCCTAGGATCCGGACTACTCATATGATCGTCTGCAGACGTCAAGGGTGATAGCCGTGTAGTCTACGGATCCACTGTCCAAGGCATCCATATGAAATCACCTTCCCAGTCCAATAGCAGTCGACGTTGATCGGGATAAACACACATCCGCACAATCGCTGTGGCAACCCCGTCTCCGTCGATGCCAAGTCCATGATAGGGTTCATCATCGCTAGCCATCTCAGGACTATCACGGTGCCGCCTAAACGACACTCGTGCGGGTGTAAGTTTCAGGTAAGGACTTGCTCCATATTTCTGGTCTAATATGACTATGGAGTTTGTACAGTCTCTTACCCTACCAGCTCCCAGTATCTAAGCTATGCATAACCTCGGGAGTGGTGCTCCCAGTATCTAAGCTATGCATAACCTCGGGAGTGGTGCCCCCCAGTATCTAAGCTATGCATAACCTCGGGAGGGGTGCGTAGCGGGACCTCACCGTTTGACCACCGTCGATACTCGGCGGTCAACCGGGGCATATGAAAAAGGCTCCTTTTTGTCTAAGTTACAGTAACGTCGCCAAGAGGTTCTAAGATGTCGTTTTTCACTATCTATGTCTGCATGGTAGTTGTGCTAGCATAGCATAGAAAAATAATAAAATAATATATAACATGCAGGATACGCTATCACGACATATTAAAACTCAACATGGTAATCATGGTATATCGTACATGTTAGGTAAAGTAAATTAAACTAACATGCAAACATATCAAATCTTATCAGGTATTATATCTTATTATATTTAAGACATCCAGGAATTGTTCATAAGAAAACCCCAGCGAGAATTCCCTAGCTTGAATAAATCCTACATCGAAGAACCAACGCACCTGGGTTAGCGATCCGCACTTTAGAACCAACCCTCGTAGAAATAAATCACTGCGACGAACTACGCGAATCGCGTACCCGCGATAATCCCAATTATCACAATTATTTAAAATAAAATTTAATTTATTTTTCCCTAAAGTAAAGTAGATATAAATTTATCAGATCTAACTTATATAATTATCCTAATTAATTATCGCTTAACAAGCCTACGTTTAAATTTATGATCTAATGTTTAATTTAGGAGGCGCACACTTAATTAATATGCCCATGTTTACCCCTTAGGCCTATGTCCACATTTTTGGCCCAATTAAATTATCAATAAATTAATTAAAGTAATTACTACATTTAATTAATCCAACTAAACATATCAGTTGATAATCAATTCAACCTAATCATTCAAATATTAATTTACCAAATTTTAATTTTACAAATTAAATTAATTAAAAATGTTAAAATTCTATTATTTATATTATTTTAATATTATTTTATTATTTTATTTTTTTAATTATTTTTTTTCTGACTGGTCAACGGTGAACAATTGACCTCATCAATGGTCAACCGTTAACAGTTGACCCGATCAAAGCTGACCGGTCAACTATTTGACCAGGTCAAAACTGACTTGTTTGGTCAACTGTTGACTCGGTCAACGCTGATCGGTTCGGTTCGGTTCAACCTAATCATTCAAATATTGATTTACCAAATTTTAATTTTACAAATTAAATTAATTAAAAATGTTAAATTAACTTAGTTAAGCTTAGATAAACTTTTATCAATTTACACCCATTTAAACCCATGATCTAGCCCATTACTTAGCCCAAGTCACCCAATGGCCCAATTAAGACCCATGAAAAATTCTATTATTTATATTATTTTAATATTATTTTATTATTTTATTATTTTATTATTTTTCTAACTGATCAACGGTCAACAGTTGACCTCATCAATGGTCAACAGTCAACAGTTGACCCGGTCAAAGCTGATCGGTCAACTATTTGACCAGGTCAAAGCTGACTTATTTGGTCAACTGTTGACTCGGTCAACGCTCATCGGTTCGGTTCGTTTCGGTTTAATTTGGTTCGACTCAAGTTCGGTTCAATTTAATTTGGTTCGACTTGGATTCAATTTAATTCAATCTGGTTCAGCTCGGATCCGGTCCAGTTTAATTGGATCCGGTCCTACCAACCCAATCTGATTTGATCTAGCTCGAGCTCGAACCACTTTCAATTACTTGATTCAGCTCACCCCAAATAAACTCAACCCGAACCCAAACTTAACTCAAACTCAACCCAACTAACTTCAATTTGGTTCAACTCAACCACTTACTTAACCCATTAATTAATCCACTTAATTAAATCACTAACTTTATTTAATTTACACTAAACATGCTTAATTAAATCTAAGCATACATTAACACAACTTACACTAATCATATTTTAATAAAACTAATCATGCTTAATTTATCGCTAATCGCGATTAAGGAAGAAATTATCCTACCCAGCAGATCACTAATCACTCGCCGGAAAACCTCACCGCCGGCCGCCGGAACCCTAGCCGCCACCTCGTCGGAGCTCGCAAAATCCGACGGTCGGCCAGCCGACGAACTCGGGAACCTTCACACGTGGAGAGATCAACGACGGCCTGCGAAGAAATCCGGCCGTCAATGCCTAAAAATCCTTTTTTTTTTGTGGCGTCGCCGGCGAACTCTAGGGCGAGTTCCCCGGAGGCGAAACCGCCCAATAACAGGGGAGAAACGGAACTACCTACCTCGCTAATGCATGGGGAAGAAGGGGAGGAAGCCACGGCCAGCGAGGCGGGCGGATTCGTGGCTCCACCGCTCGCCGGTGGTGCTGCGATCAAGCGAGCAGCGGCGGCGGAAATCGCCGCCTGCTGCGTTGGCGTCGGGGGTCGACGGTAGCTCGTGAGGGCGCAGGGGGGGCGAGCGTCTCCAACTGCAGCTGGGAAGGCGATGCGCCGGCGATTTGGGGGCGGGATGGTGGCGGACGACCGCTGCAATCGCAACAAACTAAAAGGGGCGGCAGCAGGCGGAGGAAGGATGCGTGGCGGTGGCAGACCTCTGTTGAGGTCTCTTTGTCGGGGCGGAGAGGAGAGGGCGGCGTCAGGGCGCGGTTGGCGGCCAGCAGCTGGCGGCGGAAGAGAGGGCGGCGGCTCCTCTACTCTGCTGCGGAAGGAAGCGAGACAAGGGAGGAGGCGTCGCCGAGCTCCCCTTTCTGCAAGGAGTGGTGCGCGCCGGGTAACGGAGGCGGGCGGAAGCGGTGGTAGCCGACGGACGGTGGGCAGCGACCGACGGCGAAATGCTGGGCGTCGGCGCTGCTTGCTGCGAGCGAAGGAGGGGGGGCGGCGTCGCGAGGTCGGGGACGAAGGCGATGCTAGTGGGAAGTGTCGCGCCTCTTCTCGCTCGCATTGGTTTTCTTTCGAACCGGACCGATTTTTTTTTTTCCCAATAAAAAGGGGTAGGGGTTTACAAGTACTCCCCCCCTAAAAAAATTTTTGGTCCTCCAAAAATAAACACAATCGGTGATCCCTTCCTCGAATTATGATCGATGATAAATAAGTAGACTTTTATATTCCCTTTAAAGCAGTAACCTCTTTCCAAGGTGATACCACTTTAGTTATCATATACTTATTGGTACTAAGATATAAAGTCTGCAATTCAAGGTAGTCCCACTAAATGACCCACGTGACAACATAATATATATCATGATATAGCGATCCACTTTAGTTGTCATTATACTGTGGATCTTTGTAGTCACATTGGGATCCTCACGAGCATCCATATTATTTAATAAAAAATATGTGTCCTAGTACGTGGTAGAAAGCAATTGCTTAGTAGGGTGACAACCAATTGCTTAGTATGATAGTAGTCTACTAGAAGTATTGTCTGAATCTTAGATGAGTAGATCAAACTTCACCATAATAGATTGTTAAAATAAATCAAGATAATCATGCGTTGGTGAAGCAACTAACCCCGATGGGAGAAATACAAGTGGGCAGAAGTTGAAGATATTGCTTTAACTTTCTCAGGTAGATATACTAGGGAGTCCCTTTTACACTAACATACAGACAACCCTTCGTGGTTCAGGTTGGATCAGGATCAGACATCTCTGAACTATAATATGATCATAATGGAGTCACCTCTATATAGAGGATAATATATAAAAAAATAGCAATAACCACTCATTAAATGCCCACTAACTTGCTCCGCGTCAGTTTTAAATTCTTACAACCACTACCTTATAATGTAAGGACATGTTCCACAATCTAAAGAGAGCACATGATATTTTATAGATAGTTAAATCATAGTCGTTAAGAGAACATCATTTCTTAATATGAAAACACTGGATAAGTAGTAGTGGTTAGGGCTTTGATATTTAGATCTAAAGATTTGCATTCAAACCTTAATGATGTCTCTTTTTATCCAAACCCTCAAACTATGATAGTTTGTTCTATGTCGGATAGCAAGAACTTGATTGCATGGCCACCGAAATATATATAACAAAAATATAGGCCAAATGAAATCTGAAACTGAATTTTGTAGTGTTAAATCACAACTGCACTGAGATTGACACTGCAATGTTAGATCACGTACGATGTAGAGATATTGTGTATACGATGATATTATTATGATAAATTGTAATGGATTGATTGCTAGCATGAAGTAAGCTTTACTCAAAGCATTGATCGCTGATGCGGAGTAAGCTTTACTCAAAGCTTAGAATAGAGTAGAAAGGATTGCATCCAAGTTTGTAGAGGTAGAAATATTATAGTTATATCTAAACTGCTATGCGCACTGGATACGAGCTACAGAGGTAGTGAATAAAATAAGAGATGTCATAATACATGTAGCTACTAAGGATATCAACATGTGCTAGAGGTGCCAAGAAAACTACAGCATCCAGAAATTAAAGGAGAAATCGAAAGAAGTATAGAAGTAAAGTTACCACAAAATCTGCAGGTAGTTGAAATATGAGTTGCAGATATAGAAATACTGCCAACTGCATTGACTAAATAAGACTGCAGAGAAAGACCGGGTATATATATAATAATACTGATGAAAGTATAGGAATCTGAGCTGCAAAAATACTAAGTAACGAATTGTGCTAAGCTGAGGGAGCTATAGAAATAAAAAGGAGTAAAGAAATCTACCAACGATGGATAGAATTTGACTAAGGACATTTGATAAAGGAAGTAGCTTCGCAAAAAGGGAACTGCAAACTGCAGAAAAGGAATAAGGAAATAACTGCAAAGAAAATTGCAAAAATATTCAACAGAATTTGCATTCAGAAAGGCCACTAAGCAGAATTAAATGAAGCAGATAAAAGAAAACTGTTTGGTTAATAAGTTGGCCGTATATAGGATCTATAGAATAAGCGAAAGCTGCTCAAGCTCCGAAAAGAAACTGATAGATAAAAGAAAATAGTAGGAAACAACTGCATTGAATGCATAGAATGCTGGTACAAAGAAAGATGCTCCAAGCTCAGTAAGGATTTAATATGACCGAGAGAACTGCTTAAAAGAGTGTTGAAATTTTTATGGATATAATGATACAAGAGTACAAGTGGACTGCTGATGACAGCTATACCAACTGTCTTGATGCATCGAAATATGAAATGAAGGGAGAAACAATAGAAGGATTTACATTTAGGAAGCCAGTCCACATGACTGCAGATAAATCTAAAATGAATATGAAATATCGAAAGTTGCGGAAGTTGAGAAATGTAAGATGAAGCAAGCGGTAAAGCTGAGCGGCAAAAATGAAGCTACAAAAATATAACAAGTGAGCATCGAAGCTGCGGAAACTAGGAAAATGAAAAAGGCTGTAGCATGCACAACTAGAAATGTTATGCAATATACGCAAGCTGAATTTGTGAAATGGAGTTGCAGATAGGGTGTAGAGCTGCAAAGAGAGTATAGGTAGAAGCCACAAATATTGCACATAGAGCTGCAAGTGTTGGGGGTTGACACGAATATTATAATTGATGACGGTCAACTTCTAGTTGCAACTTAAAAATCATGATGACCACCCAAATGATCAACATATACTCATGAGATTTATATATATATATATAATTGACTCGAATGAGAATAAGATCATAGATAATTTCAAATCATTTGATACAGATCCATCCACAAACAAATTTATGAATCTAGAATGAAGTCCATCTAAGAGATCCGAGTAAGAGTTAGGTTCAAACAAAATTAACTCATACGTAAGCCAACTTGAAATATTGGTAAAAAAAAATTTCTTTAAGATCAGTGGTCTTACGTAGATTAATCTGATATAAATTCTATGATCTAGATCTCATATAGACGTTCAATATCAGTAGTTTTCCAAGATCTAACAGGAATAATTAAGGCAAAGATTTGTATGGAAAATTTTTATGATCAAAATAAAGATGTAAAATTGTATATAACCGGAGATAATTCACTTGGTTTTCAATACATCCAAATCGATCATGGAGTTAACCTACGATTCAAGATTTCAACTTCTCTAGAAATCATTTATATCAGCGATAATCAATATGATCATATAATCAGGATTCACAATCTGATAAGATAATTATAGCCCGCAATATAAGCAAAAGTTAAACGAAAAATTAACCATGTACTCAAATGTCAAGCGTATTCGTGTCTACTAACCAGATTCGGGAGCAGATGCTCAACTTTGGACGGATCCTGATGCTTCCATAATGACTTGGTTTTCTCAAACCGAATATACTATACAGGTATATTCCACGTATGTGTAATTCATCAACTAAGGAACAATATTGTAGTCATAATTCGGGTAAACGACCGCAACGCGCACGGACTAACTTAGATTCTTTCAAAACTCATCGAATTGATAACTTAAAATTTTCAAGTTTACCCTCTAAAGTTAGGTTGTAATTAGCGAGGGTTCACCAAGGTCACCTAACATAGGTCCAACTACAAATTTAATTGTAGGGTCTCGAATAGAGTCAATGAAGGATATTTAAGACACCATCAAGTTCAAATAGCGACCAACTTGAAAGCGGATAAAATCAAATATTGATAGATTTATTCAAACTCAATATCCCAACTGGGTCATGGGATACAAATAGTATGATAAAGATATCGTATGAGATATTTTGATATCAATACTTTTAAGATCAAAGTGATGATAGCTACCTATGTTGGTATATGAGGTGATTGTGAAGCACCCAACAAGGTAACCTTAATATGATCATGGATAAATTTACTTGATCATTTAGAAATGAAACTTGATCGTAGATCTAAGCATATTGATCTAAGTTTCTATCTCTTCTCCGATGCGGTGGAGATTGTAGCCATATTTACTATCTAAAGATAGTAGATTTACTATCTTTATATAACGGCGATTATCGGGCCAGGAAAAATTTGTCATAGTGATAATTACTATCGTCGGAGTAAAAACTCCTTACCCAGGAAAATATACTATTATATTTTCGACTCGCACTTTATCTTAAATTATATTGGGACTGACATCTAAATCCTTAAAACCTCAAACTTAACTTAATCTCCTAGGTTATCCAAACCTAGGCTCTGATATCACTTTAATTGTCACGTGGGCACGGACCCAACTGTTGGGCACGTGGCAACCGCCGTATGAGCCCAACAGACCCATACAAGGCATCATAGTGATACATACCATCCATATACATCGTTTACACAGCGGAATTATAAATAAATCATCTAACTCAAGATTTCTAACACAGTTTCGATATACCTACTACAATTCTACAGTAAATTTACTAATAAATAAAACTAAATCCTTCGATAGCCCTCATCTTCATCAAATATCTCGGACAATCATCTAGCAACCTGCACACACATTGAACGCGGTGTGCTCAGCCTTGCGGCCTAGTGCGAAATTACGGCTATACCGAATAAAAAAATCAAAAGCTAGGAGGAGTATTCTAGGATGCCTTTGGTTGTTAATCATCACTTTTCATTTGATTTGTGGAAATCAGTTTATTGAAAGCAGTAAAACAACATAATAAATACATATGTATTACTCACTAGATGCCACCTACGTTGTATCTAGTGTCAATGTCAACAGCATGTCACCTACGTCATAATAATACTTTAAAGTTACAAAACTCGGGCTGCCAGCCTATGCTTAGTGAATACCCGAGTTAAGGGTATCAGTAAGCCCATCAGAGCCTTTCTGTCTCTGTCTCTACCTATGCCCGCTGCACTGATGTTAGCGGAGAGGACGGGTGACCCAATATCACTCTCCATCGTTTCACTAGTCGCTGACCATGCCTCCCCTAGCGAAAACGTCGTGCCCTTACATCCTCCCCAGATCCGTAGCGGCAACGACATCTGTGTAGTACTACACGCTGTCCGTAGACAGGGTCACCATCATAATAATCTCATCGGCCATGGCTAGCCGGAATAACAACCCTAGGATCCGGACTACTGATCCGATCATCTGCAGACATCAAGGGTGATAGCTGTGTGGTCTACGGATCCACTGTCCAAGGCATCCATATGAAATCACCTTCCCAGTCCAATAGCAGTCGACGTTGATCGGGATAAACACACATCCGCACAATGGGCTGTGGCAACCCCGTCTCCATCGGTGCCAAGTCCATGGTAGGGTTCATCATCGCTAGCCATCTCAGGACTATCACGGTGCCGCTTAAATGACACTCGTGCGGGTATAAGTTTCGGTTAAGGACTTGCTCCATATTTTCGGTCTAATATGACCATGGAGTTTGTACAGTCTCTTACCCTACCAGCTCCCAGTATCTAAGCTATGCATAACCTCGGGAGTGGTGGCCCCCCAGTATTTAAGCTATGCATAACCTCAGGAGAGGTGGGGAGCGGGACGTCCCTATTTGACCACCGTCGATACGCGGCGGTCAACCGGGGCATATGAAAAAGGCCCATTTCTGTTTAAGTTACGGTGACGTCGCCAAGTGGTTCTAACATGTCGTTTTTCACTATCTATGTCTGCATGGTAGTTGTGCTAGCATAACATAGAAAAATAATAAAATAATATATAACAAGCAGGACACGCTATCACGACATATTAAAACTCAACATGGTAATCATGGTATATCGTACATGTTATGTAAAGTAAATTAAACTAACATGCAAACATATCAAATCTTATCAAGCATTATATCTTATTATATTTAAGACATCCAGATATTGTTCCTAAGAAGACCCCAGCGGGAATTTCCTAGCTTGAATAAATCCTACATCGAAGAACCAACGCACCTGGGTTAGCGAGCCGCTCTTTAGAACCAACCCGCGTAGAAATAAATCACTGCGACGAACTACGCGAATCGCGTAGCCGCGATAATCCTAATTATCATAATTATTTAAAATAAAATTTAATTTATTTTTCCCTAAAGTAAAGCACATATAAATTTATCAAATCTAACTTATACAATTATCCTAATTAATTATAGTTTAACAAGCCTACGTTTAAATTTACGATCCCATGTTTAATTTAGGAGGCGCAGACTTAATTAATATGCCCATGTTTACCCCTTAGGCCTATGTCCACATTTTTGGGCCAATTAAATTATCAATAAATTAATTAAAGTATTAATTAATCCAACTAAACATACGTGTTGATAATCAAATCAACCTAATCATTCAAATTTTAATTTACCAAATTTTAATTTTATAAATTAAATAAATTAAAAATATTAAATTAACTTAGTTAAGCTTAGATAAACTTTTATCAATTTACACCCATTTAAACCCATGATCTAGCCCATGACTTGGCCCGAGTCACCCAAGGGCCCAATTAAGACCCATGAAAAATTCTATTATTTTTATTATTTTAATATTTTTTATTATTTCATTATTTTATTATTTTATTATTTTATAATTATTTTTTCTTACTGTTCAACGGTCAACAGTCAACAGTTGACCCGGTCAAAGTTGACCGGTCAACTATTTGCCCAGGTCAAAGCTGACCTGTTCGGTCAACTGTTGACCCAGTCAACGTTGACCAGTTCGGTTCGGTTCGGTTTATTTTGGTTCGACTCAGGTTCGGTTCAATTTAATTTGGTTCGACTCAGATTCAATTTAATTCAATCTAGTTCAGCTCGGATCCGGTCCAGTTTAATTGGGTCCGGTCCAACCAACCCAATCCGATTTGATCTAACTCGAGCTCGAACCACTTTCAATTACTTGATTCAGCTCACCCCAACTAAACTCAAACCGAACCCAAACTTAACTCAAACTCAACCCAAGTAACTTCAATTCGGTTCAACTCAACCACTTACTTAACCCATTAATTAATTCACTTAATTAAATCACTAACTTTGTTTAATTTACACTAAACATGCTTAATTAAATCTAAGCATACATAACATAACTTATACTAATTATATTTTAATAAAACTAATCATGTTTAATTTATCGCTAATCGCGATTAAGGAAGAAATTAACCTACCCAACCGATCACTAATCACTCGCCGCCGGCTGTCGGAACCCTAGCCGCCACCTCGCCGGAGCTCGCAAAATCCGACGGTCGGCTAGCCGACGAACTCGGGAACCTTCACATGAGGAGAGATCAACGACGGCCTGCGAAGAAATCCGGCCGTCAACGCCTAAAAACCCTTTTTTTTTTGTAGCATCGCCGGCGAACTCTAGGGCGAGTTCGCCGGAGGGCGAAACCACCCATTAACAGGGGGGAAACAGAGCTACCTACCTCGCTAATGCGTGGGGAAGAAGGGGAGGAAGCCATGGCCGGCGAGGCAGGCGGATTCGTGGCTCCACCGCTCGCCGGTTGTGCTGCGATCGAGCGACCAGCGGCGGCGGAAATCGCCGCCTGCTGCGTTGGCGTCGGGGGTCGACGATATCTCATGAGGGCCCAGCGGGGGCGAGCGTCTCCAACCGTAGCTGGGAAGACGATGCGCCGGTGATCTGGGCGCGGGATGGTGGCGGACGACCGCTGCAATCGCAGCGAACGAAAAGGGGCGGCAACAGGCGGAGGAAGGACGCATGGCGGTGGCAGACCTCTTTTGAGGTCTCTTCGTCGCGGCGGAGAGGAGAGGCGGCGTCAGGGCGTGGTTGGCGGCCAGCAGCTGGCGGCGGAAGAGAGGGCGGCGGCCGCTCTGCTCTGCTGCGGAAGGAGGCGAGACGAGGGAGGAGGCGTCGCCGAGCTCCCCTTTCTGCAGGGAGTGGTGCGCGGCGGGCGACGAACGGCTAGCAGCGGCCGACGACGAAATGCTGGGCGTCGGCGCTGCTTGCTGCGAGCGAAGGAGGGGGGGCGGCGTCGCGAGGTCGGGGACGAAGGCGATGCGAGTTGGAAGTGTCATGCCTCGTCTCGCTCGCGTTGGTTTTCTTTCGAACCGGGTCCGAGCCGGTTCAGCTGGACCGGCCGGCTGGCCGGTGCAGGTGAACCGGACCGATTTTTTTTTTTTCCAATAAAAAGGGGTAGGGGTTTACAAAAAATTTCTCCTCCAAGTTCCAACAATTTTTGAAAGCATCATTGGATTCAAAAGAGATTGATTTTTCAACTTCGATTATTACTTCTCTTTTCCTATCATTTTCTCCTTTATTTTCCAATGCTTGTATTTTCGTACTTATTCTTGGAATGAATTACAAGGAAGATTAGGAGAGAATAATTTTTAAATCCCTCCCAAGTTCTTAACCTTTGATTAGGTATATTCCACCGATCGTTGGAACTTATTCAAGTTGATAGTTCGTATTCCTTGATTACTACGTATTCTTAATATTGTGAGTTCCGTCTATACTTGTCTTTCAGAGACTGTTGGTTTCTCCTCTCAATTTTGAAACTCTAACTTTAGCAATCCAACTGCTCTCTTCATGTTAGGGTAGTTCGCTATACTATATTGAGTTAATGGTTTCATTCTCCCATAATTCTTTTGGCAAATAATCATATTTTCTTTGAAGAGTAAGATCTCAACCTTGGTACCCAGGAGAAAAGATCTATTTCATTCTAAATATTTTAAGACCATTGTTAGAGAGGCAATTGCGGATTTCTTAAGATGATGTACTTCGGAATAATCAATCTTTTGTGATTGTCTCTTTTTTTCTCTAAGCCGACAACATTATTTTATTGGATGCTTAAATAAATTGGCTCAGTTTTGGACCTCCCTACTATCTCTACTATACCTTTTGGGTACTGGTTCCAATGTAATCATTGGAATTTGTTGAAGTCCTTTGGTATCACATGAACTAGTGGGTACTATTGGGGTGTATCCACTATCTTATTTAAATCTTATTCCTCTAGCCCTATTTAACAGTCTTATATGAGTAAACATCACATACTTTCATATCACAAGAACTATACTATGCAATGTAGTTCTTCTTCCTTAAACTAGGCAAAACCAAAGTCCTGATACCCATGAACTATATTCAACTCTATCTATTTCATCATTGTCAGTCACTGATATGCTTCAACCATTTTTTATAGATCTTTAGCGGTGACCATTCTACAAGTGTTGACCATTCTCAAAATACTAACCATCCTTTCATTGAGTATTCTTGGGTGCATTCAAAAAGTGGTACCATTCTTGGCACTAAAGGGACTTAATTTCCTTGTATTCTTCCTTAGTATAATTCCCTTCCTAATCTTTGTCATCTTTCAAAACCTTATTAGTGATACTCTTGACTCCTTCAAGAGAGATTCTAAATACAATCTAGAGCCTCGAGGTGTTGAACAATCTAGTAAGGGTTGCAAGTAAACTCAATGAACTCCTAGTGCTGAAAGTTGACATTCTTAGCATGTTAAATTAAGAGAATTGATCTCTTGTTCACATACTTACATATCCTCAATATTGATTATTGAAGACCTTGCCATCTAATTTTAGACGAGCATACCTACTGCATCAAACTAATATATCCGAAATAAACTAGCCTTGGTTTCCAATTTAATTGGTAACATTTATCTTTCATTAAGTTCCTCCTGTCATATACTTGCATGATCGGATTACTAACCCTACTTCATTAAGGACTCTTACTGTATTTCTCACTTAGTGATACCATTCCTACCTCAAAATCACAACCATAATTCTCATACCGAACTAAAGGGTGAACTAAAATAGAAGATAGTGAGATATATCAATCATTATAGCCAAGTATCAGACATTTGGAATTTAATCACCGTTAGGATTATCTTATCCCAGAGATTTAATCATCCTGAACTCTCTGTATGTCTAAATCCTATGAAATATGGTAGACACTTTCTTCACTGATGCCAAAACCTACCTTCAAAATCTTAGTTTAATCTGATCTTTGTGTAGGAAGTTATGACCTTCCAAAGTTTACTAAATCCTAAAAATTTAGTGTACCGAAAATTGAAAACTCTTGAGTTGAAAAATCATTTATCTTTCCACTGGAATCCGTTATGTCTATGCCAACAATAGAATGTATATTCATTCTTTTCTTTTATCTTTGATCTAAAATCTCTCAGTTGTGAATCTAAGTATGATTCTTCAGCATAATAAGTACTATGGACTTATGTGAAGAACTAAACTGAAATTTTACCTTGCCAATTTCAGTTTTCTTTATTCCCTTCGCCTAAACTCATACATCTTCGGCTGAACAATCTCCCCTAATAGCTTATATTACCCTACAGAGGTGCAAATAGGCAGAAGTACACTCCCGTGAAAAGTAAAATCCCATGACTAAGGGTAGTGACATGTTTATTGATACTATACTTTATTGTTGCAAATATTAAGTTCATTTCTTATGTGAGGATCATTGCTATACATCCTTGTTCAGATCTATCTTGTACACTTGTACATCAAACATCTTAAGTTCATCATGATACATCAAGTTTTAAGATCACTTAGGAAAGGTTCAATCAATTCTCAAATCTTCAAGGAATTATTTTTCCTTTGTCTTGCTGTTTAACCCTTGTTGTAACAGCAGCCATCATGCAGTCCATCCTACTAAGATCTTTCTACTTAGTTAAGTATCTACCCTACTAGGCTAAATAAGGTAATTAGATTTTAATCCTGAACACCAGCTGAAGTGATTGAATTATAGCCTATATTCATTGATCTTTCTTTAATCTTTTGGAGTTATCAATTAAGTTATCTAGATCCAGTGGGAACTTCATATTTAGGAACTGTTGGAAACCCAAGTTATATTATCTACTATCCCTTAAAGCAGGTTTTCAAAACTACTGGTCGATTGTATTAATGTTTTGACATACAATTCATGGTATGATGATTTGATTTATTGAAACATTGATTGAAATATTAAAACGTCCTTGAGTGCTCTTTCGCTCCTTTGATTTTTATCCCTTTGATGTGAAGCCAACCCTTAGGATGGGAAAATGCTAGAAGTAAAACCTTTATGAGTTAGTAATACTACATGATGTGCCGGTGCCAAGTGTGTCGGACCAGGATCCCCGATTTACTTCATTCTTTTGATGGGCTCATATAGCCATATCTTCCTTGGAATGGTGAAATCTCAAATTGGTTATCCTTGAGAAGAGAGCATGTTACCTTCCAAATGTTCTATGTTTGAAAAGAGTAATTGCATGACCTCTTGGGAAGATATACTTCCTAATAATTAACTTTTTATGATTGTTTAATTATCTTTCTGAGTCAACAAATTTATTTGGGATGTTTAATTTAAATTGCTCCATCTTGAACTTCATAATTATCTTTATTATTCCTCTTAATGACTTGTTTTGAATGGAACTGTTGAAGTTATTTAGAGACCTTTAGATGACCAATTAGTACTCTTCATTCCATAGAGTGCTAAACCTAAGGTCTATGAACTTAAATAGGTCCACCCACTTGTGTTCTGATCAATGTCGGAGCACAGAGCTCTTATGTGAACACAATATTTTTAAGGGGGCTGATCGACCCTTAGAGATGCTAGGATGTGAGCTAAAGAGCTAAATTGATACCTATAGGTAAAAGACTTTGATATGATCTTAGGTGTTTGTTAGTGAACCGGATATCAAGACATAGTAATTAGTTGGCGGGATTAGATTGCCTAGCAAAGACAGTGATTGTTTCTCCCCTTGGTTGGCCTGCTCTTACTTTATTTCTAAAGTGGTCTAAGTAAGATTGAAGGCAGCTTATGACAGACAAAGGAGTATATACAGATAATCAGTGGAAGCTGTTAGAGATTGCGATTGGGGGACAGAGTGTCCCTAGAAATATCTCCTTAGAAAGGGTTTTCCCGATTTCACCTGAAGGAGAGGGTTGCCTTTGAGGTGTATTGGACCGTTTGGGATTTCTGAAAGAAGTTTGGGCCGGTGGCTTAATTACATTTACCAGTAAACTTAAACAGAATCCATAACGTGTTCAAAGTGTCAATGCTTAAGAAATATGTGCTAAACCCACCACATATTCTAACTCTACTTCCGATTACCTTGAGAGATGATCTGAGGTCTAAAATTCGGACAGTGGCTATAGTTGATCGACACAAGCGAATGTTAGGGGGCAAGACCGTATGGAGATCAAGGCCAAATTAGGGCCAATAACCATGAATTGTTTGCTTAGTATCTTGTTTTGGTTGAATTCTTGCTTGATGAATTGTTTGACTATGTTGAAATTTGTTTCACTTGATTGAATGATTTATTTAGGTTATTGTGTCTTAGAAAACATAGTATGTCCAGGAAACTTATGGTGGGTAGGTTGTTATTTTTGGAGGACCAAAAATCTTAAGGGGGAGAGAAATTGTAAACCTTGTTTTTCTAAAAAAAAAAAGAAGAAGAAGAAATTATAATTTGGCCTATTAGCTTAGTTGGTTAAAGCGTCGTGCAAATAATACAAAGTTCACGAGTTCGATACTTACACGGGTCACTTGTCTCGTGCATCCTTTTCTACTTCACACCTGCAATATGAAATCTATCCATACAATGGGTTGTAGGCTGTGGTCTTGCCAAGCCTAACATAGCCCGACAACGTGCGTAGCGCGTTGGTTGATCCGGTTTGGTGAATAGTCGGTGTAACTGTGTTTTGGCTGCGGGTTGACTGGCTTCGCGACTTGTTAATCGGTTTAATTCGGTTCAACGTGCTGGTGAGTTTTAAGCTTTAAGAAATTTATTTTGATTATTTTAAGTTGGGTTTTCGGTTTTGAGGGCATTAACTCCGATACACAACTAAAGGGTGAGCTAAAACTGAAGATAATGAAATGTATCAATCACTATGGCCAAGTATCATTAAATCTGGAATTGAATCACCTTGAGATTTACCTTATCTCAGATATTTAAATACCTTGAGTTCTCTGAGTGTCCAATTCATATGAAATTTGGTAGATACCTTCTTCACTGATGCCAAAATCTACCCTCAAAATATCAATTTGATCTAATCTCTGTGGAGGAAGTTATGACCTTTCAAATTTTACTGAATCCTGAAAATTTAATCTACTGAAAATTTGATATTCTTGGGCTGAAACACCATTCATCTTTCCACTTGAATCTTGCCATGTCTCTGCTCACAGCGGAACATATATCCATTCTTTTCTCTTATCTTTGATCTATAATTTATTAGTGGGGAATTTAAGTTTCATTCTTTATCATAATAAGTACTATAGGCTTATATGAACAACAATGCTGAAATTTTACCTTACCTACCCTATTCTCATCCTTGGTGTCCTTGATGGAGCAGCCACTGTTGTCTCTTTCTTAGGCTCCTTTTGAACAACTACAGACTTGTCTTATGCGTTGTTAACATCTTCACCAGCACCTCTAAATTGACTGATTTTGATTAAAGTTTGTTGATTGTCAAACTCCTGAACTTGCATATAAACACTTCAATATTCAAAGAATTTTCTCCATTATTTCAGCAGTTATTTTTACTACTCTAATCTTTCCAGCAGTTAGTAACCACTCTTATATCCTTGTTACTATTCTTGTTTACCAATTTCAAGTTATATTTTCAAAAATTTTCCTCTAAGTTTCAACAATTGGGATGGCACCGTTGAATTCAAAAGAGATTGATTTTACAGCTTCGGTTGTTATTTTCCCTTTCCTATCATCTTCACCTTTATATTTCAATGCTTGTACTTCCACACCTATTCTTGAAAAAAAAATTAAAGGAGATTAGGAGTTGTTCTTTTCCTTCATTATTCTGGTAATATTATTGTTTAGATGGAAATGTCTGCACCTTCAAAAATTCTTGAGTGAGTATAATTTTAAATCTCTACCAAGTTCTTAACCCTTGGTCAGATACCTTCCACTGACCATTGGAAAAAAAATTTCAAATTGCTTTTCATACTCTTTGATTTCTACAAATTCTTAATACTGTGAATTCCATTTATACTTTTCTTCTGGTGGCCATTGAAATTCTTCTTTACAATCTATAATTTTTGCTTCGTTACTTTCAATAGTGGTTGTGCATACCTTAGTCCTTAACAAAAGAAGTTACTTTATGACCATTGCTATTGGGACAGATGTGTTGATTCGAAAGGAAATATTCTACAATTCTAATTATTGGATCTCTCTCATAACTTTCGTCCATTTCAGCCAACACTATTTCTTACTTGCCGATTTTCTAAGAGGACTAATTTATTTAAAATTAAAAGTTGTGTCATCTTTATCATTCTAATTGCATTATTAATTGCAAACCTTTCTTTGACTTATAAAGATGTGCCTTGTAGAATGGAAAGAAATATTTCTAATGCCATTTATTGAAATTGGTTCTCTTTTTAATTCTGGAAGGTTTAGATTGTTATCATTCTCTTTAGCCTTGAATTACTAATTTTTTACTAATAATGGTCTGAAACTTTGAACTTGATTTTCAATCTCTTCATTGATCATTCAAGGATAATATTCAGATTGTTTAATTCTAGCTACCTTGACACTATAGATGGTGTCAAATTTTCTCCTCTCAATTTTGAAACTCCAACTTTAGTAATCCAACTGTTTTCCCTATGTTTAGGGTATTTTGTTATAAAATATCGTGTTGATTGTTGAATTCTTCAATATTTCTTTCTTTTGCTTGGCTCTAATGACCGTATCTTCTTTGGAGAATGAGATCTCAAATTTGGTATCTTTGAGAAAAGGTCTGTGCCCTTCCAAATGCTCTATAACAATTTCTAAAAGAGTCAACTGCAGACCTCTCAAAATGATATACTTCCTAATAATCAACTTTTTATGATGGTCTCTTTTTCTTTCTAAGCCTACCAATTATTTTTGTTGGATGCTTGAATTAATTATCTCAGCTTTGGACTTCCTAAATGTCTTTGCTATTCCTTTTGATTACTTTTTTCAATGCAACCGTTGGAATTATTAGAAGACCTTTAGTCGACTAATTTGTATTTTTTATTCTATTGTGTGCTATTTCTAAGATCTATGATCTTAATTAGTTTTGTTGCTCGTGTTCTGATCGATATCGGATCACAAAGGTCTTATGTGAACACGGCACTACTAAGGGGGCTGATCGACCCTTAGAGATGCTAGGATGAAAGACTTTGATGTGATATTGGATATCGATTGGTTAACCGAGTATTGAGCCATGGTGAATTGTCTGGCAAAGACAGTGACCTTTTCTTCCCTGGACCAATCTACTCTATCTCTCTTTTTAATCTAGTCTGAGCGAGACTAAAAGCAACTCAGTACAGACAAAAGTGTTACGCAGACAATCGGCATAGGCCGTTAGAAATTACAGTTGGGGGCATAGTGTTCCTAAAGGTGTCTTCTTGGGAAGGACCTCTTCGGTTTTACTTAAAATGAAAGTTGCATCTGAGGTATATTGGACCGTTGAGATTCTAGAGAGAGTTGGGCCGGTGGTTTAAAGATTATAATTTACCAATAGACTTAGACATAATCCATAATGTGTTCCATGTGTCGATGTTTAAGGGGTATATGCCAGACCCATCGCATGTTCTAACTACTCCTCCGATTGCTCTGTGAGATAATTTGAGTCTTAAACCCTCTATTATTTGCTTGGTATTTTACTTTGATTGTGTTTTGCTTGATGAATTGTTTGACACTGTTTGAAATTTGGGTGAAGTGATTGAAAATTTTCTTTAGGTTCTTTTTGTGTCTTAGGAGACACAGTTAGTCTAGGAAACTTAAGGAGGTTAGGTTGTTATTTTTGGAGGACCAAAAATATTGAGAGGGAGAGTAATTGTAAACCTTGTTTTCTTTATAAAAAATAAAATAAAAAATATATAAAAAAATAACTAAAGGGTTTTAGAAAAAAAATTATCATTTTAAAATTTCAAATAATAAATAAATAAATAAATAAAATAAAATAGAAGATAAAATAAAATAAATAAGAAAAAAATAATATAATAAATATGTTAAATGTAGAAATATATATATATATATATATAATATAATATAATAAGTTATAGGGTAAGAAAAAATATTTTAGATTAAAATTTAAGATTTGTTTCGAAGAAAAAAAATCATCGCAACACGCGCAACACACGCGGGCGCTTCGAGCGAAAGGGGCGGAACGATAAGGGTTCTAAACCTTGGGAAGAAGAACAGGGCATGCCCTTTTCCGGGATGGCAGAGGACGACGAGGGGGTATTGGACGTCGGCACCGTGACTGGCGGTGCATAGGGACAGCTCTAGTGGTCGCCAGTTGTTCTCCGACGTTCTCACCGGCGGAGGGCGTGGAGGTTGTCCCTTCCTCTGCGGCGAGTTGCTCGACATCAATTCAACTCTAATGGAGTCGATAGGAGTGGGGAACCGGCAGCGACGGTCGCAACGATCGACCGGTGCGGCAGGGGACTGAGTGCACCAGTGATTGTGGGAACCCTTGGGCGCTACGGATGGCGAAAAGAGTTCGCCGGTGGGTGGAGGAGATTGCGGCGAGCTCGTGCGGGTGTTCCAGAATGTTTGCAGCAGTGGAGCAGAGAAATCGACGGTGGAAGCGGTGGTGGTTGCAGGCGGAGTCGAGTAGAGCTCGTTTGGAGAGGAAGAGTTCGACCGCGCATGCGATGCACGTGCGGCGGATCGGCTCGATCCGATTGGGGCCGGATCGGACCGATTCACTTCAAAAACACCCAATTCAGCAGCGCTTTAGCGTGGTTTTTGCTAGTTTTCACGATTTTACAACCGGTTCAAGTGGGTTCAACGTGCTAGGACTTTATTGGGGAGTTTTGAGTCTTGAGGAATTTATTTAGAATTTTTAATAAATTTTAGGTGTAGTTTTTCAAATTATTTTAAGTTGGGTTCAGGGTTTTGAGTGAGTAAATCACGTCAGAAAAATCTGAAATAAATTGTAATGCTTGGTTATGCTTAATTATAATTTTGGTGAATTAATTAGAATTTATTAGAGTTATTGAAATACAATTATTAATTTAATTAAGATAATTCAAATTAATTTAGGGCTAAATGGATTATTTGTATGATTTATTCATGAAGAAATATTTTGGCAGATATTAGGACATTTAAATTGCATTAATGGGAATTACAATGATTTAATTGGAATTTTTACTGAATTAATAAATTTATAATGTTATAAAAATATGATAATTTATTTATTTAGATTTTTAACTAGTGAAATTAAATAATTTAGAATTTTATAAATTTAATTGATATAATTAGATTTTTTTACAGAATTATTAAAATTATTTTTATCATTAATTAAAGTGGTATATAGTGATTAAATTTTTTACTATAATTAAATTGTTAAATTAAATATTATTTTATAAGCTTATTTATGTTTGATTGTGTTGGATTGTGATTATTTAATTTAATAAAGGGTTGATTGATTTATAAGAAATTAAATATAAGAAAGAAAATGATGTGAGGACGTGAGTAAAAGAGTAGATAGGAAATCCTTATTTGGTTGTATGATTTATATTTGTTGGTTGTATTCATTTTATTTTAGAAAAATTAATTATTGTGTTATTGCCTGACAAATCACAACCAAGCTGTGATTTGTGTTGGAGTAAAAAGGAAATGCTTTGCTTGATTGCTTGCTTGCTTTTAAGAATCACAGTCAAGCTGTGAATTCTTGTTTTATATTATTTTAAGACTCGGGTGAGGGCTTATGATTTTAAATTTATGGCCTACTATAGTGCTTAGTTCTAAGGGTCGTTGTTACTTATTGTACATGCCGATAAGTTGAATGTATGTTTGTTGCATATTCCAAATAGCATGTGTGTTTCGATGTATGTTAATAATTTTTATTATGTGAGGATACATCATGTTGTTATATGCATGTTATTTATAATTGTACTCATATTATGCTAATGATTGATATGTTCATATTATGCTATAGATGTAGACACTTAGCAAGAACATAAAACATGGTGACATGAGATAGAATCTAGAGATACTTTAGGTTCGTGTTATGTTAATACCTAGAGTGGTCTTAATTAACATATGACTAAGAACTTTAGACATCTTAGGGTTATGATAACCTAGGAGATGATGTTAGGGTTCTTAACTGCTATGTGCCAACGTATGGTGAGAAGCCATGTGCTAGCTGAGGTAGAGGTGCAAATCTGGTTGACTTAGCCTTAAATGCTTTAGAGTAACCGAGATCTCATTTCGGTACAAAGCTTACATTATTTGTGTTACTCTAAGGTAGATGGTGTGCTAGGAACAGTACCGTTCAATGCGCTACAAGGCTAGGGAACCTAAGGACATTGACATGCTCAACGATGTGGGTCCTTGAGCAGTCCAAGTTCATTGGTAGCAATGCAGGATATCTCAGTTTGTCAGGCTAGGATGGTGTGATGTTTAATTTTGTATGGTGATCCTGTCATGGGGTAGAATTACAGCGCTGTATAGTACTTGTGTTGTATAAGAAGGGGTGTCGTGATCACCAGCTCCTTCTGCCAACGTCACTGTACAGGCACATAGGACAGAGATATAGAGTTGACACTGATGGATTTGGGGTAGTCCCTGCAGAGGGATTTACCTTGAACATAGGCTGGTTGCCTTAGGTGTAGTATTTATAATATATGATATGGTAGATAAGGAAATATGATTTTTGTAAATCTGAGTTACTGTTATAATTAAAATCCTTATGTTTTGTTCATATATCTTGTTAATATTATGATTCTGCTACATTGACTTATTTGTCTTGTTATATAATGTTGAGCATGTTTTTTTTTGATATGTGACTTAGTGAATATTTCTTCTTGTGGGTTTGTACAGTACCTTATGCCCATTTTTACAGTACCTTATGCCCATTTTTAGGGTGCTTTCTCTGTAGTCTCACTGAGTTTCGCGACTCAGATGTGCACATTTTTCTCCTATTGCGCAGGTTACAGGTTGGCCGTTGTACGGGGAGCGAGGAAGAACCTAGTTATAACGAGATAACATTTACTTTGAAAATCTGGATAGAAATTTGATTTGTAGTGGTTGTATTAAATGTAATTTGATTATACTTCCACTATGCTTAATTAAAATAATTATGATGTTTTGTGATACATTTAGCCTTGTATAAGTTGTGGTGGAGAAGTGCAGCTTATACGGTGGTTGCCACTTGCCCAAAGGTGGATTTGGGGCGTGACAAGTACATTACCCTTTATTGTTGTTGATGTAAATCTGATCATATGCTTGGCTTACTATAATATGCTTGATAAATCCATACTTTTACTAGTAATTGCTCCATGAATTACGTCTGTTAAATGAATGTGATATAGTGTATGTTGTAAGCCTTGTATTGTTTAATGACTTGGTCTCTCATGCTTCTTGAAATAAATGCATGAATTCTTGAGCCTTGGTTGTTAAAACCTTGTTTACTACCAGTGTGATGCATAGTTAGTATTCTAAATAGAAACCCTCAAAAGATAAATTTCTTAGAATAAAAATGGTAGAGATGAAATAGATATCATGAGATCACATTTAGGTGGACTGACAACTAGGATTCATACTTACCTTGAATCCATGGCAAGTAGATAGAAATTAAGGGCACAGAAGGGAGGTGGACAATGTCATCCTAATTGTTGCCTACTTTAACCAATTTGAAAGTACGTTTGAGCAGAAAGTTCACTACTGACTTTTAAGCAAATACATATATTAGTTATTCTAGGGTTATCCTAAATTTTGAGCTATTTAACTTTGTCCAAAAGGTTCAGGGATCAAATCCCGATGAGCAAACTTCCTATTACATTTTAATAAATTTTGCACACTCGTGATACCATCTTACTTTTAACTCAAAAGCCTTATATGGGATCAATTCTCTATGATATATCCTATCTAGTCTTATATTCTTTCATTTCTCTTTTTTGATTAAGCTGAAGATTTCCTAACTACTGAATTTTAAATGAAACTATTCCAGACTTCGTAGTCACAACTCTTCCTTTTCACCACTTAATTGGCACAAGCTGATAGTTTCAGCAATGCTGATAGAACATTTTCCCAGTTTAAGAATACTCTACTCTTGCTGCCAAATTATTGGATTTCTGAATTTTGAACTATCTGATTTCAAACCAGCAGATCAAGCATTACAGATTCTGATTTTATTCTAATGAAAAGTTTAAACTATAATACCACTGTAGCAACATGCAAAATACTATTTTTCAGTGAATAAGTAAGTGAACATCACTGTTAAAAATGTGAGAGTTTTGATTTCAGAAATCAGAATATTAGTGTTCCGATCCTCCTTACTAATTATGAAAGTTCTGTTGGATTCGCTCCTTAGAGTTTCATGTTGTTTTAAAACAACTAAGTTCCTTTGGCAGATTTAGAAGTGCACATCAGTTACTGAAATTTGCAATGTGCATTACTCTCCTTCTAAAATTCTAAGAATTCTCAGCTCCTGCAACTTTATGTTTTACCATTAAACTCTATCACAAAAAGGTTAACATCCTTTCTTCCTCCAATCCTGAACATTCAGTTTTGAACTAGGAATTGGTGTACATGCAAAATTGGATTATTTTGCAACTTGGTTTTAATTGTTGTTTCAAATATACTAAACAACCTATAGAATGTGAAACTCCCAACCATACAACCCAAATGTGACTTCCTCACTCTTAGCAGTTCTTCTAAAAGCCATCAATGTTTCCTTGATGCTACATAAGCATAGAATGTTAAGTTTCAGAATGTATACAGTGTACGCAGGTACTGATTTCTCTTGAATATCCAAATCTAAGAAATCTGCAGCCACCATTCTGCACATTGGCTGCTCCCTTGCAACAAAAGGAAATCAGAAATCCTTCTGCCAATTGCACAGATAGGAAATTGCTTCATCTCCATTCCTTTTCCTTCTTCCCTGACTTTTATTTCTCTTTTCTCGCCTCAAATTTCACCACATATGTAGATGTATCATCATGTTGCTGCTGAATAATTTTGACTTAGCAATAAACTACTTCTTCTTCCCATTGATACACACACAATGATGACTACTTTAGCTTGTTCTCCAATCCTTCTTTCCTTCCTTTCCTCCTCCTCTTCTTAATACTACGGTGTTGAACTAGGAATTAATTTTACATGTAAAATTGACCTATAACAAATCTTAGTCATCATGTTGTTGCAAAAATTGAATTGGTGTCAGAATTCCTCCTACCCTTACTTCATTTTAGCTTAATGCGTTGCCATCATACTTTCATCCCCAAGCATCATATGCAAATTAGTAGTCTGCAGTCGTCTGAACCAAATACCTTAAATCCTAAATTAATACGCCCTCTCCTAATTCAGCAAGTTGAAGAACTTTATGTTTATCATTGAGAACTATAATAAAATAAACTCACAATAGGAGGAGAGACTGGAAGATCGAAAAATACTTTTTCTCTTTTTTATTCATAGTTCTCAAATTGGTATCAGAGCCAATGGCGTCTGTAACGGGGCAAATGCCACTACCATGACTAACGAAGGCAAACTACGAGAATTGGAGCATTCAAATGAAAGCTCTTCTTGGATCTCAAGATGCATGGGAGACGGTCGAAGAAGGTTTCGAAGAACCATCAAATACCACGGGTTATACGGCGGCTCAAAACAAGGCATTGAAAAAGACACGTTCGAAGGATAAAGCAGCATTATACATGTTGTTCCGAGCTGTTGACGAGTCGGGCTTTGAGAAGATTGCTTGTGCAACTACTTCAAAAGAAGCATGGGACACTTTAAAGAAAGTGTTCAAAGGAGCCGACCGAATCAAGCAAGTGCGTCTCCAAACTCTTCGTGGCGAGTTGGAGAGCATGAAGATGAAGGAGTCAGAAAGTGTATCCGACTACATCACCCGTGTACAAGTTGTGGCGAATCAACTTACTCATAATGACGAAGCGCTAACCGATGCGCGAGTTGTTGAGAAGATTTTGAGATCATTAACTGACAATTTTGAGAATGTTGTTTGCGCAATAGAAGAATCAAAGGACCTTGCGACGCTCACAGTCGACGACCTTGCCGGTTCTCTGGAGGCACATGAACAACGTAAGAAAAAGAAGGAGGAGCCGCTCGAGCAAGCACTTCAGACCAAGGCGTCAATCAAAGACAAAAAGGTATTCTATTCTCAAAATTTTATAGGTAGAAGTCGTGGCCGTGGAGGTCATGGAAATGGTCGCGGTGGTCAAGGCAGCAATTCTGGAGGATTCTATAAGGAGAAGGAACTGTTGAGCCAACCAAATTGGCGAGGAAGAGGACGCGGTCGAGGAAGAGGCGGCCGGTCAAACTATTCCAACATCAAGTGCTACAAGTGTTACAAGTAATGCTCACTACGCGATGGATTGCAACTCCGACAAATGTTATAATTGTGGTAAAGTGGGGCATTATGCAAAAGATTGTCGCGCCGATAAAAAGGTGGAAGAAACAATCAACCTAACCTTGGAAGACGAAGCAAATGAAGGTTTTCTCTTGATGGCTCAAAATGAAGTTAACATCAACAATGACACGTTATGGTATCTCGACTCAGGAGCAAGCAACCATATGTGCAGCCACGAGTACCTATTTAAAAAGATGCAAAAGATCGATCATGGTCATGTGTCATTTGGAGATGCATCAAAGGTCGAGGTACGGTTTGTTATTTACAAAAGGATGGCTTATTAGGGTCGATCCAAGATGTTTATTACGTACTAGATCTTAAGACTAATATTTTGAGTATGGGGCAACTAACGGAGAAAGGTTACTCGATATTTTTAAAAGATAGGCTACTGCATCTGAAGGACAAGCAAAGGCAACTAGTTGCTCGAGTCAAGATAGGAAGAAATCGAATGTACAAATTGAATTTGAGAAGTGTGCAAGGAAAATGTCTACGAGTCAAAGTAGAAGACAAGGCAATGCTGTGGCATCTCCGCTTTGGTCACCTAAATTATGGTGGTCTAAAAGAGTTAGCAAAGAAGAACATGGTGCGCAGGCTGCCGGACATGGACTTTCATGACAAATTCTGTGAAGAATGTATGCTTGGCAAGCAAGAGAGAACCTCGTTTCAAAAGAAGGCAGAATATCAGGCTAAACATATTCTCGAATTGATTCATACCGACATTTGTGGACCAATCACCCCTAAATCTTTCAGCGGTAAAAGATACTTTATTTCATTTATCAATGATTTCTCACGGAGAACTTGGGTTTATATTCTGAAGGAAAAATCCGAGGCATTCGAGGTGTTCAAAAAATTCAAAGTGATGGTGGAGAAGGCAACAGGTAGACACATCAAGGCCGTACGTTCCGATAGAGGTGGCGAGTATACGTCAACGGCCTTCATGGAGTATTGCGAGGAGCAAGGCATAAGGAGATTTCTAACTGCATCATACTCACCTCAACAAAACGAAGTAGTTGAGAGGAAGAATCAGACTATTCTCGACATGGTTCGATCAATGCTCAAGAGCAAGAAAATATCGAAGGAATTCTGGGCAGAAGCTGTGCAATGTGCCATCTATGTACAAAATCGATGTCCACATATGAAGTTAGATGATCAAACACCACAAGAGGCATGGAGCAGACAAAAGCCAACAGTTTCTCATCTCAAAGTGTTCGGTAGTGTGGCTTTTGCACACGTACCGGATCAACGAAGGATGAAGCTCGAAGACAAAAGCAAAATATATATTTTTATTGGTTATGATGTGAAGACTAAAGGGTACAAGCTATTCGACCCGATAAACAAGAAAGTGTTGGTGAGTCGTGATGTGCAAGTAAATGAAGCAAGCGAATGGGATTGGAACAATTCGACATAGGTTATCATCGAAGTTGAAGAATCATCAATTATTGAACCAACAAGCATACCAACAAATTCTGAAACTACTGATGATGAAGATGAACCTCGATAACTCAAAATGCGAAGTTTGCAAGATTTATATGATTCGACAAGTGAGATGCATTTTGTATGTCTTTTTGCAGATGCTGAAAATATCAGCTTTGAAGAGGCGGTGCGAGACAAGAACTGGCAAATTGCTATGAACGAGGAGATTAAGGCGATAGACTGCAACAACACATGGGAGCTAGCAGAGTTGCCGAAAGGAAGCCAGCTTATTGGTATGAAGTGGGTGTTCAAGAAAAAGATGAATGCTCAAGGCAAGATAGAACGGTACAAGGCACGACCTGTTGTGAAGGGATACAAGCAAAAGGTAGAAATTGACTATGACGAGGTATTTGCTCCCGTTGCAAGAATGGAGACAATCCGATTACTCTTTTCACATGCTGCTCAATTCGAATGGCTGATATTTCAAATGGATGTCAAATCGACATTCTTGAATGGTGTACTCGAAGAAGATATCTACATCGGACAACCACCCGGGTACATGAGAGCTGGAGAAGAGAAAAAGGTGCTAAAATTGAAGAAGGAGCTCTACGGATTGAAGCAAGCACCGAGAGCCTAGAATAAAGGTATCGACACATATTTTAAGGAGAACGGGTTCAAGCAATCTCCCTACGAGCATGCCCTTTATGCAAAGAAGAATGGAGGTAACGTGTTATTTGTTGCTCTTTATGTTGATGACCTCATTTTTATGGGTAACAATGATGAAATGATAGAAGAGTTTAAGAGCACAATGACACGTGAATTTGAGATGACAGATTTGGATTTGATGAAGTTTTTTCTTGGCTTGGAGGTTAGACAACTAGATACAGGTATCTTTATATCACAGGAGGCGTATGCAAAGGAAATTTTGAAGAAATACAAGATGACAAATTGCAACCCAGTATCAACACCTATGGAACCAGGTACAAAGTTATCGAAGTTCGATGGAGGAGAACGTGTCGATGCGAGTAAATGCCGGAGTTTGGTAGGAAGCCTTCGCTATCTCACGTGCACAAGGCCGGATCTCTCATTAAGCGTCGGCATCCTAAGTCAGTTCATGGAGAAGCCAGTTTATTCACATTGGAAGGCATTGAAGCGAATCCTACGGTATATCCAAGGAATGATGTCACTCGGGTTGTTCTACTCGAAAGTAGAAGATTACAAGTTAGTTGGGTACTCCGATAGCGATTGGTGCGGAGACATAGATGATCAGAAAAGTACGTCGGGATATGTATTCTTTATGGGAGCGACTGCGTTTACTTGGCTTTCGAAGAAGCAACCGATCGTGACGCTCTCGACGTGTGAAGCTGAATATATTGCAGCATCTTGGTGTGTATGTCATGCAATATGGCTTAGAAATTTATTGAGCAAGATGGAACTAAAGCAACTAGGTGCAACCATAATTCAAGTTGACAACAAATCAGCAATTGAGTTGGCAAAGAACCCAGTGAACCATGAAAGAAGCAAACACATTGACGTTCGTTTTCATTTTATCCGAGATCATGTGAAGGAAGGAAATATGGAGTTGGTGCACGTGGCGAGTCAAGATCAAGTTGCGGATATCTTCACAAAACCGCTACCAAAAGAGTCTTTCGACAAATGCAAGAAAATGATCAGCATGGTGGATGGTAGAAGCATTTAAGTTTATGGGGGAGTTTTGTTGAATAAACATTAAATACTATATTTTATGAGTTTTTTATTTGGTTGAAAAAGTAAAAGGAAGAGGAGTAATATATGGGATAGTAGTGGTAGTGGAGATATAGAAGATAATCCGAGTTAGCAAAGATAGTCCGAGTAAATTATTATGGAGTAATTTAATGTTTATTCAACAATCATGATATTGCCAAATTGATTTTAATTTGTAGGAAATCATTCTTCCCTTTCATGGTACACAGTCTAGGTACCACTACAATCCTTTCCTTCCTTCCTCTCATTTCTGATCAATATTAATAGCTTGGAAAAATCCTTAAAAACATAGCTGATTGTTCTTTTGATTTCCCTCCATATTTACACTTAAATTATGCTACTACTCTTACACCTTACCTCACTGAGTTATCCTAAACAATAAGACCAGTTCTTAATAGTTTACGCTCAAAGACAAACACAAGTTCCCTTACTACTATTCGGCCAGATGAAACAATAGGAAAGGTGCATATGTGGTAGCTATTTTAATGATCCATCCTTTCTTTCCTTGTTGGAAATTCTAAAATAAAAGGAGAAAGAACCTTTCTACTTTCTTTCAGCTGCCAACTTACTAAATTGCTACAGTTCAAAGTGCTTGGTGAAAACCCAAGGAATAACTAAAATTTACAGATTCAAAAAGGGATTATTATATATAACCTTTTCATTTTTCACCATTATATGTCCAAGCCAAATAAAGATGTACTAAGACCGAATTTTCTCTTGTAAACATGCTTCCCCTTGATAAAGTAATTGAAGTTTCTACTAATGTATGCCTTTGTGTCTCTACTATGCAAACTAAATTATGACACTAAGACTCTAGGAAGAGAAAAGGTAGAAGTTGAATTTGCATGAAATAGCAAAGTAAAGGCATGCTTGATATTCTTAGAAAACTTTATTTCAGCATCGACGGTAATTGAAATTGTTGAAGAAAATCTTTTATTGAATTAATATGAGTTCTTTTATGTTCAATTTTTAACTGCTAAAGTTAGAGTCCTTGGTGTGCAGTTGTTAATTCTGGACATGTGGCATGATTTGATTAAATCTACTGCTCCATGAATGTTATGTTATAAACTTCACCTTATGCTATGATATGCAAATTACTATTGTCACCCCCCGAACCACCTGTCGGGCACGTGACAACTGTCGTATGAGCTCACTCATGCAAGGTATAACAGGATCCCATCTCTGCAACATAAACCACCAGTCATATCAATAAAATAAATAATACAGTCTCCTAGTATAGTCCCGACATCAATCTACTTGTAAACCTTGTTTTCTATAAAAAATATATTATTATTATTATTATTATTATATGAAAATAAAATAATAAAATAGAAAATAAAACAAAATAAATAATAAAAGTTATTAATTAAATATAAAATAATAATAATAATAATAAAACAGGTTAGAAGAAAAGATAATAATATTTATATATAAATAAAACTTTATTAATGAAAAAGGAAAAAAAAATTATTTAAATAAAAAACAAAAAAAAAAGTCGCAGCACGCACAGCACATGCGCGCGTGTTGCAACTGCAAGGGAGAAGAGGGTTTAAAATCCTCAAAAATAGGGGTTGCCCAATTCCGAGGGTGACGGCAGCGGAAGAGCTCGTATAGCTCCGGCTGCCGGCGTGTTCGACAAAGGGAGACTATGGCGAAGGTTAGGCTGTTATTGCAAGGCCGGCGGAGCTTGGAAGCGGCTCCGGTGGACGGAGAATGTGAAGGGGGCGGCAGAACAAGGGGCATCCTTGTTCCCGTCGATTTCACCGGCAAGAGGGTTGGAGATCGATTTCCCCCTCCACAACGAAGTAGCTGGGGACAATATGACCCATATGGAGTCGATTGGGTGCTGCCGCGGCAGGAGGCTTAGCAGTCGACTGGAATTGAAGATTGGAGGCAGTGATAGGGCAGACCCTGTTTTTGGTCGATCTCGTCAACGATCGGCACGGGAGCATCTTCCTTCCCCCGCGTTGTGGTGTAAAGTGTCAATTCGAGTCTAGAGGAGTAGAATTGAGTTGTTGGCTGCAACGCCGGAAGCTGGGAAGCGGCTACCGGCGGAGATCGTCCGCTGCGACAGGGAGCAGCGTGCAACGGCGAGACGCGTTAAGCTCTATTGTCGGTGAGAGGAGACAACCGGAGGGTCGCAGGAGGTCCGGAGAGCTTTTACGGGCTGTTCCGGCGAGCCCGTAGCTTCGGAGCGAGCGGAAATCGACGACGGACGGCTAGAGATTTAAACAGGCACAGGCCGCCCGGCACGGCCCGCACCCAGTATCGTGTCGTGTCGGGCCTCAAGGTTGAGGTCTGCGGGCCGACACAGCACGGCACGAATAATATATATATATATATTAAATATATAAATTTTTTAAAAATATTAAATAGAAAAATGGTTAAAATATTTGTTTTTTTTAGTGGAAGCGCAGCTTCAAACCCTGCCTAAGGTATATTTTTCACGGGGCCGTGCTGTCACGCCCCGACCCTACTGTCGGGCACGTGGCAACCGCCGTATGAGCCCAACGGACCCATACAAGGCATCAAGTGATACATACGAACCAAACACATCATTTACACAGCGGAATATACAATCAAAATATCTACTCATCATTTCTAACAGTCCCGATAATCCTACTACAATTCTACGATAAAATGTATCGATGAATAAAAATAACTCGTCGACGGACTCATCTTCATCAAACGTCTCGTATGATCATCTAACACACCTGCACACACGGAAAAAAGCAGTGTGCTCAGCCTTGCGGCCTAGTGCGAAATTACGGCTCGAAACCGAATAAGGAAATCAAAGGCTAGGAGGATTAATCTAGGATGCCTTGGGTTTATTAACAGACGTTTTCATACAATACATATGAAGCATAACATAAAAGTAAAATAGCTATGTATGTAAATACAACATGTGTAGCTCTAGATGTCACCTAAGCTGTCTCTAGTAACTATGTAATTAGTGTCACCAGAATGTTATCTACGGTGTATTATGTCTATCAAACTCAAGACTCGGGCTGCCAGCCTATGCTTAGAGAAATTCCTGATCAGGGACTTTCTCATAACCCATCAGTGCCTTCTGTCTCTGTCACTGCCTATGCCCGCTGCACTGATGTTGGCGGAGGTGACGGGTGACCCGTGGTCACTCTCCTCGGTATCGCTAGTCGCCTGCTATGCCTCCCCTAGCGAACCCGCCGTGCCCTTACATCCTCCCCGGATGCCGTAAGGGCACGACAATCATGTACACCGTCCGAAGACGGGGTCACCGTCAATAAGATCCATCGACTACGGTCTCGGTCGATATAATACAACCCTAGGATCCGGACTCACCATCCGCTCGTCTGCAGAACATCAAGGATGGTAGCCGTATGGTCTACGGATCCACTGTCCAAGGCTATGCGGAGGGATGTCCCCGTACCAATCTCCGAGCAGCGATGCCTGCCAAGAGGTGCGCAGACTAGCTGTCACCGGAATGCTACAACCTCAGCGACATGTTGCTAGGTTCTTGTTCCAGTTCGTCCCGGCTAACCATCTCGGGACTATCACGAGTGCCCCTTAAACGACACTCGTGCGGGTAGAAATCATCGGGTAGGGACGTGCTCCATATATTCGGTCTAATATGACCTTGGAGTGTGTACAGTCCATTTCCCCACCAGCTTCCAGTATCCAGCTACGTGTAGCCTCGGGAGTGGTGTGTGGTGGAGCATCACCATTCTGACCATCGGTGGTACGCCGTGGTCGAACGGGGTATGCAAGCAGTACCCCTTCCTATTTGATTTCTAGTGATGTCTCCTAAGAGTTTCTAACATGTCATCATTCTTATCTATAACTGCATGGTAATCGTGCTATCATAGCAAAGATAAATAACATAGCATGCAGGATAGGTTTCATAGACATGTTAAATAAATAGCATGGTAAACATAGCATGGCATGCATATAGACAAGGTAAATCGTACTAACATGCATTTACATATAAACATAACATGCATTTCATTTTTATTATATTTAAGGCATCCGAGATATTTCCTAAGAATACCTCGGCAGGAATTCCCTAGCTTGAATAAATCCTACATTCAGTGAACCAACGCACCTGTATAGGGATCTGAACTTTGGAACTAATCCAGATATATCAATAATACACAGCTCACAAGATGGAGTAAGATCCCTAAAATAATAAAGATTTTATTTAAAATAAAATCTTCGTAATCTCATATGATAGAAATCATTTAAACACTAATAACTCGTGAATCATTTGGCCTAATCCAAAATAAATGATGTACTTTAACTATTAGGCCCAACTTCATACTCAAGTCCAATACTTCAAATCTCTCAATTCCATAGGTTAACTCAATAGCCCAAGTCAACAACAATTCCAACTCCATGTCCAATATCATCACCAACTATATAGAACTAGCAATAACTTTCCTTAGTGCGACCTCACTTCAACTCTCTATCTTAACACATTAGATGCATTGAGAGAAAATGAGAGAAGTAGATAAGGAAGTGAGAAGGATATCGCAATAGGTGAGAAGAAAGAGATGATGGGGGCGATAGCACAAATCAATCAAGTTTTTATATTCACCATAACCCATCACATTAAAACTCATCCTAATTCACATCCAAAAACCCACACCACGTGAAACAACGTCAACCACCTAAACCGCTATATGAATATATCATGTAATCACTATCAATAATTCAAAAGCATCAAAGCCATCATTCCCATTAACTCAATAATTCAAAATCATTCATCAACAACAATATCAAAGCCATCACTCAAAATCCTCAACCCAATAATATCACATAAAAATCATCAGCAACATCACCTTCAAATAAACAACCCACAATCACCACTAACAATACATCTAATATCATCAAAGTCACTAGCAACATTACCACATAAATATCCTCATCAGAATCATCACAATCAAAACCATTAGAAATACTACCACATAACACCATTAAACTACTCATACCATTAAATCCACAATTCAAAAACCATTAACAACATTACCCAAAACCATTAATTCAATCACTTCAGCAAACACCACCCATCCATCAATTAACTATCAACCCATATATAAATCTCACATTCAACCATCAATACATCAATAAATCAATAACACAAAATAATCACCCAAATAAATACCACACCATCATCAACATTCAATAACAACATAAGTCACTTAAAATCACACCACCATTTCCATTCCAAATAGCATCAAATTAATCAACCATTAAAGCACCCAAAATGCATCAACACCTACCATAATCATGAAATCTCAACAACCAAATTCCAAGTCATCAAAGCGCTATAAAAAACTCAGCAAACCACATCATCAACTCATCAATCAAAGCACATGAAACACTCATCATAAGCTCGCCAAAATAACATCATCAAACCCACATTCAAAAGCAACATACTATAAAACAACATCATCATATAATATCTAGCAAATTGGAACTTAACAATGTTTTCTTAGTGCAGACCTCAATTCGAATCCCTTTACATTCTTAGTTATTATCCCATATACTTAACTTAAAGTAAAGGAGAGGTAAAACCAAATAATAGAGAAGAGGAGGGTATGATGGGGAAAGGAGAAGGAGGTGGGGGAGATAGCATGAATTCAACCAATCTAAATCTAGACATCAATCCAAGATTTCATTCAACACCCACCATCAAAGTATCGACCATACATCAAAATGGCTCAACCAATATGATAGGATCAAATTTGAATATAAATCAGTAAATAGAATTTGGAAATCACCTTCTCAAATTTGAAGAAAGGAGGAATTGGATCAATCGCAGGTCTCGGTCCATGATGGTACGGCCTGCGTGCGGCACCAAATGATCAGCGATGAGGAAGATCGCATCGGGCGGGGTCCAGGACTCCTAACTCCACAGGCGGCAAGATCCGGTGAAGCGAGCGATTTAGGGATGACGCGAGCAGGCGATGTGCTTTGGGGGCCCCTCGTCCGCATTTAGGGCTCCACGGTGAGGAGAGGAGAGGAGGGCGCGGGTCGCCTGCGGCCGAAGGAGGTCGAACAGAGGCGACCGGCGGCGGTGTGGCAGCTTGCGGAGGGGCCGAAGAAGGAGGATGGAGTCGTCGTTCAGCTTGCGGCGGTCCGGGCGAGAAGGCCGCAGGGGAAGGAGGAGCTCGCTACCGATGCGAGCGTGAAAAGGTAAAGGATCCGGAGTGGATCGAATGGGAAGGGGAGAAGGGTTCGGCGTCAATGGCGTGCAAAGAGGGGAAAAGGCGTTGGGGTTCCGGTGGTGCGACGAGATCTCTCCGTCGCCGTCGCCGTTTGCAGGTGCAGCGCCGGCGGATTGAGGGAGGAAGACGCGCGATGAGGATACGCGCGTGAGAAGAGGTGAAGGCGTCGGATCGAAGGGGAGAAGAAGAAGAGGAGACGAATTGGGGGAAAAATTAGGGATTAAATTGGTTTAGTCGTGGGCGGCGGTTCAGAGGGCTCAGCTGGGTCGGGCCGGTCCGGTTCGCTTGGACCGCCCAGCCGGCCGGTTCAGTCGAACCGGATCGGAATAATTTTTTTTTTTTTTCAAACAAAATAAGATTTTGAGGATAGGGGTTTACACGTGCTGTGCCCCTAGCGACCTAGGTAGAGATATAGAATGACACCGCACTGATAGGTTTATGGGAAGTCTTCAACGGTGGAATTCCTCTAAGCATAGGTTGGCGGCCCGAGATGACATTTGTTAGTGACACAAACATGTTTGTCAACATAAATACATGATTTTTTGATCATATCATCTACTCTACCAACTTATAATGTGATAATTAATAAAACAAAGGCATCCCAAAATCTTCCCCCTAATATTGATTTCCTTACTATGATTTCGAGCCATAATTTCGCACTAGGCCGCAAGGCTGAGCATACTGCGTTTAATGTGTGTGCAAGTTTAGGGATGAAGATTTTGAGGATAGGGGTTTACACGTGCTGTGCCCCTAGCGACCTAGGTAGAGATATAGAATGACACCGCACTAATAGGTTTATGGGAAGTCTTCAACGGTGGAATTCCTCTAAGCATAGGTTGGCGGCCCGAGATGACATTTGTTAGTGACACAAACATGTTTGTCAACATAAATACATGATTTTTTGATCATATCATCTACTCTACCAACTTATAATGTGATAATTAATAAAACAAAGGCATCCCAAAATCTTCCCCCTAATATTGATTTCCTTACTATGATTTCGAGCCATAATTTCGCACTAGGCCGCAAGGCTGAGCATACTGTGTTTAATGTGTGTGCAAGTTTAGGGATAAACTTCGAGATCATTGACGATGGGTATAACGTCAGAGGATTTCATTTTTCATATTTAGTTCATTAATTATCAAAAATGGTGTTGTATTAGACCTATATCGGGACTGTACTAAAGGACTGTAAATGCAAACTGTATTAGGACCTTTGTTGTATTTTAATGACTTCGGAGGTAATGTTTAGTATATCATATGCCTTGTATGGGTTTCCAGACCCATACGGCGGTTGCCACATGCCCAACCTGCAGGTCGGGGTGTGACAATTAAAGTGGTATCAGAGCCTAGATTTAAAGACCTAAGGATTGAAGAGATATCAGAAATTAGGCTAAGAGTCCTAAGAGCTACGAAAAATTAGTCCCGATATAGTTAGGATGTTAAGAAGGTCAGTAAGTGGTATTGTTATTTAACCAAGACTTGTTTACGATATCAGTTCGTAGTGCATCAATATATATTCGTGGGTATACTTATATAGTATGGCTAATGGTGGAATTTACTCATCAAAAACTTATTTCATGTAGATGTCGGATATACCGCCAAAACGGAAACCAGGAAGACCTCAAAAGAAAGGGAATCCTCGGAATCTTACGAACGTTACTTTCCATCTCCCGGTAGATTCGACGGTCCCACTTGTTGTAGCACCAGTTGCTAGTGCTGTTGAGGATTCGGAGGGAGCATCATTTCGGTTGGCCCTAGGACAGTCATCGTTAGGGACACCATGGACCTCGGATACAACGAATACGATAGTACAATATACGGTTGGCGATGTACCACTAGGACATGCACCTTTGGCGCAGGAACATCTGAATATGATAGTAGCGGTAATGGTTAGTATTCTTCATCCGGTAGCCACTACTTTGGCTGATACACCTACTATATTCGACAACACCAGTCAAGGGCTTGGAAGATATAGTTATCTCTCCAGCAGTCCAACCGGTGACCTGTGCCCAGCCAGTTTATCCGACCCCACGGAAAGGAGGTATCACCACAATGCCAGACTCCTCAGAAGGCACTCGCGTTAGTAGATCTTTGGTATCATGGCTGCATGATGCTAAACAGTTGGGTTGTACATCTTTCTCTGGATCTTCAGACCTGCAGAAAGCCCGAGCTTGGATAAACAAAGTTCGCCGAGTCACTACAGAGTTGGAGCTAGTGGATAAGGGCAAACTTAGCATAGCACTCCACTTGTTGGAAGGAGATGCTGAGTTATGGTGGGAGGAGCTGGAGGCTTGTTACACTGTCGGGCTGACTTGGGCTAGCTTACAGGAGGAGTTTCACCTACGATACGATACCTCGATGCAGAGAGACAAGAGTTTTTAAAGTGTGCACAGAGAGGCAGATCTGTGTCCGAATATGCAGCGGATTTCAACAGGTTAGCATCCTTTGTACCAAAGATAATCACATCAGAGGACTACCGCCGCTTCCTATTTGTCGTAGGACTAGATGACACTATTCGATTGAGTGTGGGATTATTAGACATAGACAGGTTCCAGAGGGTCGTGGATAAGGCCCTTATGATCGAGAGATTTATTCTAACAAACCGCAAGCAGAATGATGATCATACGAGGAAGCGCCTAGGGTCACAGAAGGTTCGAGGCGAGCAAAGTGACCAGCAGGTC
Source organism: Thalia dealbata (assembly GCA_030544415.1). Taxonomy (NCBI): domain Eukaryota; kingdom Viridiplantae; phylum Streptophyta; class Magnoliopsida; order Zingiberales; family Marantaceae; genus Thalia; species Thalia dealbata. The sequence goes on from CM060460.1 coordinate 17,511,133, forward strand.
ACTATTGTACCATCGATTGCCTCGACAGCTAGAGGAACTCCATCTAGTGGTTTAGTCGCCCAAAGGATGATCCCACAAAATCTATTAAGTCAAATTCACCCACCGCCACCATCATTTGTGCCTACCCAGATATATCGTGCTTCATACTTGGTTCCATGTTCTCTTTGCAATAAGGTCCACACTAGACCATGTCGAGGAGTTTCTTGCTGCCAGTGCGGCCAGAAATGACACATCCAGGCAAATTTCCCACAGCGGAGCCAAATGAGAGGTTTCCAACAATCAACGTCATCTACTCCTGTCGACAGTGGCTGCTCGTTCGCATCAGCCATCCCAACAGCTTCTACATCGGCATGGACTAGAGGACTTGCTAGTAGATCGGGCCAACACTTCTAGAGGCCGTCACTGTGTACTTAGCATGCTTCTTTGTGTTAGAAAGCATCGATGCATAGAATGATCCTGACATAGACACTGATAATCCAGACATATAGCTGATGATTCAGACTTGACCACTGATGACCTGGGCGTATCTACCGATGACCCATTACTCAGCGATACATCTTTAGATATCTTTGTTATTCTAGCTACTGAACTTTTGTTAGGAATTTGATCTATGATAAACTTAAGTATACTTTTATTTAGTGAGTTACTTTTTAACTTTGGACCATGTGCTTCGTTGGGGGTTGTTAAGTTAATAACATCAAGGGTTAGTTTTTTTTAAAAAAAATCAATATTTAGGTTGTTATCAAATCCTAAAATATATGTTGATCATTTGGGTTGTTATCCAAATTCTTCGATTGGAAACTAATATTTTGATAATCATTAAGTACACTATTTGTATCAGCTCCTTGCACTTGCAACTCCATGTGCAGTGTTTATAGCTTTTGCGCATCCCCTATTTGCTACTCTATGCTCTATTTGTAGTTTGTTATACCTATTCAGCTTGCATATATTGTTGTACATTTCTATCTGCTCATAGTGCAGTTCTCTTCATTTTTCTTGCTTGTTATTCATTTTGCAATTAGATGCTCACTTGCTAAATCTTGGCAGCAGTCAATTCATTTTCCTCAAATTTTCTTTTCCGTTATAGTTTTTGCAGTCATATGAACTGACTTCATAAGTGCATCTTCTGCTTTGCAGCCTACTGCATTTTGTTTTTCCCAACTTTTGTAGTTTTCCATATTTTATATTCATTTCAGATTTTCTACAATCGTATTGATTGGCCACATAAGTGTGTCTTCTTCAGTTCTACAGTTTCTCTTCATTCCATATTTATATCTACCAGGGTTGCTTAAGTAGCTGTCATCATCGGTACACTTGTACTCTTTTATCGGTATATATATACCTAATGTCCTCTTCACTCTTTTAGGTCATTCACTCAGTCTTATTTAAACTCTTCTAAGCTTTGAGTAGCTGTCACTTGTTTCATATTTCTTATAGATACGATAAACTTATTAGTCAAGCAATTTTATAGCAACACTTCTTGGTGACTTTTCTAAGTGTAGATTCTTGCATTCTGCAGTACCTCATTTTGTTGAATATTTCTGTAGCTTCTTGTGTAGCTACATCTTTTTGCAGTTTTCTTCGCAACTATTTCTTTTAGTCCTTTTCTGCAATTTGCAGCTTTTTGTAAAGTTATTTCCTTAGTCAAATTCTGCCCACTGTCGGTAATTTTCTTCACTCCTTTTTATTTCCGTAACTTCCTATATTAGTTCAATTCTTTACTTAGAATTTCCGCAGCTTAGAGTCCTTCACCTTCATGAGTATCATTAAATATATTTGGTCAATTTTTCAGTCTTATTCAGTCAAGGCAGCTCGCAACATTTCTTCATTTGCAGCTCACATTTCAACTACTTGCGGATTCTATAGTAACTCTACTTCCTTACTCCTCTTTATTTCTCCTTAAATCCTGAATACTACCGTTTTCTTGGCACCTCTAACATATGTTGATGCGCATGTTGATATCATTAGTAGCCGCATGTGTTATTGACATCTTTTATTTCAGTCAATTACTTTTGCAACTTATATTCAGTGTGCTTAGCAGCTTAGATACAACTGCATTACTTCTGCATCTACAAACTTGGATGCAGTCCTTCTACATCAAGAGTCCACTCTGTTATTTTACTCTTTTCTGAGCTTGTGAGTAAAGCATACTTCCTATCAGCAATCAGTCCATTTCTAATTTATCCTCATATACACATTAATGCAACTTGATGTTTTCTGCATTTTCAGTCGTCAATCTTAATCCGCATTTTTATCTCTTTCTTTCTAATATGGAACAGGTTATGTATAGCTTGAGCATTTTTGGTAAATGACTACCTATATTTCTACTAGCAAGTATTCAAAATGTAGAATAGAAGTTTCATAGGGTTCAAATGCAAATCATGAGATCCAAATATCAAAATACTAACCATCTACTATATCATGTCGTGTTCAAGTTAACCTCCTATATAATCTTATGATACCTTATGATGACTATATTTTTGGAGGACCAAAAATTTTTTAAGGGCGGGAGAACTTGTAAACTCCCACTTTTGGGTGGTTTAAATAAATAAATAAATAAATAAATTTTTTCTTAAGCTTGTATTTGAGTAGAAGAGAGTTAAAGAATAGTTGAGTGCTATTAGGGCTCAAATGGTAAAATTTGGCTAAATCTGGTCCAGTTGAACCAGTCGGCGAGAAAAGCACATAGAGGAGCCGACCGCGTGCCCTAAGCCCGGATGAAGCGCGCCCCCAAATCCCGTCCTCTTCCTGCATGGCCACTAGGATCCGCCGGCATCCACTGCTCCCTCGTCCTTCATCGATCAACTCGATGCCTTGCAGATTCTGATATCATCTCCACAAGGGCTCCGTCGCACCAATTTCATCGACACCGGCCTCACCGATTCTGCCGACCATCATCTCGACCTGACCCCGTCGATCCTATTTCATGCTATCTCCCCCACCTCCTTCTCATTTCCCTATGAAAAACTCTCTCTTCTCCTCTCGATACAGTGCATATAATGTGATTAGGTAGAGAATTGAATAAGGATGTGCACTAGGAAAGTTATTGAGAATTCCATGTGACTAATGATCATATTTTGATATTAAGTTGAAATATGGAATAATCGATTTGGATTTGATGTTGACTTGGACTAATCTAATAAAGTAGAGTTGATGAACGAGGATTAAGGGTTTAAGAGTTGGGCTTTTGAGTTAAATTGGGCTTTTATGTTTGGACATGGGCTAGGAGATTGAATTGGACCTTAATTGAATTAAGTGATGGCATGGGTTGAGTTAGATAATCAATTTGGATATAGCCAAACTAATTAGGTAACTCAAGTTCTCACTTAATTAAATTTCTATCCGAATAATTCATAGAAATGATCTTAAATTTATTCTAAATAAATTTTATTATTTAGGAATATTATTTTGGCACGAGAGCTACTATATGATTGATACCTCTAAGCTTTGATTGGGTTGGTTCTGAAGCTCAGACTTTGAAGAGGTGCATTGGTTTATCGCAGTAGGATTATATTCATGCTAGGGAGAATCTTAATAAGATTATATTAGGAAAGTCTTGGATGCCTTGAAAATAATTAAAACTTATGTTTGTTAAATACCATGCAATATACATGCTAGATTAAATACTCTATTAAGCATGATTGACATGTCATATGTTATGCTACTTAGCTTTACTTGGCATGCTTTGTTAGTTCTCCTATATGTTATTTATTTTCTCATACGTGTTGAATATTATATTACTGTCATGCGGAGAACTATGAAATTGAAGATTTAAAACTTAAATCATTACTTAGGAGGTAGTATCAAGAATAATTCATAAATTCTAGCATAGAGACATATGTAACATATGATACTAGTATCTCCTAGGGACATCACTAAATTATAATTAGAGGGTGTCAACAATGCACCCTAGATGACATGACGAACTAGTAATGTTCGAATAGTGATGGCTACTCACCAATACCACTCCTGAGGCTACAAGTAGCTTAGATACTAGGAACTGGTTGGGAAATGGACCAGACTAACTCCGGGGTCAAGATAGACCAGAAAGCAGAGTGGGTTCATACCTGGATACTATTTACCCGCACGTGTGATGGTTGGACGTCACCGTGACAATCCTTATATGGCTCGCGAGAATGAAACTTCCAACAATTCAACAAAAATGTGGTCGAGGTACCTCAAACCTATTGTGCGGATTAAAGGTCAACTCGGCTAACATAGACTGCTTTGAGTTGTGATGGTGACTCCCTTAAGCCTTGGATAGTGGATCCGTAGACCACACGGCTATCATCCTAGACGTTCTGCAGACGATCGGATGAGTAATCCGGATCTTAGGGTTATTATGATTTCGGTTAACCGTGACCGAGGATGTATTAAGTTTGAGGTGACCCTGCCTGCGGGCAGTGTGTAGTACTACATAGAGTGTCGTTGCCCTTACGGAGACCGGGGAGGAAGTAGGGGCGCGATGTTTCGTTGGGACGGGATGTAGGGTGCGATTGGCGAAACAGTGGAGAGAGATAAGCGGTCACCCATCCTCTCCGCCAACATCAGTGGAGCGGGCCAAGGTAGAGACATAGAATGATACCGCAGTGATGGGCTTAAGGGAAGTCCTCGACGGGGGAATTCCTCTAAGTATAGGTTGGCGGCCCGAGATATTTGATACAATGATAAAGAAAATCTAGATGACATTTGTTAGTAACACACACATGTTTGACAATATAGAGAACAATTAGAGACATAGGACTAGGTGTACTCTCATACTGTGTGTCACACCCCAACTCCACCTTTGGGCATGTGGCAACCGCCGTATAAGATGTACTTCAACACCACAACTTATACAATGCTAAAATGTATCACAAAGCACTACAATTTTATTAATTAAACATAGCGGAAGCAATTGCATTTGATAATTTAACCATCACTACCATTTTAAATCTCTATCTAGGTCACCAAATTGATGTTGTTCACCAAGCTAGGTTCTCCCTCACTCCCGGTTAAGATCCATCTGTAACATGCGCAATAGGGAAAAGTGTGCACATCTGAGTCGCGAGACTCAGTGAGGCTACAGAGAGAGCACCCTAAAAATGGGCATAAGGTATTGTACAAACTAACAAGAAAATATATCCACTAAAACCACATATTTAAATCGACATATCAATAATCTAATAAGACAGCAACATGCAATAATATGAACATAATCATAATATGACATATAACAGGATACAGGAAATATGATCATAATAGTGCCACTAAATTTATATGTCATATCACTTTAATTAATATTTCATCATCTATCCATTCTACACCTAAGGCAGGCACTTATGTTCAATGTGAATCCCTCGTCAGAGATTTCTCTAAACCCATCAGTGTCAACTCTATGTCTCTGTCCTATATGCCTGTACACTAACGTTGGCAGAAGGAGCTAGTGATCATAGCACCCCCTTCTTTCCAAACACAAGTACCATACAACGCTGTAATTTTGCACCATGGCAGGATCACCATACAAGATAACAATCACATCCGTCTCCAACCTGGCAAGCTACGACCCACTGTATACGATACCAATGAACCTGGACTGCTCAGGGATCCCACCACTGTTGAGCATGCCGGAGTCTTTCAGGTTCCCTAGCCTTGGTAGCGCATTGCACGGTACTGTTCCTAGCACACCCTCTACCCTGGAGTAACACAATAAGTTGAGTTCTACACCGAAGTGAGATCCCGGCTACACCAAAGTATTAGTGGCTAAGTCAACCGAGCTTGAGTTCTAACAATTTAGATCACTTTAGGTGTTTATTATAACATGAACCTAAAGTATCTCAAGTTTTATCTCATGTCCACATGTTCCATATTCTTTCTATGTGTCTCTACATCTCTAACAACATAAACATATTATGTAATCAACATGACATGAGTACCAGGCTCGAGCGATGGCTCTCTGGCTTCAGTGAAGGTCCATCGAGATCCCCGTGAGCAGCGGTGACGACGATGGCAATGGGTGCGGCGAAGGCGAGCTTGCCGCCACGTGGGAAGCGGTCAGCGAGGGCGACACTTCGGCGAGCCCTCGTGGAGCTCGCGCGCACCAGAACAAGGAAGGAGGAAGGTTGCCGACGAGAGAACGACAGCGAGGGGTGAGGAGAAGGTGCGGGCGGTGAAGAAATCGCCGCTCGTGGGCATGCAAACGAAGGCCTCTGCTCGCAGCTCTGTTTCCACCCACAAGCAGGGGAAGGCAGCCCTGCTGCAATCTCCGGTAGCGGCGAGGTGAGGGGACGGCGGGAGCACGGCGAACGGTAGGGCGACGAGCTCGCCCCTGCTCCCTCATCGTTCAAGAGGTGCGGTTGCAAGGTGAGGCGGAGATGCCAGCGAGCAAGCTGCGGGCATTTGTGGGAAGAGGGAAGAGGCGAAGTAGAAGGTGCCGGCGAGTGGAACGGCGTCAACGACGTTCTCCGGTAGATGACGGGCGAGGAAGATAGAGAGGAAAGGAGTAGAAGTGAGGAACCCATCGACGGTGGGGGATGTCATCGAGCGGCACGGTCGGCGGTGGACCTCGGTGACGCACACGGGTTGTGCGAGGAAGAGGGCATGTGTACGCTGCCCTTACCATTTTCCTCTTTCCCCCTCTCACTTTTTCCTTTTTACCAACACACCCCTCTCTTAACTATATTACATTATAATTTAAAATTCTTCTCCTTTTTACATCTAGCAAGAGTTTACAACTATCATGCTTGGTATGCTCAAATGTTGATTCTATATACATCATGAATACCATGCAACATAGAGACAAACATCAACGTGCCCTAGGGGAAGGTATAATATGTGATATAGGTATTTTCACAAAATAATCAATCATTGCATTTCTAGTATAAGAGAATATAGTTTCAAGGAAAAATAATCCATTCTTAGCATATTTGACAAGTATAAAATTAGTTGAGAAAAGCAACTATTATATGACAATACAATATAAACCTTTTAAACCTATCATTATTACGAGCTTTCGCTTCTAATTGTCATTCGGCAACACTATCTCCCCAAGAATGCAACTATTATTAACTTATCTCAGCCCCATATCCGAGTTAATACTTCCAATTCTCATTAAATCTGAATTATTTTCATTCCTAATAAAATTTAATAAGTAATATAGGTCATCGAAGTAGTATAAGGCTTGTTCTAAGTCTACCGGCAATCCTATTTATAAAGCCAAAACAGATTTGATGCAATACTATTATAAGTTACAACTATAATAGGAAAACAGTCACTGTTCAGTCAAGATAAAATTTCGTTTCCCAAATCATACTATAAGTTACAACTATAACCCCTTCTGCTAAATAGTGATTTAGGAAGTTAGATGTCACTGTAGTACTTATCTTAGTCCTATCTCAGAGTTAGTACTTTTACTTTTCATTTAAACTAGGTTCTTTTCACCCCTAGCAACTCTACATCAAACAATTTACAAGATTTGATGCAATATAATATTCTGTTCTCCACCAATCAGCATGGTAATTCAAATCAAGCAACCAAAACAGTAGTATAATTTTAGAACAACCACAAAGAATCTTCACTGATTTCAATCTTTAACACAAACATAAGGGAATAATAAGTTCTAATAATCATCTAAGCAACCATGAAATAGCGAAGCAAGGTACTAAACTGTCATTATCCCTACATTCTTCTTGCTATGAATTCTTGGCAGCAACAATTTGTCACGAGCTCTAAAAAGATAAATGTAATCTTTTGCAGCAGCAAATTCAAAGTAAAACAGTAAAATAGAAGGAAGATATGTTGCCCATGGTGGTTTTGAATCCTAATTCTGATACATATATTGAACCTCAACTTGTACAACTTTTATACTTGTTAAATTTCCACTTAAGATCATATTTACTTCTCTACAGCATTAGACTCCATCACCCCATATCAATTTCGAATAAACTACTTTCATGGTTATCCTTCCTATTCTTCCATCTTTTCTTCATCAGTTTGGTTATACTCTTCCTCGTTTCCACTTGATCTTCCTCCTCCCTAACAATCCAATTCATCATCTCTGTATTTTATATACTTAATATGAAGTTTCTTTCCTCCTTTGTCATTAACTAATTTTAACTACTCTTAAGTTTTCACTAAAACATCTACCTTAGGCTAACTTTCCACATTTGATCATCATCCCCTCCCAGCAATCTTTTCTGCTCATTTCTTCATTTCTACCCTCATCAACTAAACACCTTCTCTCCCTAATATCTTTATCTCAGAACTGAAGACATTTCCACAATGCATAATTTTATCAGAACACAGCCATAAATCTCCATCGATAGTTAATTATAATTTCTAACCACTGAATTGATGCCCCCTTCTTTTTCCCAGATTTTTCCTACAGCTTGGTCATTTGCTGTTTCAACTAATCTAATCCTGCTTTGATACCCTGCCCTTGCTGGAGTTTAAACAAGGCACTACCCACTAACCTGCAGTATCAATTTATGCCACCATAGTTCGCACAAAATAGAATGAGATGCACATCAACTTATGTTATCATAAAACGCAGTTTCAACTTGCTTAAGCAAAATCCATTTCCAAGTGTCTGTATTTATCTTCTGTCCTCTTTACTTCAGCATTAAGAAAAGAAGGAAGGAAGCAAAAGAGAGGATCTTATGCAGCAAAATCTGTAATTAAAAACAGTGGTAAGTTTCTCTTCTTTTCCCCTCTCCTTATTTTGTTTGATAAGTCCATATTTTTCAAAGGCATGATCACCCAAGGCCATTATGTTATAGTCTCAAGCATTTTACTTTAACTTTTAATAGTTTGTTTAACTCATGCACTTTAGACGGTCACAAAGATAAATATTCAACGAAACTAGTATTAAACAATAGTTATCAAATCAGCCGCGTGAAAAGAATGGGATTATTGCACAGCAATAACCAATTTCTTCTTCCACTGGACAATAGTCTTTGTGCTGGTATTTACCTACTATAGACAAAAATCCCAGCTAACATTCCTTTAATCAATTCATGAAGTTAAAACACACTTATTTCTCAAATCAATGCTAATAATTCACATTGCTTAAGTAGCGAAAAGAATTCACGGCAATAGTATCTTAATTCAATGAAGAAAACTAAGAAATGCATGTATTCTAATTATTCCATTTGTCACACTGACTTACAGAATTGCTCAAAAGAATAAGCCATCATCAAGCAATTTATGTTAATTCAGGGAGTTCTTTCTCGAGCCTATCTGAGGTGTTTACACTTTCAAATCTCGACATAACTAGAATACAACTAATAAACTTTTGTACCGTGGCAAAACAACAGAGTTTTTGAAATGTTTATAACTCAGTCGGATTCAAGGAACCTAAAGGAAGAGACAAGAAATAGCATTCTCCATTAAGGAACTTAAATTAATTTATTGTCTCTACTGTTGTGGCGTCAACTCATTGTTTTACCGATCTTGACTGATTTGGGATAAAGTATCAGTTGATGAAATCTGAGGCTGACTTAGAGAAAGCTGCTATTGTATCTGACACTAGCTAGTGCTGTGTAGAATTCACTGATTTCATATCCCAGATTGTAGTTCACTGTTGAAATCAGTTTGTCAAAACGCATAAATATTCAGAGGTTTCAAAGGAAAAATGAGCAACAAAAGATAATCAAAAAAATCTTATTATGCTGCTTAGATGTATGCTTTAATGGGTTCAACAGAAATTTGCATGCCAAAAAGTTCCAAAGATCTCTGCTCGAATAGCTACATGAGATTCTTACCAATTTGATTATAATGAAACTTCAATACACATTCAGAACTAATGGAAATTAGTATCAACTCAGTAAATCTCACATTAGAATTCAAGATAGCTGAGTCCTTGGGTTTTATGTGAGAAACCCGTATCTCAATTTAGGCAAGCAGCTGAATAATTTGGTATGGCAGTTATTCCAAGTATTTATGCAAATTCAAAAGGTTCTTTTAAAGAATTATGTAGCAGCCTAATAGCTAAGTGAAATTTGTAAAGTACTTCCCTTTTTTCCATCTTGTCTACTTAGGTAGTTTCATGCCAATGCCAATTTAGTCATTTCCTTTTTAAATGTAGTATCCTAAGCAGTTTCAAATCCATATAACACGTTGAAGATATTATGTACTGATTAAATCCTAGTACCAGTTGCATGCAAAACTTTGAGAGAATTATGAATATATTCCCCAATCAAGTAAGAGTTTTCCCAGACCTAATTCAGAGTTGTCATCAAGAAGAACTCTGTCATCAATGGTTTGGATCAAGCATACATTTGACATCATCACAGAAAAAATCTGCATTTTCCTATAACAAGGGAATCAAGTCAAGAAGCATACGTGATCAATTAAATCTTCTTATCCTAGAAATGAAGCTGGCAAGAATTTCCACTTTCATTTTGCTAACAAAAGCAAGGAAATCTTCATGGAGTTTCAACACAATTTAAATATAATCGCAGGCAAGAAAACAAAGCAAGGCATGCTAACAATTTAGGCTTGTTTTCCATTTTTGGTGGTCTCTACTTCCCGAATCCCCTTCCTAAACCAAAGTTTGATCAATCAGGAGGGAGGAGGCCTACCTATTGACAAAATTCCAACTTGGTCGGGGTTTTTGTCGATGTTCTCAAGTTCCCGTTTGCTCCTCTTCGCAGCCGCTGTGTGGTCACCGGTGGTGAGTCTCCTCTCCAAATTGTCCAACCTCCGGAGGGGATTGTTCAGTTACCATTGGGATTTCGTCGCCAACAGCAAGGAAGGTAGAATGGAGTGGTGGATTTGGGAGAATTAGGGCTAGGGATTTCACCAAATCCCTATGTCAGACCCAATTCCTGAGAGTCGCGCACCACGAACCACAAGAGGACAAACGCAAAGGGGCAGCCCGCACGCAGTGCACGGGGCTGCTTCAAGGCCATAGCCAGGAGGCACGCAAGACACGAGCCACGGGGCTGGATGACCGAGCAACCGAGGCGCGCGCACGGGATAGGCGACCGAGAGGCGAGCAACCGAGGGACGTGCGCGGGGCAGGCGCAAGGCAGCAGGACAGAGGGCGTGTACGGAGCAAGCGCCCGAACAACCGAGGGACTCCATAGGACAGATGTGCGAGCAGCTGAGGGCGCACGCGGAGACAACACCCGAGCAGCGAGGAGCGTGCGTGGAGCAAGCGGCCGGACAACCGAGGATGCATGCGGATCAACGCATACAGGGCAATTGCCGGGCGGTCCCCTAGCCGAAGGCGCCCGCGAGCAAAGCACTAATCCATGGAGCTCCCGCTTGACCGAGGCTCACGCGCAGCAAACTGCCGACGCAGCCGCCACGGCTGATGCAAGACACGGGCGCACAGCAGCCAGACGCGCGGACGGCACACGCGTAACGGAAGGAAACGGTCCGGGCATTAATGCCCCGGACCTTAATGCTTGTAATCAAGAGGGCAGCCGAAAGGTCAGCCCTCCGCCTATATAAGGACCAGCCAAAGCACTTGGCTGGATATCTAGGAAACTTTGGGTAGCATAAGAGCTCTTGACTTAGGAGAGCATAGAAGTAGAGTAGGTCCACTTGTAATAATCCTCTTCGAGAGTAGCTTGAGGGATTGAGAGGTTTCTTTTGGAGCTAATAAAGCATTCCTTTTTGTCCTCTCACATCAAGGGTGGCAACAAGATCTACTTCCGCACACAATAGGCTTGTGAGCACCGATCCCCTCTCGGTGTCGTTCACGCCAGCACGACTTGGGCTCAACCAAGGAGCCAAGGCAAAAAGTTAGTCGTGACATTTTGGTATCAGAGCAAGGTTCGGCGCTACGCAACCCCGCTGACAAGTGTTGCACCCCACCGAAGCAAGTGAGACCCTATCGAGGAGAAAGTAAGTGTACCTTGATCCGTTGGGACTCCTCCATCCGAAGAGGAGATGGACCTTAGAGTCGGACCACTATGGAGGTGCATAGGCGACCTCTACATAGCCATGGCAGACATGCGGATGAAGCTAGAGGAGCTTCAGACATCCGCTGACCGAGCCTCCAACGTGGGAGAACCCTGCACTTCAACCCCTGCCGACTTGAACTTGCTCGAACGCAGACTGCGTAGGGAACTCGAGAGCTTGCGCACCGAGTTTAGTTCTTCGATCACTCCGAGAGTGATTCTGCGCTCGACATTGCGCGTTCCCGAGCCGAAGACATATTCCGGCGCGTGCAATGCCAAGTTACTAGAGAACTTTATTTGGGACGTGACCCGGTACTTCAATGCCGCAAAGATAGTCGAGGAAGACCGAGTGTCGACTGCAGCAGCCTTCCTCGATGGAGACGCAAAGTAATGGTGGCGCATCCGATGTGAAGCGCTGGGCTATCGAGAACGCACCGAGCCGGACACATGGACAACCATGATCGAGGAGATGAGGTGTCGATTCCTTCCGATCAATACCGCATATCAAGCACGGAAGAGACTCCGAGAGCTTCGCCAAACCCGGAGTATCGATGAGTATATCCAAGACTTTAACAGCATTACTTTGGACATGAAAGATATGGGAGAGCAAGACCTCTTCTTCACGTTCTTGGAGGGACTTCAAAAAGGAGCAAGAGATGAGCTCCATCACCATGGAGTTACCACGCTGCAAGAGGCCATTGAGACTGCGAAGAGTCTGATGGACCTAAGATTGGTCCCATGGAGGCTGCGCGATGAAGAATTCCGCCCAGCTCGAGTGCCCGCACATGGCACTCACCGACCGCCTGCAGGAGCAGCAGGGCGAAGGCGTGCAATTGGAGCACTGCCGGCGCGCGAACAACAACAAGGCCCGGGAGCACAAGTATCACCCTGGAGGAGGTGCGGATGTATGTTGTGCAGAGGACAGCACCTCACGAGATGATATCCAAGGTGCGAGCCCAACGCAGCCACGGCCGTGCAAGAAGATCCCGACAGATTGGCGCTGGTCCCAGTCAACCAGGCCATCATTCTCGCCGCGATCGCTCGAGCCACCCCAGTGCAACGACTCGGCACGATGCATGCCGAGCAGGAGAGCCAGCTGATGTACATATCCATGTTCATCAACGGACGAGTATGTACCGCGATGGTGGATACCGGAGCATCTCACAACTTCATGCGAGAAGAGATGGCCAGTGGACTTGGACTACACATTGAGCCGTGCAAACTATGGATCAAGATGGTAAATGCCACAGCAGCTACCGTCGCGGGTATCATTCGACAAGCCCCTATACAGGTCAAATAATGGTATGGTCCCACGGATTTGACAATAGCACCCATGGATGATTTTGATTTCATGCTTGGCACGGAGTTCTTGGTGCAATCCCGCACCATGGTGGCACCACACCTAGGCGGACTCTTGACCATGGATGCGGATCAACCGTGATTCACCCGGGCAGCCAACTCCATCAGCTGAGCCAGCAGCCTGCAGTTCTCAAGCGGAAGCAACATGGAGTCACCAAGGGCAGCAAGCATATTGAGCCCTACATTTTCATCCTGGAGCCCGGTCAATTTCCTATCAGTCATCCGACTCGACCAAGGGAAAGAGGCAACAGACGACGGTGTACCATTGGACGAACCAGCCGCAACACAAGGAACGATTCCAGCCGAAGCAACAATCCCCAGGGAGAATTACCACTCAATACCGAAGAGAACTCCGAGGGAGTCATCCCCTCGGCGATCGATGGACGACGAAGAGGTACGCGTCCTCGGTGCCCGATCATCCAACAGGAAGGAGTCTATGGAGCAAACAACGGCGACACATAGGAGGACAGTGCGCCGCACGATGAAGAAACCCGCCGAACAGCACCAACGGCGAAGGGGACATAAGACCGACTAGGTACATAGTGTACCTGGCGCGATGGAAGGACCCCTCTCCAAAGGAACCAAGTTGGGAGCACGACAGGACGCTCTGGTTACGCCTAGACTTAGAGTTGACAGGGACGTCAACGGGTTTAGGTGGGGGAGGATTGTCAGACCCAATTCCTGAGGGTCAAGCCCGAAGTGCACCACGAACCACGGGAGGACAAGCACAAAGGGGCAGCCTGCATGCAGCGCATGGGGCCGCTTCAAGGCTACAGCCAGGATGCGCGCAAGACACGAGCCATGGGGCTAGATGACCGAGCAACCGAGGCATGCACACGAGATAGGCGATTGAGAGGTGAGCAACCGACGGACGTGCGTGGGGTAGGCGCATGGCAGCAGGACAGAGAGCGCACACGGAGCAAGCGCCCGAACAACCGAGGGACTCCGCAGGACAGACGTGCAAGCAGCTGAGGACGCACATAGAGATAACACCCGAGCAACGAGGAGCACGTGCGGAGCAAGCGGCCGGACAACTGAGGACGCGAGCGGATCAACAAGGGACGCATGCGGAGTAAGTGTCAGGTGGTCCCCTAGCTGAAGGCATGCACGAGCAAAGCACCAAGCCATGGAGCTCCGGCACGACCGAGGCTCGCTCGTAGCAAACCGCCGACGCAGCCGCCACGGCCGATGCAAGACACGGGTGCGCAGCAGCCAAATGCATAGACGGCGCACGCGTAACGGACGGAAATGATCTGGACATTAATGCCCCGGACCTTAATGCTTGTAATCAAGAGGGCAGCCGAAAGGTCAGCCCTCCGCCTATATAAGGACCAGCCAAAGCACTTGGCTGGATATCTAGGAAACTTTGGGTAGCATAAGAGTTCTTGACTTAGGAGAGCATAGAAGTAGAGTAGGTCCACTTGTAATAATCCCCTTCGAGAGTAGCTTGAGGGATTAAGAGGTTTCTTTTGGAGCTAATAAAGCATTCCTTTTTGTCCTCTCACATCAAGGGTGGCAACAAGATCTACTTCCGCACACAATAGGCTTGTGAGCACCGATCCCCTCTCGGTGTCGTTCACGCCGGCACGACTTGGGCTCAACCAAGGAGCCAAGGCAAAAAGTTAGTCGTGACCACCTGCCTCCCTTCCGAACGAAATTTGAAGATGGTGTCGCGCATGCATGTGTGCATAGGAGTGCATCGACAATTTAATTTGTTGTCCTCCGATTCTTTACCGATTCACCCTTATTGCTTAATTTTGGTCTATATCACTAAATGTCTTTTCTATTTTACAATTATGGATTTACTCTTTTGCCCTTACTTCTTCAACTCTTTTATTGGATCAAAGTTAATCTACATTTCATATACAAAGTGTATGTTCCTCTTGTTAGAGTAATTGGACTCTATACGGAAGGTTATGGGTTTAATACTCAATAAGTTTAAAAAGAAGGGTTGATCCATATTTCCACCACTATCTCCACATGTCCTCTTTATTTACACATACATATCTATTTATATCTCTATTTACATGTGTACGTATATCTTAAAGTACATACAATTCAAGTGTATGCAGTTATCCAAATTTCAACTCATAGACTTAAGTTCCTAGCAAGGTAGGATTTTCTTACCATCATTGTATGTGCAGCAATCAAAGACAAGGAGAATCACATGGCATTTCAGACAACTTAGGTACAAATTCAGACCTAGAATACAAGGCATGAAATCAATTTACACAGGTATCACTTCCCATTTTGTTGGTCTCAAACTTCCTAACTTATTTTCAATTAAATTTCTAGATGCGAGAAGGAGGGAAACCAACCTTTGTGACAATTTCTCTGACTTGGCTGGAGTGTTCGCTGACGTCCTAAAGTCTTCCTGTTTGCTCCTCTTCACAGCTATTATTGGGTCGCCGATGGTGGCTATTGTTGGGTCACAAGGATTAGTTCATCGATGGCAAGGAAGGGAGAATGGATGGTGGATTTGGGGAAATTAGGGTCAGGAATTCTACCGAGATACTGACAATGAGGTCGTGCTCGTGCGTGTATAGGGGATACAATGGGGAAAATAACTAGGTTGCCCTCTGGTTCTCCTTATATTTTCCAAACCATCCTTAGGACTTAATAACTCCATATCCCCTTTTCAATCTGGCTCATGCGAAAATATATTGAAAACTCTAAGATATGATAAGAAATGGTTGAATTATTGGATCAATCAATGTATTTGTGGTCTATTATTCCTTTTAATTGTCCAACTTTTAGGCAGAGTAAGTTTCTTTCTTATGGAAACAAAAGAAAGATGTTTTTTTTTCATCTTTTAAATCTAAAAGTGTAAACCCCTCACCCGTTGAGGGAAAATAATAATAATAATAATATAAAAAAAGGGGAGAGAAGAAAAAATAAAAAATAAAAATAAAAAAAGAAGAAGAATTAGAAGAAAAAAAAAATCGCCCGCCCTATCCCTTGCGCGTGTTGCCCATGCCTTCCGCCTTCCCCTTCGTGCCCATTGCTTCCACCTTCATCGTCTCCATCCTCGCCACATTCATCGCCGCACTCGTCCTCGCTGACCTTCCCTTCCATTCGTGAAAGGGCCTACACCTTTGCCCTATTCCCATGGCCATGAACGCGGCTGCCCTTGCAACTCGCCCGAACGTCCGCTCCCTCCTGCAATCTGCACGCTCAAGCTGTGGAGGAGGGCTGACGACCTTGACGATACCTCATCGACTGTCCCTCCTTCCTTCCCATCGCCACAGAACCCCGCTCACCACCTCCCTCGCTGCACGCAAGACACTGCCCTCACTCGTCGACCGGAGACCTTCCCTTCCGTTCGCGAAGGCCTGATGCCTCCGCCCTCTTCCCACGGATGCCGCAGCTTGCTCGCCGGCGTCTCCTCCTCATCGTGCAGCCACCTCTTCCAAGAGACGAAGGAGCATGGGCAGATTCGCCGGCATGCCCTTCGCCGCGACCCACCGTCCCTCGCCTCGCCGCTGCCGGAGCTTGTAGCGGGAGGGGCTGCCTTCCTCTGCTCGCGGGCGGAAACAGAGCCATGAGCAGAGGCCCTCGATCGCACGCCCATGAGCGGCGATCCCTTGCCGCCGCGCCTCCTCCTCTCCCATTGTCGTCGTCCTCTCGTTGGTGATCTCTCTCCATCCCCGATCCGTTGTTCGCGAGCTCAACGAGGGCTCGCCGGAGTGAAGCCCTCGTCAATCGCTTCCCACGCGGCAGGGAGCTTCGCTTCGCCGCCTCCATCATCGTCGCCGTCGCCACTGCTCGCGGGAACCCCAGCGGACCATCGCCTAAGCCAGAGGGAGCCGGAGCTTCATCGCCGGTGTCGGAAGGGAGGAAGCATACGAGCAGAGGTACCCCTGCTCTCGCCCCCCTTTAGTTCGAAGAAATATTTCCTAATCATGATTAATATTTAGTTAATTAATCTAAGTTTAGTTAGTGAGTTAATTAAGTGGATAAATTAATGGGTTAATTAATTGGTTGAGCCGAACCGATTAATTAAGTTTAGTCGGATCTAGGTCGGACTCGGGTTCGGGCTGAGTTTAGTTGGGGTGAGCTGAATCAACTAATTGAAAATGGTTCGAGCTCGAGTCTGATCGAATTAGATTTAGCTGGTTGGACCGGATCCAACTAAACTGGACTGGATCCGAGTGGAACCAGATTGAATTAAATCGAACCTGGATCGAACCAAATTGAATTGATCCGAACCTGAGTTGAACCAATTAAATTGATTTAAGCCCGAATTGAACCCAATCAAATTGAATCAAGTCAGATTCGAACCAAATTGAATACAAATTAAACCAATTTGACTGTTTGAACCCAAATTGAGTCAAATTCATTGAGATTGGATCAAAATTGATCAATTTGGTTAATTAAGATTAAATTTAACCAATTTTGACTTTTGTTGTATGCATTGGGTTTAAACCTAAATTAAAGTCAAATTTGACCATATTAACTTGGATAATAAATGGATTGGGCTTGGGCTTCATGAATAGACTTGGACCAAACAAATTGGGCTAATTACATGGTTAGGTCCAAATTAAGGGGATAGATCGGATCAACATAAATTAATATATTTATATTCAAATTAATTTTAGAAAATTAATTTAAAATTCTAAATAAATTTTCTTATGTTAGGAAAATTATTTGGACTCGATCTACCCTACTATTAATACTTCGGAGCTTCAATTGGATTGATTTTGAAGCTCTAACATCGATAGAGGTGCATAAGCTCATTATAATATGATTTATTCCAGCTAGGGAAAATTTTAATTAGATTTTGTTGGAAAATTCTCAGATGCCTGTTAATTAAATAAATATCATGCTTCTAAAATTATCAAGAAAAATACATGCTATATTATTACATTTTATTTAGCATGTTAATATGCTATGCATGCTTATTTTTCCTCTTTACGCATGATATATTATTTTTACCGCATGCTAGTTAATTATGTTGAAATGCTAAATACAAAATAATATCATGCGGAACATGATAAAAATAAGCACACATAGAACATAGTATCATGATTTACACCGGATATTGTAGTATAGAGATATAGGTGACATGATACTAGTACAACGTAAGAATGTCACTAAATTTTAAACTAAGGGTGTTATTAATGCACCCTAGATGACATCGCGAACCATTAGCGTTCGGTTAGTGATGTTCACATACCAGTACCTCCCGAGGCTACAGATCATAGATAGCTTAGATACTGGGAGTGAGCTGAGGGTTGGACCAGATTAACTCCTAGGTCAAGATAGACCAAAATTGGAGTGGGTCCATACCCAGATACCGATACCCGCACGTGTGCCGCTTAGGCGACACCGTGATAGTCCTTAGATGGCTAGCGAGGATGAACTCTATCGTGGACTTAGCCACGATGTAGTCGGGATAGCCAAGCCCATTATGCGGATGTGCGTTTATTCCGGCCAACGTTGATTGCTATTGGACTGGGAAGGTGATTCACTACGTGAAGCCTTGGACAGTGGATCCGTAGACCACACGGCTATCATCCTTGACGTTCTGCAGACAGTCGGATGAGTAGTCCGGATCCTAGGATTATTATTTCGGCTAGCCGTGGCCAATGAGACTATTGTGATGGTGACCCTGTCTGCGGACAGTGTGTAGTACTACACAGATGTCGTTGCCCTTACGGATCCGGGGAGGATGTAAGGGCACGACGGTTTCGCTAGGGGAGGCATGGTCAGCGACTAGCAAAACGATGGAGAGTGATTATGGGTCACCCGTCCTCTCCGACAGTATCAGTGCAGCGAGCATAGGTAGAGACATAGACTGTAATGGCATTGATGGGCTTAGGGAAGTCTCAGGCCAAGACTTTCCTTAAGCATAGGCTGGCAGCCCGAGTCATGTGATAAAATAATAATAATAATAAAGATGTTAGATATGATTCACACTAGTGACACCGACATGACATGCAACCTAGGTGATATTTAGAGACATACATCTGCCTACAACCTAGGTTGACATAAAACATAGTCGGATGATACATGAAAAATACTAAAAAGCTTGTTATGTGATAACTAATCTCACTAAGGCATCCTTGAACGATCCCCTTAGCCTTGGATTTCGTACTATGGTTTCGAGTTGTAATTTCGCACTAGGCCGCAAGGCTGAGCACACTGCGTTCAATGTGTGTGCAGGTGTAGCAGTAACGATCAAGATCGTGGACGAGGATTTTATTGTCGAAGGTTCTCAAACATCATCGTTTAGATTTTTCTTTCTTTATTACGGAGCGTAGAGTGTAGTAGACTTATAACGGGACTGTACTAGAAGATTGTATTACACTGATATTGACTTGGTGGGTTATTTATGTTGTAGAGATTGGATCATGTTATACCTTGCATGGGTCTGCAGGCACATGCGGCGGTTGCCACGTGTCCGACAGGTGGGTCAGGGCGTGAAAAAAAGAGTCGATTGTCCCTCTAGGACTAAAGGTGGCAATTGCAACATTGTTTGGAACTACAATTTTGCATGCTCCAAACAAATTAAAAAGGAATCAGAATCGCTAAGTCCATTTGTTTCAATCAAAGATATTGACTATTATAGGGTTGTCCCCAGAACGGAACGATCAACCCTAACTGTCTATAGTTCCAACTTTTGACATACCATTGTTTACTAAATTATTCAGTTAGGAGAGCAAGCAAGGTTTAAAAAATTAGTATATTATCCCTCTATCGGAACTATTATCTTAACATTTAGAAATTTAAACTTAAGCTCTGATACTACTTTAATTATTATACCCCCAATCCATTTGTCGAGATGTAGGAACCACCATTTGAGTCCAGAGGAAATATTTTCCTCCATAATTCGCCAACAACATGATCTAATCCAAACATTAGAAATACATCGACATAGTTATCCCATTTTAGCTAACATAGTTTTGATATAACATACTATATCACTAAGTCAATATAATCTATGTAAATAAGAAAAATGATATTTAGACTCCCGATGACATTGTCCTCCTCGACTGCCTCTATAGCTCTCCTAATATATCCATATACATAACTCAGTGTGCCAAGCCTTGTGGCCCAGTGCGAATATTTGTGGTTCAAAGTAAACTATTTTAAATAATAGGTAAAATATCTAGAATGCCCTACTAAGGCACTCCTAAATCTACTACAAAATGTGATAATGAAACTAATTATTAAACCTAATTATTGATCTTGATTTTAATAGGGATGTCTGAATTTGATTACTGCAAATGCATTGCAGTAATCAGAATAGTTCTTGCCTGCTCTGAAGGAAACATTTCAATGAAGGGGTCAACATTGAATTATAAAACATAGTATAATTATAATGCAGAATTTAAGGAAAAAGTATTTGCAAATTTAAATGGTTGTAGATTAATTTTCTTCATGCTGCGATCAGCTTGCAAAATAAATAGGCTTTACTCTCTTTAGAGGAGGATCATTTTGTTTTCGATGGCTATAACTGTTGCAAGATTAACACTAGGAGAGTTTGCCAATTATTCTCTTATTGTGTGCTTACAGGAATATAGAAGTAGGGAACCAACAAGAACAGAATTTAAGATTTGTAAAAGAGAATAAATTGTGGATAAATTAAAATGGAAAAATAGTGATAAAAAAGAGAACTATGTTGCTGCAATTCTGCAGCAGGTCTATTTTATTTTCCTATGTTAATGGTCTCGCAGATTTAGTGGGATCGGTGTTCTTTTAAATCTGTCTTATTTTGTTAGGAAGGGGGTTAAACTATAATGAAAATCGTAGGGTGTTATAAACTGAGATTGGTGGTGATTTGGTGGGGACGGGGATGATCTAAACTGGACTCTTTGTATGGTTTTACTCACTAACTTTAAGCTGCCAAATAGAAGAATCATGTGAAATATTACCACTTGATACGTAGCTGAGACAAGACTGCAAGAGACTTGATATGGCAGGACAAGAACAAGTTGGTAAAAACCAAACTGATGTGGACATTGATGCTTTAGAATACGAAGCTGATGCCCAACAAAACCTTGCGATACTTAAACTGAACTCTGTCACAATTACAGTAGCAATACTCACTCAGCACAATTCAACAGAAAAACTACACACTATTGATACCCAAGCTTATGATATATTGACATTTAGATTGACATTGTTTAGACAGATAGATTTATTGTATACAAACACTTGGACTCATTCCAGCAGCTACAGAAATCAGATGCAAGTATATTGTTGACATTAATACTAAATTAGTACTGAAATGTGTACCAACATTAGTGCCAAATTGTATACTGAAAATAATTTTTGAAGTTTCCTTGAGTTCTATTTTAATCCTAAAATTTCTGAAACTGAACAAGGTTGAAGTAGAAACTGTGCAGGATACTAAGTAATTCAACATTAAGAATTTGGTAGAAGTTTCATGAATACTCTTGAAAGGTGGTTGTTGTTGAGGGAACTTTTGATGTTGACTTTTTGAATTTTAATTTACATGAAACTGACACTAATACCAAGCTGATGTTGATACAATGGAGTAGCAGGCTGATACTTGTGATAGCACATGTCAAAGTTCATCATTGAGATTTCTGGTCAATCCAGGTTGTTTTAAATTGATTCTTGATCTTATACCATTCCGACTTGAGTAGCACTAGGTTCTTAGATATAATTTATGTCTTGTTTACATATAGTAGAGCCATATGAAACTAGGCTTCTCTTTTTTAGTAGTAGTCATACGTACACCAAGAGTTGTTATTTGTTAGTGCCATTCATGTAGTGCCCCAACACTGTGTTGGCAACATGACAACTGTCATATGAGTTATCATAACTCATACAATGCTAGATAGGATCTTACAATTAATAAAATTGTGTCATTAAATTCAGTAAGTGTGAGATTTGTAGTTTTGTATTAGGGATAATTTTGTAAAATAATAATAGAAGGACTTATTTGTAAAATTTTGTGAATTTTTGTAGTATGAAATTTTGATATGAAAATTATACCATCCGATAGGATTTTTGACAAGGAATCCAACGGCGCCGACGGATCGTGATTTGGACGTCGTTTGATGGATCAAATCGTTGAATCAAGGATGGACGGCTAAGATTAAACGGAAATTAAAGAATTTAATTATTTATTAAAAATCGGATTTTTAACCCACCGAGCGCGCGTCTTCTTTTTCTCTCTCTTCCCCTGCTTCTTCTTCTTCGCGGCAGCGACGACGGAGCGTTTTAGCGACATCGGTTGGAGGTCTTCCCGGACGAGTTTTTCCGTGAAATTTCAGACATAACTTCAGGTGAGTTAGGAGAACATATTTGAACCATCATTTGCAAGTTTTGGTGGAGATTTGAGGGAGAAAAGAGGAGAGAAGTAGGGGGCGGCGAAAGTTCGTCGCCGGAGCTTTCTACGGCGATTGCCGGCCATTCCGGCTGCGGAACTTCGCAAACTTGGTACCTATGGCTTCTCCTAGACGAGAGCTTTCCATTGGTACCGGAGTTGAGAGCTGTTGGCCGCCGGTCGGCCGCCGGCGAGCTAAAAACCATAACTTAGGGTCTTCGCCCAAATTGGATTAATTCGTGAAATTGATCTCGTATGAGCTATAATAATTGGGGAAAATATGATTTTTGGAATCCTTGTGATGAGAACTTTCGAATGGTACTAATATTGGTACTGTTCGGAGAACTTCGCCGGTGAGGGTTCCGACGAACTTTCCGGCGAACTTGAGATAAAAATTAGGGTGATTCTAGAGACTATTTTAAGCATGTTGGTGAAGACGGATTTGTAAAATTGTTACCAGGTTGAGAGATTTAATTCGTTGAAATATTCACAGAAAATTCGGTAAGCAAGCACGAGGATACGAACGTTCGCGATACGAACTAGAACGTGCTTATTACGATAGAATCAGGTGAGTGTTTATTCTCCAGGTAGAATAAACGGGATAGTTCTCAATGTTTAGTCCAGGAGAACTATATCCCTTTGGTTAGATATGCTTGATATTTCTTTGGCTCTCCTGCTAGTTAATAATCCTGAGTATGATTGCATTTGAGTTGTGAATCACCTTTGATATCCATGCTGCTTGATATACTGTTCTTTGATTCATTATAAGCATGATATTATGCCTTTATTGACTCTAGATCTAGCATATGCATTTGCCTGACTCTTTGTGATACTTCTTTCACTTGTTAATGCATATGGCTAGTATGATCTGATACTGGATAGTGTTATAGGCACTTTCGCTGCAGTGATAGGATATTACATTATTAGCACACCCATGGGCCGCCTAGTGAGAGGGGCATGGGATGTTGGTGCTCGAGGTCAGGATGGGAGCTCGGGATACTCCTGACTGAGGTCCTTTACTCTGGATTAGTTATGGATACCAGGTAGCGAAATTCAGTGGGCAACCCAGGGGGAAAGGGGGCTTTGTTTATTTATTCTTGCACTTCTGCTTTAATCTGAGTTCCTTATGATATTTGATTCCTCCCCTTGAGGTAACAGTTGTTGGCCACAACTGTATTTTGATTATGTCAGCCCCAGATATAGTCTCGTGTGATTCTTGATTACTCATTTTGATTGGCTATTACACACGAATAGTCATATGATTCTATTCTTGAGACTTTATTATTTTATGTTCTCGGTTTTACATTGTTTTCTATCCAACTCACTGAGTACGACGTTACTCACCCCGTAAGGGAACTCTTTTTTATTTTTCAGGATCACAGCATGAGAGAGACTGATAGATATCGCAGTATATAGTCAGGCACCTGATTTCTTTTGAAAGGTAGGACAGTTCTACCTTGGTTTTGTATGTATAGAGATCCACTGGCTAGGTACTTTATATAACCTTGGGCATGTATCCATTTTGATTGTAAATTACTTGTATATAAGTGTGTGCTACTGTAGTAAAGATTTGGTTTTAATAATATATATTTTTAGAGTTATATTGATCTGTCATCCAGGTTCTCTCCTTCCATAAATAGAGGGGATATACATCAGGTACGCTTAGTGGGTTCTCATATAACTTCGGGAGTAAACGGGGCTATGTGTGGAGTTCACTGCGGTCTGCCATGTGCCCTAGGGGAAGGTAAGGGGCGTGACAGATTTTGGTGGTATCAGAGCAGGTTCATATTAGAACTTATGTATATCCTGATCCGATTATTTGAGAACCTCAGTATATTAAGATACCATTTACATAGACTTTTTAGAAATAATTCATTTTTGAATATAAGGAGTCTAGTGGATCTCAATTAAGGATCAGTCTAGTGGCCCTAGGATATATGTCGTATACGTAACATTGATCGTAATATTCGTGCAGGATATTCAGAATGCAGCCAGAGCATAGTCATTCGGGTAATGAGGCATCACATGGACAGGAGGGTTCCTCTGCCTCTCATGCAGTTCCAGTAGAGGGTGGTCAGGCTGCACCACCTGTTGCAGGAGGAGTCACTCTGACGGATGAGCAGTTTCAAACACTCCTTAGAGCGATTCAAACTCAGACTGCATCCGTACTAGCTCCCGTTCCACCAGTGCAGGCACCCGTTGTTGCTCCTCAGACTGATTTACTAAAGCAGATCAAGACAGCTCGACAATTAGGCTGTTACAGTTTTGAGGGATCTAGAGACCCAGAAATAGCTCACAAATGGTTACAGAAAGTTTCAAAGACTGCTAGAGACATGAGATTGACAGACGCAGACACTATTAGACTAGCAGCTCAGCTATTGGAGGGTGATGCACAGGTTTGGTGGGAGTCTCTTAGCGCTAGTGGAGCTTTACCTACTACTTGGGAAAGATTTATAGATCTCTTCAATAGGGAATACTATACTAGCTTTTATAAGGATCAGAAGAGAGAAGAATTCTTTGCACTACGACAGGATTATAGGTCAGTTTTGGAGTTTGACACTGAGCTACGAGCTTTATCGGTATTTGTCCCAGAGTATGCCCGAGATACTGAGTATATGCGTAGCAGGTTTAGAAAGGGACTGAATACAGAGATTAGAAAGTTGTTGGTTACTTCTACCACTGTCAGTTATCATGAGTTAGTGCAGATGGCAGTGGAGATTGAGCAGTTATCCCCAGCACCTTCTAAGGGTAAAGAAATTTTCTCAGGAAAGAGATAGTCAGGATTTTTTAGTCCTACATTCCAAAGGAAGAGTACGATAGTTAAGGGATCGAAAGAATGGGAGAATCATCTAGTAGTGCTCCTAGATCATAGGCTTACCCTCGAGCTTTACTCATTCCAGACTCTGAGTCTCAAGTTCGACCTATGACTAGAGATACTTGCAGAAATTGTGGTAAGAATCATTCTGGAATCTGCAGAGCTCCCTTGAGATGTTTCTATTGTCATCAGCTAGGGCATTATCGTAGTAATTGCCCAAGACTACAACAAAGAGGTGACAGTAGAAGCAGTGGGATGCCCAGACCAGTACCAAGTGGTAGGGGATCGACCACTCAGGACAAAAAACCATCTGGGGCAGTGAGAAGCTATAAAGCAGATCAAGGAAGCAGTGTTAGAGGGACACAAGGTGGTTCTAGGATTCCACCGCGAGAGCAGACCAGGATCTTTGCCAGTTCAGATAAGGAGGCTGAGGCCAATCCGGACCTGATCACAGGTATTTTACAGCTTTTTCAGCATACTGCTAGAGTACTTATTGATAGTGGTTCTCATAGATCTTACATTAATCCTGAGTTCGCAAAGTTTAGTGATAAACCCTTAGTTCCTTTGAAACCTGAACTTATCGTATGCACACCTCTAGGAGAACAACTTCTTAGAGATACAGTTTATAAGGACTGTGAGATTATGTTGAGAGATATCATATTACTAGCAGACCTAATCTCATTAGATATGTCTGATCTTGACTTGATACTGGGGATTGACTGGTTAGCCCGACATAAAGCCACAGTCAACTGTTTTACTAAGGAAGTGATATTTTTGATAGAGGGAACACCTAAATTACATTTTACTGAGAATTGCCGAATTCTACCGACTTGTGTGATTTCGGCGCTACAAGCTTGGAAATTAATAAGGAAAGGATGTGTAGCATATCTAGCTCATATAATAGACACATCCACCTCAGGAACCAAACTAGAAGAGATACCAATGGTATGTGAATTCCCTGATGTATTTCCTGAAGAATTACCAGGTGTACCACTTGATAGGGAAGTGAATTTCTTTATTGAATTACAACCAGGCACTCACCCTATCACTATTCAACCATATAGAATGGCACCTGCAGAACTTAGTGAATTGAAAGTACAGTTACAGGAATTACTTGATAAAGGATTCATCAGACCGAGTACCTCACCCTGGGGAGCACCGGTATTATTTGTAAAGAAGAAAGATAGTACCTTGAGATTATGCATCGATTATAGACAATTAAATAAGGTGACCATCAAGAATAAATACTCTTTGCCGAGAATTGATGATCTTTTTGATCAACTACAAGGAACTAAGGTATTTTCAAAAATTGATTTGAGATCAGGATATCATCAATTGAGGATTAGGAAGTCAGATATCCCTAAGACTACCTTCAGGACCAGATATGGACATTATGAGTTTGTAGTAATGTCTTTTGGTTTAACAAATGCTCCAGCTGCATTCATGGACTTAATGAACAGAGTATTTCATCCATATCTGGATAAGTTTGTTATTGTATTCATAGATGATATTCTGATATATTCTTCTGGAGAAAAGGAACATGCTGAACATTTGAGAATAGTATTACAAATACTGCGAGAAAAGAAACTATATGCAAAGTTCTCCAAATGCGAATTTTGGCTAAAAGAAGTGAAATTCTTGGGACATACCGTATCAGAAAAAGGTATCATGGTTGATTCAAATAAAGTTGAAGCAGTTTTGAAATGGGAATAACCCAAGAATGTTACGGAGATTCGTAGTTTCTTAGGTCTAGCTTGATATTATAGAAGATTCATTGAGGGATTTTCTAAGATAGCTGGACCACTCACTCGATTGACCAGAAAAGAAGTGAAATTTGAATGGGATCAGGAATGTGAAAAGAGTTTTCAGAAACTCAAAGATTGTCTTACTTCTACTCCAGTTCTGACATTATATGGAGTTCAATGTCATATTTTTACTGACCATCAGAGCTTGAAGTATATTATGACTCAAAAAGAGCTAAACTTGAGACAGAGAAGATGGTTGGAGTTAATAAAGGATTATGATTTGATAATTGAGTATCATCCAGGAAAAGCAAATGTAGTAGCTGATGCCTTGAGCAGAAAGTCAGTTACATTATCACATATTTCAGCCACTACATTACCGCAGCTAGTAGAATTGAAATCTTTGGGAATTCAGCTGAATTATGATACAGTTAGTGAGATGCTAGCTACATTTGTTGTGCGACCTACACTTCATGAAGAAATTCGGGTTTTGCAAAGCACAGACGAGGAATTAAGTAAAGTAATTCAAAAGATGCAAACCGAAGAAAATTCTGAGTTCAGAATGAGAGATGACGGGTTATTAGTATACCGAGACAGAGTTTGTGTCCCTAATAAAGTTGAACTCAGGAAAGCTATATTGGAGGAAGCTCATTCTTCGGCATATGCAATGCACCCGGGTAGTACAAAGATGTATCGCACAATAAAAGGAAATTATTGGTGGCCTGATATGAAGAAAGATATTGCAGATTATGTAGCTAAGTGTCCTATATGTCAGCAAGTTAAAGCTGAGCATCAGAGACCGGCAGGAAAGCTACAGCCTTTGTCAATTCCAGAATGGAAATGGGAACATATCACTATGGATTTTGTGATAGGATTACCTCGTACATCCAGCAATCATAATGCAATATGGGTAATTGTGGATAGACTTACGAAATCTGCTCATTTTCTGGCAATTAATAATACTTATTCATTGGACAAATTAGCCAGAATTTACATTCAGGAGATTGTGAAGCTCCATGGAGTTCCCATTACCATTGTTTCTGATAGAGATCCCAGATTTACTTCTCGTTTCTGGCCAAAGATGCATGAAGCTTTGGGGACGACATTACAGTTTAGCACAGCTTTTCATCCCCAAACTGATGGCCAGTCGGAAAGAACAATCCAAACTCTAGAAGATATGTTAAGGGCTTGTGTACTGGAATTTCAGGGAAATTGGGATCAACACTTACCGTTGATTGAGTTTGCTTACAATAACAGTTATCAGGCTAGCATCGGAATGCCTCCGTATGAGGCTTTGTATGGAAGAAAATGTAGAACACCGTTATGTTGGGATGAAGTGGGAGAAAGGAGAATAGAAGGAAATGAGTTGATAGAAACTACGACAGAAAAGATTAAAATTATTAAGGAAAGATTGAAAGTAGCCCAGGATAGATAGAAAAGTTATGCAGATAACCGAAGAAGAGAATTAGAGTTCCAACCTGGGGATATGGTTTATTTGAAAGTAGCTCCATGGAAAGGAATTATACGGTTTGGAAACACAGGAAAGTTAAATCCTAGATATGTTGGACCTTTCAGAGTCGTTAATAGAATTGGTCCAGTAGCTTATAGATTGGAGTTACCACGGGAGATGGCTAGAATAAATGATGTATTTCATGTATCAATGTTAAGGAAATGCATTGTAGACCCAGAACGAGTTTTAGAAACACCCCCGATAGAGCTTGCAGATAATTTAAGTTATAAGATACAACCTGTGCAAATTTTAGAGCGAAAGAAGAAAATCTTAAGAAATAAGGATGTGTGGATGATTAAGGTGTTGTGGAGGAGTGCATAGGTAGAAGAAATCACTTGGGAATCAGAAGAGTATATGAAAAGGAAGTATCCTCAGCTGTTTCAAGCATTGACTTAAGCTAAATTTTGAGGACAAAATTTCTTTAAGGGGGGTAGGATGTGAGATTTGTAGTTTTGTATTAGGGATAATTTTGTAAAATAATAATAGAAGGACTTATTTGTAAAATTTTTTGAATTTTTGTAGTATGAAATTTTGATATGAAAATTATACCATCCGATAGGATTTTTGACAAGGAATCCAACGGCGCCGACGAATCGTGATTTGGACGTCGTTTGATGGGTCAAATCGTTGAATCAAGGATGGACGGCTAAGATTAAACGGAAATTAAAGAATTTAATTATTTATTAAAAACCGGATTTTTAACCCACGGAGCGCGAGTCTTCTTTTTCTCTCTCTTCCCCTGCTTCTTCTTCTTCGCGGCAGCGACGACGGAGCATTTTGGCGACGTCGGTTGGAGGTCTTCCCGGATAAATTTTTCCGTGAAATTTCAGACACAACTTCAGGTGAGTTAGGAGAACATATTTGAACCATCATTTGTAGGTTTTGGTGGAGATTTGAGGGAGAAAAGAGGAGAGAAGTAGGGGGCGGCGAAAGTTCGTCGCCGAAGCTTTCTCCGGCGATTGCCGGCCATTCCGGCCGTGGAACTTCGCAAACTTGGTACCTATGGCTTCTCCTAGACGAGAGCTTTCCATTGGTACCGGAGTTGAGAGCTGTTGGCCGCCGGTCGGCCGCCGGCGAGCTAAAAACCATAACTTAGGGTTTTCGCCCAAATTGGATTAATTCGTGAAATTGATCTCGTATGAGCTATAATAATTGGGGAAAATATGATTTTTGGAATCCTTGTGATGAGAGCTTTCGAATGGTACCAATATTGGTACTGTTCGGAGAACTTCGCCGGTGAGGGTTCCGACGAACTTTCCGACGAGTTCCAGCGAACTTTCCGGCGAACTTGAGATAAAAATTAGGGTGATTCTAGAGACTATTTTAAGCATGTTGGTGAAGACGGATTTGTAAAATTGTTACCAGGTTGAGAGATTTAATTCGTTAAAATATTCACAGGAAATTCGGTAAGCAAGCACGAGGATACGAACGTTCGCGATACGAACTAGAACGTGCTTATTACGATAGAATCAGGTGAGTGTTTATTCTCCAGGTAGAATAAACGGGATAGTTCTCAATGTTTAGTCCAGGAGAACTATATCCCTTTGGTTAGATATGCTTGATATTTCTTTGGCTCTCCTGCTAGTTAATAATCCTGAGTATGATTGCATTTGAGTTGTGAATCACCTTTGATATCCATGCTGCTTGATATACTGTTCTTTGATTCATTATAAGCATGATATTATGCCTTTATTGACTCTAGATCTAGCATATGCATTTGTCTGACTCTTTGTGATACTTCTTTCACTTGTTAATGCATATGGCTAGTTTGATCTGATACTGGATAGTGTTATAGGCACTTTCGCTGCAGTGATAGGATATTACATTATTAGCACACCCATGGGCCGCCTAGTGAGAGGGGCATGGGATGTTGGTGTTCGAGGTCAGGATGGGAGCTCGGGATACTCTTGACTGAGGTCCTTTACTCTGGATTAGCTATGGATACCAGGTAGCGAAATCCAGTGGGCAACCCAGGGGGAAAGGGGGCTTTGTTTATTTATTCTTGCACTTCTGCTTTAATATGAGTTCCTTATGATATTTGATTCCTCCCCCTGAGGTAACAGTTGTTGGCCACAACTGTATTTTGATTATGTCAGCCCCAAATATAGTCTCGTGTGATTCTTGATTACTCATTTTGATTGGCTATT
Source organism: Thalia dealbata (assembly GCA_030544415.1). Classification (NCBI taxonomy): domain Eukaryota; kingdom Viridiplantae; phylum Streptophyta; class Magnoliopsida; order Zingiberales; family Marantaceae; genus Thalia; species Thalia dealbata. Next base: position 17,541,895 of record CM060460.1, read on the forward strand.
ACACATGAATAGTCATATGATTCTATTCTTGAGACTTTGTTATTTTATGTTCTCGGTTTTACATTGTTTTCTATCCAACTCACTGAGTACGACGTTACTCACCCCGTAGGGGAACTCATTTTTATTTTTCAGGATCACAGCAGGAGAGAGACTGATAGATATCGCAGTATATAGTCAGGCACCTGATTTCTTTTGAAAGGTAGGACAGTTCTACCTTGGTTTTGTATGTATAGAGATCCACTGGCTAGGTACTTTATATAACCTTGGGCATGTATCCATTTTGATTGTAAATTACTTGTATATAAGTGTGTGCTACTGTAGTAAAGATTTGGTTTTAATAATATATATTTTTAGAGTTATATTGATCTGTCATCCAGGTTCTCTCCTTCCATAAATAGAGGGGATATACATCAGGTACGCTTAGTGGGTTCCCATATAGCTTCGGGAGTAAACGGGGCTATGTGTGGAGTTCACTGCGGTCTGCCACGTGCCCTAGGGGAAGGTACGGGGCGTGAGAGTAAGAATTTTTTGCATTTACATTTTGTACTAAATATATTGTTTCACCGAATATAATTCAACTAAATAAACCAAAATCATCCTCATCCCCACCAAATCACCCCTCCCCCACATACCCACATGAAGTCCTGGTACCTGCATGAGAAAATAATTTTTGCTGAGCCTTGGGGCCCAGTGGCTATAGAAAGAGTAGTCCCTAGCAATTATAAGAGCAAGAATAGAAACATATTTGGACTTAATCAAAATACAGAAACATGATATAAATTATAACATAAAGATAACATGTTTCATGCAACTTATTTGAATAAAAGTAATATCTTCTCTTTCTAAGTTTCTCAATAATGTTTCCTTTTCTAGGGTTGCCTTCCAATGCTTAGAATAAACTTGGATCAGGGACTATCCATAAGCCTGTTAGTGCCCATCTAGGACTCTACCTAATGCCCATCGCACTGACATTAATGGAGATAACCAGTGACCGCAGAATTCTCTCCTTTCGATCTCATAAATCATACCTCTGCTCTTGCTTCGAGACCTTCACACTGTTTGTCTCCCTAGACCACATTGTACGACTATCATGTAGTGCTACATTCTGCCTCTCATTAGGGTTACCTCTTTAATTAATGTCTCAATGATTTGACGAACTGAACTCCACAAATATTTACTTCAAGGTCTAGATTACCCCCGTTCTGTTTGCAGAACCCAAATAGGGTACGTCAGTTATCTCATGACCTCTTAGTCCTAGGTCAGAGTAGCTAGACAACTCCATAGTTCCCAACTCGTTAGTCCTGGATGCGTGCCAGGAAGATATCTCTAAGAATTCCCCTTTTTTTGGCTTCACCGCAGATTTAGAGATTAGGTTGGGGTGACACTTCCGGTTACCCTTCACTGGACTGGAACAATGGTACCCACCAGTCATAAGAGAAATGTGCAAGGATCTAATAGTTTTTCCTAGTTTCTGATGTCTCTAGGATGCATGGTCCTTTTTATTTCCATGAATAAAGATTTAGTCAATAATGTCACTAAGTGTTTGTATGGTTCATGGTATTCTCTATGCATATCATTTATGAATGTAGCATGTTTTAAATAGTTCAAGCGTGAGAGCAAGTAGCATAGAACACACTTAAGTTTGCAATATAAACTCATGTAACTGTACGTTTAATTAAATCACAAAACATATCATAAAATTTTAACGACCACCCATTAAGGGCTCCGTCTATAGCAGTTCACAATTGAACTTAAAATAACTCATAGTGATTTATGAAATTTCCTTCGATAAATCATATCACGGTCAATGTTGGAATAACAGTCTCCTAAAATTGTTAAGGATCTTTTACTTTACAATTTCATATAGTTGACTTACATTTTCCATCCTAAGGTTTTATTTGCAATTAATTGAAATGACAACTTACGTGAGAGAAGCATGGGTCAAAAGTCAAGCAGTGTATATCGAGTATAAGAGAATATAATATCAAGGAAATAATTCGTTCTTAGCAGTTTCTAAGAATTTGTACTAATGTTGCTTTACGGCAATACTACTTCAGCAAGTTTACAACTAATGTCAATTTATATCAGGTTTGCAACAAATAGAGGACCCTCATTTGTTTCGGCACTTAAAGCAAATATAATGTAGTGTTAGTGTGGCATTCAAAAATACTCTGACTGGGATCATCAGCAAGAAGCAGCAAAATATATTGAATCTAAGGTTGGCAATTTGCTAACTGTAATCTGCTACTTGGGCATCAATCAGGTTAGCTTCCATTTTCTAAAATGATGGGTTTCTTTCACCTAACTTAGAAATTTTGCAAGAAGAGGAAAGAAAGAGCCAGTTTCAATATTTCTAAAGGAATATTTTTTTCCTCCTTTCGGCAGCAATTTATAGAAAAATGTAGATTCAGTAGAAGAGGAAATTTTTCTTTAATATCTCAACATTTTTCCTCTCGGGAGAGAATACATTTGCAATAAGAGCATGACAAAACTAGGACAACATTTGCAGCTATAGGGATAGAAAATAAAAGAAATATATAACCTACGATGGATTCTACATTCTACTTCTAATTTATATCCTCAATAGCAACCTGCATTCAGCTAAAGCTGTCCAATTTGATCTAGTTCTCTTGAACATCTTTTTTTTTTTCTACATGATTAAACCTCCCACAACACAGCCCAAAAGTAAAACCTACAGTCCTCTATATTTCCCAAAACTCCCTTAACAACATAATTTAAAACAATAACCTACCTTGTTTCTGTGAGTCTTCTCTTTCTCTCGGCAACTAACATTTGCACAAGCTACAATTAATGTGAAGGTCCATAACTATAACATATATTTTTACTTACTACAATCCACTAACTTGTCCAATAAAACTTCACGGCAACTGCCCAGCCGAATCAACATCCTAGAACTTTAACTTATCAAACAAACATCTAGCGAAACTTAACATGTGTTCTCAATAACCTGCTCAACAATTCATCTCTGTCAAATTCAAATCTTCAATATATATTTCAGAATTCCTCACCATTCTACTTTCCCAACCAACAACACAAAATATTAATTCAATCATTTTCCCTCAATCAAGACAACAACACCCTTTTGATTTATTCATATATTCCTTCTACAATACCCTCCAAAACCTACCAACATTAACTTCATGATAAGAGCAATATACCCTCACAATCGATTCAATTCAGGGATATTAATTTTTCCCTTGATTCATCTCAACTCATCCATCATTCAGTCAAGTGCAGACCTTTTTATTTGAACTACTTGTATACAAGACTTTACATCAATAACAAAATTCCAACAAGGTATAAATTTACCGAGGCAACTTAAACCACACAACTGTAACGTTTTTTTTTTCTGCAACTTACTCATCCACCATTCATCAGATACAACTAAAAGGAAACAATTTCAGTGCTAAACATTCCACTCTAAGTTAAAACAGTGTGCAACGATCATTAATTGTCTCGCTTCCCTTTCCAATCTGCAAAATAAAATATCTCTACAACAAAACAATCTAGCAGAAGTATCGAATCCTCTCATTCACTTAATTTACTTAGCACTATAGTTTTCCAATTATTCAGCTTGCTACTGTCCAATTTAACATTACCTAAACAGTTCTGAAACGCAAATCTTATCTCATGCTGCAACATATAAATTGTTTTACTGAGTTCTCATAGGTGTACTTGTGTCTCTAAATTCTTTAAACACAATATTTTTCTTAGCTAAATCAATCATAACAATAATAGAACAGTGACAAGGTTTCACCAAAAGTTTGCAATGGCAATTACTAATCACTACAGAAACATAATGCAGGTTATAGTACAGGGGGAGCAGCAAACAAGTTCAGATTAGAACTTTATTAGGTAGATTTCTCAGCATGCCGGGCTTAATGATTTATCAAACAAAACGTGGTTGCTAAAGTAAACGTGGAAAAGCTTCATTCAGCAACAACCACGAGAAGCTAGACTACAATTCAATTTACAACATACATTTGTTGCACTACACCCCAATTTCCTATAGTTGGAGATCCAACCCAATTACCAATCACCATGGAACCCCTAACTAATTACATCAACATGACTAAATACCAACAACAACTCTATTCCAAGAACATAGTATGGACACTGCAGGTTCACTATCGCATCAATTCCCTACCTCAATGCTCTAACAATTCAATCACTGGAGACTTGCCTGATTCAATGTATCAATTTAAAGGACAAGCATCCGGACATGCAGGTCGAGCATGTGGCAACTGCCATATAGACCTGCAATCACATACAAAGCATATAGCAATCACAACAATAGATAAAATATCATAAATAGTTATAAAGTGCGAAAGAATTTATATCTTAGCTAAGAAAGACTCCTAAGACGGTATAGATGTATCTCCTACTGATAAGGCCCTCGTATACATCATTATCTCCTAATAGACCTACATACATATTGAATGCAATATGCTTGGTCTTGCAGCTTAGTGCAAAATTACGGCTCAAACCATAATATTACAAATAAGACTAGGGAAAATATCTATGATGTCTTTTGTTGGTGTATATTTTAATGTAATTATTTAATTACATAAATATCATCAATCAAGTATCTATAGGGTCATGAGATTTCATAATGCAAATGTTAAATTATCATCTAAGTTGTCATATCATATCGTGTGCTTAGTGTGTATCATCTAGTATGTCTTAAACTAAGTATCATGTGAGTTGGGCTTTACCAGCCTATACTAAAGGACTATCCTAATCAGGGATGGCCCATGAGCTCATCCGTACTAAGAGTGTCTATGTCTCTCCCTACAGCCTAAACGGATGTTGATGAGGGGACAGGTGACCATGATCCCGCTCCAATATCTTGCTAGTCGACTACCCCAATATCACGTCCTAGTGAAACTTGCTAAGTCATACCATCTCCCCAAACATCATATGGAACATAATACAGCCTATCATGTGATACTACAACACTGCCCAAATATATGTTACCACTTGAAGAAAATAAGTTGTCAGCTACGGTCATCCGGTAGAAATAATAACCCTAGGATCCAAGCTATATCATTCATACATCTGCAGAATATCGGGAATCCTAGTCATGCAGTCTACGAATCCACTGTCTAAGGATTATGAAAATTATACATCTCTCATCCAGGAGCCAGCCGTGCACATTGTGGTGAGCCTCCAAAATTTCTAGAATTAGAGAGCTCAGCATTGATTGCATGCAAGAAATGGTCGAGGATCGATAGCTTTCTCATTTACCATCAATGACTAACACGATGACGACCAACCATCACATGTGTGGGTAGAGTATTCAAATATAGATCCGTTCAAGGATCACAAAAATCACACCTCTCTTATCCAAGAGCCAGCCATGCACGTCAGATGTGAGCTGCCGAAACTTTTGAAATTGGAGAGCTCGGCATTGATTGCATGCAAGCAACTACCAAGAAGCAGTAACATCCCCTCTTACCATCAAGGACTAGCATGGTGATGACCAACTATTACACATGTAGATAGAGTAACCAAGTATGGACCCACTAGCTGGTCCATCCTACACCAGCTCACTTTTGTGTCTAGACCATGCCTGACCTCCAGGTGGTACTGGTGGGTGGACATCATATTAAGAACTATACAACCCATAATGTCCTCTAGGTGCACCATATTACTCCCTCTATATTTGATATGTAATGTGAGTCTAAGAGATTCTAATGTCCTCTGGGTTCTAAGTGTAAAATTTAGACTATTAAGAGCATATTGTGTTATTACATCCTAAGTAAAATTATCATGCCTTTAAAAAAAATTTGTTCTATGTTGATCAGGTAAAATTTTAATATTTTATTATTATTTCCACATGGTAGAACAATTCAGCATCTATGAAATAATAAAGAAGATAAAATATGTATAGAACAAGAACATGCAAGGCATAACCAGTCATGCTACATGAATATGTAAAACTAGTATGCATGAGTGTTTTGTCGAACTATCTTATTTAAAATATTAATTTATAAAAATGATTGCGCTCAAATTTTTTTGAGCGAAATGACCGGTCAATGTGATATGTTGACTAATTTTTTAATCAAAAAATTAGAACGTGCCTTGCCAAAGCTTTCTTTCTCTGCCGCCGAAGCAACCCCCCCCCCCCTCCTCCTTCCCACCTCTGCTCCCTCTCTCCCTCACCCGCTCCTTCCCATGCCACCTGCCCATCTTCTTCCCACGCAAAGCATTGCGGGGGCGTGGGAAGGAATGGGGGGAGCAGAGGTGGGTGAAGGAGGAGGGGGGTATGAAAAAAGAGAGGGAGGGAGGGGGAAGAAGCAGAGGAGGAGAGGGCTCGTCGGCTAAAGAGGAGATGGGGTGTGAGTGCCGGTGATAGAGGAGAGGGGGGACGTGGGCGGGTGACCGGTCGAGAATGCGAGCGGGACGCCAAGCAAGCGTTGGCCGGGTGTGTTCTAAAAAATGGGTGAATGTGCTACATTGTCACGTTGACCGGTCATTTTGCTTAAAAAAATTTTAGGGCAATCATTTTTCTAAATGAATATCTTAAATAAGTTAGTACCATAAAATGCTCTATGCATAATATAATAATCATGACATTTTATGAGATTTATATTTTTGCTTTAATGGTAATTTTATAATATAATATGGAGGACTTATTTGTAAAATTATATGTAGGATATGAGATTTGTATTTTTGCATTAAGGATAATTGTGTAATACGTGATTATTTTAAGGGTTATGTGAGAAAAATAATACGGAGGACTTATTCGTAAAATTATATAGATTTTAAAGTATAAAATTTTAGTATAAAAATTATTTGATATGGAATTTAACAGTATAATTTTGACGTCGTTTGATTGGTCAAATTGATAGATTAAGAATTGATCTAAATGGACGACCAAGATTTAAAAATGAGATTTAAGATTTTAATTATTTAATATTTATAAAAATTTCATTTTCCTCCCACCACTCCCACGAGCTCTTCCTCTCCTCCTTCCGCAGCAACGACGAACAACTCACCTCGTCACCTTGTTATCGATGCTTCGGCCTCAATAGTTCAAATTTTTCAACAAGATTTACTTATAACATCAAGTGAGCTGGAAGAACACAGTAGAACTATTATTTTTAAGTTTTGGTGATGATTTGAGGGAGTAATTGGAGTTTTGGCATCAGTGGCAAAAACTCCATTGCTGGAGCTTTCTCCGACGATTACCGACTATTCCGGCCATAAAACTTTGCAAAATTGGTATCTACGGCTTTTCCTTGATGAGAGCTATCCATTAGTACCTAGGTTGAGAGATATTAGCCATCGGTAAATGAAAAACCCAAAGGTCAGGGTTCCGCTGACATGACTTTCTCCAATGAAATTGGATGCTGGTAAGGTTTAAAAATTGGGACAAATATGATTTTTGAAATCCTCGTGAAGAGAGCTTTCAATTCGTACCAATATTGGTGTTGATCGAAGAACTTCACTGGTGAGGGTTCCAGCGAAATTCCGATGGGTCTCCGGTGAACTTAAGATAAAAATTATGGTAAAAATCTAGAGATATTCTAAGAGTGTTGGTAAAAATGGATTTGCAAAATTATTATCAAATTGAGAATTAAAATTTATTAAAATATTCACAGAAAATTCGATAAGAAAGCACGAGGATACTAAGGACCGCGATACGAATTAGAACGTGCTTACAACGATAGGATCAAGTGAGTATTTATTCTCTCGGCAGAATAGATAAGATAGTTTTCAATGTTTAGTCCAGGAGAACTATATCCCTTTGATTATTTACATTTGATATCCTTTGGCTCTCTTGCTAGTTAATATAATCCTGATTATGATTATAAATGAGTTGTGAATAATCCTTGATATCCATGTTTGATGACATAAGCTATTCATTGCTCTTGTCCCTCGATTCATTATAGGCATGATAATATGCTTTTGTTAACTCTAAGTCTAGCATATGCATCTGTTTAATTATTCATGATGTCATTTCACTTGTGAATGCATATGACTAGAATGACATATTGCTGGATAGTGCTATAGGCACCTTCATTACAGTGATTATATTAGCATACCCATGGGTTACCTATAAAGAGGGGCGTGGGATGATAGTGCTCGAGGTTAGGATGAGAGATTGGGGGTACTCCTAACTAGTTTTACTATGGATTAGCTATGGATATCAGGTAGTGAGGTCCAGTGGGCAACTTAGGGAGAAAGGGGGCTTTGGTTTTATATTCTTGTACTTCTACTTTGATTTGGGTACTTATGATACATGATTCCTCTCTCCTGAGGTGACAGTTATCTGCAGCAACTGTATCTGATTATGCCAACCCTAGATATAGTCTCGTGTGATTCTTGATTGTTCTATTTAATTGGCTATTGCACACAAATAGCCAGATTATCCTATTCTTGAGTCTTTTTTTCTTATGTTCTCGGTTTTATATTATTTTCTATTCAACTCACTGGGTACGGTGTTACTCACCCCATAGGGGACTAATTTTTATTTTTCAGGATCACAATAGGAGAGAGACTAATAGATATCGAGGCATATAGCCAGACACCTGATTTATTTTGAAAAGTATAATAGTTCTACCTTTATTGTATACAAAGATCTACTGGCTAGGTATTTTGTATAACCTTGGACATATGCCCTATTTTGATTGTAAATTATTTTTAAATAAGTGAGTCACTGTAACAAAGATTTAATCTTAAAAATATATAGTTTTAGAGTTATATTAATTTGTTATCCAGATTCTCTCCTTCTATAAATAGAGGGGATATACATTAGGTACGCTTAGTAAGTTCCAATATTGTTCCAAAGGTAAGCGAGGCTATATCTAGAGTTCACTATGGTCTGCCACGTGCCCTAGGGAATGGTATAATGCGTGACATATTTAATGATGCATACTTCTAATATGTTCCATATCAAGTATGTATTTTATTTTAGGCATCTAAGAATTTCCAACAAAAGTTACCATTGCAGTGAATTCAATACGTCTATATCGCGGTCTGAGCTTAAGAACCAATCTAATTGAAGCCTAAATGTAAGCCCTATTTTCAAAAAAAAATATGAAGAAATCATCTGCGGCACACGCAGTGCATGTGCGCGTGCTGCGAACGGGCGAGGGTTTAAGAAGTAGGGGAGGAAACAGAGCGGCACCCTGTTTCTATTTCACAGCAACGACAAGCCGTGATTTCTTCGACAAACGACACCTACAAAGGGAGAGGAGTTCGACCTGAAGCTGGGTGTCGATTTCATGACCGGCGATGAGTGTAGGCGACTCCGGCGGGCTGCAAACGAGTGGGAAGCGGCGGAGACAGGGGACCTCCCTGATTTCCGTCGAACTCGTCGGCGAGCGAGGGGAGCGAAGATCGTTCCTCCCTCCACGATGAAGTGTCTGGCGTCGATTCGACTCCAGTGGAGTCGATTTGAGTTGGTGGCAGTAGCATCGAGGACTCGAAGGCGGCTGTAGACGGAAGTTTAGCTGGTGGCAGAGGAATTCGATTGCACAGGCGACTGTGGAGGTTCTAAGACCTACCGGCGACGAGAGGAGGTGGCTGGTGGGTTATAAAAGGTGCAGAGAGGTTACGCGTTGTGTTCCGACAAGCATGCAGCGGCTGAGTGAGAGGCGACGGCGGCAATGCAGCGACGGTTTTCGAATGGAGGAGAAGAGGCAGGTGGCGCGTGCGTAGCGCGTGAGCCAATCTGGTTTGGTTCAGTGGAAGGCCAATTTAGTTGCTGTTCGACCTATTTCTCACCTAGTTTCACAATTTTACAACTGTTTCGGTTCGATTCAACGGTGTTGAGGGTTTGTCGATGAGTTTTGGTGTTTGAGGAATTTATTTAGGATTTGTATCAAATTTTAGGTGTTGTTTTAGAATTATTTTTAGTTGGATTCAGGATTTTGTGTGCATAAATTATATCAGAATAATCTAAAATAAATTGTGGTGCCTTGATATGCTTGACCATAATTTCAATGATTTAGTTGAAATTTTTCAGAAATATTAAGGTGGGGTTTTAAATTTAATTAAGGTGATTCAAGTTAATTTAGGATTTAAATGGATTGTTTGTATGTTATATGCTTGGGAAAAAAATTTGGTAGATGTTATTGTATTTAATTTTACATTAAATAGAATTTAAATGATTTAATTAGGATTTTTATATAATTATTAAATGGATGTTGTTGTAAAATTTGGTAATTAGGCTAGTTAGATTTTTCTATTTAGTGAATTTGATTAATTTGAGATTTTAAAAATTTATATTTAGTATAGTTAGACTTTTCACAAAATTATTAAATTATTATTGTTAGATTATTTAAGATAGTATAGGTTGATCGAAATTGTTAATGTAATTTATTTGTGAAAATACATATTTAATTTATAGTCTTATAATATAATTTAAATGTAATATATCTTATAGTTGTGGTTAGGGTTGATTTGATGTTTGATTGTGGTTGTTTTTATTTAATTTATTGATTAGTTGGCTGATTAAAAATGAATTAAATAAAAAATTTGTGAGGATGTGAGTAGGAAGGGCAGATAGGAAATTTTATTGGGTTGTATTAATTATATTTTATTTGGCTGTATTTATTTTTATTTTAGGAGGGTTGAGTTGTTGTGTTATTGCTTGACAAATCACGACCAAACTGTGATTTGCATTAAAGTAGGAAGGAATTGTTTTGCTTGATTGTTTGCTTGCTTTTAAGAATCACGGCCAAGATGTGATTCTTGCTAAAGATTGCTTTGAGATTCAGCTGAGGGTTTATGGTTTCAAATTTATGACCTACTACAGTGCTGAGTCCTAAGGGTCAATTGTTATTTATTGTACATGATGATAAGTTGTATATCTGTTTGTTACATAGCTAATTGGCATGTGATTTTAATGTAAGATAGGAAGTTATGCTCTGCCAGGATATATGACTCTATCAGATGCATGTTATTTATGGTTATGCTCATGTTATGTTGTTATTTGGTATGTTCATGTTATGCTACAAGTGTAGAGACACTTAGCAAGAACCTAGAACATGATGACATGAGATAAAAACTAAAGACACTTAGGTTTATATTATGTTAACACCTAGAGTGGACTTAAGTGACATATGACTAAGGACTTTGGACATCTTAGGGTTATAATAACCTAGGAGATGATATTAGGTTATTAGGCTGCTATGTGTAACATGTGGTGAGGAGTCATGTGTTAGCTAATGTAGAGGTACAAGTTCGGTTGACTTAGCCATAGATGCTTTGGTGTAACCGGGATCTCACTTCGGTGCAGAACTCAACTTATCTATGTTACTCCAAGGTAGATGGTGGGCTACGAATAGTATCGTTCAATGCATTACGAGGCTAGTGAACTTGAGAACACTAACATGCTCAAATATGGATCCTTGAGCAGTCCAGGTTCATTGGTAGCATATGAAGGTTATCTCAGCAGGTCAGGTTGTAGATGGTGTGGTCTATGACTTTGTGTGGTGAACCTGTCATAAGGCAGAATTACAGCGATGTATGGTACTTATGATGGATAAAAGGGGTGTCGTAGTCACCAGCTCCTTTTGCTAACGTTAGTGTATAAGCACATAGGACAGAGATGTAGAGCTGACACTGACGGGTTTGGGAAAATCCCTGACGAGAGATTTGCCTTGAATATAGGTTGGCTGCCTTAGGTGTAGTGTGGATAAATTACATTTCTTATATCTGGTTTTTATACCTTCTTATAATCATGGTTCTTCTACCTTATTTTTATTAGTCTTGTTATATATTATTTAACATATTAACTGGATATATGATTTGTATACAAAGTGTACATCCCTCTAGTTAAAGTAATTGGGCTCTATACGGGAAAATCATGAGGTTTTGGGTTCAAGACTAATTAAGTTCTAAAAAAAACTAGATGTATGATTTAGTGGATATATTTTCTTGTCAGTTTGTACAATACCCTATGCCCATTTTTAGGTTGCTCTCTCTGTAGCCTCACTGAGTTTCGCGACTCAGATGCACATTTTTTTCTATTGCGCAGGTTACAGGTTGGCCCATAGTTCGGGGAATGAGGGAGAACCTAGTTGTGACGAACAAGTTTACTGTGAAGTTCTAGATAGAGATTTGACTGTGTAGTATTGGGTTTAAATGTAAAATTATGATGTTTCTGTTGTATTTAGATAAAATAATTGTAGTGATTTTGATACTTCTAGCATTGTATAAGTTGTGGTGTAGAATGACAACTTATACGGTGGTTATCACGTACCTAAAGTAAAATTGGAGAGTGACACTAAAAGTATCAATAATAGAGCAACTCATGAGTCAATTAATATTCATTCATAAAATAATAACACTTATTTAGAATGAAATTAATACATTTCTAAAATTGTTAGGTTAAAATGGGTTAATTAATGATGATTTAATTTATCCCTATGTAATTTACTCAAGCTTAGCCAGATCTAATCATAGAGCTCAAGCCCGAGCTAAATAACTATTCAAACCTAATTCCTGAATCTAGTCAAAATTAGTCAAAGCAGACTCTGATCAACTCAATTCAACTATTTTGATCAAATTCCATGAATCCAATTAGATCATAATCTGATCCAATCCGAAATTACTCAACTCGGTCTCGATGTAATTCAATTTGACTCAATCCATTTGATTTGGCTCGATCTAGACTTAATTCAATTCAACTTGACTCAATTTAGACTCAAATTAAATCAATTTGAATCTAATTTATTTTATCAATCCAAATTCATCAAAACCCAATTCAACTTTATAAGCCTCAAATTCAACCAATAAGCCAAACCTACTACACTAGCCCAAGTCAACTTGCTCAACTCAAACCCATCATGCAAGGCTAAATCAACTCCTCAAACCAATCCCATTATTCAACCCAATCCATTAAAGCCCAAATTTAGTATCCAACTCAAAATAACTCACCCCACTCGAATCCACCATGCAAGCCCAAATCCAGAATCCGCCCAATATATTAATTAAGCGTTGTTAACCTACTCTTAGTTGGCCCTTGATTAAAATTGAACTTGAAATTAATTAACGCAACAGGGAAGAGTGGATCAGAGGATTACCTCTGTCCGTATCGTTCGCCGTCGGACAGAAACGAAAGGGAAGAAACTGACGCTGTCGATTCCTCACTCGAGCTTTGGAAGAACAGGGTACCACGGTGGCTAATCGGAACATCCATCTACCGTCGACGAGCGACTTCTCTCTGATTCAATGGAGTGGTTGGTCGATCGATGGTGATGAAGACACAGCTTCTTTGCCGATCGGCTCAAATGGAAGAAGTATTCTCCTAGCAGACTGATTCACCCCGTTGAGGATGTGCGAAGCTTTCGCATTGGAATGGAAGGGCCGACCGCCCAATTACAACTAAAACAGAGGAGCGTCAATCGGAGCTACAGCATATCGAAAACAGGGCTTCGTCTTCCAAAAATAGAAGAGCACTCCAGATTGGTAGATCCAGAATCAACAACGATAGCAGCGAAGGGAATCGGAGCAGATGCTGGCGTTATGTTAATTATTATTTTTTGGTTAAAGTATTGGGGTTTGCAGGTTCTCCCCCTTAAAAATCTTTTTGTCCTTCAAGAACAAAACCACCATACGACATATTTCCAAGCAAAGATGGTTTTAGTTTGGAAATGAACACAAGCATAGTCCATAGTGCACTTTGATCCCAGGTAGTGTTCCAATCATCGATGCTCATAACAGTTGAATGTGTTTCTCCACCCAAACCTACCAAACACCCGATAAGGCTAAACTAATTCAAGTTTAGGTTTTGCATGCGACCAATGACGTGTTTTCCAAATCAAGCAACCCAAATATCCAAATGCAGTAGAACACATCCACAATAGATTGATTGCAGTTCCAATATTGTTTTGAGACCAAATATCCATCCCAACAATTTTATTCCTTTTGACCTCGAAAGATAAAAATTTTTGAATGTTATTATCGAGTCGAGGATACCGTTCGCTCATCACGATGACTCTCGCGGATATTTAGATCTCATATGGATTTAGGGCTCCCACATTGCTTTTCCTAATCTCGAAGGATCCCAACTTGTGCACCCTGGTCAAGCACTTGCTCTCTCCTCTAAAATATTGACCTAAATGTGGGATTTTCAAATCTAAGTTTTGGTCTATATGATGATGCTTTAACTTGGATCTTACCGATGAAACTAAAGATGCAAGGGTTATAATTAAAACTAGTATGAGAGCAGCAACCATGGAAGCTGAAAATAGACAACTTGTAGCCGAATCCAGTAATTCTTCTACAACATTTACGATAAATACAGAAGACAAAGAGTTAGAGACTAGAAATACACGAAACATTTACGATAAATAGAAAAGACAAAGAGTTAGAGACTAGAAATACACGAAGGTATTAAGGAAATAGTTATGGAAGTTGTAACTCAAAGGAGAAAAATTCCTCGATGATACGTCACCCAATATGATTTCGAAGAAGATTAAATGGGTTGAGACTACAGTAAAGAAAACTAAGCTAGAAGAAAAATAAAAGTTGGAAAATGAATTCCAATTTAATTCAACACTTCTACTTTACCTAGTGTGACTCCCTTGGAAGGAATAAATTGTATAACTATGGATATTGATATTCTTACGTTGAGCTCATCGACTATCTAGCAATAATTAGGCTAGATGATCCTTTTAATATTTGAGGGTGTCTAATCTAGTGGCATGATTTTTATTTTAGGTGTGAGAGGTTGTGAGTTCAAATCTTATAACATCCATTCAATTTTTATTTCTCTAGTAGTTCGCTCAGCACATCTGAGGGTATTTGGTCTGATGGTAGCGAGACGTCCTGAGTGCTGTTCTCGCAAAATTCTTTTATATAAAATCCAATTACTTTTAACAATACACTCAGTGTACTTAGTCCATATTAATTAATAACCCTAATGAAATCAGGGTTAGCATTAACCAATTAACTTTCACCCTCCCTAATAATTAGCTAAACATGGAGATTAAAAAAAGTAACCGTTCAAAATTAGACATCAACGGAAAATAGTAAACACGTAATTGATATATATAGAGAGAGATATAAGCTTGTGTTTTAATTATGAGCAGCTTTAGTTCCTCCATCTCCGTCAATGATTCTCCATCGCTTTTACCTGGACTTTGTCCCTGCAGCGTCTGTGGATTTAACTTTCTTCCCCACCGCCCACCGGGTGAGGAAAAGACGGGAGGAAAAAGCAGTATGCTGCCTACCTAGACGACGGAGATCATATTAATAATACTGAAACGAACGAACCAACCAACCAACGAAGGACGAAGAAGCAGCAGCGGATCGATCGATCGATCAATGCAATCTTTCCGTGAAAGCGTCTACCGATGCAGATAATTCATTGGTTCTGTGCGTTTGTGTTCGCGTAGGATGCACACACACACACAGATGTCCTCAACGATGATGCAGAGGGAAAAATGAAGAAGAGAGGAAGAGTATATATACATACCGAGGAACTAATTATGGATGCTATCATCTTTATTTAGTGGCAGAGAGGGATGAAAGCTGAAGGAGGTGCGTGATGATTGTCCTACAATTTTTTCCCCACCGGTTCAGGAAAAGCTGAGAGGAACAAAAAAATATATATATAAAAGAAAAGGGCTATATTATTATTCGTAATAATTGCAAAGAGAGCGGTTGTTGGTAAATAGATAGATAGAGATATATAGCTAGTAGGGCTCACCAATATTTACATTTAATTAATTTGTCCCCCAATTTGACTTCTTCAGACCCATCGGTCGGTGGGTTTTCCTTTCTAAACGTTCAAACAAAAAATATTTTAATTTTATCACGTATCACGATCTCAAGATATAATGATGATTTTACCGACTTAAAACTCTAAAAAATCGAGTAAAAATAAGTAAAGCGATAATTAAAATACCTCTTTTTAATTCTACCGAGGACGATCGGTAAAATTCATCTCGAGAGAATCCATCGATAGGATAATCTTCCGTCATTTTAATTTCCTAAACTCGTACTCAGGCGGCAATTCTCCCTCGCCACTCAGTTCACTTAATCTCGATTTTTTCGTTGAATCCAAAAACAGAAATTATCCATCTGTCTAACTAGCCGGTCGCTTCACAGGGTCAAGTCAAAAAAAAAAGGGATGCTCCAATTCGCAGGATCAACTAATTGGATATTAATATATATTTTTGACCTTCTAGGATAACGATACAAAGTAAGATCAAAAAAGCCGCCCGTTGACACGACGAATCAGGTTTTAATTTTTGAGGAGAAAAAGAATCAAATTAGGGTGCAGGGGGGCTAAAGGAGGAGGAAAAGAAGAAAATAAAGCTCGAAGGCGATATGATTGCTGAAAATAAAATATCCCACGACCACACACTCCACACCCATACCCATAAATATGGTATGTAGGATAATCGTCGACGATGCACGCACTGCCGCTGCTGTAGCGGACTCACCAGCGAAGAAGTTGTTTTAGGTTAAGAGGAATGGGATGATTGAGCAAAAATGGCGTGTGTGGGGGTGGGAGGAGGGGACCTTGTAATTTAAATCCTCGGGCTAATCGATGAAAAGAAGTGCATCTAAAAGAAAGAAAGATAGTTGACTAGTGTCATGATGATGGTTGCCGCTGCAGGGCATGCAGTAACTTGGACGGAGGAGGAGGAGGATAAATATGATGACTCACCTTGTGCATACCTTTCCATTTATTCCACACAGGCACACACTGTGGAACCAGGATTTATTTTTTATATTAATTCAATATAATATAATTAGTACGCTTTTACTAATTATTTTGAATTTATATATTAGCGTATCAATGAAATATATTTAAAAATAAATAAAAGTATCGTCGGTTAAAGAATCACGTGCAGGTAGATGATTGTTAGAACAGCAAAAGCATGTAAAAAGACGGTGAAGTTAGAGAGGATGCGTGCACTGTAAATTAATTAACAAACAAGATTTGAATCGGAAACGACGATGATATGCTTGCGGCAGAAAGATGGAAACGTTGGGGTTTGACGAGTCAAATCGGTGCTGCCCGGCTTGGATTCATTTTATCTAACTAGAATGCATATATCATCATCATCATCGTCAATCATCATGGGATACTTTTATATATATATATATAGTCTTTGATGGCAATTAATCAAGTAGGTGAGATTGGGTAGGCAGGTAGGAGAAGTTAGTTAATTAATTAATCGATAGAATCGGATATCCCTCCCTGATCATGGATTTTAAATCCATGCTTTCCCTAATTAATTAATCAACTCATTCGTCGAAGGATGAAGGGAATGCACTGAAACATTAATTAATTAATTAAGATGTGGATGTGATAATTATTTGCGAGTTGTTTGATTAATTTTCCAGTTCCCAATTAATTGCATATTAATTACCACCGCATGCATCGTGGCATACGGCGTATGGCGGCATGTTCCTCCTCTCCGACTCGATGGGGTCTTCTTCTTCTTCCCCTTTCCTTTCCTTGGTAATTGCAGCACTTGTCAAATTAATTTATTGGGAGGGAGGTGGTGGCTCGCAAGGTTGTGGTGGTGGTGGAGTGAGTCAGTTCGCCGGCCCGCCCGGCCGACACAAAGTACGCCACGCTCCATTTCCATGCCTCGATGGCGGCAGCAGCGGCAGCTTTGCCACGCCGGCCCCCCCTCCTCCTCCTCCACCACCGCCACCACCACCACTGACTCTTGACCAACCGAAGCAGCAATCATTTCTAAACGCTCGCTCCACGTATCCAACCCTTCCTCCGACTGTGCTGCTGCCACCCCCTCACTTCCATATCATACGACGGTCTTGAATTTAACACCTAATTATATCTAAATTGATTTGGTTGCAGTCCGGTTTAGATTTACCTACTTCGCTTTCAATTCGATCTAAAAAATATAACAATATATTTTTTTAATAAAAAATAAAAAATTTAAATTTATATCAAATAAGTCGTGTTAAATTCTTATGAATATATTATTCGAGTCAAATTATATTAATTTCTGTTAAATAAGGATTTATACGGAATTTACGTTCCGTACCCTAATACGTATATGTATGCAGTGCTGTCCTAATAATGACAGGTAAAAGCCACATCGTAATTTGGATGTGATGAATTAATTATTACTGCCCATTTGCACGTAGAAATGTCTCGATTAGGGTGAGAGATAATTTTAAAAATATGCGATACCCTAAATCTCACTAAATTATTTTTTATCCTATTTCATTTTCTATAAATTAATTAATGTGCAGGTTGATCGTATTGGCAAAGGAGGAGTATCTCGTAAGCACTTAACCAATGTATTCGAACGGATACGTTTTACAGATTATTATTTGCTTAAAAACACTTAACCTATATATATAATGTGAGTGCATGATATATATATATATATAACTGAGCTTAGGATTCCTTTTTATTAACTTGGTTGGAGGACGAGAAACTCCAGTTATAAAAGTAGGAGAATATATATATATCGATGCACGAATGATGGTATCATAGGGAGCAGAAATATATAATAAAGATCAAACAAAACAAAAAAGGTGATAAGTAGATAGAGGTAATATGTAGGGTGAGTGTCCTCCAGCTATATATCCAGTTTGCCTGCGCTTGAGAGGATGGTTTCAGAGGATGAGGATATGCACGTGTCTTAGTTATTCATAAAACAACCCAACAATTATATATACTGATAAAGTGCTCTTCGAGTTACTCTCAATATTATTTTAAATAAAATTAAAATAATTATATTTAGATACATTTTGAATGTTGATGTAATATAAATATTTATATTTTTTAAATACAATTTATAATTTCTCTGATTAGAACAATTGTGACTTAGTACACAAAGTGTACATCTCTCTGGTTAGAGTAATTGAGCTCTATATGGAAGGATTATGAGATCTTGGGTTCAAAACTCATTAAATTCTAAAAAAGAGCAATTGTGACCTATACGAGAGGTAAATATTATAATATATTGACATATAAATATAGATTTTGATATCTACTATGAATATTATCATTATTTTAAAAATTAGATGGAACCTGAAATAAGGTAATAACAAGTAAATGCACTTATCTATTATTTATTAGTGCAGTTTGTTTTACCCTTTTTTTTTTAGTCACCTTAATCTTACTGAGGCATAGACTGAATGGATGTCATGACCTATGAGTTATATATTAGGATTATTATTGGATGATACGATGTCACATATTTAAAGGTTTAGGGTATGTCTGAGCCTTACACATCCGACCGAAATTGTATTATGAAGGGCTAAGGTAAGACATAACACTTAAGTCTAGAATCATAAAAACATAAGATGAAGCTTAAGACGACTAAACCAAGATTTACTGGTTCAATAAGGAGCCCAATAAGTGTATAAAGTATAAGCTCCTCTATTTAGAATGGTATACTCTATGCAAAAGGTTTGTGAATTTAATACTCACTAATTTTTTTTTTAAAAATCTAATAAAGTCTTAGAGTTGGAGGGTATAAGAAAAGAGAGAGTTGGAGTTAGTAAAGTAATTATAATAAGAAAGTGAGGCAAGATGAGCAACGAAGGCCGACAACATTGGGATGTTGCGCTGCATGCCTAAGTTGTGATCTACACTATTTTCCATATGAGGCACGCATGGAGGTAGTCGTCAGACCCTTCTCTATGGGAAAGGTACGCAGAGAGCTATACGAGGGTGCACAATAATAATTTATTGGACCTATACTGAATAAAGTGCATGTTTTTCTCTATACGCAAGACATGCACAAAGACTCTCAATCAGGTCTGCATGAGGAAGTTATTGAGTTGGTGAGTGTAAGTTAGGCACGGGTCACAAGTGCCATATATAATGATTTTTTATTATATAGCTGATGCCTAATCCAACTCTGCTAATATATTTTTTTATTCTCATTTTTGTTAATATTTAATAAGTTAATATTTTAATTATAATAGTTAAATCATGAAAATTTCTATTTTTTTATGAAGGTCTATATTTTAAAACTTACTCAGAGTATTTATCTTTATATTATGAATATAGTTAGATTTCTACTATAATATTCTTAATAAAATTAAACATCTTCTCCCCTACTCTAGTTATATTGATATACCTTAGTGTTAGATGTAATAGGGAATTTATGCCAATTAATAAATAATCATACAATAGAGAGATATTTGACTTTGCGTAGAACAAAAGTCCTAGGTATTATACGCTTTAATTCTATATATAAAGTAGACGAGGATATTCTTCATACCTTTAGAGGAACACATGCATGTGTCCCAACAACGATACTGTGCATATTCTTTGAGGTGTGTATATATATGACCTCCTCCCTTTCTCTCTCATTCTGTTTCTGTTTACAACCCTCAAAAGTCTCAAGTAGACTCACTTGAGCATCTTTCGACACCCCCCAGTAGTATTAGTACTACCTCCCTCCCTCCCCCTTCTCATCATCCTCTGTGCAAGTAAGTTAAACCTCTCATCTCTCGTACTACTTGCTTACCCTCTCCGCCATGGATTCCATCTCCCTCGAATTGCCGCCTCCCCTGAGAACGCACGAGGGAGGAGATCATCAAGCGTCCATGAAAAAACCTGGAGAAGGCGGCAATTCCCTGTACACCCACCTCGACCTCAGCCTCGGCATCTCCTCCGATCACTCCGCCACCACCGCCTTCAGGACCAGCAGCTGCAGAGGCGACGACAGCATTAACATCGGCGATCATCCCCAGCTCCCCGGATTCTTCTCAGCCGCCCCTCATAAAGACTACGATCGTCATCATCATCTCACCGCGTTGCACCAGATGATAAGCAACAAGAGTTGGCTCGATCAAGCAGCAGCCGCAGCCCCGCTCCACAACGGATTCATCCACCCGTGGAGCCTCGCGGCCCGGCAGCAGAAGGCGGTCTTCGAGCAAGCTACCCTCGGCCACAAGCATCACAGCAGCAGCAACAACGACGACAGCAACTTCTCTCCTCCTAATTCCTACTCCAATTCCATGAGTCCAAGGTAGGTAGGTAGCTTAATTAACTGGGTTTAATTAATCGCATGAATTAAGATGGAATCTAGGTGGAGATAATAAAACGCATGCAGGACTTGGATTTTGGGGGATTAAGGGGGGAGGGGCATGCAATGATTAGTTGGCATGGGTGGATATCTTTTAAAATTCACAATGGATTGCTCCTAATGATGGTTGTCCTAACGAGGACATGATAGGATGAGTGGCGAACTGGTGGAGCAATGAGTAGACTCTTGTGGACCATCAGAGGAATATGCATGTAATCATATACACTCCTACATATCATATATTTAATATTATATCATATTGAATAGGAGAATATATGTATAATTATGGTATCTTCTCAAAAGAGGAAATAAAATAAACTAAAACTTATTCGCTTTCGTATATGTATGTATAATATGAAGTTATATATATATTCACGAAAGGATGCTAAGGGAATTAGAATTCTCATTGTGTTTGTGATGTCGTCCATGATCAGAGATGGAGCTGCAGATCTTCCATCCTTGTCTCCTCCAGTAATTGTCGGTTGGCCGCCGCTGCGTGCCTTTTGGAAGAGTTTAGGGGGTTCACCAAGCTGCTTGGAGAAGCCGGCCGCTGGTGATCGGTCGACGAACATGATTACGAAGAAGCCGAAGCTGATGGTCGTGATGGAAAAGCAGCAGGCAGTGGATGAAATGATGGCGGAGGTCGGTGAACTGAGAAGGGAGATGTTCGTGAAAGTAAAGATGGAAGGGTTCGCCGTCGGCAGGAAGATCAACCTCAGATCGCATGACGGCTACCTCTCCCTCTCGCGTGCCCTCTGCAAACTGTTTCACAACTTCCTCTCGAGTAAGTCATATTTACATATCTCACAAGGCATTTTGTTTGGTATATATATACTTCCTTAGTTAATTATTCATGTCTAATATGGAGTTTTGATCAACATCGTTCATTCCTGAACGAGCTTGAAATAGAAATGGATGAACTGATCTTCATTTTTATTGCCAAGTATTTGCTCGCTTAATTTATGAGCAGTTCAAAGTTTCTTTCCTGCAGGAAAACTAAGTCCTCTTATTAAATTCACTTTATGTGGATGGAGAGAGCTGATTCGTGTAATACCAGCTGCATTTTAATCTTCTATAAACTCATGAACATACTTACATGAGCATGAGCATAACTAGTACATTTAATTGTCTTGTCTATATTCTCAGATAATTACTTAAACGATTCAGAAGATTCTACTGATGTTGTCGTCGATGATGACTTCATTCTTCTTTACGAAGATAATGAGGGTGATCAGATGCTTGTCGGCGATATCCCATGGAAGTATGTCCAAATACTATTTACTCGTCTTATTAACTCTTATTCCTAGTTTTATAAATTTGTATAAAAATAGATGGTGGCACTCAGATACACCCACATCCCACCTACACTAAGGATATGATTTATCTATCACTTTATCCTACTACTAAGTTAGTCTTGGCTTACAGAATGATGTTCCTAAACATTGTACTTGGGAAACAGTACATCATTTTAGCAATGAAGAAACTGTACTTCCAATAAGTTGTGCATGAGAGAAGCATAACTCTTTTACCTCCTCGATACTAATTAGTATGTTTTTTTAATCTTCTAGCTTTGATACACATTTGAATTAATCTGTACAGGTTGTTTATTACTTCGGTGAAAAAGCTCTATATTGCTCATAATCCCAAAAAGACTGCTTCAGGTAAATAATTAAAAGCAATTAAGATGTTCAAACATTAGTCTATTGCAGTCAGTTAGGTATGTATGATTAGGTATGTCTGCTGCAGGAAATGCAAAAAACACACCTGAAGCATCAGCCGGTGGTACCGGTAAGTAGAGGAGGGTGGCATATATGCATGCAAGAGAAGAGAAATTAGTGAGCGAGTTAATCAAGTACAGAAGAATCTCTCAAGTACTCTTTTGTAACCACTAGCTAGTTAGCTACCTTTGCTTATGATTTTAATTAATCTATGTTTTAGCTCTAGGAATTAAACCAGTCCTGCTTTTGTTGGTCATCTGTTTATTGCTTTAATACGATGAGATCCAGAGTAGCAATATATAAATGTTTAATATAGGAACTTCAGTCAACTAGTTAATGATGTATACTTAATTATATTTTTAAACATAAACTTCAGTTTGATATATTTAATAGGATAAAATCTAATAGTATATGGTGCGACAGGATATGATCTAATAATATATATTATTTTGTATGGCACTGTATTAGATTCCATATTGTACAATAAAAGTATTTTTTTAAAAATAATAATTATTTATGGTTCATATATTTCATATTAAGCCATGACATGTCAACAAGTGTTAATCGCCGCCATATCAGTATATCCTGAGGCCCTTATCCTGAGGTCCTCGCACTTATACAAGATATTGTAACTAAACATATAGTATATAATTCTTCAAATAAATAGTAAATAATAAATCTATCCAATAGTGCACAATATTAATATTTAATATTCAAACAAATGACATACTATATTTCTATAAAGTAAAGATTTAAATGAATAATACATCAAAAAAAAAAATCTTGATAATTTCACCCTCCAGTGCACTTCAGCTCCTAGAGCTAGCCCAATAAAATCAAATAAAATCTATAGCTAGGTTTGTTATCATAGTCTGTCCTAGCTACATTAAACTTTATTTTAAGTATAGGAGATAAAAAATCTAAAATATCAACTATTCTTACAAAAAGTCACATAATACACACATTTATTACTAAGTGACTCTTGATATAGATGTAGTAGGATGTGTCATTAAAAGGCATCTAACTCAACTCTTAATGGAATGCCAAAGTGAATAATAGGTTGGTCAATGTGCATTTAGCATTATTGTTGTTGTTGTGGTATATAAATTTATGAATATAATATTATTTTCCGAGCAAGCTGACCTATGCTTAGGGTAAAATTCTAATAGGGGCTACCCATTGTGTGAGTTCGAGGGCCCCGAGAAGTCTACCTATGCTTAGGGTAAAATTCCAATAGGGGCTATGCTTGTGTGAGTTCGAGGGCCCCTCACTGTAATGTTCTTTCACTCAAGATACCATATATAACTCTTCAAATAAATAGTAAATAATAAATGGATCTAATAATCCTTAGTTCATAATATTAATATTTAATATTAAATCAACATAATTTTGATATGACTTATTACATAAATAAAAAAACCCTCTCCAACTTCTACGGTACTCTACACACCAATATAATATGCTAAGCTAGCTAGCCTAGTAAAATCAAATAATATCTATATCTAAGTTCGTATCCCAATGTGAATATTTATAGTTCTAACTATAAACTTTATTTCAAGTATAGGAGATAGAAAATCTAGTATGCCAATATTCTTATAAAATATCATGACACACATGTTGTAAGATTCAAAAATCAGGAATCAACAAAAGCAACACATTCAGTATGAACAAGGTCTTCTGAAGAAGAATTCAGATGCAGAGATCGTGAACATCTCTTGCTTTGTTTTCATTTAAAGTAAACATAGAACCAATGTACAGTGAACAGTTGTAACTATCAACCAACTGACATGAAAATAAAATACATGTTTCTACTTCACTATTATAAAGAATTACATCAGAAGCATTAACAGTGAAGACAACAAGCTTATAGTCAACAATCTCCTCCTAAGCTTGTTGTTTGTTCTTGAGCTGATGAAGTCCCAACATAGTTCGGAGCTCCACGAATTTGTGCCGTCCCAATGCTTTGGTGAAGATATCAGCCCTTTGTTCATTAGAGTTAACATGAACCACTTCAACTTTTCCATTCTCAACACATTCTCTAACAAAGTGATACTTAGTATCAATGTGTTTGGACCGACTATGATAAACTGGATTTTTGCTCAATGCAATAACTGACATGTAAACCCCCATCAAAAAAAAAAAAAAAAAAAAAATGGACCGGTTCAGGTGAACCGGCCGGAGAGCCGGCCGGTCCAGCTGAACCGGCTTGGACCGGGCGAGGAAGCGAGACGGGGCGAGCGAGAAGAGCAAACGCCCTTCCCACTCGAGCCATCGCCTCGAGCACGCGACGAAGCAACGTCGCTTCGTCTTCTCCCGCACCGAGCAGCGCCGACGCTCCGCCTTCCGCCGTCGACCGCTGCACGTCGCCGTCGACGATCGTCTGCCCTCGTCCACCCCCAGCGAGCCACTCCCGACGGAAAGGGCGACTCGGCGACGCCTTCTTTTTCCCATCCCGTTCGCGCGACCACCGCAGCAGAGGAACTGCTGCCGATCGATCGCCGCCCAGCACTCGCAACCCCTCGGCGGACGTCTTCTCCACCGCGGTTGGAGACGTCGGCCGTCTCCGCGTCTCCACGGGCCTTCGAGGAGCTCGAAGACCCCTCGGCGGGCGGCTGAGCTCGCCGCCTCTGTTCGAGCGATCGAACCCTACCGGCGGCGGCTGCAAATCGTGATCCGGTCGCTTCGCCGGCCGCAAACCCTGCCCCTACCTTCTCCAGACGTCCGCGAGGTGAGCAGCCGCGTTTTCCCCATGAAAAGGGGTGGTTTTCACCCTCCGGTGGAGACGCCGTGAGTTCGCCGGAGACGACGC
Organism: Thalia dealbata; assembly: GCA_030544415.1. Taxonomy (NCBI): domain Eukaryota; kingdom Viridiplantae; phylum Streptophyta; class Magnoliopsida; order Zingiberales; family Marantaceae; genus Thalia; species Thalia dealbata. The sequence goes on from CM060460.1 coordinate 17,567,442, forward strand.
CGGAAAGATCGCCGTTTAGGCGCTGATGGACGTCCTTCTCGCAGATCGGCGTAGTCTCCGCGTTGAGCGAGGAGCAACGAAGCTCGCCGGCCGTTTAGCCTTCGTTTTCGCGAGTTCCGGCGAGGTGGCGGCTAGGGTTCCGGCGGCGGCGCTGAGTTTTCCGGCAGCGCACAGTTAATCCGGCGAAGGTGCTTAATTAGGGCTTAATCGCGATTAGCGCTAATTAAGTGTGCTTAGTGTAAATAAAATATAATTAGTGAGAAATCATGTTATTGTATGCTTAGTTTAATTAAAAGCATGATTAGCGTTAATTAACTAAGCTTAGTGTATAAGAAATTATTTCTTTAATGAAACGGTTGGGTCGAATCAAGTGGGGCTAAATCGGTTGGGTTTGAGTTAAGTTTGGGTTCGAGTCAAGTTGGGTTGGGTGAGCCGAATCAAATAAGTTGAACCTGGTTCGAGCTCGAGTCAAATTAGATTGAATTTAATTTAGCTGAATCGGACCCGAACCGAACCAAATCGAACCGAACCGAACCGAACCGGGTGAACAGTAACTCGAACCGTTAACCGAGTCAACAGCTGACCCAGTCAGCGTTGACCGGGCCCACTGCTGACCCAGTCAGCGTTGACCGGGCCCGTTGACCGTTGACCAGTCAACGTTGACCGTTGACCGGGTCAGAAAATATAAAATAATAAAATAATATTAAAATAATAAAATAATATTAAAATAATAAAATAATATTAAAATATTAAAAAAATCAAAAAAATAATAAAAATTTCTATGGGTTCTACTTGGGCTCCTGGATGACTTGGGCCAAGTTATGGGTGAGTTTGATGAGTAGAAATTGAATAAAAATTCATTGAAGTTATTAGGTAAAAATGCAAAAATATGATAAATTCATAATTCATTAGGTGAGATTAATCCTAAACATGCATATGATTAATTTAATGTAATAATTATTTAATTGATAGATTTTAATTTATTTATCTTAAGGGAAATAAATTAAATCTATTTTAAATAAATTTTATTAAATAGGATTATTTTGGGTACGCGATCCGAGAAGCTCGGCGGGTGATATTCTCCGCGCGACTTGGTTCCCAGAAGCAGATCGCTATCCAAGGTGCGTTGGTTCTCCGTTGGTAGGATTTATTCACGCTAGGGAATACCCGCTGGGGTTTTCTTAGGAAAAATTCTTGGATGTCTTCAATATGATAAACCATAATGTTTTGATAAGATTTAAATTGTATGCATGCTAGCATAGTTATCTTATCTAACATGTTTATCTACTATGTTTCTAACATGTTCTACATTCTTGCCCGGCATGCTATTGCTTTCCATGATATGTTAAATGACTACCATGCGGACATAGATAATACATGTGACATGTTAGAACCTTGGCGACGTCACCGCCACTTAGAGAAAAAAAAAGGGCCTTTTTCCATATGCCCCGGTTGACCGCCGCGTCCCGACGGTGGTCAAACGGTGACGTTTCCGTTAGGCGCCACTCCCGAGGTTGATGCATAGCGGAGTACTGGGAGCACCACTCCCGACGTTATGCATAGCTCATATACTGGGAGCTGGTAGGGTAAGGGACTGTACACACTCCATGGTCATGTTAGACTGGAAATATGGAGCAAGTCCTTACCCGAAACCTTCACCCGCGCGAGTGTCGTTGTAGGCGGCCTCGTGATAGTCCTGAGATGGTTAGCTAGGATGAACCCTACCATGGACTTGGCACCGACGAAGTCGAGGGCCACATCCCATCGTGTGGATGTGCGCCAATCTCGATAGACGTTGACGGCTATTGGACTGGAAAGGTGATTCCACATGCGACGCCTTGGACAGTGGATCCGTAGACCGCACGGCTATCACCCTTGACGTCTGCAGACGATCGGATGAGTAGTCCGGATCCTAGGGTGGTTATTCCGGCTAGCCGTGGCCGATGATATTTAAGAGAGGTGACCCTGTCTACGGGCAGTGTGTAGTACTACATGGGTGTCGTGACCCCTACGGTATCCGGGGAGGATGTAAGGGCACGACGGTTTCGTTAGGGGAGGCATGGTTGGCGACTAGTGAAACAACAGGAGAGGGACTCTGGGTCATCCGTCCTCTCTGCCAACATCAGTGCAGCGGGCATAGGTAGAGACAGAGACAGAAAGGCACTGATGGGCTTACTGATACTCTTAGCTAGGGTAGTCATTAAGCGTAGGCTGGCAGCCCGAGTTTATGAAACCTAAAAAGTCTCACTATGACGTAGGTGACATACTATTAATATGGACACTAGACATGACTAGGGTGACATCTAGTGACATGTACACATTTAATTGTTTATTTAATTATTTGTTTATGCTGTCTATTTTTATACGAATTGTTTAAAACGAAATGGCATGAAAGATGATGACTAATTACCAAAGACATCCTAGAATACTCCTCCTAGCCTTTGATTTCCTTATTCGGTAGGACCGTAATTTCGCATTAGGCCGCAAGGCTGAGCACACCGCGTTCAATATGTGTGCAGGTGTCGTTGCACGAGACGAGATCGATGACGGAGGGTTCTTCGCGGAAGGTATACGACTGCTGTTATGAGTTCTCGTATGCCGGTCTTAGATTTGTATTAGGAGATATCGGGACTGTATTTAAGATGTTATTTGAAAATGTGGGTGTATGTAGTTAGTATTTGTATTTATGCCTTGTATGGGCTTGTCGGGCTCATACGGCGGTTGCCACGTGTCGTCCTGCGGGTCGGGGCGTGACAACTTAAGTGGTATCAGAGCCTATGTTTAAAGACCTGAGCATTTAGGTGATATCAAAACCTAGGGATTTTGGAGTTTCGACTTCAAATCTAAATTATAAGAATGTCAGTCCCGATATATTAAATTGGCCAGTTAGATAGTTAGTGGTACGGTCGTTTACCTATATCGTGACTATGCGTACCGAAAGAGTTTTACCTTACGTAGAAATTCTTATTTCGTATGAACTGACAGAAGCTTGTTCATGTAGATGTCAGAAGTACCGCCCAGACGTAAACGGGGGAGGCCCCGAAAGCTCGTGGAGCCCCAGGATCATTCGACGGCCACCTCCCGTCCAGCGGCAGATCCGTTAACGCCGCTAGCACCGGTACCAGCTGCGAGCGTTACCGGAGATTCTGATAGGGCACCAGTATCCATGGTCCCAGAGGGGGCATCATTGGGTACACGTCGGAGCTCGAGTTCTCGACGTACCGTGAGGCAGAGGACTACATCTACAGTGCCATCAGGGCAGGCACCTGTTGCTCAGGGACAGCTGAACATAATAGCAGCAGCGGTGGCCAGCGCGATGGTCAGCATTCTAAATCCCACTGCACAGCATGAGCTCGAGGTACCCCAGACTAGTGCACCTCCTCCTCCGCCTCCTGCTGCACCAATGGTACCACCAGCACCGCGGGTGGTCCGGACGACTCCTGCCCCAGCAGTTGTACCCGCTCCAGCTGATCGTAGTGCAGAGTCAGATCGAGTGAGGGTTGCAACAGCAGTTGCTACCCCTCCGATAGGAGCACAGGGGACTTATACTCGAGTGGGTTATCAAACCCCGCCTGGGGGAGTTGTTACGTCGGAGCCCAGTACCCGAGCTGCGAGGCCGATAGCCGCTTGGGTGAGAGACGCTCGACATCTGGGGTGTGTTACATTTTCTGGATCATCTGACCCCCAGACAGCCCGGTCTTGGATTAACAACATCCGCCGTATCACTGCGGATTTGGAGTTAGCTGATAGAGACCGACTTGGAGTGGCACTCTATCTGGTAGACGGGGAGGCTGAGACCTGGTGAGATGAGCTGGAGACCCGTTATTCTACCGGACTGACGTGGGACATATTTTTGGATGAGTTCCACGAGCGTTTCTATACAGAGCTCCAGCATGATCTGAAGGTACAGGAGTTCTTAGACTGTAGACAGGGAGGCAGATCTGTGTCAGAGTATGTGGCGGAGTTTAATCTGCTGGCCTCCCTGGTACCCGACACGATCACATCCGACAGGTATCGTCGGATGCGCTTTATTCAGGGCTTGGATGACCACCTTAGTGTTAGGGTGGGAATATTGGATTACACTGCTTTCCAGCAGTTGGTGGATAAAGCCCTGTGGACTGAGAGGATGCTCCAGACGACGCGTATGCGGAGAGAGGGGCATAAAAAGAAGAGGTCAGCGACACATAGGGGTCGAGGTGACTTCAGGGACAGACAGACTGGCTCGGTAGCTTCAGTGGCCTCGGCTGCACGAGGGGCTCCATCTGGGAGCCGATTTATACCGAGGACTGAGCAGCGGGGTCAGCCGAGTCAGGCACGTCCCCAACCGTCAGTACATAGGGCCCCTCAGATACACCGTGCATCACAGTTGGCCCCATGTACCATTTGCCGCCGGACTCACACTGGGATGTGCCGAGAGATCACTTGTTATCAGTGCGGACAGAAGGGGCACATTCGGACCAGCTGTCCGCAGCGGATTCAGATGGGTGGATCCCAGCAGTCAGCCATCCACCCGGCATCTGCGGGTCGTGGTCGTCCTCCTGCACCGTTCCCACCGGCTGCACCTATGACGGGGTCTACCCGAGGATTTCCTACCGGCTCGGGCCCACACTCTCAGAGGCCGCCCCAGCGCACTCAGACGCGCATATATGCATTGGACGCCATCGACGCCCAAGCCAACCCCGATGTAGTCACGGGTAACTCCTCCCATGCTGACGCACCTTAAATGGAATTTTTATTTTTGGAGATTTAGTCTTTCCATTTGATAAGTTATTGTTGTGTTGGATTTTGGAACTAAAACTTATCTTTTGTTAAGTGAGACTAAATTTAACTTGTCGCATGTGTTGTTTGTGTGATGTGGAATAGGACATATGCGACTATTTGATGCATGGGCTCGTATTCTTATTGACACCGGGTCACATCGGTCTTTCATTAGTTCGGAGTTCGCCAGGCGAGCCGACATACCTCTTACCCCGTTAGAGGCAGAGTTGATTGTCCGTACTCCCTTGGGTGAGAAGATTTTACGGAGTCAGGTGTATCGGTCTTGCCCCATTATGATACAGGAGGTTACCCTTGAGGCGGACCTGATTCCACTGGACATGGCAGACTTCGATGTGATTCTCGGTATGGACTGGTTGACAGCACATAGAGCCCTGGTGAGCTGCTTCACAAAGTCAGTGTCCTTCGTTGGATCGGGACCCCCGGAGCTGGTATTCGAGGGGGATCGTCGAGTCCTGCCGACTGCCATTATATCCGCTCTCACGGCGCAGAGGTACATCAGGAAAGGGTATCAGTGTTTTCTTGCGCACTTAGTGGATAGCAGCCAGTCGGATAGCCAGATGGCAGATATTCCTGTAGTTCGTGAGTTCCCAGATGTTTTTCCTGAGGAATTGCCTGGCCTACCCCCGGATCGGGTGTTAGAATTTTGCATCGATCTCGCCCCTGGGACGATGCCAATCTCTAGACCCCCGTATCGTATGGCACCGGCAGAGTTGAAGGAACTCAAGCTACAGTTACAGGACTTGGTGGATAAGGGGTTTATTCGACCTAGTGTCTCCCCTTGGGGCGCACCTGTTCTATTTGTGAAGAAAAATGATGGGACCTTGAGGATGTGCATTGATTACAGGCAGTTGAATAAGGTCACCATCAGGAACAGGTATCCGCTTCCCCGCATCGATGACTTATTTGATCAGTTACAGGGAGCTCGGGTTTTCTCGAAGATTGATTTGAGGTCCGGGTATCATCAGTTAAAGATTAGGGACTCAGATGTTCCGAAGACGGCATTTTGGTCACGGTATGGACATTATGAGTTCCTAGTCATGTCTTTTGGACTTACTAATGCTCCCGCAGCCTTTATGGATTTGATGAACCGGGTTTTTCATAGACATTTAGATAAGTGTGTCATTGTCTTCATTGATGACATACTTGTCTATTCGAAGAACCCGGAGGAGCATATGAGGCATCTCCGACTTGTCCTTCAGGTACTGAGAGATAGTCAGCTTTATGCCAAGTTTTCCAAATGTGAGTTTTGGCTGACTCAGGTTGGATTTCTGGGGCATATTATATCCAGTGAGGGCATACAGGTCGATCCGACTAAGATTGAGGCAGTGACTAAGTGGGAGCAGCCTAAGAGTCCCACAGAGGTCCGTAGTTTCCTTGGATTAGCTGGATATTATCGGCGGTTTGTGCAGGATTTCTCACGTATTGCAGCGCCGATGACCAAGTTGACTAGGAAGGACATTAAGTTTCGGTGGACCTCAGAGTGTGAGCTCAGTTTCCAAGAGCTTAAGACTCGTTTAACCACTGCTCCGATACTCACCCTCCCAGTCAGCGGTACAGAGTATGTGGTATTCAGCGATGCTTCGAAGCAAGGGCTGGGTTGTGTACTTATGCAGGGCGGACGGGTAATTGCCTATGCTTCACGACAGTTGAAGAAGTACGAGGTAAATTATCCGACTCATGATTTGGAGTTAGCCGCTATTGTTCTGGCTCTTAAGATTTGGCGACACTATCTTTACGGGGAGAAGTGTCATATTTTCACGGACCATAAGAGCCTACAGTACTTGTTGACCCAGAGGGAATTGAACCTCAGACAGCGCCGCTGGTTGGAGTTGATCAAGGACTATGACTTGATTATTGACTACCATCCGGGGAAGGCTAATGTTGTGGCAGATGCTTTGAGCAGAAAGTCGTCTGTCACTTTGGCGTATATACGCACTGCCTACTTACCCTTGCTGCGTGACATGAGATTGCTGGGGGTTGAGCTACAGTGTGACTCCCAGGGTGGGTTACTGGCACAGTTTACTGTGCGACCCACTTTATCAGACCGGCTGGCCGAGTTACAGAGGACAGACTCAGAGTTGAGTACGGTGATCCAGAGAGTACAGGATGGTCAGGGTCAGGAGTTCAGACTCAGAGATGACGGCATGCTGGTGCTGAATGACAGGATCTGCGTACCCCATGATGAGGATCTACGACGGCAGATTCTGGAGGAGGCACACAGTTCCGCTTATGCTATGCATCCGGGTAGTACGAAGATGTATCGTACTATTCGACAGACGTATTGGTGGTCGGGCATGAAGCGGGACATAGCTGAGTTTGTAGCTCGATGCCTAGTATGCCAGCAGGTTAAGGCGGAACATCAGAAGCCGGCAGGGACCTTGCAGCCTCTTCCGATACCGGAGTGGAAGTGGGAGCATATCACTATGGACTTTGTAGTCGGGTTGCCGCGCACCCAGAGACACCATGACGCTATCTGGGTGATCGTTGATCGACTTACAAAGTCTGCCCACTTCTTGCCGATTGAGATTTCTTACACATTGGAGAGGTTAGCCAGGCTGTACATCAGCGACATTGTCCGCCTTCATGGAGTACCAGTATCTATTGTGTCGGACCGAGATCCTAGGTTCACTTCTAGGTTCTGGCCGAAGTTTCAGGGGGAGCTGGGTACATCATTGAGGTTTAGCACCGCATTTCACCCACAGACTGATGGAAAGTCAGAGCGTACCATACAGACGCTGGAGGACATGTTGAGAGCATGTGTGCTCGAGTTTACTGGTAGCTGGGATACTCACCTTCCTTTGGTGGAATTTGCATATAATAATAGCTATCAGGCCAGCATTGGTATGGCTCCCTATGAGGCTCTATATGGCAGACAGTGTCGGACTCCATTATGCTGGAGTGAGGTAGGCGAGAGACGACTGACGGGTACGGAGTTGATTGATGAAACCGTAGCCAAGGTCAGTGTCATTCGAGGGAGACTGAAGACAGCTCAGGACCGACAGAAGAGCTATGCAGATAATCGTCGTAGGCCTCTAGAGTTTGCAGTCGGGGATATGGTTTTTCTAAAGGTATCCCCCTGGAAGGGCATCCTTCGTTTTCAGAAGAAAGGGAAGCTACACCCTAGATACATCGGACCCTTCCAGGTACTTGAGAGAGTCGGGCCGGTGGCATACCGACTGGAGCTACCTGCAGACTTAGAGCAGATTCATGATGTCTTCCATGTATCCATGTTGAGGAAGTATATTTCAGATCCGTCCCATGTCCTCACAGCACCACCAGTTCAGCTGAGAGAGGATTTGAGCTACGGGGTGCGGGCTATTGAGATCATAGATCGGCGCGTAAAGGTGCTTCGAGGTAAGTCTATTCCCCTAGTAAAAGTCCTCTGGAGGAACGCTCATATCGAGGAAGCTACATGGGAGACTGAGGCCCACATGCGGGCCCAGCAACCTCACTTATTTGAGGGAGAGAGTGTTTGAGTGTGATGTACAAAAATTTTGAAAATTTATATGTTGATGTTGGATATCTTTTTGGATGTTCAAGTGTTATTTTGGAGGACCAAAAATTTTTAAGGGGGGGAGTACTTGTAAACCCCCATCAAAAAAAAAAAAAAAAAAAAAAATGGACCGGTTCAGGTGAACCGGCCGGAGAGCCGGCCGGTCCAGCTGAACCGGCTTGGACCGGGCGAGGAAGCGAGACGGGGCGAGCGAGAAGAGCAAACGCCCTTCCCACTCGAGCCATCGCCTCGAGCACGCGACGAAGCAACATCGCTTCGTCTTCTCCCGCACCGAGCAGTGCCGACGCTCCGCCTTCCGCCGTCGACCGCTGCACGTCGCCGTCGACGATCGTCTGCCCTCGTCCACCCCCAGCGAGCCACTCCCGACGGAAAGGGCGACTCGGCGACGCCTTCTTTTTCCCATCCCGTTCGCGCGACCACCGCAGCAGAGGAACTGCTGCCGATCGATCGCCGCCCAGCACTCGCAACCCCTCGGCGGACGTCTTCTCCACCGCGGTTGGAGACGTCGGCCGTCTCCGCGTCTCCACGGGCCTTCGAGGAGCTCGAAGACCCCTCGGCGGGCGGCTGAGCTCGCCGCCTCTGTTCGAGCAATCGAACCCTACCGGCGGCGGCTGCAAATCGTGATCCGGTCGCTTCGCCGGCCGCAAACCCTGCCCCTACCTTCTCCAGACGTCCGCGAGGTGAGCAGCCGCGTTTTCCCCATGAAAAGGGGTGGTTTTCACCCTCCGGTGGAGACGCCGTGAGTTCGCCGGAGACGACGCCGGAAAGATCGCCGTTTAGGCGCTGATGGACGTCCTTCTCGCAGATCGGCGTAGTCTCCGCGTTGAGCGAGGAGCAACGAAGCTCGCCGGCCGTTTAGCCTTCGTTTTCGCGAGTTCCGGCGAGGTGGCGGCTAGGGTTCCGGCGGCGGCGCTGAGTTTTCCGGCAGCGCACAGTTAATCCGGCGAAGGTGCTTAATTAGGGCTTAATCGCGATTAGCGCTAATTAAGTGTGCTTAGTGTAAATAAAATATAATTAGTGAGAAATCATGTTATTGTATGCTTAGTTTAATTAAAAGCATGATTAGCGTTAATTAACTAAGCTTAGTGTATAAGAAATTATTTCTTTAATGAAACGGTTGGGTCGAATCAAGTGGGGCTAAATCGGTTGGGTTTGAGTTAAGTTTGGGTTCGAGTCAAGTTGGGTTGGGTGAGCCGAATCAAATAAGTTGAACCTGGTTCGAGCTCGAGTCAAATTAGATTGAATTTAATTTAGCTGAACCGGACCCGAACCGAACCAAATCGAACTGAACCGAACCGAACCGGGTGAACAGTAACTCGAACCGTTGACCGAGTCAACAGCTGACCCAGTCAGCGTTGACCGGTCAACCGCTGACCCAGTCAGCGTTGACCGGTCAACCGCTGACCCAGTCAGCGTTGACCGGTCAACAGCTGACCCAGTCAGCGTTGACCGGGCCCACTGCTGACCCAGTCAGCGTTGACCGGGCCCGTTGACCGTTGACCAGTCAACGTTGACCGTTGACCGGGTCAGAAAATATAAAATAATAAAATAATATTAAAATAATAAAATAATATTAAAATAATAAAATAATATTAAAATATTAAAAAAATCAAAAAATAATAAAAATTTCTATGGGTTCTACTTGGGCTCCTGGATGACTTGGGCCAAGTTATGGGTGAGTTTGATGAGTAGAAATTGAATAAAAATTCATTGAAGTTATTAGGTAAAAATGCAAAAATATGATAAATTCATAATTCATTAGGTGAGATTAATCCTAAACATGCATATGATTAATTTAATGTAATAATTATTTAATTGATAGATTTTAATTTATTTATCTTAAGGGAAATAAATTAAATCTATTTTAAATAAATTTTATTAAATAGGATTATTTTGGGTACGCGATCCGAGAAGCTCGGCGGGTGATATTCTCCGCGCGACTTGGTTCCCAGAAGCAGATCGCTATCCAAGGTGCGTTGGTTCTCCGTTGGTAGGATTTATTCACGCTAGGGAATACCCGCTGGGGTTTTCTTAGGAAAAATTCTTGGATGTCTTCAATATGATAAACCATAATGTTTTGATAAGATTTAAATTGTATGCATGCTAGCATAGTTATCTTATCTAACATGTTTATCTACTATGTTTCTAACATGTTCTACATTCTTGCCCGGCATGCTATTGCTTTCCATGATATGTTAAATGACTACCATGCGGACATAGATAATACATGTGACATGTTAGAACCTTGGCGACGTCACCGCCACTTAGAGAAAAAAAAAGGGCCTTTTTCCATATGCCCCGGTTGACCGCCGCGTCCCGACGGTGGTCAAACGGTGACGTTTCCGTTAGGCGCCACTCCCGAGGTTGATGCATAGCGGAGTACTGGGAGCACCACTCCCGACGTTATGCATAGCTCATATACTGGGAGCTGGTAGGGTAAGGGACTGTACACACTCCATGGTCATGTTAGACTGGAAATATGGAGCAAGTCCTTACCCGAAACCTTCACCCGCGCGAGTGTCGTTGTAGGCGGCCTCGTGATAGTCCTGAGATGGTTAGCTAGGATGAACCCTACCATGGACTTGGCACCGACGAAGTCGAGGGCCACATCCCATCGTGTGGATGTGCGCCAATCTCGATAGACGTTGACGGCTATTGGACTGGAAAGGTGATTCCACATGCGACGCCTTGGACAGTGGATCCGTAGACCGCACGGCTATCACCCTTGACGTCTGCAGACGATCGGATGAGTAGTCCGGATCCTAGGGTGGTTATTCCGGCTAGCCGTGGCCGATGATATTTAAGAGAGGTGACCCTGTCTACGGGCAGTGTGTAGTACTACATGGGTGTCGTGACCCCTACGGTATCCGGGGAGGATGTAAGGGCACGACGGTTTCGCTAGGGGAGGCATGGTTGGCGACTAGTGAAACAACAGGAGAGGGACTCTGGGTCATCCGTCCTCTCTGCCAACATCAGTGCAGCGGGCATAGGTAGAGACAGAGACAGAAATGCACTGATGGGCTTACTGATACTCTTAGCTAGGGTAGTCATTAAGCGTAGGCTGGCAGCCCGAGTTTATGAAACCTAAAAAGTCTCACTATGACGTAGGTGACATACTATTAATATGGACACTAGACATGACTAGGGTGACATCTAGTGACATGTACACATTTAATTGTTTATTTAATTTTTTGTTTATGCTGTCTATTTTTATACGAATTGTTTAAAATGAAATGGCATGAAAGATGATGACTAATTACCAAAGACATCCTAGAATACTCCTCCTAGCCTTTGATTTCCTTATTCGGTAGGACCGTAATTTCGCATTAGGCCGCAAGGCTGAGCACACCGCGTTCAATGTGTGTGCAGGTGTCGTTGCACGAGACGAGATCGATGACGGAGGGTTCTTCGTGGAAGGTATACGACTGCTGTTATGAGTTCTCGTATGCCGGTCTTAGATTTGTATTAGGAGATATCGGGACTGTATTTAAGATGTTATTTGAAAATGTGGGTGTATGTAGTTAGTATTTGTATTTATGCCTTGTATGGGCTTGTCGGGCTCATACGGCGGTTGCCACGTGTCGTCCTGCGGGTCGGGGCGTGACATGACATGTTATCAACAAATAAGGGAACCTTCTGAATAGGTTCACTAAGTAAGCTTGCTAAAAACCGAGCCAACTATATACCTTGGCATGCTGCTTCAGTTAGAGTAATATACTCAGCTTCACAAGAACTCAATGCTACAACCTTTTGTTTGGAAGAAATCCAACTTACTGGCTTATTTTCAAGGAAAAATATTATCCCACTTGTGCTCTTCCTATCATCACTAATCCAGCGTGATCACTGTCACTGTATCCTACTAGTAAACATTGACTTGGATCTCCTTTATGATACAGGAGACCATAATCCAATGTACCCTTCAAATACCAAAGTACTCTCTTTGCTGTATTCATATGTTCTATGCTTGGAGTCTCCATGTATCTGCTGAGAACACCAACAGAAAACATTAGATCAGGTCTGGTATGAGTTAGATAACGCAAACTTCCAATCAATCTTCTGTATTTTGTTTTGTCTATACGTGATACATTACAATTTTGCTGAAATTGCACTCTTTCTTCCATTGGAGTATGAGTTGAATTGGAATGTAACATACCGAAATCCTTTAAAATTTTCTCTGCATAGAAAGACTATCCTATTGTAATCCTTCCCTTTGATTGATTTATCTCCATACCGAGATAAAAATAAAGCAATCCCATATCAGTCATCTCAAACTCTTTTTTCATCTGCTTCTTAAAGACTTTTATTTGTTGTATACAAGTGCCAATAATTAGTAAATCATCTACATAGACACCAATAATCAGTAGATCTTTAGAAATCAACTTTGTATAAATTGTCGGCTCTTGTGGATTCCTACTAAAGCCAAAAGACAGCAAAGACCTGTCCAATTTCAAATTCCAAGCTCTTGGAGCTTGTTTCAATCCATATAAAGCTTTTTTAAGTCTTAAGACTTTACCTTCTTTACCTTTTAGGATAAAGCCCTCAGGTTGCTGCACATACACTTCTTCCTCAAGTGTTCCATTCAGGAATGCTGATTTTACATCCATCTGATGTATTTCCCATTCCTTGTGTGCAGCTATAGCAATAACCAATCGAATTGATTCAAGTCTTGCTACTGGTGCAAAGACTTATTCATAATCAATTCCTTCTTGTTGCACATAATCTTTTGCAACAAGCCTTGCTTTGTGTTTAACCACTTCACCATGAGTATTTCTTTTCAATTTGAATACCCATTTTAAGCCAATTACTTTGCAATCTGATGGAAGATCAGATAATATCCATGTTTGATTTTTGACTATCTGTTCATATTCCTCTTCCATTGCTTTTCTCCAGGCCTCAAGGTTTACTGCCTCCTTGAAGTAGTTGGTTCAATATATAGAACCTGTGAAAGTAACATTTGATTAGTAGGTTCATAAGTTTGAATAGTAGGGGCACTAACCTCCTCTATAAATGCTACTCAAAGCTCTTATTTTTCTGGGGAATTCAGTAGATTCATCAATGTTACTTCCTCCACAAGTAAACTGATGTGGAGAATCAAGAGAAAATGGTATAGGTTCTATTCTAAATGCAACAGGAAAAGTCTAATCAGTAGTATCAACATGCGTATCAGAAAACTACTGCATTTGTTGCTGAACTGAAAAGGTATCAGTCTTGGACATTGGCTGATCAAACATAGGGGTAACATATGTATCTGACTTATTAGCAATGCTTGATGAATAAGTATTATCAGCAACTGCATTTAAATCAGAAACATGCTGAAATGGCTGCTGAAACAAAACAGAATCAGTAACCTTACTAATCTTTTGGTACTGATCACCGTGCCATTCTGGTTTCACATTCTCTTCAAACACACAATATCTACTGATTACAATCGAATTTATTTTTGGATCAAAATATCTGTATGCCTTTGACCCAGATTCATAACTAACAAATACCACCTATTTGCTTCTATCAGAAAGTTTATTCAGGTGTGTGCCAAGAATCTTCACATGAGATTGGCACCCAAACACTCTCAAGTGAGAGACCTTTGGTTTCCTCTCTATCCATTTCTCATATGGAGTCATATCATTTAAACTCTTGGAGAAAGACCTGTTTATTAAATAGATAGCTGTGTTTACAGCTTCCCCCCAAAGAGTCAATGGCACATTCATAGTTTTCAGCAAAGATCTAACTATAGATATCACAGTCCTATTCCTTCTCTCTCCTACTCCATTATGTTGTGGAGTATAAGGAGCTGTAAGATATCTTTTGATATCTTCCTGTTGGCAAAACAAATTGAATTCATTCAAATTAAACTCCCCTCCTCTATCTGTTCTAAAAGCTTTAATCTTTTTACCACTTTCAGATTCAACTAATGCTTTAAACTTCTTAAATATATCAAAGGTATCACTTTTCTGTTTCAACATGTATACCCATGAGTATATGGAATAATCATCAACTATGAGGAGAAAATATTTGCTCCCTCCTAATGAAGAGGAAACTATTGGACCACACAAGTCCCCATGTATCAGTTCTAATACATTCTTTGCTCTAAAAGTGGAGGAATCAGGAAAGGCAGACCTAATCAACTTAGAAACAACACATTCCTGACAAGTTTCTTTAGCTAAAGTAATTTTCGGAAGCCCCTTAACTAAAGACTTATCAGACATGGTCTTTAAAGCTTGATAATGCAAATGTCCATATCTAGCATGCCACAACCTACTGTTATCTTCTGTGGTTGTCAGGCAGTATTGATCAGGTATACAAAATTTCAACAAATACATTCTATTTGATGCTCTCTTCACATCAATCAAGTTATTCCCCTTTTTATCAGATACAACCATAGTGCCATTTTTTATAACAATTGTACATCCTATTTCATCTAACTGTCCACCACTCAAAATATTTGACTTCAACACAGGAATGTACAAAACATTGGATAAAAGGGTAGTGTTACCAGCTTCTGCCGAGAAGAGGATTGTGCCTTTTCCAGCAATTCTAGCCAGTGTGCCATCACCAAATCTTACTCGTCCAATCACAGAATCATCAAAGTTATGGAAATAATCTCTATTTCCTGTCATGTGACCTGTGGCTCCAGTATCTAAGTACCAAAAATCTGAAACATTCGATTCTGAATGTATACCTTGCAGGAGAATCTCTGAATTAACGTATGTATGAACATCAATGTTAGATTCAGACTCCTGCTCTTCAACAGCCATCAAAACAGTATGCTGGTTTACTATTTCTTGCTGACCTTTGTCTTCACTTTGCTCGGCTAAATAAACAACTTCCTCCTTTTTACATTCTGAAGCAAAGTGACCAAAACATTTGCAATTAAAACACTTTATATTGGACTTATCTCTCTTGGATTTCCCATGATACTTTGGAGTGCTACTGCTGGCACCTCCATCAGTAGGTCTAGTAGTAAATCCTCTGCCACCTCTTCCTCGGCTTCTTCCCCTAAAATTATTGTAACCACATCCACGAACAACACCAGAATTCCTCCTTGTCTTTGCTTCCCACTCAGCCCGGGTTAACAAAACCTGGTTATCAGTTGATGATAGTAAAGATTGCAAACGAATTTCGTAAGTTTTTAAAGCACTTACCACATAATCAACTGTCATTGACTGTGTATCTCCAAATTGCTCCAGATTACATGTAATTGGATCAAACTTTGAAGGTACAAACCGAAGTAGCTTCTCTACTATACGTTGCTCTTTAACCTTCTAACCAATCTTTCTCATGGTTGTCACCACAGATGTAAGCCGGTTTACATATTCATCCACTGACTCAGAATTGTGCATTTGCAATCGTTGAAATTCACTGCGAAGTTGATTCATCCTCGCATTCTGGAATTTCTCATTACACACATGGACGTTTTTCAATGCATCCCATGCTTCTTTTGCTATTTTCTTATCAGCAACTAGGATCAACAATTCATCGCTTAAAGCTTGATAAATGAAAGACAATGCTACCTTATCCTTGTGCTTATCAATCGGTTGGACTTCATCTTTATCTGGCTCAATGGCATCCCAAACTCCTTACGCATCTAAAAAGGCTCGAACTCGAATTGCCCATGTGGCAAAATTCCCTCCTTTTTGCAATATTGGACAGCAACCAAGACTTCCTCCTCCTCCACTCGAAGAAGGCTTGAATCCTCCTGATTCTACCATACTGGTTGTGGAAGTCTTTCCACTTGTCGAAGACTCCATTGGCAATTTCTTCATGGTTGCAGAAATACCTTTACTTGATAATGCTTTCTCACAATTTTATGTGCTCTTATATTGTTTGGTTACTTCTTCAGATACTTGTTGCTTTCATATGATATGGCTATGATACCAAATGTAAGATTCAAAAATCAGGAATCAACAAAAGCAACACATTCAGTATGGACAAGGTCTTCTGAAGAAGAATTCAGAACCAATGTACAGTGAACAGTTGTAATTGTCAACCAACTGACATGGAAATAAAATACATGTTTCCACTTCACTATTATAAAGAATTACATCAGAACCATTAACAGTGAGGACAACAAGCTTATAGTCAACATGTGTTACTAAATGAGTCCTGTGCTAGATCTAGTAAGATGTGTCATCAAAATGTATCTAACCCAACTTATAATGGAATATCATGTATGAATAGTAGGTTGGTCAATGTATATTTAGCATTATTGTGAACTTACTTATACTTAGGGTATATAAATTACTAAATACCACATCATATCCTGTGGAAATCTACTTATACTTAAGGTAAAATTCTGACAGGGACTACCAATAAACTATCAATAGTAAAGTCTATGTCAGCTTTGCCCACACCAATTATGTTGATGTTAGCTAAAGAATGTTGATGTTAACTAAAGAAAGTGAATGATCACGACCCTTCTTCTGTGGTCTTACTTGTTGTAAAATAACTCCAGCTCATACTAGTGAGAACTATTGCTCTGCATGCCCTTCCTATAGGCATATATGAATATGAGCAATATATAGTACTATATATTTCTATCAAGGTCACCACTCATGTACATATTTCTATCATATTGGGTACACTAAGCAATAAGGAAACCAAAGATCCAAAATTTTCATCACTACGTTAAGCTGGAATAGAACTATCTAAATTATATTATTTACTAAATCCTTAGAAAGATAGAACTATCTAAATTATATTATTTACTAAATCCTTAGAAAGGTATATTCCTTACTAACCATATAAGGACTGATACGGTAGTGCATGGCCACCACATGCATGAATGCATCAAAGTGTAAATAATACCTATCACAGGTGAAGTAAGTGCTCTACCATCTGAGCTACATTCCCTAATATTAATTATCTTCCGAGATTCCCATATTTCTTGCATGGAAAGCGATCTATCCCCTAGTCTCTCGCTTAACCCATGCCCCTCATATAGTCAACTAATCCTGATATAAAAATACAAAGTTTAAAACATATGGAGATGTATGATATTGATCCCCGTGCCTCTCGTCTTGCATACTAAGCGAGCACTCTACTATCTAAGCCACATCTCTATACATTAATTATCTTCTTTGAGATCTCCTTGCTGCTCGTAGGCTATGCAAGTATGTTTCTATCTAAGCTACATCCGCAAATATCAATTATCTCATTTTGAGATCCCTGTGCCTCTCGTATGCTAAAAGAGCTCTCTACCATGTAAGCCATATTCCCAAAATTCTTATCAAAATATTTTTAATAAAGCATTACTGTACAATCTGAGATACATTTCTAAAATTTTTATCAAAGTCATATTAAAAGGAAATTACTAAAATAGAAATGAAAAGTTTAACTTATGCTAGAGAAGCGAATAAAAATATAAATTTTAACTCACTTTGGAGATTTAATTACAAATGCAAAGTTTAACGATCATTGAAGATGCGGGGTATCAATCCCCATGCCTCTCACATGCGAAGCAAGCATGGTCCACACTAATTAGACTATCATCCTGTATGCCCTCCCTATATGCATGCACAAAAAGGATGAATAGTGTAGTACTATACAACTAACCTTTGGTAGGGTCACCTCACATGATTTCTATGCTCAATAGCTATGACTAGTCAAAACCTACACATATACATAACCTTAGGATTTGGACTACTCATTAGAATGTTTGTCGGATGTCTAAAATAATTATCATGTGGTCAACAAATCTACTATCCATGGTTTTGCGGATGGACTTTGTCACCTAGTTCAAAAGCAACCAACACGAAAGGTGAGCCTCTCAACTATCCATGAGAATGCTAGTTCTTTAGCTTCATCTATACTAGATCATTGGGAAGGTTGCATCTTCACTAGCCATTTAAAAACTACCACAATGACATTTATCCACCATGCATATGGATAATACAAGTATATCAAGGACATAAGTGATGCCCTAGACTAAGTGTTACTAGGATTTTTACGGTCCTTCGTTTATTAACTAATTCTGCTTACCCCGAAAATACAAGTGGTTGTGCACTAAAGCTCATCTTAAAAGTTGAAATATCAACTAAGTCGTTTTGACTCTACTACCTTATATATGTATACTTATGATACCCTTCCAAGGGTATGTAGTATGAATTGTCTCTATATTGTTAATATAGAAGTCTAATATCTACGTGTATACTACTTCCTATTGGAGTCATAGGTGTAGTACTTGCATATTCATCACATCAGGATATACAACACACCACATAATCGATAAGTTCATGATCATACATATAGACATCAATAATATTACAATTTAAATTCTAAAGAATGAATTAAGAAAATAAATTTGTGGAAAACTATTATCAAGAGTTGCAGGTGGGCATGCTACGTGCTAATGTGCAAGAAGATGATAATACAAAGATGACTAGATTCTTGGGAGGATTGAATGGAGAGATACAAGATATACTTAATTTTCAGAACTACAACTCTTTTGATTAACTATTTCATTATTTATGCAAAGTTGAGAGGTAAGTTCAAAGGCAGCCACACAAATTTGGTCATACCATTCCTAGTTCTTCCATATCTTGGAGGGATGCCAATCAGCAACTGAAGATTATTGGCCATTCTAGTAGGGCTGCTGTACCAATTGGCCAAGGGAATTCAGCAAGCTATTTTACTTCGCCAATGTCCAAACCTAGCGATTCAAAAAAGACCCCTATTGCCCCTACTAAAAGTTCATCCTCGGTTGCTTCTACAGGAAGGACAAGAGAGATTGAGTGTTTCAAATACAAGGGAAAAAACATGTTATGCGTGATTGTCCAAATCAGTATGCCTTTATCATTCGAGAAGATAGTGAGTATACATCGGCCATTGAGGTAGAAGAAGGAGGATGATTTGACCACGAGGAGCCTCAACATGCTCCTAGGTCAGAAATAGAAGAGATCATCTTTGATACAAGTCATGCAAGCCTCATTGTTCATTTTGTTCTTAGCTCCCAGATGGAGAAGGTAGAAAACGGGCAACACCACAATTTGTTCCAATCGAAATTTATGATCAAAGAGCACTCGTGCAAGATCATAATTGATGGTGGAAGCTACAACAATATTACAATTTCAGAGATGGTTGGGAAGCATGGCCTAACCACACGATTACACCTACAATCATACTACATTCAGTTGCTTAATGGTTATGACAAGTTAAATGTAACAATGATGGTATGTATTTTTCTGTTGGTACCTATTCTGACTTTGTGGACTGTGATATGGTGTCAATGTAAGCTTGTGCAATACTACTTGCAAGACTATGACAATATGATAAAGATGCTACACATTATGGACATTCAAACAAGTATTCACTTATGCACAAAGATAATAATATTGTGTTGGTTCCAATGTCACCAGAAGAACTTTTCAAAAATGATTTATATAGGGCTGAATGTGAGAGAAATGAAAAGGAGATAGGGTGACATCCATAAAATGAGAAGTGGTCATCGGTCCAAATTGAGAGAAAAGAAAGAAAAATGTGAGAAGAAATAAAGATACCGATCAAGGGACAGGTTCTATTAGTAATTAAAAGTGAGATGCGAGAATTGAAAACCAATTCCCAAGAGTGCTTTGCCATTGTATGTAAGGACGTTCCCTTTTCTACTCATACTTTACCCTCTTCTTTGCCTGTTTTGATTGTTTCTTTATTGCAGAGTTTGCTGATGTGTTTTCAAATGAGATACCTACCAGGCTGCCACTATTGCGGGGGATAGAACATCAAGTCGATTTGATTTAGGGGGCATCTTTGCCTAACCGTCCCCCATATCGTACCAATCCCGAGGAGACAGAAGAAATTCAGCGCCAAGTGCAAGAGCTTCTCGATAAATGGTATATGCATGAAAGTTTAAGTCTATTTATTGTTCCTGTTTTACTTGTGCCAAAGAAAGATGGATCATGGAGGATGTGTATAGATTGTCGAGCTATTAACAATATTATGGTTCACTTTAATTGTCACGCCCCGACCCATCTGTCGAGCACGTGGCAACCGCCGTATGAGCCCCAAGGGACCCATACAAGGCATTTAATGATATATACATAATTTATATACATTAACAATGCAGCGGATAATACAATCAAATCATCTAACTAAACTCTACTAACACAGTCCCGATATACCTACTACAATACTATGGTCACAAAATTAGTAAACAACTAGGTTCGTCGATAATCTCGCCTCCATTAGCTATCCTGACCGGTCGTCTAGTAGACCTGCACACATTTGAACGTCGTGTGCTCAGCCGCAAGCGGCTGAGTGCTTATGACTCTAACCGCAGTAGAATAACTCAAGTAGCAAACAAGGAGATTCTAGCATATTCATAACATCATTTCATAATCTCAAACAAAGCATGTAAAATCAACAAATAAAACATGAAGCATTATAAGAAGAACATGTAATATAAGTGTGTAGCTCAACTACAAATATGAAGTGTGTTTATTTCACAAGATTATTGTCACTAAAAATATCATCACATTCAAATATTGTGATCTAGGCAGCCAATCTATGCTTAGGGGATCTCCTGATCAGGGAGTTCCCAAAAGCCCATCAGTGTCCACTATCTATGTCTCTACCTATGCCCGTCACACTGATGTTGGCAGAGAGGTCGGGTGACCGTGAATCCCTCTCCGATGGTACACTAGGCGAATCACTTCATCTCCGTGACCTAGCGACCAGTCACTCCATGCGTCTTTCCCAGACAATCCATGGAGCAACTCGTGTAGTACTACACTAAGGGTCACCGCACCTATGTAAACGCATCGGCCACGGCTAGCTGGTAATAAACCCCAGGATCTGGACTACTCTTCAGAACGTCTGCAGAACGTCTGGAATGATAGCCATGAGGTCCATAGATCCACTGTCTAAGGCTATGCGGAAGGAGTCACCGTACCAATTTACAAGCAGCTATGCCTGCCAGGAGGCATGCATCCTAGCCGTCGCCGGAATGCTATAACCTCGGCGACATGTTTGCTAGGTCATTGGTTTGGTTTCATCCATCCTAGCCATCTTAGGACTATCACGGTGACGACTTAGCGGCACCATGCGGGTATAGTGAATACATCACAATGTTTTCTGGCAATAAACTAATCCATATCTTATCCTCACCCTTTTATGTCCGAGATGATTTCAATATCTTTGGGTAATATACTTTATGAGTATTAAAGCTCGTATCTGAAATCTAAAAGATCCAATATGGTGCATCCATAATGTTTTCATACAAAAGTATGTCAATGTTACATGTCTCAAAGTGATACTAATTGATGTCCATAAATAAGTCAGACTAAAGTGTAACCTGATAGTCTCTAGGTGTAACTGTTACATGCTATTATTTTTCATCACATCAACATAGCAGGTAATGAGCAAGAGCATAACCTAGCACATATTTAAATAACAGTAGACATAAGATAACAAGCATATCACACTAATAATATAGATAGGCTATTCCAATGTAACAAGCATCAATCATGAATAATTAAATATTAATTTCTAAGCAGTAAACATTTATCTCCTCAAGTTTCGCCAACTTGAGAATAGTCTACTGTAGTGAACCGACGCACCTGGATGTTGTAGTTCGTCCTTCAGAACCAACTGTAAAATAGCTTGAACGTCGTTAAATATTTTGAGATGACCTACCTATTACAAACATCATCACCTTTAGAGATTATCTCTTATATTAGGTATTATCTATTTTATTTTTAATGAGCTAAACTAACCACCTTTCTTTATTTTCTTTAAACTCATCTCAACCCAATTTAGTTAAATGTTGTTCAACTCGATTTAGTTTATTCGACATAATCTACCCTAACTAATTCACCATTACTCTACCACTTGATCACCTAAGTTCCCATTCTATTGTGAGCTAATTAAAATTCTAAGTCATCCATAGTTCAACTAATGACTCTAATTTTATCTAGTTGTCATATCTAATAACTAACAAAGTGGGACATTGCAAATATGTCTTAGTGTTGACCTACTTTCGATTACCCATTATGACGTAATTATTATATTACCCACATGCTTACAAATAAATTAAGAAAATAACACAAAATACCCACATGCTTACAAATAAATTAAGAAAATAACACAAAATACTAAATGAGTGCGCCGTCGAGCTCTCAGCAAGAGATTCGGCAGACATGCATGGGAAAAATTCCCTATTTGACCCTATTGGTTCCGTTTAATTACAATATTACCCTATTTTACCGATTATGCCCCCATCAGATATAATTATTTACCTAGAATTATTTTTTCATCTTTAACCCTACTTCTTTGAATTAATTACGAGGTAATTTCTCACTATACCCCTTCTACTCCTACATATTCCTATTAGCTTTACTATATATATATATATATATATATATATATATATTCCTAACAAAATTTGGAGTTTACAAGTTCTCACCCTCTAAAAAAATTTTGGTCCTCCAAAAATTACAACGTTCATAAGAGTATGCATAGTTAGGGTTTGCATTATGGATAAAGAAGTCTACTACCTTCAACTACTAAATGCTTCGAATAGATCCGAATAGTAAGATTGGATTCATGCTTTTGGTTTTCAAAATGTCTTCCTCTACCTCCATATATATATTCTATTAGGTAGGTACATCCACCCATATGGACGTCATATGTACTAGTTGCATACTTAACCAACTCTCAATAGGTACTAAAATCTATAAAATTTAATTAATAGGGGTTGGTGAGAAATGTTGTGAAAATTTAATCACAACCCTCGATTAACTCCTAATTCAAATACAGTTAGCATTTTGTTTATTTTGAAAGAACGATATGGTATCTATCTTTTGCCAACTAGATCTTTCTGAATTCTAGCAGCAAGCATGTGAATTATTCGGATCTCTTCGTTAAGTTGGTTTCCTAAGCATCTTTCTCTACCTTCATTTTTTTTTTCCTCTAAAGTATCTTTCACCAAAGGTATTAGCTTTCTCACGATCTAGGGTTTATTTATTTATTTATTTATTTATATAAACAAGATACATAGTTATATTGTTGTATCTCTCATCTATAATAACTAAGATAGTATATCTCCTAAATACCTATTGAAAGTTAAGGATTTTGTGTTGTATGAACAAGTTTATATTAACTAATTCCTTAACTATGACACCTTAACATTAGAAGGAAAATATGACATTTATCTCTACTAAATGTTTCTGAATCCTAGAGCAAGCATGTAGACTACTTTTGGATTCCAAAGAAGGCTAATAAAATTATACTTTTCCTTAGTTGGGATTTCTTATATATCCTATAAGACATTGTATTACTGCTTCTTTGATCCTCTCTAATAGTAATAGTGGCAAAGCTAAATCATCTACCACTTTAACCCATAGAAGCCAATCAGAGAAAAAGAGAAGATATGGTACTAGATAAAATCAAAAAGCTCACTAAGTCAGGTACCTTAAGAATATCTAAAAATGTCAAAAGATGCTCATGTTTAGCATTCTCCCCACGAACAGTAAAATTGACTCCCAATAAAATAAAGTAAGAAAACGTACAAGGGTTTAATGTCTAAAGCTCAAAAATCTATACTAATATAATGTAAAACAAGCAAATTACTGTAAGCAAACTTAAAGCTAAGCAACATGAAAAACTACTTTTTTTTTTTCACTATAGTAATGCAATCATATCATAATTAAAAATTCAAATGCAGTTGCAAGCAATCACAAGATATTTTCTTAGTGAATAGGAAGCTATACATGTCGCTATGATTAATCATAGTCTAGCATAACATGGCTTGGTTCACACGTGAACACTTAAGTCATGTAGTGAAAGGTCATATGCTTCAATATGCAATCTTGACCAGAGTATTGAAACCAAAAGTAAAACATCGCTGAGTAGGTGCAACTTATTCCCAAAGAAATGCTATAATTTATCTGACTGATAGTTGATGTTAAATATCAAGATAAAAGTAAGGGGTATATTTTTTTCTTATTCTCAATATCATACCCCAATATAACAAAAGCTCAATACATGAGTATGTATTCATGGATATACAATTTGAAGATACACATAGACACTCCACTTTGTGTCAAATCTTTCTTTTAAAAGTGGTAGTAGATTTTGAATCAAATTTAGCATCCACTTTTTGCAATTTCTACAGTTTATGACATCCTTGAAGGCAATTGCCATATTAACGCAAAGTTCCTCAAGAATACTTTATTTGATAGATCCGAAAATAACCTTTGCTAATACAAGTCCTAGGAGGATATGAATGTTAAGAAACTGAGTCAAAATGATCGAATGTATATTCTCACTTAAATGTTCAGCAGAGAAGAGGGGTTCAAGATACAACCACAAATTTTTTTTTCTCAAGTTCCCAAAAGTAGTATAACTAAGATCTACACTACGATATCTTATAAGACTATAACCTGCAAGGGATATGAGGGAAGGGACAAATAAATACAAGGAGAAATTTTAAATGATCAAATTTTAAATGACAAGTAAGAGAATAACAATAACGATAGATGGAAATGATCTTTAGATGGATTTGGAAAAATATTTCAAAACTAAGTCAAATTTTTATTATGCAGGAATTAACATATAGTAGATGATTAGATTTCTAAGATATCTAAAGCAAACAAGAAAGCTAATAGGTTGTCAAAGGAAATCCATGGGGATAAAAGTCCACGTGTTAAGATCATAAAAAGAGAAGAAACATCCAATCCCAATATTACCAAAGATAGTGAAGAGAAACTATGACAAACGGCTCTCATCATCAAGTGAAAGAGGATACAATTTTCAAGACCAATAGAAGTCAAGATTTTATTTCTACTGCACAAATTTTGAAGTGCCAAACTAATGCATATGCAAAAAAAGTTGTGGAGTAACGGAGTATGAAGGATTTTGAGAAAATGTTAAACTATATATTATCCGACAATAACCATGCCAATGAATCCCAAGACCAATTACCTGGAAATGTACCATGGGTTTTCTTTTTCCTTGCATCAATATGCAAAATATAAGATTATCATATTTGAGAGTAGAGAACTTACAATCTTGCATCTATATGCTCAAAATGATAAGATGCACGTCTAGATACAACCATTGTGGTTATGCAATATAAACTTTCATTAATATCTACATAATGAAGGTAAGAGACTCAAAGTTGACAAGACATAGAAACATATTAAGTCAATCTTTATCATAACCAACAAAGTAGTATTGCATTCTCCAAATCCATGGAGGATAACACTAACCAAGAAAATTGGAGAAGTAATGGAGCAAACAAAAGTAAATAATAGCACGTTTAAAAAAGATATACATGATCTGATAGGCAAGGAGAAAAGGAGACATGCCAGAAGGTACAATGTTTATGGTGAAGGTATAAATAACTAATACCATAACTGATAATATCTATTACACTAGGAATAAGAATTAAGAGAAGATGAACTATGTATCACGGGGTAGACATACAGTGGAATAATTCTTAATCTATAAGAGTTCAAGGACCACAATGAAATTCCAAAAAGAAACACGCAATTAGAGAAATAACTTATAAGTTTCTGTAATTTCTTGAGCACATTATCCATACTAGAACTAAGGAAACCAATGACTTTTCCTGAAAGATGTTCATACTGATGATTGATGTTAGTGCATGTGATCAAAGCATGAAGATCTAATCATCGATGATACCACAACTAAAAATAATAGAATAGTGTATCATTAAGTATTTCAAGACACTTTATGTGAGATAGATTTGGTGTGTCCAAGATGAAAATCTATCAACTAAAGAAGCTGAAAAAGGAACAACCCAAGAGAAGGGTTATGAAATCCTATCCTCTGAAATTCTTGTTGAGTTGAAGGTCTTGAAAGAATTCCATGGATGTAGTCATCCAAGATATATTAACTTACGCATTTGAGACTATTAATATGACCTTAATTTAAGTGCGGGTTCGAAGATTTAAATTAATAAAACATTTGATCATTAGAAAGAAGTTTTTTTTTCTTTCAAAAATTCAAGACTTTGAAGAAAGAAATAAATTCTCTTAAAACTGATATTTCGCAAGCTAAGTTAAATATTTTTTTTTCAATGCAACTAGAATATGTATCTTAATAGGCAACAGGCTTTGATAAAATCTCAACCAATGTTTTAAATTGTTGATGCACTTTGTCAAGAGCATAAGAATATTAAAACTCATTAAGAATGGAATTTAGTAAGAATAGAGAGTTTAGAAGTGCCTCAACCATCAACAGGAAGGAAAAATAAATACTTGGATTATTGAAACTAATTCAATAAGGAAGGAGAAATAATTAAGATCTATGATATTAGGGAAGTTCATAATGATATAATACATAACTACCATTACAACAATTACCTTGTAATAGTTAAGACCTCTGCACCTAGACGATTCATCATCCATGATCCATATATAGAATATGTGATAAACTTACTTAAAAGAAATATCCAATCACAATAATAAGAACTAATATCGAGGTGACAAATAACTCGCCCCATCTATAGCTTGAATTTAAATTTTTGTCAAGTTATAGATATGGTCTGTAAGAGGTGCTAATAGATCATAGAAGAGGTGCAAGATCAAGAGATGCAATCTCGAATAAGATATACGTGAGGTTAAGAGAACTAAAGTACCATCATTCTGACCCTACTCAATATCCTATGTATATCGGGACTATTAGCCTAATCCTTAAATCCTCGAACCTAGGCTCTGATACCACTTTAATTGTCACGCCCCGACCCATCTGTCGAGCATGTGGCAACCGCCGTATGAGCCCCAAGGGACCCATACAAGGCATTTAATGATATATACATAATTTATATACATTAACAATGCAGCGGATAATATAATCAAATCATCTAACTAAACTCTACTAACACAGTCCCGATATACCTACTACAATACTATGGTCACAAAATTAGTAAACAACTAGGTTCGTCGATAATCTCGCCTCCATTAGCTATCCTGACCGGTCGTCTAGTAGACCTGCACACATTTGAACGTCGTATGCTCAGCCGCAAGCGGCTGAGTGCTTATGGCTCTAACCGCAGTAGAATAACTCAAGTAGCAAACAAGGAGATTCTAGCATGTTCATAACATCATTTCATAATCTCAAACAAAGCATGTAAAATCAACAAATAAAACATGAAGCATTATAAGAAGAACATGTAATATAAGTGTGTAGCTCAACTACAAATATGAAGTGTGTTTATTTCACAAGATTATTGTCACTAAAAATATCATCACATTCAAATATTGTGATCTAGGCAGCCAATCTATGCTTAGGGGATCTCCTGATCAGGGAGTTCCCAAAAGCCCATCAGTGTCCACTATCTATGTCTCTACCTATGCCCGTCACACTGATGTTGGCAGAGAGGTCGGGTGACCGTGAATCCCTCTCCGATGGTATACTAGGCAAATCACTTCATCTCCGCGACCTAGCGACCAGTCACTCCATGCATCTTCCCCAGACAATCCATGGAGCAACTCGTGTAGTACTACACCAAGGGTCACTGCACCTATGTAAACGCATCGGCCACGGCTAGCCGGTAATAAACCCCAGGATCTGGACTACTCTTCAGAACGTCTGGAATGATAGCCGTGAGGTCCATAGATCCACTGTCCAAGGCTATGCGGAAGGAGTCACCGTACCAATTTACAAGCAGCTATGCCTGCCAGGAGGCATGCATCCTAGCCGTCGCCGGAATGCTATAACCTCGGCGACATGTTTGCTAGGTCATTGGTTTGGTTTCATCCATCCTAGCCATCTTAGGACTATCACGGTGACGACTTAGCGGCACCATGCGGGTATAGTGAATACATCACAATGTTTTCTGGCAATAAACTAATCCATATCTTATCCTCACCCTTTTATGTCCGAGATGATTTCAACATCTTTGGGTAATATAGGTTTATGAGTATTAAAGCTCGTATCTGAAATCTAAAAGATCCAATATGGTGCATCCATAATGTTTTCATACAAAAGTATGTCAATGTTACATGTCTCAAAGTGATACTAATTGATGTCCATAAATAAGTCAGACTAAAGTGTAACCTGATAGTCTCTAGGTGTAACTGTTACATGCTATTATTTTTCATCACATCAACATAGCAGGTAATCAGCAAGAGCATAACCTATCACATATTTAAATAACAGTAGACATAAGATAACAAGCATATCACACTAATAATATAGATAGGTTATTCCAACGTAACAAGCATCAATCATGAATAATTAAATATTAATTTCTAAGCAGTAAACATTTATCTCCTCAAGTTTCGCCAACTTGAGAATAGTCTACTGTAGTGAACCGACGCACCTGGATGTTGTAGTTCGTCCTTCAGAACCAACCGTAAAATAGCTTGCACGTTGTTAAATATTTTGAGATGACATACCTATTACAAACATCATCACCTTTAGAGATTATCTCTAATATTAGGTATTATCTATTTTATTTTTAATGAGCTAAACTAACCACCTTTCTATATTTTCTTTAAACTCATCTCAACCCAATTTAATTAAATGTTGTTCAACTCGATTTAGTTTATTCGACATAATCTACCCTAACTAATTCACCATTACTCTACCACTTGATCACCTAAGTTCCCATTCTGTTGTGAGCTAATTAAAATTCTAAGTCATCCATAGTTCAACTAATGACTCTAATTTTATCTAGTTGTCATATCTAATAACTAACAAAGTGGGACATTGCAAATATGTCCTAGTGTTGACCTGCGTTCGATTACCCATTATGACGTAATTATTATATTACCCACATGCTTACAAATAAATGAAGAAAATAACACAAAATACTAAATGAGTAAAAGGGTCATAATAGGGTTGGAAGAGGGAGGTGGGGGAACATGCATTCATGAATCGAAGATCCTATGACGAAGGTCCAATAGCACAGCAAGCATTGAAAGCGTAAAAAGCATGCAAATCTGAGATAGATTCGACCTTAGCATGGCACCTCACCAGATCCAATTGAGTTGGGAATGGGGGGCTCCCATGGTTGCCGCTGGATTGAAGGTGGAAGGCTAGCTATGCGATTTGGGGGCGGCGCGAGCAAGGGTGGAGAAGATGCTCTCAACGGTGAAGGTGACGAAACGAGGGCAGGGCGGAGGAGAGTGCGCCGTCGAGCTCTCGGCAAGAGATCCGGAGCCGCATCTGGAGAAGAGGTCGAACGAAAGGGGAGATCGAATGGGACGCCTTCGCGTGCTCGCCCGATCTAGGGCTTGGAGCGCGCTTGCGTCGCACATGCACGGGAAAAATTCCCTATTTGACCCTATTGGTTCCGTTTAATTACAATATTACCCTGTTTTACCGATTATGCCCCCATCAGATATAATTATTTACCTAGAATTATTTTTCCATCTTTAACCCTACTTCTTTGAATTAATTACGAGGTAATTTCTCACTATACCCCTTCTACTCCTACATATTCCTATTAGCATTACTATATATATATTTCCTAACAAAATTTGGGGTTTACATCCTATTCCTCGGTTAGATATTATGCTTGATAAATTATGTGGGTCTACTGTCTTTTCTAAGATTGACTTGCGTAGTAGTTACCACCAATTAGAAAGAAGCTAGGTGTGATGAGGACATCACAGGTTCACCCGTGCAAGACCCGGTTAGCATACAAGGCCCAATGACATGAGCCCGTGCACGACGCTTAGGACAACAGGTGAATTCTTTTCTTGGGCAAATTAATTACTTAATTACAGAACAAATGGTATTGCCTAATTATTATTGTTTACTTGTCACTACATACAAGGAAATACATAGAGGAATTACTCATATGGAAGTTGCATGAATTACTCATATGGAAGTTGAGTAATTGAAGGAATATTTATTCAAGAATCAAATCTTCATCAAATATTTATCCAAGAGCAAAATAAGGAGGATTTATTCAAGATCAAATCTTCATCAAAATTTTTTTTAAGAGCAAATCAAGGAATATTTATTCAAGATCAAATATTTATTCAAATCTTCATCAAGGGATATTTATTTTCCAAAATTCATGGCTTACAAGAGGAGGAGATTTATATATTTATTTTTCTATTTTAGTGAAATAAAATATGAAAAAACGTCCATTATTGTGTCTATATATTTGGTGAAGCATGCCCTATTGAAGGGGACTTTGATTTTTTGCTTTAACCACCACTTTTGTAATGCTTTTGCTACAAACTTGAAGTCCAATTTCTTTAATCACATCTTGAGTGATCCTTCCGCTGTTGCTCTTTCAGTTCTCATGAATTGTTCGTGCCGTTCTTTGTGAACAAGTCAGTCGTGTCTGATACGGTTGATAACCAACTGAGGAGTGGTTTAGCGATTGCGAGGTTAATGGTCGCGTTCCTAGATCGTGGTTAGCCTCCCCTGCGTCAAAGTCATAACTCCCTACCTTAAGGATTTCTTCTACGACGAAAGATCGGGACTAACTTGCTTGCATGCATTTTAAGTCGAGGGGGGTGCATATTAGGTGGTATCAGAGCCTTCGTTACCGGTAGGAATTCATCTATCCTTTAGTATATTCTCTTTTATTTTCCCTACATCAAAAAAAAAAATCCTCTAGTCCTTTTCTTGAACGTTGTTTTTCCTTCTTTTATACTGTTCTTTTTTTTATCTCCTAATTTTTGTTTGCTTTATTGAATTTTTATCCTTCTTGCAAAAAAAAAAAAGTTTTTCGGCCAAAGAGATAGTGTTTACCTAAATCTTGAAAAAAAAAGGTAGAGAAAAAATAGGAGGAAGTGTTCGACTAAGGAAAAAAAAAAGGGAAGAAAAATTCGGCTGAAATCTTGGAAAAAAAAAGGAGAAAAAAGAGGAGGAAGTGTTGGGTAAGAAAAAAAGGAGAAAGAGAAAAAAATAATGAGAGGAAGGTTCGAGCAAGAAAAAAATAATATATATATATATATATATATATATATTTTATCCAAATTTTAATTATAATTATCCTTGCATTTATTCTTCCTTTGACAACTTCTACCTTGCTTGATTGAGTCATCCTTTCAATTTCTTGAATTATTATTTTCTTCTCTTTGCTACAAATATATCCCCACCTAGAGCTCCCTAAAATTATCCTTGATCACTGTGTTGTAGCACTTTGCAATCGCTTTATTCACTCCCTGTTGAAAGTTATCACGAACCAGCAAACACATGAGTAATTTTTGAGAAGGGTAAGAGCTTCAGGTGGTAAGGTTTGTGAGGATCGAGAGTATTTCATAAATAATTTATTAGTTCGGTAGAATTTCTCTTGTCTTTACTAACAATGTCAGGATCAAGAAGTCCTCGTGATGTTTCTTATGTCGGGGAAGATGTGTCACGCCCCAACCCTACTGTCGGGCACGTGGCAACCACCGTATGAGCTTAAAAGACCCATACAAGGCATTTAATGGTAATCACAGTCCATATACATCATCAACACAACAGAATATATAGTTAAATAATCTAGTCAACACTACTACACAGTCCCGATAAACCTACTACAATTGTATGATAACAGTATCGATAAATAAAAGTAAATTCATCGATAAACTCATCTTCATCAACCATCCCGATCGATCAGCTAATCACACTTGCACACACATTAAATGCGGTGTGCTCAGCCTTGCGGCCTAGTGTGAAATTACGGCTCGAAATCGTAGATAGGAAATCAAACACTAGGGGGAAGTACTAGGATGCCTTTGGGTTTATTAATTTTTAATTATTAACTTGCATAGATAATATCATTCACAATGTCAAGTTCTAACTATTTATGTATGTCTGTATATGTTCCTAATTATCATCTATGTTGAAAAACATGTCTATCACTAGTAAAAGTTATCTATGTTGCATAAATGTATGTATGTCTAGTATATGTCAACTAGGAGTATTTCTATATTTATGTCAAGTGCTTCCGGCCGCCAGCCTATGCTCAGGGAATATCCTGATCAGGGATTCCCATAAGCCTATCCGTGCCGTAAATGTCTAGGTCTCTACCTAGGCCCGCTGCACGGATGTTGGCAGAGAGATCGGGTGACAGTGTATCTCTCTCTATTGTCCCACTGGTCGATCCCTACACTCCGTCCCAACGAAATCTGTTGTGCTCGTACCTTTCCCCTTGGAATCCCAGTACGAGTCACAACATCACTGTGTAGCGCTACACAACTATCCGTCGACAGGGTCACCTCAATTAATATGTCCTCGGTCAGGCTAGCCGAATTAAGTAATAACCCTAGGATCCGGACTGCTCATCAGATCGTCTGCAGAACGTCTAGAATAGTAGCTGTGTGGTCTACGGATCCACTGTTTAAGGCTTTATGGGAATTCACCTCTCCGATTCAATAGCAGTTGATGTTGGCCGAGTTGAGCTCGTATCCGCACAATAGGTTGTGGCTAATTCGACTATATACCTGCTAAATCCTTGGAAGGGTTCATCCCCGCTGGCCACTTCGGGACTATCACGGTGACGCTCAATGTCACGCGTGTGGGTAATTGTATCTGAGTATGGACTTGCTCCACTTTCTGGTCTATATTGACCTTAGAGTTAGTCTAGCCCAATTCCCAACCAACTCCCACTATCTGAGCTGTTTGTACCCCAGAAGTGGTAATAGTGAGTGAACATCACTATTCGAACACTAAGGGTTTGATTTATCATCTAGGGTGTGTTACTAATACACCATCACAGTTTGTGATCTAGTGATGTCCCTAGGAGGTGCTAGTATCATATGTTACCTATCTCTCTATTTAAACTAGAGTGTCAGGTAATTATTCTTGATACCACCTCATATGTAGTGATTTCACTTTAGAATTTATAATTTTATCTTCTTTAGCAAGGTATTAGCATGTTATATAACAACAAGGAAAAATAAAGCAGTATGTAAAAGAATTTAATAAAGTATGTTAAATATTAGACAATATACTCATGGGATTTAATTCATGCTACATAAATAATATTATTCTAGCATGTATGTTATCACATATTTAGCAAACATACATTTTATTATTTTCAAGGCATCCAAGACTTTCCTAATAAAATCTTTATAAGATTATCCCTATGTTGAATTATATCATACTGCTATGAACCAACGCACCTTTATCGGAATTCGAGCTTTAGAACCAACCGAATTAAAGCTCCGAGACAATAGTAGTAGCTCCCAAATTAGAATAATATCCCTAAAATAACAAAAATTTCATTTAAAACATATTTTATTACGATATATTCCTAATTTAATAAGATAAAAATTATTTGATTACTAACCCACTTCAACTACTAGGCCCAACTTTATACTCAAACCCAATACTTTAATCTTTAATCCTCTTTCATCACCTCCAATTTATTATAATAGTCAAATTCCCATATCAAACATAATTTATTATATTCAAAGCCAAATCAATAGAAAATTCAAGCTAATTATTTCCCAATTTAATCTAATATCATAACATCATCACTAGCAAACTAACATTCAACAATCCTTTCCTTGATGTCAACCTTCATTCGATTCTCTCTACATACCTAATTATTATATCATATACATAATCTCTAAGTAAAAGATAAAGGAAAACATAATGAGGAGAAATAGGAAAATGAGAAGGAGGTGGGGGAGATTAGATTCGACCTTAGCGTGGGTGAAATTTGAATCTTAGAGCAAGATCCCTTCCTCAATAATTATCCTAAATCCAATTTGACCTCCCCAATTTGCCGGGAGGTCAGTGACGGTGTAGCAGAGAGCCTCCCCTGATGTTGCTGTGATGCGAGGGATGCATCAAGTGCTGGCGATCCTGGCGATGTCTCCTCGCCGCAAGATAGAGGACGACGAGGAAGTGAGGGATAAGATCCAGCCGCTGACGGAGGAAGCGATGGAGATGGCACCCGGATCACCGCTCTGATTACCAGAGAGATGGACGAAGCAGTGGACGGCGAAGTGTTCGCCGTTGAGCTTGTTGTGATGCGGGAGAGGTCAATCGCTGCGATGGTTGATCGACTCGTCCCTCCGCCGCTTCGCTGTCGAGTAGCACTCGGATCGCATCTGCAGCCGGCGATGGATCGAATGAGGAGAACGAGAGGTGGATGGCGATGAGTTCGTCAGGCTCGCTGTGATGCGGGAGACGACGGAATGAGGACAGGGGTGAAGGAGTCGGCGTTGGTGGAAAGAAAAATTAGGGCTTCGAAAGGTTTAGGTTCGCAGTCGCCGATTCAAGCGGGCGGCTTAGTTAAGCTGGTCAGTAAACTTATGCAGTTTGCCCCTCGAGTCTATAAAATCTTAACTAAGTCCCTCTATTTTTAATAAAATTCCAACTAGGTCCCTATAAATTTTAATAAATTACCACTATATCTTTTTTAATCAAAAAAATCAACCTAATGTCACCATTTTGGTCTCTAACCTCTTTTACACTAATCTAAACTTAAGAAATTTTTTAATAATAATAATAATAATATTATTATTATTTTATTTTTTTACTAATTAAATCACATAAAAATGGGGGTTTACAAGATGGGTCCCAATCATCGGCGATATCATTGTCTCCATGTTCTCAAGCTTTGATGGCTCATGTTACAAATACCTTCGAGCAAATACTATCCGATCAAGTACTTGTGCACCTGAACGGGTTGGAGAATCGTCTTGGTGAAATTGAAGCACGACTTGAACAAGTGGAGCGAACTCCTCCACGATAATACCCACCACCTCGAGTTCCTCAAGAACGAGTTGAAGCTAATCATAATGCTACTACTGCCGCTCTATTCGAACCAAGAGGAAATTTGAACGCTGCATTTCAAGAGGCTGCCGATGAAGAGTTAAATGATAATTATGTGGCTGATGATGAAGTTGCCTTGGAATTGTATCAGCGCCGCCCTGCACGAGGAGTGGTAGGTGATGGAGGTCCTGCACGTCACCATAATGAAGAGAGAAGAAATGATGCATTAGGTAAAACTAAATTCACTGTTCCTAGTTTTGATGGAAAGTTTAATCCAGAAGCCTATCTTGATTGGGAATTATTAGTTGAGCAAAAGTTCAGCTGTCATCATTACCCAGAAGAGTATAGAGTACGTGCAGCCACTACTGAATTTATTGGTTATGCTTCTATCTGGTGGAGTCAAATTCGACAAAGAAATGGAGGTCCTCATACTTGGGATGATTTGAAGCGCTTGATGAGGTCCAGGTTCGTACCTTCATATTTTGAGAGAGAATTACTTAATAAATTCCAAAGGATGAACCAAGGAAATAAATCTGTGGAAGAATACTATCAAGAATTGCAGGTGGGCACGCTACGTCATAATGTGCAAGAAGATGATAATGCAAAGATAGCTAGATTCTTGGGAGGATTGAATGAAGAGATACAAGATATACTTGATTTTCAGAACTACAATTCTTTGGATCAACTATTTAATTATGCATGCAAAGCTGAAAGGCAAGTCAAAGGAGGAAGCAACCATAAAAATCTAGTCGTAGCTATCCTAGTTCTTCCATGCCTTGGAGGGATGCCCATCAGCAACAGAAGGGTGTTGGTCATTCTAGCAGGACTGCTGCACCAATTGGCCCACGGAATTTAGGAAGCCGCTTTACTTCACCAACATCCAAACCTATCGATTAAAAAAAAAACCACTGTTTCCCCTACAAAAAGTTCATCCTCAGTTACTTTTACAGGAAAAATAAGGGAGATTGAGTGCTTCAAGTGTAAGGGGAAGGGACATTATATGCGTGATTGTCCAAATCAGTGTGCCCTTATCATTCGAGAAGATGGTGAGTACACATTGGCCAGTGAGGTTGAAGAGGGAGGTGGATCTGATCATGAGGAGTCTCAACCTATTTCAAGATTAGAATCAGAAGAGATCACATTTGATACAAGCTATGCAAGTCTTGTTGTTCGTCGTGTTCTTAGCTCCCAGATGGAGAAGGCAGAAAATGGACAGCGTCACAATTTGTTCCAATCTAAATTTGTGATTAAGAATCCAAATTTGTGATTAAGGAGAACTTTTGTAAGATCATAATTGATGGTGGGAGTTGCAATAATATTGCAAGTTCAGAGATGGTTGGAAAGCATGGCCTAACCACAAGATTACACCTGCAGCCATACTACATTCAATGACTCAATTCTTGTGGAAAGTTGAAGGTAACAATGATGGTACGTGTTCATTTTTCTATTGGTACTTACTCTGACTTTGTGGACTATGATGTGGTACCAATGCAAGCTTGTGTATTACTACTTGGAAGACCATGGTACGATAAGGATGTTACACATTATGGGCGTTCCAACAAGTACTCATTTATGCACAAAGATAAAAAGGTCGTGTTGTTTCCAATGACACCGGATGAACTTCTCAAAGATGATATAGATAGGGCTGAGTGTGAGAGAAAAGAGAAAGAGATGAGTGACATTCACAAAATAGAAAGTGAGAGTCATTAGCCCAAAATGAGAGAAAAGAAAGAAAAATGTGAGAAGAAAAGAGAAATACCAATCAATGGACAAGTTCTATTAGCCACCAAAAGTGAGATGAGAGAATTAGAAACTAATCCCCAAGAGTGTTTTGCACTTGTATGCAAGGACGCTCTCTTTTCTACTAATCCCCAAATGAGATACCTGCAGGGTTGCCACCATTACGGGAGATTGAGCATCAAATCGATTTGATTCCGGGGGTATCTCTGCCTAACCGACCCCCATACCATACCAATCCCGAGGAGAAAAAAGAAATTCAGCGCCAAGTGCAAGAGCTTCTAGATAAAGGATATGTGCGTGAAAGTTTAAGTCCATGTGCTGTTCCTGTTTTACTTGTGCCAAAGAAAGATGGATCATGGAGGATGTGTATAGATTGTCGAGCTATCAACAATATTACGGTACGTCATCGTCGTCCTATTCCTCGATTAGATGATATACCTGATTAATTGTGTGGTTCTACCGTCTTTTCTAAGATTGACCTGCGTAGTGGTTACCATCAAATTAGAATGAAGCTAGGTGATGATTAGAAAACAGCTTTTAAGACTAAATTTAGATTATATGAGTGGTTAGTTATGCCATTTGGTCTTACTAATGCACCTAGTACGTTCATGCGCTTAATGAATGAAGTGTTGAGAGCTTTTATTGAAAATTTATGGTAGTTTACTTTGATGACATATTAATCTATAGTAAGTCTTTAGATGAATATTTAGCACATATGCACAAAGTTTTGATTGCTTTGAGAGAGTCACATTTGTTTGCTAACCTCGAGAAGTGCACCTTTTACACGGATCGAGTCGTATTTCTTGGTTTTGTTGTGACTGCACAAGGAATTGAGGTGGATGAGGAAAATGTGAAAGCTATTCGAGCCTGGCCAACACCTACATCAGTCACGCAAGTACGGAGTTTTCATGGACTGACAAGCTTTTATCGTTGATTCGTAAAGGATTTCAACTCACTCGCCGCTCGACTCAATGCATTGACAAAGAAGAACATACCTTTCAAGTGGGAAAAGACACTATTAACAAGCTCTGTGTTCCTGCAAGTTCTGTTAGTCTTCTATTGTTGCAGGAAGTGCATGGAGGTAGTTTGATGAGACATTTTGGGATACATAAGACTGAGGACGTATTGGCCACACACTTTTATTGGCCAAAGATGAGGCACGACGTCGAGCATTTGGTGGGGAGATGCACCACTTGTCAAACAGCTAAGTCTTGCTTAAACCCACATGGTTTATATACGCATTTTCTTATTCCGAAAGTACCTTGGGAGGATATTTTAATGGATTTTGTGTTGGGTTTACCAAGGACTAAGAAGGGGAGAGATAGTATATTTGTTGTTGTTGATAGGTTTTCTAAGATGGCTCATTTCATACCTTGTCATAAGAGCGATGATGCTACTCATGTTGCCGATTTATTTTTCAGGGAGATCGTTCATCTACATGGAGTACCGAGGATAATTGTTTCAGATCGTGATGCAAAATTCTTAAACCATTTTGGAGGACGCTTTGGGGAAAGCTCGGGACAAAATTACTATTTTCAACTACATGTCATCCCCAAATGGACGGACAAACTGAGGTCATCAACCGCACATTTGGTACCATGCTACGGGCGATACTAAAAAAAAACCTGAAGATGTGGGAGGAGTGCTTACCACATATTGAGTTTGCCTACAACTGAGTTGTGCATTCTACTACCAAGTTCTGCCCATTCGAGGTCGTCTATGGATTTAAGCCTGCTGCACCAATTAATTTACTACCTCTAACACCATCAGAAAGATGTAATCTTGATGCGGAGAAGCGTGCTGAGATGATTCGTAAGATACATCAGATGACCAAAATAAATATTGAGGAGATGCAAATACAATATAAGAAGCATGCAGACAAAGGTAGAAATAAAGTTATTTTTGAAGAAGGAGATTTGGTTTGGTTGCATTTGCGCAAAGATCGATTTCCAGAACAGCGCAAGTCGAAACTAATGCCTCGATGTGACGGTTCATTCAAGGTTATTGCAAAGATCAATGATAATGCCTACAAGCTGGAACTACCTAAAGATTATGGAGTGAATAATATATTTAATGTGGCTGATTTATCTCCATACTTGGGTGAGGAAGATGAGCTAGAGTCGAGGTCGACTCCTTTTCAAGAAGGGGAGTATGTTGAGGACATCACAGGTTCACCCGTGCAAGACCCGGTTAGTATACAAGGCCCAATGACACGAGCTCGTGCACGACACTTAGGACAACAGATGAATTCTTTTCTTGGGCAAATTAATTACTTAATTACAGAATAAATGATATTACCTAATTATTATTGTTTACTTATCACTACATGCAAGGAAACACATGGAGGAATTACTCATATGGAAGTTGCATGAATTACTCATATGGAAGTTGCACGAGTAATTGAAGGAATATTTATTTAAGAATCAAATCTTCATCAAATATTTATTCAAGAGCAAAACAAGTAAGATTTATTCATGATCAAATATTCATCAAATATTTATTCAAGAGAAAATCAAGGAATATTTATTCATCAAATATTTATTCAAGAGAAAATCAAGAGAAAATCAAGGAAGTATATTCAAGATCAAATCTCCATCAAATATTTATTCAAATCTTCATCAAGGGATATTTATTTTCCAAAATTCGTGGCTTACAAGGGGAGGAGATTTATATTTTTTTTCTTCCTATTTTAGTGAAATAAAATATGGAAAAATGTCCATTATTGTGTCTATATATTTGGTGGAGCATTCCCTATTGAAGAGGATTTTGATTTTAGCTTTAGCCACCACTTTTGTAATGCTTTTGCTACAAACTTGAAGTCCAATTTCTTTAATCACATCTTGAGTGATCCTTCCGCTGTTGCTCTTTCAATTCTCGTGAATTGTTCGTGCCGTTCTTCAGGAACAGGTCAGTCATGTTTGATACGGTTGATAACTAACTGAGGAGTGGTTTAGCGATTGCGAGGTTGCTGGTCGTATTCCTAGATCGTGGTTAGCCTCCCCTTCGTCAAAGTCACAACTCCCCACTTTAAAGATTTCTCCTATGACGGAAGATCGGGATCAACTTGTCTGCACGCATATTAAGTCGAGGCGGGTGCATATCAAGGTGATGAGTGGAAAACTAATTTTAAGACTAAATTTTAATTAAATAAGTGGTTAGTTATGCTATTTAATCTTACTAATGCACCTATTACATTCATGCTCTTAATGAATGAAGTATTAAAAACTTTTATTGGAAAATTTATGGTAATTTATTTTGATGATATATTAATTTATAGCAAGTTTTCAGATGAACAATTGTCACATATGCACCAAGTTTTGAATGCTTTGAGAGAGGTGCACTTATTTGCTAACTTCGAGAAATGAACCTTTTACATAGATCGAGTTGTGTTTCTTGATTTTGTTGTGACATATTTTAATAAAATTTTTGAGATAGAATTTGATGCTAGTAATATTGGAATTAGAGGTGTTCTAATACAAGATAGAAAACCTATTACTTACTTTAGTGAAATGCTTAGTGGTACAGTCTTAAACTACTCAAACACATGACAAGGAATTATATGTATTGGATAAAGTATTAGAAACATGACAACATTATCTCTTGCCAAAATAATTTATCATACATTCAGACTATGAATTGTAGAAGTATATTCATAGTCAAAGTAAGTTTAATCATAGACATGCTAAGTAGATCGAGTTTATTATAACTTTTCCGTATGTTGTGAAATATAAGAAGGACAAAGATAATATAGTTGCTGATGTTTTATCTAGACGATACATGTTGTTATCCCAACTTGATTGTAAAATTCTTGGTTTAGAAATGTTAAAAGAATTATATGCTACTAACTTGAATTTCAAAGACATTACACTAGTTATAAAGAACGGAGATACTCGGATACATATGTATTGAATGATGACTATTTATTTAGAGCTAACAAGTTCTATGTTCCTGCAAGTTCTATTCATTTTCTATTATTGTAAGAAGCGTATGGAGGTTGTTTGATGAGATATTTTGGGATACATAAGACTGAGGATGTATTGACCACACGCTTTTATTAGCCAAAGATAAGGTGCGACGTTGAGAGTTACATAGGAAGATGCACCACTTGTCAAACAGTACCTTAGGAGGATATTTCTATAGATTTTGTGTTGGGTTTACTAAGGACTAAGAAGGGGAGTGTAAACCCTCACTCTCATCATCATCAAAAAAAAATATTTTTTTTTAAAAAATTAAACCGGTCCGGTCCAACCGAACCGGCCAGCCAACCAGTTCGGATGGACCAGCCGCCACTAGAATAATGGAGCGGGCGAGAAGGGCGGACGCCCTAACTCATTCGAGCTCCCGCCCCGTCTTCCTCCTCACGTCACGGAGCACGAGTAGGCGCCGACGAGCTCGCCGGCGCGCCGTCCACCCTCCGATCCTTCCCGTCGCGACGAGGAGAGCTCGCCGGAAACGATCCGGTGACGCTCCTATCAATGTTGCACGCACCGTTGCCTTCAGCCTCCTTCGTTCGGGAATCCGTCCAATCGTCCGCCGCCGCTTCATCGTGGTCGGCTCCGCTACTTCAACCACGAGGGATCGAGGGGAGGCCTCATCTTCAGGCGAACCGACCCCTCGAATAGCACCCACGCGGAAGAGGGCGAATGAGCTCGCCCTAATCCGCGCACCGTCATCTTCCTCTGCAGCTCCGCACAGCAGCAGGGGCGTTGAGGCCGCCGGTGAGCTGCCGTCGCCTCGACCCCCTCCCGTCCTCGCCGTCGCGAGGTTGACCACCGGAGGAAGCGTGGGAGTGATCCCCATTTGCTCGCAACCATGCCCCATCTCCTCCCTCACCCGCAGCAGATCGAACTCTGGCGCCCTTCCACCGCGACTGTCGCCCGCCATCCGCTATTTGCTGTCTGCTGATCTCCGCCGCGACAAGGGGAGCTCAGCGGAGGTCCGCTGCTGTTCGTCCGCGTGTTCCCCAGCCCTTTCCTCTTCACGAGAGCAGCCGCTCCGTGCGTAGTTCGTCGACCCGATTTCCCCCTTTCCAGCGAGCGGTTCCTCTGCGTCCGCCTCTACTTCGTCGAGGTTGAGTCCGCCGCTTCACCCGCAAGGGATCGAGGGGGGGGGGGTCTCGTCTCCTGGTGAGCTTACGAAGGAGCGGCTCCCTCAAATCCGACCACCGCAGGAGTTGAGGAGTGGATGCGGCCAAGCGCTTCGTCTGCGAGTTGGCAACAGTCGGATTTGCTCGTTCGCTTCGTCATTGTCGCGCGTTCGACCGAGCACTCCCTCCATCCACGTGCATGGGATC
This sequence comes from Thalia dealbata, assembly GCA_030544415.1. Taxonomy (NCBI): domain Eukaryota; kingdom Viridiplantae; phylum Streptophyta; class Magnoliopsida; order Zingiberales; family Marantaceae; genus Thalia; species Thalia dealbata. The sequence continues at coordinate 17,609,408 of CM060460.1, forward strand.
GCCGCCGTCTTCGCCTGCGTGTTGTTGATGGGAGGTTTCGAGGGTTCCGACGAGGGATTTGGGCGAGGAATTCGGCGAGGGAAGGTATCGCCCCTTTCCTCTTAATCGTGTTTAATGATAACTAAGTATGATTAGTGTAGTTAAGCGTGATTAGCACTAATTAACTGTATATTGTGATTATGTTAACTTAATCATATTTAATTAGTGCATTAAGGATTTGTTAGTATTTAATTAGTAACTAATTACACAACCTGGCTAACAAAAAGGGGGGTTTGGGCTCAATGGATTAAATTCGAACTCGAAACTAACTCAAATTGGAATTTGTTAGGATTGGACTGGATCGCACCGATTCAGCTTGGATTTGGGTCGAACCCAAGCCTACCCATTTTGAATTGGGGTCAAATATTAGTTAATTTAATCAATTAGTGGGTCAACATAGTCAACCTAAGTTGACTACGATCAAATTGACCAATTTTGACCCATGAATTTAAATGGATGTAAATTAGTGTTAAACTGAATAATTTATTTGGTGGTTGACCGGGGCAACAATGACTCGCGGTCAACGTTAACCGAGTCAACTTTGACCCAGAATTTTATTTGGGTCTCATGAGCCCAAAATTTGGGCCGACTGGATTGGGCTGACAACTTGAATTGGTTTGGGTAATGATAAATCAAAATTTCTTAATAGTCAACATGATCAATTTTAGTTCACTAGGTCAATTTTGACCAAATTTTGACTTGAATCAAATTGGGCTAAATTAGATTAGATGAGTGCTAGGGAACCTGATTGATACTGGTATGCTCAATAATGTGGGTCCCTTAGCAGTCTAGGTTCATTGGTCACATATGCAGCGGATCTCAGCTTGCCAGGCTGTAGATGGTAGTAATTTGTGATTTTATATGGTGATCCTGCCATAGGCAGAATTACAGTGATGTATGGTACTTGTGTTGCACATAAGGAGTGCCGTAGTCACCAGCTCCTTCCGTCAATGTCAGTGTACAGGCATCTAGAATAGAGATGTAGAGTTGTCACTGAGGGGGCTCGGGGAGATCCTTAACGAGGGGTTTGCCTTAAACATAGGATGGCTGCCTTAGGAGTGATACTGGATACTTATGATATATTGATTATGTGATTAGATATTTTTAAGATTTAAGTTATGAAAATAAGTTTCTAGTATCATGTTCACATGCCTTGTTTTTAATGTGACTGCTACATTGATATGTTAAGTTTTGCTATGTATTGTGTCATGTTAATTTAAATATGTGACTTGGTAGATATATTTTCTTATTGGTTTGTACAATACCTTATGCCCATTTTTAGGGTGCTCTCTCTGTAGCTTCACTGAGTTTCGTGACTTAGATGTCCACATTTTTCCTTTATTGTACAGGTTACAGGTTGGCCATTGATGCGGGGAGCGATGGATAACCTAGTTATGACGAAATAGAACACACTTTGAAAATCTAGATAGAGATTTCATTGTTATAGTACTGATGTAAAATGTACATTGTTTATATTTTCGCTGTGTTTAATAAAAAGAAATTATTATGCTTTGTGATACATCTAGCCATGTATAAGTTGTGGTGGAGAAGTGCAGCTTATACGGCGGTTGCCACGTGCCCAAAGGTGGATTTGGAGCGTGACATAAGATGTCCAAAGTCCTTAATTATATGTCACTTAAGACCACTCTAGGTGTTAACATAAAATGAACCTAAAGCGTTTCTCGTTTTATCTCATGTCTTCATGTTCAGTGTTCTTGCTAAGTGTCTCTACATCTCTAGCATCACATGAACATATCAAATAACAATATAACGTGAGCATAAACCTCCAAAGCATGCACATAATATAATCATATCTGTATACTGGCATAACATACTTTCAAACTCACATCAAATCACATGCTAATTTAACATGTAATAAAGCAGATATATATCTTATCAACATGTACAATAAATAACAACGACCCTTAGGACTCAGCATTGGAGTAAGCCAGAGATTTGAAACCATAAACCCTCACCTAAGTCTCAAGCAATCTTTAGCAAGAATCACAGCTTGGCTGTTACTCTTAAAGCAAGCAATCAAGCAATCAACTCCTTCCTACTTCAATACAAATCACAGCTTAGCCGTGATTTGTCAAGCAATAGCATAGTAACTCAATCTCCTAAAATAAAATAAATACAACCAAACAACCATACATAAATAACACAACCCCACAATTCTCCCTTACTACTCTTACTACTCACATCCTCACATAATTTTTATCTAGTTCCTATTTAATAAACTAATAACTTATCAATTTAAATAACCACAATTAAATATCAATAAGACTATAAATTAAATATCCTTCTTCAACAAATTAATTATATTACCAATTTTGGTCAAACTACACCACCTTAATTATTCTAAAAATAATTTTAATAATTCTGTAAAAATTCCAATTGCACCAAATAAATTTGCAAATCCCAAATTATTCAAATTTACTAAATATAAAAATCTAAATAACCTAATTACCCAATTTTACAAGTAAAAATCCTAATTAAATTATTTTAATTCTATTTAATATAATTTAAACACAATAACATCTACCAACATACTCTTCCATGCAAATAACATACGAACAATTCTAAATAAATTCTTCAAAACCTAAAATTCACCAACAAATCCCTAGTAACATTGAACCAGATTGAATCGGTTGTAAAATCACTAAACCATGTGAGAATCACGTCGAACAGTAGCCAAACCGGTTGTTCCCTAAACCGGACCAGACCGGCTCACGCACTACGCGCGCGCCGCCCCGGTCTTCTTCCCCGCTTGATGCCGTCGCTGCAACGCCGCCGTCCGCCGCTCCTTCAGCAGCTGCGTGCTAACCGGAACCCCGCGCCCGGCCTCTCTGCACCTCCTGCAACCCACCGGCCACCTCCTCTCAACGCCAGTAGGGCTCATCACGTCCACCACCGACGGTGCAGTCAAAAGCTCTGCTGCGCCGCTCGACCCTCGATCATAGCCACTGTCGAGCTCTCAACGCAGCTGCCACTACTTCAAATCGACTTCGTTGGAGCCGAATTTAACTTAGACTCTTTACTGCGGGGGGAGGAACGATAGCCGCTCCCCTCGCCGACGAAATCGATGGGAAATAGAGGCCTTCATCGCTGCCTCTGCCTCTGCCTCTGCCGCTTCACACGAGATCGCAGCCCGCAGGAGCCGCCTCCACGCATCGCGGCCATGAAATCGATGCCCAGCCTCTGGCCTAACTCCCCTGCTATCGCACTGCCCCTCGCCGGAGTTCCTTCTGCTCTGCCGCTGCTACAAACCCCAAAAATAGGGCACTACTCTGTTTCCTGGGTTTAAAACCCTTGCCCACTCATAACACGTGCGCCGCGCATGCCGCGGGCGGGTTTATATTTTTTTTCCTTTTTTTTCTTTTCCCTTTTCTTTTTTCTTCTTCTTTTTTTTCCTACATTTATTTTATTATATTTTGTCTTTATCTTTTATCTTTTTATTATTTATTTATTATTTTTATTTATTTTTATTTTTTTATAAAAAAAACAGGGTTTACAGCTGAAATGTCCGAAACTTAACTAATTTTGCTTTCATCTCTTTTCTTCTTCTTCTTTCCTTTTATTCCTTGTCTACTCCTCTTGTTTCCTATTGATTTATGAAGAGATGAAACCATTTTAGTCCTCCATAAAGAAAATCATAACATGGTTATAGTAACGAATGGCTCCATAATTTAATGTTGCAAACAAAGTTGAAATCCATCTCTTTTATAGTTGATCAATTTGGTGATGTTGAAAAAGGGGATAGTGGAATACTGATAACATCTCCTTATCCTCAAAGAGTTTAGGCACTATTTAGATGGTCATATTTCTGAGTAGAAAGGGAGTTGGGGTCAGTAGCATTCATTGTAAAAATTAGCGGGAACTCATGTGCAAATTATATATTTCTTATCTCCTTGTTGCAAATATGAAAGACAACGAGAATACAAAATCAATAGTGATTTTTTTCCCTTTTTCCTTACGGCCAAGTACTATCTTATTTCTATAAAGGATAACCTTATAAGATAAGGACAAATTGCTACATGTTAAAGGTAGAAAACCAAATATTGTTGCTGCGGAAAGATAGTAGCCACATAGAATGTGGTTAAGGGAACACAAACCATCTTCTATGATAAAATTTTATACTTACAAAGGATATTATAAATAATTCACTTTTTGAAATTTATTCTTTGATGCTTGAGATTTGCTCTCTCAATTTCAGACAAAATCCTAGAATGGGAAATGGGTTAACATGAATTTTCATTAAGCATGTGAAGTGAAAGTGCATGAAGAATTTTAGGAAGCTTTATTCTGGCATCGACGATGATTGAAATTATTGAAGAAAAGCCTTTATTAAATGAATGTGAGTTGTTTCAAAGTTCAATTATGAACTGCTACAGTTGGAGCCCCCCAAGTCAATAGTTATTAATTTTAGACATATGACATGATTTAATTAAATCTACAGCTTCATGATTATTATGTAGACTCAAAGATACGCTATAACATGCAATTACTATTATGCTCGATATGCTTAAATGTTGATGAACTCAAAGTTCTATATACTTCTTGAATGTCATGCAACATAGAGACATACATCAAACATCATAACACATGTCTATGTACATGAGAACAAAAAGAACCTTACATCTTATAGACATCAAAACTAGGAGAAGACTGTGAGGTCCTTGCACTTTATTTCTCTCACGGTTGGTAGGTACTACCGTGCTAGTCCAGTGAGGGTAACCAGAAGCGTAACCCAATCCAAACTTTGAGTTTATGTTGAAGCCGAGGAAGAGTCTTCTCACATGGTTTAAATACTCTAACTCAAGGCATGCATCCAAACTTCAAAGGTTTTGGGAACTGGGAAGCTATCTAGCTGCACTACCCCAAAGACTAGGAGGTCAAAAGATAACTGACGTACCCTATTCAGGTTTTATAGATCTAGGGGGGGGGGATAGTCTACGCCCCAACCCTGTGTCGACAACGTGGCAACCACCATATAAATTTAAAAATTCATACAAGGGTAAATATAAATATATTACACTTATTAATACAACTTGAGGTCTCAAAATTCCATTACAAATTTTTCACGTTCATTTATGTACAACCAATGTCAAACTTAGTCCTACTACAATCCAACTAATTTGATTTAATTTCACTCGTAGCCTTATTATCTCACCGTTCTCTTGACGCGCAAGCTTGAATCACCACCATCCTGACCTACTCAACTTGTTACCTGCAAGCAGGAAAATTTTGTATGCGTTGAGCCAGTGGCTACAGAAAAAGGTATCCTAGTACAGAGGAAAAGAGGATATGTTTGAAAAATAGCTAAGTATAAGCAATCAAGTAGTACTAGTTTAATAATCGATATAAGCGGGCATACGATAGCAATTAAAATAAGCAAATAATGCAAATAATAGATCATTCCATAATTTTATGTTTAGTCATCTTTGTCATCTCAATGCACATGTATTCTATTTTTTATTTTAGTTTGGGCTGCCTTCCTATGCTTATTCCCTCATCAGGGACTAAGCCCATAAGTGTCCAACTAAGTATCTGCCCAGACCCGTCACACTAACATTAGTGGAAGAAACCGGTGACCATGGAGTCTCCTCTATTTGATCTCAAAATTCGTACCTTTGCCCACACTTCGACCTTCGTACGTGTGTCTCTCTAGACTCACATAGTATGTCTACCATGTAGCACTACATTCTACACCATGATAGGGTCACCTCTTTGTTTAGTTTTAATGGTCTGAAGAATCAGACTCCATAAAGATTATTTAAATCCAAGGTCTAAACTACCCCCCTTAGGTCTGCAGAACCTAAATAGGGTACATCAGTTATCTTTGACCCTCTAGTCCTAAGGCAGAGCAGCTATGTAGCTCCTCATTTATATAGCTCCTCGGCTTCCAACTCGTTATCCTTAGATGTGTGCCTGGAGGATATCTCTATGGACTTCCCCTTTTTGGCTTTACTGCAGATTTAGAGTTGGGTTAGGTGACGCTTCCAGTCACACTTCATTGGACTAACACGGTGGTACCCATCTACCGTGAGAGAAATAATATGCATTAAGGACCCATTTTAAATTCCTAGACCTTTATGTCTCTAGGATTTGTTAGACCTTAGTTTCAGGTGATGAGATACTAAGTTGTTATGTATGTCATTGACATGTCATTCATTTGTATCTCTGTCACCTTTATGTATTCACATGCTTAAGGGTATCCCTATATGTCAAGTACATTACACAAGTTGATATGTACACGCCTCGACTTAAGATGCGTGCAAGCAAGTTGGTCCCAATCATCCGTTGTAGGAGAAATTCTTAAGGCGGCGAGTTGTGACTTTTACGAAGGGGAGGCTAATCACGATCTAGGAATGCAACTAGTAATGTCACGCCCCAACCCGCCTATCGGACACGTGGCAACCGCCGTATGAACTCAAAGGACCCATACAAGACATTTGGTAATAAATATTATTCGTACACATAATCAACACAGCGGAAAATACAAACAAATCATCTATTTAACTCCACTATCACAGTCCCGATATACCTACTACAATTCTACAATAACAACATCAATAAATAAAACTAAATCCATCGATAGCCCTCGTCTTCATCAAATATCTCCGACACTCATCTAACAACCTGCACACGCATTGAACGTGGTGTGCTCAGCTTTGCGGCCTAGTGCGAAATTACAGCTCGAAACAGAATAAGGAAATCAAAAACTAGGAGGAGTACTTTAGGATGCCTTTGGTTGTTAATCATCATTTTTCATTTGATTTGTGTAAATCAGTTCATAAAAAGAAGTAAAACAACATAAATAAATATAGACGTGTATTTCACTAGATGTCACCTAAGTTATATCTAGTGTCAATGTCATCAGCATATGTCACCTACGTTACAATAAGACTTTGAAGTTTCAAGACTCGGGCTGCCAGCCTATGCTTAATGAATACCCGGGCCAAGGGCATCCGTAAGCCCATTAGTGTCTTTCTGTCTCTGTCTCTACTTATGCCCGCTGCACTGATGTTGGCGGAGAGGATGGGTGACCCTTGATCACTCTCCACTGTCTCGTTAGTCGCCCTTAATGCCTCCCCTAGTGAAACTGCCGTGCCCTTACATCCTCCCCGGACTCCGTAGGGGCAACGGCGACTCGTGTAGTACACACTGCCCAAAGACAGGGTCACCATCAACAGGACTAATCGGCCACAGCTAACCGATAAAAATAATAACCCTAGGATCCGGACTACTCATCCGACTGTCTGCAGAACGTCATGGATAATATCCGCGTGGTCTACAAATCCACTATCCAAAGCGTCGCATTGGGAATCACCTTCCCAGTCCAATGACAGTCGACGTTGATTGGGATAAACACACATCCGCACAATGGGCTGTGGCAACCCCGTCTCCATCGGTGTCAAGTCCATGGTAGGGGTTCATCCTCGCAAACCATCACAAGACTATCACGGGGTTGCCTAAATGATATCCGTGCGGGTATAAGTTTTCGGATAGGAACCTATTCTATATTTCCAGTCTAGTATGACCTTGGAGTTGTACGGTCCCTTCCCTTACCAGCTCCCAATGTCTAAGCTATGTATAGCCTCAGGAGTGGTGTGAAGAGAGACATCACCGTTTTAACCATCGACGGTACAGTGATATGTCGAAAGAGTTTCTAACATGTCATTTTACATATCTATGTCTGCATGGTAGTTGTTTTAAATATAACATAGAAAATATTAAAGCATGCACGACAAGATTGTACAATATGTTAAACGAAATATAGCATGTCATTCATGTTATACAAAATAAATTATACTAACATGCATACGTACAAAATCTTAACAAGCATTATATATTTTATCATATTTAGGGCATCCAAGAATTTCCTAAGAAAACCTCAGCAGGAATTCCCTATCTTGAATAAATCTTACATCGATGATCCGCTCTTCAGAACCAACCCACGTAGAGATAAATCGCCCCGACGAAACTATTCAGATCACGTATCAAAAGTAGTCCTAAATAACACAATTATTTAAAATAAAATTTAATTTATTTTTCCCTAAAATAAATAAAATAGAAATTTATCAATCTAACTTATACAATTATCCTAATTAATTATCCCTTAATACGCCTACATTTAAATTTACGAGCATATATTTAAATTAGGGGCGCATACTAAATTAATAAGCTTATGTTTACCCATTGGGCCCATGTCCACATTTTTGGCCCAAATAAATTATTAATAAATTAGTTAAAGTAATTACTACATTTAATTAACCCAACCCAAGCATACAGTTTGATAATTAATTCTATCTAATCAAATTTTAATTTTGCTATTTAAACTACTTATCATGTTAAATTAATTTAATTATGCTTAAATAAATTCTATCAAATTTATACCCATTTAAAGCAAATACATGATCTCGCCCAAGTCACCCAAGGGCCCAATTAAAAACCCATCAAAAAATTTTAAATCTATTTAATCTTAATTAACTATTTTAATCATCTAATCATCCTCTAATCCAACTTAGCCTCAATTATTACCCATGAAAAATTAAATTGGATTTTTTTTCAATATTGACCTGGTCAACGGTCAACGTTTGACCCAGGCAACGCTTGATCGATCAATGCTAGTTCGGTCAACGTTTAACCCGGTCAACACGGCTTAACTTGAGTCTGACCCAAGCCCCAACTAGGTCAGTTCAATTCATTTTGGTTCGACCTAGATTCAATTTAATTCAATTTGGATTCAGTCCAATTTAATTGGATCCGGTCTAGCCAGCCCAATCTACTTTGATTTGACTCGAGCTCGAACCAATTTTGATTTATTGATTCAGCTCACCCCACTAAACTCAACCTGAACCCAAAGTTAACTCAAATTCAACCCAACTAACTTCAATTCGGTTCAATCCAACCCATTTACCAAACATAGATAGATTAACTAAATCTTAATTAATTACTACTAAACATACTTAATTAACCACTAATCGCGATTAAGGGATAAAGAAGGGATACCTCTGCCGAATCCCTCTTCCTCGTCGGAAACCCAGCCGCTGGCGCCGGAACCCTAGCCGCCACCTCGCCGGAGCTCACGATCGACGATGCAGACGCAGACGAACCGGAGACGGGGCTTGCGACCCTTCGCACGCGGGGAGACAAAGGCTAGAAGGGCATCGTCAGAGCGTTGAAAGGGGGAAAACACGAGCAGCTGCTGCCCGTTGTTGATGCGTGGGCGGACTGCTCCAACCACAACAGCTCGAGCGACTGCCGCACCCCCCGTCCACAAGTGAAACTTGGGGGAGCATTACCGGCTCCTGAGCTTGCACAAAGATGAAACATTGCGACACTGGTGGTCACGGTGGCGGGTTGATGCCGCAATGGGGACGGCGACCGATTTGGGGGCGTCACGGTGGAGGCTTCGAAGGTAGGGCATGTGCAGCAGGGACGCTGCTGTCGAGCTCCCCTATCCGTGGCGAGGAACGGTGCCCGACGATCAACGAACGACAAACGGGCGGAGGGCGGATGATGGACACAGAGCAAGGGCGGCGGACAGCGGCGAACGACTGCTGTCGAAGAAGAGGAAGGATGCAGGGGAATGGATCTCGCGGCAGCAGCAGAGCGCTCCTCATCTCCACCGACTTCTCCTTATCGTGGCGGAGCTCCACGAACGGCGAACAGCTGAAGGCAAAAAGCGGGCGGCGGACGGTAGACGCCGACGAGGTGGAAGGGGCGCGGATGGGGGCTGCTCTCGCGATGAGGGAAATGCAGCGGGAAGGAGGGAAGGTCGACCTCTGCTGAGCTCTTCTCGTTGCGGCGGAGGAGGATGGTCAGCGAGCAGCGGGTGCTGATGAGGTGGAGCAGCGCCGGCGCTGCTCTGTTGCGGGCGGTCGCGAGGGTGAGGAAGAAGAGTGCGTCGTGAAGGGGAAGAGCCCTCGGCTCTTTTCGCCCGCGTTGCCTCCTTCGAGCCGGGCGTGTCACGCCCCGACCCGCAGGATGACACGTGGCAACCGCCATATGAGCCCGACAGACCCATACAAGGCATCAAGTGATACATACCATTCATATACATCGTTTATGCAGCAGAATATACAATTAAATTATCTAACTCAAAATTTCTAACACAGTCCCGATAAACCTACTACAATTCTAGGAAAAAGGCAACGATAAATAAAAATATAGACCCGTCGACGGACTCATCTTCATCGAATAACTCGGGCAGTCATCTAACACACCTGCACACACGGGGAAAAGTGGTGTGCTCAGCCTTGCGGCCTAGTGCGAAATTACGGCTCTACCGAATAAAGAAATCAAAGGCTAGGAGGAGTATTCTAGGATGCCCTTGGTGATTAATAATCATCTTTCATGCCATATAATTTAAACAATTCATATTGAGATAGACAGCATAAATAAATAAATAAATAAAGGTGTACATGTCACTAGATGTCACCTAAGTTAAGTCTAGTGTCAACGTCAACAGTCTGTCCCCATTTGATTTGTGTAAATCAATTTATGGGGAGCAACAAACATCATAAATACAATACCGATGTATAATTCACTAGATGTCACCTACGTTATATCTAGTGTCTACGTCAACAGTCTGTCACCTACATCGTGATGAGACTTTAAGGTTTCATAAACTCGGGCTGCCAGCCTACGCTTAATGACTACCCGGGCCGGGGGTATCAATAAGCCCATCAGTGCCTTTCTGTCTCAGTCTCTACCTATGCCCACCGCACTGATGTTGGCAGAGAGGACGGATGACCCAGAGTCCCTCTCCAATTGTTTCACTAGTCGCCAACCATGCCTCCCCTAGCGAAACCGTCGTGCCCTTACATCCTTCCCAAATTTCGTAGGGGCCACGACACCCATGTAGTACTACGCGCTGTCCGTAGACAAGGTCACCTCTCTTAAATCTCATCGGCCACGGCTAGCCGGAATAACCACCCTAGGATCCGGACTACTCATCCGATCGTCTGCAGACGTCAAGGGTGATAGCCGTGCGGTCAACGGATCCACTGTCCAAGGCGTCGCATGCAAAATCACCTTCCCAGTCTAATAGCCGTCGACATCTATCGAGATTGGCGCACATCCGCACGATGGGCTGTAGCCCTCGACTCCATCGGTGCCAAGTCCATGGTAGGGTTCATCCTAGCTAACCATCTCAGGACTATCACGAGGCCGCCTACAACGACACTTGTGCGGGTGAAGATTTCGGGTAAGGACTTGCTCCATATTTCCAGTCTAACATGACCATAGAGTTTGTACAGTCTCCTACCCTACCAACTCCAGTATATAAGCTATGCATAACCTCGGGAGTGGCGCTCCCAGTATCTAAACTATGCATCAACCTTGGGAGTGGCGCCTAACGGGACGTCACCGTTTGACCACCGTCGGAACGCGGCGGTCAACCGGGGCATATGGGAAAGGCCCCTTTTTCTGTCTAAGTGGCGGTGACGTTGCCAAAGGTTCTAACATGTCGTTATTTACTATTTATGTCTGCATGGTAGGTATGCTAGCATAGCATAAAAACATAATAAATTAATATTTAACATGCTCGACAAGATACTACGACATATTAAAACTAGCATAGAAAATCATGGTATATCCTACATGTTAGACAGAAATAAACTAAACTAACATGCAGATAAAACAAATATTATCAAGCATAATATTTTATTTTATTTGAGACATCCAGAATTATTCCTAAGAAAACCCCAGCGGGTATTCCCTAGCTTAAATAAATCCTACCATCGGAGAACCAACGCACCTGGGTTAGCGATCCGGTCTTCAGAATCAACCCGCGTAACAACGAATCACTCCGTCGAACTACTCGGATCACGTAGCCGCGATAATCCTAATTAACATAATTATTTAAAATCAAATTTAATTCTTTTTTCCCTAAAGTAAGTCAAATATTAATTTATCAATCTAACCTAATCATTCAGATACTAATTAACCAAATTTCTAGTTTACAAATTAAATTAACTTAGTTAAGTTTAGATAAATTCTATCAAATTTATCCATTTAAACCCATCATCTAGCCCAAGTCGCCTAAGGGCCCAAATAACACTCATCGGTACTTAATTAGATAAATTAAATATTAATTAGCTATTTTAAATCACCTAATTATACTCATGAAAATTACATTATTTTTATTTTTATTATTTTATTATTATTTTGACTGGTCAACGGTCAACAGTTAACCTGGTCAATGCGGTGGATCCGGTGAACATGGTGGACCCGGTCAACACGGTGGACCCGATCAACGCTGTTGACTAGGCCATTGGTGGACTCGGTCAACGCTGTTGACCCGGCCAACGCGGTGGACCTAATCACTATTCATTCAGCTTAACTTGAGTCTAACCCAAGCCTAGCCAGTTCGGTTCGATCGAGTCTGCTCCAACTCATCTAAATCCAAGTCCGACTCGAGTCTGGTTCAAGTTAATTTGGTTCGACTCAGGTTCAATTTAATTGATTCAGCTTACCTCAACTACACTCAACCCGAACCCAAACTTAACTCGAATTCAATCCAACTAACTCCAAACCGGTTCAACTCAACCCATTCACTAACTCTACTCAATTAAATCATTAATTTTTACTTAATTTATCATGCTTAATTAATCCACTAAGTTTGATTAATTAACATTAAGCATGTTTAAATTAATCTAAGCATTTTAACAACACTAATTTATCCTAAACATGTTTAATTACAACTAACATGCTTAAATAAATCATTAATCGTGATTAGGGGAAAGTAAAGCAACCTTAGCCGAAATCACTATTCATCATCGTAAACACTATTCACCATCGGAATAGTAGCACCGTCGCCGGAACCCTAGCCGCCACCTCGCCGGAGCTCGCGAAATCAGCGGCAAACTTGACGGCGAGCTCCGCAAACCAACGCACGCGTGGGAACCGACGACTACCTGTGCAAAATCCGGCCATCAACACCTAAAATCCATCTTTTGGGTGGCGTCGCCGGCGAACTCTAGGGCAAGTTCGCCGGAGGGCAAAATCGCCCAATAACAGGGGAGAAACGGAGCCGTTTACCTCGCGATCGCATGGGGAAGGAGAGGTGGAGGATCTGGCCGGCGAGAGGAGTGGATTTGCAGCTCCCCTCATCGCCGGAAGTGCGGCGGGTCGAAACAAGCAGCGGTGACGAAACCGTCGCCTGCTGCAATCGCGTCGGGGCCGAACGCAAGCTCACGAGCTTGCGGAGAGGGTGACCAACTCGAGCCCCCAGCAATCACGAACGGCACGTCGGTGATCCGCGTGTGGAACGACCGCCGGACGACGGACGGTGGCTGCGGACATCGAGCGATTTCAGCACACGATGAGGAAGGTTGCAGGGCAAAAATGGGAGGCGCGCAATAGGCGCTTCCATCGACCTCCCCTTACCGAGACCAGAAGCAGAGGCCGGCAAGAGGCGGGCGACTGCTGGTGGAGGCTGCGGCGGCGAGGAAATCGCCGCTCGGGGCATGCGAGCAGACGTTTCTGCTCGCGGCTTTGTTTCCGCCCGCAAGCAGGGGAAGGCGGGGAAAAGGAGGAGGCGCGCGGCTGCAGGGGACCTCCGCCAAGCTCCCCTCGTCGTAGCGGAAATGGGCAGCGGTGAGGAGGCTACGGACGGCGGACGCGAAGGGCGAGCGGCGACGATCTGCGGAGGCTCTGCTGCGGGTGGTCGCAGCAACGAGGGAGCTGTCGCCGAGCTCCGCTTTTTGCAGGGAGTGTGCGCCGGGGGTGGATGAAGGCAGGCCGACGCCGACGGACGGCGGGCAGCGGCCGACGGCGAAATGCTGGGCATCGGCGCTGCTTCGCTGCAATGGAAGAGGGGGCGAGCTCGAAGAAGGAGGGAAAGCAAGGGAAGGGGCGCGCGGCAGCAACCGACTCCGCCGAGTTCTCCTCGTCACGGCGGAGAGGAATGGGCGGCGAAGGGCGGCTGTGGACGGCGGCAGCGAGCGGTGGACGGCGACCTAACCGAAGGGGCCGCCGGTGTGCTCTGCTGCGGGTAAGGGAGGCGCGCTCGGGACGGAGGAGGAAAGGTCGACCTCCGCCGAGCTCTTCCCGACGCGGAGGGAGACGGTTGGCGAGCGGCGGCGCAGACGAGCCGGAGCAGCGCCGGCGCTGCTGCGGTTGCGAGCGGTCGCGAGGGAGTAGAAGAAGAAAAGGAAGAAGAAGAAGGATAAAAAGAAGGAGAAGAAGAAGAGAAGAAGAAGAAGGGGAAGAGGGGAGGGGCGCCTCGCGAGGGAGAAGAGCCCGCGGCTCTTCTCGCTCGCGTCGACCCCTTCTGACCGGTTCACTCGGACCGGCCAACTGGCCGGTTCAGTTGAACCGGACCGGAAAAATTAAATTTTTTTTTTCTAAAACTATAATTTTGATGATGGGGGTTTACAGGGCGAATCGGGTCTCGCTGGTTCATTTGAACCGGACTGATTTTAATTTTTTTTTTTTCATGATGATGAGAGTGGGGGTTTACAAGTAACCTCGCAATCGCTAAATCACTCCTCAATTAGTTATCAACCACGTCAAACATGACTGACATGTTCATGAAGAACGACGTGAACAATTTATGAGAATTAAAAGAGAAATAGTGGAAGGATCACTCAAGATGTATGATCAAATAGTGGTGGCTAAAACAAAAATCAAAGTCAACTCAAAGGGAAATTTTTGAGCTGACTTTGACTTTTAAGGGAAATTTTTTCCCTATTTTGTGTCATAAAATAGAAAATATAAATAAATAAGACTCATTCTTTTGCAAACAAAATTAGTAACATACATGCAACTTTGAGCCACAAATTATGAGAATAAATATTCCTTGATTTTCTCTTGAATAAATATTCCTTGATTTACTATTGAATAAATATTTCATTTACTCTTGAATAAATATTCCTTCAATTACTCATACAACTTCCATATCACTAATTCTTCCATATGTTTCCTAGCATGTAGTGACAAGCAAGCCATAATAATTAGGCAATATCATTTTTTCTGTAATTAAGTAATTAATTTGTCTAAGAAAATAATTTACATGTTGTCCTAATTGTTGGGCACCGGCTCGTGTCATTGGGCATTGTATACTAATTGAATCTTGCATGGGTGAACCAGTGATGTCTTCATCATACTCCCCTTCTTAAAAAAGAGTTGACCTCGATGATAGCTCATCTTCATTACCCAAGTATGGAGATAAATCAGTCAAATTGAATGTATTACTCACTCCATAATCTTTAGGTAGTTCCAGCTTGTAGGCATTATCATTGATCTTCGCAAGAACCTTGAATGGACCGTCACCTTGTGGCATTAGTTTGGATTTGCGCTATTCTGAAAATCGATCTTTGCACAGATGCAACCAAACCAAATCTCATTCTTCAAAAATAACTTTCTTTCTACCTTTGTTTGAATGCTTCATATTGTATTTGCATCTTCTCAATATTTGTTTCAGTCATCTCATGTATCTTACGTGTGAGATTTGTAATTTTGTATTAAGGATAATTATGTAATAGATGATGATTCTGATGGGTTTTATGGAAGAAGTAAAATGGAGGACTTATTTATAAAATTACATGAATTTTGAAGTATGAGATTTTGAGGTGAAAATTATACCATTAGATAGGGTTTTTGATTTGGAATCTAACGACATAGACAAGTCATAATTTGGACGTCGTTTAATTGGTCAAATCATCGAATCAAGGATTGATTCAAATGGACGGCTAAGATTTAATTAATTAATTAATTTATAAAATCCTCATTTTCCTCCCACCGCACCCGAGCTCCTTCTCTTCTTCCCTCTCTCCTCCCCTGTTCCGCGGCAGCTTCGTCTCCGCACCTTGTCGATGACACTCCGGCCAACTCCGCTGGAGTTTTTCGACGGGATTGCAGGGACGACATCAGGTGAGCTAGGAGAACGCATTAGAACTATCAATTTCAAGTTTTGGAGACGATTTGAGGGAGAAAATTATGTTTTGATGTCGACAGCGAAAACATCAGTTTGCAAACTTAGTACCTAGGGATTCTCCTCGACGAGAGCTATCCATTAGTATTAAGGTTGAGGGCTATTGGCCGCCGGCGAGCTAAAAACCTAACTTAGGGATTTCACCAAAATTGATGTAATTAGTGAAATTGATCGCGTGTGAGTTATAAAAATCGGGGCAAATATGATTTTTGGAATCCTCATGATGAGAGCTTTCGATTGGTACCCTTATTGGTGCTGATCGAAGAACTTCGCCAGCGAGGGTTCCGGCGACTCTCCGGTTACTCTCCGGCGAACTTTCTGGCGAATTTGAGATAAAAATTAGAGTGAATCTAGAGATCCTTTTAGGAGTGTTAGTGTAGATGTATTTGTAAAATTTTACTGGATTGAGAATTAAAATTCATTAAAATATTCACAAGAAAAGTTGTTAAGCAAGGATGAGGATACGAACGAGCGCGACACGAATTAGAATGTGCTTACGACGATAGGATCGGGTGAGTATTTATTCTTCAGGCAGAATAGACGGGATAGTTCTCAATGTTTAGTCCAAGAGAATTATATCACTTTGATATGTTATTACTGATATTCCTTGGCTCTCCTGCTAGTTAATATTCCTGATTCTGATTATAAATGAGGTGTGAATCTCCTTTTGATACTCATCTTTATTGAATTAAGCTTTTCATGACTATTGCTCCTCGATTCATTATAAGCATGATAATATGCTTTTGTTGACTCTAAATCTAGCATATGCATCTCTTTGATTATGCGTGATATTTTTCACTTATAAATGCATATGGCCAGTATGATTCGATACTGGACAGTGCTCTAGGCACTTTCACTATAGTGATACAAAATTATACTATTGGCACTCCCACGGGCCGCCTATGAAGAGGGGTGTGGGGCCACAGTGCCCGAGGTCAAGATGGGAAGCTGGGGTACGCCTGACTGGTTTTACGCTGGACTAGCTATGGATACCAGGTAGTGAAGCCCAGTGAGCAACTCAAGGGGAAAAGGGGCTTTGTTTCTGTCTTCGTGTGACTCTACTTTGATTTCAGTACCCGATGATGCTTGATACCTCTCCCTGAGGTGACAGTTGTTGGACATGACTGTCGTTGATTTAGTCAGCCCCAGATTCAGTCTCACATGACTCTTGATTATTCTTCTAGCTTCACTATTGTACTCAAATAGCCAATTAGTTCCATTCTTGCCTTGTTATTCTATGTTCTCATTTTTACATTATTTTCCATCCAACTCACTAGGTACAAGCGTACTCACCCCATAGGGGGACTCATTTTTATTTTTCAGGACCACAGCAGGAGAGGTACGTATAGATCGTGAGACGAGTAACCAAGTGCCCGACTTTTGAAAGGTAGATCCATTGGCTAGATCTTTTGTACATCTTAGGGTATGTGCCCAATTTTGATTGTTAGATATTTGTATATAAGTGTTTCTTTGTATATGAGACCTGATTTTAAAAATAAATAGTTCTAGAGTTATATTGATCTGTGATCCAGGTTCTCTCATTCTATTAATAAAGGGGATATACACTAGGTATGGTTAGTGGGCTCTTATATAGCCCTGGAGAGTAAGCGGGGCTATGTGTGGAGTTCACTGCGGTCTGCCACGTGCCCTAGGGGAAGGTACGGGGCGTGACAGATTTTGGTGGTATCAGAGCAAGGTTATATCGGAACATGTGTATATCCTAATAAGATCATTTGAGAACCTGAGTATATAGGAAAATTATTTAGAGGTATTTTAAACTAATGTATAAGGATTCCAGTAGATCTCAAATAAGGACTAGTCTAGTGGCCCTAGGATTTAAGTCGCCTACGTAATATTGATCATAACATTATCGTAGAAAATTCAGAATGCTGCCAGAGAAAGGTAACTTAAGGGATGAGGCACCACAAGGTCAAGAGGGTTCCTCTGCCTCTCATATAGTATCTTTTGAGATGGGTCAGGCTACATCAATATCGAGCGAAGGAGTAACTTTTACCCCTGAACAAGTTCAAGTGATCATTAGGTTGATGCAAACTCTGGCTGCACAGCTACAATCACCTATCCTACCAACATATACATCCCCTATTGCACCACAAGTAAAGATCATTCCACCATCAGTTCCTATGCAGACAAATTCATCAAAACGACAGAAGGGTAAGAAAGTATACACCATAAAGAAAAATTTAGCATCTTTTCGTCCCACTTTTCAGAAAAAGGAAACCATTAATAAAGGAAAACAATGGATGAGAGAATCTTCTAGTAGAACTTTGAGGCGACAAATCTATTCACGAGCATTACAGATTCCTGATCCTGAATTTCATGCTCGATCTATGATAAAAAAAGAATTGTGGAAACTGTGGAAGATTTCACCCTGGAATGTGTAGACTTCCCTTATAATGTTTTTATTGCCATGAGATGGGTCATCTAAAAAGGAATTGCCCAAAACTTCAACAAAAGGGTAATAAGGGAAGTATAGGAATCCCGAGGCAACGATATAAGAGTAAGGGACAAGCTAATCAGACCAACCAACTATCAGCGATAGTAAGAAACTTAGGAACTGAGGGAGAAGACAGCGTGAGAGGACCTCATAGTAGCTCTAATGTTCTACCTCTTGAACAAATCAAGAATTCTAATAGTCAGGGAAAGGAAGTCGAGACTGATCCAAAGCTAATCACAGGTATTTTACAATTATTTTAATACCTCATCAGAATATTTGCTATTAGTGGTTTATATAGAATTTTAAATTAATCTTGAGTTTACAAATTATAGATAAACTGGTAGTTTTTGAAATCTGAAATTTATCGTATGTATATTATTAGATTAACAATAGCTTAGGCACACAGTTGATAGAGATTATCATATTATGTTGGAAGATATAATATTATTAGCAAATATGAGACTCTTAGAAATATTGAATCTTGATTTTACATTAGAGATTGATTAATTAGCTAGACATCATGCCAATGTTAACTGGAGTATCATAGAAGTAGGACTCAGAAGAGATGGTATATTTGAGGTACACTTTATTAGGACATATAGAACTTTATACTTTCGGATAATTTTGACATTATGAGCTCAAAAGTAGATTAGAAAGGGATGTATAGTTTACTTGATGCACCTTATTCACATATCTACAATTAGAAATAAGTTAAAAGAGATATTGGTTTACGTGCACTTTCAAATATATCTCTAGGAGATTTATCGAGGGTACTGTTTGTTTGTTAGGGAAGTAAATTTTTTTTAGAGCATGACCACCGGACACTCACCTTATTATTGATCAACTATAGAGAAGGATAGCCGCAAAACTTAATGAATTGATGATAAAATTATTAGAATTACTACTTAAAGAGATTATTTGATCGAGTACCTCACGCTAGAAAGCATTAGTATTAGTTGTATAAGAGAAAGGTGGTACATTAAGAGGGTGCATTGCTTGTAGGTAACTAAATAAGGTGACCATTAAGAATAAATTTTTTTATTGAGGAATAATAATCTCTTGGACTAACTATAAGGAGATAAAAGTATCTGTAAAGATTGATCTCAGACTAGGATATTATCAAATAAGAATTTGGGGGTCAGATGTATCAAAAACTACTTCTAGGATCAACTAACGATATTATGAGATTATTGAAATTCTTTGTAGATCGACTAATGTCTAAGTTATAGTTAGGAATTTAATGAATGGAATGGTTCATCAATATCTGAATAAAGTTATCAAAATGATTATTGGGGGTTTAAATTGAGTAAACCTAATTTAAATGCTTAATTGAGTTAATTAAGATTTAATAATTTTATTAATTTCTGATGGATTTTTAATTAGGCCCTTGAGTGACTTGGGCTAGATCATGTACTTGGGTTTAAATGTGTATAAGTTTGATAAAATTTATTTAAGTTAATTAAATCAATTTAACATCTTAATTAGTTTAATTAGTAAAATTTAAAATTTATTTAATTAATAATTGAATGATTAGATAGAATTAATTATTAACTTGTATGCTTAGTTTGAGTTAATTAAATGTAGTAATTACGTTAATTAATAGATTTCTATTTTAATTACTTGAGGAAAAAATAAAATAAATTTTATTTTAAATAATTGTGTTAATTAGGACTATCGTGGGTACGCGATCCAAGTAGATCATCGGAGTGATTTATTTCCATGTGGGTTGGTTCTGAAGAGCGGATCGCCAACCGAGGTGTGTTGGTTCATCGATGTAGGATTTATTCAAGCTAGGGAATTCCTGCTGAGGTGTTCTTAGGAAATTCTTGGATGCTTAAAATATGATAAAATATAATGCTTGATAAGATTTGATATGAATGCATGTTAGTATAATTTATTTTGCCTAACTTGAGTGATATGCTATGTTCCAAATGTTAAATATTTAACATGTTCTGAAATTGTCCTGCATGTTGTACTATTTTATGTAATATGTACCTCACAAATTTCCATGCGGACATGAATATAAATAATGACATATATGAATAACAAATATACATAGGAGGTAGCTTCAACAATAACACTAGACGCATTAAATTTAGTCTTAGGTGACATTAGATGCTAGAACCTCCTAGGAGACATCACTATAACTTAGATAGAAAGGGGCATTTCTCACATGCCCCGGTTAACCGTCGCATACCGACGATGGTCAAACGGTGATGTTCCGCTTTGCACCACTCCCGAGGCTATATATAGCTTAGATTCTGGAAGCTGGTAGGGAAAGGGACCGCATAAACTCCAAGGTCACACTAGACCGAAAATACGGAGCAGGTCCCGACCTTGAAATATATACCCACACGGGTATCGTTTAGGCGACCCCGTGATAGTCCTGAGATGGCTAGCGAGGATGAGCCCTACTATGGACTTGGCACCAATGGAGTCAAGGTTGCCACAACCCATCGTGCGGATGTGCGTCAATCTCGATCGACGTCGACTACTATTGGACTGGGAAGGTGATTCCCTATGCGACGCCTTGGACAGTGGATCCGTAGACCACGCGACTATCATCCATGATGTTCTGCAGAGAGTCAGATGAGTAGTCCGGATCCTAGGGTTATTTTTATCGGTTAGTCGTGGCCGATGAGTTTTGTTGATGGTGACCTTGTCTTTGGGCAGTGTGTAGTACTACACGAGTCGTCGTTGCACCTACGGAGTCCGGGGAGGATGTAAGGGCATGACAGTTTCGTTAGGGGAGGCATTGAGGGCGACTAGCGAGACAGTGGAGAGTGATCAATGGTCACCCGTCCTTTCTGCCAACATCAGTGCAGCGGGCATAGGTAGAGATAGAGACAAAAAAGCACTGATGGGCTTACTGATGCCCTTGGCTCGGGTATTCACTAAGCATAGGCTGGCAGCACGAGTCTTGAAACTTCAAAGTCTTATTATGACGTATGTGACATATGCTGATGACATTGACACTAGATACAACTTAGGTGACATCTAGTGAAATTCACGTTTATATTCATTTATGCTACTTTACTGCTTTTTATGAACTGATTTACCCAAAGCAAATGAAAAATGATGATTAACAACCAAAGACATCCAAGAGTACTCCTCCTAGCCTTTGATTTCCTTATTCAGTTTAGAATTGTAATTTCGCACTAGGCCGCAAGGCTGAGCACACCGCGTTCAATGTGTGTGCAGGTTGTTAGAGGACTGTCCGAGATATTAGAGGAAGATGAGGGCTATCGATGGATTTAGTTTTATATATTGATGTCGTTATTGTAGAATTGTAGTAGGTATATCGGGACTATGTTAGTAGAGATTCATAAATGATTTAATTATATATTCCGCAGTTTTGATTATGTGTACGGACAACATTTATTACCAAATACCTTGTATGGGTCCTTTGGGCTCATACGACGGTTGCCACGTGCCCGACAAGCGGGTCGGGGCGTGACAGAGAGAGACAATATATTTATTATAGTTGATAAGTTTTCTAAGAGGACTCATTTCATACCTTGTTATAAGAGTGATAATGCTACTCATGTTGCTAATTTATTTTTCAGGAAGATTGTTTGCTTACATGAATTGTCAAGGACAATTGTTTCAGATCGTGATGTAAAATTTTTAAGCCACTTTTGGAGGATACTATGGGGTAAGCTCAAGACAAAACTGCTATTTTCAACTACATATCATCCCTAAACCGACAGATAAACTGAGGTCGTCAACTGCATCCTTGGTACCATGCAATGGGCAATACTCAAAAAGAATCTAAAGCTTTGGGAGGAGTGCTTACCGCACATTGAATTCGCCTACAATTGTGTCGTACATTTTACTACAAAGTTCTGCCCATTCGAGGTTATTTATGGATTTAAGCTTGCTGCTCCAATTGATTTACTACCTCTACGACCTTCAGAAAGAGATAATTTTGATGTCGAGAAATGTGCTAAGATGATTCGTAATGTCACGCCCCGTACCTTCCCCTAGGGCACGTGGTAGACCGCAGTGAACTCCACACATAGCCCCGGTTACTCTCCAGGGTTATATAAGAGCCCACTAAGCGTACCTAGTTTATATCCCCTTTATTAATAGAAGGAGAGAACCTGGATTACAGATCAATATAACTCTAGAACTATTTATTTTTAAAATCAGGTCTCATATACAAAGAAACACTTATATACAAATATCTAACAATCAAAATTGGGCACATACCCTAAGATGTACAAATGATCTAGCCAGTGGATCTCTATATACACAAAATAAAGCTAGTACGGTTCTACCTTTCAAAAGTCGGGCACTTGGTTACTCGTCTTACGATCTATACGTACCTCTCCTGCTGTGGTCCTGAAAAATAAAAATGAGTCCCCCTATGGGGTGAGTACACTTGTACCCGGTGAGTTGGATAGAAAACAATGTAAAACCGAGAACATAGAATAACAAGGCAAGATTGGAACTAATTGACTATTTGAGTGCAATAGTCAAGCAAGAAGAATAATCAAGAGTCATGTGAGACTGAATCTGGGGCTGACTAAATCAACGACAGTCGTGGCCAACAACTGTCACCTCAGGGGGAGGTATCAAGCATCATCGGGTACCCAAATTAGAGTCACAAGAAAATAGAAACAAAGCCCCTTTTCCTCTTGAGTAGTTCACTGGGCCTCGCTACCTGGTATCCATAGTTAGTCCAGCGTAAAACCAGTCAGGAGTACCACGGCCTCCTATCTTGACCTCGGGCACTGTGGCCCCATGTCCCTCTTCATAGGCAGCTCGTGGGAGTGCCAATAGTATAATTTTGTATCGCTGCAGTGAAAGTTCTTATAGCACTGTCCAGTATCGAATCATAGTAGCCATATACATTCATAAGTGAAAAAAATATCATGCATAATTAAACAGATGCATATGCTAGATTTAGAGTCAACAAAAGCATATTATCATGCTTATAATGAATCGAGGTGCAATAGTCATGAAATGCTTAATTCAATAAAGATGAGTATCAAAAGGAGATTCACACCTCATTTATAATCAGAATCAGGAATATTAACTAGCAGGAGAGCCAAGGAATATCAGTAATAACATATCAAAGTGATATAGTTCTCTTGGACTAAACATTGAGAACTATCCCGTCTATTCTGCCTGAAGAATAAACACTCATCCGATCCTATCGTCGTAAGCACGTTCTAATTTGTGTCGCACTCGTTCGTATCCTCGAACTTGCTTAACGACTTTTCTTGTGAATATTTTAATAAATTTTAATTCTCAATCGACTAATAATTTTACAAATACGTCTACACCAACACTCCTAAAATGATCTCTAGATTCACTCTAATTTTTATCTCAAGTTCGCCGGAGAGTCTCCGGAAAGTTCGCCGAAACCCTCACCAGCGAAGTTCTTCGATCAGCACCAATAAGGGTACCAATCGAAAGCTCTAATCATGAGAATTCAAAAAATCATATTTGCCCCAATTTGTATAGCTCACACACGATCAATTTCACTGATTACATCAATTTGGGTGAAATTCCTAAGTTAAATTTTTAGCTCGCCGGCAGCTAATAGCCCTCAACCTCGGTACCAATGGATAGCACTCGTTGAGGAGAAGCCATAGGTACCATGTTTGCAAAATTCTGTGGCCGGAATGGCTAGCAATCGCCGATGAAGTTTTCGCCATCGACGCCAAAACGTAATTTTCTCCCTCAAATCGTCTTCAAAACTTGAAATTGATAGTTCTAATGCGTTCTCCTAGCTCACCTGATGTCGTCTCTGAAATCCCGTCGAAAAGCTCCAGCGGAGTTGGTCGGAGCGTCGTCGACAAGGTGCGGAGACGAAGCTGCTGCGGAACAGGGGAGGAGAGGGAAGAAGAGAAGGAGCTCGCGTGCGGTGGGATGAAAATGAGGATTTTATAAATAAATAAATAAATTAAATCTTAAATCTCAGATTAAATCTTAGCCGTCCATTTGAATCAATCCTTGATTCAACGATTTGACCAATCAAACAACGTCCAAATTATGACCCGTCTATGTCGTTGGATTCCAAATAAAAAATCCTATTTAATGGTATAATTTTCACCTCAAAATCTCATACTTCAAAATTTCATATAATTTTATAAATAAGTCCTCTATATTACTTCTTCCATAAAACCCATCAGAATCATCATCTATTACATAATTACCCTTAATGCAAAATTACAAATCTCACATCCTACCCCCCTTAAAGAAATTTTGCCCTCAAAATTTAGTTCAGATCATCACTTGGAACAATCGAGGATACTTCCTCCTCATGTACTCTTCTAACTCCCAAGTGATTTCTTTTACCTATGCACTTTTTCATAACATCTTAATCATTCATACATTCTAAGATCTGCATAGGTTGTACTTTAAAACTTAAATTCACCTTAAGCTCAATCGAGGGTGATTTTTAATATTTGATCATAATCCACTATATAATTCCTCAACATGGATATATGAAACACATTATGTATCTTGGTCATTTCCTAAAATAAGTCCAATTTGTAAGCCACAAGACCAATCTATTAATGATCCTAAAAAGTCCAATATATCTAGAACTCTTTTTTTTTCTAGGTTTTTAAATCGTATGATTCCTTCCCAAAAATCTATTTTCAGGTACTTAACACTCCTAGATTAGGAACTCTAACTTCCTTTTTCCTTTGTCCGCATAGTTCTTCTATCCATCGTGTGTCACTTTCAATCACTCTTTAAAGATCTTAATCTTCTCTATAGTAGTCTCAATCAACTTATTCTCCTTCATTCATCTTTCTTCAACCTCATCTCAAAATGATAATATTTTCTATATTTTCTCCCATATGAAGCCTCATAAGATGACATTCTAATGCTAGCTTGATAACTATTATTACGACTAATCTCAGTCAATAGTAACTGTTGCTTCGACTTTCCTATAATTCAATCCCTCATATTCTCAACATAACTTCCAAATTTTAGTTTGTCCTTTCAGACTAACCATTAATCTAAATATGAAAGTTGTGCTAGACTATAAGATTGTACCTAAAGCCTCATACATCCTTAGCCCAAAAGGAAAAATAAATCAGGGATCTCGATTCGAACTCATTGTAATATGAACCTCATAAAGTTTATGATCTCCTAAATATAAATTTTGGCTAACTTATTCAATGAATAAGTAGGATGAATGCTAGAAAAGTTTATCCACCATTACCCAAATCTTAATATAATTACTTGATGTGTGGAGTAATCCTATCATAAGGTCTATTATGATATATTTTTATTTCTCTTCAGGAATAAGTGAAGGTTGCAGCTTTCCTGTGGGTCTTTGATACTCAACTTTAGCTTACTGACATATGTAATACTTAACTACATAATCTACAATGTTCTTTTCCATTTAAGGCCACTCATAATTTCCTTTTATTATGCAATACATTCTTGTAATTCTGAGTGTATTGCATATATCGAGGAATGAGCTCCCTATAAGATAGCTTTCCTAAGTTCAACCTTATTAGGAATAGAGACTCGGTTTCTGTATGCCAATAATCCATATCCCTTATGATGAGAATATTTACTTCTATTTATATTTTTTTGAACTACTTTTCTCAATTCTTCTACCTTGCCAAACTTGAACTTCTTCATATACTGTGTGGCTAGCACAATAAATATGATTATTATCTTATTGGATGTATCATGGTCTAACTAAACTCCCAAGAATTTTAGTTTCACTAGTTGAGGTAGTATGGTGGTTGAGATAATTGACAATATAACTAATTTTCTACTTGATGTATCTATAATCACAATCACCTTGTCTAAAGTATACTGAATCACCATTTCACAACCCTTTATTAATTCTACCTATCTCCTATACCTCAAATTTAATTCTTTTTTCAATTAAACTATATTTCAAATTCCCCATAAATAGTATCATCATACTTAAAAGATAAACACCACTATTATTGGTTTCAAATTATGAGTAGACTAATTCAATTCATGGTTTCTTAATCGACAAAATGCATAAGCAATAACCTTTTATAACTACATCAATATGCATCCGATTATTGTCTAAACATATCAATAACATACTGTAAAAATTTTCTTAGGCTTTGGTAAAGTCGGAACTGGGGTAGAAATAACATAATCACAGAGTTTCTGAAAACTCCTTTCATAATCCTCTTCCTATTAAAACTTTTCTTCATTTCTAGTTAATCTGATGGGTAGTCCAACTTTCTTGAAAAATCCTTCAATAAATCTTCTATAATATCCAGCTAGGCTTAAGGAACTTCGAATTTCAGTAACATTCTTTGGGCATTCACAATTCAAAATTATTTTTACTTTAATAAAATCTATTATAATGCCCTTTTTGATACGATATGCCTATAAAATTTTCATTTCTTTTAACTAGAACTCATACTTGAGAAGTTTTACATACCTTGTTTTATTTCATAACACCTGTAAAGCTACCCTCGGATAGTTTATATGTTTATTCCTTCTTAATAACATCATATGTAAACTAGCACGACATACTACCAATAATTCTCATGCTAATTAAATATGCAACCAATCATATATATAACTTATCAGCATGTACAATAATTAACAACGACCCTTAGGACTCAGCATCTATAGTAGGCCAAATAATTTGAAATCATAAATCCTCACCTGAGTCTCAAAGCAATATTAAGCAAGAATGCACAGCTTGGCTGTGATTCTTAAAAAGCAAGTAAACAATCAATCAAGCACAATAATTTCTTCTTACTCTAACACAAATCACAGCTTGGCCATGATTTGTCAAGCAACAGTGCATCAATCAATTTTCCTATGATAAAATAAATATATCTAACAACCATAAATCATACAATTCAAACAAGGATTTCCTATCTACCCTTCTACTCACATCATCACACCATTTTCCTGATTTTATTTAATTCCTTATAATCCTCCAATCATCCATCAGAATTCAACACAATCAAATATAAACAAGCCTATAAAATAATATTTAGTTAAATAATTTAATTATATCCAACAATCTTAATCAATATATACCACCTTAATTAATTCCAAAAAATAATTTTAATAATTTTGTGAAAAATCTAATTACATCAATTAAATTCACAAAATTCTAAATTATCAATTTCAATAAACTAATTTTCTAAATTTTATCACAAAATTCTAATTACCACAATTTACAGTATCCTAAATTTATTAATTCTGTAAAAAATTCAAATAAATCATTTTAATGCTAATTAATATAATTTAAATTTCATAACACCTACCAAAATATTTCTTCATGCATATAACATACAATTAATTCATTTAAACACTAATTTAACCTAAATTATCTTAATTAAATCAAAAAACAGAATTCTAAATATATTGAAAAATTCTAATTAAATCATGAAAAATGTGTTTAAGCATAACATAGCAAAATAATTTATTTTAGATTTTTCTGACATTGTTAACACACTCAAAACCCTAAACCCAACTTAAAATAATTTAAAAAATGTACCTAAAATGTGTTAAAATTTTTACATAAATTCCTCGATGCTCAAAACTCATCAACAAAGATCTAGCAACATCAAACCCTCTTGAACCGATCGTAGAACCGCATAAACTAGCAAAAAATCGTTGAAACCGAGCTGAACCGGTTTGAACCGGACCCGCACGTGCGACGCACGTGCCTTCGACTCGAACCTGCTCGCCTCTTCCTCTGCTCGCCGCCGCAGCTAAATAGTTCACCGTCGTTCGCTCGATTTCTCAAGTGCCCGCTGTTGCAACCCGCCGGTACTCTACTTACGGCTCTGCCTCACCTTCCACTACCCTCGAGCACCTTCATCACTGCCGGTATGGCTCCCGATCACCTCAGGTGCCAGTGCAACGAGTTTTCCGTTGCACCGCACGAATCCTCCACCGACAGTTGACTTCCAACACCAACTGCCACGGCCGCCGCTCCCAATTGACTTCACAGAAGTTGTATCGTCCTCAGCTCCTTCGTTAGGGAGGGGGAAACCGGTTATAAACTCCCACCATTTTTATCTAAAATAATAAGAATAATAATAATAGAGTAGTATTTTAGAAATGTGAAGGAGGAGTGATGTATAAGAAAAAGAAATACTAACGGATAAATGAAAATAATAAAATAAAATACAGACTTGTAGATAACTAAATTTTTGTAGGGGTATAATGGGCAAAGGTGGACCAATATGTACAAATGACCAAGAGGAAGGGCCAATTTGAAAGTTTACTCACATGCACAAAATGTGAATCCTACTTGACCAGTCCAACCCACTTGAACCGGTCGGCGGGGAGATGAGATAGCGGTAGGAGGAGCCGACCGCGAGCCCTAACTCCTCGCGTCTTCATCCCTCTTCCGAGCCTCTTTGTTGTTTCCGAAGCCCTTCGACAGCGTCCATCCCGCGCTCCTTCGATGGTATCGCATCTCGCTGGCGGAGCTTGCTCGAGAGATCCCAGGTCATCCGCCAGCTCCGATTCATTGCAGCGAAACTCCTCCAGCATGCCCCAATCCACTTCGCTGTCACGCACGTCGAGACACCCTCGCCTTCGCTCAAGAGACACGAATCGCCGACGGGTTCTGCCATCGCCTCGCTAACCTAGTGCAAGCATCGCCGTGGAGGATTGCAGCATCTATTGGATATCGTCGTCCCTTTGTTCGCCATCTCGACCTTGCCGACCTTCCATCGGGCGAGCTGTGTAGGCCACCGAGCTCAACGTGCCTCCCTCCTATTTAATCATCCACCTCCTCACCTTGGAGGGATTTCCTTCACCCATTAGGAGAGAGGGTTGCAGTCGCCGGCCCAATTCCTCTGCAATCCTCGCCGAGTTCGCTCATCGGCGACGTCACCGCTGTGAGATTGGGAGAACCGCTGGTGGGTGCAACCCTCTCGAATCCTACCCTCAACACATTTATTTCTCATTTATATCCAGGCCCGCTTGGGCTCGGGCCGGGCCGGGCTAGCCGGGGCGGAGAGCGCCCCGTGCCAGGCACGGCACGCCCATGGGGCGTGCCGTGTGCTGGGCCGGGCTAGCCGGGGCGGAGAGCGCCCCGTGCCAGGCACGGCACGCCCAAGGGGCGTGCCGGGCTTGACCCGGCCCGACGATTAGTCGGACCTCTTCGGGCCGTGCTCGGGTTGGCCCGAGCACGGCCCGTTTACACCTCTACTTACACCTTCTTCACTCTCCGGGTAGTTGCTGCGATGTTGTCAGGCCACCGTTAGGAGCTCCAACGATATCTGAGCTCCCCGTATGCGAGCTTCTGATGGATATCCCTCTCCATGAACCAGATGTCCTTCACGGGAGATTTCCTCCGACGAGAGCTCCGACTATGAGTGCAGCCGATTGCCTTGCCGAACTCTTGAATCAATTTACCCCAAATTGGAATTCTTCAGCCACATTGTATCCGCCTTGCTAAGGAGATTTCTAAATCCCCTTATTGTCAGGAGTGGTGATTCTATTAAGTAGATATGGTATTGAATTCCATTTGATCCTGCCCATGCCCCATGTTAGTGTGGTATGCTTATGGGAATATTATTTTGAAGTATTGAACATGTATTGTGGTTGTAATGTGGATGATCTATATTGTTGTACATGATGTTATTTTGATCAATTTAAATTGTTGGTGTGGTTGAATTCGTATTGAGATGTAGTGTTGGAAGTCGGCTGTGATCTTTTTATTTGAATTAGTGGTGGGATATAGATCATGAGAATTTGGTTTGCTATGATTTTTGATTGGATTGTGAACTGTTGACCATTGTTTCTAAATGGATGCATGTGAATTTAGTGTTTGTTTTTGATGTTGGTGACGGTCTGCAAAATACATGTGGATGGATTAACTATGATGGAATTATGACATGGTAGATGTGAAGTAATTGATATAATATATGTCTTGGAGGTTGTTGTTGATAATGAAGGATATGAGATTAATTTTGTTATATGAACATATTGGTATATGGATGCAGTGGGATAATGATATACTCTAGTCCTACATAGGTTGTTAATTTTATATTTTCTCTCTTTGCCCATTTGAGGTCATGCATGTGTGCATGTAGGGTATCATCCCTTTGCCAATATTGTTAGGTGCAAAAAGAGTCGAAGGAGGGTTTGCACTAGGACATCATTGTTAAAGGCCACTTAGTGATCATATGGAGATTTTCTTAGTGATCATATGGAGATTTTCTTAGTGATCATATGGAGATGAGATTGAGTTAGAGGATTATTGACTTGAACTTTATATGAAATTGGACTTGAAAATATAATAAAAATATAATCAGGTCTAATTGGAGATTTAACTAATGAATGATAATTAAGGGATTAAAGTGAGCCTAAGCATGAAGTTGGGCCTAGTTGTTGAATTGGATAGATTATTTTTGGTTTAGATAAAATTAATTAGATAGATTAAATTATTGGTAATTAAATAATTTTTTACTTTATTAAATTAAGAATATTTTATATTTTAAATAAAATCTTTATATTTTTTTAGGGACAATACTCTTGCTTGAAAGCTGCCTATTACTAATATCACTCGATCTCGATTGGTGGTTCTAAAGAGTAGATTTAAAATTCAGGTGCATTGGTTCATCGAAGTACGATTTATTCAAACTAGGAAATTACCTGCTGAGGTCTATTAGGAAAGTTTTTGGATGCCTTGAACATAATAAAATGACACGTCTGCTAAATGCTTATATGTTATGCATGCTAGAATGTTTTTTCTAGTATACTAGGATACATGCTCTATCATGCTAGAATGATAATTAGCATGCTTTACTATCTGCTCCAGCATGATTATTTTATCTTACTATGTTGCATATGTTATACTCTTATCATGTGGACAAAGATAAAACTTATAACCTAAATGGTTGAACAAACAATTATGCATAGGAGGTAGTATCAGAAAGTCTTACCTTACACTCTAAATACATATATAAGTGACATGATACTAGAACCTCCTAGGGGACATCACTTGACTATAAATGAAGTAAGGTACGCCCTTCATACCCCCTAGAAGACCACTGCATTTACTGTTGGTCGAAAAGTGATGCATCCTTATCACACCACTCCCGAGGCTAACATATAGCTTAGATACTGGGAGTTGGTTAGGGAATGGACCAGACAAACTCAAATGTCATACTAAACCGGAAGTGGAGTAGGTCCATGTCTAGAAACTGGTACCCGCACGTGTGTCGCTTAGGCGACACCGTGATAGTCTTGAGATGGCTAGTGGGGATGAAACCAAACCAAGGACCTAACAAACATGTCGTCGAGGTTGTATTCTGGCTACGGTTAATATGCACACCTCCTGGCAGGCATCGCTGCTTGTGCACTAGGACGGTGACTCCTTCCGCATAGCCTTGGACAGTGGATCCGTATACCACATGGCTATCATCCTTGACGTTCTGCAGACAGTCGGATGAGTAGTCCGGATCCCAGGGTTATTATATCGACTAGCCGTGGTCGATGAGTCTTTGTTGATGGTGACCCTGTCTTTAGATAGTGTTTAGTACTACACGAGTCGCCGATACCCCTACGGAGTCCGGGAAGGATGTAAGGGCACGACAGTTTCGCTAGGTGGGGCATCGTATGCGACTAGCGAGATAGTGGAAAGTGATCAAGGGTCACCCGTCGTCTCCGCCAACATCAGTGCAGTGGGCATAGGCAGAGTCAGAGACAGAAAGACACTGATGGGCTTATGGATGCCCTTGGCCAGGGTATTCCCTAAGCATAGGCCGGCAGCCCGAGTCTTGATATATAAAGTTGGAATACACTACATACGACATACACTAGTGGCACAGACACATGATATTATTTAGATGACAGTTAGGGATATTTATATACTCACATTATTATACTGCTGCTTTACTATATATACACCTAAACAAGAAATATGATTGTTAATAAACCAAAGGCATCCTAGAGCTTCCCCCTATGTTTGATTTCCTTACTACGATTTCGAGCTGTAATTTCGCACTAGGCCGCAAGGCTGAGCACATCGCTATTCCCTATGTGTGAAGGTTATTAGATAATCGATGGGGTTAATTGATGAAGATGAGGGCTATCGATGGATTTAATTTTATTTTACCGTTCTCTTCATTATAGAATTGTAGTAGGTATATCAAGACTGTGTTAGTCGAGTTGTATAAGTGATTTAATTGTATATTCCGCTGTATTGATTATGTGTATGGACAATATGTATTACCAAATGCCTTGTATGGGTCCTTTGGGCTCATACGGTGGTTGCCACGTATCCGACAAGTGGGTCGGGGCATGACAATTAAAGTGGTATCAGAGCGCAGGTTTGAAGAACCTATGAGGTTAGCTTAAGTTTGATGTCTTAAGGTCTAAAATGACAGTCCCGATATATTCTAGGATAAAGTGTGAGTCGGAAATATAATAGTATATTTCCTTGATAATGATTGGTTACTCTGATGAAAGTACCGATTGCTATGACTAATCCTTCTTGGGCCGATAATCACCTTAATATAAAGATAGTACATCTATTAATCTCCGGACGGTATATATGACAACAATTATCACTACGACGGCGATGGATTAACTCCCCTTCATGATGAACAGTGTCTTAGGCCAGGTCATTATTTTATAGGGTTTCATTTAAACCCTCTAGACTGAGGTGATTATCTTTGGAACATTTTTTCCCGTAATCCAAGTATAGATGATAAAGTGCCTTAGTCCATAGTTATGTAACTTACATGGAAAATGTAAGTGATATAACTATACTCTCTTGAGTTGCCACATATGCGTCTTAGGAGATGTAGAAATCTGAGATGATATACTTGATCTACAATCAACATCATATCTAAGGGGATCAGGAAAAATGATCCTGACCCTCAAACAATATCGTATCTTTGTTTACATCTTGATCACCTTCCATGATAAAAGTGGTATTGACTACCGCCTAGGGTTTGGAAACATTGGATTCAAAATCTCGTCTGATGTAATAATCATAACACTGGTATTGCGTTGGTCCAACTTGGGATGCTAAGTTTTTATGAGTCTATCAGTAGTTGATTTGGTCTGTTTTTAGGGTGATCACTACCTAAACCTGATTGTTGATTGAGCATCTTTCCTTGACCTTCTCAGGATCAAGATGTTAATTTGTAGTTGAACCCTTGTCAAATGATTTTTTTTGTGAACACCGAGTTGAGTAGATGACTTCAGAATATCATTTATTATGTTCTTACCTAACTTATTGTCCAAGTTTACCTTGGAATGAGATTAATCATTGGAATTATATCCATGATATTTCAATTGTACACAAATATTTTGACGTAATTTTGTATAGGATTGGTATGCTCCGTTATTCTGAAATTTACCCCTTGCTAAAGACAATAATCCTTGAGGTCCCTTCTTGACCTTGACCTACACTCGTGCTAAATAAGGAGACACACAAAACAAGAAAAAAAAACCTTTGCATTGAATAGCTCACAATAATCAATTGACCCATTTGATTTACAAATTCTCATTTAGATTAAGTATGGGAGACATTAATTTCTAATCAAAATTTGTTCTCCATTTTGTTAGAATATGAACTATCAGCCATGTCATGTACTTCCCAACCCAACAAGGGTGGCTGGCATTCATTCAATGAGATGCGTGATTTGATGATGATGTTTCTCTAAATTGGTACCTTGTCAGAATACATTTTCTTCAGTTAGCATGTGGTTAAGTATTTCTTTTTACGTATACTTGGTATTCTTGAGATAAACCTTGAAGTGGCTGAATATTGAGATGTAACAACAAGTTTAATGAGTCTACTATGTTTTGACTAGTTGAAGTCCACTCCTACACCATCGTCTCATAAAAGATGACGTCTTTCTATCACTAGTTTGTGGTTCATTAGAGATTTACCACCTCACTTTGTGGTGGGCTTCTACTTGCTTTTAAATTTCCTTTGAACTCCTTTCTTGCAATAAATTAATACTCTTTAAGCTTCACAGTATTATCCCTCTTCAACGTTAGCTTTGGACTTCGTATTGTTTTCTGCATATACCCCATTAGCAGCTTCTCATTCATATTCCTCAGCAGTTTGCCGCAGTTGACTACATCTTAAAAATTTCGGCAGGCTGCAGATTCTTGCATACCTACTTAGGCAAGCTGCAGTAAGCAGCATATTATTGTTGATCACTTCTGCACATCAACTTATTCAATCTTTAGTCCATTCTTCTTCATTCAACTTATATTCAACCTATATTGCAGACTTTTCTGCAGTAAACCAACCTATATTGCAATAGCAGTTAACACTTGCAGACTTTCCCTACTTTTTAAGCATTATATTCCTGCAACTTAGATACAGTCTTCTACATTTTCTTCACTTAATATATTTCTGCAGTAGTTAATGCAACCTTGCACTTTGCTGCATTTTATACTTCTCAACTTCTGCAGCCTTCAATAATTTATATTCATTCAATATTTTTACAGTCATGTTGACTTCATACAGCTTAATGCAACTGTCATCAGTAGTCCACTAAAAAAAAAAAAAAATTTGCTATATTTCTATATTGTTCACCATACAGCTTCAGGCACATAATTTATTCTACTTAGAATCCTGCTATACTTCAAATTTAATCTGCAGCTTGTATCATAATACAGAATGAGTCATCCTTCCTATAGTAACTCATAATGCAAATTTCTTTGATACAGGCAAGTATCAAACAACACTCTTGTACATACCTTCATAATTAGGCTTCTGCTCTATCTATTGGTCACTTGTCTCATATTTCTCATAGATATAGGCAACTTATCAAACAAGCAGTATTCTGCATTTTTCTTCTATCTTCTAGTGAGCATCCATTGTCGGCTACAAGATATTTGTTGAGATTCTAATGTTGTTTCTTTTCTGCATCTTCTTCAGTCAAGGTTCTTATAGTGCAGTGCACCTTCAGTTTCATTCAAAGTGTAGTATGGTCTCAAATGCAGTATCAAATTTCAGTTTTAATCTCTCATTAATTTACAGACCCGAATTTGTTTTCTCCAGATATTCCTGATACTGGTTTAGTCCATATTCTGATACACATTAGGAACTAGTATGTTGACTTCGGCATATTATCTCTGCATTCATGCAGCTGCAATTGTTGACAGCAGCAGCAGCCAAGTTCTGTCTTTATAGCCATCTTTGTAGTATTTCTGAATGCTGCTATCATCAGTCAAGTTATATCTACATTTGTCTGCAGTTTCTGCAGATATGTTCATCTTTGTAGTATTTTTGAATTCATGCTGCTGTCAGTCAAGTTATGTCTACATTTCTATACGTTTCTAGCTTTCATTTCTGCACCTTTGTCTTCACTTGCTGCTCTCTTCATTTCTGCACATTTCTGAATTCATATCTATTCAGTTTGCATCCTCTGTTCCTTAATTATTTGGTTTCAGTCAACTTTCTAACTTTCTATCTACTACTACAATTCAGTTTCAGTAAAGATTTTTGCCTTGACCAATTTCACTCTCCGTATTCACTTCATAGCAATAATGCAGTCAAGTTAGTAAATCCTTTATATACATATATATTCTACCACTTGCTTCCAATGCTAGAACAAGCTATCATAGTAGAGCATGTTGGTAAATAACTACCTATATTAATACTGTTAAATAATAAAAATATAGAATAGTTTTAGTGGGATTTGAATGCAGGTCATTAAATCCAAGTACCAAAGTCTTCACCATTCGCCAAGTACCATATCTCATGTCTAATATCTAAGTTAAATCTCCTACGGGATCATATCCTCCTCCACTGAATTTTTGGAGGACCAAAATATTTTTTAGGGGGGGAGTACTTGTAAACTCCCACCATTTTTATCTAAAATAATGAAAATAATAAAATAAAATATGGACTTGTAGATAACTAAATTTTTGTAGGGGTATAATGGGCAAAGGTGGACCAATATGTACAAATGACCAAGAGGAAGGGCCAATTTGAAAGTTTACTCACATGCACAGCATGTGAATCCTACTCGACCAGTCCAACCCACTTGAACCGGTCGGCGGGGAGATGAGATAGTGGTAGGAGGACCCGTGATATGCACACGCCTCGACTTAAGATGCGTGCAAGCAAGTTGGTCCCGATCTTCCGTCGTAGGAGAAATCCTTAAGGTGGGGAGTTCTGACTTTGACGAAAGGGAGGCTAACCACGATCGAGGAACGTGACCAGCAACCTCGCAATCGCTAAACCACTCCTCAGTTGGTTATCAACCGTATTAAACACGACTGACCTGTTAAGGAATAACGACACGAACAATTCAAGAGAATTGAAAGAGCAACAGCGGAAGGATCACTCAATATGTGATTAAAGAAATTGGACTTCAAGTTTGTAGCAAAAGCATTACAAAAGTGGTGGCTAAAACAAAAATCAAAGTCCCCTTTCAATAGAGTATGCTTCACCAAATATATAGACAAAATATGACACGTTTTTCCATATTTTGTTTCACTAAAATTGGAAAAATAAATATATAAATATCCTCCTCTTGTAAGCCACGAATTTGGAAAATAAATATCTCTTGATGAAGATTTGAATAAATATTTGATGAAGATTTGATCTTGAATAAATCTTCCTTGATTTGCTCTTGAATAAATATTTGATGAAGATTTGATTCTTGAATAAATCTTCTTCCTTGATTTGCTCTTGAATAAATATTTGATAAAGATTTGATTCTTGAATAAATCTTCTTCCTTGATTTGCTCTTGAATAAATATTTGATGAAGATTTGATTCTTGAATAAATCTTCTTCCTTCAATTACTCATACAACTTCCATATAAGTAATTCCTCCATGTGTTTCCTTGCATGTAGTGACAAGTAAACAATAACAATTAGGCAATATCATTTGTTTTGTAATTAAGTAATTAATTTTCCAAAGAAAAGAATTCACCTGTTGTCCTAAGCATCGTGCACGGGCTCGTGTTATTGGGCATTGTATGCTAACTGGGTATTTATTCAAGAGCAAATCAAGGAAGAAGATTTATTCAAGAATCAAATATTTATTCAAGAGCAAAATAAGAAAAATTTATACAAGATCAAATCTTCATCAAATATTTATATTCCAAATTCATAGCTTACAAGAGGAGGAGATTTATATATTTATTTTTTCTATTTTAGTGAAACAAAATATTTATTTTGCACAGGTGAACCAGTGATGTCCTCATCAAGTCGACCGCGAACCCTAACTCCTCGCGTCTTCATCCCTCTTCCGAGCCTCTTTGTCGTTTCCGAAGCCCTTCGACAGCGTCCCTCCCGTGTCCCTTCGACGACATCACATCTTGCTGGCGGAGCTTGCTCGAGAGATCCCAGGTCGTCCGCCGACTCCGATTCGTTGCAGCGGAACTCCTCCGGCGTGCCCCAATCCACTTCGCTGTCACGCATGTCGAGACCCCCTCGCCTTCGCTCGAGAGAAACGAATCACCGACGGGTTCTGCCATCACCTCGCTAACCTAGCGCAAGCATCGCCGTGGAGAATTGCAACATCTATCGGACATCGTTGTCCCTCTGTTCGCCATCTCGACCTTGCCGACCTTCCATTGGGCGAGCAGTGTAGGCCACCGAGCTCAACGTGCCTCCCTCCTATTTAATCATCCACCTCCTCACCTTGGAGGGATTTCCTTCACCCATTAGGAGAGAGGGTTGCAGTCGCTGGCCCAATTCCTCTGCAATCCTCACCGAGTTCGCTCATCGGCGACATCACCGCTGCGAGATTGGGGGAACCGCTGGGGGGTGCAACCATCCTTCCACCTTCTTCACTCTCCGAGTAGTTGCGGCGATGTTGTGAGGCCACCGTCAGGAGCTCCGACGACATCTGAGCTCCCTGTATGCAAGTTTCTAATGGATGTCCCTCTCCATGAACCAGATGTGCTTCAAGGGAGATTTCCTCTGACGAGAGCTCCGACTGTGAGTGCAGCCGATTGCCTTGCCGAACTCTTGAATCAATTTACCCCAAATTGGAATTTTACAGCCACATTGCATCCACCTTGCTAAGGTGATTTCTAAATCCCCTTATTGTTAGGAGTGGTGATTCTATTAAGTAGATATGGTATTGAATTCCATTTGATCCTGCCCATGCCCCATATTAGTGTGGTACGCTTATGGGAATATTGTTTTGAAGTATTGAACATGTATTGTGGTTGGATGTGGATGATCTATATTGTTGAACATGATGTTATTTTGATCAATTTATATTGTTGGTGTGGTTGAATTCGTATTGAGATGTAGTGTTGGAAGTCGGCTGTGATCTATTTATTTGAATTAGTGGTGGGATATGGATCATGAGAATTTGGTTTGCTGTGATTTTTGATTGGATTATGTATGACATGGTAGATTGTGATGTAATTGATATAATATATGTCTTGGAAGTTGTTGTTGATAATGAAGGATGTGAGATTAATTTTGTTATATGAACATATTGGTATATGGATGCAGTGGGATAATGATATGTTGTGGTCATACATAGGTTGTTAATTTCATATTTTCTCTCTTTGCCCATTTGAGGTCATGCATGTGTGCATGTAGGGTATCATCCCTTTGCCAATATTGTTAGGTGCAAAGGGAGTCGAATAAGGGTTTGCACTAGGACATCATTGTTAAAGGCCACTTAGTGATCATATGGAGATTTACTTAGTGATCATATGGAGATCAGATTGAGTTAGGGGATTATTGACTTGAACTTTATATGAAATTGGACTTGAAAATATAATAAAAATATAATTAGGTCTGATTGGAGATTTAACTAATGACTGATGATTAAGGGATTAAAGTGAGCCTAAGCATGAAGTTGGGCCTAGTTGTTGAATTGGATAGATTATTTTTGGTTTAGATAAAATTAATTAGATAGATTAAGTTATTAGTAATTAAATAATTTTTACTTTATTAAATTAAGAATATTTTATATTTTAATTAAAATCTTTATATTTTTTTAGGGACAATACTCTTGCCTGAAAGCTGCCTATTACTAATATCACTCGATCTCGATTGGTGGTTCTGAAGAGTAGATTTAAAATTCAGGTGCGTTGGTTCATTGAAGTACGATTTATTCAAACTAGGGAATTACCTGTTGAGGTTTATTAGGAAAGTTTTTGGATGCCTTGAACATAATAACATGACACGTCTACTAAATGCTTATATGTTATAGATGCTAGAATGTTTTGTCTAGTATACTAGGATATATGCTCTATCATGCTAGAATGATAATTAGCCTGCTTTACTATCTGCTCCAGCATGATTGTTTTATCTTAGTATGTTCCATATGTTATACTCTTATCATGTGGATAAAGATAAAACTTATAACCTAAATGGTTGAACAAACAATTATGCATAGGAGGTAGTATCAGAAAGTCTTACCTTACACTCTAAAGACATACATAAGTGACATGATACTAGAACCTCCTAGGGGACATCACTTGACTATAAATGAAGTAGGGGACGTCCTTCATACCCCCTAGAAGACCACTGCATTTACTGCTGGTCGAAAAGTGATGCATCCTTATCACACCACTCCCGAGGCAAACACATAGCTTAGATACTGGGAGTTGGTTAGGGAATGGACCAGACAAACTCCAAGGTCATACTAAATCAGAAGTGTAGTAGGTCCATGTCTAGAAACTGGCACCCGCACGTGTGTCGCTTAGGCGACACCATGATAGTCCTGAGATGGCTAGCAGGGATGAAACCAAACCAAGGACCTAACAAACATGTCGTCGAGGTTGTATTCTGGCTACGGTTAGTATGCACACCTCCTGGCAGGCATCGCTGCTTGTGCACTAGGACGGTGACTCCTTCCGCATAGCCTTGAATAGTGGATCCGTAGACCACACGACTATCATCCTTGACGTTCTGCACACAGTCGGATGAGTAGTCCGGATCCTAGGGTTATTATATCAACTAGCCGTGGTCGATGAGTCTTTGTTGATGGTGACCCTGTCTTTGGACAGTGTTTAATACTACACGAGTCGTCGATGCCCCTACGGAGTCCGGGAAGGATGTAAGGGCACGACAGTTTCGCTAAGTGGGGCATCGTATGCGACTAGTGAGACAGTGGAGAGTGATCATGGGTCACCCGTCGTCTCCGCCAACATCAGTGCAGTGGACATAGGCAGAGTCAGAGACAGAAAGGCACTGATGGACTTATGGATGCCCTTGGCCAGGGTATTCCCTAAGCATAGGCCGGCAGCCCGAGTCTTGATATATAAAGTTGGAATACACTACATACGACATATACTAGTGGCACAGACACGTGATATTATTTAGATGATAGTTAGGGATATTTATATACTCACATTGTTATACTACTGCTTTACTATATATACACCTAAACAAGAAATATGATTGTTAATAAACCAAATGCATCCTAGAGCTTCCCCCTATATTTGATTTCCTTGCTACGATTTCGAGCCGTAATTTCGCACTAGGCCACAAGGCTGAGCACACCGCTATTCCCTGTGTGTGCAGGTAATTAGATGATCGATGGGGTTAATTGATGAAGATGAGGGCTATCGATGGAT
Source organism: Thalia dealbata (assembly GCA_030544415.1). Classification (NCBI taxonomy): domain Eukaryota; kingdom Viridiplantae; phylum Streptophyta; class Magnoliopsida; order Zingiberales; family Marantaceae; genus Thalia; species Thalia dealbata. The sequence goes on from CM060460.1 coordinate 17,650,328, forward strand.
TTAATTTTATTTTATCGTTGTCGTCATTATAGAATTGTAGTAGGTATATCGGGACTGTGTTAGTAGAGTTGTATAAGTGATTTAATTGTATATTCCGCTGTATTGAATATGTGTATATATTACCAAATACCTTGTATGGGTCCTTTGGGCTCATACGGCGGTTGCCACGTGTCCGACAGGTGGGTCGGGGCGTGACACCGGTGGCCTGCCCTCTCGTCGGCGAAGACGGCGGGAACAGGGTAAACCCCCTATTCCGCTACTTTCCACCCATCCACGGTCCGCTGGCATCTCCTCCGCGCCTCTCTGCACCAGGAAACAGTGGCTCACCCTCGCCCTCAATTTCCAGCTCTTAGAACCACCGGCATCCGACCATTAGAGGTTCAACCGCGCCTGCCACCGCCGCTCTTTCGGGTTTCCCCAAGGGTTTAAAAACCCTTCGCACACAGCACGCATGCGTGCGTCGCGCGTGCTGCGGTGATATTAATTTTTATTATTTTATTTTTTAAATTATATTTAAATTAAATAATTCTTTAAATAAAGTTTAATTTAAATTTATTATTATCATTTTTATTTATTAATATTATTTATTTTCTTTTTTCTATTTACTTTATATTTATTATATTTTATTTATTTATTATTTTATTAATTTAATATTCAAAATATTATTATTTTCTAAAAACCCTTTACTTATTATTATTATTATTTTAAAATAATATATAAATACTTATTTCTAATTTTATTTATTATTACTTAATTTATTTTATTTTCTATTTAATTTAATTTTATTATTTTAATATTAAAATAATACTTCAAAAAAATGAAATATAAAACAATTAAAATTTTATATTAACTTTAAACCTTTAATATTTTTTAAATATTTTTTCTATTTCTATTTCTATTTATAGTTTATTTATTTTTATTTACCTATGATTTTATTAATTTAATATTAAAATAATATATATTTTTTAATATAATAAACAGGGTTTACATCTTAGAGTTATAATAATCTAGGAGATGATATTAAGTTCTTAGGCTGCTATATGTCAACATATGTTGAGGAGCCATATGCTAGCTAAGGTAGAGGGGCATGTTCGGTTAACTTAGCCACAGATGCTTTGGTGTAACCAGAATCTCACTTCGGTGTAGAACTCAACTTATTTGTCTTACTCCAAGGTAGATGGTGTGCTAGGAATAGTACCGTTCAATGCGCTACAAGGCTAGGGAACTTAAGGACACTGATATGCTCAAGATGTTGGTCCCTGAGTAGTCCAGGTTCATTGGTAGCATATGCAGGATATCTCAGCATGTAAGGCTGTAGATGGTGTAGTTTATAATGTTGCATGGTGACCCTGTCATAGGGCAGAATTACAGCGTTGTATTATATTTATGTTGTTTAGAATGGTTGTCGTAGTCATCAGCTCTTTCTACCAACATCAGTATGCAGGCACATAGGACAGAGATGTAGAGTTGACACTGATGGGCTTGGAAAATCCCTGACGAGGAATTTACCTTGAACATAGGTTGGCTGACTTAGTTGTATAATTGATAGTTCTCAATGTATTAATTAAGATAATATTATAGCTTCGACTTAGTCGTATTAACATGACCATATTTATTATTCTTTGCTGTTACACCGTGTTATGATCATGTTTCCTCTATCTTATTTTATTAATCTTGTTATGTACTGATTAATATATTAATTTAATATGTGATCCAGTGGGTATATTTCCTTATCAGTTTGTACAATATCCTATGCCCATTTTTAGGCTGCTCTCTCTGTAACCTCATTGAGTTTCACAACTCAGATGCGCACGTTTTTCCTTGTTGCACAGGTTACAGGTTTTGTCATAGACCGAGGGATGAGGAAGGACGTAGTTGTGACGAGCAGAATCTACTTTGGAAATCTTGATAGAGATTTAACTTGTAGTGTGGGTATTGAATGTAATTTATTTATATTTCCGCTGTGTTTAAATAATATAATTGTATAGGTTTTGATACATATAGTCTTGTATAAGTTGCGGCGGAGAAGTGCAGCTTATACGATGGTTGTCACGTGCCCAAAGGAGGATTGGAACGTGACAATTAAGGTGGTATCAGGGCATAAGTTTAAAAAATGTCATTAAAAGTAAGGATAGGAACTTAGGATACACCATAGAGTTAAGTATACATGTGAGATAACTTTGACGGGGTAAGGAAAGGTTATAGGGACATGTGGACTTAAGATTTTGGCCTTATGCTTCTTACTTGTTGTACTACGTTGATATTCTATGCTTATTTTAGTTGATGTTAGTATGTAAATTGATTGTGTATTATGTGTTTTAAATTTTGTGCACTGTGTTTATTTTATATTGTGCTTGAGATGTGCCTTCTTTGCTGAAAATTTGACCTAGGAGGAAATTGATTTTTTCTCTTTTTGAGGTGCTCTTTGTGATAATACTATATATTCTTTAGTGAAGGACATATTTTCCTTGAACGTCGGTATTCTTGAGAAATATTAAAATCCCATGATTTCTTAACTTATTTTAATTGTGCTAGATTTTCAAATATAAATATATATATACTTGGGATCGGTTAAGGCATGCACTAGATTTAATACACTCTTTTTGTACTTACACTAGTAAATTATTGCCTATTTAAGTCACCTCTTGTGTAGATGGCAAGAGGAAGACTCATGTTCGGTTGAAGGCCCAAGGGCACCTTCAAACTTTATAGATGATGATCATTATGTTCAAAATGATAGCGATCCGTCACCGGTAAGGACAATGCCTGATGAAGGATCTTCCGTGAAGCCACAAAGACTGATAAAAGAAGAGTTACCGGTAGAATCAAGGGCAAAGACTATGCCATTGGAAGTTGCCACGAGCAAAAGTCAAGAGCCACTAGAATCAATCCCAGACCCTGGGAACAAGATGATAGAGATGATGGAGCAGGTGGAAGAACTTATACTTAAACTATATCAACACATTAGCAAAGAAGATTCGAGGTCTACACATACACTAATACAAGTAAATCCATGTACTCAACGATTAAAGTGTTTACTACATGATGCAAAGGAACTAGGATGCGAAACATTCACCGGAGGTTTTGACCCATTGGAGGCACATGATTTGATTAAAAACATATGTCTGATCACAGAAGACATGAGACTATCAGAGGGAGATAAGCTAATAGTAGCACAATACCTCCTCAAAGCTGATGCAAAGATGTGGTGGAACGAAATTAGAATAAATGATACCATCACCGGTACATGGCCTAAATTTTTAGAATTGTTTAAGTCAATATATTGTTTCATGAGACCTCCCAATTAGAAAAAGAGAAATTTCCTAAGTCAACATCATTTGATACCAATTATTTCTCTAATTTTTCTTCTTAGGAAATACACTCCTATATTCTATAAATTCTCAGGGAAGACTACCTGAATCTACTAGATGATGAACTATAACTTGATTATGCCTAAGTGAATGTCTCAATCCAATATATTATGACTTGACATAAATTTCTAATTGAGACCAACATAATTATGTTGTCCAAAGGAAATAGTTGTGGTTATACCATCAATCAAACTTCAATTTCTTATAATCTATCAACTGTAATATCATTTCCTTCCAAGTGAATGTGTTTTAATAGCTTCATCGAAAAAGGAAATTTTGCATTTTGGGAGATTCTTTTTCTTTTCTTCTTCTATGAAAAAGGTAAAATTCCTTGGACTTCCACCTACTTCTGACAAATTAATCAAGAAGATCAAGGATCAAAATTTTATTTTCTTAGAGTGACTATTCTTTGTAAATTGAATGCCAAGCTGATCTCAACTTTTCAAGATTGAATAGAATAGAAAAAATTAGAAAATCTTGAAGGAGTTTATCATTGTGTTCATTAGCAACCACGTTACGGCTTGACTATAATCCTATACTTAGTCCTACAAAAGAAACATCCAGCGGATTGCCAGAAATACCTTCAAAGTGGTGGTAGAAACATCTCAACACAAACAAGATCATTGTTCATAATAACTTGGATACAAGTCAAGGATTTAAAAGCCTGAAATACATGAGTCAAAGATAATGGAAGTCATTAAAATATGCGAAGTTGTTGAAGTTAAGTGTTCGGGATGGACTGCAATGTGCTTGAGGTGATCCTAAGCATTTTGAGCGGATAATAATACCTTTACCTTAGTATCAATATAGAAAGGAAGCTGAAAGTGAAATTGAATAGGTAAATATCAGTAGGAGATTTCTGAAATCATTGTAACGGTGTGCATAATTGATTAGTAGCTAGCATCTTAGTGATTCTTCAAACAAAGTGACTATATATCACAAGTTCTACAATGTTCCTAATGTACTAAGATCGGTCTGGAGTTATTATATGGAAGCTTGATGGTCTGGAGTTATTATATGGAAGCTTGATTTTTAGCTGACTCATTTGAAAATGTAGGAGCTCCATACTTGAAAATTTTGATTGATATAAAATCTATTAGACTTACGGCAACTACACCAATTGCCAAGTCTAGGAATCAAATATTCTTCAACCGGTTATCAATTGAGTCTCCTTGGTGTGCCAAATGAGGATAATGCCCGAGTAGACTAGATATGATCTAGATTGAAATTTTACCAACTTTACATAAGTAATCGGGAATATATTTCTTTGTTTGATTTATTTTCACATTCTTCATTACTTATGGTTGAACGAGCTTAGTTAAGCTCTAATTTGAGCTCATTTAGTCAGACTTACAATCTTCTTTTCTCTCATCATCTCTTTTTGCTTGTTGTAGCATAAATTTATTATGCTAATAAGAAGGTTAATTTTTTTTAACAATGAGTAAGAAGGATAAAAAGGAGATTGAAGGAAGATGGTTGTTGAGCATTTCGGTAATTAAAGAAATAGCCAAAACCATATCTTGTTGGCATACGTAGAAGTATATATTACTTATTTTCGGTAATGCTAGGTGATGTTACTTTAGCAAGTACTTTCCACATACCTCAGGATTTATTAAAAGTTTCCCGGGTACAAGCTTGTATATGGCATGAGGTATCACTAGGACATATTTGAGATGTGGATAAAGTAACATAAAAAAAATACAATGATTTTTTTCTTGAATTTACTGGTTGTATTTTGTAGCAGGCATCTACACTCTTTCATGTTTTTCAAATTTTAAACATAGAAAGTAAAAAATTTTACACTTTCACACCCAAGATTGTTACAAACATGTTACTCTTTTTAGTGACATTTTGTTTAGCACTTGCCTGTAGACAATGATCAAATTAAATGTGTTTTACTTTCAAGAAACATTATATTTAGGTCCTATGATTTGTTTCAGTTTAATAATAATTTTGAATTATAAGATTCTTAGATGATGAATGTTCGCATTAAAAGAATGACTTTGGATGACCTTAGCATATGAAAGGAAAATCTTTATCTACTAGATGGAGTGATAGTTAGACAACAAAAGGAGGTGGACTTCTTCGGTTTCACCTGAAAGGAAAGTTGCATCCAAGGTATATTAGACCGTTGAGATTCTAGAGAGAGTTGGGCCGGTGGCCTATAGATTACAGTTACCGATAGACTTAGATACAATTTGTAAGCCCTATTTTCTTTTCTTTTTTAAAAAAAAGAAGAGAAAAGGTTGAAAGGTTGGAGATGAGTTTTTTTTTTAGTCCCACATCAGGGAAGTTTTGGAAAAGAGTTGCATCCTTTTCTATTTAAGAGATATTTAGTCCCACATTAGGGAAGTCTTTGAAAAAAGTTACATCCTTTTCTATTTAAGAGATAGAGCCCTCCTTCATATTTTGAATATCCAATCGGCTATCCAATGGGTTGTGGGCTGTGGTCTTGCCGTGCCTAGCACAGCCCGACAATGTGCGTCGCGCGTGTGTGGGTCCGGTTCAGTCCGGTCCAGTTTGGGTGAACGCCCGGTTCAGCGGCGGTTTGACGTAGGTTTAGCCTGGTTTCATGATTTTATGCTTGGTTCGGTCTAGTTCAACATTGCTAGGAGGGGATAGGAAATTTTGTTAAGTTGTATGATTTATGTTTGTTTGGTTGTATTTATTTTATGTTTAGGAGAATTGATTTGTTGTGTTATTGCTTGATAAATCACGGCTGTGATTTATGTTGAAGTAAGAAGGAGTTGCATTGCTTGATTATTTGCTTGCTTGCTTTTAAGAATCACAGCCAAGCTGTGAATTCTTGCCTGAGATTGCTTTGAGACTTAGGTGAGGGTTTATGGTTTCAAATTTATGGCCTACTACAGTGCTGAGTCCTAAGGGTCGTTGTTATTTATTGTACATGCTGATGAGTTATATATCTGTTTTATTACATATTTAATTAGCATGTGATATGATTTGATGTGAGTTGAAAGTATGCCATGCTAATATATATATATATATATAATGGTATCATATGCATGCTATTGATGATTATACTCATGTTATATAGTTATTGATATGTTCATGTGTTGCTAGAGATGTAGATACACTTAATAATAACACAGGACATGATGACATGAGATAAATCTAAAGATACTTAACAAGAATACAGAACATGATGACATGAGACAAATCTAGAGACACTTTAGGTTCATATTATGATAACACCTAGAGTGGTTTTAAAATGTCATATAACTAAGGACTTTAGACATCTTAGGTTTTTGATAACCGAGGAGATGATATTAAGTTTTTAGTCTACTATGTGCCAACATATAGTGAGGAGCCATGTGCTAGCTAAGGTAGAGGTGCACGTTCGGTTGACTTAGACACAAATACTTTGGTGTAACCGGAATCTCAATTCGGTGCAGAGCTCAACTTATTTGTATTACTCTAAGGTAGATGGTGTGCTAGGAACAGTACCGTTCCACGCGCTACCAATACTAGGGAACCTGCAGACACTGGCATGCTCAACGATGTGGGTCCCTGAGCAGTCCAGGTCCATTGGTAGCATATGCAGTGTATCTCAGCTTGCTAGGCTGTAGATGGATGTGATTTATTATTTTATATGGTGGTACTTCTGTTGCATAGAAGAGGTATCGTGGTCACCAGCTCCTCCTACCAACTTCAGTGTACAAGTATCTAGGACAGAGATGTAGAGTTGATACTGACGGGTTCGAGAAAATCCCTAACGAGGGGTTTATCCTGAATATAAGATGGCTGCCTTAGGAGTAGTATAGATAAATTATGATATAATAGTTAATGTAATATGACATTTTCAATCTGAAGTTGCTGTTATGGATACAGCTCTTATATCATGTTCATATGCCTTGTTATTTTATGTTGCTGCTACTTTAAATTATTAGTCTTGTTATGTATTGTACAACATGTTATTGTAATGTGTGATTTGGTGGATATATCTGCTTGTTGGTTTGTACAATACCTTATGCCTATTTTTAAGGTGCTCTCTTTGTAGCCTCACTGAGTTTCGCGACTCAGATGTGCACATTTTTTCCTATTGCACAAGTTACAGGTTGGCCATTGGTACAGGGAACAAAGGAGAACTTAGTTATGATGAAATAGAATTTACTTTGGAAATCTAGATAGAGATTTAATTTGTATTGTTGCTATTAAATGTAATATGTTTATGTTTCTACTGTGTTTAATTACAATAATTGTGGTACTTTGTGATACTTTTAGCCTTGTATAAGTTGTGATGTAGAAGTGCAGCTTATACGGCGGTTGCCACATACCCAATGGTAGGATTGGGGCGTGACAGAATTCATAACGTGTTTCATGTGTTGATGCTTAAGAAGTATGTGTCGGACCCATTGCATGTTCTGACTACACCTCCGGTTGCTCTGAGAGGTGATCTGAGTTGTGGACTTCGTGTGGTGACAATAGTTGATCGACGTGGTAAAGCATTAAAGGGCAAGACCATACCTTTGGTTCGAGTGCTCCGGAGGGATGGTAATATAGAGGGAGAGACATGGGAGACCGAAGCTCAAATGAGAGCTCAATACCTATAATTGTTTACTTAGTGATTTGCTTTGATTGTATTTTGCTTGATAAATTATTTGAAGATGTTTGAAATTTATTTAAATTGATTGAATTATTTTTTAACTATCTTTTTGTATCTTAGTGGGCTATAGGAAGTTTGAAAAATTTAAAGGGTTAGGTTGTTATTTTTGGAGAACCAAAAATCATAAGGGGAGGGGAATTGTAAACTCTGTTTTATTTTTTTAAAAAAAAATAATAAATAAGATAAAAGATAAAGGAAAAAATATAATAAAATAAATATAGGGAAAAAAAATAAGAGAAAAGAAAAGGGAAAGGAAAGAAAAAAGAAAAAAAAGATAAACCCGCCCGTGGCACGCGCGGCGCACATGCTGCGAGTGGGGCAGGGTTTTAAACCCAACAAACATATCAGTGCCCTGTTTCTGGGGGTTGCAACGATGGCGGAGCAGAAGGAACTCCGGCAAGGGGCCGTGCGACGGCGGGGGAGTTAGGCCGGAGGCTGGGCGTCGGTTTCGTAGCCAGCGACACATGGAGGCGGCTCCGGCGGGCTGTGATCTCATGGGAAGCGGCAGAGGTAGAGGTGGCAGTGAAGGCCTTTGTTTCCCATCGATTTCACAGGTGAGGGAAGCGGTGATTGTTCCTCCCTCCGCGGCGAAGCGTCTGAGTTCGATTCAGCTACAGTGGAGTCGATTTGAAACAGTGGCAGCTGCGTGAGGGCTCGACGATGATTGTGATCGACGATCGAGCAGCGCAGCAGAGTTTTCGGCTGCACCATCGACAGTGGACGTGCTGAGCCCTACCAGCGTTGAGAGGAGTTGGCCGGTGGGTTGCAAGAGGTGCGGAGAAGCCGGGCGCGGGGTTCCAGTAAGCGCGCAGTGGCTGAAGGAGCGGCGGACGGCGACGGTGCAGCGACGGTGAAGCGACGGTGGCGAGCGGGGAAGAAGACCGGGGCGGCGCACATGTAGTGCATGAGCCGGTCTGGTTTAGTCCGGTCCGGTTCAAGGAACGACCGGTTTGGTTGCTGTTCGACGTGATTCTCACCTGGTTTAGCGATTTTACAATCGATTCAATGCGGTTCAACGTTGTTAGGGATTTGTTGGTGAATTTTGGGATTTGAAGAATTTATTTAGAATTTTTATCAAATTTAAAGTGCTATTTTCAAATTATTTTTGGTTGGGTTCAAGGTTTTGAGTGTATTAATATTGTCAAAAAATTTAAAATAAATTGTGATGTCTTGTTATACTTGAATTTAATTTTCGTGATTTAATTAGAATTTTTCAGAATTATTAAGGTGAGATTTTTAATTTAATTAAAGTAATTCTGATTAATTTAGGATTTGAATGAATTTTTCGTATATTATTTGTATAGAAGAGTATGTTTGTAGATATTATTGTGTTTAAATTATATTAAATAGAATTAAAATGATTTAATAAAGAGTTTTATGGTTTATGTTGTTGTAAAATTGAGTAATTAGGTTATTTAGATTTTTATATTTAGTAAATTTGAATAATTTGGGATTTGTAAATTTATTTAGTGTAATTGGTGGTTGTTCAAGAGGGGATTTAACTAAATACTATGCAGTCCTATTTCTTAAAGTGCGATCCTTAAATAAGTTCGCTGGTTTTTCACTGTTATGAAATAAATAAGTAAAAGACGATGTTAGTAAATGAATTTTATTGCTAATTATTCTATCTCTTGTTGCTGCCCCTTTTTGCTTTCTTACAATTTGAGTGCTTTGCATCAATGACATGCTCTTAGAATTTTGAAAATGAGTCTAGGAAGAATAATGCATGCTCTTGCTGCCCAGTAATTTTATCGTTTCAGCTTCTGATTGCTTCGTTAATCCTAATATTTTACTTCTAGTTACTGTTTGGAATTTGTGATTAAGAAATAATACTTGCTGTCCACTTTTGCCCTACTGTTTGTTATGTGAAATGGTGCCGAGTTACAATTGTCAACAGGTCCTGCTTGGTTGAATGTCAAAAGAACTTAAGGAAGACTAAGGGGACGGTTAGGAAAATAATATAAGAATATCATTAAGTTGATTGCTTTTTGTTTTGTTCTAGGAAAAAAAACCAAACTTATGTCTATGGGGATTTCTTTTAAAAACACAATCAAGTCATGAATTTTGCTAAAATCTAAAGCTTTAAAGGACTCAGATACGCTGTTAAGATTTTAGATATGACCTGCTACAGTTATAGCTCTCAAGCGGGCGATTGTTATTTTACTAAGATATTGTCTTCTTACTTGTTTGATAATTTACTACTTATGCAGGTACAATTCCATGTGTCACTTATATATGATGTTATTTGTGTTTATTATCATCTTTTGAAATCAGAACCTAGTTGAACTTGACAAATAGTGGCACGAGATAACTAAAAAATTTTGAACACAATTAGGTGGTAAACATAAACCAATTAGTGATACTTGATGTAGTTCACTGCAGGTTAGTTTGAAACACTTGAAACTACAGGGCATCAAACTTAGAGTCATCGGAACCTAGGATGATACATGGGTCCTTAGAATACAGTATTGCTCTCTCGTGTGGTGGGTACCACTGTACTAGATCTCATGATAGATGGCAAAGGTATCCCCAAACCTAGCGACACCTTAAAAGGGGTCAGTGTTGGATGTTCTTAGCTGTAGTTGAGATACCACCTGAGACATAAGGAGAAGCTTGGGGCTAAGTATTGAGGAGCTGATGCTACTATTCCTAAGACTAGAGGGTTAGTTGACTATTGACGTGCTCCATTTGGGTTCTACAGACTTAGGAGATAGTCCTGACCTTAGAGTGTTTACTTGTGGGTACGGCTCGTAAGGCCATGAATGTATTTATTTATAGAGGTGATCCTATGAATGCCACATGGTGTTTATTTATGTACGTGCTACAGGGAGGTGTAAGAACAAGGGTCTCAGAGATGCGATCGAGTTAACGACCTACATGATCAGTGGGAGAAGGTTCTAGACATGCAAACGGGCCGTGCCCAGGCTGACTCGGGCATGGCCCGCTCCGGCATGCTCTAGGAGCGTGTCGTGCCTAACCCAGCACACTCTTGGAGCGTGTTGTACTCGGCATGGGGCGCTTTACGCCCCATCCCACCCGGCACAGCACACGGCACGTTGATCTAACGTGTCGGGCCGTGCTCAGCACGACCCATGGTCGTGCACGCACCGACGTGCCAGACCAGTTGATGCTAATGACGTCGACTTCTTTGGAGAGGGCGGACGACATCTTTGAGGAGGCAGACAAGGTTCTCTATGATGCAGGACACCAAGAATGGGTGAGTATGAGAATCTCCATCGAGGCCGGCATTAGTGAGGAGAGGCGCTGGAGTCGGTGCGGCAGAGCCTCCTCTAGCGTTGCCTCTAGCATTGCTCGGAGGAAGGAGATGGAGTCGGCAAGTCTAGGATGAACCAACATGGACCGGATGGGATGGGGGGAGGTGGATGAGGTTCTTCGCAGAGGGTGGGAGGCGAACGCCAGAAGGTGTTCTTCAAGGAAGAGGGGAGGCGGATGAGGTTCTTCGAGGAGGGTGGGAGGCAAACACCAGAAGGGGTTCTTCAAGAAAGGGGGGAGGCGGATGCCCGAAGAAGGGGGAGGCAGACCGGGAGGGTGGGAGGCAAACGCCCGAAGAAGGGGGGAGGGAGGTGGACTAGGAGGGTGGGAGCCTGGGAGGCGGACGCGTGAAGAAGGGGGAGGCAGACCGGGAGGGTGGGAGGCAGACGCCCGAAGAAGGGGGAGGGAGACCGAGAAGGTGGGAGGCAGACGCCCCAAGAAGGGGGGTGTCACGCCCCGACCCGCAGGACGACACGTGGCAACCGTCGTATGGGCCCTACGACCCATACCAGGCATATATATATAAATATCGCAATACACCCACCAACATTTCCAAATAGTATTTTAGTACAGTCCCGATATATCCTAATACAATTCTAAGACCGACATTAGCGAAATACGAAACTCATGACGGTGACCGTATACCTTCCGCATTGAACCCTCCGTCAATGACCTCGACTAGTGCGTCTACACCTGCACATACATTGAACGTGGTGTGCTCAGCCTTGCGGCCTAGTGCGAAATTACGGCTCAAAACCGAATAAGGAAATCAAAGGTTAGAGGAGTACTCTAGGATGCCTTTGGTTGTTAATCATCATTTATCATTTGCTTTATATAAATCAGGACATAAAAAATAATAAAGCAGCATAAATAAATATAAATATAAATTTTACTAGTTGTCACCTAAGTTATATCTAGTGTCAATATCATCAGCATATGTCACCTATGTTATAATAAGACTTTGGAGTTTCAAGACTCGGGCTGCCAGCCTATGCTTAATGAATACCCGAGCTAACGGCATCCGTAAACCCATCAGTGTCTTTCTGTCTCTGTCTCTACCTATGCCCACTGCACTGATGTTGGCGAAGAGGACGGGTGAACCTTGATCACTCTCCACTGTCTAGCTAGTCGCCCTCAATACCTCCCCTAGCAAATTGTCGTGCCCTTACATCCTCCCCGGACTCCGTAGTGGCAACGGCGACTCATGTACACACTTCCCGAAGACAGGGTCATCATCAACAAGACTCATCGGCCACGGCTAACTGATATGGAAATCCCTAGGATCCGGACTAGTCATCCGACTGTCTGCAGAACGTCATGGATGATAGTCGCATGGTCTACGGAGCCACTGTCCAAGGCTTCGCGTAGGGAATCGCCTTCCCAGTCTAATAGCAGTCAACGCCGACCGAGATAGACGCACATCCGCACAATGGGCTGTAGCAACCTCGGCTCCATCGGTGCCAAGTCCATGGTAGGGTTCATCCTCACTAGCCATATCAGGACTATCACGGTACCGTCTAAACGACACTCGTGCGGGTATAAGTTTTCAGGTAGGAACCTACTCTATATTCCTGATCTAGTATGACCTTGGAGTGTGTATGGTCCCTTTTTCCACCAGCTCCCAGTATCTAAGCTACGTGTAGCCTCGGGAGTGGTGCAAAGAGAAGCATCACCGATTGTGACCATCGATAGTACGCGGTGGTCAACTGGGGTATATAGGAGACACTCATATCCATTTAAATCCTGGTGATGTCTCCTAGGAGGTTCTAGCATCTCATGTCACTTAAGACTAAATCTAGTGCGTCTGGTGTTATTGTTGATGCTACCTCCTATATATGTTTGTTATTCATATATGCCACTATTTATATTCATGTCCGCGTGGTAATTGGGTGGTACAAAGTACATAAAATAATATAACATGTAGGATAAGATTTTACAACATATTAAAATACTTAACATGGTGAACATGGCACATTATTCATGTTAGATAAATAATTTATACTAACATGCATACATGCATAATATTATCAAGCATTACATTTTATCATATTTAAAGCATCCAAGAATTTTCTAAAAAAACCTCAGTAGGAATTCCCTAGCTTGAATAAATTCTAGATCGATGAACCAACGCACCTGATTTGGCGGTTTACTCTTCAGAACCAACTCACATAAAATAATCATTCGGACGACTACTCGGATCGCGTACCAATAATAGCCCTAAATAACACAATTTCTTTTTCAAAATAAAATTTAATATAATTTTCTATAATTAATAAAATAAAAATTAATTAATAGAGGATTTAATTTATACAATTATCTTAGCTATGTCCACTTAACAAGCCCATATTCAATTTTATAAGCTCCTGTTCAATTTATGGGCTCATGTTTATTTATTAAGCCCATATCTAAATACTAAGTCCAAGCCCAATGACATAATTTAATAGCCCACCTAGTATAATGACTAACTTAAGTTCCAACATTTCATTTAACTAATTCAACCATACAAAATGTTATCTCCATATAAATCATTAACATTAATTCCTCTTTCTGTTGTATTCAACACCCCATTAAATAATAAACCTCAAGCCTATATTGTTAGCTCATGTCCAGATCCCAAGTTTCCATATCATAGCCTAACAATTAATAAACTCTTTAACGTTAAATAATTACATCAAATTACTAATCATGCAATTAGATATCTAACTCTATTTAATTAAATCAAAGACAAGTTAACTTATTTCAATCAATCAATTTGATTAAAATTAACTTTTAAATTCTAACTTAATTTATTTAAGTCTAAATAAAATTTATCAAGTCAATACCCTTTATTAAAACCCAATCCAATTCATTATTAAAACTAAATCTAATTTATAAGCCTAATTCCCTTCGCGGAGTCCACTTGGTTAAGTTTTTTTTTTAATTTCCAAAGGTCAACATCAATTCTAAATCAATTATTCTATAATTCTACTTAATATCAAAGCTTCACTAGCTAGGTGGAAATAATTGAAATTTTCTAAGTGCTAATCCTTATTCAATTCCTCACCTTATCATATTATATCCCTACCTAGAGTATAAAAAGGAGATAATATAATAGGTGGATAATAGGTAGATGAGAAAGAGGTGGGGGAGATAGTTGAGAATTTACATCATCGACCGGTTTGGTTGGACCGGACCGATTCAATTTTTTTTTTTTTTTGATGATGATGAGAGTGGGGGTTTACAGGGGGAGCCGGAGAGGGAGGCAGACTGGGAGGGTGAGAGCTGGGAGGCGGATGCCCGAAGAAGGTTTTATGATTAAAAATTAGAATTAGATAATTAACAACTTCTAATTATATAAAACCTTCTTCATCAATATTAATAATATTTTATAAGGTAAAAGCATATCATCACTGATCAATCTCTTCCATAAATTAACATATCATTACTGATTAATCTCTTCCATAAATTTATCCCTATTTATTTGAACCGAAAGAGAGTTCAAACCTACATAGAGGACATGCATGACTTTTAATGAGCCACTTCTCCAAGCACTCAATATGAAAGCTATGACGACATGACATCACATTGAGCTGTTGCTCCGCCTTGAAATCTTCCAGACAAATCGAACAAGACTCGCCATTGTCGAAGGTATATGAATTCTTCATTTCAGCTCCAAAGGTGATGACTTTAACACTATCCATCAGTAGTGACATGTCCTCCGACTCTGACATGTCCTCCGACTCCGACACGTCGTCATCGAAGTCTACAATAGGAGGCAAAGAGGTAATATTATAGACATCAATAATTTTTATTTCTATTAACATGGTCCTACCGTGAGCCAACGGGAAGTGGTGAAGAACATCATCGAAGTAGTCGCAAAGCACGTCGGTGAGGATGTAAATGTTCGAAAATAGGTCAATTCCACTTTGATGGATAGTAGTTTCGATCATCCACTCCACATCTTGCCTCCAACGGCTTGAATCATGCCAGGTATTTGGGGAAAAAAAGTTAGTGGACGTCCCATAGTAGAATTTGATCGATAACAATGGCAAAGAGTCGGTGGCAGTGATATCCATTCTAGAGCAGAGATGGAGTCAAAAATCACTGAATTCTAATATTCGATCATCCATTAGAGGTTATGTCGAATATTGAATATTATGGAAGAAGAAACTATAAGAGAGGATGAGGGTTAGAACAATAAGAGTAGGAGAGGATAGTTATATCATATATATATATATATATACATATATATATACATATATAATATATATAATTAATAAATTGACATGATGCTTGCATATAGGTGGACGTTGCTTCCTTGGGAAGCAACTAGGCGAGGCAAAAAAAAAAAAAAAACTTGGGAAGCCTTCCCTCTCCTTCGGAAAAAAAAAGGACTGTTGCAGCCTGCAGGCGAGCAAGTTGCAGCAGTTCTTCCACTCTTCCCCCTCTCGTCTTCCACTCTTCGTCCTCTTCCAAAAAAAACAGATAACAAGCAACTAAGCAAGGCAAGCGTGCAGGCGAGACAAGTTCAGATGGGCAACTAGTCGTAGTCGATTATCTCAATCTATTCCTCTCTCGCTTGAAGATGGGTAAACACGCCATCGTCGATCTCTTCCTCTCTCGCTCAAAAATGGGCAACTAAGCACGCCATCGCCGAGTGGCTACACATTGTAGAGTCCTCTACAATACCCTCTACTTGTACTCGCCGAAGAGGCTTGCGGAAGTCTCCACCAACGAGTGCACGACGGTGGCAGCGAGGGACGAGATGGCGGGAGTGCCTCGAGGAGTGGTGGGGCTAGGTGAACTCGTGCTTGTGCCAAGCACGAGCACAGTCGTGCTCTATTGGATGGGAAGCAATGTAACAGTAACACAGCAAAAATAGGGGACTCACGATAGTTTGCAATGGAATATGAATTCGTGATAAGAAGCAATGAATCCTCCTCTCACATATATTGTATTCAATGTATCAAATTTGTAAATAACAGAATTGGAAACAAAGAGAGAAGAATTGGAACAACTTCCAACTTCTCCCTACATTGTAACAATAGAAATTGCAATAAAAAAAAAAACTTTCCTATTACTGATTACTATTTTATTCTTACTACAAGCTATAATTGAATCATACTAAAACAAGCTTAACTTCCAACATTCTCCCTCCTAAGCTTGTTTGTACTTGAGCTCTTGAAGTCCTAGCATCGATCTCATCTCAACAAACTTGTGCCTACCCAAAGCTTTTGTAAAAACATCAGCTTTTTGCTCACTAGAATACCACAATTTAGTTTGATTCAATGCAATCTCTAATAAAATGATACCTTGTGTCAATGTGCTTTGTACGATTGTGATGGACTGGATTATTGCTAAGTGCTAATGCCGATAAGTTATCAACATAGATCGTTACTGGTTTCACTTCCTCTTCAAGTAAAGTTGACAAGAAACGTGCCAACCAAATTCCTTGGCACGCAACTCCTGTCAAAGCTATGTATTCAGCTTCACAAGAGCTTAAAGCAACTATCTTTTTATTAGTTGAGCCCCAGCTGATTGCACTTCCACCAAAGAAGAAAACCATACCACTTGTGTTTTCCTATCTTTGGCACACCCAGCATGATCACTATCACTATAACCTATTAACACAGCATTACTGATTTGTTCACCCTTGTTGTAAACCAAACCATATCCAATAGTTCCCTTAAGATACCTTAGCACCCTTTTTGCAGCCATTAAATGTGTCATTGTTGGTGCTTGCATGTACCTGCTGAGAATCCCCACTGAATGCATCAGATCTGGTCTTGTTTGAGTTAGATACCTCAAGCTTCCCATTAGCCTTCGGTATTCAGTTGCATCTACCTCCTTTGCTTGCTGAAAAATCATTCTTTCCTCCATAGGTGTGTGTGCCAAGTTACAATCCAACATCCCCATCTGTTTTAGGATGTTCTCTGCATATAAAGATTGACATAGAGTGATTCTATCTTGTAGCTGCATAATCTCTATACCAAGATAGTGATGTAGGAGTCCCATGTCAGTCATCTCAAACTCCTTCTGCATTTGTGTTTTAAAGTGTTGAATAATCTTTACACTTGTGCCTGTGATCAGCAAATCATCCACATAAACACCAACTATTAATCTTTCATCCTTTGCTGACCTTGTATACACAGCTGTGTCTTGCAAGTTTCTTTTGAACCCAAGTGCTAACAAGGACTTGTCTAGCTTCATATTCCAAGCTCTAGGTGCTTACTTAAGGCCATACAAAGTCTTCTTGAGTTTAAGCACATTCTCCTCCTCTCCTTTTAATACAAACTCATCCGGTTGTTTCATAAATACTTCCTCTACTAGTGTGCCATTCAAGAATGCAGACTTGACATCCATCTGATGTAATTCCCATCCTTGTTGAGCTGTTACTACTATCAACAACTGAATAGTTTCTATTCTTACAACTGGAGCAAACACTTCTTCAAAGTCCACCCCTTGTTGTTGCAAATATCCCTTTGCAACCAACCTTGCTTTATGCTTTAGAATTGCACCTTTTGTGTCTTTTTTCACTTTGAACACCCATTTCAACCCTATAGCTTTACTGCCCTTTGGAAGACCAGCAGGAAACCAGGTCTGATTCTTCAGAATTTGATCATACTCTTCCTTCATAGCCCTTCTCCACACATCATGCTTGACTGTCTCTTGAAAGTTTTATGGCTCATGATCTGAATTTTGTGCCAACCATACTTCTTCCTGCAAGAGTTCAGCTGCATTTGAGCTCCTGTATAGGCTTTCCAAAGATCTAAACCTTCTTCCTGCAGTTGGTTCAGTAGAAGCATCAATAGTATCTACAAAAATATCAACACAATTGTTAGCAAGAGTATCACCAATAGTATCACAATCTGATACTTTTTGGTGTTGAGTCATGCCACTGCCCCCAGCATCCAGATTGAAGGGAATTGGAGTGATCCGGCTTTGAGATACTTTGACTGGTTGCTCATCTTTTGATATCAGTTTGTTTGGTGACACTAAATCAGATTCATGTATACCAAATTGATCAGAAACCAGCTGATACGGTTGCTGATCAGAACCAAATTATTGTTGTATATTTATGATACTATTTGATACTTTGTGAGTTCCATCTTGAGACCAGTCCCATTTTACTTCTTCTTCAAATATACAATCTCTACTTACTATTACCGAACTTTTTTCAGGATTAAAGAACCTGTAAGCTTTAGAACCAGCTTCATATCCAATGAACACCACAGGTTTGCTCCTATCCTCCAACTTTTTCAGATATGTACCCAAAATTTTAACATGAGCTCTACAACCAAACACCTTTAGATGTGCAATGCTTGGTCTCCTACCTGTCCAAGCTTCATAAGGAGTAACACCCTTCAAACTACTAGTAAAAGATCTGTTCAGAAGATACACAGCAGTGTTGATAGCTTCTCCCCAAAAATCAAATGGCATGCTCATGGATTTCAGCAAGCTTCTAACCATCTCCATCACTATTCTATTTCTTCTCTCCACTACTCCATTTTGCTGTGGAGAGTAAGGTACTGTCAGCTGCCTTCTAATCCCTTGCTGCTCACAGTAGACATTGAACTCTCCTCCTCTATCTGTTCTGAATATTTTCAGCTTCCTTCCACATTCTGTTTTAGCCAACCCCTTGAGTTTTTTTAATATAGAGAAAGCTTCATCCTTTCCTTTTAACATAGCTACCCACATATATCTGGAGTAATCATCAACTAGTAATAGAAAGTAGCTATTTCCACCTAAAGTAGGTGGAGTAATAGGTCAACATAAGTCACCACGAACCAATTCTAGCACATGAGTAGTTCTGAAATTTGATAACTGAAAACCCGATCTTGTTTGCTTTGTTGCAACACACTCTTGACAAATACTTTCGTTCAACTGAACATGTGGTAGGCCTTTTACCAAATTTTGATCAGACATATATTTTAATGCTTGAAAATTCAAATGACCGAACCTTTTGTGCCATAGCCAACTACTTTCATTATTCTTCACTAGCATGCATTTGTCAGAAATTTCATTATGAAACAGAAATAATCTATTATCAGCTCTCTTTACTGAAATAAAATTCTTCCCTTTTTTGTCATAGATATTTACCTTCCATTCTTGATTATGGTGGAAAAACCAAGTTCATCTAACTGTCCAAGACTTGGGATGTTTGTTTTCAAGCTAGGAATGTAAAGAACACTAGTTATAGTTCTCACTTTACCAAAGTTATCAGAAAAATGTACACATCCCTTTCCTGCTATGCTAACAAATAAACCATCACCAAACTTCACTTGTCCACAGCAAGTAGTATTCACATTATGTAAGTATGCAAGATTTTCAGTCATATGACTAGTTGCACCTGAATCTAAGTACCATGTATCACAATTAGTATCAAAAACCCTACAAAGCAAGTAGTATTCACCTTGTAAGAGAGTATCAGTCTTACTGCCTTCATCCTCTATGGCCATAAGAATTGCATGATGCTCATGAAGCTCATTGTCTTCATTTGTCTCGGCCAAGAACACCTTTTCCTCCTTCTTACACTCCGACGCATAGTGCCCAAAATTTTGACAGCTAAAGCACTTAACATGTGACTTGTCCTTCCTCGGTTTCTCTTGTGCCAAATTGAAGAAATTGGAGTTGTATCTACCTCTGCCACGTCCACCATTGGTGTTGCCACCGAACCTTCCTCTTCCGCGAGCAAAACCTCTTGCTCTTCCTTGGCCTCTACCACGCCAATTACTTGAAGAATCCTTGCGGTATTTAGTCTCCACATCTGCACGAGACCAATACATTTGATTCTCTTCTTCTTGTAGGGAAGGTGCGATTCTAACTTCAAATGTCTTCAAAGCTCCTACAACATAATCAACAGTCACGGTGGTTAAATCACCAAACTGTTCTAGATGACATGCGATAGGATAAAATTTGGAAGGGATAGACCAAATCAATTTTTCCACAACCAATTGCTCCTTCATCTCCAAACCAAGGTTCCTCATCTCAATCACCACCGAAGAGAGCCTGCCAACATAATCATCTATTGACTCTGAGTTCTTCATCTGCAACTTCTCAAATTCACCACGCAAATGACTCCCTTTTGCGTTTCTGAATTTTTCATCCCCTACGTGGAGATTCTTCAATGTATCCCACGTTTCTTTTGTTGTCTTCTTGTCAGCAACAAGTGCCAATACTTCATCACTCAAGGATTGATGAATTATTGATCGTGCAACCTTGTCTTTCTTTCGGTCTACATACACAACACCTCCTTCTGGTTCGATCGCTTCCCACGTTCCTTGCGCATCAAGAAATGACTCCATAAGAACAGCCCACATCGTATAGTTGCCTCCCTTAATCAGCAACGGAGCCGCTTGATGACTCCCTCCTACTGATGAGGAGGTTCTGAGCATCGTATCTCCTGACGTGCTAACTATCGCCTTCTTCCAGGATATCGGCGTTTGTATCGATATCTCCTTGCGATATCAACTGAGCAAACCTTACTCTGATACCAATTATTGGATGGGAAGCAATGTAACAGTAACACAGCAAAAACAGGGGACTCACGATAGTTTGCAATGGAATATGAATTCGTGATAAGAAGCAATGAATCCTCCTCTCACATATATTGTATTCAATGTATCAAATTTGTAAATAACAGAATTGGAAACAAAGAGAGAAAAATTGGAACAACTTCCAACTTCTCCCTACATTGTAACAATAGAAATTGCAATAAAAAAAAACTTTCCTATTACTGATTACTGATTACTATTTTATTCCTACTATAAGCTATAATTGAATCATACTAAAACAAGCTTAACTTCCAACATGCTCGTGCCGTGGGCTGCAAAGGTGTAGCCCAACACGAACACGGTCAAAGAGCGGGCCGTGTTAAGCACAACCCGTCTATTCATCAGGTGGTACCCGGCACGACCTGGTTTGTACCGGGTTCGGGCTGCTCGTGGGCGGCCCGATCCTATTTGCATTTAGAAGGTTTCATGGCCACTTTTTTAATCAAAAAATTAACGATACCGGTGGTGGTCGACCAACGTTCGCCCGATCGAGCGCTCGACCGGCAATCGCCCTACCGTCCTCCTCGCTCCGGCCTCCTCCTCCCCTCCTACCGTTTTTTCCCGTGCTTCTTCCTACCTCGACCGGCACTCACCCCGCCGTCCTCCTCGCTTCGGCCTCCTCCTCCCCTCCTTCCGCTTTTTCCCATTATCCTTCCCACCTCTACCGGCACTCGCCCCGCCGTCCTCGGCTCTCCTTCCCACCAACGCTCCTCTGCTATCTCTTGCCCGTTGCTTCTTCTTCCTCCTCTGTTCCCCTCCTCCCCCCTAGCTGCCGCTTCTTCTTCCCCGCACCCCAACCCATCTCCTCTTTCGCTCTGCTTCCCACATCTCCCCAACCCATCCCCAGGCCCCCTCCCAAGGAGTAGAGGAGGCGACCCATCTCCCCCCAGCCCCCCATCATCTCGAGGAGGCGGGGCACTGTCGCTCTCGCTTCTTCGACGTCACTCGCAGGCAAAGGGGCTCTTGAAGCCTTCGTCGATGCCGCTTGCAGGAGAGGAGAAGCTCGCGAACAAAGGCGCTCTTCATCGTCTCCGAACAGAGAGGTCGAAATCGTAGCAGGCTTTCCATCGACCGATCGAAATTGATGTTGGGAGACGACGCAGACGTTGTCGATTGTGAGCTTCGTCGGATCGATTGTTGGGCGCAATCGTTGTAGCTTGGAGGCGGGAGGAGAGTTCCTTTTCTTCTTCATCGCCATTCCATCCCATCGCATGGGGAATCCTTCGGGGCACCGAAATTGAGCTCGTGCTCCATCACAACGTGGAAGGGGGACGCGGCGCTGAGGGGAACAGGGGAAGGTCGGAGGCGGAGTGGAAATGGAGGGGAGCGACGGCGAGTCAGCGAAGGAGAAGACGGGTTGACGGGGACCGGTGGTGGTGAGGTGGGTACGGAGGATGGGGTGGGAGGTTTGCAGGCGGCGGAGGGCAAACTCGAGGAGAGAGCGGGAGACGGGGGGAAGGAGATAATGGTGGTGTAGCCGGCGATGATGGCGGGCGGGGGGAAGAAGATTATGGTGTAGTCGTTTTTTATTAAAAAAGTGGTCGGCATTTATTATTTTAAGTTGTTAGAAAAAACACTCATCTAACCTTGCTTGATTTAGAAAGGAGGAAAGGCATCTTTCTGCTTTCCAAATTTAGACTGAACCCAACGTGGGTGACAAATTTATTTCTTCCCCAATTAAATGGAAAAGGGGAGGGGGCGTCAAATAGGAGATCTCTTGAACCCTAAGCCCCAACTCCCTCCTGCATATTTCGCTGTCACCGGCGAATTGACGATGTCGAACCCTCGGGGAGCCATCTGATGAAGAGAAAGCAGTTGCTCACAACGTCCCCGCATCTGTGGAGCGAGAAGACGATGCGGCGGCTGGCAGATTGGAGGAAATGGAGTGACGGTGCTGTTCGAAGGATGACAACTGGAATTTGGCGAGTTAGATTGACATTTAGGTTGGTTCTTCGTCCCTTGCCTTTGTCAAGTCACAATTTTAAAGGGCGTCGGGAATGATTAGAAACCAACCGAATCAACGTCTTGTTTAATCCTCACGTTGCTTTGTGATTTCTTCATTGACGCTTGATTTTGTGGGAAGGACATAGTAATTGGTTTAAGTTGGATCAAGGTTGGTGATAATTTACTAGAAACTAGCAGTGCTATGAGATTATTGTTCTTGTTGTTTATTGTCGAAATTTGATTCTTGCATGGGTTTTTCACTTACAACCGCACACATGTTGTTCTATAGTAGATTATAAAGTTACTAATTCAAAGTGAGTAGAGTTAGGATTAGAAAATGACTGCTCTGTTTATGAATTTGAAAGCATGCGACAAAATATGTTCCCACTTGAGAATAATTTTATTATTATTACTTCTTTGAAACTGGGCAAATTTTATGGTTAGTGAATATTGCAAATTCATGATCCATTAAAAACTTAGGTGCATGCTACTAAAAACTTCTATTAGCAGTATTGTTCGATTCATGTTGGTGCTTCTGATGGAGTGAAATTGTTTACCGTGTTTTGCGATTTGGCAAGCTGCTCTTGAATAGTTATTCTTCTTCTTTTTGCTGTGGTGACATGGTTTTTCATGAGTTTTGTTTCTTTTTTATTTTGCTTGGAAGCAAGCTGCCAACGAATAAATTGTTGCTTGTGGTTGTGGGTTTTGTGATTTTATTGTTGAGAGTTTTCAAGCTGGATGAGTTTTGATTTGAAAAGGGAAGTCCCTGAGTTCTTTTATCATTCTTGAGTATTAGTCTTGCAGAAAGATTTTTAAATTTCCTACGTTTAGAGTGAAGGACTAGTTTTGGATGAAGTGATAAATAACATCCAGTTTTATTGTTGGATTCGATTAAGTGTTGTTGCTAATATCTATACAATACTTGAACGAACAATTCAGCCTGTCAGGTTGTGTCTCTATGTTTTGAAGCTAGTTTGTTATCCAGTGGGTTGTTCAAATCATGGATGATATTTGGAAACTTTATAATTTTATCGCTCATTGCATTCTTCAGATCAGTAAGTATTACACTTTGAATTTCCGTTTGGTTATCCTGCGTATTTTAAGTTACTGGTTAATTCATGATTTTGTCCTTATCATTAACTAGAGTATTCACCATGTGAAACAACTCTGTAAATACAGAAAAGTAATCCCCATAATCAAGCTCTGACTCATGCAAGGTGATGATCTCTTATCAGATCATCTCTTCTTTCCATAACGAACGAAAGGCATTTGTTTGGATCATTTGATTTTATCAGATATTACTTTAGCAAAAGAAAGTTCCTATCAAAAGGTTGTCCGTTATTTCCTGTCAGATTGACAGCAGCCTCTAGCTGTTCCAAATGCCCTTTTGATTTCACTAGGCTCCATCATGTTTGAAATGGTTTTGCAAAATAGCAAACTTCCTCCAGAAGTATAAAAGATGCATCAAGTAGTTCTTTAAACTTTTTAATTGCTTGGAAAAAAAAGAGTGGTGGCTAAAATGGGAATTAAGCTGCTGCAAATCGGTAGCAGGTCTTCCTTGCCTCATTTCCCTTTTGTTTTGAGATTAAGTGTGACATCATTGGAACGATATTGCACTTGAGTGGAAATCTCTCGTTAGTATCGTGCTATATGTTAAGGTTTAGTGTATTTTGTTATAACCTGATGTCAAATGGATCCCTACACGTACCTTGTGCTGCTAATTCACGTGGTTGTTAATCTCAATAGCTAAGCTGCTGAAGTGTTGGATTAGAAAACACTTAGGATTTACAACCCTTAATAAAGTGAGTTTATTTATGTAGGGACTATGATTTATGTAGGGATTCTCTTATCCCTTTCTAAAAGCTAATACCACCATCATTTAATTCCTATAAATCAAGAACTGTCATTGTCTGTTTCATGTACCAAGTCAAATTACTTGCGATAGCTGTTTACCTCCTTTTAAAGTACACATTTGTTAGCATGAATTTTTCACCATCAGGTAGTCACAAACTATGAAATATATTGATTTAACACATATGAGAGTAAATACATGATGTCAAATGGATCCCTACACGTACCTTGTGCTGCTAATTCACGTGGTTGTTAATCTCAATAGCTAAGCTGCTGAAGTGTTGGATTAGAAAACACTTAGGATTTACAACCCTTAATAAAGTGAGTTTATTTATGTAGGGACTATGATTTATGTAGGGATTCTCTTATCCCTTTCTAAAAGCTAATACCACCATCATTTAATTCCTATAAATCAAGAACTGTCATTGTCTGTTTCATGTACCAAGTCAAATTACTTGCGATAGCTGTTTACCTCCTTTTAAAGTACACATTTGTTAGCATGAATTTTTCACCATCAGGTAGTCACAAACTATGAAATATATTGATTTAACACATATGAGAGTAAATACATGAACTTAAGATTGTTGGATCCTCCTGAGGTCGCTGGGAATTTGAGCCAATTGGGGCATATCTATTTCACACTGATTCAGCAATTAATTAGAGATGGTTGAAAGAGTTCACCCATCTACTTGGGACAGTGATTTCAATGCTCCAGTGGTTTATTTACTGTATCTCTGTTTCCTTTTGTGCATTCCAAGCCACATTAGAAATTATATCGCATACTTTAACCTCCGGACAATGAAAAAAAAAAAGTAATCAGAAACTTGTTTCTTACCATTTACATTGCCGGCGGGGATACTTGTAGAGTAGCTACTCTCGAGTGTGGAAATGGAGATTAAACACCCCTTGTTTCTATATCGGTTATGACTTCGAAACCCATGGGATAGCACAGGTTAGCATTGATTTCTGTCCCTATACTCTTTCCTAACTTAGACCATATGTGTAGTTCAATTAGGTACTTGCTATATACTTCCATGTCAACAGGTCCAGTTCTTAGCTGCCCTGGAACATTCCTCTAGTGGGTATGTGGCTGACTCTGTTTTCGTTGGGGTTTATATTCCATTTTCATACAATTTGTTTCTCACTTAACATTGCCTGGCAATAATAGTCAGTAAAATTGCAAATACTGTCTGGTAATGTACCTTTAAGGAGAGAAAATTCACTAACAGTGCCTCGTTCCTTTTATACTTGAACTAAATGCAGTTACAAGTATAATTGTTTCATTTACATTGATGCACTACATATTCAGTGATCTAGTCGTCACCTATTTTACTTATTAATCTTCATCATGATTTTATAACGTTAATCATCTGATACTCATAAGTGGATCTCATACTGTGAATATAAGTTATTGAGGAAGCAAATAGGTAGTTGGTTGACTTGATAAACATATGCTGTTATCTTTGGTTGCTTATTCTTTTCTCTAATACTTCTTGATCCAATATCTTCTTCATAAGGAGATGCATGTAAAGGTTAGATTCCTCTTTTAATTTTTGACTTCTGGTAGGGTCAACATCTGTTTTCATGTTTTTGTTCCCGGATAGTGTGACATTTTAAGGGTCTAAACTCAACTAGGAGGGTTAGCAAATTAGTGTATCTATACCCACAAAGACTAGGCACCATGTCTAAATCGTTCATTGAAGGGGATTTAGACCTTAACTTGCATTTTCATTGCAGGACGAAAATGACAAATGTTAAGCGTGTCCTAGTTATCGATGTTTCCCCTGATAACAAGCTATTTTAAAATACATCCCAAGTGCGCCCTAGGCACCCGAGATGTCTCAATATTCTCACTGAATTATGAAGTCTAGTGGTTAAATTTAAATTGTCAAGATTTAGGTGCATGAATAAATTGAAGTTTAGTTTATTTGAACCTTCATATTTTTTGAGGACGAAAAATTTTTAAGAGGTGGAGAACTTGTAAACCACAAAATTTTCATTTAATACATATATATATAATGATAGTTGTAATACATATAAGTACAAGCTATATATATCTACATATAAATATAAGAATATATATACATAGATTAAATAGATATCAGAAAAACCTAACCTAGCTTGATTTAGTTAAATTTAGAAAGGAGGAAAAGCAGAATGGTCTTTCTCCTTTCCAAATTTAGACCGAACCCTATGTGGGTGACAAATTTTTCTTCCCCAATTGAATGGATAAGGGGAGGGGGCATCAAATAGGAGATCTTTTGAACCCTAAGCCCCAACTCCCTCCTGCATATTTCACTGTCACCGGCAAATTGACGATGGCGAACCCTCGGTGAGCCATCCGATGAAGAGAAAGCAGTTTGCCCACAATGTCCCCTCATCCGTGGAGTGAGAAGACAATGCGGCGGCTGGCAGATTGGGGGAAATGGAGTGACGGTGCCGTTCGAAGGACGATGACTGGAATCTGGCGAGTTAGATTGACATTTAGGTTGGTTCTTCATCCCTTGCCTTTGTTAAGTCACAATTTTAAAGGGCGTTGGGAATGATTAGAAACCAACCGAATCAACTTGTTTAATCCTCACATTGCTTTGTGATTTCTTCATTGATGCTTGATTTTGTGGGAATGACATAGTAATTGGTTTAAGTCTGGATCAAGGTTGGTGATAATTTACTAGAAACTAGCAGTGCTATGAGATTATTGTTCTTGTTGTTTAATGCCGAAATTTGATTCTTGCATGGCTCACTCACATTCATTTAAAAGGTTCAAGATAATACATTGTTTGATGGTTACTAATACTGTCCAAATCTCCCTTATCCTAGTCTATGTAGTAATTGATCTATTTCAAATTTATGCTATGAAAGGGGATACTGTTTTGGAGATGTGAATGTGTGTTATTGTACAACCTTGAGTGTTTTTCACTTACAACCGTAACATGTAGTTCTATATTACATTATAAAGTTACTAATTCAAAGTGAGTAGAGTTAGGATTAGAAAATGACTGGCTCTGTTTATGAATTTGAAAGCATGCGACCAAATATGTTCCCACTCGAGAATAATTTTATTATTATTACTTCTTTGAAACTGGGTAAATTTTATGCTTAGTGAATATTGCAAATTCATGATCCACTAAAAATTTAGGTGCATGCTGTTAAAAACTTCTATTAGCAGTGTTGTTCAATTTATATTGGTGCTTCTGATGGAGTGAAATTGTTTACTGTGTTCTGCAATTTGGCAAGCTGCTATTGAATAGTTATTCTTCTTGTTGCTGTAGTGACATGGTTTTTCATGAGTTTTGTTTCTTTTTGGTTTTGCTTGGAAGTAAGCTGCTAGCGAATAAATTGTTGCTTGCGGTTGTGGGTTTTGTGATTTTATTGTTGAGAGTTTTCAAGCTGGATGAGTTTTGATTTGAAAAGGGAAGTCCCTGAGTTCTTTTATCATTCTTGAGTATTACTCTTGCAGAAAGATATTTAAATTTCCTAAGTTTTGAGTGAAGGACTGGTTTTGGATGAAGTGATAAATGGCTTCCAGTTTTATTGTTGGATTCGATTAAGTGTTGTTGCTAATATCTATCCAATACTTGAACGAACGATTTAGGAAGAGTTTTGAGTGTGACAAATTAAAGTTGAAGGTGTTGAAACCTGTTTTAGAGTAATTTTGTACAACTGAAATGTTTTGATATGATACATTGCCAAACCATATAACTTGGAAATAGATGTCAATATGATTTTGTATCACACGTTAAACATAATTCAGCTCTTTCCTTTTTATAGTCTTTGCGATGTTGTGATTTTGAATTAATGTTGCTCTTGCTATGATTTTGGTTTAGTGGTTGTACTTTTAGTTTTGGTTCGATGTTTTTGCTAAAATCTTGCTTGGTGATAATTAAAGAGATTTAAATGATGTTTAACTAAACATCATTTATTTATGTTCCAGGTGAATTCCAGGTGAAATTTATTTATTTTCTGCCACTGCCATGACGTTAATTGCTGGTAGAAATTGTAAGATGCATGAATAATTTAATTTAGTTGCAGGGTTCCTAGTTTCTAAACAAGTTGAAGAAGTGGGTCTTTCCTTCTTCTGCTATGTCTTTACTTTCTTTCTTTCTTTCCATTCCTGCTGTCCTTGCTATGGGCTTGAATTAGTGATGCATTTAATTAGGTGATGACTAAGCACTAAAATGGTTGTATAGAAAGTAAAGGAATATGGAAGTATATGCTTGTTTTAGTAGAAAGCATTATTTATTTAATACCTGTTGCTGCCTTGCTATAAATAGAATAGGGAACATAGAACTGAACTGTTTGTTTATAAACGAGGTGGAAAGGTATGCATGCAGAAATGGAGAAAAATGGACAGTAGTATGTGAATATAGTAACAAAGTAATTGTGTGATGTTTTACAACTTGCATGGCTGCATTTTTGGGTTATTTTGGGACTACTACTACTGTTGGATTTCCTTGCCTATAAATTGTTAGAGTAGTACAACTAGTTGGTATCGCAAATGATTTATTAAATAAAGGTAGAACCAACTAGGGATAATTTAAATGGTGACTGCAGTAAGCAATGTTGATCATATATTTCATGTAGAAATTGTTAGTAAGGTGCCATTTGTCATATGATTGATTGGCAAATTTAAGGCAGTGGAATGACAATGATTCCACCATATATTACGGTGCTCATGTTACTGAATTGTGTGTATAAATTGTTGAATGCAAGTGTTTTGAAATCCACCATATGTTACGGTGCTCATGTTACTGAAACTACACTGCTGAAGTTAAACTTTCTCCATGCATGCTTAATGAAGTGGATTCAATGGCAATGATATTAACAATGCATAGCAAATTTCCTATTCTGCTCAGGACCTAAGGTTGCGTGCTAATTTAGAAGTATGACAATTGATGTTCCCATAGAAACATTGCCCCATCCTACGGTAAGCATGGAAAATATATGTAGAAAAATACCACATGTTAGGTGAGTAAGAGTGGATAGGGTGAGATTAATGAAACCTTATATAGAGTTGTTAGAAATTCTTATATCTATATTTACTTTCATGCATTTAGAAAAACCCAGAAGTTTAACAAAGTAAGATATGTGATTGAATTGCTAAACATGCTAGATTAATCATTAGGAAACATTAAAATCTAAGGCGATACAATTTAAATAGAGATTTATTTGGTTATTCAAAGTGGACGAGTAAAATAGGTTTATACTTAGATTATATAGAATAGAGGAATTGATTGAGGTCCTATCATATTTTAAATGATTTTAGTTTAACACGGTAGCAAATTAAGGGATGGATCAAGTATCATAGGATACTAAACAAATCAGTGACAATGATACTGATTTATGGAAGTATCAGAATTGAGCAGTGTTGTCCTGTCTTCTTTTATTTTTGCCAATTTTGTCAGTCATCACATTTAAGTTGACTGTTGGATTCACAAAAAGTTCAGATAGAAAACTTATAAGTTAAGAATTTGGAACCAACTGATTAAAAATGTCAATTGATTGATAACATGCCATTGCTATGTTTATGTCTATGAATGTGATTTTAATCCATTGAAACTAGATGAGGACATAGTTGTTCTTTAAGCTTGTTGACAAGATTGAAAGTTCAATACTTTGTTACAATGCTGCAACTAGAAGCTATTTTCTTGTTGAGTTTCTTAAGATGAAGGTAGATGAAATCGATAAATGGTGTTCTCTTTATACTGAAGTAAAGACAGGTTATTGGTTAATTCAAATAAGGTTTTGGATTAAAGGGATAAAGGTTCCAATCGATGTAAATAAAGTAATTTAGCTAAAGCAGAGACAAAACCTTGTGTTTTCTCTTTACGGTTTGAGCATTTGATCGTATTTTATATCCTCCCTATTGATGAATAATTGTTCATGATGCGGCCTACGGTTAATTGTGATTTGGCGATTGATGTTCTGTTTGGATGAATTTGGTTTCTCAAAAGTCTGAATTTTGGGTTCTTACGATGACTATTGAGTGAATTCCTCTTGCTGTATATTTTTAAGTTGATAGTTTATGAGTTTTAAGTTGAAGTATGGATTGGGATGCAAGAATGAGTATCTTTCAGTTTTGAAGATTGGACTTGATTGATTCATGTTCTCTTTTATGTTAAATGCGTGGCCGAACAATGGGAAAATGCTTTTTGATAGTAGTAAGTTAAAATGGGTGATGCTAAAGTTGTTTCAATTACGCTCGTGCTTTTGAAATATTTTGAGATTTATGCAAAACAAGTTTTGAAGTGCATGTTAGTTTCCAAACGAGTACTGTAGTTGGTTTTATAACTTATTCTTGTGGAGGTTGTCATTACTGAGTTGAATATGAATTTAAAATGTTTTATGCGTTATGGGTATAATAAGGGAAATTTTTGTTGATGTTTGAATTTGAATTGGTGTCTTCTTTCACTTTTCTTGCTGGGTTATTTATGAACTTATGGAAATGTAATATTATGTTTCAATGAAATAAGGTGAACAAGAGCTATTGCAAATCGTGGTTTTATATGTTGGTTATTCTGCGGTTTTAATACTTATGTTTCTTTCAATCTTCGAGCGGTACAACTATTTTTCTATTCAAATATTTGATTCGAGATGATGGTTGTTGCTGTTTCCTTGCCTCTTTCCTTTAGCTATTGTTTGCTATGAGTTGATGCACGGTTAGGGAAGCCAAATTAATGGATAAAAAAGTAGAATGACAGAGTGTTGTAACTAAACACTAAAGAGGTGATTCTATCATACGGCAGAACGTAGTGATACATAATAGTCGCATAGTGTGTCTAGGGAGATATGCGATGCGAAGGTCTCGAGGTGCGGGCAGAGGTATAACTTGTGAGATTGAAAAGAGATAATTGTGCTGTCACCAATTATCTCTGCTAATGTTAGTGTGATAAACAGTAGGCAGAAATGTAAAAGGATATTGATAAGAAGGCGGTCCTAGAAAAGAAAAATACTAAAAAACTTAGTCGACAAAGACATTATATGCATGGAAACAGTAGGTACAGAGTTATTTTGTTATCAAGTTTTATTGCTACATCATATCTTGTAACATGTTTGTAATATTTTTTATGAAACCTGAATATGTCTACGTTTTATGCCATTACAATTACTAGAGAACATTCTTTCTGTAGCTACTGGACTACAAGGCGCAGCATATATTATTTTCCCACATGCAGGCACATGGACTTTGTGTAGACACGGGAGTGATATGGACATTACCCTGATTTAAACAAATTCTTATCTCTAACTTCCTAACCTATTTCTAATTAAATTTCTAGATGCAAGGAAGGAGGGAAACCAATCTTTGTGATGATTTCTCTAACTTGGCCGGAGTGTTTGTCTATATTCTAAAGCCTTCCTATTCACTCCTCTTTAGATCTGTTGTTGGGTCGCCGGCGGTGGCTCTCCTTCCCAGTTTATCCAATTTCCATGAAGGACGTCGAGTTACCGCAAGGATTGATTCAGTTATCGCAAGGTTTGATTCGCCGAGAGCAGGGAACGCAGGGAACGGAAATGGACGGTGGATTTGGGGAAATTAGGGCCAGTGATCCCTGCCCTCTTCTTTGAACGAGATCCTGGGTGGTGCTTCGATGGGATAAATTACCAGGTTGCCCTCTAATTCTCCTTATATTTTCCAAATCACCCTTATGAATAACTCCATATGCCTTTTTCTTTCTTCTCATTAACCCATTTAAGTAATATAATGTGACAATTCATAACTTCGGTTATTTTGATGATTTAAATATCATGAGATACATATATGCAGTCAATGCAAAAAAGTGTCTGTTAACATTCTTTTTTGTCTCGTCCCATTACACAGATAGCTAGGTCTTGGTGTGGTAGATCGAGTGGGGGCAAAGACTAATGTATTTGGAGTTTTGATGATCGTTATTGGGTATGTAAATTAGTCTTATAGTTGAAACTTTTGGGACTATATTGGGCTTAATTGTGATGGGGTTGTTAGCGTCATTAAAAATTATTGATGATGAAATAGTTAAAAATGGTTAAACTTGTGATGTGAACTTATCGTAGACTAGACTGAGACAATCTTTATATGTCTATTGGTAAATTTTGATCAGTGAGTTGGTTAAATGGTAAACATAAGATTGATACGTAATATAGTTATTATTACAATTATTGAATATCTTATATGAGTTTTGGTGACTAATACGACGGTTGTCACGTATCAATTAATGGGTCGGAGTGTGATATTCTATTTAAGGTTGCTTAAAGAAGAGCTTCAATAGTTTAATAAAGACTTTTATAGATGCATCCTAGTCTAAGATTGAAAAAGGTTGATGAGTATCATGGAACCATGCTACACGCGCCTACTTGTACTCTAATTTGTAAGTCCTAGTTAAATTGATTTGATAATTAAATGAAGGGTACGACACACACACTCCACTCCATTGAATGATTTTGGACTCTAAGCATTCAAATCATCGGCGGCTGATATATGTATATCACTGAATTAATATTCAAACGCCTCTGGAGCACTCCAAAACTAATAGCATATTTATCCTGATCAGTCCTTTTTCTTAATCGGTCACGAATACCGGGAAATATAATTGTGTTCCTGCTGCTCTTTGGATATACTGTTTCTTAATTAAGAAATAAATCAATACGAACCATCAGAGATAATTAATGACGGTTAATTAATTAAAGAAGGCCTGGACGCGAGTGGAAGGGAAGAGAAGGCGTCAACTTGGCCGCCTGATCCAGGCTGCTTCGCTTCTTCTTCTCCGTCTTCTTATTCTTCTGTTGCGCCGTGCGATCAATCTCCTGCTGTTTCTTCTTGCTCATGCGGACCTTCTCCTCTTCCTGATCCTGCTCTCCTCGACGGACGACGTCGTCAGCAGGCTTCAGCGGCAAGATCTTGCCAAGTGCCGGCAAGCATGAGCTGCCGAATCCCATCGCACTACCTAGCAGGATATGACTAAAGCACTGCTGATGGAAGAAACTCCTATCTTGAGGCCGGCCGGTGGGGCAATTCAAACCCTCTTCCCGAATTAATCTTCTACTCCCTCTCTCCTTATTAATTATCTGTGACGATGGATGGAGGGTGAGAAGGAGGATGGGTATTTATAAAAGCGCGATGTCGCCAGAGAAACTAAGAAACAGTTCCTTCCTTGCTCGGCAAGCAAGTGGTCAGCAGCAGCGCGCTGACCCAATTAAGTTCTGGAATGACGGCTCTGAAGTTTATAAGTTCTTGAATATTATATCTGCTGAAGGGAAGGAAGAGGACAGCCAACCAAGTAGCAAGTGCTCAAGCTGTTGTTTCCATGGTGCCCACCGCGTCGCTTTCTAAACTTGGAAAATAAATTGGCCCAAAAAAAGGGTGGAAAGAAGGGTTTGACTAGTAGTTTAATCAAAAGGTTTAACCAGTTATACGTGTAGAAGGAGGAGACGATTCCTCCGTTTAATCAATAGGTTATATGCGTCGCTTCCTACGACTTCTATGGATGACGATAATTGCAGGTCACTCTCCTGCATTTATCCTGTTTTTTAGTGTTTATCCCTGACCATATTAATCTTTTCTTAAGTTTTAAAATTATAAATGTTTTCCTTCTTACGATTAAAAATTACAAAGATTCTTTTTTCTAAAATCGTACTATTAGGTTATGATTGAAGTAAAATTCCAACAATATAGGATCTCCTTTTTTTTTACCACCATAATTCTACTTAGCCTTCATCATTCACTGGCGAATAAAGAAGGTGATGCCTTATATTTAGATAAAAAAGAAGAACAGTACTAAAGAAATTCTTACAGATAGGAATAACTCCATATAACTCAAATCTAAATGCCAAAATAATTCATGGCACTGGCATAAGTCACGCAAGAACAACAATCTTTGATTTTGCATCTTCCTTGTTATAGTTGTAATTTGATGAATGTTCTTCAAATTGCTCTCGTACCACTTTGTTATTGTGAATAATGAAGATATGTCCAACGGATTAGCACTCTCATTGAAAGTTGCAACAACATGGAGCAATCCTTTGGCCTCCATTAGCTTGCAATGAGGAAGAAATGATCACAGAGAAGAAATAACAATCTCCAAAATCACAATTGAATAAAGATGAAAATATATCTTTCATTTCAATAAAGGATTGCAAAACATCTTAAGAATACCCAAACCCAATACAATAAGTAACACTCACATGGTAGTCTCAATTACAGCTTATAATTTCACTCAACTATCTTAGAACTCCCCAATGCTCCTCTGGTATCTTCTTATTCTCTCTAGAATCTGTAACTTAGCATGGCTCCTTATCGACTTGCTTCTTCCTCTCTTCATCCTCTTTTGTGGGAAGAGTGAGTTTTTTTTGGTGGTTATCTCTATATAATGATCTCTAGGTATAGTAAGATACTCATACTTCACTTGATTGGGATGAGCGTACAAAGATATATTTTTCTAATTAGGCTGTTAGCCAACTCAGTCCATCTTTATCTGCTACATCGCACACAAAGTGCTTGTTCATATGTATTAACTTAGAATAATAATTTTAAAAAATAATTAATAATTATTTTGAACAAAATAATCGGTCGCGTCTTTTTTAACCTATTTATTAATAAGAAAATACTCGCCTGCACTCTATTCCCCTTCTCCCCTTATCGGCTTCGGTCTCTGCTTAAGAGACACCATCTTATAGTTGATGATCGTTATTGGGTATGTAAATTAGTCTTATAGTTGAAACTTTTGGGACTATATTGGGCCTAGCTAGTGGATCTCAAAATAACGACCCGTCTTAAGAGACACCGCATGAGAGGCAAAGGAACCCTCTTGTCCTTGTGCTGCCTCATCCCTTGAGTTACTTTTCTCTAACTGCATTTAGAATTTTTTGCGGTAATATTACAATCAATATTATGTATGCGACTTACATCCTAGGGTTACTAAACTGGTTCTTATCTAAGATCCACTGGACTCCTTATCTCCTAGTACTAATTACTTTTGAAAGATCGTTTATGAAAATGATGTCCTAATATATCCAAGTTTTAAAATGATTTTTATTAGGATATACACATGTTCTAATATAACATTGCTCTGATACCACCAAAATTTGTCACACCCCATACCTTCCCCTAGGGCACGCGGTAGACTACAGTGAGCTCCACATATAGCCCCGCTTTATCTTCGGAACTATATGGGAACCCACTCAGTATACCTAATGTATATCCCCTCTATTTATGGAATGAGAGAACCTATATAACAGTTCAATATAACTCTAAAGCTATATATTTTCAAGTTTGATCACTAACACAGTGACACACTTATTTATAAATAATTTATAATCAAAATTGGGCACATGCCCAAGTATATACAAAATACCTAGCCAGTGGATCTCTATATACCCCAAAATAAAGACAGTATTATTCTTCCTTTCAAAAGTCGGGCATCTGGCTGCTCGTCTCATGATCTATACGTCCCTCTCCTATTGTAGTCTTGAAAAATAAAAATAAGTCCTCCTATAGGGTGAGTATGCTTGTACCTAGTGAGTTGGATAGAAAACAATATAAAATTGAGAACATAGGATAACAAAGTCTCATGAGTAGAACTAATCGGCTATGGATCTAATAACCAAGCAAGAAGAATGATTAGAGTCATACGAGACTAGATCTGGGGTTCCACAGCTGTCACCTCCGGCCCGGCACAGCCCGATCGGGCTAGTCTGCTGAAAAATATGTCTTCAACAAGATTTGAAGTTGTGCCTTCACTGTGAAAGATAAATATTTTAACCATTCCACTATTTAATACTTTTAAAAGTTTTAAATATTTAATTTATATATTATTCGTGTCGTGTCGTGCCAGCCCGCGGGTCTTAACCTTGAGGCCCGGCACAACCCGATAAGCATACCTAGTCACTACCTGGTATCCATAGCTAGTCTAGTAAATCGGATCGGCCAGGAGTTACCCAATCTCCCATCCTAGCGTCGTGCACTTCTGCCTACGCCCCTTTTTATAGGTGGCCTATGGGAGTGCCAATAACATAATCTCCTATCACTGCAGTGATGGTGCCTATAGTACTATCCAGTAATATGTCATCCTAGCTATATGCATTCCAAAAGTAAAGTATTATTACAAATAATCAAGCAGATGCATATGCTAGATTTAGAATAAACCAAAAATATAATATCATACTTATAATGAATCGAGGAGCAATAGCAATGAAAAGCTCATATCAATAAACATGAATATCAAAGGTGAATCACAACTTATTTATAATCAGAATCAGGAATATTAACTAGTAGAAGAGTCAATGAATATCAAGTATAACTAATCAAAGAGATATAGTTCTCCTGCACTAAATATTAAGAACTATCTCGTCTATTCTGCTTGGAGAATAAACACTCACCTGATCCTATCGTCATAAGCATGTTCTAATTTGTATCACGATCCTTAGTATCCTCTTGCTTGCTTATTGAATTTCCTGTGAATATTTCAATGAATCTTAATTCTCAACCTGGTAATAATTTTACAAATCCGTCTTCTCCAACACTCTTAGAATGATTTCTAGATTCACCCTAATTTTTATCTAAAGTTTGCTGGAGATCCGCCGGAGACTCGCCGGAAAGTTCGCCAAAACCCTCGCTAACGAAGTTCTTCAATCAACACTAATATTCATACCAATCGAAATCTCTCTTCATTAGGATTCCAAAAATCCTATTTTCCCCACTTTTTAGAGCTCATCGGCATCCAATTTTGCTAGAGAAGCTCACGGTGGTAAAAAACTAATTTTTGGATTTTCCATTTACCGGCGACCAATAACTCTCAACTTAGGTACCAATGGATAGCTCTCATTGAGGAGAAACTATAGGTACCAAGTTTACAAATTTTCATGGCCGGAATGGTCGGCAATCACCGAAGCAAGCTCCGGCGACGGAGTTTTCAGTGCCAATGCAAAAACTCTAATTTCTCCCTCAAATCTTCACCAAAACTTGAAAATGATAGTTCTAATGCGTTATCCTATCTCACCTGAAGTGGTGGTTCAAATCTCATTGAAAATTCCACCGGAGGTGGCTAGAGCATCATCGATAAGTGTGCACCATTGCTGCCACATGAAGCAGGGGAGGAAGAGGAGAGAAAGAGGAGAGTTCGCGCACGTGGTGGGAGAAAAATGTATTTTTTCTAAAATAATTAATTAAAAGCTGACTTTGACTTATTAGTTTGGTGGAATTTCTCTTTTGTCTTACTAACAATGTCAGGATCGAGAAGTCCTCGTGATGTTTCTTATGACGGGGAAGATGGGTCCCACTCATCAATGATATCATTGTCTCCACGTTCTCAAGCTTTGATGGCTCACATTACAAACACCTTCGAGCAAATACTATCCGATCAAGTACTTGTGCGCTTGAACGGGTTGAAGAATCGTCTTGGAGAAATTGAAGCACAACTTGATCAAGTGGAGCAAACTCCTCCACGACGACACCCACCACATCGAGTTCCTCGAGGACGAGTTGAAGCTCATAATAATGCTGCTGCTGCTACTCCATTCGAACCAAGAGGAAATTTGAACGCTGCATTTCAAGAAGCTGCTGATGAAGAGTTAAATAATAATTATGTGGCTGATGATGAAGTTGCCTTGGAATTGTATCAGCGCCGCCCCGCACGAGGAGTGGGAGTTGACGGAGGTCATGCACATCACTGTAACGAAGAAAGAAGAAATGATTCATTGGGTAAAATTAAATTCACTGTTCCTAGTTTTGATGGAAAGTTTAATCCAGAAGCCTATCTTGATTGGGAATTATTAGTTGAGCAAAAATTCAGCTGTCATCATTACCCAGAAGAGTATAGAGTACGTGCAGCAACTACCAAATTTATTGGTTATGCTTCTATCTGGTGGAGTCAAATTCGACAAAGAAATGGAGCTCCTCGTACTTGGGATGATTTAAAGCGCTTGATGAGGTCCAGGTTCATGCCTTCCTATTTTGAGAGAGAATTACTTAATAAATTTCAAAGATTGAATCAAGGAAATAAATCTGTGGAAGAATATTATCAAGAGTTGCAGGTAGGAATGCTACGTGCTAATATGCAAGAAGATGATAATGCAAAGATCGCTAGATTCTTGGGAGGATTGAATGGAGAGATACAAGATATACTTGATTTCCAGAACTACAATTCTTTGGATCAACTATTTCATTATGCATGCAAAGCTGAAAGGCAAGTTCAAAGGAGGAAGCAGCCATACAAAGCCAGTCGTAGCTATCCTAGTTCTTCCATGCCTTGGAGGGATGCCAATCAGCAACAGAAGAGTGTTGGTCATTCTAGCATGATTGCTGCACCAATTGGCCAAGGGAATTCAAGAAGCCGTTTTACTTCACCAACATCCAAACCTGTCGATTCAAAAAAGACCACTGTTGCACTTACAAAAAGTTCATCCTCAGTTGCATCTACAGGAAGAACAAGGGAGATTGAGTGCTTCAAGTGTAAGGGGAAAGGGCATTATATGCGTGATTGTCCAAATCAGCGTGCCCTTATCATTCGAGGAGATGGTGAGTACACTTCGGCCGGTGAGATAGAAGAGGAAAGTGGATCTGATCATGAGGAGTCTCAACATATTTCAGGGTCAGAACCAGAAGAGATCACTTTTGATACAAGTCATGCAAACCTTGTTGTTCGCCGTGTTCTTAGCTCCCAAATGGAGAATGTCACGCCCCGACCCATCTGCCGAGCACGTGGCAACCGCCGTATGAGCCCGAAGGACCCATACAAGGCATTTAATGATATACATAATTTATATACATTAACAATGCAACGGAAGATACAATTAAATCATCTATCTAAACTCTACTAACACAGTCCCGATATACCTACTACAATACTATGATCACAAAATTAGTAAATAACTAGGTTCGTCGATAATCTTGCCTCCATTAGCTATCCTGACCGGTCGTCTGGTAGACCTGCACACATTTGAACGTCCTGTGCTCAGCCGCAAGCGGCTGAGTGCTTATGGCTCTAACCGCAGTAGAATAACTCAAGTAGAGAAAGGAGGAGATTCTAACATGTTCATAACTCATTTAATAATATCAAACAAAGCATATAATATCAGCAAGTAAAACTTGAAGCATTAAAAGAAGAACATGTAGTATAAGTGTGTAGCTCAACTATAAACATGGAGTATGTTTATATCACAAGATTATTGTCACTAAAAATATCATCTCGTTTAAATATTATGATCTGGGCAGCCAGCCTATGCTTAGGGGATCTCCTGATCAGGGAGTTTCCATAAGCCCATCAGTGTCCACTGTCTATGTCTCTACCTATGCCCGCCACACTAATGTTGACAAAGAGATCGGGTGACCGTGAATTCCTCTCCGGTGGTCCACTAGGTGAATCACTTATCTCCGCGACCTAGCGACCTGTCACTCCATGCGTCTTCCCCAGACAATCCATGGAGCAACTCGTGTAGTACTACACCAAGGGTCACCGCACCTATGTATACGCATCGGCCACGGCTAGCCGGTAATAAACCCCAGGATCTGGACTACTCATCAGAACGTCTGCAGAACGTCTGGAATAATAGCCGTGATGTCCATAGATCCACTGTCCAAGGCTATGCGGAAGGAGTCACCGTACCAATTTACAAGCAGCTATGCCTGCCAGGAGGCGTGCATCCTAGCCGTCGCCGGAATGCCATAACCTCGGCGACATGTTTGCTAGGTCATTGGTTTGGTTTCATCCATCCTAGCCATCTTAGGACTATCATGGTGACGACTTAGCGGCACCATGCGGGTATAGTGAATACATCACAACATCCTCTGGCAATAAGCTAATTCATATCTTATCCTCACCCTTTATGTCCAAGATGATTTCAATCTCTTTGGGTGGTATAGGTTTATAAGTATTTAAGCTCGTATCCGTAACTCAGGAGATTATGATGGTGCATCGTTAATAATTACATACGTAAGTATGTCAATATCATTTGTCTATAAGTGATGTTTGTCGATGTCTATAAATATGTCACACTATAGTGTAACATAATAGGTTCTAGGAGTAACTGTAATATTTTATTACTTTTCATCACCTCAACCTAGTAGATAATGAGCGAGAGAATAACCTAGCACATATTTGAATAACAGTAGCAATAAGACAACCAACATATCGCATTAATGATATAAATAGACTATTCTAACCTACAAAGGATGAATCATAAATAATTAAATATTAATTTCTAAACATTAAAATATTTATGCAAGAGAATAATCTAACACATATTTGAATAACCGTAGACGTAAGACAACAAGCATATCTTATTAATCATATAAATAGGCTATTCTAACATACAAAGCATGAATCATGAATGATTAAATATTAATTTCTAAGTAGTAAAACATTTATCTCCTCAAGTTTCGCCAACTTGAGAATAGTCTACTGTAGTGAACCGGCGCACCTGGATAAGTAGAACGGTCTTCAGAACCAACCATATATCAGCTTGTATGTCAAATAATTATTTTGAGGTATTTACCTATTGCAAATAACATTACCTTTAGATATGACCTTTAATATTATCTATCATAAATTTTATCTACAAGATACCAAATACCCCATCTTTACTATTTTGCTCACCTAACTCATCCAAAGTTAAATAATTATTCAACTAGATTTACTTAATCCAAACTAATCCTAATTGATCAACCTCATTTAATTTATTAACCTCAATCATAATCTCCAACTAATCTGGTCTCAATTTTCTTAAAAACCCAATTAACATTTCACAACATTTCTAATCCAAATTAATCATTTTTTACTTTCATTTACTTACAACATATCATTACTAGCTAAGTGGAAGCTAATCATCATGCCTTAGTGTTGACCTAGGTTCAGTTACCCATTAAGACATAATTATTATATTACATACATGCTCACAAGTAAAAGAAGAAAATAATACAAAATACTTCATAAGTCAAAATAGGTCCTAATAACGAATTCGACCTTGGCGTGGATTGAATTGGTTATTGGATCGGCGGAGATTGATGATGATGATGGCGAGCAGTAAAGCGGCTGCTCCGCTCGTCATCTCCAGGCCGAAGGGGAAGGGATGACGGATGTGGAGGCGCTGAAGGCGGAGAAGGGGAAGAAGGAGAACGCATCAAGCCGCTCGCCCGATCTAGCGCTTGAAGCGCGTGCTAGGGAAATTTCCCTATTTGCCCTTGACCTTTCCACATAATTACATCTATAACCTACATTGACTATTCTACCCCTAGCCATTAATTCTATTTACTTGCTCCTAACTTATCTATATCTATGCAGGTTAATTAATAACTTCATTATACATTTTCTTTTTTAAAAAAAAAAATTCGGGGTTTACAGAGAAGGCAGAAAACGGGCAACATCACAATTTGTTCCAATCCAAATTTATGATCAAGGAGCATTCTTGTAAGATCATAATTGATGGTGGAAGCTGCAATAATATTGCAAGTTCGGAGATGGTTGGAAAGCTTGGCCTAACCACAAGATTACACCCGCAGCCATACTACATTCAATGGCTCAATTCTTGTGGGAAGTTGAAGGTAACAATGATGGTACGTGTTCATTTTTCTGTTGGTACCTATTCTTACTTTGTGGACTGTGATGTGGTGCCAATGCAAGCTAGTGCGTTACTACTTAGAAGACCATGACAATATGATAAAGATGCTACACATTATGGGTGTTCCAACAAGTACTCCTTTATGCACAAAGATAAGAAGGTCGTGTTGGTTCCAATGACACCAGAAAAACTTCTCAAAGATGAATTAGATAGGGCTGAGTGTGAGAGAAAAGAAAAAGAGATGAGTGACATTTCCAAAATAGAAAGTGAGAATCATCAACCCAAAATGAGAGAAAAGAAAAAAAATGTGAGAAGAAAAGAGAGATACCAATCAAGGGACAAGTTCTATTAGCTACCAAAAGCGAGATGCGAGAGTTAGAAACTAATCTCCAAGAGTGTTTTGCACTTGTATGCAAGGACGCTCTATTTTCTACTAACTCCTTACCCTCTTCTTTGCCTGTTTCGATTGTTTCTTTGATGTAGGAGTTTGTTGATGTATTCCCAGATGAGATACCTGCAGGGTTGCCACCATTGCGGGGGATTGAGCATCAAATTGATTTGATTCCAGGAGCATCTCTGCCTAACCGTCCCTTATACCGTACCAATCCCGAGGAGACAAAGAAAATTCAGCGCCAAGTGCAAGAGCTTCTAGATAAAGG
This sequence comes from Thalia dealbata, assembly GCA_030544415.1. Lineage (NCBI taxonomy): Eukaryota > Viridiplantae > Streptophyta > Magnoliopsida > Zingiberales > Marantaceae > Thalia > Thalia dealbata. Next base: position 17,693,109 of record CM060460.1, read on the forward strand.
GTATGTGCGTGAAAGTTTAAGTCCATGTGCTATTCCTGTTTTACTTGTGCCAAAAAAAGATGGATCATGGAGGATGTGCATAGATTATCGAGCTATCAACAATATTACAGTACGTTATCGTCATCCTATTCCTCGATTAGATGATATGCTTGATGAATTGTGTGGTTCTACTATCTTTTCTAAGATTGACTTGCGTAGTGGTTACCATCAAATTAGAATGAAGCTAGGTGATGAATGAAAAACTGCTTTTAAAACTAAATTTGGGTTATATGAGTGGTTAGTTATGCCATTTGGTCTTACTAATGCACCTAGTATGTTTATGCGCTTAATGAATGAAATATTGAGATCTTTTATTGGAAAATTTGTGGTAGTTTACTTTGACGATATATTAATCTATAGCAAGTCTTTGGATGAACATTTAGCACATATGCGACAAGTTTTGATTGCTTTGAGAGAGGCACGTTTGTTTGCTAATCTCGAGAAGTGCACCTTTTGCACGGATCGAGTCATATTTCTTGGTTTTGTTGTGACTGCGCAGGGTATTGAGGTGGATGAGGAAAAGGTGAAAGCTATTCGAGCTTGGCCAACACCTACAACAGTCACGCAAGTGCGGAGTTTTCATGGATTGGCAAGCTTTTATCGTCGATTCGTAAAGGATTTCAGGTCACTCGCCGTACCCCTTAATGCGTTGACAAAAAAGAACATACCTTTCAAGTGGGAAAAAGCGCAAAAATATGCCTTCAATTTGCTAAAAGATAAGTTAACCAATGCACCACTTTTACAACTTCCTGATTTTAATAAAACTTTTGAGATAGAATGTGATGTCAGTGGTATTGGAATTGGAGGTGTTCTTATGCAAGATAGGAAACCCATTACTTATTTTAGTGAAAAACTTAGTGGTCCAACTTTAAACTACTCAACATATGACAAGGAATTATATACATTGGTTAGAGTATTAGAAATATGGCAACATTATCTCTGGCCAAAAGAATTTGTTATACATTCAGATCATGAATCCTTGAAGCATATTCATTGCCAAATTAAGTTGAATCGTAGACATGTTAAGTGGATCGAATTTATTGAAAATTTTTAATATGTTGTGAAATATAAGAAAGGAAAAGATAATCTAGTTGCTGATGCATTATCTAGACATTACTTGTTGTAGTCCCAACTTGATTGCAATATTCTTGGTTTGGAAAGGTTAAAAGAATTATATGCTACTGACTTAGATTTCAAAGAAATTTTTATGAAATGTAAAGAAGGGAGATGTTGGGATAAGTATGTGTTGAATGATGGTTATTTATTTAGAGCTAACAAGCTTTGTATTCCTGCAAGTTCTGTTCGTCTTCTATTGTTGCAGGAAGCGCATGGAGGTGGTTTGATGGGACATTTTGTGATACGTAAGACTGAGGACATATTGGCCACACACTTTTATTGGCCAAAGATGAGGCGCGACATCGAGCGTTACGTGGGGAGATGCACCACTTGTCAAACAGCTAAGTCTCGCTTAAACCGACATGGTTTATATACACCTCTTCTTGTTCCAAAATTACCTTGAGAGGATATTTCAATAGATTTTGTGTTAGGTTTACCAAGGACTAAGAAGGGGAGAGATAGTATATTTTTTATTGTTGATAGATTTTCTAAGATGGCTCATTTCATACCTTGTCATAAGAGCGATGATGCTACTCATGTTGCCGATTTATTTTTCAGGAAGATCGTGCGCCTACATGGAGTGCCGAGGATAATTGTTTCAGATCGTGATGCAAAAATTTTAAGCCACTTTTGGAGGACGCTTTGGGGTAAGCTCGGGACAAAGCTGTTGTTTCAACTACATGTCATCCCCAAACGGACGGACAAACCGAAGTCGTCAACCGCACACTTGGTACCATGCTACGGGCGATACTAAAAAAGAACCTGAAGATGTGGGAGGAATGCCTACCACATATTGAGTTTGCCTAGAACCGAGTTGTGTATTCTACTACCAAGTTCTGCCCATTCGAGGTTGTCTATGGCTTTAAGCCTGCTGCTCCAATTGATTTATTACCTCTACCACCAACAGAAAGAGGTAATCTTGATGCGGAGAAGCGTGCTGAGATGATTCGTAAGATACATCAGATGACCAAAATAAATATTGAGGAGATGCAAATACAATATAAGAAGGATGCAGACAAAGGCAGAAAGAAAGTTATTTTTGAAGAAGGAGATTTGGTTTGGTTGCATTTGCGTAAAGATCGATTTCCAGAACAGCACAAGTCCAAACTCATGCCACGAGGTGATGGTCCATTCAGAGTTATTGCGAAGATCAATGATAATGCCTACAAGCTGAAACTACCTAAGGATTATGGGGTGAGTAATACATTCAATGTGGCTGATCTATCACCATACTTGGGCGATGAAGATGAGCTGGAGTCGAGGTCGACTCCTCTTCAAGAAGGGGAGTATGATGAGGACATCGTTGGTTCACCCGTGCAAGATTCAATTACCATAGAAGGCCCAATGACACGAGCCCGTGCATGACACTTAGGACGGCAGGTGAATTCTTTTCTTGGACAATTTAATTACTTAATTACAGAACAAATGATATTGCCTAATTATTATTGTTTACTTGTCACTACATGCAAGGAAACACATGGAGGAATTACTTATATGGAAGTTGCATGAATTACTCATATGGAAGTGTATGAGTGAAGGAAGATTTATTTAAGAATCAAATCTTCATCAAATATTTATTAAAGAGCAAATCAAGGAAGAAGATTTATTCAAGAGCAAATCAAGGAAGATTTATTCAAGATCAAATCTTTCTCAAATATATATTCAAATCTTCATGAAGTGATTTATTTTTTCAAATTTCGTAGCTAACAAGAGGAGGATATTTATATATTTATTTTTCCTATTTTAGTGAAATAAAATATGGAAAAACATGCTATATTTTGTCTATATATTTGGTGGGACGTGCACTATTGAAAAGGGACTTTGATTTTTTGCTTTAGCCACCACTTTTGTAATGCTTTTGCTACAAATTTGAAGTCCAATTTCTTGAGTGATCCTTCCGCTGTTGCTCTTTCAATTCTCTTGAATTGTTCGTGCCGTTCTTCGTGAACAGGTAAGTCGTGTTTGACATGGTTGATAACCAACTGAGGAGTGGTTTAGCGATTGCGAGGTTGCTGGTCGCGTTCCTAGATCGTGGTTAGCCTCCCCTTCGTCAAAGTCACAACTCCCCTCCCGCTTTAAGGATTTCTCTTACGACGGAAGATCGGGACCAACTTGCTTGCACGCATCTTAAATCGAGGCGTGTGCATATCATGTATGTGTGCGCTTTTTTTTCCATATCAAATCTTGTTAGTTCACCACTTTAAGTGATTTAATCTAGATCGTCCATTTGAATCAATCCTTGATTCAATGATTTGACCAATCAAACAACATCCAAATTACGATCCGTCTGCACTATTAGATTCCTTATCATATCACGAACCAGCAAACACGCGAGCAATTTTTGAGAAGGGTTAGAGCTTCAGGTGGTAAGGTTTGTGAGGATTGTGAGTTTTCCATAAATAATTTACTAGTTTAGTAGAATTTCTCTTTTTTCTTACTAACAATGTCAGGATCGAGAAGTCCTCGTGATGTTTCTTATGACGGGGAAGATGGGTCCCACTCATCAATGATATCATTATCTCCACGTTCTCAAGCTTTGATGGCTCATGTTACAAACACCTTCGAGCAAATACTATCTGATCAAGTACTTATGTGCTTAAACGGGTTGGAGAATCGTCTTGGAGAAATTGAAGCACGACTTGATCAAGTGGAGCAAACTCCTCCACGACGACATCCACCACCTCGAGTTCCTCGAGGACGAGTTGAAGCTCATAATAATACTGCTGCTCCTACTCCATTCAAATCAAGAGGAAATTTGAACGCTGCATTTCAAGAAGCTGCTGATGAAGAGTTAAATAATAATTATGTGGCTGATGATGAAGTTGCCTTGGAATTGTATCAGCGCCGCCCCGCACGAGGAGTGAGAGTTGACAGAGGTCATGCACGTCGCCGTAACGAAGAAAGAAGAAATGATTCATTGGGTAAAATTAAATTCACTATTCCTAGTTTTGTTGGAAAGTTTAATCCAGAAACCTATCTTGATTGGGAATTATTAGTTGAGCAAAAATTCAGCTGTCATCATTACCCAGAAGAGTATAGAGTACGTGCAGCAACTACCGAATTTATTGGTTATGCTTCTATCTGGTGGAGTCAAATTCGACAAAGAAATGGAGCTCCTCATACTTGGGATGATTTGAAGCGCTTGATGAGGTCCAAGTTCGTGCCTTCCTATTTTGAGAGAGAATTACTTAACAAATTCCAAAGAATAAATCAAGGAAACAAATCTGTGGAAGAATACTATCAAGAGTTGCAAGTGGGAATGCTATGTACTAATGTGCAAGAAGATGATAATGCAAAGATGGCAAGATTCTTGGGAGGATTGAATGGAGAGATACAAGATATACTTAATTTCCAGAACTACAATTCTTTGGATCAACTATTTCATTATGCATGCAAAGCTGAAAGGCAAGTTCAAAGGAGGAAGCAGCCATACAAAGCCAGTCGTAGCTATCCTAGTTCTTCCATGCCTTGGAGGGATGCCAATCAGTAACAGAAGAGTGTTGGTCATTCTAGCAGGATTGCTGCACCAATTGGCCAAGGGAATTCAGGAAGTTGTTTTACTTCACCAACATCCAAACCTGTCGATTCAAAAAAGACCACTGCTGCACCTACAAAAAGTTTATCCTCAGTTGCATCTATAGGAAGAACAAGGGAGATTGAGTGCTTCAAATATAAGGGGAAAGGGCATTATATGCGTGATTGTCCAAATCAGCGTGCCCTTATCATTCGAGAAGATTGTGAGTACACTTCGGCCAGTGAGATAGAAGAGAAAAGTGGATCTGATCATGATGAGTCTCAACCTGTTTCAGGGTCAGAACCAGAATATATCACTTTTGATACAAGTCATGCAAGCCTTGTTGTTCGCCGTGTTCTTAGCTCCCAAATGGAGAAGGCAGAAAATGGGCAGCGTCACAATTTGTTCCAATCCAAATTTATGATCAAGGAGCATTATTGTAAGATCATAATTGATGGTGGAAGCTGCAATAATATTGTAAGTTCAGAGATTGTTGGAAAGCTTGGCCTAACCACAAGATTACACCCGCAGCCATACTACATTCAATAGCTCAATTCTTATGGGAAGTTGAAGGTAACAATGATTGTACGTGTTCATTTTTCTGTTGGTACCTATTCTGACTTTGTGGACTGTGATGTGGTACCAATGCAAGCTTGTGCGATACTACTTGGAAGACCATGGCAATATGATAAAGATGCTACACATTATGGGCATTCCAACAAGTACTCCTTTATGCACAAAGATAAGAAGCTCGTGTTAGTTTCAATGACACCAGAAGAACTTCTCAAAGATGAATTAGATAGGGCTGAGAGTGAGAGAAAAGAAAAGGAGATGAGTAACATTTCCAAAATAGAAAGTGAGAGTCATCAACCCAAAATGAGAGAAAAGAAAGAAAAATGTAAGAAGAAAAGAGTGATACCAATCAAGGGACAAGTTCTATTAGCTACCAAAAGCGAGATACGAGAGTTAGAAACCAATTCCCAAGAGTGTTTTGCACTTGTATGCAAGGACGCTCTATTTTCTACTAACTCCTTACCTTCTTCTTTGCCTGTTTCGATTGTTTCTTTGATGCAGGAGTTTGCTGATGTGTTCTCAGATGAGATACCTGCAGGGTTGCCACCATTGCGGGGGATTGAGCATCAAATTGATTTGATTCCAGGAGCATCTCTGCCTAACCGTCCCCCATACCGTACCAATCCCGAGGAGACAAAGGAAATTCAGCGCCAAGTGCAAGAGCTCCTAGATAAAGGATATGTGCATGAAAGCTTAAATCAATGTGCTGTTCCTGTTTTACTTGTGCCAAAGAAAGATGGATCATGGAGGATGTGCATAGATTGTCGAGCTATCAACAATATTACGGTACGTTATCGCCACCCTATTCCTCGATTAGATGATATGCTTGATGAATTGTGTGGTTCTACTATCTTTTCTAAGATTGACTTGCATAGTGGTTACCACCAAATTAGAATGAAGCTAGGTGATGAATGGAAAACTGCTTTTTAGACTAAATTTGGATTATATGAGTGGTTAGTTATGCCATTTGGTATTATTAATGCACCTAGTACGTTTATGCGCTTAATGAATGAAGTATTGAGATCTTTTATTGGAAAATTTGTGGTAGTTTACTTTGACGATATATTAATCTATAGCAAGTCTTTGGATGAACATTTAGCACATATGCGACAAGTTTTGATTGCTTTGAGAGAGGCACGATTGTTTGCTAATCTCGAGAAGTGCACCTTTTGCACGGATCGAGTCGTATTTCTTGGTTTTGTTGTGACTACGTAGGGTATTAAGGTGGATGAGGAAAAGGTGAAAGCTATTCGAGCTTGGCCAACACCTACAACAGTCACGCAAGTGCGGAGTTTTCATGGATTGGCAAGCTAACAAGCTCTGTGTTCCTGCAAGTTCTGTTCATCTTCTATTGTTGCAGGAAGCGCATGAAGGTGGTTTGATGGGACATTTTGGGATACGTAAGACTGAGAACGTATTGGCCACACACTTTTATTAGCCAAAGATGAGGCGCGACATCGAGCGTTACGTGGGGAGATGCACCACTTGTCAAACAGCTAAGTCTCGCTTAAACCCACATGGTTTATATACACCTCTTCCTGTTCCAAAATTACCTTGGGAGGATATTTCAATGGATTTTGTGTTAGGTTTACCAAGGACTAAGAAGGGGAGAGATAGTATATTTGTTGTTGTTGATAAGTTTTCTAAGATGGCTCATTTCATACCTTGTCATAAGAGCGATGATGCTACTCATGTTGCTGATTTATTTTTCAGGGAGATCGTGCGCCTACATAGAGTGCCGAGGATAATTGTTTCAGATCGTGATGCAAAATTTTTAAGCCACTTTTGGAGGATGCTTTGGGGTAAGCTCGGGACAAAGCTGCTGTTTTCAACTACATGTCATCCCCAAACGGACGGATAAACCGAGGTCGTCAACCGCACACTTGGTACCATGCTAACCTGAAGATGTGGGAGGAATGCCTACCACATATTGAGTTTGCCTACAACCGAGTTGTGCATTCTACTACCAAATTCTGCCCATTCGAGGTTGTCTATGGCTTTAAGCCTGCTGCTTCCATTGATTTACTACCTCTACCACCAACAGAAAGAGGTAATCTTGATGCGGAGAAGCGTGCTGAGATGATTCGTAAGATACATCAGATGACCAAAATAAATATTGAGGAGATGCAAAGACAATATAAGAAATATGCAGACAAAGGCAGAAAGAAAGTTATTTTTGAAGAAGGAGATTTGGTTTGGTTGCATTTGCGTAAAGATCGATTTCCAGAACAGCGCAAGTCCAAACTCATGTCACGAGGTGATGGTCCATTCAGAGTTATTGCGAAGATCAATGATAATGCCTACAAGCTGGAACTACCTAAGGATTATGGGGTGAGTAATACATTCAATGTGGCTGATCTATAACCATACTTGGGTGATGAAGATGAGCTGGAGTCGAGGTCGACTCCTCTTCAAGAAGGGGAGTATGATGAGGACATCGTTGGTTCACCCGTGCAAGATTCAATTACCATAGAAGGCCTAATGACACGAGCCCGTGCACGACGCTTAGTACGGCAGGTGAATTCTTTTCTTGGGCAATTTAATTACTTAATTACAGAACAAATGATATTGCCTAATTATTATTGTTTACTTGTCACTACATGCATGGAAACACATGGAGGAATTACTTATATGGAAGTTGCATGAATTACTCATATGGAAGTGTATGAGTGAAGGAAGATTTATTCAAGAATCAAATCTTTATCAAATATTTATTGAAGAGCAAATCAAGGAAGAAGATTTATTTAAGAGCAAATCAAGGAAGATTTATTCAAGATCAAATCTTCCTCAAATATATATTCAAATCTTCATGAAGGGATTTATTTTTCCAAATTTTGTAGCTAACAAGAGGAGGATATTTATATATTTATTTTTCCTATTTTAGTGAAACAAAATATGGAAAAACGTGCCATATTTTGTCTATATATTTGGTGGGACGTGCACTATTGAAAAGGGACTTTGATTTTTTCTTTAGCCACCACTTTTGTAATGCTTTTGCTACAAACTTGAAGTCCACTTTCTTAATCACTTTTTGAGTGATCCTTTCGTTGTTGCTCTTTCAATTCTCTTAAATTGTTCGTGCCGTTCTTCGTGAACAGGTCAGTCGTGTTTGACACGGTTGATAACCGACTGAGAAGTGGTTTAGCGATTGCGAGGTTGCTGGTCGCGTTCCTTGATCGTGGTTAGCCTCCCCTTCGTCAAAGTCACGACTCCCCCTATCTTAAGGATTTCTCCTACGACGGAAGATCGGGACCGACTTGCTTGCACGTGTCTTAAGTCGAGGCGTGTGCATATCAGAACCATCTCTGAACTTATAATATTATTGCACCTTCCACCATCAATTATGATCTTGCAAGAGTGCTCCTTGATCATAAATTTCGATTGGGACAAATTATGGCGCTGCCCGTTTTCTGCCTTCTCCATCTGGGAGTTAAGAATACGACGAACAACGAGACTTGTATGACTTGAATCAAAGGTAATTTCTTCTGGTTGTGACCCCGAAATATGTTGAGACTCCTCGTGGTCAGATGTGCCTTAATCTTCTACCTCACTGGCCGATGTGTACTCACCATCTTTTCGAATGATAAGGGCACGCTGATTTGGACAATCACGCATATAATGCCCTTTCCCCTTGCATTTGAAGCACTCAATTTTCCTTGTTTTTCCTGTAGAAACAACTGAGGATGAACTCTTTGTAGGGGCAGTCGTGGTCTTTTTTGAATCACTAAGTTTGGACGATGGTGAGGTAAAGCGGCTTCCTGAACTCCCTTAGCTAATTGGGGCAGCAGTCCTACTAGAATGACCAACACTCTTCTGTTGCTGATTGGCATCCCTGCAAGGCATGGAAGAACTAGGGCCAAAAAAATAATTAATTTTTTTCTCTCTCTCTATTTTTTTTCCCCAAGATTTCAGCCGAATTTTCCTTAAATTCGGCCGACACTCTCTCTTTGGCAGAACAACCCCTTTTTTTTCAAGAAGGATAAAAAGCAAAGCAAACAGAAATTAGGAGATCAAAAAAAGGATAAAATAAAAGTTGGAAAAACAATGACGATAGGCACAGAATAGAAGTTTAAGAAAAGGACTAGAGAATTTTTTTTATGTAGGGAAAATAAAAGATAATCTACTAAAGGATAGATGAATTCCTACCGGCAACGAAGGCTCTGATACCACTTGATATGCATGCACTTCGACTTAAGATGTGTGCAAGCAAGTTGGGTACAGGCTCTATCCCTCGCATGTAGTGACAAGTAAACAATAATAATTAGATAATATCATTTATTCTGTAGTTAAGCAAATTATTTGCCCAAGAAAAAAATTCACCTGTTGTCCTAAGCATCGGGTACAGGCTCGTGTCATTGGGCCTTCTATGCTAATTGAGTCTTGCACGGGTGAACCAGTGATGTCCTTATCAAAATGTGAGAGAAAAGAAAAAGAGATAGTGACATCCGCAAAATAGTAAGTGAGAGTCATCAGCTCAAATTGATAGAAAAGAAAGAAAAATGTGAGGAGAAAAGAGAAATATCGATTAAGGGATGTTCTATTAACCACCAAAAGTGAGATGCAAGAATTAGAAACAAATCTCCAATAGTATTTTGCGCTTGTATGCAAGGACACTCTCTTTTCTACTAATTCTTTACCCTCTTTTTGTCTGTGTCAATTATTTCTTTGATACAGGAGTTTGTTGATGTATTTTCAGATGAGATACCTGCAGGGTTGTCACCATTGCGAGGGACAGAGCATCAAATCGATTTGATACTGGGAGTATCTCTACCTAACCGTCCCCAATACCGTACCAATCCCGAGGTGACAAAAGAAATTCAGCGCCAAGTGCAAGAACTTCTCGATAAAGGGTATGTACGTAAAAGTTTAAGTCCATATGTTGTTCTTGTTTTACTTGTGTCAAAGAAATATGGATTGTGGAGGATGTGTATAGATTGTTCAGCTATCAACAGTATTACGGTACGTTATCATCATCCTATTCCTCAATTAGATGATATGCTTGATGAATTGTATGGTTCTATTGTCTTTTTTAAGATTAACTTGCGTAGTGGTTACCACCAAATTAAAATGAAGCTAGGTGATGAATGGAAAATAACTTTTAAGACTAAATTTGGATTATATGAGTGGTTAGTTATGTCATTTGGTCTTACTAATGCACCTAGTACGTTCATGCGCTTAATGAATAAAGTCTTGAGAGCTTTTATTGGAAAATTTGTGGTAGTTTATTTTGATGATATATTAATATATAGCAAGTCTTTGGATGAACATTTAGCATATATGTGCTAAGTTTTGATTGCTTTGAGAGAGGCGCGCCTGTTTGCTAACCTCGAGAAGTGCACATTTACATGGATTGAGTCATATTTCTTAGTTTTGTTGTGACTGCACAGGGAATTGAGGTGGATGAGGAAAAGGTGAAAGCTATTCGAGTATGGCCAACACCCACAACAGTCATGCAAGTATGGAGTTTTCATGGATTGGCAAGCTTTTATCATCGATTCGTAAAGGATTTCAACACACTCGCCGCTCCACTTAATGCGTTAACAAAAAAGAACGTGCCTTTCAAGTGGGAAAAGGCGCAAGAAGATTCCTTCTATATGCTGAAAGATAAGTTAACCAACACACCACTTTTACAACTACCTGATTTTGATAAAACATTTGAGATAGAATATGATGCTAGTGGTATTGGAATTAGAGATTTTCTTATACAAGATAGGAAACTCATTGCTTACTTTAGTGAAAAGCTTAGTGGTCCAGCTTTAAAATACTCAACATATGATAGGAAATTATATGCATTGGTTAGAGTGTGATATGCACACGCCTCGACTTAGGATGCGTGCAAGCAAATTGGTCCCGATCTTCCATCGTAGGAGAAATCCTTAAGATGGCGATTTGTGACTTTCACGATGGGGAGGCTAACCACGATATAAGAACGCGTCCAACAATCTCATAATCGCTAAACCGCTCCTCAATTGGTTATAAATCGTGTCAAACAAGGCAGACCTGTTCATAAAGAACAGCACGAATAATTCACGAGAATTGAAAGAGCAACAGCGGAAGGATCACTCAAGATGTGATTAAAGAAATTGAACTTCAAGTTTGCAGCAAAAGCATTACAAAAGTGGTGGCTAAGCAAAAATCAAAGTCCCCTCAATAGGGTTTGCTCCACCAAATATATAAACACAATAATAGACATTTTTCCATTTTTGTGTCACTAAAATAGGAAAAATAAATAAATAAGTCTCCTCCTCTTGCAAGCCACGAATTTTGGACAATAAATATTCCTTGTTTTGGTCTTAAATATATATTTGATGAAGATTTGATCTTGAATAAATATTCTTTGATTTGCTCTTGAATAAATATTTGATGAAGTTTTCATCTTGAATAAATATTCCTTGATTTGCTCTTGAATAAATATTTGATGAAGATTTGATCTTGAATAAATATTCCTTCAATTACTCATGCAACTTCCATATTTGACAAAGATTTGATCTTGAATAAATTTTCCTTCAATTACTTATGCAACTTCCATATGAGTAATTCCTCCATGTGTTTCCTTGCATGTAGTGACAAGTAAACAATAATAATTAGGCAATATCATTTATTCTGTAGTTAAGTAATTTATTTGCCCAAGAAAAGAATTCACCTATTGTCCTAAGTGTCGGGCATGGGCTCGTGTCATTGGGCCTTGTATGCTAATTAATAAAACAAAAGCATCCTAGAATTTTACCCCTAATATCGATTTCTTTATTACGATTTCGAACCGTAATTTCACACTAGGTCGTAAGGCTGAACACACCACGTTCAATGTGTGTGCAGGTGTAGGGATAACCGTCGAGATCGTTGACGATGAGTATGACGTCGGAGGTATTATCATTCATATATAGATTTATTTATTATCAAAGGTAGTATTGTATTAGATCTATATCGGGATTGTACTAAAGAATTGTAAATGCAGACTGTATTGAGATTTTTATTATATTTAGTGACTTCTGATGTAGTATTGAGTATATCTGATGCTTTGTATAGGTTTCTGGATCCATACGGCGGTTGCCACGTACCCAACCTGCGAGTCGGGGTATGACAATTTAAATGTTTGACTTGGAACTAGCGCTAGAGATTTTATGATGTTAAATTGGTCGTTATAAATTTCCTACCAATTGTCATGTTTAGAGCGTTCGGTATAATAGAGTTGTGATAGTCTTTCCTGAATTTTGGGAAACAGAGTTGAGGAAGGAAGGTAATTTCAGCGGAATTGATAGAGTTAAATTGAAAATTTTCTGTTATGATAATTTCAGCTACTAGTTATTAAACTGATTGAGAAACAAAAGTATGCTCTATCACTATATTTTCTTAGGCTATTTCTAGGTCTTGGTTGTTGGCAATACCTACAAATTTTGATTAGCCTTGTGATGTTTTAGATATTCAGATTTATGATTAGTAACTGTTCTGTGTTTCATGAAAAACTGAGTACTTGTTGGATTTTGGGGTTTGAGTTGAAGCTATAGTGAAATAATAAAGTTTTAGGCTGCTTAAATATGTAGGAAAATAGGTCGATAGCAAGGGTGTTTTCAGTTTAGTGTTTCGACAGATATTGAATACTACAAGGAGGTGGAGTTAGGCGGGTTGCTGCTACAAGTAGTGATGAAGATAGGGTGCTCAGTGTTGGGCAGTGGTAGATAGGCTACTCTTGTATTTCTATATCTGACTTCTGCAAGAGTTTGCTGTAGAGTTTTCTTTATTGCTTAATATTGTTATTGTGAAGTTTGATGCTGCTATAAAATTATTTATTGTAATTACTTACTGATGATTTTGTCCAGATTGAGTTTGGTAAATTACAGTTGGTGTAGTTGCTGCAGAAATTAAAGAGGCAGTGAGTAGGAGATGATTAGTGGATAAATTCAAAATTTATTTTTTAGTTCCTGTCTTTTAGAGATGATGTCCTGTTGGTGTGCGATACTGCAGTTCCATTATGAACTTACAACTAGTAGTCTGAAGGGGATAAATAGTTGAAGTAATTGATGTAAGTATACAGCTGTTACAATCTGGGATTTCTACAAGAAAATTAAGTTAGGTTTATGTTGGTCTTTGAGATGTGGGTGAAACTTAGGCATGTTGCCGGAACGGTAAGTGAATTATGGTGCTGTTTGTCACACCGGCGACTCCTTGTTCCTTTGGAAGAGAAAGGAGGAGACGGGGTGTGCGGCGCGTCAAGGTTGGAACACCGGCGACGCTAGCCTTGCAGTCGGAAGGGACAGAGATTTATCGAAGGACTCTGTTATTTAGAACTCTCTCCTCGTACTTACAGAAAGGGAAGCGAAAAAAACTAACTCGCTTCCATAAATAGAATAATATATATATAACATCGAATGGAGGCGTCCCGTTGTTCGGGACGCCACCTTTTAATATTCAGTTTTACGGTAGTCGGATCGTAAATCCAGTTTGGAGAAAATCCTAGCGTGATGTAGTCGATCAAAGAGGTCAGCGATGAGCGGAATTGGATAATGATTCTTCACCGTGACTTTGTTCAAGGCGCGGTAGTCGACGCACATCCATAGGCTCCCGTCCTTCTTTTGCTGAAACAATATTGGGGCGCCGAAGGGGGCCTTGGAGGGTCGAATCAACCCTGCTTCGGTCAATTCCTGCAGCTGTTTGCGCAACTCCGCCAAATCCGCCGGCGCCATGCGGTATGGGGCTTGTGCTGGAGGACGGGCGCCCGGCAGCAATTCAATCTGGTGATCGGTGGGTCGCCGTGGAGGTAAAGTTTTCGGAAGTTGTGCGGGCATCTGGTCGCTGAATTCTTCCACCACCGACGCAATTTCTGGCGGAGTTCTACAGACGGTTTGTGTCATGTCGCTCATTCGGATGGTGGCGACGAACGTTTCCTCCTGATGCCGCAAGCTTTTATCGAGTTGTATGGCGGAAAGGAAGTGGTCCGTCTGGGTAGTCGTGCGTCGAGGTGCCGTTACGACTGCCTTTTTGAACCCCGGCTGGTTTTTATCCATCACCATTACGCCGCCTAGGTGTGGCGCCACCATCGTCTGGGACCGGAGGAGAAATTTCGTACCCAATATGATATCAAAGTCATCGAGGGGAACGATGGTGAAATACAAATCCCCTTTCCAGTTCCCCATCGTGATGGAAACTTGGCGAACCACCCCGACGACCTTCATAGGAAGTGCGTTTATGGTTTTTATCTTATGGTTGCTTTCCTCCACTTGTAGCCCCAGTCCGTGACAGAATCCTTCATGTATAAAATTGTGCGTGGCCCCTGTATCGACCATGGTCGCGCATTGTTTCCCCCGCACCTGCAATGAGACGTAGAGAAGCCTGGAGTCGGTCCCTTGACGCACGGTATTGTTGGAGAATAAGCTTGAATTAGGAAAAACTCAGCTATAATTTGTTTTGGAAAGTAATATGTAGTAGGAAAGAGTTGCTTTGATAAATGTTTCTGATTATAGTAATTTCCTTTTATTGTATTGTTAAGAGTAGATGGAAACAACTTCCAAATCTTCTCCTGTTTTTTGATTTCCAAGTTTACAAGTTGTAATGTTTCTGCTTTATATATTACAATGAACATAGAGGAAGGGTTAAGCTTCCCTACGATAAGTTTCTTTTCAAAAGGTGCGAGGATTTTTGTTCTTGATTGCTGCATCTCCTTTATTCTGGTTTTCTCGCTTCAATCCCTAGTACCGTGAGAAGCACTGTTGCTTCGCTTCTCATTGACAGTTATTACCGTTGAACTCTGTTGTGATCCTTTTGCTCCTGAGTTCTTCGGTTTGTGATTCTTCCAACAGTTGGTATCAGAGCAGGTTCGCTCGGATTGATAACGGAGGAGATTGCAATGCAGACGCCAACGACGGGGAAGAAGATTGTGATAGGCTCGGCAGGAGATGCGGGGATCAAAACCTCCTCAGTGGTAGGAGGGAGTCTCAACGCATGTCCGACGCTTATCAAAGGTGGAAACTATGTGATGTGGGCTGTGCGTATGGAAACCTTCCTTGAGGCGCAAGGAGCATGGGAAGTAATTGAATCTGAAGGTGCCGGTATGCAGGTAGACCGAAGAAAAGATAAGATTACTCAATCAATGATCTATCAATCTTTAAGCGATGAACTCTTGGCTGTTGTTGCTGACAAAAGACAGCGAGAGAAGTTTGGGACGCGTTGAAGAATCTCCATATAGGAGATGAGAAGTATAGAAACGCAAAAGGAAGCCAGCTGCGTGGAAAGTTTGAAAAGATGGAGATGAAAACTTCAGAAACAATAGATGACTATGTCAGCCGGCTTACTTCGCTTGTAACTGAGATGAGAATTATTGGTATGAAGGTGAAGGAACAAAGAGTGGTGGAGAAGCTGTTGCGCTCAATTACACCCAAGTTCCATCTTTGCTGCGATCAATCTAGAACAGTTTGGTGACTTAAATTCCATGATTGTTGAGTATGCAGTAGGGTCTTTGAAGTCCTTTGAAATCAGAATCACACCTTCTCTGCAAGAAGAAGAAAAACAGATGTATTGGTCTCACGCAAGTGTTGAGAATAGATATAGCAGAGATTCTTCAACCAATTGGCGTGGAAGAGGCCAAGGGAGAGCAAGAGATTTTGCTCATGGAAGAGGTAGATTTGGTGGTGCTTTTAATGGAGGACGTGGCAGAGGAACATACAATTCCAGTTCTTCTAGCATGTCACATGAAAAGCCGAGAAAGGACAAGTCTCATGTGAAGTGTTATAAATGTCAAAAGCTTGGACATTATGCCTCTGAATGCAAAAAGGAGGAGAAGGTCTATTTGGCTAAAGCAAATGAAGAGAATATAATTATTGAGAGTCATGCAATGCTCATGGCAACAGAAGATGGTGATGGTAAGAGTCATGCACTCTTACAAGGTATCGAATCTCAAAACTTTGTTGTTGATACAAATTGTGATACATGGTATTTGGATTCAGGTGCTACCAATCATATGACTGGAAATCTAGCACGTTTGCATAATTTGAATACTTCTTATGGGGGGCAAGTGAAGTTTGGTGATGGCTCACATGTTGACATAGCCGGAAAAGGGTGTGTGAATTTTTCTGCAAATGATAGGAAGCTAAGAGTGATAACCAATGTGCTTTATATTCCAAACCTGAAACCTAACATATTAAGTCTTGGACAGTTGGATGAATTGGGTTTTAGGGTCATAATTGAACATGGTAAACTGAATATTTATGATGAGAATGGAGTTCTTTTTATGGCTGTAAAAAGGGACAGCAATAGAATGTATTTATTTCGCACACAGGTTTCAAATGAGTGCTTGTTGATTAGTAATGATACTAACAGCAAGCTGTGGCATAAGAGGCTCGGTCACTTGAATTTTCAAGCAATAAAAATAATGTCTGATCAACAACTTGTTAAGGGACTACCACAGGTTATTATGAATGCAGATATTTGTCAAGAATGTGTTTCATCTAAACAAACCAGATCAGTTTTTCATTCTTCAAATTTCAGAACCGAGAATGTGTTAGATTTGATACATGGTGATCTTTGTGGCCCCATTGTTCCATCAACTTTAGGTGGAAACAATTATTTCTTGTTACTTGTTGATGATTATTCTAGATACATGTGGGTCACAATGCTGAAATCTAAAGATGAAGGATTTTGTGCATTTAAAAAAATCAAGGTGATGGCTGAATCAGATAGTGGCAAGCAGCTGAGAGGATTTAAATCAGATAGAGGAGGAGAATTCAATTCAAAGGAGTTTAAAGTTTTTTGTGAACAACATGGCATCAAAAGACTTCTTACAGCTCCTTACACTCCTCAACAGAATGGAGTAGTAGAGAGGAGGAATAGAACTGTTGTGGAGATGGCAAGATGCTTGCTAAAATGCATGAGCGTGCCATTTGAATTTTGGGGAGAAGCTGTCAACACAGCAGTTTATCTTCTAAATAGATCCTTTACAAGCAGCGTGAAAGGAGTGACACCTTATGAAGCCTGGACTGGTAGGAGACCAAACATTGCACACTTAAAAGTATTCGGTTGTAGAGCTCATGTAAAGCTGCTTGGTGTCCATCTGAAGAAGCTTGAAGATAGGAGCAGACCCATGGTTTTCATTGGGTTTGAGGCTGGTTCTAAAGCCTATCGATTTTTTGATCATGAGAAGAATTCAGTTGTGATAAGCAGGGATTGTGTTTTTGAAGAAGGAGTCAAGTGGGACTGGTCTAGAAGCATAGCTGATAGTGTTTCTGATCACACTAACAAAATGCAGCAGAAATGGTCCTTTGAGGCAGCTGGAAATCAGTATCAGTATCAGCTTGATACTGAACAATTGAGTAGGGAGAATTCTGATACTTTGGCATCAAAACATCATGTTGTTGAGGGAGATGATTTAGGAAGAGTATCAAGGAGTCAGATCAGGCCAATTCCTTTAAACCTTAACGATACGGATGGTGGCACGGATCAACTTCAAAGAGTATCAGATCCTGATACTTTGTGTGATACTCCTGCTAATAACTGTGTTAATGTTTTTGCAGATACCATTGATGCTTCTACTGAACCAGAAGCAGGAAGGAGGTTTAGATCTCTTGGGGAACTTTATAGAGACCCAAATGCAGCAGCTGAAACTATGCAAGAGGAAGCATGGTTGGCACAAAATACTGAACAAGAGCCACTTACTTTTCATGAAGCAGTCAAGCTTGAGGTATGGAGAAAAGTCATGAAGGAGGAATATGAGCAGATTTTGAAGAATCAGACCTGGGAACTTGCTGTTCTACCATAAGGCAGTAAAGCCATAGGTCTGAAATGGGTGTTTAAGATTAAAAGAGACACCAAAGGAAAAATTGTGAAGCATAAAGCAAGGTTAGTTGCAAAGGGGTATTTGCAACAGCAAGGAGTTGACTTTGATGAAGTTTTTGCTCCAGTTGCAAGGTTTGAGACTATTCGGCTACTAATTACAATAACAGCACAGCAAAGATGGGAACTGCATCAAATGGATGTGAAGTCTGCATTCCTAAATGGCACAATTGAGGAAGAAGTTTTTGTGAAGCAACCAGATGGTTTTCTTCTTCAAGGTGAAGAAGAGAAAGTGCTGAAATTAAAGAAGGCCTTGTATGGTCTTAAACAAGCACCTAGAGCTTGGAACTTGAAGCTTGACAAATCTCTACTTGCACTTGGTTTCAAAAGAAATCGTGAGGATCCAGCAGTGTATACAAGATCAGCAAAGGGAGAGAGGTTGATAATTGGAGTATATGTGGATGATTTACTTATCACAGGCTCAAGTTTGGAGATAATTCAACATTTCAAACATCAAATGCAGAAGGAGTTTGAGATGACTGATCTAGGACTCTTGCATCATTATCTTGGTATGGAAATCATGCAGTTGAAGGATAGAATCACCATATCACAGTCACTATATGCAGGAAACATTCTAAAACAGCATTCTAAAACAGATAGGAATGTTTGATTGCAACTTGGCACATACACCAATGGAAGAAAGAGTGATTTTTCAACATGCAAAGGAGGTAGATGCAACTGAATACCGAAGACTTATTGGAGGTCTAAGGTATCTAACAAACACAAGACCAGATTTGATGTATTCAGTTGGGATCTTGAGCAGATACATGCAAACACCAACAATTGCTCACTTAAATGCAGCAAAGAGGGTGCTAAGATATCATAAAGGAACAATTGGGTATGGCTTGGTCTATTACAAGGGAGATCACATTAGTAATGGTGTGATACATGGATATAGTGATAGTGATCATGGTGGATGTGTGGAAGATAGGAAAAGCACAAGTGGCATGGTGTTTTATCTTGGTGAAAGTGCGGTTAGCTGGAGTTCATCTAAACAAAAAGTAGTAGCTTTAAGCTCTTGTGAAGTTGAATACATTGCTTTGACAGGAGCTGCGTGCCAAGGAATTTGGTTGGCACGTTTGTTGTCAACACTTATTGAGGAGCAAGTGAAACCAGTGACCATTCATGTTGATAATATGTCAGCTCTTGCACTTAGCAAGAATCCTGTACATCACAATCGTACCAAACACATTGATACACGGTTTCATTTCATAAGGGATTGCATTGATACGAATCAAGTTGTGGTTGAACATATTAGTTCAAGTATGCAAAGGGCAGATATTTTTACAAAGGCATTGGAGCGATTAAAATTCATGGAGATGAGAGGAAGATTGGGACTTCAAGATCTCAAGCAAATTCAAGCTTAGGAGGGAGATTGTTGGAGAATAAGCTTGAATTAGGAAAAACTCAGCTATAATTTGTTTTGGAAAGTAATATGTAGTAGGAAAGAGTTGCTTTGATAAATGTTTCTGATTACAGTAATTTCCTTTTATTGTATTGTTAGGAGTAGATGGAAACAACTTCCAAATCTTCTCCTGTTTTTTGATTTCCAAGTTTACAAGTTGTAATGTTTCTGCTTTATATATTACAATGAACATAGAGGAAGGGTTAAGCTTCCCTATGATAAGTTTCTTTTCAAAAGGTGTGAGGATTTTTGTTCTTGATTGCTGCATCTCCTTTATTCTGGTTTTCTCGCTTCAATCCCTAGTACCGTGAGAAGCACTGTTGCTTCGCTTCTCATTGACAGTTATTACCGTTGAACTCTGCTGCGATCCTTTTGCTCCTGAGTTCTTCGGTTTGTGATTCTTCCAACAGTATTCATCCGCTGCAGGGACGTGGCTCGGACTGTGGTTGTTTCATCCACCGGGCATTGCAGTGGATTCGTCGTCCTCCACTTGTATGGCCGCCAATTCATCGCGGCAGGATTGGGATGTCAAGGCCAGATCCTCCCGACGTCCTTTGTTCGAATTATTGTTGAACTTGTTACCGTGGTATCCCAGATTGGCGTTCGGACCCTGTCCTTGTCTTCTCTGCTCATCCGGATACCGTCATCGCCCATTAGCCCCGTGAGGCGGCCCCTGCCTTGTATTGGATGTCCGTGTTTCGGGTTGGGAACTTCCGCTGTTGGAGCGCCAATCGAACAAGCCCTCCGCGGTTTCAATAGCTTCTTGTAATTCGAAGATGCCTTTCCTCATCAACTCGTTTTGCGCCCATGGTTGTAAACCACGAAGGAAAGCAAAAAGTTGATCCGCCTCGGCCATGTCACCAATATCTAAGATAAGACTGTTGAAGTCTTGGATGTATTCACGTATCGTCTTCGTCTGATGAAGTTTATGCAGTTGCTCGCGCGCCAACCAAGCCGCGTTTACCGGCAGAAACTGGCGACGCAACTCCCTTGTCATCGTTGCCCAATCTTCGATCGCCGCTCCCCTGCCCTTGCGACGGGGATCACAGCGCACCCGCCACCACTTTTTTGCATCGCCGAGGAGGAAGGCCGCTGCAGTGGTCACTTTGTCCTCCTCATCCATCCGGGTGGCCAAAAAAAACTACTCCATATCCCACAGAAAAATTTCCAATATTTTCGCATCCCGTTCGCCCGAAAATGTGGTCGGGTCAGGTATACGAACTTCCTCCGGGGTGTTTGGAGAGCTTCTTGGTATTGTGGAGGCGCAACTCGCATCGTCGCCCCTTCCAACGTTACTTCTGGGTTGTCGTCCTCATCTTCCGCGAGGTGCAGGCCCGACTCCCTTGCTTCTATCGATGGTCCTCCTCTGTTTCGGGGTCCTCTCCCGTCCGAGAGGATTCCCGCAATCGCCGATTGTAAGTCTTCCAGGCATCCTTGAAGTTTGCATCGTTCGTGCTTTGAGAGGTTTGAATCATTTCCTCCATTGAATCTATCCGCTTCTCTAGTTCTTTGAATTCCTTCTTTGTGACCATGTTGGTGAATGGGGAGGAGAGAGCTTTGGCCCGGTCGTCCTTCGATGTGTGGGTTCGGAGAGCAAGGCTCTGATACCAATTGTCACACCGGCGACTCCTTGTTCCTTTGGAAGAGAAAGGAGGAGACGGGTTGTGCGGCGCGTCAAGGTTGGAACACCGGCGACGCTAGCCTTGCAGTCGGAAGGGACGGAGATTTATCGAAGGACTCTGTTATTTAGAACTCTCTCCTCGTACTTACAGAAAGGGAAGTGAAAAAAACTAACTCGCTTCCATGAATAGAATAATATATATATAACATCGAACGGAGGTGTCCCGTTGTTCGGGACGCCACCTTTTAATATTCAGTTTTACGGTGGTAACACTGTTAGCGGTAGGAATTGTAGTTGAAATGAAATTGGGGTGCATGAGAGAAAGGATAGTCGGACAAATTAAGGATGAGGTAGTAAATAGACTCTAGCATTAGGGGTTTGTAATATTAGCATTAAATGTATTAGATAATCAGAATTCAATTAAAATGGGAAGAATGTAGACAACGGCAAAGTGTTTAGAGTGAGGAAAGAGATAGTTAGGATTTTGAGAAAATAAAGATCAAGGGTTATTGCCGAAAGATTTAAAAAGTTTTGCTTTGCTTTTTTGCTTTGAATGATTTTGTTTGATTGACTCACTTCTTGTTTTGTGCTGATAAACTGGGAGATTTGTTTTGGAAGGAAGGAAAACATTAACCGTGAAAAATGTAAAGCGAACACTGCTGAAAATTTTCTGCAGAAAAAAAAAATGGGATTGTTGTTTTGGTTGAGGTTGTTTTAGTAGTAAATGAAGTGACATAGGTCATGTTCTTTCTTGTTCGGATTTCTGCAAAAGACTGCAGGGTGCCATGGTGGTTAGGAGTAGAATTCGAGAGCAAGTTTAGGGTTAATAAATAAGATGTGAAATGCTGCAGAATGGTTAGGTTGAGTAGATTTGTTTTGGTGGATATGTTCATGGATATGTTCAGGTTAAGCAAGTCTGTAAAGAAATGTTATCTAGGTACAGGTTGAGGATGGCAGTTGCTGCAGAAAGAGTACACCTGTTAATGTTTTCAATTGCTGTAGGAAAGTTTTCTTGAGAATGTAGCATTCAGTAGCGAAGAAAAAGAGCAGAAGCAGTTTCCTTTTTGTTTCCCTTGCAGTAGTAGAATTTCTAGAGTTGGAAATAGTGAAAGAGAGTTCTTAGCTTTATGATAGAAAGGATGGAGTGACAAAGTGCATAAATGAAATATGTTAGTTGAAGATGAACAAGAGCTAACGTAATTGCAGAAAAATAATGTTGCAGATTTTTTTAATTTGCAGAAAAGTAGTGTTGCAGAAACATCATTTCAGCAGAGTATCGTTGCAGAAATGAAATTTGTAGAAATATAAGTTGTTGCAGAAATATAGTTGTTGAAATGCACAAGTGGTGGAAATAATTTCAGAAATAGAATTACTATTGCAGAAAGAGTTTGTTATCGAGTTTGTTGCCTTTGGTTATGCTACAGAGGACCATGAGTTGAGAACATATTTGTATTATTGAAATATAAAGTAGCAATGTAAGAAGGCAAAGTTAAAAATAGGAAGAAACTAGTTAGATAAGAATTGGAAGCAAAACATGAACTTGAATGCCTTAAGGATAGGAAAGGGCACTTCAAATTCTTAACTCCTCTACTTCTTTATTCTGTGTTCCTGATTTCTTTACTTCCTGTTTCCTGGCATGGTTGTTCGATAATCATGGTTTTGCCTCCTGTTTCTAGTTCCTTGGTTCGGGTAGGAATGAGTTTTGAGAAATAGAATGACATTTATATTATAATTAGTAAAGAACATTGAGGAAAACAATATGTTTTACTAAGTTAGGAAATTTTGTGCATCCATGGTGATAACATAAGGAGACTTGGGTTCTCCTAGAGGTTTAACCAAGGATCAGGTGAGTTGTTAAAATTTAATTATGAACTGCTACAATTAAAACTCTAGAGTGGGCGAATTGATAATCATATAACTTTGTTTGGAATGCTTAATTTTATTCATTTTGATATATGACATTCATTTAATTGTTATGCAAAACTTATCTCTAAATATTGTGCCTATTAGTTCACTTGTTATTTTTGCTATACCTTGATATTTGATCACACAACTTAGAAGTTAGTGGAAATACATTAGGTGACAGAGACTACGACCTAGTTGACACTTCAACTACAAAAGTTAAGTTAGTATTAGATCACCGGAGGGTAAGGACCTGAAAAGTCCTAGCAACATAAACACATAGGATAACTTATAGGTCCTTAAAACACAGTATTATAGTTAGGTGTGGTGGGTACCACCATGATAATCTGAGGAGAATTAGTGAGGGTTTCACTCAATCCAACCTTTAATCTATGATGAAGCCAAAAAGAAGAGATC
Organism: Thalia dealbata; assembly: GCA_030544415.1. Lineage (NCBI taxonomy): Eukaryota > Viridiplantae > Streptophyta > Magnoliopsida > Zingiberales > Marantaceae > Thalia > Thalia dealbata. Next base: position 17,716,515 of record CM060460.1, read on the forward strand.
TTCATAATTGCTAAGATATCCTCATGGAATGCATCCAGGACTAATAGATTGGGAGTTGGAGAGTTGATGTCGCTATATCTAGAACTAGGAGGTCTCGTTGATAATTGGCGTATCCCATTTAGGCTCTGCAAACCTATCAATCACATCAGGCCAAGAACCATTATTAGAGAGGTAACTTTAGGGCATAAATATAGCACAATATAGCACTCATATCGGGCGTGCTATTAGGAGGTACACGATACGATGATCTTGGAGTGCAATCGAGGTTAACAGCTTGTGAGGTCAATCAAAGGAGATTCTACGGTCACCGGTCTTCTCTGCCAACACCACCAGTACGATAGGCTTAGGTAGAGACCTAGATTAGTACTGATGAGTTGAAGAGTGGTTCCCATACAATATTTACTCCAAGCATATGTGGGCAACCCATAACAAAAGATTAAAGTTTAGCCTTATTAAGTTGTCATATAATAGGTAGACTAGATTTGATGAGCAAAAATACTTAATCTTTTAATTGATATAAATATTTTATCTGTCTTATGTACTTGAATTGTGCTTACTTTAAATGTTGATGTTTATATTTCCAAACATCTTATTGGTTATATGTCTCTGTGCTCAGGGAACTCTTTTTGTAAATATTGAGTTACAAGGCTCAACACATTTCTTTCCCCGTACGTAGGTGACGGGTGTCAAAGCGTAGTAGAAACAAAAAAAGTGTCAAACGGGGGGTTAGTTAATTGATGACTTAGTTACTATGATGGTTTGATTATATAGTTGTCATTATAATTATGTATTAGACAGGCTATAATGTAAATAAAGTGACAGGCTTTATGTAGTAAACAATATAGTTAGAATTTATAGATTGAGTTAGGTGTTAATTCATATGGTGGTTGCTACATTCCAATAAGGTTGGGCACAGAACAAGTGTGCTAAGGGCACTATCACTATAGTGATGCTATAATTTGTTAGCACTCTCATGGGCTACCTAGATAGAGAGGTATGGGGTTGAAAGTCTAGGTCACTAGGAAGGGAGGTTAGATAACTCTTGATTGACATCTTTCATTGGACTAACTATGATAAACTAGATAGTGAGGTCTAATGGGCAACCCAAGAGGAAAGGGGAGTTATATCTTGTATTGTTACTTTAATTTGGCTATCCTTTGATGATTGATGCATCCCTTGAGATGGTAGTTGATAGCTATAATTGTCATTGACTATACTAGTCTTGGATATATTCTTGTGTGATTTATTGATTGTTCATCTTATTGGGACATCTCACATAAATAACCATTTTATTATATGTTCTTAGTTTTAAATTATTCTTTATCCAACTTATTAGGTATGATATTATTGACCTCTTTGAAAAATCTATTTTTATTTTTCAGGACCACAACAGGAGAGGGGACTCTTAGTTAGTTAGACAAATAGCCAGGTGCATAGAGGACTCTTAGTTAATTAGACAAATAGCCAGGTGCATGACTTTGTAATGTAGAGCATTATCACTTTTATTTTGTATAAGTAGAGATCTACTGGATAGGCATTTTGTATATATTTGAATAAAAAAATTTTTTTACAGTAACCAATCTGTATATAAATATTTCACTGTGCATGAATTCTAATTGAATAGATCTTAGTATTATAATAATATGTGATATAGGATATACAAAAAGTGGGTTCCCGCATGATTTTAAAGGGTAAAATGGGTTTAAGTGTAAAGTTCAACTATCAACTACCTGACCTATGCGGAGCTGTTATCTAGAATAATTATCAAATAATAAAAAAATATTAGATTCTATTTGATGAAAATTAATAGCTAGTAGAGGTTTTAGAAAATCTAAATGTATTAGTTAAATATTTATTAATTATTTGAGATAGCATCAATTAAGTGATGGCGGTGGACCTCAATTTGATCGGGGCAACAAGGTGGCAGTGGGTGGGACAAAATATATATTTATTCCATCCACCTACTGCATTAACTACTACACCTTCCAACGAGATTTCTTTCTTTACTAGGATAATTAACATTATCTTTTTTTCTTAAAATAGAAGAAGAAGAAGAAGAAGAATAGTATAGCGAATTATTTCATTTAAAAGTTATTATTCGGATTGCTCATTTGATTAAAGAATATAAATTGTGCCTCCTTGGATTATTCCTACGTGTAACTTATTATTCGGATTGCTCTTTTGATCAAGAAAATACATATTTATCCAAACAAATATCAAATTCTATCCATTTCACCAGGGGAGTCTGCTTTCATGTTCAATTTTGCTCGGATTTTTATTCCTTAATGTTAATATAACAGAGTTATTTTTTTGATGATATTAATTTAATATCATTTCTACCTAATTCATAAATTTTTTTTTTTAAAAAAAAAGGAACCTTCAAGGGATTATAGCATGCTTTTAAAAATAATGTTGTCATTATTATCACAACCCAATTTGACTGTTGTATGGGCAAATCTTAGGATAAGATGATCGATGCCTCACCTCACCACCAACCTAAATTATTATTCTTTTTCATCGTATAAAATCACATATTCAAAATAACTTCAAGGAAATCACAGTAAATTAAAATAAAATAAAATTTCTAAACTTTAAGTTTATGTAATGAAATTTAAAATTCATGATATAATAGAAAAGTGTAGCAGGTAGGTAAAAGAACAAAAAAAAAGGAATTAGAGAGGGTGACCATCTACTAAAGTGTCTCCAAGGTTATAAAACTGATAAGAATAAAGCTTTAACTACTCAGTAGACAAAATAATACATCCTAAAGTTACAAACACAATCAATCAATAGCTATATATATATATATGAATAACATAACTTATAAAAACATAACTTTAATTCTATATATGAGGTTAGAGTAATATTATTTTTAAAAATACACAAAGTATACGAATTATACGAATGATTATGATTATAGAAGCACATGAATCAATTCCACGTTTGGTTGGGCAACGCACAATTGCAGCCCTCTGCCCTCTTTTTTTTTTTTTTTTTTTTTTTTGTCTTCCTACGTACTATTTCTCACATCTTGATTCTCCCAACCACCTTCTTAATAGTTTTCTCTTCTGCGTCTGTTTCCTCCCTCCTCAATCCATTCGTCATTTATCTCGCATCCTCCAACACAACATTGGCTGCTGAGAGACCTCCTCCTCCCCCAACTCCTCAATGCCACCGCTAAATCGCAAAGAAGGGAGTTGGGGCGTAGGGATCCATCACCGTAGTCCTCTTCCTCCTCCTCATCCTCGTTAATCACATCCACAGCACCACCATCAGTAAACAACCAACCCTTTTTCCCGTGGCCCAAATTTTACTTTTACTCCTTCCGGAGCCACCACCGCAACTAATGCTCATCACCTTCTTGCCTCCCATCCGCATCTATCTAACAAACCCATCATCTCCTGGAGCTCATCAACAGCATTCATACTTGCAGTCCTACTGTAACCCAGGGGAGGAATATCAAATAGGACGCTGGAAGGAATCCATCACTTGGTTTGATAGTAAATCGCAACAATCTACTGCCTCAGGAAAACATTCTTAGTAAGGGAGAACAAAGAGCAAAGTGATGTTAGGAAAGGCTGAGCTAGGGGATGCTACTTCTACCCTCCCTCCTATTTTCATACATCTGCTACTAATAACTGACTCGCTGAGCAGTCCATCACATCTATTTTCATTTCCCAGGTCAACAAAATCTTTGCAACTTTGCAAACCATCTCTTGTACTTTCTATACACTGAATCACCAGCTAGTGCTTCCCTGTAGAAATCACTTTTAAACTTGCATCTTCTCTATTCTAAGGCTACCCTTTTTTTGAGGAGGAAGTTGCTGAAGCTAGTTATCAATCAATTGGGTCGGATCGGAATAGGATTTTTGCAAGCTCAGATGCAATACTTTAAGAGTTTATGAAGCAAGGATGGTCTATTATTATTATTATCAAAACTATCATAATGTCATTGTGGTGCGTCAGGTGGAAATATTTATTCATATGCATTTTAAAAAGATAACTGATGAATGCTTCATATGGATGAACCAATCTGTTTTATGAAATTAAGGAGGAGAATGTCATTATTACTATCTGTGAATGGTGAGTTTGCATAGGTATTTAATATATATATATAGGTATTTTATCTCTGGTACCATATGGTGAGTTTGCATAGGTATTTAATATATATATATAGGTATTTTATCTCTGGTACCATATGGTGAGTTTGTAAGAAGCACTCCTACTCAATCATTCATTAATTTGATGACATTTTTTATTATGATTTTTCTAATAAAAGGAAAAGATAAAATCATTGGATGTGTTAAATATTTAAAAATAAAGATGAAGAAGAAGATTATCTCATAATCAAAAAGGCTAATCATCAAGATAGATATAACTAAGAGGGGTGAGTGAGTGTGGATGTGGAACATAGCATGATATTTGATTCCATTTTTATTTTAATAATCAGGAGGAGTCCACAGACACCGATCCATGTATATTAATTAATAACAAAAATTTTAATGAAGTGGATTAGTCCGATCCGCGGCGGCCTAAACATTCATTAAACATTAATCGGCCAACTAACCAAATCACTGTCGGTGGTCGATTTGATTCGGTGAACGCATCGTCCACCTTCTCCATATAAAAACAAAACCAAACGATTTATTAAGTTAATTATCCCCCTCCCCCTTTAATTGCTTCCTTCTCTCATTAACTTGGTGTTTATTTTTTCTTTTAATTGCAAGCGCTGACCCACTTTTCATGTTATAAATTGTATGCAAGTTGGTAGCAAGGGAGAGAGCGTCACCTAAAAATATAGTTAAAAAAATTCCCCTTATTAAGATAAGCTTGCTTCTACATGGGCTTATATGCCATTTATTTAACCTTCAACCAGCCGCCACATTTGGTGCTTCGAGATTTGTGTTCAATATTGATTGGGATGATGATGGTACTTCATTAAAATAAGTTTTTGGTTCAATATAATTAATTATATCTGTCCGTTGGATGATACTTCATCAAAATCATCCAAACGTTTATTTATATTTTTTTTAGTCCCTTTAATTTTTCTCAAATAGATTATCTGATTTAGAAAGGATTATTTATTTTTAAAAATAGTATATTAAAAGAGATTTGAGTTTAGAATGAACCTCATATCATGGCCTTAATAGTTTTATGCCATGTGGCATAACCTCATTGAAAAATGTACTGAAAAGCTCAAAGTAGGGAAGTAAGGTAGAATATCTAAAAAAGAATAAGGAAAATGTAACTTTTATTAAACTTGTAGTTTAAAACCCGAACGTCGGCCACTCAACTCATCTATTACAATGCCCTAAACTCTCTCTTAGTGATTTCCTAGATGCTTTTAAGAATCCTCTTTATGGTCTTTATCTAGCCTCCAATTCTATGATTATTTGTTTTACCGTTGTATACTTTGAATAAGTGTCTCTTGGGCAAGTGTCCCTCTACGTGGCATCCAAAGTGGACTTAAATGGTATCCTTTTGCGGGCCTCCATGATTGTTGATTGTTCCCTTCTTAGCACCATGATACGTCCAATTCCATGCATATGAAGTTTTATATGGCTCTAGTATCCACCATCAATGTACATAGTCGTCCATTCATCTGAACAGAGACATACATTAATTTGGGATCATGCTCCATGCATTGAGATGGTATGACTCTAATCCATTGTATAAGGGTGACTCAAGCGATCAATGCTTCATCTTGGTATCAATCAACTGGTGCCTCATCACTCTGTAAGATTATGAGTTGTTCACATCATGGAAAAGTGTATATATGATGTTGCCCACCATAAAGAAAACACCCTCCTCCTCATTGTTTAGGACCCCAATCGTGAGATTCCTCCTTGATATTGTTATTGCTGGGTGCATTAGGTTGCAGTAAAGATCTTCAGCTTCCTTATTCTACTTCAAATTGAACTTGTCGACGTCCTTGCATTTGTGGGGGACTTTGCTATCGTGGCACCCCTATCTCAACCGGTTGGGGCATAGGACCAACCTAGAGATCTTGCAATTCCTCTACCATTATGATGATATCTTGAAGGTTGGTAATTCCCTTTTGCATCAATTCCTTTTGTGCCCAAGATTGAAGCCCTCTGAAGAATGCAAAGAGTTTGTTCAGCTCCGACATGTCTCGAATGTACTATTGAAGTCTTGGATGTATTCTTAGGTAGATTTTTTTTTGCAGATTTTGTAGTCGCCCTTATGCAATTCAAGCAACATTTACTGGAAGAAATTACCACTAGAATTCTTCTGTCATTGTGGTCCAATTGTTTATGGTCGCCACATTACCATTGACATGAGTATCACAATGCACCCTCCACCATTATTTTGCATTTCCGACAAGGAAAGGCAACTACGATTGATACTTTATCTTCATCGTTGATCTTCACTACTCTAAATAATCAATCCATATCCCATAGGAAGTCTAAAGAATTAATTCATATCACATAGGAAGTTCTCAAGGATCTTTGCATTCCTTTCACCGGATAAGGGGAGGGTCCTGGAACCCCCACGTACACTCTCAGAGTGTGGTGTTGTTCATACCGTTGATGGAGTTCCGACCACAGAGGTTTCGCACAAAGTTCCTGCTCATTGGTAGGTTATTTCTGGGGGAAGGGGCACATTGTGCTCTCCCATATTGGAAGCATGGTCATTTATGGTGAGGAGAACCAATGTCATATGGAGTTCATCTACGTAATCACGTAACGAGCCGGAGCTCGAGTCATCAATGCTTTGTATGGATCAAATTATATTAGCTCTTCCACTGCATTGACCCATTCCTCAAGTTGCTCAAATGCTTGCTTTATCACCATGATATCGAAGAAAGGGGAATATGAAATTAGCTTTAGGCCTTCTTTTAAGTTGATGGGATCCCACCTGGATTTGATGGGGGTTGAGGTCGTTGTAGATGTCGATCCTCCAAGAGGAATCCTTGTTGAGAGGATTTAGGGAGAGGAGTCACTGCTCATTTTTATGTTCTGTCGGAATTAAACAACTTAGAGTGCTCTGGCATCAACTGTTAAAACCTCAATAATTTCACATTTAATTATCATAATCAATGCAACGAGTCGTACAATGTAACATCATCAAGAAATGTGTCAACAATATAAACATAAAGTGCATAAGCAATGAAGACATCAAACAACAAGGAATAAAGAAAATATAACTTCTATTCAAACATTGATGAAACCCTCAACACCGACCATTTACAACTCGAATGTCAGCCAATAGTCTCTCCAATTATAATATTCTACACTCTCTTTTGGTGACTCATGGATGCCTTTGACAATCCCTCTTATGGTCTTTATATATTCTCCGGTATATGAGAATTGGAATGAATATGATTTTTTCCTTTGGGATTGTATCCTTTGGGTAAATGTCTCTTTAACAATTGTCCCTCCATGTCGCATCTAAGGTGGAGTTTGCTTACCATCATCCGATGAGGCTCCATGATTGTTGACCATTTTCTTATTGGTGCTATGATGCGTTGAGGGAATCCTTCCATCTTTCGAGCATAACAACTCAGTCGTGATCTGGCACGTTAATTAATGGAGTAGCATGATGGTGAAAAACAGATAATTATTGATGTGAATCTATCTACACCGAGTGATTTATGCTTGATAGGATTGCAATTGGAACATACCAGTCCAGTTCCTACCTTAGAAATTTGAATAGTAGAGGTGTTTTTTAAATATATCCATCGTATTTGTACCACATATTTTCAACGTCGGTCTAATTATTATTATCCGTTCGAGAGAAAAGAAAACATGTTGTTTTTACGAACAACGAGTACGCGTGCATCAAACCCACTCGTTAAAGTTTGTTTTATAAAAAAAGTCAACCCTCCTTCAATTAAATACTTAAGAATGTTGTATTTAAACATCATGTCGGATTGATTCCAAGGAGTTACAAAATTTTTTTGGATTCGTGCAGCATACAGAGACTTAAATACTTCACTTGTACACCGAAAATATAATTTTGTAAAACTACGAACCGTATCCGTTATTATGTTCTATTAAAAAATGATGTAGATATAAGAATTACCTGAGATATCTTTCGCAACTTTAAATATTCTTTTATTTCAAAAATTAATCTGTTGTGTTTTTTAAAATTCTCTTGCTCAGTTTTGCAATAACTTAATCATCACAGCACCTGATTAAAAAAAGATGCGTAAATAAATTAATGTGCTCAATAAAATCAAAAATCAGCGCCGAACATTTTTGTCGAAACATGTAAACATAAAAAAAAATAAAACTTATTGAGGAGGAAAAGAGCACGATTTAAATACTACCAATCCCCCCTATAATTATTTTCCAGGTCGCCCTCTCCCTCTCTCTCTGTCTCCACCGGTGGCCACCAAACAAAAAAAAAAGAAAAAAAAGCTCGGTATTAAATGCACCACTCAACGATACCCGTGATCGCACCTGGAGGCGGGTTATAAGCCTCGCCGCCTTCCTTCGCCGCCCAGTCCTCCCCAATGATCGACCCGAACCCCATCCCCAGGGCTCCACACCAACTCACGACCGGTGGACGAGCGGGGCTCTCTGGCAAAACGTACAGGAGAGAAAAAAAAAGGTAATGCTGTCCACGCACTCCCACGTCATCGCGTTCGCTCTCCTCGCCGGCCTGCTTCCGGTGAGCTGTCACCCATGGCAGCTCCTCTTTGCTCTCCGGACCCACCACGCTCTTACTCTCTCGCTTACCTGGACCTTAACTGGGCAATTCGGTGGGATGTGGGACGCACCCGACGCGTTCCCCACTTTGGACCTACGCGGGTGAGTGGGTCGGCTTTTGCTGTCCCCAAGCACATTTAAATCTCTCTCTCTCGATCGAAATCGAAGGTTCTTCCCCTTTTCTTCCTCCTCTCTTTTTCTTCTCCCCCAAATCTCTTACCCATTCGTTTTCCGCCTCTTCCTCTCTCGGCATCGCGATTGCCCGGAATTCTGCTTCGCCGGTCGAATCGGAGCTTCCTGCGCTGCGGAGATGCCGGCATGGTGGAAAGGGAAGTCGAAATCGAAGTCGAAATCGAAGTCGAAGTCCGCTCCCAGCTCCGGGACAAAGGAGACGGAGACGGAGACGCCGGGGACGCCGGGGACGCCGGAGGCCACTCGTATGCCGGAGGATTACCAGGCGGCGGGGCTGTTCAGGCACGGGAATAAGGATAAGTCTAGTAGCTTTGAGGAGGTTGTTGGCTGTAGGAAAAGCAGGGACCAGGGCCACCTTGTTGGCGGCGGCGCCGCTGGAGGAGTTGGAGCTCCGACGGGCTTCGCTTTTGGTCACCCTCTCCCTCTGCCTGTGTCTAGTTCGCCACGGGGCGTCTCGACGGGTTCGGCGTCCGCGTCCGCGTCGGCTTCCAGCGTCAGTTCCTCGGGGTCGTCGGATGAGACGCCGGATCTGGCTTTCTATAGGTATCTCTGTTATATTTTTCTTCTTTTCCGATGTGGTTTCTGTCTATTGGACGATCTATTTGGGTTCTAAAAGAAGTTCCTTTTTGTTACGTGTTTCTCAGTTTGATGTATATCGGTCTTGAATTGCTGAATAAAATGATATGAACTACGAATCTTATTTAGTTGGAAATTCTCACTTCTGATGATTAATCAGAGGTAAAGATTTAGTGCATCATCATTATTGGTGGTCCTGTTTTTTGATCGGGTAATTTTGCACCGACTAAGTTTAAGATTTAGACTTTTCACTCTTGATATCAGTTTAGAAGTGAAAACTTTACGAATTTCCTTCTGCTGAACCTGAACCGCTTTTATTTCCCCTCTTCCTCACATCTGAGTCCCAGAAGTGGAAGAGATCCTTGTTTCATTCCTTGCTTCTGAGTCGTTTATTTAGGACGGGCGCTCACAATTGAACTCTCTTTATATTGTAGGCATTCAGACCCAATCAACACACCGAGGGGAAGAAATGGAGTGCGCGAATTGCAGAGGCATGAACATGCATCTGAAGATAGACAATTATTCTCATGCAGTCCAGTTACGGAGCACCCTAATGGTGGAATTGCCTATCATCAGGGTCAGACTTCAACAGAGACCATATTCAGTAGAAGAACTGCCAATCCCTCGCCTGGTCTGAGAGGACATCCTTTTCCTACATCACCCGTACATCCTAGTTCCTTCGGTTTATGCCCAACATCCCCTAACCGATGGCAGGATAATCTTAGGAGCCCGCCCCATCCACTTCCTCTTCCTCCTGGCTCTCCTAGCTGCTCTTCTCATTCTGCATCGTCATCTTCTTCACGATCTCCTAAATCAGTGTGGAAGAAGGGAAAATTACTTGGCAGGGGGACCTTTGGTCATGTATATCTTGGTTTCAACAGGTGCTTTTCTAGTTCTTTATCTACAATTTATCCATTTATATTTGAAGATTTACCATTATATTGTATATCAACTAATTATCAAAGACAACCATAGATCTGACTTCAATTCTCCATGCTTCAGTGAAAGGGGGCTGATGTGTGCTATTAAAGAGGTCAAGGACATTTCTGATGATGCAAATTCCAAAGAATGTCTCAAACAGCTAAATCAGGCAATTTTCTAATCTTGTTTGGTTATCAGATAGCATCACTTTCCATTTCTGAATTAAGCTTACTCAACTATCAGTTGAGATACGCAACTTCCACTTTTTGTAAAGCTAGAAATAAAAAAAGTAACTAACTCGACATTCTTCATGCTGCAGGAAATAACTTTACTTAGTCAGCTCTCACATCCCAACATTGTGCAGTACTATGGCAGTGAATTGGTGTGTTTATCTGCTGAATTATTTCTTTTGATTTCTCTTCAAAGACCTTTTGGAAAATATAGTGTACTATTATAACAATGTTTCTTATTAGTTGTCCATCCCGTGATACGTGCTTCAAGTTTTTTATTTGCATTTTGTAAATATGTAATGTTTTAGCTGGAAGTTGAGATAATCAGTAAGTTTCTTTGATTACCTTACAATGTAAGGAAGTGCACAAGATATAAATTTAAACTCGTGCTTAAACAATATATGTCCACTTTCTGTTACTATTCATCCAAAATTCATTTATTAGCTGATTGTGCATGTGAACACAGCTCGTTTTTGCTTGATTATGTAAATTTGGAAGACAAGAAACTACCAAAGAATGACTGATAAAATTCATATTGAAAAGTATTCTATCTTGGAGACTAAATAGCCTTGTCATATGCAAAAACCATTATTGTCTAAGTTTTTTTGAGGAATGGGCTCTTAATAAAGAAAGTAAGAACAGAAGGTAAAAAATTCAAAGTGTCACTACAATATGTGACCTAAATGTATTTAGTTACTTGGTTTTTTAAGATACAATCCGGATTTGGGTTCTCTAATTAATTTTGGACAGAAGAGATACTGGAAATTGGCTTTCTACATAGTTTGATATTTTGATTGGTAATTACCTGTATTTGTTTTCATAATTTCTTGTATAGGCAGAAGACACACTCTCAGTTTATCTGGAGTATGTCTCTGGGGGTTCTATACACAAGCTACTGCAAGAATATGGTCCTTTTGGGGAATCTCTAGTCCGAAGCTACACTGCACAAATTCTTTCTGGACTTGCCTATTTACACGGGAGGAATACTGTGCACAGGTACTTGGCTGCTAATTTTTTGGTTACTTACATGGAATAAAAGCATATTGTCTTGTTTATGTATCTGCTGTAATGATTGAGGATGATTCTTAAATTCAGGGATATTAAAGGGGCAAACATACTGGTGGATCCTAATGGTGAAGTTAAACTTGCTGATTTTGGCATGGCTAAACATGTAAGTTATTAGATCTTAGGACAGCTTACCTTTCGTTGTTGGGTTTATGCATCATTTTGACAATTATTGTTCTTAAATTACAGCCATCATTTCATTCAAGGTTTTATCTCCCGTGAACTTGCATCATGTTTGGCATGGCTAAACATTGATCATTGAATCTTGCGAGAGAAGACAGGAAAATATAGGCTCTTTTATTGTTTTTGAAGCATATGCGTACATCCTAAAATCTGGCAGAACTATATACGTTTCCTTTTTAAGCTAGAATGCTTGTCCATTGTTATTTTCATATACACAAGCTTACCTACAGTTCATTATGAAATACTCTTGACATATGATTATCATTTTTGCATAGCTATTCTAAATTTGGACACTGTTTATCTTGATTCAGATAACTGCTTACACTTCCATACGGTCATTCAAAGGAAGCCCTTATTGGATGGCTCCTGAAGTAAGTTGCATAATTTAAACGCGTGCCTCTTCTCATCCATGTGTAAATCAAGTACTTATTTTTTAGAAACTATTAAATTATGCAGGTTATCATGAATAATAGTGGTTATGACCTCTCGGTGGATATATGGAGCCTTGGATGTACAATCATGGAAATGGCAACTTCAAAGCCTCCCTGGAGCCAGTTCGAAGGGGTGTGTTATTGTTATTTGTCATAATGTTTTTAAATAAAATATCTAACATCGATGTGTTCTGGGCTATCTATACCGACTATATAAGTTATTCTAACACTCTAGGTTTATGTTTCAATCAACAGGTTGCTGCAATATTTAAAATTGGTAATAGTAAAGATATACCAGAATTTCCTGAGAATTTTTCTCATGAAGGAAAGGATTTTCTAAGGCTATGTTTGCAGCGTGATCCATCAGCACGTCCCTCAGCAGCTCAGCTGATGGATCATGCTTTTGTTCGAGACCAACCAGCTATCAGGGCTGCAAAATTGAATGTGCCTCATTCACCTAACTCTGTCATTGATGCAACTCAAATAATGGTATTTTTCAGAAAACTTAGTGCAACATTCATGAAACTGCCTGGTTTAATGTGCTTTAAGCTTTGTTATAGTATTGTGATGATTGCTAGCGAAGGAGTCAAACAACATATTTTTGGTTGCAAATTCTGGTAGAAAGAGGATAAATTCACTAGACAAGGTTACATTGAAAGACTCAGAAATGGTAGTAGACTTGGTTCCCTTGTTGAAAATTCTAACCTATTCTTCATGTTTATCTTGTATGATGAAATATGTTCTATCTCAAAATCTCAAATTGTCTTTTAGTTGCATCCAAATTATTAAGGTATTACTGTCACATTTCCTTGTTCCTTCTCCCGGAAATTTCTATTAATATGTATTTAATATGCATTATATTTGAGTGAAATCTTTTTCAGTTAATTATGTAGCGATGGTAATCTCACAATTTTGTAATGTGTACAAATATGCTCAATTATCTTGAATTTTTTGTTTTTCATATTTGCAAATTGCATCCGCAGTTCTATTGATCTATTTAGTAAGCAAGCAATAGCAATGATGACGATACATTTCTTGAAACATTTAAAAAATGTTAATTTATTTTTTAAGATTTATGCGATTATTTCTGTTCACGTGGGTAATGCTAACGTGCATACTGTTGTTTGTTGATACAAAAACAGAGCAATACGGAGTTCTCGTCTAGGAGGAGTACTTCTCCACTTCATGATAGAGATTATGGAATAAGACGGGCATCAGGATTGCACCCGGCGTTTCCTTTGGCTTGCAAGAACATTAGGTATTTAAGTTCAATCTGAAGTTAATGATTTCCTATTCGTTCCTTAACCAGTAATAACTGCTTCCCTTCTTGCAGCGATATGCCTAGCATGAGAATGAACATGTCGCTGCCTGTATCACCCTGTTCAAGTCCGCTGAGGCAATTCAAGCAGTCCAACAACAGAAGTTGCTTGCCTTCTCCTCCTCATCCAGCTCACTCAGCCGGAGCAGCTAACTACAGCCCAGTCAACGTAACACTGTATCCAACAAGACAAGGGAACAACCTTTCAGATCCTTGGATCGATGTCAACCCATTGAAAGTCCAATCTCCGTATGGTTCCCCGCGAAGATTGAGCATGGGTTTGTAAATACAAATTCTGAAGATTGAGCAGAGCTGCAACTTGTGGATCTATGAGCTTTATATTCATTTAAGAAAATCTTTTGATGCTGGCTACTTTGGCAGTATCATGGGAGGCTTGAAGCCAAATGTACATCTAAAAGTGTTGGTCAACGCAGCTCTGTTCGCAAAAGAATGTAGCACTCAGATGCAATGAGGTTTCTCATATTGTATAGAGAAAATTTGTGTTCATAGCATGCAATAAAAACATAGGGTTCTTGAAGAGATGTAATGAAAAGAAAGGAATACAATCAAGATTTTAGGTTTCCTCGCCCCTTCTTTGAGGTGCAACTTTGTGCATTTTCGAGGTCTTTTTGTTTGTTTCTTCAAAACCATTTTATATGTTCGAATGATCTGTCTTGTAAATATAAACTTACGTACTTCAAAATTCAAAAATTAGTGGTCGCCATAAGGAATGAACGGGGGTTCAATTTGATATGTGCTGGAAGTTGATGGATGGGAATGAGATGTAAAGTTAGTCCCGCATGTGTGTGTGTGTATATATATTAGCAGATTAGAGTTCGATGCACACCATACACCATTGTGTAATCTGTCCTACTCCTACAATTACTACGTTATCATGCAACGTGTAGCTGGATAAATAACTGGATAGTGATCATGTAATTTTCCAAAATCTTCCCACAAGGCGACTTTATTTCTGACCCTCAAATCGTACTTAAACTGATTCAAAAAATTTATTTAATTTTATCTCACCTTCCAAGTTGGGAACAACTGATATTTATATTCCAAAGACCATGACTTTCATCCCCATCATCCTTTTTATTTTTACATCAAGATAATTTTCCACTTAAATATAGTGAGGTAGATGTCTATCACGGGTTGACTAATAATAGAAAGTTCTAAGAATGAACATGAGCTTCCTTATAAAAAGACCATCAAAGGAGGCCAAAAATCTGAGTATCACAAGGGAAAAAGAATGTAATGCGATCGAAGGCTGTCAATGATGGGATATTGCATCACATGCCCAAATGTGATCCACAGTAGGGGCATGATATTAGTATCGGAGCTAGCCTCTCCTAGTTCCCCAACACACTAACAACTATATAAATTTTATCTCCTCCCATCACATCTACAATACGGTGACGAAATAGGCTCACAAACAACTTATTACATCTATATTGGGCGAGAGTAGCTTAGACCTCGGATCACTATATGATCGTGTGAAAGAATTTTAAATCGCCAAAGGGTTGCTACCAGGGATGTCCAACCCCTCCAAAAAACAACCAACCACCCTGGCGGGCATCATGCATCATCCCTCCATACTTGTGAACACATGGATGTACAAGAACTAGAACTTCACCTGCAGCTAGAAGTATTTTGGGTGGAGCTATGTGACCGGTCTAAGATGTAATTGACATTGATGGTCGACGTGCACATCCCCAAACCCCCTTGAGATGAGGACATTATTAGTTCACTCATGCAAGATTCAATTAGTATACAAGGCCCAATGACACGAACCCGTGCCCGACGGTTAGGACAATAGGTGAATATTTATTCAAGAGCAAATCAAAAAATATTCATTCAAAAGCAAATCAAGGATATTTATTCAAGGGCAAGAGTAAATAAAGGAATATTTATTTTTGTGGTTATAATAAAGGAAGTTGCATATATGCCATTTTTTTTGCTTGCAAGAGAAGAAGATTTATTTATTTATTTTTCCTATTTTAGTGACACAAAATAGGAAAAAAATTTATATTATTATTTTTATGTATTTGGTGGAGCATCTCTTATGGAGGGGGATTTTGATTTTTTTTAGCCACCGTTATTGTAAGGCTTTTGCCGCAAACTTGAAGTCCAATTTCTTTGATATCTTGAGCGATCCTTCCGCTGTTGCTCTTTCAATTCTCGTGAATTGTTCGTGTCGTTCTTCGTGAACAGGTCAGTCATGTTTAACACGGTTGATAATCAATTGAGGAGTGTTTTAGCGATTGCGAGGTTGCTGGTCGTGTTCCTGGATCGTGGTTAGCCTCCCCTTCGTAAAAGTCAAAACTTATTGCTTTAAGAATTTATCCTATTACGGAAGATCAGGATTAACTTGCTTGGACACATCTTAAGTCGAGGCGTGTGCATATCAGGTGGTATCAGAGCCTTCGTTGCTGGTAGGAATTCATCTATCCTTTAGTAAATTATCTTTTATGTTACCTACATTAAAAAAAATCTTTTCGTTCTTATTTTTGAACTTCTATTCCATGCATATCATTCTTGCTTTTCCAACTTTTATTTCGTTCTTTTTTCCCTAATTTTAATTTGCTTTATTGAATTTTCATTTGTATTAGTTGTGTCTAGTTGCTAGCCTTGAACCTAAATTATTTGCTTTATTTATTTTATCCTTCTTGCAAAAAAAAGAGAAGAAAGAGGTGTTCGGCCAAAGAGAGAAAAAAAAGAAAGAAGGAGGTGTTCAGCCATAGAGAGCGAGAGAAAAAAAAGGAGAGTGTTTGGTAGACGGAAAAAAAAATTGGCTGAATTCTTTTTTAAAAAAGAGAGGAAGTGTGCTGTCGAATTTTTTTTTAAAAAAAGAGAGAAAGATTGTCGAGAGCTTAAAAAAAATTGGTTTAGTTGAAGTGATTATATTTATCCTTGTACTTATTCTTGCTTGATTGAATCTGAGCATATACTATAAATCTGCAACTAAGACTAACTTGTGCGAACGTACTATTCAATTTTATAATTTCTGAAATTATTGATTGCTACTCTTTGCTATAAATATATTCCTACCTAGAGCTCCATAAAATTAGCCTTGATCAACATATTCTAGTACCTTGCAATCACTTTATCCACTCCCTATTTAAAGTTATCACGAACCAGCAAACACGCAAGTAATTTTTAAGAAGAATAAGAGCTTCAAGTGGTAAGGTTTGTGAGGGTTGAGAGTATCCCGAAAATACTTTAGTAGTTTGGTAGAATTTCTTTTCTTCTCTTCACTAATAATGTCAGGATTGAGAAGTCCTCATGATGTTTCTGATGACAGGGAAGATGTGCCAATTATCGACGATTTCATTGTCCTGCATTCTCAGGCTTTGATACCTTAATTTACAGACACCTTCGAGCACATACTGTCTGACTAAGTACTTGTGTGCCTGAATGGGTTGGAGAATTTTCTCAGTGGAATTATAGTACGACTTCAACAAGTGGAGCAAACTCCTCCACGACGACACCCACCACCTTGAGTTCCTTGAGGACGAGTTGAAACTAATAATAATGCTACATTTCAAGAGGCTGTCGATGAAGAGTTAAATGATAATTATGTGGTTGATGATGAAGTTGCCTTAGAATTATATCAACGCTGTCTCGCACGTCATCATCGAGGAGTGGGAGGTGATGAAGGTCTAGGGAAAGGTACGGGGCGTGACTTTGACACTAGATACAAAAGATACAACTTAGGTTATATCTAGTGAATTACATGTCTATATTTATTTATGCTGCTTTACTGCTTTCTATAAACTGATTTACACAAATTAAATGAAAAATAATGATTAATAACCCAAGGCATCCTAGAATACTCCTCTTAGCCTTTGATTTCCTTATTCTGTTTAGAGCTGTAATTTCGCACTAGCCCGCAAGGCTGAGCACACCAAGTTCAATGTGTGTGTAGATTGTTAGATGACTGTCCGAGATATTAGATGAAGATGAGGGATATCGATGAAGTTAGTTTTATTTATTGATGTCGTTATTGTAGAACTGTAGTAGGTATATCGAGACTTTGTTAGTAGAGTTGTATAAGTGATTTAATTATATATTCCGCTGTGACAATTATGTGTATAGACAATATTTATTACCAAATGCCTTGTATGGGTCCTTTGGGCTCATAAAGCGGTTGCCACGTGTCCGACAGGTGGGTCGGGGCGTGACATACATGGCTCCTCACCACATGTTGGCATATACTAGTCTAAGAACCATACATCTTCTTCTAGGTTATATAACCTTAAGATGTCCAGGGTTCTTATCCATATAACAATTTAGATCACTCGAGGTATTATCATCTCATGAATTTAAAATGTCTCAAACTTTTATCTCATGTCAAACATGTTCCATGTTCTTGCTATGTGTCTCTACATCTCTAGCAACATAAACATATTAAATAATCAAACTAACATAGTATAAACATCAATAACATGCATATAACAGCATCATATATATATACCAGCATGATATAACCAACAACTCACATCAGGAGCAAGTATATTATTGCATCATACATGAACTAGTATGATATAACTTTCAATCTCATATCGAGAGCATGCATATAATAACATCATACATCTGCTAGTATGATTCAATTTCAACTCAAATCAATAATATGCATACATTAGCATCTTACAGAAACTAACATGACATACTTTCAAGTTCACAGTAACCCACATGTTAATAAGTATATAACGAAGTAGATATATCACTTATCAGGAGGTACAATAATAATTAAAATAATACTTAGGACTCAGTATCTGTAGTAGGCCAAATTAAATTTAAAACCATAAACCCTCACCTGAGTTTCAAGCAGATCTTTAAACAAGAATCACAGCTTGACCATGATTCTTAAGAGTAAGCAAGTAAACAAGCAGGACAAATCCTTCCTACTTCAACACAAATCAGAGCTTGGCTGTGATTTATCAAGCAATAGTACAGCAACCAACAATTTCCTAAAATAAATCCAATGCAAACAACCAAGCATCCATAAATAACAGATCCAAACAATCATTTTAACTAACCCCACTACCCACAACCTCACACCAATTTCCTTTTTTTGTTGCTTTCCTTTTGATCAATTAATCATTTAACAATTCAATCAAATACCACCACCATAGTTATTCAATCAAACATGTTTACATTTAATTTATACAGTAAGAACACAATTTAAATTTCTATTTGCACAATTAAATCATTCTAACAGTTTGATCTACTGTACCACCTTATTAATCTAAAAATAATATTAATAGTTCTATGAAAATCCAATCACTAGATATAAATCAATTAAGTCATAATTTCTCCAATTCTATAAAATAGAAAAATTAATAAATCTAATTACCCTATGCAGGTATTGAACTCATGACCTTTGCGTTATTAACACACACTCTAACCACTTCACTAATCAGTCAAATAATAATTTCTTCTTTTTTTTTAAAAAAAAATAGGGTTTACAATTCCTCTCCCCTTGAGATTTTTGGTCCTCCAAAAATAACAACCTACCCGCCATAAATTTCCTGGACATACTATGTTTTCTAAGACACAAGAACCTAAATAAATCTTTCAATCAAGTCAAACAAATTTCAACATAGTCAAACAATTCATCAAGCAAGAATTCAACCAAAACAAGATACTAAGCAAACAATTCATGGTTATTGGCCCTAATTTGGCCTTGATCTCCATACGGTCTTGCCCCGTAACTTTCGCTTTTGTCGATCAACTATAGCCACTGTCCGAATTTCACACTTCAGATCATCTCTTAAGATAATCAGAAGTACTGTTAGAATATGTGGTAGGTTTGGCACATATTTCTTAAGCATTGACACTTGGAACATGTTACGAATTCTGTCTAAGTTTACCGGTAAATGCAATTAAACCACCGGCCCAACTTCTTTCAGAAATCCCAAACGATCCAATACACCTTAGAGGCAACCCTCTCTTTCAGGTGAAACCGAAGAAATCCTGCCAAGGGGACGTCTCTAGGGACACTCTATCCCCCAACCGCAATCTCTAACAACCTCCGTCGATTGTCTGCATATACTCCTTTGTCTGTCCTAAGCTGCCTTCAATCTCACTTAGACCACTTTAGAAATAAAGTAAGAGCAGGCCAACCTAGGGAAGAAACAGTCACTATCTTTGCTAGACAATCTAATCCCACCAATTAATCACTATGTCTTGATACCCAGTTCACTGACCAATACCTAAGATCATATCAAAGTCTTTTACCTATAGGTATCAATTCAGCTCTTTAGCTCGCATCCTAGCATCTCTAAGGGTTGATCAGCCCCCTTAAAGATACCGTGTTCACATAAGAGCTCTGTGCTCCGACATTGGTCAGAACACAAGTGGGTAGACCTATTTAGGTTCATAGAACTCTACTAACACAGTCCTGATATACCTACTATAATTCTACAATAACGTTATCAGTAAATAAAACAAACTCCATCGATATCCCTCATCTCCATCAAATATCCCGGTCGGTCATCTAACAACCTGCACACACATTGAATGTGGTGTGCTCAGCCTTGCGGCTTAGTGCGAAATTACAGCTCGAAACCACAATACGAAATCCAAGGTTAAGAGGATCGTTCAAGGATGCCTTAATGGATTAGTTATCACATAATAAGCTTTTCAATATTTTACATGTATTATCCGACTATGTTATATGTTAAACTAGGTTGTAGGTAGATGTATGTTTCTAAATGTCACCTAGGTTATATACCATATCGGTGTCACTAGTATAAATCATACATAACATCTTTATTTTTATATCACATGACTCGGGTTGCCGACCTATGCTTAAGGAAAGCCCTGGCCTAGGACTTCCCTAAGCCCATCAATGACATTACAGTCCATGTCTCTGCCTATGCCCGTTGCACTGATGCTGGCGGAGAGGACGGGTGACCCATAATTACTCTCCATCGTTTCACTAGTTGTTGACCATGCCTCCCCTAGCGAAGCCGTCGTGCCCTTACATCCTCCCCAGATCCGTAGGGGCAACGACATCTGTGTAGTACTACACACTGTCCGTAGACAGGGTCACCATCACAACAGTCTCATCGGCCATTGCTAGCCGAAATAATAACCCTAGGATCCGGACTACTCATCCGACTGTCTGCAGAACGTCGAGGATGATAGTCGTGTGGTCTACGGATCCAATGTCCAAGACCTCACATAGTAAATTACCTTCTAAGTCCAATAGCAATCAACGTTGGCCGGAATAAATGCACATCCGCACAATGGGCTATGACTATCCCGACTACATCGTGGCTAAGTCCATGGTAGGGTTCATCCTCACTAGCCATCTAAGGACTATCACGGTGTCGCCTAAGCGGCACACATGCGAGTATCGGTATCTGGGTATGGACCCACTCCATTTTTTGACTATCTTGACCTAGGAGTTAATCTGGTCCAACCCTCAGCTCACTTCCAATATCTAAGCTATCTATGATCTGTAGCCTCGTGAGGTGCTGGTGTGTGAACATCACTAACTGAACGCTAATGGTTCACGATGTCATCTAGGGTGCATTAATAACACCCTTATTTTAAAATTTAGTGATATTCTTACATTGTACTAGTATCATGTCACCTATGTCTCTATACTATAGTGTCCGGTGTAAATCATGATACTATGTTCTATGTTTGCTTATTTTTATCATGTTCCACATGATATTATTTTGTATTTAGCATTACAACATAATTAATTAACATACGGTAAAAATAATATATCATGCCAAGTATAGAGGAAAAATAAGCATGCATAGCATATTAACATGCTAAATAAAATGTAATAACATAGCATGTATTTTTCTTGATAGTTTTAGAAGCATGATATTTATTTAGTTGACAGGCATCTGAGAATTTTCCAACAAAATCTAATTAAGATTTTTTCTAGCTAGAATAAATTATATTATGATGAGCCTACGCACCTGTATTGAGGTTAGAGCTTCAGAATCAATCCAATTGAAGCTCCGGAGTGTTAATAGTAGGGTAGCTCTTAATATAAGAAAATTTATTTAAAATTTAAAATAAATTTTCTAGAATTAATTTGGTGATATGCACACACCTCGACTTAAGATGCGTGCAAGCAAGTTGGTCCCAATCTTCCATCGTAGGAGAAATCCTTAAAGTGGGGAGTTGTGACTTTGACGAAGGGGAGGCTAACCACGATCTAGGAACGCGACCAGCAACCTCACAATCGCTAAAGCACTCCTCAGTTGGTTATCAACCGTGTCAAATACGACTGACCTGTTCACGAAGAACGACACGAACAATTCAAGAGAATTGAAAGAGCAACAGCGGAAGGATCACTCAAAAAGTGATTAAGAAAGTGGACTTCAAGTTTGTAGCAAAAGCATTACAAAAATGGTGGCTAAAGCAAAAATCAAATTCCCCTTGCAATAGAGCATGTTCCACCAAATATATAGACAAAATGTGGCACGTTTTTTCATATTTTATTTCACTAAAATAGAAAAAATAAATATATAAATCTCCTCCTCTTGTAAGCTACGAATTTGAAAAATAAATATTTGATGAAGATTTGATCTTGAATAAATCTTCCTTATTTTGCTCTTGAATAAATATTTGATGAAGATTTGATTCTTGAATAAATCTTCTTCCTTGATTTGCTCTTGAATAAATATTTGATGAAGATTTAATTCTTGAATAAATCTTCTTCCTTGATTTGCTCTTGAATAAATATTCCTTCAATTACTCATACACTACCGTATGAGTAATTCATGCAACTTCCATTTGAGTAATTCCTCCATGTGTTTCCTTGCATGTAGTGACAAGTAAACAATAATAATTAGGCAATATCATTTGTTCTGTAATTAAGTAATTAATTTGCCCAAGAAAAGAATTCACCTGCTGTCCTAAGCGTCGTGCACGGGCTCGTGTCATTGGGCCTTCTATGCTAATTGAGTCTTGCACGGGTGAACCAACGATGTCCTCATCATACTCCCCTTCTTGAAAAGGAGTCGACCTCGACTCCGGCTCATCTTCATCGCCCAAGTATGGTGATAGATCAACCACATTAAATGTATTACTCACTCCATATTCCTTAGGCAACTCCAGCTTGGAGTCATTATCATTGATCTTCGCAATAACTTTGAATGAACCATCACCTCGTCGCATTAGTTTGGACTTGCGTTGTTTTGGAAATCGATCTTTGCGCAAATGCAACCAAACCAAATCTCCTTCTTCAAAAATAACTTTATTTCTGCCTTTCTCTGCATGCTTCTTATATTGTATTTGCATCTCCTCAATATTTGTTTTGATCATCTGATGTATCTTACGAATCATCTCAACACGCTTCTCCGCATCAAGATTACCTCTTTATGATGGTGGTAGAGGTAGTAAATCAATTGGAGCAGTAGGCTTAAAGTCATGACGACCTCGAATGGGCAGAACTTGGTAGTAGAATGAACAACTCGGTTGTAGGTAAACTCAATATATCGTAAGCACTCCTCCCACATCTTCAAATTCTTTTTGAGTATCATCCGTAGCATTGTACCAAGTGTGCGGTTGACGACCTCGGTTTGTCCGTCCGTTTGGGGATGACATGTAGTTGAAAACAACAGCTTTGTCCCGAGCTTTCCCCAAAGCGTCCTCCAAAAGTGGCTCAAAAATTTTGCATTACGATCTGAAACAATTGTCTTCGGTGCTCCATATAGGCGCACGATCTCCCTGAAAAATAAATCGGCAATATGAGTAGCATCATCGCTCTTATGACAAGGTATGAAATGAGCCATCTTAGAAAACCTATAAACAACAATAAATATACTATCTCTCCCCTTCTTAGTCCTTGGTAAACCCAACACAAAATCCATTGAAATATCCTCCCAAGGTACTTTTGGAACAGGAAGAGGCGTATATAAACCATGTGGGTTTAAGCAAGACTTAGCTTTTTGACAAGTGGTGCATCTCCCCACGTAACGCTCGACGTCACGCCTCATCTTTGGCCAATAAAAGTGTGTTGCCAATACGTCCTCAATCTTACGTATCCCAAAATGTCCCATCAAACTACCTCTATGTGCTTCCTGCAACAATAGAAGACGAACAGAACTTGCAGGAACACAGAGCTTGTTAGCTATAAATAAATAACCATCATTCAACACATACTTATCCCAACATCTCCCTTCTCTACATTTAATGTAAATGTCTTTGAAATCCTAATCAGTTGCATATAATTCTTTTAATATTTCCAAACCAAGAATTTTACAATCTAGTTGGGACAACAACATGTAACGTCTAGATAATGCATCAGCAACTATATTATCTTTTCCTTTCTTATATTTCACAACATATGGAAAAGTTTCAATAAATTCGATTCACTTAGCATGTCTACGATTCAACTTACTTTGGCAATGAATATGCTTCAAGGATTCATGATCTGAATGTATGACAAATTCTATTGGCCAGAGATAATGTTGTCATGTTTCTAACACTCTAACCAATGCATATAATTCCTTGTCATATGTGGAGTAGTTTAAGGTTGGACCACTAAGCTTTTCACTAAAGTAAGCAATGAGTTTCCTATCTTGCATAAGAACACCTCCAATTCCAATACCATTAGCATCACATTCTATCTCAAAAGTTTTATTAAAATTAGGAAGTTGTAAAAGTGGTGCATTGGTTAACTTATCTTTTAGCAAATTGAAGGCATCTTCTTGTGCCTTTTCCCACTTGAAAGGTATGTTCTTCTTTGTCAATGCATTGAGTGGAGCGGCGAGTGAGCTTAAATCCTTTACAAATCGACGATAAAAGCTTGCCAGTCCATGAAAACTCCGCACTTGCGTGACTGATGTAGGTGTTGGCCAAACTCGAATAGTTTTCATCTTTTCCTCATCCACCTCAATACCCTACGCAGTCACAACAAAACCAAGAAATACGACTCGATCCGTGCAAAAATGTGCACTTCTCGAGGTTAGCAAACAAACGTACCTCTCTCAAAGCAATCAAAACTTGTTGCATATGTGCTAAATGTTCATCTAAAGACTTGCTATAGATTAATATGTCATCAAAGTAAACTACCATAAATTTTCCAATAAAAACTCTCAACACTTCATTCATTAAGCGTATAAATGTACTAGGTGCATTTGTAAGACCAAATGGCATAACTAACCACTCATATAATCCAAATTTAGTTTTAAAAGCAGTTTTCCATTCATCACCTAGCTTCATTCTAATTTGGTGGTAACCACTACGCAAGTCAATATTAGAAAAGATAGTAGAACCACACAATTCATCAATGATATCATCTAATCGAGGAATAGGGTGACGATAACGTGCCGTAATATTATTGATAGCTCGACAATCTATGCACATCCTCCATGATCCATCTTTCTTTGGCACAAGTAAAACAGGAACAGCACATGGACTTAAACTTTCACGCACATAAACTTTATCTAGGAGCTCTTAAAGAAGGAAGATGTTGGGATAAATATGTATTAAATGATGGCTATTTATTTAGAGCTAACAAGCTCTGTATTCCTGCAAGTTCTGTTCGCCTTCTATTGTTGCAGGAAGCGCATGAAGGCGGTTTGATGGGATAATTTGGGATACATAAGACTGAGGACTCACTTTTATTGGCCAAAGATGAGGCGCGACGTCGAGCGTTATGTGGGGAGATGCACCACTTGTCAAACAACTAAGTCTCGCTTAAATCCACATAGTTTATATACGCCTCTTCCTATTCCGAAAGTACCTTGGGAGGATATTTCAATGA
This sequence comes from Thalia dealbata, assembly GCA_030544415.1. Lineage (NCBI taxonomy): Eukaryota > Viridiplantae > Streptophyta > Magnoliopsida > Zingiberales > Marantaceae > Thalia > Thalia dealbata. Next base: position 17,741,852 of record CM060460.1, read on the forward strand.
ATTTTGTGTTGGGTTTACCAAGGACTAAGAATGGGAGAGACAGTATATTTGTTGTTGTTGATAGGTTTTCTAAGATGAATCATTTCATACATTGTCATAAGAGTGATGATGCTACTCATGTTGCCGATTTATTTTTCAGGGAGATCGTTCGTCTACATGGAGTACCGAGGACAATTATTTCAGATCGCGATGCGAAATTCTTGAGCCACTTTTGGAGGATGCTTTGGGGTAAGCTCGGGATAAAACTGTTATTTTCAACTACATGCTATCCCCAAACGGATGGACAAACCGAGGTCGTCAACCGCACACTTGGTACCATGCTACGGGCGATACTTAAAAAGAACCTGAAGATGTGGGAGGAGTGCTTACCACATATTGAGTTTGCCTACAACCAAATTGTGCATTCTATTACCAAGTTCTGCCCATTCGAGGTCGTCTATGGATTTAAGTCTGCTGCTCCAATTGATTTACTACCTTTACCATCATCAGAAAGAGATAATCTTGATGCTGAGAAGTGTGCTGAGATGATTCGTAAGATACATCAGCTGACCAAAATAAATATTGAGGAGATGCAAATATAATATAAGAAGCATGCAGACAAAGGAAGAAAGAAAGTTATTTTTGAAGAAGGAGATTTGGTTTGGTTGCATTTGCACAAAGATCGATTTCCAGAACAGCGCAAGTCCAAACTAATGTCATGAGGTGATGGTCCATTCAAGGTTCTTGCAATGATAAATGATAATGCCTACAAGCTGGAACTACCTAAAGATTATGGAGTAATACATTTAATGTAGCTGATTTATCTCCATACTTGGGTGATGAAGATGAGCTAGAGTCGAGGTCGACTCCTTTTCAAGAAGGGGAGTATGATGAGGACATCACTAGTTCACCCATGCAAGACCCGGTTAGCATACAAGGACCAATGACATGAGCCCGTGCACGACGCTTAGGACAATAGGTGAATTCTTTTCTTGGGCAAATTAATTACTTAATTACTGAACAAATGATATTGCCTAATTGTTATTGTTTACTTGTCACTACATGCAAGGAAACCCATGGAGGAATTACTCATATGGAAGTTGCATGAATTACTCATATGGAAGTTGTATGAGAAATTGAAGGAATATTGATTCAAGAATTAAATCTTCATTAAATATTTATTCAAGAGGAAATCAAGGAAGAAGATTTATTCAAGAATCAAATCTTCATCAAATATTTATTCAAGAGCAAAGCAAGGAAAATTTATTCAAGATCAAATATTTATTCAAATCTTCATCAAGGGATATTTATTTTCCAAAATTCGTGGCTTACAAGAGAATGAGATTTATATATTTATTTTTCCTATTTTAATGAAACAAAATATAAAAAAACTTCCATTATTTTGTCTATATATTTGGTGGAGCATGCCCTATTGAAGGGGACTTTGATTTTTGCTTTACCCACCACTTTTGTAATGCTTTTGCTACAAACTTGAAGTCCAATTTCTTTAATCACATCTTGAGTGATTCTTGTGCTGTTGCTCTTTCAATTCTTTTGAATTGTTCGTATCGTTCTTCATGAACAGGTCAGTCGTGTTTGACACGGTTGATAACCAACTGAGGAGTGGTTTAGCAATTGCGAGGTTGCTGGTCACGTTCCTAGATCGTGGTTAGCATCACCTTCGTCAAAGTCACAACTCCCCGCCTTAAGGAATTCTCCTACGACGGAAGATCGGGACCAACTTGCTTGCACGCATCTTAAGTTGAGGCGTGTGCATATTAGTGTTGATACATACTTCAAATTGTTAAGTGATAGAGACTACAACTTAGTTAACATCTTAACTAGAAAAGTTATGTTAGCTCTTATCACCTAAACTAAGGACCAGACAACTCCTAGAGATATTATAATCTAGGATTAACATCTAGATCCTTATACATTGTATTTCCCTCATGTATGGTGGTCCAATAAGGGACAATGGTAGGTGTCAACCAAACTAATCCATTGGCCTAGATGAAGCAAAGGATGGAGTTTTCTTAGCCATAACCAAGATACTCACCTAGGGCACACGTCGAAGGTTGAGAGTTATGGAGGAGTGAGCCGACACCGTTAGACCTTGAATGGAAGGCCGGTGACATATGGTATGCCTCACTTAGGTTTACAACCTAGCAAGCAATCCGGACCTTAGGGGATACACATGTCCGTTCCAGTATATCGTGTTGTGGATAATACTTAAGTGTGATGACCCTGTCGTGAGGCAGAAGTATAGCACTGCATGGTCCTCATATCGTGTGGCCTTGGGAGATGCTCGATACTAATGTCTCAATGTGCATGCTGAGGCAACGACTTGCAAGACCAAAAGGAGAAGAACCTACAATCACTCGTCTTCTTCGCAAGTCAGTCGATAGGCTTAGGCAAGGACCTAGATAAGTATCGACGGGCTTATGAGTAGTTCCCCATGTAAGTCCTACTCTAACATAAGTAGGCAGCCAGTAGGAAGATCTAAGACTTACATTTTGGTTAGTTGGAAAATAATAAGTAAATTTGGATACAACAAATAAAACATTATTGGTTCTTCCTTTTCAGTGTATTTTTCTCTTATTTATTTTATATGGATACCCTTATTCTTATTTTCCATGTCAACTATTATAGCTCTCAAAACACAACGGTGGTTATATGCCTCTGTACTCAAAACACTTTTTTTTGTAGCTACTAAATTGCAAGACTTATGTGCACATTTTTCTGCATGCGTAGGTATTTAACGTCAGGCTTTGTAAGACAGGCAGTGGTCATATCAACAACGTTTTACTTAACAAAGAACTACATTGTAACTAAAATTTTAAGAGTACTTAAAATTTTAAGTGGATTGTATCACTCTATCTAATAGCACTGTGTTTAGTAGAATGTAAATAAATGTTTAACGAATGTTTAATGACTTTTGAATATTTATGTTTATGTTATACCTGCACAGTGCCTTGTATGAATTAGAAATAATTCATACAGTGGTTGTCATGTGCCACTAGCAAGTTAGGGCTTGACGTGATAAATGAATTCAAGTAATGAAGGAAGAAATCCAAACAATTAAGAAAAAATAAAATATAAGATTAAGAAAGATCCTAGTGAGAATGTGAAAAAATACAAAACAAAGTTTATAACAAAATGCAATAAGCAAAATCCAGGCAAGATTCCGGCTTGGAGTTCAAAGTAATTCAACTTTAAAAGGAAGTGCTATAAATTAAACTTGAATTATTATATTTCTAAATTTTATATTTGTTAGAATAATATTAATATATTTATATACATAAAGTGTATGCTCATCTGATTAGAGAAATTTAGTTTTATAAGTGATTGTATGATTTAGGTTTCTTAGCAGTTGTAGACTCATATTCTTTCTATAAATACAGGATTTAGTTCAGGTTTCTTAGCGGTTTAATTGACCTCTCTTTCTCTATATATATATATAAAAGAAAAAGCAAGTGGATGAAAGTGATGAGCCTGAGGCAAATGGAGGCATCGCACCAGGCTGTCCAGCCATACTTTAATTAGCAGTTATCATCCAATGATTAATCAGTTTATAATTAGATACCTCTCTGCCTGTCCCTCTCCCTCTGTCTCCTGTCCACTGCTTGCTTTACTGATCAGATCAGCGACCTGCTGCGCCAGGATGGTTAAGTTTAATTAGTGGATGCTCTCCTCTCCTTGGCATGCCAAACATTTACTTGCCTAGCAGCAGTAGCAATGGCTTTCACTTAATCTGCCCCACTTCCATCTACTGGTCCCCCTAAACCTCTTTGATTGCATGCATGCAGCATGGCTCACATTCTTCTTATCTTATCTTCCGCTTCAACTCACGGTCCATATTTATTTTTCTTTTTATCTTTATTTTCCGCTCCAATTTACGGTCCATATTTATTTATCCTGAGATCGTGTGGTTCATATATCTCAATAATAATTATAAACTATGTAATTATCAAATATTTTATTCAATTCGTCTACTGAAAGTTTCTCCTCTTCCAATATTTAATTTATCTACGAATCAATATATAATGCACCCAGTGACTTCATTTATAATGACGACTGAGCTAGTCGATATTAAACTATCCATGCACAGATTGTGCTTATGCAATGGCCAAAATAGCATCTCCCTTTTAGATTAGGCCAGCCGAGCATGAGGAGGAGGAGGATATAATAATTACTTCCGTGATCACACCATCCCTCATCATAATTATAACTCTTCCTTTCCTGCTCACCTCATTCGCACACTCACTCATCATTACCTCTTCCCTGTTTTTGCCTCTTTTACAGGTAAACTACCCAGTTGCTCTGCTCTAATTTTAATTTATATTCTCTTGTTTAAAGCTCATGCATATGACCCGTGGCGTGATAATATTTTATTTTAGTCAGGCGTTTTGGGGCGGCATGGCAGTCAAACCAAATCAAGCTTAAGATAGATTAAATAATAGGAGTCAAATTGAGGAGGGGAAAAAAAAGGTGAACAAGTTTGGGAAGTTGGCACCATATATTTTGGTTTGGAGGCTCCGTCTCCTTTCCCGGAAGCTCCAAGGATATGATCGAGAGATGGCAGCACTGCACCGTGCTGTTCACTGCTGCTGCTGTGCTGACTGCTGACTGCTGAGCCAACAACGTAGCTTTCTTCTTTACTCTCAGCGTCAGAAGACCTTCACTTCTTCCACTCTAACGGCTATTTCTTTTTCCTCGGCCCCTCCTTCCTTCCTTTATTGCGTTGCGTCACAGTAAAAGGACTGCTTTCCTTTAGTAATAAAGTGGTAGGACAGCCAAAAGCAGAGCTCAGCAGCCAGCTCTAACCTTTGGATTCTACTGAGTTCGAGTGTTGAGCCAGCAAGCAAGCAACGCATTTATAGCGCCACTTCCCTTCCCAACCAAATCCTTCACCACCACCACCACCACCACCACCGCTGCCGCCGCCTTTAAACTCTCCCTCCCTCCCTCATTCGGATCCTGCATGCCGCCCAGTCCCTTGCACCGTCAGAATTCCGCCCCTGTGCACTTCGTATGTCGCTCATCTCAACAGGAATCTTGATTCTGATTTGAATCTTTGCCATCTTGCCCGCCCCCTTTCTACCCAATTCCGTTTCTTTTGGGAACACACCTCTTCGAGGGGGTCAAAGGACGGAGAGAAGAGGGGAAAAGTTGGTTCCTTTGGGCACTTTTTTTAGTCTTACCTGATCATGGAGCGACGGAGGTGGTGGCGGACCATGGTGGTGCTGGTGGTGGTGGTGGTGGCGGTAGCCCAGGGGTTTCCAGAGGAGGACTTGGTGGAGAGATTGCCCGGGCAGCCGAAGGTGGGGTTTCGGCAGTTTGCCGGGTACGTGGACGTGGATGTGAAGGCCGGGAGGAGCCTCTTCTATTACTTCGCCGAGGCTGATGGGGATCCGCACAAGAAACCTCTCACCTTGTGGCTCAACGGGGGTTGGTGTTTTCTCCTCCGGCCTTTCCCTTTTTTGCTTCCTTTGTCGTCACCAAGATTGCTCCATGTTTATGTCTCGTTCTTCGTCTCCCTTACCAAAATCGCCTTTTTTTTCTTCTTTTTTTCTTTTTGCATTAAATTTATTTTTCCTCCCTCTTGTGATGATTTTGATGATGGTTTTCGTGTTCTACTGTTCCATTGTTGGGTTACTAATTCATGCTTAGAGCACTTGATCTTAGATCCATGAGCAAATTCCTGACGCGCTGGTGCCTTGATCTCCGGAAAGATTGATCGAATTGTTCCTACAGGCTGTGCCTTTTGTTTTTTAGAATGCTTTTTGGCAGTTTTTGGTGCAGGGAAGTATTGGAACTATTTTTAAAGTCTATAATACATACTTTTGCACTGTTGCATTGCTTGTGAAAGCATCTGCCCTTATATACTTTATTATCCTATTCATAGGCCTGGTCTCGATGTTTTGGCCTACAAACAAAAACAAGCGAGGGAGAAAGACCCAAGTCTACAAGTAAAACTGTCCCATGGTTAAAGAGATTTGCTTTCTTTCTCTGTGATTTTGTCCTCAATAAATCCTGTCACTTGACAGATTTGAATGTAAAATATCACCGTCTAGACTTCCTCATTACTTTCTTAGGTTTGTTTAAGGAAAAAATCTGTTGTTCCATGATCTTCATTTCTTCTCAGGAAAAAAAACACCCTTCCACTTTCATTAGATCAGCTTCAGTTTTCCATGTAAAAGACTTTGTTGTGGAACTTATTTTTCCTTTTTTTTATCTGTTGATGATTAGTGATTACTGATTAAAGGTTATGGAATGAGGAAGAGTGATTCTAATATTGCCTCTTAATTCCACACTTGTAAGAAGGAGATAATCCCAGAGAGCACTGTGAATGATGGCCATAGATCAGATAGTCATCATAAGAAAATGGTGCAGTAGTGATGAATGTACTAATTCACTTGTACCGGTAACTCCAAATGAGTAAAGAGATTAGGCGAACTAGTTGTCTTTCCAAGTATTTGAATAAAAGAGAGTAAAAGGTTGTTGGCCTTATAAAATCACGTTTGTTTTATGAAGAATCCAGTGTTTTGTGAATTCAATCAGAGCCAGGACTTTCTATGCCATGCAGTGCCATATACCAGTTCTCTACGCGCTCTTGTAAGCCTATCATGCCGACTCATACAAGCATAAAAGTCAGAGCTCTATCATGATATGCACTTCAAAATAGAAAGATGTGCCCTTAAATACCTTGGGCATGTCACAGTCATCATTTCATCCATCTTTGTAATTGATGCCTTTTCAATAGTGTGAGTTTCTCTGGGACGATCGAAGTGTATGAGTTTTCAATGGTCATTCCCTTGATTGCTTAATTATCTCAGTTATATACAGTTATATATAGATTATCATCATGCTGGCCTGTCCATTTTCCTTCTCATATATGCATCTTGGATTGTCTAAACAAATGCTAGAAACTGATATTATCTGCAGGCCCAGGTTGTTCTTCAATAGGAGGGGGTGCTTTTACTGAACTCGGTCCATTTTTCCCTAGAGGCGATGGACGGGGTCTTCGAAGAAACAAAGATTCATGGAACAAAGGTGCCATTCTTTTGTCATCAATATGAAACAACTTGTATGAACATCAAATCTGCTGGATCAATTAGATGTCTTTTGCTCTTGTTATTCACTTTATTGATTAGTCTGTTTATCCTAGCTTCAAATCTTCTTTTCGTGGAATCTCCTGCTGGGGTTGGGTGGTCCTACTCTAACACGACTGCTGATTACACTTGTGGAGATGAATCAACTGGTAAGATTTACGAGAGACACCTGTTTTACTAAGAAGCAATGCAGGACTTCTTCTCAGTTTTACGTGTCTGTTCGGCTTAACTGCATAATATCTCTCTTCTGAGTGGCCATTGATCTTGTGTTGGAAGCCAAGGACATGCGTAGATTTCTGCTGCGGTGGTACGACAAGTTTCCCGAGTTCAGATCAAGGGACTTATTTCTCACTGGGGAAAGCTATGCAGGTCTCTACAGTGCATGCAATAATAGTCACATCAGAGTTTCATAGCATTCAAGAATTCTCTTGCAACTTAATTCTTTTCTGAATGCTCTCACTCTCAGGACACTACATACCGCAGTTGGCAAATGTTCTTTTGGATTATAACCACCATTCTTCTACTGGATTCAAATTCAATATCAAAGGAGTCGCTGTAAGGAGACTTGCGCTGCTGACAGTCGAATAATCAATCATTTACTCCATACAGCTAGATAAGTTTTCCAACTGATATCTCTCTGCGTCTTCTTAGATCGGGAACCCACTTCTGAGGCTTGATAGGGATGCTCCAGCAACGTATGAGTTCTTTTGGTCGCACGGTATGATCTCTGATGAGATAGGGCTTACGATCATGGGCGAATGCGATTTCGAAGATTACACCTTTACCACCTCACACAACGTGAGCAAGTCATGCAACGACGCCCTGGAGAAGGCAAACGCTGTGGTCGGCGACTACATAAACGACTACGATGTGATTATAGATGTCTGCTACCCGTCGATTGTGGAGCAAGAACTGAGATTGCGAAAATACGTACGTTTCTATTCGGCGCAGCATAGCTTTATACATCCATCTGTCTGTTATTTGCTCTACTTTTTCACTGGATTACTCAACAAACTTCAGGTCACCAAGATCAGTGTTGGCGTTGACGTTTGTATGTCCTTAGAGAGGTATTTCTATTTCAACATTCCAGAAGTTCAGCAGGCTCTTCATGCTAACCGGACAAAATTGCCGTATTCTTGGAGCATGTGCAGTGGGTAAGTGCTGTGTATATCCTCGAACACTGACGACAGAAGAAGAAACGTAAATATTTCATTAGCCTTATATATATATATATATAGCCCATCACTTGTCTTCTCCATTTCGTAACTGGTAACATTCTTTTTTCCTGAAGATTTAACTGTTGCCTCTGCCAGCCTCCTAAACTACAGTGATACAGATGTCGATCTCAATATGCTGCCCTTGCTGAAGAGAATAGTGATGCACAAAATACCAGTCTGGGTTTTCAGGTGAGGGGGGTTTTCATTCAGCCAAACTTTTTTCCAGCGTCTCTATCCATTTTCGCCCTCAATATTCTCGCAACTGCAGTGGTGATCAAGACTCGGTGGTGCCGCTGCTTGGCTCCCGAACGCTCGTCCGCGAATTAGCCCATGAGCTCAAATTCGGAGTGACGGTGCCTTACGGTGTTTGGTTTCACAAGGGACAGGTATTCAGATTTCCTTCCTTGATCTCTCAACTTCTGAGCATCGCTCGGTCGGCCTGCTGCTAGTTTACTGACCAAACTTTCTTCGACTTTAAAAAGGTCGGTGGCTGGGTGACGGAATACGGTGAACTGTTGACCTTTGCGACAGTAAGAGGGGCATCTCACATGGTTCCCTACGCTCAACCCGCAAGAGCTCTTACCCTCTTCACTTCCTTCGTTCATGGCCAAAGGCTGCCGAATTCGACGTATCCTCCGGTTGGATAAAGGACTGCTGCAACGATGGATGGGATTCGACGTGGTTCAGAAACACACAAAAAGGAGGTTTCTCTGTTTGTTTTTTTTTTTTCTTTGAGGAATTTCAAGCATTCGTTAAAGTTAGAAATGGAGAGGAGGAGGATGGAATAAGTTCTTCCTTCCTCGCTTGAATGCTTAAAGTTTTAACTAAAGAGAATACCCACTGCTTATTATCATCAAGAATTAGTTGATTATAACATGTTTGATATGTGCATAAAGTGTACATCCCTTTGTTAAGAGTAATTGGGCTCTATACGGAAGGATCATGAGGTCTTGAGTTCAAGTCTCGTTAAATTCTAAAAAAAATAACATGCTTGATATATGTAATTTTAATCGCTTAGTAAGCGAAATCGAATCAACCGATAAAGCAGAAGGACCGCTGTAACCGCCCTAATTTCCATTAATTGATCGACTCTTCTCATGTCAAATATTTTATTTAGCTACTTTATTACGTTTACTAGCTCTTCATGGATCCTATTAATTATTAATATATATTATTAATAAACTAAAAATATGAACCTCATTGATAAGATTATTACCATCTGCCCGATACAGATTAACTAAAGTAGATGGATCACTTCGGTTTAAATCTATAATGGTGTAGCATGATATTCCACCATAAGTTGGATAACTCTATTAATAGAGTGTTCTAAAAATATGTAGAACTCTCTTATATAAATATTCATCGTCCATGGCCTTTAGGTAGAGGAGCTAGTTTGGCATTATAGAAAAGTGAGAGTTGAGTGGACTGTAATAAGAGGGTTGAGTTTATAGTATTTAGTATTTTCTTACTTTTCTAGTTTCTATACTGCTCTCTTCGAGGCTGGTAGCATGGGTGATCTTACGCCACACACCTATCAAATGGTGCGATTCCCTCAGACACATTACGGTCTAATTGAAGGTGTGACAATTGGTATCAAAGTAAGTGTTGCTTAATCCATGCAAAGCAAGACGATAAATGATGATCCCTCTCCTATCCTATTGAAAAGGTATCCTAACAGGTCTACAACAAACTAGAAGAGTGAGTTAGTCTGTTGGAGGAGTCAGTGGGGTAACATACACACAATATGAGAATAGCTCATTATATGAGTGTGTGGATGAGCTCCAATTAATTGTAGGAGTATTGTGAAAGGAATTTGAGCTCATCCGAAGAGCGACTGACCACAACTCCAACCCCAGTGACCATAATGTTCCATCCTTCCCTACATAAGAATATGTGGACATGCAGGAACTTTGGGCAGTAGAACCATGTCATGATCGAAAGCTGATGCGAAGAGCTAGGTGTTTCCTTTGTGATGAGCTACACATGATGTGTGCATATCCTCTACATGAGAAACTCATCGCGATGCTCAATAACAAGAACCCAAATGAGATAGCTACCAACATACCCATGTAGTCTGAGGAGCGGGCACCATCGTAGAGTGTGCACAAAGCATGCATAGGAGGTACTCTTGGTGGCAAAGAGGGCTATGCAAGGTAGTGCTTCGACCCAAGGAAGTGAGAGATGAACAAGAGTGTACTGTTAATGCCATGTAAGATAACACACAAGTCTCCCTCGGTACAAAGTGTACATCTATTTGGTTAGAATAATTGAATTCTATATAGAAGGTTATGAGTTCAATACTCCTTAATTTTTGAAAAAAATCTCTTTTTGTGCAAGGCATGCATGGAGATAGTTAGCTAGACCAAATGAAGTAGCATGTTGGTCCCTTACTATACAAGAGCAACACAAATAGAAATGCAATCAAGATCGTGAGAGATAATACAAGTCTCTTACTATGCAAGGTCATGAGAGATAACAATGGCCTCCTACTGCGTATGGGGATGCAGCAAAAACTTTCTGGAACTGCATTGGACAATACATAAGTTCCCCTCCGTATCAAGTTCCACTTACTTTGGTCTAAATCTATAATGATAATGAATGATTCTTCAACACAAGTTGGACATCTTCAACTTTTAGAGGCAAGAAAAGTAATTTAGCATTAGAGAAGAGTTGATTGTAAAGAAGAGTTGAGTAGAGTGTAGTAAAAGGGTGGTGGAAAATTTCCTAACCTTTATAACGATAAAATTCGAGGGATTATATAAATTTTTTAGTAACTTTTCTTCTACGTAAAATGATAATTATTAGTATAATCATCATTTTATAGTTTTATCGGACACATTTGATAATAAGAGTTACATTTTAGAAAATTTATGTTCATGTGCACATGAAAATGGGTGAGTTAATTATATTTGAATTGGGTCTTTGGTTTTTGGCCAATCTATTTTATATTTGTATTTTTATTAAAATATTACCCTTTAATATTTTGAATAATGACTCATCAAAATGATAATTAATAAGTTCTGAAATCACTAGTTGAATACTCTAAATATATAATCATAGATGATGATTTATATCAATCGACATATTCTCAGTCTATTCAAGGAAATATTTGCTTCCTAAGTAAAAATTAATTATAAATAGAAAAACTTATGATGACACATTGGGCTTGATTTGAATTAGTACTATATAGTACAAAGTAATATATTTTGAGTAAAAATATTTTCTAAATCATTCGATATGTTTATATTTTAAAAAACAAGATATTCATTTTATGATAATTAAAATACTTTTTATAAATTTATGATATAAATTATCTTGGGTTAGAGAAATTGAGCTCGTATGTATGGTAAAAAGAGGGCAAAACGGACCTTTCGCATGCCCTCTCGTGCGGCCAACTCCTCCCCAGCAAATCAAAACGGGGGGGCGGAAGTATTATTTCAGCCGAGCCCTAGAAAAATTTCACATCACCAGCGTGGAGAGGGAGCAAATCAAGAAGGGATTTTGCTGCCGTGAGCGTCCTTTGACTCCGGCGGTGGTTGCAGGCGGAAGGAGGTGCTGTTCAAGGGACCTTTGAGGAATTAGGAAATTGATCGTCAAGAGGTTGATGCTTGTTTTCCTTCGTGACGGAATCCTGGTTGTCTAAAATATCGTGCGAATGATTTTGGTTGGAATTGTCGATGGCTAAGGCGTGTGGTTAGCAATTGAAAATTTTCAGTATGGCATGCTATTCATGAATTCTTTGGCTAGGTTGATTGTTTGATTTCTAAAAGCAAGTTAGCATTACCATGTTGTTCGATTATGAGGTTTTCTTAAGTTAAATCTTATGAAACTGAGAGCGTGTTGTGAAAGTGCAGGAGAAAAAGTTAGGACAAATAGGGTTTGTTTTCCCGTACTTATAAGCATGATTTCGGTTCAGTGAATTGTGATTGGGTTGTTGCCGCATGTTGATATAAATTGGTGATTTAAGTAGTTGAGTTAGAAATTATATTTGAAGATCGCCGTCTGTGCAGTTTGGACTAGTCGAAGGGCGGGTGCATGTTGGTGATTTTTGATTTGCATGAAATGCTTTGGAAGATGTTGCAGAAATGAAAGTTTTAAGTTATCTTGAGTTCTTTATAGAATGTATGAACTAGGACATAACTATGTTAGGATGGTTGCCAAATGAATATGAATCACGGTTATTTTAATTATTCTAATGATAAAGTCAGTTATGTTTCCGTTAAGGTTGTGTAGGTCATGTCGATATAGGGCTATGGATTGCTGAGAGAAAAATGGAAGTGAAATGTGATTGTGAAAATATTAGTTGAGAGATGTTATTCTGGATTTGCACGGTGGAGTAGTTGCTGATGTAATAGATTTCTTTTGAAATGTAAAAAATAGTTTTGTTGTGATGGATTGTGAGATGCTTAAACCGGTTATGTAGAATGTAGACATAACTAGTTTGCCGTAGTTAAGAGCACAATACATGTATGAGAGGGTTGGCACTAGTAAACAATTGTCGTATGGAGTTGATTGATAATTAGATTAATTAGATTTTTCTAATTAATGAAATTGAGTAAATTAGTATTTTATAAATTTATAATGTGATAGAATTTAGAAAATTAGTTTATTTAGATTTTTTTAATTAGTGAAATTGGTTAAATTAGAATTTTATAAATTTAATTGGTGTAATTAGATTTTACACAAAATAATTAAGTTTATTTTTAGAATTAATTAAAATGATATATATATTGATTGAGATTTTAGGTATAATTAAATTATTAAACTGAATATTATTTTATAGGTTTGTGCATGTTTGACTGTGTTGGATTGTGATTGCTAATGTGATAAATGATTGATTGATTGTAAGAAATTAAATAAAATAAAAAAAATAGTGTGAGGATGTGAGTAGAAGGGTAGATAGGTAAATCCTTGTTTGAATTGTATGATTCATGTTATTGAATGTATTTACTTTATCTTCGAAAAATTGATTGCTGTGTTGTTGCTTGTCAAATCACGACCAAGTTGTGATTTGTATCGGAGTAAGAAGGAAATTGTTGGGCTTAATTGATTGCTTGCTTGCTTTTAAGAATCACAACCAAATTATGAATTCTTGTTTAATACTACTTTGAGACTCAGGTGAGGATTTATGGTTTCAAATTTATTTGGCTTACTACAGATGTTGAGTCCTAAGAGTCGTTGTTAATTATTGTACATGCTGATAAGTTATATGTTTACTTGGTTGCATATTTAATTAGCATGTGATTTATTGAAAGGATGCATGTTAGTTGACATGTGATGCTATTATATGCATGCCTTGATATGAGTTTAAAGGTGATACCATGTTGGTATATGTATGATGCTGTTATATGCATGCTCTTGATGTTTATACTAATGTTATGTTATTATTGATATGTTCATGTTGCTAAAGATGTAGAAACACTTAGCGAGAACATGAAACATGATGACATGAGATATGATTAGAGACACTTTAGGTACATGTTATGATTACACCTAGAGTGATCTTATTTGACATTTAATTAAGAACCTTTGGATATCTGAGGGTCATGGTAACCTAGAAGATGACATTAAGATTCTTAGTCTGCTATGTGCCAACATGTGGTGAGGAGCCATGTGCTAGCCAAGGTTGAAATGCACGCTCTGTTGACTTAGCCTCAGGTGCTTTGGTGTAACCGGGATCTCACTTCGGTGCAAAGCTCAACCTAATGGGTTACTCCAAAGTATATGGGTGCTAGGAATAGTATCGGGCCATGCGCTACTAGTACTAGGGAACCTGATTGACACTAGCATGCTCAACGATGTGGGGTCCCTGAGCAGTTCAGGTTCATTGGTTGCATATGCAGCGGATCTCAGCTTGCCAGGCTGTAGATGATAGTGATTTGTGATTGTGTGTGGTGATCCTGCCATAGGGCAGATGTAAACGCCCACTCTCATCATCATCAAAAAAAATATATATTAAAACCCGGTCCAGTTCAGATGAACCGGCCAGCCGGCCGATCCAGATGAACCGGCTCGGACCCGGTTTGAAAAGCGAATGCGAGCGCGAAGAGGCGAGCGCTCTTCCACCTCGCGTCGCCTTCATCCCCGACCTCGCGAGCTCGCCTCGGTCTTCCACAGCAGAGCAGCGCCGACGCCCTCCCCTTTCGCCGCCAGTCGCTGCCCGCCGACTGTCGACTGTCGTGCCCCCTTTCCTGTCGCGAAGGTTGGAGCTCAGTAGAAGCACCCCCGCGGCATGCGACTTCCTCTCCCCTGCCTTCATCCCCTCGCCTCTTCTTCGACAGTAGCCGTCCGCTGAGTCCGCCGTCCGTCGTCTTGCTGCCCGCCGTCCACAACCTCTATTCGTCGTCGTTCCTCTCCGCTGTGACGAGGAGAGCGACGGAGGTCTGCTGTTGCCGCGCGACCCCCATTTCCCCTGCGATTTCTCTTCCTCTTCGTCAGCAGCAACTACTCGTTGTCCGCTCGCCGTCCCATGCCCAAATCGCCGGCGGGTCGCGTCCTCCACTGCGGTTGGAGTCGCTCGCCCTCTCCGCACGCTCCCGAGCCCGCGTTGGCCCCAACGCCAACGCAGCAGGCAGCGATTTCGTCGTGGTTGCTCGTTCAACCCGTAACACCACCGGCGAGGAGTGGAGCTACGAATCCACTCGCCTCGCCGACCGGATCCTCCTCCTCTTCTTCCCCACGCGTTCGCAAGGTGAGGAGCTCCGTTTCCCCTCTATGAACCAGCGGTTTCGCCCTCCGGTGGACTCGCCCAAGAGTTCGCCGGCGACGTCCTTGAGAGCAAAGTTGATGGCCGGATTTTTTGCAGGCCGTCATTGGTCTCCACGCGTGCGAATGCTTACGGAGCTCGTCGTCTAGTTGGCCATCGGTTTCGCGAGCTCCGACGAGGTGGCGGCTAGGGTTCCAACGGCTAGGGTTCCAGCGGCGGTGTCACGCTCTGACCCACTTGTCGGATACATAGCAACCGCTGTATGAGCCCAAAGGACCCATACAAGGCATTTGGTAATAAATATTATCCATACACATAATCAACACTGTGGAATATACAATTAAATTACTTATACAACCCTACTAACACAGTCCCGATATACCTACTACAATTCTACAATAACGTTATCAATAGATAAAACTAACTCCATAGATATCCCTCATCTTCATCAAATATCTTGGTCGATAATCCAACGACCTGTACACACATTGAACGTGGTGTGCTCAGCCTTGCAGCCTAGTGCGAAATTACGGCTCGAAATCATAACAAGGAAATCAAAAACTAGGAAGAGTACTCTAGGATGTCTTTTGTTTGTTAATCATCATTTTTCTTTTGATATGTATAATTCATGACATAAAAAGAAGAATAACAGTATAACAAATACAAATATACATGTCACTAGATGTCACCTAAGTTATATCCAATGTTTATATCATCAATATATGTTCTCTATATTGTAATATGATTTTAAGTCTCAAGATTCGGGCTGCCAGCCTATGCTTAGTGAATACTCAGGCCAAGGGCATTCATAAGTCCATCAGTATCTTTCTGTCTCTATCTCTACTTATGCTCGCTATACTGATGTTGGCGGAGTGGACGGGTGACCCTTGATCACTCTCCACTATCTCGCTAGTCGCCCTCAATGCCTCCCCTAACGAAACTGTCGTGCCCTTACATCCTCCCCGGACTCCGTAGGGGCAACGACGACTCGTGTAGTACTACAACACTGCCCGAAGACAGGATCACCATCAACGAAGATGAATCGGCCACGCTAATCGATAAAAATAACAACCCTAGGATCCAGACTATTCATCCGACCATCTGCAGAATGTCCTAGATGATAGCCGCGTGGTCTATGGATCCACTGTCCAAGGCGTCACATAGGGAATCACCTTCCTAGTCCAATGGCAGTCGACGTTGATCGGGATAAATACACATCCGTACAATGGGCTGTGGCAACCCTGTCTCCATCGGTGTCAAGTCCATGATAGGGTTCATCCTCGCTAGCCATCTCAGGACTATCACGGGGTCGCCTAAACGACACTCGTGCGGGTATAAAGTTTTGGGTAGGAACCTACTCCATCTCCCGGTCTAGTATGACCGTGGAGTTTGTATGGTCCCTTTTTCCTTTACCAGCTCCTAGTGTCTAAGCTATGTATAGCCTCGGGAGTGGTGCGAAGAGAGACATTACCGTTTTGACCATCGACGGTACGCGGTGGTCAACCGGAGTATATGGGGAACACCCCGTTCTATCTAAATTACAGTGATGTCTCCAAAGAGATTCTAACATGTCATTCTATATATCTATGTCTGCATGGTAGTTGTGTAGCAGATAACATAGATAATAATTTAACATGCATGACAATATTTTAGAACATGTTAAATACATAGCATGGTGAACATAGCATATCATTCATGTTAGACAAAATAAATTATACTAACATGCATACATCATAGTCTTAACAAGCATTATATTTTATCATATTTAAAAAATCTAAGAATTTCCTTAGAAAACCTCACCAGGAATTAACTAGCTTGAATAAATCCAAACTTCGATAAACCAACGCACTTGATTTGACGGTTTACTCTTCGGAACCAACCTAAGGTCCGTTCGCTGAATTTCATTCTCTGACACTATCTCGATCCACGTGCCGTCATTTACGCATTTTATATTTTCCTGTTAATTATTCAATGAATTTTAATTCTCAATTCAAAAATAGTTTCTCAAATTTCTCTTCACCACTACTCTTAGAATCACCCTAATTTTTTTTTTCAAGTTCACCGGAAAATCTCTCCGGCGATCGCTGGAAACTCGACGGAACACTCGCCGGCGAAGTTCTTCGATCAGCACCAATATTGGTACCAATCGAAAGCTCTCTTCATGAGGATTCCAAAAATTATATTTTCCCCAATTGTTATAGCTCATGTGCGATCAATTTCACCGATTAAATCAATTTGGGCGAAATCCCTAAGTTAGGGTTTTTAGCTCGCCGGCGGCCAACCGGCGGCCAATAGCCCTCAACTCCGGTACCAATGGATAGCTCTCGTCAAGGAGAATCCATAGGTACCAAGTTTGCAATGTTTCACGACCGGAATCGTCGGAAATCATCGGAGCAAGCTCCGGCGATCGAAACCCTCGCTGCCAACGCCTCTTGCATGATTTCTCTCTTATTTCTACACCAAATTTGGGTATCTTGCTATTAAAATGAAGAGGAGGTCGAGATCTACCTGTGGCTAAAATTTGGGAGCCTAGTTTGTCGTGATTTCACCGAAGCATCATCGGTAAATTGGCATCGCCGTCGTCGGTCCACACGAAGGAGGAGAGAGAGAGAGAGAGGGAGTGCGCGCGAGCGTGCGTTCGGTGGGAAGAAATGAGGTTTTTTTTCTAATTAATTAATTAAAATCTTAAATCCTAGATTAAATCTTGACTGTCCAATTGACCAATCAAACGACGTCCAAATTACGATCCGTCTGCGTCAGTGGATTCCTTATCAAAAATACTAACTGATGGTATAATTTTCACATCAAAATCTTATACTTCAAAAATCCATATGATTTTACAAATAAGTCCTTTAAAGAATTTCTTTTAAAATTAAATTCTCCAAATACTAAAATTACTATATTGCCCTTATTCAAAAATCATGGGTCTCACAACCTACCCCGCTTACAAAAATTTTATCCTCAAAATTTCACATCGATGCAGTGACAGAGAGATTAAAATTCTTTCTTTCTTTCCTTATTTAAAGTTTTTTTTTTTTGATGATTATGATAAGATTGGGGGTTTACAAGTACTCCCCCCTAAAAGTTTTTAGTCCTCTAAAAATAATTTCTTTATATATCAAAGTACGATTACCGTATGACAAGTTCCAAGATTGGAATAAAATGAGATACTCAAGATAGGTATCTATATGATGGGTCATCAATGAATATTTTTGGGTTATCAGTCGCCATGTCCAAGTCATCAAAAATCATGTCGGTATCATTAATAACCATGATCGAGACATCTTGAGCATCCACACTATTCAACAAAAAGATGCGTGTCCTAGTACGTGGTAGAAAGCAATTGCTTAGTAGGGTGACAAACAATTGCTTAGTATGATAGTAGTATACTAGAAGTATTGCATGAATCTTAGATAAGTAGGTCAAACTTCACAATAATAGAATGTTAAGATCATTTGAGATAAACTATTCGCTGGTAAAGCAATTACTGACAAAACTGGGGAATATATAAATGAGCAAAGGTTGAAGATAATATTTCAGTTTTCTTAGGTAGATATGCTTAGGAGTCCCTATAACTCTAGCATATGAGTAACCATAATCAAACGCCTCTGAACATAATATGATCATAATGGAGTCACCTCGCGATTAAGGATAATATATAAAAAGATAGCAATAGATGAAACATGTATATTTAGGTTGACATCTGATAGAAATTTGAAACTAAATTTGATACGAAATTTATAGATCATGCTAAATTTTGACTCGACTGAAGAAGAGTCAAAAATAATATTGTAGTGACTAATATGATATATCTGATACAGTGTATTTAGATTTTTTTTTTTCCAAAAATATTAGTTGAATCTGATTTCTAATACATAGTTGAATTCTGATATAGAATAGGTTCATACTTGATCGTATCTAGGAAACTGAAATTATGATGCAAAATATAAGTTGACGAAAACTGTAGAAAATATCCAATTGCAGGTTGATGATGTATATATGATGATATTATTATGATAACGTGCAAATGGATCGATTGCTAGCACGAAGTAAGCTTTACTCAACACATTGATTGTTGATGTGAAGTAAGCTTTACTCAAAGCTTAAAATAGAGTAGAAAGGATTGCATCCGAGTTTGTAGATATAGAAATATTGTAGCTGTATCTAAGCTGCTATGCGCACTAAATATGAGCTGCAAAAGTAGTAACTGAAATAGGAGATGTCAACAATACATTCACCTACTAAGGATATCAACGTACAACATGTGTTAAAGGTGCCAAGAAACTGCAGCATCTAGAAATTTGAGGAGATATGAAAAGGAGTAAGGAAGCAAAGTTACTACAAAATCTGCAGACAGTTGAGATTTGAGTTACAAATGCAGAAATGTTGCCTGCTGCATTAACTGAATAAGACTGCAGAAAAAGACCGAATATATATAACGATACTGATGAAAATATAGGAATCTGAGCTGGAAAAATACTAAGTAAAGAACTGAGCTAAGTTGAGAGAGCTATAGAAATAAAAAATGAATAAAGAAATCTACCAACGATGGATATAATTTGACTAAAGGACATTTGACAAAGGAAGTAGCTTCACAAAAAGGGAGCTGCAAACTGCAGAAAAGGACTGAGGAAATAACTGCAAAGAAAATTGCAGAAATATTCGACCGAATTTGCATTCAGAAAGGCCACTAAGAAGAATTAAATGAAGCAGATAAAAGAAAACTGCTTGGCTAACAAGTTGAGCATATATAGGATATAGAAAATAAATAAAAGCTGCTCAAAGCTCAGAAAAGAGACTGATAGATGAAAGAAAACAGTAGAAAACAACTGCATTAAATGTATTGAATGCTAGTACAAAAGAAGATGCTCCAAGCTCAGTAAAGATTTAATATGACTGGGTGAACTGCTTGAAAGAGTGTAGAAAGCTTTATGTATATAATAATATAAGAGTACGAGTGGACTGCTGACGACAGCTATACCAACTATATAATCCTAAATTATATAGGGACTGTCATCTTAATCCTTAAGACCTCAAACTTAACTTAATCTCATAGGTTCTCCAAACCTAAGCTCTGATACCACTTTAATTATCACGCCCCGACCCACCTGTCGGGTGACAACCGCCATATGAGCCCAAAGGACCCATATAAGGCATTTGGTAATAAATATTATCCATACACATAATCAACACAGCGGAATATACAATTAAATCACTTATACAACCCTACTAACACAGTCCCGATATACCTACTACAATTCTATAATAACGTTATTAATAGATAAAACTAACTCCATCGATATCCCTCATCTTCATCAAATATCCAGGTCGATCATCCAACGACCTGCACACATATTGAACGTGGTGTGCTCAACCTTGTAGCCTAGTGCGAAATTACGACTCGAAATCGTAGCAGGGAAATCAAAAACTAGGAAGAGTACTCTAGGATGCCTTTCGTTTGTTAATCATCATTTTTCTTTTGATATGTATAGTTCATGACATAAAAAGAAGCATAACAGTGTAACAAATACAAATATACATGTCACTAGATGTCACCTAAGTTGTATCCAGTTTCTGTATCATCAATATATATTTTCTATATTGTAATATGACTTTATGTCTCAAGACTCAGGCTGCCAGCCAATGCCTAGTGAATACCAAGGCTAAGGGCATTCATAAGCCCATCAGTGCCTTTCTGTCTCCTGTCTCTGTCTCTACCTATGCCCGCTGCACTGATGTAGGTAGAGAGGATGGGTGACCCTTGATCACTCTCCACTATCTCGCTAGTCGCCCTCAATGCCTCCCCTAGTGAAACTGTCGTGCCCTTACATCATCCCCGGACTCCGTTGGGGCAACAACGACTCCTGTAGTACTACAACTGTAAACCTTGTTTTCTGTAATAATTTTTTTTAAAAAATATTATTTTAATAATAAACTAAAATAAAATAATGGATAAATAAATTTAAAATAGAAAGTAAAATAAAATAAAAATTTATCAAATAGAAAAAAAATAAGAAAGAATAAAAATAATAGATAATAAAAGGAAAAAAAAATTTAATTCGCCGCTGCACGTGCAGCGGGCGAAGGAGGGGAAGAAGAGGGGTTTAGAACCCTCGAACAGGGGCGGTGCCCTGTTCGAGGGGTTGAGGGAGTCAGCGGAGCGCCACCCTTTCCGGTAAGCCGTGCTGGCAGCGGGAGAAGGAGGCGGCTGGAGCTAGGCGTCGGCGCCATGCCAGGCAACGCCCAGCGGGAACTCCGGCGGTCGGCAAACTGCTGGGGAGTAGCTGGGACCGGGGTCACCGTAGGAGACCCCTGTTCTTCGACGACATCGCCGGCAGAGGGTGCGGGGGCCGTTCCTTCCTCCGCGATGCGATGCTCAGTATCAATTCGACTTTAGTGGAGTCGGTTGGAGAGCGTTAACGGTGGCGACGAGGGTGCACAGGCGGCGGCAGCGGCGATCGAGCAATCGCAGCAGGGAACCTCTAAGTTCCTGTTGAATTCGCCGGCAGGGTGCGCAGCGAGTACCTTCTGTTGCTGCGGAAAGTTTCCGAGGTGCGATTCGACTCTGGTAGAGTCGAATCGGAGGCGCAGCGCTGGGATTGGAAGCTAGAGGTGGCTGGAGACAGCGTTCGAGCGGCCGACAGAGGAGAGGTACTGTCGGCGGGGTTGCGAGGGTTCCGATCCCTACCGGCGGCAAGGAGAGACAGCTAGAGGGTCGAGGAAGGGGGCAGAGAAGTAGTGCGCGTTGTGCCGGCGCGTCTACGGTAGTGGAACGACGGCGAGGAGCGGCGGAGTGGCCGAGGTGTTCCACGCGCTGGAGCAGCGTAGCACATGCGGAGGTCCGGTTCGGTCCGGTTCATGCATACCGGTTCAGCGGTGGTTCTAGCGGTGGTTTGGCCGGTTTTCATAGTTTTAGACCAGTTTGAGTTGGTTCAATGTTTCTATAGCTTTGTGGGTAAGTTTTGAGCTATTATGAATTTATTTAGAATTTTTATCAAATTTTAGGTTCAGTTTTCAAATTATTTTAGGTTGGGTTCAAGGGTTTGAGCGCATTAATGATGTCAGAAAAATCTAAAATAATTTGTGATGCTATTTTGTACGTAGACATAATTTCTGTGATTTAATTGGAATTTTACCGAACTGTGAAGATAGTGTTTGTATTTAATTAAGGTGGTTTAAGTTTATTTAAATGTTAAATAAATTATTTGGATGCTCTTTGTATGAAAGAATATTTTGGTAGATATTATTATGTTTGATTCATGTTAAACAAAATTAAAATGATTTAATTAGAATTTTTACAGAATTTATAAATTTTATGTGGTGATTAAATTGGATAATTAGGGTAATTAGATTTCTATTTAATGAAATTGGGGAAATTATGATTTAATATATTTATTTCTAGAAATTGAATTTTTACAGAATTATTAAAAATTATTTATAGATTGATTAAGGTGGTATAGTTGATCAATATGATTAATTAATTTGTTAGAATAATTTATTTGTGGTCTTATGATATGATTTGAATGTAAACATATGTATGGCTAGGGTTGGTTGATGTAAAATTATGGTAGTTGTGTTTATTTGAATTGATTAAAGAGAAATTAAATAAAAATTGGTGTGAGGTTGTGAGTAGAGGGGTTGTTAAGATGTTTGATTGAGATGTGTTATTTATGTATGCTTGCTTGATTGTCTTTAATTTTATTTTAGGAGATTATGTTGCTGTGCTATTGCTTGACAAATCACAGTGTGTAGAAAGGAATTTCTTGTGCGATTGATTACTTGCTTGCTTTAAGAATCACGGTCAAGCTGTGATTCTTGTTAAAGATCTGCTTGAGACTCAGATGATGATTTATAGTTTCAAATTTTATTTGGCCTACTACAGATGCTGAGTCCTAAGGGTCGTTGTTAAATATTGTACATGCTGATAAGTTATATATCTGCTTAATTTCATATTTAGTTAGCATGTGATTATTGAAAAGTTATACTATGCTAGTTGTGTATGATGTTCTTATATGCATGCTATTGACATGAGTTTGAAAGTTATAACATGATAGTTCATGTATGATGTTATTATATGCATGCTCTTGTTATAAGGTTGAAAGTGATATCATGCTAGTTCATGTTTGATGTTGTCTACATGCTTGCTCTTGATATGAGCTGAAAGTTATACCATGCTGGTATGTGAAATGTTGCAATATGCATACTCCTGATGTGAGTTGAAAGATATGCCATGAGGGTATATGTATGATGCTATTATATGCATGATTTGAAAATTATGCTCATGTTATATTATTATTGATATGTTCATGTTGCTAGAGATGTAGAGACACCAAGTGAGAACATAGAACATGAGAACATGAGATAATGATTTGAAACACTTTAGGTTCATGTTATGATAACACCTAGAGTGGTCTGGTTAAACACATGACTAAGAACTTAAGGTTCTTAGGCTGGTATGTGCCAACATGTGGTGAGGAGCCATGTGCTAGTAAGATAGAAATGCACGTTCGGTTGACTTAGTCACTAATACTTTGGTGTAGCCGGGATCTCACTTCGGTGCAGAACTCAACTTGATTGTGTTACACCAGGGTAGAGAGTGTTCTAGGAACAGTACCGTCCTATGCGCTACCGAGGCTAGGGAACCTGATTGACACTGACATGCTCAACAGATGTGGATCCCTGAGCAGTCCTGGTTCATTGGTATCGTATACAATGGGTCTCAGCGGGCCAGGCTGTAGACTGATGTGGTTGTTGATTTTGTATGGTGATCCTGCCGTGGGGCAGAATTACAGCGTTGTATGGTACTTATGATTGGAAAGAAGGGGTGTCGTGATCACCAGCTCCTTCCGCCAACGTCAGTATACAGGCCTATAGGACAGAGACATAGAGTTGACACTGACGAGTTTAGGGAAATCTCTGACGAGGGGTTCACCTTAAACATAGGTTGCTGCCTTAGGTGTAGAATGATTAGATGATGAAATATTAATTGAAGTGATATGATATCTTTGATTTAGTGGCATTGTTATGATCATATTTCTTATATGCGTTATATGCCATGTTATGATCATATTCATGATGTTTCTTATTTATTGGTTTGTTGTATTATGGACATGTTGATTTAAGTATGTGATTTTTAGTGGATATATTTTCTTGTTGGTTTGTACAATACCTTATGCTCATTTTTAGGGTGCTCTCTCTGTAGCCTCACTGAGTTTCACAACTCAGATGTGCACATTTTTTTCCTGTTACGCAGGTTACAGGTTGGCCATTGGTGGGAAGTGAGGGAGAATCTAGCTTGACGAACAACATCAATTTAGTGATTTAGATAGAGATTTAATTTGGTAGTGTTGGTGTAATTGTAACATGTATTGCTTCCGCATTGTTAATGTCACGCCCCGACCCGCAGGACGACACGTGGCAACCGCCGTTTGAGCCCGACAAGCCCATACAAGGCATAAATACAAATACTAAACTACATACACCCACATTTTCAAATAACATCTTAAATACAGTCCCGATATCTCCTAATATAAATCTAAGACTGACATACGAAAACTCATAACAGCAGTCGTATACCTTCCGCGACGAACCCTCCGTCAACGATCTCGTCTCGTGTGTCGACACCTGCACACACATTGAACGCGGTGTGCTCAGCCTTGCGGCCTAATGCGAAATTACGGCTCTACCGAATAAGGAAATTAAAAGCTAGGAGGAGTATTCTAGGATGTCTTTGGTAGTTAATCATCATATTTCATGCCACATCGTTTAAACAATTATATAAACATAGACATTATAAATAACTAATTAAATAAATAATTAAATACATGTGTACATGCCACTAGATGTCACCTAAGTCATGCCTAGTGTGCATATCAGTAGTCTATCACCTACGTCATGGTGAGACTTTTAAGTTTCATAAACTCGGGCTACCAGCCTACGCTTAGTGACTACCCGGGCCGGGGGTATCAGTAAGCCCATCAGTGCCTTTCTGTCTCTACCTATGCCCGCTGCACTGATGTTGGCAGAGAGGATGGATGACCCAGAGTCCCTCTCCAGTTGTTTCACTAGTCGCCAACCATGCCTCCCCTAGCGAAACCGTCGTGCCCTTACATCCTCCCCGGATTCCGTAGGGTCACGACAACCCGTGTAGTACTCACATTGTCCGTAGACAAGGTCACCTCTATTAAATATCATCGGCCACGGCTAGCCGGAATAACCATCCTAGGATCCGGACTACTCATCCGATCGTCTGCAGACGTCAAGGGCGATAGCTGTGCGGTCAACGGATCCACTGTCCAAGGCGTCGCATGTGGAATTACCTTCCTAGTCCAATAGCCGTCGACGTCTATCGAGATTGGCGCACATCCGCACGATGGGCTGTGGCCCTCGACTTCATCGGTGCCAAGTCCATGGTAGGGTTCATCCTAGCTAACCATCTCAGGACTATCACGAGGCCGCCTACAACGACACTCGTGCTGGTGAAGATTTCGGGTAAGGACTTGCTCCATATTTCCAGTCTAACCCGACCATGGAGTTTGTACAGTCTCTTACCCTACCAGCTCCCAGTATATAAGCTATGCATAACGTCGGGAGTGGTGCTCCCAGTGCTCCGCTATGCATCAATCTCGGGAGTGGCGCCTAACGGGACGTCACCGTTTGACCACCGTCGGAATGCGGCGGTCAACCAGGGCATATGGAAAAAGGCCTCTTTTTCTGTCTAAGTGGCGGTGACGTCGCCAAAGGTTCTAACATGTCGCATGTATTATCTATGTCTGCATGGTAGTTATTTAACACAAGCATAGAAAAGAAATATAACATGCCGGACATGAATGTAGAACATGTTAGATACATAGCAGATAAACATGTTAGATAAGATAACTATGCTAGCATGCATACAATTCAAATCTTATCAAACATTATGGTTTATCATATTTAAGACATCCAAGAATTGTTCATAAGAAAACCCCAACGGGAATTCCCTAGCGTGAATAAATCCTACCAACGGAGAACCAACGCACCTGGGATAGCGATCTGCTCCTCAAAACCAAGTCGCGCGGAGATAATCACCCGCCGAGCTACTCCGATCGCGTACCCACAATAATCCTATTTAACAAAAATTATTTAAAATAGATTTAATTTATTTCCCCTAAGATAATTAAATTAAAATCTATCAATTAAATAATTATTACATTAAATTAATCCTATACATGTTTAGGATTAATCTCACCTAATCAATTCTAAATTAATCATATTTTTACTTTTTTTTTTAGCTAATAACTTAAATGAATTTTTATTCAATTTCTACTCATCAAACTCACCCATAACTTGGCCCAAGTCATCCAGGGGCCCAAGTAGAACCCATAGAAATTTTTATTATTTTTATAATTTTTTAATATTTTAATATTATTTTATTATTTTAATATTATTTTATTATTTTAATATTATTTTATTATTTTATTAATTATTTAATTTAATTTATTTATTTATTATTTTTCTGACCTGGTCAACGGTCAACGTTGACTGGGTCAGTAGTGGGCCCGGTCAATGCTGACTGGGTCAGCTGTTGACTCGATCAACGGTTCGGGTTACTGTTCACCCGGTTCGGTTCGGTTTGGTTCGATTTGGTTCGGTTCGGTTCTGGTTCAGCTAAATTCAATTCAATCTAGTTTGACTCGAGCTCGAACCAGGTTCAACTTATTTGATTCGGCTCACCCAACCCAACTTGACTCGAACCCAAACTTAACTCAAACCCAACCGATTTAATCCCACTTGATTCAACCCAACCGTTTTTATTAAAGAAATAATTTCTTATTCACTAAGCTTAGTTAATCAATGCTAATCATGCTTTTAATTAAACTAAGCATACGTTAATACATCTTACTCTAATAACATATTATATTTTCACTAATCATGTTTAACGCTTAACTAATCATGCTTAGCGTTCACTAATCGCGATTAAGCCCTAATTAAGCACCTTCGCCGGATTAACTGTGCACCGCCGAAAAACGCAGCGCCGCCGCCGGAACCCTAGCCGCCGCCTCGCCGGAGCTCGCGAAAATGAAGGCTACCTGGCCGGCGAGCTTCGTAGCTCCTCACTCAATGCGGAGGCCACGCCGATCTGCGAGAATGACGACCATCAGCGCCTAAACGGCGATCTTTCCGGCGTCGTCTCCGGCGAACTCACGGCGCCTCCACCGGAGGGCGAAAACCACCCCTTTTCATGGGGGAAACGCGGCTGCTCACCTCGCGGACGTGTGGAGAAGGAAAGGGCGGAGTTCCGGCTGGCGAAGCGTGCGGATCCGCGATTTGCACTCGCCGCCGGTAGGGTTTGGTTGCTCGAACAGGGGCGGCGAGCACAGCCGCCCGCTGAGGGGTCTTCGAACTCCACGAAGGCCCGTGGAGATGCGGAGACGGCCGGTGTCTCCAACCGCGGCGGAGGAGACGACTGCCGAGGGCTTCGAGCACTGGGCGGCGACCGATCGGCAGCAGGTTCTCTGCTGCGGCGGTCGCGCGAACGGGAAGGGAAAGGGGCGTCGCCGAGTTGCCCTTTCCGCCGGGAGTTGCTCGCTGGGGGTGGACGAGGGCGGACGACCGTCGACGACGGCGAGCAGCAGCCGACGGCGAAGGAAGGATCGCCGGCGCTGCTCGGTGCGGGAGAAGACGAAGCGTCGTTGCTTCGTCGCGTGCTCGAGGACGACAGCTCGAGTGGGAAGGGCGCTTACTCTTCTCGCTCGCCCCGCCTCGCCTCTTTGCCCGGTCCAAGCCGGTTCAGCTGGACCGGCCGACTGGCCGGCCGGTTCACCTGAACCGGTCCTTTTTTTTTTTTTCATGTTGTGGGGGTTTACAGTTAATAAATAAAATAGTAGTGTTTTTTGATACTCTTTAGCCTCGTATAAGTTGTGATGTTGAAGTGCGACTTATACGGCGGTTATCACGTGCCCAAAGGTTGGTTTGGGGCGTGACAACAACACTGCCGAAGACAGGGTCACCATCAACGAAGATGAATCGGCCACGACTAACCGATAAAAATAACAATCCTAGGATCCGGACTACTCATCCGACTGTCTGCAGAACGTCCTAGATGATAGCCGCATGGTCTACGGATCCACTTTCCAAAGCGTCGCATAGGGAATCACCTTCCTAGTCCAATGGCAGTCGACGTTGATCGGGATAAACACTCATCCGCACAATGGGCTGTGGCAACCCTGTCTCTATCGGTGTCAAGTTCATGGTAGGGTTCATCCTCGCTAGCCATCTCAGGACTATCACGGGGTCGCCTAAACGACACTCGTGCGGGTATAAATTTTCGGGTAGGAACCTACTCCATACTCCCGGTCTAGTATAACCGTGGAGTTTGTATGGTCCCTTTTTCCCTTACCAGCTCCGAGTGTCTAAGCTATGTATAGCCTCGGGATTGGTGTGATGAGAGACATTACCGTTTTGACCATCGACGGTACGCGGTGGTCAACCGGAGTATATGGGGAACACCCCGTTCTATCTAAATTACAGTGATGTCTCCAAAGAGATTCTAATATGTCATTCTATATATCTATGTCTGCATGGTAGTTGTGTAGCACATAACATAGATAATAATTTAACATGCATGACAAGATTTTAGAACATGTTAAATACATAGCATGGTGAACATAGCATATCATTCATGTTAGACAAAATAAATTATACTAACATGCATACATCATAGTCTTAACAAGCATTATATTTTATCATATTTAAGAAATGTAAGAATTTCTTAAGAAAACCTCAGCAGGAATTAACTAGCTTGAATAAATTCAAACTTCGATAAACCAATGCACCTTATTTGGCGGTTTACTCTTCGGAACCAACCTAAGGTCCGTTCGCTGAATTTTATTCTCTGACACTGTCTCGATCCATGTGCCGTCATTTACGCATTTTATATTTTCCTGTTAATTATTCAATGAATTTTAATTCTCAATTCAGAAATAGTTTCTCAAATCTCTCTCCACCACTACTCTTAGAATGATCTCTAGAATCACCCCAAATTTTTTTCCAATTTCACCGAAAAATCTCTCCGGCTATCGCCGGAAAGTTCGTCGGAACACTCGCCGGCGAACTTCTTCGATCAGCACCAATATTGGTACCAATCGAAAGCCCTCTTCATGAGGATTCCAAAAATCATATTTGCCCCAATTTTTATAGCTCATGCGCGATAAATTTCACCGATTAAATCAATTTGGGCGAAATCCCTAAGTTAGGGTTTTTAGCTCGCTGGCGGCCAACTGGCGGCCAATAGCCCTCAAACTCCGGTACCAATGGATAGCTCTCGTCAAGGAGAATCTATAGGTACCACGTTTGCAAGGTTTTACGGCTGGAATCGCCGGAAATCGTTGGAGCAAGCTCCGGTGATCGAAACCCTCGCCGCCTACGCCTCTCGCGTGATTTCTCACTCATCTCTACACCAAATTTTGGAATCTTGGTATCAAAATGAAGAGGAGGTCGAGATCTACCTGTGGCTAAAATTTGGGAGTCTAGTTCGTCGTGGTTTTAACGGAGCATTGTTGGGAAATTGGCGTCGCCGTCGCCGGTCCGCGCGGAGGAGGAGAGAGAGAGAGAGGGAGCGCGCGAGCGTGTATTCGGTGGGAAGAAATGAGGTTTTTTTTTCTCTAATTAATTAATTAAAATCTTAAATCCTAGATTAAATCTTGACTGTCCAATTGACCAATTAAACGACGTCCAAATTACAATCCGTCTGCGCTGTTGGATTCCTTATCAAAAATACTAACTAATGGTATAATTTTCACATCAAAATCTCATACTTAAAAAATCCATATGATTTTACAAATAAGTCCTTTAAATAATTTATTTTACGATTAAATTCTCTAAATACTAAAATTACTTTATTGCCCTTATTCAAAAATCACGGGTCTCACAGGCGGCGGCTAGGGTTCCGACACCGGCGGCTGGGTTTCCGGCGAGGAGAAGGGTTCGGCTGAGGTAGAACCCATTTCACTCCTTAATCGCAATTAGTGGTTAATTAAGCATGTTTAGTAGTAATTAATTAAGATTTAGTTAATCTATCTATGTTTTGGTATAGGGGTTGGGTTGATTTTGATGAACTTGGTTAGGTTTGAGTTATGTTTGGGTTCAGGTTGAGTTTAGTAGGGTGGGCTGAATCAATAAATCAAAATTGGTTCGAGCTCGAATAAAATCAAATTAGATTGGGCTGGCTAGACCGGATCCAATGAAATTGGATCGGATCCGAGTTGAATCAGATCGAATTAAATTGAATATAGGTCGAACCAGAATGAATTGATCCGAACCTGAGTTGAACCAATTAAATTGATTAAAGTCCGAATTGAGCCCGATCAAATTGAATCAAGTTAGATTCGAACCAAATCGAATCAGATTGAATTTAAAATAAACCAATTTGACTGTTTGAACCCGAATTGAGTAAAATTGATGGGGATTGGGTCAAAATTTACCAAATCGATTAATTTAAAGTCAAATTGACCAATTTTGATTCATGAATTTAAATTGGATCTAAATTAGCATTTAGTTGATTAAGTTAGGTGGTAAACCCTAGTCAATGTTGACCGGGTCATTGTGGTCAATGTTGACCGGGTCAACGTCGTTGACCAAGTCAATGTTGACCCAAAATTTAATTTAATTTTTATAAGCCCAAATTTGGGCCGATTGGATTGGGCTGACAACTTGAATTGGATTGGGTACTGATAAATTAAAATTTTCTTAATAGTAAACATGATCAATTTTAGTTGACTAGGTCAATTTTGACCAAATTTTGATTTAAATCAAATTGGGCTAAATTGGATTAGATGATTATTAAATTAAGTAAACCTAATTTAGATGCTTAATTGGGTTAATTAAAATTTAATAATTTTATTAATTGCTGATGGATTTTTAATTGGGCCCTTGGGTGACGTGGGCTAGATCATGTATTTGGATTTAAATGGGTATAAGTTTGATAAAATTTATTTAAGTTTAATTAAATCAATTTAACATTGTAATTAATTTAATTAGTAAAATTAAAATTTGGTTAATTAATAATTGAATGATTAGATAGGATTAATTATCAACTTGTATGCTTAGATTTGGTTAATTAAATGTAGTCATTACTTTAATTAATTTATTAATAATTTATTTGGGCAAAAAATATGAATATTGGCCCAATATATAAACATGGACTTATTAATTGAGAATGCACCCCAAAAATTTAATATGGGCTCGTAAATTTAAATGTAGGCTTATTAAGCGATAATTAGCTAGGATAATTGTATAAGTTAGATTGATAAATTTCTATTTTATTTATTTTAGGGAAAAATAATTAGATTTTATTTTAAATAATTGTGTTATTTAGGACTATTGTGGATACGCGATTCGAGTGGTTCGTCGGGGTGATTTATTTTACATGGGTTGGTTCCGAAGAGTAAACCGCCAAATTAGATGCATTGATTCATCGATATAGGATTTATTCAAGCTAGGAAATTCCTGCTGAGATTTTCTTAGAAAATTCTTGGATGCCTTAAATATGATAAAATATATAACTCTTGTTAAGATTTTGTACGTATACATGTTAGTATAATTTATTTTGTATAACCATTAATGACGTGCTATATTTCATCTAACATATTGTACAATCTTGTCGTGCATGCTTTAATATTTTCTATGTTATTTTTAAAACTATCATGCACACATATATATATATATAATGACATGTTAGAATCTCTTTGGAGACATCACTGTAATTTAGACAGAAAGGGGTGTTCCTCATATACCCCGGTTGACCACCACGTACCGTCGATGGTCAAAACGGTGATGTTTCTCTTCGCATCACTCCCGAGGCTATACATAGCTTAGACACTGGGAGCTGGTAAGGGAAGGGACCGTACAACTCCAAGGTCATACTAGATTGAAAATATGGAGTAGGTTCCTACCCGAAAACTTATACCCGCACGAACGTCGTTTAGGCGACCCCGTGATCGTCCTGAGATGGCTAGCGAGGATGAACCCTACTATGGACTTGGCACCGATGGAGTCGGGGTTGCCATAGCCCATTGTGCGGATGTGTGTTCATCCCGATCAACGTCGACTACTATTGGACTGGGAAGGTGATTCCCTATTCGACGCCTTGGACAGTGGATTCGTAGACCACGCGGCTATCATCCATAATGTTCTGCAGACAGTCGAATGAGTAGTCCAGATCCTAGGATTGTTATTTTTATCGATTAGCTGTGGCTTATTCATCTTCATTGATGGTGACCCTGTCTTCGGACAGCGTTGTAGTACTACACGAGTCGTCGTTGCCCCAACGGAGTCCGGGGAGGATGTAAGGGCACGACAATTTT
Organism: Thalia dealbata; assembly: GCA_030544415.1. Classification (NCBI taxonomy): domain Eukaryota; kingdom Viridiplantae; phylum Streptophyta; class Magnoliopsida; order Zingiberales; family Marantaceae; genus Thalia; species Thalia dealbata. The sequence goes on from CM060460.1 coordinate 17,774,208, forward strand.
GCTAGGGGAGGCATTGAGGGCGACTAGCGAGACAGTGAAGAGTGATCAAGGGTCACCCATCTTCTCCGCCAACATCAGTGCAGCGGGCATAGGTAGAGACAGAGACAGGAATGCATTGATGGGCTTATGGATGCCCTTGGCCTGGGTATTCACTAAGCATAGGCGGGCAGCCCGAGTCTTGAAACTTAAAATCATATTACAATATAGATGACATACATCGATGACATAGATACTGGATACAATTTAGGTGACATCTAGTGATATACATATCTGTAATTGTTTATTCTGTTATACTACTTTATGTCATGAAATTCATATATAAAAGGAAAAATGATGATTAATAAACCAAAGGCATCCTAGAGTACTCCTCATAGTTTTTTATTTCCTTATTTCAGTTTTGAGCCATAATTTCGCACTAGGCCGCAAAGCTAAGCACACCACATTCAATGTGTGTGCAGGTTGTTAGATGACTGACCGGGATATTTGATGAAGATGAAGGATATCGATGGATTTAGTTCTATTTATTGATATTGTTATTATAAAATTGTAGTAGGTATATCGGGACCGTGTCAGTAGAGTTGCATAAGTGATTTAATTGTATATTCCATTGTATTAATTATGTGTATGGATAATATTTTATTGCCAAATGCCTTGTATGGGTCCTTTGGGCTCATACGGCGGTTGCCACGTGTCCGACAGGTGGGTCGGTGCGTAACAACATAAATACAGCATTGTATGGTACCTATTGTTACATAGAAGGAGTGTCGTGGTCACCAGCTCCTTCCACCAACGTCAATGTACGGGCATATAGGACAGAGATGTAGAGTTGACACTGACGGGGTTCGGGGAGATCCCTGACGAGGGGTTTGCCATTAACATAGGATGACTGCCTTAGGAATGATACTGGATAACTTATGATAGAAATATTGATTTATGTGATGAGACCTTTTTAAGTTTTAAGTTATGAAAATAAGTTCTAGTATCATGTTTATATGCTTTGTTGGAATAACTTGACTGCTACATTGTTATGTTAAGTTTTGCTATATGTTGTGCTATGTTAATTTAAATGTGTGATTTGGTGGATATATTCTCTTATCGGTTTGTACAATACCTTATGCCCATTTTTAGGGTGCTCTCTCTATAGCCTCACTGAGTTTCGCGGCTCAGATGTGCATATTTTTTTCTTGTTGCACAGGTTATAGGTTGGCCATTGGTGTAAGGAGTGAGGGAGAACTTAGTCATCAAGAAATAGAATTTATTTTGTAAATCCAGATAGAGGTTTCATTGTGATAGTATTTGTGTAAAATGTACATTGTTTATGTTTCCGCTGTGTTTAATAAAAAGAAATTGTTGTGCTTTGTGATACATCGAGCCTTGTATAAGTTGTGGTGGAGAAGTGCAGCTTATACGACAGTTGCCACATGCCCAAAGATGGGTTTGGGGCGTGACAGTTTGATTGTAAAAATTCATTCTCTAGCCTTTATTGATTTTATCATCCCTCACTGTTGTATTATAATCAGAGATCAATACCATCTCAAATTCAACATTTTGGTGTTCTTAGGGGATATCAGAAGCTGAATAAACCCCAATGTGAGATTTATATTTTTGCATCAATGTTCATAGCGTATAATTGATTATTTTGAAGGTTATATGTGAAAAATAATGGGAATGACTTATTTGTAAAATTATATGAATTTTTGAAGAATGAAATTTTTATATAAAAATTATATTATCAGATAGGATTTTTTAATTTGGAATCCAATGGCGTAGATCGATCGTAATTTAGATGTCATTTGATCAGTCAAATTGATAGATCAAGGATTGATCCAAATGAATGGACAAGATAAAATCACTTAAGCAGCGAACGGCCAGGATTTGATCTTAGGATTTAATGAAAAAGAATAATTTAAGTATGGGTGAAGCAGTGAAATAAAGCTTTATTAATATATATAAATTTACATTTCTTCCCATTTTACCGCACATATGCATCTCTCCTCCCTTCCTTCACACACAGGCAGTAGCAATGAGTTCACTTCACCGGCGATGATTAGACCATCTCCCGATCGAATTTTTCGACGAAATTTTAGAGACAACTTCAGGTAAGTTCAGACCATTAATTTTGAGTTTTGGTGGAGATTTGAGGAGAAAAAGAGGAGAGAAGCGGCGACGATGAAAGTTCCATCACTAAAGCTTTCTCCGGCTATTCCGGCCACGGAACTTTACAAACTTAGTACCTATAGCTTCTACTGTACGATAGCTATCCATTGGTACCTGGGTTGAGGATTATTGGCCACCAGTTGACCGCCAGCGAACAGAAAATCCAAAAGTTAGGGTTTCATCAACGTGAATTTCTCTGGTGAAATTGGACACCAGTGAGCTCTAAAAATTGAGGAAAATATAATTTTTGGATTCCTCATAAAGAGAGCTTTCGATTAGTACTAATATTGGTATCGATCGAAGAACTTCACAGGTGAGGGTTCCAATGAACTCACCGGCAAGTCTCTGGTGAACTTTCTAACAAACTTGAGATAAAAATTAGGGTGAATCTAGAGATCATTCTAAGAGTGTTGGTGAAGACAGATTCGTAAAATTTTTACCAGATTGAGAATTAAAATTCATTGAAATATTCATAGGAAATTCGATAAACAAGCATGAGGATACTAAGGATCGCGACACAAATTAGAACGTGCTTATGACGATAGGATCAGGTGAGTGTTTATTCTCTAGGCAGAATAGCTGAGATAGTTCTCAATGTATAGTCGAGGAAAACTATATACATTTGATTAGATATGCTTGCTATTATTTGGACTCTCTTATTAGTTAATATTTTTAATTTTGATTATAAATGGGTTGTGAATAACCTCGATATCCATGTTTAGCTTTTCAGTGCAATTGTTCCTCGATCCATTATAGCCATGATAATATGTTTTTGTTAACTTTAAATCTAGCATATATGTCACTCCCCAATCTTACCTCGGGCACATGACAACCGCCGTATAAGCTGCACTTCTACACCACAACTTATACGAGGCTAAAAGTATCACAAAGTATTACAATTATTTTAATTAAACATAGCAGAAGCATTAACATTTTACATTTAAAACCAACATTACAAATTTAATTCTATATCTAGATTACCAAAGTAATATTGTTATCATAAGTAGGTTCTCCCTCATTTCATAGCTAATGGTCAAACCTGTAACCTACGCAATAGGGAAAAATGTACACATCTGAGTTGCGAAACTCAGTGAGGTTAAAGAGAGAGCATCCAAAAAATGGGCATAAGGTATTGTACAAACTAATAAGAAAATATACCTACAAAATCACATATTAAATCAACATATCATCAAAATATAACAAGATAATCAATATGAAATAACATAACCATGATCATAACAAGGTATATAACAAGACATAAGATATATGATCATAAGAGTACCACTAAGTTGAAGATATCATATCACCTTAATTAATACCTCATGATTGATCCATACTACACCTAAGGCAGCCAGTCTATGTTCAAGGTAAATCCCTCGTTAGGGATTTTCCCAAACCCGTCAGTGTCAACTCTAAATCTTTGTCCTATATACTTGTACGCTGATGTTAGCAGAAGGAGCTAATGACTACGACATCCCTTTTTTCCAACATACGTACCATATAATGCTGTAATTCTACCCCATGATAGGGTCACCACACAAAATCACAAACCAGACCATCTTTAGCCTGACTTGTTGAGATATCCTGCACATGCTACCAATGAACCCGAACTGTTCAAGGACCCACTTTTTGAGAATGTCAGTGTCCTCAGATTCCCTAGCATTGGTAGCGCATTGAACGGTACTATTCCTAGCACACCATCTACCTTAGAGTAACACAAATAAGTTGAGCTCTACACCAAAGTGAGATCCCGGTTACACCAAGGCATCTGTGGCTAAGTCAACCGAACTTGCATCTTTACCTTAGCTAGCACATGGCTCCTCACCATATGTTGGCACATAGCAGCCTAAGAACTTAATGTCATCTCCTAGGTTATCATAATCCTAAGATGTCCAAAGTTCTTAGTCATATATCAATTAAGACCACTCTAGGTGTTAATATAACATGAACCTAAAGTGTCTCTAGATTTTATCTCATGTCAACATGTTCTATGTTCTTGCTAAGTATCTCCAAAACTCTAGCATAACATGAACATATCAAATAACAACATAGCATGAGTATAACCATCAATAGCATGCATAGAATCACATTATACATATACTAGCATAACATAACTTTCAACTCACATCAAATCACATGCTAATTAAAATATGTGACAAAGCAAATATATAACTTATCAGCATGTACAATAAGCCCTCACTTGAGTCTCAAAACAATCTTTAGCAATAATCACAGCTTGGCCGTGATACTTAAAAGTAAGCAAACAATCAATCAATCAAGCAAAGTAATTATTTCCTGCTTCAATATAAATCACAACTTGACCGTGATTTATCAAGCAATAACACAATAACACAAATATCCTAAAATAAAATAAATACAACCAAAGAAACATACATAAATAACTCAGCTCAACCAATCTTCCTAACTACCCTTACTACTCACAACCTCACAGCAATTCTTGATTTAATCCCTTTTTAATCAACCAAATAAATTAATAAATTTTAAAAGAACACAACAACTGTCACGCCCCGACCCTACTGTCGGGCACGTGGCAACCGCCGTATGAGCCCCAAAGGACCCATACAAGGCATTTAATGGTAATCACAGTCCATATACATCATCAACACAGCGGAAATATACATTTAAAACATCTAACTCAACACTGCTAACACAGTCCTGATAAACCTACTACAATTCTATGATAATTATCGGTCAATAAAAATAAATCTATCAATAAACTCATCTTCATCAACCGTCATGATCGATCATCTAACACACTTGTACACACATTGAACGCGGTGTGCTCAGCCTTGCGGCCTAGTGTGAAATTACATCTCGAAATCGTAGATAGGAAATCAAACACTAGGGGGAAGTACTAGGATGCCTTTGGAATGATCGTTAGGCGTGAGCTCTCGGCGAAGAGGACTACGCGAGCAGAGGGGAATGATCATTAGGGTTCTTCCAACAGTGGGGTTTTGTCCCTTCCCAAGAACCGGTTCGGGTAGACCGGTATTGGTTCAAGCAGACCGGCTCAGTGAAGCTGGTCTTGTTCGGCCAGTACGCACACGTGGGAAGCACATGCATACAACATTTTGCAGTTTCATCCACTACTTCCCTAGTATCTCAAATAAGTCCCTCAAACCTTAAATAAAATTTTAACTTGGTCCCTATAAATTTTAATAAATTACCACTACATCTTTTTTAATCCAAACATCAACCTAATGTCATCACTTTGGTCCTAATTCAATATAAAAGTTCTCTAACCCCCTTCCACACAAATCTAAATATAAGTAAAATTTTAATCTCTCATTATTAATATTTTATTTTTATTTTTTTTAAATTTTTTTTCCTAATTAACCAATATAGAAGTGGGGGTTTACAAGTTCTCACCCCCTTAAAAATTTTTAGTCCTCCAAAAATAATTCACAACACCAATACAACGAATTTGTTAATTTTAAAGCTCTATTCTTACAATACTTCCTATAATCAAAGTCTTATATATATATATATATATCCCACTTTCTTTCTGGAGCTATATTTATTATTATTATTTTTAATTTAATTTAATTATTATTATTATATATATATATAATTTTAACCAATTACAAGAACCAACAAGGTATATAAAAACTACCACTAGTAGGTATGCTCATTATTTAATTTTTTAAATTAAACCTGGTTGTCTTAAACCTAACACTCAAGCACTAACGGATAGTTTAAAAGCAAAATACCACCCAATCAAACAAAATGTGTTATGTTTATCATATGTCCAATATTGAACTAAAAGTTTAGCAATTAATACAACTAAAATAACTCATGGTATGTCACTATGCGAGGGATCATCTGGTAAATGTGCCCTGATCATCAGTGGATAGGTCTGGGTCATCGGCAACCATGTCCGGATCATCGGGATCTATGTGTGGATCATTTTGGGCATCCATGCTATCCATTGCGAAGAGGCGCGCGTGTGTTCGTGGGGTCGGCCTCTGAGTATGTTGGCCTGATCTAGTGGTAGGTCCCTTAGTCGGAGCTGGGGTGGATGCAGTAGGTACGGTCGCCATGGAGGATCAGCTACGATCAGCTGCGGCAGAATGTATAGCCGACGGCTGAGAGACTCCAGATTGTCTCCGATGCGGACAGTGTGGCCTGATATGCCCCCGTTGACCGCACTGGTAGCAAGTAATCGTGCGACATGGCCCTGCATGAAGCTTGTTACAAATAGCGCAAGGACTCATCTTTGGAGTGCGATGTACCTGCGTAACCCTAGGTAGAGGTGGCAATGAATAAGTACGGCCCTGTGAACCTTGTTGGGTAGTCCTCTGAGTGACTGGGCCCTCAAGTGGAGGCCCCTCAATCGCTGATGCTACTGAGGGTGTTACAGTGCCAGATTTATCCCTTCGACCAGCTCGATCTATCTGATGCCCAAACCATTTCCTCTTATGCTGATCTGTCCTTCTATCAATCTCGTGAACTTGCCTCTCAGCTGTCATGGTGTCACGCCCCGACCCTACTGTCGGGCACGTGGCAACCGTCGTATGAGCCCAACGGACCCATACAAGGAATCAAGTGATACATACAATCCAAACACATCGTTTACACAACGAAATATACAATCAAAATATCTAACTCATCGTTTCTAACACAGTCCCGATAAACCTATTACAACTCTATGATAACGATATCAATAAATAAAGATCAACTCATCGAATACCTCATCTTCACCCACTATCATGATCGATCATCTAACGCAGCTGCACACACAGGGAATAGCGGTGTGCTCAGCCTTGCGGCCTAGTGCGAAATTACGGCTCGAAATCGAATAAGGAATCCAAAGGCTAGGAGGATTAATCGGGGATGCCTTGGGTTTATTAATTAGTCATTTTCATACAATACATATGAAGCATATCATAAATGCAAAATACTGTGTAAGCATATACAACAAGTGTAGCACTAGATATCACCTAAGCCGTCTCTAGTAACTATGTCATCAATGTCACCGGAATGTCATCTACGATGTACTATGTCTATTAGTCTCAGGACTCGGGCTGCCAGCCTATGCTTAGTGAATACTCCGGCTAAAGAGCATCACTAAGCCCATCAGTGCCGTTGTCTCTGTCTCTCCCTACGCCCGCTGCACTGATGTTGGCGGAGGTGACGGGTGACCCTTAATCACACTCCTCTGTTTCGCTAGTCGCCTACGATGCCTCCCCTAACGAAACCTGTCGTGCCCTTACATCCTCCCCGGATTCCGTAGGGGCAACGACGACTCGTGTAGTACTACAACATCGTCCGAAAATGGGGTCACCATCAACAAGACTCATCGACCACGGCTAGTCGATAAAATACAACCCTAGGATCCGGACTACCCATCCGACTGTCTGCAGAACGTCAAGGATGGTAGCCGTGTGGTCAACGGATCCACTGTCCAAGGCTATGCGGAGGGATGTCACTGTCCCAATCCCCGAGCAGCGATGCCTGCCAAGAGGTGTGCAAACTAGCTGTCACCGGAATGCTACAACCTCGACGACATGTTTGCTAGGTTCTTATTTTGGTTTGTCCCGGCTAGCCATCTCAGGACTATCATGGTGTCGCCTAGACGGCACACGTGCGGGTATAACTTTTTGGGTAGGAACTTATTTCGTATATCCAGTCTAATGTGACCTTCGAGTTTGTACAGTCCCTTTCCCTACCAACTCCCAGTATCTAAGCTAAACATAACCTCGGGAGTGGTACTCCCAGTATCTAAGTTATGCATAACCTCGGGAGTGATGTGTAGTGGAGCATCACCATACTGCCCATTGGCAGTACGCAGTGGCCAAACGGGGTATGCAAGCAGTACCCCTTCTTGTCTGATCTCTAGTGATGTCTCCTAAGAGTTTCTAACATGTCATCATTCTTATCTATAACTGCATGGTAATCGTACTATCATAGCATAGATGAATAGTATAACAGGCAGGACAAGAGTTATAGACATGTTAAGTATGTAGCATGGTAAACATAGCATAATCATGCCTGTATACAAAGTAAATCATACTAACATGCATTTAAATAATATCATAGTAAGCATAACATGCATTTATCAAGTAAATCATACTAACATGCATTTAGATAATATCATAGTGAGCATAATATGCATTTATCCATATATACATAATCATGACAAGCATTTCATTTTACTATATTTGAGGCATCCAAGAATTTTCCTAAGAAAACCTCGGCAGGAATTTTCTAGCTTAAATAAATCCTAAATTCGATGAACCAGCGCATCTTTATCGGAATTTGAGCTTTAGAACCAATCGAATTAAAGCTCAGAGATCGTAATAATAAGTAGCTCCCAAGTCAAGATAGGATCCCTAAAATAATAAAGATTTTATTTAAAATAAAATCTTTATAATATAATATGATAGAAATTATTAAATCACTAGTAACTCATGAATCATCTAGCCTAATCCAAAGTAAATGATGTACTTCAACTATTAGGCCCAACTTCGTACTCAAACCCAATCCTTAAAATCTTCAATCCTCTTCCATCACCTCTAACTTATTAGAATAGTCAAATTCCAATCAAACTTAATCATATCTTCAAGTCCAAGTCAATAGGAAGTTCAAGCTAATTATTCTCTAATTTAATTTAACATCATCACATCAATAATTTTTCCCTAGTGTCAACCTTCATTCGATTCTCTCTACATCTCCAATTATTGTACCCTATGCACAATCTCAAGTAGGGAAGAATAACAAAGGAGAATGAGAGGAAATAGGGAAATGAGAAAGAGGTTATAATGGGAGAGAAGAAGGAAGAACCCAAATTCTCACATCAATATACCAACACGTGCAAAATCATCATATCACAAATATCAACAATTTAAAACGCCACCATTGCAACAACTCACAAAAATTCACCTTCATTGAAAACCACCACATCCATCACATAAACACACCGATTTATAATCATCAAAGCCTCGTCAAAAGCCTACAACCAACATCGTCAACCCATCCATCAAAGCACCATTTAAACCACCACATAATCACATTATCATGAAAATAAAGCACGAACAACTCAACAACTACATATTAATCAAAATAATCATTAAACAATCAATAATTAATCATCATCAAAACCATCGATAATTTATTATCATCAAAAGCAACAACAATACCACATACAACAGTATCAAAGCCATCATCAAAACCCAATATCGTTAGCAACACTACCACCATCATTGAAAACAACATATTACAACATAATACAAAAATTCTCCACAACTAAAAACATTAGCAACCAACAAAATAATAAATAAATCCAAAACCATTGGCGGTATCACTAAGAAAAATAAATCCATCAAACCATCATCAACAGTACTAATAAAACACTAGCAATAAATCTCACCATCAACCGTACCAACAAATAATACCAAGCCGAGACAAGAACATAGTGGGGAGAGAAGAAAGGAAGAAAGAGTTCAATAGGGGAAATGGGAGGAAGATGGGGGAGATAGTGTACATTCAACCAAACACCAACATCGCAGCATGCATACCATCATCATCAACCAATCAACTAATCATGAGAAACTCACCATAAACATCAACAACTCATCATATGATATCTAGCAAATTGAAACTTAATAACATCTCCCTAGTGCAGACCTCACTTCGATTCTCTCCACCTCCATTATCATTATTCTATATACGCATCTTAAAGTAAAGAAAAGAGAAAACCCAATAATAGAGAAGGGGAGAGTATGATAGGGAGAGAAGAAGGAGGTGGGGGAGATAGGTTGAAGGAGCCGCTGCAGAATCATCCCTCTGCAGCTTGGTCAAAGGTGCGACGGAGCTCCCCTGGTGGCTTCACTCAAAGGAGGGAGGCGGAAAGGGCAGTGGGTGCCGGCAGATTCCGATGGTGGATGTTGAGCTTCGTGGAAGACGTCCTCGCTCCAATGCTACCACTGACGACTATAGGAAGGATGGTGGATGTCGAGCTTCGTCGGCGGCAAACGAGTGATCGATCGTCGTCTGCTAGGTATTGGGCGTCAGCGACAATGGAACCTCTGGACTCGCACGAAGGACGGAGGTGGAGAAGGATGTCGCCGGAGATTGGGGAGGTCATCATCATGTCCGTGGGCATCGAGAATTAGGGTGATGACCGCGGCGCTCGCTCAACTCGCCTTCATACACTTGGACCGATTCGCTTGAACCATTTCGCTCCGGGTCAGAAGGACCGGCTCAACAATACTGATTCTGTTGGCTGATGGTAGATCACGTGAAGAGCACGTGGTTTGCGTACTCTTACCTCTTGGTCCATCAATCCAGTTAAATCTCACCTAAGTCCCTCCAACTTTAATAAAAATTTTAATTAGGTCCCCGTAAATTTTATCAAATTATAATTACATCCTTTTAGATCTAAAAATTTAGCCCAATTTCACCATTTAAGTCCTAATACCACTTAAAGATTCTTTAACCCTCTTTACTCATATCTAAGCATATAGAAAAAAAATTTTAAATTAACCATATAGAAGTGGGGGTTTACACATGGCCTTCTCTACAGTTCTTTGAAAGTTCACAATGTCATGCATTTCTACCCTTTTACGAATGGAGTTATCTAACCCTCGAATAAATAGAATGCATCGATAATTCTCTGATACAATCAGCTATGGCATAAAAGAAGCTAAACGATTAAAATCTACTACATACTCCGCCATTGACCTACCATGCTACTTGCAATCCAAAAGCTCTAGTCTTTTTGCTTCATGTTGCATAGGCGTATAGAAGCGCATGGTGAAGTCCTCCTGAAATTGAGCCCAAGTGAGATCTGAAATATTTCGGCCTACTAGTTCTCGCCACCATATCTTTGTCTCTCCACTTAGCAAGTGATGGGCTATGCTGAGCTTATCCTTATCTGACAGTTCCATCTCAGCAGTGATGTCACGGACGTCATCGAGCCAATCTCAAGCCTCCTGTGGGTCAGATGACCTAGAAAATATGACACATCCAAGTCGTTGGACATCTCGCAGCAGCCAACTGTCTGACCGGGCGTGCAGCCCCCGAAGGTCTCGAAGATAAAGTGGCGCTACTAGTATGTGGTCTCTGACAAGCTGCTCTAGTCGGTAGCCTCTGAAAAGTCACCAAAGGAGTAAACACGGGTGCTCGGGCCACGACTGGCACTAACTCCAAAAAACTCTCCTCTAGGGTAGGGATGGCAGTTGGAGCGGTATTTGCTGGGATCTCTGGTGCCACCATCGATGTAACATGTGTAGCAATAGATGGGGAAGGTATGACTTGTGGCCCCCTCGTCGGGTTCTGCAACACAGGAAGAAATGCACTAGTAATCACTGCTGCTATGAGGTTCATGTCACTCTGCACCAGCGGTGTTGGACCTAACGGTGCATCTAGGTTCGTCTGCTGAATTGCAGTACGAGCAGCACTCGAGCTTCGTCGTGTCACTGATATCGACTGCTCCTGGGTCGGCTCTCGTGATGCTCTCTCAGAGCTCCTAGCAACACTAGTCGCAGGTGGAGGTGGAGGTATAGAAGGGTCTAGCAGATCCGTAGCTGGAAGAGGTAAAGGGATTGCCTCCTCTTGAGCCTCCACTATCTTACGAGGTCTTCCCGGTTTCCTTTTCAGTGGTATGTTAGCCATTTACACACGAAATACATCTCGATAAGCTTGTATCTATATTAACTCGACTATAAGGTAAACATGCTCCCTTTTTGATATCCTCCATTAAGGCACGATATCATAGTCTTATTATGGTTATATGATTGTACCACTTACGATCTATCTTACAATCCTAATTATATCGGGACTGTATTCCGAAACACTTAAGATTCTGAGCCCAAGCTCTAAGTATAATACTTAAGTCCTTAGGTCTTTAAACCTAGGCTCTTATACCAATTTACTCCTTAGGTTCTGAAACCTAAGCTCTGATACCACTTTAATTGTCAAGCCCCGACCCTACTGTCGGGCACGTGGCAACTGCCGTATGAACCCCAAAGGACCCATACAAGGCATTTAATGGTAATCACAGTCCATATACATCATCAACATAGGAGAAATATATATTTAAAACATCTAACTCAACACTGCTAATACAATCCCGATAAACCTACTACAATTCTATGATAAGCATCGGTCAATAAAAATAAATCCATCGATAAACTCATCTTCATCAACTGTCATGATCAATCATCTAACACACCTGCACACACATTGAACACGGTGTACTCAGCCTTGCGGCATAGTGCGAAATTACGTCTCGAAATTGTAGATAGAAAATCAAACACTAGGAGGAAGTACTAGGATGCCTTTGGATTTATTAATTATCAATTATTAACTTTTTGATGTAAATAACGTCATTAATAAAGTTGAGTTCTAACTGTTTGTGTATAGCTGTATATGTTCCTAATTGTCATCTATATTGAACCACATGTCCATCACTAATATAAATCATCTATGTTGCATAAATGTATGTATCTCTAGTATATGTCAACTAGAAGTATTTCTGTCTTTATGTCAAGTGCTTCGAGCCGCCAGCCTATGCTCAGGGGATATCCTGATCAGGGATTCCCATAAGCCCATCCATGCCGTGAATGTCCAGGTCTCTACCTATGCTCGCTGCACGGATGTTGGCAGAGAGATCGGGTGACCGTGTATCTCTCTTTACTGTCCCGCTGGTCGATCCCTACACCCCGTCCCAGCAAAACCGGTTGCTCCCGTACCTTTCCCCTTAGAAACCCAGTACGGTCACAACCTACCGTGTAGCGCTACACAACTATCCATCGACAGGGTCACCTCAATTAATATGTCCTCGGCCATGGCTAGCCGAATTAAGTAATAATCCTAGGATTCGGACTAGTCATCAGATCGTCTGCAGAACGTCTGGAATCATAGTCGTGTGGTCTACGGATCCACTGTCTAAGGCTTCAAGGGAATTCACCTCTTCAATTCAATAGCAGTTAATGTTGGCCGAGTTGAACTCGCATCCGCACAATGGGCTGTGGCTCACTCGACTACATGCCTGCTAAATCCTTGGAAGGGTTCATCCCTGCTGGCCACTCCGGGACTATCACGGTGACGCTCAAACGTCACGCGTGTGGGTAATTGTATCCGGGTATGGACTTACTCTGCTTTCTGGTCTATCTTGACCTTGGAGTTAGTCTAGCCCAATTCCCAACCAACTCCCAACATCTGAGTTGTTTGTAGCCCTAGGAGTGGTAATAGTGAGTGAACATCACTATTCGAACACTAAGGGTTCGATTTATCATCTAGGGTGTGTTACTAATACACCATCACAATTTGTGATCTAGTGATGTTCCTAGGAGGTGCTAGTATCATATATTACATATGTCTCTATCTAAACTAGAGTGTCAGGTAATTATTCTTGATACTACCTCCTATATAGTATTTTAACTTTAAATTCACATCTTGTCTTCTTTAGCAAGGTATTAGCATATCATATCACAATAAAAAAAATGAAGTAGTATGTAAAAGAACTTAATAAAGCATGTCAAATATTAGACAATATACCTATTGCATATAATTCATGCTACATAAATCATATTATTCTAGCATGTATGTTATCACATATTTGGCAAACATAACATTTTATTAGTTTCAATGCATCCAAGACTTTCCTAATAAAATCTTTCTAAGATTTTTCCTAGGTTGAATTAAATCCTACTGCGATGAACCAACGCACCTGATGGGGATCTGAGCTTCGGAACCAACCCAGATATATCGATATTACACAGCTCTCAAGTCGGAGTAATATTCCTAAAACAATATAGATTTCATTTAAAATATAAATATCTTCATAATTTAATATGATAGGAATTATTTAATCAATAATAACTCAACTTATGTGATTTATTTGGCCTAATCTAAATTAATTAACCAAACCCAACTTCATGCTCAAGCCCACTACTTTAAATCCTTAATTACCATAGATCTACTTAAGTTTTATTAAACTAGTCCAAATCAACTACTAAGCCCACTCAATTATTCTATTTTTCAACTTCATATCAAACATCATCATCAACTATATGGAATTAGTAATAACTTTCTCTAGTGCAAACCTCAATTCGATTCTTCCTACATTCATCATTATTATCCTATATACATAAATTCAAGTAACGAAAAGAGAAACATAACAACTAAGAAGGATAGAATATAATAGGGAAATGAAAATGAGAAGGAGGTGGGGGAGATACCACGAATTTAACCAATCGTAGTCCATCAAAGTACATAGTTCAATTGATTATCTATCTATAATATCACCATCTAACACTTCAAGATTTCATCAAGTGATTCAACCATCAGCCAATACCCATCAATTTCACATGTAGCAAACTAATCCAACAGCATAGCAACTATCATCATTCAACAACTCACATCATGCATTCCAAAATCAATCCCACTGACCATAGTAAAGAAAGGAATTTGCATGAACAGAGATCCAACTGAGGGGAGATGATGTCGGATTTGCAACGAGGTCGAGTCGCAACGGTGGATGGCGAGGGGTTTCCAGAGATCAGTGGCATCGCCGGGGATCAAGCGGGCGAGGTTGATCACGGCGATGGTCGACCGACTCGTCCTCCTGCAGCTTCGCCCTCGAGCAGAGGAAACGAAGGGCGTAGGTGCGGTGAGCTCCCTTTGATGCGGAAGACGCAGCTCCACCGTTGCCCTCGAAGGAGGTCGGCGGATCAAAGGAACGCTGAGCTCTCGGCGAAGAGGGCTACGCAAGCAGAGGGGAAGGATCGTTAGGGTTCTTCCAACAGTAGGGTTTTGTCCCTTCCAACGCTGAAGCCGGTCTGGTTCGGCCAATACGCGCACGTGGGAAGCACGTGCATACAACATTTTGCAGTTTCATCCATTACTTCCCTAGTATCTCAAATAAGTCCCTCAAACCTTAAATAAAATTTTAACTTGGTCCCTATAAATTTGAATAAATTACCACTACATCTTTTTTAATCCAAACATCAACCTAATGTCACCACTTTGGTCCTAATTCAATCTAAAAGTTCTCTAACCCCCTTCCACACAAATCTAAACATAAGTAAAATTTTAATCTCTCATTATTAATATTTTATTTTATTTTTTTTATTTTTTTTCCTAATTAACCAATATAGAAGTGAGGGTTTACAACAACCACAAACAAACATCAAATCATCTCTAGTCACACCTACAAAATATATTACATTTAAATTATACTATAAGACTATAAATTAAATATCTATTTTCACAAATAAATTACACTAAAAATTTTGGTCAAACTACACCAACTTAATTAATCTAAAAATAATTTTAATAATTTTGCAAAAAATCCAATTATACCAAATAAATGTGTATAATCACAAACTATCCAATTCCATTAAATAAAAAATCTAAATAACCTAATTACCCAAATTTATAACAATATGAATTTATAAATTCTGTAAAAATACTAAATAAATCATTCTAATTCCATTTAATATAAATTAAACATAATAACATCTACCAAAATATTCCTTCATGCAAATACCATACAAACAATTCATTTAAACCCTAAATTAACTAGCACCTTAATTAAATCATAACTCCACCTTAGCAGTTCGAAAAGATTTTAATTAAATTACGAAAATTATATCTAAGCATAATAAAGCATTACAAATTATTTTAGATTTTTTGACAAATTTAATGCACTAAAAATCTTGAACCCAATAAAAAATAATTTAAAAATAGTAGCTAAAATTCAATAAAAATTCTAATAAATTTCTAAAAGTCCAAAACTCACCAACAAACATTATGCCATGTTGAACCGGATCGAACAGAACGTAAAATCGTGAAACCAGGTGCTAACCATGTCGAACCACAACTGAACCGGTTGTTCACCGAACTTGACCGGGCCGAATCGAACCAACACACGCGCGACACACGTTCTCGAATTGTGCTAGGCATAGCAAAACCACAGCCCACAATCCATTGTATGGGCAGATTGGATATTAAAGGTGTGAAGGAGAGCATCATCTCTTAAATAGAAAATGATACAACTCTTTTCCAATACTTTTAGTGTGGGACTAAATCTTTTCCAAGACTTTTCTAATGTGGGACTAAAAAAACCTTATCTCCAACCTTTCAACTTTTTTTCTTCTTTTCTAAAAAAAAATTTAAAATTAAATTTTAAAATCCTCTTTTGGCCTTTACCTAATTTTTATTTTTTTAATTTTATTTATATTTTTATCTTCCTTATTATTTTATTATTGTAATATTATAATAATATTTTATTTTTTTTAAGAAAATATGGTTTATAATTCCTCTCCCCTTAAGATTTTTGGTCCTCCAAAAATAACAACCTAGCCCCTTAAATTTTCTAGACTCTCTATCGCCCACTAAAATAAAAAAGAACATTATGAAATAATTCAATCAATTTAAATAAATTTCAAACATCTTCAACAATTTATTAAGCCAAAATACAATCAAAGCAAAATACTAAGCAAACAATTATGGGTATTGGGCTCTCATTTGGGCTTCAGTCTCCCATGTCTCTTCCTCTACATTTTCATACCTCCAGAATACTCATGTTATGCCCCAAATCCACCTTTGGGCACATAGCAACCGCCGTATAAGCTGCAATTCTACACCACAACTTATACAATGCTAAATGTATCACAAAGCACCATAATAAATTTTATTAACATAGTAGAAACATAACAAATTATATTTATACCAATACTACAAAATGAGGTTCTATTTAGATTTCTAAAATAAATTTTATTCTGTCACAGCTAGGTTCTCCCTCGCTCCCCATACCAATAGCCAACCTATAACCTACACAACAGGGAAAAAATATGTACATCTAGGTCGCGAAACTCAATGAGGCTACAAAGAGATCACCCTAAAAATAGGCATAAGGTGTTATATAAGCCAACAAGAAAACATATCCACCAAATCACACATTTAAAATAACATATTATACAATATATAACAAGATTTAATATATTAAAGTAGCAGTCACATTATTAAAACAAGGCATGTGAATATGATATAAGAACTGTATTCGTAACAGTAACTTAAATTTGAAAATGTCGTATCGCCTTAACTACTATATCATAAATTATCCAATACTACTCCTAAAGTAGTCATCCTATGTTCAAGGTAAACCCCTCGTTAGAGATTTTTTCTGAACTTGTCAGTGTCAACTCTACATCTCTGTCCTAGATGCCTGTACACTGACGTTGGCGGAAGGAGCTGGTGACCATGACACTCATTCTATGCAACACAAGTACCATATAGCACTGTAATTCTGCCCCATGGCAGGATCACCATACAAAATAACCAATCACATTCATTTCCTGCCTGGCAAACTGAGATCCACTGTATATGCTGCCAATGAACCTGGACTGCTCAGGGACCCACATCGTTGAGCATGCTAAAGTCAACAGATTCCCTAACCTGGGTACCGCATTGAACGGTATTGTTCCTAGCACACCATCTACCCTGGTGTAACACAAATAAGTTGAGTTTTGCACCGAAGTGAGATTTTGGCTACACTAAAGTATTTGTGGCTAAGTCAACTGAACTTGCACCTCTACCATTGCTAGCACACGGCTCCTCACCATAGGTTGACACATACTAGTCTAAGAACCCTAACATCTCCTCCTAGGTTATCATAATCCTAAGATGTCCAATGTTATTAATCATATATCAATTCGGATCACTCTAGATTGTAACATATCATGAACCTAAAGTATCTCTAGTTTTGGTCTCATGTCAACATGTTTCATATTCTTGCTAAGTGTCTCTAAATCTCTAGCAACATAAACATATCAATAACAAGATAACATGAGTATAAATGTCACGCCCTGACTCACCAGTCGGGCACGTGACAACTGTCACATGAGCCCGCTGACCCATGCAAGGCATAACAGGATCCAATCTCTAAAACATATATAACCCATCGAGTGAATATCAATATAATATAATCTTCTAGTACAGTCCTGATATAAGTCTACTACACTCTACGCTCCGTAATAAAGAAAGAAAAATCTAAACGAGGATGGTTGCCAACCTCAGATGGTAAGATTTTCGTCAACGATTTTCATTGTCACTGCTACACCTGCATACACATTGAACACGATGTGCTCAGCCTTTTAGCCTAGTGCGAAATTACAGCTCGAAACCACAGCATGAAATTCAAGACTAGGGGGATCGTTCAAGGATGGCTTAGTGAGATTTGTTATCACATAACAAGCTTTTTAGTATTTTACATGTATTATATGACTATATTATGTCAACCTATATTATAGGTAGATGCATGTCTGTAAATATCACTTAGGTTATATATTATATCGGTGTCACTAGTGTAAATCATATCTAACATCTTTATTTTTATATCACATAACTCGGGCTGCCAACTTATGCTTAAGGAAAGCCCTGGCCTAGGACTTCCCTAAGCCCATCAGTGCCATTACAGTCTATCTCTCTGCCTATGCCCACTGCACTGATGCTGGCGGAGAGGACGGGTAACCCATAATCACTCTCCAACGTTTCACTAGTCGCTGACCATACCTCCCCTAGCGAAACCGTCGTACCCGTACATCCTCCCCAAATCCGTAGAGGCAACGATACCTTCATCCGCAGACAGGGTCACCATCACAACAGTCTCTATCACGCCCCAATTCCATCTTTGGGCACGTGGCAACCGCCGTATAAGATGTACTTCAACACCACAACTCATACAATGCTAAAAAGTATCACAAAACACTTCAATTTTATTAATTAAACATAGGGGAAGCAAATATATTTGATAATTTAACCATCAATACCATTTTACATCTCTATCTAGGTCGCCAAATTGATATTGTTCGCCAAGCTAGGTTCTCTCTCACTCCCAGCTACTAGGCAACCTGTAACCTGCGCAATAGAGCACCTTAAAATAATGGGCTTAGGATATTGTACAACCCAACAAGATATTACATCCACTGTATCACATATTAATTCAACATGTCAATAAAATATCATACATTAATACCACATGTCAAACGAGGTATTACCAAACAGTAAATATGGAATATCATAAACATGATCATACTATAATATATGACAGCATATGATCATAACGGTGTCATTAAACTAAAGATATTATATCACTTTAACTCACATATCATCATCTATCCATTATATACCTAAGGCAGCCGGCCTATGTTTAAGGTAAATCCCTCATCAGAGATTACCCCAAACCCGTCAATGTCAACTCTATGTCTCTGTCCTATATGTCCGTACACTAACGATGGCAGAAGGAGCTGATGATCATGGCACCCCTTCTAACATAAACACGAGTACCCATTACGGTGCTGTAATTCTGCACCATAGTAGGATCACAATACAAAACAACAATTGCATCCGTCTCCAGCCTGGCAACCTGAGACCCACTGTATATGATACCAATGAACCTGGACTGCTCGGGGATCCCACCACTGTTGAGCATGCTAGAGTCTTTCAGGTTCCCTAGCCTCGGTAGCACATAGGACGGTACTGTTCCTCGTACACCCTCTATCCTGGTGTAACACAATTAAATTGAGTTCTGCACCAAAGTAAGATCCCGGCTACACCAAAGTATTAGTGACTAAGTCAACCGAACATGCATTTCTACCTTTCTAGCACATGGTTCCTCACCATATGTTGGCACATACCAGTCTAAGAACCCACACATCATCTCCTAGGTTATCATAACCCTATGATGTTCTAAGTTCTTAGTCATATATCAATCTAGATCGCTTTAGGTGTTCTCATAACATAAACCAAAAGTATCCCAAGTTTTATCTCATGTCCACATTGTCCATATTCTTACTAGGTGTTTCTACATCTCTAGCAAAATGAACATATTAAATAATCAACATAACATGAGCATGAAACATTAATAACATGCATATAACAACATCTTATATATACCGTACACAAAGTGTACACCACTCTGGTTAGAGTAATTGAACTCTATACGGGAGGATCATGAGGTCTTGGGTTCAAGACTCATTAAATTCTAAAAAAAATAACATCATATATATACCAATATAGTATAACTAACAACTCGCATCAGGAGCAAGCATATTATTGCATCATACATGCACTAGCATGATATAACTTTTAATCTCATATCGAGAGCATGCATGTAATGACATCATACATCTGCTAGTATGATTCAAGTTTCAACTCACATCCATAATATGCATACATTAGCATCTTACAGAAACTAACATGGCATACTTTCAAGTTCACAGTAACGCACATGCTAAACAAATATGTAACAAAGTAGATATATCACTTATCAAGAGGTACAATAATAGACAAAACAACCATTAGGACTCAGCATCTCTAGTAGGCCAAATTAAATTTGAAACCATAAACCCTCACCTGAGTCTCAAAGAAGATTTTTAAACAAGAATCACAGCTTGGCCGTGATTCTTTAAGTGAACAAGTAATTCAATCATGCAAAGCAGTTCCTCTCTACTTCAACACAAATCACAGCTTGGCTGTGATTTATCAAGCAATAACACAGCAGCCAATAATTTCCTAAAATAAATCCAATGCAAACAATCAAACATGCATAAATAACACATCTCAAACAATCCTCTTAACTAACCCCACTACCTACAACCTCACATCAATTTTCTTTTTTGTTACTTTTCTTTTGATCAATTAACCATTTAACAATTCAATCAAATACCACCACCATAGTTATTCAATCAAACATGTTTACATTTAAATTATACAGTAAGAACATAATTAAATTTCTATTTGCACAATTAAATCATTCTAACAATTTGATATATTATACTACCTTATTAATCTAAAATAATTTTAATACTTCTGTAAAAATTTAATTACTATATATAACTCAATTAACAATTCTCTAATTTTGTTAATTAGAAAATCTAATTAACCTAATTACCCAATTTAATCACAGTCTAAAATTCATAAATTCTGTAAAAAGATGTAACTACATCAATTAAATTTATAAATCCTAAATTATCAAACTTCGTTAATTAGAAAATCTAAATAAAATAATTTTCTAAATTTTATCACATTATAAATTTATAGAATTCTAAATTATTCAATTTCATAAATTAAAATAATCTAATTATCTCAATTTACAATCTCTTTTTTTTTTTAAAACCCAAGACCTCATGATCCTCCCATATAGAACCCAATTACTCTAACTAGAGGGATGTACACTTTGTGTACTCAATATACATTCATTAATTCCATAAAAAATTTAAAAAATCATTTTAATTTCAATTAATACAATTTAAATGTCATAACATCTATCAAAATATTTCTTCATGCATATAATATAACCCAACCTAAAATAATTAAATGCACGTCTAAAATATATTAAAAAATTTATTAAATTTATTAAGGTTCAAAACTCACCAATCAGGCCTTAGTCACTTGAACCGAATTAAACCGATCAACAAGCCGTGAAGCTAGCCGAAACACAGTTAAACCGACCGTTCACTGACCCGGACCAACACGTTGTCGGCTATGCTAGGTATGGAAAAGCCGTAGCCCACAACTCATTGTATGGGTAGATTTGATATTCAAGGTGTGAAGGAGGGCACCATCCCTTAAATAGGATCAGGTTGCAACTCCTTTCCAAGAATTCCTGATGTGGGACTAAATATTTCTTAAATAGAAAAGAATAAAACTCATTTTCAAGAATTTCCTGATGTGGGACTAAATATTTTTTAAATAGAAAAGAATGCAATGATACATTAGACCAATAGCCCCGCTTTAACCAACTAAGCTAATAGGCCAAGTTATTATTATTATTATTTTTAAAAAAAAATAAAAAATAGGGTTTACAATTCCTCTCCCCCTTAAGATTTTTGGTCCTCCAAAAATAACAACCCAACCTCTTTAAGTTTTCTAGACTTTCTGCTCCCCTTTAAGACACATAACAACCTAAAGAAATCATTCGATCAATTCAAAAAAATTTCAAACATCTTCAAACAATTTATCAAACAAGAATACAATCAAAGCAAAGACCAAGCAAATAAATTTTGGGTATTGGGCCTTAATTTGGGATTTGGTCTCCCATATCTCTTTCTCTATACTACCGTTTCTTCAGAGCACTCGAAACTAGAGGTACAGTTTTACCCCTCACCACTTCATCACGGCTATCAATTATAGCTATTGTCCTAAGCCCACAGCTCAGATCATCTCTCAAAGTAATCGAAGGTGCACTCAGAATATGCGATGGATCCGACACATATTTCTTAAGCATCGACATATGGAATACGTTATGGATTCTATCAACATTTACCGATAGCTGGAATCTATAAGCCACCGGCCTAACTCTCTCTAGAATCTCAGACGACCCAATATAGATCGGATGCAACTTTCCTCTCAGGTGAAACCGAAAAAAGTTATTTTTAAGGAGACACCTCTAGGAACACTCTGCCCCCAACTGCAATCTCTAACAGCCCTCACCGACTGTCTGCATAAACTCTTTTGTCTATCATGAGCTGTCCTCAATCTCACTCGGACCAATTTACAAAGAAAGATAGAGCAGGCTAGTCTAGGAAAAAAAATCACTGTTTTTGCTAGACAATCTAATCCCGTCAATTAATTGCTTATAGCTCGATACCCGGTTATCCAACCGATACCTAAAATCACATCAAAGTCTTTTCATACCTAAAGGCATCAAATCAGCTCTTTAGCTCACATCCTAGCATCTCTAAGGGTCGATCAGGCCCCTTAGAAATATCGTGTTCACATAAGAGCTCTGTGCTCCGACATCGGTCAGAACATAAGTAGGTGGACCTATTAAGATCATAGACTTTAAGTTTAGCACTCAATGGAATAAAGAATACTAATTGGTCAACTAAAGGTCTCTAAAATAATTCCAACGTTTCCATTCAAAATAAGTAATCCAAGAGAAACAACAAGGACAATTAAGAAGTTCAAGATGGAGCAATTTAAATTAAGTATCCCAATTAAATTAGTTGACTAAAAAAAAGATAATGAGATAATCACAAAAGGGTAATTATTATGAAGTATATTATCCCAAGAAGTCATGCAAATAAATATTTTCAAACATAGAACATTAGGAAGGAAACAGGCTCTCTTCTCAAGGATAACCAATTTGAGATTTCACCCTTCCAAGGAAGATATGGCTATATGAGCCCAACAAAAGAATGAATCACTAAAGAATTCATCAAGCAATATAATCAAAATCAAGAACTAAATCGGGGATCCCGGTCCGACACACTCGGCACCGGCACATCATGTAGTCTTACTAACTCATGAAGGTTTTAATTCTGGTCTTTTCCCATCCTAAGGGTTGGCTTCACATCAAAGGGACAAAAATCAAAGGACCGAAAGAGCACCCGAGGATGTTTTGATATTTCAATCAATTATTTCAATAAATCAAACCATCATACCATAAATTGTATGTCAAAACTTTAATACAACCGACCAGTAGTTTTGAAAATCTGCTTTAAGGGATAGTAGATAATGTAACTTGGGTTTCCAACAGTTCCTAAATATGAAGTTCCCACTGGATCTAGATAACTTAATTGACAACTCCAAAAGATCAAAGAAAGATCAATGAATATAGGCTATAATTCAATCACTTCAGCTGGTATTTAGGATTAAAATCTAATTACCTTATTTAGCCTAGCAGGGTAGATACTTAGCTAAGTAGAAAGATCTCATTAGGATGGACTGGATGATGGCTGCTGTTACAGCAAGGATTAAACAACAAGATAAAGGAAAAATGACTCCTTGAAGATTTGAGAATTGATTGAATCTTTCCTAAGTGATCTTAAAACGTGATGTATCATGATAAACTTAAGATGTTTGATGTACAAGTGTACAAGATGGATCTAAACAAGAATGTATGGCAGTGATACTCACATCGGAAATGGATTTAGTGTTAGCAACAAGAAAGTATGGTATAAATAAACATGTCACTACCCTTAGTCATGGGATTTTACTTTTCACGGGAGTGTACTTCTACCTATTTGCACCCCTAAGGTAATGAAAAATCTAAATTGTTAGGAGGGATTATTCAGCAAAAGGTGTAAGAGCTTAGGCGAAAGGATTAAAGAAAACTGAAATTGGCAAGGTTTCAAATGTAGTTAAGGTAAAATTTTAGTTTTTTTTTTCTTCACATAAGTCCATGGTACTTATTATGTTAAAGAATATGACTTAGTTTCGTAACTAGAAGATTATAGTCCAAAGGTAAGAGAGAGAATGGATATGTATTCTACTGGTAGCATAGACATGACAGATAATTGGATTTTCAACTCAAGGGTATCAATTTTCGGCACACTAAACTTTTCAGGATTTAATGAACTTTGAAAGGTCATAACTTCCTACACAAGGATCAGATTAAACTAAAATTTCAAAGGTAGGTTTTAGCATCAGTGAAGAAGGTGTCTACCAAATTTCACAAGGACTGGACACTCAGAGCATTCAGGGTGATTAAATCTCTGGGACAAGATAAACCTGATGGTGATAAATTTTCAGATTTATGATACTTAGCTATAATGATTGATACATCTCACTATCTTCGATTTTAGTTTACCTTTTAGTTGGGTATGGAAATTATGGTTGAGAATCTGAGGTAGGAATAGTATCTCAAAGTGAGAATACAGTAAGGGTTCTTAATAAAGGATAAGGCTACAAAATGGATTCTCCTTTAGTACCACTTGGAAATTCCAGAATTGGGAATCAAGGTTGGTTTATTTTGGATGTACTAGTTCGGTACAATAGGTATACTCGTCCAGGATTTGTTAGAAGGTCTTCAAAATTTGACCTTGAGGATATGGAAGTATATGGACAAGAGGTCAATTCTCTAAATCTAACATGCTGAGAATGTCAACTTTCAACACTAGCAGTTCATTAAGTTTACTTGCAACCCTTACTAGATTGTTCAACACCTTGAGGTTCTAGATTGCATTTAGACCCCTTCTTGAGAGGATCAAGAGTATCACCAAAAAGGGTTTTAAAAGATTGACAAGGATTTGGAGGAGAATTATGCTAAGGACGGAAAAGAATTGTTAACTATTAATGGAAGGATTTTGGGCCCATTTAGTGCCAGGGAAGGTACCATCGTAAATGCACTCAAGAGTATTTAACAGAAGGATGGTTAAAATTTTAAGAATGATCAACCTCTAAAGAATGATCGCTGCTAAAGGTTTGTAGGAACAAGATTGAAATAGATCAGTGGATGACAGTGATGGATTAGATCCTCTGTCCATATAGTTCATGGGTATCAAGATTTTGGTTTTCCTAACTTAAGGAAAAAGAACTACATTGCATAGTATATAGCTCTTGTGATATGCAAGTTCTTTGTGGTTACTCATATAAGATGGTCAGATAGGGATAAAAGAGTGAGATTGAAGTAAGATAGTAGATATACTCCAACAGTACCAACTAGTTCATATGATACCTAAAACTTTAGGGTTTATTTGACTCCTAAGATCAATACCTAAGATCACCAAAATATGGGATATGAGATGATATTGATCTCTGATTATGATTCAAAAGTAAGGGATGATAACATCAATAAAAGCTAGGGGAATGAAACTCTACAATGAGCTATATTCTTTAACCAAATTCTGGATATATAGAGAAAGGAAGAAAGCTCATTCTTACACCTTGGGTTGATATTTAAGTATGATAGGAAAATAATTGGAGAGAATATCTAAACTTCTTCTCAGCCTCTACTAGAAGGAAGCAATTTCCAGAGCTGTAGCAAAGATCAAATTTAAACACCCAAGGCTGCATAAGGTATCATATTCAAAGTTCAATATTTATGCATGGAGGATCCTATTCATGCATTACTGATACCAATAGTTAAATGACTCTCATATTAGATAATATGGAAGGAAAAATAGTTGTTGCATCCAAAGACCCTTAAATACTTAGTTTGGGCAGAAGTTTCAGTCATGAAAATTTAGGGACTAAATCAAGAGAGAATTTACGAATTTTGCTAGAATAGATAATTAGTCCACATTGTGTGGCCAGATGGGGTCATTTGATCAATAGATGAGTAAGGTCAACTAGAATTGAGGAAATCTCAGTTGCTAATTCAGATAAGGGATTCAACATCAACATCAACCAGTAGCAGGCATAAAATCCCAACAATATGTTCTCTATAGTCTCATATGGAATACTCTTAATGTCTAGGTCTTCCTAGGTCAAGTTTTCAGCAATCACAATACAATTTAAGCACAATCAATATAATCCAAAAGCACACAACAACCAACAAACAATTTACATACTGACTTCAACCAAACATAAGCATGGAACATCATCAAGCAAGGACATAAACACAACGCAACCAAGTAAAAATTAACTATAAATATATTTAAAAAAATGATGATAGAAAGATTATTTGGTTTGAACAGGTGATTAATAAAATCATAGATATGAGTAAAATAAGATAAAATTACCTAATGTAGAGCAGTTCTTGAGATCTTTTCGTACTAAAACCTCAAAAGAGGAATTTGCGCAGGCAACTTGACCGAATCTAAGGGAGAAAATAGGTGAGTGGTGTGAGCGGCAAGAGGGTGTGAGCGGCAGGAGAGTACGGCGAAAAAATAAATTAGGGTTTTAAAAACTAGGTCAAAAGGGACTGGCGGACCGGGCAAGGAATCGACATAAAAGGATACCCCATATATCCCTAGAATCTTTCTTTACCCCGTCAAAGTTGTCTCACATGTGTACTTAGGCCTATGATGTATCCTAAGTCCTATCCTTACCTGTAATGTCATCTTTTTAAACTTGGCTCTGATACAACTTTAATTGTCACACCCCAATTCCATCTTTGGGCACGTGGCAACCGCCATATAAGATGTACTTCAACACCATAACTTATACAAAGCTAAAAATTATCACAAAACACTACAATTTTATTAATTAAACATAGCGGAAGCAAATACATTTGACAATTTAACTATCACTACCATTTTACATCTCTATCTAGGTCACCAAATTGATATTGTTCGCCAAGCTAGGTTCTCCATCACTCCCGGCTACTAGGCAACCTGTAACCTGCACAACAGGGGAAAAATATGCACATCTGAGTCACGAGACTCAATGAGGCTACAAAGAGAGCACCCTAAAATAATGGGCTTAGGATATTGTACAACCCAACAAGATATTACATCCACTGTATCACATATTAATTCAACATGTCAACAAAATATCATACATTAATACCACATGTCAAACGAGGTATTACCAAACAGTAAATATGGAATATCATAAACATGATCATACTATAATATATGACAGCATATGATTATAACGGTGTCATTAAACCAAAAATGTTATATCACTTTAATTCACATATCATCATCTATCCATTCTACACCTAAGGCAGTCGGCCTATGTTTAAGGTAAATCCCTCGTCAGAGATTACCCCAAACCCGTCAGTGTCAACTTTATGTCTCTATCCTATATGCCCGTACACTTACATTGGCAGAAGGAGCTGGTGATCATGGCACCCCTTCTAATATAAACACAAGTACCCATTACAGCACTGTAATTCTGCACCATAGCAGGATCACCATACAAAACAACAATCGCATCCGTTTCCAGCCTGGCAAGCTGAGACCCACTGTATATGATACCAATGAACCTGGACTGCTCGAGGATCCCACCACTGTTGAGCATGCCAGAGTCTTTCAAGTTCCCTATGTCACGCCCCGACCCATCTGTCGAGCACGTGGCAACTGCTGTATGAGCCCAAAGGACCCATACAAGGCATTTAATGATATACAAATTTCACATATATTATCATTACAGCGGATAATACAATTAAATTAACTAACTCAACTCTACTAACACAGTCCCGATATACCTACTACAATACTATGGTCACAAAATAGTAGATGACTATGTTTGTCGATAACCTCATCTCCGGTAGCTATCCTGATCGGACGTCTATTAGACCTGCACACATTTGAACGTCGTGTGCTCAGCCGCAAGCGGCTGAGTGCTTATGGCTCTAACCGCAGTAAAATAACTCAAGTAGCAAACAAGGAGATTCTAGCATGTACTAGGCGAATCGCTTCATCTCCACGACCTAGCGACCTGTCACTCCATGCGTCTTCCCCAGACAATCCATGAAGTAACTCGTGTAGTACTACACCAAGGGTCACCGCACCTATGTAAACGTATCGGCCACGGTTAGTCGGTAATAAACCCCAGGATCCGGACTACTCTTCAGAACGTCTGCAGTACGTCTGGTATAGCCATGAGGTCCATGGATCCATTGTCCAAGGCTATGCGGAAGGAGTCACTATACCAATTTACAAGCAGCGATGCCTGTCAAGAGGTGCGCATCCTAGCCGTCGCCGGAATGCTACAACCTTGGCGAAATGTTTGCTAGGTCATTGGTTTGGTTTCATCCATGCTAGCCATCTTAGGACTATCACGGTGGCGACTTAGCGACACCGTGCGGGTATAGTAAATACACCACAACGTTCTCTGGCAATAAGCCAATTCATATTTTATCCCCACACTTTATGTCCAAGATGGTTTCAACCTCTTTGGGTGGTATAGATTTATGAGCATTAAAGCTCGTATCCGTAACTTAGGAGATCATATATGATGCATCCTCAGTGTTTTCATACATAAGTATGTCAATGTCATATGTATATAAGTGATGCTTCTCGATGCCTATGAATATGTCACACTATAGTGTAACATAATAGGTTCTAGAAGTAACTATAACATTTTATTATTTTTCATCACATCAACATAGCAGATAATGAGCGAGAGAATAACCTAGCATATATTTGAATAACAATAGCAATAAGACAACAAGCATATCACATTAATGATATAAATAGACTATTTTAACATACAAAGGATTAATTATAAATAATTAAATATTGATTTCTAAACAGTAAAATATTTATGCAAGAAAATAACCTAGTGAATAACCGTAGATATAAGACAACAAGCATATCATATTAATCATATAAATAGATTATTCTAACATACAAAGAATGAATCATGAATAATTAAATATTAATTTCTAAGCAGCAAAATATTTATCTTCTAAAGTTTCACTAACTTAAGATTAGTCTATTGCAGTGAACCGGCGCACCTGGATATGTAGATCGATCTTCAGAACCAACCGTATGTTACCTTGAACGTCGTCTAATTATATCAAGGTATCTACTTATTACAAGTAGCATTACCTTTAGATATGATCTTTAACATTATATATTATTAATCCTATCTACAAAATACTAAATCAACCATCTCAACCATTTTTCCTACCTAACCCATCCTAAATTAATTATTCAATAAGGTTTGATTAATCCAAACTAATCTAATAAATTAACCTTATTCACTTTATAAACCTTAATCATAACTACCAAGCAACCATTAGAGTCTCAAATAAAGTCCAACTAAAATTGCAATCATCCCTAGTCCTAATTTACCACTCACTAATTTTTATTTAATTATAATATCTAATTATTAGTAGAGAGGAAACTATTAATTGTGCCCTAGTGCTGACATACATTCGATTATGCATTCCATCATAATTAACATATCATCTACATGTCATCAAGTAAAGGCAAGGAAAAAAAAATAGAAATAAAATCAACACTCAACAGCAATACACCGTATCAACTCATCACAAGCCAACCAAAATAACATCACTATTAAATCCACATTCACAACCATCAAAATCATAATACTTGAATACCATCAAGTAAGAATAAATCATATGTGAATACCATCAACTAAGAATAAATCATATCATCAGCATCACTGCCAAGAAAATCCCAACCACATAAACATCCACCATCAAACCACCAATTGCAACACCATCATCAAAACACCATGAAAATTCAGCAACCCACAACATCATCAAACCACCAATTCAGCAAACTCAGCAACCATTGAAACCAACAGCAAAAACAGGGCACATCATCAACCCACCATATAAACTCATCAACAACGCACGGCCAAGAAAATAAAAATAAAACAAGTCATCACTCAGCTAACAAAGCATATCAGAATTAAGGAGATCCATATGAGATTAATCAACATCCTTAATCAGATCATTAACAATGGGAATTTGGAATTAATCGACATCATTAGCAGAAGCAGGTCAAGAAATTGACCTTGGCGTGGAAGCGTAGATCGAATTGGAGCTTGCGAAGAGGAGCGCTCGCCGGTCGTCAGCTGGAGAAGGGAGAACGAGGTCAGTCGGTGGTTGATCCGGAGTGGCGAAGCAGCGAGATGTGAAGAGGAGAAGACATCGCAGGTCGTAGGGGAGGACTTCCCTGGTTCCCAGCGTCGATCTCTCGGCAAGAGATCGAGAGTGGATCGAACGGGAAGAAAGAGGGCAGCGTGGGTTCGGCGTGCGAAGAGGAGAAGGAAAGGTGTCGTCGTCCGAAAAGGAGAAGGAAAAGGAAGGAAAAAAGGTTTGGGTCACACGTGCAACGCACATGCTCTGACCAAATTACCCATTTAGCCCTGCTATCTCCATTTAATTACAGGTATACCCTGATGTGCCTATTATACCCCTAGCAGGTAGGGTTATTTACATGGTTTTACCTTTCCACATTTATCCCTACTCCTTCCAACTATTTACTATGCTAATTTAAATTTTTTTTTTCCTACCACATTTTGCTCCTAAAATTTTTTTCATAAACTTTGGGGTTTACACCCTAGCCTCGATAGTGCATGGGACGGTACTATTCCTCGTACACCCTCTACCCTGGTGTAACACAATTAAATTGAGTTCTGCACCGAAGTGAGATCCCGGCTACAACAAAGTATTAGTGAATAAGTCAACCGAATGTGCATTTCTACCTTACTGGCACATGACTCATCACCATATGTTGATACATACTAGTCTAAGAACTCACACATCATCTCCTAGGTTATCATAACCCTATGATATTCTAAGTTCTTAGTCACATATCAATCTAGATCGCTTTAGGTGTTCTCATAACATGAACCTAAAGTATCTCAAGTTTTATCTTATGTCCACATGTTTCATATTCTTACTATATGTCTCTACATCTCTAGCAACATGAACATATTAAATAATTAACATAACATGAGCATAAAACATTAATAGTATGCATATAACAACATCATACATATACCAGCATGGTATAACTAACAACTCGCATCAGGAGCAAGCATATTATTGCATCATACATGCACTAGCATTATATAACTTTCAATCTCATATCGAGAGCATGCATATAATAATATCATACATCTGCTAGTATAATTCAAGTTTCAACTCATATCAATAATATGCATACATTAGCATCTTACAGAAACTAACATGGCATACTTTCAAGTTCACAGTAATGCACATGCTAAACAAATATGTAACAAAGTAGATATATCACTTATCAAGAGGTACAATAATAGACAAAACAACCCTTAAGACTCAACATCTGTAGTAGGCAAAATTAAATTTGAAACCATAAACCCTCACCTGAGTCTCAAAGAAGATTTTTAAACAAGAATCACAGTCTGATCGTGATTCTTTAAGCGAACAAGCAATTCAATCAAGCAAAGTAGTTCCTCTCTACTTCAACACAATCACAGCTTGGCTGTGATTTATCAAGCAATAGCACAACAACCAATAATTTCCTAAAATAAATCCAATGCAAACAACCAAACATGTATAAATAACACATCTCAAACAATCCTCTTAACTAACCCCACTACCCACAATCTCACATCAATTTCCTTTTTTGTTACTTTTCTTTTGATCAATTAATCATTTAACAATTCAATCAAATACCACCACCATAGTTATTCAATCAAACATGTTTACATTTAAATTATACAATAAGAACATAATTAAATTTTTATTTGCATAATTAAA
This sequence comes from Thalia dealbata, assembly GCA_030544415.1. Taxonomy (NCBI): domain Eukaryota; kingdom Viridiplantae; phylum Streptophyta; class Magnoliopsida; order Zingiberales; family Marantaceae; genus Thalia; species Thalia dealbata. The sequence goes on from CM060460.1 coordinate 17,806,231, forward strand.
TCATTCTAATACTTCTGTAAAAAAATTAATACTTCTGTAAAAATACCTTATTAATCTAAAATAATTTTAATACTTCTGTAAAAATTTAATTTTCTAAATTTTATCACATTATAAATTTATAGAATTTTAAATTATTCAATTTCATAAATTAAAATAATTTAATAATCCGAGATTGAAATCATGCTATCTCCCCCATCTCCTTCTCATTTCCCTATGTACTCTATCCTTCTTAGTTATTATATTATCCTTCTCATTACTTGATGTTATAAATATAGGATAATATTGATGGATGTGGAGATATTCGAACTGAGGTTTGCACTAGGAAAATATTATTAAATTCCAATTAGCTAGTTATTATATGATGTTATGATGGGGTGTGCTTATGGTTTTAACTGTTAAGGATATATGGTGCTACTGTTCGTTTGTTGTGATTTGTTATGTGAATTTTATGAGTTTATCTTATGATGGCTTTGATGAGGTTGTTTATGTGTAGTTTTGAATATGAGATTTGTTGATGTTGGTTAGTTGATGATGGAGTGGTATTGACTTGTTGATTATTCCGTGTTATTGACTTTAATGATGTTCGGATGAATGGTGATTATATTGTTGGTTCGTTGGTGGTTTAATGGTGTTATGTAATAGTATTTTTTTTATAGTGTTATGTGATGATTTTGATGATGATTAATTATTGATTGTCTATATTGTGGTGATGGTTTTGATGATGATTAATCATTGATTGTTTAGTGATGATTTTGATTAATATGTTGTTTGCGAGTTGTTCATGGTGCTTTGTTTTCATGATGATGTGGAGGTTTATATGGTGCTTGATGTGCATGTGGCATTATGGTTAATGGTTTCAATTGATTATGTTGCTGATATTGTTCGGTGTGTTTATGTGATGATGATATGGTTTTGTGGTTTTGGTGGTTGATGTTGTTTCATGTGGTGGTTGATGTGAATTTTTGTGAGTTGTTGTAATGGTGGTGTTTTAAATTGTTGTTATTGGTGATATGATGATTTTGCATGTGTTGGTATATTGATGTGAGAATTTGGTTGATTTTATGTTATCACCCCCATCATCTTCCTTCTTCTTACCTATTATGACATCCTTCTCATTTCCCTATTTTCTCACATTTTCCTATTTATCCCTCTCATTCTTCTTTGTTATTCTTCCCTACTTGAGATTATGCATAGGGTACAATAATTGGGGATGTAGAGAGAATCAAATGAAGGTTGCACTAAGGAAGGATTGTTGAATGTTAGTTTACTAATGGTGATGTGATGATGTTAAATTAAATTAGAGAATAATTAACTTGACCTTCCTATTGAGAGGTGTTGGCACTAAGGAAGGATTGTTGAATGTTAGTTTACTAATGGTGATATGATGATGTTAAATTAAATTAGAGAATAATTAACTTGACCTTCCTATTGAGAGGTGATGGAAGAGGATTAGAGATTTTAAGTATTGGGCTTGAGTACGAAGTTGAGCCTAATAGTTAAAGTGCATCATTTATTTTGGATTGGGCCAAATAAATCACATAGGTCGAGTTATTAGTGAGTAAATAATTTCTATCATGTTAGATTATGAAGATCTATATTTTAAATAAAATCTTTATTATTTTAAGATCTTACTCCAACTTGAGTGTATTATTAATGTATCTGGATTGGTTCTGAAGTTCAGATTGAAGTTCAGATCCCCATACAGGTGTGTTGGTTCATCGAATATAAAATTTATTCAAACTAGGAAATTCTTACCAAGGTTTTTTTAGGAAAATTCTTGAATGTCTTAAACTTGATAAAAATTTATGTTTGCTATGATATTATTTAAATACATGTTAGCAGGATTTACTTTGTCTACATGCATGCTATTCCATGTTTGTCATGCTATGTATTTAACATGTCCTAAATTCTTGTCCTGCATGTTATATTATATATTCTATGCTATATTAGCACGATCACCATGCAAACTTAGATAAGAATGATGACATGTTAGAATCTCTTAGAAGACATCACTAGAAATCTGATAGAAAGGGATACTCCTTGCATATCCCGTTTGACCACCGCATACCGCTGATGGTCAGAATGGTGATGCTCCGCCACACACCACTACCGGGGCTATACATAGCACTGATCTGAACATTTGCTCAGTTTGGAAAGCAAAGGTATAAATTATGTGGATGAAGAAAGCATACATTGAATCATATTTCTGCACAGAAAAAAGTTTAGCATCAGATAATTTGAAAATAACTCAATTTGTTAATTGATCTGCCTAGATAATGTGTGGTAGTAGTAGTACGAATTACAGGAAGAACTTGTGAAACCACATTGAGGAATGGTTTCATATATGTACCGTAATGTATTCAGGAAGCAAGACTGTAAGAAACTCATACTTTACAGGGCTCTATACAAAGCAACTTGAGATCCTTCAGTGAAGACCCAAAACAAAGACAGAAAAGGAGATAATTGTATGATATCCAATCATCGAATATAAGAACATAAAAGACAGTGTTCCATCTTCTCCATCCCATTGCAGGAAGAACTTATGAAATTACAGTGAGGAATGGTTTCATATATGTGCTGCAATGAATTCAGGAAGCAAGACGGTAAGGAATTTGAGATCCCTCAGTGAAGACCCCAAAAAAAGCAAACAAAAAAGCATAATTGTATGATATCCAATATCCAAGATAACATAAAAGACAGTGTTCCATCTTCTCCATCACAATCCATCAGAAATGGCTGTAAAGAGATCTCTACGCACACACGAAAAAAAGGTAAAAGGCAAAAAAATTTAAATTTTCTTTTGTTAAAAATATTCAGTATCTTAGCTACGATAAACCAAGGTGGCGAAATACGACTTACTAATTGAGCATCCTTTCAGCTGGGTTTGTATCAAATGGACCATGAGCTCTTGTTCACCAATTTCCATTAGCACCAAATTAACTCACTAAATAAGCCTTCCATTAGACTCCTCCATTACCTCTTCCAAAAAGCTATTCCTCAAAGGTTATACAAGACAGGCTGAAGAACATCATCAAACACATGTAGGAGCCTTCCATTAGCTTCAGATTTCCTTCTCTCTATAATCTCAATCTGCCTCTTCCCGAAATCCATCTTTGATTCTGATTGTTCTGTGAAAGCGAAGAGGGCGAAGGCATGATTTTGATCGAAAGATATGCTATCTGTCATTTAGTTTGTATTTATCTATATCTACTCCCTTTTACTGCTCGGAGGGAGCCCATTCAGTGCCTTGGATGAAATTTTCCACCGAATACGCTCCTACATGCTCCTCCGGTATCTGATTACTCCACTCCACCCTTGCAGCTGCTGCGCCTGGCCCCGAGCTCCCGTATTCTCCGTAGAACAGCGTGCCCAACGCGAAATCCCCTTTCCATGGCAGCCATCCATCCGGCATCACAACCTCCCCCATGTAGCAATTCACGTACACCGTTCTAGCGTACTCTTTCCATGGTCGCCCGAGGTACGCCCGATGCGCCCCTGGCTTCCTCCGGTACGCAGCCACGTAGTCATCGCTGCCATTTATGGTGCAACCATTGAACACGAAGCCCGTCGCTTGGGCCGGATCCGTCCGGCCGTGGGCGGCCACCGGATTGCTGCCTGCCTTCGTCGGCCCTTCTGAGCGCGGCACTATCTCGATGCTGCACCTGTCGAACACCGACGCTGAGTTGCCGAAGATGAAGTCTAACGTACCGGCGATGCGGCATTTGCGGTAGAGTTGCCGGAGGGAGCGCGCGTAGAGGGTGTCCTGGTGTCCCCTGAACTCCACCGATTCGAGCACGGAGCGATCGCTGTCGGAGCGGAAAGCGACCGCCTGGTGGGCGCCGGGGCCGGCCGTGTTCTCGAACGTGATGTCCCGGGCGGCGAAGCCATCGCCGAGGACGCCGACAGTGGCGGTGTCGTAGGTCGTGACGCCCGGGTTGTGGCCGACGTTTTGTGAGCCGGTGACGATGGTGGATCCCATTCCTTCGCCGATGAACACCACATTGGTCTTCTCGTAGGGGATCCTGACGGTCTCCTCGTAGATGCCGGCCTTGATAAGGATGACGAACCGGTCCGATCCGAAGTCGGGCGCCGCAGCCACGGCCTCCTGGATCGTGCGAAAATCGCAAGATCCGATTCCGCACACGGTGGCATTCGGCGGTCGGTCCAACGGGATGTCAGAGGCTACATCGCCGGAACGCAGGGAGCCGTCGCCAGCGGCCGCGGGGGAATCGCCCCAGTACCCGTCGCGCTCGGTCTGCGGCGGTGCCCAGAGGGAGGTGTCGGCGCCGAATCGCTGGAATGCAGCGAGCATGGAGAGGGCATTGCTGGTGAGCGCGGTCAGATCGACGAGGGCGGTCATCGCGTCGGCGACGCGGCGGGTCGAGTTGACGTACTTGAGGGCGGACCAGCAGTCGTACTGGTAGAGGAGCGCGGCGCTGGCCCAGGAGCGGGAGTCGGCAGAGCGGCCAGCGAGCAGAGAGTCGGAAGCGGCGGAGAGGCGGCGAGCCGAGAGGGAGAGGTGGTCGAGGCAGTTGCGAGAGGCGGAGGCGCGGGCGGGGGCGGGGGCGGAGGCGGAGCCAAGGATGGAATCGACCTGGGAGCGGACGGAGGGGAGGGCGGCAGCGGGAGCAGCGAAGGCGGCGGAGAGGAGCTGGAGGACGGAGGGATTGGGCGGGAGATCGGAAGAACGGGAGAGAGCAGAAAGACAGGAGAAGGGGAAGCGAGTGGCGCGGCAGGCCTGGGGGATCTCCGACTGGGAGGCGGCGGGAGAGGGGAGCGAGGCGGGGAGGAGGAGGAGGAAGAGGATGAGAGGGGGGAGTGTGAGGAGCGCGGCCATGGAGACGAGGACGAAGCGGGGGCGAGGGTTGGAAGAGTGCTGTAGTTTTCTCATCATTGCTGCTGCTGCTCCCCTCGGACTTTATAGAAGGGAGAGAGAGGGAGAATGGGGATCACGGGCGGTGGCGGTGGCGATGGCGGTGCAGTGGAGAGAGAGGGCGTGGCCACCGAAAAGGCGAAAAGAAAAGAAAAGAAGCAGGCAGCACTTGCTTTGTTCACGGACGGACGGGCGGGCGGGCGGGCGGGCGGGCGGGCGGGGGGTGTCTCCTACTATTGTTTGTCGACATCCACGGATTAAGATTTCGGTCGTGAGGTTATTTGATCGTGCCCTACCACGGCCGGGCAGGGCAGATATTGGATTAATTGTGTACATGCACGAGAATGAATTAGGGAATAGGTGGGGGTGAAAAGATAGGAAATATTAAATAAAATATTCTGGTACAAAAAATGGGTAAAAGAATAGGATGGTTGACGCAGTGGAGCGGCTGACGATGACGTGAAAATTGTAAGTGATGGATGGGTGGGCTAATCGGTGGCGCAAGACCATCAACATTGGTCGCCTGTGGTAGTGCCTCGTGAATTGTAGGCGAAGTAGGATAAACCCACCAAGAGGACGCTCGGTGTTCGATCGGTGGATACAAAGTGGACGTAACTTTATTAATATCTTATTTTAAATAATTATAATTATAAATAAATGAGTAAAATTTTGTTTTATCAAAATGACATGTCAACTTATAAGTCAGTACACAGAGTGCCTAAGTTGCCCAGACTAATTTTTTAATAAAAAGCTAAATGAACGTTTGGACCATCGCTGATTCGGTATTGCTTGCCCACCACCAAGTGGACTGTTTTAATTATTTTTTTATATTATAATATAATATAATATTAAGCATATCATCTTAAATATATATTATTTATCTTAATTTATAAAAACTAATATTTTTACTATTTTTAAATTAAAAATTTAATACAGAATTTTCAGTGTGAAAAAGTTCAATGAGAATATCTCACATCAGTAAAATTTTTACAATCAATATTCTATTAATGCACAGATATAAAGTGATAATCGTTAATGAACAAATCTATCGTCAACCTTACAGTATATTTGTAAGGCCGATAGCAATGTGCTTGATCTCACTCTCAACTTATACACAAGGGAGAACTCTCATACCTTTGATGTAAGCCCTAACTCTTGGCTCTTTGTTATCTAGGATTTACAATGGGAATGTCTCCTTATAAAGAAGGAGCTATTGTGGTCAAGGGGACGTAGCTCCATCATCGGTTCTAGCTTTTGTTCCCACGATGCAGTGTTGTAGCTTCGTAGGTGTGGATGGAGGCTAAGGATTGCAGTAATACCAATGGTGCAGGGTAGGAATTGTTCTCTTGTCCTAACTCAAACCCAATCAGCTTCCAAGTGGATTGCTACATAACTAATTAGGTAGGAGTCGCCCGCTGATTCGCTAAAACCACCATATCATCCCTCGATCATTGAGGAGTTGCATCCAGAAGCTAAGTCGTTAGCATGCATGACATCCTCAAATCTGGTTGAACTCAGCCATAGCGCGATCGAGCTCAAGTTGGGTTTGCTAAACATATATATAAATTAGCTGAACATTAAATACAATGTTACTTATTCTTAAACCTAAATGAATCATCATTACTAGTTACTATATGTTGTTGTTCATAAATTCCTGAGAATGACAAACATATATCAATCATGTTGAGTACTGACTCGTCCACTATTAAATAATTTTTATTTTTATCATCAGGTGAGGATTGTAGAGTGAGGGTCAATGATCTCGAACGACGAATGTAGGTGATAGGTGAGGATTGTAAGGTGAGGGTCAATGATCTCGATCGACGAATGTAGGTGATGGTTGATTTATGAGCTTCACGGGTGTAGGTGATGGTCATCGAAGTCAAAAGAGGTAAGAACTGTCCATCGTTGATGCAAGAGCTAATCATAAAAAATAAAAAATTAATTGATCATGGATGAGCCAATCAGAGCAAGAATTCAATGGGCAAGTGGAATAGCGATCGAGTGAGGATTAGGTGATGTACGAGCAAGGTTTTATTAACAAATCTATCAAATTTTCAATATGATATTTTTTTAAAACTTAATAAGTATTAAACCCAATGAACATTTTGTGTACTCGAATAGAACTAGAGAAATGAACATTTTGTGTACATCATGAGCGCGATAGGTTACCCAATCAGTTTGGTGAACTTTTTTTCTCAATCATATCTGACAATATTAAAATAAACTGTTAGGATGGGCAAGTAAATAAAGACCAACTGTAAGTAAACTGTCCATGGAAAAGAACTGCAGATAGACCAACAACAGTGTTCACATGTACATTGCACTTTCAACCAGATCACGCGTGTTCAGGACAACTTCATAAGTAGATTCTTTTACAGCACCCTTTAACAGCTAATATCAGTCCCGTATAGCTTTCACTACAATATGAATTTAAGATATAGCAGTGACGCATGCAGAGTCTTCTAAACAGAAGCATTAACCATGGCCCCTATGATGCAACAGCAAAATCAGCAACAGCAGCTTGTACTTCATTCTTCATCTGCTTCAGCTTTGTTCAGTTTTCTCGAGTGCTATTAGAAGGCACCAATATAAAACATAAAAACGATTAAGCCACATATCTACTAAGTAACTACAATCATAGAAGATAACAAATGAAAATAGCTTACAGTTGTAGTTGAGTAATTTCTCAATGAGATCAACATGAGTCATAAGCATTCGCCTGCAGCAATAGCGGACCAAGCCCAGAGCATCCAAAGCATCTCTAGAAATTGAGAATTAGAAAAGGGCGTGTTAATATATATACACACACACACACATATATATGATCAATAAAGATGTCGAAATGTAACAATCTGATCAATCATTAATTTAAAATACATTATGGGCATACCTAGGATGAGGGATTCTATAAAAATGAATAGGTTCTATAGAACATACATTTTCTTGCTGACAGTAAAGAAATACATATATATATATAATCACACTTCTAAAGAAAACCTTTGATCTGATTCTAACTGTCCCCACTCCCAGCTACTGTCTCCTCCAAATGATACAGCAATTCTCATTGCTCTCTTCCTCCCCATATCGACAACATCCCCTTCGATGTTCTTCTTTGTCAGCCTATGTGGATCATTGAGATGCCATATCTAAGGACAGTGTCACCATCAATTGCATGTGACCCATTGGCATCACCTGTTGTGCACCACCCTATCTCAGCTGTGTGCCACCCCCAACCGCCATTCCATGTGGCTCTAGCATCCAGCAGCCAATCTTCATTGATAGCAAGCAGCCATTGACCACCTTGTTCAGTGTGATTGTTCACATGCCCATCAAGACTAGCAGCCGAATCAGAAATGGAGGAAAGGTCACTTTGTCAAACCGATGGAATTGAACCAAATCTCCATTTCAGTCTAATTTCATCTTTGCCGAACCAATACGAATTGGTTTAGTTCAGTTTGAAAAATGTGTAGACTGAACCAACTATGAATACCACTTAACTATGACAAGTCAAAAATATTGCTGCAATGTATTGAAATGGTCAAGATTTCACATGTGCCAAACATCTCAGCATCAAAACAATCCATTCTCATTGCATCCCCTTAAAAATGACAACCTTATTCAAAATAGTTTGATTAGTAGCTCACTTGAACTGTAGCTCAAGCAAAAATTAATATCTTGAGCCTTTTAACATTTAATGCAGAGAGGTTCTTTGTTGAGTGCTCACCGAGGCACTAACTTAAAGCAAGGCAAGACATCTCCTTTTAAATAAAAGTTTAAAAATATATTCAAGGTTAAAATAATTCTGAAACAAAAAATTTCCATCAAAGTTGAGTATTTCATATGTGACTATGAGCCGAACCAAAACAAAACAGTTTTCCTTGATAGGGGTGATTCAATGAACATAGATCCAATTTTTTGATTTTCTTGCTTAGAATTTTCCTTTTTTCTGTTTCTGGTGGTATCAAAATGCCACTCTGCCTAGATATCTTATTTGCCTCTCATAATTGCCATGGAAATGACTAACACATCAAACAAAACCAAACCTGAGTTCTAAATCAAAACATGTATTCTAGGTCCTTGGACATAAAAACGAATCTCAAACACTAAATCAAATAAAACTTCAGTTGCAAATAAAAGAACAAGCTTTAGAATCTTTATTACAACATATAAAAATGATTAATAATGACATCATATTAGATCAAATTAATAACGTAGAAAAATCTAGCATTAAGTGTTACAAATCCATGCATTTTCCTAACTTCTGATGATATATGCCTCATTTTATGGAAGGGAAAAAAAGAGAGGCAAACAAGAGAAGACAGGCAGTGCAGGGGCAGAGAAAGAGAGGAAGCATAAGACAGACAGACATAGGACAAGGGACAGGGAAGACTTTAATGAGTTTGCCAAAATAACTTGTGAGGCCAAACCAAGCCTACAAGTTTGGACGAATCCCCAAGTCAACATGGTTGAATAGATTTAGGACCATAAAGATCATGTGATCCTGCAGCCCAGGCTACAAGCTGGACAAGTATCCGAGTGTTTCCTTGGACCAGAAAGATGCTCAGCAAGTAGCCCTACCAGAGGTGTCAACCCAAGCAATGTCTTCTACCAAAAATTTTAAGGTGCCAAAAAATGAATTGCCTGTTTTAACACATAGGTGCACTCAAATAAAAACTAATGACCATGTTTAATGATGCAATGATCCAACCAGCCTATCTAATCTCACACGGAGTAGCAAGTGCCAAGAGCTAAAGTAAATACTTCAAAGCAAGAAAGCTATGGCACTCCCCTAGCAATATCAATTATGGATGTAAAATAAATTTGATATAATATCAAGATATATTACTGAAAGGTGATTTTGCTAAGAAACATATAGACAACAAAGTGAAATTCTCTACTCAACAAAAGAATGATGTTCGCATTTGGGAACTTTAATTCTATATGAATTTCTCAATTAAGTGCCCTAATATGGCTTCTAAGATAAGGAACTCTATGGCATTTTCCTTAGCGATAAAAAATCGCTACAAGAAATTTGAGGAATAATCAAGATATATCACCGTATCACATGGCATTTACCCCATGCAATTCACACGTTGCTACCTAATTAATAATAATTTACACTTTGCAACCCAATCAATAATGACTAGTATAATCAAATAGATTAAAGAACAGAAAGGACCATCTCCACCGGAAGTTCCCCGCATCGCTCACAAGACAGGAAGTTCCCCTCAGTGCTTTTACTTCCTTTGTAATTGCTTCCGAAAAACCAACTCTCCGCTTGTACTCAAAATCAACTAACATTTAGTTAAATCCTCCATCACATAAATAGCACAGCTAGCACTCAAGCCCCTTCCATCATGATCTCAACAGTATTCCTGCCTAATTTATTCTCAAACACCAATCGATGCACAACTAAAAGACTAAAAATTTCAACTTAACATAAGATAATAAAGAAAAACAAAACAGAAATAAGTGGGAAGATGGATCAAATCATCCTTACCCCTCAGTGTAATCCGCCTGGAGAAGGTCGAGGTATGTATCCCATTTATTGCCAATAACCTTGAAGAAAATCAAACAGAAGCTCTAAAACATCAATCAATCATACATATAAAGAGAAAATCTACAGAATCGCAAAAGAATGGCTTCGAGCCACTGAATAAAGGCAACCCTAGATCGTTCGATCGAAGAAAGGGCACGAAGCGCAGCAGGAAGTATTGAGAAGACACCGAAGGAAGAGAGGAGAGGAGAAAGAGACCTTGCCGCAGGTGAAGCAGCGAACAGGGATGATCATCTCTGCAGCTGCTCTTCCCTCTCGCAGCCGCTGCCGACTTTTGAGTTTGGACCGAGAAAGGGGGCGACTTGTGGCGCTGCGAGTCGACTATGAGGTGCAGTAAAGTAGGTCAGTCGGGATTCCTTGATTATACTCGTTCTGCTTCCTTAATATATACCCCACATCAACCGTCCATTATTTTGCCAAAACCAAGGTGAAGAATAAATTTACGGTCGATCTGCTATTTCTTTCCGAACGATAGTGGAAAGCTCGGAGAGGATCTGAAAAATATTTTCTTTTTCTCTAAATCCAATCTCATCTATCAAAATAAAATATATATTGTATAACATCTGCTTCTAAAATAAAAAACTTCTCGATGAAAAATATCCCATCCTCCAATTAATATTTTATCCCTTTTAGGAAAAGACCTTTATTTTTGAAATGGTATAGAAAAGGATAAGTAGTCAACATCGGCAATTTGTCATGTCATTGAAGGACGACCGTAAGCTACTCAGGGTTAGAATATAAATAAGAAATAAATAAATTATTATTTTTACTATATTTATTAATAACATGAAATAATATAATATTTATATTATTAGAAATATATTATTTAATATAACACTGTATAATACCACTCTGATTAGAATTGAGCTCTATACAGAAGGATCATTTCATTAGGTCTTAGTTATATATATATATATATATACAAAGACATCTTATTTTAGAAATATTTTAAAGTATTTTAAGAGTAACGTACACTTTGTGCAAACCTATTTTTTCTTAATATTATAATTTTAAAATCTAGAATTAAAGAATTAACAACATCAATCAAATATTATAAATCTTGCATAAAAATATTTCAAGTGGAAAGTAAAATTTTATCTGAGCTCGATAAAGTAGTAAACACTAGATTTTTTTCTTTAAGTATTTAAGGGTTTGTCGTTAGAAAATCCTTTGCATTTATTTTCTTTCGGATAGGGGGATGGCTCAGGTTTTAATCACAAGGTTATTTTTGTAACTTTTTTTTCAAACTCAATGAGTTTTGAATCTAAGACTTCATGACCCTCTTGTATGAGTTAAATTACTCTAACCAAAGGGACGTACACTTTATGTAGATTATTTCTATAACCTGTATTTCTTATTTTTTAAAATCTTGAGGTCATTCAATATAATTAACCACCCGTGATGAATCAGTCATTTTCCGTTAAGGAAAAATTTTGCACGCTCAACTAATATGGCTTGAAGAATATTTTGTATTTTGTTTGTTTTTCTGAAGAGGAAGGCAAAATAAATTAAAGGGCAAACTTACAATAAAAGAAACAAGAAACAAAGAGAGATTAACGACAGGTTAGGCCAAGCCAAGCTAAGAATGGTCTCTCATCCACGCATACTTATTTGACAGTAGCAATCATTATCTTTAACCAACTCCCTACCTCCTGATGCTTAATTATTTCACCGGCTGCTTCACGTACGCATCGAACTCCAGGATCATCGAGTCGTCCAATGGTGGGTAGAGGGTGGGTAGAGCGTACCCCTGTGCCATGCGGAATGCGCCGGTACCTCCGACCAGCGACACCTCTGTCGTCTCCACCAAGAGCGAAAGCCTCGATAGGGGATCGCCAGCGTACTGCCCTCGTACACCCCCTCTCGTGGAACAAGAACTTGGCCGTCACCACCACGTAGGAGCCCTGTGTCACAGGAGCCTTCACCTTAAGCTGCAGAAGCACGCAGAGCGGCTGCCTGTGCGGCGTAGGCGGAGGATTCGCCGTGGCCTACGAGCCTGGGCCTTGCCGGAGGCAAGAAGGAGGAGACGTGGAGAATTTGGTGGAGAAGGAAGGTATTATTTCTCCAGATAGGGAACAAAACAACGACGCCCAGTCCGCTGTGAAACAGGGGAGGCAGCTGGGCATGTTTACATGCTCTCTCTCGTTATTTCCAGAAGGAAAGGGGGAATGATCCGATCTGTTCTTCCACTCCTCATTGTGGTCAGCCTTATATATTGTTGAGAGGCCTCTTATTTAGGAGGTTATTTTATGGCTTATAACCTGGACAAGGGGCGATCTACGTTCCTTGCTCTTGTTTCGTGGGCGTCCACCCGAGAGGGTGTGACAGTTCTCCCCCACTCGAGTCTGAAGATGCCCTCGTCTTCTTCCACGCTTCGCTTCCTCAATTTGGCGTCAATGATTGGAGGACTTTCTGATCGAATTTTTTCGTAAAATTTCAAACACAAACTCAGGTGAGCTAGGAGAACATACTAGAACCCTTATTTTCGAGTTTTGGTAGAGATTTGAGGAAGAAAAGAGGAGAGAAGTGAGGGGCAGCGAAAGTTTATCGCCGGAGCAAGCTCCGGTGATTGCCGGCTATTCCGGTCACGGAACTTCACAAACTTGGTGCCTATGGCTTCTCCTCGATGAGAGCTATCTACTGGTACTAGAGTTGAGGGCTGTTGGCCGCCGGCAAGCTAAAAACCCTAAATTAGGGATTTCGCCCAAATAGATTTAAACGGTGAAATTGAGCGCGTATGATGTATAAAAATTGGGGCAAATATGATTTTTGGAATCCTCATGATTGGTACCAATATTGGTGCTGATCGAAGAACTTCGCCTGCGAGGGTTCTGACGAACTATCTGGCGAGTCTCCGGCAGGTTTCCGGCGAACATTCCGGCAAACTCGAGATAAAAATTAGGGTGATTCTAGAGACCATTTTAAACATGTTGGTGAAAACAGATTTGAGAAATTGTTATCAGATTGAGAATTAAAATTCATTGAAATATTCACAATAAATTCGATAAGCAAGCACGAGGATACGAACGTTCGCGATACGAATTAGAATGTGCTTACGACGATAGGATCAGGTGAGTGTTTATTCTCTGGGCAGAATAGACGGGATAGTTCTCAATGTTTAGTCCAGGAGAACTATAATCCCTTTGATTATTTATATTTGATATTTATTGGCTCTCCTGTTAGTCAATATAATCCTGATTATGATTATAAATGAGTTGTGAATAATTCTTGATATTCATGCTTAATAACATAACCTGTTCATTGCTCTTGTTACTTGATTGATTATAAGCATGATACTATGCTTTTGTTGACTTCCAAACTAGCATATGCATCTGTTTAATTATTCGTGATACTATTTTACTTATGAAATGCATATGGCTAGGATGACACATTACTGGATAGTGCTAGAGGCACTTTCACTGCAGTGATATGTATTACATTACTAGCACCCCCATTGGCCACCTATTGAGAGGGGCATGGGGAATAGTGCTCGAGGTCAGGATGGGAGACTGGGATACTCCTGACTGGTTTTTACTCTGGATTAGCTATGGATACTAGGTAGTGAAGTGCAGTGGGCAACCCAGGGGGAAAGGGGGTTTTGTTTATCTATTCTTGCACTTCTACTATGATCTGGGTACCTTATGAATTATGATTCCTCTTCCTGAGGTGACAGTTGTCTGCAGCAACTGTATTTGATTATGCCAGCCCCGGAGACAGTCTCGTGTGATTCTTGATTACTCTTTTTAATTGACTATTGCACACGGATAGTCAGATTATCATATTCTTGAGATTTTATTATTTTATGTTCTCGGTTTTACATTATTTTCTATCCAACTCACTTGGTACGGCATTACTCACCCCGTAGGGGAACTCATTTTTATTTTTCAGGATCACAGCAGGAGAGAGACTGATAGATATTGCGGCGTATAGCTAGGCACCTGATTTCTGAAAGGTAGGACAGTTCTACCTTTGTTTTGTGTGTATAAAAAAAATCCACTGGTTAGGTATTTTGTATAACCTCGGGTATGTGCCCCTTTTGATTGTAAATTACTTGTATATAAGTGTGTGTCACTGTAGTAAAGATCTAATTTTAAGAATATATGCTTTTAGAGTTATATTGATATGTTATCCAAGTTCTCTCCTTCTATAAATAGGGGGGATATACATCGGGTACGCTTAGTGGGTTCCCATATAGTTTCGAGGGTAAACGGGGCTGCATGTGGAGTTCACTACGGTCTGCCACGTGCCCTAGGGGAAGGTACGGGGCGTGACAGAAGATCTTTGGTTCTGGTATCTTTGCCGGGGTCCGGATGCGGATTCCGTTGCTGAGGTGGAGTTCCTGGCGGATCTTCGCGAGTTCCCCGTGGAACATATCCATGGGGACTATGTCAGGGGGAGGGGCTACGCGAAGAAGACGAGCGTCGGCGTTATGCAGCTTCTCGAGGTCCTCGCGGAGAAGGGTGACTATCTCAAAAAGCTCTTCCATGCATTCGTGGACTGATGCGGTGCTGGCGTTCCTGTCGCCTTGCGCGTGGATGGGAGGTTGGCCAATTGCCACTTCTACTAATGCCATCCCCTCCTCTAGTTGCTCGAATTGCTGCTTCGTCACCATCGTTGCGTGAGGAGGAGGGGAAACTTGCTTGGTCCTTTTCTGTTGATCGGATGCCTTTCCTTTGGTTCATGTCTCAACGGAGACCTTCGTTGCGAGGGCTCTGGGGAGATGCCTAGCTCTTTGTGTAGTTGCCAAGGTTGGGATCGTGCTCTGATACCAACTATCACAGGAGCCTTCGCCTTAAGTTGTGGAAGCACATGGAGTGGCTACCTGTGCGGCGTAGGTGGAGGATTTGTCGTGGCCTATGAGCCTGGGTCTTGCTGGAGGCAAGAAGGAGGAGACGTGGAGAACCTGGTGGTGAAGGAAGGTGTTATTTCTCCAGATAGGGAACAAAATTGCGACGCCCAGTCCGCTGCGAAACAGGGAAGACAGCTGGGCACGCTTACACGCTCTCTCTCGTTATTTCCAGAAGGAAAGGGGGAATGATCCAATCTGTTCTTCCACTCCTCATTGTGGTCAGCCTTATATATTGTTGAGAGGCCTCTTATTTAGGAGGTTATTTTATGGCTTGCGACTTGGACAAGGGGCGATCCACGTTCCTTGCCCTTGTTTCGTGGGCGTCCACCCGAGGGGGTGTGACACCTTGTGCCTGCCCCAAGTCTCCATTAGTGGGTCGTCGAACGCATGGATGTCGCCGAAGGTTAATGTGTCGTTGGAGATCGAGGCAGCCCCTGCGACCCTAACGCTGGTGACTTCAATGACGTATGTCGTGCAGGTGGATTGCCGGCGCATCCTCTGATTTGGCAGCCAATGGTAGGTAGGAGGACGAGGAGGGCGGAGTGGTGTGGAACGAGGTCATATGGAGGACTTGAAGGAAGGAAGGAAGGATTAATGCTGCGGCTTAATTTTGATGTGAGTGGAGCATGTAAGGATGCTTAATTTATACATGCGTTAAAAAAAAAGAGTCAACTAATTTAGGAGATCAGAGGTTAATTCTCCGGGGATAATGACTCGATCAGAATTAAGCAAACTCAAAATCAGATGGCCACGAGGGAGCATTTAATTAAATTTTCGGACGGGGAATTGCATAATTTCTCACTTTAAAAAAAAAATGTCATTCCAAGTGAACGACGCGGGAGTCGGCATCAGGTCACCGGTTACTTAACAGATAAGAATCACACCGTGCGACTTAATAACTTATCCTTCTTCAATTAATTAAGCAAAACTACTTTTATACGGCAGAATAACTGGGGGTAATTTTAAAGACCGGTAAGGATTAATTTGGAGTTACCTTTTTTTAAAGAATTAAAAAAAAAACAAGGCGAAGCTGCAGGCTGCTGGTCTCTCTCTCTCTATGTATGTATATTATATTTTCTTGTAAGGGAAAAACACATTCAAATGCGCCATCATGTTCCGTGATCAGGAGAAGCTCGTGAATGTTTCAAAAAAATTAAGAAGTTTTTTAAGAGATGCTCCGTTAGAAATGAATTATAAATCATTTATATATTAAACTCTAATAAAGCATAATATGACCCTTTAAGTTTAGAACGCTGGTAGAATAGTTATGAATAATAAATAATAAATATCATCGTAATATATTATATTTTACAAGTGGGGAGCAAGAACAAATTAAAGTTTAGAATTTGAATTTTGATAACGGATTGCAGTGAATACTACGACCTTCAGTAAAAAAATATTTATTATGTCTATAGATAGGTGCAATACTAAAATGATTATGATAAAAAAAATTTATAATAATAATATATCCAAAATTGATGATTATAAATAAATTATTATAGATGATATATATCAATTATACTTAATTAGAATATAAATCTAATAATATTTACTATTGAGATTATATAGAATAATTTATTAAAATAAAATGGCAAGTATCTATGAAGATTAAGTTTTTCTCGGTACTAATCTATCTACAATATTAATTTCTAAAAATAAGTTTTTCTCGGTACTAATCTATCTACAATATTAATTTCTAAAAATAATAAAGCAACGAAAGTTAACTAATTTTTTAATAAAAAATTCAAATATTTTTTTCAGAACTGGCCTGCCAACGTGACAGATTGAAAAGTGAATCAATTTTTTAATAAAAATTTCAACTACGTGCTCGACCAACGCTCCCGATCGAGTGTTGGACCGGCGCTTGCCCATGCTCAAGCAACCTACACCACAATCATCTTCTTTCCCACTCTCGCCATTATCTTTCTCGCACCACCGTTCACCTTGATCATCTTCCAGCGACGCTAGCTCTCTCCATGGCCCTCTTCTAATGTTGGCCTCTCCTCCTCCTCCTAAGGAGACGACGGTGGCTATTTTTCACCTACAATACCTTCTATAGCCTCCCCGACTTGCAGACCGCCTCCTCCTCCCTCGCTTCCGCCATCAAGACCTAACTCCTCGTCGTCGCTTGCATGGTCTGCCTTGGCTCCCTAGAGGATTCCTCATGTGGTGGGATGGAACGATAATTGTCATGCCCTGACCCATCTGTCGAGCACGTGGCAACCGTCGTATGAGCCCAAAGGACCCATAGAAAACATTTATTAATTTACACAATTTACATACATTAACAACGCAGCGGATAATACAATTAAATTAATTAACTCAACTATACTAACACATTCATAATTAGGTTTATATTACGAATAAAGAAATTTACTATCCTTATAACCTTCACAAACTAGTAAATGCTTCGAAGAGATTCGAATTCTATTCCATTAGTTTCCTAGCTGTCTTTCTCTACCTTCATTTTAGGATCTTTCACCAAAGATATTATCTTTCTCATGATCTAAAGGTATTTTATAAACAAGACAAATAGTTATATTGTTGTATCTCCCATCAATATTCGCTAATGTAGTTTATCTCCTAGATACCTATTTGAAAGTTAAGAATTTTGTGTTGTAGGATCAAGTTTATATTAATTAATTCCTCAACTATGGCACTTTAACATTGGAAGAAAGTTATGACATTTATCTCTACTAAATATTTCTGGACCCTAGAGTAAGTATGTGGATTACTTTTGGATTCCAATGAAGACTAATAAAAATTCTACTTTTCCTTAGTTGGGATTTCTCATATATCCTATAAGATATTTTATTACCTTTTTTTTTTATCCTCTCTAATAGTAGAAGTGATAGAGCTAAATCATCCATCACTTTAACTCATAGAAGACAAGGAGAGAAAAAGAGAAGATATGGTACTAGGGAAATCAAGTTAGGTACCTTAAAAATATCTAGAAATGTCCAAAGAGGCTCATGTGTAGCATTCTCCCAACGAACAGTGAAATCGGCTCCCAATAAAATAAAGTAAGCCAACATACAAGGGTTTAATGTCTAAAGCTCAAAAATCTATACTAAGATAATGTAAAACAAGTAAATTACCGTAAACAAACTCAAAGTAAAACAACATGAAAACTATATATATATATATATATATATTTTTCACTAAAGTAATGTAATCATATCATAATTAGAAATTCAAATGAAGTTCCAAGTGATCAAAAGATATTTCTTAGTGAACAGGAAGCTATGCATATAACATGGCTAGGTTCATATGTGAATACTTAAGACATGTAGTGAAAGGCCATACGCTTCCGTATGTAACACTTGACAAGATTATTGAAACCAAAAGAAAAACATAGGTAAGTAAGTACAACTTATTCCCAAAGAAATGCTACAATTTTGTTTAATTGATAGTTGAAGCTAAATATCAAGATAAAAGCAGGGGGTATATTTTTTCTTATTCTCAAGATCATATCCCAATATAACAAAAACTCAATTCATGAGTATGTATTTACGGATGTATAATTCGAAGATACACATGGACACCCCATTTTGTGTCAAATCTTTCTTTTAACAGTGGTAGTAGATTTTGAATCAAATTTAGCATCAACTTTTACAATTCCACGATTTATTACCTCCTTGAAGGTAATTGTAATATTAACCCAAACTCTCTTAAGAATATTATATTTAATAGATCCGAAAATAACCTTTGCTAATAAAATCCTAGCAGGGTATGAACGATAAGAAAACTGGATAAAAATGATCAAATGTATATTCTCACTTTGATATTGAGCAGAGAAAAGGGGTTCAAGATACAACCCCAAATGTTAATTTTTTTTTTCTTTCTAAAGATCTCAAAGATAACATAACTGAAAACCCAAAGTAGGTTACTCTGCTAGATTATAAACCTACGAGTAATATGAGGGAAAGAATGAATAAATGTAAGGAAAAACTCGATAGTTAATAGAAGTTATATGGACATATTAAGGATATGATTGATAGTCCAAAATGAGCTAAATTCAAATGCTCTTTACATGCTATGTGTGGAAATAACAACAATGATGAATGAAGATGATCTTAAAATGGAATAGGGAAAGTATCTCAAAACTAAGTCAAATTTGAATATGTATGAATTTATGTACAACAGATGATCATCTTTCTACAATATGTGAAGCCGACAGAAAAGCTAACATGTTGTCAATAAAAATTCACAGGGATGAAATTTGGTATACTAAGCTCATAAAAGGACAAGAAACAACCACGCTCAATGTTGCAAGAGATAATGAAGATGAAACTATGTCAAACGACTCTCATAGTGAAGATAAAACCATGATAAACGACTCTCATCATCAATAGAAGAGGATACAATTTTCAAGACCAATGAAAGTCAAGATATATTTCTGCTACAAAGATTTTAAAATGCCAAACTAATGCAAATACAAAAAAAATTATTGTGGAGTAGCAGAGTATAAAGGAATTTGAGAAAATGTCAAATGGTATATTATCCAACAATATTTATGCCAATAACTCCCAAGACTAATCACATAGAAACATATCATGATTTTTTTTTTTCTAATCTATATACAAGATAAGGTTATCATATTTGGGAATAGAAAGGAAAATTTAAGATCTTGCATCTAGATGTTCAAAATAATAAAATGCACAACTAGATATAACCACTATAGTTATATAACATAATTTTTCGTAAACTTCCACATGATGAAATAAGAGTCTCAAGTTGACATGAGATAGAACATGTTAAGTCAATCTTTATCATAATCGACCAAATAGTATTGCATTCTCCAAATCCTTGGAGGATAACACTAACCAAGAGATATGGGAAAATAATGGAGCAGACAGCAGTAATTAAGAGTACATCGGGGTGATAGGCGAGGTGAAAGAATCAACGTTATGGTCACCGGCAAGCTTCGTGGAAGATGACGCTCCCATGGTCGCCGCCAACAAAGAGATGGAGGTGGAGAACGGCCGCAGCTACAGCCACCGGATCGAAGGAGGAAGACTAGCGATGCGATTTGGGGGCGGCGCGAGCAAGGGTGGAGGAGATGCTCTCAACGGTGAAGGCGACGGAATGAGGGCAGGGCGGAGGAGAGGTCGTCTGCGGCCGAAGGAGAGGCGAGGACGAACGAAGAGGTTCGCTGGCGAGCTTGCGATGATGAATTAGTTGCGGAGGAGCAGCGGTGTGCGAAGAGGACGAAGGAGAAGGAAAGAAGCGAATTGGGGGATGCCGTCGCGCTCTAGGGCTTGGAGCACATTCACCTGATCAAATTACCAAGTTGACCCTCCTAATTCATCAAATCTACTTTAATGCCCCTCTTTTCTATTTTCCTATTTTACCCTCATACCTTCATGCAATTTACTTCGCAATAATTGACATTTCACCCTTATTGTTGACATTTTCATATTATCTGCTGATTTGTTGTTATTTATAAATTGATCCATTCTTTTATTATTATTATCATTATTATTAATCCCTATTGAAATGTTGGGGTTTACAAGTTGTCACGCCCTGACCCATCTGTCGAGCACGTGACAACCGCCGTATGAGCCCAAAGGACCCATACAAGGCATTTATTAATTTACACAACTTACATACATTAACAACGCAACGGATAATACAATTAAATTAATTAACTCAACTATACTAACACAGTCCCGATATACCTACTAGAGTACTATGGTCACAAAATAGTAGATGACTATGTTCGCCGATAACCTCATCTCCGGTAGCTATCCTGATCGGACGTCTATTAGACCTGCACACATTTGAACGTTGTGTGCTCAGCCGCAAGCGGCTGAGTGCTTATGGCTCTAACCGCAATAGAATAACTCAAGTAGCAAACAAGGAGATTCTAGCATGTCCATAACATCATTTCATAATCTCAAACAAAGCATGGGAAATCAGCAAAATAAAACATGAAACATCGTGAGAAGAACATGTAGTATCAATGTGTAGCTCAACTATAAATATGAAGTGTGTTTATGTCTCTAAATTGTTGTCACTAAAAATTTCATCTCATTCAAATATCGTGATCTGGGCAGCCAGCCTATGCTTAGGGGATCACCTGATCGGGGAGTTCCCATAAACCAATCAGTGTCCACTCTGTCTCTACCTATGCCCGTCACACTGATGTTGGCAGAGAGATCGGGTGACCGTGAATCCCTCTCCGGTGGTCTACTAGGCGAATTACCCCATCTACGCGACCTAGCGACCTGTCACTCCATGCATCCTCCCTAGACAATCCATGGAGCAACTCTTGTAGTACTACAGACAAGGGTCATCGCAAGTAAGTATACACATTGGCCATGGCTAGCCAATAATAAACCCAGGATCTGGACTACTCATCAGAACATCTGCAATAATAGCCGTGTGATCCATAGATCCACTATCGAAGGCTATGCGGAAGGAGTCACCGTACCAATTTACAAGCAACGATGCCTACCAGGAGGTGTACATCCTAGCCGTCGCCGGAATGCTACAACCTTGGCAACATATTTGCTAGGTCATTGGTTTAGTTTCATCCATCTTAGGACTATCACGGTGATGACTTAGCGACACTGTGCGGGTATAGTGAATACATCACAACGTTCTCTGGCAATAAGCCAACCTATATCTTATCCCCACCCTTTATGTCCAAGATGATTTCAACTTCTTTGGGTGGTATAGGTTTATGAGCATTAAAGTTCGTATCCATAACTTAGGAAATCATATATGGTGCATTATCAATGTTTTCATGCATAAGTATGTCAATGTCACATATCTGTAAGTGATGCTTGTTGATGTCTATGTATGTGTCAACCTAGAGTGTAACATGATAGTCTCTAGGTGTAACTGTAACATGTTATTATTTTTCATCACATCAACACAGCAGATAATAAGCAAGAGAATAACCCTAGCCATATTTGTATAGCAGTAGACATGAGACAGCAAGCATATCCCAATAATACTATAACTAGGCTATCCTAACATAAAAAGCATGAATCATGAATAATTAAATATTAATTTCTAAGTAGGAAAATATTTATCTCTTAAAGTTTCGCCAACTTGAGATTAGTCTATTGTAGTGAACCGGTGCACCCCGATAGGTAGAACGGTTTTCAGAACCAACCGTATATCAGCTTGCACCTCGTTTAATTATTTCGAGGTATTTACCTATTGCAAATAACATTACCTTTAGATTTAACCATTTAATATTATCTATCATTAATATTATTCTAAGATACCAAATCCATCATCTTTACTATTTTGCTTACCTAACCCATCCTAAGTTAATTAATTATTTAATTAGATTTACTTAATTCCACTTAATATAATTGATCAACTTTATTTAATTTATAAATCTTAATTATAATCTCTAAGCACCCACATCTTAATTTCCCCAATCAAAATTTCACATCATCTATAATCTAAATTAATCATTTCATACTTTCATTTACTTACCACATATACAACATATCAATGACTAGCTAAGTGGGAGTTAATCATCATGCCTTAGTGTTGACACAAGTTCGATTACCCATACCCTCATAGTTGTCATATTATCTACATGCTTCTAAGTAAAGAAAAGAACTCAACAGTACCATCAAATCTCATCAAGCACCACCACATAATTAACCTCATTATCATAACACCATAAGCATCAAGCACTATATCATCAAACCTTCATTTCCAACCCATCAGCAGTAATCAAAAATCCATCATCATCAGTCAATGGCACCCAAATTTGTCGGGATTCCGGCGAGGTGGAGCATCAAATCTCATCAAGCACCACCACATAATTAACCTCATTATCATAACACCATAAGCATCAAGCACTATATCATCAAACCTTCATTTCCAACCCATCAGCAGTAATCAAAAATCCATCATCATCAGTCAATGGCACCCAAATTTGTCGGGATTCCGGCGAGGTGGAGAAGATGCTCTCAACGGTGATGGCGATGCAACGAGGGCAGGGCGAGGACGAACGAAGAGGTCCGCCGGCAAGCTTGCGATGATGAATTCGCTGCGGAGGAGCAGCGGTGTGCGAAGAGGACGAAGGAGACGAAAAGAAACGAATTGGGGGATGTCGTCGCCCTCTAGGGCTTGGAGTGCACTCACATGATCAAAATTACCAAGTTGACCCTCCTAATTCATCAAATCTACTTTAATGCCCCTCTTTTCTATTTTCCTATTTTAGCCTCATACCTTCATGCAATTTACATCGCAATAATTGACATTTCACCCATATTGTTGATAAAATTTACAATGTTACCATTCTTTCATTATTTAACCCATGATTTGTTGTTATTTATAAATTGATCCCTTCTTTTATTATTATTATCATTATTATTAATCCCTATTGAAATGTTGGGGTTTACAATGATGATGATAAAGAAGAAGGAACTCTTCTCCCACCTCCAAGCGCAGTAATTGTGCCCACCTATTGATCCACTCAAGCTCATAATTGACGTTCGTGTCATCTGCGTCGATTTCGATCGAAAACCAACTACAATTTAGACCTCTATGCTACTTCCCACTGTGTTAAACGACAAAGAACGGACAAAGGTGAACAAAGCATCGCATCTTCTCTTTAGCTCTGGCTTCACTCCTCTGCATCTCATTTGCTGTTGCATCTGCCTGCCAATCAAGCGACGCTGTGATGTTGAAGAGGAAGCGTGGTGCTGCTCTACCTATATCCAGGACCCGAAGAAGAATTAAGGAGAGAGGGGATTCTTCGTAGATAAAGCACCACCAGGGAGGGTGGAGGGGAAAGGCACTGCTAGTATCATGAGAAGAAGGTGTTGTTAAAGTAGTGGAAGAAAAAGAGAATAAATGAGGCGATGGCGCCTCCTCTGTTCCATTGTAGTCCACCTGCCTCTTCTGGACGTTGCCGTGACCGAAAATGTCAAATGCATTGGTTATTGAGGATGAGGATGAAGGAGACACGATCCTATTATCATGAGAAGATTCACTATTATGGGCCACTATGCTATCTCTGAAGCTTATGCATGCTATTAATAGATCAGATGGAGGAAGGAGATGAGTAGGAGCTGTTGAGAAAAAATTACATAGAATTTTTCTATAAGTCAGAATAGGGAGGAGCGCAAATAGTAGAAGAAAGAACACAAGCAAATTTGATTGTGGAGTTCGACCAATTTTACCTACGTCTCCGGATCTGTTGTAGATCATTTTACTAAATGAAGGAAGATACAAATTGTGAGACACATTACAAATGAAAGCAAAAGGTATTTATATAGGCTTTACATTGCCTAAATTAGACACCTAAATTAGGCATCCTAATTTTAGCTAAGGATGATTGGTGGTGGTGCTTTTCCTAAGTTAACCACCCTTTATTTTTAGCTAAAGACTTAGTGATGCTTATCAATCTCCCACTTGAAGACTGATTTCAATCTGTCTTCACACCTCAATCTATGCAACATATATTTTTGATCTGACTACTCTTGAAAACCAACATAACTTCAGTTTGTCACTGGCTACTGTTTTTATCAACATGTCTGCAAGATTCTTGTTTTCTTAGATTTTCTTCAGAATTAATACCTCATCTTCCAATAAAGATCTGATGAAGTGATATCGAAGTCCAATATGCTTCGTTCTAAAATGAAATGCTGAATTCTTCGCCAAGTCTATTGCACTCTAACTATCACCATGTAGAACATTCTTCTCTTGTTTGAATCCTAGATGGAGGAAGGAGATGAGTAGGAGCTGTTGAGAAAAAATTACATAGAATTTTTCTATAAGTCAGAATAGGGAGGAGCGCAAATAGTAGAAGAAAGAACACAAACAAATTTGATTGTGGAGTTCGACCAATTTTACCTACGTCTCTGGATCTGCTGTAGATCATTTTACTAAATGAAGGAAGATACAAATTGTGAGACACATTACAAATGAAAGCAAAATGTATTTATATAGGCTTTACATTGCCTAAATTAGACACCTAAATTAGGCACATCCTAGTTTTAGCTAAGGATGATTGGTGGTGGTGCTTTTCCTAAGTTAACCACCCTTTATTTTTAGCTAAAGACTTAGTGATGCTTATCAATCTCCCACTTGAAGACTGATTTCAATCTGTCTTCACACCTCAATCTATGCAACATATATTTTTGATCTGACTACTCTTGCAAACCAACATAACTTCAGTTTGTCACTGGCTACTGTTTTTATCAACATGTCTGCAAGATTCTTGCTTTCTTAGATTTTCTTCAGTATTAACACCTCATCTTCCAATAAAGATCTGATGAAGTGATATCGAAGTCCAATATGCTTCGTTCTGAAATGAAATGCTGAATTCTTCGCCAAGTCTATTGCACTCTAACTATCACCATGTAGAACATTCTTCTCTTGTTTGAATCCTAGCTCAGTTAACAAACCTTGAAGCCATATCATTTCTTTACTAACTTCAGTCAGTACAACATACTCAGCTTCTGTAGTGGATAATGTGATAATCTTTTGCAATCGTGACATCCAACTAAGAGCTGTATTTCCAACAGTGAATATATAATGCTTTTCTGGTGATCGATTTCACCTCCAAAGTCTATATCTACATAGCATTGTACCTTTAATTCACCTTTACCAAAGTATAAATACTTCTTTGTGGTGCATTGTAGATACCTTAAAATCCACTTTACAACTTCCCAATGAGCTTTTCCTAGATTTGACATAAATCTACTAACAACTCCCACTGTATTATCAATGTCTGGTCTCGTACAGATCATAGCATACATCAAACTCCCAATGGCTGAGACATAAGAGATTTTAGCCATGAAATCTCTCTCTTCCTTCGTCCGAGGGGATTGATCCTTGGATAAATGAAAGTGATTAACCAAGGGTGTGCTGACTGGCTTGGCTTCACTTATGTTAAATCTCTACAAAACACGATTGATGTACTCTGACTAAGATAATTGTAAAATCCCTCTATGCTTATCTCTAGTCATTTTCATTCTAAGAATCTTATTTGCTGGACCTAAGTCCTTCATGTCAAACTCCTTTGATAATTGTTGCTTCAGCCTTTTAATATCATCTATATTTGGACTTGATACTAAAATATCATCAACATAAAGTAGTAAAATAATATAACTAGATTTATACCTTTTGAAGTAGCAACATTGGTCAGCATTGCACTTTTGGAAACCTTCCTTGTGCATGAAGCTGTCAAACTTTTTGTACCACTATTTTGGAGCTTGTTTCAGGACATACAAACTCTTCTTAAGTCTGCATACCATATTTTCCTTCTCTCTTTCTGAGAAACCTTCTCGTTGATGCATATATATCTCCTCATCCAAGTCTCCATGAAGAAATGCAGTTTTCATATCTAATTGCTCAAGATAAAGATCTTTATTAGCAACAATACTCAGTACTGATATGATAGTAATGAGCTTCACAACAGGGGCAAAAATATTGGTGTAGTCAACTCCTTCCTTTTGTTGAAATCCTTTGACAACTAGCTGAACTTTGTATCTCTTAGAACCATCGTGCTCATCTTTCACCTAGTACACCTATTTGTTATGAAGTGCCATCTTTTCCACAGGTAAACAGCTAGTTCCCATGTCTGGTTGAGGTTCAAGGACTTTATCTCATCTTTTATGACAAGCTCTGATGAGAGCATCACTGGTTCACCCGTACCCGACTCAGTTAGCATACAAGGCCCAATGACACGAGCCCGTGCCCGACGCTTAGGACAATAAGTGAATTCTTTTCTTGGGCAAATAAATTACTTAATTACAGAACAAATGATATTGCCTAATTATTATTATTTACTTGCCACTACATACAAGGAAACACACGGAGAAATTACTCATATGAAAGTTGTTTGAGTAGTTGAAGGAATATTATTCAAGATCAAATCTTCATCAAATATTTACTCAAGAGCAAATCAAGGAATATTTATTCAAGAACAAATCAATGAATATTTATTTTTCAAAATTCGTGGCTTACAAGAGGAGGAGACTTATTTATTTATTTTTCCTATTTTAGTGACACAAAATATGGAAAAACGTTCGTTATTGTATCTATATATTTGGTGGAGCATGCCTATTGAGGGGACTTTGATTTTTATTTAGCCACTGCTATTGTAATGCTTTTGCTGCAAACTTGAAGTCCAATTTTTTTAATCACATCTTGAGTGATCTTTCCGCTGTTGCTCTTTCAATTCTCGTGACTTTTTTGTGTCATTTTTCGTGAACAGGTCGGTTGTGTTTAACACGGTTGATAACCAATTGAGGAGTGGTTTAGCGATTGTGAGGTTGCTGGTCGCGTTCTTAGATCGTGGTTAGCCTCCCTATCATGAAAGTCACAACTCGCTCCCTTAAGGATTTCTCCTACGACAAAAGATCATGACCAACTTGCTTGCATGCATCTTAAGTCAAGGCGTGTGCATATCAGGTGGTATCAAAGCCTTCGTTGCTAGTAGTAATTCATCTATCCTTTAGTAGATTACCTTTATTTTACCTTTATCATAAAAAAATGCTCTCGTTCTTATTTTGAACTTCTATTTCGTGCCTATCATCCTTGACTTTTTTTTTCCAAACTTTTATTTTGATTCTTTTATTCGATCTCCTAATTTCAGATTGCTTTATTGAATTTTTGTTCGTATTAGTTGTGTCTAGTTGCTAGCCTTAAGTTAAATCCTTTGCTTTATTTATCCTATTCTTCTTTTATAAAAAAAACAAGAGAGATAAGAAAGGTGTTCGGCAAAAAAAAAGAGAGAGAGAGAGAGAGAGGAAGAAGCGTTCGGCAAAAAAAAGGAGAGAAAAAAAAAACAAACAAAGAGAGGAAGGTTTGGTGGAATTTTTTTTTTATTATTTTAGCCGATTTTAATTATAATTATTCTTGTACTTATTCTTACTTTTGACACCCTCCTTGATTGAGTCTTAGGATATCCTATAAATCTACAACTAAGACTAATACTTTGCGAACGTTTTATTCAATTTTGTAATTTTCAGAATTATTGTTTGCTTCTCTTATCCCTATCTAAAGTTCTATAAAATTAGCCTTGATTAGAGTGTTCTAGTCACTTTATTCACTCCTTGTTGAAAGTTATCATGAACCAGCAAACACGCGAGCAATTTTTGAGAAGGGTAAGAGCTTCAGATGGTAAGGTTTGTGAGGATTGAGAGTATTTCATAAAATTTTTTATCAGTTTGGTAAAATTTCTTTTTTTTTGTCTTCACTAACAATGTCAGGATCGAGAAGTCCTCATGATGTTTCTTATGACGGGGAAGATGTGTCCCAACCATCGACTATATCATTGTCTCCACGTTCTCAGGCTTTGATGGCTCATATTACAAATACCTTCGAGCAAATACTATCTGATCAAGTATTTATGCGCTTGAATGGGTTGGAGAATCGTCTCGGTGGAATTGAAGCGCGATTTGAACAAGTGGAGCAAACTCCTCCACGACGACACCCACCACCTCAAGTTCCTTGAGGACCAGTTGTAGCTAATAATAATGTTGTTGCTGCCTCTCCATTCGAACCAAGAGGAAATTTAAACGCTACATTTCAAGAGGTTGCCGATGAAGAGTTAAATGATAATTATGTAGCTGATGATGAAGTTGCATTGGCATTGTATCGCCGCCGCCTCGCACGTCATCATCGAGGAGTGGGAGGTGATAGAGGTCATGCACGTCACCATAATGAAAAAAGGAGAAATGATGCACTAGGTAAAATTAAATTCACTGTTCCTAGTTTTGATGGAAAGTTTAATCCAGAAGCCTATCTTGATTGAGAATTATTAGTTGAGCAAAAGTTCAGCTGTTATCATTACCCAGAAGAGCATAGAGTACGTGCGGCCACTACGGAATTTATTGGTGATGCTTCTATTTGGTGGAGTCAAATTCGACTAAGAAATGGAGATCCTCATACTTGGGATGATTTGAAGCGCTTGATGAGGTCAAGGTTCATGCCTTCATATTTTGAGAGAGAATTACTTAATAAATTCCAAAGAATAAATCAAGGAAATAAATCTGTGGAAGAATACTATCAAGAGTTGCAGGTGAGAATGCTATGTGCTAATGTGCAAGAAGACGATAATGCAAAGACGACTAGATTCTTGGGAGGATTGAATGGAGAGATACAAGATATACTTGATTTTTAGAACTATAACTCTTTGGATTAACTATTTCATTATGCATGCAAAGTTGAAAGGCAAGTTCAAAGGAGGAGGCAACCATACAAATCTGGTCGTAGCTATCCTAGTTATTCCATGCCTTGGAGAGACGCCAATCAGCAATCGAAGAGTGTTGGTCATTCTAGCAGGACTACTGCACCAATTGGCCAAGGAAATTCAGGAAGCCGCTTTACCTCACCAACGTCCAAACCTAATGATTCAAAAAAGACCACTGCTGCCCCTACAAAAAGTTCATCCTCAATTGCCTCTACAAGAAGGACAAGGGAGATTGAATGCTTCAAATGCAAGGGGAAAGGGCATTATATGCATGGTTGTCCAAATCAGTATGCCCTTATCATTCGAGAAGATGGTGAGTACACATCGGCCAGTAAGGTGGAAGAGGAAGGCGGATTTGACCACGAGGCATCTCAACATATTTTGGGGTCAGAACCAGAAGAAATTACCTTTGATACAAGTCATACAAGCCTCATTGTTCATCGTGTTCTTAGCTCCCAGATGGAGAAGGTAGAAAACGGGCAACGTCATAATTTATTCCAATTAGAATTTATGATCAATGAGCACTCTTGCAAGATCATAATTGATGGTGGAAGCTGCAATAATATTGCAAGTTCATAGATGGTTAGGAAGCTTGGCCTTACCACACGATTAAACCCGCAATCATACTACATTCAATGGCTCAATGCTTGTGGAAAGTTGAAGGTAATAATAATGGTACATATTCATTTTTCTGTTGGTACCTATTTTGACTTCGTGGACTGTGATGTGATGCTAATGCAAGCTTGTGCATTACTACTTAGAAGACCATAGCAATATGATAAGGATGCTACAAATTATGGGCGTTCCAATAAGTACTCTTTTATGCACAAAGATAAGAAGGTCGTGTTGGTTCTAATGACATCGGAAGAACTTTTCAAAGACGATTTAGATATGGCTGAAAGTGAGAGAAAAGAAAAAAAGATGAGTAACATCCACAAAATGGGATGTGAGAGTTATCAGCCCAAATTGAGAGAAAAGAAATAAAAATATGAGAAGAAAAGAGAAATACCGATCAAGGGACAGGTTCTATTAGCTGCCAAAAGTGAGATGCGAGAATTAGAAATCAATCCCCAAGAGTGTTTTGCACTTGTATGCAATGACACTCTCTTTTCTACTAATTCTTTACCCTTTTCTTTGACTGTTTCGATTGCTTCTTTGATGCAAGAGCTTGCTGATGTGTTTCTAGATGAGATACCTGCAGGATTGCCACCATTACGGGGGATTGAGCATCAAATCGATTTGATTCCAGAAGCATCTCTACCTAACCGTCCCCCATACCATACCAATCCCGAAGAGACAAAAGAAATTGAGCGTCAAGTGCAAGAGCTTCTCGACAAAGGGTATGTGCGTGAAAATTTAAGTCTATGTGTTGTTCCTGTTTTACTTGTGTCAAAGAAAGATGGATCATAGAGGATGTGTATAGATTGTCGAGCTATCAACAATATTACGGTACGTTATCGTCGTCCTATTCCTCGGTTAGATAATATGCTTGATGAATTATGTGGTTCTACTATCTTTTCTAAGATTGACTTGCGTAATGGTTATCACCAAATTAGAATGAAGCTAGGTGATGAATGGAAAACTGCTTTTAAGACTAAATTTGGATTATATGAGTGGTTATGCCATTTGGTCTTACTAATGCACCTAGTACGTTCATGCGCTTAATGAATGAAGTCTTGAGAGCTTTTATTGGAAAATTTGTGGTAGTTTACTTTGATGATATATTAATTTATAGCAAGTCTTTGGATAAACATTTAACACATATGCGCCAAGTATTGATTGCTTTGAGAGAGGCGCGCTTGTTTGCTAACCTCGAGAAGTGCACCTTTTGCACGGATCAAGTCGTATTTCTTGGTTTTGTTGTGTCTACACAGGAAATTGAGGTGGATGCGGAAAATGTGAAAGCTATTCGAGCATGGCCAATACCCTGAACAGTCACCAAGTGCGAAGTTTTCATAGACTGACAAGCTTTTATCATCGATTCATAAAGGATTTCAGCATGCTCGCCGCTCCACTCAATGCGTTGACAAAAAAGAACGTGTCTTTCAAGTGGGGAAAAATGCAAGAAGATGTCTTCAATTTGTTGAAAGATAAGTTAACTAATGCACCACTTTTACAACTTCCTAATTTTAATAAAACTTTTAAGATAGAATGTGATGCTAGTGGTATTGGAATTGGAGGTATTCTTATGCAAGATAGGAAACCTATTGCTTACTTTAGTGAAAAGCTTAGCAGTCTAACCTTAAATTACTCAACATGTGATAAGAAATTATATGCATTGGTTAAAGTATTAGAAACATGACAATATTATCTCTGGCCAAAATAAGTTATCATACATTCAGACCATGAATCATTAAAGCATATTCATAGCCAAAGTAAGTTGAATCGTA
Source organism: Thalia dealbata (assembly GCA_030544415.1). Classification (NCBI taxonomy): domain Eukaryota; kingdom Viridiplantae; phylum Streptophyta; class Magnoliopsida; order Zingiberales; family Marantaceae; genus Thalia; species Thalia dealbata. The sequence continues at coordinate 17,838,085 of CM060460.1, forward strand.
GACATGCTAAGTGGATTGAATTTATTGAAACTTTTTTATATATTATGAAATATAAGAAGGAAAAAGATAATCTAGTTGCCGATGCTTTATCTAGACATTAATGTTGTTGTCCCAACTTGATTATAAAATTCTCGGTTTGAAAAGGTAAAAATAATTATATGCTGTTGACTTAGATTTTAAAGATATTTACACTAAATGTAAAGAAGGGAGATGTTGGGATAAATATGTACTGAATGATGCTATTTATTTAGAGCTAACAAGCTTTGTGTTCCTGCAAGTTCTGTTCGTCTTCTATTGTTGCAACAAGCGCATGTTGGTGGTTTGATGGGATACTTTGGGATATATAAAATTGAAGACGTATTGTCCACACACTTATGTTGCCGATTTATTTTCAGAGAGATCGTTTGCCTATATGGAGTGCCGAGGATAATTGTTTCAGATCATGATGCAAAATTTTTAAGCTACTTTTGGAGGACGCTTTGGGGTAAGCTAGGGATAAAACTGCTATTTTCAACAACGTGTTACCCCCAAACTGATGGACAAATTGATGTTGTCAATCGCATGCTTGGCACCATGCTACGAGCGATACTCAAAAAGAACCTGAAGCTTTGGGAGGACTACTTACCACACATTAAGTTCGCCTACAACCGAGTCGTGCGTTTAACGACAAAGTTCTGCCCATTCGAGATCGTCTATGTATTTAACTGTACTATTCCAATTGATTTATTATCTTTGTCATCTTCAGAAAGAGGTAATCTTGATGCTGAGAAGCGTGCTGAGATGATTCGTAAGATACATCAGATGACCAAAACAAATATTAAGGAAATGCAAATACAATATAAGAAGCATACGGAGAAAGACAGAAATAAAGTTATTTTTGATGAAGGAGATTTGGTTTGGTTGCATTTGCGTAAAGATCGATTTCCAGAACATCGTAAGTCCAAACTAATGCCACGAGGTGAGGGACCATTCAAAGTTATTGCAAAGATCAATGATAATGCCTACAAGCTCGAATTACCAAAGGATTATGGAGTGAGTAATTTATTCAATGTGGCCGATTTATCACCATATTTGGGTGATGAATATGAGCTGGAGTCGAGGTCGACTCCTTTTCAAGAAGGGGAGTATGATGAGGACATCACTGGTTCACCCGGACTTAGTTAGTATACAAGACCCAATGGCACGAGCCCGTGCTCGATGCTTAGGACAACATGTGAATTCTTTTCTTAGACAAATAAATTACTTAATTACAGAATAAATAATATTGTCTAATTATTATTGTTTACTTGCCACTATATGTAAGGAAACACATGGAGAAATTACTCATATAAAAGTTGCATAAGTAATTGAAGGAATATTTATTCAAAATTAAATCTTCATCAAATATTTATTCAAGATCAAATCTTCATCAAATATTCACTCAAGAGCAAATCAATGAATATTTATCAAGATCAAATCTTCATTAAATATTTATTCAAGAACAAATCAAGGAATATTTATTTTTTAAAATTCGTGGCTTACAAGAGGAGGAAACTTATTTATTTATTTTTCCTATTTTAGTGACACAAAATATGAAAAAATATCCATTATTGCGTCTATATATTTGGTGGAGCATGCTCTATTGAGGGGACTTTAATTTTTATTTTAGCCACCGCTATTGTAATGCTTTTGTTACAAACTTGAAGTCTAATTTCTTTAATCACATCTTGAGTGATCCTTCCGTTGTTGTTTTTTCAATTCTCATGAATTATTCATGCTGTTCTTCGTAAATAGGTCAGTCATGTTTGACACGGTTTGTGAGATTTGTATTTTTGTATTAAGGATAAATTTGTAATACAATAATAGAAAGGACTTATTTGTAAAATTTTATAGATTTTTATAGTATGGAATTTTGATATGAGAGTTATACCATCAAATAGGATTTTTGATAAGGAATCCAACGACGCAGACGGATCGTAATTTGGACGTCGTTTGATTGGTCGAATCGTGGAATCAAGGATTAATCCAAATGGACGGTCCAGATTTAATCTAAAATTTAAGATTTTAATTAATTTATTTATAAAAATCGGATTTTTCTTCCCACCGAGCGCGCGCGTGTTCGAGCTTCTTCCTCTCTCCTCCCCTGTTTCCGCGACACCTGGGGCTCTTCTTGCCGACGACGCTCCGGCCACCACAGTTGGAGTTTTTTGACCGAATCTGAACCACGACCTCAGGAGAGTGAGGAGAATACAATAGAGGTATAAATTTACAGCTTTGGTCATGGTTTGAGGAAGAAAATTTAGGTTTGGCGTCGGTGGGCGAACATTCATCACCGGAGCTTGCTCCGACAATTACCGGCCATTCCGGCCGCGGAACTTCACAAACTTGGTACCTATGGCTTCTCCTCGACGAGATCTATCCATTGGTACTAGAGTTGAGGGCTGTTGGTCGTCGGTTGGCCTTCGGCGAGCTATAAACCCTAACTTAGAGATTTCGCCCAAATAGGATTAATCGGTGAAATTGATCGCGTATGAGCAATAACAATTAGGGAAAATATGATTTTTGGAATCCTTGTAAAGAGAGCTTTCGATTGGTACCAATATTGGTGTTGATCGAAGAACTTCGCCGGCGAGGGTTCCAGCGAACTTTCCGGCGAGTCTCCGGCGGGTTTCTGACGAACTTTCCAACGAACTCGAGATAAAAATTAGGATGATTCTAGAGACTATTTTAAGCATGTTGGTGAAGACGGATTTGAGAAATTATTATCGGATTGAGAATTAAAATTCATTGAAATATTCACAGAAAATTTGATAAGCAAGCACGAGGATACGAACGATCGCGATACCAACTAAAACGTGTTTACGACGATAGAATCAGGTGAGTGTTTATTCTTTGGGCAGAATAAACGGGATAGTTCTCAATGTTTAGTCCAGGAGAACTATATCCCTTTGATTAGATATACTTGATATTTCTTTGGACTCTCCTGCTAGTTTATATAAGCTTGATTATTATAAATGAGTTGTGAATAATCTTTGATATTCCTGCTTGATGACATAAGCTATTTAGTGCTCATGTTCTTTGATTCATTATAAGCATGATACTATGCTTTTGTTGACTCTAGATCTAGCATATGCATCTGGTTGGTTATTTGTGATATTATTTCACTTATAAAAGCATATGGCTAGTATGATTTGATATTGGATACTGCTATAAGCACAGTCACTGTAGTGATATTTGATTAGCACTCCCATGGGCCACCTATATAGAGGGGCATGGGGTAATAGTGCACGAGGTCAAGAGGGGAGACTGGGATTGGAATACTCCTGACTGGTCGTTAGATTGGACTAGCTATGGATGCCAGATAGTGAGGTCCAATGGCAACTTAGGGGGAAAGGGGGCTTCGGTTCCATATTCTTGTGCTTCTACTTTGATCTGGGTACCCTATGATATTTGATTCCTCCCCCTGAGGTAACAGTTGTTGGCCACAACTGTATTTGATTAAGCCAGCTTCGGATATAGTCTCGTGTGACTATTGATTGCTCCTTTTGATTGGTTATTGCACACGGATAGCCAGATTATCTCATTCTTGAGATTTTGTTACTTTATGTTCTCGATTTTACATTATTTTCTATCCAACTCACTGAGTACCGCGTTACTCACCCCGTAGGGGAACTCATTTTTATTTTTCAGGATTGCAGTAGGAGAGAGATTGATAGATATTGCGACGCATAGCCAGACTCCTGTTTGATTTTGAAAGGTAGGACAGTTCTACCTTTATTTTGTGTGTAGAAGGATCCACTGGATAGGTACTTTGTGTATCATTGGGCATTTGCCCCATTTTGGTTGTAGATCATTTGTACATACATATATCTCTATATAAGAGATATGATTTTGTTGAAATATATGGTTTGATTAGTTATATTTGATCTGTTGTCTAGGTTCTCTACTTCTATAAATAGATGGGATATACATTAGGCACGCTTAGTGGGTTCCTATATAGTTCCGGAGGTAAACGGGGCTGTATATGGAGTTCACTGCGGTCTGCCACGTGTCTTAGGGGAAGGTATGGGGTGTGATACGGTTGATAACCAATTGAGGAGTGGTTTAGCAATTGTGAGGTTGCTGGTCGCGTTCTTAGATCGTGGTTAGCCTCCCATCGTGAAAGTCACAACTCGCCCCCTTAAGAATTTCTCATACGACAGAAGATCGGGACCAACTTGCTTGCACGCATCTTAAGTCGAGGCGTGTGCATATCAAGATCCTACTTGTTAGCATCATCAATTTGACAAGCTTCTTCATAGCATTCAGGCTCCCTTTCATTAATCAGCAGTAAATAATTCATGTATTTTCTGTTAGGCACATGAGGTCGAGAAGACCTTCTCAACACAGGAATTGGAGTAGGAAGCTGCGGCTGTGGTATGTCGGACTGTTGTGCACTACTCTGACTAACAAATTCTTCTGGCTGAGGATTTGCTACAATCGACTTTATTATGGGATTGTCTGGGATATCATCTACAATAAATATTGGCCCACTCTTCTCTGAGTTGTTGGTGTCAGTTTTATGCATATCTTTGTACATCACTCTTTCGTTGAAGATCACATCTCTGCTGCGGATCACATTCTTATTTTTGTCATCCCAAATACGATAACCAAACTCATCCTCGCCATAGTCGATGAAGATGTACTTCTTAGATTTGGGATCAAGCTTATTCCTGCCTTGATCACAAATATGAACATATGCTACACAACCAAAAACTTTGAGATGTGAAAGTTTAAGTTCTTTACCACTCCATACCTCTTTTAGTATTTTGTGCTGTAATGAAATTGATGGGCCTCGGTTGATAAGTAAACTGCTGTGTTGATTGCTTTCACCCAGAACTGCTTTGGTATACCTGACTGTATACGAATGCTTCTGACTCTTTCTGTTAACGTTCGGTTCATACGCTCAACTACATCATTATATTGAGGCGTACCCGGCAAAGGTTCTTTCCATTCTGATCCCGTGCTCATAGCTGAACTTCTTGAATCTGGTGTCTTCATATTCACCACCATTGTTAGTTCTGAGTTTTTTGATCTTTAGACCTGTCTCATTCTCAACCATAACTTTCCAATTCCTAAAAATCTCAAACACCTTATATTTTTATTTTATAAAGTAAACTCATACCTTCCGAGAGTGATCTCAATAAAAGTTACGAAGTAGTATTTTTCACCAATAGATACAACAATTGTTAGACCCCAAACATCAGTGTCACGCCCCAACCCACCTGTTGGACACGTGGCAACCGCCGTATACGCCCAAAGGACCCATACAAGGCATTTGATAATAAATATCGTCCATACACATACTCAACACAGCGGAATATACAATTAAATCATCTATGAATCTCTACTAACATAGTCCCGATATACCTACTATATTTTTATAATAACGACATCAATAATTAAAAGTAAATCTATCGATGTCCCTCATCTTCATCAAATATCCCGGTCAGTCATCTGACAGCCTGCACACACATTGAACGTGGTGTGCTCAACCTTGCGGCCTAGTGCGAAATTACGGCTCGAAACCGAAATAAGGAAATCAAAGGATAGGAGGAGTACTCTAGGATGCCTTTGGTTTGTTAATCATCATTTTTCAATTTGATGTATGTAATTCATATCACAACAGCAATATAACAGAATAAACAAACATATGCATACTTATCACTAGATGTCACCTAAGTTGTATATGGCGACTATGTTATTAGTGCATGTCATCTATATTCTAGTACGACGTTAAGCCTCAAAACTCGGGCTGCCAGCCTATGCTTAGTGAATACCCCGGCCAAAGGGCATCCATAAGCCCATCGTGCTATTTTATCTCTGTCTCTACCTATACCCATTGCACTGATGTTGGTGGAGAGGACGGGTGACCCTTGATCACTCTCCACTATCTTGCTAGTCGCCCTCGATGCCTCCCCTAGTGAAACTGCCGTGCCCTTACATCCTCCCCAGACTCCGTAATGGCAACGACGACTCGTGTAGTACTACACACTGCCCGAAGACAAAGTCATCATCAACAAGACTCATCGGCCACGGCTAACCGATATGAAAATCCCTAGGATCCGGACTACTCATTCGACTGTCTGTAGAATGTCATGGATGATAGCCGCATGGTCTACGGATCCACTGTCCAAGGCATTGCATAAGGAATCACCTTCCCAGTCTAATAGCAGTCGACGTTGACCGGGATAAACACACATCCGCACAATGGGTTGTGTTAAACTCGTTTCCATCGGTATTAAATCCATGGTAGGGTTCATCCTCGCTAACCATCTCAGGACTATCACGAGGTCGCCTAAACGACATCCGTATGGGTATAAGTTTTCGGATAGGAACCTACTCTATCTTTCTAGTCTAGTATGACCTGGGAGTTGTACGGTCACTTCCCTTACCAGCTCCTAGTGTCTAAGCTATGTATAGCATCGGGAGTAGTGCGAAGAGAGACATCACCATTTTGACCATCGACGGTACGCGGTGGTCAACCGGGGTATATAGGGAAACCCCTTTCTATCTAAATTATAGTGATATCTCCAAAGAGATTCTAACATTTCATTCTATATATCTATGTTTGCATGGTAGTTATGTAACACATAACATAGAAAATAATATAACATGCACGACAAGATTTTAGAACATGTTAAATACATAGCATGGTGAACATAGCATATCATTCATGTTAGACAAAATAAATTATACTAATATACATACATTATAGTCTTAACAAAAAGTATATTTTATCATATTTAAGGCATCCAAGAATTTCCTAAGAAAACCTCAGCAGGAATTTCCTAGCTTGAATAAATCTAAACTTCGATGAACCAACACACTTGATTTGGCGGTTTACTCTTCGGAACCAACCTAAGGTCCGTTCACTGAATTTTATCCTCTGATACTGTCTCGATCCACGTGTCGTCATTTACGTATTTTATATTTTCCTGTCAATTATTCAACAAATTTTAATTCTGAATTTAGAAATAGTTTCTCAAATCTCTCTTCACCAATACTCTTAGAATGATCTCTAGAATCACCCTTTTTTTTTCCAAGCTCGCCGAAAAATCTCTCCAGCGATCGCCGGAAACTCACCGGAAAGTTCGCCGGAACACTCGCCAGCGAAGTTCTTCAATCAGCATCAATATTGGTACCAATCGAAAGCTCTCTTCATGAGGATTCCAAAAATCATATTTGCTCCAATTTTTATAGCTCATGCGCGATCAATTTCACCGATAAAATCAATTTGGGCGAAATCCCTAAGGGTTTTTAGCTCGCCGGCGGCCAACCGGCGGCCAATAGCCCTCAACTCCGGTACCAGTGGATAGCTCTCATCAAGGAGAATCCATAGGTGCCAAGTTTGCAAGGTTTCACGGCCGAAATCACCGAAAATCATCGGAGCAAGCTCCCACGATCGAAACCCTCACCGCCGACGCCTCTCGCGTGATTTCTCCCTCATTTCTACACCAAATTTGGGTATCTTGGTATCAAAATGAAGAGGAGGTCGAGATCTACCTATGGCTAAAATTTGGGAGCCTAGTTCATCGTGGTTTCACCGGAGCATCATCAGGAAATTAGCATCACCGTCGCCGGTCCGTGCGGAGGAGGAGAGAGAGAGAGAGGGAGGGAGCGCGCGCGAGCGTGCGTTCTGTGGGAAGCAATGAGTTTTTTTTTTCTAATTAGTTAATTAAAATCCTAAATCTTGACTGTCCAATTGACCAATCAAACGACGTCCAAATTACGATCCGTCTGCGCCGTTGGATTCCTTATCAAAAATACTATCTGATGATATAATTTTCACATCAAAATCTCATACTTCAAAAATTCATATGATTTTACAAATAAGTCTTTTAAAGAATTTCTTTTATGATTAAATTCTCCAAATACTAAAATTACTCTATTGCCCTTATTCAAAAATCACGGGTCTCACAATCAAAGTGAATAAGCTCCATTTTTTTTTACTTTGGGGTTTTGCCACTTGTTTGAAAGCTGACCCTCTTCTGCTTTCCAAGTATGCAATTTTCGCACATGTCTATCTCAACTGATTGTAGACCTGAAAATTTTTCTTTTTGAGTGTATAATTTTTATCCCTTTCTCACTCATGTGGCCAAGTCTCTGATGCCACATATTGGAATTTTCATTTCCTGCTGCGACTGCAATTGAACAGTGTCCCTCTACTGTCATGTAAAGAGTACCGCTCTTTTTTCCACGAGCAACTATCATTACACCCTTTGAAATCTTCACTTGTCATCATGGAAGTTCGTAGTGCAGTCTTTGCTAGTCAACTGCCCTACTGAGATTAAGTTCTTTCTCAGGTTGGGAATGTGTCTGACATCCTTCAGCTTCCAAATAGATATGTTCAATTTAATCTTCACCGCACCTTTGCCAATAATATCATAAGGTTGATCATCATGAAGATATACCTTTCCAAAGTTTCTAAGAACATACCTCTCGAATAATTCTTTCTTCGAAGTAGCGTGGAATGATGCTCCAGAGTCTAGCACCCAAGACTCTTCTTTGCTCTCTAAAGAACATATCAATGTATCATCTCCTCCTGAGGCAAAAGTAGCATTTACCTTTGCGTTCGCATCCTGGTCTTTCGGTGTACTCCTGTACTGATTTCTGTAGTGCCCGGTCTTCCTGCAGTTCTAGTGTCATGCCCCGACCCGCCTGTCGGACACATGGCAACCGCCGTATGAGCCCAAAAAACCCATACAAGGCATTTGGTAATAAATATTGTTCGTACACACAATCGACACAGCAGAATATACAATTAAATCACTTATACAACTCTACTAACACAGTCCCAATATACCTACTACAATTCTACAATAACATGATCAATAAATAAAACTAACTCTGTTAATATCCCTCATCTTCATCAAATATCCCGGTCGGTCATCTAACAACCTGCACACACATTTAACGTGGTGTGCTCAGCCTTGCGGACTAGTGCGAAATTACAGCTCGAAACCGAATTAGGAAATCAAAGGCTAGGAGGAGTATTCTAGGATGCCTTTGGTTGTTAATCATCATTTTTCATTTAATTTGTGTAAATCAGTTCATAAAAAGCAGTAAAACAATATAAATAAATATAGACGTGTATTTCACTAAATGTCACATAAGTTGTATCTAGTGTCAATATCATCAGCATATATCACCTACGTCATAATAAAACTTGAAGTTTCTAGACTCGGGCTGCCAGCCTATGCTTAATGAATACCCGAGCTAAGGGCATCAGTAAGCCCATCAGTGCTTTTCTGTCTCTGTCTCTACCTATGCCCGCTGCACTGATGTTGGCGGAGAGGACGGGTGACCCTTGATCACTCTCCACTATCTCGCTAGTTGCCCTCTATGCCTCCCCTAGCGAAACTGCCGTGCCCTTACATCCTCCCCGGACTCCGTAGGGGCAACGGCGACTCGTGTAGTACTACACACTGCCCGAAGACAGAGCCACCATCAAAAAGACTAATCGGCCACGGTTAACCGATAAAAATAACTTTAGGATCCGGACTACTCATTCGACTGTCTGCAGAACGTCAGGGATGATAGCCCCGTGGTCTACGGATCCACTATCCAAGGCGCCGCATAGGGAATCACCTTCCCAGTCCAATAGCAGACGATGTCGACCGAGATTGACGCACATCCGCACGATGGGCTGTGGCAACCTCGACTCCATCGGTGCCAAGTCCATGGTAGGGCTCATCCTCACTAGCCATCTCAAGACTATTACGAGGTCGCCTAAATGACACTCGTGCGGGTATAAATTTTTGGGTAAGGACTTGCTCCATATTTTCGGTTTAATATGACCCTGGAGTTTGTATAGTCTCTTTCCCTACCAGCTCCCAGTATCTAAGCTACGTATAGCCTCGGGAGTGGTGCTCCCAGTATCTAAGCTATGCATTACCTCGGGAGTGGTGCGTTGAGGAACATCACTATTTTGACCATCTACGGTACACGGTGGTCAAACGGGGTATGTGAGGACACCCCTTTCTGTCTAATTTTCAATGATGTCTCTTAGGAGGTTCTAACATGTCACAGTTCATATCTGTGTCTACATGGTAGTCGTGTAGCACATAGCATAGAAAATAATATAACATGCAGGACAAGATTTTAGGACATGTTAAATACATAGCAGGGTAAACATGGCATAACATACATGTTAGGCAAAGTAAATCATACTAACATGCATTTAAATATAATTCTAGCAAGCATTTCATTTTATCATGTTTAAGGCATTCAAAAATTGTTCCTAAGAAGACCCCAGCGGAAATTCCCTAGCTTGAATAAATCCTACATCGATGAACCAATGCACCTGACTTGGCGGTTTACTCCACGGAACCAACCTAAGGTCCGTTCGCTGAATTTTTATTCTCTGACACTGTCTCGATCCACGTACCGTCATTTACGCATTTTATATTTTCCTGTCAATTATTCAACAAATTTTAATTCTCAATCCAGAAATAGTTTCTCAAATCTCTCTTCACCACTACTTTTAGAATGATCTCTAGAATCACCCCAATTTTTTTCCCAAGTTTGTCGGAAAATTTCTCCGGCGATCGCCGGAGAGTTCGCCGGAAAGTTCGTCGGAACCCTCGCCGGCGAAGTTCTTCGATCAGCACCAATATTGGTACCAATCGAAAGCTCTCTTCATGAGGATTCCAAAAATCATATTTGCCCCAATTTTTATAACTCATACGTGATAAATTTCACCGATTAAAAATTTAGACGAAATCCCTAAGTTAGGATTTTTAGCTCGCCGGCGGGCCAACCGGCGGCCAATAGCCCTCAACTCCAGTACCAATGGATAGCTCTCATCAAGGAGAATCCATAGGTACCAAGTTTGCTAGGTTTCACGGTCGGAATCGCCATCGAAACTCTCGCCGCTGACGCCTCTCACATGATTTCTCCCTCATCTCTACACCAAATTTGGGCATCTTGTTATCAAAATGAAGAGGAGGTCGAGATCTACCTGTGGCTAAAATTTGGGAGCCTAATTCATTGTGGTTTCATCGGAGCATCGTCGAGAAGTTTTGTCGTCGTCGCCGTCGCCGCTGCAGAGGAGGAGAGAGAGAGGGAGAGGAGCTAGTGCGCGGGTGGGAAGAAAAGAAATTTTATTTTTATTTTTATTTTTTTTAATTAATTAAAATCTTAAATTCTAGATTAAATCTTTACTGTCCAATTAACCAATCAAACGACGTCCAAATTACGATCCGTCTGCGCGGTTGGATTCCTTATCAAAAATACTACCTGATGGTATAATTTTTACATCAAAATCTCATACTTCAAAAATTTATATGATTTTACAAATAAGTTCTTTAAAGAATTTCTTTTACTATTAAACCCTCCAAATACTAAAATTACTCTATTGCCCTTATTCAAAAATCACGGGTCTCACATCAAGCACTCGACGGTCTTTGATCTTTAGAAATTATTGGGATTTCTGGATTTGGACCTTCTGTCCTTCGATCTACCTTGATAGTTTGATCTCCCGCATCCATTCCCTCGGTTGAATTCTTTCCTCTTGACTATGTATACTATGGCGGAGCAGCCACGCCATCCTAACTATTTAAAGTTTGAGAATAGGTCGAGGGCGTTGCGCCCCCGATGCCTCTAGTCATTGGCTTTACCCGATAGAACTCGCGCTCGAGCTCCAGCTGTCCTGAGGGAAACTTCGGAGGGAACCAGCTACTAGATGGTTCGATTAGTCTTTCGCCACTATACCCAAGTCAGACGAACGATTTGCACGTCAGTATCGCTTCGGGCCTCCACCAAAGTTTCCTCTAGCTTCCCCTCGCTCAGGCATAGTTCACCATCTTTCGGGTCCCGACAGGCATGCTACAACTCGAACCCTTCACATAAGATCGGGGACGGCCGGCGATGCATACCCCGCGGGGTGCGAGGGTT